>OX422216.1:289490662-294490662 GCA_949130495.1 Sambucus nigra | reverse complement strand
TACCTTACTCGGATCAACTGCAATACCCCTGTCAGATATGATGTGGCCAAGAAACTGCACTTCCCGTAGCCAAAATTTACACTTCCCGAATTTGGCATACAACTGGTGGTCTCGAAGTGTTTGCAAGACGCTATGCAAATGCTTCGCGTGCTCCTCCTTAGTACGAGAGTAAACCAAAATGTCGTCTATAAATACGATCATGAATTGGTCCAAGAAGACCTTGAATACCCCGTTCATGAGATCCATGAACACTGCTGACGCATTAATGAGCCCAAACGGAATCAACTTGAACTCGTACGACCCGTACCGCGATAGGAAAACAGTCTTGGGAACATCCTTCTCCTCAATACGTAACTAGTGATATCCTTATCTCAAATCAATCTTTGATAAGTATGTAGCCCCTCTCAACTGGTCAAATAGGTCATCAATCCTTGGCAATGGATACTTATTTCCTATCGTGACCTTGTTCAACTCTCTTTAATCCACACACAAGTGAAGCTAACCGTCCCTCTTCCTCACAAATAACACCGGTGCACCCCATAATAATGTACTTCATCGAATGAACCCTACCCCAAAAGTTGTTGAATCTTCTCCTTCAACTCTTGCATCTCTTATAGGTCCATGCGATACGGTGCATGGGCAATCGACCTCGTGCTCAATGCTAGGTCGATAACAAACTCGATCTCTCAGCTGGGTGGTAACCCCGATATCTCCTGAACTATATTCTCAAAATCACTCACTTCTGGAATCGAGTCTATCGAAATCATTATCTCCTATGATGTCTCATCCTCAATGTAGTACAGATGGTTGCACGACCCTCCTTCAGGAAGAGGCATCGCCACCAAGAACATCTCCTGACTCGGAATGGAGAACACTATTGTCCTCTCGGAGCAGTCTAATGTCATCCAGTACCCCACCAACCAATCCATACCTAGGATAACATCGCATCCCTCCATGTCTAACACCAGAAGGTCCGCTGCTAAGCTCAGACACCCAATAATAATACCCGTACCTCTACATACTGAGTGTATAAGCACTACGCAAAAATAGGAATCTAGAACGGTTTAAAATTGTGCCATAATCAGGGGTGCCAGATTTTCTGGCATGGATTAAAATCGTGCCATATTTCCCAATCCGACACGCTTTTGGCACATTGTTAAACCATGCCAGATTTTAATCTGACATGCTTTTGGGAGGCTTTTAAACCGTGCCAGATATTGAATCTGACACGCTTTTGGCACAGTTATAAAGCGTGCCAGATTTTTCTAATTGATAAAAAAATAATTATTTCAAAACAAATCAGCAAATTCCAAATCTGGTAGGAAAAATATTTATTATTTACAAAAAAAATAAAGAAAATTCACAAATTAAGAATCTCGCACATTGTTAATAAACTAATGTACAAATAAACTTCAAAATATTACAAGTCTTAATAATTCACAGGAAAAAAAATTGGACATATTTTCCTCTATTTTCGAAACATTCTAAAACCTGCTATTATGAAACCTGTGTAATGTAAAGCTCGCACGGCCATAAAATCTAATAATAAAATTACAAAAGCCCGCACGGCCATAAAAGTTAACAACAAAAGTACAAAAGCTCGCAGAGCCATAACACATAAAAAATAGAATCCTGAATATTAACGACAATAAATAAATAATTCCCTTATTGTAAACCATTGACTTCTTTGTGTATTCCACGTGGATAAAAGCTAACGACAAAATGTTATCTTGCAAAAAAATAGGATATAAAAAAAAATTATATTAGTAACCAAGTAATTTTTAAAAAAAAATCATATTCAAGTTGAAAAATTGCATATATGAGTTACAATTATCATTATCTTATCAAACCGGAAGTCTTGTAACTACGTGGTTAGTTCTACGAGTAATATTGGCCTCATGCGAGGTGTTAGTGCCTCTTATGGAGCCGTTTGGGGACTGATTTGAGTTTTCACCCATTAACAAGATATTTTTAAGCCTAATCTAGATATTTTCAAATTATCATCATATTCTCAAATCGGGAGACCCATGACTACATGGTCAGTTCCTACAAGTTACATTGATCACGTGTGATGTGTCCATGCCTCTTAAAAGGCCGTTTGGAAGCTAGTTTGGGTTTTCACCCTTTAATGACTTGTTTTTAAGCCTAATCTATATATTTTCAAATTATCATCATATTCTCAAATCGGGAGACCTGTAACTACACGGTCAGTTCCTACGAGTTGCATTGGTTCTGTACGAGGTGTTAGTGCCTCTTACGGGACTGTTTGAGGGCTGATTTGGGTTTTCACCCTCTAACGGCTTGTTTTTAAGTCTAATCTAGATATTTTCAAATTATCATCATATTGTCAAAACGAGATACCCATGACTATGCGGTCAGCTCCCATAAGTTACATTGGTCCCGTGCGAGGTCGTCATGCCTCTTACAGGGTTGTTTGGATTTTCACCCTTTAATGGCTTGTTAGATATTTTCAAATTATCGTCATATTCTCAAACTTGGAGGCCCGTGACTGTGTGGTCGATTTCTACGAGTTATATTGGTCCCGTGCAAGGTGTTAGTTCCTCTTACGGGGCCATTTTGGGGCTAGTTTGGGTTTTTACCCTCTAACGGCATGTTTTTAAGCCTAATCTATATATTTTCAAATTATCCTCATATTCTCAAATCGGGAGACCTTTGGCTACGTTATTAGTTCCTACAAGTTACATTGATCCCATGAGAGGTGTTCATGACTCTTACAGAGTTATCTGGGCGTTGGTTTGGATTTTCACCCTTTAACGGCTTCTTTTTAAGCATATTATCAAACTTAGTTTCAAATTATTGTCATATTCTCAAACTGGGGGTCTCGTGACTATGGGGTTAGTTCCTACAAATTACATTGACCGCGTGCAAAATGTTAGTTCATCTTACGGGGCCGTTTGGGTGCTAGTTTGGGTTTTCATCCACTAATGGCATGTTTTCAAGACCCGTGACTTACATTGGTCACATACAAAGTGTTAGTGCCTCTTACGGGGCCACTTGGGGGTTGTTTTGGATTTATGTCCTCTAACAGGATGTTTTTAAGCCTAAGTTAAGACATTTTCAAATTATCATCATATTCTCAAATCAGGAGTCCCGTGACCATGCGATCAGTTCCTACGAGTTACATTGGTCCCGCGTGAAGTGTTTATGCCTCTCATGAGGCTGTTTGGGAGTTGTTTTAGGTTTTTGCCCTATAGTTTCATATTTTTAAGCCTAAGTCCAGATATTTTCAAATTATCATCATATTCTTAAACCAGGAGCCACGTGACTACGTGATGAGTTCCTAGGAGTTACATTGGTCTCGTGCGAGGTGTTCGTGCCTCTAACGGGGTCATTTGGGGACTATTTTGGATTTGTGTACTCTAACGGCTAGACATTTTCAAATTATTACCATATTCTCAAATTAGTAGTCCCGTGACTACGGGGTCAATTCCTACGAGTCACATTAGTCCCGTGAGAAGTGTTCGTGCCTCTACCGGAGTCATTCGGGGGTTGGTTTAGGTTTTCGCCCTTTAAAGGCATGTATTTAAGCCTAAGTCTAGTTATTTGCAAATTATCGAGGTCCTACGAGTCACATTGGTTATTGTTTTTGGAAATTGGATCTAAGGGCATGTTTAAAAGCTTAAGTTTAGAGATTTGAAAATTAATGTCATATTCTCAAACCGGGAGTCTTGTGACAACGCGGTTAATTCCTATGAGTAACATTGATCCTGTAAGAGGTGATCGATCCTCTTACGGGGGCCGTTTGGTTATTGTTTTTGGTTTTCGTCATTTAAAGGCATGTTTTTAAGAGTAATTCTAGTGATTTGGAAATTATCGAGTTCCTGCGAGTCACATTGGTTATTGTCTTTGGAAATTGGTTAGTTTTCTTTATCATCGCATTAACCAAATGTTCAACTTACATGTGCTTATTCAAACCAATCATAAACCACCTAAGTCATTCAATTAGTTCTAGATAAATACTAAAGATCTTTACAAATTCATCAAGTAGTACTTTAATTGCAGCCTCTTTCAGAGAGAGAGAGAGAGAGGGGGGGCGGTTTATCATCATTCATAACATGAAACGACTAGCACCTTAAGCAGATATTCATTAAAGGAATGGGAAATTTGAAATATACAATAAAAAATCTCAATGAGATCATTTTTATATAGACAACGTAACTCCAAAATAAAGAAAGAGACAAGCAAAGTACAATGATATTAATTGAGGACATGATCAGCCAAAATAGTTCTCTCATCTAGTCATTTTGACTACTTAAAGTTCAGCTAAAAAGAATTTATATCATTGACTAGTTAATTGTCAACCTAACATGGACATAAAATTGATAGATTTGGGATAGAAAGATTTAACGAATGTTTTACAGTCATTAAGCAAGCCAAAATAACTAACTGACAGACATGTACACAATTCATTATTAGACCTATGAATAATACGGAGGAGTTATTTTGTAGCTTGGTAAAGGATTATTTATGTAATAAACATTGTGCGCCAGCACAAAAAGAAAAGGTTTGTTTAAAGTGGATTATATCCATTAATAAATCCTAGACAACAAGAATATAAATACCCCCATCCAAAACTTCGAGGATAGAGTTGGAAAATTTATGGATGAGAGATTTGGGTAAAGAAACATTTAATGTGTGTTTAATAGAACAAATAAATCGCATAAATAAAAAATATAGATCAAATAAAAATTTACAATCCAATGACTGACATTCCAATGGATGAGAATTAGTTACAGATAAATATTAATTCCTCTACGCGAGCTTTTAAAGTTCAACTCGAAAAATAAAAACTAAACAATTGTATAAATTATCACCTTAATTAATTATGTGAGTTTCAGGCAGTGATCTAAACATGGAGAATACGCAACTAGTTTAATTTTTTGTCTCCCAATATCAGATGCTCGTGTCTTTTTCCACCTTCAATTCCCAGTAACTCTAGCCACCTCTGGTTAGCAAACATATATGAATGAAGCCCACAACAATAGGTAGATTTCCAGCAACTCTACGACAATAAAGCATAAAATTTCACAAATGCAATGTGCAGTTTCCCACAAAAATTGTTTGAGAAATTGGATCAGTTGAAATGATGGAATCAAGGAAGTAATAAGTGAAAACTAGAACAAGGAACCTTAGAGAACCCTAATAATTTTTACATACATAATAGTGAAACTAATGTCTAAGAAATTCTCACCTGGCGGGAGCATGATTAGTCTCAAATCCACCTGAAGTGGGGCAATAAAAAATTAATCAAATAACACCAGTTGATACTCATACACTCTGTAAATATAAAAATCACAACCAAATCAAAGAAAATGAATTAATTTCTTACCAAAATACATTTGTTTCCCGGAATCCCTACAGAATACATAAAATTTAATAAACATCATCTAGACACTTCACCAAGTGATACATATATGATATAACAAATTAATCCTAAAATACAATTTTGAAACAACCAAAAGTCGAATAAATTGGGGTTAATACCTACTTTAGATTTAGATATACATACATGCATATAGCGAAAATACAAGGATAAGCATTATTCACTTAATACCTTGTGGGACTCGGAGTAGGGGAGGGATGAGATCAATCGATTACAACCCACCGTGAACATAGGTGTTTCTTGAAGTTGAAGATGACGGCTTGACGGTTCTTGTCATCCACGATGGGTTCAGCTACGATACTGATAATTACCATAATTACTATACCAATAATGGAAAGCTCCAAAACCAATACTAAAAAGTTGAAAATCAAAACTTTATCACTTGAGGCAAAACATATCTTCACTAGATCAATTATAGTATATAAAATTCAATCCAATACACCCATTCACATTATTAATATATAAAAGTTACAACCAAATCTCATAGCACACATTCTAAAATTAACCAAATATATTAAAAAAGGAAATCTTGAAATCAATAGTAATTTGGAAGTCACCTAAATGATCTTAGCAATACTCTTCTGCCTACTACTTGTCCCAGGTATTGCAAACTTTTCGCCTATTCCCAATAGCGAAACCACCGCTATAATTCAACCTTTGAGAAAACCTCCAATCCTCTTTAGAAACCAACGGCGGCGGCAACCTAGGGATAAGATTCACATTCGAATAATATTACAAAACATAAGTCGGATCAGACATAAACTCCTCCTCTGACACACAACTGAAATTGTTATTAAATAAACCACTAACCGTGTTTAACGAACCTTCGAATTGTGGGAGGAGCTGAGATGCTACAATACATATTCAACTCTTTCTCAAGATCACTCATTTCTTGCCTACGATTATACTCCCTCAGCAATAACCCTAACTCCTCATTTTTGAACACCGATTGCATTCCCATATCTAGAGATCCAAGTGAAAATGTTTTGTTAGAATTAAAATCCAGAGATCCGATTTTGGGAGAGAGATAGTCAGGCATGGTAGGGAGAAAGCGGGAGAGTCCCGAGGTGAAAGTGAAAATGACTCCAAATAAAAAGTCAAATGTCATTTATATTTTTCATCCCTAAATTAAACCTTGCAAATTTGGTACGGATTTGGCATGATTTTAAACCGTACCAAATTTTACCATGGTTTTAAAACGTGTCAGATTATGACTAACTGCGTCAAATTCTGACACGGTTTAAAATCGTGTCATTCTTGTCTGAGTGTGCCAGATTAGCATTTTGGGTGTAGTGAAGTGACTCGCTACCCAACAGTGACTCTACACATATAAAATGAGTGCAAGTTGTATCTAAAAGACCGAATGCTCGTGCAAATATAGTAGCAATAAAGGAGTGTGACATGCCTGTATAAAAAAGAATCCTACCCTCATGCCCATGAATAGGAAACGTACCCTCAACTGCTGGCGGCGTCGAAAGTTCTGGTGGCATAGGTATGTCCTGGACATTATACACACGCCCATAATGCATTTACCCTTGTGGCTGTGGGGCTAGTGGTACAGGTGCTGCTGGAGGTCTTTGTGCCTACTGCCCCTGTTGGACCCCCTGATGCTGTCTCAGAGCTCTCTATGGGCACTCTTTCTTCATATACCCTGTCTGGCCACATAACAAACATCACCCCTGAAATCCCCCTTGTCCCTCGCTCTATTGGCCCTGATGAGGCTCTCCCTGATGTTGGTCATGATGTCTACCCCTGTTTTTACCTTGGACTTGTCGGCCCTAAGGAACCTGTTGCTGCTGATTAGGAACCTGTTGGCCCTGCCTGAAACTCTGACCATCTGGTTTATACCCACTAGATTTTAATTTCTTGGCAAAATCCCCCTATGAGTCATGCCCCTACTGCCTGCCAACCTATTGTTGTACTTCGCTAACAGTACCCCCACCTGCCTTGCCCTGCTAACTGAGCTCACCTCCTCTCCCTCATGTGGAAGAGATGATCTTGGCAGTGCAGTAATGTTGCATTGACTACATCAGTATACGTAATAATGTTGGGTTTTTGATGAAGTATTGCCCGATCTTCCAGGTAAACCATCTATAAACCTCGCTATCTTCCGCTCCTCATTGCTCACCTTGTCTGGCATAAAAGTGGCCAAACGGGTGAACTCCTCCTCATACTCTACCACGGAGCGATCACCCTGGTTCACCTCGTTAAACATTTTTCGTATCTCGATCTCCACTGCTAGTGGAAAATACTTGTGGTCAAACCGCACCCAAAAATCAGCAATCGTCATCATCTCTCTCTGCTCAGTGGTGGTAACTAACTCCCACCATTGTAAATCTTCTCAAGTAAGTCTAAAAGTATCTAGAATTTGATTTTGCATCACATTTCACTCCACCATGCGCAGATGTCACTGTATATTCTTCTTCCACTAACACGCCTCAACCACATCAGAGTTACCCTGAAACTCGAGCGGGTGGCCCTTTTAAAACGTCTCCGACTCTCTACCAAGTAGATGACCCTATCTGTCTTGGATCACTGGTGCCACTGGCTGGATATGTTTGGGTTTATGGAAAATGAACGGTTATAACTGTCATACCTGCATTGACCGCCTGGGCCACTATCTTTGTGACATGTGAAGTCGAGATCATCTTTGGTGGTGACTGTCACGGTGGTACCCGTGGCTCCTGGTGAACCTCCCTCACCTCATCCTTGACCTTTTCCCTAGTTGTTCGCTCTCTCCTCAGTGGTATCTGAAAATAGATAGAATTTGTACAAGTACACAATTTATACGAAATCTAATAGCGGAAGCACGATATCTCAAACACGTAAAGATAAAAGAAACAATCATAATAATAGGTCTCTATATCAAACGAACGATACGCAAAAATTGTAATAATCCATACAAATCCTATGGACACAAGAACCTGATTCTCTGATACCATCTGTCACACCCCGCTTAATTAAATACCAGTCGATCAATCCTTTATTAAATTAAAACAGGATTTCCATTTAGTTCATTCTTAGCATCATTATCGAAAAACATACTAATTACTAACCAGTTAATTAATTAATTCAACTGGTGCCAAATTTATCTTTCATTAAACACATAAATATACATGCGAAATAAAATAATAAATCCATACACACAATCACTGAGTTTGAAAATAATGTTGAATAATGAACTAAAAGACTGGTCGAATAAACCATGGGCTATAAATCCATTTCCAACATAATAATCTAACAAATAAATAAATAATCCAAGACTGAATCTGAAAGTAAATGGGCAACATGCCCTAAATGGAGTTGTAACTAAAATGAAATTCCAGATCTAGGAATGAAGAAAAGATGCATTTAATCCAATCTCCTGCATGCATCCACATATGCTGCAGCTGCGTATCCCTTTAACAGAATATCAAGCATGGCAACCCTATGGCTGGACACCTAAAAGATTTTTAAAAATATATCTGCAGCAAGGGTTAGAACCCAAAACATTTTGAAAATATTTAGTAAGTGATTAAGTTTGCAGTAATTAAAATGGACGAATGCTCTTTATATTTAAGCTAGTGTCTCACTCACTTTAGATAATACTCAACCCTCAACTATTGGGAACACCTATCACTTTTCCTTATAACCCTCCTAGCTACATTGCCCTGTCTAGCTAGCCTTGTTATAACCACTGTCTAAAATCTTACTCTAGCCCGAGTAACTTTAACCAATGATTTATAATTTATTTCTCACATTAACATAATTTATCGTCTTTAAGTTCCTATGTAACAATTTCTCCAATTATATAAATAACACCATTTCACTCCAGGTATTTCATCGTATATAATTATCTGCACTATTATATAGGTATAAATATACTACACATTCACACACATGTTGTATATAGCATCCATCCTCCCTAGTAATAACTCTCAGGATGTTTTCTCTAAAATGCAGTCATCCCAGATATACTCAATCTAACTCGGATACCACGAGACGGTTCGCTCACACCGAATCATTAAATAAATAATAAATGCAGTGGAGGCGGTCATATGTGGTTAACTGAATCATACCCAAAGTGTCTCACCTCAAAAAGAATCACAACATAAAATACCGATCGCTATGAACTGGCGATTATACTCACCCTTCATTCATTAGACAGGGGATTCGCCCACATCACACAACCTCCTATGATAGCACTAAAGGGGTATGTAATTATAACAACATCTTACAGTGATATTTAATGAGAACACAATAATATATATACAATCACACTATCCGTATATATGTGTAATAATTTAAACCCGGCTAACTCGTGTCTAACTCCGTAGCACTAGCCTGAAAATACCCGAGTCTATATCCAGACCTTTATTTTAATTAATTTTACATTAATTAAATTTACTTATATAGTGTCACTCAACTATAATACCCGGACACATCTACTTGGTCCGAACTTTATGTTATTCAAATTCCATTTCACTTAATCCGTTAATAAATTAAATCTCTAATTTATTATCAATAGGTAAAATGATGTCCCAACAATATTCCTAGTAAGTTTGTCTCATTCTTACATTTAAAACTCCATTGCAAATCCCTTTGTTTTTAACCCCCAAACTAAATGGAAAATAAATCGCTGTCAGGTTCCCCGAATCGGTTCGACCTGACCCCAGAACCGGTTCGCACCCCCACCCACCCACCCACCCCGGGTTATGAACCTCCTTCTTCCCAGTTTTATTTTTCCTCCATTGTCAAAACTTTATGCTTTTATTTCCTCCTAGATCGTCGCCCAATCACAACCAACATTTTATATACCTAGGAACAGGCTTTAATCATCCTAGAAACCATTCATCACTAATTATTTTACGTATAATCCCATATTTTCCAATTTGGGTTCTATCCGAATTTTATTCCACGGATTATGAATTCGACATTATAAATCTGAAATTTGTCATCAATTTCTACTATGTTTATCATAAGATTCATATTTATGCATACTAGAATCATATGGCATTACCAATTTCACTTTTAATCTCCCCAAAGTGTCCAATTTAAGGAAAACCCAATTTCATGCAATTTCCCACCGAAAAAATAAATTTTAAATTACACATACTATGATATAAATCGATTATTATAGATTTAAAATTACAACAAGTTAAGCACTTGCCTATACTGATTCGTAGTGTCTGATCCTTTGAGGTGGATGATGATTTGGCGAAGAACAAACTTGCTCCCTTTTGATTTGGATCCCAAAATCTCCCCATTTTCACCCTCTTTTCTTATCTGTAGAACTAGGACTTTATTTTTGAGTCGTGACTCCCACAAACACTCAAACTTTGGTTATATTTGTAAATCCATAAATTATGCTTATGGACTAAACTAAAATGGCCCAAACACCCCCATGTGGGCTCGATTATGACTAAAAATGTCCCGATACCCATTTACTGTCTCCAGGTACTCAATTGTGCACTCATAATTTTCATCCGAATTTCTTTACTAAAAGTCCCTATCTCGACCTCAATATAGTATATCCCCAACTCCCAGTTGAGATAAAACAATACCACGTCACTATCACTCGTTATGACATAAATAAATAATTACTATTTACTTAGTGATTATTTTCTATAAATATTGACCATTAACTCTCTCGATTAATATTTAAATAACTCATAATAATTAATTCAATTTAATTACGACACACAAGTAATTAAATTAGCCGAATTAATTAAATACATAATGCTTAAAAATATGGGGTGTTACATTGTACTTTCAGGAGATCGCTCCATTTTGGGTACTATCGCTTTTCTCCTCTCTTTAACTTAGATCTTGGTTTACGTTGAGGACAATTCAAGGTTTAAGTTAGGTGGTGTGGAATATTCTTCCCATTGCTTTTTGAGTCCATGATTTGATTATATGTTCTTCCCAAGCATGCTTTTATTGTAAAAATTGAAAAGATTCAAAAATATTTTTTTTCTTTTTTCTCCTTTATTAGGCACTTGCCTTTGTTTTCGATGATAATTAATAAGTTCTTAATCCAATAGATAATTCAACGATGCATGTTCTCAATTTTATAAGTTATTAGACTTTAGTCCTCGAATAATTGATATTATGAAAATCTTCATGAATTAAACTTTAAACCCACGAACACATACATTTTTCTTGTTTGATTGATTTGGTTTATGATTTTTATAACTCGGTAATCTTTTGTTGCATTGTATATACTCACACCAAGTGAGTGTTGTGCTTTTCTTCATTTATGAGTGTTATACATTACTCTTTCTTCCTTGAAAACATTAAAGTTATCGGTAATCACACTATTCTTTCATTGATCGTTCATTAATTGAGTTTATATTTTGAAATGTGTTACTTGAGCATGATTTTCAAAGTTGTTTGACTAGATAATTGCGTAAACTTTAGGAAATGATCATAGGACCTCTTTGTTATATCACCCATATTGACCTTAACCTCACCTTAAATGTTTCCCCTTGTCAAATCCTTTCAACCTAAATATATCCTTTCATTTCATAATCCAAAATCTCATAAACAACTCACAACTAGAGTTATAAATCATATATACTCCTTCCACACCTTTGGGGGGTGATACTTTCGATTGAATGATGTTCTTGATTATGTGGTTGCAATTGAGTACGTGAGAGTGAAAAGAAAAGAAAACATGAAAAATTCAAAAGAAAAGAGAAAAAAAGACAAAAAGAAGAAAACAAAATAAAGAGGAAGTATTTCCATTTTGTACATAGTGTTAAATAATCTTTGTCACTTTCCCATGTTATATAATGTTAAATAATTTTTGTCACTTTCCCATGTTATATCCAATGCTTGTTATGAAAATCATATTCCAATTTTGAAAATGCCTACAATTTTTCAATATCCCAAGTGTTTCATTCCCAAGAACCTTGGAATCCGATCATCTTCCCTTCATTTCATAACTCGAGACTAGCCGACATTATAACCCTATAATAGTCATATGTGATCCTTAAGTGAATTTGATTCAAAAGTCTTAATAATTGCCAGAATCTGTGAAAATTCATCTAACCTCCCTTAATGAACGGTATATTTCATTGAGATTGCATATTTTTTAATTTATATATAGCATTCTTCTTTAGTGACATGTGTACGACCTAGTTTCCATTTACATTTACTCTTTATGCCTGCATGTCTCATGTATTAGCCCCATTCATAGTGATTGCATTTGTTGAGTGTATACACCAGGGAGGATTGATATCATGCATGCTTTAATGCATGTTCGGTTTATAAAAGTTTTGCCAAATCAAATGTTTTTCATGTGCTCGCTTTTTCTCCCACGCTTAAGGTTTCAATTCGATGAACTTCATTCTATAATAAAGTTAATAACTAAGGAGTTGTGTGTGAATTCATTCACTTTGCTAATAATATGTTTAAATCCTTTTTGTTGTTATTGAGCGTGTCTTTTTTATTGATTGCGCATATTTTGAAGAAACTTTTATGTTTATGGATTTTATCCCTGAAAATCCTCACGAGACAACACTCATTCACTAGGTTAACCTAGGGGTTTAATGGCTTACTGCATACACTAAATGCAATCATTCGCCCATAAAAATGTCATTTATCACCTTTGTAATTATATCCCTTCTTATGGTACTGCTTCCAGTTCTTATTTTTTTTCATTGTTAGGCACTAGTAATGTCTCAGTTAAGGGGTGTAATTCGTATCGAAAATTGCAGTTATTTACCCTTTATACTTATGCTTTTTATCCCCTTCGGATACCTTAATTCCTATACTTATTCTTGTTACCCGGACAACCTCTTTTATATATGTTTATATGAATTGTGAGGTATAATTGAGCTTTTGTAGGCATTAAAGTGCTAAGCGTGATGTTTGATCACATTTTGGGAAAGTTTCGTCATAAAGTGCATATTCAAGGGAATTTTAGTCATTTTAACATTTGGGTTTCTGGACCAAAGTCTTTCTATAAGTGTATCCCTTTGATCTAGCTTCGCGTAGCCTCTGCTCGTGCCTCATTCCAATCTATATCAACGACGTTACGGTATTTTCTGTGGGATGAATCAAGTTTGTGATGAAGTAGATTTGGCTCAGTTTAGCCTTAATCAATCAATCAATGAATTTCATCGATCGATGGACGAAACCGAATTTTAAGATTCATCTATCGATCTACAACTCATTTTAGCCTTCATCGATCAATCGACGAATTTCATTGATCGATCGATGAACCCAAATTTTGGCCAATTCGATATATTTTGTTCTCTTTCTTTTTCTTTTTCTTTTTAATCACTTACTATATTTATGTAAGTTGGTTTTTATTAGAAGCTGTCTAGTTTTGAGTTTTTTTTTAAGGGTTTGAGAGGATTTTGGGAGCTTCTCCTCCTCTCTTCTAGGGTGTTCCCTTTTGGGTATGTAATCCACTATTCATTATCTTATTCCTTTAATTCAAGATTTTTTTTCCATTTCTTGCTTTGTTAATTAGTTTACAAGCTTTGTTAATTAGATTTACTTGCTTTATTGACTTGTTTTCCTTTAATTCATGCCATTTATAATACTTTGTAGGTAAATTAGTTTAGGATGAGATCATTGAACTCCACTTGGATTAAATAGTTGCTTTGCTTTGGTGATGGATTAGATGAATTAAAATGGGTTAGGTTGTTCATGATTTTATTCGTAGGAGATTTAACGGTGTATATCATGTATGCGCCGTATTTATGACCTTGCGTGTGATTTCTCCAGGATACTTGTTGACGTCAAAATCAATTAAGCTTTTATGACAATTTAGTGGGTGATAACTCTAGATTTTATTAATTATGAAAATGAGATTTAGTCTTGATAAGCTTTTCTTCCCGTGTAACCATTTATATTAATTATCTACAGGTGAGGGATCATATTCTCAATCTATAGTTTTTACGCCATTTTTGTTAATCTTAGTCTCAATATTTTCCTAGATTAAAGTTTGTTAACCTTTTAATATTTTACACTTTTACACTTTTTGTTAATCTTAGTTTCAATAGTGGATTACATATTCAAATGGGTAAACCTTGGGAGAAAGACAAAAAAGATCCCTAAAATCCTCTCAAACGGTAAAAAAATACTAAAAACTAGATATCTTATAATAAAAACTAATTTACATATATATAGTAAGTGATTAAAAAGAAAAGGAGAAAGAAACGAGAACAAAATATCTCGAATTGGCTGAAATCTGGGTTCATTGATCGATCGATGAAGGCTAAAATGAGTTGTTGATTGATCGATTAAATTTCGTCGATGTATCAATGAATGTTAAAATTCGGTATTGTCTTTAGATCAAGGCAAACTCTATTTTGTCAATCGATCGATGAAGGCTAATCTGAGCCAACTCTCGTTCATCACAAACATGATTCATCCCACAGAAAATGTCCTAACTTCTTCGGTATTGTCAGAGGCTACGCGAAGATAGCTAAGCGGGATACACTTTTATAAAGACTTTGGGTCAGAAACCCAAATGTTAAAATGACTAAAATGCCCTTGAATATGCACTTTATGACAAAACTTTCCCTTAATGCAATCAAACTTCACGCTTAGCACTTGAATACCTACAAAAACTCAATTATACCTCGTGAAGCATATAAACATATATAAAAGAGGTTGTCTGGTTAACGACCATAAGTATAGGAATTAAGGTATCCAGTGGGCATAAAATCTATAAGTAATACAATATTCGATACGAATCACTCTCACTCTCTCCCAAACCATTTGTTGTTTCCTCTGTCTCTCTTTCTTCAACTTCCTATGTCTCAATATCAAAGGTAACAGTTTCTCTCTCTCTCTCTGTATATATATATATATATATATTTGTGTGTGTGTGTGTGTGTATGTGTATTTATGTATATGTATGTGAGTATATGTGTGTGTGTATATATATCGTTTATGTTTGTGTATATATATATACATGTATGTATATGCGTATGAATATATGTTGTGTGTGTGTGTGTGTGTGTGTGTATGTATGTGTGTATATGTTAATGTGTGTTTATTTTAACAATAATTAAAACTGAAACCCTAATTTTCATGTATATATTTATGTGTGTTTATTTTAACCCTAATCAAAATTGAAACCCTAATTTTCAATTCTTACACTCTGATGATGATGTAAACAGCAGCACCAGATAAAGAGGTAGTAGAGCTCAAACAGGCATAATAATGGCAGAAAATAACAACACAGATATATAGAGGGAGATAAGCAGAAGAGGATAAACACATCAATATAAGTGGTTCGGCAATTGCCTACGTCCACTATGCAAGTGAGTGTAGGTACCACTATCAGAAGATGGCTCTAATGGCCTTAGCAATACAATCACTTCACTTTCTCTCTACTGTAAATGCACCAGAGTTTGGATAGGGTTTTTTAATTAAGGCCCCGCTAGAAGGTAGGAGAAGACAAGTATATATAGTTCCTGGGGGTGTAGTGTACCCCCTGGCATCCAATGAGCATGTGTAGGATTATGTATCCAATCTAGTGAAGCCATCTATCACTGTCGCATATAGAGGATGGTGATGAAATATTCCCTCACGTGCCAAGAATATTTGGTCATAATGGTTTGTCTACATGGGATATGCCATGCTGGGATCTTATACTACTCGTACGGTAGATGTCATCTGGAGGGTCTCATCCTAGAGTCTATCATTCTGGTCCCAGTTGAGACTGAGACGATGTTGATGTGGGATAGGGCTAAAGCCGAGTTGATGAGTCAGTCCCTTGATTAGAGTCCTCCTTGGTCTCTGTTATCCTAGTCTCGGTTGAGGCCAAGACGACCTTAATGATGAAGAAGGCCAAGGCCGAGGCACAATGTGACGATCTATGAGGCTAAGGCCGAGGCTGAGCTTCTGTATAAGAGCTATGAGGTTGAGGCTGAGGCCGACGTCTTCTTTTTTTACCCATAGGCCGAGGTATCAATTTCACTGCATGATGGCCAAGGTTGTTTCCATGATGTCTGAGGTTGCCAATAACAGACTGATGATCTTGCACTGATAGGTGCAAATATAGTCTCGACAGTAGTGATCAGGACGAGGTTGATTAAGACGTGGATGACCTACTGAGGCTGACCTTTATCTAGATGAACCTGCCAATGATTAATCCGTGGTCGACCCTACTAAGGTCGACCCTTATCTGGATGACCCTGCCAATGATTAAGTCGTGGCCGACCCTACTAAAGTCGACCCTTATTTAGATAACCCCGCCAATGATTAGGCCATGGTCGGCCCCACTGAGGCCAACCCTTATCTGGATGACCCTACCAATGATTGAGCCATAGCCGACCCTACTGAGGCCGATCCTTATCTAGACAACCCTGCCAATGATTAAGTTATGGTCGACCCTACAGAGGCTGACCTTTATCTTGATGACTCTGCTAAGGATTAAGCCATGGGTGACCCTACTGAAGCTGACCCTTATCTCGATAACCCCGTCAATGCTATGTGAGGCTCTTATGATGACTCAGTCGTGAGATGTGATGCCCGTCGTCCTAAGAGATGAGGGTACATTTTGGTCATATCAATTACCCCCTAGCCCTTAGTCTTCACTGTAGATAGAAGGTTGAGGGATAAAGTATCTTTGGGTCGAGAAATTGATGAGACGTTCTTTCATATGGTGGACGAGGTTGAGGGTGCTTGGGTTATAAGACCTCTGATGCTTAAATCCTTATATGTACTTTGCACAAACTGATGGTAACACTATTGGTCGGCCTTAACCGAGGGGTCCTTTCTCTGATGAGACCAAGATAATAAGTTAGTCCTTTGGCCAGATAAGGCTATTTGGTCCAGGCTGAGATGATGAGTTAATCTTCTGATAGGATAATTATTGGCAATGTGATCATCGGATGTACTGTCATGAATGAGGCCGAGGACTCCTATGTTGAACCCCAAGTCGAGTCATAATATCTCTCTTTTTGATGATTTATCAAGGCCGGCCTTGACCGATGGGTCCCAAGCTTGGACAAGGGTATACTTGGGTATATCAATGATGTTTATCTCTAACCAATCCAATGGTTTTCAAAGTATGATATCACCAAGTTAATGATGTTTCAAGATATGAGGCCACCAAGTTAATGATGTTAACTCACATTTCACCAAGTTAATGATGTTATAGATATGATATCACCAAGTTAATGATGTTTATCACAGATATGAGGCCACCAAGTTAATGATGTTAACTCTCATGTCACAAAGTTAATGATGTTTCAGATATGAGAACACCAAGTTAATGATGTTTGTCTCAGATATGAGGCCACCAAGTTAATGATGTTAACTTATCATGTCACCAAGTTAATGATGTTTCAAGTATGAGATCACCAAGTTAATGATGTTCGTCTCAGATATGAGTCCCCTAAGTTAATGATGTTAACTCTCATCTCACTCAGTTAATGACATTTCAAATACGAGATCACCAAGTTAATGATGTTTATCTCAGATATGAGGCCACCAAGTTAATGATTTTAACTCTCACGTCACTAAGTTAATGATATTAACTCTCATGTCACCAAGTTAATGATGTTTCAATTATAAGATCACCAAGTTAATGATGTTAACTCTAATATCACCAAGTTAATGATGTTTCAGATATAAGATCACCAAGTTAATGATGTTAACTCTCATGTCACCAAGTTAATGATGTTTCAGATATGAGATCACCAAGTTAATCATGTTTGTCTCTGATAGGAGGCCACCAAGTGAATGATGTGAACTCTCATGTCACCAAATTAATGATGTTTCAGATATGAGATCACCAAGTTAATGGTGTTTGTCTCAGATATGAGGCCACCAAGTTAATGATGTTAACTCTCATGTCACCAAGTTAATGATGTTTCAGATATGAGATCACCAAGTTAATGAGGTTAACTCTCATGTCACCAAGTTAATGACGTTTCAAATATGAGATCACCAAGTAAATGACGTTAACTCTCATGTCACCAAGTTAATGATGTTTCGGATATGAGATCACTAAGTTAATGATGTTTGTCTCAGATATGAGATCACCAAGTTAATGATGTTAATTCTCATGTCACCAAGTTAATGATGTTTCAGATATGAGATCATCAAGTTAATCATGTTTGTCTCAGATATGAGGCCACCAAGTTAATGATGTTAACTATCATGTCACCAAGTTAATGACGTTTCAGATATGACATCACAAAGTCAATGATGTTTGTCTCAGATATGAGTCCACCAAGTTATTGATTTTAACCCTCATGTCACCAAATTAATGATGTTTCAGATATGAGATCACCAAGTTAATGATGTTTGTCTCAAATATGACGCCACCAAGCTAATGATGTTAGCATCTCATGTCACCAAGTTAATGATGTTTCAAGTATGAGATCACCAAGTTAATGATGTTTGTCTCAGATATGAGGCCACCAAGTTAATGATTTTAACTCTCATCTCACCAAGTTAATGACGTTTAAGATATGAGTTCACCAAGTTAATGATGTTTGTCTCAGATATGAGGCCACCAAGTTAATGATGTTAACACTGAATTCACTAAGTTAATGATGTTTCATATATGAGATCACCAAGTTAATAATGTTTGTCTCAGATATACGGTCACCAAGTAAAGGATGTTAACTCTCATCTCACCAAGTTAATGATTTTTCAGATATGAGATCACCAAGTCAATGATGTTTGTCTCAGATATGAGGCCACCAAGTTAATAATTTTAACTCACATGTCACCAAGTTAATAATGTTTCAGATATGAGATCACTAAGTTAATGATGTTAACTCTAATGTCACGAAGTTAATGATGTTTCGGATATAAGATCACCAAGTTAAGGATGTTAGCTCTCATGTCACCAAGTTAATGATGTTTCAGATATGAGATCACCAAGTTAATCATGTTTCTCTCAGATATGAGGCCACCAAGTTAATGATGTTATCTCTCATGTCACCAAGTTAATGATGTTTCAGATATGAGATCACCAAGTTAATGATGTTTATCTCAGATATGAGACTACCAAGATAATGATGTTTCAGACATGAGATCACCAAGTTAATGATGTTTCAAATATGAGATCACCAAGTAAATCATGTTAACTCTCATGTCACCAAGTTAATGATGTTTCAGATATGAGATCACCAAGTTAATGATGTTTGTCTCAGATATGAGATCACAAAGTTAATGATGTTAACTCTCACATCACCAAGTTAATGATATTTCAGATATGATATCACTGTGTTAATCATGTTTGTCTCAGATATGAGGCAACCAAGTTAATGATGTTAACTCTCATGTCACCTAGTTAGTGATGTTTCAGATATAAGATCACCAGGTTAATGATGGTTGTCCCAGATATGAGGCCACCAAGTTAATGATGCTAACTCTCTTGTCACCAAGTTAATGATGTTTCAGATATGGGATCACCAAGTTAACGATGTTTGTCTCAGATATGAGGCCAACAAGTTAATGATGTTAACTTCTCATGTCACCAAGTTAATGATGTTTCAAGTCTGAGATCACCAAGTTAATGATGTTTATCTCAGATATGAGGCGACCAAGTTAAGAATGTTAACTTTCATGTCAGCAAGTTAATGGTGTTTCAGATATGAGATCACCAAGATATTGATGCTTGTCTCAGATATGAGGCCACCAAGTTAATGATTTTAACTCTCATGTCACCAAGTTAATAATGTTTGTCTCAGATATAAGATCACCAAGATAATGATGTTAACTCTTATGTCACCAAGTTAATGCAGTTTCAGACATGAGATCACCTAGTTAATGATGTTTGTCTCTAATATGAGGCCACCAAGTTAATGATGTTAACTCTCATGTCACCAAGTTAATGATGTTTCAAATATGAGATCACCAAGTTAATGCTGTTTGTCTCAGATTCGAGATCACCAAGTTAATGATGTTAACTCTCATGTCACCAAGTTAACGATGTTCTGATATGAGATCACCAAGTTAATCATGTTTGTCTCAGATATGGGGCTACCAAGTTAATGATATTTCAGATATGAGATCAATAAGTTAATGATGTTTGTCTTAGATATGAGGCCACTAAGTTAATGATGCTAATTCTCATGTCACCAAGTTAATGATGTTTCAGATATGACATCACCAAGTTAATGATGTTTGTCTAAGATATAAGGCCACCAAGTCAATGATGTTAACTTCTCATGTCACCAAGTTAATAATGTTTGTCTCAGATATGAGTCCACTAAGTTAATGATGTTAACTCTCATCTAACCAAGTTAATGATGTTTTAGATATGAGATCACCAAGTTAATGATGTTTGTCTCAGATATGAGGACACCACGTTAATGATTTTAACTCTCGTGTCAGCAAGTTAATGATGTTTCAGATACGAGATCACCAAGTTAATGATGTTAACTCTCATGTCACCAAGTTAATGATGTTTCAGATATGAGATCACCAAGTTAATGATGTTCGTCTCAGATATGGGATCACCAAGTTAATGATGCTAACTCTCATGTCACCAAGTTAATGATGTTTCAGATATGAGATCACCAGGTTAATGATGTTTGTCTCACATATGAGGCCACCAAGTTAATGATGTTAACTCTCATGTCACCAAGTTAATGAAGTTTCAGATATGAGATCACCAAGTTAATGACGTTTGTCTCAGATATGAGGCCACCAAGTTAATGATGTTAACTCTCATGTCTCCAAGTTAATGATGTTTCAGATATTACATCACCAAGTTAATCATGTTTGTCACAGATATGAGGCCACCAAGTTAATGATGCTAATTCTAATGTCACCAAATTAATGATGTTTCAGATATGAGATCACCAGGTTACTGATGTTTGTCTAAGATAAGAGGCTACCAAGTTAACGATGTTAACATCTCATGTCAGCAAGTTAACGATGTTTCAAGTATGATATCACCAAGTTGGTAATGTTGGTCTCAGATATGAAGCCACCAAGTTAATGATGTTAACTCTCATATCACCAAGTTAATGATGTTTTAGGTATGAGATCACCAAGTTAATGATGTATGTCTCAGATATAAGGCCGCCAAGTTAATGATATTAACTCTCATGTCACCAAGTTAATGATGTTTCAGATACGAGATCACTAAGTTAATGAAGTTTGTCTCAGATATAGGATCACCAAGTTAATGATGTTAACTCTCATGTCACCAAGTTAATGACGTTTCAGATATGAGATCTCCAAGTTAATCATGTTTGTCATAGATATGAGGCCACCAACTTAATGATGTTAATTCTCATATCACCAAGTTAATGATGTTTCAGATATGAGATCACCAAGTTAATGATGTTTGTCTAAGATATGAGGCCACCAAGTTAATGATGTTAACATCTTATGTCAGCAAGTTAACGATGTTTCAAGTATGATATCAACAAGTTGGTAATGTTTGTCTCAAATATGAACCCACCAAGTTAATTATGCTAACTCTCATCTCACCAAGTTAATGATGCTTTAGATATGAGATCACCAAGTTAATGATGTTTGTCTCAGATATGAGGCCACTAAGTTAATGATGTTAGCTCTCATGTCACCAAGTTAATGATGTTTCAGATATGAGATCACCTAGTTAATGATGTTTGTCTCAGATATGAGATCACCAAGTTAATGATGTCAACTCTCATGTCACCAAGTTAATGATGTTTCAGATATGAGATCACCAAGTTAATCATGTTCGTCTTAGATATGAGGTCAACAAGTTAATGATGTTAACTCTCATGTCACCAAGTTAATGATGTTTTAGATACGAGATCACCAATTTAATCATGTTTGTCTCAGATATGAGGGCACCAAGTTGATGATGTTAACTCTCATGTCACCAAGTTAATGTTGTTTAAGATATGAGGTCACCAAGTTAATGATGTTTATCTTTGATATGAGACTACCAAGTTATTGATGTTTCAGATATGAGATCACGATGTTAATGATGTTAACTCTCATGTCACCATGTTAATGATGTTTCAGATATGAAATCACCAAGTTAATGATGTTAACTCTCATGTCACCAAGTTAATGATGTTTTAGATACGAGATAACCAAGTTAATGGTGTTTATCTCAGATATGGGATCACCAAGTTAATGATGTTAACTCTCATGTCACCAAGTTAAAGATGTTAACTCTCATGTCACCAAGTTAATGACATTTGAGATTTGAGATCACCATGTTAATCATGTTTGTCTCAGATTTGTGGCCACTAAGTTAATGATTTTAACTCTCATGTTAAGAAGTTAATGATGTTTCAGATATGAGATCACCAAGTTAATGATGTTAACTCTTATGTCACCAAGTTAATGATGTTTCAGATATGAGATCACCAAGTTAATGATGTTAACTCTCATGTCACCAAGTTAATGATGTTTCAGATACGAGATCACTAAGTTAATGAAGTTTGTCTCAGATATGGGATCACCAAGTTAATGATGTTAACTCTCATGTCACCAAGTTAATGACGTTTCAGATATGAGATCTCCAAGTTAATAATGTTTGTCATAGATATGAGGCCACCAAGTTAATAATGCTAATTCTCATATAACCAAATTAATGATGTTTCAGATATGAGATCACCAAGTTAAAGATGTTTGTCTAAGATATGAGGCCACCAAGTTAATGATGTTAACATCTCATGTCAGCAAGTTAACGATGTTTCAAGTATGATATCAACAAGTTGGTAATGTTTGTCTCAGATATGAACCCACCAAGTTAATGATGTTAACTCTCATCTCACCAAGTTAATGATGTTTTAGATATGAGATCACCAAGTTAATGATGTTTGTCTCAGATATGAGTCCGCCATGTTAATGATTTTAACTCTCATGTCAACAAGTTGATGATGTTTCAGATATGAGATCACCAAGTAAATGATGTTAACTCTCATGTCACCAAGTTAATGTTGTTTCAAATATGACATCACCGAGTTAATGATGTTAACTCTCATGTCACCAAGTTAATGATGTTTTGGATATGAGATCACTAAGTTAATGATTTTTGTCTCAAATATGAGGCCACCAAGTTAATGATGTTAGCTCTCATGTCACCAAGTTAATGATGTTTCAGATATGAGATCACCTAGTTAATGATGTTTGTCTCAGATATGAGATCACCAAGTTAATGATATCAACTCTCATGTCACCAAGTTAATGATGTTTCAGATATGAGATCACAAAGTTAATCATGTTCGTCTCAGATATGAGGTCACCAAGTTAATCATGTTAACTCTCATGTCACCAAGTTAACGATGTTTTAGATATGAAATCACCAAGTTAATCATGTTTGTCTCAGATATGAGGGCACCAAGTTGATGATGTTAACTCTCATGTCACCAAGTTAATGTTGTTTAAGATATGAGGTCACCAAATTAATAATGTTTATCTTAGATATGAGACTACCAAGTTATTGATGTTTCAGATATGAGATCACGAAGTTAATGATGTTAACTCTTATGTCACCAAGTTAATGATGTTTCAGATATGACATCACCAAGTTATTGATGTTAACTCTCATGTCACCAAGTAAATGATGTTTTCGATATGAGATAACCAAGTTAATGGTGTTTGTCTCAGATATGGGATCACCAAGTTAATGATGTTAACTCTCATGTCACCTAGTTAATGATGTTTCAGATTTGAGATCACCATGTTAATCATGTTTGTCTCAGATATGAGGCCACCAAGTTAATGATTTTAACTCTCATGTTAGTAAGTTAATGATGTTTCAGATATGATATCACCAAGTTAATGATGTTGACTCTCATATCACGAAGTTAATGATGTTTCAGATATGAGATCACCAAGTTAACGATGTTAAATCTCATGTCACCTCGTTAATGATGTTTCAGATATGAGATCACGAAGTTAATGATGTTTGTCTCAGAAATGAGATCACCAAGTTAATGATGTTAACTCTCATGTCACCAAGTTAATGATTTTTCAGATATGAGATCACCAAGTGAATCATGTTTGTCTCAGATATGAGTCCACCAAGTTAATGATGTTAACTCTCATGTCACCAAGTTAGTGATATTTCAGATATGTGATCACCATGTCAATGATGTTTGTCTCAGATATGAGGCCACCAAGTTAATGATGTTAGCTCTCAAGTCACTAAGTTAATGATGTTGCAGATATGAGATCACCCTGTTAATGATGTTTGTCTAAGATATGAGATCACCAAGTTAATGATGTTAACTCTCATGTCAATATGTTAATGATGTTTCAGATATGAGATCACCAAGTTAATGATGTTTGTCTCAGATACGAGGCCCAAATGTTAATGATGTTAGCTCTCATGTAACCAAGTTAATGATGTTTCGGATATTAGATCACAAAGTTAATGATGGTTGTCTCAGATATGAGGCCACTAAGTTAATGATGTTAACTCTGATACCACCAAGTTAATAATGTTAACTCTAATGTCCCCAAGTTAATGATGTTAACTCGCATGTCACCAAGTTAATGATGTCTCAGAGATGAGATCACCAGGTTATTGATGTTTGTCTCACATATGAGGCCACCAAGTTAATGATGTTAACTCTCATGTCACCAAGTTAATGAAGTTTCAGATATGAGATCACCAAGTTAATGACGTTTGTCTCAGATATGAGGCCACCAAGTTAATGATGTTAACTCTCATGTCTCCAAGTTAATGATGTTTCAGATATTACATCACCAAGTTAATCATGTTTGTCACAGATATGAGGCCACCAAGTTAATGATGCTAATTCTAATGTCACCAAATTAATGATGTTTCAGATATGAGATCACCAGGTTAATGATGTTTGTCTAAGATAAGAGGCTACCAAGTTAACGATGTTAACATCTCATGTCAGCAAGTTAACGATGTTTCAAGTATGATATCACCAAGTTGGTAATGTTGGTCTCAGATATGAAGCCACGAAGTTAATGATGTTAACTCTCATATCACCAAGTTAATGATGTTTTAGGTATGAGATCACCAAGTTAATGATGTATGTCTCAGATATAAGGCCACCAAGTTAATGATTTTAACTCTCATGTCAACAAGTTGATGATGTTTCAGTTATGAGATCACCAAGTTAATGATGTTAACTCTCATGTCACCAAGTTAATGTTGTTTCAAATATGACATCACCGAGTTAATGATGTTAACTCTCATGTCATTAAGTTAATGATGTTTTAGATATGAGATCACGAAGTTAATGATGTTTGTCTCAAATATGAAGCCACCAAGTTAATGATGTTAACTCTCATGTCCCCAAGTTAATGATGTTTCAGATATGAGATCACCAAGTTATTGATGTTTGTCTTAGATATGAGGCCACCGAGTTAATGATGTTATCTCTCATGTCACCAAGTTAATGATGTCTCAGATATAATATCACCAAGTTAATGATGTTTGTCTCAGATATGTGGCCACCAAGTTAATGATATTAACTCTCATCTCACCAAGTTAATGATGTTTTAGATATGAGATCACCAAGTTAATGATGTTAGTCTTAGATATGAGGCCCCCAAGTTAATGATTTTAATGCTCATGTCAGCAAGTTAATGATGTTTCAGATATGAGATCACCAAGTTAATGACGTTAACTCTTACGTCACCAAGTTAATGATGTTTCAGATATGAGATCACCAAGCTAATGATGTTAACTCTCATGTCACCAAGTAAATGATGTTTCAGATACGAGATCACAAAGTTAATGATGTTTGTCTCAGATATGGGATCACCAAGTTAATGATGCTTACTCTCATGTCACCAAGTTAATGATGTTTCAGATATGAGATCACCGAGTTAATATTGTTTTTCTCAGATATAAGGCCACCAAGTTAATGTTGCTAATTCTCATGTCACCAACTTAATGATGTTTCTGCTATATGAGATCACCAAGTTAGTGATGTTTGTCAAAGATATGAGGCCACCAAGTTAATGATACTAACTCCTCATGTCAGAAAGTTAACAATGTTTCAAGTATGATATCACCAAGTTGGTAATGTTTGTCTCAGATATGAGGCCACCAAGTTAATAATGTTAACTCTCATCTCACCAAGTTAATGATGTTTTGCATATGAGATCACCAAGTTAATGATGTTTGTCTCAGATATGAGGCCACCATGTTAATGATTTTAATTCTCATGTCAATAAGTTGATGATGTTTCAGATATGTGATCACCAAGTTAATGATGTTAACTCTCATGCTACCAAGTTAATGTTGTTTCAGATATGACATCACCAAGTTAATGATGTTAACTCTCATGTCACCAAGTTAATGATGTTTTAAGTATGAGATCACCAAGTTAATGATGTTTGTCTCAAATATGAGGCCACCAATTTAATGATGTTAACTCTCATGTCACCAAGTTAATGATGTTTCAGATATGAGATCACCTAGTTAATGATGTTTGTCTCAGATATGAAATCACCAAGTTAATGATATTAACACTCATGTCATGAAGTTGAGGATGTTTCAGATATGAGATCACCAAGTTAATCATGTTCATCTCAGATATGAGGTCACCAAGTTAATGATGTTAACTCTCATGTCAGCAAGTTAATGATGTTTTAGATATGAGATCACCAAGTTAATCATGTTTATCTCAGATATGAGGCTGTGGCACCCCGCCAAATAAAATACCGGGTGATCAGTCCTATATACCAAACTAAAACTGGAATACCAGTTGGATCATCCTTAGCATCACTGTCGAAAACTTTTTAAAACTTACTAACCATCTAGCATTCCAAAAACTGGTGCCAATTTTAACTTTTTTAATTAAACAAAATAATACATGCGGAATTAAACTATAAACCATTCACACAACTGAATGAAAGTAAATAGAATAATAATTACACAACTTGCCGAATAAATCACCGGCCACCAAATAAATAATCCAATACAAATATTCAACACCTGAATGAATTACACCTGAAAACTGTACCGAGAAGTCTGGGCTACAAGCCCTAAATAAAACTGAAACTAATACAAGATTCCTACTATAGGAATGAATGAATGATGCGTCTAATCCAAACTCCTGCTAGCATCCACATGTGCCGCAGCTCCGTGTCCCTGGAATAGAATATCAATCCTAGCGTCCCTGTGGCTGGACACCTAAAAGGTTTTGAAAATAGTTTTATAGCAACGGTTAGAACCCAAAACATTTTGAAAATATTTAGCAAGTGAATTAACTGCAGTAATTTAAAATGCATGAATGCGCTTCATATTTAAGTTAGTGTCGCACTCCCTTGAGGACATTCTCACCCCTCCATTACTGTGCACACCTACCGGTTACCTTAACCCCACCTAGTTGTACTACCCCATCCAACTAGTCCTGGTATAACCTTCCCTTGCTGTACTACTCTAACCCGAGTATAATGATTCTTGGATTATAAGTTATTTCACAATTAACTTAATTAATTCCTCTTAAATAATAGCATATAACTGTGTCACAAGTTATATAAAGCACTTACATCACACACTGCATTATTTCCACCAATGATTAACTTAATTAATTTCTCATTAATTAACTACATATAACTGTAACCCAAGTTATATAAGGTGAATACATCACACACTGTATTATCACCTACATATAATATTTATTACCATATTATACGTACCTTTACTAACATCCACACATATATTATACGTTTATCCATCCTTCCGAGTATACGCTCACCGGATGATTCCCTCTAGAATGCTATCTCACTAGGTGTGCTCACAAAGCCTAGTTTCCCCAAGTTAGAATCGCTCACCAACTTGGACCAACATATAAACGAAGTGGAGGCGGTCATATTCCTTCCTGAAAGTGAGATAATCTCCTCACCCATGTACCGGAAGCTATGACCTGGGGATATACTCGCCCTACTCCTCAAGCTAGGGGATTCACCCACATCGCGCAACCTCCCTTGATCGCATTAGAGTATTTAAATTGAATAAATATCTAGTCACTGATATTTACTATCACACACAATATATACACATATATATATATATACTATCACTACCCGTATATATATATTATGAACCCCAATTTTACCATGTACTCAAAATCCCGTACACTGCCTGTAATTCCCGTACACTGCCTGTAATTTAATGTCACACACAATACATACACGTATATATATATACTATCACTACACCGTATATATATATATTAATAACCTCGGCTTTACCATGTACTCAACATCCCATACACTGCCTGTAATTTCCTGAGACTGTGCCCGACTCAATGTAATTAATTTTCTCACTTAATAACTTATCCTCTTCCCGAGTCTATGGTCCGACTCTAATATAATTAATTATCACATTAATTAATAAGTACCCTTCACGAGTCTACAATTCAATTCTGATTAAACTAATTATCCCACCCATTAATTTAATCATACCCGAGTCTATAAACCGACTTTAATTAAATTAATTAACACCCTTGTTAATTTAATCCTACCCGAGTCTACAAACCGACTCTAATTAAATTAATTAATACACTTATTAATTTAATACTACCCGAGTCTACAATCCGACTCTTATTAAATTAATTATCACTCTTATTAATTTAATATTACCCGAGTCTACAATCTGACTCTAACTAAATTAATTAACACATATATTAATTTAATAACTTGGTGTCACCCAATCATTATCCCCGGACTCTCTCACTTGGCCCGTACCTCAACATTTTCCGAGTCAATGTTCCGACTCCAAACTAATTACTTTCTCTCGATAATTAATTTAATGCCTTGATGCCACTTAACCAACATACCCGGACTCGCTCACTTGGTCCAATTTACATCTCATAATTTCTTTCCCACATTTTTCGCCCACAATGTGTCACACATTTATTTCCATAATTTTCCCAATTATATTTACCTATAATTACCAACATGCCTGGACTCGCCCACTTGGTACATAATTAAATATTCCCCGAGTCTATATCCCGACTCAAAATAATTTAGTTTATTCCTAAACTTAATTCACTACCTTGGGGTCGCATGACCAATATACCCGGATTCACTCACTTGATCCGTACCTCACTATTTTGGAATAAAGTCTCTCAAATTCATCCATTAAATGCCCCACATAAATTCATCCTAGTCCTAATTACTTCCCCCATAATTGCTAGGAATATTTGTTTCATATTTATTTATCACTAAATAAATGTTTGGGAGTTAAAATTCTAATTAATTTTCCCTTTATATACAAACTGGGAGAACTGCCCAGAATTCCGAATCATCGATCGATCGAACCCCTGGGTCGATCGATCGATCGTCCCTAACTTCGTCTTCTCCAACAGACAGTTCCACCATTAACGAAAACCTCCAACTTTCATTCTTTCCCCTGGACTAACCCAAGCCCAATCAACCCTATTTCTACATAAGAATAGATCAAAGCACCTTATAGAACATCAATCTGGAATTAAATCTCAAGATTTCCTACTTTTTCCCGAATTGGGTATTATCCGGGTTTTCAATCCCCAATATGAATTTCATTCATTTTTTCAGTAATTAACCCTCTAATCTTACTGATTTTAACATCTGATTCAGTTCTCTACATTCTAGAATCATAAACACGATTAATCTCCCCCTTAATCTCATTAAGGTATATAAATTTACAAAAACCCAATTTAGATTTTGGTGGCACACCCAAAACGAATTTTCATACACACATCACTATGATATGAATTGATTATCAAACTTTTAGAAATCACAACAGTTAACCACTTGCCTGTAAGTGTTCGTAGTGTCTGATCCGTTGTTGATGTCCCTTAATTTGGCTCCAATAACCTCTAATTTGCTCTTGATTTGTTTTTCCCCAAATCCCCTCTCAAACCCTAGGTTTAGAGTTATGTTGGCTGCCATTCCTTAATCTCCCAATTATGTTAAAAACCTTCCATCCCGTTTTTAGCATAATGGGCTTAATTAAAGTGGCCCAACTCACCCCGTGTGAGCCCGGCTATGCCCAAAATTACCCCGAGACCCAATTATTACCCTCGGGTACTCTTTTCTGACTATCTCGACCCATCCGGACTCAACCGCGCACTCAGAATTGGCGTCCGAATTAATTTATAAAAATATTTATCTCACACCCAATTTAGTCTATACCGACTCCCGACTGGGATAAGTGTATACCTTGTCATTAAGACTCGAAATGACGTAATTAAATTATTACTATTCACTTAGTAAATAAATTTCCCTAAACATTAACCATTCACTCCCCGATTAATATTTAAATATATATATTGCCATAATTAATTCAATTAAAATTACAACACACAAGTAATTTAAAATTTCCGAATTAATTAAATATTAAATGCACAAAAATACGGGATGTTACATACTTCCCCCCTTACAAAGGAATTTTGTCCTCGAAATTAAGATGTACGTAATGTTCCAAGTTTCGTATATTACTCTCTAGTCATGTGCCTCCAAGCCCTCTATATCTATCACATCCGCTTCTAACCATACGTTACACAAGCATGCATTTAAACCTTGTCAGGGCGCCCATACACCCTATACCCATGCTTAACCGCACAAAATTTATCTTAATTAAACCGGGTGCCCATACACCCTATCCCCTCACTCTATCGCACGAAAGTTACCCGACTATGCTAGTCGTAACCCGTAATATAACTTCGAACCCGTAGTCATATTACATATATATATATATATATATATATATATATATATATACATATATATATATTTACTGTCCGGGTACTCAACGCATGCTACGTCCAACTATCTCCCCATAAATACTTATCTCTCAACACAAAAGAATATACGCTTACCCTTATGCTACCAAAGACAACATAATACCGCGCCCTTACTACCACTAGTCCTTGCGCAAAATAAACCCCGAGCTATCTCTCTTTTCTCGAAATTCAATTTAACCACCCTGATTCACTTCAGTAAACATCCCCACTTACCGGGATAAAATGTGAGAACACAAAACCTCACTATGTGCCATCGCACCACGCAATACAACATATATATCCACATATATATAGGCTATACGCCCTCTCCGGTGATACCTAGTACCAACCATACCCTGGTGTCGCGGACACCAAAATTTAACTCCACTATCCACAATAGTTAAATTCCATCGCTATCCAGCCGATGTTTAAAAAGTATTATCAACCCTACTCCCATAATTCTCGAAAGTAGTAATTCCTCGCATAATTCAACCAATCACTCAGTGTACGTCTCCACTCTCCCATGAAGAACACTAAGGAACTCCGCTACCCTACGAAAAGTTTACCCACATGCTATGGATGCTACCGCCAACGCACCCACTAAGTTCGACTCACCTGCGAACTCTAGTGAAAAATAAGTCTTATACTGTGACATCCTCTTTGTCACTCAACAATATACCCCATGCCCCTAGGGTAAAATAATTACTTCTATACTCCAGCTGCAACGGCTGGCTCTCGGTTTCCGGAGCAGCTTCTCCCTGCTCAAATGCAGTCGTGACTTACTTTAGTGGCTGTACATCCAGGACCTCGTCCTGTAGTTGACCCCTGCCTCGCTTAAGGTAATATCTCTTCATGTGTCTCGCTTTTCCCACAAACGAAACACTTTCTAATATGTTTACCCTGCCACTGATCCCTTCCATGCCAACCTTGTTGGAATTCCTGGCCATCCCGCCGATAACCTCCAGTTCTAGATCGTTTGGCATGATTTCCTTACCGGAAATCCTGCCCCTGATCTCCCCCAGTCTGCTGCTGGGATACCCCACTGGTATTGTTCCCTTCTGCCTCATCCGACTGGTTAATCCCCACTCCCTTCCCGCTTCCTTTCGCGTGGAAGCGATATTCCCAACAGTGCCGGAGTGTTGCGTTAATGACATCAGTAGAACCTACTAATCCGGAATTATCAATTAAATGTTATCTGATTCTCCAGACTAACCCATCCATAAACTTTGCTTTCCTTCTCTTTTCCTCGCTTACCTCATCCGGTACAAAATTTGCCAACGAGTGAAATCTTCCCCGTAATCGACCACTGAACGATCTCCCTTTGAGTCTCCTCACAAAATTTTCTCCTCATTTCGGTCTCGATCGCTGAAGGAAAGAATACTTGCAGTCGAACCGCACCCAAAACTCTGCAGTAGCTAGTGTGTCCCTTTCCTCAACAGTGGTGATCGACCCCCACCACTGTAGCGCCGCTCCCACTAACTAAAAGTGGTTAGCATCTATTTTCGCACCCCATCGCAACCTCCCATGCGTAGGTGACGCTGGATACCTCTCTTCCTTAACACGCTAGTACTACACTTGAACCTCCTCGCAACTCTGGTGGGTTCCCACAAAAAAATAACTTCACTTTCTTATTTGCACCCCAACGACCCCGCGTGAGTCTGAACATCCGACGCCACTAACACTTGTGGTGGATCCCGTGGAAAGTACCTTGTCGTTTGCGACTACCGTTGTTTTAATCGCCCGCGCCATTAGTTCGGTTACCTGTGCTGCCAAAATTATCTTTGGCAGTTGCTACCGTAACTCTTACTCCTGACGAGCCTCCCTCGTCTCACCTCCCCATGCTGCCCTAGCTGCTCTCCCTCTCCTGGGCATCGTCTGGAATGAGAATCGAATTTTATGAGTTCACTTTCAAATATAAATTTCACAGAGGAACGTATATGCGCATACGTATGAGAATACAACAATCCTATGATAGGGCTCTATATCAAATATTGCTGAGCCGAAGCGTGAAAAATCGCACAGATCCTAAGGACACTAGAACCTGATGCTCTGATACCATCTGTGGCACCCCGCCTAATAAAATACCGGGTGATCAGTCCTATACCAAATTAAAATAGGAATCCCAGTTGGATCATCCTTAGCATCACTGTCGAAAACTTTTTAAAACTTACTAACCACCTAGTATTCCAAAAACTGGTGCCAATTTTAACTTTTTTAATTAAACAAAATAATACATGCGAAATTAAAATATAAACCATTCACACAACTGAATGAAAGTAAATAGAATAATAATTACACAACTTGCCGAATAAATCACCGGCCACCAAATAAATAATCCAATACAAATATTCAATACCTGAATGAATTACACCTGAAAACTGTACCGAGAAGTCTGGGCTATAAGCCCTAAATAAAACTGAAACTAATACAAGATTCCTACTCTAGGAATGAATGAATGATGCGTCTAATCCAAACTCCTGCTAGCATCCACATGTGCCGCAGCTCCGTGTCCCTGGAATAGAATATCTATCCTGGCGTCCCTATGGCTGGACACCTAAAAGGTTTTGAAAATAGTTTTATAGCAAGGGTTAGAACCCAAAACATTTTGAAAATATTTAGCAAGTGAATTAACTGCAGTAATTTAAAATGCATGAATGCGCTTCATATTTAAGTTAGTGTCGCACTCCCTTGAGGACATTCTCACCCCTCCACTACTGTGCACACCTACCGGTTACCTTAACCCCACCTAGTTGTAATACCCCGTCCAACTAGTCCTGGTATAACCTTCCCTTGACGTACTACTCTAACCCGAGTATAATGATTTTTGAATTATAAGTTATTTCACAATTAACTTAATTAATTCCTCTTAAATAATAACATATAACCGTGTCACAAGTTATATAAAGTACATACATCACACACTGTATTATTTCCACCAATGATTAACTTAATTAATTTCTCATTAATTAACTGCATATAACTGTAACCCGAGTTATATAAGGTGAATACATCACACACTGTATTATCACCTACATATAATATTTATTACCATATTATACGTACCTTTACTAACATCCACACATATATTATACGTGTATCCATCCTTCCGAGTATACCCTCACCGGATAATTCCCTCTAGAATGCTATCTCACTAGGTGTGCTCACAAAACCTAGTTTCTCCAAGTTAGAATCGCTCACCAACTTGGACCAAAATATAAACGAAGTGGAGGCGGTCATATTCCTTCCTGAAAGTGAGATAATCTCCTCACCCATGTACCGGACGCTATGACCTGGGGATATACTCGCCCTACTCCTCAAGCTAGGGGATTCACCCACATCGCGCAACCTCCCTTGATAGCATTAGAGTATTTAAATTGAATAAATATCTAGTCACTGATATTTACTATCACACACAATATATACACACACATATATATATATATATATATACTATCACTACCCGTATATATATATTATGAACCCCGGTTTTACCTTGTACTCAAAATCCCGTACACTGCCTGTAATTCCCGTACACTGCCTGTAATTTAATGTCACACACAATACATACATGTATATATATACTATCACTACACCGTATATATATATTAATAACCCCGGCTTTACCATGTACTCAACATCCCACACACTGCCTGTAATTTCCTGAGTCTGTGGCCCGACTCAATGTAATTAATTTTCTCACTTAATAACTTATCCTCTTCCCGAGTCTATGGTCCGACTCTAATATAATTAATTATCACATTAATTAATAAGTACCCTTCACGAGTCTACAATCCGATTCTGATTAAACTAATTATCCCACCCATTAATTTAATCATACCCGAGTCTATAAACCGACTTTAATTAAATTAATTACCACCCTTGTTAATTTAATCCTACCCGAGTCTACAAACCAACTCTAATTAAATTAATTAATACACTTATTAATTTAATACTACCCGAGTCTACAATCCGACACTTATTAAATTAATTATCACTCTTATTAATTTAATATTACCCGAGTCTACAATCCGACTCTAACTAAATTAATTAACGCATTTATTAATTTAATAACTTGGTGTCACCCAACCATTATCCCCGGACTCTCTCACTTGGCCCGTACCTCAACATTTCCCGAGTCAATGTTCCGACTCCAAACTAATTACTTTCTCTCGATAATTAATTTAATGCCTTGATGTCACTTAACCAACATACCCGGACTCGCTCACTTGGTTCAATTTACATCTCATAATTTCTTTCCCATATTTTTCGCCCACAATGTGTCACACATTTATTTCCATAATTTTCCCAATTATATTTACCAACATGCCCGGACTCGCCCACTTGGTCCATAATTAAATATTCCCCGAGTCTATATCCTGACTCAAAAATAATTTAGTTTATTTCTAAACTTAATTCACTACCTTGGGGTCGCATGACCAATATACCCGGATTCACTCACTTGATCCGTACCTCACTATTTTGGAATAAAGTCTCTAAAATTCATCCATTAAATGCCCCACATAAATCCATCCTAGTCCCAATTACTTTCCCCCATAATTGCTAGGAATATTTGTTTCATATTTATTTATCACTAAATAAATGTTTGGGAGTTAAAATTCTAATTAATTTTCCCCTTATATACAAACTGGGTGAACTGCCCAGAATTTCGAATCATCGATCGATCGAACCCCTGGGTCGATCGATCGATCGTCCCTGACTTCGTCTTCTCCAACAGGCAGTTCTAACATTAACGAAACCCTCCAACTTTCATTCTTTCCCCTGGACTAACCCAAGCCCAATCAACCCTATTTCTACATAAGAATAGGATCAAAGCACCTTATAGAACATCAATCTGGAATTAAATCTCAAGATTTCCTACTTTTTCCCGAATTGGGTATTATCCAGGTTTTCAATCCCCAATATGAATTTCATTCATTTTGTCAGTAATTAACCCTCTAATCTTACTGATTTTAACATCTGATTCAGTTCTCTACATTCTAGAATCATAAACACGATTAATCTCCCCCTTAATCTCATTAAGGTATATAAATTTACAAAAACCCAATTTAGATTTTGGTGGCACACCCAAAACGAATTTTTATACACACATCACTATGATATGAATTGATTATCAAACTTTTAGAAATCACAACAGTTAACCACTTGCCTGTAAGTGTTCGTAGTGTCTGATCCGCTGTTGATGTCCCTTAATTTGGCTCCAATAACCTCTAATTTGCTCTTGATTTGTTTTTCCCCAAATCCCCTCTCAAACCCTAGGTTTAGAGTTATGTTGGCTGCCATTCCTTAATCTCCTAATTAGGTTAAAAACCTTCCATCCCGTTTTTAGCCTAATGGGCTTAATTAAAGTGGCCCAACTCACCCCGTGTGAGCCCTGTTATGCCCAAAATTACCCTAAGACCCAATTACTACCCCCGGATACTCTTTTCGGACTATCTCGACCCATCCGTACTCAACCGCATACTCAGAATTGGCGTCCAAATTAATTTATAAAAATCCTTATCTCACACCCAATTTAGTCTATACCGACTCTCGGCTGGGATAAGTGTATACCTTGTCATTAATACTCGAAATGACGTAATTAAATTATTACTATTCACTTAGTAAATAAATTTCTCTAAACATTAACCATTCACTCCCCGATTAATATTTAAATATATATATATATTGCCATAATTAATTCAATTAAAATTACAACACACAAGTAATTTAAAATTCCCGAATTAATTAAATATTTAATGCATAAAAATACGGGGTGTTACAGAGGCCACCAAGTTATTGATGTTAACTCTCATGTCACCAAGTTAATGATGTTTAAGAAATGAGATCACCAAGTTAATGATGTTTATCTTAGAAATGGGACTACCAAGTTAATTATGTTTTAGATATGAGATCACCAAGTTAATGATGTTAACTCTCATGTCACCAAGTTAATGATGTTTCAAATATGAGATCCCCAAGTAAATAATGTTAACTCTCATGTAACCAAGTTAATGATGTTTCAGACATGAGATCACCAAGTTAATGATGTTTGTATCAGATATGAGATCACAAAGTTAATGATGTTAACTCTCATGTCACCAAGTAAATGATGTTTCAGATTTGAGATCACCATGTTAATCATGTTTGTCTCAGATATGAGGCCACCAAGTTAATGATTTTAACCCTCGTGTTAGCAAGTTAATGATGTTTCAGATACGAGATCACCATGTTAATGATGTTAACTCTCATATCACCAAGTTAATGATGTTTCAGATATGAGATCACCAAGTTAACGATGTTAAATCTCATCTCACCAAGTTATTGATGTTTCAGATATGAGATCACCCAGTTAATGATGTTTGTCTCAAATATGAGATCATCAAGTTAATGATGTTAACTCTCATGTCACCAAGTTAATGATGTTTTTGATAAGAGATCTCCAAGTTAATCATTTTTGTCTTAGATATGAGGCCACCAAGTTAATGATGTTAACTCTCATGTCACCAAGTTAATGATATTTCAGTTATGTGATCACCATGTTAATGATGTTTGTCCAATATATGAGATCACAGAGTTAATGATGTTAACTATCTTGTCACCAAGTTAATGATGTTTCAAATTTAAGATCATCATGTTAATCATGTTTGTCGCAGATATGAGGCCACCAAGTTTTTTATTTTAACTCTCATGTCACCAAGTTAATGATGCTTCAGATATGAGATCACAAAGTTAATGATGTTAACTCTCATGTCACGAAGTTAATGATGTTTCAGATATGAGATCACCGAGTTAACGATGTTAACTCTCATCTCACCAAGTTAGTGATGTTTCAGATATGAGATCACCAAGTTAATGATGTTTGTCTCAGATATGAGATCACCAAGTTAATGATTTTAACTCTCATGTAAGCAAGTTAATGATGTTTCAGATATGATATCACCAAGTTAATGATGTTAACTCTCATTTCACTAAGTTAATGATATTTCAGATATAAGATCACCAAGTTAATCATGTTTGTCTCAGATATGAGGCCACCAAGTTAATGATGCTAATTCTCATGTCACCAATTTAATGATGTTTCAGATATGAGATCACCAGGTTAATAATGTTTGTCTAAGATATGAGGCCACCAAGTTAATGATGTTAAATTCTCATGTCAGCAAGTTAACGATGTTTCAAGTATGATATCACCAAGTTTGTATTATTTTTCTCATATATGAGGCCACCAAGTTAATGATGTTAACTCTCATCTCACCAAGTACATGTTATTTGTCTCAGATATGAGGCCACCAAGTTAATGATTTTAATTCTCATGTCAACAAGTTGATGATGTTTCAGATATGAGATCACCAAGTTAATGATGTTAACTCTCATGTCACCAAGTTAATGTTGTTTCAGATATGACATCACCAAGTTAATGATGTTAACTCTCATGTCACCAAGTTAATGATGTTTTAGATATGAGATCACCAAGTTAATGATGTTTGTCTCAGATATGAGATCACCAAGTTAATGATGTTAACTCTCATGTCACCAAGTTAATGATGTTTCTGATAAGAGATATCCAAGTTAATCATGTTTGTCTCAGATATGAGGCCACCAAGTTAATGATGTTAACTCTCATGTCACCAAGTTAATGATATTTCAGTTGTGTGATCACCAAGTTAATGATGTTTGTCTCATATATGAGATCATAAAGTTAATGATGTTAACTCTCATGTCACCAAGTTAATGTTGTTTCAGATATGAGATCAGCAAGTTAATGATGTGTGTCTCAGATATGAGATCACCATGTTAATGATGTTAACTCTCATGTCACCATGTTAATAATGTTTCAGATATAAGATCACCAAGTTAATGATGTTTGTCTCAGATATGAGATCACCAACTTAATGATCTTAACTCTCATGTCACCAAGTTAATGATGTTTCTGATAAGAGATCACCAAGTTAATCATGTTTGTCTCAGATATGAGGCCACCAAGTTAATGATGTTGACTCTCATGTCACCAAGTTAATGATATTTTAGATATGTGATCACCAAGTTAATGATGTTTGTCTAAGATGTGAGGCCACCAAGTTGATGATGTTAACTCTCACGTCACCTTGTTAATCAAGTTTCAGATATGAGATCACCAAGTTAATGATGTTTTTCTAAGATATGAGATCACCAAGCTAATGATGTTAATTCTCATGTCACCAAGTTAATGATGTTTCACATATGAGATCACTAAGTTAATGATGTTTGTATAAGATATGAGGCCGCCAAGTGAATGATGTTATCTCTCATGTAACCAAGTTAATGATGTTTCAGATATGAGATCACCCTGTTAATGACATTTGTCTCAGATATGAGTCCACCAAGTTATTGATGTTAACTCTCATACCACCAAGTTAATGATGTTTCAGATATGAGATCACCAAGTTAATGATGTTAACTCTAATGTCACCAAGTTAATGATGTTAACTCGCATGTCACCCAGTTAATGATGTCTCAGATATGATATCTCCATATTAATGATGTTTGTCTCAGATATGAGGCCACCAAGTTAATGATGCTTACTGTCATGTCACCAAGTCAATGATGTTTCAGATATCAGATCACCAAGTTAATGATGTTTGTCTCCGATATGAGGCCACTAAGTTAATGATGTTAACTCTCATGTCATCAAGTTAATGATGTTAACTCTCATGTCACCAAGTTAAAGATGTTTTTCTCAGATATGAGATCACTAAGTTAATGATGTAAACTCTCATGTCACCAAGTTAATTATTTTTCAGATATGACATCACCAAGTTAATCATGTTTGTCTCCGATATATGGCCACCAAGTTAATGATGTTTCAGATCTGAGATCACCAAGTTAATGATGTTTCAAGTATGAGATAACCAAGTTAATGATGTTTGTCTCAGATATGAGGCCACCAAGTTAATGATGTTAAATCTCATGTCACCAAATTAATGATGTTTCAGATATGAGATCACCAAGTTAATGATGTTTGTCTCAGATATGTGGCCACCATGTTAATGATTTTAACTCTCATGTCACCAAGTTAATGATGTTTCAGATATGTGATCACCAAGTTAATGATGTTAACTCTCATGTCACCAAGTTAATGTTGTTTCAGATATGAGATCTCAAAGTTAATGATGTTTATCTCAGATATGAGACCACCAACTTAACGATGTAAACTCTCATGTCACCAACTTAATGATGTTTCAGATGTGAAATCACCAAGTTAATGATGTTATCTATCATGTCACCAAGTTAAGGATGTTTCAAATATGAGATCTCGAAGTAGATGATGTTAACTCTCATGTCACCAAGTGAATGATGTTTCAGATATGAGATCACCAAGTTAATGATGCTTGTCTTAGATATGAGATCACCAAGTTAATGATGTTTGTCTCCGATATGAGGCCACCAAGTTAATGATGTTAATTCTCATGTCACCAAGTTAATGATGTTTCAGATATGAGATCTGTAAGTTAATGGTGTTTGTGTAAGATATGAGGCCACCAAGTTAATGATGTTAACTTCTCATGACACCAAGTTAATGATGTTTCAAGTATGATATCACCAAGTTAATAATGTATGTCTCAGATATGAAGCCACCAAGTTAATGATGTTAACGCTCATATCACCAAGTTAATGATGTTTTAGATATGAGATCACCAAGTTAACGATGTTTGTTGTAATACCCCGTATTTTTATGGCTTTTAAATTTTGGGATTTATTAATTTTAATTGAGATAAATTAATTTAATTTTAATCCGGAATGTTGTTTTTAATATTTACTAGCGTGACGAGAGTTAGTAATTATTGGAAATTTGTTATTTGTTGAACTTTACTAGATGAGTATAGTAATATATGAGATTTATTTTTATAAAATTGTCACGTGTGAATAAAATGGCAATTATGGATATTTAAGTCAGGACGCGCCTGTGTCGTGTCGGGACTGAATGTTGATTAATAAAAGTGAATAAATTATAAGTTTTCTTATGGTCGTTTTGAGTGCGCCAAAGTATTCGGTAGGGTTGAGATAGTCAGAAAAGTGTACCCGGGGGTTTAGTTTGAGTCTCGGGGCATTTTTAGGCTTAATTAGCACCCCGAGAGGGCATTTTGGACATTTCATAATTTTGGGTAATTAAACCCACGAATTTTCAAGGGTTATATCAAATGTTAAGTGTCATCTTTTAGGGTTAACACAACCTAAAACTAATGATGGCCATTGGAGAGGAAGAGGAGAAGCTCTCAAAGGAGTTCTAGGCCAAGAACACCTCCGATTGCACCGCCGTCACTGCCAAATCGTAGATCCCGCGAAGGGGATCACAACCACACCTTTTTCTTCCACAAATCAGAGACTAAATTTCCAGGCAAGTATCTATCTTGCTTTTATCAAGTTAATGCATCCTTTTATATTAGTCTTAGGTTGATTAGAATTAGTGTTCTTGAAGAAAAATGTTAATTGGAGATACAAATTGCATATTATAGTGATAGAGATCATATTTCTGGAAATCCATTTCACATGTAGAGGTTGAGCCACGAATTTCCATGGTATTAGTGATAGAAAATATGGAAAAAGAATTAAAGAAACTAAGTTAAAGAAAAATTAGGGTTCTTGAGAGTTATAAAGATTTTGACCCTTTTTCCTTGTTATAGATGATGAAAATTCGCATGTGTTACGTAGGATATTGTTTAAATGGGTATACAATACTTGTAGTATGAATTGATGGGAGTTTGGGACAATAATACGATGGTTTGGAGGAGTTTGGGGTAATAATTTCGTAGATGGGTTTTCTGCAATTTCGCCATAACTGCTTGATCGATCGATCGATCCCAGAGCATCGATCGATCGAAGGTTCGATCGATCGACCCCCTTTCATCGATCGATAGACCCTCATGGGAAAATTGCATTTTTGCTCGTGTTAGCTTAATCCGATTTTATGCGTAGTAAACCTGGATTAGGGTTGCTAAAATATAATGGAACATAAAGAGGACCAGTAGGGTCAAGAGAAATCCCATAAAGTGGAACTTTAATGTGAAGGGAAATAAAGGGTAAACGGGGAGACTTTCAGACTTAAGAAATCATACGTGTGTTGATTAAATAATCGAAACATCTAATAAGATGGATTAGAAGGCGAGAGAGAACCTACTGAAATTGTACTTAGATTAAGAAAACACTTCGAGTGACAAGACGTCAGTTTAGAATAAATTAATTACGAGAATAAAACGGAATGAGGCCGTTATACGATATAATGGAATAAAACGTGTAATAACGGATAATGAAAACTTTGGGTCGTGAGAGTACCTAATTTAATAATGTGGATGTGAATACATATTTATATATGACGGTGTGATTGTGCATATATTATTTCTGTGTAAAAATCGTACCCGCGCTACTTGCTATCCCTGAGGTTATCGCGCTGGGACAGTCTTATCTCGATGTGCCTTTATGGGGGATATTGACTTGTACCCTAGAAGATAGATATCCTTGGTACAGGCTATCTGATCGATGGTCAGATGATCCTAAGAGACGTGAGGGTATGTACTGACCTCTTAGAGACTTGGAATCAATGCTTCGCCTCAATGTTGTTTGTGTTTGTGTTAATACAGTTCGAGAGTGATTCCGAACTAGTATTTCCCTTAGTTTGTGTGATACGAGGACTTGATAGCAGAGTATGCCAGCACCATAGTTTTTATGTGGGGTGCCGTTAGTATATATATAATTTATGAGTGATTGGTATATATATATACTTATATATGGAAGTCTATCACCATAGATTTTATGTGGGGTGCTGTTTGTATATATATATTATACGAGTGATTAATATATATACGTGTAACTATATGAGAACTTTCAACTGAGTAAAATAGTAGTTGAGTATATTATGAAATTCATCAACTTCACTATAAGTATTCGGAAACATTATAACAATACGGAATTATTCTAAATAACGGAAGAAATCTTGAAGAGGTAGACTTTTCTAAAGTGAATATCATAACCTTAATTTCGCGTATTAAAACTTATGGAGAATAAGTTAGAGAGATATATGGGGTTCATTAGTACGATAGACGTGCACACTAGATGAGAGGTGAGAATTCTCAAGAGAGTGTCGCATACTAATATGACTGTTGCATTAGCCGGTAAACATTTTAAATACTTGCTAAACTATTTTAAAACTGTTTTACATTCGGGCTCTGACCCGTTTGTTGTTATCTCTTCTCCCTTGTGTATATACATATGTATTACAGGTGCCCAGCCAGAGGGGCGTCTGGCTTAGGATTCTTTGGATGGAACGTGCTGTAGCTTTTGTGGGAGTTGCAGGCCACTACTTAGACGACCTCCTTGTTGACTCTACTTTTAGTTCATCTTTATCCAGTGGGGGCATGTGTCTCCCTTTTCCATTATTTAGTTGATATTATCGGAGACTGTAATTCTTTTTACTTTCAGCATTTTTATTTCGGGATTTATTACTGTCAGGATGTTTTCCTTTAGTGTTGTAAATGTTGGGATTTATTATGGATGGTTAAATTCTTGAATGTTCATTTTTATTCTTATGCTAAATGTGTGACTCTTAATATGTTAATGATTAAAGGTTTTATAATCGGATTAAATAAAATGGATGTAAGGTTTCAAATGGTTTTGACACTTAGCTTAATTATTTAGGGTGTTTAATTGGAAAAGTTACTTTGCAACAGTGATGCTAAGAATGAACCAACTGTTCACCTTGATTTTAATTTAATAAAGGAGTGATCGCTCGGTATTTAATTAGGCGGGGTGTCACAGGTGGTATCAGAGCATCAGGTTCTAGTGTCCTTTAGGATCTGTGCGGCTTATTATGCTTCCAGTGTTGCTTTGTTTGATATAGAGCCCTATGTTTAGGATTGTCGATTCCTTTGATGAGATTTCGTTCTCCTGCTATGACATATATACATTAGTGAATTCTAGTTTCGTTCGGATGTGTGCGTGTGCCGAGCAATAACGGATGTCAGAAGAGGACCGTTAAGCGGACATCAGGAAGCAAGGCTCAGTTGAAATTATAAAATATATCCGAGGATGATGACCGTAGTCGAGGTCACCCCCATTATGGCGCGAGAAGCTAAGACTAGAAAGGCGACTAAGGCGCAACAATGATTTACAAGTACTGCTATGATCGAATGAGGTGCGAGAGTAAACATACCCAACGTGTTACCAAACGTGTAGGGAACTGTCAGTGGGAAATTCTAGAAATGCGGAGATTATGTGTGTTTACCAAAGGAGCTAAAGTATCCAAAGGTTTAGATATAGAACGGGGTGTGACTAACTGAAAGTAAAAATTTAGAGAAATTTTTTCTGGACTTTCGGGACGAAGTTATAATGATGGGAGTCAACCACCAATTTTAGAAGTGGAATGCTATGCCTATAGGAGAACCTTAGGCACAGTGTTGACCGTATGTTCCTGCCCCAACTGTTCTGGATTAGAAGCAAACGTGGTTCTGAACTCATCGCGGGAGGGCATGACAGGGGTCCATTTGTGAATATGAATCTTAACCGCTAGCGAATTTTGTATCGAAAGATGTAGATACGAGTGGAGGAAACGACTCCAAGTGGGAGATCGACTCGTAATAATAATTAATAACACTCAAAGAGGAAATTCTGATGGACGGCCGATTTAGAGGTTGACAACGTCGTATTTTGTCAAAATAGATGATAACGCTTCTTTGTGGGGGAAAGCTAAAAGAATCGAAGAATTTAATCGAGAATAAGACTGAATACAACGATGGTGGTGTAGCACCACAAAGGGATGTGGATACACATCAGGGGACCCATTTAAATGCTTCAGATAGTTAAATTCTTACCAAGAGATGGTAAATTCAGTAAGGACTATTATAGTCAGTAACATGTTCTTTATGGCCTAAAAGACTAAAGGTATAATCGGGATAGCTAACAGGAATCGAGTTTACCAAAAGTCCGAGAGAAGGACAATCCTAACCTGGTTAGTAGGACAAGTAGCAAGTGGATGATGTGTTGAGGTATTTTTGTGCGGAGTGAAATCGCTCGCGATAATATGTTCCAAAGTGAGAAAAAGGGACAAGAATACGGTGCCTAGTAAAGGAAGACGATTAAAATAATTTTATTTTGGTTTGGGCAGACGTGTTATGTCCGAAAACCATTTGTGCAGTCAAGACGATTGCCAGGATGGAAGTATAAGTTGTATCCTTAGAGGATGCGGCATATTTACGTGACATGAGCGAGTCACCATACTTTGTTCATTGCTAGATTAGCATGTGAGACGAGTTTAATGCATATAATTATAAACGTTATTTAAATGTGAATATTTTTCCCTAGTGTAGCTGGATTTTTCTTTAGTACTATCCGCGGAGGATGAATGAGTATATTAACAGTGTTATGAACTTTATTGAGGTTACTCGTCGTAGTGATGCGATATACGAATATGGTATTATCTTTGATAAAACGTTGTAAAAAAATGGTTAGTACGATAGTGGGCATTTATTGCAAGACTATCGGAGTGGTTGCATTAGTGCAACATGTTTCATTTTGTTTTGGCGAGACTTCACCTGAAAGAAGGTCAGACTCGCACTTATTTTATCTATCCTAGAGACTTCGGAGGAGATAGTGGGCTCGATATATTCGATGCCAATGTATGTATAGACTTTGTCAGTATGATTCAGTATGTATCGGGATTTATCGTTGAGTGAAAAGATTTGACTCAGTATTATGTTTAGCACTCCGGACTTAGTGATAGGAAGAGTGCAGTGTTATATCTATCCTCTAGAGATGTGGGAGTTAAGAGTTATACCCCTATTATTAAGGAAAGGAATTTCGAGAATTCCGGCCATATGTATTCGAGGTTTGTAGGATGCAATTACCATCAACCAATACGGGACGATAGTGAAATTGGCGAAACGTTCTTTGTTAAGCATAATTACGGGAGGAATTATAACTTTTTCGTCAAGGGATGGAATAAAGGGGTACATGTTATGGACGGTGGACCTAACGGATTTCGATAACTGACAATGCTAGGTAGTAGTGTGTCGGGGGGGTTCCTTATTTGGATTTCACTTTGCGAGACATCCCACGCACGAAACTTAGCGTAAGGTTGGAAATAGGGAGATGTTTAGTCATTATTCCATGAGTTCGATACCTTGGTCGAACTGGGATCAAGTAATTACATATGTAAGTTGGCAGTTGAATTTTGTTTTAAAGCCATTGGAGCCGGATTTTGTGGTAAGAAGGCATTGAAAGTTATCCCCACGAGTTGAGGGGTGGAACGATGATAAGGAGAATTTAAAAGTTTTGATTTCCAAGGTGAATAAGGAGTTGGAATGATTTTTAACATGGATTATCTGGAAAGAACTTTATTATACGAAAGATATGATCTGTAATTATTTTGATGAATAAAGAGTTAGTGATTTATTTTGGTCGTTGTACCTATTTGGGAAATTGTTGTACTTATCTGAAGAAGGTTGAGATTTTTTATTCCTCTTTTATGGTCATGAAATTTGAATGCCCTATTCCTTACACTTTATTGGATTTAGTTAGTTTCACTGATGTGTAGCACGCCGTTCGCCCTCCTAGGGCGGTCGGGGTGTTACAAAATGTGGGCATCTGGGTTAGCTGCTGTTAAAATAGTCTAAGTCGAAGGGACGTGGTAATAAACGTGTGAAATATATGTTTGTGGGACTAGTATAATGAAGTGGAAGTGATAGAGTGGATTAAACGTCACATGAGGGGCGATAATCCATACATAAGTGTGCAATTAGAATAACACGCCCTAATTTGATTGGAAGGCTGTGGGAAGCCATTTAAGAAGGGGTATACCTTGAATGGAGCAGAATTAAGTTATTATGAAGAACACTCGGAGCGGAAATGTTAGTAGTCAAGTGTGAGAGTGACATGCACATACAAAGGGTGATGATGTTAGTATGGTATAAGAGATCTAGAAGTGCGCTTCGTGTAGAGAAGAACACGGGTCGGAACTTTCAGCATACACCAAGGAAGGAAGGGGAGTATTACGTGTCACTTAATGTGAGACATTTCAAGGAAAAAATTGATGTTTATCGGGACGTAGTGAGTAGTCTCTACATGCACCGCCCATAGGTAAGGTTTGGTTGAAAGAGGATAATCAACCAAAGAATTTTGTGTTTATCGACAATTCCTGAAATTGGAAGAGGTTGGTAAAGTCGGTAAAGTTTTTGATGGGTTGCCATCCTCAAAACAAGATCAAGGGTTCATCCCGAACATGTGAATTAAGTCACCAAGAAGGAAGAGATTGATATTCCTTTGGGCTGGTTTACAATATTAACTAGTATGCCCCAGACTTCCTTTGAAAGGAAGGATCGCGCCAGTGCATGGTCCGGCGCAGTATAAATTTCTAAATCAGGATGAGATTGGTGAATCCCACCTTTGATATGGGATTTCGGGAACCAGCGGAGATAAGGTTTCATTTCAAGTAGGATGTATCACCCTTAGCCAGGGAATAGGCGCACGGTGATTAAAGATTAGTGGAGCCACGTGAAGGAGATTTTGGAATCTTCGTACGATGATTTCAGGAATGTTCTGTAGAAGCACTCGTACCTGTCTGTCGCGCACGAGGTAATATCCGATAATATTCAATAACTATGGTGGAATTCCACGAATGTTTTAGGCAAACAATAGTGGTCAAATGTTCGTATGGTTTTCTCAGAATGGGAGTTTTGAATATGAGTAAATCCGAGTAGTTGTCATGTAGTGAGTTGCGGCCTCCTAATGATAGTGAGATAATGGAAATCTATGACGTATAGGCGTGACCTATGCGAGTGTTGTCGGTTGGGAGCGCAATGTGAAGTGTCTCCAATGAGAATGTAAAACAGGGTTGCTGTGAGGAAGGGCTATAGTGATTGAGCGCCTTATGATGTAAATAGTTTGTGTACGGAAAAGGATATCCAGAATTGTGCTACCTGGTAGTAATTAGGGGGGAAGTATGTAATACCCCGTATTTGTATGGCTTTTAAATTATGGGATTTATTAATTTTAATTGAGATAAATTAATTTAATTTTAATCCGGAATGTTGTTTTTAATATTTACTAGCGTGACGAGAGTTAGTAATTATTGGAAATTTGTTATTTGTTGAACGTTACTGGATGAGCATAGTAATATATGAGATTTATTTTTATAAAATTGTCACGTGTGAATAAAATGGCAATTATGGAAATTTAAGTCGGGACGCGCCTGTGTCGTGTCGGGACTGAATGTTGATTAATAAAAGTGAATAAATTATAAGATTCTCGTATGGTCATTTTGAGTGCGCCAAAGTGTCCAGAAGGGTTGAGATAGTCAGAAAAGTGTACCCGGGGGTTTAGTTTGAGTCTCGGGGTGTTTTTAGGCTTAATTAGCACCACGGGAGGGCATTTTGGACATTTCATAATTTTGGGTAATTAAACCCACGAATTTTCAAGGGTTATATCAGATGTTAAGTGTCATCTTTTAGGGTTAACACAACCTAAAACTAATGACGGCCATTGGAGAGGAAGAGGAGAAGCTCTCAAAGGAGTTCTAGGCCAAGAACACCTCCGATTGCACCGCCGTCACCGCCAAATCGTAGATCGCGCGATGGGGATCACAACCACACCTTTTTATTCCACAAATCAGAGACTAAATTTCCAGGCAAGTATCTATCTTGCTTTTATCAAGTTAATGCATCCTTTTATATTAGTCTTAGGTTGATTAGAATTAGTGTTCTTGAAGAAAAATGTTAATTGGAGATACAAATTGCATATTATAGTGATAGAGATCATATTTCTGGAAATCCATTTCACATGTAGAGGTTGAGCCACGAATTTCCATGGTATTAGTGATAGAAAATATGGAAAAAGAATTAAAGAAACTAAGTTAAAGAAAAATTAGGGTTCTTGAGAGTTATAAAGATTTTGACCCTTTTTCCTTGTTATAGATGATGAAAATTCGCATGTGTTACGTAGGATATTGTTTAAATGGGTATACAATACTTGTAGTATGAATTGATGGGAGTTTGGGACAATAATACGATGGTTTGGAGGAGTTTGGGGTAATAATTTCGTAGATGGGTTTTCTGCAATTTCGCCATAACTGCTTGATCGATCGATCGATCCCAGAGCATCGATCGATCGAAGGTTCGATCGATCGACCCCCTTTCATCGATCGATAGACCCTCATGGGAAAATTGCATTTTTGCTCGTGTTAGCTTAATCCGATTTTATGCGTAGTAAACCTGGATTAGGGTTGCTAAAATATAATGGAACATAAAGAGGACCAGTAGGGTCAAGAGAAATCCCATAAAGTGGAACTTTAATGTGAAGGGAAATAAAGGGTAAACGGGGAGACTTTCAGACTTAAGAAATCATACGTCTGTTGATTAAATAATCGAAACATCTAATAAGATGGATTAGAAGGCGAGAGAGAACCTACTGAAATTGTACTTAGATTAAGAAAACACTTCGAGTGACAAGACGTCAGTTTAGAATAAATTAATTACGAGAATAAAACGGAATGAGGCCGTTATACGATATAATGGAATAAAACGTGTAATAACGGATAATGAAAACTTTGGGTCGTGAGAGTACCTAATTTAATAATGTGGATGTGAATACATATTTATATATGACGGTGTGATTGTGCATATATTATTTCTGTGTAAAAATCGTACCCGCGCTACTTGCTATCCCTGAGGTTATCGCGCTGGGACAGTCTTATCTCGATGTGCCTTTATGGGGGATATTGACTTGTACCCTAGAAGATAGATATCCTTGGTACAGGCTATCTGATCGATGGTCAGATGATCCTAAGAGACGTGAGGGTATGTACTGACCTCTTAGAGACTTGGAATCAATGCTTCGCCTCAATGTTGTTTGTGTTTGTGTTAATACAGTTCGAGAGTGATTCCGAACTAGTATTTCCCTTAGTTTGTGTGATACGAGGACTTGATAGCAGAGTATGCCAGCACCATAGTTTTTATGTGGGGTGCCGTTAGTATATATATAATTTATGAGTGATTGGTATATATATATACTTATATATGGAAGTCTATCACCATAGATTTTATGTGGGGTGCTGTTTGTATATATATATATTATACGAGTGATTAATATATATACGTGTAACTATATGAGAACTTTCAACTGAGTAAAATAGTAGTTGAGTATATTATGAAATTCATCAACTTCACTATAAGTATTCGGAAACATTATAACAATACGGAATTATTCTAAATAACGGAAGAAATCTTGAAGAGGTAGATTTTTCTAAAGTGAATATCATAACCTTAATTTCGCGTATTAAAACTTATGGAGAATAAGTTAGAGAGATATATGGGGTTCATTAGTACGATAGACGTGCACACTAGATGAGAGGTGAGAATTCTCAAGAGAGTGTCGCATACTAATATGACTGTTGCATTAGCCGGTAAACATTTTAAATACTTGCTAAACTATTTTAAAACTGTTTTACATTCGGGCTCTGACCCGTTTGTTGTTATCTCTTCTCCCTTGTGTATATACATATGTATTACAGGTGCCCAGCCAGAGGGGTGTCTGGCTTAGGATTCTTTGGATGGAACGTGCTGTAGCTTTTGTGGGAGTTGCAGGCCACTACTTAGATGACCTCCTTGTTGACTCTACTTTTAGTTCATCTTTATCCAGTGGGGGAATGTGTCTCCCTTTTCCATTATTTAGTTGATATTATCGGAGACTGTAATTCTTTTTACTTTCAGCATTTTTATTTCGGGATATATTACTGTCAGGATGTTTTCCTTTAGTGTTGTAAATGTTGGGATTTATTATGGATGGTTAAATTCTTAAATGTTCATTTTTATTCTTATGCAAAATGTGTGACTCTTAATATGTTAATGACTAAAGGTTTTATAATCGGATTAAATAAAATGGATGTAAGGTTTCAAATGGTTTTGACACTTAGCTTAATTATTTAGGGTGTTTAATTGGAAAAGTTACTTTGTGACAGTGATGCTAAGAATGAACCAACTGTTCACCTTGATTTTAATTTAATAAAGGAGTGATCGCCCGGTATATAATTAGGCGGGGTGTCACATGTGGTATCAGAGCATCAGGTTCTAGTGTCCTTTAGGATCTGTGCGGCTTATTATGCTTTCAGTGTTGCTTTGTTTGATATAGAGCAACACTTTGTCTCAGATATGAGGCCACCAAGTTAATGATTTTAACTCTCATGTCACCAAGTTAATGATGTTTCAGATATGAGATCACCAAGTTAATGATGTCAACTCTTATATCACCAAGTTAATGATGTTTCAGATATGAGATCACTAAGTTAATGATGTTAACTCTCATGTTACGAACTTAATGATGTTTCAGATATGAGATCTCCAAGTTAATGATGTTAGTCTCAGATATGAGATCACCAAGTTAATGATGTTAACTCTCATGTCACCAAGTTAAAGATGTTTCAGATATGAGATCACCAAGTTAATCATGTTTGTCTCGGATATGAGGCCACCAAGTTAATGATGTTAAATCTCATGTTACCAAATTAATGTTGTTTCAGATATGACATCACCAAGTTAAGGATGTTTCTCTTAGATATGAGGCCACCAAGTTAATGATGTTAACTCTCATGTCACCAAGTTAATGATGTTTCAGATATGAGATCACCAAGTTAATGACGTTTGTCTCTGATAGTAGATCACCAAGTTAATGATGTTAACTCTCATGTCACCAAGTTAATGACGTTTCAGATATGAGATCACCAAGGTAATGATGTCTGTCCCAGATATGAGGCCACGAAGTTAATGATGTTAACTCTCATGTCACCAAGTTAATGATGTTTCAAATATGAGATCACAAAGTTAATGATGTTTGTCTCAGATATGACGCCACTAAGTTAATGATGTTAACTCCTATACCCCCAAGTTAATGATGTGTAATACCCCGTATTTTTGTGATATTTATTTACGGGATTAATTGAATTAAATGTGTATTAATTGAGAATTAATCCGGATAAAATACTAACGAGATTTGAGTTGGTATTTGATTATAATGCGTATATATGGCAATATATGAATATTGAGAATATTAAAATTGTCGCGAGATAGAAATACGGCAATTTAGAAATTTTGTTGGGACGCGTGTGACAGTCGCGCCAGGAACATTATTTAATTAAAAAGTGAATTTTATTTTTATCAACCGTATGGTCATTTTGAGTGCGCCAACGTGTCCGGAAGGGTCGAAATAGTCAGAAAACACTATCCGGGGGTTTAGTTTGGGTCCCGGGGCATTTTTTGGCCATACCGGCAACTTAAAAGGGTAGTTTGGTAATTTTGGAATTTGGGGATTTATGACCAACGAATTTTGGGAGTTTAAAATAGGGAATTTCAGAACCCACTAACCCATTACCAGCAATTAACTGAGTTGAGGGCAACGGGAGTTTTAGGAGAGGTTAGGAGAAGTCCCCAAAAAGAGAAACACAACCTCCATCTTCAACCTTCAACCATGGGAGAAAAAGGAGAGAACAACCTTCATCAATTCAACACCAATTCAACGAATGTTTCTTCCATGCTTAGAAATTTATAAAAATTTGCATTGTTTTGGGAGATTGACAAAAAAAAACCATTGAATTGGAATTAGAAATTCACATTTTGATAAGGAAATTGCAGGTAGAATTATGTTTGGGTGATTATTCTGATAGAAATACATCTTTTATATCACAAAAACGGATCCAATTATGTTTATTGATGACTTTAAATTTCAAGGGTTCATGTTCATGAGATTTGGGAAAAATTGGGGAGATTTGATGATTAGATGTGGTTTAGGATGATTTGACCCCATATAAATGTTATTATACGACTTAAGTATGTTCAGGAATGATTAGAAACCTTGAACTACTGTTGGAATGATGTTTAGATGAGATTAGAGGTGAAGAAAATTGGGAAAAGCAAAATAGGAGAATTCTGGGCTCGAAACTGTCACCTCGTTAGAAGGCCTGCCCAGGTCGTTCGAACGAGGTTCTAACGAGTTGACAGTTTGACTTCTAACGAGTGGGATGTTCGTTCAATGCCTTTCGTTCGAACGAGATCTCGTTAGATGCCCACTTCGTTCGAATGAACTCTCGTTCTAACGACCTCGTTCGAACGAGACTTCTAACGAGTTGACAGATTAGCCTTTTTGGCCTGATTCGATTTCTAGTGTCCCGTAACCATATTTAATTGTAGGGATAACCTTCCCTTGTTAACTATTTGGTATAATTGGGAGAATTGGGATATAATGAGGAGTGAACCAAATGATATTTGTGGATTAGGACGCTAGTGACTATATACGATGTGAGGATTATTGACGACTTAAATATTTGTATTAACCGGGTATATGAGAATTGTGTAACATTATAAGTTGGTATAAGAATGAGCAGTATACCACTAATAATTTATGGTAATTACTAAGATGTGTGTATGCTTAGTATATGTATATGATTTTATGTGTATGACATACCTACTGTGGTGACAATTGCTATTGGTGACAATTGTTGTGCAACACAAATAAATATGAGAGAAGTAATGACCAAGAAAGAACAAATAAAACGCCAATCACACAACAACAAGTGTACTTGGTTCAGCAAAGATGCGCCTACGTCCACGGTGGTTGAGTCAGTATTATTTCTCTATATTCTGGAGAATAAGTACAGAGAATACAACTTGTCCTTTGCCCCGGACCTAGGGTTTAATTTATATATGTGTAGGTTAGTTAATGGAGATGATGGATTCCTCCATATTCGCCATCTTCCCTATAACTTCCCTTCATGGGATCGTGCTCCCCTATAACTTCCCTTCATGGGATCGTGGGGAAATCGGATCCATACAAAAGATGAGGGGCCTGGACTGTGGGCCGCTTGGGCTGGGCTACTCGTCCAGGCTTATAGCACTAAATTTCGGGTACCCACAATTGCCCCTAAATTTATTGTGCCATGCATGTGGGCCCAACAGATTTAAATGATTATTGCATTGCAATTCCTCGGGAGCTGTAGAGTCGATTTCTGGTGGCAGCCGCTTCGCTTACTGTGCAATATGATTAGATTTTGAAGGTTTGTTGGAATAAGGCTCATTTCTTTTCGTCGTTTCAGATTTTCCAGCAATCTTCTATCTTCTGAGAACTCTTGCGCTTCGTACCTTCTGCTTTCGATCTCCACTCTTATTGCTTCTTCGTCATTTGACCTGATCTTCTGCTTTGTAAGTTTCTCGTGCCCTTTGCATTTTCTCTTTGGTTTGTAGCTTTTCTTGTATTTCCCAATGGCGAAGATTGGAAATAGGTCAATCTCAGAATTTAGAAAATTCTACAACATTCCTGAGTGGGTAGAGATTGAGTGTTGTGCCTCGCCTCTTAGGAACGTTAGGGATATAGAGGATGCCCACTGGATTCATGTTTTGTTGCTCTCCCAGGGGGGACTTACTTTTCCCCCTAATGATCTATTTCTGCATTTCTTTAGCTATTTTAGTATTGTACCTGCACAATGTTCGCCCAATGTATGGAAAATAGTGAACGGCGTGCATAGGATAAATCAACTGTATGGCATAAGGTTAGGGCTCGCCGAAGTCTTCTTCTGTTACTCCTTCTCTCGAACTAGTTCAGGTGTCCTGTACCTCAAAGCTAGGAGCCCTGATAGGGTATTGGTAGTAAATCTGCCTGATTCCCATAAGGACTACTGGCAGGAAGGTTTTCTTGTTAGGAATTGGTAGTTCTCTCCCCAATCTGAAGGGTCAAGGTCTGAGAGGTTCACTGTTCCCTTTTATGGGGAAGAATATATAGGTAGATATTTGTACTGTTGCTTCAATCTCTGCTGGCTTATGACTTTTCTGACTTCCTTCTATGTTTTCTTTTACAGCGAGGTCACGGAATTTGGAGCCTGCTCTTAGCGAGGTCCGAATTTCTGAGTTGGTTAAAGCTTGGAACATCAGAGAGCCTTTGGGTGACGGCGAGCATCCCAGATCTGCCGCTTTCTTATTAGATTACAAGAACGTAGGCTCTAGCTTTATAGCACGGCCTGTGGATAGCGTTCCAGAGTTTGCGTCCTGTGAGGAGACTACTGCCGAGCTAATCTAGTTGGACGAGGAGGAGGGGAGTTTTGAAAGTGAGCCTGTAGGTAATCTCGGTGAAGGGAGCTCTGATAGTAGCAGCTCTTCTGATTCTGAGGAGGCTTCTAAGGCTCGAGGATCGTCGAGTACTTCCGTCAGTTCTGGTGAAGATATGCCTCCAAGGAAGAACCTGATCAGAGATGATGATGACCATGTGCTCCTTGCACAAAGGTTAAAGAAATAGAAAACTGCATCTGGGGTTGTAGCTACAGGTTCTCGGCCTTCCTCCCAGGAGCAAGAGAAGAAGAGGAGAGAGGAGGAGCAGGTGAAAGAGAGGGAGAGGAAAAAGGAGGAGGAGAGAAAAAAGGTGGAGGAGAAGAAGGGAGTAGAGGAGAGGAAGAGAAGGTAAAGAGAGAAGGAGGAGGAGAGGAGGAAAATGGAATCAAGGACCAAGGCAGGTCAAGCTTTGGTCCCAGTATCTGCCTTGCCCGAGGGGGCTTCGGTGACCATTTTTCCACAGCTAGCTCCTGCGCTGCTCGAGAGAGAAGTTCTTCCTGCGGATCGCCAGAGGACGCTGGGGTCCGATCAGCTGGCCCTGCAAGCTAGCCAGAGGCTGGCCTTGGTAAAATTCCCTTCCAATTCTCAATTTTTTAACAAGTCTTGATTGTTTCCTCTTCCTGATTTCTTCTTTCTTCTTTGCAGTTTGTGACCGACTTCGCTGTGCTCTATCGTTCTCGTGATGAGCTGGTGAAGAGTAATGGTGAGTTGGAGCAGCAAAAGTCTACTCTGGAAGCCAAGGGTTCTCAGCTGGAGGCTGATCTGAAGGCTGCTGATGCAGCTCGAGTTTCGTCTGATCTGGCCCTTGCCAACTCTGCCCGCGAGAGGGATAACGCGGTTAAGGAGCTGGGCGAGCTGAGGAAGGCTTATGACTTAGTGTGCTCGAGCAAGCTGGACCTCACAGAGAAGAACAGGGTTCTGGACGAGCAGTTGGAGGCGGAAAAAGCCCAGGCAACCACCATTAAGGAGGACTCATACAACTCTGGGTGGGCTGCTGCTTATGATGACGCTGAGGTTCAGATTGGCTACATCAGCCGTCTGAATTTCAAGAAGGTCTAGAACAAAGCTCTTCTAGCTGCTGGTGTGGATGCTGAGTCTTCCCTATTTGACGAGCATGACCCTGAACCCAAGCTAACTATGGACGAAGAAGCTCCTGCTCCAACCATCGAGGGTACTGATCTTCCCTCAGATACAGTTCCTGCTGGTGTTCGCCATGTTCAGGTGACTGAAAGCATTCCTGCTGAGGGGGATACCTCTGCTGCAGCTGATAAGGGGAAGCAACCAGACACCGCTGGGCAGCCCGAGGTTGCCAGTTAATCTGTTCTTAGGATTTACTTTTGTACTTTTTGCTTGTAATCTCCCAAGTTTTTTCTGTTCGATGTAGTTGGTCTTTATTAATGAAATGAGAAGATTCTCCTTTTGTCTACGCTGATCTCTTTCTCTCTCTTTCTTTTACTTGTAGTTGGTTGATGTTGATGATTATATTCCTGTTATCTCCCAACTGGGTAGGACTCTTGGTCCTAATGCAAGCCCTGAAGTTCGCCAGGCCTTTGCTAGACTTTACAGGTTTGCCAAGTCAAGGAACCAAAAATATAAGGATCAGTCCGAGCTGGTGGCCAAGCTGAAGGACAGGCTCTAGGAGATGGAAGAAATCGGTGCCTCAGTACAAGAAGAAGTCAGTGCACTGAGAGAAAGGTTGCTGGAGGCCACCGAGATTAACCAGGTTGGGGAGTTCCTGCAGCAGGAGAATGAAGACTTGAGGAGGGAGGTCCTAAGGCTTAAAGAGCATTCGTCGAGCACCGTTTTGGCAGTCCTGCAAGGCTCTTCTTCGTCGCGAGCTGCTCGGCCTCTCCTCCCGCGTGCTGGCAGGAGTGCCAGGGGTAGGAATAGGGAAGTCGAGGAACAGCGTGAGAGGGAGATGGAGGAGATGCGCGACGATGTTCGACGAGCTTATGTAACTGCTGCTGGGCTCCAGAGGGACGTCACCCGACTACGGCATTTGTTCAAGAAGGGTCCTCGACAAGTGTGGTCCGATGGCTACGATTAAGGCTGGCTGAATGCTCCAACGAGACTATCAGAGTTCGAGGAACTCTCCTTCATCAGAGTGTGGTTGAGTGCCCTCAAAGAGCTGCAAGTCCCGAGGAACTCGATGTTGTGGTATCGACACGAGATGTCCTCCTCCACTCTTATGCCCAATCCATTCAGGAGGGATGATCGATGGATCCCAATTGATTCTATTCCCCGGTAACTAGTGGAATTGGACGCAAATGAGGTCGTGTAGGAGCTAGCCCCCGCTCCTGATGATGGAAGAAGAGCTAAAGTTGCTGATTATCTTGCTCGGAGGCTTCCACCTCCTTGAGATTTTGTTACTCTTTTTCTTTTTGATAATTCTAAATGCTTTGGGCGAGCTTCGCCGACTAAACATGTATTATCATTGTTTGTAAATATAAAAGATTAATGAAAAGTTCGCGTTTTGGGCAATTTTGCCGACTAAACGTGTTCATCCAATCCTTTTATATTTTTGCTGCTTCACAATCCTTTTTATTTTGTCATGTGAGTGTCCCCCCAGTCCAGTATAAGAATACCATTGTGCCCTCACTTTACCTTTTAGGTTGTGTCGTCACACTCCCTTAGGCCTAAGTAGGGCAATTGGCGAGGACACACCTGGTATTGGATGTCTTCATCCGATCAGGATTTTATTTAACCAAAGTAGGTTTCATGCCTAATAATACTCTATAGGGCTTCATATATTGCCAGGGGCAATGCTAAGAGGTCTGTCGTGCTTCATGACGATGACCTGAGGAGGGGTGTTCCCCTGCTATGTCGACCATTATGCCTGTGATTTGGAAGGGATGTGTAATAAAATATGACCGTTACTAATTAGAGAATGATTAACTGAGAGATTTTTATTAGTGAAATAAGAAATGAACTGTCCTTTCACATAACGAATACAATAAAAGATTTAATAATAGAATTCCTAAAAATAGAATTTCTTGAGATTAGTTGCATTCCATGCTCGTGGTATCTACCTGCCCTCCATCGTTTCCAAATGATAGGAACCTTGCAGGTCGTCTCTAATTATCTTATAAGGTCATTCCCAGTTTGGGCCCAGTTTACCGTCTGATGGCTTCACTGTGTTGCCCAGGACCTTTCTTAGAACATAGTACCCAACTTTGAATTTCCTCGAATTGACCCTTTTGCTGTAGTGCTTCGCGAGCTATTTCTCATAGCTCGCTAGTTTCACTAGGGCAAGTTCCCTGCGCTCGTCGGCCAGGTCGAGTTCAGCGAGCAAAGACTGATCGTTCTGGCCTTGTTCGACAAGGTCGGATCTCATTGTTGGCAATCCCACTTCTAGTGGGATGATCGCCTCCATACCATATGCTAGTGAGAATGGCGTTTCTCCTGTTGCTCGCCTAGGAGTCGTTCTGTATGCCCATAGGATATGCGGTAGCTCGTTTTCCCATACGCCTTTGGCTCGCTCTAACCGCTTCTTCAATCTAGCGATTACTATTTTGTTAGAAGCTTCAGCTTGTTCGTTGGTTTTAGGGTAGGCCACCGAGCTGAAGTGGTGGCTGATCCCGTGTTTGTTGCAGAAGTCCTGAAAAGGGCCACTCTCGAACTGTGTTCCATTGTCAGTGATGATGGTTCTGGGGATTCCAAATCGAGTGATTATATTTCTCCATACGAACCTTATCATGTCAGCATCTCGGATGTTCGCCCGTGGTTCTGCCTCGATCCACTTGGTAAAGTAGTCAGTTGCAACCAACAGGTATTTGCGATTGCCGGCAGCGGTGGGCAGTGGTCCCACAATGTCCATTCCCCACTGGGCGAAGGGCCAGGGGCTGGTCAGGGATTTTAATTCGCTGGAACGCTGGTGGACCATAGGAGCGTGAAGTTGGCATTTCAGGCATTTGCGGACATATACTGCGGAGTCCTTTTGCATGTATGTCCACCAATAACCTTCCTTCATTGCTCGGAAGGCTAGAGACCTTCCTCCGGTATGACTTCCACAGATTCCTTCATGAAGCACTGCCTTGACATCGCCTGGGTGGACGCATCTAAAGTAGGGGCCGGAGAAAGATCTTTTATACAAGTCGCCTCCTGTGGATAAGTGAAAGCGAGCAACTTTGACTCTAATCTGGTGGGCAGTTCTCTTATCCTCTGGAAGCGTTCCGTTCTTTAAATAGTCCTTCAAGGGATCCATCCAGCTAGGGGCTGATTCTAATTTGAGTATTGGTTTTACTTTTGTCAGCTCGCAGTTGGGGTAAATGCTAGGGCAACTGAGGAAATCGATAGGGATAACCCTTTTAAGGCTAGAATCAACTGTCGAGCTCAGGGTTGCTAACGCATCAGCGTGGCTGTTTTGCCCCCTGGGAAACTGCTGGATGTTGATCTCTTCAAAGCTCGTCATTAAGTTTTTAACCAAGGAGATGTAGGCTGCCATTCTCTCATCCTTCGTGTTATAGTCTCCACTTATCTGGTTGGAAACTAGTTGCGAATCACCGAATACCTGCAAACGCTTTGCTCCCAGAGTTTGTGCTTTTTGGAGACCTGCTATTAGGGCTTCGTATTCTGCTTCGTTATTGGAGGCTGCAAATCCCAGCCTGATTCCTTGCTCAAGGACTATGTTTTTTGGAGTGATGAGAACAATTCCTACCCCTGCCCCCTTTGAGTTGGAGGCTCCATCAACGAATAGTTTCCAGCTTTCCACTGTAGCTTGGTTATTTTGCTCTGTTGGCTTAGACTGGTCGGAGGGTTCTTCGCCTGTGAATTCAGCTATGAAATCAGCAAGAATTTGACCCTTGATAGCTGTCCTTGGTTGAAATTGGATGTCAAACCGGCCGAGCTCGACTGACCATTTAGACAGTCTGCCTGACAAATCCGCCTTCCTTAGGATAACCTTGAGGGGGTGTGATGTAAGGACGATGATCGTATGAGCTTCGAAGTAATGCTTCAGTTTCCTCGAGGCTATTAATAAGGCGAATGCGAGCTTTTCCAATGGTAGGTAGCGCTGCTCGGCATCTAATAAGCTTTTGCTCACGTAATAAATGGGATGTTGGATTCCTGTAACTTCGCACATTAGCGTCGAGCTAACAGTATGACTGGATACAGAGAGGTAGAGGTACAAAGAGTCCATTTGCTGTGGTATGATAAGCAGTGGTGGAGTGATTAGATAGGACTTGAGCTCGTCCAATGCTCGCGAGCAATCTGGGCTCCACTCTACTGTTTTGCTGCCTTTTAAGAGTTGGAAGAAAGGCTTGCATCTCTCGGAGGATTTAGAAATGAAACAATTTAGAGCAGCGAGTATTCCAGTGAGCTTACATCTCGGACTGTGCGAGGAGGTTGCACTCTGTTGATTGCATCAATCTGGTCCGGATTATCCTCTATGCCTCGCTTGCTGACCAAATACCCAAGAAACTTTCCTGACTGGACACCGAAGGAACACTTGCTCGCATTGAGTTTCATTCGGTACTTCCTGAGGATTTCGAAGGTACTTGACAGGTCCGAGAGGTGATTCTTCTTCTCCTTGCTCTTGACGAGCATGTCGTCGATGTAGACCTCCATTGTGTCTCCCATTTGATTCTTGAACATTTTAGTAAACTCTCTACTTCTCGTTGCTTTTCGAAACTACCACTGGGTTGGATAACCATTTGGGGAATTGCACTTCCCGTATGGATCCTGCATCCAGCAGTTTTTTGACTTCTTTTTCTATTGCTCTGGCCTTCTCGGGAGAAGTTCGCCGTGACTTCTGCGTTATCGGCTTGAATGTGGGATCGACGTGAAACTGGTGGCAGACCATATTGGGATCGATTCCTGGCAGCTCATAAGGTTCCCAAGCGAAAACATCTATGTTGCTTCTGAGTAAGGTTGACAACTCCTTTTGCTCTTGGTCAGTGAGTGATGCTCCGATCAGGAAGACTCTGCTATTATCGCCTTCCCTAGCCGCCACTTCTACCAGGTCCTCGACGACACGCTCGGAGGGGAGGAGCCTGGTCTCTTCCACTCCAGGCCTTCCATATTTAAATTGCTATTTGGAAGGAATTGCACCTTCCTCCACGTTCTCGCTGGGTTGATCGGCTTTTTTCTCTGGCTTTGGTCGGATGGCCGCTATGAAGCACTTCCTTGCCATCACCTGGTCGCCGTGTATCTCCATTACTCCTCGCTCAGTAACATATTTGAGCTTCTAGGTTAGGTCGAGGAGACTGCCTTCATCGCATGAAGCCATCCCCTGCCGAGGATGGCCTGATACGGTGAATCAATGTCGACCACCAAAAACTCGATCATCTTGGAAACATTTCCAGCGCGCACTGGCAGTACTATTTTGCCCAGGGGTATGGTCATTTTTCCAGCGAAGCCGACCAGAGGGACAGCAGTTCCCTTTAGGTTGCCGACGCTCAACTTTAATTTCCAGAACAAGTCGATGTACATTACTTCGGATGAGCTTCCTTGATCGACGAGCAGCCTGTCGATGTCAAAGTTGGCTATCCTGAGTGTAATGACTAAGGCATCATGATGTGGGGTCCTTACTCCCATAAGACCTTCATCCGTGAAGACAATATGCTTGTTGTAGTTGATGTCCTCTGCTCGCCGACGTTTTCCTGACTGTGATTTTGCTGGATCAATCTGAAAAGCTTGCATTACCGCTGTCAGTTTCTTTACCTCCATTCGAGCTGAGTTCCCTTGGATTTGCTTGACGTCAGATACTCCGTGGATTACTACGAATTCGTGTCCGGCATCATCTTCCAACACGTTGTCGGGTTTCGCCTCTTTGTGGGCAGCCACTTTCTCTACCTTCTTTTCCACAAAGTCATTCAAATGTCCGGACTGGGCCAACTCCTCGAGGTGGGACTTAAGAGCCTTGCAGTGCTCGGTCTTATGCCCTCCCTCTTTGTGGAAAGTGCATCTTAATGCATTGTTTCTTTTCGAGGGGTCTCCTCCCATTTTCCGGGGCCATTTGATGAACGGCTCATCCTTGATCTTCGCGAGAATTTTGTAAATCGGCTCTTTGAAGATGGTGTTGATCGCCTGGAACGATTTTGTTACGTCAGGGTTCCCTCCGCTTTTGGAGCCATTCTTGCCCCCACTCTTTCCTCCTTTCTTCTGGTTCTCAACTTTATCACTTCCCTTGGTAGTGAGCTTGGCTCGACCGTTTTTTCCTACATTAAGGCGGGTGACATCTTCCACCTTTGCCTATTTCTCAATCCGGGCCATCAGGTCGTCAATGGTCATAGCTTCCTTCTTCGTCAAGGACTGATAAAGGAGGTAAGAGCTAGGTAATCCAATTTTGAAGGAAGCCACTGCCACCTCTTCCGCGCAGTCCTCGATCTCGTTGAATAACTCCCAGTACCTCTTCGCATAGTCTCGGAGTGTTTCTTGAGGCATTTTCTTCATGGTTAATAAAGCATCCATCCTTTTGGGATGGGAGCTGCTGGTGATGAACCGGTCCGTAAAGAGCTCGGCCAGGGATTTAAAATTTCTGATGGATCGGTGAGGGAGTTTTTCGAACCATTTTTGGGCCACGTCATGGAGGCTCGAGGGGAAAATACGGCACATCAGTGCATCCCGGTGATTCCAGAGGGTTATGGCCTGCCGGTACTGCCTGACATGATCAATGGGATCAGTCTTCCCGTCGTAAATCTTGAACCTTGGAATGGCAAATTTCTTGGGAGCCTCTTCGTCTTCAATTTCCTTCGTAAAGGGGACTTCATCTGGGTCTTGAGGGCTCTCCTGGCGAGTTCTCTGGTCGACCTGGTGAAGCGGTGAGTTGGATGTTAGTCCATTTCTCTACGGACCAGGTTCAGTATGTTTTCGTCGCTGCGAGCAGGGCTCTGGTAGCGGCAAGCTCTTCTGAGTTGCTCGTGGAGGTCGTCGTCTGAGTTTCCACCTTCGACCCTTTGATATTCCCACCTAGGGCTCCTTCCTCGGCTGCGAGATTTTCTCGCCTGAGGGCTAGGAGTGCGATAGGGGTGTCTCCTGGTATTGGGACGTAGTTCCTTCTCCAGTCTTTCCAGTCTGCTTTTCAAGTGAGCATTCTCAGCCTCGTATCTGCGAGAAGACTCCCTTTGCTCGTGGAGCCTTGCCTCGTATGCATCAATCAATCTGGATATCTGCATGGACCTTGCTGGTCCTTGACTTTCTTCTGAGGCTGGCCTTTCCAAGCGAGCCCCACGATCTGAGCGTCGGACCTCAGACCTAATCCTGCGAGGAGCAGGTGGCTCTCGAATATCTCCTGCTTGAGGAGCGTTGCTGCTATGACCAGACATCATAAATTCTTTTCTTGGCGTGGGCTCTTCTCAGGGAAAGATGAACGCTTCCCACAGACGGCGCCAATTGTGGTGACAATTGCTATTGGTGAAAATTGTTGTGCAACACAAATAAATATGAGAGAAGTAATGACCAAGAAAGAACAAATAAAATGCCAATCACACAACAACAGGTGTACGTGGTTCAGCAAAGATGCGCCTAAGTCCACGGTGGTTGAGTCGGTATTATTTCTCTATATTCTGGAGAATAAGTACAGTGAATACAACTTGTCCTTTGCCCCGGACCTAGGGTTTAATTTATATATGTGTAGGTTAGTTAATGGAGATGATGGATTCCTCCATATTAGCCATCTTCCCTACAACTTCCCTTCATGGGATCGTGCTCCCCTATAACTTCCCTTCATGGGATCGTGGGGAAATCGGATCCATACAAAAGATGAGGGGCCTGGACTTTGGGCCGCTTGGGCTGGGCTACTCGTCCAGGCTTATAGCACTAAATTTCGGGTACCCACACCTACCATGCTTGCTATCACGGGAGGTTTGCGTTCGTTTAGGGCCATCTATTCTTTGTGTGCTTACGGGGGATATAGATTGGTACCTCGAGGACATAGGTCAGAGAAGGACTTATTGGGAAGTTAATAAGTCTGCTGATCATGGGAGCGTAGGTATGTGCGTGATCCATGTGATGTGACTGTGTTCGCCTCCATTGTTTGTGATTGTTGTTATCTGAGAACGATTCATGAGAGATTCGGAATGCGTGATCCTTATGTACGTGATGTACCAGTATGGATAGCAGAGTATGTGTGCACCGCAGCTTAGTCTCGGGGTGCTTGTATTGTATATTTATGACGTGAATGATATACGGTTAAATGAACAGACTTGTCATGTTTAATTATGAGAATAATTTATAGTAACTCCTTGAGAAGATAAATAAGGGGATAACCTCCAGTAAATGGTAATGCTAATAATTGAGAATCCAAGTTTAAGTAAAGCTATCTATTCAAGTGATAACATTGGGAATTCATATTGTGAATCGAGTAGATGGGTTAGAACTTATGTCGGTTTAGTTAGATATAAATACCACTTAGATGGGTACTGTACGTTAGGAGTGCACGATTAGACGAGAGGTGAGTATTTCATGTGAGAGCACGTCCTAACATGTATTTTGCATTCTTTGTTTTAATGTTATTTAAGCACTTGCTGTTTTTAAAATACTCTCCACTTTCGGGCTCTAACCCGTTTGCTTTCAAATCTATTTTTGTAAAAACCTTTTAGGTGCCCAGCCACAAGGACACCATGCATAGGATTTCCATTCAGGTGACGAGCTGTAGCTGTTTGTGGAAGTTACAGGGCCTTGCTAGTAGACGCTTCTTTTGTCTTGACTCTATTCAGTTTTCATCATTTGTAGGGCATGTCGCCCATTTCTATTAGAGACATTTCATATTTCAGTTATTCAGATTGTTGGCATGTAATTAATTCAGGATATACTGTTTTATTTATTTCAGTGGTTGGATTGTTGTGAGGGGTTTTCCTCCGTACTTATTATTAATTGTTGGTTACTTTATTGAGACTTTATGGTGTATGGTTATGATAATCTTTCATAATTCTTTTATTGTATGTTAATCAGACTTAATTTAAAATTTGACATCTTTCTTTTTAAATACTAGGTGGTTAGTAATGATTAGAATGTTTTCGACAATGATGCTGTTAACTGGACCAACTTGACATTTTGTATTAATTTAATAAAGGAGTCGCTACCCGGTAATTAATTAGTCAGGGTGTCACAGGTGGTATCAGAGCATCAGATTCTAGTGTCCTTTAGGATTTGTACGGCTTATTATGTTTCCGCTGAGTTTTCTTTGATGTAGAGCCCTATATTTTAGGACTGTTGTATTCTTTTATGCATGCTTCGCTCTTCAGCTATTTTGGGTTTATAACTGTGAACTTATAGACATTACTCTTATTTCAGATGCCTCCACGACGTGCACCACGGGTTCCTAGGGATGCACAGCCAGAGCCCCAGCAAGCACCAGTACAGGGCACCATGAATGCCGCTGAGGTTGCAGCCATTGTAGCCCAAGCGGTAAATGCCACTCTAGCAGTTGTACAGAAGGCACCACCCCAGGCGCCAGTAGCAGCGCCAGTTCAGGCACATGCCTTCCTGTCTGCTTGGGAACGTGTACGTGATGCTTTTCAGAAAGCGCACCCACCGGAGTTCGCAGGTAGCTCCGATGTTGTGGTTTCAAGTCAGTGGAGGAAAGACATTCAGAGGCACTTGAGGATGTATGAGTGCACCGATGTTCAGAAGCAGGTACTATCTACTTTTAAGCTAGTGGGATCTGCACTGCAGTGGTGGGAGTCTATTACCATCGGGGAGGAGAGAGATACTCTCACAATACAGGAGCTTTGGGTGCGGTTTGACCGCAAGTATTTTCTGTTAGCCATTCACACGGAAATGAGGAGGAAGTTAATGAATCTCAGATAGGAGGTAAGGACTGCGGCCGAGTATGAGGCCGAATTCACTAATCTACTGAATATTGTTCCCGATGAAATACCGACAGAGGAGAAGAAGATCCAGAAGTTTACAGATGGATTGACATGGAGGATCCGTCAGCATTTATTGGGGAACCTCTCGTTGGCCACTTATTCTGACGTGGTTAACGCTGCACTGTTACACTGCCAGGATCACCGCTTTCACATGGCTGAGAGCAAGAGATTAGGAGAGTCCAGCCATCAGGGCAGGACTGGAGGAAATGGTGCCAGTGGGGCACAATCTACTCAGGGGCAGAGGCAGGGTGACCAGGGTTCCCAGCAGGGGGATCATAAGAGGTTCAGATCGAGGAATTTCAGGCACGGACAGGGAGGTTTTAGGCAGGGCCATCAGGGTCCGAACGGCCATCAAGGTCAGCAGGGGCAGAATGGTCAACAGCAGTTTCAGTAGGGCCAGCATGGCCAGGAGAAGAATGGAAACGGCCACCAGGGCCGAGGGCAGCAGGGACAGAGAGGGGGGAACTTCCTGGGGAAGTGTTACGTTTATGGCAAGACTGGCCATAAACGCCAGGATTGTCCGGATAGGGGTAGGGCCCCGCAGCAGCAGCAGCAGGGTGCTCGACAGGAGCCGCAGAGGCCTATGTTTTCCGCCGCCCTCCCGACACCACCACAGATGGCAGCATTACCACCCATTCCAGTAGTCCCAGTTCAGCAGGGACAGCTTCAGTATGGGAGAGTGTATCAGCTCCAGCAGGTCGCAGCCCCACAGGATCCACCAGCCATTGAGGGTATGTTCTCTATTCAGGGGACTCTGGGGCGTATTTTATTTGACACGGGGGCTACACATTATTTCATTGCTATGAGATTTGCACGCACCATTGGGTTGTTAGACACCGCCGAGAGTACGGTTACTTGAGTAGATTCGCCGTTGAGTAGGGGTTCCGTGATTTCCCTTGTATGTAGAGGCGTGGGTATAGATATTGGGAGGTTTACTTTACCCGCGGATATGTTAGTGTTAGAGATGACCGAGTATGATGCCATTATTGGTATGGATTGGCTAGTTGTGTACCGAGCCATGATTGACTGTTTTAGTAGGAGTATTATCTTTTCCATTCCCGGGTAGGAGATGTTTTTAGTGGCAATGCCTCGTCCTGAAGGAGGATCGTCCACTCATTTGTAATATATAGAGGAGGAGACCTCTAAGGAAGTGATGATACCGCTTGATTCGATTCTGATTATTCGAGAGTTTGTCGATGTATTTTAGGATATACCTGGATTACCTTCGAGTAGGGAGATAGAGTTTGTGATCGATTTGATGCCGGGCACTCGGCCTATTGCTCGCGCACCTTACCGTATGACTTCAGCTGAAATGAGAGAGTTACGAGATCAGATTGAGCAGTTGTTGGGTCAGGGGTTTATTCGGAGGAGTACTTCGCCGTGGGGTGCCCCTGTGTTGTTCGTAAAGAAGAGGGATGGATCGTTGAGGTTATGTGTAGATTATCAGGAGTTGAATAAGGTCACGATACGGAATAAGTATCCGTTGCCCCGAATCGATGACTTATTCGACCAACTGAGAGGAGATTCTTTCTTCTCAAAGATTGATTTGCGATCGGGATACCAACAGTTGCGTATCAGGGAGGAGGACGTCTCGAAGACTGCTTTCTTAACGAGATATGGTTTCTACGAGTTTCGGGTTATGCCTTTTGGTTTGACCAATGCTCCAGCCGTGTTTATGGACTTGATGAATAGGGTGTTCAGGGAGTTCCTAGATCAGTTCATCATTGTGTTCATTGATGATATTCTGGTTTACTCCCAGACAGAGGAGGAGCACACCGAGCATTTAAGGCAGGTTTTACAGACGCTACGTCAGAACGAGCTGTATGCAAAATATGAGAAGTGCGGATTCTGGCTTAAGGAGGTTCAGTTTTTGGAGCATATTATTTCCGACCGGGGGATATCTGTTGATCCGGGGAAGGTATCCGCGGTAAGGGAGTGGGGACAGCCCACGATACCGACTGAGATCCGTAGTTTCTTGGGCCTAGCAGGATACTACAGGAGGTTCATTCGGGGTTTCTCCAAGATAGCGGGTCCTTTGACACATCTGACTCGTAAGGGTGTGCCATTCATCTGGAGTGATGCCTGTCAGTTGGCATTCGATGAGTTGAAGGATAAGTTGACCTCAGCACCTATGTTAGCACTACCGAGACTGGGAGTTGAGTATCTAGTTTACACCGATGCGTCCTTGCAAGGACTTGGAGGTGTATTGCAGTAGGAGAGTCAGGCCATAGCTTATGCTTCCCGTAAGCTTAAGCCTCATGAGAAGAATTACCCACCCACGACTTGGAATTAGCGGCACTGGTGTTTGCCCTTCGGATTTGGAGACATTATCTCTTGGGGGATAAGTTTCGATTGTTCACGGACCACAAGTCCCTACAGTACCTATTCACGCAGAAGGAGTTGAATATGCGGCAGCGAAGGTAGCTTGAGTTTGTGAAGGATTATCAGTTTGATATCCAATATCACCCTGGGAAGGCTAACGTAGTAGCAGACGCGTTGAGCCGTAGGCCAGTAGATGAGGTGGCAGGGGTGTGGAAGGCAAAGTGGAAAGAGTTGGGACAATAGGATGCAGTGGCCAGATCATTCATGTCTGTGATGACTGTTACACCGCAGATTGTCACGAAGGTGGTAAAGGCACAGGCAAATGACTCGTTCTGTCAAGAGCAGATAGTTCGGTTACTAGCAGAGGGAGTCGAATCCTATACCGTTAGCTCAGATGGGGGATTATGCTTCAATGGGAGACTGGTAGTTCCGGAAGGGGAGGAATTGCGACACGAGGTGATGGCAGAGTCTCATAACTCACGGTTCGCGGTACATCCCGGTGGGGAAAAAATGTACCAAGACATGAGACGACAGTATTGGTGGAGCGGGATGAAGAAAGATATCACCGTGTTTGTTTCTAAATGCGCCACTTGTCAGCTGGTAAAAGTGGATCATCAGAGACCGGCAGGACTTCTACAGCCGTTAGAGGTCCCGATGTGGATGTGGGAGAGCATATCCATGGATTTTATCACGGGATTACCTACGTCACAGAGGGGTCACGACTCCATTTGGGTAATTGTGGACAGGTTGACCAAAGTCGCTCATTTTCTACCCGTAAGAATCGACTACACTACGGGACAGTATGCCCAGCTCTTTATTGCAGAAATAGTGAGACTTCACGGTGTGCCCCTAAATATCGTGTCTAACAGAGACAAGATATTTGTTTCACAGTTTTGGGAGAGTTTTCAGGACGCCATGGGCACGGAATTGCGGTTGAGTACGGCGTATCACCTGCAGACCGACGGGCAAACCGAGCGTACAAACCAGATGTTGGAGGACATGTTGCGTATGTGCATCATTGATTTTGGGGGTGGATGGGAGCAGTATTTTCCACTGGTGGAGTTTTCTTACAACAACTCCTACCAGTTCACCATTGGCATGGCTCCATTTGAGGCATTGTACGGTAGACCTTGTCGTTCCCCAGCATGTTGGTTGGAGGTGGGGGACAACAAACTACTTGGGCCGAAAGTGATTCAGGATACTTCGGCGAGAATAGAATTGATACGGAGTCGCATTCGGGTAGCTTAGGATCGGCAGAAGAGCTATGCTGATGCGAAGAGGTTCTTTAGGGAGTTCCAAGTGGGGGACCAAGTTTTACTCGAGTATCTCCTATGAAGGGAATTATGCGATTTGGGAAGAAGGGCAAGTTGGCACCGAGATATGTGGGGCCATTTCCTATCATCGAGCGGGTTGGGTCTGTTGCATATAGACTTGGGTTACCGGAGCATTTGCACAGGATACATGATGTGTTTCATATTTCCTCGCTAAGGAAATATCTTAGGGACGATTTGGCTCATTCTCATATTGCTTTAGAGGACATCGATCTCCAGCCTGATAGCTCCTACGAGGAAGGGCCGATTGCTATTTTGGACCGAAGTGAGCGGAAACTACGGTCAAAGATAGTCCCGTTAGTACGTGTTCAGTGGCGGCACCATAATGCCAAGGAGTCCACATGGGAGCATGAGGATGAGATGCACGAACGTTATCCAGAGTTATTTGTACCAGGTACTTTCTAGTTCTGAATTTCGGGACAAAATTCTGTTATTAAGGGGGAAGTATGTAATACCCCGTATTTTTGTGATATTTATTTACGGGATTAATTGAATTAAATGTGTATTAATTGAGAATTAATCCGGATAAAATACTAATGAGATGTGAGTTGGTATTTGATTATAATGCGTATATATGGACATATATGAATATTAAGAATATTAAAATTGTTACGAGATAGAAATACGGTAATTTAGAAATTTTGTTGGGACACGTGTGACAGTCGCGCCAGGAACATTATTTAATTAAAAAGTGAATTTTATTTTTATCAACCGTATGGTCATTTTGAGTGCGCCAACATGTCCGGAAGGGTCGAAATAGTCAGAAAACACTAGCCGGGGGTTTAGTTTGGGTCCCGGGGCATTTTTAGGCCATACCGGCAACTTAAAAGGGTAGTTTGGTAATTTTGGAATTTGGGGATTTATGACCAACGAATTTTGGGAGTTTAAAATACGGAATTTCAGAACCCACTAACCCATTACCAGCAATTAACTGAGTTGAGGGCAACGAGAGTTTTAGGAGAGGTTAGGAGAAGTCCCCAAAAAGAGAAACACAACCTCCATCTTCAACCTTCAACCTTAGGAGAAAAAGGAGAGAACAACCTTCATCAATTCAACACCAAATTCAGAAAAAAAATCCAAGGCAAGTGGTTTAATTACGTTATTTACAACGAATGTTTCTTCCATGCTTAGAAATTTATAAAAATTTGCATTGTTTTGGGAGATTGACAAAAAAAACATTGAATTGGAATTAGAAATTCACATTTTGATAAGGAAATTGCAGGTAGAATTATGTTTGGGTGATTATTCTGATAGAAATACATCTTTTATATCACAAAAACGGATTTAATTATGTCTATTGATGACTTTAAATTTCTAGGGTTCATGTTCATGAGATTTGGGGAAAATTGGGGAGATTTGATGATTAGATGTGGTTTAGGATGATTTGACCCCATATAAATGTTATTATACGACTTAAGTATGTTCAGGAATGATTAGAAACCTTGAACTACTGTTGGAATGATGTTTAGATGAGATTAGAGGTGAAGAAAATTGGGAAAAACGAAATAGGAGAATTCTGGGCTCGAAACTGTCACCTCGTTAGAAGGCCTGCCCAGGTCTTTCGAACGAGCTCGTTCGAACGAGCTTCTAACGAGTTGACAGTTTGACTTCTAACGAGTGGGATGTTCATTCGATGCCTTTCGTTTGAACGAGATCTCGTTAGATGCCCACTTCGTTCGAATGAACTCTCGTTCGAACGACCTCGTTCGAACGAGACTTCTAACGAGTTGACAGATTGGCCTTTTTGGCCTGATTCGATTTCTAGTGTCCCGTAACCATATTTAATTGTAGGGATAACCTTCCCTTGTTAACTATTTGGTATAATTGGGAGAATTGGGATATAATGAGGAGTGAACCAAATGATATTTGTGGATTAGGACGCTAGTGACTATATACGATGTGAGGATTATTGACGACTTAAATATTTGTATTAACCGGGTATATGAGAATTGTGTAACATTATAAGTTGGTATGAGAATGAGCAGTATACCACTAATAATTTATGGTAATTACTAAGATGTGTGTATGCTTAGTATATGTATATGATTTTATGTGTATGACCTACCTACCATGCTTGCTATCACGGGAGGTTTGCGTTCGCTTAGGGCCATCTATTCTTTGTGTGCCTACGGGGGGATATAGATTGGTACCTCGAGGACATAGGTCAGAGAAGGACTTATTGGGAAGTTAATAAGTCTGCTGATCATGGGAGCGTAGGTATGTGCGTGACCCATGTGATGTGACTGTGTTCGCCTCCATTGTTTGTGATTATTGTTATCTGAGAACGATTCCTGAGAGATTCGGAATGCGTGATCCTTATGTACGTGATGTACTGGGATGGATAGCAGAGTATGTGTGCACCGCAGCTTAGTCTCGGGGTGCTTGTATTGTATATTTATGATGTGAATGATATAAGGTTAAATGAACAGACTTTTCATGTTTCATTATGAGAATAATTTATAGTAACTCCTTGAGAAGATAAATAAGGGGATAACCTCCAGTAAATGGTAATGCTAATAATTGAGAATTCGAATTTAAGTAAAGCTATCTATTCAAGTGATAACATTGGGAATTCATATTGTGAATCGAGTAGATGGGTTAGAACTTATGTCGATTTAGTTAGATATAAATACTGTAACAACCCGCGTAATTTTGGGCTATTTTAATTAATTTATGGAAAATGGAGGAAAATAAAGTTTTTGATAAAATTATTTTTATTGCTCAAATATGTTGGTTATTATTTTTAAAGGCGAGAATTTTAAACGGTTTCGAAATCGGAGTTAAAACGGATTTTAAAATGATTTTTAATTGTTTTTAACTCTTGGAGTTGTTTTGACTTCCAACTCTTCATATATTTGCCTTATTTAAAGGAGTCTTTTGGATTCCAACTCTTCATTTCTTTGCATTATAAAAGGGAGTCATGGGCAACACTTTTAACCTACTTTTGGCACAAATTTTGGCAGCAAATATATTTTGTATTCCTCTTCTTTTTATATACACAGTGGCCCTTGAGATTTGTGAGTTCCAACCTTAGATTAGAGGTGTTCTTAGGGCTATTTTGTTGGAGGTTCTTGAAGGAAATTTTGTAGATCTTTTGTGTTGATCTTGAGGATGTGATCATTGGTTTCTCATCATGGTTTGAGGTATGAGGTTTTACACAATATGCTCCTTAAATCTCGCGAGTGTCATTCTCTTTGAATTCTTGTTTAATTGAACTCATATTTGAATTGATAAATTCATTGAAATCTGGAAAATAATTATTGAAATTATTTTGATTCATGTGGTATCATTATATTGTTGATGAGCACGTTGTCATGAGATTTTAATATGGCACGGATGTTGGGCACCCGCCAAAATTCCTGTTTCCCGGGCTATGGCTTGATAAAGCATATACGGATATGGTGAGGCCTGGTGACCCGGTTAAAGTGTTGTTGAAAAATTATAATGATGAAATGCTATTGAGATTTTCATTTTGATTTGAATATTCGTACTTGTGTTGTTACGCTTTATTCATCGCTAAAATATATTTGTTGAGCATCTTTCCTGTCGTATTGTGTACTTCCCCATATTTTCTTTTAGTGGCAGGTTAGCGCAGATTTTGGGGAGCTATGGAGATTGATTTTAGCGAGGATTGTTTGGGAAAGATTTGTATTATTTTGATGTATAGAGCTTTGGAGATTTGTATTTTATTTTCGAGTTAGTTGTTGTATGTAATTCGAGAGATTTGGTATTTAATTTTAAGAGATTGAGATTTGTAGTTTCTCTTTTGTTGTTGTTGAACTTAAATGCTCTATACCTTGTCACTTGTGGATTTGGATTTATTTTATCGCATTAGCGCTCCGTTCGCTCTCCCCGGGCTGATGGGGTGTTACAAATGGTATCAGAGCTTAGGTATAGGCAACCCTCGGGGCTTGGGTTTTGGGTTCATTGTGTGGATAACAATTTTTGGAGATAGAAAATTTTAGGTGATAGGCATCTAAATTAGATGTGAGAAATTTATTTTTGGAGACGAAATTATTTTTGGAAATTGTTGGCCTGATTTTGAGAGTTAGGCATTCGGCGAATTTCGAAGGCGAAATTTCATTGTTAGTGGGGAAGTGTAACAACCCGCGTAATTTTGGGCTATTTTAATTAATTTATGGAAAATGGAGGAAAATAAAGTTTTTGATAAAATTATTTTTATTGCTCAAATATGTTGGTTATTATTTTTAAATGCGAGAATTTCAAACGGTTTTGAAATCGGAGTTAAAACGGATTTTAAAATGATTTTTAATTGTTTTTAACTCTTGGAGTTGTTTTGACTTCCAACTCTTCATATATTTGCCTTATTTAAAGGAGTCTTTTGGATTCCAACTCTTCATTTCTTTGCATTATAAAATGGAGTCATGGGCAACACTTTTAACCTACTTTTGGCACAAATTTTGGTAGCAAATATATTTTATATTCCTCTTCTTTTTATATACACATTGGCCCTTGAGATTTGTGAGTTCCAACCTTAGATTAGAGGTGTTCTTGGGGCTATTTTGTTGGAGTTTCTTGAAGGAGATTTTGTAGATCTTTTGTGTTGATCTTGAGGATGTGATCATTGGTTTCTCATCATGGTTTGAGGTGTGGGGTTTTACACAATATGCTCCTTAAATCTCGCGAGTGTCATTCTCTTTGAATTCTTGTTTAATTGAACTCATATTTGAATTGATAAATTCATTGAAATCTGGAAAATAATTATTGAAATTATTTTGATTCATGTGGTATCATTATATTGTTGATGAGCACATTGTCATGAGATTTTAATATGGCACGGATGTTGGGCACCCGCCAAAATTCCTGTTTCCCGGGCTATGGCTTGATAAAGCATATACGGATGTGGTGAGGCCTGGTGACCCGGTTAAAGTGTTGTTGAAAAATTACAATGATGAAATGCTATTGAGATTTGCATTTTGATTTGAATATTCGTACTTGTGTTGTTACGCTTTATTCATCGCTAAAATGTATTTGTTGAGCATCTTTCCTGTCGTATTGTGTACTTCCCCATATTTTCTTTTAGTGGCAGGTTAGCGCAGATTTTGGGGAGCTATGGAGATTGATTTTAGCGAGGATTGTTTGGGAAAGATTTGTATTATTTTGATGTATAGAGCTTTGGATATTTGTATTTTATTTTCGAGTTAGTTGTTGTATGTAATTCGAGAGATTTGGTATTTAATTTTAAGAGATTGAGATTTGTAGTTTCTTTTTTGTTGTTGTTGAACTTAAATGCTCTATACCTTGTCACTTGTGGATTTGGATTTATTTTATCGAATTAGCGCTCCGTTCGCTCTCCCCGGGATGGCGGGGTGTTACAAATACCACTTAGATGGGTACTGTACGTTAGGAGTGCACGATTAGACGAGAGGTGAGTATTTCATGTGAGAGCACGTCCTAACATGTATTTTGCATTCTTTGTTTTAATGTTATTAAAGCACTTGCTGTTTTTAAAATACTCTCCACTTTCGGGCTCTGGCCCGTTTGCTTTCAAATCTATTTTTGTAAAAACCTTTTAGGTTCCCAGCCACAAGGACACCATGCATAGGATTTCCATTCAGGTGACGAGCTGTAGCTGTTTGTGGAAGTTACTGGGCCTTGCTAGTAGACGCTTATTTTGTCTTGACTCTATTCAGTTTTCATCATTTGTAGGGCATGTCGCTCATTTCTATTAGAGACATTTCATATTTCAGTTATTCAGATTGTTGGCATGTAATTAATTCAGGATATACTGTTTTATTTATTTCAGTAGTTGGATTGTTGTGAGGGGTTTTCCTCCAGACTTATTATTAATTGTTGGTTACTTTATTGAGACTTTATGGTGTATGGTTATGATATTCTTTCATAATTATTTTATTATATGTTAATCAGACCTAATTTAAAATTTGACATCTTTCTTTTTAAATACTAGGTGGTTAGTAATGATTAAAATGTTTTCGACAGTGATGCTGTTAACTGGACCAACTTGATATTTTGTATTAATTTAATAAAGGAGTTGCTACCCGGTATTTAATTAGTCGGGGTGTCACATGATGTTTCAGATATGAGATCACCAAGTTAATGATTTTAACTATAATGTCACCAAGTTAATGATGTTAACTCGCATGTCACCGAGTTAACGATTTAACGGATATGAGATCACCAGGTTAATGATGTTTGTCTCAGATATAACGCCACCAAGTTAGTGATGTTACCTCTCATGTCACCAAGTTAATGATGTTTCAGATATGAGATCACCAAGTTAATGATGTTTGTCTCAGATATGAGGCCACCAAGTTAATGACGTTAACTCTCATGTCACCAAGTTAATGGTGTTAACTCTCATGTCACCAAGTTAAAGATGTTTGTCTCAGATATGAGACTCTCATTTGACCAAGTTAATGATGTTTCAGATATGAGATCTCCAAGTTAATCATGTTTGTCTCAGATATGTGGCCACCAAGTTAATGATGTTAACTGTTGTTGATGTAAAAAATTATATCACTCTAATTATTCAATCATAGATAAATAGATGAGACAAAGAATTTTAAAGTGGTTCAGCCTTATAAGAATGGCCTACGTCCACTGTTTTGGTATTGCTGTTTGTATGGAAATTCTCGATTACAAGTTATCTCAAGAAATTCTGGTCTGAGGGTCCCTTTACAATGAGGATTATAAAATGTATTTATAGCCCTGAGGCTGTAATGTGAAAGGGTACTACATTAAATGATATACATATGAAAGGGTAATACATTTAATGCCCTCTTCGCGTGCGCGTCCAAATGATAAGCATTTAATGAGCATTAAAACTGTTGGTATCCTGCTTCGAGGTGCAGCTCGGACTGCCATGAGTTGCTCGGACCGCCTAAGCTTCTCGGTATTTAAGAGTTCCTCGGAGAGGCATTGTTCCTCGGAGCTTATGAGTTCCTCGGGGAACTAGTCTTCCTCGTTGTGGTCTTGTTCCTCGGAGCGAGTGGGTTCCTCGGAAGTGTTTGCTGTTTCCATGTAGATAGCCACGTGTCTTCATATGATTGGTCCATGTCAGCAGATTAATTTTGGTATCAAGAGAAGCCCCCACTGTTTCATAGTTCGAAATTTGAGGAGTATGGAACATTCTTTCTCGGAATATGGTAGCTTTAAATAGTCTTCCTGATTTTTAGGAGCGTTTTCCCTTGTATTTATTTCTCCTTCCCAATTCGTAGAATCATGATTTTTTGGACTTTTTGCCTACTTCGATTCCCGCGTTACTTTTCTTCTTCTTGACCGTTGTTGTCCGCTTTGATTCCCGCGCCACTTTTTCTCTTTTTAGCCGTTGTTGTCCGCTTTGATTCCCGCGCTACTTTTCATCTTTTTAGCCGCCGGTAACGTAATCATCCCTTTTATAATCATTACTTCACCATTTCCCAAGGCAAGGTATTTAAACTTCACAGACGCTCCCATAGTCTTCTACCTTTTCAAATTTTTATCTTCGAGTTTTACGTCGTCTCTTACTACTCTCTTGTGCGTTCATCTTTTTCGTCGTTCGTTGTCAACTGATCCATTCTTTTCCTGTAAGATCTTCTTCCTTCTTCTTTATTTCTTTATTCACCATGGTTTACCTTGTTAAGTCTCTTGAGAAGTTTCGTTCTGCTTTCTCCATCCCCTCTTGGGTTGTCTTGAAAAACTTTCTGAGCCTTTTGATTATTTCAATTTGGATGAGGGACATTGGTTCCCCAGTCTCTTTTTTGCTGAATGTGGATTTTCTTTTCCACCCAATTCCTTGTGTCTGGAATTCTGTCAGTATTTCGATGTTGTTCCTGCACGAATAGCCCCCAACACATGGAGAATAGTTAATGGGGTGCATAGATTAAATCAAGTGCATGGAACTCGTATAGGAATCCCATAAATCATGTACTGCTATAGATGGGCAGTCAATGAAAATATTTATTATTTAAAAACTAGATTTTTAAACAGAGCCTTAGTAGTTAATCTCTCTGATGCCAATAGGGATTATTTTGAACATGGGGTTGTCATAAAAAATTGGCAACACCCTCCATTGACTGGAGATGAAGTTTACCAGGGTCCCAGATGCCCTCCTTATGGCAATGGGATAGGTTATTTTTTTTTCATTTTATTTTAAAATTATGCTTCTTTTGTGTTTGATAAGATGTGCCACTGATAACAATGTTTGATTATTTGCAGTTGATAACAAAAGAAAGTGACCAAAAGAAGCAAATGTCAACATAAAGCATTTGAAACTTATCTGGAGTCTGCATCAAAGTGTTGCAGACGAGCACATTAGGTCGGCTTCGTATCTGCTCCAGTACAAGAGCTACACCACCTCCTTCACTGCTCGTCCTGTGATCAGTGAGGCAGAGCCAGTACCCGCCTCTGCAAGTTCTTCGCCTGAATCTCATATTCCTTTGAGCGAAAGGATGAAGAAGAGAAGACCTCCCACCTTGTTTGAGAAAAATGCCTCTGGTTCTGGGGAGGCGAAAAGGAGTAAAATTGACGTCCCAAGGGAGGGGACGAAGAAGGCTGATGCAGCTCCTCCAGCTGCTCCTGCTAAAATTACCGAGAAGGTTGCTGATAAGCCCGCAGTGGCTCCGAGCAGGTCTGCTGCTCCTGGAAAGGTGATTGTGATATCACCAACCAAGGGTTCTTCCTTGGTTGAATCTATACATGTTCCCCCGAGGAGGCTGAAGAAAAGCTCCTCGGTCAATTTGGCTAACACCACTACTCAGCCCCCAGCTGCTAGGGTTATAGTTCCCACTTTTGTTCCTCCGAGCTCTGCCATGAGCTCGGTGAAGTCCCGGACCATTCTCGAGGTCCAAGGTAATGAAGATAATCTTACTCGGGACATGGTTACTTCTTTGGCTGCTCGTCATCTTTCTTCAGTAAGTCTCTTTACTTTGAACTTTTTATATTTTCCTTTGTCATTCCTGTTTCTAACTTGCTTTCTTTTTCTGTTCACAGTTGACGAGCTACTTTAATATAATCCTGAAGAAGGATGAAGCGATTAAGGCTTCTTGCTCCTCGTCCAGTGTGGAGGGAGCTATGGAAGAGGCTATCAAGTCTTTGGAAGACTCTCGCCAGCAGTATGCCACTGATAAGGCTATCTGGGGGAAAAAGCTTGCCTCTTCCGAGCAAGAAAAAGCTCGAGCGGTTGATGCCTCCAAGGAGTTAGAGAAGAAAAAGACTGCCTTGGAGAAGGCAAATAAAGAGCTTGAAGAGAAGCTCAGAGTTGAATGGGAGCTTGAGAATAAGCTCAAAGTTACTGAGGAGAGGTTGGACCAGCTCCAGGAAGTAGGTCGGCAGAAGGAGGAGGCAGAAAATAAATTGATGGCTGCTGAGAACCTGCTGTCCGAGAAGCTTGCCTTGGATAAGACCAAGAGGAAAGCTGCTGTGAAGAAGTCCTTCAGCTCTGGCTGGGACAAGGGGTGGAATAAGGGGTGTGCTTCCATAGTATCTCAAGTGGACTATGGCAGTCTAAAGTACTTCAGGGATGGATGGGTTGCTGCCCTTCAGGAAATGAAGGTCGACGAGTCCTATGAGCTTTTCCAGAGACATATCCCTGGTCCCCCTCCTACTCTAGAAGAATTAGAAGAGGACGATGCTACCTCTGAGGAGTCTTCAATGGTGATGGGAGATCACCCCCTAGCCATCCAGTATGTTACCGAGCAAGTCGTTTCTTCTTCCGAGCAATAGCTGATGCTCTCTGAACAACCCATAGTTCCCTCCGAGCAACCTGCTTCCTCTTCCAAACCTCCCAAGAAGGTTTTGGGAGATAAGGAAAAGGTGTAGTGTTGTTCGGGCTTATCTTTATATTTTGTTTTCTCTTTATCAAATGTAATCCATAATATGTAACTCTGAATTATGATCTAATAAAACTTAAACTTTTTTCATATTGTTGTTCATCTTTTATTCATACTCTGCTTGTTTTTCTTATTGATGATTGCTCTTTCTTTCTCTGCTAGTTTCTGGCCAGGATGGAACTGCTATCTTCCCATGATACAAAGTTGTTACAATAATGCAATGAGTACTTTGAGGCTGGTCACACAGACTTGAGTGTTGCACAAGTTACCGACATCCTTGGTCATGATGCTTCAAAACAGGCAGTTGAAGCATATCAGTACCTGAAGTGTCTACTTGATCGAGCTGTGGCCAATAATGTGGCTTATTATGAAATGATCGAGGATCTCCAGTGTACCCTTGAAGACCTTCAGAATCAGTACAAGGAATCAACTGCCCTGTTGCATGAGGGGTACGAAAAGAAGTACAAGCTGATCATGGCTGACAAGGGCTATGAGAAGCCTTTTGCTGGGTATGATCTGAGGGATAGAACTTTGAAGGGTGAGGTCGAGGAATGCAGACAGATTGCTGAGTTGCTGGAAAAGGAAAACACTAATTTGCAGAAAGAGCTATCACAGTTGAAGTCTGCAGCCTCTTCTTCAACAGCCCTAATCTCAGTGACTGACGAGGGATTTTCATTCTTAGAAGTTGAGAATGCCAAGTTGAGGGAAGAATTGGACGCCTTGAAAAGGTCGGGCCCTTCCACATCTTCTCGCGGTCGAGCAAGAGCTCCTCGGGGACGAGGAAGAGCAGCTCGGGTCCTTGTCGAGTAACAGAGAACTCAGTCTGCGTTAGAGAACCAAGCTTTCCAATTAATGGCGAAGAACCAAGCTTTGTCTGATATGTCAAAGAAAATTAGGGACTTGGAAAAACAGCTCTCTGCGCAGAAGTCAGTCTTGGAGAATAAGGAGCTTTTCATCAAGAGTCTCCACGAGCAGCTAGAGAGGCTAACATATCAATTCCACAAACAGTCCAGGGAGTTCTGGATGGCTGGATACAACGAATCACTATTCCACCTGGACGATCGTATCCAGAATGCCAACAATGAGGGATACAAGCAAGGCTGGCTGAATGACTTAGGTGTGTTGAAGCTCGAACAAGGCCATTATCTGTGGGACTACCATGATCCCGGGTTGCTCGACTTGCCTGTGCCACCATACAATTTGGAGATGGATTGGATCCCTTCTCGGGCCATTCCTCGGAGCTTAATTTCAAAGTACCTCGGTGACTACAATCTTCACTCTCAAGTCGAGGTATCTTGTCCCGAGCATCTTTTAGATCGACCATCCGTGATGAATACAAGGATGTTGAAAGATCTTAATTTCATCAATTCTCCTCTGTCTTTAAATGATCCATCTGCTGGCGAGGAACCTGTGTCAAAAGCAGAGGGGAAGAGACCAGTAGAATAGGAATTTTTTGATGTAATAGTTAGTATACATTTCAATATCAATGTACTTGTAATTTATTTTGAATTTAATAAAATATTTTCATTTTTGTTTGCAAATCTTGATTGCTACTGTCTTGTAATTATCAAACATTTTATATTTATGCATATCTGTTAAAAAGATAGCAATATTGTGTTGTTTGTCGACCAACTCATTAACAATTAAAAAGTTATAAGTATCAATAATGTTGCTCGATCACTTAATAATAAAGTAATGAGTATAAAAATGTTTATTAAAATTTTTCCAACTAACTAAGGTTGTTAACTTATGCTTGTCGACCAACTACAGTTAGTGAGTTTTTATCCCTGACCAGCCATACTTGGTAGATTTTTCTCTTAAATGTTTCCGATCAACCAAGGTCGGTAAATGTTCATTGTCGACCAACTACGATTAGTGGGTTTTTATCCCTGACTAGCCATACTTGGTAGATTTTTATCTTTTTCATAAAATGCGTCCGACCAACCAAGGTCGATAAATTCTACTTGTCGACCAACTACAGTTAGTGGGTTTTTATCCCCGACCAACCATATTGGAATAATCTTACCTCCCGACCAACATAAGTTGGCATTTTCGAGAATGTACGTACCTTCCGACCAACATAAGTTGGCATTTGAGAGCATATTTTGTTTCCTAGCCAAACAGGTTGGCATTTTTAGGAATATATCGTTCCCTAGCCAAACAGGTTGGCATTTTTAGGAATATCTTGTTTCCTAACCAACCAAAGTTGGCATTTTTAGGAATATTTTGTTTCCTAACCAACCGAAGTTGGCATTTTTAGGAATATTTTGTTTCCTAACCAACCGAAGTTGGCATTTTTAGGAATATTTTGTTTCCTAACCAACCGAAGTTGGCATTTTTAGGAATATCTCACTGAGCAGTCTGAGCTTTGCCGAGTAGTGTGTAGCACTAGTATTCCCCAAAAAAATTTCAATAAAAGGAGAGACTTTGGCAGAATATCTTCATTTTATTCATACTGATGGAACTGGGTTACATATACATCACTGATAATACTTGCGCAAATGCTCTGCGTTCCATGCATTCTTAAACTCCTCGCCTTCTAAAGTTGCTATTCGATAAGTTCCTGGTCGAATAACTTCTGTAACTCGGTATGGTCCATGCCAGTTTGCTTCTAGCTTATTGTGCTTTTGAATTACTTTCGTCAGCACATAATCTCCTTCTTTCAGGTCGCACTTCTTTACCCTTTTGTTGTAGAACAGAGCTGTTCGCTGCTGGTAAGCAGCATTTCTAATGGTTGCTTCTTCTCTAACTTCCTCGAGCATATCTAAATCCAGTCTTCTCATTAATTCGCTGAAAGGGGAATTGAAATTTAGTACCCTGTGTGTTGGGAGGCCCAACTCGGCGGGTATGACTGCTTCACTTCCAAACGCCAGCATGTATGGTGATTCTCCAGTTGCTATTCGGGGAGTAGTTCGGTAAGCCCAAAGTACTGATTGTAGCTCGTTGATCCAGTTTGCTTTTGCATCATCCAATCTTTTCTTCAAACTGTTCAGCAGCGTTCTGTTTGTCACTTCAGTTTGTCCATTGGTTTGAGGATGGCCTGGTGCTGAATGAACCTTCAAAATGTTTGACTGATGACAATATGCGGCAAACTCCTCACTATCAAATTATGTTCCATGGTCTGTGATGAAGGCATGAGGTAGACCATATCGACAAATGATGTTCTTCCAAACAAATTGGTACACCTTCTCGTACGTCATGTCAATGAGTGGCTCAGCTTCTACCCATTTAGTAAAATAATCCACTGCGACGACGAGGTACTTGAACCTTCCTCGAGTCGTTGGCAGTGGCCCAACCAGGTCAATTACCCACATGGCAAATGGCCAAGGGGAAGTTATGGGTGTCAACAAGGCTTGTGGAGTTCTTCGGATGGAGGAAAAGCGCTGACACTTGTCACATTTCTTGGCGTAGGCTATGCAATCAGCCCTCATCGTCGGCCAGTAGTATCCTTGCATCATCACCCTTTGTAAAAGCGTCTGACCTGCTACATGTGCTCCACAAGACCCTTCGTGGATCTCTTCAATTAATTCTTTCACCTCGGAGGGATGTACACATCTTTGCAAGCCTTCCATAATTCCTCGTCTATATAAAACACCATTAGTTAGTACATACCGAGCAGCTTTAAACTTCAACTTTTTGGCAGCGAGCTTATCAATTGGCAATTCTCCCTCCTCAATATACGCCCTGATGGAATCCATCCAAGATGGTCCTAAATCAAGGGTGATAAAGTTCATCGTCAGACCTTCATCTATGCTCCGACCAGCTAACACTTCAATTGGAATTGTTCGTCGTAGCTCGGTGCGAGTAGCTGATGCTAGTCGAGCTAGGGCGTCTGCTCTTGCATTCTCCATCCTTGGTATTCTGACCAGCTGAATAGCAGTAAATTCTGACACCAGCTCCTTTGCCTTTGCATGATATCTGATCATTAATTCTCCTCTAACTGCATATACTCCCATCATTTGGTTTATGATCAATTGAGAATCACTGAAAATAATGACCTGTTGCTCCTCCATAATTTTTGCTAAACCAAGTCCTGCAATCATGGCCTCATACTCAGCCTCATTGTTAGAAGCTTTGAATTGGAAACGCAAGGCGTATTCCATATCGACCTCATCCGGAGTGCTCAAAATAATCTCCGCGCCGCATCCTGCAGTGCAAGAGGAGCCATCTACATATAGTCTCCATATAGGTAACTCGTCTTCAAATTTCTGATCAGTTAGAGTTCCTCGGTGAAATATTTATTCCTTCCTTTCCTCCTCAAGTTTTTCTTGCTCTTCGTCGATCATTTCTCCTTGCTCTTTTACCAATCGGAGTTGGTCTGAGCCCGAAGTCAATGATCTTGTAACATCCACTAGCCCTTTTACCAACCGGAGTTGGTCCGAGCTAGTGTTTGTTGATCCTGTAACATCCACAGGTTGATCAACGAGCAACTCTTGTTTCTCATCCGGAGTCCTCACAGCTATCTCTGCGTCACATCCTGTAACATCCACACGCCCTTTTACCAATCGGAATTGGTCTGAGCCTGTGTTTGTTGATCCTGTAACATCCACAGGTTGATCAGCGAACAACTTTTGTTCCTCGGAACTATTAGGATAGGTGAACTCCGCTATAAAATCTGCTACAGCCTGCCCTTTAAGCGATGATCTAGGTTCATAGATTATATCATATTCACCGAGCTCTATTGCCCTATATATCAATCTTCCAGATTTTTCTAGCTTATGCAGGGCTTGCCTCAATGGCATATCAGTATAGACTACTATGGTATGAGCCTAGAAATATGGCCTCATTCTCCTACTCGCCTCAATCAGCGCCAGTGCCAATTTCTCCAGCCTTAGATATCTGATCTCTGCTCCTCGAAAGGCCTTACTTGTGTAGCAAATTGGCTTTTGTACTCCATTCTCCACTCTGATCAACGCCGAGCTAAATGCATTCTCGGAAACTGCAAGGTACAAGTACAATTTTTCTCCCATCACTGGCCTGAACAACAGTGGAGGTGTTCCCAAGTATCTCTTCAAGTCTTGAAAAGCCTTCTCGCATTCATCATTCCACTCAAAAGTCTTTCTGAGTGTCTTGAAGAATGGGAGACATCTATCAGTTGCTCGTGACACAAATCTGTTGAGTGTCGCTACTCGTCCTGTGAGACTCTGTACTTCCTTCTTCGTCGTTGGAGATCGCAGCCCTAATAGAGCCTTAATCTTTTCAGGATTTTCTTCAATGCCTCGTTGATTGACAATGTACCCGAGAAACATGCCTTCTCGCACTCCAAAGATGCACTTTGTCGGGTTCAGCTTCATTTGATATTTATCTAGTTGATCAAAAGTCTGGCTTAAGTCAACTAGATGATCGGCAGCTTTCTTTCTTTTTGTCAGCATATCGTCAACATAGACTTCCATATTGTCACTGATTTATTCAGCAAAGACCTGTTCATCAGCCTCTGATATGTCGCACCTGCATTTTTCAAACCAAAAGGCATAACATTATAACAATAAGTTCCCCTAGGGGTAATGAAAGAAGTACTCTCCCTGTCTTTAGGTTTCATTTTAATCTGGTTATAACCAGAATAAGCATCCATGAAGCTCAGTAACTCGTGTCCCGAGGTAGCATCCACCAGTTGATCAATTCGGGGCAATGAAAAATGATCCTTTGGGCATGCTTTGTTGAGGTCGGTGAAGTCCACACACATCCTCCACTTGTTGTTCTTCTTCTTTACCATTACCACATTGGCTAACCAATCTGGATATTTAACATCTTCAATGAAACAAGCTTTCTGGAGCTTCTCGACTTCCTCCTGTATGGCTTGATTCTTCTCGGGACTGAATACTCTTCTTCTCTGCTTCACAGGATTAATCTCCTTATTTACATTGAGCTCGTGACATAAGAAGTTTGGGTCTATCCCAGGCATATCTTCATGACTCCATGCAAAAGTTTGTCTTCTTCTTCTAAGGAAAGTTATCAATTCCTGTTTTAATGAGGCCTCCAACGATGAACCTATTTGAGTAGTTCGCTCAGGGTGCTCGTCGTCCAGAATGATATTTTCAGTAGCTTCCACCACTTGACCCTTTACGAGTTGCGACTCATATCGGGGATCCAATGTTTCAATTTCTGCACCTTCATCCAATTGATAAGTAGCGGTCTTTTTCTTTGATTCTTCCAGTTCTTCTTGTTCGGCGGATGAATAATAGCATTCCCGAGCTACTTTTTGATCACCTTTCATAACTCCTACTCCAAAGTTTGTTGGAAATTTTAGGCATTGATGCACTGTAGATGGTACAGCCTCGAACTTCTTCAATCCTACTCTTCCCATGATGATATTGTACAATGATTGGACATTCTTATCCATCATGAAGAAACGTATTCTTTCTGTCCGACAAGCAGGCTACGTACCAATGAATATATCCAACTTGATCGTCCCAAGTGGAAATACTTTCTCGCCAGCAAAACTGATGAGGGGTCTGTGATAAGGCTCCAGTTGAGATAGATTTAGATTTAAACTATCAAAGCACGAGTAGAACATTATGTTTGCTGAGCTACCATTGTCGACTAGTACTCTTGAAATCGTAACCTCCTTCATCCTCATTTTGATCACCAATGGGTCATCATGAGGATATAGAACACCTGCGAGGTCATTCTTTGAGAACCCGATGACCAACTTCTCTTTGTTCACCTTTCTCAGGCCATCCTCATCGGCTAGATTTATTCGCTGAATGTATGAGCAAGCTTTTGCCTCGCCGAGGTAAGCTTTTCTTTCTACAGTAAGGTCTCCTCCTCCTACATCTCCACCTGTAATAACATTACAGTCAAATGATCCAAAGCGTATTAAAAATACCTCTTGTTCTGGCTGTTTTGGTTTCTTGGGAAGATCGGGGTAGTCCTCGGGATCATCTTCATGGTTTCTTTTCTTTTTCTCCTCTGCTCGATGAGGAGATCTAGACCTCTCTCTAGTTCGGTCGTTGTTTCTTCTTTCGCCTCCCCGATCAACATACTTTGTTATCTTTCCTCGTCGGATGAGTGTTTCAATCTCATTCTGAAGAGCTATGCAATTTTTGGTCGTATGGCCATGATCCTTGTGGAATTCGTAATATTTTTCCCTATTTCTCGTGTCAGGGCCTGCCTTCATTTTCTTTAGCCAGTTTAACTCCTCGCTGTTCTTAATTTCTTCCAGGACGTGGTTGATATTTGCCTTCAAAGGTGTGTAATTATCAAATTTCCTCAAGACCTCCCATGACGACCTATTTTTGGATTGTTTGTCACCACCATTGTTCTAGTGTTCTTTCTTCTTAGCCTTATCACCTTCCACCTTGGTTTCTTTGGCGTCCATATTCTTCTTCGCAGACATAGCCTCCTCGGCATTCATAATCTTAGACGCTTTTCCCATCAGGTCTGACATGGTTCGAGGTGGATCTTTGGCCAAAGTGTAGTACAACTTGTTCGGCAATAGTCCACTCATCAAAGCGGTAATCGCTGTCTTCTCCTCATAATCAATGACTTCAAGTTTCTCGTTATTAAAACGAGTTATATAATCTCTGGTACTCTCACCAGCTTTTTGTCTAACACTTAACAAATGAGCTACTCGTTTCACTGGCTTTGCTCCAAAGCAGAAATTCCCAATGAATAGCTCGGCCAGTTGAAGAAAAGTTGAAATCTTACCCCGAGGAAGACTATTATACCATATTTGAGCAGATCCAGTAAGTGTTCCTGAAAATGCTCTGCATCTCATCTCATCGGGGACAGTATAGATGTCGGCAGCGGCTTGATATTATTCTATATGAAGGACAGGGTCAGTCTTCTCATCATACTTGGGAGTCACAACAGGTGCTTTGAATTTTGATGGTGTTGGAAAATCAACAATTTCCTGGACAAAAGGTGTTCCTCGAACAAAGGTTCATTATAGAGGGTTCTTGGCCCTAGCCATTTCCCCTAATCTATCCTCCAGCCTCTGGATAGATCCTTTCCATGCATCATTTCCTTCCTCGAGCCTATTGGTTCGAGAAACTGATCGCGTTGAAGTGGCTTCCTGGGATTTATCTTGACGAGCAACTAGTCGGTCATAGGATCTATCTTGACGAGCAGTTGGTCATGACTGGGCAGATCCTTCCCTTAAATCTGATGGTTGTCGAAAGCTCCTCGACGCTGCATTAAGAGGACTTTTGTTCATCCTAGGGCCTAATCGATCGAAAGGAGAAACCCTGCTTAATCTTTCCAATGCGCTGGTCCTTTTTGAGGAGAGGGTGACACGTTGTTCAATATCCGTGGCTCACACCGACGAAGTTTGCCCAGGTTGATAAGAGAAATCATCAGATTCCTCATTGCGATGTGAGTTAGTACGCCTAGTACGCGAAAAAGGTGCACAGATATTTCTTTGAATGCTTTGTGGTCCGAAATGGGCTGATGCACCGCCATGGAGGGTTTGGATGAGTTGTCGCATTGTTTCTTGCATGACGGTCTGGCCCTGAGCCAAATTTGCCATTATTCCGATCAGATCTGGAATAATTGGTGGAGCAGATGGATTTGGAGGGGTTCCAGCGTTTCGATTGCTGGATTCTGGAATATTCGCCATTGGTAATGGATATTTTTGATGAAAAACGATATTATCAGTCGTTTTTCACAGACGGTGCCAATCTGTTGATGTAAAAAATTAGATCACTCTAATTATTCAATCACAGATAAATAAATGAGACAAAGAATTTTAAAGTGGTTCAGCCTTATAATAATGGCCTACGTCCACTGCTTTGGTATTGCTGTTTGTATGGGAATTCTCGATTACAAGTTATCTCAAGAAATTCCGGTCTGGGGGTCCCTTTACAATGAGGATTGTACAATGTATTTATAGCCCTGAGGCTGTAATGTGAAAGGGTACTACATTAAATGATATACATATGAAAGGGTAATACATTTAATGCCCTCTTTGCGTGCGCGTCCAAATGATAAGCATTTAATGAGCATTTAAACTGTTGGTATCCTGCTTCGAGGTGCATCTCGGACCGCCATGAGTTGCTTGGACCGCCTAAGCTTCTTGGTATTTAAGAGTTCCTCGGAGAGGCATTGTTCCTCGGAGCTTATGAGTTCCTTGGGGAACTAGTCTTCCACGTTGTGATCTTGTTCCTCGGAGCGAGTGGGTTCCTCGGAAGTGTTTGCTGTTTCCATGTAGATAGCCACGTGTCTTCATATGATTGGTCCATGTCAGCAGATTAATTTTGGTATCAACAACTGTCATGTCACCAAGTTAATGATGTTTCAGATATGAGATCACCAAGTTAATCATGTTTGTCTCGGATATGAGGCCACCAAGTTAATGATGTTAAATCTCATGTTACCAAGTTAATGTTGTTTCAGATATGACATCACCAAGTTAATGATGTTTCTCTCAGATATGAGGCCACCAAGTTAATGATGTTAACTCTCATGTCACCAAGTTAATGATGTTTCAGATATGAGATCACCAAGTTAATGACGTTTGTCTCTGATAGTAGATCACCAAGTTAATGATGTTAACTCTCTTGTCACCAAGTTAATGACGTTTCAGATATGAGATCACCAAGGTAATGATGTTTGTCTGAGATATGAGGCCACCAAGTTAATGATGTTAACTCTCATGTCACCAAGTTAATGATGTTTCAAATATAAGATCACAAAGTTAATGATGTTTGTCTCAGATATGACGCCACTAAGTTAATGATGTTAACTCTCATACCCCCAAGCTAATGATGTTTCAGATATGAGATCACCAAGTTAATGATGTTAACTCTAATGTCACCAAGTTAATGATGTTAACTCGCATGTCACCAAGTTAACGATTTAACGGATATGAGATCACCAGGTTAATGATGTTTGTCACAGATATAAAGCCACCAAGTTAGTGATGTTACCTCTCATGTCACCAAGTTAATGATGTTACAGATATCAGATCACCAAGTTAATGGTGTTTGTCTCAGATATGAGGCCACTAAGTTAATGATGTTAACTCTCATGTCACCAAGTTAATGATGTTAACTCTCATGTCACCAAGTTAAAGATGTTTGTCTCAGATATGAGCTCACTAAGTTAATGATGTTAACTTTCATGTGACCAAGTTAATGATGTTTCAGATATGAGATCACCAAGTTAATCATGTTTGTCTCAGATATGTGGCCACCAAGTTAATGATGTTAACTGTCATGTCACCAAGTTAATTATGTTTCAGATATGAGATCACCAAGTCAATGATGGTTGTCCAGTTATGAGGCCACCAAGTTAATGATGTTAACTTCTAATGTCACCAAGTTAATGATGTTTCAAGTATGAGATCACCAAGTTAATGACGTTTGTCTCAGATATGAGGCCACCAAGTAATTGATGTTAAATCTCATGTCACCAAATTAATGATGTTTCAGATACGAGATCATCATGTTAATGATGTTTGTCTCAGATATAAGGCCACCAGTTTAATGATTTTAACTTTCGTGTCACCAAGTTAATGATGTTTCAGATATGTGATCACCAAGTTAATGATGTTAACTCTCATGTCACCAAGTTAATGATGTTTCAGAAATGAGATCACCGAGTTAATGATGTTAACTCTCATGTCACCAAGTTAACGATGTTGCATATGTGAGATCACGAAGTTAATGATGTTTACCTAAGATATGAGATCACCTAGTTAATGATATTAACTCTCATGTCACCAAGTTAATGATGTTTCAGATATGAGATCACCAAGTTAATGACGTTTGTCTCAGATATGAGGCCACCAAGTTAATGATGTTAACTCTCATGTCACCAAATTAATGATGTTTTAGATATAAGATCACCAAGTTAATGATGTCTATCTTAGATATAAGGCAACCAAGTTAATGATGTTAACTCTCATGTCGCCAAGTTAATGATGTTTCTGATATGTGATCACCAAGTTAATGATGTTAACTCTCATGTCACTAAGTTAATGATGTTTCAGAAACGAGATCACCAAATAATAATGTTAACTGTCATGTCACCAAGCGAATGATGTTGCATATGTGAGATCACGAAGTTAATGATGTTTATCTCAGATATGAGATCACCAAGTTAATGATATTAACTCTCATGTCACCAAGTTAATGATGTTTCAGATTTGAGATCAGCAAGTTAATGATGTTTGTCTCAGATATGAGGCCACCAAGTTAATGATGTTAACTCTCATGTCACCATGTTAATGATGTTTCAGATATAAGATCACCATGTGAATGATGTTTATCTCAGATATGAGTCCACCAAGTTAATGATCTTAACTCTCATGTCGCCAAGTTAATGATATTTCCGATATGAGATCACCAATTTATTGACGTTTGTCTCAAATATCAGATCACCAAGTTAATGATTTTAACTCTAATGTCACCAAGTTAATGATGTTTCAGATGTGAGATCACCAAGTTAATGATGTTTGTCTCATATATGAGGCTACCAAGTTAATGATGTTAACTCTTGTGTCCCCAAGTTAATGATGTTTCAGATATTAGGTCACCAAGTTAATCGTGTTTATCTCAGATCTAAGGCCACCAAGTTAATGATGTTAACTCTCATGCCACCAAGTTAATGATGTTTCAAATATGAGATCACCAAGTTAATGGTGTTAACTCTAATGTCACCAAGTTAATGATGTTTCAGATATAAGATCACCAAGTTAGTGATGTTAACTCGCATGTCACCAAGTTAATGATTTTTCAGATATGAGATCAACAAGTTAATGATGTTTCAGATATGAGATCACCAAGTAAATGATGTCAACTCTCACCTCACCAAGTTAATGTTGTTTCAGATATGAGATCACCAAGTTAATGATGTTTGTCTCAGATATGAGATCACCATGTTAATGATGTTAACTCTCATGTCACCATGTTAATGATGTTTCAGATATAATATCACCAAGTTAATTATGTTTGTCTCAGATATGAAGCCACCAAGTTCATGATGTTAACTCTCATGTCACCAAGTTAATGATGTTTCAGATATGAGATCACCAAGTTAATGATGTTTGTCTCGGATATGAGGCCACCAAGTTAATGATGTTAACTCTCATGTCACCAAGTGAATGATGTTTCAGATATGAGATCACCAAGTTAATAATGTTTGTCTTAGATATGAGGCCGCCAAGTTATTGATGTTTCACATATGAGATCACCAAGTTATTACTGTTTCAAGTATGAGATCACCAAGTTAATAATGTTTGTGTCAGATATGAGGCCACCAAGTTAATGATGTTAACTCTCATCTCACCAAGTTAATGATGTTTCAGATATGAGATCACCAAGTTAATGATGTTTGTCTCATATATGAGGCCTCAAAGTTAATGATTTTAACTCTCATGTCACCAAGTTAATGATGTTTCAGATATGAGATCACCAATTTAATAATGTTTGTCTCAGATATGAGACCACCATGTTAATGATGTTAACTCCCATGTCACCAAGTTAATGATGTTAACTCTCATGTCACCAAGTTAAAGATGTTTGTCTCAGATATGAGCTCACTAAGTTAATGATGTTAACTCTCATGTCACCAAGTTAATGATGTTTCAGATATGAGATCACCAAGTTAATCATGTTTGTCTCTGATATGTGGCCACCAAGTTAATGATGTTAACTCTCATGTCTCCAAGTTAATGATGCATCAGATATGAGATCACCAAGTTAATGATGTTTGTCAAGATATGAGGCCACCAAGTTAATGATGTTAACTTCTAATGTCACCAAGGTAATGATGTTTCAAGTATGAGATCACCAAGTCAATGATGTTTGTCTCAGATATGAGGCCACCAAGTTAATGATGTTAAATCTCATGTCACCAAATTAATGATGTTTCAGATATGAGATCACCAAGTTAATGATGTTTGTCTCATATATAAGGCCACCAGGTTAATGATTTTAACTCTCGTGTCACCAAGTTAATGATGTTCAGATATGTGATCACCAAGTTGATGATGTTAACTCTCATTTCACCAAGTTAATGATGTTTCAAAAATGAGATCACCAAGTTAATTATGTTAACTCTCATGTCACCAAGTTAATGGTGTTGCATATGTGAGATCACGAAGTTAATTATGTTTTTCTCAGCTATGAGATCAGCAAGTTAATGATGTTAAATCTCATGTCACCAAGTTAATGATGTTTCAGATATGAGATCACCAAGTTAATGATGTTTGTCTCAGATATGAGGTCACCAAGTTAAGGATGTTTACTCTCATGTCACCAAGGTAATGATGTTTCAGATATAAGATCACTAAGTTAATGATGTTTGTCTCAGATATGAGGGCACCAAGTTAATGATGTTAACTCTCATGTCACCAAGTTCATGATGTTTCAGATATGTGATCACCAAGTTAATGATGTTAACTCTCATGTCACTAAGTTAATGATGTTTCAGAAATGAGATCACCAAGTTAATGATGTTAACTCTCATGTCACCAAGTTAATGATGTTGCATATGTGAGATCACGAAGTTAATGATGTTTGTCTCAGATATGAGATCACCTGGTTAATGATGTTAACTCTCATGTCACCAAGTTAATGATGTTTCAGATATGAGATCACCAAGTTAATGATGTTTGTCTCAGATATGAGACCACAAAGTTAATGACGTTAACTCTCATGTCACCAAGTTAATGATGTTTCAGATATAAGATCACCAATTTAATGATGTTTGTCTTAGATATGAGGCCACCAAGTTAATTATGTTAACTCTCACGTCGCCAAGTTAATGATATTTCAGATATGAGATCACCAATTTATTGATGTTTGTCTCAGATATGAGATCACCTAGTTAATGATGTTAACTCTCATGTCACCAAGTTAATGATGTTTCAGATGTGAGATCACCAAGTTAATGATGTTCTTCTCTGATATGAGGCCACCAAGTTAATGATGTTAACTCTCATGTCACCCAGTTAATGATGTTTCAGATATTAGATCACCAATTTAATGATGTTTATCTCAGATATGAGGCCACCAAGTTAATGATGTTAACTCTCATGCCACCAAGTTAATGATGTTTCGGATATGAGATCACCAAGTTAATGATGTTAACTCTAATTTCACCAAGTTAATGATGTTTCAGATATAAGATCACCAAGCTAGTGATGTTAACTCGCATGTCACGAAGTTAATGATGTTTCAGATATGAGATCACCTAATTAATGATGTTTCAGATATGAGATCATCAAGTAAATGATGTCAACTCTCACGTCACCAAGTTAATGGTGTTTTAGATATGAGATCACCAAGTTAATGACGTCTATCTCAGATATGAGATCACCGTGTTAATGATGTTAACTCTCATGTCACCAAGTTAATGATGTTTCAGATATAACATCACCAAGTTAATTATGTTTGTCTCAGATATGAGGCCACCAAGTTCATGATGTTAACTCTCATGTCACCAAGTTAATGATGTTTCAGATATGAGATCACCAAGTTAATGATGTTTGTCTCAGATACGAGGCCACCATGTTAATGATGTTAACTCTCATGTCACCAAGTTAATGATGTTTCAGATATAAGATCCCCAAGTTAATGATGTTTATCTCAGATATGAGGCCACCAAGTTATTGATGTTAACTTGTCGTGTCACCAAGTTATTAATGTTTCAAGTATGAGATCACCAAGTTAATGATGTTTGTCTCAGATATGAGGCCACCAAGTTAATGATGTTAACTCTCATCTCACCAAGTTAATGATGTTTCACATATATGATCACCAAGTTAATGATGTTTGTCTCCGATATGAGGCCACCAAGTTAATGATTTTAACTCTCATGTCACCAAGTTATTGATGTTTCAGATATGAGATCACGAAGTTAATGATGTTAACTCTCATGTCACCAAGTTAATAATGTTTTAGATATGAGATCACCAAGTTACTGATGTTAACTCTCACGTCACCATGTAAATGATGTTTCAGATATGAGATCACCAAGTTAATGACGTTGTCTCAGATATGAGATAACCAAGTTAATGATGTTAATTCTCATGTCACCAAGTTAATGATTTTTCAGATATGAGATCACCACGTTAATGATGTTTATCTCAGATATGAAGCCATCAATTTAATGATGTTAACTCTCATGTCACCAAGTTAATGATGTTTCAGATATGAGATCACCAATTTAATGATGTTAACTCTCATGTGGCCAAGTTAATGATGTTTCCGATAGGAGATCACCAAGTTAATGATTTTAACTCTCATGTCACCAAGTTAATGATATTTGTCTCCACTCGTATCGTCCTTGGCCGAAAAAAGTATAACAAAATGATTTTTCAAATTTAGGTTTACTGAGTTACGGTGTTATACCACATCCCCTCTCGTCATTTTGAGAGTATATGGACGAGACGACCCTCAACCATTTACTGTATTTTCACCAATAGGAGCATAAAATGATTTTTGAATTTGAATCCACCAAATTATTGTGTTCTTCCACATCCCCTATCGCCATTTTGAGAGTGTATGGATGAGGGTCGTCTCGTCCATATACTATCTTTTCGTCGAGAGGGTTTCTCACCAAAATGATGATGTTTTATGGTTTAAGACGAGTTAAAACATGTACTGAACACTTCGTATTAGAAGAATATGAGAGAGAACATATGACATTTTTCATTGACCTTTTGTTATAAGACAGATAGCCAATATATTAGGTAGTGAATACATTAAAACTCACTTGACAGAGATAACACTCGCCTCAGTCTGAGATAGCAGAGGGTAGGCTTCATGGATGAAGAGTTATCGGTCAGCTTCTACTGAACTTTTAATGTAGCTGACCCTTTGGAGCAACATCCTATGGTGGGAGGTCGGGGTCGTCTTCTCTGTAATCTTTAGATTCTTCATCATTTGGGTTTGTTTAGATATCTCGCCTCGGCTGGCCATACTTTTTCTTGGAATCATTATTAGCAACGCTTTTGTCAATATACTTTCTGATCTCTCCCTTCTTCAGGAGCTTCTCAATCTCATCCTTGAGGGCAAAGCATTTATCAGTTGTATGACCATGGTTTTCATGAAACTCACACCATTTACTCCGGTCCCTCTTATATGGAGGGGCTCTCAACTTCTCAGGACATCTCAAGTCTCAATCTTCCTTAATCTCATTTAAAATTATATCAGGACTTACTGTGAGTGAAGTGTAGACGATAAATTTGTCATCAGCTGACCTCTTCTTCCGGTCCTTATCCTTGGCTTTATGAGACTTACTTCCACCAGCTTCATCCTCTTCTTTGGAAGCTATGGATTCCTCAGCATTCATGACCTTTCCTTCCATAGCTAGTAGCTCGGCCATAGAATTCAGAGGGTCTTCGACAAGCTTCTAAAGAAACTTCCCCTTTTGTAACCCTCCTATTAGAGCTATCATAGCAATACTCTCTTCGTAATCTTCTACTTCTAGCTTCTCCTTGTTAAACCTTACAATGTAGTCTCCTAGTCTCTCATTCTTTCCCTACTTGACGTACAACAGGTGAGTGGTCTTATTTTGAGGTCTTACCCCCAAAATAAAAGTTATGAATGAACCTCTCTGTGAGTTGCTTGAAGTTATCAATGGAGCCCTTCGAGAGCGAAGTAAACCACACATGAGTTGCTCTTGTCAAAGTGTTAGAGAAGGCACGACACCTCATCTCATCAGAGATGGAGTAGATATCGATAGAAGACTGATACATTTCCACATAGTGGACTGGGTTCGTACTCCCATCATACTTTGGGGTTACTATTGGCAGTTTGAACTTTTCAGGTGTTAGGAAACCAACTATCTTAGCTGTGAAAAGTGAGCCTTCAGAGTAGCCCCTTTGCAAAGGGTCTCGACTTTTAAGGATGTATCATATATTATCCTTTGACCTCTGGATTGAGACGTTCCAGGGTCTATCTGCTGCTGCTATAATGTTGGCCTAGCCGAGGTTATCACCGGCTACTTTCGCAGGCCTAACTGAGGGTTCCCTCACTGCTGGCTTATGTCGGTTGCTGACCTACCTCTAACCATCGCCTCATCCAGGGTTTGGCCGACCTTCCCTTGCAGAACGTGCTACACTTCTTGATCTAAACAATCTGCCTCTTAGGTCACACCCTAGGTCGAGCCTTTCAAAGGCAGACCTTCGACTCAATCTGTCAAAGGCTGAGCCTTTTGGCCAACCATCTTGGCTTGCTCGCACTGGCCGCATGATTTCTCTTGAGATCTCATAGGGCTCCTAATAGTCTATCGGAGCGTCTTCCTCAACCTTTAAATCATCATACCGGTCCTCCAATCAGGGTTAACCCTACCTCCCCAGGCGTAAATGCCTAGGGTCAATAATATCTCTCCATTGTTGGCGAGGCGGGACCTCCTTTAGTGGTGCCTAGGGTGGTCCCTTGGCATCTTCGCATTGAGGTAAGGATACCAGAGCGATAAATTTTGGTGCTCCTCCAGCTGGTCTTGTGAGGATGTTTTGGCTAAAGGCAGCTAGTTGCTGTTGCATAGCCTGCTGGCTGGCTGTCAGTGACTTCAGTGCTATCGCCACCTCTGACATCTCTGACTGAGGAGGGGCATTACTGGTGCTAGGTCCACAAATAGGAGGTGGGTATTTTGATGCCATAAACTAACCTTGATTGTGGATGAGATATAAAGTAAAGAGAGCTTAAAAACTCAATAGGAGCTCTTTTATTGATGGTTCAAACCCAGCAACGGTGGGGTTGGACCACCACCAAAGAATTAGATGAAGAGTAAGGTAAGATAGGAAGCAGATGACTATCTATGTTCCCACAGATGGTGCTAAAATGATGATGCTGTAAATAGCACCACCAGATAAAGAGGTAGTAGATCTCAAACAGGCATAACAATGGCAGCAAATAACAACACAGATATGTAGAGGGAGATGAGGAGAAGAGGAGAAACACACCAATATAAGTGGTTTGGCAATTGCCTACATCCACTGTGTAAGTGAGTGTAAGTATCACTATCAGAAGAGGGTCCCAATGGCCTTAGCAATACAATCACTCCACTTTCTCTCTCTACTATAAATGCACTAGAGTTTGGCTAGGGTTTTTTAATCGAGGCCCCTCTACAAGGTAAGAGAAGACAAGTATATATAATGCTTGGGGGTGTAGTGTACCCCCGGCATACAATGAGCATGTGTAGGATGATGTAGCCAATGTATTGAAGCCACCTGTCACTGTCATACGTAGAGGATTGTGATGAAGTATTCCCTCACGTGCCAATAATATTAGGTAATAACGGTTTGTCCACATGGGATATGACATGTTGGGATCTTATATTGTTCGTACGGTAAATGTCATCTTGGGGTCTCGGGCTAGAGTTTATCATCCTGGTCTCGGCTGAGGCTAAGATGACGTTGATGCTGGAGAGGGCCGAGGCTGAGTTGATGAGTCAGTCCCCTGATGGGAGTCCTCCTTGCTCTCTGTCATCCTAGTCTCGGTTGAGGCTGAGATGACCTTAATGTTAGAGAAGGTCGAGGCCGAGGCACAATGTGACGATCTATAAGGCTGAGGCCGAGGCAGAGCTGCTGTATGAGAGCTATGAGACTGAGGCGGGGGCCGATGTCTTCTATTTCAGCCCTTAGGCCAAGGTATCAATTTCACTACATGATGGCCGAGGTTGCTGCCATGATGTCTGAGGTTTCTAATAACAGACTGATGATCTTATGCTGATAGGTAAAAATGTAGTCTCGACTGTAGTGATCAAGCCGAGGTTGATTAAGCCATGGCTGACCCTGCTGAGGCCGACCCTTATCTAGATGACCCTGCCAATGATTAAGCCGTGGTCGACCCTATTGAGGTCGACCCTTATTTGGATGACCCCGCCAATGATTAAGCCATGGCCGACCCTAGTGAGTTCTTCCCTTATCTAGATGACCCCGCTAATGATTAAGCTATGGTAGACCCTACTGAGGTCGACCCTTATCTTGATGACCCCGCTAATGATTAAGCCATGGACGACCCTACTGAGGCCGACCCTTATCTGGACGACCCTGCCAATGATTAAGACGTGGCCGACCCTACTGAGGCCGAACCTTATTTGGATGACCCTTCCAATAATTAAGTCATGGTCGACGCTATTGAGGTCGACCCTTATCTAGATGACCCCGCCAATGATATATGAGGCTCTTGTGATTACTCGACCATGAGATATGATCCCCATCATCCTAAGAGATGAGGGTACATTTTGGTCATATCACACTCTATTTAAAATTTTAAATTCTTAAACCCTAATTAGTGGGAAATTTGCCCATTTTTAAACTCTTCATTTCATTTGATTACGTAGGCTTATTCAAAAGCATTATTTTTTTAGGATCTGAATCCATTACTCATTCAATGGAAACTATTGCTAGATGTTCTCCAAATAAAAGTCAGAGTATGGTTATTATGGGGGGGGAGTTAACAAAACATGTGCCAATTACCAAAAGGACTTTCTATTATGTACACTTTCTCTTTGGGATATTCCTCCTCTTGCTTGTTTTTGGTCCAAAGATGAAATTCTTAATGATAGTTGGTTGTATTCACCAATTTTTGCAATAGTCGCTTGGTCTACAACGGGATTAATCGCATTTTATATGTGTAGGAGGGTAGTGAGACTGGGGTCTATGAATAACTGGAAAGGGTGAGGCGTGACCCACTCCAATGGACGCTGCCTGCAAGGTCTTCAAGGTCTCCTGGTGCAACTTCTGAAGAAAACTTCTCCTTCTGGTAACAATGGAACTCAAGCTTCAACTCACTCCCTGCAAGAAGATGAACTTTCACAGCAAAAATAGTAATTTTCTCAAGGGAAATACCTGAGGGTGATGGCCGTCAGTGGGGAGTGAAGGAACAAGGCACTCAGCACTAAGAGAATGAGTAGGGAGAGAATACTTAGGTAGGTCTGGTGATATTTTGGCAGAGTAACAGTGCAATTTCTATTGTCTTCTCTTGACCTTGCCCAAAGGTCTATTTATACTAGGGCGTTAGTGGTGAGTTGGCATTTTTTGGGCGCCAAAATTGAGAGAGTTGGTGGGGAACAATGTCTGAAGTGTACCATTTTTCCCTCCTGTCCCCTTGTAGGCGCCACCTGGCACCGACCAAAAGTCAAAAAGAACATATGTCCCCTAATGGAGACAAAATATCAGATTTGGTAGTTATCTTTTGAAACGGTAACTTGTGGTGCAATTTTGCAAATCTTGAGAGAGGAGACCTTAAGGACTCCTTTCCTCTAAAAAATTTTGTTTTTCTTGAGAGGGACCTTGAGGACCCCCTCTTCTGGAAAAGTCATTTTCTTGTAAAGAGTTTATTTCTTGTGAGTAGCCAGCTCTTTGGCTGCTCACTTCACTTGTGACCAAGTGTGAAGTGTGTGTAGTCTTGAGTGACTTTTGGGTCTTCCTACTAGTATTCTCTCAATCCTATAGTGTTAAGTGGTTGAGCTTGCTCAACATACCTTGTCCCTCAGCGGCCAAGCCAAAACTCCCAAGAGGTCCCAACGCGCCTGTTCGAGCCCTGCTTGCTCGACTAGGCAACCTGTATAAGAAAGTAAAGTGTTAATGTTGTTGTTCATTTAAAGACTGATATTTCATGATGAAGAGTTGCTCGTGATAGCTACTCCCTCATACTGGCCACTCTGGGTGGGTTCCTTCTCAATATAAGTTCCTGCCAAAACCCTTGTAGCGGCACTTCTCGAATTACATTTCTGCAGTGACCCTTGCAGTGGCGCTGAGCCTTGCAGTGGTGCTGACTCTCTCGAATGTCATTACTGCAGTGACCCTTGCAGCGGCGCTGACCCTTGCAGTGGCACTTCTCAATCTTGGATTTCTGTGGTGACCCTCGCGGGCACCTCTCGAATGTCATTACTGCAGTGACCTTTGTTGTAGTGGCACTGACGGTTGCAGTGGTGCCGACCCTTACAGCGGCACTGAGCCTTGCAGTGGCGCTGACCCTCTCGAATGTCATTTCTGCAGTGACCCTTGCAGCGGCGCTGACCCTTGTAGTGGCACTTCTCAATCTTGGATTTCTGTGGTGACCCTCGCGGGCACCTCTCGAATGTTATTGCTGTAGTGACCCTTGCTGTAGTGGCGCTGACGCTTGCAGCGGCGCTGACCCTTGCAGCGGCGCTGACCCTTGCAGCGGCGCTGACCCTTGCAGCGGCGTTGACACTTGCAGCGGCGCTGACCCTTGCAATGGCACTTCTCAATCTTGAACTTATGGGTGACCCTCGCGGGCACCTCTCGGGTGTCATTAATAAAAGAAGCATTTTTATTTTATTTCTTTTTTATTAGTAGACACCCTTCTAGATTATAATGTACAAGGGTGTCTACTAATAAAAAAAATAAAAAAATAAAAATGCTTCTTTTATTAATGACACCCGAGAGGTGCCCGCGAGGGTCACCCAGAAGTTCAAGATTGAGAAGTGTCGCTGCAAGGGTCAGCGCCGCTACAAGGGTCAGCGCCGGTGCAAGCGTCAGCACCACTACAGCAAGGGTCACTACAGCAATAACATTCGAGAGGTGCTCAGGAGGGTCACAACAGAAATCCATGATTGAGAAGTGCCACTGCAAGGGTCAGCGCCGCTGCAAGGGTCACTGCAGTAATGACATTCGAGAGGGTTAGCGCCACTATAAGGCTCAGCACCGCTGCAAGTGTCAGCGCCGCTTCAAGTGTCAACGCCGCTGCAAGGGTCGGCACCACTGCAAGTGTCAGCGCCACTACAGCAAGGGTCACTGCAGTAATGACATTCGAGAGGTGCCCGCGAGGGTCACCACAGAAATCCAAGATTGAGAAGTGCCACTGCAAGGGTCAGCGCCGCTGTAAGGGTCACTGCAGTAATGACATTCGAGAGGGTCAACGCCACTGCAAGTGTCAGCGCCGCTGCAAGTGTCAGCGCCGCTGCAAGTGTCAGCGCCGCTGCAAGTGTCAACGCCGCTGCAAGTGTCGGCGCCACTGCAAGCGTCAGTGCCACTACAGCAAGGGTCACTGCAATAATGACATTCGAGAGGGTCAGCGCCACTGCAAGGCTCAGTGCCGCTGCAAGTGTCAACGCCGCTGCAAGGGTCAGCGGCACTACAACAAGGGTCACTACAGCAATAACATTCGAGAGGTGCCTGCGAGGGTCACCACAGAAATCCAAAATTGAGAAGTGCCACTGCAAGGGTCAGCGCCGCTGCAAGGGTCACTGCAGTAATGACATTCGAGAGAGTCAGTGCCACTGCAAGGCTCAGCGCCACTGCAAGTGTCACTGCAGAAATGTTATTCGAGAAGTGCCACTACAAGGGTTTCGGCAGAAACTCATATTGAGAAGGAACCCACCCAGAGTGGCCAGGATGAGGGAGTAGCTATCACGAGCAACTCCTCATCATGAAACATCAGTCTTTAAATGAACAACAGCATTAACACTTTACTTTCTTGTACAGGTTGCCTAGTTGAGCAAGCAGGGCTCGAACAGGCGCGTTGGGACCTCCTGGGAGTTTTGGCTTGGCGGCTGAGGAACAAGGTATGTTGAGCAAGCTCGACCACTTAACACTATAAGATTGAGAGAATACTAGTAGGAAGACCCAGAAGTCACTCAAGACTACAAACACTTCACACTTGGTCACAAGTGAAGTGAGCATCCAAAGAGCTAGCTACTCACAAGAAATAAACTCTTTACAAGAAAATGACTTTTCCAAAAGAGGGGGTCCTCAAGGTCCCTCTCAAGAAAAATAGCATTTTTTAGAGGAAAGGAGTCCTTAAGGTCTCCTCTCTCAAGATTTGCAAAATTGCACCACAAGTTACCGTTTCAAAAGATAACTACCAAATCTGATATTTTGTCTCCATTAGGAGACATATGTGCTTTTTGACTTTTGGTTGGCGCCAGGTGGCACCTGCAGGGGGGAAAGGCAGGCTGCCTACAGGTAAGGACAAATGGTACACTTCAGACATTGTTCCCCACCAACTCTCTCAGTTTTGGCGCCCAAAAAATGCCAACTCACCCCTAACGCCCTAGTATAAATAGACCTTTGGGCAAGGTCAAGATAAGACAATAGAAATTGCACTGTTACTCTGCCAAAATATCACCAGACCTACCTAAGTATTCTCTCCCTGCGCATTCTCTTAGTGCTGAGTGCCTTGTTCCTTCACTCCCCACTGACAGCCATCACCCTCAGGTGTTTCCCTTGAGAAAATTACTATTTTTGCTCTGAAAGTTCTTCTTCTTGCAGGGAGTGAGTTGAAGCTTGAGTTCCATTGTTACTAGAAGGAGAAGTTTTCTTCAGAAGTTGCACCAGGATACCTTGCAGGCAACGTCCATTAGAGTAGGTCACGCCTCACCCTTTCCAGTTATTCATAGACCCCAGTCTCACTACCCTCCTACATTTGGCGACTATGTTGGGGAGGTATTATCACTTCCATGGACAAAGAAGGTTTCAACGTCTCTAAGCAGTTGGTTTTGGAGGACATTCCGTTTGGTAATGGAGCTCACAGTGACCAGACTACTCAGGAAGAAGTGGTGGTGATCGGAGCCAAGGCGTCAGCACCTCAGGGAGGGCAGACCAGTTCGCCGGCAGTGGCTCCAATGGAAGGTATGAATCTTATGGCGATGTTTTTTGACTTTTTAAAGCAAAACAACGTGGATCTATCAAGCTTGGGTCAAGGTTTTGTGACACATGCTGCTTCCCCTTCTGGAGGGGTAACCACTCCTATTACGATTCCAGCAGAGATGATTCCGTCTCGAGAGGCGGCGCCGGAGCAGGTCCTGGCGCCAACAGGGTCTCCAGCTGCTAAAAGCACGTGTTTGGAGGAGTCACCCTCTAAGGCTGTTACTATGGAAGAAGTGAGGAATCTCCTCTCCTCCTCTCAGAGAGAGGGTTCCCACCTATACGAGGAGTTACAAGACCCCTATCCACAGGAAGTAAGTGAGAATCCATACCCTGAGGGGTATATTCCACTAAAATTTTTCAAGTTTGGCGGTAGGGGGGAGAACCCTAGAGAGCACGTGAAGAGGTTTGTCGAGTACCTGGGAGTACATGCTGGCGACAAGAACCTGAGGTTGAGGGAGTTCTCTAAGACTCTCACTGGGAAGGCTCATACATGGTATTCCCACTTGGTGCCTAACAGCGTCCCTACTTAGGAAGAGATGCACAGGCAGTTCCTCCAGAACTTTTTTGTAGCGGAGGACGAATTTACACTGAGGCACCTGGCGCAAGAGGTCCAGAAGCCAGGAGAAGAGTTGATGCACTACATCAAGCGATTTCGTGAGAGGGCCTTAGATGTCCACGAGGCCAGGTTGCTACAGATATGTGTGGAAGGACTCTTAAAAGAGTACAAGCTGCACTTGATCAACGAAACTAGAGATGGAACTTTAAGAGAATTCACCAGGTCCGCCAGCCACATAGCTATGATAATCAAACCAAGAGCCTCGGGTTGGAGGATGTAAGTTCCACTGACTCCAGGGAGGTTTCAAGTTTCGAGGAGCCAAGTGGTTAACTATGTGGACGGGAGTAATAAAGGGAAGAAGGGAGGCTCTGGGGCCAAGACTGACAGTCCCGGCAATAAGAGAAAGTTTGGGGAAGATGCCCCGCTGCCACTACCGTGCAGCGTAGCTGAGGCTATGGATTGTTACCGCACCTTAGTGAGAGAAGGCGTAGCAGGACCTCCCCACCTAAAAGGACAAACCCCCACTGTAGCTGACAAAGCCAATCCAAAGTACTGCGAATTGCACCAACGAGTGCAGCACTCTACCAAGGATTGTTACTACTTGCGAAGGATCATTGGTGAGCAGATGGCCAACGGTACCTTGAAGATACCCCTTGTGGACGTTAATGAGAACCCACTTCATGCGCATCACTTTGGCACCGCCAACATGGTAGTTGCCTATGACGAAGAAGCTACAAGAAATCTTATGAAGCGGGAGAGTGGCGAGCAGTTATGCGAGGAGTTAGAAAATCTATCACTGAGTAGACTTGAGCTAGAAAGAAAACAAGCGGAGTGGTTCTTCACTCCGGAACAAGAAAATAGAAGTGGGGAAGTTGAGGAAGTGGCCCTCTCAGAAGGCGAGGTAGACGTCATTCTCGCTCTAGATGAGGGAGGGACCTATGAGGCGGAGAATGTTTGCAGTGCCCAGACGTACGAGGTAGACTTAGATTCTGAATTTGAGGCCATAGAGAGGAGCACCAAGTTCAAGTGGTTTTTCGACCAGATAGGGGTGAAGTACGACACGAGGGTGTCCATCACGAGGAAAGTCTTGGAGGCAGTGCAGCAGTGGGGAGACCCTTCGCTAAATTGGAAGGGGACAATCGGAAGGATGATTAAGAAGTATACTTCTGAAGTGGTGTTTTCAGAAGCAGATAGGGTGGTGCCATACTTCCACAACCACCCGTTGTACGTCATAGCCATAATTAATGGAGTCTCGTTTCCCAGGGCGTTGATGGATGGAGGAGCATATATTAACATCATGCCCATCAGTACATTATATGAAACAAGAATTAACCAGGAGAAGGTGGTTCCGGTACCGCTAGTAATTTCCGAATTCGACAACGCCGGAATGCAGTCTATTAGATAGGTGAATGTGGGAATTAAGTTGGGAAATTTCACCTCCCACATCAAATTTCATGTTATTAACGCTAACACCAGCTACTAATTACTCATTGGAAGGGTATGGATGCACACTTAGGGCGTAGTGCCTTCCACCTACCATCAATGCGTGAAGGCAAACATTAGAGGTATAGAGATAGTGATCAAGGCCACGCATAGACCCTCCACCATTGAGGAGGCCCACCTGGTAGATGTTGCCTTCTACACCGAGTTAGATGAGGAAAGAAAGGTCTCTACAAGAAAACTAGTAGGAATCAAGGTAGCTGAGGGAAGGGTCCGGCAGAAGAAATCCGTTCATGACCGTCTAGGGGAGAGGATAATTCCCCATATGGCAAAAGGCAATAGGAAAGTAGAGGAGGTAGCTAGACCCCCTCGAACTTGCAAGAAAGTGGTCTTGCCTGATGGAAAGATCATCTACCGTTTATAACGGTCTGGGCGGGGGGTGTTCTGGGATGAGAGCATCGACCCGACACCCGAGTGTTTTATTGCTTATGAATCCCATATTGTTGAGCATGTTGAGGAACCAGAAGAAGCGCCAGAGTGCATGTAAGACGGACCCAGAGAGCAGCTGCAGGAATTAGAGGAAATCAAGTTGGGGTCAGAAGAGGGAGAGAGTAGACCCATTATAATCTCTAAATGCTTGGAACCGAAGCAGAAGGAAGAGCTCATTGAGCTACTTAAGGAGTTCACTGATGTATTTGCTTGGAAGTACACGGAGATGCCAAGAATAGACGCAGAAGTGAGCTCTCATAGATTGAACATCCTTCCCAATGCCCTTCCGGTAAGGCAAGCCACACGTACATATAAAGCAGACCTTGATTTAAAAATAAAAGCTGAGGTGGAGAAGTTGTTAGAGGCAGGGTTCATCAAGCCTATTCAGCACCCCATATGGCTGTCCAGCATAGTGCCAGTGGCAAAGAAAGACAAGACCCAAATCAGAATCTATGTAGATTTTTGTGACTTGAACAGGGCGTGTCCTAAGTATGAATTCCCACTACCCAGCATAGACAGCTTAGTGGATGCCACCGCGGGACATGAGATGTATAGCTTCATAGACGGGTATGTTGGCTATAACCAGATTAAAATGGACCCCACCGACGCAGAGAAGACTGCCTTCCGCACACCATTAGGGAACTTTCACTATACAGCCATGCCCTTCGGATTGAAGAACGCTGGAGCCACATACCAGCGGACCATGATGGAAATTTTTCATGACTTATTTCATGATATACTAGAATTCTATGTGGATGATCTGGTGGTGAAGTCTAAGAAAGAAAACAAGAATATTCAGGATCTCATGAGAGTATTCGAAAGGTGTCGTCGGTATAAGATGAGAATGAACCCCTCAAAGTGTGCCTTTGGGGTTACTGCAGGGAAATTCTTAGGTTTTGTGGTAAATAGACAAGGGGTGCAAGTGGATGCAGAGAAGATGAAATCCATTGTGATGATGCCACCTCCCAAGAGTCAGAGACAACTTAAGAGCTTCCTGGGAAAGGTATCCTACCTGCGGAGGTTTATACCTGCGTTGGCAGAAGTAACTCATCCGTTCGCGCCTCTACTAAAAGACAAAGCCAAGTGGGTTTGGGGAGAAAGGTAAGAGGGTGCGTTCGAGAAGATTAAAGAAATCCTAGCCTCTCTTTCCACGATGATTCCCCCCGAAGTCTAAGCGCCGCTACTACTCTACCTTACTTCTACAAAGAGGTCGATAGGGGCCCTCTTGGCGCAAGAGAAAGAAGGAGCGGAAAAGACGGTCTACTACCTATCAAGAGTAATATTCGGAACAAAATCGAGATACACCAGCGTTGATAGGCACTGTCTGGCGCTGGTATTTGTATCCCAGAAGTTGAGACACTATCTTCTAGACTTCATAGTTCACATAGTCACCAAGTGTGATCCCATCAAGTACCTCCTCGCGCGGACTATACTCGTGGGACGAGCAGCAAGGTGGTTTTTGATCTTGTCAGAATACGATCTAAAATACATAGTGCCTAAAGCCATTAAAAGCCAGGCAGTAGCAGATCTGCTTGCCCACTTTCCCAGTGGGGTTTTCGAACCACCTAGTGAAGAGATGCCCGAAGAAAGTTTTCAAGCATGCATGGCAGAGGAGGTGAAGAAGTGGTTTATGGAGTTTGATGGTTCCAGTGCTCTAGGAACAGGTGGAGCCGGCGTCATACTGTCAGGTGGGAAGGAGAAGATTACCCTCTCTTTCAAGTTAGATTTTAAATGCTCAAATAATGAAGTTGAGTATTCTAGGGATGTTGGAAGCACTCAGAAGAGGGATCAGGGTATTGTGTATACGAGGGGACTCCAATCTGGTAGTAAGGCAGGTCAATGGAGAGTTTTCCCTTAAACATGCCAACTTAGCGCCGTACAGACACATCATCCAAAAACTTCTGGGACAGTTCTTAGAAGTAACTGTGGAGAGGCAGGCAGGAACGATGAATAGGTACCCTGACGCGCTCGCCACCATAGCATAAAAGTTAGATATAGAGGAGTCAGAATCAACCATCACAGTGAGGCGAAGAACGGTACCCACTACTGTAAAGTCCTTATTCCCAAGTAACGAGCCGGAAGATTGGAGGCGTCTGGTAGAGAAGCAACATGAAACCAGGGAAGGGATAATGAAAATATTAGAGTTAGCCAACTATCATGTGCTGCAGGGAACTCTCTACTTCAAGAGTCTTGGAGGGTTTCTGGCAAAGTACATAGGGGAGCAAGAAGCCAAGGAGATATTAATAAAAATGCACCAGAAGCACTGCGGAGATACGGATATCCCCCTTTACAGATGACTGCAGCAAAGCAGGTATTATTGGCCCTCCAGTAGAAGCGGTCCGCTTGCAACAAAGTTGTTTAAAGTGCCAAGCTAATTTTGACCAGCCGACGGAGGCTAACTTTGTGAAACCCTTCGAAGATTGGAGACAGCCGTACCTAGCATATCTAAAAGATGGGGAGCTGCCTGCCGAGAGAGCGGATGAAATTTACCTTAGAAAAAGGATAGCCCATTTCTACTTGGTCAAGGGAGAGTTATATAGGAAAGGGTATAATGAGAAGGCGCTAAGGTGCGTAGCCAAAGAGGAGGTGGAAAAGGTGTTGAAAGAATCTCATGAGCCCTCCCACATGGGAGGCGCCAAGCTGTATGATCAACTGATGACGCTGGGATACTACTGGCCGACCATGGAGGCTGACTCCATTGGATATGTGAAAAAGTGTAGAGCATGTCAAGTGCATGGAAACATGGTGCACGCTCCCTCCGTCAGTCTACAAAGCTTGGAAGCCCCTTATCCCTTTCACACATGGGTGTTCGACCTGGTGGGAAAGATCGCCCCATCATCTCACGGCAAGGCTTTTATCATTGTGGCTATAGAATTGTACACCAAATGGGCGGAAGCCATTCCTTTAAGGAGAGTCACTGCCCAAGTGGTAACCCAGTTTATAAATGAGTATATCATCTGCAGGTTTGGTATACCCAAAGTGATCCTAACGGATAATGGTAAGCAATTTGTATGCAAAGAGATGGCCCTCCTCACAGACAAGTATAAGATCGTGCATAATAGCTCAACCATATCCTACCCCAAGGACAATGGCCAAGCAGAGGCTACCAATAAGACCCTGATAAATATTTTGAAGAAAATGCTAGAGGACATGCCGGGAGCATGGGTTGAGAAGTTGCCTATGGTGTTATGGGTCTACCGTACTTCGAAAAGAAATCCAACAGGGTTCACCCCCTTCTCTCTAGTATATGGGACCGAAGTTGTCCTACTAGTGGAACTGGTGGTACCTTCAGCCAGAATTTCTCTTAGCATTGGGCTCGTCCCAGACCCAAGGTATATGCAACTGGAGGCGCTGGACTAGCATAGAGACAAGGCGAGAGAGAATTTCAAAGTCTACACTCAGCAACTGTCCAGGGCCTACGAAAACTTGGTCAAGCCTAGAGAATTCCAGGTGGGAGATTTAGTCCTGCGAGCATCAACTAACCATCTCCGTAGCATGTCGGCATCAAAATTCAAACCTAACTGGAAAGGCCCTTTTGTCGTCAGAGGAGTGGGGAAGTCAGGCTACTGCCAAATATCAGAACCAGAGAGTGATTGCCTCCAGTCCATCAACTGCAAGTGGCTGAAGAGGTACTATGCTTAGTAACAGCTAACAAGTTTTGTTTGTGTTTTGCATGTCTGTAAAGGATTTCGAGGATTGCTCTTATACCAGAAAAAAAAATTGTAAATTTTTTTTAAGAGCAATACTACATTGTAAACAACACACAAAAGTAAAGAAATGAAATAGCAACACTTTTGATCATTGTTGACATTTGCTTTGCTTACTCATTTATACATATATATACACTCCCTATTAAGTTAGAAGAGAGTACAAAAAAATCAGGAACTTTGCCCACTACACTTGGGAGGTAAGTCCATCCTAAGAGAAAGTATACTGAGTAAAGTCCCCCAGACATAAATTAATAGAAAATATACGGGGAAGATTAAATTCCTCCTCTTTAATATTACAAAGAACAGTGAAACTCTTAAAGAGAATATAGAGCAAGGACCCCAAAGACTAGGGGCTGGTTAATTCAAACAGTTTTTTTAGTAAAATCAGGCTTTCGGGAAAGGGGCAGGGGTCACCCTCCTCTCCAACCTAGCCTCTATGACTATAAGCAGTAATATGCAGGAATACCCCCACAGACAGGAGGGGCAATCCAAGAAAGTCACATGCCAACACCTCACAGCTACAAGAGGTGCATTTTCAAAAAAAATATATACCATATGATAATACATAACTTTTCATATTAATGCAAATACCCCGCAGTATATGGGGTAGCCACCAGTAGACTAAATGCTCACAGAAATTAGAGCAAGTCATATAAAATAAACACCCATAGTATAAAGGGAGAACAAAGGAAAAAGAAAGTGCAGAAGAAATAAAGTGTCTCATTTAGGAATGATAAGTGATGTACACATAGAATTTTGAGCACTACAAAGCAAGAAGTAGCCTATCTGCTAGAAACCACAAAAAATAAATTATCATGCGCGATGGCACCAGCATACGACGGACCAGCCTCCCGTAGAAACTCTTCCTCCAACCTGATGAATTTAGCCTCATCCTCCTCATCGCCAGACTCGAGTCTGGAAAGCTTCACCTGCAGTAGGGCGATCTGATTTTGGATCCTCGTAGCCTCAGCATGCCGTTGCTCAACTCTAGACTGTCGGGAAGTGTGAAATCTCACTATCTTTCGAAAAGGAACACTCAGAAAGGGGTGAACCCCCGCGTCAAGCCAATCCAAATGAAAATGATAGAACTGCTGTAAGTCGCGGTGAGCATCCAAGAATAGCAAAATGGAAGAGCTAGTCAGCTTAGCAGGGGAGGTAGCCAAGAACTCATGAACATGGCTGGCAAGAGCCCTCAGGTTGAAGGTCGTAATACTGTCAATCTGAACTATACTTTGAGAAGTGAATGTCTCGGGATGGTGCTCCAAGATGAGATCCAAGAGCTGACGCTCATGTACCCTCAATCATCCTGTTAACTCCTCACACCATATCCTATTAGAAATAGTCGCAGAATCCTCTACTTCATCATCGCCATCGAAGTGACGAGACCCCGCCTCAGAAGGAAGGAAAGAAGACTCTCCACCAGAATCAGCATCACCGACCAAAGGAGTGAATTCAGAACTATGATCTCTCTCCACAGTCGCCCCACTACCAGTCTCCACAGCCATCGGAGCACCCTCATGCACCTGGAAATAATGAGACAAGGGTGAAATGAGAATGCTTGCACAGTATACGCAAGAAGAAAAGGAGGGGAATAGTAAAAAGAGGGGGTATGCCAGTTTAATACCTCTCTCGCAGTTGCCCCACTGCCAGACTCCACAGTCATCGGAGTACTCTCATGCACCTGGAAATAATAAGACAAGGTTGAAATGAGAATGCTTGCACAGTATACGCAAGAAGAAAAGAGGGGAATAGTAAAAAGAGGGGGTATGCCAGATTAATACCTCTCTCGCAGTTGCCCCACTGCCAAACTCCACAGTCATCGGAGTACTCTCATGCACCTGGAAACAATGACACAAGGGTGAAATGAGAATGCTTGCACAGTATACGTAAGAAAAAAAAGAGGGGAATAGTAAAAAGAGGGGGTATGCCAGTATAATACCTCTCTCGCAGTTGCCCCACTGCCAGACTCCACAGTCATCGGAGTACTCTCATGCACCTGGAAACAATGAGACAAGGGTAAAATGAGAATGCTTGCACAGTATACGCAAGAAGAAAAATAGGGGAATAGTAAAAAGAAGGGGTATGCTAGTTTAATGCCTCTCTCGCAGATGCCCCACTGCCCGACTCCACAGTCATCAGAGTACTTTCATGCACCTGGAAATAATAAGACAAAGGTGAAATGAGAACACTTGCACAGTATACGCAAGAAGAAAAGAAGGGAAATAGTAAAAAGAGAGTATGCTAGTTTAATACCTCTCTCGCAGCCATCCCATTCTCTGACTCCACAAGTATTGGAGCAACTTTATCCGGCTCCTTAGTCATCAGAGAGACCTCGCTCACCTAGAGACAATGCAACAAAGGTGAAGATGGGAATGCTTGTGCAATTTAAATAAAATAATAAAAACATAAGAATGACATGAGGGAAGTAGATACTCTTATACACTGTACCTGAATAACACCCTCCGTAACGGTCATAGAAGGAGGAGCAGGGGCTACCATAGGGGCAGCAACACTGGTCGATGCTCCAGAAGGGGCTGTCTCAGCGACCAATGCTTCTGAAGAAGCTACCTCAACCTCAGGCACTTCCGAAAGAACAACCTCAGTGACGGAGGGCGCGAGGGGTAGGCGAGGCTGCGAGGTACAAGAAAGGGCGAGAGGTAACAAATCAGTTACTCCATGAATGATAAATACTTCAATTAAAAAAAGAGGGAGAGGGAAACTCCTAAAAAAGCACCACAGAGACACCTACCTAAAGGGGCGCGATAACAGGATAAACTGGCCCATGTATAGGGGCTGCTGAAGAGACAGTAGTAAGATCCACACTCGAAATAGCGCCAAGGGATAACTGCGATAAAGTAAAAGAGGGCTACGATAAGTGCAGGCTGGATAGATAAGAAATATAGAACCAAGAAAATAAGAGAGTACCTGAACCCCATCCAAAGGGGAAGCGCGGAAAAGGACGGTTAGCGCTGTAGGGGCTGTGCTGATAGCTTGCAAAGAATGAAAGTATGTTATTCATCGCATGATCGAGGAAAAAGAGATTCCATGCTTCAGCAAAAAGGCCTGACCTGAAGTGTAGGCTCACTGGTTGAAGCCACAGTAAATATTGGGCCACGAGAGATCGCCTGAACCAAGGGTCTACCGTCCATAGATACACGGACCCTAGGGATAGAAATTCTCCCCGAAGAGGATAAACTCGGGGCGATAACGCCAGGTAAGGGAGGAGCCCCTCCCTGAGAAGAAAGTCCAAGAGCCATTAGGACTCCTATTAAAAGGAAACAAATATTCAAAAGTAAAAATGCGTACCTCGGATGAAGAGGCCTCCAGGAACTCAGCTGCAGAAGTGCCCACCGCCGAGATAAGAGAAGATGAGGTGACAACGCTAGAAGACACAACCCTCTACGCATGGTAAATGGGTAAATAAAAGGAAGAAGTAAAGAGAAAATGGCACTATGAAAGTTTTGAGAATAGAGAGGCATACCTAAGGAGAAGGAGAAGCCACAAGGGTAGTCCTGGTGACGGTAAAGTGCACAGATGAAAGCTGCGGGGAAATGACAGCGTACACAACCAAAATGTAGTTAGAGGACTAACAAATTACAACAGATGGTAAAAGAATTAAGGAGACGGTAAACCTCTCTAAAAGGGCCTCGGGAAGAAATGAGCATGGAGTTCCTCTCCCGCTGAAAGGGCGTCAGTCGTAGTGGGGGAAGAGGAGAACTACTTGCCTCTATGGAAATGACCTACACAAATATGACAGAATGCTTTAATTAACAAATAAAAAAATAATGAGGGGGAAGAAAGAAAATCATATGCAAAAAAAATATAGACAAGTAAAGGGGGAACTCTTACAGTAGCAGGGCGCGTAGTCTGGCTATAAGGGAGATGGGTGGGGCTACCCCCCCACCCCCCGGAGAATGGGATGCCTCATCATCACTAGAAGACTCTCTGGAGACTGATAACAAAGCATAAATGTCATTAGTGCTTTCGCTATGGAAACCCAGGCCGCCCATATCACCCGAAGAAGAACTATGGTCGTCATAGGAAGGGGTGCTTCCATAATCAACTAGTTCCTCTTCCAATGAAGGGGAGGGAGATAAATAAACTCTGAGAGAACTAGTTCCACTAAGCAAAGAATGTCGTGATATAGTACCTTCCGCAATGGGAATAGACGCGACCCGCGCCTCCTAGGAAGCAAGGCTCGGTGAGGAGTAGCCTTTCCCTTTCACTACTTGGGAAGTCTCCCCCACCCCAATATTACCAGTATCGGACTCTTGATCCTCCGTAGAGGAAGCAGCCATGCCAGCACCATCTCCTTTCTTTTTCTTCGCAGCCCGGGTCCTCACAGGAGAAGAAGGAGGAGAAGCAGGAGTAGCAGGAACAAAATTGGATACATCGGCGTCAGGGTGTTTCCTTTTGCTCGTACTAGAGGTGCTCGCTTTCCCTCTGCTTTTTGGTTGGCTTCTAGACGTCACAGGGGGAAGCTCAGTCGACGGAGGCGGAAGTGACTCGTCAATGAGAGGTTTCACTAAAATGGGAATGACTTGCTCTAAGGGTGGCGTGGAGGTGGTGATGAGAAACCAAGGATCTTTCTACGTCCGCCTGACCAAAAACTGAGCTCTTGTGTATTTAATGGGGTTAGTCTTAAGAGGGGGGCCAACTACACATTCTTGGATAAGACGGACCTGCCGCTGCCAAAGAAGGAACCAAGATGAAGTGAATAAAGGATGATAATCGCAGGGAGGCACATAGAGACCACCCAAACCACTGACCGTACGAAATAATCCCTGAAGAGTAAAGCCAGCACACGCCTCTGAAAATGCCTCAGAATGACTATTGTAGGTAGGAAGAGGAGGGGTGTGAACACCCTGATCATAACCGAACTGTCATCTTGCCCTCTCGGAATGATAAGATTCAGCACGCGGACCTAACTCGGTCCAAGAAGGGAGGTGACATGGTATGAGCATCGTCACCACATTAATATGAGGACACGTGGAAACCGACCCCACTGCTGAAGGGCAATAGAAGGTCCCGCCATCGCCAGGGAAAGAAAGCAAGTTGAAAGTTCCCCAGGGCGGTTGGTATAAGGCCGAAACTGAAACTCCTCGATATCGTCGATCAACATTCCTAGAGATTGCTTGGGAATTTTCTTATGCCACCGGAGAAGTCTCGCAGCGTCTCTATGACAAGCGTGAGCCCCTGAAGTAAAGTGGGGGAAATGCTCAAATAAAAAGGCCATTAAGAGAGGGTCGTTGGCGTGATTAGCAACATCATACCGATCGCAGGACCTCTCTACATTTATGTGTGCTCGGTCCATCCAGGTGTAAAGAGAACCTAAGGTCAGGGCAGCCATGGGTATCGACCTACCGTGAGACAATCGTACAGCCAATCTAAAAAGAAGTTCGCGAGGACAGTCTTCGAGCTTACCTGGTAGAAGGAACCGAGTCAGAAATGTAACGAGGAAAGCGGCTAAATGTGCAGGAGAGTGGAGCTTAGGACCATCCTGGGATCTGGGGGGTTCACGTGAAGTCTCCCCCTTCTGCAACTGCTCAAAATATCTGAACCGGCATCTTTGCCATTTGGCAAAGGAATGCTTGGAATGACCAGTTACATTTATAGACACATACCTCAAGCACTCTTCGAGAGCTGACCGTAGCTCCCCCACCATCTCCTGCTCTAGAAAATCCTCACAGTCATCAGAAAAGACATGTTGCCCAAAGAAAGGAAGAGCGTACAATTCACATACATCTTCTAGGGTGAGGGTAAATTCGCCCCAGCCTGTAACAAAGGTGTGAGACTCCATACTCCACTGAGACAATAAAAGATTGAGCGAAGAACTATGCTTAAATATGGTGCAGGACTTCAGGCTACTGACGGTGGTAAAGAGTCCCACCTCCCTAAGAATAGCCACATAATCAGGAACGCTCAGAACATAATCAACCCAGCTAGCCCACTCCTCTGTGGGTCCCCCCGGGGCTTTAACTTCAACATTGGAATAAGGAAAGTCACCGCGGTCAACTCGGACTCGAAGAACGGAATTCGGAGAAATGGTAGGGAGGTCAGCAGACTCACTTAACCCCATATGAGAACGTTAGAGAACAGCACCCAAAAAATTTTCCCCAAACTCAGAAAGTGAAATCATGAAACTGTCAGCAGGACCCAAAAAGGAGCGCGACGATAAATACCAAAGTCTCGCCCTTGGCGAATGTGCATATAGTCCTTCCATGCCTGAGAATAGGATGGCGTAGCTGATGAACCACCAAGATCCATCGGCTCAAGAAAAGAACTCATCCTAGTGGGGACTCTGAACGAGGGACCCTGGGTGTCCCCTATCACAAAAAAAGAAGTGGAGGTGGAAGCCCCAGCAAAAACATGTGAAGAGACCCCAGTCAGTGGCATGCTCCCCATAACACCAACAATTGGCGAGACACCCTGGGTCATGGAACCTTCGATGTGACAAAATGTCGAGACACGCCCTTGCACTGACGAGGGGCCCGTAAACGCGAGGCCAAGTCGCGAGACACCCGACCGCTGACGAGAGGTCACCATACTGTCATAGGCTGAGACCCATATTTCTAAAAAAATTCAAAGGCATCGAGATACGGGTCGCCTCGGACATAGGGTCTCCTTGCAGCAAACCATGGGCCAAGATCCCCCCTTCCTTAACAAAAATCATGGGTGTCGAGACACCCAAGGTCGAGATACCTCCGTCAACACTGATACATATCGAGACACCCCCTTATAACGACGAGGGACCCGTAGATGCTAGTCCAGGTTGCGAGACCCCCGGTCGTTGACCGCCATAAACCGAAACCCCCATTTCTAAAAAACTCAAAGGCCTCGAGACACGCCCGCTCAAAGCAAGTAGGTCCTTTGACGACTCTAAGGTAACTGACGAGGGATCCTCGGACGTAGGGTCCCCTCGTGGAAAGCAACGGGTCGAGACCCCCCCTGCTTCAGAAAAATTCACGGGCATCGAGACCCCCCTCCCTCCAACACTGTTTTCAATAGTTAAAGAACTCCCCGCGCCTAGATCAACGCGCGAGGAACCACCGTCGGCGCCAAAAAATTCCGAGATACCCTGACCCAAACCAACTGGATAAGCTTCGTGAACCGAGGTCGAGATACCCCGCCCAAAGCAAATAATTTTTTTATAAGAGCCCAAGGTGACTGGTGAGAGACCATCGGATGAGGGGTCCACTCACTTCGGGCCCTCGTCAACAGCCACATCAAGTGAAAGACCCAAGGTCACACACGGATTGGGCGAGACACTTCTCGCTGACAGCAGGGGGACAAGCTAGACACCGTCTACCTCCAACGAAACGCCACTAGTCGAGATACCCAAAAAGTATACCTCGTCCGCGTAATGAAATTGCGAGGAACCCATGGGGGTTCTCGAACCGCCACCCGAGGGAAAGGATGTAGGTAGCACGGATAAGGCGTCGACGCCGCGAGTAGGATGAGACCGGAGGTCGTTGACGACGGTAATACCGGCGGTCGGAACGTTTGGTAGGGGCATTGAAAGGGACATGGAGCCAAGGTTCGTGGGAGCTTTGGGGATGCTCACATTTGAAGAAGTATTCGTTGAATTAGAATCCATGGATGAGAGACTATGGTGTTTGAAAAAAGCTAAAACAAACAACGATGGGAGGCTATGGTGTTTTAAAATCCCTTTCTCGCACTTTCTCTCACTACAAATCCAAAGGGGTCTTATGTTTTTTTTTGAAGAAGATGAAAGAGCCCAAGAAAAGGGGCTTATGTTTTTTTACATCAAAATGGGAAAATGTGCAGGAAGGCAAAAAGGTGATGACCGTTTTTTCCCAAATGATGAGATGACAGTTCCCACACTGACGCGTGGATTCTCAAAAAATAAAAAACCTCGGATAAAGGGACACCGCAGTTAATGATCCTAGGATCCCTCAAAACAAATAAATATATATATATATATATATATATATAATTGTTGAAATCAAATTTATGGCGTACAAAGTGTTTTTAGTCTACCCAACCAAAAAATCTTTGCACGAGGGGCTAATGTAGAAGGGTGTCTACTAATAAAAAAAAAATGATTCTTTTATTAATGACACCCGAGAGGTGCCCGCGAGGGTCACCCAGAAGTTCAAGATTGAGAAGTGCCATTGCAAGGGTCAGCGTCGCTGCAAGTGTCAACGTCGCTGCAAGGGTCAGCGCCACTGCAAGGGTCAACGCCGCTGCAAACGTCAGCGCCACTACAGTAAGGGTCACTACAGCAATAACATTCGAGAGGTGCCCGCGAGGGTCACCACAGAAATCCAATATTGAGAAGTGCCACTGCAAGGGTCAGCGCCGCTGCAAGGGTCACTGCAGTAATGACATTCGAGAGGGTCAGCGCCACTGCAAGGCTCAGCGCCACTGCAAGTGTCAGCGTCGCTGCAAGTGTCGACGCCACTGCAAGGGTCGGCGCCACTGCAAGCGTCAGCGTCACTACAGCAAGGGTCACTGCAGTAATGATATTCGAGAGGTGCCCGCGAGGGTCACCACAGAAATCCAAGATTGATAAGTGCCACTGCAAGGGTCAGCGCCGCTGTAAGGGTCACTGCAGTAATGACATTCGAGAGGGTCAGCGCCACTGCAAGGCTCAGCGCCGCTGCAAGTGTCAACGCCGCTGCAAGGGTCGACGCCACTGTAAGCGTCAGCGCCACTACAGCAAGGGTCACAGCAATAATGACATTCGAGAGGGTCAGCGCCACTGCAAGGCTCAGCGCCGCTGCAAGTGTCAGCACCGCTGCAAGTGTCAACGCCGCTGCAAGGGTCAACGCCACTATAGCAAGGGTCACTACAGTAATAACATTCGAGAGGTGCCCGCGAGGATCACCACAGAAATCCAAAATTGAGAAGTGCCACTGCAAGGGTCAGCGCCGCTGCAAGGGTCACTGCAGTAATGACATTTGAGAGAGTCAGCGCCACTGCAAGGGTCACTGCATAAATGTTATTCGAGAAGTGCCGCGACAAGGGTTTCGGCAAAAACTCGTATTGAGAAGGAACCTACCCAGAGTGGCCAGGATGAGGGAGTAGCTATCACGAGAAACTCCTCATCATGAAACATCAGTCTTTAAATGAACAACAGCATTAAAGCTTTACTTTCTTGTACAGGTTGCCTAGTCGAGCAAGCAGGGCTCGAACAGGCGCGTTGGGACCTCCTGGGAGTTTTGGCTTGGTGGCTGAGGGACAAGGTGTGTTGAGCAAGCTCAACCACTTAGCACTATAAGATTGAGATAATACTAGTAGGAAGACCCAGAAGTCACTCAAGACTACACACACTTCACAGTTGGTCACAAGTGAAGTGAGCAGCCAAAGAGCTGGCTACTCACAAGAAATAAACTATTTACAAGAAAATGACTTTTCCAAAAGAGGGGGTCCTCAAGGTCCCTCTCAAGAAAAACAGCATTTTTTAGAGGAAAGGAGTCCTTAAGGTCTCCTCTCTCAAGATTTGCAAAATTTCACCACAAGTTACCGTTTCAAAAGATAACTACCTAATCTGATATTTTGTCTCCATTAGAGGACATATGCGCTTTTTGACTTTTGGTCGATGCCAGGTGACGCCTGCAGGGGGGACAGGCAGGTTGCCTATAGGTAGGGACAAATGGTACACTTCAGACATTGTTCCCCACCAACTCTCTCAGTTTTGGCACCCAAAAAATGCCAACTCACCCCTAACGCCCTAGTATAAGTAGACCTTTGGGCAAGGTCAAGAGAAGACAATAGAAATTGCAGTGTTACTCTGCCAAAATATCACCAGACCTACCTAAGTATTCTCTCCCTGCTCATTCTCTTAGTGCTGAGTGCCTTGTTCCTTCACTCCCCACTGACAGCCATCACCCTCAGGTGTTTCCCTTGAGAAAATTACTATTTTTGCTGTGAAAGTTCATCTTCTTGCAGGGAGTGAGTTGAAGCTTGAGTTCCATTGTTACCAGAAGGAGAAGTTATCTTCAGAAGTTGCACCAGGAGACCTTAAAGACCTTGCAGGCAGCATCCATTGGAGTGGGTCACGCCTCACCCTTTCCAGTTATTCATAGACCCCAGTCTCACTACCCTCCTACAATATGTTTCGGATCTATTTACTTAATTTTGAAATATTTAAAATTTTTAATTTTTAAACCCTAATTTAATTATGCCAATGCCCCCATCCAGCGCTCCCAACACCTCCATCTCAAATGAAAAGAGGCCTATTAGGTTCTCCCTTCTCGAGAATAACCCCACGGGTGATAAAAATGATTTCCTGAGATTAAAACCCAGTGTTTGTCACTAGGGAAAATGAATGTGGGAGTCGGGGGAGCAGACAATTGGAACCTTTTTTATCATGTCATCAAAGATGACATCTATGATCAAAACTGCAATAGGTTTTCATTTATAAACCATTCAAAGAATATGGTTTTTTTCCCAGGATGCTGAATAATTAAGAATAGATCAGAGAAATCTTCGGTAGAGATATTTCCCGAAAGGGCATCGAGCTCCAATATTTTTTCTCTGAAATACGGAGTTCCTCTTAATGTGGAAATACCGGTGGAGCAGTGAATTATTTTTTGGATTATGAGGTGAAGGACGAGAAGTTGGTTCATGTAATACCCCGTATGTTTATAGATATTTAAATTACAGAAGTGGGCGTAATTTGGTAATTAGAGGAATTATTATGAATAGTAATCTAGGATTTATAAATATTAGATCATTACCAATGTGTGTTACATTTACTTTGGGAACTAAGTAAATTAGTCGAAATATTTTTATGTCATGTCGCAATTGGGTTAAGTGACGAGTGATAGTTTACATTATAGAAAACGCGTGTTGAGAAGCGTCGCGTCCGACTAATGAATTTAAGTTAAGTAACTCGAATGGAGATTTTGAATGCATGATTGATTTTAGAATGGTCGAGATAGTCAGAATAGAGTATCCGTGGGTAGTGTTTAGGTTCTGAGAACTTTTGAACTAGTAGGGTCTCACATTTGAGTATACGAGTCAAAATTGGGTACTATAAGGGATAACCCTTATTTCTCCCTTATAAGGCACGACAGAGAGGAAGAAAAGAAAGAAAGAAAGAGAAAATAATATGCAAAGAAAGGAAGAAGGAAAAGAGGAAGAGAAAGGGTATTTCCGGCCAACTCCACGGGATTCGACTCGAGGTCGTCGGATTTTATCCACGAGGCAAGTGTTTACTTGTTTTATTCAATTGAGTGCGTGTATCTCATATTATAGTTGGTAAACTATATTATTTTTGGGTTGAAGCCCTTGAAATAAATTTGGGAAATTTGATTTTGAAATTAAGGTGTTGTTAACTCTTTATGAATTCTAGTGTTAAACCCATGTTAATGGTGTATATATATGGGTAGAAATGGGATGAAATGAGAAATGCGAGTTTAAATGGGTTTAGGGTTTAAATCCAAGATAATTTGTTCAATCCCGTAAAATAATTGATGTGTTAGTTATAAATCAGTGATTAGATAACTATATTGCTATTGGTTGGGATTAGAAATCACAAAATGGAGGTTAGGATGATTTTTGGGTTTTGGAGAAGATGATAACCCGTAGCAGATTTTGGATTTTCACAGGGCGAATTGATTCAAACAAGACGAATCGATTCGGTCTTACACAGTAAGAAAGTAGAACATTTTCGAATCGATTCGGTCAAGACGAATCAATTCTTGGTGAAGGAGAATCGATTCGGTCCAGGAGAAATGATTCGGCCCTGTCATATTTTTAAAAGTTTTCTTCCTTAAGTTTGGGGGAAATTAAATTAGAAATGGGAGATTACTATAGGGGATTCTAGACGTGATATTAGGACTCCTAGATAATGGAATTTAGGGTGAGTAAACCTTGGATTGAAAGAGAGAACCTTGGATTAGTTAAGAGTACAATCCGGGTTATGGACCTAATGAATGTTTAGGATGCATAACATTCGAGAGAGGTCTTCGGCAAGTGTGTATAGATATTTATGCGGTTAGAATAAATATGGGCCGATTGCATTTGAGTAAATCCTAGGATGTGAGTAGGATGGAATTTAGGATATGGGCTAAAGAGGATTGAGCGGTTATCCGGTAGGTCTATAGACGACTATTATTATAAGTGATGCGATACCTATGGAATTAAGATATGTAGGTAGTATACTTATTTAATTATTACGAATTGCTGCATTCGAATTTATATATATATCCTTAAAAGTGAGTAAGGTGTAAGTTCAATCTTAAGTAAAATAATGCTTATAGGTTTAGTATTTTAAGTGTGTAAATACTTATATACTATTACGAACAGGGACATTCGGGATATTTTGGCCATCGATATGAGAGGTCGGCAATTATAGCCAGGGCATATTGAGAAGTGGTATATATTATATATACGGGTGTTGTTACAGTATATATATGATTTGGTTATAAACATATTGGTATGTGAACAATATATTTCTATATACATATATCTCTAGTGATATCCATGGAGGTTGCACGATGTGGGTGAATCTCCTGGCTTGCGGAGCAGGGAGTGTATATTCCCATGCCATATTTCCCCACATATGGGTGTGATAATTATTCCACTTTCAGGATGGAATATGTCCGCCTCCACCGTTTAGTATTTACTACCATGATCATGAGTAAGTCTGAGTTGGTACCTGGGTTAAGTTGAGTATACCCGAATGATGATAGCACTTTGAGACTGCAGCCTCAAGTTATATCTTGGTGGGATGGTTATTATACTTATGATTGTAATATAGGTATAAATATACTTGTTGCGTATGGTATATTGCTCGTATGTGAAGATGTAAATCATATAACTTAGACTTGTGTAAAGTGTAAAATGAATAAGAGTTTATTCTTCTTTCGGGAGATTTATATCCGGATTTATAAAGATGTGATTCGTATATCAAAGTAAGAATTATATATATGGGACTTTATACACCAAAGTGAAAATAGTATTTTGACTAGTGATAACATATATTATACGATATGTTACAATATATAATAGCTTACGGGATAACATATATTATATCACGCAGGTTAAGTGATCATTATGAGAATTCAGAAGATGGGTTAAAGACATTAGTTAGTAAAGGTAGCTTAATTAGGTTGTTTAAAATGTATACGATAGGTGTGCACTATTAGAGGATGTGTGAGGTGTATCTCATGGGAGTGCGATACCAGTGTAAATATGAGAGATTTCATATTTTAAAAATATAGCATTTGATGCACTTGCTAAATATTTTCAAAACCTGGGCTCTGACCCATTTCTCTATTTTCCCTCTCTTACTATATATGTATATATTTTAGGTATCCAAACATAGGGATGCCTGGATGATGATTCTTTTGCGTCAAAAGTTGTTTGTAGCAGTTGTGGATGCAAGAAGAATTATTTTAGACGCTTCTATCCTTATGATCTAGATAGGAGGCATTGTAGAAACACTCTGGCTGATAGCCCAACTGTATTCATTTATTCTTTTACCGCATTTTAGTTTGTGTAATTTTGATTTGGTTGTATTATATGTTGTATCGAGAGTTCGGTTATCTTTTTCATTTCAGTTCGATGTATATAAACTGTTGTGATTGTTTCCTTGGTTGGTTTGGTTAAAAAGATTAGTTAAATAAAATTTTGACGTCAGCCTAATAAGTTATTAGTAATTAAATTGGTTTTCGACAATGATGCTGAGAATAAACCATATAAGATTCCTGTTTTAATCCAGTATAGGACTGATCACCCGGTATTTTATTAGGCGTGGTGTCATAGTCCAGAGGGAGAAAAATACACAAAACAAGGAAAAAAAACTCATTACCACAATGCCTCTTCTGTCTCTTTTTACTGGAAACCTTGACAAGTGAAATTAGGAAACTTCTATCTCTTTTTACTCAAGGTTTTCATCCCCCAATGCCTCCTCAAGGTTTCCCTTACCCTCCTTCTCAAGGCTTTCCCTTTCCTCCCTCTGCAAGTTTCCCCTCCCAAATGTCGCCTCCTTCAACATTACCATCCCAAATGCCTCTTCATTCAATATTCCCCTTCCCAGTGCCTTCACTTGTCACAGATCATTTGCCAACACAGCGTCCATTAACTGACCTAACTGATGAAGCTTACGGAGTCCACAACCATTAAAACCACCAACCTATGTATACAGATAATGCGCATTATGACCAAGTAAATGAAAATTTTGATGTTGAATTACTAGGAGATCGGGAATACATACATTCAAAATTCGATGCGGCTAAACCATTGTATAATTTGAAGAGTCAATTTGGCTTGTCTAGCAATAGCGTAACCGAAATTCTTAAGTGGGTTAAAGAAATTCTCCCAAAAGAGAACACGTTAGCAGACAATTGTCCTACCATAAAGAGGAGCGATATGATCATATTGGTATCTCTTGTTTCATGTTTACGTTGGTACCTCATCCTTCATTATGTATTCAAGTTGGTATCATTTGTTGTATCAATATTGTTATTGATTGATCATTATTTGGATTATTCGTGCTTGTGTTGCCAAGTCATGTTTGTTGCACTTTACACCATTGCATGATATTATTCTTTCCTCTATATTTCCAATTGATATCACATGTTCTCACATTTTGGGGGAGATATAATTTATGGGGGAGAAATGGTTTATTATGCATTCTTTCTTTATCTATTCCTGAATAAAAAGTGGGATAAATGGTATCTTTCACTTTAAGAATTGGAGGAGATCTTTATCTCAAGGGGAGACGTCTTACCTAGGTGGGGATCGTTAGACATAGGGGGAGTTTATTCATATGCAAATTTATATTATTTATATTATTTATATATTCTCTTTGAATTTAAAGGTGTGTTTAAGTGTGCATGTTTGCAACATGCGACAATGTAACGCCCCGATTCGGATTTGAGTTATCGATGGAATAACCCATATCCGAACCAAGGTGTTAAGGGGGAGGGGGATAAATCCTATAGAGTTTATTTAGAAAATATTTTCTTCATTTTACTTAAAAAACTTACCAAATTTTATTATGAAAAAGGGTGACTACTCATCATGCAAGCTACGTTCAGTTGATAATTTATCCATAAAACATTTGTCATACTTTAATCCACAAAATAAAACATAAATCCCTGTATTATTACAACTTCAAATAGTTCAAGTATAAAACCAAGTTCATCTCATCAAAATAAGGGATTCCATCAACATAAGTCTAGGGGATTAAAATATGCACAAAGCTCTCTAATGACAACTTGCACTTTCAGCGGCCTTTCCAACGTCTTTACCCGACGTATGACTTATTGTACCTGGGTTTTTAAAAAATAGGGTATGAGCGAAATGCCCAGTAGGGTGGGAGATAATAGCAATAGTTTTCATAGCAAAATACTATACATATACAATGCATTTTAACAATTCCGAAAACCATCATTGTCCTATATTCATTAATTTCCATCAAATATTATCCTAGTTAACATTTAATTATGCCAAAAATATTCAGGAAATCATTATTATATTCAACTAAGTTATCATTTATTTATATTAACAAGATCCTATAACTTAGTCACAAATGCACCTACATGCAATGTCTCGGGCTACATGCCCAACTCACACCTAACATTTTCATTGTCCCATGCCAGAGACTTAATTAATTTTCATTATGTTACCGCATAATAATTAATGAAGTTTTTACCATTCGATACCAAAAGTTTCATGAATATTCTCATTCATTATTTATCTTTGGGATTCTGCCAACACACACACTCGATCCACTGTTTCATGGAATTTCATCGCCCGGTACCGAGAACCATATGCTACTACAGTTACTTTGGGGGTTTCACCCTAAGGACGTCATGCCCTTCTCCCAGCAAAAAGTCTCCAACAAAGCTTCCTTTGAGCTCCAAAAACCCACTTCAGTGATACCCACTTGTTGTTCAAGCTTTGGTAGTGGATTTAATGGAGTTTGAGACCCTTTAGAGTGGTGTTTGGGTGGTGAAAAAGAGGAATGAAGCTATGGAATTGGGATTTATTTATACTTGCTAGAACTTGAGAGATTGAGAGAAAATAACTTGACTTGCTGCAAGGGTTACACCCAAGGCTTACTCTCTCTCTCTCTCTCTTTCTTATAAACCATTCTAGGGAGTCTTCAACGCTTGACCCACAAACTCAGAGGTTTATATGTCCTAAAATGTGTAAGGCTTGTCACAAGGTCTGATTTTTTGAGTTTGAACAAGACAACTACCAACCACCCAATGACCCAGCTGAATTGATGCACCTGCTAGCCTAAGGCTGCCAACAGACATCGTCTCTCTCCTATATATATATATATATATAAAATTTTCAATCTAAAGGTCTTATTCCTTGTATATTTTTTGAGTGAAATATCATATTCACACTAATTTTTTGGCCTCCCGGAGTGTCCTATACGTGCATGCAAAAATCGGGACCTCCGCGTAAAACATATTTTTTTATTTTTCTTCACATAATAATATTCCTTATATTTTTGCGAGTCTAAATATATTTTTGGAATATTTTTTTGACGTACCTATTTTCTTAAACAATTCGCTCAAAGCTGGACTTTCGCAGTGTTGCGCATCGTCGAACAATTAGTACTCAAGCTCGCATAGCATTCGTTGTTTGTCCGAATCGCGTGAAACTTAACCAAAGTACTTAAAATAATTATAAGGACGCAAATCATAACCCATGAGACATAAAAAAAAATTATTAACTGAGCGTCACTAAATAAAAGGATAATCATATAAGTATAATTTAAAAGTGGGGATATTATTACATCCTCCCCTCCTTAAGAGATTTTATCCCCGAAATTCATCCTAAGTCACTCAAAAAGTTATGGATGTTCCTCTCGTATCTCGACTTCTCGCTCCCAAGTGGCACCTTCGACTCCCTATGACTCCCATAGGACCTTCACCAACGAAATAACTTTATTGCGTAAAACTCGGCCCTCCCAGTCCAAGATAGATATGGGCCTAGTCAAGAATGTAGTATCCTCTTTCATCTCAATGTTATGTCAGATGATAACATGGTGAGGATCATGGAGATACTTCTTCAGCATAGAGACCTGGAAAACATTGTGAAGACGCACTAGATGTGGGGGTAGTGCTAATCGGTACGAGGCATCCCCGATCCTCTCTAAAATCTCAAAAGGTCCAATGAATCGAGGGGAAAGCTTTCCCTTCTGACCAAATCTCTGACTACCAGTCTTAGCCCTGACCTTCAATGACACTTTACCACCCACTCTGAACTCTAACGGTGTACGACGATTGTCCACATAATTCTTCTGTCTGACTTGAGCTATCACCAGCCTCTCTCGTATCAACTCACCTTCTCGGTCATCTCCTTGATCATATCAGAGTTTGTAAGATGTTTCTCTCCCAGCTCTGCCCAACATACTGGAGAACGACATGGTCTCTCATACAAGGCCTCGAAGGGGGATATCTCGATACTATCTTGGTAACTATTGTTGTACAAAAACTTCGCTAAAGGAAAGTTCTCGTCCCAACTACCTATAAATTCAAGTGCACATTATCGCAACAAGTCCTCTAGAATCTAAATCGTGCGTTCTAACTGTCCATCTATCTCCGAATGGTATGACATACTCAAATTCAGATCAATACCCACCTTCTGCTGAACCTTCCTCCAGAACTGTGTAATAAATCGAGGATCTTTATCAAAAATAATGGTCAAGGGTACACCGTGGAGTCTAATAATCTCTTGTATGTACATCCTGGCCAACTTTGTTATGTTATTCGTGATCCTGATTAGTAAGAAGTGTGTTAACTTCATGAGACGATATACCATAACCCAAACTACATCATGACCCCGTTCAGACCAAGGTAACACTATGACTGAGTCCATGGTGATATGCTCCCACTTCCACTTGGCTATTAGGAGTGGCTACAACAACCCTGCTGGATTTTTGTGATCGACCTTCACCTGCTGGCACGTATAGCACTTAGCCATAAACATCGCTACATCCTATTTCATCCCAGACCACCAGGAATCTCTACATAGGTCCTTATATATCTTTGTTGCACCGAGATGTATGTTGAATCGAGACAGATGGAACCCTACAAGGATCTCTGCCTGAATCTCTTCAATAATTGGCATAATTAACCTGCCCTTATGTCGGACACCTCTATCATGATCAACCGTGAGAGTATCAAATGCCTCATCATTTTGAATACGATTTTGGAAATACAAAATATCCTCGTCATAAACCTGGGCATCAAGAACCTTCTGGTGAAATACTGGCTTAGCCAGCATACCCCATAGATAGGCCCTGTCATTATTCTACCAAACAAGCAACGCATATCTCTAAAGCTCCCCATACATAATCCTATGGTAGCACCTCATTGACATTAAGGCGGGACCCGACTTCCTACTAAGAGCATCGGCTACCACATTGTCCTTCTCCACATGATACTCTAATGTGAAATTGTAGTCCTTTAAAACCTCAATCCACCTCCGTTGTCGAAGGTTGAGGTCTCGTTGAGTGAATATGTACCTTAGGCTCTTGTAATCAGTGAACACCTCAAATCTTTAACAATAAAAGTAATACTACCAGATATTTAAAGCAAACACAACTACAACCAACTATAAATTATGGGTGGGGTAGTTTCTCTCATGTGTCTAAAGCTAACGGGATGCATATACAACCACCTAAAGAGACGTACGCAAGTGCTCCTCGTGGCCAATATCAAAAGATGAATACACCAGGATATCATCAACAAAGACAACCAAAAATTGATCCAAATATGGGCGATAGATACGATTCATGAGATTCATGAATGTGGCTGGGGCATTAGTTAAATCGAAAGGCATGACCAAGAACTCATAATGTCCATACCGTGTGTGGAATGCAGTCTTAGGATCCTGGCATAGTTCAGAACACACTTTTAAATTGTGATAAAAAGGGCTAATTTATAACACATAATTCTTGCACAGTTTAGAACCGTGCCAAATTTGATCTGGCACGATTTTAAATCGTGCCATATTACTATTTTTGGTGTAGTGGGAATGTTTTCCTCCTTCACCCTCAACTGGTGATAACCTTATAGTAGATCAATAATGGAGAACCTCCCTGTTCCTTGAAGATGATCAAACAAGTTATCAATCCACGACATCGGATACTTATTCTTCACTGTCACCCGATTCAGTTGTCGATAATTGATACAAAGAGAATCAAGTCATCCAACTGAGTGCTCAATTCTAGTAACTCAAATGGTGCCATCCTATGAGGAGGATATGTCACACCGTGATGAACATCAATGGAAAAATTGATCTATCAACTCAGAGGCCATCCTGGGAGATCCTCATGAAACACATCTAGGAATTCTCGAATAACGGGATAATAAGACACTACGGTTTGGCTCTTCACGTGCCCCAATACTTCTTAACCACCCAAAGAATTTGTTTTTATCTCTATAAGTAGAGAACTTGCATGGATAATTTATACACTGCTCACTACCAAAATGGTAACGAGACCCATCTGAAAGAGAGACTGAAACACTATGTCGATGGCACTCGATAGTGACGTTGAAACTAAATAGCCAATCCATATCGAGGATCACCTCGAATCCATCCATATCCATCACTATCAGGTCATACTCCAGAATGTAATCCCCTACTACGACTACGTAGTTTTGGTAGACTCTACTCAAAAATACATCACCACCCATGGCCAGTGCCACGAATATCGGTGGACGAAGTTCGTCGACCTCAAGACTCTAATAGGAAGCTAACGAACTAGATATAAATGAATGTGATGCACCAAAATAAAATATTTCTCTAACCCATGGACTGAACAATATGATAATACCTTTCATCACAAAACGATCCTAAACTGGTGTAAGCTGCTAAGAGAAGGCGTAAGCTCGTCCTTGAGTAAATCGGTTGCCCTGACTGTTGGGCATAACCTGCCCATGGTTTACCTATCCCTAACTGTAGTGAGAACTATCGGCATTGTGCCTAGCTGGTGATTGTTGCTGCTCGCACTGGGTGGGATGTACATAGCTCGCACTGGGTGGGATGTACATAGTGCCTTGTGCCGGAGCTGCTGGCTGCTCGGCCTGGGCACGCCTATCCTTCGGTGCACGTCTCGGAGGCATCTGAAACGTGAAGTAGTTTATTAGTCTACGGTCATTATCAAATCGCAAATAGCTGAAGACGTATCGCAAAAGCAGAAATACAACAATGCTAAAAATAGGGCTCTATAGCAAAAACGTTAAGCTGAAAGCGAAAATAAGCCGTACAGATCCTATGGACACTAGAACCTGATGCTCTTATACCACCTGTGACACCCCGCCTAATTAAATAACGGGTGATCACTCCTTTATTAAATTAAAATCAAGGTGAACAGTTGGTTCATTCTTAGCATCACTGTCGTAAAAATAACTTTTCCAAATTTAACACCCTATTTAATTAAGCTAAGTGTCAAAAACCATTTTTAAACATTACTTTCCAAATTTTATTTTGAAAATAAAGATTTAATTATCTACAACAATTTAATATTTAAAGAATCACACCACAATAATCCTGGAACATATAATCCAATTAATTTAAACATTCAACAACTAAATTCCAGCATTTAAAACTTAAAGTAAAATATACATGCTGAATAAATTCCAAAGTAATAGTACTAGAATTAACTGAAATACAAATGTCCCAATAAAACAGATAAATAGTGGAAAGGGCAACACATGCCCAATAAGGAGAATGATAGAAGTGGAATCAAGTAAATGAAATCGTCTAAGCAAGTGGCCTGCAACTCCCACCTAAGCTGCAACACGTTCCTTCCAAGGGATCCTAAACAAGACGCCCCTGTGGCTGGGCACCTGTAATATATACATATATACAAGAGAGAAAGAGGAATAGAAACGGGTCAGAGCCCGATAGTGTATATGATTTAAAAATTCGTTTAGCAAGTATTTAAATTGATACAGGCCAATGCAACAACATATTAGTGCGACACTCTCTTGAGAAATTCTCACCTCTATTCTAATGTGCACTCCTATCGCACTAACCTTCCCAATGGTTTATCTCATCATATATCACACTATCTTTCCCCAAGGATTTAACTTATCTTAGGTGACTCTCAAGATTTAAGATTTAACAACATCATGGTTTAAAAGGGTAATTTCATTTAGTACAAAACCCTCATTTTAACTTTATTGATTCATAAAGTTTTTCAATATCATATTATACTTTTCAAAACAAGTTTTTCCAATTTGAGTCATTATACATGTCTTACTTACCATAATGCAGTAGGCAGTTTCCCAAATTTCAGAAGTTCATATATATATTAAATACTCGTATAATATATATATTCTAACAGCACCCCACATAAAAATTATGGTGCGGGCATACTCTGCTATCCAATCCCCGTATCAATCGTACTAAAGGGAATACAAGTTCAGAATCACTCTCGAACTGTATAAATACATACACAAACAATATTGAGGCGAAGCATAGTTTCCAAGTCCAAGAGGTCAGTACATACCCTCACGTCTCTTAGGACCGTGACTACCGATTCGATAGCCTGTACCTAGGATTTCTATCTTCTAGGGTACGAGTCAATATCCCCCATGAAGGCCCATTCGAGATAAGACTGTCCCAGCGCGGTAACCTCAGGGATAACAAGTAGCGCGGGCATGATTTTCACAAGTATATAATATATGCATACACAATCATATAAATATACCACTTTTTTTTATATCAATTTAGGTTTATCCCATAACCCACATTCACAACATTTATCCTTATTTTCCCATTATTAATTATAAAGTATAATGGTTCGTTTCTAACTTTAATTCGAAGGGTTTTTTCCAACTTACTACATAACCCTTATGGACTCTATTCTTCGAAATGTACAATTCAGTAGGTATCCATTTATGTTCCAACGTAACTCTCTCTTACGTGTCTCTCCCCTTTAATATATACTTACATTGTCCCTTATGCAAAATATCCCAAAAATATAGATTTCGCCTTACATTAAAGGTCTCTTATTCATTAATGAATCTTACTGGTCATCATTATCTCCCAAATTATTTTAACAAGGATGTCTAAGGAGTTTTCTTCATTTCGAATCAATTCAACAATTTTAAAAGGGGAAACTGAAGTCTGCCAGGAGGGGTCGATCGATCGAGGTTAGGGGCTCGATCGATCGAAGCTCTTGGCTCGATCGATCGATCAAGCAGGTATGGCGAATTCTGCAGTTTTTCAGTTACGGGTTCTAACACATATCTTCATCCAAATTCAAGTTTTGCATTCCCAAACGTCCAAAAATTTATACTACTAACATCCTAACATAATATTATGCATTTCCTACGTAAAACATGTCAATTTCCGTCACTAAACATGGATTAACAAGCCCACAATTCATATAAATATCAAGAACCCTAGATTTCTCTTAAATATGGTTCTAACAAATCTTTTCCAAAATTTCCTTCTCATAAAACATCATAATTTCGTGGTTTAATCCTCTACATGACAAAGGGTTTCCAGAATATCATATAAATCCTCACTACATGAAAATTTTCCATCTCAAATTGGGTTTTTCTTCCATAAATCTCATCCTAATAATTCCTAAACTAATATGGATGATGCATCAACGAAATAAGCAAGATAAACACTTGCCTGGGATTTTCAAAAATCTGGTTTGGTGTTGAATTTGGTGTGGTTACGTTCCCCGTCTCGCGATCTACGCGTTGGCGGTGGCGGCGGTGCAAACGGGTGAGTTTTGAGCCTTGGAATGCCTTGAGAGCTCTCTCCTCTCCTCTCCTCTCCACTGGCCGTTCTAGTGTTTTAAGTTATCTAACCCTAGGAGATAACCTAAACATCTGATATAACCCCTTTAATTTTCGTGGGTTTAATTACCCAAAATACAAAATGACTAAAATGCCCTCCCGGGGTACTAATTAGGCCTAAAAATGCCCCGAGACCCAAATCAAACCCCCGGGTATACTTTTCTGACTATCTCGACCCTTCCGGACGCGTTGACGCACTCAAAATGACCATACGAATGACTTATAAAATATTTACTTTTTATTTATCAATATTTAGTCCCGACGCGACACGGGCGCGTCCCGACTCAAATTTCTAAAATTGTCATTTTATTCACTCGTGACATTTAATATGACCACTATTATATATTACTTTGCTCATTAGTAATATTCAACAAATTTTCCCATAATTACTAACTCTCATCACGTTAATAATTATAACATAATTAATTTCCAAATTTTTATTAAATAATTAATTCACATTAAATTTAATAAATCCCCAAATTAATATAGCATAAAAATACGGGGTATTACATGTACCACCTACTATACCTGGGGTTTTAGAAAATAGGGTATGAGAAAAATGCCCAATAGGGTGGGACATAATAGCAATAGTTTTTATAGAAAAATACTATACATAAACAATGCATTTTAATAATTCTGAAAACCAATCATTATCCCATATTCATTAATTATCATTAATGATTATCCTAGTTAACATTTAATTATGCCAACAATATTCAAAAAATCATTATTATATTCAACTAAGTAGTCATTTATCTATATTAACAAGATCCTCTAACTTAGTCATAAATGCACCTACATGCAATATCTCGGGCTACCTGCCTAACGCACACCTAACATTTTCATTGTCGCATGCCAGAGACTTAATTAATTTTCATTATGTTACATTTTCATTATGTTACCACATAATAATTAATGAAATTTTTCCCATTCATTACAACAAGTTTCGTGAAAATTTTCAACCATTATTTATCTTTGGGATTCCGCCAACACACACACCCAATCCACGGTTTCATGAAATTTCAACGCCCGGTACCGAGCACCATATGCTATTGCAGTCACTTTGGGGTTTTTCACCCTAGCGACGTCATGCCTTGCTTAATTATTTATCCCGACATCAGCCAAATATCATTATCTTTCAATGTGTTCAACATTATTCTCAATGTTCATATTCAACTTATTCGATTTTTTCATTTTAAACCCATTATTAGCCATTTTCCTAACGAGTCGAGGAGGCTACTTAGTGTCAACGTCGAACATTAACATACTAGTGTCATCACTCTTTACTTCATTTTACTAAAATTCTATCTCACGCATTTATATTTTTTTTTCGAGGTAATTTCTTAGCATTTTTTCCAACCATTTTTCAAGTAAGAGCACCATTTAAACATGTTTTCACTTATTTACCAAACCTTCCATCAAGGTATTATTACCAAATATTCACAATTTAAGTGGGTTTTTAGCATAATATTCCATATATTTTATACTACAAATTTCCTACAACCTTTTAACCCATTTTAATGACGATTAATCCATTTTTTTCATACAACTTTTAAGGGAAGTTCTACAATAAGGATTAAGCCTTTTTATCAAAGTTTAACCTCTTAAACTAGATTTTTGACAGGACTAGAAAGAGGGTTATTTTTATCAAGTCTCTAAATATAAGATTAACTCACATATTTCACCATTAATCACATTCATGAGTAAGATTAAAGTGTTCTACAAAATCTACATATGAAAATGGGTCTTCTACCAAATACCTCAAAATGTAATTAATGTGTATTGACATGCCGTATTTCTATTTCAACTTCTATTTCATATAGTAGTTAGGTTCTATCATGCATTAATCCACAATAAAAAAACTGAAATTTCTTCAAAAGATTTTTCTTCTCCATTTTTAAACACTAACAAAATGGGTTTTCATATATATAAGAAAATAAGGAGAATCACTTATCTAGCATGAATTTAACATATAATAACTCAAGGATTTTCATTTATAAAAGAGTTTAAGTAGAGCAGAACCATACTTAAATGAAATCATTTGAGTGTATATGTGAAGAAGATGAACTTGAGCCTCCCAGGTTCCACCAAAAAATCCCCAACAAAGCTTCCTTTGAGCTCCAAAAACCCACTTTAGTTATAACCACTTGTTGTCCAAGCTTTAGTAATGTATTTAATGGAGTTTGATACCTTTTTAAGTGGTGTTTGGGTGGGGTAAAATAGGAATGAAGCTATGGAATTGGGGTTTGTTTACACTTGCTAGAACTTGAGAGATTGAGAGAAAACAACGTCACTTGCTGCAAGGGTTACACTCAAGGCATCCTCTCTCTCTATTTATCTATCTTTCTTATAAACCATTATAGGGAGTATTCAACTCTTGACACACAAACTCATAGGGTTGTATGTCCTAAAATGTGTAAGGCTCGTCACAAGGTCTGATTTTTTGAGTTTGAACAAGACAACTCCCAACCACCCAATTACTCAACTGAATGGACGCACCTGCTAGCCTAGGGCTGCCAGCATGCGTTGTTTATCTCTCCCTCTATATATGTTTTTTTTATAATTTTCAACCTAAGGGTCTTATTCCTTGTATTTTTTGAGTGAAAAATCATAAATACACTAATTTTTTGGCCTCCCAGTGTGTCCTATATGTGCGCGCAAAAATCGAGACCTCCGCGCAAAGCATATTTTTTTATTTTTCTTCGAATGGTAATATTCCTTATAGTTTTATGATTCTATATATATGGTTGGAATATTTTTTTGATTTATAGATTTTTCAAAACAATTCACGCAACGCTGGACTTTTACAGTGTCGCGCGTCGTCGGATAATTAGTACTCAAACTCGCGTAGCGTTTGTTGCTTATTCGAATAGCATGAAACTTAACCAAAGTACTTAAAATAATTATATGGACACAAATAATAACTCATGCGAAAACATGCAATGTAAAATTTTTATTAAAGGAGCGTCACTAAATAAAAGGATAATCATACAAGGACAACTTAAAAGTACGAGTATTACAGACAAAGTTTACAAGCGTTCAAAGCTACTCGAGGTTTATGAGTTGGTAAAGTTGTACTTTTTCCTTTTGGGGTTGGAGATTGAGTCTTAGATAATCTTGACGACCCATGGAAGTTTTTATTTTTGGTTTTGTTTTGGATTTTTCAAAGGAGAAGATTTGTAAGGACAAATTTCCAATAGAGTCAATTTGTATGTATTTTGGCTTTATTTTGTGTTTGTATAAAACTCTTTGAGTCATAGGTTAGCACTTTATTATGTTTACCTTTCAAGCCTATGACGTAATTTCTTGAAAACGTAGCGACCGAGTTAGAAGATCTACATCATCGTGTCGTGTTTCATGCTCATTTTCGTCTTCACGTTTTGAGGATCTCTCAGGTAAAGATGCGGAACATATTTTAATCCATGGATATTTTATATTTGGGTGTTAGTTTTTTTGTAAAACTATTCTTAAAATGTTTTTATCCTATAAATATTTTTAGCAAAAAAATATTTTTTTTTTCGTGAGGTCGATCGAACGAGTCAATGTACCTCGTTGGATCACATTCACGTTCTAACAAAATTTCTAACGATACAATTTCTTCCCTTCGCTGTAATATCATGGGATGTGTCGTTTAAAAGGTGTCCGAGCGAGATGCATGGCTTCGTTCGAGCGGGATGTACCTCGTTCTAACGAGTCGACAAATTTTTGTTCAAATCGAGATTTTTCAAATGGCTTTTCATCATTATCTAGTTTTTAGAAAACCTCCTATAAATAGGAGTGCGGAGCAACATTTCATTCAGACTTTCTCATTATTTTTGAGTTCCCAAACTCTCTCAAAAAGCTCTACGTGTTTACTCGGGCTAAACCATAGTTTACACCCAACCAGTTTTAGATCTAAGTTTCATCTTACTATGCATTGAGATTTAGTTTGTGGACACTTTGGTTTATTCTCTCATCATCTTAATAGAGAAAATTTTCATACAGTGGATTTTGTACCTGATTTGTTTACATATAGTGGGCTTGGTATTATGTGACAGTTGCTAAGTTATTCGATGGATATCGAGATGTGTGTATCACATGTTTTGGCAGTTACATAGGTGGACTCCTGCGTTGTCCTGTGAAGGAGTGGTTGAATATTGAAGATGTGTTAAGGATTTCAAGGGCGTCGAGTCATTGTGTAACTCTTTTGTCAGTCTTGTGTAATTTCGTATCATGGTGAATTTGCGTGATTAGGCCGTTCGAGTTTTTTTCCATTAGGATTTTCCTCGTACATCGCGAGTAATGATTGATTTACTTTATTTTATCCTGAACTCACCTAGATGCATCTTATGATTAAGATAAAATTTCTTAATCTGTTTAATCACAACTTGTTTTAAATTGGTAATAAGTTTGATTTGGGTAACTTGTTTAAATTGAACTTTAAAATTGAAAATTTTAAAAATAGGGAGACAGGACAAAATTGGTTATACTATCGACCTGAGAGGGAAAACGGTTTGAATTTATTTTCAAAAGACGGAGGGAATTTTTTTGGTATTTTGGGAAGGAGGAGAAAAATATTTTTGGTGTTTTAAAAAGCAGGGGAAAAGGAGAAAAATCTCATCACGATTATTATTAGTATTATTATTAGGGTTTCATGTGTACTAGGTTTGCCTAAATACCAGAAAAATGCCGAACAGGATCCGAGCCTGCGAAAATAGGGTTTTAAAATATGTAATACACGGTTTGACTTATTTCTAGGCTCACGGACTGGGTCCTGTTTTTAAAAAGGCAAAATAGCACAAAAATTTGGGTCGAATACCGACCCAAAATTTCGATAGAGTTTCGCATGGTAATGGGAAAACTAAGTATAAGTGCCCTAGGTTTGACTCCTACGTGAGTTTTACGCAATTATTGGGTTAGTGGAAGGGTTACCCCCTTTGGCATGACTTCCACGATATACCTCTTGCTTATAAGGGCAATCATTCATCGGTACATATGGACAAGCCATTTGATATACCTAAGTGTACGTGAACTTCCTCATGATACCCCTCATAGAGACAGTACGTGTGAGAGAGAATTCAATATACTCGGCGTACGTGAATGAGTTCCCTGTTATATACCTATCGTCGTGAGTTTGATCAAGCGGGGGGAACCATTCGATATACGTCGAAGGTACTAGGCCAATGGAAGGTGAGCGTCATATCGTTTAGGCTAACTGGGCCTCACAGGACCAGCGCCCATCATAAAGTGACCCCCCAGTACGGGACAAAATTTTGGTCAATATTTCCATGCTCTTGGTGATGTAGTGTGAGAAAATGCATGGGTCTTAATTAGCATATTATGGAGAGAGAGAGAGAGAGAGAGAGAGAGAGAGTATTTTTTATTTGCATGATGAGTAAGGGGAGTACTAGACTAATAAGGGATCGTATATAAGTATCATGAAAAATAGATCTAGCATGGAGCATGAAGACTATACTAAGTATGGTGATACAGGTAGGTGCATACACACACATGAAAAAAAGAATAACACCCATGCAAAAATAGAGTCTAGTCATCTTAAAAAGTCCCCAGTAGAGTCGCCATTGTGGCCATCACGAGGGCCTCCCCCTTATTCTTTATCTTTTTCGGGGGTTCCCTTCAACGCGCACCCGGGATTCCGCCCTTTCTTCGGGTGCTCGGTCGTCATTAATGTGGGATAATGAGTAGATATAGAGTCGCCAACCTATTTTGAATAAAATAAGGCAAAATAAATGTCACCGCCTCGAGAGAACGGCATCAAAGACAATATTGATGCTTACAAAACCAAGTAGTTCAAAGGTCTGGGGGCTAAGTTACGGAATGGGAAGGTGTTAGACACCCATTCTGCCCTTTCGGTCTCTCATGAACATGTATTAATTTTCTCCTATTAGACTCCATGAAGTGTGTGATTATGTGCATAATATAGATGAAGAGTTGAATTGTTCAACTCAGGTCGCGGAACAGGACGGACTGAATTCATCCTTAGGAGTGTTCCTGAAAATAATAATTCAAAATATAGTATGAGTGTTTGTCGAATCACAAGTCGTTATGAAAGAACGAATGTATATATCAGACGAAACACAAGCATGCAAGAATATGACATTCATTAAGAATATATATATATAAATTATGAAAACAATATTATAAACGAGCATAAGGGAGGACTCGAGTCTCTGGATTTACCCAAGATGCCTACGTAGACCAAGGGGCATCAAAGTCCATGTAGTTCGAATATAATATGGGATGGGGTTCAATCCATAAATCCAAGCGGGAGATTTCTCTTATGTGTGTGTAGCGAGAAATGTGTTTTAAAAGTGAGGATCTGAGATGAGAATCCTCTTTCAGAATTTTTAAAAAAAAAAAAATTTTCTTATTTTTGATTTTTGTATGAAAATAGAGTATCTGCAAATACTACTAATAAAGGTTTTGAGATTAATGTTTGTGGTGAAATGAAACAAAGTGCTCAAGTATAAATATAGCAACTAATACTAAAATAAGAGAATTAAAGAAATGATGGATAATTGGACCTCCTTATGAATGCTTGATGTTGATCTTGACTGTAGATATGTTGATATTGCAATGGGATGAAAGTGGTATGAAGAGATGGGGGAATTTACTAAATGAAATAATAAAAATGATGGAATGGAATGTGGGAAATGGGATTGATATGCCCAATATGTACCCAATAGCTCAGAGACATCAACCTCGGCCAGGTAGATGGCCGAGGTTAGAAGGGCCCTAGATTGGCGACCAGCGGTGTCGTCCTAAGCAAGGTCGGCCATGGCCGACGTTACTAGTTGCCTCACAGCCAGGCAACAGCTGAGTTCCTCATGGTCCATGCAGATAGTAATCCATCAGGTCGTCCGGAGCTGACATCACGCTTACATCATACATCAGCCTCGATTGGGTGTAAGCCGAGGAAGCAGAGACTACACAATTATCATAATCAGCCTCGGTTGGGAATCAACAGACATTCCTGCTACCCCACCATTACCTCGGCCCAGGCCGATATTACAACTCCACATGCCTTACTAAGGCTCTCCTACTGAGCCAAGATCATCACGGATAACCTCTGATTGGGCAGTTGTCAGGCTTCACCAACCTCGTACTCTTCTAGGATGAGGTTGGTACCACCCAATGACAACCGAGCTTCGACACGTTCTTGTACAACTTGGAACACATGGACAAATCTGTTATAATCGAATTATTCCCTCCACCTGAGGGAATATTGAGGTCATCATTACTTAATTGAGATCATCCAGGTGTCACTCTCATACTGGCTCGGGGCTCATGCACATGCTCATTGTATGCCTGAGGGGCATATTACACCCCCCAAGCACTATATATAGAGGTCATCCTCCACCTTATAAAAGGATCCAAAATGAACAACCCTAGCTAAAACTCTGTCCAAATATAAAGTAGAGAGAGAAAGCTTAAGAGATTGTATCTATGGCCATTAGAGCCCCCATACAATGATATTAACCACACACCTTCATAGTGGATGTACGCAAAATTGGTTGAACCACTTACATCTAAGTGATCATCCTCTTTCCCTCATCTCCTTCTACTATATACTATAATATTCTTATATTGCCATTGTTAACATTGAATTGAGCTTAAGAACACCTTGAAGGGTGGTGGTGTTTCCAGCATCATCATTTTAGCGCCGTCTGTGGGAACGAGAAGCTATCTCTTTTTTTCTTACTGCTTAACCTCATCGGAGACTCTGGTGGTGAACCAAGCCTCACCCCTTGCGTGGAGTTATTTCACCATGGAAAGAGATCCTTTAAGGTACAAAGCTCATTTACGCTACAAGCTCTTTAGTGTTAACACATGACACTAGAATTACCGCCACCTCTTCCACCGCCTGGTGCTGGAGGGCCTAGTTCCATCCAGGCACCACCTCAGTCCGAAATGGCGAAAGTGGCAGTAGTCGTGAGGTCTTTGACTGCAACGCAATAAGCAATGAAGGAGCAATTTGCACAACTCGTTGAAAATACAATGAGACCACCAGGGGTCTCACCGGAAATGATTACTCCGATGGCTATTCAGCCTCATCCTAATGCCAGGGGACCACCACAGGCACCGCGAAAAGACAAACCTACGCTTCAGCGGAGGAAGGACGTTGCTGACCCTAGACGTTTGCATCTGGGGAGGCAAGGACACCCTTGCCCTGAGGATAGGTATGATGATTTGGAGGAAAAAGATGCTCTAGAAGATTGTTGGGAGCCATATGAGGTCTCAAATAACACAGTACGTCCTATCCAACAGAGCCGAGGTTGTGGAGACAGAAGAGGTGAAGAAGCCCAACAAAGAGGGTCATCTTTCGATCGATTAAGCATAGGGTCGGCCTTTAAATGGCTTGGTCTAGTAAATGACCTGCAACAGAGGTTATCCAGGATGAGAAGTGTATCCAGCTCACAAAGGGAAGAGGGGCAACATCGACCTCATCAAGGCCGACCTAACACAGGATGAGGTAGGGACTAGGAAGAGGTCAATAGCTGACGTTGTGCTGCGGTGGGGGAACCCTCATTCCACCCCTTGGAGGTGGTTGCGGACAACCTCAGCCAGGACGACGTTGCAAGACCTTGTAATGACTCCATCCAACGTCTTGAGGACAAGATAGGAGACCTCATCAAAAGTCGGGACCCACTGTAAAGAGGTTTCTCAGAAGGCTCCCCATTCGTGGCTAAGATAGTGAGCTTCCCAACCCCTGCAAGTTCAAGCCACCTACGGTGTCTCCCAAGTATGATGGTAGCACCAACCATGTACATCATATTGAGATGTACTAGTCTGCGGTGGATATTTACTCAATACCAGATGAGATGAAATGTCAGGCCTTCTCTGGGACTTTGACGGGAGCAGCACACATTTAGTTTACCTCTCTTCCGAAGAACTCAATAGAGAACTTTAAAGGTTTGGCTAAACGGTTCATTCACAACTTCTGTTTTGGGGTAAGACCTCAAAAGAAGACTATTGTATGTCAAGCAAGGCAAGAATGAGAACCTAAGGGACTACATTGCTAGATTCAACAAAGAGAAACTCGAGGTTGAAGACTACGAAGAGAATATAGCCATGACCGCCCTCATAGGAGGTCTACAGAAAGGGAAGTTATTGTGGAAACTTGCGGAAGACCCTCCCAAGTCCATGGCAGAACTATTAGCGATAACGGTCAGGGTCATGAACGCTGAAGAGGCCATGGCTGTAAAATACGAGGATGAGAATGGCGGTAGCAGCGGGAAGTTCCAAAGAAAGAAGGATGGAAAGAAGAGATCAGTCGACGATAAGTTCGCATGTTATACCCCTCTAACTGTGAGCTGTAAACACATCCTCAATGAGATCAAGAATGATCGGTCGCTGAGATGGCCAGAGAAGATAAAGGCTCCTCCACATAAGAGGAACAAGAACTTGTGGTGCGAGTTCCACCAAGACCATGTCCATGTTACAGACAAGTGATTCGCCTTGAAAGATGAGATCGAGAAGATGCTGAAATCAAGAAAGTTGAGGAAGTATGTTGATGGCAAGGCTCCTAAAAGGGGAAGAGATGACCCTAAAAATAAGAGAAACGACAGATGTCATGACGATAGTCCAGTAAAAAGAGACGATGACTCGGAGGGTGATGATGAGAACGATCCAGACCTCCCACCAAATGATGATAACTCCCCGATAAAGAGGGTCGGTATGATCGCCTTCGGTGTTAACACCATATGCGGAGGACTCGCAGGGGGTGGTTTTGAAGTGGCAGACCGAAAAGTTCATATGGCAGAGGCCAAGTCAGTGGCTAAACTAGAAGTGGTAAATCTGACGTCTTCTGAAACCAAGTAGAAGAGAAAAAAGGTGGATATGGGCAATCTTATAGTTGGGTTCTCCCGACTTGACTTCAAAGGTATCCTAGCTCCGCATGATGACCCTTTATTAATAACAACAAGGGTGAATGGATGCGAGGTACAGAGAATCCTCGTAGATGGTAGAAGTTCAGCAGATGTGATGTTCTGGCCCTGCTTTAAAAGCCTTGGCCTTAGCAAAGCTAGGCTGGTACCCTATCATCATCTGTTAATGGGCTTCAGCTGTGAAAAGGTCCATCCGTTGGGCATGTATGAGATGAACGTGCGAATGGGCGATGAGTGGCCTAAGAGGTTGACCCGAAAGATCAATTTTTTTGTTATGGACGAAAATGTCTTCTCGGCCTACAACCTCATCATAGGAAGAGTGGCCCTTAAGGAGTTTGAATCCGTGCCATCGACGGTCCACCAGATGCTAAAATTCCCAACCCCCTATGGGGTAGGGGAAGTGCAGGGTGACCAGACCATAGCACGGGAATGCTACTTCAACTCAGTCGAAGAGAGAGAGGACCATAAGAGAGCAACTACCACATATAACATTGATACACTTGACCCTAGAGATGAAATGAAGTTGAAGAAAGGAGAGGCCGCGGAAGAGGTAAAATCTATGAGCCGAAAAAAATCATCCAGATTGGTAAAGCCTTAAAAGCAGAGATCAAGGAAGATCTGATAAGTTTCTTACAGAAGAGGCAGAGTGTCTTCGCTTAGAACCACGCGTACATGCCTGGCATCGACCCAGAGGTTATGTGCCATAAACTCAACGTGACTAAGGATGCTAATCCAATCAAACAAAGATGAAGAGTTTAGTCTAGGGAGAAGTATAAAGTCATCCAGGAAAAAGTCAGAAAGTTGGAAGAGGCCAAGTTTATAAGGGAAGTCATATATCCAGAGTGGTTGTCAAACGCAGTCATTGTGCCCAAAGCCAATGGAAAATGGAGGATGTGCGTAGACTTTACCGATCTGAACAAGTCTTGCCCAAAAGACAGCTACCCCTTACCTCGGATTGATCAGATAGTAGATGACACTACAGGGCATGAGCTCATAAGCTTCATGGACGCGTATTCAGGGTACAATCAGATCTTCATGGATGCTGAAGACTCAGAAAAAATGGCCTTCATCACTGACAAAGGGATATATTGCTACAAGGTTTTGCCCTTCGGATTGAAAAATAAGGGGGCAATGTAACCACATCTTGTGAATAAGATGTTTGAAAATCAAATAGGCAAGACTGTGGAGGTGTATATGGATGTTATGCTGACGAAGAGCTTAAAGTCCTGCACTCATGTGGCAGACCTCAAAAAGACCTTCGATACCATAGACTTGTACGGAATGAAACTTAACCCTGCGAAGTGTGTCTTCGGGGTAGGAACGGGGAAATTCTTTGGATTCATTGTTAATCAGAGAGGAATAGAGGCGAACCCTAAGAAAATCAAGGCTTTGCTTGACATGAAGACGCCAAGGAGTATCAAGGACATTTAGAGGCTTATCGGAAGAGTAGTTGCACTCAACAGATTTATTTCCAGAGCAACGAACAAGTGTCTTCCATTTTTTAAGGTGCTTAAAAAGGCCTTCGAGTGGGATAAGGAGTGTGATGAGGATTTTAACCAGCTCAAGACCTACCTCGGATCTCCCTTGCTCTTATCTCGGCAAATAGTGGGAGAAAAGTTGTATGTTTACCTAGCAGTCTCTGAATCATCTATAAGTGTAGCCATAGTATGGGAAGACGTTAGGGTTCGAATGCCGGTATACTTCAACAGTAAGGCCCTTCAAGGGTTTGAACAGAATTATCCTCGGATGGAAAAGTTAGCCTACGCCTTGATACATGCTTCTAGGAAGATGAAGCCCTACTTTCAATCCCATTCTATAGTCATCCTCACTGACTCCCCATTAAGACAGGTCCTCCACAAACCCGAGAAGTTGGGTAGATTGATGACATGGGCCATTGAGTTGGGGGAGTATGACCTCACTTACCAGCCCAAGGTGGCCATCAAAGGGCAAGCACTTGCAGATTTTATTGTTGAGTTCACATGAGAAGAGACCGAGGTTGAGAATAACCTAGAGATTGTTGAGGGATCAAACAACAACGTCTTTCGAGACCTAGAAGAGGTTGTATCCAATAAAGCCAGAAATGGAGTGGTCAAAAATGAGGAAGACCGGTACCTCTTCAAGCAAGGAATCATGATAGAAGAGGTTGTATCCAAGAAATCCAGAAGTGGAGTGGTCAAAAATGAGGAAGACCGGTACCTCTTCAAGCAAGGAATCATGATAGAAGAGGGCTTATCATCAGATAAAGACATCTGGAACCTCTTTATTAACGGGTCTTCCTGTGAAAGCGGAAGAGGGGCGGGGCTGATAATCTCAGCCCCAGATGGTACCAACATTGAATATTCCCTAAGGTTTAACTTCAAGGCATCAAACAACGAGTTAGAATATAAGGCCATGATAGTAGGCATCTCCTTGGAAAAGGCCCTTAAGGTAAGACGACTACTGCTTCACAATGACTCAAGATTAGTTGTTAACCAAGTACTGGGGGTTTATGAGGCCAAGGATGAAAGGATGGCTAAATGCCTAAAGAGGGTAAGAGTGATATTAGAAGGTTTTGAAGAGGTAAAGATGAAGAGAATACCTCGACAAAATAATAGCCACGCAGATCCACTAGCAAGATTGGCCTCAGTAACCAGGACAAACATCAGAAGGACAGTTCCAGTTGAGATCTTACCCAAGGCAACCATTGAAGAAGAAGAAGAGGTTAGTAACCCTTACCTCAATTTAAACTTAGGGGACTCATGGATGGATCCCCTTATCAGATATATCAGAGAGGGTGAGTCGCCGGAATCAAAGCTAGAGAGGAGAAAACTAAGGTACAGAGCTGCAAAGTTCTCAATAGTGGGAGACGTTCTATATAAGAATGGATTTCGATTACCTATCCTCAGATGTGTCCATCACACAGAAGTTCTCCACATCCTAAAGGAAGTACACGAGGGTTCTTGCTCCAGTCACATAGGAGGAAGACCTTTAGCCAAGAGGATTATCACGTAGGGATACTGGTGGCCGACCTTGGCTAAGGATGTTGCAACCTATGTGAAGAGGTGTGACAAATGCCAAAGATTCTCCACTATCCCCCATCAACCTCATCATCCTATGACGTCAATAAATTCTCCTTGGAAATTCGCAATATGGGTAATCGACTTGGTGGGTTCCTTCCTAGCGCGGTGAATAACTACAGGTTTTTTATAGTCGCCATTGACTACTTCTCCAAATGGGTAGAGGCCGAGTCAATGACCACTATTACAGAGCAGAAGACCTACCAATTTATTTGAAAGAATATCATATGCAGATATGGTCTCCCAAACACCCTCATCTCGGACAATGGCACCCAGTTCAAGAATTCTTCCTTAGAAAAATATTGCAAAAGAGTTGGGATAAAGCAATTTTTCTCTTCTCCTGGCCGACCTCAGGCAAACGATCAGACTGAAGTCACCAACAGAACTATCCTCGACGGGATTAAGAAGAGGTTAGAAGAAGCTAAGGGAAGATGGACTGAAGAGGTTTATGATGTATTACGGGCCTACAGAACAACGGCTAGGACACCCAAGGGGGGAAACCCCATTTATGTTAGCGCATGGCTCAGAAGTTGTCAAACCAACCGAGGTAGGGCTCGCCACTCACAGGGTTCAGACCGATGACCATGAGAAGAATGGGGAGGAGAGAATATTTGACCTAAATCTAATTGAAGAGAGAAGGGAAGACGCAGAGATCAGACAGGCAGCCTACCAACAGAGAACAGCGAAGTTCTACAATCAAAAGCTGAAATCAAGGCACATGGCTGTGGGAGACCTTATGTTGAAGAAGACGTTGCAAAAAGCAAATAAACTTCACCCAAATTGGCATGGCCCTTACAAGGAGATCAAAGAAGTCGTACCTGGTACCTACAGGTTGGAAAACCATAAGGGGTAACCCTTCTCCAATCCTTGGAATGTTGATCATCTAAAAAAGTATTACATATAATATTGTGAGAGTTTTTAATGAAAATGTATAATCTTGTGAAGAGGTTATTAATGAGAAGATCAGTTCCAGTGTCAATTCTTGGTTCATTATAATCTAGTGGTAGAATTTATGAGGATAACATCTTAGTTGATGACCTTAGACCTTAAACATCATAATTTGGTGAAAAGGTCTGAAGTAAGACATTACACTCGGATGACCTCAGACCTCAGACATTATTAATTTGGTGAATATTTTTATGGTGGTAACATCTTAGTTGATGACCTCAGACCTTAAACATTATAATTTGGTGAAAAGGTCTGAAGTAAGACATTACACTCGAATGACCTCAGACCTTAGACATCATTAATTTGGTGAATATTTTTATGGGGGTAACATCTTAGTTGATGACCTCAGACCTTAAACATCATAATTTGGTGACAAGGTCTGAGGTAAGACATCATACTTGGATGACCTCAGACCCTTAACATCATTAATTTGGTGAAAAATTATTTATGGGGATAACATCTTAGCTGATGACCTCAGACCTTAAACATCATAATTTGGTGGCAAGGTCTGAGGTAAGACATTACACTCGGATGACCTCAGACCTTAAACATCATAATTTGGTGACAAGGTCTAAGGTAAGACATTACACTCAGATGACCTCAGACCTTAGACATCATTAATTTGGTGAATATTTCATGGGGGTAACGTCTTAGTTGATGACCTCAGACCTTAAACATCATTAATTTGGTGAATATTTTTATGGGGGTAACATCTTAGTTGATGACCTTAAACATCATACTTTAGTGACAAGGTCTGAGGTAAGACATCATACTTGGATGACCTCAGACCCTTAACATCATTAATTTGGTGAAAAATTATTTATGGGGATAACATCTTAGCTGATGACCTCAGACCTTATAAAATCATAATTTGGTTACAAGGTATGAGGTAAGACATCATACTTGGATGACCTCAGACCCTTAAACATCATTAATTTGGTGAATATTTCATGGGGGTAACGTCTTAGTTGATGACCTCAGACCTTAAACATCATTAATTTGGTGAATATTTCATGAGGGTAACATCTTAGTTGATGGCCTCGGACCTTAAACATCATAATTGGTGACAAGGTCTGAGGTAATATGTCACACTTGGATGATCTCAGACTTTAAACATCATAATTGGTGACAAGGTCTGAGGTAAGACATCACACTTGGATGACCTCAGGCCTTAAACATCATTAATTTGGTGAATATTTCATGAGGGTAACATCTTAGTTGATGGCCTCAGACCTTAAACATCATAATTGGTGACATGGTCTGAGGTAAGACATCACACTTGGATGACCTCATACCTTAAACATCATTAATTTAGTGAATATTTTTATAGGGGTAACATCTTAGTTGATGACCTCAGACCTTAAACATCATAATTTGGTGACAGGGTCTGAGGTAAGACATCATACTTGGATGACCTCAGACCATAGATAATGTTATAAGGCACACAAAGACACTATTATATTGAGACTTCTGGACTTAACACAAACACAGCATGATATAAAAGCCATTCAAAGAAACATTCAGCAAGGGAGAAAGAAAGCCCTCTTCAGAGGTTAATATAGCATAAAGATAAGAATCACAAGCCATAAGGTAATAGAATTTGTCATCAGAGGTTACAGATTGAATCGAAAATTATAAGTTACAAAAGCTTCACAAAGTGGATTCAAGTATCTGCAGTCTGAGGGTTAGTTGTCATGGCCCCATCTCCCTGGCCGAGGTTGGTCACCTCCACCCCATCATCCTGAGGACCAACGTCTTCAGTCCTGGTATCCTCTTGGGGAGCAGTCTCAGTAGGGGCGACACCTCCTTCCTCCTAGACCTCTTGTGAGGCCTGAGAAAACTAAGGATCAGCGTATCCTAGACCAATAAAGTCAGAGGCTATCAGGCTGCCAGTGGCCTTAACACCCCTTTCAAGGTATTCAAAGCCAAAGTTGATAAATTCATCAGAGACCTTGTAGTCCTCTAAGATCTTCTCAGAGGCATCATCCAAGGCAGCCTTCATAACGACATCCACCTTGTATTGAAGAGAGTCGGCCTGAGTCTTCAGGGCAGAGCTATGATCCTTCTTTAGCTTGTCCATGTCCTTTTCCAGCTGCTTCACGCTAGCCTCAGACTTCTCCAAGGAAGCCTTCAGATGCTCCACTTCAGCGTTTAGAACTGCCTCAATCTTTTTTACATCTTTTCCCTTCTTAATTAGAGGAAGTTTCCTCAAAGTCCAATCAATAAAATGGTACATGGTGGGGAGACCCTTCAGATCACATATAGAGATGTCGGTTCAAGATTTGGTATGATTTAAAGACGAGGTTACACTTGTTCAAATAAAGGCAAAAAGTCTTACTTGGATAGATCGATGAAGGGCGAACTCGGCCAGCAGAGGCCTGTCCATAGAGCGGAAGAAGCGTTTGTCAGAATTGGTCATGACATTACTGATAGCGTCCAGGGCCTATAGACTCTGGCCAATAAGACTGTCACCAATCTTTAGTTTCTCCAGACGAGCAATTAACACGTCCTCAGAGGAAATAGGAATGACACAATCCCCCGTTTGAGTTTTCTTCTTCTGCCTCTGATCCTGAGGGGCAGAGCAGCAGATTTCCTCTTCTTAGAGGCCTCAGCCCTTGAACTTGTAGGAGGAGGAGGAGGAGGAGGAGGCGCATTTAGACCTTCTTTCTTTACAAGCTTGGTAAGACTGGGGGCTTCCATCTCCCAAAGGTCGTCAGAAATTCCTTTGGAACGTTCTGAAAATAGAAAGGTCTGAGTTAGAAAATCAGAGACATAACAAAGTCAGAGGTATAACTTGTTAAAATAATAAAATAACTTACAGAGCTCGAACAGAGGACTCCCCCCAAGGCCAGTCTCAGAGAGGTAGTAGGGGGTCGTCAAATACTCGTACTTGACCAACAAACCATGCTCCTCCTGATCCTGAAGGTCTTTGACCTACTGAAGGTTACTTTAGCTTAGCCCAGGGTCGGCCCTAGCAGCCATTGTCCTTTCCCCATCTCAGGGGTATTCTCGGCTCTAATGATGAAGAGGGGGCACAGGGACAAAACTCCTATGGCCCTGACGCGAAGAAGTAGCGTGGTTTCTAATTGTGGTTTGAGGTTTGGGTAACCTGCAACATCTTCTTATTTGACTTCCGAGCTAAAAAAATAGTAGTAACTCGGATGATTCCTGGCAGAAGAGGGGACATAGCAACCTGTGAAGACCTGGGCAGGAAGGTCTAAATGATGGACTGCCCTTCATAAGACTATAGCTCTAACTATCACCCTCCAGGCATTGGGTGATAATTGTGAAGGAGCTAAGTTAATATATGACAATATAGCCCTGATTATTAGATGAATGGGAAGATAAAATCCTAACTTGAACATCTGCTGGTATATGCAGATCTACCATCTCGGACTCCAAAGGCCCTCTCGTCCCTTTGAGGTCTCCTAAGTTTTATGAATGGACTTATAGAGTACAGATGTCTGAAGTCTAGAAGGTCGATCTCGCTGACAGTGCTCTCTATCTCGGCTGCCTCAGAGGTGTCAACATAACTTTTGCTACCGTCATCCTCATCCGGGTTAACGTTGGCTTAAGCAGATGAGGGAACACCACCAGGGAACCTCTGATCAAACTCAGCCCCTGTGGCGAACGACAGGGGAATAGCGTCAAAGATTGGGGGAACAGCCACGCTAGGCCCTATAATTTCAATGTTAGAGGAGGAGTGTGAGGTTCTAGAACTCTTACGAGATGAGGTAGAGCTGGAAACCTTGGCTTGATCAGGGGCTTTGTCCATCCAGACGGAATAATCCATGACTTCTTCAAAAGAATCAACATACATAGGGTCTGAGGTTGACGACTCAGACTCAGACATAGGAATGGGTTCTACTGGGACCTCTACAGGCATAGATGGCCCAGGATATACCACTTTCAGAGGTGGTGGAAATATAGGCCTAAGAGGGAATGCCCCTACCCTACAAACTTCCTCTTGGGCTCATTATATTTGCCTAATTTTATCTAAGGTCTTCTCCCTAAGAGAGGGGAATTCCTCTCAGAGTTGATAAAGGGATCTGAGCATATGGGGACGACCCTACACTTGTAGACTCTAGCTAAAAACAAACAACTTGATTCAACCTAACTAAGGATCAAGCTAGGATTTTAAACAAGAATTATTAAGGACAGTCAAGAACAAGGGCTACCGAAAAACTCATAACCCTACTGAAAAACTCATAAAACTCACTAGAAAACTCAAGTCGAGTTCGAAAAATGCAACAAATAGGAAAACAAGGATGAATAAATGGAAAAGAAGGGGTAATAGGCAGTTCTGATGAAGTATGAAGTGAAGAGTAGGAAGATTGGCAAGAAAATCCTATGAAATGCACCCTTGATCAAGCTCTGGAAGAGAGAGAATTCAAAGAAGGTTCAGGCGGGAGAATGAAAGAGAATGAATAAGAAAGAGAGAGAAAAGGGTTAAAACCCTTACAAACCACTTGCACGCATCCCAAGGCCCATTATTGCCTTGGGAGCCCAAAATACCATAATTATTGCACTTGCCAAGCACACAACCACCTTCAGAAGCTCACACTTGTCAAGAAAATATTGGCACCTAAAGAAATCCAACCTCGGACAAACATACCCTTAGGCACCTGATCACACAGGTCACTAAGGGTTAGGGGTGATTGGTATGCCCTATATGTACCCAACAGCTCAGAGACATCAACCTCGGTCAGGGAGATGGTCGAGGTTATAAGGTCCCCAGATTGACGACTAGCGGTGTTGTCCTAAGCAAGGTCGGCCATGGCCGACGTTACTAATTGCCTCACAGCCAGGCAATAGTTGAGGTCCTCATGGTCCATGAAGATAGTAATCCATAAGGTCGACTGGAGTCGACATCATGCCTACATCATACATCAACCTCGGTTGGGTGTAAGCCGAGGAAATAGAGACTACACAATCATCATAATCAGCCTCGGTTGGGAATCAACAGACATTCCTGCTACCCCACCATTACCTCGGCCCAGGCCGATATTACAACTCCACCTGCCTTACTAAGGCTCTCCTACTGAGCCAAGATCATCACGGATAACCTCTGATTGGGCAGTTGTCAGGCTTCACCAACCTCGTACTCTTCTAGGATGAGGTTGGTACCACCCAATGACAACCGAGCTTCGACACGTTCTTGTACAACTTGGAACACATGGACAAATCTGTTATAATCGAATTATTCCCTCCACGTGAGGGAATATTGAGGTCATCATTACTTAATTGAGATCATCCAGGTGTCACTCTCATACTGGCTCGGGGCTCATGCACATGCTCATTGTATGCCTGAGGGGCATATTACACCCCCCAAGCACTATATATAGAGGTCATCCTCCACCTTGTAAAAGGATCCAAAATGAAATACCCTAGCTGAAACTCTGTCTAAATATATAGTAGAGAGAGAGAAAGCTTAAGAGATTGTATCAATGGCCATTAGAGCCCCCATACAGTGATATTAACCACACACCTCCACAGTGGACGTAGGCCAAATTGGCTGAACCACTTACATCTAAGTGCTCATCCTCTTCTCCTTATCTCCTTCTACTATATACTCTAATATTCTTATACTACCATTGTTAACATTGAATTGAGCTTAAGAACACCTTGAAGGGTGGTGCTGTTTCCAGTATCATCAGGGCTTTTTAGGAAGGTAACAACTCCGAATTTAGGATAAAGTTCTCTAAATTGCTGAGAGGGATGTTCAGGGGTGCTTTTCAAAGCAAGGTTATGTCCTTTAATTATAGGGACAATGGGGATCTGATCAGCAAGGTCCCAAACCTACCTATCGGCATCTAACCCCAGGCATACAGCCAATAGGCAGGGTCCTGAGGGTGGTATTCGATAGTTTGGGATAGGTTTTTTGAAAAAATAATCGTAAAACACAATAGTCAGAATCGCGCAGAGGGTGAACCATTGTAAAGGGTATTCAAATCCCTTTAAAAATCCATTAAGCCACTCCCAATTTCGAGAGTTGATCGAGGACAAACGGGGGCCGAAAGTGCTCGCAGGTCACTTGACAGGAAGTTTTTGGAGGAAAATGGATCGTTCGTCCGAACCGTAAGGTCGATTCTGAAAATCTGTTAATAAAGCCGTTCAATATAAAATTAAACTATTTAAGTAACTCCGAACTGTTTTTTGAAGAAACTCTTTTTTTTAAAAACAAATCTAATTAATCACAAGATGTGTTTACCAAAAATATGTACGAGATATGTTCCAGATTTGTTAACAGGTTTAATAAATCAGTTTAAAAACTTTAAAATTAGCACAACCAAGAATTGGATGAGGAGATGTAGAAAGATTAAGAACAATGGATTTTTTACGTGGTAAAACCTCACACAACTTAGGAAACATCCACGACTCCCTCTACGGAGTAAACCAAAAATTCCACTAAAATAAATTATAATAGTTACAAACTATATAACACACATGCACACAAATCAGATCTATACAAGTTTAGGAATGTACCCACTGGTGTCCTTATAACTTCTCTACAGTTCTGATTGTTGGTGTTGTTCTCCATGTTTGCTAACTTCCTATTTGTTCAAGTTCTTTACGTTGACTCTTGTTCTTGAGATCTTATTACCAACACTTTTAGTGTGGTAGGGTGATAGTGCTTGTGGATGTGCTTTCTAACACATGCATGCACACACACACACACTTATTTTTTACAAACAGTCCTATCAAATTACATATAAGATCTATATGCAGTGATTTTCTATTTCTCTTTTCGTTATAAAACTTAGCCTTATTTGACCTTTATTATATCCCAGAATCCACGGATATCTTGCTCAGAAGACGTATCAAGATCTTAATCAATCTCAGGTTTTGAAAATATTCTTGAGATTGAAAATCACTAAGTGCGATTCCAACTAGGTCGAAGGTTTTGTTTTACAAAAAAATAGAAACAAAAAATGTTATTATTGATTTCGAAGTTAAAAACATTTACAAAAAATAATCAACAATAGATTTCTCAAGACGAGAAACAAAATATGCAGATTTAAGTGAAATTCAATATAAAATGCTCAGATCTATTATTTCCATGAAGCAAAAAATTAGATCTAAGTGAAATGCTTAAGTTGGACACAAGATCTGAGAACGAAGAGGTTACAGCATCAACCAACTAATCAAACCAACTCTCAAACACTCAAGATTGTGTTTGGTATATACTGGTTTCTGAAAAGAGGTTAGGATTTGAAAAATATGTTGGACATTTTAGGGTTAGGGTTAGGGTTTGTAACTCTTTTTCTCTCTTCTCTCTCTTCTCTCTCTACTCTCTTTATCTCTCTGGAAAGGACAAAATGGAAAAAGTCCTAGATGGCTGAGAGAAGGGCTTCTTATATAGGTGGCAGAGAAGATTCGAGACTTTGGTTCAAAATCAATGGCTTATGTTGAGTCAAGGTTTATTGACTTTGATCCAAGAGTTAAAAGTACGCGATGGTTATAACTCTCCTGATTGGTTCAAAAGAGGTTCACATGGATTATGTAGGAGCGCTTGCAGATCGTTGATAAACATGATCCAAAGGCTGTAAGCATTCGTTGTTTTACTCTCTTAGAAGAAACACAAATTCAACCAATCAGAATGCAACAGATGTTGGGCACAAAGATGTTAACAAAAGCGCATCCAAAAATAATTACAAATGCACCCTGAAGTCTCTGCCGCTTTTGAATTCTACCCAAAGGAACTTTCAGCCAATATAACTAACAACCCATAATTGCAGAATGACCCCAAAACTTTTTAAAACAAAATTTTAATTAATAAAATCCTTATTTAAAGGTTTATAAAATTCCCAAAATTTTAGGGATTTAAACACACTCAACATATATATATACACTTATATGCAATATGAAATGTATGAATGCAATTCTAAAGTGTGTGAGTGTTGGTAAAGGTATCTAGATCAATCAAGCAAGAGGAATAAAATATCAATCCAAACTCTGAGGTTCTTTGGTTTCTAGGATAGACACAATTTTATCATAATTTCCAAACTGGATGAACAGTTATACAATACAGACTCAAGTGAGTCAAAAGTATAAGGTGCTTCAATCTCCCCCTTTGTAAATATGAGACAAAATATCCTTTGAGTCATCTAGAACTCGTAGGGCATCAAAAATAAGGAAAACCTATTCCTATAAAAAAATTTATCTACCCATTTTCTAGAAAACAAAAGTACATAACTCAACTAATTACAATTGAATACCCTATTACAACTGTTGAGAATAACTGTACAGAATCCTGCAATGAATCACTAAGATCAAGTTGTTTAGTATATGTAAAAAGATTCATTAGACTCAAATTTCTACCCCATTTTGTCTCAAATAGACAAAGGGAAAAAATATAGAGACCAAAGAGATTAATCAGCACACACCATACCTATTGATTTATGCAAAAAAATAAATCTATTATAATCTAAAGGTTTGGTAAACATATCTGCGAGTTGCAAATCAGTAGGAAGATAATTGATTTCTAATTCCTTAATTTCAACCAATTCGTGTATAAAATGATGTCTTATTTTTATGTGTTTTGTTCGCGAGTGTTGAACAGGATTTTTAGAGATATTGATCGCGCTTTAATTATCACAATAGAGATGCAATTGGTTTTCTTGAATACCATAATCACTTAGCATTTGTTTAAGCCAAAGTAATAGAGCACAGCAGCTTCCAACGGCTATGTATTCAGATTCAGCTGTTGAGAGTGATGTGCAGTTTTGTTTCGTACTACTCCATCCCACCAAATTATTACCTATATAATAACATGCTCTTGATGTACTTTTACTATCATCATTACACCCCGCCCAGTCAGCATCCGTGTATCCAATTATAGTGCTAGGTGTATCACTAGTGTACCAAAGTTCTAGGCTCAGAGTGCCTTTTACATATTTAATAATTCTTTTAACAGAAGATAGATGGATCTCTTTAGGGTTATTTTGATAACGAGCACATACACATACAGCATACATTATATCAGGACGCGAGGCAGTAAGGTATAGAAAGGTTCCTATCATACTACGATATAGAATTGGATCTATAGATTTTCCAGTTTCATCTTTAGATAGTTTTACCGTAGTACTCATTGGAGTTTTATCATCTTTAGCACTCTCAAGGCCGAATTTTTTTACTATCTCTAAAGCGTATTTAGATTGCGAGACAAATAATCCTTCTGAATTTTGTTTGACTTGAAGACCTAAGAAAAATTGCAACTCCCCCATAAGAGACATTAGAAACTCTTTATGCATAATTTCAGAAAAGGATTTTACTTCTGAGGGAGAAGTTGATCCAAAGATAATATCGTCAACATAAACTTGAGCTATAATGATGTGTTTGCCAAAATGTTTGACAAATAAAGTTTGATCATTTCCACCTCTTTTAAAACCTTTATCTAAGAGGAAGCTGTAAAGACGCTCATACCAGGCTCTAGGCACTTGTTTAAGGCCATACAGAGCCTTTTTAAGACGAAATACATGATTTGGATGTTGAGGGTCAATAAACCCTTTTGATTGTTCTACATAGGTCTCTTCAGTCAATATTCTATTAAGGAATGCAGATTTGACATCCATTTGGTAGAGTGTAAAATACAAGTGGCAAGATATGGCCAAGAGAAGACGAACAGATTCTAAATGAGTAACAGGAACAAAAGTTTCATTAAAATATATTCCTTCAATTTGAGAATATCCTTGAGCAACTAATCTCGCTTTGTTTCTAATGGTTATCCCACTTTCATCAGATTTATTTTTAAATATTCAACGTGTGCCAATAATCTTTTTGCGAGTAGGCCTAGGTACAAGATACCAAAAAATCTTGAATGATAAATTGAAGAAGTTCTTCCTGCATAGCAGAAATCCAGAGAGGGTCATGCAATGCCTTATTTACATTCTTTGGTTCCACTAGGGAAACACAACATGCATAATGATCATAATTTCTTAATTGAGATCTTGTACGCACAGGCTTACTAGGATTACCAACAATGTTATTGACGGGATGGTCTTTAGAAACCCAGTTAGGTACTTCAGGTATCTCAATTGGTAATGAGTCATCTATTTCTAGAGAGTCATTTTCTAAAACATTTGTAGGATCTTCCACAATAATTGATTCACCAGTCTTACTCTCTACAGTAGTGTTACTTATAATTACATTTATGGATTCCATCAAGGTTTTAGTGCGAAGATTATAAACATGGTAGGCTCTACTATTAGGCGAGTATCCTAAAAAAATAGCTTTATCTCCCCGGCTCTCAAATTTGGACAAGTGTTCCCTATCTTTGCATACATAACAAGTACTACCAAAGGTTCTAAGGTACTTAAGATTGGGCTTTTTCTTATACCAAAGCTCGTAAGGAGTTTGTTCAGAATTCTTTCTAAGATATACCCTATTGATAATGTGACACACAGTACGAATAGATTCCACCCAAAAATATTTAGCCAAATTCTTGGCATGTAAAATAACATGTGCCATCTCTTGAAGGGTACGATTCTTTCTCTCAGCGATACCATTTTGTTGAGGAGTCTTAGGAGCACTAAACTCATGTTTGTAACCATTATAGTCACAGTACTCTATTATACCAGTGTCTTTGAATTCTCCACCTCTATCACTACGAATTCTATTTACTTGAGTATCCTTCTCATTTTCAATCCGAAGAAGTATTTTTAAGAAAGTTTGAAAAGTGTCATACTTTTGTTTTAAGAAGGCTACCCACGTAAATCTAGTGAAGTCACCAACCATAACAAGAATGTAATTGTGTCCACATAGACTAACAGTTTGGGAGGGACCCATTAGGTCCATATGGATGAGCTCTAAAGGGTTAGAGGTAGGGATATCTTTAACTTTATTATGAGGTGTCTTAAGAATTTTTCCTTCCTGATAGGAACCACAGACAATATTAGAAATGGATTTGATTTTTGGAACTCCTCTAACTATTTCTTGAGAAGCCAATCTACTAATATGGTCGTAATTTATGTGACCCATCCTGTTATGCCATATCTCATTGTCATCCATTATGGCAACATTACAGATTTCAGAATTATTCATGACAGTATAACAATTGTCAGGAGTCCTGAATCCTATAATTATGCATTCACCCTTTTCATTTAAAATTTTGCAATTGTTCTTTGAAAAGGTAACAGTATGATCTGAGTCACAAAATTGTGAGATACTAAGTAGATTGGCCTTAAGACCTTTAACTAGAAGAACATTTTCAAGAACAGGAAGTCCTTCTTCTTAGAGAGTTCCTTTACCTATGATATGAGATGATACTCCATCACCAAAAATAACTTTTTCTCCAGCAAAGCTTGTTTTGTTTGAGAGCTTTGTATCATCCCCAGTCATGTGTTTAGAACATCCAGAGTCTAAATACCAACCAGAAGATGTGTGTTCAGCTTTTAAATCAGTAATAACAATGTTACACTTCATCTGGGGTAATATATCATCTTTTTTAACCCAAATTGCTCTTGTTTTCATTTTGCGCTTATTTGCTCTCAATTGATACAATTTTCGAGCATTCGATTTTTGCTGAAATATATTTTGATCATGATTTTGAATTTTATGAAACACATGAGAATATGGTTTAGGAAAGTGTTTAGGAATCCTTCTAGGGAATGTTCTTTTAGGTTTGGTCTTTCTCTTCCTATAGTTAGAGTTTTTGTCTGGTTGTCTAGGCAGAATATAATTGTTACGGCTTCTCCTAGAATAGATAAAGTTTTGATAGATAGGAGGATAACAGACAGGTTTAACAAGTCTTCTAGCATAGCAACCATCAAAACAATGGTCGTATATATCGCAGTAGGAGCAATAAAGGTTGCTCAAGGTAGGAGTCTCCTTAGGAAAATCTCTAAACATTGGCTTTAAGGAATTTTGAGACTGAACCCTATTCCTAGATATAACAGTTTTGAAAGTAGATTCACTCTTCCTAATGGAGGGGCAAACATATTTAGCCTTAGGTGAACTTTCATGTTTAGAGTAACTTGATTCCCTAATATCAAAATTTTGATGTTTTGAGTCAAACTCAGTTTTTAGAGAATGAAAGTCTGGGCAGGTTTTAATAGGTCTTTTACCTCCTGACACAAACTTGATAGGTTCAAAATATTTTGTTTGTGTCTTCAAATTGGGGCAAAACCCTATTCCAGTTCGATCATCAGAATTGGTTTTTGATTCAGCAATAAATCCATCAAAATAGTTTGAGTTGTTTTCAAATTTTGTAAATTTTTTGAAAGCAGTTGCTATCTTTTCCTTAGTTTGTTCCAATTCTAACAATGTCCCTTTGTATTTTTTCTCCAGAGTTTCATTTGTTTCAGTCAAAATTTTCAGTTTTTGATCAAACATTCTGATTTCACTTTCATGAGTTAGACATTGGGCAGTATACTCTTCAGCATTAAGTTTGACCATCAGACTTAGATCTTCTAGTTTCTTAGTGAGATCTTTCACTATCTTCTCTAGTCTAGTGCTTTTCTTGAGAGTTTTCGCATAAAGTGTGTGAATATCAGGGAGGTCTTCATTATTCGAGTCACTAAGTGTAGTGTATGAAGTGACCCCTAAGGCTTCAATTCTCAGACTCACACGCCCATTGACATCGTCATTCTCACTTTCCCTTTGACTCACACACCCCGTGATAGAAATATCAATGTTCTCAGAAATTAAAGCATCTGTACCAATAACAGCATGATTCACAACAACAAAAGTAGAATTACTAGATTCATCCTCACTAATAAGCACGGGCATATCATCATTATAGATAATCTTGAAAAAGAAAGACATGCAAGGATCAAAAACATCAGATGACTTACGTTCCTCATTTTCAGAGTCACTTGAATCATCCCATGTCTTGCAAATGTTGGCCCTTGTGTGTTTATTTTGAGTGTTCAAGTTAACTCTACAATCTTGTGCAATGTGTCCTAATTTTCCACATCTAAAGCATTCAGTCTTCTTAAGGTCTCTGTTAGGTCTAGAGTGAAAGTCCTTGTGATATTTGTCTTGATTTTTCTCATGAGGTTTATGATTAGAGTGAGTTGGATAATTAAACTTGCCTTGTTTATTTGCATGTTGTTTCTAAACATAATAATTTTCTTAAACTGTTTTGACATTAAGGCAATCTGATTGTCCAAACTCTCTATATCGCATTCCTCTTCAGAGTCATCATTGGGAACGTTAAACTCGGGCTTAATCAACTTAGAAAAAAAGCTCAGATTGGAACTAGTCTGTTTCCTATGGGAGTGGGTCAATTGTTTCTTAAATTCTAATTCCATTTCCACAGTTCTTAATTTACTACTAAGTAATTCAGGAGTGAGATTTATATCACACATTTCCTCAATAGCATATCTTTTGTTGTTAAATTTCTGTGGTAATGATCTCAGAATTTTAGATACAATTTCATGTCTATCATATGCTATCCCATTAGCATGAAGTTTGGTCACAATATCAGTCAAGTTCATATAGAAGTCATCAAATGACTCAGATTCAGACATAATTAAAGAGTTATACTGTTGAATGAGCATTTGTGTTTTAGCAGCCTTAACTCTAGTGTCACCTTCATGAGCAGTAACCAAAGTGTCCCAAGCTTCCTTAGAAGTGGTACAAGATGAGATTATTTTGAACTCATGTTCATTTATGGACATAAATATGGCATTCTTTCCTTTGTTTTTGTTGCGAGAAACTTGCTTCTCTTCTTATGTGAACTCACTTAATAATTTCTTAACCCTCTCATTACTTCCTTCAGTGGCTGGTTTAGTAGGAAAAATGTATCCATTTTCAACAATGTCCCAGACATCATCTCCTAGGGTTCCATGAATGAAAGCAATCATCCTTACTTTCCAGTAAGAAAAATTAGTTCCATCAAAGATAGGAGGTCTGGTCAAGTTACCAAATCTTTCATTTTTCTCATCCATGTTTGATTTTCATAAAATAATTTCAGAAACACAGAATCTATTAAAAGAAATTTACAAAGCTCTGATACCAATTGAAAATCTGTTACTAAAGTCGTTTAATATAAAATTAAACTCTTTAAGTAACTCTGAACTGTTTTTTGAAGAAACTCTTTTCTTTAAAACCAAATCTAATTAATCACAAGATGTGTTTAACAAAAATATGTACCAGATCTGTTCAAGATTTGTTAACAGGTTTAATAAATCAGTTTAAAAACTTTAAACTCAGCACAACCAAGAATTAGATGAGGAAATGTAGAAAAATTAAGAACAAGGGATTTTTTACGTGGTAAAACCTCACCCAACTGAGGAAACATCCACGACTCCCTCTACGAGTAAACCAAAAATTCCACTAAAACAAATTATAACAGTTATAAACTATATAACACACATGCACACAAATCAGATCTATACAAGTTTAGGAATGTACCCACTGGTGTCCTTATAACTTCTCTGCAGTTCTGATTGTTGGTGTTGTTCTCCCAGTTTGCTAACTTCCAATTTGTTCAAGTTATTTACATCGACTCTTGTTATTGAGATCTTATTACCAACACTTTTAGTGTGGTAGGGTGATAGTGTTTGTGGAGGTGCTTTCTAACACATGCATGCACACACACACACTTATTTTATACAAACAGTCCTATCAAATTACATATAAGATCTATATGCAGTGATTTTCTATTTCTCTCTTCATTATAAAACTTAGCCTTATTTGACCTTTATTATATCCCAGAATCCACGGCTATCTTGCTCGAAAGACGTATCAAGATCTTAATCAATCTCAGGTTTTGAAAATATTTTTGAGATTGAAAATCACCAAGTGCGATTCCAACTAGGTAGAAGGTTTTGTTTTACAAAAAACTAGAAATAGAAAATGTTATTGTTGATTTCGAAGTTAAAAACATTTACAAAAAATAATCAACAGTAGATTTCTCAAGACGAGAAACAAAATATGCAGATTTAAGTGAAATGTAACATAAAATACTCAGATCTAATATTTCTATGAAGAAGAAACTTAGATCTAAGTGAAATGCTTAAGTTGGACACAAGATCTAAGAACGAAGAGGTTACAGCATCAACCAACTCTCAAACACTCAAGATTGTGTTTGGTATATACTGGTTTTTGAAAAGAGGTTAGGATTTGAAAAATATGTTGGACGATTTAGGGTTAGGGTTAGGGTTTCTAACTCTTTTTCTCTCTTCTCTCTCTACTCTCTTTCTCTCTTTGGAAAGGACGAAATGGCAAAAGTCTAGATGGATGAGAGAAGGGCTCCTTATATAGGTGGCAGAGAAGATTCGAGACTTTGGTTCAAAATCAATGGCTTATGTTGAGTCAAGGTTTATTGACTTTGATCCAAAGGTTAAAAGTACGCGGTGGTTATAACTCTCCTGATTGGTTCAAAATAGGTTCACATGGATTATGTAGGAGCGCATGCAGATCGTTGATAAACATGATCCAAAGGCTGTAAGCATTCGCTGTTTTACCCTCTTAGAAGAAACACAAATTCAACCAATCAAAATGCAACAGATGTTGGGCACAAAGATGTTAACAAATGCGCGTACAAAAATAATTACAAATGCACCCTGAAGTCTCTGTTGCTTTCGAATTCTACCCAAAGGAACTTTCAGCCAATATAACTAACAAGCCATAATTGCAGAATGACCCCAAAACTTTTTAAAACAAAATTTTAATTAATAAAATCCTTATTTTAAAGGTTTATAAAATTCCCAAAATTTATTAAAAAATAATTTTAGGGATTTAAACACACTCAACATATATATATACACTTATATGCAATATAAAATGTATGAATGCAATTCTAAAGTGTGTGAGTGTTGGTAAAGGTATCTAGATCAATCAAGCAAGAGGAATAAAATATCAATCCAAACTCTGAGGTTCTTTAGTTTCTAGGATAGACACAATTTTGACACAATTTCCAAACTAGATGAACACTTATACAATACAGCCTCAAGTGAGTCAAAAGTATAAGGTGTTTCAGATTCTCGCACGGGATGGACCGTTCGAAAGGCTAAACAAATACCTTTGACATTTCTTCATCTTCATTCGATTCGAAACGGGTCCCGAAAGTACCCGATAACCCTTCGGAGTATAATGGGTAGTTCGTCTGTACCGTAAGGTTGATTAGTGAATAGGGAAAATCATTGAAAAATGGATTCATAGGCTTTTAAATATTCATTAATCTTCTCTCAAGATGGAGATTTGACCGGAGTTAAACGTGGCTCGGGACCGCACAGTGGCCTTTAGATCAGTTTTTGAGATAAAACGGATCGTTCGTCCAAATCGTAAGGCTAATTTACGCCTGGGTTGGACTGTTGGAATTTAAATTTAAAGACCTTCGAAGATTCATTGAGCTTCCCCTCAGACGAGAAAGATGGATGGAGTCAAAAGGGGCGCGGGAGCACCCGGTACCCTATAGATCAATACTCGGAGTACGACTTAGGGTTTGGGATGAACGAGCGAGTGCTAAGGACCTAAGGAGGTATTAGAGGGGTCCTAGGATAGGGTGTCTACAGTTGTCATGAGAGATAGAGAGAATGAAAGAGATCAAGAAAGAGAAAATACGGTTTTGTTGTTTTTAACACTTAAAAATGTTAAAATACAACAATACCTTTTAAAAAAAGTCACATGAGGTGCGCATGACTAATATTCCATCCAAAAAATAACAGTGTTACTTTTATGGTATTACTTGAAGTCGTTTAAAAAATTCAAGGGTTAAATTCAGAAAATGAAAGTTCAAGTGGTGAAGTGAACTTGGGGGTGAAGTTTAGTGGGAAAAGTATAATTAAACCTTTAATTTATTATGTTCCAAGGTTTTTATGAGGGGATTATCTTAAATAAAACAAGACTATGCTAAGAGTGTTATTATTACATCTCAAGTAATGAATAAACATAATATTTACTTTTATTAATCATATTTTTATAAAATTCAAAAGTGACCTCGAAAATTTGGATTTTCCAACTAGCAAACAATGCCTATAAAACAAAAAAAACTAACAAATATAGGATTTTTCTATTGAAAAATAAAGCCTATTAAACGGTTTTATTTGATAATTTTGAGGGGAAAATTGTCATGGAAAAAATTTCCAAGACAAATTATACCGCCCAATCATTTTTCATATTAAACTGAACCTTAAGTCTTATTTCTTGGAAGTATGTTATTGTATTTAGTCATTTTCACCCTCAAGTCAGATTTTGATTGTTATTGGCATATCCTTTTATTTTTTCAATATTGTAATCAAATTATAACCATCTATGAAACGATTTCCTTGAACATATATTTAATTTTCATTTGTAAATGTAGGAAATTTAAACAATCAGCTACATCCATATAATATGTTTAACTCGTTCTTACTTTGCGAGGAGAAGTGGAGGAGGATTAAAGATTGGGGTAAAAACAATGAAAACCTATCACTAATCTAATATATTTATTTAAAAATGGTGTTTCCATTTTTAGATGTGCCACGTGACTTATAAAATGAGATCCAATTAAATCCTGCCCCATTCACTATTCTATTCGACTTTTGGGTTGGTGGCCCTCTTTCTCCCCATCTTTACAGTTCTCTCTACCCACATGTCTCCTCTTACGAGGACTCCACATTTATTAGGTACCCCTAATTTAATTATAATCTTGATCGTCCATTTTGTTTTTCATCCAGCCTATCCATTAAACCTCTCTCTCTCTCTCTCTCTCTCTCTCTCTCTCTCTATATATATATATATATATATATATATATATATATATATATATATATATATATATAAATTGACGGAACAATTTCCCATCCCCCCATTTTCTCTCTGTTCTAATAATTTTATCCCCTCTTCATTGCTATGCATGACTCTTATACCTTTTCTCCCTCAAATTCTCAAGGAAGAAAAGTATTTACCCCTTATGTGTTTCCCTTTCCCCCTTTTAGGGTTATATTCTTCTATTCATTGTTAGGTTGTGTATTTTAGGAATCAATCTTTCTAAAATCAAAACGATTTTTTATAATTGTACCTTACTCTTTCAATTATATCGTATCTCCCACATTTCTAGAATTTTAAATTTTGTTTTTTTATCATTGTCGAGACTAATTTGTTCTTTTTGAAGTCTTTCTTCTGCTAAATTTCCCATGAAGCATTTTTTGTTCTCTAAAAGATTTAATATAAGCTTATAAAAAAATAATATAATTATTTCACGCCTTTTTCTCATCATAATGAGCTTATTTTTTTGTCTCTAAGGCCTTGTTTGATGCATCGTATAAGAGGGTTGTATTGGATAAAATTATCTTATCCAATGTTTGGTGTAGTTTAGGATGGAATATGAGATAAGATAAGTTATCCCAAGTGAGCTCTTTATCCCACAGGGAGTGGATAAAAAAATCCCACCTCCAAGGTGGAATAAACTATCCGGTGGTAAGATTTGATTGGAAATTACTACCCTGACCTTATTGAGTTAAAAGAAACTCACTCAACTCGTACTCTCTCAAATATTATATAGCAGCAGTCACTCCCTGTCATTCACACAACTCTCTATTCACATTTTTCATTATAATAGGTAACCTCCTCCTTTCTTGTTTTTTCAATTTTTTTATGTTTTTTGCTATATCATGAACTACAATTTTGGTTGCAAATATTATGTCAACTCACATGTTAGACAAGTTGAAAGTTATGTGTTGTTAACCCACCGCTAATATTTTGTTACGAATATTTTTTGTGTTGCTAACCCACCTATTAGACAAGTTGAAAGCTATGTACAATTTTGTTTTTTGTTTCATATGTTTCCGGCGGCTATTTTGGGTAAAATTGATGTTACCCAGTTGTGGCTTCAAGAAATATTTTGACGGCTAGTTGTTTTGAATTGAAAAAGAATATAGTAAACAACAAGTTTTACTATCTCATTATCTCCGACGGCTGGTTTGTGCGCACACGATTTTTGTATGTATGTGAGTGATTGCTTGTGGTTGACTGTGTATAAACTACAAATACAAATACAAATACAAATACAAATACATATGTTCATCTCATTATTATCATCTCATAATATTATTTTTTTCACATTTAACATGGAATTAAATACTATACTATTGAGTTAAAATATGTGATAACAGTATATTTTTCTATTTTTTCTATTAATAAATACAAAATAAGGGTATTTTTGAAAAACTGGAGACAAATTAATTGTATCCAGAGAACTTCAAATACATGATTGTATTATTATATCACATTTTGTCTTCTTAACTCGAATTGTTCCAAGCGTAGTATTGGAATAAGTCTTATCCGGTGCATCCTAATCATATCCAATCCGACTCGTATCCTATCCTATTTAGACCTCTTATATGGCGCATCAAACGAGGTGTAATAGATTTCATAGAAGCTTATTTTTTGGTCTCTAATTGATGTGGAAAAATCTTCTGCTTATTTCAACTCATTGAAATGAGGCAAGAGGCAACCTATTACTGTATTTTAGGAGAAATTGCAAATTAATGATCGATAAGGTATATATCTTCCACCTACTTATGTGTATAAATTTTCATATTTATTTTTTTCTTCAATCTGATGTTCTTATAAATTTTTTAATTGGATATATACTTTAGACCAAAGTAACACATAAGATTAACCCGATTGTCAAGTCACGTGTACATCTTTCCATCCTTTAATTAATTAGTTGTGATTTAATATTTTCATTTCTACTTAACCACAATTTCTTTAATAATTCAATTTTATCTTTGAACTATTTTTTAGCTTTTAATTTTCTTACTACTTTCCTTTCCTTTTCCCCTTCATGTTATGTGTTTTAAGTCATTTTTATGAGTTCGATTTGTTGTTGTTGGGGGTATTTGGTAAATGATTTGTTTATGTGTATTGATCATTGGTATTTTATGAACAGTTACATACTAATGTCCTATGATTTGTGTGCTATTTTATTTGGTTTGCATATACATGTGAAGATTTTTGAGACGTAAAATCGTATCTGAATCAATTAGTCTTTCTCTCTTTTCCCATCTCCCAAATAACTCTTCTTTTCCATGTTTATCTCCCCTTATTGTTATCTTTTTTCCCAGCCTCTCATCTCAATTAAAAGATTGTGCAAAAAATTCCAGCAACCACCGGGCCAAACGACCTCTCATGATCTTCCTTCACATGATATTAGTCGTTCATATCCTGATATTCATCACGATCCGCCATTTGAAGGTTAATTTTATATGAATATCAGGATATGAACGGCTAATATATATATATATATATATGTATGTGTGTGTGTGTGTGTGTGTGTATGTATAAGGTTTTCAGTTTTGAATTTTATTTCTCACAACTGTTATGTTTTAATTTTAGATTTAGCTTTCCACCACACTTTAGAGCATTCTTTGACATTATCAAATGTGCAACTACATATTTAGGTTCCCATTAGTCAATGTGGGACTTCATTTAACTCATTAAATTCTAAATAAGTTTACGTAGATGTCAATTTTGAAGGATGGTAGGTCTCCATTCTAAATATTAACTTACATTTATAAGATGCTAGTGGTAACATGATAATGCAAATATTTATTTGCAAGAGGTCTACAAGTAAACATTTTTTGGGCTATAATATGACATTTCAAAATTTTCACATTTCAAGGTGAAGTATTCAGCTGTCTGGATCCATAATTCATGCTTTTAGTTCTTGCTTATTTCATATTTTATAAATTAAATCATGTCCCCGTTTACTTGCTTTGTTGCTTTTTCATGTGCAGAGGATGAATTCCTAAAAGCAAGCGATATACAACTATAATAATTGGTGAATATTTAGTATATGTGGTTTTTAACAAAGGAGAGGGTTTTATATTTATTTGGTTCCAATTTATACGTTAATGTCTATTTATTTAATTTTTTATGATATTTCACGTACAGTCTATGTACATTTAAGCAATTTTTTATGTCCCAAATTCTTAATGAAGAAAGGTTGCCCAAGAACAACCCTTTGTTTTTCCAATTTTGGAATATAATTATATCTCTTTATTTAAGAGTGAGATTGACCTCACGATAGAACCATACACCTTTGATACTGAAAATGTTAGTCATTATTATTGGTTTCGTGTGTGTGGAGATGTTGATTACTTCATTATAAAAATCCCCACCCCTACAAAATTTTGCATTTTTCTTATCATATAAACTGTAATTGAGCCCTACAAAGTGCCCGCGCATCATGCGAGGCTAAAACTAGTTCCTTTTATTACAAACTACTTTTTCCATAATATTTTAGTAAATTAATAAGTGAGATTAAAATGGTTATCTTATTGCAGTCATCAACAATGCATTTGGTTTGTCATTAAGTAGGGGCAGAGCCAGGTATTCTTGTTAATGGGGGCTAATTTTACATTGATTTCCAAGGGTTCGGGTGCTCCCCCGAGCCGAATTTTTTGAGGTTATTTTTTACTATTTGATCAAAATAACATAAATATTTATTCTAATGGAAAGAGAATCTAATATTTAAGCCAACATTTCGGCCCCAAATTTAAACCAACAATATCCCTATTTAACCCCTAAAATTTGCCCCAAAATGAAAATCAACAACATAATTAATACAAACTCTAACAAACATTAACATTATAATTGTGACAACCCGGATATGATTATGATAAATTATGCTTAAATCATGATTAGCGTATGGAATATGAGTAATGTGTTATTAATATATATGATGTTAAGTTATTACTTTAGTCTAATCCATCCTTCAGAAATCATGAAATATAGAATTAGTTACAAATACAAACTTTTGAAGTTTCGGTAGGAATATTCATGTTGGAGATTACTTTTGAACCATATAAATTAACAATTGACTCAAGATAAAAACTATATAGTTGTAGATATATGAGTTACATTTGTAACGCAACAAACGGTGTGTTAAACGGAGGTCTGATAAAGAAGTTATGCTGGAATTACGAAGCAGGGGAAAATTTGTTCGTTCGTTAAATGATATTTCGTATTATTAGTATAATAGATGTGGATTTTGATTGGTTAAAGAAGGAGGTGGGTTTTGGACGACTTTAAACTCTTGAAATAAGATCCTACTTCATCATATTTCAGCCATGGAAGATTTTTAGCCTAAGGAGAGAGAACCCGGAAGTTTACGGAAAAAAGGCGAGGAGAAGTTGGAGAAAAATTCATAGGAAATTACGTAAAAGTCCCTAAGGTAATTCTACTCATAAATCTTGTAATATTTTTGGTATTATTGATTGAAATTATATAAATTATCATTTTTTTACTAAATTTCCATGTCTTGAGGTATACGTATGGATAGATGTGAGTTTAAGCAAAGTTGAACGTGTAAATCATGTATATTGCTTCTTGTGTATTCAAACTTCAATATTTTTTTGTACATTTATTGGAATTGAATAATTCTAGTTGGAGCTGAAAATAGACTCATATATGTGTAACATATCCGAAAATTATATGAAAATACCAAGAAATGAATCTTGGGTAATAATTGGAAGTTGGGTTTAAAATTTGCCCCAAAAGTGGAAGTACGCATACCATGTGTTCGATGTGTTGCCTGACATAGCAAATGAACACTAAAAATTATGGAACTTTAATTTATTATTATTAAATATGTTTATTGATATTGGGTGAAATATCATATAAAGTTATGATGTAGAGAAATTATGAAAATTCCTGGAAGTTGATTGAACGATTAATGAGCCACCAATAAGGCAGATTTGCTATGTATTGAAGAAATGCGCATAACTTGCTCTAGGAAACTTGAAATGATGCACCGTCTTTTGTATTGGAATCCTAATATAATAAGGATATAATTACATATAAGAAATGTATGTTTGGTCTTATGATCCAGGATTGGTTTAAATACTTTGGTATTCAGGATTTGTTTGGATATTAAAATATCCCGGATTTGTTTGGGTCTTATGATCCAGGATTGGAATTGGACAAAGATCCAATGATTTGATTTGTCTTATGATAAGAATTTGTTGGAACTTATGTTCCAGGATTTTTTATTGCCAACGGGATGTGACAACCCCCAATCCGAGATAAGGGGTGGCCAGCCCGATACTCAAACGTAACAGTAATCATGGATGGATATCATTCTCAGCATCACAACTACAAACTGAGTTTTAAAAATAACAATAAGTGTAAAGTTTTAAAAAAAATGCGGTTATGAAAGTTTAAACTAAACAACCCAATCTGACAAGCAAGTGGAATTCCAAAAGAATATATATATTACAACTAAAACGAATGTACACAAATGGACCGAATAAGCTGTCGGTCCATAGCTACATATAACGAAATACAACAATTTAAATATCTTGCATAGTACATTCATTAAACAAGTACCAAAGTTTGGGCCACACGCCCGAGGGAAAAGACCCGATCATATCTAGAATAACAATAATGAAGGCGTCTAATACAACGTCCTATAATAACCCGCAAAATTTTACAGCTCGTCAAAAGTGAAGGAAACTAGGGAAAGTCAAGTCGGGCGTCCTTGCGGTGGAGCACCTGAGCGGATACAATCATATATGTACAACAAGGAAAGTAAACCGGTCAGGGCCGGGTTCTATATGATCACCAGAAGAATAAAAGGCATGATAGATATGAATAGTCATACATGAATGATAAGGGTGATAATATGACATGCTATCAACAATTACAAACAAGAATTGAAAGTAAGGCACTTTAATTTAAAACAATTACTCATTAATACAATTTCCATTTCCTTCTTACATTCCTTATTATGAATAAAACCATTTATTTGGTTTAATCAAGAAGTTATAATTTCCTTTCATTAATTAAAACTTCCCATTTTTATCTTTCCATCCCTTAATAGGGATATCATTTACATCAAGTGCTCTCTATGGCACATATATCATTCCCGTGCTCTTTATGGCACATATATCATACGCTATTTATGGCGTTCAACAACCATCAAGTCCAACTTGATGAAAGTATAGTTATATTCATATACATATAACGATATCTAAAACCGCCCGTCCGGGTTTCCCCACTGTGCGCGCCCCTAAATGACCATCATCTTCCAGGGCCTAACATAAGACAACCTGGGCACCTATCGAATTTCGTTGGGAAGCGGCCATGTGCCTGCGGGGTAGTCAAGACCACACCCGGAATCTCCTACCCATCGCAGAAAATATATATATATACAGAACAGCGCTCACATGGCCTAGGACTATATCCACCCTGCATTCATTAGCCAGGGGGCATCACCTCACGAGCGAACTTCCCTTATGATGTCATTTAGAGAGGTGTGTAACAGTAAATTAACATTTACATTTTATTATCATATTCATTACCAATAACTATTTCCATTACCCAAGTGATTAGTTCTTTTTATTTGAATCTATCATTATTAAACAACTGGGTTCATTTTAGTTGGACCTATCATCTTTAAACACCTATGGGTTCATTTTATGCGAACCTAATACCCATCGAATTTTATCATTTTCCTTAATTTACAAATCCCGACTAAGTCTCCAAATAATCATTATGATTCTACGAATCCCCAAGGTTCATGAAATCTCATTAAGCCCCTAAAGTCTCCAAGCGTGGGCTCTCAAACTACCAACTTCTACAAGTTCAATAAAAGAAGTAATGCCTTAACATTACTTTAAACCTCCCCGGAATAAACCCCAGATGAACCCATTTCTAGTCTAGGGTAACGACCAAACTCAACTAATACTCTGGGATTCTAAGTTTACTTCTTTCAAGAAGGTTCCTAGATCCTAAGCTTGAGGAAAAAGATCAAAATTTAAAAAGGAAAAATGACTCAAAACTGCAGGAACCGAATCGATTCGCCCTTAAAGCGAATCGGTTCGGAAGACAAAAATCAACCTTCTGCATACAACCGAATCGATTCGGCCTTAACCCGAATCAATTCGGGTACATAGACCTGGGAACTGCATCTATGCGAATCGATTCGCCCTAGGGACCGAATCGATTCGCCCCTGCGGAATAGCCAAGTTTGGCTATGGAGTTCTAAACTCCAAATTTCCTTAAACCCAAAACCAACCCAAACCAAGATCATCTATCACCACCAATACATAATAAGGGCTTCTAACTACCATTATGTACAAAAATTATCATCCAAATTTATCTCCAAGGGTTAATACCCAATATTTCAACAAAAACCCTAACATTTCTAAATCATAACTATCAATGCAATTTATTCTACATAAATCACAAAATTGCAAGTAGATTACTTGCCTCAAGTGTAAGAATTTGATTTGATGAAGAAGGAAGCAACAAATCCTAGCTTGAATCTCCCAATCTCTCTCTTTCTCCCAAGTTCTCTTCCTCTCTCTTTCTCTCAATTGTGTAAAATGGAAGAATGGGAATAGGGGTGGGAAATAAAACGGGGCTTAAGTCCCAAAACCCACTTAAGTGACTAATACGCGATAAAAAATAATACGCGACTACACTATTTAAGCCATAACCAGTCAAAAGTGCCCGAAATGCCAAAATACAATATGGCACTTATTTTGACTGTCTCGCATCTACCGGGACTAACTACACCCTCCCAATTATCATTTGGGAATTTTTATAACTCATTTTACTTCCGATTTCATATTAAGCCAAAATGTCATTCTATATCTTATGTCACTATAAATCCCCACATGGATATTTTTACCTACACATCAGGTAATCGTACAACATTTCAGTAAATATTAACCTTTTCAGATTAAATTAATATTTACTCAACATCTATCATTTTATAATTAATTACTACACATAGTAAATAAATATAAGGTAGGCTACCAAACGTGAGGGTTGTTACACGGGAAGGATTGTTTGGATTATATGTTCACGAATTTGATATAGAATTGTCATTTTATTACAGGGAAGGATTGTTTGGATTTTATATCTGTAGATTTGATATAGAACTGTTAATTCATTGCCTGGTAGGATTGGTTAGATTTAATATTCACAAATTTGATATAGAACTATTAATTCATTGAATGGTAGGATTGGATGGATTTAATATCCACAGATTTGATATAGAAATATTAATTCATTGAATGGCAGGATTGGCTTGATTTAATATCCACAGATTTAATATAGAAGTGTTATTTCATTTGAGGGAAGAAGTACCTCGCTAAGCTTAATGCTTATGGTTTATATTTTGACATTTTCAGGGTTATACGCTGCCAGCTAGGATATCATATGATCAGTGATTTGAGGGTTGCACCGTTAAAAAGAGCTGGGGATTAGACATGGGGATTTTGTTATTGTCACATTGAGGTTTTACTACACTTGCACATCTTATATACTAAGTTAGCATGGATTGATTTAATGATAGCAATATTTAACATAGTCAATCATAGTATAGAATGTTCGCTTAATTATGACTATAATGTTAATTACGTTATAGTACAAAGAACCTGAATATGTTTATTGTACATGGAAAAAATATTGATAAATGAATTATATTTCGGATGGACTAAAGATTATGACTTAATCATAAAATAAATGAAATAATTACAATAGATTTGGGTTTGGGTGTGACAATAACCCTAAAATAAACCCCAAATTTAATCCTAAAACATCAAATTTAACTATCAATTTCAACCCCAAATTTATATCTACAACATCAAACTTAAACTAATCATTAATCCTAAAAAAATTAACCAAATAACATTAATATTTTGATTTAACAATAACACTAACATTAATTAATTTAACAAACTAACACAAATTAACCCAAATAACTATTCATCCAAATTAACAATAACACTAACTAACAAACTAACACAAATTTACCCAAATTTACCATTTAACAAACTATCTCAAATTAACCATTTCATATAACCATTTAGTATAACTAATAAATTAATGCTAACAAGAAATTCAAACTCACAAACTAAACCATTTAGTTTCAAAACAGAAAAATAAATAATAAACTAACACAAAATAAATAACAAACTAAACCTTGGAGGAAGGGGCCAACGGAGCAGAGGCGACGCCAGAGGGAGAGGCGAGGCACCGGAGGGATGGAATCATGGAGATAATTTTTTTTTAATGTGTGAAAGTGAAACGGCAGGAGGAGAGATTGAGGTTTGAGAGGTTTGGTAGGTTACGCTTATAAAAAAAATTATATTTTAACATTTGCCCAACTTTATTTTCAAGTATTTTTTTACACCTTTTTTTTGTAGAATGTAAATTTATTATAGCAAAGGCGACAGCCCAATCAATTACAATGAGTCCAAACAAAACATCACTGCAACAACACTACACAAACAAGAAAACCCAACAGATCAAAAGCCCAACAACTAAGCCAAGCAACCACAGCCCAAACCAAAAATTACTATCTAGACAACTGAAAGATAAAAACCGGGATACCACACAGCATCTCTCCACACGCACCTGAATAATAAACCATGTGTCAGACAAACCACACGTGTCACCACCACCGCACATACACCAATCAAGATACATGCAATCTGAACACTTAACATTTACTCAGTTAATCCACGTTTAATTAACAAAACACCTCACATATGACCTTCAACACCCCAACTCTCTACATGATTCCAACTCAGAAAATACTACATCATTAACCCATACAACATCATAGAAAACCAAAGGATTAATCCTATATCTCAACCATATACTAGTAGCCATGAAATAAAGAAAACCAAGTAAACCATCATCAAACCCATTTTCAACCAGGCATGAATCTTAACCAAATCTAAACGAGCTGAAGACCAAAAGACCACATATCAAGGCATCTTATGAGATTTAGGGAGGAAACCATACTACCTACATGCATGGATCAACAAAACCCTGTCAATCCATTACATCTGTGAAAATCCACCCACTAGCAAACCACAAACTTCAACTCATAATACCCAATCCTGGTTTCACAACAAAGAAGAACCAATCTGAGAACTCAACTGATAACAACCCCACATACATCATCATCTTCAAAGGAGGCCACAAAAACCACATGCAAAGGTCGATCTTCAACAAAGAAACACCCAATTCAGGCATCAGGGTGAAGGATCCAAACTAGGAGGCCAAAGGTTAGCATGAACTTACATTGAACATCAACATCAAGAAAGGTCACAGCCCTTAACCAGGTAACACACCAATCTTACTGAAAGAAATCTTCATTTAGCCCCCATTCCCGAACAATTTCCCAATTTCATTGATTTCTAGGTATATTTTTCCACATGCATGTAATATTCTGAATATTTTTCTCAATATTCTTGAAAATTTGCATTTTATCTCCGCTTACGTTCTTAAAAATCCTTTTATTCCTTTCTCCCCAAATATTGTAAATAGCAGTAGCCATAGAGATTTTCCCCATCACATTTTTAAAGTCTGAACTCTTACAAGATATGAAGCTGATATCTCCTGAAAAACTTTTTACATCTCTCGTGTCCCCACTATACTTCAAACATTTTCTCCAAATGTAATTAGAAAAATCGCATTTGAAAAAAATATGATCTCTATTTTCTACCTCAGCATTGCATAATACACATACATCACTATTAATTATACCCTATCTTTTCAGCTTGTCTCTAGTCCTCGGTTTATCCAGGCATGAGAGCCACATAAAAATTGCAAACCTAGGCACCCTTTTAGGAAACCACACTGCATTAGCCCACCCAACTTTCTACTCCCTTCTCCTAATAACATTGTAGGTATCCTTACAGTTAAAACTAACATTCTTAGAAGGAATCCAAGAAATCCAATCACCAATCTCAACATTAGGTTTGATACTGCTATTATTTATTCCTGCAAGATCCGTTGAGACAGGTCTTGGTAAATTCCATCTTCCATTATCAATGAAACTAGCCGCTTTAGCATCCGCCCTACTAATAGCATCATACATAATTCTACCATAGTGATCAATTAAGGGCCCTTTTCATTCCAATTATCAACCCAAAATAGAGTGTTCATTCCATTCCCAACATGATATTGAATCAAATTTTTAGCTTTATTCCTCATCTTCCAAAGTTTCCTCCAAGTCCATGAACAATTAATATTAAGTTTAACTATCCATATATAATAATTCTTAATAACCGCAGATTGGATCCATTTAACCCATAAACTATCCTTCTTCCTGGCCAAATCCCACAAATGTCTAAACATACAGGCTCTATTCCACTCCATAAAATTCTTAGTTCCAATGCCTCATTCATCAATAGGCATACAAACATCCTTCCAAGAGACTTTAGCACCATATTTTTTACGTTCAATTCCTGACCATATAAATTTGCATAACATTTAAATAATATCTTTAATAACCCCTTTTGGTAAAATAAACATACTTGCCCAATAAATCTGAATACTTCTAAGAACTGAAATGACCGGTTGAATTCTTCCAGCATAAGATAAACAAATATTAGTCCAGGTCTTAATCCTCTTCAATAACTTTTCATTCAAGACCTTGCAGTCATAATTCTTCATTCTAGTGGAAATTAGAGGAACCCCCAAATACTTTACTGGTAGAATCCCCTGAGAAATTCCAAGTAGATTACTTAAACTGTCTTTTGTTGTAACATCCACCCTAGCAAAGAAAATCTCACACTTAGAGTAGCTAGGACCAAGCCGGACAGATCTTTGAAATCCTTAAGAACTTTATCAATGGTTTTAAAATCTTTTCCATCAGCCCCAGCCACAAGAAACAAATCATCAGCAAACATGATATGAGTAAGATTCATTTGTTCACATTGAGGATGATAGGTATAGTCCCCTTTGAAGCCCTTATGTTTTTGACTCACTTGAGTCTATATTGTATAATTGCTCATCTAGTTTGGAAATTGTGACAAAATTATGTCCTCCCTAGAAACCAAAGAACCTCAGAAGTTGGTTTGCTACTTCATCTCTCTTTCTTGTAGTGATCAAGAACAAATTGCCAACACTCACACACAGTAGAATTTATTCATTGCATATCAAACTGCATAATAATGTATGTATATATATTGAGTGTGTTTAAATCCCTAATTTTGAATTTTAATAATTTTTTGGGATTTTATAAACATTTTTTAAATAAGGTTTTCTTAATTAAAACTTGATTTAAAAGTTTTGTGGTAAATTTGTAAATATTATTTGTTGGGTATATTGGCCTAATGTTACCTTGGGTAGAATCCGAAAGCGGAGTAAACTTTGGGGTGTGGTTTTAATTACTTTAGGACGCGCGTTTCATATCCTGTTATCGTCCAACACTTGTCTTCATCTGATTGGCTGTGAATGTGTTTCTTTACTGAGTTATAGACGTGTATGTTTTTAACCCTTGGATCATTGGTTATCGACGATCTACATATTGTCTTGGTGAATCCCAGTACAACTCTTTAAACCAATCAGGTATCGTTTAAGTACCGCGTTCTTAGAACCCTTCGATCAAAGTCAATTTAAATTGACTTAATCCTAGCCCTTGGTTTTGATCCAGTCTCTCGAACCTTCTCTTCACCTTATAAAAGGAACCATATTCTCAGACTTTGAAGACTTTTGCCATTTTCATTTCTTCTGAGAACTAGAGAGAGAAGAGAGAGAAGAGAGAAGAGAGAGAAGAGAGTAAACAGAGAGAAGAGAGAGAGTTAGAAACCCTAACCCTGTTCGTCAAAGCCTCTTCCATCCAAACTCAAACACTTCTTCAAAACTCCATATCCAAAACACTACCCTGAGTGTTCTTGAGTGATTGAGAGTTTGAGTTGAGTTTGTAATTGCTGCTGTAACCTCTTGTTCGTTAGATCTTGTTTTCAACTTAAACTTTTTCTTAGATCTACTTTCTAATTTCATAGAAATTTCATATCTGAGTTATTCATGTTACATTACACTTAGTTTCATTCTTTATTTCTCATCTTGAGAAATATATTGTTGATTATTTTCTATAAAACGTTTGCTGACTTTGAAATCAACAATAAATGCTTTCTGTTTCTAGTTCTTGTAAAACTAAACCTTTGACCTAGTTGGAATCACACTTGGAGGTTTTCAATCTCAAAAAACTTTTCTAAATTCTGAGATTGATTAAGACCTTGTCTGTCTTCCTAGCAAGGTATCCGTGGATTCTGGGAATGATTTACAGGTCAAATAAGGTTCAAAGTTTTGTAAGAAGAAAGAAAAAGAAAAGATCACAGCATATAGTGTTACTGTAATTTGTTAGGACTGTTTGTACTTAATACGTGTGTGTGTGTGCATGCATGTGTTAGAGAGCACCTCCACAAACACTTTCACCCTACAACACGAAAAGTGTTGGTAATAAGATCTTGTGAACAAAGAGTCGACGTAAAGTGCTGGAACAAATCAGAAGTTAACAAACTGGGAGAACTACATCTACAATCAGAACTGCAGAGAAGTTATAAGGACACCAGAGGATACATTCCTAAACTTATATAGGTCTGATTTGTTTGCATGTTAGTTATATAGTTTGTAACTCATATATTTATTTTAGTGGATTTTTCATTTTACTCCGTAGAGGGAGTCGTGGATGTTTCCTCAATTGGTGAGGTTTTACCACGTAAAAAACATCGTGAACATAATCTTTCTACATCCCCTCATCTCATTCTTGGTTGTGCTGAGTTTAAGTTTTTAAAACTTCTTTATAAACCTGTTATTCAAATCTTAAATAGATCTCGTACATACTGATTTGTTAAACACATCTTGTGTTCAAATAAGTTTGGTTTATTTCGAAAAGAGTTTTCTAAAAAAATAGATCGGAGTTACTTAAAGAGTTTATTTTTATAAACGGCCTTAGTAACATATTTTTCAATTGGTATCAGAGCTTGGTAAACTGCTTTCAAAAGAGATCCTGTGTTTCTGAAATTGTTTTCTGAAAATCAAATATGGACGAGAAAAATGAAAGATTTGGTAACTTGACCAGACCTCCAATCTTTGATGGAACCAATTTTGCTTACTGGAAAGTAAGGATGATTGATTTCATTCAAGGAACTCTGGGAGATGATGTCTGGGACATTGTTGAAAATGGTTACAATTTTCCTACTAAACCAGCCACCGAAGGAAGTAATGAGAGGGTTAAGAAAGCTCTAAGTGAGTTCACTCAAGAAGAGAAACAAGTTTCTCGAAATAATAATAAAGGAAAGAATGCCATATTTATGTCCATAAATGAACATGAGTTCAAAAGAATCTCATCCTGTACCACTTCTAAGGAAGCTTGGGACACCTTGGTTACTACTCATGAAGGAGACACTAGAGTTAAGGCTGCTAAAACTCAAATGCTTATTCAGCAGTATAACTCCTTAATTATGTCGGAGACTGAGTCATTTGATGACTTCTATATGAACGTGACTGATATTGTGACCAAACTGCATGCTAATGGGGTGACTTATGACAGACATGAAATTGTATCTAAAATTCTAAGATCATTACCACAGAAATTTGATAACAAAAGATATGCTATTGAGGAAATGTGTGATCAAAATCTCACTCCTGAATTACTCAGTAGTAAACTAAGAACTGTGGAAATGGAACTAGAATTTAAGAAACAATTGACACAAACCCATAGGAAACAGACTAGTTCCAATCTAAGCTTCTCTTCTAAGTTAACTAAGCCTGAGCTTATATTCCCCACTTATGATTCTGATGAGGAATGCAATATAGAGATTTGGACAATCAGATGGCCTTAATCACAAAACAGTTTAAGAAAATCATTAAGTTTAGAAACAAAGTGGCAAATAAACAAGGCAATTCAAATTATCCAACTTCCTCTAATCACAGACCTCATGAGAAAAACCATGACAAAAATCACAAGGACTCTCATGTTAGACCTAATAGAGACCTTAAGAAGACTGAATGCTATAGATGTGGTAAACTGGGGCACATTGCACAAGACTATAGAGTTAACTTGAACACTCAAAACAAACACACTAGAGCTAACATTTGCAAAACATGGGATGATTCAAGTGACTCTAAAAAGGAGGAACCTGAGTAATCTGATGTTTTTTACCCTTGCATGTCCTTATTTGCCAAGATCATATATAATGATGATGTGCTTATGTCTGTGTATGAGAATGCTTCTAGTAACTCTACTCCTGCTATTGAGAATCATGTTTATACTGGTTTAGATGCTTTGATTACTGAGAATGTTTCATGTTCTACCTCGGGGTGTGTGAGTCAAAGGGATAGGGATAATGACGATGTCAATGGGTGTGTGAGTTTAAAAAATAAATCTTTAGGGGTCACTCCACACACCACACTTAGTGACTCGGACAATGAAGACCTCCCTGACATTCACACACTTTATGCTAAAACTCTCAAGAAAAGCGCTAGACTAGAAAAAATTGTGAAAGAACTTACCAAAAAGTTGGAAGATCTAAGCCTAATGGTCAAACTAAATGCTGAAGAGTATACTACCCAATGTTTGACTCATAAAAGCGAAATCAAAATGTTTGATGAAAAATTCAGAAATTTAAAAGAAACAAATGAAACTTTGAAGAAAAAATACAAAGGGACATTGTTAGAATTGGAGCAAACTAAAGAAAAGACAGCAATTGTTTTCAAAAAAATTACAAAATTTAAAAATAATTTAAAATGTTTTGATGAATTTGTTGCTGAATCAAAAACCAATTCTGATGATCGAACTGGAATAGGGTTTTGTCCCAATTTGAAAGCACAAACAAAATCTCTTGAACCTATCAAGTTTGTGTCAGGAGGCAAAAGACCTATTGAAACATGCCCAGACTTTCATTCTCTAAAAACTGAGTTTGATTCAAAACATCAAAATTTTAACATTGGGGAATCAAGTTGCTCTAAACATGAAAGTTCACCTAGGGCTAAATACGTCTGCCCTTCTATTAGGAAGAGTGAGTCTGTATTCAAGACTGTCACACCTAGGAATAGAGTTCAGCCTCAAAACTCTTCAAAACCTTTGTTTAGAGACTTTCCTAAGGAAACCTCAATTCTGAGCAATCTTTATTGCTCCTACTGCGACATATATGGTCACTCTTTTGATAGTTGCTATGCTAGGAGACTAGTTAAACTTGTCTATAATCCTCATATCTATCAGAACTTTAACTATTCTAGGAGGAACCGCAACAATTATATACTTCCTAGGCAGCCAGATAGAAACTCTAATTATAGAAAGAGAAAGACCAAACCTAAAAGAACATTTCCTAGAAGGAATCATAAGCACTTTCCTAAACCAAATGCTCAAGTCTTTCACAAAATTCAAAATCATGAGCAAAACATTTTTCAACAAAAATCCAAAGCTCGCAAATTTTATCAATTGAGAGCTAATAAGCGCAGGATGAAAACTAAGGCAATTTGGGTTAGAAAAGATGATCTATTACCTCAGATGAAGTGTAATGTTGTTATTACTGCTTTAAAAGTTGAACACACATCATCTGGTTGGTATTTAGACTCTGGATGTTCTAAGCATATGACTGGTGATGAAACTAAACTTTTAAACAAAACCAGCTTTGATGGTGGTAAAGTCATTTTTGGTGATGGAGTTTCATCTCAAATCATAGGCAAAGGAACTCTCCAAGAAGATGGGTTTCCTATTCTTCAAGATGTTCTTCTAGTTAAAGGTCTTAAGGCAAATCTACTTAGCATATCGCAATTTTGTGACTCAGATCATACTGTTACCTTTTCAAAGAACAATTACAAAATTTTAAATGAAAAAGGTGAATGCATAATTACCGGATTCAGAACTACTGACAATTGCTACACTGTCATGAACAATTCTGAAATCTGTAATGTTGCCCGAATGGATGACAATGAGATATAACAGAATGGGTCATATAAATTACGATAACCTTAGTAGACTGACCTCTCAGGAAATAGTTAGAGGAGTTCCTAAAATCAGACTTATACCCAATCTTATTTGTGGTTCCTGTCAGGAAGGTAAAATTGTTAAGGCACCTCATAAGAAAGTCAAAGATATTCTTACCTCTAATCCATTAGAACGCATCTATATGGACCTAATGGGTCCCTCCCAAAATGTTAGTCTATGTGAACACAGTTACATCCTTGTTATGGTTGATGACTTCACTAGATTTACCTGGGTAGCCTTCTTAAAACAAAAGTCTGAAACATTTCAAACGTTCCTAAAAATTCTTCTTAGGATTAAAAATGAAAAGGATACTCAAGTGAATAGAATTTGTAGTGATAGAGATGGTGAATTCAAAGACACTGGTATTATAGAATACTGTGACTATAATGGTTATAAACACGAGTTCAGTGCTCCTAAGACCCCTCAACAGAATGGTATTGCGGAGAGAAAGAATCGTACCCTTCAAGAGATGGCACGTGTTATGTTACATGCCAAGAATTTACCTAAATATTTTTGGGTAGAATCTATTCGTACTGCATGTCACGTTATAAATAGGGTCTATCTTAGAAAGAATTCCAAACAAACCCCTTACGAACTTTGGTACAATAAAAAGCCTAATCTCAAATATCTTAGAACCTTTGGCAGTACTTGTTATGTATGCAAGGATAGGGAACACTTATCCAAATTTGAGATCCGGGGAGATAAAGCCATATTTCTAGGATATTCGCCTAACAGTAGAGCTTATCGCGTGTATAATCTTCGCACTAAAACTTTGATGGAATCCATAAATGTAATTGTTAGTGACACTACTGTAGAAAGCAAGACTGGTGAATTTACTATTGAGGAAGAGTCTACAAATATTTTAGAAAATGACTCCTCTGAAATGGATAATTCATTACCTATTGAGACACCTGAAGTACCTAACTGGGTTTCTAAAGATCATCCCATAAATAACGTAGTTGGTAACCCTATTGAGCCAGTGCGTACAAGATCCCAACTAAGAAACTATGCACATTATGCATGTTTTGTTTCCCTTGTGGAACCAAAGAATGTAAATGAGGCATTGAATGACTCTCACTGGATTTCTGCTATGCAGGAAGAACTTTTACAATTTGTCATTCATGATGTTTGGTATCTTGTTCCACGTCCTGATCACAAAAAGGTAGTTGGCACACGTTGGATTTTCAAAAATAAGACTGATGAAAATGGGATAATAATTAGAAATAAAGCTAGATTAGTTGCTCAAGGATACTCTCAAATAGAAGGAATTGATTTTAACGAGACCTTTGCTCCTGTTACTCGTTTAGAATATGTTCGTCTACTTTTTGCTATAGCTTGCCACATGCATTTTACACTGTACCAAATGGATGTCAAATATGCGTTCCTTAATGGAATTCTGGCTGAAGAAACCTATGTAGAACAACCTAAAGGGTTCATTGACCCAAAATATCCAAATCATGTATTTCGTCTGAAAAAGGCTTTGTATGGCCTTAAACAAGCTCCTAGAGCTTGGTATGAGCGTTTTTCCAGTTTTCTTTTAGATGGTGATTTCAAAAGAGGCAGAAATAACCAAACTCTTTTTGTCAAACATTTTGACAAACATATCACTATTGCTCAAGTTTATGTTGACGATATTATATTTGGATCAACTTCTCCCTCAGAAGTCAAATCCTTCTCTGAAACTATGCATAAGGAATTTCAAATGTCCCTTATGGGGGAGCTACAATTCTTCTTAAGCCTCCAAGTCAAACAAAATTCAGAAGGATTATTTGTATCGCAATCCAAGTACGCTTTAGAGATAGTAAATAAATTTGGCCTCGAGAGTGCTAAAGATGCTAAAACGCCCATGTGTACTACGCTAAAACTTTTTAAAGATGAAAATGGAAAATCTGTAGATCCTACTCTGTATCGTAGTATGATAGGAACCTTACTATACCTTACTGCCTCGCGTCCTGATATTATGTATGTTGTGTGTGTATGTGCTCGATATCAAAGTAACCCTAAAGAGAGCCACTTGAATGCTGTTAAACGTATCATTAAATATGTAAAAGGCACTCTAAATCTAGGACTTTGGTACACTAATGACACACCAAGCACTATAATTGGGTACACTGATGCTGACTGGGCTGGGTGTACTGATGATAGTAAAATCACATCAGGAGCATGTTATTATATAGGTAATAACTTGGTAGAATGGAGTAGTAAAAAACAAAACTGCACATCACTCTCGACAACTGAATCTGAATACATAGCCGCTGGCAGCTGTTGTGCTCAATTAATGTGGCTTAAACAAATGCTAAGTGATTATGGTATTCAAGAAAATCAATTGCATCTCTATTGTGATAATCAAAGCGCAATTAATATTTCTAAAAATCCTGTTCAACACTCGCGAACAAAGCATATTAAAATAAGGCATCATTTCATACGCGAATTGGTTGAATCTAAGGAATTGGAAATCAATTATCTTCCTACTGATCTACAACTCGCAGATATGTTTACCAAACCTCTAGATTATAATAAATTCATTTCATTACGTAAATCTATTGGTATGGTTTATGCTGACTAATAACTTTGCTGTTTATCCAAGTTTTTCCCTTTGTCCATTTGAGACAAAATGGGGGAGAAATTTGAGTCTATTCAATTCTTTCATATGCTAAACAGCTTGATCTTAGTGATTTATTGCAGGTTCTTATTGTACAGATACTCTCAACAGTTGTAATAGGGTATTCAATTGTGCTTAGTTGAGTTATGTACTTTTTGATTTCTAGGCATTGGGGCATTGGGTAGATAGAATTTTGATAAGAATAAGTTTTTCTTATTTTTTTTGTTGCCCTACGAGTCCTAGATGACTCAAAGGAGATTTTGTCTCATATTTCCAAAGGGGGAGATTGAAGCCCTTATGCTTTTGACTCACTTGAGTCTATATTGTATAAGTGCTCATCTAGTTTGGAAATTGTGACAAAATTATGTCCTCCCTAGAAACCAAAGAACCTCATAAGTTGGTTTGCTACTTCATCTCTCTTTCTTGTAGTGATCAAGAACAAATTGCCAACACTCACACACAGTAGAATTTATTCATTGCATATCATATTGCATAATAATGTGTGTATATATATTGAGTGTGTTTAAATCCCTAATTTTGAATTTTAATAATTTTTTGGGATTTTATAAACATTTTTTAAATAAGGTTTTCTTAATTAAAACTTGATTTAAAAGTTTTGTGGTCAATTTGTAAATATTATTTGTTGGGTATATTAGCCTAATGTTACCTTGGGTAGAATCTGAAAGCGGAGTAAACTTTGGGGTGTGGTTTTAATTACTTTAAGACGCGTGTTTCATATCCTGTTATCGTCCAACACCTGTCTTCATCTGATTGGTTGTGACTGTGTTTCTTTACTGAGTTATAGACGCGTATGTTTTTAACCCTTGGATCATTGGTTATCGACGATCTGCATATTGTCTTGGTGAATCCCAGTACAACTCTTTAAACCAATCAGGTATCGTTTAAGTACCGCGTTCTTAGAACCCTTCGATCAAAGTCAATTTAAATTGACTTAATCCTATCCCTTGGTTTTGATCCAGTCTCTCGAACCTTCTCTTCACCTTATAAAAGGAACCATATTCTCAGACTTTGATGACTTTTGCCATTTTCATTTCTTCTGAGAAATAGAGAGAGAAGAGAGAGAAGATGGTTCAAAGTTTCAAAGTTTTGTAACCAATGGATTCTGGGAATGATTTAAAGGTCAAATAAGGTTCAAAGTTTTGTAAGAAGAAAGAAAAAGAAAAGATCACAGCATATAGTGTTACTGTAATTTGTTAGGACTGTTTGTACTTAATAGGTGTGTGTGTGTGCATGCATGTGTTAGAGAGAACCTCCACAAACACTTTCACCCTACAACACGAAAAGTGTTGGTAATAAGATCTTATGAACAAAGAGTCGACGTAAAGTGCTGGAACAAATCAGAAGTTAACAAACTGGGAGAACTACATCTACAATCAGAACTGCAGAGAAGTTATAAGGACACCAGAGGGTACATTCCTAAACTTATATAGGTCTGATTTGTTTGCATGTTAGTTATATAGTTTGTAACTCATATATTTGTTTTAGTGGATTTTTCATTTTACTCCGTAGAGGGAGTCGTGGATGTTTCCTCAATTGGTGAGGTTTTACCACGTAAAAAATATCGTGAACATAATCTTTCTACATCTCCTCATCTCATTCTTAATTGTGCTGAGTTTAAGTTTTTTAAACTTCTTTATAAACCTGTTATTCAAATCTTGAATAGATCTCGTACATACTGATTTGTTAAACACATCTTGTGTTCAAATAAGTTTGGTTTTTTTCGAAAAGAGTTTCCTAAAAAAAACAAATCGGAGTTACTTAAATAGTTTATTTTTATAAACGGCCTTAGTAACATATTTTTCACCCTTTATGAATAGCATGGTCCATAATTCATGAAAACCGTTCCATAATAAGTAGAAACAAATAAGGAGAGAGAGGATCCCCTTGTCTGAGACCATTAGTGACTTTAAAAATACCATTAACACCCCCATTTACACTCGTTGAGTAACTAGTTGTTTAAATACACTCCATAATCCAATTAACCATCTCAGTAGGAAACTCCGTAACTTCCAAAATACATTCAATAAACTCCCAACTGACTGAATCATAAGCCTTCATAAGGTCAATTTTTAAAGCATATCTAGGAATCCCCTTATCCAAATGGTACCCCTTCACAATCTCTTGCATTAAAAGAATATTATCATATATTCCTACCCTTAACAAAATCAGACTGCCTGTTGTTTATAAGGTCAGGAATAATCCCTTTTAGTCTCCTCACTATTACTTTTGAAATAATCTTGTAAGTGGTATTACAACAAGATATAGGTCCAAAATTCTTCATAGTACTAGGGCAATTAGTTTTTGGCACAAGAGAGATGATAGTACTGTTCTATTCTTTAAGCATGTACCCCTTTTAGAAGAAATACATAATTTCTTCAGTAATATTTTCCCCCAGCACATCCCAGTTCTTCTGAAAAAAACCTCCATTATAACCATCAGGTCTAGGAGCTTTCTTTGGATCAAGATCGAAATGAGCTTTTTTAACGTCTTCTCTGGTAACATCCTCCTTGAAAATTCTTTTTTGTTGATCATTTAGACACCTTTGCCTTATCCCCATAAGCCTCCCATTATTAATCTTACTTCTGTTATTTTTGGACCCTAGCAAACTAGAAAAAAAACTTCATAGCCTCTCTATGCACAGCATCTTCTTGACCCCTGACAGTGTTTCCTTCCATGTCTTTAATGGATAAAATTGTATTCCTTATAGTATGACCTTTGACTTTTTTATGAAAGAAATTAGTATTTTTATCCCCTACATCCAACCACTGGATTCTAGATTTATGTTTATAAAAATCCTCCTCATTCTCTCTCGACTCTAAATATTCTTTCAAACACTTCCTCATGCTATTGATTAAAGTGACATCACTACCCTTGTCAATCATTTGGGTTTGAATAATATTGAGTTCAACCTTTTTAGCATTAAATCTAAATGAAACATTAGCAAACCACTTTTTATTCAAGACTTTAAACGCCGTCTTTAACAAATTCAACCTTCAAGCAACCACAAAAATAGGACTCCCTTTAATATCAAGATTCCATCCTTTTTCAAGAATACCTCTAAAATCTCTGTGTTTCATCCAAAAATCAAAAAACTTAAAAGGTTTATTGATTTCCTCTTTCTTGAGTTGAATGGACAAAATCACAGGTGTATGCTCTGAAACTCCAGGCAAATCAACATTAACTTCACTATCTAAGAGCATTTGAGTCCACATTTCATTATATAAAAATCTATCAATTCTACTCTGAATATTAGCATCACCTTCTCTACCATTGCTCCAAGTAAACCAATTCCCTTTAACATTGAAACCATCAACCTTAATATCCTCAATACATTTATTAAAATCATCAATTTCCTCCCATTCAACACCAATGCCTCCAATCCTTTCCTGACAACATTAAAATTACCCCCAATGATCCAAGCTTCATCATTATAACAACTAGCAACAAACCTTAAATAGTTTCAAAGACTAATTCTATTCTCCCTTTTATTAAATTCATAGACTCCAGTGAAAATAAAAGACTGTAAATTGTCCTTTATAGTCACTTTCACCGTTAAAGCTTGATCACTTTTGCTAATTTCTTCAACCTCTAAAAAATTTGGATCCCAACCAATCCATACTCTACCAGGCCCAATATTAGGAGTATTATGTAGAAGATTCCACTATAAAAACACCCCTCAACTTTCAAAATACCCTTATTCCTTACCTTAACTTCCATAGGACAAAGAAAATTAATATTGTTATCTCTAATATATTTATTTACTTCATGCTGTTTATGGGGAGCATTACAACCCCTAATGTTCCATATGCCTACTTTGATCATTTATTCCCTATAGTTCCCCATTTACCTCCACCCTCCTTCCCTTTGTTGGCTAATTTCCCACTTTTTGCTAACTCCACTGCTTTGTTGAGGTTGCTTTTTATGTTTTTTCCTTTATCATTACCTAAAATTTCTTCAACTATAACATCTATACTGTCTTCATCTTCCAAAAGACTGAAATTATTAACTATATTAATCCCAGTCTTCAATATCATTTTTGGACTTTCCATGACTTCCTTTTCTTCCACTTTCCCATGCCCCTCAATAATAACATCAGTACCTTTATTAGACACATTTTCAGACTCTGCTAGTTGATTATTACCTTCATTTGCCTTACTAATTCCTTCCCCTGCCTTGCTTGATTCTGCTATACTTTGGCCTTTGACAGGAACATTAATATCTGTTTTCTTCTTTTCCTCTTCATATTTGTTGACTTCCACTTTTTTCCATATAAGTTATAACTTCTTTGCCTTTAAACAATTTTCATTTTTATGCCCAAACATCTGGATAAAGTACACTTAGTTGGAATTCACTCATGCTCCACTTTTTATACTGTCATAGCATCATCACCGTAATAAAATGGGATCACATCAGGCAAAACATCACCCATACCAATTTTAATACAAATTCTAGCACTAGTCATTCTTTCCCTTCTAGCGGTTATTCTATCAATGAAAAGGGGTTTTCCAATAATACTATCTTGCTTAAAACCATATCAGACCACATGTGTGATTTTAATCCAGGTAATCTAACCCAAATTGGTATTTTGTCAAGTCCCTCCTTTTCCAAACTACAATCAATTGTCCATGGTTTAACTCTAAGTGGTTTATTATTGAAGGACCAAGGTCCCATTTCAATCACCTGTTGTTGTGCCTCTTTGTCTTCAAAAAGAATTATAAAAACACCATTCTGCAGAAGGAAAATATCACACTTACCAAACTTACTCCATCTTCTATCAGCATAGCCTCTCATGGCTCCAAAAGTAACTCTAGCCCCAAGAACATACACAACTATTGCATTTCTCCATCTATGGATCTCTTCTTCCACCTCATTAATCTCAATTTTAGGTACCTACAAGTGAGCCTTCGACGAGTAGTTATTCCTTTCTGGTAGTAAGCGCAGGAGCAGCAAAAGACTCCTTTGGTCGGTCGGTCGGTCGGTCGGTCGGTACAGTCAGTCAGTAAGTCAATTCGGGTAGGAATAGTAGCTACGACGTATGCCCTTCAGTTTCACATTTCCTCCCTTCATTATCTTTTGGAACAAGAACAGGAAATAGACTATTCCCAGCTATTTTTTCTCGATTAGGAGTCACAATATTTGCCCATGTTTTCTGATTATGATTTGTTACATCTTCGTTATCATCATCCATATTATTTTTAGCTATAGCTTTGCCTTTATTATCAACAATCTTACTAAGGATAGGAAACCGATTATCAAATTCTTCATTGCTTTTACCTCTTTTCCATCAGATCTGATGATATTATTTGGATTAGATCTAACATTCTCTTCTTCTTCCTTGCTCAGATTTACATTTGCTTCATTTTCAGCCTCTTTCCTCCTCGCAACAACAAAAGGCCCAATAGTATTATCCAGGATCTGGAGTTGCTTAAATGGCAGTTTCTTAGCACTATCTATACTCATGGTGCTACCTTGATTCTTAATACCAGAGTTATGTTGAGACACAATCGGCAGTTGAAACTTTGCCTGATTTCCTTTATCACCTTTGTATTCCATGGAAGATTTTCTAAGGATTTGCCACTGATCACCCACGAATTCCTTATCAAAATGACTGGAAGGAAGAGCTCGGATTCTATTCGATCTTCTCATGGAAGATACATGATCAGATCCAGGTAAATCAAAGAAAAAGAGGAGATTTATTTACACCTAACATTTTATACAAGTATACATATCTAATTTTTTTATTAAAAAAAAAATTGTGGGAGCTACAACCCCAACTCACCCCTTAATACCTCCGTCCCTGTCACTAAGGGTGTTCTTGATTAACATTAATTTTTTCACGAACAAATACTTCTTTTTAGTTATTTTGCCCTTCAATATTTTGTGGAAATTATACATGTGACATGTACTTCATTTTATTTCTCAATTTCTATGAAAACATTTCTTACCTACCCACCAAATAAGTGAGTTCCATGAGAAAACAAACCACTCGTTTCTTTTTTAATTTCTCATGAAAATAAACCACATTTCAATATTTTCCCAACTTTGCAGTGAAATACACTTTAATATTTCTAAACTCGAGAAAAGATGCAATATTTCACTGAACAACTGAGCATCTACTATTTTTTCTATTAAAACATGAGGGTCCGTGAAGAATTTACCCAAATATAAGAAAATTGCAAATCACTGCAGTTTTTTATAGAAAGTGACCAATATATCAATCAATTCAGTAAATGATTATTTTTCTTCCAAGTCCATTAATCCAATCTTATAAATTTGTTACTACCAAGCATGGTGAGTGTTACTACCAAAGCATATAAAACCAAGGCTTGATACATGCATAAAAAATAAACACAAACAAGTTTCTTACTTCACATAAATGTAAAACTGTATCAGTAAGCTTTTGCCAAATCCATACCCAATGAAGCATAAGCCAAACTAGTTCCGAAAAACTCATGTCTTAACTAATACAAAAAATAACAGTGATTTAAGAAGCCTCAGCAGCAGGCTGAGTCAACCCAAACTTGACCAACATCTTACTCAGCGACTCGGGAGAGCAAACTTGATACTTCACCTTTCCAGCAGAGAGAAAAACCTCAGCCAACTCAAGCTTATCCGAGGTGAGGCTTGTGCTGTCCATAGTCTTACTCAGAACCTTGAGCGCCAGCTGTACTGCTTCCTCCCTTGTCATATCGTCCTTGTAATCCTGCTTAAGCATCGACTGAGCCGCTTGATTATTCGCCCCCACTGCCGCTGCCTTCCAACCGCCATAATTCCCGCTCGGGTCACTCATATAAAGCTGAAACCCATAATTCTTATCCCAGCCTGCAAACAGAAACGAAACACCAAAAGGGCGGAGCCCACCAAATTGCGTATACCCTTGCTTGGTGTCGCAAAGTGATTGGACCAGTTGTTCAACCGGCATTGGCTCTTGGTACGAGAAAGTGTAGCGTTGGGCTTGGACTCGGGCCGTGTTGATGAGGATGTTGGCGTCTGACATTATTCCTGCCACAGCGCAGGCCACGTGGTCGTCGATCTTGTACATCTTCTCGGTTGATGTCGAGGTTTGAAGGAGCTTTGAAGTGACTTTCTTTTCGCCTACAAGGACGACTCCGTCTTTTGATAGTATGCCGATTGCGGACCCCGCATTTCCAATGGCCTCCATCGCGTACTCAACCTGATAGAGACGACCCTCTGGAGAGAAGATCGTCGTACGGCTATCATATCTTCGCGACATCTGAGATTTTGGAATTTACACAAAAAGATTAGACATGAGAAAAAGAATGCTGAAGATATATCATCTCAGGGAAGAAATCACAAAAAAAAAAACACAACCATGTGCAGTCTTCTCGTACACGAGTGATGTATGGATCCATCAATAAACAATCAATCAATGTAGTAGAGTTATCTTACATAGAAACAGTGAGTACCTATAACTAACCAAATATCCACCCCACCCCTGGTATGCGAGGAAATCGGTTAACCATGACAACAGGGGCATATTTGCATAATGTAGAAGAGACCAAGATTAATGCGAAATGTTGCCGTAAAAAAATGTTCATAGACAACTCCTATACGCGAAGTCCGAATAGGATCATTGCTATATATATATATATATATATATATATATATATATATATATATTTATATTGCTCAAAACACAATGGATATATTGAATTACACGCAAAAATAGAGAATGGAAGCTTGGATAATGTCGCATAAAATGATCCAGAGAACCATAACACTTCGAGGGATGGCAGCTGAGATTTGTTTAATATTAATTGACTTTAAACTGCAATAACTCATTTAACTCAACGAAATTTTATTCCAACCAACTTGAAATTATGAATTCTTTGAATTAGAGGAACAGAAATGTCATCGTTACCAAATAAAGTCACCATAGTAGCTTTACTGCTTTATACATAACATACAATAAATTATTGTAGCCTGATAGTTTCCTCATCAGCTCGTCTTCCACTCATTACCAAAATTAAAATTTGCAAAGGCAACCGTATATTGAATAAAGCAAACATAGAATATAAGCAGTATATAGTGGTTTGTTTCAACACAAATAACAAAATGGAATAGTGAATTAAATATAATCGTGCTTAACTCTTTTAGGTATCATATACTACACTGCCCAAAGTCACATCTTCCCATCTCATCTCAAATTTCTGACTCTGAGTGGCCTGATTCCAGTAAATTAGTCAAATCCAAAGGGGAAATCATTGTCAGGACCCATTTCTCACCCTCATAAGTATTTCTATTAGAGAACACAACTTGGGGTAGCACTAACCATTTTAAACTACATGAAAGATTTTTATCCAATTATCTCTGGAAATTTGAAGACACGCCAAAACGATATAATTCCACAATCTCCCACCTTAAATGTTCTCTCCACCTTTTTATCAGTCCTACCCGGTAAAGCTGAAACAACATCGAACTCCCTGATCACCTTTTTCCATAGAAAGTATTCCACAGCACTGTAACAATATACTGTCCATAGATCCTCCTTAGACTTGCACAATGCACCATTGAGGGAAAAGGGACGTGTTTGGCACCCTCTATTGCAACAAGTCACACAAGTGTTTACCTTACCTTGTGCCACAAACCATGAAAAGACCTGCACTTTAGTAGAGATTCATGCTGCCCAAATCAACTTAAAATTGTGTAAGAAAAAACAAACACCGCGCTAAAGATTTAGCAAAGGCCTGAAGAACAAAGCTACAAGAGAACCTTCTCCGTCCAAAGACCAAAATCACCTATCTTTAACACCACGAACTAAAAACTACATCACTTTTGCCCAGCAAGGAAGTGAAGTTCAATATCCTGAGATCATTCATTTATGTCTAAAAGATAGATTCTAAGATGCCAGATCAAAGTTGATGTGCAAGGTCCCATACTTTTTTTAAATTACATTTTATTATTACAAAAGTGATGTACTTTAGAACTTTAGTCTTTAAGGTTTACTTGGCCAATGAGTCTATTAGTGCCTCTATCATCATCATCATCATCATCATCATCCTTCCCTTAATCCCATCATATAGGATCGGCCACATGGATTCACCTTTTCTATTCTAATATATTATATGCATTATTATCATTCACTAATAATTCCTTAAGGTCTCCCCTAATAATTTCCTCCCACGATAGCTTAGGGCGATCTCTTTTTCTTTTACCCTCTATTTCCAACAATATTCCTCTTATTATAGGGGCATCTACTAATCTATATGCAACACAAGTCCGTACCACCTAAGTCTACTTTCTCTTAATTTATCGTTAATGGGAGCTGCTCCTAACTTTTATCTCACATATTGATTTTTAAATTTATCCTTTCTAGTAATCCCTATCATCCACCAGAGCATCCTCATGATGTGAATTTGGGTGCGGAAGCGTAAAAAGAAGTTATTCTACACAACAACTAATCTACACAACATCTATACTGCACAACAACAACTACTAAAGAAATGAAATCGGTTTCTTTCTCTCTCTATGCTCTATTCTCCATATTAAAAGTTGAGTACAAATGAGGGCCAAGTGGCCTATTTATAGAAAAGATTAGCTTGCTAAACAAGCTATTACCCAAAAAGACTAAAGAAGGCAACTAATATCTAAAAATGACATATTAGTCCCAAACATACTTGGAAACTAATAAAGCTCTAAATAAAGGAAAATTATAATAAAAGCAAGAAAATACTAAAATAAACTCTCATTCCCATCATTCTCCCCTACTTGAGGGAGCTCGTCCCGAGCGATAAAAGTGTGGGTGAGGGCATCATCCGCGGGTCCCCTATTTGAAAAGTAAGTCGTCATTTGAAGCGTCCCGCAAAACAACTTGCTAAATAGCCTTGAAGAGAGACCACACATTTATGCCACAGCCGATGAATAGGAATTCGGCCTCTAATCCATCCAACGAAAGAGCAAACACAAGATCGACGCGGAAAGGGCCATTGATGCCAAATTTCTTCCAATTTGCTCGTGATGAGCCTCCGTAGCATCGAAGCATGTAAATGCGTCATGGAGCGCTCCTCATAAGGAACCCAAAAAGGATCCACAAATCCCGCATCAATCGTGATCTCCTCACGCAACATATACTCCTCAAAGAAAACAACCACCAAACCATCATCATAAAGCACATCATCGTTTCCAAAAATGGGAAAGAAATCCGCTAAAGCAAATATTTCCACCTCGCAATAGTGAGTGCGAGTCTCCCAACCATCTTCAACAAATAAATCGAAAAAATCACATAGGAAGTACCCCCCATCTTCTATCTCAAAGATAGGAAAGAAGTCCACAATTGCAAATGCCTCCAAATCTCTATATCGGGTGCGAGTGATCCATCCATCCTCCTCGAATATGGGGAAAAAATCACAAGGAAGGAACGCGAAGTCACTATCAGGCATCATCGGGGTCTCAACAACCTCGGAGACATCCTCATGAAGCATATCCAAAGAGATAGTATCATCGGTATGCGTAGGAATGACATCTGATCCAAATATGGGACCAAATACCTCGCTCGTGCACGTATCCATTGTTCACGTGCCATCTCCATCTCATAACACTCGGCCCGACATCTATGTAGGTGTTGATGATACATCTCATACTCTCTGATAGAATAAGCACTATATGCCAATGTGTGAAGCTTTTGAGAGAGATATGAATCCGTCTCGGCCCCAGAAGCTTAAAGACATTGGAGTTCCTTGATGATGGCACAACTAACCGCGTCAAAATGGGCACATGCATTCATATCGAGGCCATATTGGGTACCATCCCACGAGAATTTGTAAGAAAGGTATTCTTCGGGTGGGGGAGGGATTAAATCGAAGGACCTTGATAGATTTGGGGCAGATTTGTAATTATTGAAAAATGCAGGGGCTGAATTGTAATTTTCAAAAATTAGTTGGGGAGTAATGTGTTGAAGAGGTCCGGATGGTGGGAAAGTTTGATTAGGGTTTGTAATGTGGTGAGAGGTTGCCGGGGTTGAATATGAATGCCAATTAAGGTTAGGATTTTGAGATGGAGTGGGCTTCGGGGATTCCTGAAAATGGGATAAATAGGGTTTGGAATTAAAAAAATTTTGTTAAAATTGGTTAGGGTTTGCGGTAGGATGAGTTTTGGACAAATCTCGATGAATCTTGGTTGTTTTGAGGGTGTTCTGAAATTTTTGGCGGATCTTGGAATTGTTTCTTGTTTCTTGGTTGAGTTCTTGCGTTGAAATGATTTTGTAACAATCGGGGTTGTTCCATAGGAGAATCTGGGTTGTTCCGAGATATACCTAGGCAGAATTGACGTGCCGGACCTGCTAATGAGGTTGCGGCTGCCCTGCTGTTGGGCAAAGGTTGTCCGCTCTCTTCTGGTGGTACTTTGGTTGACTTCGGTGGGCTGCTGCAGGCTGGTTGGATGCCGGCATGGCCTGGTGGGGTTGGGTCACTACTTTAGGTTGGCGGAATTGGGTGAAGGAAGAGGGGTTTGTGAAACTAGGGTTTTTTAGGGGGCAAAGATGTAGAATGGGTGGATCTTGGAGAACTAGGGTTTTGATGATGGGACTTGTTGTACATAGAATGAAATCGGAATGATCCCGACCTGAATCTGAATTGTATTTGATAATCACCCTCGCGCCAAGAACAAACGCAACTCTGATACCAATTTGATGTGAATTTGGGTGTGGAAGCGTAAAAAGAAGAAGTTATTCTACACAACATCTATACTACACAACAACTAAAGAACTGAAATGGGTTTATTTCTCTCTCTATTCTCTATTCTCCATATTAAAAGTTGAGTACAAATGAGGGTCAAGTGGCCTATTTATAGGAGAGATTAACTTGTTAAACAAACTATTACCCAAAACGACTAAAGAAGGCAACTAATATCTAAAAATGACATATTAGTCCCAAACATACTTGAAAACTAATAAAGCTTTAAAATAAAGGAAAATTACAATAAAAGCAAGAAAATACTAAAATAAACTCTCATTCCCATCACCTCATCTCACTAACATGGAGATTTTGTTCATGTTTATTTCTTTAACGCCCGACAGTCCGCTCCATACAGGATCGATGGCCTAACAACTCTTCTATAAAATTTTCCTTTTAATTTATTAGTTATCCTCTTATCGCATAACACCCCACTCGTTTGTCTCCATTTCATCCAACCAGTTGATATTCTACTTGTAACAGCCTCATCAATATCCCCATTACTTTGTAACATTGAGCCTAGATAACGAAATTTATTAGTTTGGTTTATCACTTTTTCTTCAATCTTTAACATTATGTTACTCAACATATCAATATTAAATTTACATTCCATAAATTGCGTTAAAATCTACTGATTTTTAGTCCCTTAGACTCTAAGGCTTTTTTCAAAGTATCTACTCTCATCGCTAAGCTTTCCTTTGAAGTGTCTACTAAAACTATATCATCCGCAAAACACATACACCATGGGACATCTTCTTGTATGCCCTTAGTAATCTCATCCAAAACTACGGCAAATAAATAAGAACTTAAGGTCGATCCTTGATGTAAACCGACTTTAATCGTAAAGTCATTAGTTTCTCCACATATAGTCCTTACTCTAGTCTTTTTGTTATATCACATGTGAACAGAATATATACATTAGAGACTGAATGAGAATGAAAAAGGAAAACTTTATGTTGTTTTTATCAAAAACAAAAGATTTATTAAACGCATAAAAATACAAGAGTGGACAAGATGTACACTGTGATAGATATATTAACTGACTACGAACAGCAACTAATTGACGTAAATAACGCCAAATGGGAAATAAGATGAAGATATCTCTCGTCTCAACTCTCTTTCATAAACTCTCAAATAGGTAGAATACCTCAAATGAGGCTACAAGGTGAGTATTTATATGGGGAAGATAGCTTATGCTCTAAGCTAAAGATCTATTAACAAGTATACCCCTAAGAGTTATGAAGCACGGACACTCTCCCAGAAGCCACGAGTCGGGTGTCGTGTCGAAACACGTATTATGTGCGCGCTCCGACACGTTGTGGACGCGCTGGGATATGCAAGTCCTTTTTTATTAGGTTTGGTTATGCTGGGACACGTCCAAGACATGTTGGGACATGTAAAAGGACACGTGAAATTAATTTTTTTTATTTTTTTTCTAATGTGATGGTAATCCTGCTTTATTTATGATTTTCAATGTTAAAGTGTATTTGAATTTTGTTTTGTATGGTCCATTTTTTTAATATCATGTTAAGAATGCTCTAATAATGTATTTTATGGAAAAAAATATGTTTCATTTCATTAATATATATATATAATACTTATTCTAGCATGTCGTATCCTAGTTTTTTTTGAAGAATCACGTGTCGCGTTTACGAGTCCATGCTTCATAGCCTAAGAGCCTTTACTACTCCTACCCCTCTAAATACTAAAGCAAAAGAAAATACAACGACATAACAAAATAAAAGAAAATAAAAATATTATAAAACCCTAAAAATGACGAAAATGCCCTCGAACTTCTTGATTCACATCATTCTCTCCCGCTCAATGTTTAAAAAGGCGCAAGGCGGGCCGAGGCGTTTTAGTCGTGGAGAGGCGAGGCGTAAGCCTCACCGAAAAGAAAAAAAAAAAGAGCAAAATAATATTAATAAAATACTAATAAAACCATCAAAATAAAATAACAAAGATATATAAAATAAAACTACAAAAAAAAAATCCTTGCGAACTTTCTCACATAGTTTGACATTTTTTTGTTGCCCCGAGATAATTTTTTAAAGAAAAGTAATTTGAGAAAATCAATTTTAACATTTTGGTTATTTTACAATATGACAATAAATTAATCAATGCAAAATCATTTTTTTAGCTTCATTCACATATTGGTATTGGTTATTTTTAATATGACAACCTAAGTTTATTGAAAAAAACAGCAACCTTTAAAATATGTTCAGTTTGGTTAAAGAAAACATATTAACTACATATTAATCTAAGTTGAGGACCAAAAAGGGTCCATAATCAGTGGATAAAACATAGTTTTTACATAATTCAACTACAAAAAAAACAAATTATTACTAAATTTTATAAGTTATTAGTAATAATTTTATCCTTCACATCTAAATTATTACTAATAACTTTGTAATAAAACATAGTTTTTACCAAAAAAAAAAACAGCAACTTTATTGGGAAAAAACAGTGAATAAAATGAAACATAAGTTTTACAAAAAAAAACGAAACCTTTTTAAAAAAAGTCATATTGAAGTGAATTTATAATATAAAAAATTTTTACACAAACACTGAATAAAACAAAGTTTTTACAAAAAAAAAAAACTAAAAAAGGTTTCTACCAACAAATAAAAAAGGCTTCTACCAAAAAAAAAAAACAAAGGCCTTATAAGTTTTTTAACCAAATAAAGGCCGGAACCCAAAAAAAATTAAAAACCAAATAAAGGCCGTAGAAGTTAACAGTTATTTTAAACAAATTTAAACACTGTTATTTCAACAAAATGAAGAAATCAACGCCAAAATTCTTACCTAGGGCCAGACAAAGGCCGAAACGGAAGAAAGTAAGGCCGGAATGAAGAAATCAACGTCGGAATGAAGAAACGATGGCCGCTAAAAGGTTTTTTTTACCCCCACACTAGAGGCATACGTCTCACAACCTTGAGACACACCGCCTCAGCCCACAAAGGCGTTAGCCTCAACTTTCACTCATGAGGCTTAAGCCTCGAGGCTATTTTCCTCGAGGCGTAGGCCTCGAGCGCCTTTTTAAACATTCCCCCCGCTTAAAACCAAGCTCGTTCTCAAACTTTCAAAAATTAGAGACTCGTGTGAAAAGTTCCAAAACTATGGGCCGAAAAGAGGAATAAAAACTCAAGGGGCCAAAAATAATTTTCTGAAAATTAAGGAAGTGCCCATCCTCCTGTTTTTCTCTTCTATCTTCTCCATCTCTCTTCGTTCTCTCGAACCACCCGTAAAAGGCCTCCTCCAGGGTGTCTTGTCCAGAACCAGACTTGTTTGCGGCAGCTCTGGTGGTTCCCTATCTGGATAGGTGTCACCCGAGGGATGTCCGATGCACCTACCTGAATCTGAGTAAATTCCGATCACCCCTGGTTGATTTCAGCCACAAAAATGTTGTTTGAAGTGGGTTCCAGCAGACCTGCTTGTGCCCGAATGAAGGACAACCACCGTAGGGTGGTTTAGCGGGCCGATCTGCACTGTTTGATTATTCTGGTAAAATTCCTGCGAGCAACCGCCACTGTCGACACCCCCGGTCACCACTGGATATGAGGATGTTGGGTTAGGGTTTGTTGGGGTAGCTTTTTTAGGGGGGTAGGGGTTGGAGATGGTTGCGAAAGCGTGGGTTGAAGCATTGTAATGGCTAGGGTTAGGGTTAGAGTTTTGGATGGTGGTGGAAGGGAGGCGAGCCTCGAGATCGTCAAGTCGCGCTAAGAGGTGGTTCAAAATGCCCTCGAGCTTCTCGATTCACATCAAACAATCTGCGATTGACATGACAAAAACAATTTTACTACAACCTAGTAACAACCCTCTGCAACTAACAAGACACTTGAAAAAATAATACACCTCAACAAAATGTTGTTGTGCACTCACTGTAATACCCCGTATTTTTATGCTATATTAATTTGGGGATTTATTAAATTTAATGTGAATTAATTATTTATATAAATCCGGAAATTAATTATGTTATAATTATTAACGTGATGAGAGTTAGTAATTATGGGAAATTTGTTGAATATTACTAATGAGCAAAGTAATATATAATATTGGTTATATTAAATGTCACGAGTGAATAAAATGACAATTTTGAAAATTTGAGCCGGGACGCGCCCGTGTCACGTCGGGACTAAATGTTGATGAATAAAAGTGAATATATTATAAGTCGTTTGTATGGTCGTTTTGAGTGCGTCAAAGTGTCCGGAAGGGTCGAGATAGTCAAAAAAGTGTACCCGGGGGTTTAGTTTGGGTCTCGGGGAGTTTTTAGGCTTAATTAGTACCCCGGGACGGCATTGTGGACATTTCGCATTTTTGGGTAATTAAACCCACGAAATTTCAAGGGATATATCATATGTCTAAGGTTGCCTTCTAGGGTTAAAACAACCAAAGACAAGTGACGGCCATAGGAGAGGGAAGGAGACAGCTTTCAAAGCAATCCAAGGCCCAAAATCCATCCGTTTGCACCGCCACCACCACCAACAGCGTAGATCGCGCGACGGGGAACGCATCCACACCAAATTCGTCATCAAACCAGAACTCTGAAAATCCCAGGCAAGTGTTTATCCTGCTTATTTTCGTTGATGCATCACTCATGTTAGTCTAGGGATGATTAGGATGAGTTTATGGAAGAAAACCCAAATTTGAGATAGGAAATCCCTGTAGTAATGATTTGAATGTTATTCTGGAAACCCCTTCACATGTAGAGGATTAAACCACGAAATTATGATGTTTTAGAAGAAGAAAATTCTGGAAAAGATTTATTAGAACCATACTAAAGAAATTCTAGGGTTCTTGAGATTTTTATAAAGTTTTTGCCTATAAATCAATGATTAGTGACGGAAATTTACATGCTTTACGTAGAAGATACATAAAATGAGATTATAATGTTAGTAGTACAAATTTCTGGGCGATTGGGGATAAAATGTTTGGATTTGGAGGAGGTTATGTGATAGAACCCGTAACTGATTAACTGCAGAATTCGCCATACCTGTTTGATCGATCGATCGAGCCAAGAGCTTCGATCGATCGAAGGATCGATCGATCGAGCCCCAGACCTCGATCGATCGACCCCTTCTAGCAGACTCATATTTCCCCTTTTTAAATTAGTTGAACTCAATTTAATGAGAAATAATTCTTGGACACCCTTATTAAAATGTTTTGGGAGATAAAGAAGACTAGTAGGACATATGAATAATTTTGGAACCTTTAATGTAAGACAAGAGTTGTATTTTTGGGATACTTACATATAAGGGACGATGAAACTATGTATTAAAGGGAGAGACGCGTAAGATAGTTACGTTGGAACATAAATGAATACCTACTGAATTTTTCACTTGAGAGGATAGAGTCCATGAGTATTACGTAGTAAGTTGGAAAAAGCCCTCGAATCAAAGTAAGAAATGAACGGTTATACGTGAGAACTAAATAATGAGATATGAGGACAAATGTCGTAATTATGGGATTTTAGATGTATCTAAATTGATATGGTAATATTAGTATAGTTATATGACTGTGTTTATGCATATACTATCTATGTGTGAAAATCGTGCCCGCGCTACTTGTTATCCCTGAGGTTATCGCGCTGGGACAGTCTTATCTCAATGGGACCTTTATGGGGGATATTGACTCGTACCCTAGAAGATAGATATCCTTGGTACAGGCTATCGAATCGATAGTTCAGACGGTCCTAAGAGACGTCGGGGATTGTGCTATCCTCTTAGAGACTTGGAATCTATGCTTCGCCTCAATATTGTTTGTGTATGTGTTAATACAGTTCAAGAGTGATTCCGAACTTGTATTTCCCTTAGTATGAGAGATACGGGGATTGGATAGAAGAGTATGCACGCACCATAATTATTATGTGGGGTGCTGTTAGAATATATATATTATACGAGTATTTAATATATATATGAAATTCTGAAATTTGGAACTGCCTACTGTGCTATGGTAAGTAAGAAATGAATTTTGAATTTAAATTTGGAAATACTTGTGTTGAAAAGTATAATATGACACTGGGAAACTTTATTAATAAATAAAGTTAAAATGAGAGCTTCGTTACTAAATGAAATTTTCCTTTTAAACAATTATATTGTTCAGTTTTAAATCTTACGAGTACCCTAAGATAAGTTAGACCATTGGGAAGTTTAGTGCGATATAAGATAAGATAATCCGTTGGGAAGGTTAGTACGATAGGCGTGCACATTAGAAGAGAGGTGAGAATTTCTCAAGAGAGTGCCGCACTAATATGTTGTTGCATCGGCCTGTAAACATTTTAAATACTTGCTAAACGAATTTTAAATCATTTACACCATCGGGCTCTGACCCGTTTCTATTTCCCTCTCTCTTGTATATATATGTATATATTACAGATGCCCAACCACATGGGCGTCTTGCGTAGGATCCCTTGGAAGGAACGCGCTGCAGCTTAGGTGGGAGTTGCAGGCCTCTTGCTTAGACGATTTCATTTATTTGACTCCACTCCTAGCATATTCATTTAGTGGGGCATGTGTCGCCCTTTCCAGTATTCGGTTGTTTATTTGGACTTTGTGATTCAGTTATTTCTAGTATTGTCACTTTGGAATTTATTACTGTCCGGATGTTTTACTTTGAGTTTTAATTGTTGGGATTTAGTTGTTGAATGTTTAAACTATTTGGATAAAATGTTCCAGGATTATTGTGGTGTGAATCTTTAATATTGAATTGTTGTAAATAATTAAATCTTTGTTTTTAAAATAAAATTTGGAAGGTAATGTTTAAAAATGGTTTTGACACTTAGCTTAATTAATTAGGGTGTTTAAATTGGAAAAGTTATTTTTACGACAGTGATGCTAAGAATGAACCAACTGTTCACCTTGATTTTAATTTAATAAAGGAGTGATCGCCCGGTATTTAATTAGGCGGGGTGTGACAGGTGGTATCAGAGCATCAGGTTCAAGTGTCCTTAGGATCTGTACGGCTTATTTCGCTTTCAGCTTAACATTTTGCTATAGAGCCCTATTATAGGATTGTTGTATTCCTGCTTTTACGTTTACGTCTTCAGCTATTTGAGATTTGATAATAACAGTAGACTAATGAATTTCTTCACGTTTCAGATGCCTCCGAGACGTGCACCAAAGGATAGGCGTGCCCAAGCCGAGCAGCCAGTAGCTCCGGCACAGGGTACAATGAATGCTAATGAGGTAGCCGCTATTGTTGCTCAGACGGTGAATGCCGCGCTAGCGGTGGTTCAGCAGGCTCCACCCCAGATTCAGGCAGTGGCGCCAGTACCTGCACAGCTTCCATCTGCGTGGGAGCGGGTTAGGGATGCCTTTCAGAAGGCGCATCCCCCTGAGTTCTCTGGTAGTTCAGATATCATCATCGTCAGTCAATGGAAGAAAGATATTCAGCGGCATCTTCGTATGTATGAGTGCACAGACGTGCAGAAACAGTTGTTGGCTTCCTTTAAGCTGGTGAGGGCCGCTTTGCAGTGGTGGGAGTCCACCACCACCTTGGAGGAGAGGGACACGATCCCGATTCAGTCATTCTGGGAGCGGTTTAACCGCAAGTACTTTCCACCCGTCGTGCAGACTGAGATGAGGCAGAAATTATTGAACTTGAAACAGGAGAATTCTACCGTTGCTGAGTATGAAGAGTTCACGAGACTTCTCACCATAGTGCCAGATGAGGCACCCACTGAGGGTAAGAAGATAATGATGTTTGTGGACGGGTTAGTTTGGAGGATCCGTCAGCATCTTATAGGGAATTTGTCTCTGAGTACATTCATAGATGTACTCAATGTTGCCTTACTACACTGCCAGGATCACCGCTTCCATCTGCAGGGAAGCAAGAGAGCAGGAGAGTCCAGACAGCAGGGCAGGACCGGGGGTAGTAGTGCTAGTGGAGCACCGACATCTCAAGGACAGACTCGTCAGCACGAGCAGAGTTCCCATCAGGGGGACCTTGCTAAGTAATTCCGTTCAGGTGATTCCAGACAGGGATTTGGGGGTTATAGGCAGGGCCAGCCTAATCTGCAAGGCCAGCAAGGCCAACACCGACAGCAACAGGATTAGCAGCAGGGCCAACCGGGCCAACAGCGTTTTCATCAGGGCCAACAGGGACAGTGGCGGGGTGGTAACGGCCAGCAGGGCCGTGGTCAGCAGGGTCAGAGGGGAGGAAATTTCAAAGGCCGATGTTTTGGGTGCGGTAAGCATGGCCGTAGGCGCCAAGATTGTCCAGAGGGAGGGAGGGCCCCACAGCAACAGGGTGCCCGTAATGAGCCACAGAAGCCACTTTTTCCAGCTGCCCTCCCAGCACCAGCCCAGGTGCCAGCCCTACCAGCCCTACCATCAGCTCCAGTGCAGCAGGGGCAGTTACAGTATGGACGTGTCTATAACGTCCACCCGTGGTTCAAAGTCTCTGTATCGGTCCCGGTATCGGACACCCGATTTTCAACTCGGTCGCGGTATCGGGCAATACGCAAATATACACTATTTAGAGAGTGCAAAAAATTCCGGAAAAAATGTAGAAAATTTTAAAAAAATAAGATTAACAATGTGGACCAATGAGATACATTCAAACCCATCATTCAATATGCATTGCATTGTAGAATTAGTTATACTGAAGAGCGACAGAGTTGTTAGATTAAATATTGCATAGTAAACCAATAATAATATTGAAAAACAAAAATGTACATTTTGTTTTAACAACAATGTATATTTTTTTACATTTTCACAAAAACATACAGAAGGACATTGTTACAACAATGTAAATTTTTTTAACAACAATGTACATTTTTGTACATTTTTACAAAAATGTATATTTTTTTTTACATTTTTATAAAAACGTACAAAAGAATATTTTTTACAAAAATGTACATTTTTATAAAAACGTACAAAAGGACATTTTTACAAAAATGTACATTTTTTTTAACAAAAATATATACTTTTTTTTACAAATATGTACAAATATATATTTTTTTACAAAAATGTACATTTTTTTTAACAAAATAACATTTGTACAGAAATGTAAATTTTTTACAAACATAAATGTACATTATATATTTTTTGTAAAAGATTTGATATTTTTTGTAAAAAAATAACATTTCTTTGAAAAAAGAGTTTTAGTAGAGTCATTTTAAAAAAAAAAAGAGTATTACTTTTTAAAAGATTTATATATTTTTTTTAGTAGTCATTTTAAAAAAAAAGAGTTTTATGTTTTAAAAAATTAATGTTAATACTTTTGAAAAAGTAATACCATTCTGTAAATGTTACAATATATTTTCAACAACGAAGAAATATGGTAAAAGATAAAAGTTCTATCAAAAATTAAAACAAAATATGATAATATCGTTTGAATCGGTTGTCTCGGCCGATATCGCGGTTGTCTAGATCGATATCGCGGCGAGGCGTCTCGAAATCGGTTGTCTCGGGCGATATCGCGGCTGTCTCGGCCGAGTCAGTGTTTTTTTTTAAACGTCTCTCGGTATCGGATTGGTACCCTCCGATTCCGAGTTGACTCGACCGATACTTTGAACCATGCGTCCACCAGGCAGCAGCTCCACAGGCACCACCCGCGATTGAGGGTATGTTTCCTATCCATGGTACTATGGGTCGAGTTTTGTTCGATACTGGGGAGACACATTGTTTTATAGCTACGCATTTCGCGAAGGCCTTAGGGTTATTAGCCACAGCAGAGAGCACTGTAACGTGTGTAGACTCACCACTGGGGAATGGTTCGCTTATTTTCTTTATATGCCGAGAAGTGGGGGTAGAGATTGGTAGTTTGGTATTACCTGCAGATATGTTAGTCTTAGATATATGCATGAGCATGACGTTATTATCGGTATGGATTGGCTCGCTGCTTACAGGGCCATGATAGATTGTTTTGGTGGGAGTATTGTCTTTGCCATTCCGGGGCAAAAGATGTTTGTAGTGGCGATGCCTCGCCCAGAGGGAGGCTCGACCGCTCATTTGTATTACATAGAGGAGGATACCTCTAAGGAGGTTGTGATTCCCTTAGACTCGATCCCAGTTGTTCGTGAGTATTCCGATGTATTCCAGGAGGTACCAGGCCTACCCCCCAGTCGAGAGATAGACTTTGTCATAGATTTATTACCGGATACTAGACCGATAGCACGTGCTCCATACCGTATGGCTCCGGTAGAAATGCGAGAGTTACGAGATCAGATAGAGCAGCTGTTAGGTCAGGGCTTCATTCGCAGGAGTACCTCACCTTGGGGTGCTCCAGTCTTGTTTGTGAAGAAAAGAAATGGTTCGCTGAGGTTATGTGTGGACTACCGGGAGTTGAACAAAGTCACGATACGGAATAAGTATCCGTTGCCTCGAATCGATGATCTGTTCGACCAGCTGAGGGGAGCAACTTTCTTTTCGAAGATAGATCTGAGGTCGGGGTACCATCAGCTACGTATTAGGGAGCAGGATGTTTCAAAGACTGCCTTCTTGACGAGATATGGGTCTTACGAGTTCAGAGTGATGCCATTCGGCCTCACAAATGCTCCAACCGTGTTCATGGACTTAATGAACCGAGTGTTCAGAGAGTTCTTGGATCAGTTTGTCATCGTCTTCATAGATGACATTTTGATATATTCACACTCCGAGGAGGAGCATGCCGAGCACTTGAGACAAGTTCTTCAGACTCTACGAGAGCATCAGTTGTATGCTAAGTACGAGATGTGCGGATTCTGGTTGCGAGAAGTACAGTTCTTGGGGCATGTTGTTTCTGAACAGGGGATAGCAGTTGACCCGAGTAAAGTGTCAGCGGTAAGGGAGTGGGGACAACCCACGACACCGACGGAAGTGCGTAGTTTCTTGGGGTTGGTCGGATACTACAGGAGATTCATTCGGGGATTCTCCAAAATAGCGGGTCCATTGACGAACCTGACTCGCAAAGGGGTACCATATGTTTGGGATGATGCTTGTCAATTGGCTTTCAACGAGCTGAAAGACAAGCTTACTTCAGCGCCAGTCCTTGCTTTACCGAAGCCGGGTGTGGAGTACCTGGTTTACACCGATGCCTCTTTACGGGGACTTGGGGGAGTACTTCAGCAGGAGGAGAAGGCTATAGCTTTTGCCTCCCGCAAAAGCGGTCGTTTTTGCATTGAGAATATGGAGGCACTATTTATTGGGGGAGAAATTCCGTTTATTCACAGACCACGAGTCACTGCAGTACCTGTTCACTCAGCGAGAGCTGAATATGCGTCAGCGCATATGGTTAGAGTTTGTGAAGGACTATCAGTTCGGCATACAGTACCATCCGGGGAAGGCCAACGTAGTTGCTGATGCGTTGAGCCGTAGACCAGTAGACGAGGTAGCAGACGTCTGGAAAGCAAAGTGGAAGGAGTTAGGCCACCAGGACGCAGTAGCCTGTTCCTTCATATCTGTTATGACAGTGACACCCGAGATTTTACGAGGGTGATACAGGCACAAACCGCAGACCCGTTTTGCCAGGAGCAGATTGTACGACTCTTAGCTGAGGGTGCTGAGTCCTATTCTGTTATTCTGATGGGGGTTTGAGGTTTAATGGGAGATTGATGGTTCCAGAAGGAGCAGAATTACGTCATACAGTGATGACCCAGTCTCACGAGTCCCGATTTGGGGTACATCCTGGAGGAGATAAGATGTACCAGGATATGAGGAGGCAATACTGGTGGAGTGGGATGAAGGACATTGCTGAGTTCGTGTCCAAGTGTTCTACCTGCCAGCTGGTAAAGGTGGGCCATCAGAAACCGTCGGGGTTGCTTCAGCCATTGGAAGTACCCGCGTGAAAGTGGGAGAGTATTTCCATGGATTTTATTACAGGGTTGCCTACATCACAGCGGGGCCACGACTCTATCTGGGTGATTGTAGACCGTTTGACCAAGGTGGCTCATTTTGTGCCGGTGCGGACAGACTATACCACGGGTCAGTATGCTCAGTTGTTCATTGCTGAGATTGTCAGATTACATGGGGTGCCCCTGAATATTGTGTCAGATAGAGACAAGATTTTCGTGTCGCGTTTTTGGGAAAGCTTTCAGGAGGCTATGGGTACTGAGTTGAGGTTGAGTTCAGCTTATCACCCACAGACAGATGGACAGACAAAGCGTACTAATCAGATGTTGGAGGATATGCTACGCATGTGTGTTCTTGATTTTGGAGGAGGTTGGGAGCCACATCTTCCACTGGTAGAGTTTGCTTATAATAACTCTTATCAGTTTACTATTGGCATGGCTCCATTCGAAGCTTTGTACGGCAGGCCTTGTCGTTCCCCAACTTGTTGGCTCGAGGTGGGGGATAACAAGTTGCTAGGACCAGAGGTGATTCAGGAAACCTCCGCGAGGATTGAGATGATCAGGAGTCGCATTCGAGTAAGCCAGGACAGGCAGAAAAGCTACGCCGATGCAAAACGGTTCTTCCGGGAGTTTAATGTGGGGGACCAAGTGTTACTACGTGTATTTCCTATGAAAGGAGTGATGTGGTTCGGGAAGAAAGGGAAATTGGCCCCGAGGTACGTGGGACCATTTCCCATCATCGAGAGGATTGGGCCGGTAGCATACAGATTGGGACTGCCAGAGCAATTACATCGCATGCACGATGTATTCCACATCTCGTCGTTGAGACGATATCTTCGGGATGATATGGCCCATACCCATATTGCGATAGATGAGATAGACTTATAGCCTGACAACTCTTACGAGGAGAGACCGGTGGCTATCCTAGACCATAGCGAGAGAAGATTGAGGTCGAAGGTAGTTCCATGTACGAGTCCAGTGGGAGCACCATAATGTGGAGGAGTCCACTTGGGAGCACGAGGCAGATATGCGCGAGAGATACCCAGATTTATTCTTACCAGGTACGCCTTATTTTTCGAATTTCGGGACGAAATTCCGTTATTAGGGGGAAAGTATGTAATACCCCGTATTTTTATGCTATATTAATTGGGGATTTATTAAATTTAATGTGAATTGATTATTTATATAAATCCGAAAATTAATTATGTTATAATTATTAACGTGATGAGAGTTAGTAATTATGAAAAAATTATTGAATATTACTAATGAGCAAAGTAATATATAATATTGGTTATATAATATTGGTTATCTTAAATATCACGAGTGAATAAAATGACAATTTTAAAAATTGGAGTCGGGACGCGCCCGTGTCACGTCAGGACTAAATGTTGATGAATAAAAGTGAATATATTATAAGTCGCTCGTATGGTCGTTTTGAGTGCGCCAAAGTGTCCGGAAGGGTCGAGATAGTCAAAAAAGTGTACCCGGGAGTTTAGTTTGGGTCTCGGGGAGTTTTTAGGCTTAATTAGTACCCCGGGAGGGCATTGTGGACATTTCGTTTTTTTGGGTAATTAAACCCACGAAATTTCAAGGGATATATCAGATGTCTAAGGTTGCCTTCTAGGGTTAAAACAACCAAAGACAAGTGACGGCCATAGGAGAGGGAAGGAGAGAGCTTTCAAAGCAATCCAAGGCCCAAAATCCATCCGTTTGCACCGCCACCACCACCAACCGCGTAGATCGCGCGACGGGGAACGCATCCACACCCAATTCGTCATCAAACCAGAACTCTGAAAATCCCAAGCAAGTGTTTATCTTGCTTATTTTCGTTGATGCATCACTCATGTTAGTCTAGGGATGATTAGGATGAGTTTATGGAAGAAAACCCAAATTTGAGATAGGAAATCGCCTGTAGTAATGATTTGAATGTTATTCTGGAAACCCCTTCACATGTAGAGGATTAAACCACGAAATTATGATGTTTTAGAAGAAGAAAATTCTAGAAAAGATTGATTAGAACCATGCTAAAGAAATTCTAGGGTTCTTGAGATTTTTATGAAGTTTTTGCCTATAAATCAATGATTAGTGACGGAAATTTACATGCTTTACGTAGAAGATACATAAAATGAGATTATAAAGTTAGTAGTACAAATTTCTGGGCGATTGGGGATAAAAAGTTTGGATTTGGAGGAGGTTATGTGAAAGAACCCGTAACTGATTAACTGCAGAATTCGCCATACCTGTTTGATCGATCGATCGAGCCAAGAGCTTCGATCGATCGAAGGTTCGATCGATCGAGCCCCAGACCTCGATCGATCGACTCCTTCTGGCAGACTCATATTTCCTCTTTTTAAATTAGTTGAACTCAATTTAATGAGAAATAATTCTTGGACACCCTTATTAAAATGTTTTGGGAGATAAAGAAGACCAGTAGGACATATGAATAATTTTGGGACCTTTAATGTAAGACAAGAGTTGTATTTTTGGGATACTTACATATAAGGGACGATGAAACAATGTATTAAAGGGAGAGACGCGTAAGATAGTTACGTTGGAACATAAATGAATACCTACTGAATTTTTCACTTGAGAGGATAGAGTCCATGAGTATTACGTAGTAAGTTGGAAAAATCCCTCGAATCAAAGTAAGAAATGAACGGTTATACGTGAGAACTAAATAATGAGATATGAGGACAAATGTCGTAATTATGGGATTTGAGATGTACCTAAATTGATATGGTAATATTAGTATAGTTATATGACTGTGTTTATACATATACTATCTATGTGTGAAAATCGTGCCCGTGCTACTTGCTATCCCTGAGGTTACCGCGCTGGGACAGTCTTATCTCGATGGGACCTTTATGGGGAATATTGACTCGTACCCTAGAAGATAGATATCCTTGGTACAGGCTATCGAATCGATAGTTCAGACGGTCCTAAGAAACGTGGGGGCATGTGCTATCCTCTTAGGGACTTGGAATCTATGCTTCGCCTCAATATTGTTTGTGTATGTGTTAATACAGTTCGAGAGTGATTCCGAACTTGTATTTTCCTTATAGTATGAGAGATACGGGGATTGGATAGCAATGGATGCACGCACCATAATTTTTATGTGGGGTGCTGTTAGAATATATATATTATACGAGTATTTAATATATATATGAAATTCTGAAATTTGGAACTGCCTACTGTGCTATGGTAAGTAAGAAATGAATTTTGTATTTAAATTTGGAAATACTTGTGTTGAAAAGTATAATATGACACTGGGAAACTTTATTAATAAATAAAGTTAAAATGAGAGCTTCGTTACTAAATGAAATTTTCCTTTTAAACAATTATATTGTTCAGTTTTAAATCTTACGAGTAACCTAAGATAAGTTAAACCATTGGGAAGTTTAGTGCGATATAAGATAAGATAATCCGTTGGGAAGGTTAGTACGATAGGCGTGCACATTAGAAGAGATGTGAGAATTTCTCAAGAGAGTGCCGCACTAATATGTTGTTGCATTGGCGTGTAAACATTTTAAATACTTGCTAAACGAATTTTAAATCATTTACACCATCGGGCTCTGACCCGTTTCTATTTCCCTTTCTCTCTTGTATATATATGTATATATTACAGGTGCCCAGCCACAGGGGCGTCTTGCGTAGGATCCCTTGGAAGGAACGCGCTGCAGCTTAGGTGGGAGTTGCAGGCCTCTTACTTAGACGACTTCATTTATTTGACTTCACTCCTAGCATATTCATTTAGTGGGGCATGTGTCGCCCTTTCCAGTATTCAGTTGTTTATTTGGACTTTGTGATTCAGTTATTTCTAGTATTGTCACTTTGGAATTTATTACTGTCTGGATGTTTTACTTTGAGTTTTAATTGTTGGGATTTAGTTGTTGAATGTTTAAATTATTTGGATAAAATGTTCCAGGATTATTGTGGTGTGAATCTTTAATATTGAATTGTTGTATATAATTAAATCTTTGTTTTTAAAATAAAATTTGGAAAGTAATGTTTAAAAATGGTTTTGACACTTAGCTTAATTAATTAGGGTGTTTAAATTGAAAAAGTTATTTTTACGACAGTGATGTTAAGAATGAACCAACTGTTCACCTTGATTTTAATTTAATAAAGGAGTGATCGTCCGGTATTTAATTAGGCGGGGTGTGACACTCACTTAATCACATTCGCCCCTTACATCAAAATGGTATTAAAGTCATGTTGCTTCTTGATGTGGTAATCATTGTTGTAGTATGAGCTGTGGGTAAGACTAGCCAGACCTGACGTAAACTACACGTCAAAAGACTCATAAACAAATCTAAGCACACTTTTAGAGAGAGAGACCCTTTTTTATTTCAAAATTCAAATCTTCCTCAAATAACGCTTACATGGGTGTATTTAAAGGGAAGGGGTAGCTTAGGCTCTAAGCTAATGCTTTAATTACAAAAATACCCTTTATTGTCTTTTGCTACTTCTACCTCTAAATACTAAAGTAAAAGAAAATACAATGACATCATAAAAGAAAAGAACATAACAAAAATACAATAAAATGCAATAAAACCCTAAAAAGAGTCCATTTCCATCACTCTCCCCCTCTTAAGACCAAGCTCGTCCTCGAGCGTTCAAAAAAATTGGAGACTCGTGAGGAAATTCCAAAAAAAAATGTGTCAAAAACTTGTGGGGGGCAAAAATTAATTTTTGAAAATTGAGGAGTGCATATCCCACAATTTTTCTTCTCGTTTCTTCTTCTCTTTTTCTTCACCTAAACGGAACCTTCTTCCAGTCAAAAATCATCGTTTCGAAGCATCTAGAAGGGTTTGGGCTTGGATTTGTTAGCATAAACAGATTTTGGGCACAGCTAGGGCAAAATCCTAGGTTTTGGAGGTTGTTTTGGGGTCCAAGGGGTGGGGCGAGAGGCTGGGGTGGGTTCCGGACCGGGGTTAGTTGGGTTTTGGGTTCGGGCGAGCTACGGTTTAGGCCGGTGGCAGCAGGGGGATTGTTGGGGTGGTCGGCTGGTGGTTTTTGGGCAGCGGGTAAGATGGGGTCTGGGCAAAGGGTGGGGGGGTAGGCCAGGGGGTTTGGGTGGTGGGGGTAGACTAGGGTTTTAAATGGATAGGCTAGGGTTAGGGTTAGAGTTTTGAGTGGTGGTGGGAGGTTGAGTCTTGAAAGAGATGAGTTGGAAGAGAAGTTTAAATTTCTTGTTGAATTCTAGGATTTGTTGACCAATCATGTGCTTCAACTCTTGAATGCCCTCTCTCCATTCTTGTATCCCCTCTTGTTGTTGTCTGGATTTTTTGGGAGCCATTGGGAGTAGCGTACGATTTTGACAAAAATAAACCGATACACAAACACCAATATGCAGCGACACCCACTCTGATATCAATTTGACGTAAACTACACGTCAAAAAGGCTCCTAAACAAATCTAAATACACACTTTTAGAGAGAGAAACACTCTATTTTATTTCAAAATTCAAGTCTTCTTCAAATGAGGCTTACATGGGGGTATTTAAATGGGAGGAGTAGCTTAGACTCTAAGTTAATGCTCTAATTACAAAAATGCCCTTAATTGCCTTCTGCGACTTCTACCTCTAGATACTAAAGTAAAAGAAAATACAATGACATAATAAAATAAAAGAAAATAACAAAAATACAATAAAATGCAATAAAACTCTAAAAAGGGCCCATTTCCATCAAGACCACCCCACCAAATTCTACCCTCGCATGAAAGGTCAAGTGGCCTCTTCCACCATCCTGTCAGACCATGGCCACAAAACAAACCAGCCCTATTATATCGCAAGAGTGTCCAAAAACTCCACAAAGAAATGACGTGTGTGAAATGACTAAGTACAGCCAAAAGAATGTTCAACTTGTAATGAATCTTTAATGGAGAATGCCCCTCCCAATCGAAGCATTTTGATTTTGCTCTCTCAAAATAATCCACAACACACAAGGCAGTATGAACAACCACCTTTTACAATCCTCCTTCCTCACACGGCACCTTGATAAGCCAAAATCAATTCAGAGGTCATCCTCTGTATAACCCACACCATCCCTATGAGTGCTAACACTGAGCTTCATAAGCATCTAGTGACCTCACAACACATCAAGAGATGGTCCACAGTCTCCTCCGCCGCCTCACAAAGCCAACATCTACTCACTAAATGCTTTCCCTACACAGCAAAATATTATATATAATATATAAGTTGTTATTATCTCATTCTCTAACCCACTTTGTCTTCGCCTTTTGATTCCACCATTCATCCTTTAAAATTATCTATTCGAATTCGGTCTTTAAATTACATATTCGGTTTTGTAGATTCTCAATTATTATAACCTTCCAACGCAGCTTTTACTTGATGTCCATTATGACCTTTCCCAAGTTTTTCAAATGTTATTAATCCTCTCTCCACTTGATCCTTTTTAGCACTGCATTCTTCTCCAATCTAACCTCAGCGAGGACAATTATATTTTATTCCTTCATACTTGACTTGACTGCTCCCCAATTACCTAATAAGCTTATTTCCATCACTGCTATCCCCCTATGTGTTCCCACCATGATCTAAAATTATTTCTACTGCTTTGTGTTACAGCAACATATTTTTGAATCTTAGAGTATTCATATTAGACCACAGGTATTACGCTTCACTTAACTTAATATACCTTAATTTCATCTCCCTTATGAATGTATCAAACTCTATCATAATGGTAGCAACAGTACTTATCTATATATTTCCTTTTACCCTAACAATACAAATCTGAATTTTTGGTTCAACCTCTTTTGTTGCTCTTTTTTTTTCCTTCTAAAATCCCTAACATTCCATTAGAAAATCATCACTGCATTAGGTGCCCTAAAATGGATAATTGATACTTAAAAACCTTATTTTGATAAGATAGAGGACATGAATCACTGGTATTTCTATGTCACGATTTATTTCAAACCGAATAAAACAATTCATTTTAACATTTACTCTGCAAAAAAAATGTCATACAAAAATACATATGTGCGTGTAGAGAGAGAAAATGTTTTACCTGTAGAAATGAAAGATCTGGAGAGGAAGTTTTGCTCAAGATTGCAAAGGTATCTGAGCTTCGGACTGAAATATACTTTGTATTGTATTGTGACCAAAGCTCTCGTTTTCTTCGCTATATAAGCTACTTTCTACTCAAGCTTTGTCTCATGCCTATACCAAAATCCTATTTTCACCCCAATCTTTTGAACTATGTTCCAAAAACACCTCTCCTAGATTTGATATTTTGAAATGACATCCAATTCTCTCCACCTTTTAGGGCTCCAAATTGACCTTGCGTTAAAATTTTAACCCCGGACTCTTTTCTAAGCGAGCTTCAGCTACATGTGTTTGAATCCGAATTGGGCCCGTGTCCAAAATATAAAAAATAAATTTATACATACATATATATATATATACAGTCATGCTCTTGTGCGGACCGGACATATGTCACCTGGCGGTGAGCCCAGAAAAGAGAGAGAGTGTGCCTATAATTTAGGCGGTAATTTCTAGGCGCACCTTTAGGCGACACATGTCCGGTCCGCATTCTTAAAATGCGGGTTAGTCCGCACAAGAGCATTATATATGTGTGTGTGTGTGTGTGTGTGTGTGTGTGTGTGTGTGTGTGTGTGTGTGTGTGTGTGTGAGAGAGAGAGAGAGAGAGAGACTCTCATACATACTGCTGACGCAGATCATTTTTTTAAAAATATTAAAAAAAAAATTGAGTTGAGTTTTGTTGTGTAGTATTTAAACATTTCAAATGATCCATATAAAATAATCAGTTTAAAATAAAATAAAAAATCAATTTTAAAAAAATCGATCAAACATTCGCATCTTTTAAAGTGCTTTAAAAGTTACGAAAGTTTTACCGATTTTGTAAAATAGCAAAAAATGTTACTTTGAACTGGGTTTTTTTTATATTGGTCTCGTGAAATGTTTAAACATCATATAAAAAAATTAGGCCGCAACATTTTTTTTTCTATTTCACTATATATATATATATATATATATTATTCAAATGAATGTAACTTGTTATGGATTTGGAAAATAGATATAAGAGATTAAACAATACTTTTTTTATTTTATTCTTTCATCATAACACTTTTTAAATTTGTGATTTTTATTTAAGGTTTATTTTAATATCTATGGTTATTTAAGACTTAAATGAAACAATATTTAAAAAATTATGCTCATTTCGATTTCATGTCGCCCCGAACTCAGGCCCCGAGCCCATAATATAATATGAACCGGGCTCGACCCATGAGGCTTACTTTCATTTCAAGCTGAACTCGGGCTTTGGAAGACATAATTTAATTCGGGTTGAGCGTGAGAAAACCCAAGCTCGGCTCACTCAACCCAATTTACAAGCCTAGAGGCATTCGATTATTATAAAAGGAAATTATTAAATGTGCCCACCAAATTTTGAATCTTACCTTTATTTTAGTAAATATGCAAATTAACCTTTATTTTTTACATCTAATTGCAATTCACCCATCAAGAAATGGTGGCGTAAGTTACATGTTTTCTAAAATTGGGGTGAAATGCATAGTTTTGTGGATACATTAAAAGTTCCCCGCTAAAAATGTACATAAATAATTCATTCTTCTACAGAGTTAGGAAGAAGCATAAGTGGTTTGGTGTGATTGTCTCTTATACATTTAATAATTTTCTAGAAAGACATTGTTATACAAATATGAGGAAAAAATAGATTATGTGATATTCTTAAGATTATTATTCTTTAAAATTTTGTAATTAAACAATATAAAATGTTATGATGAGTAAAAAAATCATTATTTATTAAGAGTGTTAGCCTATAAATATACCCAAGAGGGGGATGAATTAAGTATATGGATTTTAATGAAAATTATAAAACTTTCTTAACTTTGTGTAAAGATTAACTACAATATGATAAATCAAATCAAGCGTAAATAATTAATTAACAATAAGTATAGGTAGTTAAGAGAGAGAGTTTCGAGGAACTTTACAAATCGAGCTTTTAATGTGATTCAGCCACAGCCTACATCCACACTCGAGACGATACTCGAGAAACTTCACTATCTTCGGTTCACTTAAGGCAGAACCAAAATCCTTACAAGGAATAACACCTTACAAACCATAATCAACAAGACGTTAAACTCGTCCTTGCCCAAGTGGTCCACGCAAGAGGCCAATGTTTTTAAAGGCCTTGACTCCCCTCAACAACGGTACTATCGACCGAGAAGATACAATGAAGTTTACCGTAAGTCACAATAATGTGATTCGTAACCAAAATGTAAAGCAAAATAGCTTTACTAAAACAATAATGAAATGGGTTTACTTTCTCTCTCTAGACTAGTAAACAGACAAGTTATCACAAGTATAATGCTCAACTGAATCTTGGGTTAAAGCTTTAGCACAAGTGATTAATAGGTTTATAACTTTTCTAAATAGTGATTGATGGTGGAGATTGAAACTTAAATGAATTTTGGGAAAGTTTGGCTTCAATGGATTTTCTTGCTTGAAATGGGTTTGGGACTTAGTTTCCCTCTCTATAAAACATGGGGATATTGACACAAACTTGGATATGAAACATTACTCAATGGGATTGTTATTGTAAGCTTGTGTGTTTGATGGAGGAACCCAAGGTATCCTTTATGGGCTTTCAATGAGCAACTACCCATTAAAGGTTAGTAAGGTAATTAAGGGATCACTTGGAATTCAAATTTGAAAATTAGCTATTATGAAAATTTGGGTTTTTAAATTATTGTAGTAGACTATACATTTAGTATAGTTGACTAAACCATTCCATCATTTGAGGCGGATCCAATTGGCCTTAATAGTTGGGTTTGTCTCAATGTATAGTTGACTATACATTGAGTTACAATCGGCTATTCATACTTAAAGAACTCTCCTTAGGTCCCTAGTACCTCCCTCCATCACTAGAAACCCAAGTCATACCCCGAGTACCGACCTAGAAGCCATCGGACACTCTCAGGCTCCGATTGACCAAAAAGTCAAACCCTTCAGCTCGACCGAAGCTAAATGAATCTTTGAAGGTCACTGAAATCCCTTTCCAACGATCTGTCCTGTGTGCGATTTCGACTTACCATGCGGACGAACGATCCGTTTGCATCCGAAACTTGATCTAGAGGCCACCGGGCGCTCCCGGGCTCTGTTTGACCTAAGTCAACTCTTCAGCTCGATCGAGACTGAATGAATCTTCTAAGGGCACTGAAATCCCTTTCCAACGGTCCATCCAGTGCGCGATTCCGACTTACCATGCGGACGAACGATCCGTTTGACTCCAAGAGGTCACCGAATGCTTCCAGGGCCCGATTGACCAAAGTCAACTCCCTAAATTGGGTCAACTCTTTGGAATGTCGAAGTACATCTCCTAACCTTTCCAACGGTCCACCCCGTGCACGATTCAGACTTACCATGCGGACGAACGATTCGTTTGCGTCCGAACAATTCCCCGTCCAATGGACCGACAAACGCTTCCGACCCATATTTGACCCAAAGTCAACTCCCGAACCCGGGAAAGGTCCAAAGGACTTTCAAAGGTCTCTGAATTAAATTTCCAATGATCCACCCCATGCACTATTCTGACCAACGGTTTGCCCTCGGCAGCCAATTTTCCTAAAAGGCCTGAAACACACTGCCAAATGGCAAGTTACAGACCCTGCCTATCGGCAGGTGCCGATAGGCAGGACCAGGTCTATGTCGATCGACAGTGACCTGGGCCTATAAAAGGAGGCCTTCACCTCATTTTCAAAGGGAGCCCATATCTGATAAAAATCGCTCTCAGCAAATCCCAAAAACCTCTCTCGAAGACAGCGCGATTTCAACATCCAAATCCCTTTCGAACTTCCACTTTTCATCATCCTTTTCATCAAACTTGGTGAATTATCCACTCTCCATCATCATCCAAGTGCAAGGGCTTCTCTCCAACATTCAAGATCAAGCTCAAGATCTTCAAGAAGGTCCAACTTTCTCAACTTTTTCTTCAAATTCTCTTAAATTCGCAATAACTCGTTTTATTACCTAGCACTTTTATTATCTTATCTCACACATCCTAATATACTTTTTATTTAGTATTATTCCACATCTCTTATTTTCATATAAATAAAAACCCAAAAAAATTAAGAAAAATAGGGTTTGCTCATAAATTCCAAATAGGGATTCTCATATTTTTCTCATACTTTTCTCACAACTAAAACACTTTTTCTACACACACTCACCAATAAGAGATCCCCCATTTGGATTTATGGAATAAACCCCACCCCTCTTTTTGTATGCGAACTACGTGGACTTTGATGCCTTTATAGGCTACGTAATTCGAGCCCTATTCTCACTTTCTCTCTCATTCTCTATCTTCTCTAAATCCAATTTTCTTATATTTTATACACTTGTTCTTAGTGACGTATTACTCCATATGCGTTATCATTCCATTATAACGATCAACGTAAGGGTAATCGCGTAAATCTTACTTTCTAAAATTATTTTTAGACCTTCCTACGGATGACTCGCTTTTATCTCTCCCATGATACAAGTCGAGGATTCTTATCTCCACTATATATATACACATGCACACATATCACGGAGAAATTAAAAAAGGAAAATAGCAAACATCCATGAGAGACCGAAAGGGTGGAATGGGTGCCTAACACCTTCCCATTTCGTAACTTAGCCTTCGGACCCTTCTCGAATTATTTTGGTTTCGTATGTACCAGTATGTCTTTGGATGTCGTCCTTCGGGATGGCTTCCCCTTTTTTCTTTTGTCTGTTTTGAGTAAAATGGACTGGAGACTCTAAATCTCTCTACATTTTTATACCTCATCTCAAATGACGCCGCCCTAAGCGCTCCCGAGAGGGACGCGCAAGACCTGAGGATCCTCCTTCACGCACCCGCTCGCGGCGAGGATCGGGGATGGCCACAGTGGTGACTCCGCTAGGGATACCTATATGTTTTTTTAGGGCTTGACTCTATTTACATGGATGGTATATTTGTTTATATTCCCCCTATATCTGCATGTTCCCCTTTTTCATGTGTATTTCATGCTTATGCTTCTGTTCACACACTTGTAGAAAATGATCCATGTACACTTCACACCACGTGCACCTAGGATCACATATATCCACATGTTGCACGCATCACCCATCCATACTTGGTGTACCTTTGGTACTTATACTTTGCTCCCTGTTTGGCATAATCAAGAAAAACATTCTCATCATAAGATACTAATAAGAGAATCATGCATGATTCACACGACATCACCAAAGAGCATTGTTATTGACCAAATTTTACCCAGTAACTAGAGGGTCACTTCGTGATGGGCACTGGTCCGGTAGGGCGCAGTTAGCCTAAGCGATATGACTCTCACCTTTCATTGGCCAAGTACCTTCGACGTATATCGAACGATTCCCTCGCATCGTACCGCTTAACCAAAGTCATGACAGGAGGTATATCGTAGGGAATTCATTCACGTACGTCGAGTATATCGAGTTCGCTCTCACTCGTATCGTCCCCACGAATTATATAGTGAGGTAATTCACGTACACTCAGGTATATCAAATGGCTTGTCCACACGTACTGATTACCCGCAAGAGTAAGACGTATATCGTGGAAGTCACGCCAAAGGGGGGAACCCATTCCGATTCACCCAACCAACTGCATACCCACATATAGGTGTCAAACCTAGGACACGCATTTTAGATTATCGGTTTCAACCCGAAACTCTGCCAAAATTTCGGATCGGCCTGCCGCCCAAATTTTCACGCATTTTTAAAACGGGACCCTATTTGTGAGCCTAGTTATAAGTCCAGTCGTAGCTTCGCATATGTTAAAAACCCCACTTTTCCAGGCTCGGGTCCCGTCCGACATTGCATTTAGGAGAATTAAATACAAGTGAAAACATAATAATCGTAATAATCATATTGAGTTCTGTCTTCAAAAACATTTCTCCCTTCTTTATCAAAAATCCAAAAATAATTTCTTCCCTTTTTCTAAAAAATAAATCCCATTCTACGCCTTGTCATGTCAATCGCAAGCCTTTAGCCTGGCTCCCTATTGGCTTTAGTCTTCAGTCAAATCACCCCAGAGTTTTGTTCATTCCTTTACTACTTCTTTTGAGTTCGGAATCCATCCACTTGCCATGGAGAATACAGATCAAGTACCAGTCATACAGTCGGATCTGACGGAAACCCTAGCTCAGCTCGTGTCCAAGATTGACGACCTCCAAACTGAGGTCCGAGAGATGCAACAAAACTAAGTTCCTATTCCTCAAGAGCCTAAGTCCCTATTCCATCATAGTAGGGGTCCACCCGAGCCTATCTGGGTTCCCGAAGAATATAAGCATGCTTCACGTGCCCCTCATATCAATGGGTCATCGCCTGCCCTGCTTCCGATGCCAAACATTGCCCAGCATATGGCTAACCTGCCTATGGTCGCTGATCCAGAAGAGGAGGAGTTGAATAAAGTCAAAGAGGACATCAAGAAGCTCACTAAGAAGTTCGACCAAGTCAGAATCTCTGGAAATTACATAGACTACACCCATATGTCTCCTTATCCTAAAGCGAGGTTACCCGAGAGGTTCAAGATGCTAAATATCCAGAAGTTCGGAGGGAGTGGACCCCCGATTATTCATCTTCGCAGTTATCATCGTTCCATGACTCTACTGGGGGCTTCTGAAGAAGTGATGGCCCAATTATTTCAGCAAACTTTGAAGGATAGTGCCCTCTGATGGTTTTTGTCTCTCGACGAATCCAGAATTCGTAGTTGGGAGGATGTAGCCCGAGAATTCATATCGCAGTACAAATACAACGAAGAGCTTGAGGTCACCCGTCGTGATTTAGAGCTGCTCAAATAGAACCTTGGGGAATCAGTCAGTAACTTCATAACTCGGTGGAGGGAGCAGGCAGCTACCATGACCAATCGACCATATGAGGAAGAACAGGTCAACATAGTGAAGAAAAACTTCTTGCCCTATGTCCGAGCGACGATGGGAGGACAATACTATCCCCACTTTCGAGCTCTCAGAGAAGCAGGAGTAGAAATAGAGGAAAGCCTTGTTAAAACAGAGGCTGAACCGAAGAAGATGTCCGAACAGTTCGCTCCTAGAAAGTATGACAAGCCTGCCAGTGCTACAGTCTCAACCATCAACAACATCTCTCAACCAACCACATCATGGGCACCAAAAAGCCGCCCTACCCGATCCTAAGGGAGTACACAGAGCTCCATGCTCCCCTATCCAAAGTTTACCATACCCTGTTAAGTCGAAACCTCATCAAAACCTTGGATCCCCCTCCATTGCCAAATCCACTCCTAAGAAACTTCAAATCCTATGCTCATTGTGCCTTTTACCAAACTGCTGGCCATACCACCGACCAATGCTTTCACCTTCGAAACATAATCCAAGATCTCATTGACCGGGGTACCATCGCCCCACCAGCCAATCCTAAGCCAAACACTACTCACAATCCACTCCCAAATCATGTCAATGCCATCTTCTTAGAAGAAAACCCAGATTTCGATCCCTCAACTCAAATCACACCCATATACTCTCTTAAACCTCTTCAAATTTGCCCATATTTCCTCCTACACCCTACTAGCCTCGTTGATCAAGCACTACCACTCCTTACTAGAGCATGCATCGCTGTCCGTACTCATTCTGAAAATGGAAATATGGAATTATCAGAGGTGTTAAACCAACTCCTAGAGTTCGGGCTGAAATTTCCCTCACAGATGGTCATCAATTGCCAAGGGTTCAGTACACTGTTCTTGGAAGCACGAAAATGGCCCGAGATTCAGACAAGTGGGTGGTACCAATCGATGAAGTCAGCCTAGATAATGTTATCCAGATTATGGCAGAATTATTCGGGCAAGCCAACAACATTTGTAGTATCACCGGGTTACTTGATACTTTGAAGCTACAAGGGCGCTTGGTCCCTTTAACCATACATATCCCCACGGAATGGGAAGACCTGTATGAAGAAGTCGTTGAAGTTATGGAATGCATTGACTTTACATGGAAAGACAGAATTATTGCCACCGGATGGGGGGAAGAATGTGAAGATTCAAGTAAAGAACAAGCTTCAGGAAGAACTGGCCCAGTAGCCGACATATGTGGGATGATATCATTTGAAGAACTCCTCAAAGAAATAAATAGGGTGACAGAATAACCTGAGATTAATGAGTAAACGGGATTCATGTTCTTCCCTTCTTCAGTAAATCACATGACCAGATCAGGGAGACATTACCAGGTTCCAAGCTCACTATCAGCAAATCACAAAAGGAAGGGCGTTGAAAACATTCCTATGCCAGAGATGACCATCGAGAAGAGCAAGATCCTCAATCAACTAAAGAAAACTCAAGCTAACATCACTCTATGGGGGCTTTTCATCTCTTCCCAGCTGCACAAAAATGCTTTAATCAAGCTGCTCACTAGACCCACAGTTTCTCCTACTACCACACTAGAAGAAGTGATAAATCTGGTCGGATCATTGACCTCTACCCGAATGCTATCATTTTCTGAAGAAGAAATCCCTAGAATTGGGCCAAATCACAACCATGCACTCAACATCTCAGTCGAAGTTATAGGGAAGGATGTGCCACTCTCTCTTGTCGATAACGAATCGGCCTTAAATGTCTGCCCACTGAGAGCCTTCAAGTGTTTAGGCTTGAAAGAAAGCGATATCGCTCCAACCTCCGCTGATGTACATGCCTACGATAATACCCGTCGGGAAGTGATAGGATTCATAAAACTTATAATAGGGGTTGGCCCTATAAACCTTGTCATTGAATTCCAAGTCGTAGCATCCCAACTTGTTTCAACCTGTTGCTCGGACGACCCTAGCTCCACAGTATCAAGGGTGTGTCTTCCTCACTCCATCAAAAATTGAAGTTCTTCGCCGACGGGCGAGTCATCACCATTTTGGGCGATGACGAAAATGTCGAGGGTGCAAGCACCAGCAGTCCAATCCTTGAGATACAGCACGGGTAAAATGATATGCTCCTATTAGGATTTTGAGTTGAGCCACTCCTACTCCCGGCAGGGGATGGTTTCAAAGAAAGGGTTTATCCAGAATATGACCCTCATGGCAATGGCAATGTGATTCAGATGTTCAGAAACATGCACTTCATGCCCGGACTGGGGCTAAGGCAAAGGCAGTAAGGGATACTTGAGCCCATCGAACTAAAGAAAGCTTTCCCTCCTTATGGCTTGGGGTATCAACCATCAGAACAAGAGCTCAGAATGATCCACCAGTCTCGACCAAAGAGAATATTAGACTGCATCCAAACTATCCTAAGAGACTCCTTGAATGGATGATTCATCAAAGAATGCGAAGACTTCCCCTTTTGCGGTTTTCCAGAACCATGGTATGACCACACAGACAAGAAGATGAAGCCTGGAATGGAGATCTTTTTCCAAGATAGCTACCCATGGGCCGAGAGTTTCCACTACCAAGCACAACCGTTCATCAAAGATACCAAAGAGACTGAGAAAAGTGATTCCAAAGATTCCTTCAACTTACAAATACTGGGGCTGGCACTCTGCATGGTTCATTCAGGTACTACATCAATGGATCCATCCCATCTGATTAAAACTGTTGATACACCCCTCCTCAACTGGCATGCTGCGCCAGTTCTACCTCTTGAAATCTCCCATAACCCTCTATCCTTATTCAAATGTAATCGAGACCTCTTTTGATAAGGTTCTCAATGATATTTTTCCTATCAATGAAATAAACGAAGATTTTGAGTATCTTGTTGTGCCTTACATTAATTGTGCGGATTCTAATCAAACTTTTGATGATGATGATTTTGCAAATGAATAATTCTTAACCGATCTAAATAAGGTTAATAATAAACAACATAACTGCATTCAAGTTAGTGAAGAAGAGATTGTTGTTATTAATCTCGGTTCTAGTAGCCAACTGCGCGAGATTAGGATAGGGGCCACCCTTGACAAGCATGATCACGCATAACTCGAAGAATTGCTAAAGGAATTCGTAAATGTCTTCATATGGTCCTATGATGATATGCCCAACATTGATCCTGAAATAGCTCAGCACGAGATCCCCACTCTCCCAGATTACAAGCCAGTTAAACAAAAATTGAGAAAGCTCCGCACCGAATGGTCGCTCAAGGTCAAAGAAGAGGTGGTCAAATAGTTAAACGTGGGCTTCATTTGTGTGATCGAATATCCCACATGGCTAGCCATCATAGTACATGTGCCAAAATTATGAGGGAAGGTTCGAATGTGTGTGGACTACCGAGATTTAAACAAAGCTTCTCCAAAGGATGATTATCCGCTACCCAATATCGACATGATCGTGGACAACATAGCCAGTCATGCTCTCAAGACATTCGTCGACGGGTTTGCCGAATACAACCAAATCAAGATGCACCCAGACCACCAAGAAAAAACCACATTCATCACCCCGTGGGGAACCTTTTGCTACACCATTATGCCGTTTGGTCTCAAGAATGCTGGGGCCACCTACCAAAGGGCTGCCACAACCATCCTGCATGATCTGATTCACAAAGAAGTCGAGGTTTATATGGATGATATGATTATCAAGTCCAAAACTAGAGAAGGTCATGCTCCCACTCTCCGAAAGTTCTTCGAATGATTGCGATGGTATCAGATGAGACTCAATCCACAGAAATGTGTCTTCGGCATTACGAAGGGAAAACTCTTGGGATTCATGGTCAGTGAGAAGGGGATAAAAGCAGATCCTACAAAGCTGAAGGCCATACTTGAGATGCCACCGCCCCGAACAGAGAAAGAAGTTTGAGGTTTTCTTGGGAAATTACAATATATTAGTCGGTTCATCAGTCAACTAACCTCCATCTGTGAACCGATCTTCAAGCTCCTCCGAAAGGATTCAACCCAGGTTTGGAACTAGGCTTGCCAAGAAGCTTTTGACCGAATCAAATAATATATGACCCAACCTCCAGTGCTCATGCCACCATAGCCTGGTCTCCCTTTTCTCCTATACCTAACCATAACCGACACTGCAGCTGGGGCTTTGCTAGCCCAATACCTTGAAGACTCCCGTAAAGAAAGAGCTATTTATTACGCCAATCACAAATTAGTCGGGTACGAGGTCAACTAAACTGCTTTGGAAAAGGCGTGTGCCGCACTTATCTGGGTCACCTAAAAGTTATGACACTACATGCTCGTCTTCCCTATCAAACTTGTATCCCGAATGGATCCCATTAAATACCTGCTTGAGAAACCCACCTAATCCTGTCGAATGGCCCGATGGTTGATGCTCCTAACCGAGTTCGATATCATGTATATTACGCAGAAAGCCATTAAGGGAAGAGCCATCTCTGATTACCTCGCTGATTACCCCATGGAAGAGGATGATGATTAGATCTCTGAATTCCCAGATGAAAACATCCTCTGCACCGCTCAAGACAACCTTTGATGGCAAATGTTCTTTGACGATACTACCAATAAAAAGGGATATGGCGTTGGGATACTTATGATCGCCCCAGATGACTCCCATACTCCCATCGCCATCAAATTTGATTTTCCTTGCACCAACAACATGACGAAATATGAGGCATGCATAGTTGGCCTCAAAGTTGCTCTCAAGAAAGGTATTTAATACCTTAATGTCTACGAGGATTCTGCCCTCATCATTGGTCAAATGCTCAGAAAGTGGAAAGTCAAAGATGAAAAGCTCCAACCCTTCCATACCCACTTAGAAGAGTTAGCCTCCCGATTTCTAGATATCACCTTCCATTACCTACCTCGAGCAAAGAATAACCTAGCTGATGCTCTCTCTACCTTGGCCTCCATGGTCGACGTGCCCGAAGGAATAACAATAACCCCTTTCCTAGTTTAAAAGAAAGTTTAACCAACCCACTGCTACCATATTGAGCTTATCTCTATCGAAGATCCTGAACTAGTCGATTGATGGTACTATGATAACTGGTGCCTCCTCAAACATGGTAGGTATCCCGAGGGTTTTAACAAAAAAGACCGAATGACCCTCCGAAGACTGGTCGCCCAGTACATCATCTGTCCTAAAGCTCTACTCAAGAGGAACTTCGATGGAACTCATCTACACTGTATCGCACGGACTGAGATTGAGAGGATAATACAGAAGATCCACAACGGGGAATGCGAGCCCCACATGAACGGCCGCATGCTTGCCAAGAAGATCATCCGACAGGGCTACTACTCGACCACCATGGCCCAAGATTGCACCGCCTATGTCCGGAGATGCCTCAAATGCCAACAGTTCTCCAATCTTCAACACCTGCCTCCGTGAGAATTATACAACATAACCTCTCCCTGGCCGTTCTCCACCTGGGGTGTCGACATCATAGGGAATGTTACACCAAAGGTTTCAAATGGACATGAATTCATCCTAGTTGCCATTGATTACTTCACCAAATGGGTCAAAGCTGAGTCATATGCAGTATTAAACGCCAAGAAAGTGGCCAAATTCCTTGAGAAAAATATCATCTGCCGATATGTGGTCCCTCACGAGTTAGTGTCAGATAACGGGTTGCACTTCAAAGCAGAAGTCATAGAAGTAGTCAACGAGTACGAGATTCAGAGACACAAATCTTCTCCTTACCGACCTCAGACCAATGGTGCAGTTGAATTCGCCAACAAGAACCTCAAAGCCATCATCAGCAAGATGACCGGAAGCTGTAGGGATTGGGCCGACCGGATCCCGTACGCCCTCTGGGGCTATCGAACCTCAATCAGAACCTCTACTGGGGCTACCCCTTACTCTCTGGTCTATGTGTGACACCTCGCCTAATAAAATACCGGGTGATCAGTCCTATACCAAATTAAAATAGGAATCCCAGTTGGTTCATCCTTAGCATCACTGTCGAAAAACTTTTTAAAACTTACTAACCACCTAGTATTCCAAAAGTTGGTGCCAATATTTAACTTTTTAATTAAACAAAACAGTACATGCGAAAATAAATATGAATCATTCACACAACTGAATAAAACTCAACTGAATAATTAATTAAACGATTTGCCGAATAAACCATCGGCCACCAAAGTGAATAATCCAATACAAACATCCAAGAGCTGGAAATTACATTAGAAAACTGTATCGAGAAGTCTGAGCTACGGGCCCTAAATAAAACTAAAACTGATAAATGATTCCTACTCTAGGAATGAATGAGCGATGCGTCTAATCCTAATTCCTGCTAGCATCCACAAATGCCGCAACTCCGTGTCCCTGGAATAGAATATCAATCCTGGCGTCCCTGTGGCTGGACACCTAAAAGGTTTTGAAAATAGTTTTATAGCAAGGGTTGGAATCCAAAACATTTTGAAAATATTTAGCAAGTGAATTAACTGCAGTAATTTAAAATGCATGAATTCTTCATATTTAAGTGAGTGTTGCACTCCCTTGTGGACATTCTCACCCCTCCACTATTGTGCACACTTAATGGCTACCTTGACCCCCACCTAGTTGTACTACCCCGTCCAACTAGTCCTGGTATAACCTCCCCTTGCCATACTACTCTAACCCGAGTATAATTATTCTTGAATTATAAGTTATCTCATAATTAACTTAATTAATTCCTTCTTAAATAGTAGCATATAACCGTGTCACAAGTTATATAAAGTAAATACATAACACACTGTATTATTACCCGCATATAATATTGAATACCATTATATACGTACCTTTACTAAAACATCCACACATATAACATACGTATATCCATCCCTCTGAGTATACCCTCGCCGGATGATTCCCTCTAAAGTGCTATCTCACTAGGCGTGTTCACATAACCTAGTTACCCAAGTTGGAATCGCTCACCAACCTGGCCCAAAACATAAACGAAGTGGAGGTGGTCATATTCCTTCCCTGAAAGTGAGATAATCTCCTCACCCTTATACCGGACACTATGACCTGGGGATATACTCACCCTACTCCTCAAGCTAGGGGATTTACCTACATCGAGCAACCTCCCTTGATAGCACTAGAGTATATAAATTAAGTAAATATCTAATCACTGATATTTAATAGCACAAACAATATATACACATATATATACTATCACTACACCGTATATATATATATATATATAAAATAAATTTCGGCTTCACTGTGTACTCACAACCTGTAACACTAGCCTTTAATTTCCCGAGTCTCTGGCTCGACTCAACTTAATTAATTTTCTCACTTAATAATTTCCATCTTCCCGAGTCTGTGGTCCGACTCTAAATAATAATACTCCACACAATAATTTATATGAAATTTGGCCGAGTCTATGATTCGACTCTTATTTAATTAATTTACACATTAATTAATTAACACAACTCCGAGTCTATAGTCCGACTCTCATTTAATTAATTTACACATTAATTAATTAAGACAAATCCGAGTCTGTAGTCCGACCCTCATTTAATTAATTTACACATTAATTAACTAACACAAATCCGAGTCTGTAGTTCGACCCTCATTTAATTAATTTACACATTAATTAATTAACACAAATCCGAGTCTGTGGTCCGACTCTAATATAATTAATTCACACCTCAATTAATATACTATTTTCCCCGAGTCTATGGTCCGACTCTAATTAAATTAATTAACATACCTATTAATTTAATACCTTCCTGAGTCTATCGACCGACTCTAATTAAATTAATTAACACACCTATTAATTTAATAACGATCCGAGTCTGTGGTACGACTCTCATTTAATTAATTTACACATTAATTATTTAATACTCTTCCCGAGTCTACAATCCGACTCTAAATTAATTAATTACCACATCAATTAATTTAATACTTTTTCGAGTCTACGTTCCGACTCTACCTTCATTAATTAACACATCCATTAATTTAATAACTTGGTGTCACCCAACCATTATCCCCGGACTCGCTCACTTGGCCCATACCTTAATTTTTTCCGAGTCTATGTTCCGACTCCAAATTAATTTACTCTCTCAATAATTAATTTAATACTTTGGTGTCACTTAACCAACATACCCGGACTCGCTCACTTGGTCCATTCTTACATCTCATAATTTCATTCCCACATATTCGCCCACAATATGTCACACATTCATCTCCATAAATTCCCCAATAATATTTACCTATAATTACCAACACACCCGGACTCGCCCAATTGGTCCATAATTAAATATTTCACCTCAATTCCTTTAAAAATGTAGCATCACCCAACTACAATTCTCGAAAATTATTCCTCGGCCCAATATCAATACTTATGAATTATTTCTCCAAATTCGTTCATCTCATGACATACCGTTCACACCCTCCTAAACCCAATTATATCATCCTATAATTGTTAAGGAAATAAGTGCGACATATGAATTTATCACTAAATAAAAGTAAGAGATTAAATCTTAAATAAAATTCTCTTTATGTACAAAACTGGCCGAACTGCCAAGTTTCTGGGACCGTCGATTGATCGATCCCCCTGGGTCGATCGATCGATCGAACAGGAGATGTCTTCCCCGGCTTGCTGTTTCAGCCATTAACGAACCCTCAAGCTTTTGTTTCTTCCCAAACCTTTACCCAAATCACAACCAACATATTCTCCACACAAGAAAAGGTTCTAAACACCCTAGAGACCTTAATCCATCAACAAATTTATACAAAACCCTAAGTATATTCGATTTGGGTTTTTCACCCGGGTCTCGTTCTTCAAAATCCGACCCTACCGTATTCAGTCCATGTAATCACTATACATATTGTAATCCACTCTACAATTTAATCTTAACAGACCCAAATCATAACTTAACATCCATTGAGTAATTAATTCTGCCCATTACACTAATTTCATAAAAAAACCCATTTTAATTATGGTTATACACCCAAAACAAATTTTGATTTACACATCACTATGATATGAATTGATTATCATCAATTTAGAAATCACAACAGTTAACCACTTATCTGGAATTATTCGTAGCGTCTGATCTGTTGGTGTAGTCCCTTAATTTTGGCTCCAAAATCCCCAAATTGGCTCTTGATTTGCTTTCCCCCAAATTTCCTCTCAAACCCTAGGTTTAGAGTTGTGTTGACATCCGTTCCCAAATCTCTCAATTTGGTTAAAAACCTTTAATCCCATTTTTGGCCATCTGGGCCTAATTAAAATGGCCCAACTCACCCCGTGTGGGCCCGACTATGCCCAAAAATACCCCGAGACCCAATTACTACCCCCGGGTACTCTTTTCTGACTATCTCGACCCATCCGGACGCAACCGAGCACTCAAAATTGCCATCCGAAATGCTTTTTGACATTTTCAAATTTTGAATGCGACTCACGATATTTTGAACCATTAAACTTAAAAGTCGCCAATTATAAATAATTCGGCATACTCAAATAAATTCTCCAATTCATGAATTTAAGTTTCTCCAATTTAAATATTTCTATAACTCCCAAAAATAATTAAATATTAAATCCTAAAAATTACGGGGTGTTACATACTCCCCACCTTATAAAGGAATTTTGTCCTCGAAATTAAGATGAGCCTAATGTTCCAAGCTTCGCAAATCACTCTCTAGTTATGTGCCTCTAAGCCCGCTATATCTATCCATCCGCTTCTAACCATACGTTACACAAGTATGCATTTAAATTAACTAGGGCGCCCATACACCCTATACCCGTGATTAACCGCACAAAATTTGCCTTAATTAACCCGGGTGCCCATACACGCTATCCCCGCGCTTTACCGCATGAAAGCTATCCGACTATGCTAGTCGTAACCCGTAATATAACTTCGAACCTGTAGTCATATCACACACACACACACACACACACACATATATATATATATATATATATATATATATATATATATATATATACATATATATATATCTACTGTCCGGGGTACCCAACCCATGTACTAACGTCCAAACATCTCCCCATAAAATACTTGTCTCTCAACACAAAAGTATATACGCTTACTCTCATGTTACCAAAGACAACATAAAGTACCGCGCCCTTACCATCACTAGTCCTTGAGCAAAATAAACCCCGAGCTATCTCTCTTTGCTCGAACATAAATCTATCCACCCTGATTCACTTCAGTAAACACCCCTACTTACCGGGATAAAATGTGAGAACACAAGACCTCACTATGTGCCTATCGCACCACGCAATACAACATATATACACACATATATATAGGCTATACACCCTCTCAGGTGATACCTAGTACCAAACATATCCTGGTGTCATGAACACCAAAACTTAACACCACTATCCACAATAGTTAAATTCCATCGCTATCCAGCCGATATTTAGAAAATATTATCAACCCTACTCCCATAATTCTCGAAAGTAGTAACTCCTAGCATAATTCAAACCTTCACTTAGTGTACACCTCCACTCTACCATGAAAAACACCAAAGAAACTCCGCTACCCCACGAAAAGTTTATCCACATACTATGGCTGCTACAGCCAACACACCCACTAGATTCGACTCACCTGCGAACTCTAGTGAAAGAAAAAAATAAGTCTTATATAGTGACATCCTCTTTGTCACTAAAAAATATACCCTACGCCCATAGGATAAAAATAATTACCTCCATACTCCAGCTGCAACGGCTGATCCTCGGGTTCCGGAGCATCTTCTCCCTGACCGAATGCGCCCATAACTTGCTTCAATGGCTGCACATCCAGGACCTCGTCCTGTAGTTGACACCTGCCTCGCTTAAGACAATCTCTCTTCATGTGTCTCGCTTCCCCCACAAATGAAACACCTTCTAATACATTCACCCTGCCACTGATCCCTTCCATGCCAACCTTGCTAGAATTCCTGGCCATCCTATCGATAGCCTCAAGTTCTAAATCGTTTGGTACGATTTCCCTACCGAAATCCTGCCCCTGATCTCCCCCTATCTGCTGCTGGGATACCCCACTGGTACTATTCCCTCCTGCTTTATCCGACTGGCTAGTTTCCAATCCCTTCCTGCTTCCTTTCACGTGGAAGCGATATTTCTGACAGTACCGGAGTGCTGCATTAACGACACCAGTATAAGCTACTAATGCGAAATTACCAATTAGATATTGTCTGATTATCCAGACTAACCCATCCATAAACCTTTACGTTCTTTATCTCTTCATCGCTTACCTCATCCGGTACAAAATTTGCCAACGAGTAAATTCTTCCTCGTAATCGGCCATAGAACGGTCCCCTTGAGTCACCTCTTTAAATGTTCTTCTCATTTTGGTCTCAACCGCTGGAGGAAAATACGTGCGGTCGAACCGCACCCAAAACTTTGCAATAGCTAGTGTATCCCTTTCCTCAATTGTGGTGATCGACTCCCACCACTGTAGCGCTGCTCCCACTAAACTAAAAGTGGCTAGCATTTGCTTTCGTACCTCATTTCAATCTCCCATGCGTAGGTGATGCTGAATATCTCTCTTCCTTGACACGCTAGCACTACATCTGAACCCCTTCACAACTCTGGTGGATGCCTACTTTTGAAAAACCTTTCATACTCGTTGCCACCCCCGACGGCCCCACGTGAGCCTGAACATCTGGCATCATTAACACTTGTGGCTGATTCCATGGAAACAACCCTGCCATTGCGACTACCGTCGCTTCAACTGCCTGCGCCACTAATTCAGTTATCCGTGCTGCCGAAATCATCTATGGCAGTTGCTGCGGTAACTCTTGCTCCAGACGAGCCTCTCTAGTCTCATCCCCCCTGCTGCCCTAGCTGCTCTCTCTCTCTCCTGGGCGGCATCTGAAATGAGAATCGAATTGTATGATTTCACCCTCAAATATAAATTTGGCAGAAGAATGTAAATGCGTATACGTATAAGAATACGACAATCCTATGATAGGGCTCTATATCAAAGATTGCTAAGCCGAAACGTGAAAAGCCGCACAGATCCAAAGGACACTAGAACCTGATGCTCTGATACCATCTATGACACCCCGCCTATTAAAATACCGGGTGATCAGTCCTATACCAAATTAAAACATGAATCCCAGTTGGTTCATCCTTAGCATCACTGTCGAAAAACTTTTTAAAACTTACTAACCATCTAGTATTCCAAAAGCTGGTGCCAATTTTTAACTTTTCAATTAAACAAAACGGTACATGCGGAAATAAATATGAACCTTTCACACAACTGAATAAAACACAATTGAATAATTAATTAAATAATTTGCCGAATAAACCATCGGCCACCAAAGTGAATAATCCAATACAAACATCCAAGACCTGGAAATTACATTTGAAAACTGTACCGAGAAGTCTGGACGACAAGCCCTAAATAAAACAAAAACTGATAAATAATTCCTACTCTATGAATGAATGAGCGATGCGTCTAATCTTAATTCATGCTAGCATTCACAAATGCCACAACTCCGTGTCCCTGGAATAGAATCTCAATCCTGGTGTCCCTGTGGCTGGACACCTAAAAGGTTTTGAAAATAGTTTTATAGCAAGGGTTAGAACCCAAAACATTTTGAAAATATTTAGCAAGTGAATTAACTGTAGTAATTTAAAATGCATGAATGCGCTTCATATTTAAGTTAGTGTCGCACTCCCTTGTGGACATTCTTACCCCTCCACTATTGTGCACACTTAACGGTTACCTTGACCCCCGCCTAGTTGTACTACCCCGTCCAACTAGTCCTGGTATGACCTCCCCTTGCCATACTACTCTAACCCTAGTATAATGATTCTTGAATTATAAGTTATCTCACAATTAACTTAATTAATTCCTTCTTAAATAGTAGCATATAACTGTGTCACAAGTTATATAATGTAAATACATCACACACTGTATTATTACCCGCATATAATATTGAATACCATTATATACGTACCTTTACTAAAACATCAACACATATAACATACGTATATCCATCCCTCCGAGTATACCCTCGCCGGATGATTCCCTCTAAAGTGCTATCTCACTAGGTGTGCTCACATAACCTAGTTACCCAAGTTGGAATCGTCAACCAACCTGGCACAAAACATAAACGAAGTGGAGGCGGTCATATTCCTTCCCTGAAAGTGAGATAATCTCCTCACCCATATACCGGACGCTATGACCTGGGGATATACTCACCCTACTCCTCAAGCTAGGGGATTCACCCACATCGCGCAACCTCCCTTGATAGCACTAGAGTATATAAATTAAGTAAATATCTAATCACTGATATTTAATAGCACAAACAATATATACATATATATATATATATATATATATATATATATATATATATATATATATATATATATATATATATATACTATCACTACACCGTATATATATATAAAATAAACCCCGGCTTCACCGTGTACTCACAACCCGTAACACTAGCCTGTAATTTCCCGAGTCTCTGGCCCGACTCAACTTAATTAATTTTCTCACTTAATAATTTCCATCTTCCCAGTTCTGTGGTCCGACTGTAAATAATAATACTCTACACAATAATTTATATGAAATTTTGCCCGAGTCTATGATTCGACTCTTATTTAATTAATTTACACATTAATTAATTAACACAACTCCGAGTCTGTAGTCCGACCCTCATTTAATTTATTTACACATTAATTAACTAACACAAATCCGAGTCTGTAGTTCGACCCTCATTTAATTAATTTACACATTAATTAATTAACACAAATCCGAGTCTGTGGTCCGACTCTAATATAATTAATTCACACCTCAATTAATATACTATTTTCCCCGAGTCTATGGTCCGACTCTAATTAAATTAATTAACACACCTATTAATTTAATACCTTCCCGGGTCTATCGTCCGACTCTAATTAAATTAATTAACACACCTATTAATTTAATAACGATCCGAGTCTGTCGTACGACTCTCATTTAATTAATTTACACATTAATTATTTAATACCCTTCCCGAGTCTACAATCCGACTCTAAATCAATTAATTACCACATCAATTAATTTAATACTTTTACGAGTCTACGTTCCGACTCTACATTCATTAATTAACACATCCATTAATTTAATAACTTGGTGTCACCCAACCATTATCCCCGGACTCGCTCACTTGGCCCATACCTTAATATTTCCCGAGTCTATGTTCCGACTCCAAATTAATTTACTCTCTCAATAATTAATTTAATACTTTGGTGTCACTTAACCAACATACCCGGACTCGCTCACTTGGTCCATTCTTACTTCTCATAATTTCATTCCCACATATTCGCCCACAATGTGTCACACATTCATCTCCATAAATTCCTCAATTATATTTACCTATAATTACCAACACACCCGGACTCGCCCACTTGGTCCATAATTAAATATTTCACCTCAATTCCTTTAAAAATATAGCATCACCCAACTACAATTTTTGAATAGTATTCCTCGGCCCAATATGAATACTTATGAATTATTTTCCCAAATTCGTTCATCTCATGACATACCGTTCACACCCTCCTAAACCCAATTATATCAACCTATAATTGTTAAGAAAATAAGTTCCACATATGAATTTATCACTAAATAAAAATAAGAGATTAAATCTTAAATAAAATTATCTTTATGTACAAAACTGGCCGAACTGTCAAGTTTCTGGGACCGTCGATCGATCGAACAGGAGATCGTCTTCCCCGGCTTGTTGTTTCATCCATTAACGAACCCTCAAGCTTTTGTTTCTTCCCAAACCTTTACCCAAATCACAACCAACATATTCTCCACACAAGAAAGGTTCTAAACACCCTAGAGACCTTAATCCATCAACAAATTTATACGAAACCCTAAGTATATCCGATTTGAGTTTTTCACTCGGGTCTCGTTCTATAAAATCTGACCCTACCGTATTCAGTCCATGTAATCACTATACATATTGTAATCCACTCTACAATTTAATCTTAACAGACCCAAATCATAACTTAACATCCATTGAGTAATTAATTCTGTTCATAAAAAAAAAACCCATTTTAATTATGGTTATACACCCAAAACAAATTTTGATTTATACATCACTATGATATGAATTGATTATTATCAATTTAGAAATCACAACAGTTAACCACTTGCCTCGAATTGTTTGTAGAGTCTGATCCATTGGTGTAGTCCCTTAATTTGGCTCCAAAATCCCCAAATTGGCTCTTGATTTGCTTTCCCCCAAATTTCCTCTCAAACCCTAGGTTTAGAGTTGTGTTGACTGTCGTTCCCAAATCTCTCAATTTGGTTAAAAACCTTTAATCCCGTTTTTGGCCATATGAGTCTAATTAAAATGGCCCAACTCACCCTGTGTGGGCCCGGCTATGCCCAAAAATACCCCGAGACCCAATTACTACCCCCGAGTACTCTTTTCTGACTATCTCGACCCATCCGGACGCAACCGCACACTTAGAATTGCCATCCGAAACGCTTTTCGACATTTTCAAATTTCGAATGCGACTCACGAGATTTTGAACCATTAAACTTAAAAGTCGTCAATTATAAATAATTCGGCTTACTCAAATAAATTCTCCAACTCATGAATTTAAGTTTCTACAATTTAAATATTTTTATAACTCCCAAAAATAATTAAATATTAAATTCTCAAAATTATGGGGTGTTACACTACGGCATGGAAGCAGTCCTACCTGTGGAGTTGGAAATACCCTCGCTACGCGTCATGCTCGAAAGCAAAGTTAGCGGAGAAGACTGGTGCCAAGGCCGCCTCGATGAACTGACCCTCCTAGATGAAAGGAGATTGAAAGCTCTTTAACATACAAGGGTACCATCGCCGAATAGCGCGATCATTCAGCAAGAGAATCAAAGACCGCGGTGTCGAGGAGGGGGATTTAGCCATCAAGGTGATGTTAGAACCCATCTGGGACCCTAAAGGGAAATTCAATCCCAATTGGAGCGGCCCCTACATTATGAAGAAAATATTATCCGGCGGTGCCTCTATGCTCACTGACCTAGATGGAGAGGAGATGACTCGTCCAGTCAACCTGGACCTTCTCAATAAATTCTACCCCTAGTCTGAAATCTCGGCGCGCTACGACTCTTCTCATCTCCCTTCTATTAAAAAAAAATCTCTTAATTTCCCTCTACCCAGAACTACGTGGGCCCAATCCTCTGCAAAAAAACATTTTCAAGAAAAATAAAAAAATTTCAAAATCCCCAAAGGTATGTAGGCAGCTTATACATCTTACAGGAGCACGAGCCTTTCTTTTTCACAAAATACTATTCTTTTCTTATCTTCGAGAACGACAGTTCATTCTAACAAATACTTGAACAAAAGAATCATGTATGCCTTAGCGATCGGTATAGATAATTCAAAATTACAAAATTCATCGAAAGGCACAGCTGAATGATCAGAAACTTGCTTATTTCACTAATAAGAAATTACAGCAAAGATTACATAGGAAAAGGAACGGATAACTCCCTTCCCCCTACTGCCATAAAAAGCCAAATAAAATCCCCACATTTATTCCCTATTACACAAATAAACTCTCCAAGAATCCTACCCACAACTACCAGAGGAGCCCACACCCTCATCATCTACATCCTTGGGTCCCCAAATTTCCCCTGCCTGAACAGAGTGTCCTAAACACTCCATGGACCGATAAACCTGAACCAGCTTCGAAAAAACCAAAACACCCCTTTCCATGGTGTTAAATAAAATAAACCACCTTTGTCCAGTCTCCACTGCCAACATCTTGCTGACTACTCTCCTCCACAACCACTTCATATAATCCCCAGGGACATGCCAAACTCTCCCAACAGATTGAGAAGGACGGGTCGACGGAAGCCGATTATCCCACAGAGATCCAAGCAACAGACGCAGGTGCTCGGTCAAAACGTCTACCGGAAAGAAATTTAGTGTTCGAGGTGGCACGACCTGTGCCCAACCAAATTGGCGCAGAAGTCGCTAAGGGAAATAGAAAGAGGTCTGTCTGAGACCAACTAGCTGCACATATGAGTACTCTCCTAGCTCTAGGACAGGCAACAACTGCCCCCATCAAGGCACTGACTAGTACAAATTCCAAGCCCCATGCTCCACAAACCAATTCTCCCAGCTCGAAATATCCAAGCCAACATAGAAAAAGTGACGCGAGAAGAAGTTGGGTACAACCGATAAAGGATATTCTGAAGGAGTCACCAGGCGGAGTCTTTTAGATAACCACATGAACAACATCACGGGTCTACCCCTCTGGAAGTCAGAACGACCTTCTCTCCAGGCATTCAAACCATTCAGCATCTCCGCCAGTATCACCGCCGCAGGATTACGACGGTACAACTTCCATGAAGTAATGGCTGCAAGTTGCGAGTACACAATCAGTTCCCCAGTCACCAGCAGTAATTTTGAAACCTGGCCCAGAGCAACGGCTCCAGCATAGCCAGCATCACCTACTTCTCGTAAATGCATGGACTGCAGCACCGTCGGGAGGGAGATCATTTGACACACCCCAACCTAGTTACTTATAATTAAGTTTGAAAGTCAAAGTGATTCAAACCACGATTAATTTAACCAAACCATAAACAAGAGGTTTAATTTCAGAGTCATCATTGTAAATCCATATAACTGAAAACCTTTTTACAACATCAGAGTAGTCATACTTATACAAACTTGCTTGGAGGATAATTTAACTTAATTACATCATTTACATTTAAAAAAAATCTTTCTTTCTCCCATTCCTGGCTAACCCATCCCGACTTCCTAGATTTGGCAGTGACTTCGCATTACCTGAAAAATGTGAACATAGGAACCATGAGCAAAAATAGCCCAGTGCATGCATCACTACTAAACTACTGCATGAATTTAAATGCAATAAATCATGTCCATATACTTATGTATTAACTTATCCGGCTCATTCATAATGAATGACCAACTTTTTCGAATCATGATTCACATATCCTGTCTAAATAGACAATTCTCCTCCATTCCTGGTCGAGGAGTAACCCCTTTTCATTAATAGACACATCTCCCCCATTCCTGGTCGAGGAGTAACCCCTCATTTCGGTAAACCGAAATGAACAATTTTATATTCATTTTATTATGATCATACCAACAACACGATACAAATATCTCTTTCCAGTGAGTACACTCACCTTGGTTGACAACTATGTATTCACGTTTCCTTCTGGTGGAGCTGAACTGAGTTGATTAGACCTTACACTTGCCAATCTAACTAAATCAGTACTGAACCTCAATCATAAATATTATCCTAACATAATTATGTAACTTTCCATGACTATACATCAGCAATATAATTCCAATTAAGTCACATTTCATAAAACATAGGTAAAGGCAAAACAATGATATACATGTTGATAAAGTTACGGACATTCAACCGTAGGAAATACCTTATAATTAATTTATAACCAAAGTCAAGTAAACATGAAATTATACTTCTCAATGTATATATACATGAAACATGTGCCCAAAATACTCTTCGGAAAGAGGAGATAACTATATTCTTTCATGGGATATCCGGTATGGCCTCAAATTACTGCCCTCTATAATCAACCATCCTATATTCCCAAATCGTGTAAATACAGGGGTACAACCTTATCAATATGAAAACATATATGAATATACTTTCCGGCACAAGTGACGGTGTAATTTTTCAAGCTTTCTAGAGCAAGTTATGGCCATTTCTTTACAACACAAGAAATCTGCCCTACAAGCTCCTCTATTGTTCCTTCAACTTCCAAGAATTTTCATAATTTTTATCTACCATAACATTCCATGATTTCAACCCATTTTCATTACACATACTGAATAGTAAATAATTAAAGTTTCATAATTGTTTGATTTCATTTGCTATCTCAAAAGCTTGACTAAACTCAGGGAATACCGAAATGAAGTATAAAAACAGAAACCATGTACCAACTTGAAATCATCATTACGGCCTAACCACAAGGAGATAAATTCTAATTTTCAGATATGATATGAATATATGAGTCTACTTTCATATCCAATTGGAATTTCTCAATTACAGTAAGCACACAAAGATATATGCAAGTTTGAATACAAGGGGTTTCAATACAAAGCAATTTTTAAGGGTTTATGCATTCAACTTAACTTAAACTTGCATATATTCATACATATGCACCCAAGCATGAAAGGTCAATAAACAAATCAAGGATTTATATCATATAAATCATAAATATATGAAAAATAACAAGATTTGCAATTAGGATTACCTTCGGGACATTTACGTAATTTCTACGGATTTTTCTACACTTTTTCTCCTCACTTTTCTTCCTAAACTTCTACCTTCTCTTTCCTCAAGCTAACAACACTCTTCAAACTGAACCTAGGGTTTGTTTTGCTGAAGAAATATGTTAGAGGGAGAGTTTTAAGTCAGCCAATACTGCCTCCCAAGCCAACCAATCAAATTAAACCATTTGGTTTAATAAAAGACAATTTACTACTTAGAGGGAATTGACAGATTTGCCCCTTGTTCGTAATTTTGGCCTAACTTCTTACTCGTACATCCGTTTGATGCGCCGTTTGTTTTGTTAAAACCCTAAATCACATGTTTACAACTATATAGTTTTTACCTCAAGTCAAATGTAATGTGATAAGGGTCAAAACTAGTCTCTGACAGGGACATTTCTACCGAAAACAACAAAATTTTGTGTTCGTAAATAATTCGGCCTTTCATGATTTATGAAAGTATGATTATAATAAACATAATCAATTAACATTAGATATACTAATAACACATTATTCATATTACATAAGATAAGCATGATTTAAATATAATTTATCATAATTATATTCGGGTTGTCACAACTTCCCCCCCTTAGAAAATTTCGTCCCCGAAATTTAATATAAAGGTCACTTACCAAACAAATGGGGATACTGTTTCCTCATGCTATCCTCCGTTTCCCAAGTTGCTTCTTTAACTCCATGGCTCATCCACATAAGTTTAACTAAGGTAATAACTTTATTTCTCAATACTTGCTCCTTACGGTCAATAATTTCCATTGGTTCCTCGATGTATGACAAGTCTTCCTTCAGTTCAATTGGTTGAGTTTTTAACTGATGAGATGGTTCCGCCAAATACTTACGAAGCATCGATACGTGAAACACATCATGTAAACGAGACAACTCTGAAGGCAATGCTAATCTATATGCCAGGGCCCCAATTCTTTCCAACACCTCATATGGTCCAATGTATCTTGGACTTAGTTTCCCCTTTTTGCCAAATCTCATAACGCCTTTCCATGGTGAAATAGGCAGGAATAAAAAATCCCCCTTTTGAAATTCCAATGGATACTTCCTCTTATCTGCATAAAATTTCTGTCTACTTTGTGCTATCTTTATCCGTTCCCGAATAATTTTGATCTTTTCAGTCGTCACATCTATTAATTTAGGACCCAATATTTTCCTTTCACCCACTTCATCCCAACACAAAGGCGTTCTACATCTCCTCCCATATAAAGCTTCATAAGGAGCCATACCAATAGTCGACTGATAACTATTATTATATGAAAATTATATTAATGGCAAATGATCATCCCAACTACCTTTGAAGTTAAATACACAGGCTCGTAATATGTCTTCTAATATTTGAATCGTCCTTTATGATTGCCCATCAGTTTGTGGATGAAACGCAGTGCTGAACTTCAAACTTGTGCCCATGGAGTTCTGGATACGAGTCCAAAACTTAGAAGTGAACGTTGGATCTCTATCTGATACTATTGACACTGGTGCCCCATGTAAATGAATAATCTCATCAACATACATACGCGCATACTTGTCAACATTGTAGGTGGTCTTAACTAGGAGAAAATGAGCTGACTTCGCCAGTCGGTCTACAATCACCCAAATAGAATCATGCCCCTTTGGTGACCGGGGTAATCCTGTAACAAAGTCCATCGTTATATGCTCCCACTTCCATTCCGGAATAGGCAATGACTGTAATAATCCTGCCGGCTTTTAATGCTCCGCCTTTACTTGCTGGCACACTAAACATTTAGCTACAAACTCTGTAATCTCACGTTTCATATTATTCCACTAGTAATACTCTTTCAAATCTCTGTACATTTTGGTACCTCCCGAATGCATAGAGTAAATTGAACTATGTGCCTCTTTTAATATATCTTTCTTTAAGGGTGGATCATTAGGTACACAAATCCTATTTTTATAACACAACGATTCATCATTCTTAATTTCAAAGTCACTCTCTTTACCATCCAGGACATCTTATTTCTTCTTCTCAAGGAATGGATCACTGGTCTGCAAATTTCGTATGCGCTCGGCCAATAAAGGTCTCACTGTGACATGTGCTAATAATCCTCCATTTTTTGAAAACTTTAATTCAATCCCCATCGATGCCAAGTCAAGAGTATTTCCAACACGGGTACACCGTATGCAACCAAGAATCCCTGATGATTTTCGACTCAAAGCATCTGCTACTACATTGGCCTTCCCAGGATGATGATGAATGGTACAGTCATAGTCTTTAATCAGCTCTATCCAACGCCTCTGTCTCAAATTCAGTTCTTTCTGTGTAAACAAGTATTTTAAACTTTGATGATCCGTAAATATCTCATAAGTTTCTCCATACAAGTAATGTCGCCACAACTTTAAAGCAAAAACAATGGCCGCTAGTTCCAAATCATGTGTAGGGTAATTTTGTTCATGCGTCTTTAATTGTCTGGAAGCATATGCTATTACCTTCCCATTCTGCATAAGAACACATCCTAACCCCTGAAATGAAGCGTCTGTATAGATCACAAAAGACTCATTCCCACATGGAATAGTAATTATAGGGGCTGAAACCAATCGATTATTTAATTCTTTAAAACTCCTCTTGCATTCTTCATCCTATACAAACTTCACTTCTTTACGAGTCAACTTTGTCAGTGGTAATGCTATTGCTGAAAATCCTTTAATGAATCTGCGATAGTAACCTGCCAATCCTAGGAAACTCCTAATTTCTGTCACATTCTTAGGAATCTCCCATTCAACAATTGCTTCCACCTTCTTTGGATCAACATAGATCCCATTTCCCGAGACAACGTGCCCTAAAAACATAATTTCATTCAATCAAAACTCACACTTGCTGAATTTAGCAAACAATTACTTCTCTCTGAAAATATGCAATACAAGTCTTAAATGCTTCTCATGTTCCTCCATGCTACGCGAGTAAATCAACACATCGTCTATGAATACAATCACAAAGGAATCAATGAAAGGGTGGAATACCCGATTCATCAAATCCATAAAAACTGCTGGAGCATTAGTTAATCCAAATGGCATCACCAAAAACTCATAATGCCCATATCGAGTCCGAAAAGCTGTTTTGGAAATATCGCTATCCTTCACTTTCAGTTGGTGGTAACCCGATCTCAAATCAATCTTTAAAAAAACTGTAGCCCCCTGTAATTGGTCAAACAAGTCATCAATACGAGGTAAAGGGTACTTATTTCTAATGGTCACCTTATTCAACTGCCGATAATCAATACATAATCGCATTGTCCCATCTTTTTTTTTTCACGAATAAAACTGGGGCTCCCCATAGTGAAACACTAGGCCGAATGAAACCTCTGCTTATCAGATCTTGTAATTGCACTTTCAATTCTTTCAAATCTGTTGGTGCCATTCTAGAAGGAGCAAGGGAAATCGAACCAGTACCTGGAATTAATTCAATAGAAAACTCTACCTCCCTATCGGGTGGCAATCCTGGCAATTCTTCTGGGAAGACATCAGAAAACTCTCGAACCACTGGTATATCTTCAACTTTAAGTGCTTCCTTACTAACATCAACCACATACGCTAAATACCCTGTACAACCCTTACTCAATAACTTTCTGCTATTTATTGCTGAGATAAGACAACTAGGGACAACATTCCTTTCTCCTATAAATTGGAACTCGGGTTCACCAGGCAAATGAAATGTAACTTCTTTGCGAAAACAATCAATGGAAGCATGATATGATGATAACCAATCCATCCCCAATATAATATCAAAATCTCGAATGGCCAACGGTATCAAATCAACATAGAAATATCGTTCCCCCATTCGTAAGATACAATCTTTATAAACATGCTCAACCAGAATTATACTTTCCATTGGGGATGAAATATATAGGGCACAATTGAGAAATGAACATGGTCTACCCAAATATAAAACAATATGTAATGCCACAAATGAATGCGTAGATCCAGGATCAATGAGTGCATATAAATCTTTGTTTGCAATAGAAAGTTTACCTGTAACCACTTCAGGTGTAGCATGGGCATCTTGTAGCGTCATCGCAAACACTCTTCCTCCTGCCCTCGATCCAGTTGCTTGTTCTGTACCTCTCCCCCTGGTGGCACTGCCTGGAGAAGATCCTTTGTGAGGCCCCACACTACTGACTGAAACTGTTCTTGCCAACATAGGACAATTCTTTCTCAAATGACCCTTCTGGTGGCAGTTAAAACATTCTATATTCAGTAACTTTGGGAAATTTCTCTTTATATGACCTGATGCCCCACAAAAGAAACAAACATTTGGATCTCCTTGCGATGAAACTCTTGAACCTCTTCCACCACTTGCTTCACCCCTTTGAAAACTACTTCCCATGCCTCTACCATGCTGGAATTTCTGCCTTCCAAGTCTTGAATATTCTGTATCACCACCCTTTTGATAACTTGGATCGAATCTGCTTCTCTTTACACCTCGTTCTCGATTCCCTCTAGCTTCATTCACGTCCCTTTCTACTAACATGGCTTTGTTCACCAAGGTTAAATAATTAACAGTCTCTAAAGCCGGCAACCGTGATTTAATGACTAACTCAAGCCCATCGAGAAATCGACTGCACATATCTTCCTCATTTCGTATAAACCTCGAAGTAAACCGAGATAAAGCTGTAAGTTTAGCTTCGTATTCTCTAACTGTCATACTCCCCTGATTCAACAGAAAATATTCTTTCTCCTTTTATTTTTGATACATCGGAGGAAAATACTTATCATACAAAGCTTTAACAAAAGCTTCCCATGAGATCACATTCCCACCTCCTGGAGTAATCAACAAATGTTTTGTGGCATCCCACCAGTACTTGGCTTCTCCTTTCAGCATATACGTCGTCAAGGTCACTCGTTGATTTTCAGGCATTCTCATTACCCCCAAAATAAGTTCAATCTCTTTAACCCATACTTTTGCCTGTACTGGATCAACTGCTCCTTCAAATGAGGGTGGATTCATTTTAATAAATTTCTTATGTGAAGTACTCCTTTCTTCCCGGTGTACCACCTCCTCAGCCCTGGCCAATGCTTATGCCTCTAATTGCCTAGCTTGTTGTTCTTCCATCTGAGCCATAAATCTAGCTTGCTGCTCTGCCATTAAAGTCATAGCACGCGCCATTTTTTGCATGTCTGTCAATTGTTCTGGCTCGGGTTCTACATTCCCATGAACAGGTTGCTCAACCTCTGCCTCTGCTGCCAAATTTGAAGCCTCATCTTCTATTTCCACATTCACATTCCTTCCTTCCATTCTTTTATATCTGAAATGGATCAAAGATATAAAACATGCATATATACATATTTTTCCTACCATAATCGTTAGTATCAAACAAAATATATTTCTAACATTCACTGCCAAATCTAGATATTTCTCACTCCAGAACCTCTAACACCTAGGCTCTGATACCAAAAGCTGACACACCCCAACCCAGTTACTTATAATTAAGTTTGAAAGTCAAAGTGAGTCAAACCATGATTAATTTAACCAAACCATAAACAAGAGTTTTAATTTCAGAGTCATCATTGTAAATCCATATAATTGAAAACCTTTTTACAACATCAGAGTAGTCATACTTATACAAACTTGCTTGAAGGATAATTTAACTTAATTACATCATTTACATTTAAACAAAATCTTTGTTTCTCCCATTCCTGGCTAACCCAGCCTGACTTCCTAGATTTGGCAGTGACATCGCATTACCTGAAAAATGTGAACATAGGAACCATGAGAAAAAATAGCCCAGTGAATGCATCACTACTAAACTACTGCATGAATTTAAATGCAATAAATCATGTCCATATACTTATGTATTAACTTATCCGGATCATTCATAATGAATGACCAACTTTTTCGAATCATGATTCACATATCCTGTCTAAATAGACAATTCTCCCCCATTCCTGGTCGATGAGTAACCCCTTGTCATTAATAGACAAATCTCTCCCATTCCTGGTCGAGGAGTAACCCCTCATTTCGGTAAACTGAAATGAACAATGTCATATTCATTTTATTATGATCATACCAACAACACAATACAAATATCTCTTTCCAGTGAGTACACTCACCTTGGTTGACAACTATGTATTCACGTTTCCTTCTGGTGGAGCTGAACTGAGTTGATTAGACCTTACACCTGCCAATCCAACTAAATCAGTACTGAACCTCAATCATAAATATTATCCTAACATAATTATGTAACTTTCCATGACTATACATCAGCAATATAATTCCAATTAAGTCACATTTCATAAAACATAAGTAAAGGCAAAACAATGATATACATGTTGATAAAGTTACGGACATTCAACCGTAGGAAATACCTTATAATTAATTTATAACCAAAGTCAAGTAAACATTTAATTATACTTCTCAATGTATATATACATGAAACATGCGCCCAAAATTCTCTTCGGAAAGAGGATATAACCATATTCTTTCATGGGATATCCGGTATGGCCTCAAATTACTGCCCTCTATGATCAACCATCCTATATTCCCAAATCGTGTAAATACAGGGGTACAACCTTATCAATATGAAAACATATATGAATATACTTTCCGGTACAAGTGAAACTGTAATTTTTCAAGATTTCTAGAGCAAGTTATGGCCATTTCTTTACAACACAAGAAATCTTCCCTACAAGCTCCTCTATTGTTCCTTCAACTTCCAAGAGTTTTCATAATTTTTATCGAGCATAACTTTCCATGATTTTCAACCCATTTTCATTACACATACTGAATAGTACGTAATTAAAGTTTCATAATTGTTTGACTTCATTTTCTATCTCAAAATCTTGTCTAAACTCAGGGCATACCGAAATGAAGTATAAAAACAGAAACCATGTACCAACTTGAAATCATCATTACGGCCTAACCACAAGGAGATAAATTCTAATTTTCAGATATGATATGAATATATGAGTCTACTTTCATATCCAATTGAAATTTCTCACTTACATTAAGCACACAAAGATATATGCAAGTTTGAATACAAGGGGTTTTAATACAAAGCAATTTTTAAGGGTTTATGCATTCAACTTAACTTAAACTTGCATATATTCATACATATGCACCCAAGCATGAAAGTTAAATAAACAAATCAAGGATTTATATCATATAAATCATAAATATATGAAAAATAACAAGATTTGCAATTAGGATTACCTTCGGGACGTTTACGTAATTTCTACGGATTTTTCTACACTTTTTCACCTCACTTTTCTTCCTAAACTTCTACCTTCTCTTTCCTCAAGCTAACAACACTCTTCAAACTGAACCTAGGGTTTGTTTTGCTGAATAAATATGTTAGAGGGAGAGTTTTAAGTCGGCCAAGGCTGCCTCCCAAGCCAACCAATCAAATTAAACCATTTGGTTTAATAAAAGACAATTTACTACTTAGAGGGAATTGACAGATTTGCCCCTTGTTCGTAATTTTGGCCTAACTTCTTACTCGTACATCGGTTTACTCGTACATTCGTAATTTACTAAATCACATGTCTACAACTATCTAGTTTTTACCTCAAGTCAAATGTAATGTGATAAGGGTCAAAACTAGTCTCTGACTGGGACATTTCTACCGAAAACAACAAAATTTTGTGTTCGTAAATAATTCGACCTTTCATGATTTATGAAAGTATGATTACAATAAACATAATCAATTAACATTAGATATACTAATAACAAATTATTCATATTACATAATATAAGCATGATTTAAATATAATTTATCATAATTATATTCGGGTTTTTACATCATTCCTCCAACAACCAGTGATCTGACCGCCGAAGGCGAAATATGAAAAAGCCAGGCGAACAAATCCCTGAGAGAACGGGAAAATTCGAGCAAAGCCGCAGCAACACTGTGATTTATACTCAGCATGGAGGAAAATTCCTTGTAGGAAGGACAAACTTCATCCAACCCAAAGCGGAATACATGGTCTTCGGGGTACCGGAATTGTACCGCCACCATCAGCATATTCCACTCAATAGGCCGATTGCGCCACAAGGAGACTCAACGCATGTTGAAGGCATCATAATCGAAATTATAAGAGAACATTTCTTCCAAGTCTTCTAGGTAGTTAGCAAACTCAATGCTACCAGGGAGAGCCATCTTGCAAGGCTAAGAAATAGTGGGCAAGTAAGTAAGAATGCGAAGGTGTGATGAAAATACTCCACCTTTACCCCTTTTTATACTTGAGAACCCTCACAAGAGACGTAATCCCTGCACAAATAGAAGGGAATCCTACCCCACAAAATACAAAAGACTGAAGAGGGTACCAATCAAAACTTTGGATTGATGGGACTGGACTGAACTGTCAATAGGCACGACAGGGTGCTTGCCGATCGACAACCCCCCATTTTTAGAAATTTCCCTTTTTTCCTCTTTTGTCAAATCAGAAAATTCAATAAAAATAAATTGATATTTTCAACAGAATTTCAAAATCCCTTTTTATATAATTTTCCCTTTTAATTAAAAACTTTCCTTCAAAAATTCCAAAAATACTCGTTTTTACGGTCTCAGCAGCAAAGTAAAAAGCGCATGTGCATGCATTCATTCATCATTAATAAAAGATAATAAAAAACTCCATTGCATTGCATCTATTTGTTTTCCGTGGTACATCAATTTTGTAGGAAATAAAAAGAAAAAGCAAAAACAACAGGACTCAGCCTGAACCCACATTCTCTCTCTTTTTCTCTCACCCATCTTTCTCTCTAAGAGCTTCCACCCCTGTGACGTGCTCTGTTTCCCCTACGACGAGATGATACACCATCACTACCCGAGCCAGAGTCCTCTCCGAACGAAGTAGATGGCACCAAGCAAGAAGGAACAGGAACCGCATCCCGATTATGGGCAGTCGCCAAAGATATCCAGTCTCTGATGTCTCTTAGCTAGGTGGTCGACACTCGGACTTGCTGCAAGAAAAAGGCAAAATTAGTATCAAAGTAGAGATGACCAAAATAGAAAAGAAAGAAAATGAAGAACAAAAAGGTATACCATAGGTCGGAGGACCTCCTTTGTCAAACCCAACTCCTCCGGATCCATCGCATGAGGACGATGCAGCATAGGCACCATCCCTCCATCAGCCCACCGAATATTATATGAAGGAGTATGTAATCGCACAAAAGGAACCTCCGAGGTCACCGCCGCCGCAGATGCCGTCGGACCGCCGCCACTATGGTAAGATCCCATCGCCCGACTCGAACCCAGAGGAAAGAAAGGCAGGGCATCGTATATACTGGGCGCCATTTACCAGCTCGTCATAAAGTCCATATAGTCATAAGGCGTAGCTGTATCAGTGTATAATAAGTAGGACTCGCCGATCATCACCACGATCCTCTGACAGTAGCCGCTCCTGCCTCATAGACGTGGAAGGCTGCGCAGGTGGCACCACCACCTCCTCTTTAGCAATCTGGCGAACCACCCTTTCCCCGAGATACCAGGAATGGCCGAACTCATGCGCCAGTAAATGCCTCATCTGCCCGTTCACCCCAGTCGTTCCCGTATCCTGAATGACTGTCCCCCAAGGATAAAAGGTCACCTGAAAACCTCCAAGCAGGCATAAATCAATACAAGATCAAAAGGCACAAAAACCAAGACTGAAAATGGAAAGAGTCTTACCCTACCACTGGTCAGGTCATTCAAGACATGACGCACCGCCTCTAGAGAGATACCTTCGACTGCCGATTGGCCTTACGCCATCGATACGATCGACAGAAGTCCCCAACAGTGTCATCCTTCAGAGCGATCAGTGGGGTATTGCACCCAATCACCTCATAAAACCACGTCTGTCAAAGATAAGAATTCACAAACAAAAAGAGACGCATAAGGAAAATGCGAATGCATGAAAGGAAAATGTGAATGCATGAAAAAAATGCGCCAACTGAGGAATACCTCAAGAAGGTACGTGGCTCCAGTAAAGGTTTGCCGGCAGCACCGGCTGAATGCATCCAGAGAAGAGTAAAGGGTCGCCAAAGTCAGACTCCCCCAATCATTGAAAGGTATTTTCGAAAACATCCTCAAGTACGGCAAGAACCATAAATGGACGACGTCCCCGCTCGACGCCACCATAAAACTTCCCAACACCAGCAAAATAAATAACCGGGCTATCTGCCTCACCTGCAGCCCATCGTCTACATCAATCACCCTGCCCAACAGAATATCCTTCAGCAGGGACAGCCAGATAGAATCCCCAGAAACTATCCTCCCTACATCACCAAGTGCCGCACGTACTGCCTCCGGTCTCACCCACAAAGAGCGATCCACCTCAATATGCTCTCCATTATAATCTAGCCCCAACAGCTGCTGCATATCTATGGGAGTCACAGTTATCTCCCCAAAGCCGAAATAAAATGTGTGAGTAGTACCCCACCACCTCTCCCCCAAAGCGCACATGACTGCTGTCGAACGAGGCGTCTCATCCAGCGCAGATGACAACCTCCAAAAACCCGCTGATGATATCACCCAACGCACCACATATGGGAGATGTTCCCAGACATCCCTGACCCCCGTTGTTCCACGAGCGTGCATGTTCTTCAAAGAAATATCAGACTGGCAAAAAGAAAAAAATCTCATCAGAAGTCAAGAAAGAAAGAAAAATTACCAAAAAGAAAGGAATGCCAAAGGTCGGGTTACTTACATAACCGCCAGGATTCACTCTCGAAGAGCGATGATGCGACAGCTCCCGCAGCAAAGTCCGCTCATCCGCAACAGGATCAAACGCATCAAAGGAGTTCTCACTCCCCAAAGCAAGAGGCGCCCTGGCCCTCCACTCCTCATTCGCCCAGTCATCAACGGTCAACCACTCCCTGTGGACTGCAGTGCTCACAAAAGTGGCCATTTCTTGAAGATCGGAATGCTAGAAGGATTTACAGAGAAATCACAGAAAGAGAGAAAGCAAAGAAGCTGTGAAAAGAATGAAGGGATTCGCCCCCTTTATATACGATGCCAAACGCCATGCCGATCGGCACTGACCCCAACCATACCGATCAGCGCTGACTCCTTACCTTCCCGAGGCAGTCCAAAAGTCTGTGCCACTGCCGAATGGCACCCCTCATACCATGTCGGCTGGCACCCCCTTACATTTTCGTATAAAAATTCCCAGAAAATACCAGAAGGCCTCGAAAAATTCATAACAATCCCAGGAAGGATTTAGAACATTTTCACCCAAAAAATTTTGCATTCCTTCAAGCGAAATCCCTTTTTCCCAGGGAAATCCTAAAAAACTAAGTGAATCTCCTCTCGACAAAGCCCCGAAGGACCTCTAAGGATCACCTGATCTCTTCCCCAATGGAATTTTTACAGCACCAAAATTGGTTATTCTCAGCTCCCCAGCTTAGATCAAAATCACAAGGCACTTTCTCCAGCAGAATCAAAATCCAATCTTTATCCACTCTTAGGTCAGAATTGACCTCGGTCTTAGATCGTCACGTGAGTTAGGTTAGAATTGACCTCGATCCTCGATCGTCACCACTCTTAGGTCAGAATTATCCTTGGTCTTGGATTGCCACCTGAGTTAGGTCAGAATTGACCTCGATCCTCGGTCGTCACCACTCTTAGGTCAGAATTGATCTCAGTCTTGGATCGTCACCTGAGTTAGGTCAAAATTGACCTCGGTCCTCGGTCGTCACCACTCTTAGGTCAGAATTGACCTCGATCTTGGATCTTCACCCGAGTTAGGCCATAATTGACCTCGGTCCCTGGTCATCACCACTCTTAGGTCAGAATTGACCTCGGTCTTAGATCGTCACCCGAGTTAGGTCAGAATTAACCTCGGTCCTTGGTCGTCACCACTCTTAGGTCTGAATTGACCTCGATCCTCGGTCGTCACCACTCTTAGGTTAAAATTGACCTCAGTCTTGGATCGTTACTTGAGTTAGGTCAGAATTGACCTCGGTCCTCGGTCATCACCACTCTTAGGTCAGAATTAACGTCGGTCTTAGATCGTCTCCTGTTAGGTCAGAAATGGCCTCGATCCTCGGTCGTCACCACTCTTAGGTCATAATTGACCTCAATTATTAGATCTTCACCCTAAGCCTGCAAAATTGGATTTGACTCGCATAATTGGTCACCCTCATCACTTAAGCCCGCAGATTTGGCTTTGACCCACAAAATTGGTCATCCTCCAGCATCACTTCAGGTCCCCAGAATAAACCTAAACCTTTAATCATCATTCAAACCATTCCCAGCACACCCCTCAGGTCTTCATAATCGGCTTCGATCCTCCAATCGGTCATACTCCCTCAAAAGCATCATGTGGTGTCTATTCGACGGTTATCATTTGTTCCAAACTCACCCGTCAAGGGGCTCTATAAACACCCCATTCTGTTACCCCCTAACTCTCCTTAGGTCCCTAGTACCTCCCTTCATCAGTACAAACCCAGGTCATACCCCGAGTATCGACCTAGAAGCCATCGGGCACTCCTAAGCTCCATTTGACCAAAAATTCAAAGCCTTCAGCTCGACCGGGGCTGAATGAATATTTGAAGGGCATTAAAATCCCTTTCTAATGGTCCATCCCGTGCGCGATTCTGACTTACCATGCGGACGAACGATCCATTTTCATCAGAAACTTGATCTAGAGGCCACCGAGCGCTCTCGGGCTCTGTTTGACCTAAGTCAACTCTTCAGCTTGATCGAGACTGAATGAATCTTCTAAGGGAACTGAAATCCCTTTCCAACAGTTCATCCTGTGTGCGATTCTGACTTACCATGCGGACGAACGATCCGTTTGACTCCAAGAGGTCATCAAATGCTTTCAGGGCCGGATTACCCAAAGTCAACTCCCCAAACTGGGTCAAACTCTTTGGAATGTCGAAGTACATCTCCTAACCTTTCCAACGGCTTGCCCCGTGCGCGATTCAAACTTACCATGCGGACGAACGATCCGTTTGCGTCTGAACGATTCTCTGTCCAATGGACCGACCCATATTTGACCCAAAGTAAACTCCCGAACCCGGGAGCGATCCAAAGGAATTTCAAAGGTCTCTGAATTACCTTTCCAACAGTCTACCCCATGCATGATTCTAACCAACAATTTTCCCTCGGCAACCAATTTTCTGAAAAGTCCTGAAACCCTGCCTATTGGCAAGTGCCGATAGGCAGGACCAGGTCTATGCCAATCGGCAGTAACCTGGACCTATAAAAGGAGGCCTTCACCTCATTTTCAAAGGGAGCCCAGATCTGATAAAAATCACTCTCACCAAATCCCAAAAACCTCTCTCGAAGACAGCGCGATTTCAACACCCAAATCCCTTTCTAACTTTCACTTTTCATCCTCCTTTTCATCAAACTCTATGAATTAGCCACTCTCCATCATCATCCAAGTGCAAGGGCTGCTCTCCAACATTCAAGATCAAGCTCAAGATCTTCAAGAAGGTCCAACTTTCTCAACTTTTTCTTCAAATTCTCTTAAATTCGCAATAACTTGTTTTATTACCTAGCACTTTTATTATCTCATCTCACACATCCTAATATACTTTTTATTTAGTATCATTGCACATCTCTTATTTTCATATAAATAAAAACCCTAAAAAAACAAGAAAAAAAGATTTTGCTCATAAATTCCAAATAGGGATTCTCATATTTTTCTCACACTTTTCTCACAACTAAAACACTTTTTCTACACACACGCACTCACCGATATAAGATCCCCCATTTGGATTTATGGAATAAACCCCACCCCTCATTTTGTATGCGAACTACGTGAACTTTGATGCCTTTATAGGCTACGTAGGCGTCTCGGGGTAAAACTCGAGATTCGAGTCCTATTCTCACTTTCTCTCTCATTCTCTATCTTCTCTAAATCCAATTTTCTTATATTCTATACACTTGTTCTTAGTGACGTATTACTCCATATGCGTTATCGTTCCATTATAACGATCAACGTAAGATTAATCGCGTGAATCTTACTTTTTAATATTATTTTTATACCTTCCTACGGATGACTCGCTTTATCTCTCCCATGATATAAGTCGAGGATTCCTATCTCCACTATATATATACACATGCACACATATCACGGGGAAATTAAAAAAGGAAAATAGCAAACATCTATGAGAGACCGAAATGCCGGAATGGGTGCCTAACATCTTCCCATTTCGTAACTTATCCTCCAGACCCTTCTTGAATCATTTTGGTTTCGTATGTACCAGTATGTCTTTGGATGCCGTCCTTCGAGGTGGCTTCCCCCTTTTTCTTTTATCTGTTTTGAGTAAAATAGACTGGAAACTCTAAATCTCTCTACATTTTTATACCTCAACTCAAACGACGCCAACCAAAGCGCTCCCGAGAGGAACGCGCGGGAGCTGAGGATCCTCCTTCACGCGCCCGCTCGCGATGAGGATCGGGGATGGCCACAGTTAAGTTTTGGTTCCATCATTTGGGTTAGTTTAGGAAGGGTTTAGGTAGGTCTAAGAAGGTTGATTTTAAGCATATACAAGATCAAACAAGTTTATTTACCTTTATACAATAGTTCCTAAAGATCATCAAGAAACTAAATAAGGTCTTTTGGTCTTTGATCGTTCTTCTGATTTGCTTGGTACATGCTATGTTTCTTTGTGAAATGATTAGGAACATGCTAATGTGGATGGTTTGATTTTGAACTTCTCTTAGTGTTTTATTTGATTATTGTGGGTTGAGCTTTTGATACTTGTGAGTTGAACTTTCTAGGGTTGTTTGAGTGCTTTGAATCTTCATTGTAATGCTTAAAATATTCATTGTAATGCTTAAAATATTCATTATAATGCTTGGAATCTTTTTTTTTAATGCTTGGGCATGGTTGCAAGGATGATTTGATTTTTTCAATATATCTCATCACGTATTGAGTGCTTTTTTTTTTTTTTTTTATCTCAAATACATTAGAGAGGAGATATTTAAATGTGATCATACACTAATTGTGTTGCCATCATACAAATCTTTTTTACTTGAAATACATTTTGTTTCACAATATCCCCTTTTTTTATGATGACAATTCAATTTATATAGTTTGAGAAAATATTTGAAAGTCTCCCATTTTCTTTGAGACTAGGTTTTTAAAAATAAATTCTCTCCCCCTTTGTTGTAGCATTATTTTTCTCAAACCCTTATTTCTCCCCTTTTGTCATTATCAAAAAGAGTGTTTTTTTTAGAGGATATGTGTTCTGGAATTCGACATGCCTTGGATAATATTAAGAATTACCAAGAGGATGGGATTAAAAACCATAAATATAGAGGGATAGAGGAAAAAAACTTCATAAGAAGTGTTCCTTAATGAAGATTTAGCTTATATCTTGAAGGCTTGTTATTCAAAGTTTGCGACGGATAGCGTAAAATCTATCTTCGAGAAGTGGTTTGGTGAAAATATACGTAAGTTGTTTTTCGGTGGAAATAAATTGAAGTTCCACATCCACTTTTTGAACATGATTTCATAAAAAAATGATGTTTGATATCATTATGTTTGGTTCTTGAATGTTAAACAAGGTTTTTGGTGATAAAAATTATGCTTGTGTTAGCACAAAGGATTCGTATGTTTGAAAAAATAATTTGATAGTCCTTCAATTCTTATTTGATATACAAACTTTGAGCACAACAATATCCATCAGAAATGTATTTGCTTCTACCATAGATTAAGGAAATGATTATTGTTTTTTACTTTCCCAAAACACAAGGGAATGCCCGAGAAAGTGACACGACCCACTTGTACTTTTTCGACATACTTGACATCCGAACCAGCCTAAACCTGAGTAGCTTATTGCATCAAAACATGTATGTTTAGGATACCAAAGTCTTTAATTAGTAGTTAGGAAGTAACAACATATTCGTTTAATAACAATGAGATGAGATTCTTTTGGTTGGGATTGAAATCCAGCATATAGGCATACACTAAACATGATGTCATGACGTCTAACAGTTAAATAAAGTAAACTTTTGTAAGGACACAAATTTCCAATTGAGTCCTTTGTAGTTTTGGCTTAATTTCGGACAAAAATATTTGAGTCATAGGATAGTGTTCATATGTATCCATCCAAGTATGACATCCCGCTTATTAAAATAAGAGGTGTCCAGCCCGCTACTCCAATAAAAACAGGAATCTTAAATGGTCCATTCTTAGCATCACTGTCGCATAATAATAATAATAATAATAATAATAATACGAGACAACCACCAAATATTTTTGAAAACGAATTTCATATATGATTTTGCAATTTGGATAAAAGCAATTCCATCAACCAGGTTATAACAAAAGGTTGATATATATATATATATATATCGAATAAGCTGTCGGTTAACAAACTAAATACAACGGATTTCACCAAGTATGACAGTATGTACGAATATTAAACTTAGGCAACACGCCCAAATATACAGACGGATCATAGATAGAGTATCAAAAAGAAATAGTGCGTCTACTACAGACTAAATACAACGGATTTCACCAAGTATAACAGTATGTACGAATACTAAACTTAGGCAACATGCCCAAATATACATACGGATTATAGATAGAGTATAAAAAAGAAATAGTGCGTCTACTATAAAAATCCTACAACATCCGCAAAATGCCGTAGCTCCTTAACACTGGGAAGGAAAGTCAAAGCGGGTGCCCATATGGCGGAGCACCCGAACATATATGAGGACCACACAAGAAAAAGAAATATAAACGGGCCAGAGCCCAATTTGATATGATATACATGTGAATAAAATGCATGACAGTTATGAATGCTACTTTCATAAACAAGTAAAATTCGCTCTTCATTCAAGGAATCATCCTCACCTCTCTTCTAAGTGCACATCCTAACGCGTGCCATCCATGTTAAGTTAAACTATCCATATACTAAATAGGAATAACCTAACTATATTCCACATGCCAAGTTTACCAATTTAAGATATATTCACAAGTCAATAATCATTAGGGGCCATATGCAATTAAAGTTGGTTTACAATTTACTTAAATCAATTAATCATTCGGGTGAAATACCATTTCGATGAGAACAATTACAATCATATAATAACGGTTATAAGACCATGCTTCCGGGAGTCACCTCACTGGATGTGCCCCTAAATTCTGTCATCTTCCAGGGCCTATAAACAAGACCACCTGGGTATCCTAAGTCGCAACGCATGGGAAGCGGCCATATACCTTCGATAATGAGTCATAACCATACCTGAAATTACCTCACTTCGAACAATACAATCATACAATGTAACAATCGGTACTATAGCCTGAGGACTATACTCTCCCTGCATGATTGGCCAGGGGATTCACCTCATTCGCGTAACTCCCCCCTATGATATCATTTAGAGAGGTATGTAGAAATATGCCATAGTCACAAACTATTTTAATTTAAACATTTGATCCTAATTTTTGAAACCGAATGTTCATAAAAAAATTGTCTGCAAGAGGTAATTACTCTCATAGTCGCCCCCGAAGGTCCAACACAATGCTGCCCGACTCTATACTAGTCCTACTCTCGTTTACTAGACGAAAAGAGGCATTATACTCCTATAATTTGTCCCCGTATTGAGCTCCAAATCTCCCCTACTATCCTAGAGTATCACTCTCCTTATACGAGGTCATAATTCTTCTTAATACATCCTAAGAAAAGGTTCCTAATCCTTAAATCCCAAAGAAAAGGAGTAGAAACTAACTTGGAAACTTTTCACAAAACAACAGGATTTTCGAATCGATTCCCCTAGGGCCGAATCGATTCGCCTAGGGCCGAATCGATTCGCCCATGAAAGTGAATCGATTCACAGAAAAAGCGAATCGATTCGGCTAAGAAAACCAACCTTCTGTCTAAGCCCGAATCGATTCAACCTTAACCCAAATCGATTTGGCTCCCCAGACCTATAGCCACCATATTTAGCGAATCGATTCGTAAGAAGGGCGAATCGATTCGCCCTGGTCGAGATTCCCAGTTGGGGCTACAGGTTGATATGAACCCTAAATCCCGCAAATCTCTTTTCTTCCACTACACCCAATATTACCCATTACTAACTTCACCAAATCATTCTTACACAATAACCCACCAATATACCCAACTCTAATCATGTCTAAATCAAATACCTAAGGGTTTAAGCACCAAAATCATCTATACCCATTTTTTGTTCAAACTCAAGAACACAAACCATAAATGAAATTTATTCAACACAATCATATGTTTATGCAAGTTTAATAACTTGCCTCAAGAATGTAGTCTCGAATTCTTCTTTTTAGCAACGATTCCAAGCTCGAAATGACAAAATCTCCTCTTTTTTCTCCTTTCTTTCAAGCTCTCACTTCTCTCTAACTTTCTAGGTTTAGAAATACACAAATGAGATATAAATGTTGTTGCAAGAGTTAAATGCCAAAATACATTTAATCCAACATTAAATGCTACTACTTACTTAAAATGTCTCGTAAAATCATAATTTAAGTCATAACTAGCCAAAAGTACCCCGGAACCTAAAAACACACCTCGCACTTATTTTGACTATCTCAACTGTTCCCGGACTAACCGTGCCCTCTAAACTGACATTTGAGATATCGTTCATTAATTCCCATTCCAACGTCATATTAACTTATCCGATTGGAATATAAACCATAATCGTCGTTTAAAGCCCAACGACGCAACACAATCATAATATTACACTATTTACATTCGCGAAATGGAAAATATGTAATACTCATAAATATTAACTCTTAATTTACTTAAATTAATATTTACTTCAATTTCCTTTATTTTATATAACTAACCCACATGGCAAATTAATATTGAAATAATTACTCAAAAGTAAGGGGTATTACATACTCCCCCTCTTACATGGGAATTTTGCCCTCAAAATTAGGCGTATCTAGTAAAAAGAGGTGTGGGTACTTTTCTCGAATATCGTCCTCTCATTCCCAAGTTGATTCCTCGGTATTGTATTATTCCCACTAGACTCGAACCGAGGGCACCACTTTTGATCTTAATCTACGCTCACCATGGTCTAAAATGGCAATCGGTTGTTCCTCATAGGAAATATCAGGTTGCAACTCAATATCGTCTAACGAAACATTCCAATGATCTCCTTCACATCTTTTATACATCTTTAAAGATGAAACATGGAATATATCATGAATTTACCGTAGGTGTTCCGGCAGAGTAATATGATAAGCTACGGGGCCTACCTTTGTTATAATTGCAAAGGATATACGTAGCGTGGCGTAAGTTTGCCCTTGTGTTAAAAATGGAATTTTCCCTATTTTCAAAATTTCTTATTTTTGATGGTTCCAATTACGCATATTAGAAAGCGCTTATGAAATCGGGACTAAAGTCCATAGACACGAGGGTTTGGTTGTCAGTTGTTAACAAGTGGTCCCCACCCACATGTTTGATAGAAAATGATCGTGTCCCCAAACCCGTAGATAGATGGAGTGAGAATGAATTTAAACTTGCTAATTTTAATTCTCAAGGATTAAATGCTTTGTTTAGTGCGGTTACACCGGATGAATTCTGACGTATCATGAGTTGTGAAACCGCTGAAGAAGCTTGGGATATTTTACAACTCACTCACGAGGGAACTAGTGTCATTAAGGCTTTTAAACTCCAAAACCTCACCACTCAATTTGAAACCATCAAAATGCTTGGGAATGAAAGCTTTGATGAATTTCATGCTAGACTTTACGATATAGTTAATTTATCTTTTAATTTGGGAGAGAACCCGACGACCGAGTTGTAAAGAAAATTTTAAGGTCCTTACTTGATAGATTTATTCCTAAAGTGACCGTTTTAAATTATTTACCCACCTTGCACTCTACCAAACTTGAGGAATTAGTAATTGATTTGTAAACCTATGAACTAGATATGTTTTCCTCCAAAAATGAAAAGAAAATAGATAAGGGCATTGCTTTGAAAGCCCGAAAGGAGAAAAAATAAATTGTGGTTGATGAGAGTGATAGTGACTCGGAGGACATGGCTATGTTTGCTAGGAAATTTAAAAAAATTAAATTTAATAGAGATAATTTTAAAAATGATTTTAAGAAATTTGAAAATTTTAATCATGACAAAGCCTAAAAGATCCCTAAATCATATAATGAAATCTTAATATGGACGAGTCAAATAGGTGTTATGGTTGTGAGGGTTTTGACCATAGGGCGAGAGAGTGCCCAACTAAACTAAGGAGAGAAGGAAAATAACAAATTTTCTATAATGCCACCCTTAGTGATGAGAGTGAAAAGGAAGAGGGACCCGATTCCCCCATTGAGCGTAATTTTATCGCGTTCATGGCAAGTCATGTGAGTGATAGTGAGAGCTCGTCCAATAATGACACAAAAATACATGACACTTTTGAGGCCAAGGTTTATGATTCCTTTATTTTTTGTGGTTGTGAGAGTGAAGGAGAGAGAGAGTGAAAATGAATAAGAGGTTGATGTGAGTGAACTTCAAATGCTTTTCAAGATCTATATGCCGAATCAATTAAATTGAAAATAGGAAATTTGAAGTTAGAAGCCAGTTTGAAGGAATATGTCAAGGTCGTTGATGAGAGTGCCTTAGTGGAAGACCTTAGGACACGTGAGAGAGATCTTCATGAGAAGCTAGAATATATAGAAGGCGAGAGAGATAACCTTAAGGGTTTAATGGAGTCAATGAAAAAGGAGCTTCTTGTGTTCGAAGAGATAAATTTTTGTTAGAGTCTAAGATTTTAGAATTAGAAGAAAAATAAATAGACTCTAATAAAGTCAAATTTGATTTGGAGTGTAGGTCCGAAAAACTAGATAAAATCTTAGGCATCGTCCATATAAAAAATGACACTTGTGGTTTAGGCTTCGATTCTTGTAACAATCCCACTAATAAAGCCAAAACCAATGTTTTGAGAGAATCACCTAGGAACAATTCTAGAGGTCAATCCTTAGGTACTACTTTTCGATGCGTCTTTAATTGCTCACATTGTGGTTGAAAAGGTCATCTTAGAAAGTTTTATTTTGATCTTCAAAGAATGTCTAGGAAATCCAAGAGTAAGGTAACTGAGGTAGGTAAGATCCCCAAATCCTGAGATTGTCACTCTTTATTAGTTTGGTTAGGAGATTCGACTTGGTATCTTTACAAAATAGGATTTTTTTATTCTCGTTTGCCTTCACATGCTTCCTCCCTTGCAAAATCTAAATGTTGAATGTGTTAGCTTAATTTGCATACTTTAGTTTTTATGCTTCATGCTATATTATTCATGCTAATTGTATGCTTGTTTATCATTTTTCTAGTCTATGATCTTGATTAATCACATGCTGAAATTATGATTTATGTTTTTCTTTTATAATATATTTGTTTCATTTTAGTTTGCATTAATTAAAAAATACAAAAAGATTTTGTTTATCTTTTGTGTTTTATCATATGAGTATTTTAGGCTTAATGAAAAATTTAAATGATTTTTTTTTCTCTTTTGAGCAAGTACTTTTGTGAGTTTGGTTAAAAAAATTCAAAAAACTCAAAAAGATTTTTTTTGTTTTGTGTGTATTTTCATTTAACACACTTTATGTGGCATAAAATTGTGTTTGAATCCCTTCCTTTTCCTCTTCCATGTTGCTATAACTTTTGGTTAAGATTATCAATCCTTAAAATGTTCTTTGTTATGCATGCATGGAGTAGCTGGATTTTGTATTGCTTAATGGATTCTATTTTTATATGCCTCTTTTCACACATGCATGAACTCATTTGAAATCTAAATGCCACATGTATATTTGAGTTAAGTGAGATGTTCTCCTATCAGTATAGTCATCTACATTTTACTATGACTATGGAGGATTTGTGCATGTATCAACCATTTCTCGGATTTAAAAATAGAAAAATATGTTTATCTGGTGTAGTTATTTATCAATGGAATCGGGTTGCAAAAGACAAAATTACTTTGCGTGAAAAGACACCATTGAATTTTAGGCCTTAAAAATGTGGCATTAAAAAGAATATTTGCCAAGGCCTAAATAGTTTAGTTAATATGTTCAAAAGAAAAAGAGAAAGTGAATTATTAGGAGTTTGGTTGGATATATTAACGGGTTTGCACAATGACTTTGAATCCTAGTTAGACTTTTATTAACATGAGTCTATTAGTTTGTAGAATCATCGAAATTATAGGCTTATATGCATTGTGTATATTTGTTCATTGAGTTCAATTTATATTGTCACATGAGGCTATATCTAAATGTGATAAAATTTTGCAACCAACTGAGAACTCCATGAACATGTTTTAAGTGACTGGGTCGAAATTTAATTGTTACTAGTTCACACCCCTACACTTCCGTTTACCACATGTATTTGGACACATTTTTGCCATACGAGTGTGAAAAGCTTAATGTATTTTGTGTCATGTGTGGTGTTTATACCTATGTATATGTGCGTGTGCGTTAGTGATTTTTCTTGTGTATATATATGTGGTATTTTTTTAGTTTTTGAGTATTTGCCTTGATTGCTAGTCCATTTATGCTTTAATTAATAGTTGGTATCTACTTTGTTGCATACTTTGTTTGATATCACATGCTTAGTATCTTATTTTTCAAATTGGTATCATTTTTTTTGCATCACAGTTGGTATCCATTAATATTTGTATGGATTAGTTATTTTATTGTTGCCCATATGCCTTAATGTTCTTATCACCTTATGCACCATCATGTTTACTTACTTTCCCTTATTTCTATCCCTTGAATAGTTTTTAGAGGGAGAAATGGTACTTAGTTAACTTGGGTGAGAAATGAGTATTTAATTAATTCTATCATCTTTGTCTATTCCTGAACAAAAAGGGGGAGAAATGGTATCTAAACCTTCAGTATAGGCGATCTAACTTAGGGGGAGAGCATTATCTTCTTAGGTAGATCATATTTGATAAAGGGGAGAGAATTAATTTAGGGGGAGCATTTATTATCATTGCATTTAATATTTTAATATTTTCGATGTGTTTAATGGGTTGCTTAAGTGTGCAGGAATTTTTGTAGTGACATCTATTTAAAGCGGCAAAGCGGTCCTAAGTGATTTGAGTCAAGCATTGTTGTGTTTTTTATTTTGGGTGGGATGTTTTTTTTAATCTAGTGGAGCTTAACAACCCTTTAGAATTTTTGTTTGGTTTTTGTCCTGGAATAGCGAAAGGGGGAGATTTGTAAGCACACAAATTTTCAATTGAGTCTTTTGTAATTTTAGCTCAATTTCGGACAAAAGCATTTAAGTCATAGGATAGTGTTCATGTGTATCCATCAAAGCCTATGACGTGTTTGTTGAAGACGTAGCGACCATATTTGTAAAGCTACATCATTTGCCGATTTGTGTGCATTGTTTATGCGTCATCAACAACACACTATTCCAAGGTCTCCAAAAGGTATGAATGCAATTATGTATATTTAAAACCTGGGATATTTTAATTGGGTGTATTTTTTTTAATAGTTTTAACGACTTTAGTTTACTCATAAAATATTACTTTAGAAGTTTACATAAAAGTTTTGGGGCTTAAAATGCAGTTTTTATTTTCCGACAAGTCGTTCAAATGAACTGGGACCTCGTTAGAATGAGATTCCTAGGTCGTTCGAACGAGAACTTCTAACGAGATTGTCATTTTTCCACTCGATTATCGTTAAAAGGGTTCGAATGAAAAAGTCATTCGAACGAGATTTGGCGGGAACAGTTTTTTAGTAGTTTTTCCCATTTTCCCACTACTTTTTCCCCAATTCTTTTTGCCAGAATTAATGATTTGCGGGAACTAACTTTTTAGAGTAACTTTTGCCAGATTTCCAAAGCCTTTGAGAGAAAAAATTCTACTAACAAAAGTTCAAATTTATGTGTTTCAATTTTGTCAAGAAATGATCTTCTAAAACACATACACCCATTGTTTAGCTTAAATCCAAGTGCTCTACATATATAAATATATCGAGGTTGGAGCGTTTGGCACCGGGTTCTACTCTACCTATCAAAGAGTTATTTGGGTTTGCTTATACATCCCTCAAAGAAGAAGATAAGTTTATTGATGTGGCGTTTCCACTTGAATAAAGGCTTCAAGTGCGGGTTGACGGTTGTCCATAAGCCTCATTGGTGGATTCCAAGGTTTCAATGGAATCCGAGATTGCTGACTAGGCGAAGGTAGTTACAAGAAGACGCGTCAAGGCTTGGGCAGAGTCAAGTTGTGTGTTGTAAGTCATCTATCTTGTAATCGTAAAACCATACTTAGTGGACTTAAGGCTAGGGCCGTCCGAGGTTTTTCCCATTTAGGTTTTCCTCGTACATCATGGTGTAGTGGTTTGTTATTTATTTTATATTGCTATATCACTTATATTCATGCTTAGGACTAAAAGATAAAATATGGTTTAAATCTGTACTCATGCTTAATTTGGTGCTAAAATTTGTTTGGGTGAAATCTTAGATTAATTTAATTCAAGTCAAGATAATTTAATTTGCTAAAATTTGGTTTAGCCTAATTTGCAAAAACGAATTAATTTTTGTAGGCAAATTTTAGGACTTGAATTGAGTTAATTTGTTTAAGTGAATATTTGTTAGTTGATTAATTTGATGTCACTTTTAGTTTAGTTGATTTTAATTTGAAAGAAATTAAAATTTGAATGTTGAACCATCCTATTCCGCACTTAAAGGAAATTCATATTTAAAAATTTAAAATTGGGGGTATACGTTTCCAACAACTTCCAATCATCTCATAAAATAGTTTCTTATTAACATCCTTTCCAGATTCATCGCAATCAATTTTAGTGGAAGCACTCATCGGTGTGTTAATAGGTTTTTCAAGGCCAAGGCCAAATTTATCAGTTAGATCTTTGATGTATGTGGATTGATTTATGAAAATTATCGTGTTGGTTTGTTTAACTTGGAGGCCTAAGAAAAAGTTTAGTTTGCCCATTAGGTTCATTTCAAATTCTTTATGCATTCATAAGGCACAGTCTTCACAAATTTGATTTTTTGTAGATCAGAATATAATATCATCTACATAAGCTTGAATATGGAGAATATCATGTTTTTGAGTTTTAATAAATAGAGTAGTATCAACTAATCAAATCATAAAGTCGTATAACGTGAGGAAGTTGCTTATCTTTCACACCATGCTCGTGGGTCTTATATTAAATTGTAAAGTGCTTTTGTAAGTTTGAAGACATGGTTAGGGAAATTATAATTTTCAAAACTGGGAGGTTGTTTTACATAAACTTCTTCATCAATGTAATCGCTTAAAAAGGCTCTTTTTAAATCTACTTGAAATAAGTTAAAGTATTTAAAGCTAGCAAATGCAAGTAAAATACGTATGGCTTCTAGTCAGGTAAAGGGGGTAAAAGTTTCTTCATAGTCAACACATTTTTCTTGTTTGAAACCCTGAGCCACTAGACATGTTTGGTTACGAATGATGTAACCTAATTCACCCATTTTATTTTTAAAAATCCATTTTATATCAATGATGGTGTGATGTTTAGGTGGAGACACAAGTTTTCACACTTGGTTTCGTTCAAATTAGACTAATTCTTCTTGTATAGATAACATCCATGATTTGCCTTGTTCTACTTCCTTTATAGTTTTTGATTCTATTTATGATAGGAAAGAAAAGTTTAGCCAAACATTTTTCAATTTGGAGTGTGTAACAATACTATGGGGGGAGGGCTTCCGATGATTTGATATTTAGGGTGATTGGTGATGAATTTCCTTATTTTGGGTAAATTTTGATGAGTTTCATTATTTTGATTAGAGGAGCCTTTTAAAGGAGTTTCGTGGGTGTTAATGGAAAGAGTTTGCATTTTTATTTTAGAATGGTATAGTTTTCTTCATAATGGTATGTTTATTGAGGAAGAAAAGGATTGATTTCGTCCAAAGTGACATGGGTAGATTCTTAAATGACTAAAGTTCGTTTGTTGAAAATCCTATAGATTTTCTATTAGTGGCATATCCCAACAAGATTCCCTCATCAGATTTTCGATCAATTTTATTTAAGTTTTCTTGATCATAAAGAATATAACATTTGCGCACAAATACCTTATAATACCCAATGTTAGGTTTCTTTCCCTTCCATATTTCATATGGAGTTTTGTTGATTATTTTTCGAATAGATACTCTATTGAGTACATAGCAATCGGTGTTAATGGATCTGCCCAAAATATTGAGGTAGTTTGTATTCGTTAAGCATAGTGCGATACATTTCTTATAGTGATTGATTCTTTCTTTCGACTGCACCGTTTTATTGATGGGTCATAGGGGATGAGAAATTATGGTTATATCCTTGACTGTCACAATATTGTGACACCCCGACTAATTAAATACCGGGTAGCTACTCCTTTATTAAATTAATTCAAAATGCCAAGTTGGTCCAGTTAATAGCATCACTGTCGAAAACATTTTAATGATTACTAACCACCTAGTATTTAAAAAGTAAGTGCCAAATTTTAATTTAAATCTGATTAACATGCAACAAGTGTAATAAATGATAATAACACCATTCACCATAATGAAGTAAATAGAATGACCATCACATAATGCAATATAAAGTCTAGAGGAAAAACTCCTCACTACAATTCCCATAACTGAAAAGTAAACCGGAAACTAAAACAGTACATGCCAAAGTCTGAAACTGAAATGGAAATGTAACTCTAATAGAAATGGGCAACATGCCCTACAACTGATAGATAATGAATCTGGAATCCAAGTGATAGAGGCGTCTACAAGCAAATCCCTGTAGCTTCCACAAACAGCTACAGCTCGTCTCCTGAATGAGTATCCTATGCATGGTGTCCTTGTGGCTGGGCACCTAAAATGGTTTTACAAAGAAAAATAGATTTGAAAAGCAAACGGGTCAGAGCCCGAATGTGGAGATATTTTAAAAAACTGCAAGTGCTTTAAAAACATTTAAAACATTAAATGCAAAGTACATGTTAGGACGTGCACTCACATGATATTCTCACCTCTCGTCTAACTGTGCACTCCTAACGTAAGTACCCATCTATAACGACACAACCCACTAGCTAAGTGACATCATCTCTAGCTAGACTATCATAGGTCCTACCCATATTACTCGGTTCTATTAACATTATACGCTCGTAATTAAGTAGGGGTTTAACGTAAACTCAGATGCTCAATATGCCATATATATATCACTATCAGTTAACTCGTTATATTTCTCGAACCAATACCGTAATTATATTCACAATATTAACATGAAGGTTCCCATTAATTAAGTGTATATTATTCACATCATAAATATACAATATAAGCACCCCGAGAACTAAGCTGTGGTGCACACATACTCTGCTATCCATCCCGGTACATCACGTACATAAGGATTACATATTCCGAATCTCTCAGGAATAGTTCACAGATAACAACATCACAAATAATGGAGGCGAACACAGTCACATCACATAGGTCACGCACATACCTACGCTCCTACGATCAGCGGACTTATTAATATCCCAATAAGTCTTTCTATGACCTATGTTCATCAAGGTAACCAGTCTAAATCCGGGCAACACAAGGATTAGAGGGCCCTAAGCGAACGCAAACCTCCCGTGATAGCAAGTATGGTAGGTATGTCATACACACAATTCATATACCAATACTAAGTAAACACACGTCTTAGTAATCCCGTAGTTTAATCGTAGTACATATCGCATTCTCGTACTAACTTATAATTATCTCAATTTATACTATTCCAGCTTATCATCATACGCGCCATAATCTATTCTCACGTCATAGTAGACACTCACGTCTCAACCCAAACGGTTCATTGAATTAAATCTCTCGTATATAAATTTACTCCTCGTAATAACCCAAAAGTCCCAAATCTATCCTTACATCATCAAGGGAAGGTTATCTATATCCTCGAACAAGTTTACGGGACTCCAAAAATCAAAACAATCCAAAAAGGACCAAACTGTCAACTCGTTAGAAGTCTCGTTCGAACGAGACTGTTCGAACGAGATCCCTCTGTCAACTCGTTAGAAGTCTCGTTCGAACGAGGCTGTTCGAACAAGATCCAGTTCGTTCGAACGAACTGTCCCTTCTAACGAGATTTCGTTCGAACGAAGTTATCGAACGAGGCTCCCTTTCGTTAGAACGACTGGTCGATTCGTTAGAAGCTCGTTCGAACGAGTTCGTTCGAACGACCTGGGCAGGGGCTTCTAACGACCTACCAGATTCGTCCCAGATTTGCCTAATCTCGTTTTTTTCACCATTTTTAACACCTCAAGTCTTCTCCAAAGTTCGTTCTAACAGTGTTTTAAGTCCTCTAATCATACTAAAACGTGCTAAGGTCATATACTAACATCTTTTAAGGGTTTAATGCATCCTAAACATCATTAAATCAAAAGATTTTATACTTTTCCCCAATATTATCAAGAGCATGAACCCTAGATTTATATCATCATCAAATCCCAGAATTTAATCCGTTTTAATTTCTTCTAATCACAATTATCATGAGAATAATCATCTACCTATCATTCTACATGCAATTCTCTTCAAAATTTTCAAGTTCTAAACTCCAATCTACATGGATTTTCATTCAACTTTCAAGAACAATTAAAATTCTTCAATTTCTAACATGGAAAAGACATTCTCTGAAATTAAATGGAATAAAGTCACTTGCCTTGGTTGTCTCTGAGTTTGGATGATGGTTTGATAGAGTTTTTCTGCAGAATTCCCTCTCTCCAAGCTTCTTCTCCAATAGTGGCTTAAGGTGGCTAGGGTTTGATTTGGGAAACTTAGAAAACTCTTCTAATAACCTACGTAGACTTCTAGGTTAATATGGTTTGGTTAATGGGCTTAGTGGGTTAAATTCACATCAGATTAAAACTCCCAATTTTCGTCACTTTTAATTCCTCAAAATGTAAAATTACCAAAATACCCTTTAAGTTGCCGGTATGGCCTAAAAATACCCCGGGACCCAAACTATACCCCCGGCTAGTGTTTTCTGACTATCTCGACCCTTCCGGACGCGTTGGCGCACTCAAAACGACCATACAGATAATAGAAATAAAAATCACTTTTACAATTAAAATAATATACCATGACGCGGCGGTCACACGCGTCTCAACAAAATTCTCAAATTGCCGTATATAAGTCTCACGACAAATTTCATAAATTCCAAATTCTTATATAATCATATATGCACATAATCAAATACCAACTCGCATCTCGTTAGTATTTATAACCCGGATTAATTTCCAATTAATACGCATTTAATTAATTAATCCCAAAAATAAATATAGTCAAAAGTACGGGGTATTACATACTTCCCCCTAATAACTGAATTTCATCCCGAAATTCGAAACTAGAAAGTACCTGCTAAAAACAACTCTGGATAACGTTCGCGCATCTCATCCTCGCGCTCCCATGTGGACTCCTCGACATTGTGATGTCGCCACTGAACACGCACTAACGGAACTATCCTTGACCGCAGTTTCCTCTCGCTTCGGTCCAAAATAGCAATCGGCCCCTCCTCGTAGGAGCTATCCGGCTGGAGATCGATGTCCTCCACAGCAATGTGAGAATGAGCCAAATTATCTCTAAGATATTTCCTCAGCGAGGAAATATGGAACACATCGTGAATTCGATGCAAATGCTCCGGTAACCCAAGTCTCTACGCAACCGGTCCGATCCGCTCAATAATAGGAAACGGCCCCACATACCTTGGTGCCAACTTCCCCTTCTTCCCGAAACGCATAATCCCCTTCATAGGAGATACCCTGAGCAAAACCTGGTCCCCCACTTGGAACTCTCTGAAAAACCTCTTCGCATCAGCATAACTCTTCTGCCTGTCTTGAGCTACCCGAATGCGACTCCGAATCAACTCAATCCTTGCCGAAGTATCCTGAATCACTTCCGGCCCAAGTAGTTTGTTGCCCCCCACCTCTAACCAACATGCTGGGGAACGACAAGGCCTACCGTACAACGCCTTAAACGGAGCCATGCCAATCGTGAACTGATAGGAGTTGTTGTAAGCAAACTCCACCAGTGGAAGGTACTGCTCCCATCCACCCCCGAAGTTAATAATGCACATGCGTAGCATGTCCTCCAACATCTGATTTGTGCGCTCAGTCTGTCCATCGGTCTGCGGATGATAAGCCGTACTCAGCCGCAATTCCGTGCCCATGGCCTCCTGGAAACTCTCCCAAAACCTCGAAACAAATATCTTGTCTCTGTCAGACACGATATTCAGGGGCACACCGTGAAGTCTCACAATCTCTGTAATGAAGAGCTGGGCATACTGTCCCGTAGTGTAGTCAGTCCTTACGGGTAAAAAGTGAGCGACCTTGGACAACCTGTCCACAATTACCCAAACGGAGTCGTGACCCCTCTGCGACGTAGGCAACCCCGTGATAAAGTCCATGGATATGCTCTCCCACATCCACACCGGGACCTCCAATGGCTGTAGCAATCCTGTCGGTCTCTGATGATCCACTTTTACAAGCTGACAAGTGGCGCATTTCGAAACAAACTCAGCGATATCTCTCTTCATACCGCTCCACCAATACTGGCGTCTCATGTCTTGGTACATTTTGTCCCCTCCGGGATGTACCGCGAACCGTGAGCCGTGCGACTCTGCCATCACATCGTGTCGCAATTCATCCCCTTCCGGAACTACCAATCTCTAATTGAAGCGCAATCCCCCATCTGAGCTAACGGTATAGGACTCGGCTCCCTCTGCTAGTAACCGAACTATCTGCTCCTGACAGAACGAGTCATTAGCTTGTGCCCGTACTACCTTCGTGACAATCTGCGGTGTAACGGTCATCACAGACATGAAAGATCGGGCCACTGCATCCTGGTGTCCCAATTCCTTCCACTTTGCCTTCCACACCTCTGCCACCTCATCTGCTGGCCTACGGCTCAACGCGTCTGCTACCACGTTAGCGTTTCCCGGGTGGTACAGGATGTCGAACTGGTAGTCCTTCACAAACTCAAGCCACCTACGCTGCCGCATATTCAATTCCTTCTGCGTGAATAGGTACTGTAGGGACTTGTGGTCCGTGAACAGTTGGAACTTCTCCCCCAACAGATAATGCCTCCAAATCCGTAGGGCAAATACCACTGCTGCCAACTCCAAATCATGCGTGGGGTAATTCTTCTCATGAGGCTTAAGCTTACGGGAAGCATAAGCTATGGCCTGTCTCTCCTGCTGTAATACACCTCCCAGTCCTTGCAAAGACGCATCGGTGTAAACCAAATACTCAACTCCCGGTCTCGGCAATGCTAACACAGGTGCTGAGGTCAATTTGTCCTTCAATTCATCGAATGCCAACTGACAGGCATCACTCCAGATGTATGGCACACCCTTACGTGTCAGATGTGTCAAAGGACCTGCTATCTCCGAAAAACCTCGAATAAACCTCCTGTAGTATCCTGCTAGACCCAAGAAACTACGAATCTCCGTTGGTGTCGTGGGCTGTCCCCACTCCCTCACCACGGATACCTTCCCCGGATCAACAGATATTCCCTGGTCAGAAATGATATGTCCCAAAAATTGGACTTCATTCAGCCAAAATCCGCACTTCTCATATTTTGCATACAACTCGTTCTGACGAAGTGTCTGCAAAACCTGCCTCAAATGCTCGGCGTGCTCCTCCTCTGTCTGGGAGTAAACCAGAATATCATCAATGAAGACAATGACAAACTGGTCTAGGAAATCTCTGAATACTCTGTTCATCAAGTCCATAAACACTGCTGGAGCGTTGGTCAAGCCAAAAGGCATAACCCGAAACTCGTAAGAACCATATCTCGACAAGAACGCAGTCTTCGAGACATCTTCCTCCCTGATACGCAACTGATGGTATCCCGATCTCAAATCAATCTTCGAGAAGAAAGAAGCTCCTCTCGACTGGTCGAATAAGTCATCGATTCGAGGCAACGGATACTTATTCCATATCGTGACCTTATTCAACTCTCGGTAGTCCACACACAATCTCAGTGAACCGTCCCTCTTCTTCACAAACAAAACTGGAGCGCCCCAAGGTGAGGTACTCCTGCGAATAAAGCCCTGACCTAACAGCTGCTCTATCTGATCCCGTAACTCCCTCATCTCAGCTGGAGCCATACGGTACGGTGCGCGTGCTATAGGTCTCGTACCCGGTAGCAAATCTATAACAAAGTCTATCTCTCGACTGGGGGGTAAGCCTGGTATCTCCTGAAACACATCCGAATACTCCCTGACTACTGGGATAGAATCTAAAGGAATCACTACCTCCTTAGAGGTATCCTCCTCAATGTAATACAGATGAGCGGTCGATCCTCCCTCTAGGCGAGGCATCGCCACTACAAACATCTCTTGCCCCGGAATGGCAAAAACAATGCTCCCGCTGAAGCAATCAATCATGGCCCTATAAGCTACGAGCCAATCCATACCGATAATCACATCGTGAACATGCATATCTAATACTAACATGTCTGCAGGTAATACCAAACCACCAATCTCTACCCCCACTCCCCGGCATATAAAGAAAATAAGCGACTCACTCCCCAATGGTGAGTCGACACACGTCACTGTGCTCTCTACCGTAGCTAATAATCCTAAAGCTTTCGCGAAGTGTGTAGCTATAAAACAGTGTGTAGCACCCGTATCAAATAATACCCGACCCATAGTGCCATGGATAGGAAACGTACCCTCAATCGCGGGCGATGCCTGTGGAACTACAGCCTAGTGGACGTTGTAGACACATCCATACTGTAGCTGCCCCTGCTGAACTGGGACTGCTGGAATGGGTGGCAATGCTGCCATCTGTGGCGGTGCGGGAAGAGCGGCGGGAAACATAGGCCTCTGTGGCTCCTGGCGAGCACCCTGCTGCTGCTGCTGTGGGGCCCTGCCCCTATCAGGACAATCCTGTCGCTTATGACCAGTTTTGCCACAAACAAAGCACTTCCCTGGGAAGTTCCCTCCTCTCTGTCCCTGTTGTCCCCGGCCCTGGTGGCCGTTACCGTTCCTCCCTTGGCCCTGCTAGCCCTGGTGAAACTGCTGCCCATTCTGCCCCTGTTGGCCCTGATGGCCGTTTGGACCCTGATGGCCCCTACGGAAACCTCCCTGTCCCTGCCTGTAGTTCCCTGACCGGAACCTCTTATTATCCCCCTGCTGGGAGCCCTGCTCAATCTGTCTCTGCCCCTGACCAGATTGTGCCCCGCTGGCACCATGTCCTCCAGTCTTGCCCTGATGGATAGACTCCCCCGACCTCTTGCCCTCGGCCATATGAAAACGGTGGTCCTGGAAGTGTAACAATGCAGCGTTAACCACATCAGAATAAGTGGCCAACGATAGGTTCCCTAGCAGATGCTGACGGATCCTCCAAGTCAACCTGTCCGTGAACTTCTCAATCTTCTTCTTCTCTGTTGGTATCTCATCTGGAACGATATTCAACAGATTTGTGAACTCGGCCTCATACTCGGCCACAGTCTTGCCCTCCTGCTTCAGACTCATCAATCTCCTCCTCATTTCCGTATGAACAGCTGACGGAAAGTACTTGCGGTCGAACCGCACCCAGAACTCCTGAATCGTGAGAGTATCCCTCTCCTCCATGGTGGTAATAGACTCCCACCACTGCAGCGCAGACCCAACTAGCTTGAAAGTAGCTAGCACCTGCTTCTGGACATCCGTGCACTCATACATCCTTAAGTGCCTCTACATATCCTTCCTCCACTGGCTCGAGACTACCACATCTGAGCTACCTGCAAACTCTGGCGGATGCGCTTTCTGAAAAGCGTCACGTACACGCTCCCAAGCAGACGGGAATGCATTAACCTGAACTGGCGCGGCAACCGGCGCCTGCGGTGGTGCCTGCTGAACAACGGTAATGGAGGCATTTACCGCTTGGGCTACTATCGCTGCAACCTCAGCGGCGTTCATCATGCCCTGAACTGGAGCGGGCTGGGGTTCGGGCGTTGCATCCCTGGGAACTCGTCGTGCACGTCGTGGAGGCATCTGAAATAAGAACAAAGTTTATAAGTTCGCTGTTTATAAACTTAAGATAGCTGAAGAACGAAGCATACACAAAAAGAGTACAACAGTCCTAAAATATAGGGCTCTATATCAAAGAAACGTAGCGGAAACATAATAAGCCGTCAGATCCTAAAGGACACTAGAACCTGATGCTCTGATACCACCTGTGACACCCCGACTAATTAAATACCGGGTAGCTACTCCTTTATTAAATTAATTCAAAATGCCAAGTTGGTCCAGTTAATAGCATCACTGTCGAAAACATATTAATGATTACTAACCACCTAGTATTTAAAAAGTAAGTGCCAAATTTTAATTTAAATCTGATTAACATGCAACAAGTGTAATAAAGGATAATAACACCATTCACCATAATGAAGTAAATAGAATGACCATCACATAATGCAATATAAAGTCTGGAGGAAAAACTCCTCACTACAATTCCCATAACTGAAAAGTAAACCGGAAACTAAAACAGTACATGCCAAAGTCTGAAACTGAAATGGAAATGTAACTCTAATAGAAATGGGCAACATGCCCTACAACTGATAGATAATGAATCTGGAATCCAAGTGATAGAGGCGTCTACAAGCAAATCCCTGTAGCTTCCACAAACAGCTACAGCTCGTCACCTGAATGAGTATCCTATGCATGGTGTCCTTGTGGCTGGGCACCTAAAATGGTTTTACAAAGAAAAATAGATTTGAAAAGCAAACGGGTCAGAGCCCGAATGTGGAGATATTTTAAAAAACTGCAAGTGCTTTAAAAACATTTAAAACATTAAATGCAAAGTACATATTAGGACGTGCACTCACATGATATTCTCACCTCTCGTCTAACTGTGCACTCCTAACGTAAGTACCCATCTATAACGACACAACCCACTAGCTAAGTGACATCATCTCTAGCTAGACTATCATAGGTCCTACCCATATTACTCGGTTCTATTGACATTATACGCTCGTAATTAAGTAGGGGTTTAACGTAAACTCAGATGCTCAATATGCCATATATATATCACTATCAGTTAACTCGTTATATTTCTCGAACCAATACCGTAATTATATTCACAATATTAACATGAAGGTTCCCATTAATTAAGTGTATATTATTCACATCATAAATATACAATATAAGCACCCCGAGAACTAAGCTGTGGTGCACACATACTCTGCTATCCATCCCGGTACATCATGTACATAAGGATTACATATTCCGAATCTCTCAGGAATAGTTCACAGATAACAACATCACAAATAATGGAGGCGAACACAGTCACATCACATAGGTCACGCACATACCTACGCTCCTACGATCAGCGGACTTATTAATATCCCAATAAGTCTTTCTATGACCTATGTTCATCAAGGTAACCAGTCTAAATTCGGGCAACACAAGGATTAGAGGGCCCTAAGCGAACGCAAACCTCCCGTGATAGCAAGTATGGTAGGTATGTCATACACACAATTCATATACCAATACTAAGTAAACACACGTCTTAGTAATCCCGTAGTTTAATCGTAGTACATATCGCATTCTCGTACTAACTTATAATTATCTCAATTTATACTATTCCAGCTTATCATCATACGCGCCATAATCTATTCTCACGTCGTAGTAGACACTCACGTCTCAACCCAAACGGTTCATTGAATTAAATCTCTCGTATATAAATTTACTCCTCGTAATAACCCAAAAGTCCCAAATCTATCCTTACATCATCAAAGGAAGGTTATCTATATCCTCGAACAAGTTTACGGGACTCCAAAAATCAAAACAGTCCAAAAAGGACCAAACTGTCAACTCGTTAGAAGTCTCGTTCGAACGAGACTGTTCGAACGAGATCCCTCTGTCAACTCGTTAGAAGTCTCGTTCGAACGAGGCTGTTCGAACGAGATCCAGTTCGTTCGAACGAACTGTCCCTTCTAACGAGATCTCGTTCGAACGAAGTTATCGAACGAGGCTCCCTTTCGTTAGAACGACTGGTCGATTCGTTAGAAGCTCGTTCGAACGAGTTCGTTCGAACGACCTGGGCAGGGGCTTCTAACGACCTACCAGATTCGTCCCAGATTTGCCTAATCTCGTTTTTTTCACCATTTTTAACACCTCAAGTCTTCTCCAAAGTTCGTTCTAACAGTGTTTTAAGTCCTCTAATCATACTAAAACGTGCTAAGGTCATATACTAACATCTTTTAAGGGTTTAATGCATCCTAAACATCATTAAATCAAAAGATTTTATACTTTTCCCCAATATTATCAAGAGCATGAACCCTAGATTTATATCATCATCAAATCCCAGAATTTAATCCGTTTTAATTTCTTCTAATCACAATTATCATGAGAATAATCATCTACCTATCATTCTACATGCAATTCTCTTCAAAATTTTCAAGTTCTAAACTCCAATCTACATGGGTTATCATTCAACTTTCAAGAACAATTAAAATTCTTCAATTTCTAACATGGAAAAGACATTCTCTGAAATTAAATGGAATAAAGTCACTTGCCTTGGTTGTCTCTGAGTTTGGATGATGGTTTGATAGAGTTTTTCTGCAGAATTCCCTCTCTCCAAGCTTCTTCTCCAATGGTGGCTTAAGGTGGCTAGGGTTTGATTTGGGAAACTTAGAAAACTCTTCTAATAACCTACGTAGCCTTCTAGGTTAATATGGTTTGGTTAATGGGCTTAGTGGGTTAAATTCACATCAGATTAAAACTCCCAATTTTCGTCACTTTTAATTCCTCAAAATGTAAAATTACCAAAATACCCTTTAAGTTGCCGGTATGGCCTAAAAATACCCCGGGACCCAAACTATACCCCCGGCTAGTGTTTTCTGACTATCTCGACCCTTCCGGACGCGTTGGCGCACTCAAAACGACCATACAGATAATAGAAATAAAAATCACTTTTACAATTAAAATAATATACCATGACGCGGCGGTCACACGCGTCTCAACAAAATTCTCAAATTGCCGTATATAAGTCTCACGACAAATTTCATAAATTCCAAATTCTTATATAATCATATATGCACATAATCAAATACCAACTCGCATCTCGTTAGTATTTATAACCCGGATTAATTTCCAATTAATACGCATTTAATTAATTAATCCCAAAAATAAATATAGCCAAAAGTACGGGGTATTACAAATATTCTTCGATATCTCTATTGTTGAATTCTCTTTCTCAATCACTCCAAATGTTGAGGGTGAAACCTTTAGAATTTTTAGCTCTTTTACAAAATTTTAGAAAAATGCCATAGGTTTCTATTTTGTTTAATAGAAAGAATACCCCCCCAAAATTAGAAAAGTCATCAACAATGACAAATGCGTATATCTTTTTGTTTAAGTTGGCAACAAGATTTGTACCAAATAAATCGAAATGGATAAGGTCAAGAGGTCTAGTGAAGGTAATATCCCTTTTTTCTTTTAAAAGAGGTTTTGTGTTGTTTAACGTATTGGCATATATCACAAACTCTATCTTTTATGTATTTGGCTTTTGGGAGGCCCCTTACGAGATTTATACTACATAAATTATGAATGAGTTTCATATTAACACGATCGAGTCTTCTATGCCATAACCATGACCAATCATAGCAATGAGAGAATTTAGTTTTTGATGAGTTAGATCGTCTATATTTAATGTGTAAACATTTTAGGTACTGGAAGCAATAAAACATATTTTGTTTTTGAGGGTTCATTTAACTAGGCAGTGTTTTGAGTCAAATATGACTTAGTATCCCTTATCCCATAGTTTGCTAATGCTAATTATGTTATGTTTATGACCATCAACTAGTAGGACATTATTAATGAGTTTAGAAATTGACATACCAATTTTTCCTACAATGATGACTCTTCCTTTCGAGATATCTCCGAAAGTGATTTTTCCTCATTTTCTAGGAACTAAATTAGTAAACTTTGATTTGTCAACGATCATATGATGCAAGCATCCATTGTCCAGATACCACTTTCCCTCTTTCGTGGATGCTTTCATGCATACCTACATGAATTAACATAATAGTTTTATTTCTGGTATTCTTGAAATGTTGGGTCCATGGAGGTTAGCATGCGGTGATAACCCACTAGGATCCCAAGAGGATATTTTATCAAAATGGAGATTTGAGTATTTCAAGGAAGGGTATCTTATATTATTACGAGAATAGTGTGGTTTTCATATTATCTTTTTATGATACATTTACTTAAGACTAATTCCATTTTTATCAAAAGAAGATCTTTAGTTCTCAAAAGGTAGATTCAACCATGATTTGTTTGTAAAAGCCTATAAAAATTTAAATTCCTCTTTTATTTTCTTCGTTTTCTTTTCAAGAAGAAGTATCTTATGTTCCTTAACATTTTCAACGCGTCTAAGTTTTCTTTCAATAAGTTCATTTTCTCTTTTCATTCATTATAGATCTTTTAAAGCCATTTTATATTTAAGAAAAGATTTGTGGTGTTCTTTTTTATAGTGTTTATATTTTCTCTCCAAAGTTTTGTAATCTTCACGAAGAGTTATATAATAGATTTAGAATTAAAACAATAATTTTGATAATCTCAATAATGTACCTTATTGTCTAATCCCATTAGGCACAGGTTTGATTCATCGGATCCCCTAGATTCACTACTCGAGTGAGGTTCTTTTGAGTCACTCCAAGATGCTTCCATGGTTTTCTTTCCATCTGTTACGCGATGCTCCATTCTTTATTTTCTTCTTTCCATTCTTCTTTTTTGGCGATCCGCAACAAAATGGTTGCATTCATCACATCCAAAACATTTAGTTTTTTCTTTGGATTGATGCTCATCAGAGGGTTGTCTTTTGTAGCTTGGTTTTCTATGACCATCCTTTCGTTGGTATTTGAGAAAGATCCGAAAGTTTTTTTTATAAATAAAGCCATCATTTCGTTTGTTGAGAAATCTTTTTTTTTCTTTATTTCCAAGGAGGTCCAAACTTTTCTTTTGATTATTTTAGTCAATTTATTCTCTTTATTTGATCTCCATTTTATAAGTGATTAGTGATCCAATGAGTTCTTCTAAAGGCATGTCTCTCATTTGAATTTGAGATCGAAGAAATCTTCTTACAATACCACTTCTTTTGCATTTACCTGAGGAGCTTTCTAGGCTTTTCATTGTTAGAAAATTTTCTACCAAGACTATGAAGTTTATTTATAATTGTATTGAATCTATCATACATTTCAATAATTGATTCTTCTTCTTTCATTTAAAATAATTCACAACTATGTATGAGTATGATAATTTTATCTTCTCTAACTATTGATGTGCCTTCGTCTGTGGTTTCGAGAGTGTCCCATATTTGTTTAGTGGATGTGTAATAAGATACTCTATTATATTCATTCATAGATAGTGAACACACAAGAGTGTTTATGGCTTAAGAATTGACTTGAACTTTTCTAACATCATATTCCCTGTATTCAGTGTCATCTTTAAGGACAGTAGAATTATCTACAATTTTCATGGGTATGTATGGACCATTAACTATATATCTCCATGTTTCATTGCCATAAAGCTTGAATAAACCATTGCATTATATTATTCGAAAAAACATAGTTAGTTCCATAAAAAAATAGGAGCCAAATTATTGATTGTCTTTCCATAATGGAGACATTGGGTAAAAATGCCATTATGATCTTTATACTAAAAAATATACTTTAAAAAAAATAAGTATCTATAAGATAGGCTATTATACCATTTGTTGGCCCAGAATTATACCCAAGGAGGGGGGGGGGGGGGGGAGTGAATTGGGTATATGGGTTTTAATTGCAATTATAAAATTTCTTAACTTTGTGTAAAGATTAATTGCAATTTGATAAATCAAACTAAGTGTAAAAAAATAATTAACAATAAGAATAGGTAGTTAAGAAAAAGAGAGTTTAAAAGAAATTTGCAAACTAATGTTTTAATGAAGTCTGGCCACTGTTTACGTCCACGCTCAAGACGGTACTCGAAAAACGTCACTATATCCGGTTCACTTAAGGTGAAACTAAAATCCTTATAAGTAACAACACCTTACAAATCGCAACCAACAAGACGTTAAACTCGTCCTTGGACAAGTGATACCCATGCAAGAGCTTAAGGTCTTTAAACATCTTCACTCCCCACAACAATGGCACTACCATTCGAGAAGATACAATAAAGTTTACTGTAAATTATAATAATGAGATTCGTAACAAAAATGCAAAGCAAAATAGCTTTATTGAAACAATGGTGAAAGGGGTTTACTTTCTCTCTCTAGACTAGTAAACAAACAGTTATTGCAACTATAATGCTAAAATGTGTTTTGGATTGAAGATTTAGTACAAGTAGGTATCAGGCTTTTAACTTTGCTAAAGAGTGATTGATGGTGGAGATTGAAGCTCAAATGGGTCTTGGGAAAAGCTTGTCTTCAATGGAGTTTCTTGCTTAAAAGGGAATTGGTTTCTCTCTCCATAAAACTTGGTAATATTAACATAAACTTGGATATGTAACTTTACTCAATGGTATTATTGTTATAAGCTTGTGTGTTTGAAGCAGGAGCCAAGGTATCCTTTTATAGGATTTCAATGAGCAAGTAGCCATTATAGGGTAGTAAGGCGATTAAGGTATCATTTGGAATTCAAATTTGAAAAGTAGTTGTTATGAAAATTTAGGTTTTCAAATAGTTATAGTCGATTATACATTTAATATAGTTGATTAAAGCCTTCTATCCTAAGAGACAAATCCAGTTGGCCTAAAATAGTTGGGTATGTCTCAATGTATAGTCGACTATGCATAATTATAGTCGATTATATCTTCCTTGTTTGAGGTACTAGGACGTTGGATTTTGGTTCCATTATTTGGGTAGGTTTAAGTAGGTCTCGAAAGGTTGATTTCTATCATATACAAGATCAAATAAGTTTATTTACCTTTGTACAATAGTTCCTAAAGATCAACAAGAAGCTAACCAAGGTTTTCTAGTCTTTGATCATTCTTTTGAATTCCTTGGGACATGTAATGTTTCTTTGTGAAATGATTAGGAACATGCTTCTGTGGATGGTTTGATCTTGAGCTTTTCTTGATGCTTTATTTCATCTTTCTGGATTAGGCTTCTAATTCTTATGAGTTGAACTTGCTAGGGTTATTTGAGCGCTTTGAATCTTCATTGTAATGCTTGGAATATTCATTATAATGTTTTGACATGGTTGCATGGATGGTGTGATTCTTGTAATATATCTCATCATCTATTGAGTGCTTGTATTAATCTCTAGTACATTACAAAGGAGATAATGAAGTGTGATCATTTATTAATTTTGTTATCATCATAGAAAATACTTTTTACTTGTAATACATTTATTTCCCAAAGAAAAATTAATTGCAATCAAATACAACATTATTCTCAAAAACTAAAGACAACAAGACTTCAATTCAAATTGCATTGGTAATTAATTTTGAATTTAAAGAATTTTAATTAAGTTTAAATTTAATTATTCATTTGAATAAATGAATTTTTATCGAATTACAATAAAAGAAGATTACAATAATTTTCCCTTACTTTTTGTTTCCAGATGATTAGGCATAAATATTTCATATTTATCCCCTTAATTTCGGTGTTTTTATGAACCCATCTTTTTTAATTAACTTGGATTTGTCTCATATTTCTGGTAATAACCATTTTTTGCAAGTATTTCCTATTTTGTATATCTCTTATGTGTTTTACAGGTATTTCATGCAAGAAAGTGCGAGAGGGAACTCAAAATAGTGAAAGAAATAAAAAAATGGGAAGTTGAAGGGAGTTTTCATAATTTTTTAGCCTTAGTTCAGAGGTGGGACAACTAGAAAATTTAATAGCTTGAAATTACAAGAACACTAGAAAAAACGGCACCTCAATCCGAGTTACGATGAAGAAGTTATGCCCGTTTGAAGATGAGAAGAATCAAAGAGGCAAAACGAAGGAAAACAGAAGCCAGAACCGGTTCGCCCAAATTCCAGATCGGTTCGCCCTTTAGTCACGCTCCAGAACCGTTATAAAAATTATACAGGCTTAAAAAGCGTGGCAAATTACTAGAAGCAGAATTTTTATTTTGTCCTTATCTTTTATCCAAAAGAGTTTTAGAGTTTAGGGACTCTTCTAAGCAACTTTTAACTTATATATGTTCATATTAAGAGATTTTTAACTCAGATTTCATTGATATAAAAGCTTCTAATCAATGAGGAGCATCTAGGAGAAGAATTTACATATTTTGCACCTTTAATTCAAGAGCTTTTCCAGTTTTTCTTCAATATTTGATTTCTTCTTGCATGTGATTGTTCTTCATTCTTGGTAACTTTTATTTCTAGCACTTTTATTGTTGTTTCTCATGTTTGATCACACTTTTAGTGTAAGAATGATTCCATGCTACGTAGATTTCTTGATTAATCATAGTTACACCATGTCCGACTAGATTTTCAAGGGTTGGGATACAGGAACCCAACCCGATGTGCTTTGCATGGAGATAATAGTGATTCTCTGAATTAAATGAATGATTGGACACCATTATTACAAGCTCTAGAATGATTATAAAGTAAAATTCACTCTAGAGTTTCTCGACACACAATTTAAATAATTATGCTTTGGATTCGACAATTTATATTCAAATGTGCACAAATAACACTTACTTGAAGAATGTATGATGAAGGGTAAACGTGAGGAGCAATAAATGTGTCAGAATGCCCTTAAAGAGATTATGAACGAATTGCTTGGGTTGTTCAAAGGATTCCTCAAAAGGTTAACAATAAATATCACTCAACTTTTGAATATCTTGAAGTATGAATATGAAAATTGGTGAAGAGAAAAGAGTCTTTTAGACAACTATGAATGTGCAAAAAAAAAATCAATGGTTGGGTTTAAATGAGCTAAGAATAAACCTTTTGAAGCTCAATTATTATTCAAGATAGGGTGAAATTAAAAGATTAGGTGACTAAAGCCATATCAGACGTCTAATATCTAAAATTAAAAGCATCTTATAAAACTTTGTGTTTATAAGGAATGCTTGTCGTATGGGTCATTGGGTGATGGTTATACCCTTTGTATTTAGTAGGGGTTGTAAAAGAATGGATATGGAGCAGATACCATGTTATCCATATCCGTATTCGTTATCTGGATGCAATATCCTTGTCCATATTTTTATCCATCTGGATAGTAAAAATAACTATCCATATTTGTATCCTCTCGAATACTTCGAAATCGGATGATATTCGTATCCGTTTACATTATTTATCCATTGCAATTAAAATTAACTAAAATTCACACCGAATAAAAATTAGAAAATCAAAGTCCCAGAAATTTTTGCTATAACTAACTTAAAGAAAGCGACAAAATAAAATTTTAAGACGATGTTTGAAATCGAGTATTAACGTGTATGCTTTCTGTGTCAAGGATTTTGAAAATTCCCTAAAACTCAGCTTTTTATTGTTGCATAGGCCCCAAGGCTTTCAATAAATCTCTTCACGTGCTCTTTTGGGTTAGCACCCTTTCTCGTGTACTTCTCAAAGATTGATGGAATATACCCTACTGGGTAGGGTTCGTTGTTGTACGCCTCTGGGTATGGAGTACGAAAGTCATCATACACCAAAGAACTTTCTCCCCCTTTGGACACCGCTATGAACTTTAGAAGCTTGTTCTTCATTTCATCCAAGCTGACCGATGAAGAGCTAGCTGGCCGCACTGTTGCTACCGACGAAATTGCCGGGGCAGGTGGTGTGCTTTTTTCTGTGCTGCCGATCGTAGCTTCAGTTGCCGAAGTCGTTCCCCCACCTTGAGGCATTGGCCCAGTCATCATGGGTGGGATCGTGGTGGGAGGCACACTGCCAAAGGTTAGCGGAGTGGTAGGGAGAGCGTCGTTAAAAGTGGGCATGGAAACGCCCCTGTAACAGTAGGAGCTGGTATTGCCGCAGGTGGCATAGTGAAAGATTTAACTCACATGGGAACCCCCAACATCGCATGGGCCCCTGGAGTGTTGATGAACTCTGCAAACAAACCCATGATCCCATCATTTATGTCGAGCCTATTCCTGCCTGCGCGCCCATTATTTTCATCATGCCAGTATTAGACAAACTAGGCTCCTCCCGTGTTACTCTCGCTCCATCAGGTGGCCTGGAGAGATTTGCCTCCTCCTCACGCTGTATAGCGTCAAAGTTAATAATTCTGGTAGTGTCATCCTCTGGCATATTTCAAAAGATAATGCCTCCCTAGCAGAGTAGCCAAATGTAAGAAGCGTGTTCTTGGAATACAATTAGTATCAAGTGAGGCGTAACCCCTTATCAAAAATCGAGATCAACACCGTGCAATATTAAATGTTGACAATGAACACAGGTGAATAAGAAGCAAAGGGATTCAACATTCAGACTTATATTAAATGATATGTTGGCATAATAAATACACAACGAGTATAATAAATAGATGGGACCAATAAGTAGCTTGGTCATAGGGGGAAAAGCAAGCAATCTAGGCACAATAAAGGCAAGGCAGGAACTCCATGATCAGTTAATGCTCAATGACATAGGTATTAAATGGGTGTGGAGAATAATGTTCTCACAATATCTCTTGTGCATGGAGAGATTTGGGTAGCAATTCTAGGCTCAGAAATGCCCCTCCCGTTAAACTATTTATCTGGTGTATTTATATAAAGGGCCAGTTACTCGAGTAAACTTGCCCCGTGTTCAATATGACCGATTGCAATAAATGCACAAGTACCTCCCATTAATGCAGAAGATATTTCATTAAATGCATGGGATCTCATTATTTGGCGAGAAACTATTTTATTGGCTGGAGGTATGGTGGACATTAATGATGGACATGACGTGGCAACTTGGGGCTTATCTTATAACGGCTAAAGGGTCAGGTTTGGTGAACTAGACCTGCTGTCCCAAGGATAAACCCACTTGAGTGCCGTAACTTCAAGTCCCTAAATGTCAGATGTTAGGACGTCAGAAAGTGGGTAAATAGTGGCCCTATTAGGTGCATGGTCACATCAGTCAGGTGGGATGGCGTCTGCTTTAAGGTTGCTCGACTGGTAGGTAGCTCGAGTGTTTAGTTTTCTGTTTATTGGTTAAGAACTATCTTAAGACCAAGGCTACAAGATTGAGGTACCTCGAGGTGGTTCCCTCGAATAAGTAAGAGTTGACGTAGCTCGATTGTAGTGGCTCGAGCAACCATATGTACTAAGTGAAGTTTTGCCCAAGTGTTCCAAGAGTATTGGTAATTTTATTCCCAGCGTTGCCTTGCTCTCAATCCTCCAAACCATGTCCTTGTGAGGTTCCCAAGAGGAGGTTGTTCGATAGAGCATGTTAGCTCCCCCATACCCTGCCAGGAATGGTCCCTCGTGGGCACCAAATAACCTCGCTCAACATATAACATAAGATAAAGTACATGATACAACTCATTCTATTTATTATTACAAACTATCGTCATTCAAGTGACTTTGATCCAAAAGTTAGATACTTTGAACCTGGTCCGTAGGAGAATCTTCGAGGTAGGTCCTTCGAACCACTATCGTGGAGAATCTTCGAGGTAACTTGCTCGGGTGACCTTCATCCTCCTTCTTCACCTGTCAATCAATATATTAACTAAGTTAATCACTTTTTAACGGGGACTCCCTCTATATTTTCCCCTTCGTAAAGATATTTGTTTATTGCATGAAGAAATATCTGTACGAAACACTTTTTTATCTTAAATTATTTCTTGCAATAAGTTTTCAATATCCCTGGGTACTTGATTCATAAGAAATAACAAATTATTAGTAGTGGAGGAGTTATATCTTCCTCCATCTTTCGAACCGCCTCGTCTGTTTAATGAATATCTTGCCATAATTAAAATAACATCTCTTCCTTTTGTGATGTTTCACAATTACTCGTGGCAAGGTTTATTGAAATTTCCCCCAAAACTCTTCATTTCTCCCAAGACGAAAAGACTCCAAGCATGATTCATTTAATGAGGTTATCGTTTGTGCTTCTGTCTGTGAGACGTGGCAGTGCCAGGGTACGCGCGTGTTCTCCTCGCTTCTCATTTGCACGCTTGCTCCCCGAAATGTCATCATTGCAACCATTGAACTCTGTATCAACACGTGCATGGTGAACACGCAAGTTAATATGATTATTATTACGCTTTTCTAAGCGCTATCTTTTACCGCCCACTGGGGTCTGTGTTGCCCTTATAAAAGGGGGTGTGCCTTCATTTCAAATTTCACCTTTGGGTTTTCGTCTTTGAGTTGAGCTTTTGTGAGAGCACACTTTGTATTCTTTGACAACTTCATCCTTTTCAACTTACTCTCTTACCTTATTCTCCTAAGTTCCTCATGGCACCCATCGTTAAGAGAACTCATTCTGCTAGGGGTGCTTCCCTCGAAACTCAGGCATGCCAAATCTAATGGGAGCGTTATTGTTGTGCTCCCTACTTCGAGGAGTCCGATCGCTTCTGGCGAACGACGAAGAGGTCTCTCAGTGAACTAGAGTCATTTGAAAACCTTAAGTTGTTAATGGACAAGGGCGAGGATGCTGAGGACTTCGCTTACATCCCTACCACCACCGTTACCCAATTTCGCATTGAGCGTGGTGATTTCTCATACTTAAAGGTGGAATTTGAGGCTTCTTCTGGTGTTTGTGAGGGGTTAAGTCCTTGGACCGACTATATCCATTCCAAGTACTATGTTCAACTTTCTCTTATTGTCCTATCTTGCTCCAGTTAGCTGGGTGATCTCACTCTTGCCAAAAACAACACTGCCCTTCAGCTACTCGTGTCTCGTTGGAGCCACAAGTCACATACCTTTGTGGCCTCTTGGGGTGAGTTTACTATCACCCTCGAAGACGTTTGTGAGCTGCTAGGGTTAGAAGTGATGGTATTTGACACGTTTTTCAAAAAAGTAATTTCCAGCAAAGAGAAGACTTCGAGGGCTGAGATAGAAGCAGTTATGAAAGATTGCATGGTTACATATAAAAAGTGTACCTATTCATAGGTAATCATGTAATTTTACTTTATTGTGGACATGACGGTGATTAGGGCCCACGAAGCAACAAAGGAAAATCCTCGTGGGACGCAGGTGTTCGAATAACCCATGGCTGGAAAGGGTTTTGATTCTCAAATCGAACTAGCTGGTTGGGTGATGCTGTCAAAGATTTATCTCTCGAGCAAACCCCGTGATTGCCCCCAAAAGGACTTGAAAAATATAATTTTTCGAATGGCCAGCGGCGTGAAGCTTCCTCTCGCGACTATCATACTTGGTTCATTATACACTTGGTTGGATCGGGTGATGGAGGATTCAGCCATGAGCATCGACAGGTTTGATGTCTCCAACTATGCGAATCACATTCTTTTGATAGTTTTCCTTTATGCTCACTTTTTGGACTATGCCCCAGCCGATAATTACCTCGATTCTTAGCCCATCAAAATCCCCAGGATCTGCTGTTAGAATCACAAAAGTGTCTAGAAGCCTCTCATCTCTTTGATCGATAGAGCTACAAGGTTCTTACCTCGCCCCTATATTGGGGTGGACCCGTTCTTTATAAATGATTTTTTCACTAAGGAGGAACGTCCCATTACTCCCCTCAATGAGGCACTGGCGAGGAACTTCCCGTCGAATAATGTCCCCCTTCTGTTGATCCCTTCTTACTTACCCTCTTACACTGAATGGTCTTCCTTTTATTCCGTTTACAGCCCCTAACATGTAGCCTTGCAATTTGGTTACGATCAAGGAACCCCTCTACTAAGCCACTTTACCTGCGAGAAGCCTACAAACTTTTATTTTCTTGTGCTAATTATCTAACTTCAGCTGTGGTAAATCTTTGTGCCAGCTAACCGGCCAATCCTGTCATTCCGAGTAAGGAAGCTCCAGGGAGCAGGTCAGCCATGTATATAACGGTGTTCTGGAAAAACTAGCTGGTTCGCTTTCAAAGTAACATTATGAAAGAACCTCGATATCCTGAGGTTGAGAGATACCCTCCCATAGAGTTGGGTTTAAGAAATTGTACCACTTTTAACTCGATGTTCCCTTTGAGTACTGCCAATAACTCTGTTCTATCCATGCTGCCTCCAATAGCCCCAGTGGACCAAGCTATAGTCAAGAAGAAGAAAGCATTTCAATCCTCCTTTATAGTCAAGGTAGCTGTTGTTGCCCCTGGTCTTTTGCATTTAGATGAAGGAAATGATATTCCCCATGTTACCTCGTATGGAGCAGTTGTGAGGGCTACCAGAAAAGCACTAACGAAGAAGCTCAAAACTATCCAGTAAGTTCCAGTGGCCCGTACTCATGACCTCAAAGTCACCCAAGAAGTCAATCTAATGTTTGATCAACTTCGACAGACTTGGGAGAACTTTAGCGAAGAAGATTGGGCTTTTATGTCAGCCGAGATGGCTTCCCGTAGTTTCTCGTACATTCCTCATCCCGTCGAAGGTAGTAAAAAGAGGAAGGAAATTAGCCCTCTTAAGCTTGTGCTGGAGGAATCGGGTGCATCAAGTGAGGAGGAGCTGCCTGAGAAGCATATAGCAGCTGGTTCTAATGATGATGATGATAATGGTGGTGGTGGTGAGGAAGGAGAAAAGGAAGCAGATGAAGATGAGGAAGAAGAAGAAGAAGAAGAAGAAGAGGAGGAGGATATTGCATTGGTCCGGTGACGCAGGTTGAGGAGGATGGTTTCCCCTTCTAAACTTACCTCACCTCCTTAGGATTTTAAAGTTTTAGAGGACATGTTAGAAGAAGAAGAGGTATACTTTCTATCATTCTTCTAAGTCTTTAACTTTTCCCCTTTTACCTTGTGATGATGACTCTATTTTTTTTTCTAACTCTCCCTTTTTTCAGGTTGGTGCGTGAGGTGGCTCATGCGATGATGTTGAGGAGAGCAGTCTATTGGAGAAGCACGACGAAGTTTTACCTGCCTCGAAAGAAACTGTACAACAGGAAATAACTGCCTTTATTACTTCGCAGGTAACCTCCAATTTCCCCCTAGGGGCAGTTATTTATGATACATCAACTGAATCAAGTAGCGGCTATTCACATGATCCTACTTTTTTACTCGAGTAGGCTGGTCTTGAGACATGTGTGCCAGTTGCGAGGATTGTTGAAGCTGTTCCTAAATCCCCGATTCCTGTTATCTCATTACCCGTGGTAAGATTTTTCTCTTGATATTCTAACTTTCTCTCCATTGTGCTTCGTAGGTATCTTTACCCGAACCCGTTGCTCCGTTAGTCCCCACCCCCTCTTATGACTAGGTTCTTATTACCATTTTTGGGCCCTCATCGATAATCAAGAGCGAGTCAAAGTTACTGCTATGGACCAAGGAGAAGGGAGACTGGAAGAGGTTGCTAACGAAGGGGGGATGTGATTTCCCCCCCAAAACAACGTCCTTTGGTGGCACCTATTTTGGCTGATGAAGAAGATGTAGTTCAAATGGCTACTCGTGAATATGGTGATGAGCAGCATCCAAAGGTATACTTGTCTTCTTCGAGATATCTCCTGTATTTAAACTTTATTAGTTTTGCTAAGTCGTATTGATCTTAGAAATCTCCCATAACAGAGGGTTAGGCGGGCCAAGTCTTATTGGCGTAAAATCTCCAAAAACTGAGGGTCGGGCGGGCTAAGTCTTATTGGCATAAAATATCCCATAACCGAGGGTCAGGCGGCCAAGTCTTATGTTGGACATAAAATTCATTCTTGCAAGCCAATTTGTATGTTTTTTTTTTTCACTTGGCAATTTCTTGTATTTCAGGTAGAGGTCAACCAACCCGTAGTAAGCGAATCAGAAGTTGAGCCTGTCGCTCATGAAGTTGCGCAGGTGAGGACTCTAGCTGATTAGAGCTGGCAATTTTTGACCCGATAACCCATTTACGGTAATAACTCGAAATGACCCGAACATGACCCGTTTAACTTGTATAGATTTAAGAGTACCTAAAACGTATACTAAAATAAAAATCATCGCGACCCAAAAATGACACGACTAACCCGAACTGCCACCCCTAGCTGAAATAACCTCTTTGGGCAGGGCTCCTACTGCTGTACAGATTTGAGAAATGACGCCTAATATTAGTGAAGTGCATGAGGTGGTTACTTCTAGGGTCCAAGAAAGTGACAGTTTATCACACACCAGACTCCCTTCCACAAGTGATAGCGTTTTCAGTGCACATCCTCCTGAGGCAACCCCTGAGTTAGTTGTAAGGCAGACTTTGGCCAATTTTCCCCACATACTGACTGAGGGTCCTCGTGTGTTGATTGAGCAACTCTTGTCCCATTTTCCTTCAACTTTTACTTCTCATAGTCTTCAGCCTATTTCGGGGATGATGGCTTGCTGCTTGATTGGGCTCACCATTATTTTGGAGGAGATTCTCAATACCCCTCTCGAGTCACTTAGTTCTGATATAATCAAGTCATTGTCGGGGATGGTTAACGTGCTCATTAATGATGGATTCTCACTATCTTGGTTGGTAAAGCTGCTCTGTTCAAGAAAGTTGACCTACCTACCTACCCTCTATCATCGACTGTAGAGCTCTCATCACTCGCAAGTGGCTATTTTGGTGGAGCTTGTAAGTTTGGAGACTCAACTGGTTATGTCTGAATAGAAGGTATAGGAGGCCCGTGAAGCTGTTGATCGGGCGAAGGCTGAGCTTCTCAAGAAAGAACAAGACTTGGAGTCTATTTAGAAAAATATGTAGCTTCGTTATAAGGATTTGATCGATCTTATTACAGACCAAAGAAGCCTTGAGAAAATTCTCCCCCAACGTCATCATCGGTTGCTTGAATTAGCGAACCTTAGTTTAATTATGGATAGCCCGTTGCCCCCTTATTTAATGTTTCCTTTGATGATGTTCCTTGGTTTGGGGTTTTAACCTCCCTCTTTATTTTATTTGCATGCAATCACAGTAACTCTATATTAAATAAAAAAAAGTTTGTGACCTTTGGTGTTTTCTTCCTTTCCCCCTTTTTTTTCTTTTTACATTAGTTAAACTATTACATTGATACAAATCACGCCATACAAGATGAGGTTAACATTTTCCACATTAACATTTACTTCACACTATATTAAACAAATAAGTTCAATCATTTATAAGGGACATCTCGTCGAACAAACATTAACAAGATACAACACGATAAACTGGGGTGTTGGCAAAACATACATTTAAACATGGTATATCTTCATCCACTTATTGTTCAGTTTAAAAGTAACCTTGTCCTCCACCTTGGATATCTCGCAATACTCCGAATCATGAGCTACTCGAACGATGTAAGGTCCTTCCCAGTTGGCCTCAAACTTGGGCAATGACAAACCCCTAATGTGCCTGGTGCATGCTTTTAGAACCAAGTCCCCCTCTTTAAACTTTTTCGGTATCACCACTTGGTCATAGGATCTGGACAGCTACTTTCTATACATCGCGAAGTGTCTTGCTGCATTGTCCATGTACTCTTCTGGTGCTTCGAGTTGCACGTGCCGAATGTGAGGGAGCATGACACTTCGTAAGTTGTAGCGAGCGGAAGGTACCTCGAGTTCAACCGACAAAACTACTTCTGCCCCAAACACTAAGGAAAATGGGGTATATCCCGTTGGTTTTCTCTTTGTTATTCTGTAGGCCTAAAGTACTTCGAGGGCCTTGTCATCCTATGTGCTCGAGAAATCTTCTAACATCTTTGCCAAGATATTTACTAAGGTTTTGTTGGTGGCCTGTGCCTGTCCATTACACTTCGGGTATGCTACCGTTGACTTATGATGAATAATGGAGTACTTTTATGTTATCAAACTCACTTCACTATTCATAAACGGGGTGCCATTATCTGATAAAAATACTTTCGAGATACCAAATCGATAGATAATATGTTCCTTCATGAATTGGTCCACTACCCTTACTGTGGCTTTTTTGAGTGGTATGGATTCTACCCACTTCGTAAAGCACTATGTGGCTACTAGAATCCAAATCTTTCCTCGCGACGAAGCATTTATGCCCCCACCAGATCGAACGCCCAAGTGTGAAACGGAAAAGGCATAGATAGAGAATGTAGGTCCACAGAAGGAGCGTGGATCATATTCCCGTGTAGTTGATAAGATTTACACTTACGAACATACTCCGCTGAATCTTTCTCCATTGTAGGCTAATAATATCCCAAGGTCATGAGTTGATCATAGAGTTTGGTTCCTCCGATATGGCCCGACTCGTGAGCTTGCTTCAGCACTTCTTCGGCCTCCTCTCCTCTTATGCACCTTAGGGGCCCGTCATGGTAGCCCCGTCAGTACAACTGCCCTTATTGCACAAAATACCTGGGTGCTCACCTTTTCACCTTGGTGGCATCCTCTTTGTCTGTAGGCATTACTCCATCTATCAAAAAATCCATATACGACTGCCTCCAATCTTGGGGTTGATCAAAGAAATTGCAGTCTACTGCCTGATAGAATAGACAACACTTCGTGCAATCTCTTTGTACTTTCATAGAATCTTGTCTTATCGAAGGCCAAAAATACCCTGCCTGTTGTATCCTTTTGTACAAAGGGATCTCAGTGGTTTCACAGTTGTCTTCATGCACCTCGATCAATCTTCTTTTGGCTTCCTCGGGGTCCACACATCTGGACAGCCAGTGCCCTTTATTTTTGTAGTATAAGTTATCCCTGGTGACAAAGTATTATGCCAGGTTAACTAATCTTAGTGGCCCTTCGCCTCTCTCCAATTGCTTTTTGATCTCGCCCTTCTAATCATCCTTGTCATCTATGGGTAACATTTCTAACACCATCAAAGGAGTTGCCTACTTTGTGATCCGCACCACCGTTGATTCTCCATCAAAGGCAATCTTTTGGGCAATGGTGGCATTAGCATCAACATGTCGATTTATCGTTTGGGGATGCCTTTTGATCTTTACCACGTCAAACTGCCTGAGCAACCGCTGTATGATCGTTTTGTAGGGCACTAGGCTCATATGCTTCGGGGAGAATTTACCAGCTACCTGTTTCACCACCAAGTTGGAGTCCCCCTTTATCATCAGGACTTGGATACCTCTTCTGAGAGCTTCGAGTAACTCCAAGACCAGTGCCTTATATTTAGCCTTATTATTCAAACATTCAAATTCCAGATTGAAAGATAGGCGAACCTCTTCACTATCTCTTCGTAGGATGACTCCTACTCCCCCCTTCTTCTCGGCTGAAGATCCGTCAAATTCCATACTCCATTCATTCAGGATGGATGCTATAAAGTTGGCATGGAGATTGTCACCCGGTAGTTCTTCCACAGGTGGATTGAACATTCTCGATGGAAAGATGGACAGTAAATCTGCACATGCTTGGCTCTTAATGGCTCGAGTTACCACATACTTGAGATCGTACTCTGATAGGAGTAAGAACCATCGAGCTGCCCTGCCTCTTAGCACAGTTCTAGTAGGCAAAAACTTTATAGGATCACACATAGTTACAATATGGACTGTGAATGATAGTAGGTAGTGCCTAAGTTTTTGCGCTATAAATACAAGAGCTAAACAATGCCTATCAATACTAGTATATTTGGCCTCAGGCCCATGTATGATTATACTTAGGTAATATACAGGCTTCTCTACATCATCCATCTCTTGGGCCAACAAATCACCAATAGATTATTCGGTTGATGTAAGATATAAACGTAAAGGGATACCTGCCTCCAGGGGGATCATCGTCTGAGGAGAAGTAAGGAGATTTTTCATCTTATCCATGGCGTCTTGGTGCATTGCCTCCCATGTGAACTTCATGCCCTTTCTTAGCAACTCCATCAACGGGTGCGTTACCTCGGCCAACCCTGGAACAAACCTTCTAAAGTAGGAGACTTTACCAAGGAAGCTTTTCAATTATTTTGCTGGCTTTGGTCTTGGCATTTTAAGGATGGCCCTGCGCTCATCCAAGTCTATTTTCACCCCTTAATAGTTTACCATAAATCCCAAGAACTTTCCGATCGTTACTCCGAACGCGCACTTGAGGGGGTTCATCTTTAGTTTGTATCTCCTGCATCTAATGAACACTTTCCTCAAGTCATCCAGATGGGACCCCTCCTTCTTGGACTTTATCACCATATCATCGACATAAAACTCCACGGTCTTGTGGAAAAGATTGTGAAAGATGGCCATCATTGTCCTTTGGTAGGTGGCTCCTGCGTTCTTCAACTCGAAAGGCATAACTGTGCACATGAAGTTACCCAAAGGCGTTCGAAAGGCGGTCTTCTCTGCATTGACCGGATCCATCTTTATTCGGTTGTATCTCACATAACCATTCATGAAGCTGAACATCTCATATCCCATAGTTGTATCAATCAAACTATCAATGGAAGGCAACGAGAATTCATCTTTTGGACATGCTCGATTTAGGTCCCTAAAGTCCACACATATTCTGATCTGGCTCTTCTCTTTCTTTCCCACAGGTACGATCCTAGAAATCCAAAAAAAATATTGGATTGGAACTATGAAGCCAACCGTAAGAAGTCTTTGAACTTCCTCTTTGATCTTTAGATATTCGACCTTGTATGTTTGGGTGGCCTGCTTTATCGAGATGGCTGATGGCAAAATATTCAACCTGTGATAGCTCACTTCCTTGTTTACCCCAGGCATCTTGGTGTACTTCCACGCGAAGACATCTTTAAACTCTAATAGCAATCTGATTAACTCCTCTGGAGGCGCTCCCATTAGGTCCTTCAAAATGAAAATGGGGTTAGGATTATCACCTTCTTTGGCCAGGTTAATTTTCTCCAACTCTTGAATCTGTGGCCTAGGACTATCTTTCATGCACTCAGGTTCTTCTTCTACCTCTTCCATAAACTCTTGCACTCCAGATTTATCAATCACTAAACATTGCCCCTGGTTATCCACCAAGAAGCATTCATAAAACGGGTTAGCCTCGTCATCCAGACCTTCAGCTGCTCGCTCACACCTTCATAATTTATAGATAAATATGCCATTAGGCAAAACTACCCATTTGCACTACCGGGAAACTTCTTCTTTTAAGGGCCTCTTCCTGTGATTCTCATCCACTTCTCTCATCGTTCGCCTGCTAAGAACTCTTTGATTCTAGACTTGGTGCTCGATTGGATCAATGCATGGGGTCATTCGATCTAGAAGCTTCCTTGATAGACTAGGGGGCCTTGCTGCACCTAAGTCACGCTCTTCTTCATAGGGCACCACTGTTCGAGCAGGTACTCGCACCCTCTCTCGAGTGGATGGGACCCTTGTTCCCCTGGTATACCTTGTTACCATCGTAGCTTCTTCTGACAGATCTATATAAAAAGCGACGTCTACCATATGAGCTTCCTCCTTTGAAAAGGGTTTCTTGGTAGCTAGAATCACAACCTCTTTACCTTTTATGTTTGCCTTAGCACATTGATGATAGGTAGAGGGTACCAACCCATGGTTATGCATCCATACCCTACCCACTATAAGTTGGTACAATGGCTCCCAGTTCATGATATGGAATTTGATATGACAAGTGATAGTTCCCATCATGATGCCTACGTTGATGTAACCCATCGACTTAGACGAATGATTGTCATATCCCGAGATTGCTAATGAATGGGGCACTATCCTTGTTTTCGACAGTCCAGTAGCATAAAAGGACCCAATAGGCATTATATTGATGGATGCTTCCCCATCCAATAAGACACAAGAGAAAACACAATCATTTACAAACACCGTAACATTCAAGGGTCTATTGTGGGGATACCTGATCAATCTATCAACTTTTGAGAACGTGACTTCCGAGAGGTACCTCCTCACAAGCTTGGCCATAGTCCCCTTCCATTTCAGGTGTGACGCCATATTTTTCTTTATAATTTCTAAGATGGCTCGTGTAACTTCCAATCGGGAGTCCTAAGGGAGGCCAACCTGATTAAAGAACCAACCAAATTTTGATGAGCGAGTAACCAACACACATTCGACCCATGGGTCTGCTTGTTTATTTTTTAACTCATAAACTTCTTCTATATCTCTATACGCAGCCTCATCGTAGGCTATTACTGTATTTACCTCTTCCAAGGAGCAGGCTCCCATCTGCCTACTAAGTCCCTCGATGGGGTCATGTACTTCTTTCTCTTGTTCATCTACCTCCTCAGCGTCATCACCTAAACGGAGCTGAGTTTTCTTTAAGGTGAATTCATCTAGAGATTCTTCAAATTTATCCTCCAGAGATCCTTCGAAGTCACTATCTTCGAACCATTGCTCTTTCATCAATCCTTCGGCCTCTTCATCAAAATTGCTGGCCATATGGGCTCCATGTGGTGGTAAAGGGTTATCGATCACATAAGTTTGTCGCAACTCGATGTCTCCATTATTTACATGATGGATAATCAACCTCCTTAGTGAAAAACACACTTTGGTAGGGTGGTTCACCCTATTGTGAAGTGCTTAATAGTGAGGTTTCTCCCTATCTTCCCGGCAGAGTTGCACCGTGTTAACATTGATCAGCCTGCAAACCATATCATAAACCATAAGATTATACAGGTCAAAGCTTATTCCACGGTGCAAGGTAGCTTGGGGGTATCTTTCTCGTCTTCGAATCTTCTCTTGTTACCTTTCCCCTTTCTACCTCCTCAGTCACCACTACTTTCTTCCTTAGCCCCATTATCTGCGTAATTGACCCTCAAGAGTACTCCCCTCCCCGAGGCAACTGCTGGCCTTAGTAGCAAGTTTGACAAAGCAGGCGGGGGGTAATACAGGCTTAACCACCAAGGCAATGTTCATCGCTGTTTTCAAGAACGCTGCGAACGTTCCTTCTCGTATTTCATTAATCAAATGGCATATATACTCAGGCAATAAACCTTATGCACAAACTTACAAACGTTTATCTTCTCGCATTTCATCTCTCACGTCCAGAGAGCAGCACTCGCAAAACCTCCTTATATAGGTCACAGCATCCTCCCCCGACTTTTGCTTATCACGTGCTAGCTGCGTTAGTGTAAACTCATCCTCAGCCAAAAAGACTTTTGTACGAACAAAATATGCAATTCCTTCCAAGATCCCACACTACCTGGGGCCAAGTGGGAGTACCACGTGTATGCTTTCTCTGTCAAGGATTTTGAAAATTCCCTCAACCTTAGCTTTTTGTCATTGCAATGGGCCCCAAGGCTTTCAATAAATCTCTTCACGTGATCTTTTGATTTTACTCCTTTTTCCGTATACTTCTCAAAGATTAGTGGAATATACACTACTGAGTAGGGTTTATTATTGTACGCCTCTGGGTATGAAGTACGAAAGTCATCATACACCGAATAATTATCTCACCCTTTGGACACCGCTATGAACTTTAGCATCTCCTTCTTCATTTCCTCCAAGCTGGTCGATAAAGATTTAGCTGGCTACACTGTTGCTACTGTCGGAATAATCAGGGCAAGTGGTGTGATTTTTTCTATGCCATCCATCATAGCTTGAGTCGCCGAAGTCTTTCCCCCACCTTGCGGCATTGGCCTAGTCGTCATAGGTGGGGCTGTGGTGGGAGGCACACTGCCAAAGGTTAACGAAGTGGTAGGGAAAGCGCTGTTAAAAGTGGGCATGGCAACGCCCCTTGTAATAGGAGGAGTTGGTATTGTTGCAGGTGGAGTAGTGAAAGAGTTCACTCCAATGGGAACCCCCATCATCGCCTGGGCCGCTGGAGTCTTGATGAACTCTGCAAACAAAACCATGAGTCACATCATTTGTGTCGAGCCTATTCCATCCTGTGTGCCCATTGTTTTTGTCACGCCATTATTGGACGCACTAGGCTCCGTCTGTGTTACTCTCGCTCCATCAGGTGGCCTGAAGAGATTTTCCTCCTCCTCACACTGTATGGCATCAAAGTCAATGATTCTGGCGGTGTTATCCTCTGGCATCTTTTCAAAAGAGAATACCTCCCCATCAGAGTCTCCAAATGTAATACGTGGGTTCTTTGAATACAGTTAGTATGAAGTGAGGCATAACCCCTTATCAAGATCGGGATCAACACCGTGCAGTATTAAATGTTGACAGTGAACACAGGTGAATAAGAGGCAAAGGGATTCAACATTCAGACTTATATTAAATGGTATGTTAGCACAATAAATACATAACAAGTATAATAAATAGATGGGACCAACAGGAAGCTTGGTCAGAGGCAGAAAGATAAATTACTCTAGGGTCACAATAAGGGCAAGGCAGGAACTCCGAGCTTAGTTAATGCTCAATGACATGGGCATTAAATGGGTGTGGAGAATAATGTTATCGCAATAGCTCTCGTGTATGGAGAGATTTGGGAAACAATTCTAGCTCAGAAATGTCCCTCCCGTTAAAATATTTTTTGGATATATTTATATGAAGGGCCAGTCTTGTGTTCAATATGGCCGATCGCATTAAATGCACAAGTACCTCCCATTAGTGCAGAAGATATTGCATTAAATGCATGGGATCTCATTATTTGGCGGGAAACTGTTTCATTGGCTAGAGGTATGGTGGGCATTAATGATGGACATGATGTGGCATCTTGGGGCTTATCTTATAACGGCTAAAGGGTCATTTTGGTGAACTAGACCCACCGTCCTATAGATAAAACCACTTGAGTGCCGTAACTTCGAGTCCCCCCTAACTGTCAGACGTTATGATGTCAGAAAGTGGGTAAACAGTGTCCCTATTAGGTGAATGGTCACATTAGTCAGGCAGGATGTCGTCTGCTTTAAGGTTGTTCGGCTAGTAGGTAGCTCCAGTGTTTAGTTTTCTATTTGTTAGTTAACAACTATCTTAAGACCAAGGCTGCAAGATTGAGGTACCTCGAGGTGGTTCCCTCGAATAAGTAAGAGTTGAGGTAGCTTGGATGTAGTGGCTCGAGCAACCATATGTACTAAGTGAAGTTTTTCCCAAGTGTACCAATAGGGTTGGTAATTTTATTCCCAACGTTGCCTTGCTCTCAATCCTCCAAACCATGTCCCTGCGAGGTCCCCAAGTTGAGGTTGTTCCATAGAGCATGTTAGATCTCCCATGCCCTGCCAGGCATGGTCCCTCGTGGGTACCAAACAACCTCGCTCAACATATAACATAAGATAAAGTACATGATATAACTCATTCTATTTCTTATTACAAACAATCGTCATTCAAGTGACTTTGATCTACGAGTTGGATTCTTCGAACCAGGTCCGTAAGAGAATCTTCGAGGTAGGTCATTTGAACCACTATAGTGGAGAATCTTCGTGGTAACTTGCTCGGGTGACCTTCATCCTCCTTCTTCGTCTGCCAATCAATAGATTAACTAAGTTAATCACTCTTTGACGGGGACTCCCCCCTATAATAGGAAAAAAACAATAAAAAAGTAAGCAAATCTCCTACCTCCAAAATCACCAAATAAACAATCAATCAAAAAATTAAATAGAATAAAAAAGAGGCTAAAAGTAGAACTACATGGACTGATTTTACCTTTGAATGAAAATTGTAAGCCGACGATTTGTATGACAGATGGAATCCACTGGTTTGTGTCGACGGAAGGTGTGTGTTGAACATGAACTATAGGGGTGTAGGGTTAGCCAGTGTACAACTATGTAGGTGTAGTGATGTATGGTGTCGGTTCTATACGGGGGGAGAGAAATGGATAACAATGAAAAATCTAGGCTAGGAAGAAAAGAGAAAGAGAAGAAAATGAAAAATTATGAGTGATCAGAGTGATTTAAATGGTTATTCTTTGAGATGGATTAAAATACCCTTACTTTTTTTTACAACTTTGAAAAAGAGTTTACTAAAATATATTTTTTACCGCTTTCATATTTATATTTTACGTATAATAAATATTAATATAACAACCTTCATCTGCTTTGATACATATAATAAAATTGTACTACAATATTAATATTAATAATACATATCTGAAACTACCTTTGTCAGCTTCGATTATGATGGAAAAGTAGAAGGCATGTTTGGTTGTTTGAATGTGAATTCCTAATCATCATTGATCACTGGTAGATTTGGACCTTCTTCGGTAAGCTAATTGAGGGTTCAACCTCAAAAAGAGCATTTTGAGGAGAGATCGTTCCCAATGCATTATAAGAATGCTATAAAGGGTATATGGTTGTGGCACCCCACCTATTAAAATAAAGAGCGACCAACCCCCTACTAAAATAAAACAAGAGTCTCATATGGCTCATTCTTATCATCACCGACGAAGTTCAATTAATTACAAACCACCTATAGTTTAATAAGTTGTGCCAAATTTTAGTCATAAATTTGTCATACTAGATAAAACCATTCAACATAAACCCATGTAGTAAGCTATATAATCAATCACACCAGTAAAGAATCAAAATGCGAAAGTAAATTAAAATCAAGTATCGAATAAACCATCAGTTACTAAATTCCAGTACATTCGTCTGAACTAAATTAAATAACTCCTATAACAATACATCATGTCCAACTAATAGCTTAAGAGAGATCCAAATCTAGGAGAGAGATAACGGAAGTGTGTACTCCAAATCCTACAAGCTGGCACATCAACTGCAGCTACGTGATCCCTGAAAGAAGATTCATCCTTGGCTTCCTTGTGGCTGGAAACCTAAAAGTTTTTGAAAAATATTCACAGGTCAGAGCCCAAAACTTTTGAAAATATTTAACAAGTGTATAAATTGCTATAATGAATATGTAAAGCAACTTTCCATATATAAATTGCCAGAGCACTCGCATGAGATAATCCTCGTCTCTCATCTAATGTGCACACCTAACGTATACCTTAACCATCCTAGTTATGCTACCCTGTCTAACTAGCCTTGTCACTAACATCAATGCCATACTATCCTGACCCAAATATAACGTCTACCCTTAGTTAATTAATTAGTTTTCATAGCCGCTTAATTAATATCTCATTGAATTATCACTATTTAAGATATAATTTTACTCCAATTATTTTGCACAATCAATTTTTTTTGTCTACACTCGTATATATTTATTCTCATCTTTATATACGTAATTAATTCACACAATTTACTTGCACCCGTATATAATTATTCACATCTTTATATTGATAAATATTTCATACAAAGGTAAACACACACACACACACACTGTGTGTGTGTGTGTAAAATCACTAGTATGTTATCAAGCTCGGGGAATGTCCTCCATATTCTGGGCAAGCGGGTCAGAGTCTCACCACCGAACCAAAAGATTAATAAACGAACACCGGAGGCGGTCATAGCCTTAAGTTCGTGGTCATAACCATACCACATTATTCCATGGGACTCTAAAACCTACATCATGCAGTCGTGCACAAACCTATGACCCTGGGGAACGCTACTGCCTCTGCTCAGATTCGTCAGAGTGACCTCCCATGGTGCGCAACCTCCACCGATAGCATATCCGATAGGATGGGTATGTTTCACAAAAATATCACACACACACACACACACACACACACATATATATATATATATATATATATATATATATATATATAGAGAGAGAGAGAGAGAGAGGCAGACTCCTATGCACACTAAGTTTGCACGTGCTGGCACACACCAATTTTTAAGTATTAAAAAATATATTTTTGAGTTGATTTTTTATGTGATATTTAAACATTTCAACAGACCGATGTAACCTCAATTTTTTTTTTCTATTTTTTAAAAATCGATCAAACTTTTCCTGCTTTTAAGCACTTTAAAAGCTGTGAAAGTTTGACCGATTTTTTAAAAATAGCAAAAAAAAGTTTTTTTGAGCTGATTTTTTTTACATGGGTCCGTTGAAATATTTAAATATCACACAAAAAAATTCAACTCAATTTTTTTTTACTATTTAAAAAAAATAATGTGCAAACTTAGTGTGCACATGAGCCTCTCTCTCTCTCTCTCTTTCTCTATCTATCTATCTATCTATCTATCTATCTATCTATCTATCTATCTATCTATCTATCTATCTATCTATACCCAAAGTCCGGCTAATACGTACCTGTCTCCCAAAGCACTAGCCTAATTATCCCGAGTCTACCTTGACTATAAAATACATAATTTTGATTGCATACATAGATTATCAATTCTGGACACTAAGCCCTTCTCAACCAGCATATATCCTTCGTTACTCGAATTTCCCCCAAGTTTATAGATTAAATATTTCATGCACAGTTCTCCTAAACGCCCATCCTACCTCACTTCAAATTTTATCCTACACCACCTCATAATTAATCCTCGTTTAAAATAAATTTCAAAACGTCCTATTTCCATTAATGAACCTCCTAAAATTCCCGAACTCAAATTAAATCTATATAACAATCAAACAAAGGGACTAGAATTGGCAGGGTAACCGAATCGGTTCGTCCAGGGGGCGAACCAATTCGCCCTTGGAAAACTGCACATGGACTAGCTACAATAACTATGAGTTTTGCATTACTTTTTCATTCCAAAGTGTTTATAATCTTCATCCCAAGATAAAATACCCTAACCCCATCAACTACTAATATGAATATACATGTTAATTGTCTTGAATCCATGAAAACTAGATTAATTTATGGGATTTATGTCATTCTTGGTCGAGCATCACTTATGTCACAATTTCTAATAAAAATCTAAATTTCATGATCAAGGTTTCATCTTTTCAATTCAGGATAGTGTCTTTCCAATCGAGATCAATATATCCGTGGTAACAATTATTATGCAACACAAATAAATACAAGAGAGGCAATTACCAAGGAAGAACAAGGAATAAAAAATGACAGTCACACAACAAAAGATGTACGTGGTTCAGCAAAGATGTGCCTACGTCCACGGTGGTGCAGTCGATATTATTTCTATATCCTTCGAAGAGTGGTTACAGAGAATACAACTTGTCCTTTTGCCCTGGACCTAGGGTTCAATATATACATGTACATTTAGGTGAGTGGGGGTGATGGGTTCCCCCACGTTTTCCATCCTTCCTATAACCTCCCTTCAGGGGAACGTGGGAAGAGACTGAATCAAAATAAGAGGTGGGGGGCCTAGACTTTGGGCCGCCAGAACTGGGCTACTCGTCTAGGCCCACGGTATTAATTTTGGGTACCCACAATTGCCCCTAAGTTTGTTGGGCCATGTTCATCGGCTCAATAAATTTAAATGATTAGCCATAATGGATTTTTTGTAATTCTTCGGAAACTGTGAATCTGATTTTGGCGGCACCCGCTTCGTATCTTGTGCATTGTGATTAGCAAAACTTGAAGGTTTCTTGGGTTAGGCACTTTTCTATCGTCGTTCCAATTTTTCCAGAACTTTCTCACTCCTTGTGAGTTCTAGCACTTCGTACCGTCTTCTCTCAATCTCCATTCTCGTTGCTTTTCTTGTCCTTTGGGCTCGTGCTTCATCATCGTTCGAATTGGTCTTCTATCTTGTAAGTTTCCTGTACTTTTTCTCTGTGCTTTCTCTTTGAGTTTGTAGCTTTTCTAGGGTTTTCCAATGGCGAAGATTGGAAATAGGTCAATCTCTGAATTTAGGAAGTTTTACAACATCCCTGAGTGGGTAGATATTGAGTGCTGTGCCTCCCCTCCTAGAACCTTAGAGACTTAGATGATGCCCACTGGATCCACGTCTTGTTGCTATCTCAGGGGGGACTCACTTTTCCTCCTAATGATTTATTTTACATTTTTTTGGCTATTTCAATATTGGTCCTGCACAATGTTCTCCCAATGTGTGGAAAATAGTTAATGGTGTACATGGAATCAATCTGTTGTATGGCACTAGGCTAGGACTCGCCGAGGTCTATTTTTGCTATTCCTTCTCTCGAACTAGCTCTGGGGTCCTCTATCTTAAAGCTAGGAGTCCTAACAGGGTATTGGTAGTAAACCTACTTGATTCCCATAAGGACTATTGGCAAGAAGGCTTTCTTGCCAAAAACTGGCAGTTTTCTCCCCAATTTGAGGGGTTGAGATCTGAGAGGTTCACTGTTCCCTTTTATGGGGAAGAATACATAGGTAAACATTGCTCTTGTTGCTTCAATTTTTGTTGATTTGTGATCCTTCTAATTCTTCTCTGTTCTTCTTTTGCAGCGAGGTCAAAGAACTTGGAACCTGATCTTAGCGAGGTTCGTCTTTCGGAATTGATAAAGGCTTGGAATATCAGGGAGCCTTTGGGTGATGGCGAGCATCCTAGGTCTGCTGCCTTCTTGCTCGAGTACAAAAACGTTGGCTCCAGCTTCATAGAAAGGCCTGTGGATAGCATCCCAGAGTTTGATCCTTCCGAAGAGACTGCTACAGATCTTATTCGGTTGGACGAGGAGGAGAGCAACTCTGATAGTAGCAGTTCCTCTGATCGCGGGGAGGTCTCTGAGGCTAGAAATTCGTCGAGCACGTCCAGTAGTTCGAGCGAGGAGATGGTTCCTCCAAGGAAGAACTTGATCAGGGATGATGATGACGAGGACCACGTGCTTCTTTCACAAAGGTCAAAGAAGCAAAAATCTAATTCTAGAGTTGTGGCTACCGGTTCCCGATCCTCTGCCCAAGAGCAGGAGAGAAAGAGGAAGGAAGAGGAGCAGGTGAGGGAGAGAGAGAGAAAAAAGGAAGAAGAGAAGAAGAAGATGGAGGAGAGGAGGAGGGCAGAGGAGAGGAAGAAGAAAAAGAGTGAGAAGGAGGAGGAAAAAAGGAGGGCAGAGGCGAGGATGAAGGCCGGGCAGGCCTTAGTCCCGGTGTCCGCGCTACCCGAGGGGGCCTCTGTGGAAATTTCCCCCCAACTGGCCCCGGCTCTGCTCGTTCTCCCGGCTGATCGCCAAAGGGAAGTAGGGTCAGAGCAATTGGCCCTTCAGGCTAGTCATAGGCTTGCTTTGGTAAGGTTTTTTCCTTTCTCTCATGCGTTTTTTTGAATTCTTTCGTTTCCCTCTTCTAATGCCTTCTTTTTTCTCTGCAGTTTGTTACTGACTTCGCCGTGCTGTATCATTCACGCGATGAGCTGGTGAAGAGAAATAGTGAGCTGGAGTAAGAGAACTCTGCCCTGAAGCTGAAGGGTAAAGAGCTCGAGTCCAACTTTAAAGCCATCGATGCTTCTCGGATTTCATCCGACTTGGCTCTCGCCACTGCCAACAAGGAGAAGGACGCTGCAGTCCAGGATCTGAAGGAGCTGAGGTAGGCCTATGACTTAGTTTGCTCGAGCAAACTTACAGTTGTTGAGGAGAACAGGGTTCTCTCTGAAGAGCTGAAGAGGAAGGAGTCTGAGGCTATTACTGCCAAGGAGGACTCTTACAAATCTGGCTGGGCTGCAGCATACGAGGATGCTAAAGTTCAGATAGTCTATATTAGTCGTCTGAACTTCAAGAAAGGCTGGAACAAGGCTTTCATCGCTGCTGAAGTGGATATTGTATCTCCCCTTTTTGATGAGCACGACCCAGGGCCGAGGTCAGTCGTAGATGAGGACCCTGCCCCAGCCGTTGAAGGCTCTGATCCTATTCCTCAGGCGACCCCTACTGACGTTTCTCTTGTTGAGGTGACAGAGATCATACCTGTCGAGGGCAGTGCTCCTGTTGATGCCGATAAGGGGAAAGGGCCATCAACCTCTGGGCCTCCTGAGGTCGCTAATTAGTTATCTGATAGGATTGCTTTGTATTTTTACTTTTTCCAGTCTGTAAACTTTCTTTTTTTAGTTCAATGTAATTTCAACCTTCATTAATGAAAAAGGCTTCTATTTTTCTGTGCACTGATATGTCTTCTTCTCTCCCTTGTCTTCTTATTATTTGTAGTCAATTGATGTTGATGATTACATTCCTGCTACTTATCAACTGGACAGGAGCCTTGGTCCTAATACGAGTCCTGAGGTTCGCCAGGCCTTTGTTAGACTTTGCAAATCCCTTCGGTCTAGGAATCAGCAGTATAAGGAGCAATATGAACTTGTGGCCAAGCTAAAGGATAGGCTCCAGGAGATGGAAGAGGTTGGGGCTTCGGTGCAAGAAGAAGTGAATACGCTGAGAGTAAAGCTTCTTGATGCTTCCGAGATCAACCAGGTTGGTGAGATGCTTCAACAAGAGAATGAGGTTCTGAGGAGAGAGGTCTCACGACTTAAGGATCACGCGCCGAGCACAACTCCAACAGTATTACAGGATTCTTCGTCATCGCGAGCCAGAGCTGGTCGGAGTGATACCCCTGTGCTGCAGGGTTCCACTGGTCCATCTCTTCCGTGAGCTAGCAGGACCACCAGGAGACAGAATAGGGAGGCAGAAGAACTTTGAGAGAGGGAAATGGAAGAGCTCCGTGGTGATGTTTAACGAGCATATGTTATTGCTGCTGGGCTTCAGAGGGACGTTACTCGGCTGCGGCACCTGTTCAAAAAGGGTCCTCGACAAGTATGGGCTGCTGGCTATGACCAGGGTTGGTCAGATGCTCCAACAAGGTTGACAGAGTTCGAGGAGCTTTCTTTTATCAAGGGGTAGCTAAGTGCCTTGAAGGAGCTGCAAGTCTCGAGGAACTCGATGCTCTGGTATCGCCATGAAATGTCTCCCTCTACCCTGATGCCTAACCACTTTCGGAAGGATGATCGATGTATTCCCATTGATGCTATTCCTCGGCAATTATTGGAGTCGGATGCGAATGAGGTTGTGGAAGAGTTAACCCTTGCTCCTAATGACGGACGAAGAGCTCGAGTGGCTGATTATCTCGCTCAGAGGCTTCCCCCCCATTGAGATTTTGCCAGTTGTTATTTTTTTGTATTTTTGATAATGTAAATGCTTTGGGCGAGCTCGCCGACTAAACATGTATTACTATTGTTGTAAGTATGACGAATTAATGAAAAGTTTGTGTTTTGGGCAATTTTTCCGACTAAACGTGTGCATCATACTTTTCATATTCTTGCTGCTTCATAATCTTTTTTGTTTTGTCATGCAAGTGTCCCCCCAGTCCAGTATAATACTAAGATACCATTGTGCTCCACTTTACCTTTTAGGTTGTGTCGTCACACTCCCTTAGGCCTAAGTGGGGCAATTGGCGAGGACACACCTGGTGTTGGATGTCTTCATCCGATCAGGATTTTACTCACCCGAAGTAGGTTTGATGACCAGTATAGAATTTGATCATATTGCCTAAGGATCCCCTGTAGGGCTTCATGTATTGCCAGGGGCAATGCTAAGAGGTTCTTCGTGTTTCATGACGATGACCTGAGGAGGGGTATTCCCCTGCTATAGCATAGTGATCAATGTGTCTGTTACTTGGAAAAGATGTGCGATAAATGCAGCTGTTACTAATCAGAGTGCAACCAATTTAATAGTTTCCATTAATAATAAGGGAAATGCACTTGTATAATAAAAGAATACAATAGAAAGATCTAAAAATAGAATCTCTTGAGATTAGCTGCGTTCCATACTCGTGGTACTTCTCTGCCCTCCATCGTTTCCAAGTGATAGGCACCCTGCAGGTAGTCTCTGGTTACTTTAAAGGGGCCTTACCAGTTGGGACCTAGTTTGCCGTCTGATGGTTTCACTACGCTGCCCACGACTTTCCTTAGGACATAGTCCCGAATTCGGAATGCCCTCGGGTTAACCCTTTTATTGTAATGCCTCCCGAGCTGTTGCTGGTAGCTCGCTAGTTTCACTAGGGCTAGGTCCCGGTGCTCGTCGGCTAGGTCGAGCTCAACGAGTAATGTTACATCATTATGGCCTTGTCCAACAAGGTTGGACATCATTGTCAGCAAACCTGCTTCGAGTGGGATGACTTCCTCCATGCCATATGTCAGCGAAAATGGGGTTTCTCCTATTGCTCGCCGAGGAGTGGTCCGATATGCCCATAGGACGTGAGGTAGTTCATTTACCCATGCGCCTTTGCCTTGCTCCAATCGCTTCTTCAATCCATCGATAACGATTTTATTGAAAGCCTCAGCTTGGCCATTGCTCTGAGGGTAGGCTACCAAACTGAAGTGGTGTTTAATCCCGTGTTCGTTATAAAATTTTCGAAAGGAGCCACTTTCAAATTGTGTTCCATTATCGGTGATGATGGTCATGGGGATTTCAAACCGAGTGATTATATTCCTCCATATGAACCTTATCATGTCAGTATCTCGGATGTTCGCCAGAGGTTCTGACTCGATCCATTTGGTGAAGTAGTCAGTCGCAACCAACAAATATTTGCGATTACCGGCAGCGGTAGGCAGTGGTCCCACGATGTCCATTCCCTATTGGGCGAAGGGCCAAGGGCTGGACAAAGACTTTAGGTCGCTGGTTCGTTGGTGGGCCATAGGAGCGTGGAGCTGGCATTTCAGGCATTTGCAGACATATACTGCGGAGTCCTTTTGCATATATGGCCACCAATAGCCTTCCTTCATCGCTCAAAAGGCTATAGATCTTCCTCCGGTGTGGCTTCCACAGATTCCTTCGTGAAGCTCTCTTAGCACTTGATCGACATCCCCTGGGTGGACGTATCAGAGGTAGGGACCGGAGAAGGATTTTTTATACAAGTTACCTTCTGGGGATAAGTGAAAGTGAGCAGCTTTGACTCTTATCTGGTGGGCGGTCTTCTTGTCATCCGGGAGGGTGCCATTCTTTAAAAATTCTCTTAAGGGGTCCATCCAGCTGGGTGCTGACCCCACCTAGAGCACCTGCTCCATGCTTGGTGGATTGCTGTCAATGCTCGGACAAGTGAGGAAATTTATGGGGATGATTCTTTTTAGGTCGGAGTCAACTGTTGAACTAAGAGCTGCTAAGGCATCAGCATGACTGTTTTGTCCCCTGGAAAACTACTGGACGTTGATCTCTTCGAAATTTGACATCATCTTTTTCACTAAGGCGAGGTAGGCTGCCATTCTTTCATTATTTGCATTGTAATCTCCGCTTATCTGATTGGAGACCAATTGGGAGTCGCCGCACACCTGTAAATGTTTTACTCCCAAAGTATGCGCCTTTTGGAGGCCGATTATTAGGGCTTCATACTCTGCTTCGTTGTTGGAGGCTGTAAATCCAAGGCTGATTCCTTGTTCAAGGATTGTGTTCTCTGGAGTTATGAGGACAATGCCTACCCCTGCCCCCTTTGAATTGGAGGCTCCATCAACAAAAAGTTTCCAGGTTTCATTTTTTGCTGGGTTATCCGTTTGCCTCATTGGTTAGGGTTGGTCGCAGGGTCCTTCACCCGTGAATTCGGCTATAAAATCAGCAAGGATATGACCCTTGATAACTGTCCTTGGTTGAAATTAGATGTCAAATCGATCGAGCTCGACTGATCACTTGGACAGTCTGCCTGACAAATCTGCTTTCTTTTGGACTGCCTTAGGGGATGCGATGTAAGAGCGATGATAGTATGAGCTTTGAAATAATGCTTCAGCTTCCTCGAGGCTATTACCAGCGCGAAGACGAGCTTCTCCAATGGCAGGTACCTTTGCTCGGCATCTAGTAAGGTCTTGCTCGCATAATAAATGGGGTGCTGGATTTTTACTACCTCGCATATTAGCGCAGAGCTGACAGTGTGACTGGATATAGAGAGGTACAGGTACAAAGAATCCGTTTACTGTGGTATGACAAGCAGTGGTGGAGAGCTTAAGTAGGACTTGAGCTCGACCAATGCTCGCGAGCAATTTGGGCTCCACTCTATCGTTTTGCTCCCCTTTAGAAGCTGGAAAAAAGGCTTGCACTTCTCGAAGGATTTGGAGATGAAGCGATTTAAGGCAGCGATCATACCAGTAAGCTTTTGTACGTCCTGAATTATGCGAGGGGGTTGCACCCTGTTGATTGCATCAATCTGGTCTGGGTAGACTCTAGGCCTCTCTTACTGACCAAGTACCCAAGAAATTTTCCTGACTGGACACCGAAGGAACACTTGCTTGCATTAAGTTTCATTTGGTATTTCCTGAGAATCTCGAAGGTTTTTAACAGGTCGGAGAGGAGATTTTCCTTCTTCTTACTCTTAACAAGCATGTCGTCGATGTAGACCTCCATGGTGTCTCCCATCTGATCTTTGAACATTTTAGTGACTAGCCGTTGATAGGTTGCCCCTGTATTCTTGAGCCCGTAGGGCATAACCTTATAGCAGTATAACCTAACTGTTGTGATGAACACCGTTTTGTCCTGGTCGGGGGTATATAGGGGGATCTGGTGATACCCTAAGTATGCGTCCAGGAAACTCAGTCGCTCGTGAGCTGCGGTGGCGTCTACTAGTTGGTCTATCTTCGAGAGGGGGAAACTATCTTTAGGGCATGCTTTGTTGAGGTCAGTGAAGTCGATGAGAACTCTCCACTTCCCATTGCTCTTCGAAACTACTACTGGGTTGGATAACCATTTGGGGAATTGTACCTCCCGTATGAATCCTGCATCCAGCAGTTTTTCCACTTTTTTTTCAACCGCTTTAGCCTTCTCGGATGCAGTTTGTCGTGCCTTCTGCTTGATTGGCTTGAATGTGGGGTCGATGTGCAGCTGATGACAGACCATACTAGGATCGATTCCAGGCAGTTTGTATGGTTTCCATGCGAAAACATCTACGTTGCGCCTCAGCAAGGTTGCCAACTCCTTCTGTCCTTGGTTGGTGAGAGATGCTCCAATAAAAAAGACTCTGTTACTGTCACCATCTCCAGCCATAACTTCTACCAGGTTCTCGATGACCCGCTCAGAGGAGAGGAGCCTGGTCTCCTCTACTCCAGGTCTCCCATACTTTAATTGCTATTTAGAAGGTGTTAGACCTTCTTTAATTTTTTCGCTGGGCTGCTCAGACTTCTTCTCTGGTTTTGGATGGATGGCTGCTATGAAGCACCTTCTCGCCATTGCCTGATCACCGTGGATTTCCATTACTCCACGTTCGGTTACGTACTTGAGTTTCTGATGGTAGGTTGAGGAAACTGCCTTCATCGCATGAAGCCATCCCCTGTCGTGGATGGCCTGGTATGGTGAGTCGATGTCAACTACCAAAAACTCGATCATCTTAGAGACGTCTCCAGCACGCACTGGTAGTACCATCTTTCCCAGGGGTATAGTCATTTTTCCAGCGAAGCCTACCAAAGGAACAGTAGCTTCCTTTAGGTCGACGTTGCTTAACTTCAATTTCCTGAATAGGTCGAGGTACATTACTTCGGATGAGCTTCCTTGATCGACGAGCAGCTTGTCGACGTCAAAGTTGGCTATCCTGAGTGTAATGATCAGGGCATCATGATGTGGGGTCCTTACTCCCACCAGATCTTCATCCGTGAAAACAATATGCTTGTTATAGTTAACGTCTTCTGCTCGTCGGCGCTTTCCTGACTGTGACTTTGCTGGATCGATCTGAAAAGCCTGCATTACTGCTGTAAGCTTCTTCCTCTCCATTCGAGATGAATTTCCTTGGATCTTCTTGGCATCAGATGCCCCATGAATTACCGCGAACTCATGTTCGGCATCATCTTCGAGCACGTTGGCAGGTCTTGCTTCTCTATTGGCAGCTACCTTCTCCTCGAGGTGAGACTTTAGAGCTTTGCAATGCTCAGTCTTGTGTCCTCCCTATTTGTGAAAAGCGCATCTCAGCGCATTATTCCTCTTTGAGGGATCCCCCCCATTTTTCTGGGCCATTTGATGAATGGCTCGTCTTTGATTTTCGCGAGAATTTTATAAATTGGTTCTTTGAAGACGGTGTTGACCGCCTGGAATGCTTTTAATGCATCATTGTTTCCTCCGTTCTTGGAGCCATTTTTGCCCCCGTTCTTTCCTCCTTTTTTTCTGGTTCTCGACTTTGTCACTTCCCTTAGTAGTGACTTTAGCTTGACCGTTTTCTCCTGTACTGAGGCGGGTGACGTCTTCCACCTTGGCATACTTCTCGATGCGAGCCATTAGGCCGTCGATGGTTATGGCTTCCTTCTTTGTCAGGGACTGGTAGAGAAGGGAAGAACTGGGTAGCCCAATTTTGAAAGAGGCCACTGCCACTTGCTCCGAGCATTCCTCGACCTCATTGAATAACTCCTAGTACCTTTTTACGTAGTCTCGGAGGGTCTCCTGAGGCGTCTTCTTCATTGTCAACAAAGCATCCATCCTTTTGGGATGGGAGCTATTAGTAATGAAGCAGCCCGTAAAGAGTTCGGCCAGGGATTTGAAACTTCCAATGGATCAATGGGGGAGTCTTTCGAACCATTTCTGCGCCACATCATGCAAGCTCGAGGGGAAAATACGGCACATCAGTGCATCCCGGTGATTCCAGAGGGTCATGACCTGTCGGCATTGCCTGACGTGATCGATGGGATAAGTCTTACCGTCATAAATCTTGAACCTTGGAATGGCAAATTTCTTGGGGGCTTCTTCCTCTTCGATTTCCCTCGTGAAGGGTGATTTCATCTGGGTTTTGAGAGCTCGCCTTGCTAGTTCTCTGGTTGATCTAGTACCGTGGTGGGCAGGATGTTGGTCCATTTCCCTGCGGTCCAGATCTCGTATGTTCTCGTTGCTGCGAGCAGGGCTTTGGTAACGTCGAGCTCTTCGCATCTGCTCGCGGAGGGCATCGTCTGATTCGTCTCCCTCGACCTTTCGAGATCCTCGCCTAGGGCTCCTTCCTCGGCTGCGAGACTTGCTCTCCCGAGGGCTAGGAGTGCGGTATGGACATCTCCTGTTATCAGGTCGAAGCTCCCTCTCCAGTCTTTCCAGTCTTCTTTTTAGGCGAGCATTATCAGCCTCGAACTTGCGAGAAGACTCCCTTTGTTCGTGGAGCCTTGCCTCGTACGCATCAATCAATCTGGATATCTGTGTGGACCTCATTGGTCCTTGGCTTTCTTCTGAGGCTGGCTTCTCCAAGCGAGCCCTCTGATCTGAACGTCGAACTTCAGACCTAATCCTGCAAGGAGCAGGTGGTTCTTGAATATCCCCTGCCTGAGGGGCATTGCTGCTGTGACCAGACATTTTAAACTCCTTTCTTGGTGTGGGCTCTTCTCAGGGAAAGATGAACGCTTCCCACAGACGGCGCCAATTGTGGTAACAATTATTATGCAACACAAATAAATACAAGAGAGGCAATTACCAAGGAAGAACAAGGAATAAAAAATGATAATCACACAACAAAAGATGTACGTGGTTCAGCAAAGATGTGCCTACGTCCACGGTGGTGCAGTCGATATTATTTTTATATCCTCCGGAGAGTGGTTATAGAGAATACAACTTGTCCTTTTGCCTCGGACCTAGGGTTCAATATATACATGTACATTTAGGTGAGTGGGGGTGATGGGTTCCCCCACGTTTTCCATCCTTCCTATAACCTCCCTTCAGGGGAACGTGGGAAGAGACTGAATCAAAATAAGAGGTGGGGGGCCTAGACTTTGGGCCGCCAGAACTGGGCTAATCGTCTAGGCCCATGGTATTAATTCTGGGTACGCACAATATCTAACATTTATTCATGATTTTCTCTAATCACTAACATATTGTTCACGCAACAAGGTCATAAGAACACAGTCATATTCATCATTTCTAAAATCCCCTTTGTTTTACATATAAATCCCACCCCCAAAATTGGTTTATTTATCTACCTCTTTTGATATGCATCATAATACTCAACAAAATATAAATCAAGTTTACACACTTTCCTTTGTATTCAGAATAGACGTGGATCTTCTTCTTTGTAGGGTGGATCAAATCAAGACTCCAATAATTGGCCTCCAATCAAGCCTCCTTCAATCTCCCTTGTGTTTTTCTCCCATAAATAACTCTCAAAGGTTTTTATATCTAAAGTGGTTGCCTTTTAGCCCTAATATCTTATATGAACCTCTTAATCCCGAATTTAGGTTAACCCCTTAATATAAAATGGCTTAGATGCCCCCAAATGAGCCCCGACTGGTCTAAAAATCTCCCGATAACCATTCTCTACCCCCGTGTACTTAATTTTGACTATTTCGACCCATTCCAGATCAATCTTGCACTCGAAATCACCATCCGAGTCACCAAACATGAATATTCTATTTCGACTAAAAAATAGCCTACCTAAATGCCCCGGTTGAGATACCGTCAATTCCTGTCGTTATTACCCACTATGTTGTACTAACAATTTACCGAATTTAATTTACTACTCACACTTAGTAAGTTTTACTTCCACATAAATATTATCTTAATTCTCACTAATTAATATTTATCAATTAAGCAATATTATTACGGGCACACATGTAATTAAAATGCTAAAATTAATTATTCAAAATACGGGGTGTTACATATTGCCCCCTTGTAAATGAATATTGTCCCCAAAATTCGGACATACCTACAATAAAAAGATTTAGATACTGCTCTCTAATATCATCCCCTCGCTTCCATGTCGACTCATCTACATTATGGTGTCCCCACTGATCTCGAACGAGGGGCACCACCTTTGACCGCAACTTACTCTCACTATGATCAAGAATAGTAACCGGTCTCTCCTCGTACGAGATGTTTGGCTTCAAATAAATCTCCTATAGTGGGATGTGACCAAAATACCTCTCACTCATCTGATATCTCTTCAGCGACGACACATGGAATACGTAGTGAATCCTCTGTAGGTGCTCTGGCAACCCCAGCATATAAGCAACTGGCCCTACTCTTTTTAAGATTGGGAAGGGCCCTATATAACTCGGTGCTAGCTTCCCCTTCTTTACAAATATCAGGACTCCCTTTATGGGAGACACGCGTACCAAGACCTAGTCCCAAATCTCTTGCTCTATGTGTCTCTTATCGGCATCATCATAACTCTTCTACCTATCCTGAGTTGTCTGTAGGCATCCACGAATGAGCTCAATCTTAGCAATGGTATCTTCAATCATCTTAGATCCCAACAACTTGTTGTCCCCCACCTCTAAAAAATAAGTGGGTGAACGATAAGGCCGTCCATAAAGTGCTTCAAACGGTGCTATGTTGATGGTGAACCGGTAGGAGTTGTTATAAGCGAATTCCACCACAGGAAGGTACTGCTCTCAACCTCCCCTAAACTCAAGTATACCAATCCTGAGCATGTCCTCCAACATCTAATTTACCCGCTCAATCTAGCCATCAGTCTGCAGATGGTAAGCCATACTCAATCGTAAATCAATGCCCATAGCCTCCTAAAAACTCTACTAAACGTGGGACACAAAATCTTATCCCTGTCGGACAGGATATTATTGGGTACACCAAGCAATCTTATAATCTCTGAAAAAAATAGCTAGGCCCGCTGTACCGTCTCAAAATTTGTCAGAACTGGTAAAAAGTGGGTCACCTTGGTCAAACGATCCATAATAACCCAGATGGAATCGTGATCCCTCTGCAACGTAGGTAACCTCATGATTAAATCCATTGATATACTCTCCCATTTCAAACTGGAATCTCTAATGGCTGTAACATCCCAGATGGCCTTTGGTGATCAACTTTCATTGACTGACAAGTAGTAAAATTTAAGACAAACTCAGTTATGTCTCATTTCATCCCCGAACACTAATATTGTCTACGCATATTTTGGTACATCTTATCCCCACCGGTATGTACTGCAAATCTAGACCCATGAGACTCTGTCGTCATTGCATGTATCAAGTCCTCATCCTCTGGAATAATGAGCCTCCCATTAAAGCATAGGCATCCCTTAGAACTGGTCGAGTAGGACTCCACCCCATCTGCTAACAACTAGTGTGCCTTGTCCTGACTGAACCGATCCCTGGCCTATGCTTTTAGTATCCGCCTGACGATCTCGGGACTGATAACCAAAATTGACAGACAAGCTCTGGAAATGATGTCATCATGTATAAGCTCCCCCCAGTTTGCCTTCCAAACCTTTGATATCTCTCCAGTAGACCTTCGTCTTGACGAATCTACCACCACGTTGGCCTTTCCAAGATGATACTGGATATCAAACAAGTAATCCTTTATGAACTCCAACCATCTCCTCTGCCACCTATTTCGATCCTTCTGCATGAACAGATATTTTAGCAACTTATGATCTATGAATAAACTAAACTACTCGCCCAAAAAATAGTGCCTCCAAATCCTCAAGGCAAATACGATCATTGCAAACTCCAAGTCATGCGGGAGGTAATTCCTATCGTCGGGCTTAAGCTTGTGAGATGCATAAGATATAACTGTATCCTACTACTGAAAGACTCCCCCAAGTACCTGTAGGGACGCATTTATGAAAACACGGTACTCCACTCCTCCCCTAAGAAGTTCGAGCATGAGAGCTGAAGTTAATTTATCCTTTAGCTTGTTAAAAGGTAACTGATAAGAGTCATCCCAGATGAATGGTACCTTCTTGCAAGTCAGATTAGTCAATGGACCCGTAATCTTCAAGAAGCCCTTTATAAAGCCACAATAGTACCTGACTAACCCAAAAAATCTCCGATCCCTCGTTGGTGTTGTGGCCATCCCCACTCTTTCACCATTGATACCTTACTCGGATCCATGAAAATACCCCCGTCCGACACAATGTGCCCCAAAACTACACCTCGTATAGCCAAAATTTGCATTGCTCGAACTTGGCATAAAGATGATGGTCCCGTATATGCAGATGCTCTGCATGATCACCCTCAGTACGAGAATGGACTAGTACATCTTCTATTAACACGATCACAAATTGGTCTAGAAAATCCCTAAACACCCTGTTCATAAGGTCCATGGACACTTTCGGTGCATTCGTCAGTCCAAATGGCATCACCTTGGGCTCATATGATTCCAAACTGTGTCAGGAATGTGGTCTTAGGAACCTCCTCCTCCCTGATGCGCAACTGATGATAACCCGATCTCAAGTCTATCTTCGAGAAGAATGTTTCTCCTCTCAACTGGTCGAACAAGCCATAGATTTGAGGCAATGGATACTTATTCTGAATCGTGACCTTATTTAGCTCCATTTTATCTACGCACAGACGAAGTGACCCATCTCCCTTCTTCACAAATAATACCGTTGCACCCCACGACGATGCACTCTGCTTGATAAAGATCTGTCCCAAGCACTGCTGAATTTGACCCCTCAACTCCCGCATGTTACACCCCCTGCAACCTGACAAGCGAGGTGGCTAGCCGCCGCCAAACTATGTCGAGCGCCACTAAATAAGTTATCATTCTTAGCAGGTGACAGATATATGAGACATATAAAAATTATTCCACAAGATAATAATCAAATTGATCCAATAAATGTAACCATTCATGCAATATTAAATCCATCACCATGCTAATCTCTGAAATAAATCAAACTCCAAATAAATGTTAATCTCAAATGAAATAATACAACTGTAAATATCTGAATAAAATTGTAAACAACTGTGGAACCAAATGGTCCACCAAATCCATAAATAAAGTCTCATAATAAATGCTACAGAATAGAAAATAAATCCTAAACAACTTAAAGCATCTAAAATAAATAAGTCTCCAGCTGCACCTCCAAAATATCTCCAATTACTCATATGCATCTACTCCAGCACCATACCTGAAATGTTAGTCAACGCAATGGGTCAGAGCCCACCACAATAAAGTATTTTATATTAAATGAGATCAATTAACAAACGAGTAAAATAAACTGCTATCATCTAATCACGTAATTATGCCACCCTAAAAGTTTAAGTCCAACTTATATTATCACAATCCGATAATTACTCTAAAGTCACCATCTTTATTTAAATTGATTTATCAAATTATTATTATTATTATTATTATTATTATTATTATTATTATTATTATTATTATTATTATTATTATTATTATTATTATTATTATTATTATTATTATTATTATTATTATTATTATTATTATTATTATAGCGTCGTCGTCATAGTCAGCTGACCCTTTTGTATGTCCTGCACTTATTCGGGTCCATCTAAAGTTTTATACCATACATATTCCCCTCACTATAGCTAGCCGACCCAATTTCCTTATCCCTGCACTTATTGACGAGGTTCCACGCATGACATATCATAATAGCCAGTCAATCCGTATTCTGTCAACCCTGCACTTATTGATGACGCCAATACACACCTACGTCGCAATAGCCAGACAACCCATATTCTATCAGTCCTGCACTTACTAACAACACCTATTCATTTTAATACCCGTTTATTATCTTAGGCATTAATTCTTGAGTTCTCAAGTTCTCATTGTTTTAAATTAGCCCCACCCTACTATAGAGCACAAATCCTCAGGCCTACCCCTAGTCCCATACCTAGAGATCTCCAAGACACAAACACGTCCTACCCTATTTTACAGGACGAATTTCTACAACTTATCTCTTCCTAGTCTCGCACCTAGACTATCCAAATCAACAGAACGACACCAAAATCAGTCCCGTCCCAGAATATCCGTTTCACAAAAATCTACACTAACTAGTCCCATACGTAGGAAGTGTTACCCACAACTAAGGCATAACCACTAGCCCCATACCTAGTAAACACTCCTAAAATTTAGGTGAGAGCATAACTACCAAAAATCCCATCATCCCCGCTATGATAAAAAAAATCAAGTAAATAATTCGCATACGACATATTATCAACAATTCCACAAATTTCTCATGCAATCATAATTAATCTAATTTAATTCGTTCAATCCATCTTCATAATTAAAAAATTGATTTTATGCAACAATTATAATTCTAATCATCATGAAGTTTATGGTGCACACAAAAATACTTTCTCTTATTCATACCTCCATAATTTTACAAGATTCCCCAAGTCCATTTTTAATTTAAATAAAGTCATTATGGTTTTCTACATGCAAACCTACACCCATATTAACAAAAATCCAATCTCTACCCTAAGCACGCAAGGGTTATGAGTCTTAATTCATATTAAGATTTTTCATAAAAACAGTTCCAATATCGATTTCACTCTCCCTAATTAAGGTTGCTTGTTTATTTGAAGTAATTTAAGGTTTAGGAGACATTTAAAATGCATAATACTAAAGAGAGAGAATATAAGTATTCATGCCTGAAGAAAAGTCGATTGAAAATTACGATTAGATGGTTGCATTCCTCTAAAAAAGATGACAAAAATATATTCTTGGATGATCTTGAGAAAACTCGGTTTGAACCTCCAAATCTTGAGTTAAAGGTTGTTTAAAACGGGTTTAGGTTTTGGGGAAAAGAGATAATGAATTTTGTGGGAGGCTACTGACTTTTGAAAAGGCTATAAAGTGTTTTAAAAAAGCCCAAACCCGTCCCTTTTTAAATAAGTAAAAGAAAGAGTTTTAATCTCACACAACAACTAAAAAGAAGTCAAATTGATGATGCCAACCTGGGCGAACCGGTTCGCCAGTCCATTCGAACCGGTTCGTGAGCGACCCAGTTTTGCCACGATTTTTGAAAAAAAAATTATCTCCAAATTAAATTCGATTTTAATTCCGATCAAAATTCTCATCTTCTAAAAATTAAACCAACATTTTTCATTAACGAAAATAATTAAATCCCGCAAAAATATTTTTTTAATTTTTATTCTAAAATGAGCTATTTAAGGTTTAAAAAAATACGGGGTATTACATCACATCTCTAGCGGGGCCATACGATACGGTGCATGTGCAATTGACCTCATCTCAGGTTCTAAGTTAATAACAAGCTCGATCTCCCGATTGGGTGGCGACCTGGGTATCCTGGAAAAACATCCTCGAAATTCTTAACAAATAGAATCGAGTCCAAGGAGATAACCATGTCCTGTGAGGTCTCCTCCTCAATGTAATACAAGTGAGTGTTCGAACCTCCCTCAGGTAGAGGCATCACCATTGGAAACGTCTCCTATCCCAAAATGGAGAATACAATAGACATCCCATAGCAATCTACCATTACCCTACATCCTGCCAACCAATCCATACTGAGGATGGCATCGTAGCCCACTATATCCAAAACTGAACAAAATCTCCCAACATTTATATCTACACCCCTACGTATGGAGTGTATAAGGGATCCACTACCCAATGATGAATACAAATATATTCATATAGTAGTGATACTAACGATGAATCCACTAAACCCATCTCATGCATGAATTTAGTGCTAATCAAAATACGGTGACACACTTGTGTCACTTAAAACTTACCCCATTTACCCAAGGCTAAAATAAATAATAAAGTATCTTACCTTCAAGAGCCAATGGCACTAGATGCTTAGTTGGTTCCTGGACATACTACTGTTATCGAAACTGACCCAAGAACTGAGGTATTGGTTCCTCCTTTTGGCTGCCCTTCTGCCCTCCTGCCTCATTGTGGTCAATCTCTATTTCGATGACATATCTCCCCACAATTAAAACAATGACCAATGAAGTCCCCTTACTCTTGGACCTTCTGGTCAAATCGAGGTTGTTCCCTCGCTTGTTGTAGACAAGTTTGACGCATGTGTCCCTACTCTCCACATTTAAACACTTTCTTTTAAAATATCCATGTTTCTGGCTCTGTTGTCCATGTCGGGGTTTCCTGGTCATTGGCCCTGATGGCCTTGGCCTTGGTCTTGCTGGCCACTTCCATTGTTCCGTTGGCCCTAATGGCCCTGAGGAACCTGTTATTGCTTCAGCTGGTGCTGATGATAATGACCTTGATGGCCCTATCTAAATCCATTGTCATTAGGCCTAAAGCCCATTGAATGGAATCTCTTAGTAGAATTTCTCGAATGGGAATCCCGCTCCTGCTGATGACCAACCTGCTGCTTCGGTGCTCCACCACCACCATTACCTCCTGTTCTACCTGACTGTCTAAATTTTCATGCTATTTTGCTCCTAATCAGATGAAATCGATGATCTTGGCACTGAAATAATGCGACAATAACCACCTGTGCAATAATGTCAGCCACCTATGCGGCTGTCACCATTCCCTATGGTACCTATTGAACCTGTCCAACTTTAAATCTTCCAGCGGTCAAAGCCTGTCATCATATCCTAGGTTCCATCTGGAACCAGATCAAATTGTATGAGTTTATAGTCAAATACAAAATAATTAGCAGAAGGACGAAAATGCGCGTATGTAAAGATAAATGCAACAGTCCTACAAATAGGGCTCTACATCAAAGGACGCTACACTGAAATGTAAAAATCCACACAGTTCCTATAGGATACTAGAACCTGATGCTCTGATTCCATCTGTGATGCCCCGTCTATTAAAATAACGGGTGGCCATCCCCCTACTAAAATAAAATAAGAGTCTCATATTGGTCATTCCTAGCATCACTGTCGAAGTTTAATTAATTACTAATCACCTATTAGTTTAACAAGTAGTGCCAAATTTTAATTTTAAATTTGTCATACCAAATAAAACCATTCAACATAAACCCATGCAGTAAACTATATAATCAATCACAACAGTAAAGAATCTAAATGCAGAAGTAAATTAAAATCAAGTGCCGAATAAACCATCGGTTATTAAAATCCAATACAATCGTCTGACTGTGTAAGGATATTTTTGTCCATTATCAATTTATATGTCGTACGCCGTTACACCATTGAAGAAACTCAAGATCGAATCTACATCAACGGATCCGAATATCAAAGTGTCTTCAACATCATAGCCTCTGCGAGAATGAACTTGGTAAAATTTTGTTTTTACGTTCCTTAAAGTTCATATTTAGTATTGGGAAATTTTTATAAAATATTTTTTATAAAAATTAGAAGTAAGTTTTTCAAGCAAAATGAGGCTTTTAAAAGTTTTTTAGTTTTCTGGGAAGCCGGACCGGTCCGCCTCTATATCAGACCGATCCGCCTACGGACCGGTCCGCCCTCTAGCCGGACCGATCCGCCTTGCTTTGTCCAGTAGAACATGGACCGATTGCGAACCGAAGAAGCCAAAATTTAAAAGAACCGATCCGAGGTCGGACCGATCCGCCCCCAGCCGGACCGATCCGCCTGGGATAAGTTCGAACAGTTCCGTGAGATTTTAATCCACCAGCTCTTATTTTCTATATATATTCCTACTTCGTTGGTGTATTTTTTCAAGTCTTTGAGAAAACGTTTTTAAGAGTACAAACACAACAAGACTTCAATTTTTGATGTGCCAAACATCTTTTTGATTCGCACACAAAAATCCCAATTACTTTTGTGAATCTTTTGGAACCCTAGAACACAATTTTTTTATTGTTCAACCCTTGTGGAGAAGTCGTCTTTCTTCTTCATTGCTGCCCTCCTGGAAAGGGAAAATTCCAACCGACAAACTTGTGGAGAAGCCGTTTCTCTTCTTCATTGCTGACCACCTGGAGTTCCTGCGGGAGATTTCAGTCGAGACATCGAAACCGATGCCTGAGGGTATTTCGTATGTCGCACTTATTTCATTGTAATATGTGTAAGCCGTTTTCTTACAAATTATAGTGAAATAAAAGGTTTTGCCCCTTTGGGGGATTTTTCCTGAAAGAGTTTGTTTTATACTGCATGCTTTATTTTATTAGATAAATCATCTAGATGCATGATTTAGGGTTTAACTAAAATTTGGGATTAATTAAAATTGGATTTTATTTGAGAAGTCGCAATATTTCTGCTGTAGCTACTCTCTCAGACTGAATTAAATAAAGCTAAAAGTAAATAAGTCTGACAATGGGACAACATGTCAAACTAATAACCGAAGAGCGATCCTAATCTAGGATATAAATAATGGAAGCGTTTACTCTAAATCCTGTAAGACCCCACATCAGCTGCAATTACGTGATCCCTGAAAGAAGAGTCATCCTTGGTGTCCCTGTGGTTGGATACCTAAAAGTTTTTGAAAAATATTTGACACGGGTCAAAGCCCAAAACTTTTGAAAATATTTAGCAAATTTATAAATTACAGTAATGAATATGTAAAGCAGCTTTCCATATTTAAATTGACAGCACACTCGCAAGATATAATCCTCGTCCCGCATCTAATGTGAGCACCTAACGTATACTCTTAACCCTCCTAGTTACGCTTTCCAGTCTAACTAGCCTTGTCACTAACATCAATGTTACACTACCCTAACCCGAATATAACGTCTACCCTTAGTTCATTAATTAGCTTTCACAACCTCTTAATTAATATCTCATTGAATTATCACGATTTAAGATATAACTTTACTCCAGTTATTTTTCCACAATCACATTTATTTGTCTACACCCATATATATTTATTCTCATCTTTATATACGTAATTAATTCACACATTTTACTTGCACCCGTATATAATTATTCACATCTTTTACATATGTAAATATTTCACACAAAGGCGCGTGCACACACACACACACACACACACACACATATATATATATATATATATATTTGTAAAATCAGTCGCATGCCATTAAGATCTAGGAATGTCCTCCACATTCTAGGCAAGCGGATCAGAGTCTCCGCATCGAACCCAAAAATAATAAGCAAACACCGGAGGCAGTAATGGCCTTAAGTACATGGTCATAACAATACCACATTATTTCACGGGACTCCAAAACTTACATCACGCGATTTTGCACAGACCTATGACCCTAGGGAACGGTACTACCTTTGCTAAGAATCACCAGAGTGACCTCTCACGGCGCAACCTAAACCGATAGCATATCCACTAGGATGGGTATGTTAAACATCACACACACACACACACATATATATATATATAATCCCAAAGTCCAGCTAATATGTGCCAATTTCCCAAGGCGCCAGCATAATTATCGCGAGTCTACCTTGACTTCAAAATACATAATCTCATATTATTTTGATTACACACATAGATTATCAATTCTGGACACTAAGCCCTTCTCAACCAACTTGTATCCTTCGTTACCCGAATTTCTCTCGAGTTTATAGATTAAATATTCCATGCGTTCTTCGTCCTAAACTCCCCTCCTACCTCACTCCGGATTTTATCCTAAACCTCCTCATAATTAACCCTCGTTTAAAATAAATTTTCAGAAGTCCTATTTCCATTAATGAACCTCATAAAATTCTCGGACTCCAATTTAATTTATATAATGATCAAACAAATAGAATAGAATTGGTAGGGGAACCAAATCGGTATGGCCAGGGGGCGAACTGGTTCGCCTCAGGAAAACTGCACATGAGCCTACTATAATTAATACGAGTCTTGCCCCACTTTTGCATTCCAAAGTTTTTCTAATCTTCATTCCAAGATAAAATATCCTAACCCCATCAACTACAAACATGAATATACATATTAATTATCCTGAATCCATCAAAACTAGATTAGTTTATGGGTTTATGTCATTCTTGGTCCAACATCACTTATGTCACAATTTCTAATAAAAATCCTAATTTCATGATCAAGGTTTCATATTTTCAATTCAAGATAGTGTTTTTCCAATCGAGATCAATATATATAACATTTATTCATGATTTTCTCTAATCATTAACAAATTTTTCAGGCAACAAGGTCATAAGAACACAGTCATATTTTTCGCTATAAAATTCCCTTTATTTTTCATATAAATCCTACCCCCCAAATTGGTTTATTTGTCAACCTCTTTTGATATGGATCATAATATTCAACAAAACATAAAGAAAGTTTATACACGTGCCTTTGTATCAGGAATAGATGTGGATTTTCTTCTTTATAGGGTGGATCAAGTAAAGACTCCAATAACTGGCCTCCAATCAAGCCTCCTTCAATCTTCCTTGTCTTTTTCTCCCTCTTTTCTCCCTAAAAGAACTCTCAGAGGTTTTTACATGTAAAGTGGTTGCCTCCTAGCCCTAATCTCTTATTTAAACCTCTTAATCCCGAATTTAGGTTAGCTCCTTAATATAAAATGACTTAAATGCCCTCGAATGGGCCCCGACTAGTCTAAAAGCTCTCAGTTACCAATCTCTACCCCCGCGTACTTGATTTTGACTATTTTGACCCATTTCGGATCAACCGTGTACTCTAAATCATCATCCGAATCACTAAACATCAATATTTTATCTCAACCAAAAAATAGCCTACCCGAATTCCCCAGTTGGGATACCGTCACTTCCCGTCGTTATTACCCACTATGACGTACTGACAATTTATCGAATTTAATTTACTACTCACACTTAATAAGTTTTATTTTCACATAAATATTAGTTTCATTCTCACTAATTAATATTTATCAATTAAGCAATATTATTACGGGCACACGTGTAATTAAAATGCTAAAAGTAATTATTCAAAAATACGAGGTGTTACAAGGGTCTCTTCTCAACATAGGCTAAGGCCATATTTTTCCTTCCCAAAAAGGCCACCCACTCTAGTGACAAACATTAAATTTTCAATGTATATGATCATTTCAGTCTCCTCTAGGTTAGATAAGGGATAGTAAAAAAAAGATGTGTATTGAAGGGTTGTTAGTGGTATGTATTTTAAAATAACAAGTTGAGAGTTATTAGCTTTTGTATTTTAGGCCATTTGCTCCTAAATGCTTTAAAAACATGGAAGACATTTTATTTGTCACTCCCTATATTCCTCTCCCACTTTCGCCCACTAAGCTACCCTTTAATTCCCACTAAAATGTACACCATATGCCTATAATAGTTAGCACCCCCATGCGTACAAAAGAGAGAGAAAAAAAAAAGCTTAAGCTTTGGTTTTGGTACACACAAAGAAAAAAAAGAGAAACAACACCTCTCCCTCTAAGCCATAAATGATTTATTCTCTACAAAAACTTTCACTTCTAAAATTTGTATGTTCCCCCTAAATATAGTTTCCAGATATTGAGCAATTTAATTCCGAGTGGGTGTTAGTATAACATATAACTACAGTGCATAGTTATATCAGACAGAGTTAATTTTGGATTTTTTTCATCCCGGGGACAACATAACTATATACTGCCTGCAGAAAGAGGGTAGAGCCGAAAAACGTCTTAAAGAGAGTTATTGAGTCCGCGACTCAACCCAAAAATCGTGTACTAAAGATTTTTATAAATAATTGAGTTAATATTGCTTATTTTTATTGTGCAGTATATATTTAGATTCAATACCATGCGGTTCATACTTACGATAATCGTATGAGGTAACAATTATATTTTGAGTAGTAAACTAAAATAAAAGATTTATTTTGATTATTCGATTTCTCCATTACACTGTCTGGTTTAATTTTTAATTACAGCATCTAAATTTGTACCAATAGAAGGTTAATATAATTAAGAACCGCAAATCAAAGAGTGATCATCTCAGGCTCGGGATAAAAACTTTCATGAATTGGAATTTGGTGTAATGATCTAAAATCCTTCCATAATATGAGAGCATCATGATGAGAAATTTTTTTATTATACATCCATTAAGACAAACAAGAAGTGTGTGGAGAGATTTGATAAGAAGTTGAATTTTCTTTCCTCTATAGTGTTTGAACAGGAACTCATAAATGGTTTTAGATAATGGTGTGATTTTTTCATAAACGCAAAAAAGTTTAGCAATATGGATATGTTCCATGTAATGATTTTATTAGTTTGGTTGCGAGCATTTTATTTTAAGGGTTAATTACCGAATAATCCCCAATATAAATACATATTTTGTGAAAAAGACACATACTTTTAGTTTAACCCATTTAGTCCCTCAAACACCCATTTACCCAATATTCTCTTATTTTTAAAGGCCCACGCTAGTGGCACCCACTCCCCACCGCACCCCCCACTGTCGGAGATTCGATAGTTTTTTTTTTTTTTTTTTGGGGGGGGGGGGGAGGGGGGGGGGGGAGGTGAGTAAATGGATTTGTGTATATCCTTGTTTTGAGTGTTTTTATGTGGTAAGGGACTTTTTAGAACAAAATAAAAAGGTTTGGACTAAATGTGTAATAAAAAATATTCAGGGGACTATTCGATATATACCCCTTATTTTAAACAGTGTTAACACACTCTCATAAGTTAAACAAGTGCATATGGGGGTATATTTATACCTTAATAATTAGTACGAATCATCGAAAGTCGTTTCCAAATATGATGGAGCATGGGGTTTAATATATTAAATAACACCATATTAATATAAGACAAATGCCACAAAGATGGAGGAAGTGGGAAACTTTATACAACCACCCACATTTACAGTCCATTGAAGACATTTACAAGGAAGAATAAATGTGGGGAAATCCTAACTAAAAGCAAGAAGTAATAAGAGAATCAACTCATTTAATTTATCTTCATCTTCTTTGAAAGAGCTGTAAATTATGACACATATAACTTTGAATGAGGTTTCAAACAAGAGAATCAACTCGTTTAAATTTATCTTCATCTTTTTCTTCTTTTTCCTTTTCTTTGCAAATTATATGCAACTTGTAACTTAGTCTCCCTTCAATGGCATGTCCATTTTTTCACGCACTATAGTTTACATTTACCTTTTCCTTTGTTTAAGTTTATCCTTCACTTTAATAATTTACATTCTGCATTGCTAAGTTTTTTCCACTTCTTTCATCAATTAAACACTTTGACATTGTATGGAAAGTCATCTTCAATGAGGCATTTGATTGGATTACGCAATTGCTTGATTATTGGTGACTTATTTTCAAAATGATAATTGTCTACCACGATTGCTTCCAAAAATTACAGTTGTTTCACGAATATACAAAATATGATCGGATATCATATACAAAGTATTTATAAACAAATATAAGGTATTTTCACAAAACACAATTCATATTTCAATATGAGCTAAGAAATTATTACTAATAAATAATAAATGTCAAAAAACATTATTTCACGAATGCAGTCCCAACAGTCACAAGACAACAGTTGTGACACTTGACTATTAGATCCTCTTCACAATGAGAATCATGTCTTTACAATGTCCTATACCAAGCGAATTTCAATTGTGGACAATCCACAACACTTGAATGAGAAACACTTTCCACTAGTAAATATGAAAAGACTTCATATTCTTAAAATAAATTAAATCAAATAATGTTTTGGCTTTGAAGTCTAACAATATCAAGAGAATACAAGACATAAATAAAAGGGGCTTTTACGGTCTAGTTCTTGGACTAACAATTTTGGATTAAAAAACTGGGACCAACAAATTTTAAACGATTAGGTCCAACATATAAATACTCCGAAATAAAAACAAAAATGCATTTTTCAAAAATCGAATCGCACTATTCAGAAAACGAAGCGCTAAAAACCCTCTTCGATAAAAACCCTAATCGTACTATCTTTTCGATCAAAACACCAAAACTATTCTCATCCTCAATCAAACTTTGGTCAACAACCACATATAAATACCCCCAAATTCCAATATAAACACACTTCACAGAAGTTAAAGGGATAAAACCCTAATCATTGAAATTCTACCAAGCATTTCAAATTCTCAATCAAATTATTCCAAACACCACTAACAAGTATCGACACCTTCTCATATATATATGTTCTTAAGTTTTGTAACTAAGATTATACCATACACTCTGTATATGTTGTGTTCTTAGTATTTTATTTTTGATATCACCTCTTTGTACTTATGTATTTTGTGTTCTCATATGTATAAATTTGTAGACATTACACATGGATTGATCAAATCACATTCTTTTTCCTCATGATATGAAAAAATACATTTGTTGCCCTGATTTTAAATGCAAAACACACTATTTGCATGATTTGAATAATGTACATGTACATCCCTGTATTATTGCGTGTACTCTGTGGATTTTGCGTGTACTTTCAAAAAGTACACGCGAAATTCACAGAGTACATGCACATTGAAATTGAATTTGTTCACTCCAATATGCATGTACTTTTTTGTTTTATACGTGTACTATATTTAAAATATATTTCATATCCATGTTTGATCAATCCTATGTTATTTTTGTCCGCGCTGTTGCATTTGAATTATATTCCATGAGTTTCAAATTCAATTTATTCAGTCCTTTATGCGTTTGGCATTTATATAAAACTGCATGTAGTTTATTGAATTTCTCACTCCTATATGCGTGCACTTTTATCTATTGTACTCTATACAATAGATATTTTATTTCCATATTTGATTAATCCTATGTTATTTCGGTCCGCGCTAGTGGCATATGAATGATATTCCATGAGTTTGTAAGAAGTATTATTATTGTGTTATTGTTTAGGAATCATACCATCAAGCATGTTCAACTAAAAAAAATTTCCTGCCCTTTTGAAGATCTTAATAATACAAAACCTTTCACATTGACAGTCAATTCTATTAATGTTGACAAAATTGGTTTTCTCCTTTGCATCAATGATAAAGTGAATAGATTATTTGGTCTTTTCTACTACTATGAAGACAGCTACTCTGATTTCAGTACATGAGAGAATGTGAGGGATAAAAATCGTTTATACTTGCATCGCAATACTTGCAGTTCCTTGCCTGACGACGTTTGGATGTTGAATCAACGCTCTTTATAATATGAAAGATATTTAATCCTCTATTTGTAAAAGTAATTAGAGTGCGCAGTGAATGACAAATCTGACTTTGGGATTGCCTAATAGAACTTCCCAGTGTCTTACATGTGGGGCCAAAGATAATAGAGAATGTGATGGTTACTTTGGATTTTTTAGATTTTGTACATGGCAATGTATATGTATTTTATATCAAAATTTGTACATATTTTAAATAAAATATGCCATGATGTATTTGTCTATCTCCTATATTAATTGTGGTTCGCGCCAGTGGCATTTATTTATCGTTGTATGCATTTTAAAGCACTATATTGTTGCGTGTACTTTGCCTTTTTTGCGTGTACTTTTGGATTTTTGCGTATACTTTAGGATATTTGTGTGTACTATGCCTTTTTTGAGTCTATTATTTTAAAGTACACGCAAAATTCACAAAGTACACGCACATTGAAATTGTATTTATTCAATCCACTATACATGCACTATTATGTATTATGAGTGCACTTTTTGTATTGCGTGTACTTTGGGATTTTTTCTTTGAGTTTTTTAAAGTACACTTAAAATTCACAAAGTACACGCACATTGAAATTGATTTTGTTCAATCCAATATGCGTGTACTATTATGTATTATGAGTGTACTTTTTTATGTTGTTGTGTTATTATTTAGGAATCATACCATCAAGCATGGTCAACTACAAAATTGTTGCTTGCACCTTTGAAGATCTTAACAATACAAAACCTTTCACATTGACAGTCAATAGTACTAATGATGGCGAAATTCATTTTATCCTTCGCATGAATGATATAGCTAAAAGGTTACTTGGTTTCTACAACTACTATGAAGACATTAAGTGCACTTTTGATGTGTAACAACTTCAAGTAACTGAATCGAAAGTGAAGGATTTAGCTAAACGAATTGAGCAGTATTGCTTAAGGGGTTTTGATAATGTTGCACTTTTAGCATGGAGCTATTGTATCACTTCTTTTCTGAGTATGTTAGGAAGAGAGAATCTTGGTTTTTGACTTGTCGAACAACCTCTGTTATGTATTACCATGAAACGAACGATATATATTACCGCCTTTAGCATGTATTTTATTGAGACTTGTATGAATTATTTGTGAGAATATTGCATGTACTTTTCTTAAATACACTTGAATTTTATTATTTTAGTCTATATTTTATTCTAATTCGTATGTATTTTATTTTTTTTACATATCATTATAGGTTAGTAATTTAAATTTTGTTTATAGATCAATAGAATGGTAATGAAGATGAAGGCAAGAAAAGGAAAGAACCAAAAAAAGAGCAGTTCTGAAGATAGTTCTTCATCCAGTTCTAGTTTTAGTTCTAGTGTGGCATTAAAACCTACACGTGCTGCAAAGAAGAATGACTAGTATCGATCAAATGTTGTTAGCTTTCTTCATGATTTTGGTCAGATTAAAGAGAAAATAAACAATAGGCATATTGAACTTCTTAAGAAGACTCCATTCTGGGAGCTTTTCAATGCCTACTACAGTGGGGACGTAGTAGAAGTTGACCACAAGAAGACCGATAAAAATATTTTATCAATTATCAAGTTGTACAATAAGGAAACCAAAAGTTTCCATATGAAGAGTAGGATTGAAATAATGCCAATAGATATAAGTGAAATATTTGACATACCAATGATTGAGGGGAGAAAGTCAATAGAACTGAAAAAGAGACCGACTATGTCTTAAAGACCTGCATTTCTTGCATGATACTTCAAAAAAAAAATAAGAAAGTCAGAAATATTGGCGGGTTTGAGGAAATCGGTCGAGTTGGATACAGACGAAGGCATTGCCAATTTTGTAAAACTTGTTTGTCTCCACTTCTTGACCATGTTATTTTTCTCCAACTCAAACTTCACACTAGCAGATTTTTTTGTAAATTACATCAACATTATTGATGAAATGAATGGCTATGATTGGGCATCTGCTGTGTATAAGTTTCTCATCAATTCACTTGATAAAACAGCAAGTTCAAAACCTAGCACAACAAGTGAATGCGTCATTTTCCTACTGGTGAGCAAAATAACATCCTGATATTTATAAATATACAAACCAATAATCACGTGTACTTTGTAAAAATCACGTGTACTATTAAAGTATACGTGATTTTTTTAAAGTACATGTGATATTTAAACCAACTCATGCGTGTACTTTATTAATATCAGGTGTATTTTGAAAATAAATGTGATATAACAAGTGTATTTTGAAAGTACATGTGTATTTTAAAAAGTACACGTGTACTATATTTTGTAAATATAACAAGTGTACTATATAAAGTACACGTGAACTTTATAAAGTACACATGTACTTTGTAAAAATCACATGTACTTTCAAAATACACTTGTTATATGTTTTGTAAATATAACAAGTGTACTTTATAAAGTACACCTGAACTTATATTGGCAAAGTACACCTTTACTTTGTAAAAATCACGTGTACTTTCAAAATACACTTGTTATATTTATAAAGTACATGTGTAACTTTGCGTGTATTTTGTAAAAAACACGTGTACTTTTAATTATGAATAACTAGGTAATACAATTATTAATATCATTTTGTTTTTTGCATGATCACAGTATTCAGCATGTGAGAAATTGGATATTATTCCTCCTGTTGAAAAATTTAAAGACAAGACGCCAAAATTCCTGAGGTGTTGAGAGATTGATTTGCGATGAATAACATCGCAATAACAAATTCGAAGGAGGCTATAAATAAACCAGCCGGTAAGGACAGTTCTGTACAAAGAGAATCTCAGTTTGAAGGGCCCAGTTACTCTTTGAACATTTCTATAGGTAGTCCTACACATGTTGATTCATCATCAGAAAAAGTTGCTGAAGATTTTAATGACAATGAGTTTTCATCAATTTGGATTATTTCCCTTAAAAATATGGTGAGTCCAAAGAAAAAGAAGGGAAATGATCAACCAAAGGGAATTATTAAACCAACAGATGCTGAAATTTCTAAAAAGGTTAATTTGGAGGAACAAATTGCTAGTTTGAAAAGGGAATTGTTAGAAAAAAATAACCAACTATCTAAAGCAGCTGAAGACCTTGATTGTGCAGTAAAGAAGGTGGCCTCTTTTGATGTGGAGAGTGCCAACCTTACCATTATGAATGTACAGTTACAGGTAGATAGTAATTCACTTTTGGAAGCTCAAGACGAAATAAAGAAGTTGAAGGTGGAGAATTTCAACCTTTTGAAAGAAAAATAGTTAATAAATAAGTTGGAGGTGGAAAATGCCCAACTTGTTTTGTTAAACAATTCTTTGAAAGAAAAGCTTGATCAAGCCACGATGAATGACTCAGATAGAATTAAACAACTGGATGAGTTATTGAGAAAACAGGCTGAAACATCCAGAATTTTGGAACAAAAAAATTCATATTACAGTAATGAAAATCTCAAAAATAAGTTTGAAGATGTAGCGCAAAAATTAAGAGATGGAGATGTAGAAAAGGGGACATTGTTACGGGATCTTCAGCAGTCGAAATTTAAAAGAGCTGAACAGGTACTTTTGATTAAAATACAGTTGTATCATCTTTCTATAGAGTACAAGTAGTAATTTTATAAATAAAGTATACGCATATCACCTAAAACTGCATGTGGAATTATTTTTACATTTACTTGTATTTTGAAAATTTTCACATGTACTTTCATCTTCTTTTCAAATAATGAATGTACACGCATAGCTTGATAAAGTACACGCATAGTTTATGACATTTTAATATTTAAACATGATGTTTTCTTTTTACCAGGAAGCAAAAAATAATAATCTCAAGAAGAAGATAGAAGATTTGTCATCCTCATTATCTAAAAAGGATGAAGAAATTAATTCAATTCAGAACTCAATGGTTTTGAGAATCCAGGAAAGAGTTGACAGGAAGCCCAAAATTGATGAACACTTTGTATATTCACATCCTATTCATAGTTTGTCAAAAGGAGATGAACACAATAAGACCTCTACTACCACATTTAAAAGAAAAAAAGGGCAGAACAATAAAGGCTAAAATAAAAAGGGTAGAACAAATGCAACACATGAAGTGGACCTGAAAATCTACAAGTGTTCAAAATACCTTAAAGAAGAAGCCCAGAATAAATTGAAAAATTATTTGATGGAGGAGAAGGATACAGGGTAAATCTTCTAATTGTTTGTTTTTGTATTGAACTTTATGCATGTACTTTATAAAGTACATTCATCTATTTATGAAGTACACACATTTTTGCATCTACCTCTATGCGTGTACTTTATAAGTACAAGCATATTTCATAAAGTACATACATTTTTGTATCTAACTTTATGCGTGTACTTTATTAAGTACAACCATTTCAAAAAGTACACGCTTATTTTTATGAAGTACACGCATTTTTATATTGAACTTTATTTTTACAAAGTACACGTGTAACTTTGCGTGTATTTTGTAAATAATACACGTTTACTTTGTAATTTTTTTTTGTAAAAACTAGTACACATTTACTTTGTAAAAAATTTATGCGTGTACTTTATAAAGTACACGCATATTATTATATGATCATAGATTATATACATGTTTCAATTATTCTTCTAACATTATTTTCTTTATTGTAATTCAGCAATTGTCTCTTTATGATGGAGGATGCATTCGTTTGCGGGGACGATATTAAGGAATTGATGAAAGGCGAAGAAATATCGAACCAGACAATTCAATGCTTCTCCCGTTTATTGGAGACAAAAATGAAGAACAATGGGTTTCGACCTACGCATTCTTTTAACTTATATGCTTGGGTAAGGAAAATAAAACCTAAAGTATTGCCCATCATTTTAAAATATATATTATCATACTTATCTTACTAACAAATCTATTACTTTTAACAGGAGTTTGTTCGAAAAATGATCATGAAATGCAGAAAGAATAGATAGAAAAACACATTATACAATTTTTTAGAATTTCTGATATTCTTTTCATTCCCATGAGACATTCAATTGGAGATGATGCAGGCCATTTTACATTATTAGTTATCTACAAAGAAACAATAAAGTTGTCCATATAGACTCTCTCCACCCGTTGGAAATAAATCAATCCTCATTAAGCTACAACGAGGCCAATAAAATGGTTACGCCCTAAACCTATTTATATTACATGCACTTCGGTATTTTATATACTCATGGTTTTTTCTCGTAACAGTTTTCTGTTTTTAAAGAAAAGTTGTATAAATTGAAGGCCGAAGCACCACAAATAAGTCAAAAAGGTACAATAACAAGATCTTTTGAAGGGGTTGAATTTGAAGATGCACTATCCAATGAAGAAAAAACAACGATAGACTGACTCTTTAGTCATGATGTAAATTTTAAACTACTCAAAATAATGAATGCACAAAACAAAATAATAGGTAAGATTAAACAATCTTAAATAAGTTACATTTCAACAAATTTCATTCACATTACGCTAACTGATATATTTGTTTTATTTAAATTTCAGTATTGACTGTGGGGTGTATTGTATATACTATATGGAACAAATTTTCAAAGAAAATGCTCTCAAAACATCATTTGAAGATGAAAAAATTCTTCAACAAAGAGCATATATAGCTAATGAATTTTTATTCCATGATGGTTAATAGGAGGAAATTGTAAAGTTTTTTTCTATATATATATTTTTTTTATTCAATGTAGTTCCATATAATTTCTAGTAGATTAAGTGTAAACAGAATATCACGTGTACATAGTGTTGAAATGCGTGTACTGTACAACAAATCCAAAAGTACACGCATGACATCACAAAGTACACGTGAATATTTGCGTGTACTTTGGGATTACGCGTGTACTTTGAGGTCTGTTTTTTTATTTGCATTAGAATCTCAAAGTACACGCAATAGATAAAACAGTACGCGTGAATTTATAATGACATATATCAGTACACACATATTCTATGATGAACTCTGAAAATGGTGCCACTGGCGCGGACCAATAAACACATAGGCTATACAAGAGAATAAATATATTTATAGTGATAGGTTACACAAATGTAAATTATAAACATATTATGGTTGTTTTATTTGACAATAACAAAGAAAGAATCACAAAGTACACGTAATGAGGCCAAATATTATGCTTGTACTTTACAACAAAATACTTTGTATAAAGTTTATTTTTATTTTTTTTCATAAAAGATTATTGTAATTTTTTTATGTATATATATATTTTTTTATTCAATGTAGTTCCATATAATTTCTAGTAAAAAAATTGTGCCGCTGGTGCGGATCATTCAACACGTAGGAATAAAACTACTGTATATACTTATTCAACAGGACACAATAACAAAAAATAATTTATTAAGCTCAACTACTTACTATCTTAACTATTTCTGGTCAAAGAAATAAATAGCTTTAACTTTTCTTATAAAAGAGTAATATTTTTTCCTTTCTTAACCATTACATCTAGGGTAAATATTACATAATGAGTATTCCAGCAGAAAAGTTGCGGGCTACTCTTGAGAAAGATGAAAGAAATAAAAAAAATATAAGGGAAATTGAGGAAAATCTTTCCTCATATGAAACTGCCTTTGAGCAGTTTCAAATATATGTGAGGGAAGGTTACTCTGGACTTTCACCCAATCCCATAAATTTATTTGATGTGTTTGAGGACCCTCCTCAAACACATGAAGAGCTCATGCCTTTCTATACACGAGAAGTTCCATTAAAAATTGCAAAGCTAAATGAGAAGAAGGCGCACTATGAAGGCCTTGTAGCTATCATAGAAGAATAAATTAGAGTGTGCTCGAATTTAATTGACTCTCTTCATGAAACCATAGATGCCTTTAACAACTTTCCCTAATAGAAGACTTCTTTATTTTTTTTCAGCTTTTGTTATGTGAAAAAATTGTACTTTAATTTTCTATTTTAATAAAAAAATTATTTCTTTCATGAATGTATTGTCACTTATATCATACACCAAAACCTACATAATATAGTGTTGTCTCGAACCATTACATAGCCAAAACATGTAAAGTACACGCATATTAAAATACTCGTATAATAATGACGCTGGCGCGGACCATAATACACATAGGAATTTAAGAATATGAGTGACCTAAGTGTTTTTTATAAAGTACAAGCACATTATAATGTCCAAAACTATTTTCTAGATAGTACACGCATTTATATACATGTACTTTATAAAATTACATGTAGAATACATAAATTACACGTATATTGATTTAGATTTTGGTGATATCAATATACGTGTATTTTATAAAAATATACGTGTACTCTGTGTAGATTCAATTTCAAAACAAATAATACAGAAATGAGCACTCAACAATAAAATTATAATAATTTATTCAAATGTGAATGTTCATTGATTTATTTAAAACTAATATTACAATGAATGAATTGAATAATATTAAGAGGAATCAAATTGGTTCTCTACACGTGGATCTGTAATGACCTGTTTTACTACACCTAGAGCAAGTTACTTGTAACACTCCGCCTAATTAAATACCGGGCGATCACTCCTTTATTAAATTAAAATCAAGGTGAACAGTTGGTTCATTCTTAGCATCACTGTCGAAAATAATTTTTCCAATATAAACACCCTAAATAATTATGCTAAGTGTCAAAACCATTTTTTTTAGACTTTACTTTCCAATCTTTTTTTTAATATAAACCAAATTTTAAAACTTTGCATAATTCACAATTTAATAGTCACACCACAACTATCCTGGAACATACAATCCAAATAATCAAACATTCAACTAATTGAATCCCAACATTTAAAACTTAAAGTAAAACATCCAGATAGTAATAAATCCCAAAGTGACAATACTAGAAATAGATGAATCACAAAGTCAAATAAAACAACTGGATAATAGAAATGGGCGACACATGCCCAACTGAATAAATATGCTAGGAGTGGAATCAATTAAATGAAGTCATCTAAGCAAGAGGCCTGCAACTTTCACCTAAGCTGCAGCACGTTTCTTTCAAAGGATCCTATGCAAGACGCCCCTGTGGCTGGGCACCTATGATATATGCATATATATACAAGAGAAGGGAAAATAGAAATGGGTCAGAGCCCTATAGTGTAAATGATTTAAAATTTGTTTAGCAAGTATTTAAAATGTTTACAGGCCAATGCAACAACATATTAGTGCGACACTCCCTTGAGAATTTCTCACCTCTCTTCTAATGTGCACGCCTATCGTACTAACCTTCCCAACGGTTTAACTTATTTTATTTTAAGTTTCTCGTAAGATTTTGATTGACAAATTCAACTGATTAAGAGGTAAATTTCGTTTAACACCAAAGTTCTCATTTAAGCTTTATTTACTAATAAATTTTCCCAATAACATATTATGCTTTCCAAAACACGTATTTTCAATTGAAATCATTATTCATTTCTTACTTACCATAAACACAGTATGAAATTCCAAATTTCAGAATTTAATATACATATTAAATACTCGTATAATATATATATTCTAACACCACCCCACATAAAAATTATGGTACGGGCATACTCTGCTATCCAATCCCCGTCTCACTCGTACTAAGGGAAATATAAGTTCGGAATCACTCTCGAACTGTATTAACACATACACAAACAATATTGAGGCGAAGCATAGATTCCAAGTCTCTATGAGGTCAGTACATACCCTCACGTCTCTTAGTACCGTCTGACCATCAATCAGATAGCCTGTACCAAGGATATCTATCTTCTAGGGTACGAGTCAATATCCCCCATAAAGGTCCCATCGAGATAAGACTGTCCCAGCGCGGTAACCTCAGGGATAGCAAGTAGCGCGGGCATGATTTTCACACGTATATAGTATATGCATAAACACAGTCATATAAATATACTACTATTACCATATCTCTTTAGGTACCTTTCATCACCCATAATATAATATTTATCCTTATTTCTAAATCTTTAGTTATCACGTATAACGGTTCGTCTCTTACTTTAATTGAGGGATTAATCCAACTTACTACGTAACACTCACGGACTCTATCCCCCCAAGTGTAGAATTCAGTAGGTACCCATCTATTTTTCCAGCGTAACTATTTTACGCGTCTCTCCCTTTAATGTATAATTTCATCGTCCTTTATATGTAAATATCCCAAAAATGTACATCTCGTCTTACATTAAAGGTCTCATAATTATTAATAAGTCCTACTGGTCTCCTTTACCTTCCAAATTATTTTACTAAGGATGCCCAAATATTTCTACTCATTTAATTTGAATTTAACTATTTACAAAGGGGAAGTATGAGTCTGCCAGAAGGGGCCGATCGATCGAGGGTAGGGGCTCGATCGATCGCTGCGTCGATCGATCGACACTCCTGGTTCGATCGATCGATCGAACAAGTATGGCGATTTCTGCAGATTAACAGTTACAGGTTTCATAATCCAACCTCAATAAAATCCAGATTTTTCACACCCAAACTCCCTAAAATTTGTATTACAAATAGTATAAACCCATATTATACATCTTCAACGTGAAGCATGCAATTTTTCATCAATAACCATAGATTAATAGGCCAAAACTCATATAAATCCAGAATTTCTTTAACATGGTTCTAATCAGTCTTTTTCCTAAAATTTCTACTCCTAATTCATCATGAATTCGTGGTTAAGCCTCTACATGTGAAGGGGTTTCCAGATTATCATTCAAATCATTACTACATGCGATTTTCCTATCTCCAACATGGATTTTCTTCTACCAAACTCGTCCTAATCACCTTAGACTAACATGAACGATGCATTAACGAAAATAAGCAAGATAAATACTTGCCTGGAAATTTCAAAGTTCTGGTTTGTGGATGAATTTGGTGTTGTCACGTTCCCCGTCGCGCGATCTACGCGTTGGTGGTGGTGGCGGTGCAACCGAATGGATTTTGGGCCTTGGATTGCTTGGAGAGCTTTCTCCTTCCCTCTCCTATGGCCGTTCTAATGTTTTGAGTCTTCTAACCCTAAAGGACTATTCCAAATGGCTGATATAGCCTAATAATTTTCGTGGGTTTAATTACCCAAAAATGCAAAATGTCCAAAATGCCCTCCCGGGGTGTTAAATGGGCCTAAAAATGCCCCGAGACCCAAACTAAACCCCCGGGTATACTTTTATGACTATCTCGACCCTTTCGGACACTTTGACGCACTCAAAACAACCATACGAGCAACTTACAATTTATTCACTTTTTATTAATCAATATTTAGTCCCGACGCGACACGGGCGCGTCCCGACTCAAAATTCCAAAATTGTCATTTTATTCACTCTTGACATTTAATAGAACCAATATTATATTACTTTACTCATTAGTAATATTCAACAACAAGTTTCCCATAATTACTAACTCACATCGCGTTAATAATTATAAAGTGATTAATTTTCGGATTTATATTAAATTAATAACTCACATTAAATTTAATAAATCCCCAAATTAATATAGTATAAAAATACGGGGTATTACATACTTCCCCCCTAATAACGGAATTTCGTCCCGAAATTCGAAAAGTAAGGCATACCTGGTAAGAATAAATCTGGATATCTCTCGCGCATATCTGCCTCGCGCTCCCAAGTGAATTCCTCCACATTATGATGCTCCCACTGGACCCGTACAAGTGGAACTACCTTCAACCTCAATCTCCTCTCGCTATGGTCTAGGATAGCCACCGGTCTCTCCTCGTAAGAGCTGTCAGGCTGTAAGTCTATCTCATCTATCGCGATGTGAGTATGGGCCATATCTTCCCCCAAGATATCGTCTCAATGACGAGATGTGGAATATATTATAGATGCGATGCAAATGCTCTAGCAGACCCAATCTATATGCCACCGGACCAATCCTCTTGATAATGGAAATGGTCCCACGTACCTCGGGGCCAATTTCCCTTTCTTCTCGAACCTCATTACTCCTTTCATAGGAGATACTCACAGTAATACTTGGTCCCCCACATTAAACTCCCGAAAGAACCGTTTCGCATCGGCGTAGCTCTTCTGCCTGTCCTGGGCTACTCGAATGCGACTCCTGATCATCTCAATCCTCTCAGAGGTTTCCTGAATTACCTCTGGTCCTAGCAACTTGTTATCCCCCACCTCGAGCCAACAAGTTGGGGAACGACAAGGCCTACCATACAAAGCCTCGAATGGAGCATGCCAATCGTGAACTGATAAGAGTTATTATAAGCGAACTCTACCAGTGGAAGAAGTGGCTCCCAACCTCCTCCAAAATCAAGGACACACATACGTAGCATATCCTCCAGCATCTGATTAGTACGCTCTGTCTGTCCATCTGTCTGTGGGTGATAAGATGAACTCAGCCTCAACTCAGTACCCATAACCTCCTGAAAGCTTTCCCAAAAATGTTACACGAAAATCTTGTCTCTATCTGACACAATATTCAGGGGCACCCCATGTAATCTGATAATCTCAGCAATGAACAACTGAGCATACTGACCCGTGGTATAGTATGTCCACACCGACAGAAAATGAGTCACCATGGTCAAACGGTCTACAATCACTCAGATAGAGTCGTGGCCCCACTGTGATGTAGGCAACCCTATAATAAAATCCATGGAAATACTCACCCACTTCCACTCGGGTATTTCCAATGGCTGAAGCAACCCTGACGGTTTCTGACGGTCCACCTTTACCAGCTGCCAGGTAGAACACTTGGACACGAACTCAACAATGTCCTTCTTCATCCCACTCCACCAGTACTGCCGCCTCATATCCTGGTACATCTTATCTCCTCCAGGATGTACCGCAAATCGGGACCCGTGAGACTGGGTCATCACGGCATGACGTAAGTCTGCTCCTTCTGGAACCACCAATCTTCCATTAAACCTCAAACCCCCATCAGAACTAATAGAATAGGACTCAGCACCCTCAGCTAAAAGTCGTACAATTTGCTCCTGGCAAAACGGGTCTGCGGTCTGTGCCTGTATCACCCTCATAACAATCTCGGGTGTCACTGTCATAACAGATATGAAGGAACGAGCTACTGCGTCCTGGTGACTCAATTCCTTCCACTTTGCTTTCCAGATGTCCGCTACATCGTCTACCGGTCTACGACTCAATGCATCAGCAACTACGTTGGCTTTCCCCGGATGGTACTGTATGTCGAACTGATAGTCCTTAACAAACTCTAACCACCTGCGCTGACGCATATTCAGCTCTCGTTGAGTGAACAGGTACTGCAATGGCTTGTGGTCTGTGAACAAGCGAAATTTCTCCCCCAATAAATAGTGCCTCCATATCCTCAATGCAAAAACAACCGCTGCTAACTCTAGGTCGTGGGTGGGGTAATTCTTCTCATGCGGCTTAAGTTTGTGGGAGGCAAAAGCTATAGTCTTCTCCTCCTGCTGAAGTACTCCCCCAAGTACCCGTAAAGAGGCATCGGTGTAAACCAGGTACTCCACACCCGGCTTCGGTAAAGCAAGGACTGGTGCTGAAGTAAGCTTGTCTTTCAGCTCGTCGAAAGCCAATTGACAAGCATCATCCCAAACATATGGTACCCCTTTGCGAGTCAGGTTCGTCAGTGGACCCGCTATTTAAGAGAATCCCCGAATGAATCTCCTGTAGTATCCGGCTAACCCCAAGAAACTACGCACTTCTTTCGGTGTCGTGGGCTATCCCCACTCCCTCACCGCTGACACTTTACTCGGGTCAACTACTATCCCCTGCTCAGAAACAACATGCCCCAAGAACTGTACTTCTCACAACCAGAACCCTCACTTCTCGTACTTAGCATACAACTGATGCTCTCATAGAGTCTGAAGAACCTGCCTCAAGTGCTCGGCATGCTCCTCCTCGGAGTGTGAATATATCAGGATGTCATCTAAAGACGATGACAAACTGATCCAAGAACTCTCTGAACACTCGGTTCATTAAGTCCATGAACACGGCTGGAGCATTTGTGAGGCCTAATGGCTTCACTCTGAACACATAGGACCCATATCGAGTCAAGAAGGCAGTCTTTGAAACATCCTACTCCCTAATACGTAGCTGATGGTACCCGACCTCAGATCTATCTTCGAAAAGATAGTTGCTCCCCTCAACTGGTCGAACAGATCATCGATTCGAGGCAACGGATACTTGTTTCGTATCGTGACCTTGTTTAACTCCCGATAGTCCACACATAGCCTCAGTGAACCATCTCTCTTCTTCACAAACAAAACTGGAGCGCCCCAAGGTGAGGTACTCCTGCGAATGAAGCCCTGACCTAAAATCTGCTCTATCTGATCTCGTAACTCTCGCATTTCTGTCGGAGCCATACGGTATGGAGCGCGTGCTATAGGTCTAGTATCCGGTAATAAATCTATGACAAAGTCTATCTCTCGACTGGGGGGTAGGCCTGGTATCTCCTGAAATACATCAGAATACTCACGAACAACTGAGATCGAGTCAAAGGGAATCACAACCTCCTTGGAGGTATCCTCCTCTATGTAATACAAATAAGCGGTCGAGCCACCCTCCGGGCGAGGCATCGCCACTACAAACATCTCTTGCCCCGGAATGGCAAAAACAATACTCCCACCAAAATAATCTATCATGGCCCTGTAAGCAGCGAGCCAATCCATACCGATAATAACTTCATGCTCATGCATATCTAAGACTAACATGTCTGCAGGTAATACCAAGCTACCAACCACTACCCGCACACCCCGACATATAAAGAAAATAAGTAATCCACTCCCCAGTGGTGAGTCTACACACTTCACAGTGCTCTCTGCTGTGGCTAATAACCCTAAGGCCTTCGCAAAATGAGTAGCTATAAAACAGTGCCTCGCCCCAGTATCAAATAAAACTCGACCCATAGTACCATGGATAGGAAACATACCCTCAATCATGGGTGGTGCCTGTGGAGCTGCTGCCTGGTGGACGTTATAGACACGTCCATACTGTAACTGCCCCTGCTGCACTGGAGCTGCTGGAATGGATGGTATGGCTGGTACCTGGGTTGGTGCTGGGAGGGCGGCTGGAAAAAGTTCCCTCTGTGGCTCATTACGGGCACCCTGCTGCTGTGGGGCCCTATCTCCCTCTGGACAATCCTGGAGCCTATGGCCATTCTTGCCGCACCCGAAACATCGGCCTTTGAAATTTCCTCCCCTCTGACCTTGCTGACCACGACCTTGCTGGCTGTTACCACCCCGCCACTTGCCCTGTTAGCCCTGATGAAAATGCTGTTGGCCCTGTTAGCCCTGCTGCTGACTCTGCTGCTGTCGGTGTTGGCCTTGTTGGCCCTGCTGATTAGGCTGGCCCTGCCTATAACCCCTAAATCCCTGCCTGGAATCACCTGATCGGAAGCGCTTGGCAGGGTCCCCCTGATGGGAACTCTGCTCATGCTGACGAGTCTGTCCCTGGGATGTCGGTGCTCCACTAGCGCCACTACCCCCTGTTCTGCCCTACTGGCCGGACTCTCCTGCTCGCTTGCTTCCCTGCAGATGGAAGCGGTGATCCTGGCAATGTAGTAAGGCAGAATTGAGTACATCTGTGAAGGTACTCAAAGACAAATTCCCTATAAGATGCTGACGGATCCTCCAAGCTAATCCGTCCACAAATAGCATTATCTTCTTACCCTAAGTAGGTGCCTCATCTGGGACTATGGTGAGAAGTCTCGTGAACTCCTCCTCATACTCAGCAACGGTAGAATTTTCCTGCTTAAAGTTTAGTAACTTCCACCTCATCTCAGTCTGCACGGCGGGTGGAAAGTACTTGCGGTCAAACCGCTCCCAGAACGACTGAATCGGGATCGTATCCCTCTCGTCCAAGGTGGTGGTGGATTCCCACCACTGCAAAGTGGTCCCCACTAACTTGAAGGAAGCCAACAACTATTTCTGCACGTATATGCACTCATACATACGAAGATGCCGCTGGATATCTTTCTCCCATTGGCTGACGATGATGATAACTGAACTACCCGAGAACTCAGGGGGATGCGCCTTCTAAAAAGCGTCCCTAACTGGCTCCCATGCTGATGGAAGCTGTGCAGGTACTGGCACCACTGCCTGAATCTGGGGTGGAGCCTACTGTACCACCGCTAGCGCTGCATTCACCGCCTGAGCAACAATAGTGGCTACCTCATTAGCATTCATCGTACCCTGTGCTGGAGCTACTGGCTGCTCAGCTTGGGCATGCCTGTCCTTTGGTGCACGTCTCAGAGGCATCTGAAACGTGAAGAAATTTATTAGTCGACAGTTATTATCAAATCTTAAATAGCTGAAGACATAATCGTAGAAGTAAGAGTACAACAATCCTAACATAGGGCTTTATACAAAAATGCTAAGCTGAAAGCGAAATAAGCCGTACAGATCCTAAGGACACTAGAACCTGATGCTCTGATACCACCTGTGACACCCCGCCTAATTAAATACCGGGCGATCACTCCTTTATTAAATTAAAATCAAGGTGAACAGTTGGTTCATTCTTAGCATCACTGTCGAAAATACTTTTCCAATATAAACACCCTAAATAATTAAGCTAAGTGTCAAAACCATTTTTTTTTGACTTTACTTTTCAATTTTTTTTTTTTATATAAACCAACTTTTAAAACTTTGCATAATTCACAATTTAATAGTCACACCACAACTATCTTGGAACATACAATCCAAATAATCAAACATTCAACTAATTGAATCCCAACATTTAAAACTTAAAGTAAAACATCCAGATAGTAATAAATCCCAAAGTGACAATACTAGAAATAGATGAATCACAAAGTCAAATAAAACAACTGGATAATGGAAACGGGCGACACATGCCCAACTAAATAAATATGCTAGGAGTGGAATCAATTAAATGAAGTCGTCTAAGCAAGAGGCCTGCAACTTTCACCTAAGCTACAGCACGTTTCTTTCAAAGGATCCTATGCAAGACGCCCCTGTGGCTGGGCACCTGTGATATATACATATATATACAAGAGAAGGGAAAATAGAAACGGGTTAGAGCCCGATAGTGTAAATGATTTAAAATTTATTTAGCAAGTATTTAAAATGTTTACAGGCCAATGCAACAACATATTAGTGCGACACTCCCTTGAGAATTTCTCACCTCTCTTCTAATGTGCACGCCTATCGTACTAACCTTCCCAACGGTTTAACTTATCTTATCTTAAGTTTCTCGTAAGATTTTGATTGACAAATTCAACTGGTTAAGAGGTAAATTCCGTTTAACACCAAAGTTCTCATTTAAGCATTATTTACTAATAAATTTTCCTAATAACATATTATGCTTTCCAAAACACGTATTTCCAATTGAAATCATTATTCATTCTTACTTACCATAAACACAGTATGAAATTCCAAATTTCAGAATTTAATATACATATTAAATACTCGTATAATATATATATATATTCTAATAGCACCCCACATAAAAATTATGGTGCGGGCATACTCTGCTATCCAATCCCCGTCTCACTCGTACTAAGGGAAATACAAGTTCGGAATCACTCTCGAACTGTATTAACACATACACAAACAATATTGAGGCGAAGCATAGATTCCAAGTCTCTAAGAGGTCAGTACATACCCTCACGTCTCTTAGGGCCGTCTGACCATCAATCAGATAGCCTGTACCAAGGATATCTATATTCTAGGGTACGAGTTAATATCCCCCATAAAGGTCCCATCGAGATAAGGCTGTCCCAGTGCGGCAACCTCAGGGATAGCAAGTAGCGCGGGCATGATTTTCACACGTATATAGTATATGCATAAACACAGTCATATAAATATACTACTATTACCATATCTCTTTAGGTACCTTTCATCACCCATAATATAATATTTATCCTTGTTTCTAAATCTTTAATTATCACGTATAACGGTTCGTCTCTTACTTTAATTGAGGGATTAATCCAACTTACTACGTAACACTCATGGACTCTATCCTCCCAAGTGTAGAATTCAGTAGGTACCCATCTATTTTTTCAACGTAACTATTTTACGCGTCTCTCCCTTTAATGCATAATTTCATCGTCCTTTATATGTAAATATCCCAAAAATGTACATCTCGTCTTACATTAAAGGTCTCATAATTATTAATAAGTCCTCTGGTCTCCTTTACCTTCCAAATTATTTTACTAAGGATGCCCAAATATTTCTACTCATTTAATTTGAATTTAACTATTTATAAAGGGAAAATATGAGTCTGCCAGAATGGGTCGATCGATCGAGGGCAGGGGCTCGATTGATTGATGCGTCGATCGATCGACACTCCTAGTTCGATCGATCGATCGAATAGGTATGACGATCTCTGCAGATTAACAGTTACGGGTTTCATAATCTAACATCAATTAAATTCAGATTTTTCACACCCAAACTCCCTAAAATTTGTATTACAAATAGTATAAACCCATATTATACATCTTCAACGTAAATCATGCAATTTTTCATCAATAACCATAGATTAATAGGCCAAAACTCATATAAATCCATAATTTCTTTAACATGGTTCTAATCAGTCTTTTTCCTGAAATTTCTACTCCTAATTCATCATGAATTCGTGGTTAAGCCTCTACATGTGAAGGGGTTTCCAGATTATCATTCAAATCATTACTACATGCGATTTTCCTATCTCCAACATGGATTTTCTTCTACCAAACTCATCCTAATCACCCTAGACTAACATGAACGATGCATTAACGAAAATAATCAAGATAAATACTTGCCTAGAAATTTCAAAGTTCTGGTTTGTGGATGAATTTGGTGTTGTCGCGTTCCCCATCGCGCGATCTACGCGTTGGTGGTGGTGGCGGTGCAACCGGATGGATTTTGGGCCTTGGATTGCTTGGAGAGCTTTCTCCTTCCCTCTCCTATGGCCGTTACAATGTTTTGAGTCTGCTAACCCTAAAGGACTATTCCAAATGGCTGATATAGCCTAATAATTTTCATGGGTTTAATTACCCAAAAATACAAAATGTCTAAAATGCCCTCCCGGGGTGTTAAATGGGCCTAAAAATGCCCCGAGGCCCAAACTAAACCCCCGGGTATACTTTTCTGACTATCTCGACCCTTATGAACACTTTGGCGCACTCAAAAAGACCATACGAGCAACTTATAATTTATTCACTTTTTATTAATCAATATTTAGTCTCGACGCGACACGGGCGCGTCCCGACTCAAAATTCCAAAATTGTCATTTTATTCACTCTTGACATTTAATAGAACCAATATTATATTACTTTACTCATTAGTAATATTCAACAACAAGTTTCCCATAATTACTAACTCACATCACGTTAATAATTATAAAGTGATTAATTTCCGAATTTATATTAAATTAATAACTCACATTAAATTTAATAAATTCCCAAATTAATATAGCATAAAAATACGGGGTATTACATTACTTATCTTATTATGACCTCTCCAATAGATTTTATTCTCTTTTTTCTTGGCCTCCATGTCGGTCTCTTTATTAATGGAGGAAGGATTGCTGGATTTTCAAGTAATGGAATCTTTAGGGACGTCAAATCAAGATAAGGAATTATAGGTGATGAGTATGATTTCTTGTAGAAAATAACCTTATAATAATCCTCAATACGATCATAAATACTTCCACCTATCTTTCTTACGACAGAAACAACATGAGAACATGAAAAACATCGTAGTTGCCAACTTTTATAAGAGCAAATTCTTTTTTCTAAGTCAACTGTGGCCCGCACATTTTAATGAACTTTGAATACATGTGTACTTGAGCGACTAATATTCCAATGTCTCCCTTTATTTCAATTTTCAGTCAGTAATTTATCAAAATGGGGACACAACTCTTTTGACCATGTTTCAGATTCAACAAGTTTGATTGCATTGAAATTCCTAATTTTGATCCTCATTTTATCCATCATATTAATTATCGATAAATGCCTTTACTCTAGGATCCAAGAGTTGAATGATTCCCTAACACTTGATGCCATGTCACCATAATTCTTACCGATAAAATATGCATAAGACCAATTCTCCGGAGGCTAATTATCAATAAAATCAGTGACAACAACTCCACCTTCCTTCTTCACGACATCAATATTCTTCTGAAATTCATCAAGTGTTACAGCATATGCACAACGCATGAAATCTTGAACGAGCTTCTTTCGAAAGTTCGCAGTACCCTGCAGTACCCCGTATTTTCTTCTTTATATTTCCTTGTAAATGATGTATACAGTAGCAATGTGTAGACATTGGAAAAACCTTAGACACACCTTCAATAAGGCCATTGTTCCGATCAGATATGAATGTGATGTTTCGATCTTGATGAGCTATTGCATCATGTAAATTAATGAGAAACTACATCCAATTATCCTCCATCTCTGAATCAACAACTGTATATGCAAGAGGATAAAGGCCTGAAATGACATATATTAGTACGCATAGATTTTATGATGAACTCTGAAAATGGTGTTGCTAGCGCGGACCAATAAACACGTAGGCTATACAAGAGAATAAATATATTTGTAGTGATAGGTTACAGAAATCTAAATTATAAACATATTATTCTTTTTTCATTTGACAATAACAAGAAAAGAATCACAAAGTACACGCAAAACATTACAACGTAAACATTAAGTGTAAATGGGATATCACGTGTACATAGTAATGAAATGCGTGTACTTTATAAGAAATCCAAAAGTACACGCATGACATCACAAAGTACACGTGAATATATGCGCGTACTTTGGGAATTATGCGTGTACTTTGAGGTATGTTTCTTGATTTGCATTAAAATCCCAAAGTACAAGTAATAGATAAAACAGTACACGTGAATTTATAATGACATATATCAATACACACAGTATCTATGATGAACTCTGAAAATAGTTTCGCTGGCGCGGACCAATAAACACGTAGGCTATACAAGAGAATAAATATATTTGTAGTGATAGGTTACACAAATGTAAATTATAAACATATTATGATTGTTTCATTTGACAATAACAAAGAAAGAATCACAAAGTATACGCAAAACATTACAATGTAAACATTAAGTGTAAACAAAATGTCACGTGTACATAGTAATGAAATGCGTGTATTTTACAAGAAATCCAAAAGTACACGCATGACATCATAGAGTACACGTGACATAGAATATAAATTCACGTGTACTGTTTTATCTATTGCGTGTACTTTGGGATTCTAATACAAATAACAAAAACAGACCTCAAAGTACACGCGTAATTCCCAAAGTACATGCATATATTCACGTGAACTTTGTGATGTCATACGTGTACTATATTTTCTGTTGAAAGAACATACAAAGGATTACAAAATAAAGGCATAATATTGTCAAGTAAACTTCAATACTTCACATTTACCATTGTTCTCATTCCTTGCAGTTGCCGACAAAATCGTTCCGCGGTACGTGCTCTTCAAAAAGGCACCATCAACAAAAAAAATAAGTCTGCAGTACTGAAATCCATGAATGTATCCTGCAAACATTATAAAAATTCTTTTGAATAATTTGCTCTCCGATTCGACGTCAAGAATGTAATGTGATCCTGGATTATACTGCAATAGATAATCATTGATTAATGCATACGAAACTTTCTCATCACCATGAAACTCAGCAACAGCCATCTCCTTGCCACGCCATGCATGATAATAACCTATATCAAGGCCGTAGTTCTTTTTCATATCTCTAACTACATCAATTGGTCTCAGCAATGGTTTATCCCTTAACTCGTCAGCAAGCAATGTAGAAACCAATTTGGAGTCCATCATTTTGCTTAATGGACTACGATATACGCTCCTACAAGTATGCTCATTGTTCAGACTTCTTATATAAAAGTAGCCATTTAATGTTGATAATGAAGCATAAACTCGCCACATGCAATTCTCAGTATTCCTTTTAGAACACTCTGTTGTCATCTGAGTTTTATCATTCTTCAAATATATATACTTGAAACCAACCTTAACAGCATACTTTCACAACTTATCATGAAATTCAACCACACCTCCTTTGAAACACTGCTCTTCATGACTAATATATGTATTCCAATCATTGGAGAGATAAACTTTTGACGTACTCGGCTCCACACCTCCAATATAAACATCATTTTTAACACCACTACTAATATCAATCGCAGTGGATGATGATATATAGTCTACCCTTTCTCTACTTGTACCACTGCATTCAACCCTCTCACAACTTGTATAACTATGGTCAACCCGATCACAAATTCTATACATGCATTCGACCCGTTCATGAATTGTACTAGTGACAAAAGCTGCTGAATCAAAGACATATATCCAAATAAAATCAGCATTGAGAATCACTTGAGACTGCAATATACAGCGAACATCTTTATCACAAAGCAACATGAAGCAACTATTATCACCAAAGTCGTATTTCAATGAAAAAGATCCAGCTTTCAAATCCATAAACCTACTACGTAACTCATTGCATATGAAATCTAATGAGTTATCTTAAAAAATTTCAATGTAAATCATATTATCCAAATAACAACACCTAGCAATCCGATAACTTTACATTATATCCTGCATTATATTAAAATAGAAAAATGTTTTTGTTAAAGTTCAATTTCAATTAATGCCGCTGGCGCGAACCAATAAACACATGGCCAACAAAGACATGACTATTCTATTAAACCTATCTCAACACTAACAAAGTAAATGCACATCAACATTATGAAGAATTAATATAAAAAAAATGAAAATTAATCAATAGACGATCACGTGTACATTAGATCACATTACGTGTACTTTACTGCTATTTTCTGCTCAGGTATATATAAAGTATTTTACTATTGTAGAACATAAAAATTGGTTAATGCAACTGGCATGGACCAACAAACACATGACAAGTCTAATATGTAATGAGTCAAAAGTAACAAAGTAAATACACATTAACATTATTCCAAATTAATGTCAAAAGAAAAAATCAAGTCCAAAATTCACGTGTACTTTACATCAAATTGCGTGTACTTTACTGTAATGATCATTTGAGGTATATGCATGAAAAACTTGTATATACATAAAGTATACACACACATGAACACACAATCAAAACATATAAATACACAACATATTACAAAATTAAAACACAAAGTCAAAATATATTCATATAAAATTAAAATACAATCATAAAAACACACAACCAAATCATTCATTCAATGTTCGAGTCAATTCATCACATGATTTACACAATTACAATGATTTGATTAAAGGAAACAAATATTTCAAGTTATTATAATTGATCAACATGCAAAACATTTCTTCATAACAAGTATAAACTTACAAATGAACGAATAAATGCAAAGGAAATCTAGGTTAAACAAAGAGCAAAAGATTGATTTCTTCGAACAAATAGATAACTTTTTCTTTGACAGAACAAAGCTCGTTGAACAGAAGTGAAAATAAATCACAAGATCCTAAGTTAATGGAGAGAACGAACCTGTTTGACAGAAGCGAAATGAAGAAAAAGAAGGACGTGCTTATTGGAAATGTTGTCAATCGATGATTAGGTCAATGATAACAAAATGAATGAAATGTCAAAAAAGGTATTTATATGGACCTAATTGTTTAAAATTTGTTTGACCCGGTTAAAACGTCCAAAATGTTCGGTCAAGGGATTAGATCGTAAAAACCTATAAATAAAACTCGCTCTAGAGTAGTAAGTTTTTCTTGAACAAATATTGACTCAACATTAATGAATGAATGTTTAAAGAAAATATCAATAAACTCTCTCAAAAATATATAAAATGACATCGCGAACGTATTTGATTGAAGCTTATAAAACTAAAGATATTTGTAACTTACATTGTCAATGATTTATTTTATTAATGGATATCTGTAATTTTAATGTGCAAGATATTATGTAACTAATAATGGAAGTTGTTTGAATTAAAAAATTTAAGTTAAAGGTCAGAGTGGTGGAATTAATTATAAATGAGCATGTACTTGGAGACGATATAAAAACTAGAGACTGCCATTATTCTTTATTGAGCAACATTACATTAACTAACCAAACTAACTTACTAAATCAAGTAAGGTGTTAATAAATACATTGATTAATATTTTAAAGGGTTATTTGGACCCAGGCACCAGTTAGTTATGCCCGTTTGAGTTTTATCACCCAATAAAAAATAATTACACCATTGACCCCCCAAATTTAACAAAATTCGTCCATTGACTATTTTGAGTATTAACTATGAGTTAAGTTACTAAACTACCCCTAAACAAACATAATAAATCTCCAAAATACCCTTAATAAACCTCATCATCCTCCTCATCCTCCTCATCCTCTCTCTCTCTCTCTCTCTCTCTCTCTCTCTCTCTCTCTCTCTCTCTCTCTCTCTCTCTCTCTCTCTCTCTCTCTCTCTCTCGGTAGCCATTATTGAAGCCCCAAGCTTCTGCAATCCAAAACAATGAAAATAAAACCAAGAAATTTGGTGGAAGATCCAATCCTTAACACCCTCATTACCAAACCCATCTCCAATTTGGGATCCTAACCATGGTAAATGACATATTTCATTTATGTGGATTTGTGTAATCTCTTTCAACAAACCAGAAGCCATGGACGCCTGAAATATGAGAGTGAAAGAGTTAGAATCATGTGCTGAGAGAGGGGAGAGAGAGAGAGAGAGAGAGAGAGAGAGAGAGAGAGAGAGAGAGAGGGAGCTGAGTGAGAGATGCTAGAATTATTTAAAAAATAATCCTGCATAATGTGCTCCATAATTATATGAATACTAAGATTCACTTTGGTTAATGAAAGGGTACTCCAAATAACAAGAGTCAAAAGGACTCTTGATTATCTACATTCATGGACGGTTAAGATTAAGTGGCTGTTGGAGATTTGGTTCATGTCCCTACCTATAAATAAGTGATTGATTTTCATTCAGACACAAGAAAAGACAACATAATGAAATCATAGGATAAGGGAGAGAAATCCAAATACTCAAATTTATATTTATGTCAAAATACTATTTTGGCTATAAAAGAATATCCAACCATTGGAACGAGGTGCAATTGGAATATATTCTTGTCGTATACAAGAGGAAGTTGTGGTCCGAATTTCAATCCGATGAGACATCGCTAAGGTCAACTGCTCCTTCAATCTTTTCATTTGTGACATGATGGAGGTATGTCATTATAATATCATTTCGTATTCCTTATAATAATTGTAAGTGACAATCATGTTGATTTAAGATCCTAACGTTAAATGTATAATACATAACGTTTTGTATTATTAAAGAATAAATAACATATAGAATTAAATATTCATACGTTAAATTTATATGGACATGTTCTTTAATTATATAAATTTATATGGACATGTTCTTTAAATTTATATAAATTTTTAATTACATGTTCTTTAATTATGTTTACAAGAGAATGAGTCGGGGTGGTAGGAGAGGGCGCAGGGATGTTGGCATTGGTGTGAGGGAAGGTTGGGGGTAGGGGCGGTGGGGGAGGGTGAGGGGTGATTGGGCGGGCAGGGAATGGGTTATGGTTAGGAAAGGAAGGGGGAATCAGAGAGAGAGAGAGAGAGAGAAAGAGGGTGGATGGGTGGGTTGTGTTTTTTGGTTTTTTATGCTCTTCTTTTTATTTATTCATTAAGGGTAGTTTAATAATTTAACAAATAAATAACGGTCAACGAAAGTCAACGAACGAATTTGGTTTATATTTGGTGACAACGGTGCAATAGTATTTTAGTGGATGTTAAATCCCAAATGGTCATAACTAAGGGATGTAGCTCTATTTTAAATACACCACATACATTGACTAATACATGTGACACGTTATGTTTGTTCTAATACATAAAGGGTACTCTTATATCAAATCAACTTTTTCTCAACCCACCCCATCAAAAAAAATTTAAACTTTCAATACATAAAAGTATAAAGGCCATTGTATCCCAATTAATCCCCCCCCGGGATGTCTCTAGCCTCAACTCTCTCTCTCTCTCACTCTCACACACACGCACACACTAATAATAATAACTTTCTCTCTGTCTCTCTCTCTCTCTCACACACACACATAATAATATTAATAATAATAATAATAATAATAATAATAATAATAATAATAATAATAATAACAATAATAATAACCATGTCGCCATTGCTTCTCTTTTTTTCTCTCCATCCTATTAACATTCCTTGATCACGCCGACACTCTCTCCAACGGGAACGACCCCGACAACACCCTCTGCAACTTTATCGGCGTCATTTGGGACCCCGCTTCCCGCTACATCCACAAGTGTCTCAATTTGCATTAGTTTATATTCAACGTAATTCCTTGAAACCTACACTGATTTACATAAATGATAATAATTACACAATAAGTTATACTGAAATACGAGAAACCCCATTACTCTCAATCAGTTGAGAACCAAATATATTTTCTTCAAAATTGGTTGAATTATTCCTTGTCTACTAGTAACAAATTAATTTGGGCAGAAACCTCTTTCGCCTTGAATTTCCTTCAAGTAAGAAAGTGGTGTTATTCGTCGGGGGAGAGCAAAGAGGGTGTTCCCCGAAAGGCCAAACCACCGAAGAGGGCACGCTCGATCTTTTTGTGACACCCGCCTAATTAAATACCGGGCGATCACTCCTTTATTAAATTAAAATCAAGGTGAACAGTTGGTTCATTCTTAGCATCACTGTCGTAAAAATAACTTTTACAAATTTAACACCCTATTTAATTAAGCTAAGTGTCAAAACCATTTTTTTAACATTACTTTCCAAATTTTATTTTGAAAATAAAGATTTAATTATCTACAACAATTCAATATTTAAAGAATCACACCACAATAATCCTAGAACATATAATCCAATTAATTTAAACATTCAACAACTAAACCCCAGCATTTAAAACTTAAAGTAAAACATACATGCTGAATAAATCCCAAAGTACCAGTACTAGAAATAACTGAAATACAAATGTCCCAATAAAACAGATAAATAGTGGAAAGGACGACACATGCCCAATAAGGAGAATGATAGAAGTGGAATCAAGTAAATGAAATCGTCTAAGCAAGTGGCCTGCAACTCCCACCTAAGCTGCAACACGTTCCTTCCAAGGATCCTAAACAACACGCCCCTGTGGCTGGGCACCTGTAATATATACATATATATACAAGAGAGAAAGAGGAATAGAAACGGGTCAGAGCCCGATAGTGTATATGATTTAAAAATTCGTTTAGCAAGTATTTAAATTGATACAGACCAATGCAACAACATATTAGTGCGACACTCTCTTGAGAAATTCTCGCATCTCTTCTAATGTGCACTCCTATCGCACTAACCTTCCCAATGGTTTATCTCATCATATATCACACTATCCTTCCCCAAGGATTTAACTTATCTTAGGTGACTCTCAAAATTTAAGATTTAACAACATCGTGGTTTAAAAAGGATAGTTTTATTTAGTACAAAATGTTCATTTTAACTTTATTGATTCATAAAGTTTTTTTCAATATCATATTATACTTTTCAAAACAAGTATTTCCAATTTGAGTCATTATACATGTCTTACTTACCATAACACAGTAGGCAGTTTTCCATATTTCAGAAATTCATATATATATTAAATACTCGTATAATATATATATTCTATCAGCACCCCACATAAAATTTTATGGTGCGGGCATACTCTGCTATCCAATCCCCGTATCAATCGTACTAAAGGGAATACAAGTTCGGAATCACTCTCGAACTGTATAAATACATACACAAACAATATTGAGGCGAAGCATAGTTTCCAAGTCCAAGAGGTCAGTACATACCCTCACGTCTCTTAGGACCGTGACTGCCGATTCGATAGCCTCTACCTAGGATTTCTATCTTCTAGGGTACGAGTCAATATCCCCCATAAGGCATACGAGATAAGATCGTCCCAGCGCGGAAACCTTAGGGATAGCAAGTAGCGCGGGCATGATTTTTACAAGTATATAATATATGCATACACAATATAAATATACCACTTTTATTATATCAATTTAGGTTTATCCAATAACCCACATTCACAACATTTATCCTTATTTTCCCATTATTATTTATCAAGTATAATGGTTCGTTTCTAACTTTAATTCGAAGGGTTTTTCCAACTTACTACGTAACCCTCATGGACTCTATTCTTCCAAATGTACAATTCAGTAGATATCCATTTATGTTCCAACGTAACTCTCTCTTACGTGTCTCTCCCCTTTAATATATACTTACATTATCCCTTATGCAAAATATCCCAAAAATATAGATTTCGCCTTACATTAAAGGATTTTGAATTTTATTTCAAAGATGAGAATTTCAAACGGTTTCGAAATCGGAATTAAAATGGGGTTTTAATTGAATTTTTATTATCTCTAAGAGTCCTCAAAACATAAAACTGTCTAGCAAAAAAAAATATTAAAAAATATTGAACGATCCGATAGAGCTGAATTTTTTTCTGTAGCTTTCTCTCGTCTTCAGCTAATTCTCTGTAAAATTTCATCCAATTCCAACGGTCTGATCGTCCAAAATAATTTTTTTTTTAGTGTTTGTATCTGATTAGAACTCTTTTCTTAATCAAACTCTTAATCCTTTACATGACAAAGGGTTTCCAGAATATCATATAAATCATCACTACATGAAAATTTCCCATCTCAAATTGGGTTTTTCTTCCATAAATCTCATCCTAATAACTCCTAAACTAATATGGATGATGCATCAACGAAATAAGCAAGATAAACACTTGCTTGGGATTTTCAGAAATCTGGTTTGGTGTTGAATTTGGTGTGGTTGCGTTCCCCGTCTCGCGATCTACGCGTTGGCGGTGGCGGCGGTGCAAACGGGTGAGTTTTAAGCCTTGGAATGCCTTGAGAGCTCTCTCCTCTCCTCTCCAATGGTCGTTCTAGTGTTTTGAGTTATCTAACCCTAGGAGATAACCTAAACATCTGATATAACCCCTTTAATTTTCGTGGGTTTAATTACCCAAAAATACAAAATGACTAAAATGCCCTCCCGGGGTGCTAATTAGGCCTAAAACGCCCCGAGACCCAAATCAAACTCCCGGGTATACTTTTATGACTATCTCGACCCTTCCGGACGCGTTGGCGCACTCAAAACGACCATACGAACAACTTAAAAAATATTTACTTTTATTTATCAATATTTAGTTCCGACGCGACACGGGCGCGTCCCGACTCAAATTTCTAAAATTGTCATTTTATTCACTCATGACATTTAATATGGCCACTATTATATATTTCTTTGCTCATTAGTAATATTCAACAAATTTTTCCATAATTACTAACTCTCATCACGTTAATAATTATAACATAATTAATTTCCAAATTTTTATTAAATAATTAATTCATATTAAATTTAATAAATCCCCAAATTAATATAGCATAAAAATACGGGGTATTACATACTTCCCCCCTAATAACGGAATTTCATCCCGAAATTCGGAAAATAAGGCATACCTGGTAAGAACAAATCTGGATATCTCTCGCGCATATCGGCCTCGCGCTCCCAAGTGGATTCCTCCAAGTTATGATGCTCCCACTGGACCTGTACAAGTGGAACTATCTTCGACCTCATTCCCTTCTCACTATAGTCTAGGATAGCCACCGGTCTCTCCTCGTAAGAGTTGTCAGGCTGTAAGTCTATCTCATCTATCACGATGTGAGTATGGGCCATATCATCCCGAAGATACCGTCTCAACGACGAGATGTGGAATACATCGTGAATGCGATGTAAATGCTCTGGTAGTCCCAATCTGTATGCTACTGGCCCAATCCTCTCGATGATGGGAAATGGTCCCACGTACCTCGGGGCCAATTTTCCTTTCTTCCCGAACCTCATCACTCCCTTCATAGGAGATACACGCAGTATCACTTGGTCCCCCACATTAAACTCCCGGAAGAACCGTTTCGCATCGGCGTAGCTCTTCTGCCTATCCTGGGCTACTCGAATGTGACTCCTGATCATCTCAATCCTCGCGGAGGTTTCCTAAATTACCTCTAGTCCTAGCAACTTGTTATCCCCCACCTCGAGCCAACAAGTTGGAGAACGACAAGGCTGACCATACAAAGCCTCAAATGGAGCCATACCAATCGTAAACTGATAAGAGTTATTATAAGCAAACTCTACCAGTGGAAGATGTGGCTCCCAACCTCCTCCAAAATCAAGAACACACATGCGTAGCATATCCTCTAACATCTGATTAGTACACTCTGTCTGTCCATCTGCCTGTGGGTGATAAGCTGAACTCAACCTCAACTCAGTACCCATAGCCTCCTGAAAGATTTTCCAAAAACGTGATACGAAAATCTTGTCTCTATCTGACACAATATTCAGGGGCACCCCATGTAATCTGACAATCTCAGCAATGAACAACTGAGCATACTGACATGTGGTATAATCTGTCCGCACCAGCAAAAAATGAGCCACCTTGGTCAAACGGTCTACAATCACCCAGATAGAGTCATGGCCCCGCTGTGATGTAGGCAACCCTGTAATAAAATCCATGGAAATACTCTTCCACTTTTACGCGGGTACTTCCAATGGCTGAAGCAATCCCGACAGTTTCTGATGGTCCACCTTCACCAGCTGGCAGGTAGAACACTTGGACACGAACTCAGCAATGTCCTTCTTCATCCCACTCCACCAGTATTGCCTCCTCATATCCTGGTACATCTTATCTCCTCCAGGATGTACCGCAAATCGGGACCCGTGAGATTGGGTCATCACTGCATGACGCAATTTTGCACCTTTCGGAGCCACTAACCTCCCATTAAACCTCAAACCCCCATCAGAACTAACAGAATAGGACTCAGCACCCTCGGCTAAAAGTCGTACAATCTGCTCCTGGAAAAATGGGTATGTGGTTTGGTCCTGTATTACCCTCGTAACAATCTCGGGTGTGTTTGTCATAACAGATATGAAGGAACGGGCTACTGCGTCCTGGTGACCCAACTCCTTCCACTTCGCTTTCCAAACGTCCGCTACCTCATTTATCGGTCTACGGCTCAACACATCATCAACTACGTTGTCTTTCCCCGGATGATACTGTATATCGAACTGATAGTCCTTCATAAACTCTAACCATCTGCGCTGACGCATATTCAGCTCTCGCTGAGTGAACTGGTACTGCAGTGATTTGTGATCTGTGAACAAACGGAACTTCTCCCCCAATAAATAGTGTCTCCATATCCTCAATGCAAAGATGACCGCTGTTAACTCCAGGACGTGGGTGGGGTAATTCTTCTCATGCGGCTTAAGCTTACGGGAGGCAAAAGCTATAGCCTTCTCTTCCTGCTGAAGTACTCCCCCAAGTCCCCGTAAAGAGGCATCGGTGTAAACCAGGTACTCCACACCCGGCTTCGGTAAAGCAAGGACTGGTGCTGAAGTAAGCTTGTCTTTCAGCTCGTCGAAAGCCAACTGACAAGCGTCACCCCAAACATATGGTACTCCTTTGCGAGTCAGGTTCGTCAATGGACCCGCTATTTTGGAGAATCCCCGAATGAATCTCCTGTAGTATCCAGCTAACCCCAAGAAACTACGCACTTCCGTCGGTGTCGTGGGCTGTCCCCACTCCCTCACTGCTGACACTTTACTCGGGTTGACTGCTATCCCCTGCTCAGAAACAACATGTCCCAAGAATTGTACTTCTCGCAACCAGAATCCACACTTCTCGTACTTAGCATACAACTGATGCTCTCGTAAAGTCTGAAGAACCTGCCTTAAGTGCTCGGCATGCTCCTCCTCGGAGTGTGAATATATCAAAATGTCATCTATGAAGACGATGACAAACTGATCCAAGAACTCTCTGAATACTCGGTTCATTAAGTCCATGAACACGGCTGGAGCATTTGTGAGACCAAATGGCATCACTCTGAACTCGTAAGACCCATATCTCGTCAAGAAGGCAGTCTTTGAAACATCCTGCTCTCTAATACGTAGATGATGGTACCCCGACCTCAGATCTATCTTCGAAAATAAAGTTGCTCCCCTCAGCTGGTCGAACAGATCATCGATTCGAGGCAACGGATACTTATTCCGTATCGTGACCTTGTTCAACTCACGGTAGTCCACACATAACCTCAGTGAACCATCTCTCTTCTTCACAAACAAGACTGGAGCGCCCCAAGGTGAGGTACTCCTGCGAATGAAGCCCTGACCTAACAGCTGCTCTATCTGATCTCGTAACTCTCGCATCACCGTCGGATCCATACGGTATGGAGCGCGTGCTATCGGTCTCGTATCTGGCAATAAATCTATGACAAAGTCTATCTCTCGACTGGGGGGTAGGCCTGGTATCTCCTGGAATACATCGGAATACTCACGAACGACTGGGATCGAGTCTAAAGGAATCACAACCTCCTTAGAGGCATCCTCCTCTATATAATACAAATGAGCGGTCAAACCTCCCTCTGGGCGAGGCATCGCCACTACAAACATCTCTTGCCCCGGAATGGCAAAAATAATGCTCCCACCGAAGCAATCAATCATGGCTCTATAAGCTGTGAGCTAATCCATACCGATAATAACATCATGCTCATGCATATCTAAGACTAACATGTCTGCAGGTAATACCAAACTACCAATCTCTACCCCCACTCCCCGGTATATAAAGAAGATAAACGACCCACTCCCCAGTGGTGAGTCTACACACGTCACTCTGCTCTCTGCTGTGGCTAACAACCCTAAGGCCTTCGCAAAATGCGTAGCTATAAAACAATGTGTCTCCCCAGTATCAAACAAAACCCGACCCATAGTACCATGGATAGGAAACATACCCTCAATCGTGGGTGGTGCCTGTGGAGCTGCTGCCTGGTGGACGTTATAGACACGTCCGTACTGTAACTGCCCCTGCTGCACTGGAGCTGCTGGAATGGCTGGTAGGGATGGAACCTAGGCTGGAGCTGGGAAGGAAGCTGGAAAAAGTGGTCTCTGTGGCTCATTACGGGCACCCTGCTGCTGTGGGGCCCTATTACCCTCTGGGAAATCCTGGCGCTTATGACCATGCTTGCCGCATACAAAACACCGGCCTCTAAAGTTACATACCCTCTGACCCTGCTGTCCATGGCCCTGCTGGCCGTTACCTCCCCGCCACTGGCCCTGTTGGCCCTGATTAGCACGCTGTTGGCCCTGTTGGCCCTGTTGATTAGGCTGGCCCTGATGGCCCTGCCTATAACCCCCAAATCCCTGCCAGGAATCACCTGAACGGAATCGCTTAGCAGGGTCCCCCTGATGGGAACTCTACTCATGTTGACGAGTCTATCCATGAGATGGTGCCCCACTAGCACTACTACCCCCGGTCCTGCCTGTAATACCCAGTACTTTTGGCTATATATATTTTTGGGATTAATTAATTAAATGTGAATTAATTGGAAATTAATCCGGGTAAAATACTAGCGAGATGTGAGTTGGTATTTGACTATATTGAGTATATATGATGTTATATGAATATTGAATTATGAAATTTGTCGTGAGATTGATATACGGTAATTTGGTCATTTTATTGGGACGCGTGTGACAGTCGCGTCAGGATATAATTATTTTATTTATAAAAGAGAATTTAAATTCTATTAACCGTATGGTCTTTTTGAGAGCGCCAACGCGTCCGGAAGGGTCGAGATAGTCAGAAAACACTAGCCGGGGGTGTAGTTTGGGTCCCGGGGTATTTTTAGGCCATGCCGGCAATATAAAGGGTATTTTGGTAATTTTGTATTTTGAGGAATTAAAAATGATGAAAATTAGGAGTCTTTATCTGATTGGGAATTGACCCACTAAACCCACTAACCAACCCTTAATGACCCAATAAACTACGGAGGTTATCAAATTAGGTTTCCAACTTTCCAAAAGAAAACCCTAGCCACCATAGCCACCTTTGGAGAAGGAAGCTTATAGAGAAGGAATTCTGCAGAAAGAGAGGGAGAGAGAGCTTCATCATCGTCATCAAAATCAGAGATAAACTTAAGGCAAGTGATTTAATTCCATTTACTTTCAGAGAATGTTCCTTCCATGTTAGATAATTCAAATTTATGTTGGTTCTTGGAAGATAGTGAAAAACCCATGTAGTTTGGAACTTAGAACTTGAAATCTTGAGGAAAATTGCATGTAGAATGGTAGGTAGATGATTTTTCTGATGATATTAGTTATTGGATGAAACTAAAAAACGGATTTAAGTTGGGTTAATTCATGATTTAAAAATTTAGGGTTTATGTTCTTGAAAAATTGGGGGATAGTGATGAGCCTTGATGATTTAATGATGATTGGGATGAATTAACTCCTTAAAATACGTTAGTTTATAACCTTGTTATGAGTAGGATTGATTTGAGACCTTAAAACCTTGTTGGGACGAATTTTAGAGGAGATTTGAGGAGTAAGAATTGATGAAAAACGAAAGTAGGAAAATCTGGGCCGAAATTGGTCCCTCGTTAGAAGACCTCTCCAGGTCGTTCGAACGAGCTTCTAACGAGTTGACCAGTCGCTTCTAACGAAAGGGAACTTCGTTCGAACGAGATTTCGTTAGAAGGTACAGTTCGTTCGAACGAACTGGAATCTCGTTCGAACAGCCTCGTTCGAACGAGACTTCTAACGAGTTGGCAGTTTAGGCCTTTTTGGCCTGTTTTGATTTTGGGAGTCCCGTAAACTTGTTCGAGGATAGAGATAACTTTCCTTTGATGATATATTGATAGATTTGGGACATTTGGGTTATATTGAGGAGTAAATTATATACGAGTGATTTAAATAATGGTTAGTATGGGATTGAGACGTGGGTGTTTACCACGACGTGAGAATAAATTATGGCGCGTATAAATGTGAACCGGGATTATATAAATTATATATATTAAGTTGGTACGAGAGTGCGATATGTACTACAATTAATTACGGTGATTACTAAGATGCGTGTTTACTTAGTATTGGTATATGATTTGTGTGTATGACATACCTACCATACTTGCTATCACGGGAGGTTTGCGTTCGCTTAGGGCCCTCTAATCCTTGTGTTGCCCGGATTTAGACTAGTTACCTTGATGAACATAGGTCATAGAAAGACTTATTGGGATATTGATAAGTCCGCTGATCGTGGGAGCGTAGGTATGTGCGTGACCCATGTGATGTGACTGTGTTCGCCTCCATTATTTGTGATGTTGTTATCTGTGAACTATTCCTGAGAGATTCGAAATATGTGATCCTTATGTACGTGATGTACCGGGATGGATAGCAGAGTATGTGTGCACCGCAGCTTAGTTCTCGGGGTGCTTGTATTGTATATTTATGATGTGAATAATATACACTTAATTAATGGGAACCTTCATGTTAATACTGTGAATATAATTATGGTGTTGTTTTGAGAAAAACATAACGGGTTAATCGATAGTGAAATATATTGCACATTGAGCATCTGAGTTTACGTTAAGCCCCTACTTACTGAGATCGTTATAATGTTAATGGGAACCGTGTAATAAGGGTAGAACCTATGCCAGTCTAGCTAGATATGATGTCACTTAGCTAGTGGTTTGTGTCGTTTTAGATGGGTACTTACGTTAGGAGTGCACAGTTAGACGAGAGGTGAGAATTTCATGTGAGTGTATGTCCTAACATATACTTTGCATTTAATGTTTTAAATATTTTTAAAGCACTTGCAGGTTTTTAAAATATCTCCACATTCGGGCTCTGACCCGTTTGCTTTCAAATCTATTTTTCTTGTAAAACCATTTTAGGTGCCCAGCCACAAGGACACCATGCATAGGATATTCATTCAGGTGACGAGCTGTAGCTGTTTGTGGAAGCTACAGGAATTTGCTTTTAGATGCTTCTATCATTTGGATTCCAGATTCAGCATCTATCAGTTGTAGGGCATGTTGCCCATTTCTATTGGAGACATCTTTCCATTTCAGTTTTTTAGACTTTGGCATGTATTGTTTCAGTATTCAGTTTAGTTATTTCAGTTGTGGTTTTGTAGTGAGGAGTTTTCCTCCAGACTTTATTTACATTATGTGATGGTTACTTCGTTATGGTGAATGGTGTTATTATTCTTCATTACACTTGTTGCATGTTAATCAGACTTAAATTAAAATTGGCAACTTACTTTTTAAATACTAGGTGGTTAGTAATAATAAAATGTTTTCGACAGTGATGCTATTAACTGAGCCAACTTGGCATTTTGAATTAATTTAATAAAGGAGTAGCTACCCGGTATTTAATTAGTCGGGGTGTCACACTGCCCTGCTGGCTGGACTCTCCTGCTCTCCTGCTTCCCTGCAGATGGAAGCGGTGATCCTGACAATGTAGTAACGCAGCATTGAGTACATCAGTGAAAGTACTCAGAGATAGATTCCCTATAAGATGCTGACGGATCCTCCAAGCTAACCCATCCACAAACAACATTATCTTCTTACTATTAGTAGGTGCCTCATCTGGCACTATGGTGAGAAGTCTCGTGAACTCCTCCTCATACTCAGCAACGGTAGAGTTCTCCTGTTTCAAATTCAGTAATTTCCGCCTCATCTCAGTCTGCACGACGGGTGGAAAGTACTTGCGGTCAAACTGCTCCCAAACGACTGAATAGGGACCGTGTCCCTCTCCTCCAAGGTTGTAGTGGACTCCCACCACTGCAAAGCGGCCCCCACCAGCTTAAAGGAAGCCAATAACTGCCTTTGCACGTCAGTGCACTCATACATACGAAGATGCCGCTGGATGTCTTTCTTCCATTGGCTGACTGTGACGATATCTGAGCTACCAGAGAACTCAGGGGGATGCGCAATCTGAAAAGCATCCCTAACCCTATCCCATGCAGATGGAAGCTGTGCTGGTACTAGCGAAACTGCCTGAATCTGGGGTGGAGCCTGCTGAACCACCGCTAGCGCGGCATTCACCGCCTGAGTAACAATGGCGGCTACTTCATTAGCATTCATAGTGCCTTGTGCCGGAGCTGCTGGATGCTCGGCCTGAGCACGCCTATCCTTCGATGCACGTCTCGGAGGCATCTGAAACGTGAAGAAGTTTATTAGTCTCCAGTCATTATCAAATCCCAAATGGCTGGAGACGTAAACGTAAAAGCAGGTATACAACAATCCTAAAAATAGGGCTCTATAGCAAAAACGTTAAGCTGAAAGCGAAAATAAGCCGTACAGATCCTATGGACACTAGAACATGATGCTCTGATACCACCTGTGACACCCCGCCTAATTAAATACCAGGTGATCACTCCTTTATTAAATTAAAATCAAGGTGAACAGTTGGTTCATTCTTAGCATCACTGTCGTAAAAATAACTTTTTCAAATTTAACACCCTATTTGATTAAGCTAAGTGTCAAAACCATTTTTTTTAACATTACTTTCCAAATTTTATTTTGAAAATAAAGATTTAATTATCTACAACAATTCAATATTTAAAGAATCACACCACAATAATCCTGGAACATATAATCCAATTAATTTAAACATTCAACAACTAAACCCCAGCATTTAAAACTTAAAGTAAAACATACATGCTGAATAAATCCCAAAGTACTAGAAATAACTGAAATACAAATGTCCTAATAAAACAGATAAATAGTGGAAAGGACGACACATGCCCAATAAGGAGAATGATAGAAGTGGAATCAAGTAAATGAAATCGTCTAAGCAAGTGGCCTGCAACTCCCACCTAAGCTGCAGCACGTTCCTTCCAAGGGATCCTAAACAAGACGCCCATGTGGCTGGGCACCTGTAATATATACATATATATACAAGAGAGAAAGAGGAATAGAAACGCGTCAGAGCCCGATAGTGTATATGATTTAAAAATTCGTTTAGCAAGTATTTAAATTGATACAGGCCAATGCAACAACATATTAGTTCGACACTCTCTTGAGAAATTCTCGCCTCTCTTCTAATATGCACTCCTATCGCACTAACCTTCCCAATGGTTTATCTCATCATATATCACACTATCCTTCCCCGAGGATTTAACTTATCTTAGGTGACTCTCAAAATTTAAGATTTAACAACATCGTGGTTTAAAAAGGATAATTTTATTTAGTACAAAATGCTCATTTTAACTTTATTGATTCATAAAGTTTTTTTCAATATCATATTATACTTTTCAAAACAAGTATTTCCAATTTGAGTCATTATACATGTCTTACTTACCATAACACAGTAGGCAGTTTTCTATATTTCAGAAGTTCATATATATATATTAAATACTCGTATAATATATATATTCTAACAGCACCCCACATAAAATTTTATGGTGCGGGCATACTCTGCTATCCAATCCCCGTATCAATCGTACTAAAGGGAATACAAGTTCGGAATCACTCTCGAACTCGAACTGTATAAATACATACACAAACAATATTGAGGCGAAGCATAGTTTCCAAGTCCAAGAGGTCAGTACATACCCTCACGTCTCTTAGGACCGTGACTACCGATTCGATAGCCTGTACCTAGGATTTCTATCTTCTAGGGTACGAGTCAATATCCCCCATAAGGCATACGAGATAAGATCGTCCCAGCGCGAAAACCTCAGGGATAGCAAGTAGCGCGGGCATGATTTTCACAAGTATATAATATATGCATACACAATCATATAAATATACCACTTTTATTATATCAATTTAGGTTTGTCCAATAACCCACATTCACAACATTTATCCTTATTTTCCCATTATTATTTATCAAGTATAATGGTTCGTTTCTAACTTTAATTCGAAGGGTTTTTCCAACTTACTACGTAACCCTCATGGACTCTATTCTTCCAAATGTACAATTCAGTAGATATCCATTTATGTTCCAACGTAACTCTCTCTTACGTGTTTATCCCCTTTAATATATACTTACATTATCCCTTATGCAAAATATCCCAAAAATATAGATTTCGCCTTACATTAAAGGATTTTGAATTTTATTTTCAAAGATGAGAATTTCAAACGGTTTCGAAATCGGAATTAAAATGGGGTTTTAATTGAATTTTTATTATCTCTAAGTGTCATCAAAACATAAAACTGTCTAGCAAAAAGAAATATTAAAAAATATTGAACGGTCTGATCGAGCTGAATTTTTTTCTGTAGCTTCCTCTCGTTTTCAGCTAATTCTCTGTAAAATTTCATCCAATTCCAACGGTCCGATCGTCCGAAATAAATTTTTTTTTTGTATTTGTATCTGATTAGAACTATTTTCTTAATCAAACTCTTAATCCTTTACATGACAAAGGGTTTCCAGAATATCATATAAATCATCACTACATGAAAATTTCCCATCTCAAATTGGGTTTTTCTTCCATAAATCTCATCCTAATAACTCCTAAACTAATATGGATGATGCATCAACGAAATAAGCAAGATAAACACTTGCCTGGGATTTTCAGAAATCTGGTTTGGTGTTGAATTTGGTGTGGTTGCGTTCCCCGTCTCGCGATCTACGCGTTGGCGGTGGCGGCGGTGCAAACGGGTGAGTTTTGAGCCTTGGAATGCCTTGAGAGCTCTCTCCTCTCCAATGGTCGTTCTAGTGTTTTGAGTTATCTAACCCTAGGAGATAACCTAAACATCTGATATAACCCCTTTAATTCTCGTGGGTTTAATTACCCAAAAATATAAAATGACTAAAATGCCCTCCCGAGGTACTAATTAGGCCTAAAAACACCCCGAGACCCAAATCAAACTCCCGGGTATACTTTTCTGACTATCTTGACCCTTCCGGACGCGTTGGCGCACTCAAAACGACCATACGAACTTAAAAAATATTTACTTTTATTTATCAATATTTAGTCCCGACGCGACACGGGCGCGTCCCGACTCAAATTTCTAAAATTATCATTTTATTCACTCGTGACATTTAATATGGCGACTATTATATATTACCTTGCTCATTAGTAATATTCAACAAATTTTCCCATAATTACTAACTCTCATCACGTTAATAATTATAACATAATTAATTTCCGGATTTTTATTAAATAATTAATTCACATTAAATTTAATAAATCCCCAAATTAATATAGCATAAAAATACGAGGTATTACACTTTTGAGTTGGAAAAAAACAAGAAGAATCATATGTTTGTTTGGCTGTAAATTATATAATGCACCGCGCTCATGTATATATTAATTTGTAACAAACTGGTGTCATGATTAATTTGGTAGCCAGACAGTTACATCTCACATCGTCTAGAGAGTTACATCTCACATCGTCTGGATAAAGGAAAATAATGATTCATATATGTAGACTCACACTCTTCTAACACCGAGGCCTTTTAAGATCCACTGATAAGGCATGTGGTTTATGACCACATGTTAGGGGCTCAAATTCCATTGGCACCAGTTTGTGGATGAGTCGGAATAAAATCTCATACCGATATGAAAGAAGATTAAATTGGGGACAATATCGATGGTGGTTGCTTAAACACCTTGCAAACTTTCAATTACCCACCAACGCTGGATGTTTATTATATAAAAAATGTTGAAATGGTCCTATTCTCCCACATTTTACTAAAAAAAATCAAAAATAAATTACCAAATCAGTACACAATATCCAAAGATTTCCTAAATCAATCCACAATATATGATCAATTTGGAAAATCTAATTCTCCTACTAGCTAGCTTGGAGGAGAATGTGAGATATTCCAAATAGATCCAATATTGTGGATTGGTTTGGGAAGTCTTTTGGAGATGAACTTTTCTGATATATTGTATTAGAATGATCGTTTTGACATTACCACTATTTTATATTTAGCCTCCATTGGCTGGATGAGGAAAATGGAACAGTTACAAACAGTACCATAAATCTAATGCAATAAATTTGCATCCACAATGACCATAAATACATGTATACATACTACAATTAAGTGATATCACTGAACAATCCAATTACTTTCAATCCTATCGATCATAATACAAATTACATAGTACGTTCCTACTGAACTCAGATGGCTAATCTTGACACTTCAAAATTGGTGGGCTTTTAGGCTCTACTATTTCCGTGAAATGTCAATGAATACAGCCATAAAAATTTAAGTAGCAGGGCAATTAGTTCTCGGATTTAATTTTTACAGCTATGTACATGTCATCACTTGTGACTTCTCTATCCAGTCTTGTTGGGTAAGAAATAATGAGCAATACTAGAACCTCGTTTCACAGTATTAGCCCGTTTGTGAGGCCGCAGCCACTCCCGCACTTCTTCCTGTATTTCTGGAGGTAACTCATTAATCACAGCGGGATCAATTTCATCAACCTTGTAACTCCATGTGTCCATTCTCCCTCCATTTTGACTGGAGTTGTTTGCACCCCTTAAGGTCCCAATCTCTACATGCACGGTATTAGAACAGCCATTACCTTTTGATTGAGAGCCTATAAGTAAATTCAACACGTGTGCGTGTGAGAGAGAGAGCTCTAAAAAATTAGTAATTTCTCCTTGAATTCCTTCTCTTTCTTCTGTTCAAAGCTACTCAATTCTTTTGTTTTGATTTTCCTATGTGTTTTTCTCCTTTTCCCATGTTATAGGTGGTCCCTACATTTATTGAAAAAATGGTCATTTGACTTTGGCCCCCATTTGTTATGGTGTATATCACTTCAGGTACCAAAGTTAAATGTATTATCACTTTGGTACCAATTTCACTTTTTGCAATACTTCCGTGGAAAAAAATGTTACGAAAAGGGAAACAGTGTAAAAAATGTGAGCAAAAAGTAAATATGGTACCCAAAGTGATGATACGTTAAAGTTTGGTATCCAAAGTGATATACCACATAACAACTGGGGGCCAAAGACCAAATGACCCTTAAAAACGGTGGAAAGTAATATTACCCAAGGACGAAGATGCTTTAGTTTCTTGGACAGTATTTACATGCTCCTGCTTGTTGCGACTTTGAAAGAATTTGAGGATAGAAGATGCTCCCTGCAACATATGTACACATTTTAAATAATCGAATACATCTAGAAATGACAGTTCATTGCTGGAAAGATAATGTTTTGAAAGGGAAAAAAGTGAGCTCATATTTCAAGTTTTATAATCGATTTTCACTACAGCAATTTGTCTGAATACATTTCCGACAAACGTTTTGAAACTAGTCTATGAATCCAAAAACAACATTTTTGTCAAAGGATATATTTGAAACCTTTTCGTGAGATGTCTTTCCTTTCTGATCATGCCGTCTCATGCCATCTAGTGTATACTTCATTCTATTTTCTTCTCCGTGGAGTTCTGATAGTGGCTCAGCTTGCTTCAGTATTAGAGAGTCATCAGCTCCTAAATGAATACCTCCTTAAATTATACGAGGGAGAGAGAAATAAAAACAAAACAAAAAAAGAAAAGAAAAGAAAAGAGAGAACAATAGCCAGCGCAACACATAAACCACCTGAGGGTGATAATAATGAAGTTTCTTCAGCAAGGTCATCTTCTGCCTGCTTCGATGAAGAGCAAGATGGATCCTGGTCATGAGTATATCTCATGGCTACACACATGTCCTACAATACAAAAACTTTGGCATGTTAGAAACATAAAAGGCATGAAAATCATGGTCAATGCAACACGGCAGATGATTATCCAATCAATTGAGTAATCTTTGTACTTCGGCGGTTATGATTGTATAAACATTGATTGGATATTTTTTAATGTGAAATGGGTCGGAAGGGAAAGGAAGAACTTTTTATTAAGTGGGGCTTAGTGAAATAATCTAAGAAAAATAAGGCATTAGCCAACTCTTTATAAGAGAAATAATTTTTTGCATCGCAATTGTGGAGCTTACCTTCTTTAGCATAACTCACTATGGCACTCTATTATATTGGGATTAAGTATAGGATGCAAGCCATGAGTAGGATTTATTGGCGATAGGGGAAGTCTTCTCCTAGTCCTTGAAATTTTATCTCAGGGTATCTTGTCTTTTTCACGGATTTATCAGCTTTAAGGTGGGAAAGAGATCTAAAATTCATCTTTTAGAGGATGTGTGGTATTTGATTCTTCTTTGTGATCTTTGTTTCCAGGTATGAATACTCCATCTTTAAATCAACATACATTCATTTCTTATCTTGTTTGTGTTGCTTCTTCTCGTGTTTGGTCATGGTATCTATCTTGTAGAAGGAACTTGAACAGGGAATAGCTTCTTGACATGCCATCAATACATCTTAATTGCTGAACCATTGCCATAGTATTTTCTTTTGTGGATCTCAATGAGTCGTATATGCCTTAAAGGATTACTCAAAGTATGAAACCCTTAAGAACTCTGCTAAGCTGCTATCATTACTTTGTAAAAATGAGTTATTCATATATTAGGTCATTGCATGCTAGGCTGCTATTATTATTTTGTAGAACCGAGTTATTGAGAAGATAGGTAGGCTCAGTACTTGTCCCATAAGTATTAAGGAGGCCAAACACTGCCTTGGTCAATAAAATTGATGGGAATCCATTGCTATTTTCCTGTTACTTTCCATTTTATTTCTACTTTTTGTTCTTTTTTAGGCATTTTCTTTCATTAATTAGCCCCAAGCATGTTTGGGACTAATTAGGTATTCTTTTATTTCTTAGTTGATCCCTTTAGTCATTTTAGCTAATTACTTGATTAGCAAGTAATTCAGCCCCTATAAATACCCTTTGTATTCTCATTTGTACTTGGCTTCCATTCTTGAAATATAAGAAATCTCTTATTTTCTCTCTAGAAATCTTATTTGCTTGATTTTTAGCCATTGACGTGTAGTTTACGTGAAATTGATATCAGAGCGAGGTGTCGTTCCCCAATTGGTGTATTGGTGTGTAGATAATCAAAATCGTACACTACTTTTCAATGGCCCCAATGAAAATGAATCGGATTCATGAGGAGGTTAATCAAGAATTAAGAGAGAAACTAGCAAGAATGGAAGAGAAGAACGATAGAAGAAAAGAAGAATTGGCACAACGACAACAAGAACAAACCCTAATTCTGTCTCAAGATTTTAACCAAAAATTCGAAGCCCTAATGCAACAATTCTTCAAATCCCAAAACCCTAATCCCTCTCAAGAAACCCTAGTTCCAAATCACCCTCAAGAAGACAATCGAAGGGCTGGAAAGCAACTCGAAATCACCCACATGTCTGAAACAGAGGATTCCGATGCTATACAGCACAAGAAAAGGCAACAGGGACTGCTGAAATTCCCTACCCACCATCCGTCACTGCTGAGTTAACCATAGGGGCTGGCCGACATCATGCGACCCTCAACCCGGTAGTTGGCTTTGGTTCCTCTGCCGCCAGTCAACAATGGTTTTGCTGCTGCTCCAAACCCGGCACAAAAAGACAATCGACATGTTGTCCAATCCTTCTCAACCCCAAATTTTTCCCATCCCGGTATGGAACCCTCAACTCTATACCCAAAACGACCTTTAAACCTTCAAAACCCTCATTTCTACCCAACCAACACAAAAAAAAAATCACATACCTGCTGTCCCAATAGAAACCCTAGTTCAAGAACCACATTGTGTACATTCCGACCCCGGCCGTAAAGCCCAATCTGAACCTGGACCCCATTATCATTTTTTCAACCAAAATTTAAACCCTAATTTTACCCAAGAATGTGCACCCACCCAAAAATTAACCCCACCCGAGTTACCCAAAATCCCAAATGCAATTCCCCTCAACCATCCACCCAATCTCAACCCTATTTGACCACCCGAACCATATGATTTTGGTATTTTTGAATACCAAAACATAGATCCGCATTTGCATCCTCATGCACCACCATACATACCACCTCCCCCATCTTCACATCACACACCCTCCCATCATGACCTCTCTCTACTTTACACCGACGTAGCGTCTTTCGAGTGGATTCCCACTCCCGGCGGCCATCGCCCCATTCCACTACGGGATCGTCATTGCTTCTATTGTGGAGAACGTGGCCACTTAATTGGCCTGTATCCCCACTATCAGCGCGGTCCCCCAGCACCTCCCCTGGCTCCACATGTTCATCCTCTTCATCCACTACCTGTACAGATGCCACCGATAACGGTTGATCTTGTTGCACCTGTGCCGGGTGATGTGATGGGTTTCGGAGCTCATCAGGATGGAGACCCACTTGTATTAGCACTTCAGATGCTTTCTCGGAGTCTCCATGGGGACATACGCATTGATATTCCTATGTTTGATGGCAGATTATCCCCAGATGATATGATTGATTGGTTGGCGGCTATGGAGACAGTCTTTGACAACAAGCGGGTTCAGGGCCGCTCGTGTGTCCTTCTCGCTGCCACCAAATTTCAGGGGTTTGCCCGAGTTTGGTGGAATGACCTTTGTTACCGTAGGACGGTTGCAGGACTTCCTCTCATTCAGGACTGGCTCGACCTCAAGGCTGCTCTTCAGGTCTCATTTGTACCCCCGACATATGGGTGTGATCTCTTTGCGCACATCCAGTCCCTCAGAAAGGATATGTCTTCAGTGGTGGATTATATAGAGCGGTTTCAACTCCTTTACACTAGAGCTCGTCTTCCCGAGACTGAGGATCAGCGGATCAGCCACTATATTCTGGGGCTCCAGCCACATATTCAGCGAGATCCTGGATTAAGAGAGATACCGACCATTCTAAAGGCAGTAGAGTATGCTACGAAGGTCGAGGCCTATCATGCAGCGCCTACAGCTCCTCCAGTGCCCCGACCTCCACCTTCGTTGGTTTCTGCTCCTCCTACAGTATCAGCTTCAGCATCGTCTACCACTACTTCCACTGCGACGCATTCAGGACCTCCCATATTCCGGAGCTTTAAATGCGGCAACGTGGGGCATAGAGCTTCAGATTGCTCTCTTCCACGTCAGAAGGCCCTTTTAGCGATGGATCAGACACCGGAGTACCTTGATGACACTGAGCATCCACCTGACCATGCATTGATTAGGGTTTTAGAGGGTGACTCCGTTGGTCTTCCCCTTTAAGTTCGTGGACGAACTCCTTTTGAGGACGGGAGAGTGATGGGAATCCATTGCTATTTTCCTGTTATTTTCCATTTTATTTCTATTTTTTGTTCTTTTTTAGGCATTTTCTTTCATTAATTATCCCCGAGCATGTTTGGGACTAATTAAGCATTCTTATATTTCTTAGTTGGTCCTTTTAGTCATTTTAGCTAATTACTTGATTAGCAAGTAATTCAGTCCTATAAATACCCTCTGTATTCTCATTTGTACTTGACTTCCATTCTTGAAATATAAGAAATCTCTTATTTTCTCTCTAGAAATCTTATTTGTTTGATTTTTAGCCATTGACGTGTAGTTTACGTCAAAAATACTTGCTAAGTTTCAATTTCTTGAAGTATACAATTTGTTTTTAATATACTTCTAAATTTATATATTTATTGACTCTAAATTCTTGAAGTTTCAAAATTTACAACATTCCTGTCTCATAAAAAAAAGTAAGATTCTACTTTTAAAACATTTTTTTGATAAAGTAAGATCAATTATTAATTTAGATTACAAGAGACTTCCAAACTTAACTTTAATGATATTTTTTATATATTGAAAGAAAAAATCAAATTTAGTGGTTCGAGTCGCGGAAACAGTGTACATCTACCCCCCCCCCCCCCCCCCAAGTACCCCGCAGTGGCGGGAGCCTCGTGCACTAGGTTTGCCCTTTTATGAGTGCATACGTATAATCAATGCGCTGAGTTAGACACAGAATAGCGTTCCGATTACGTACATCCTCATTGTATCCCCTACCGGGGGAGATAACATACTCGTACCACATACCAATCAGTTGGGGCAGCACTGGTTAAAGAGGGTATAAAGGATGTCTCTAACTTCTTGTCAAGGGTTCAATTTCTGGTGTTGTGGATGACAAAGATCCCGTAACTATCTCCTAGCTCACTCGGTCAACCGGAGAATATGGAACAACCTCCAAATCAAATCAAGCTATTTCTCAGGAACTACCCAATAAACCCCTGGTTACCACTTACCCGTAACACTGTTGAAAGAGTCCAAACTCTAGTGGGTCTCTTATGATAACCATGTTACCCTTATATATGTCCTACTGTATCAAAATACTCTGAGAAGAAGTTTTGAAATATATATCATTTTGTTCTCTCTTAACAGTAGCTCGATATCCTCTTTAACGGTATCAGAGCCTTTCTCCAATGGCTGCTACTTCCTCTTCCTCATCCCTCTGTCTTTCGGCAAGCAATCTACACCATTTTATTGCTATTGTTCCATAAAAACTTTCATCCACAAACTATCTAATCCGGAAAACACAACTTTATCTCCTAATTTAAAGTCTGAAACCTTCAGACCACCTACATGAAAAAAGACCAGCAACTCTCAACAAAGAAGGTGCGAATGAGGAATGGGATAATACAGATTTGTTGTTAAAAAGCTTGATCACAGGAACTTTATCTGAAGAGGCATTGAGCCACATTGTTGGCTTAAACACGGCACAAGAGGTGTGGTCTCGTTTGGAGGAGGTGTACCTCCAAGCTACCAAAGAGAGTGAGCTCCAACTCAAACGTCAACTTCAGGTACCAAAAATGATGCCGTTTCCCTTGACGAGTATCTTATAAAATTCAAAAATATTTGTGATAATTTGGCCGCGATTCAAAAACCCGTCTCCGATGAAGATAAGACAGACTGACAGTCCAATTATCTCATTGTCTTGGCAAAAAGTATGATTATATTGTCACAGTCATGTTGGCTAAGCCACCTTTTCCCACATTTGCTCAATTTATTTCTGCTCTTCAAAATTTTGAGCTTCACAACGCTTTAACTGAATCTGAAAATTCAAGGGACACAAATCAAAATTTAGCATATGTTATACAACATGAAAATGGGCAAGACAGATTTCAAAATCGTAAAAAAGGAGGGCAACACTTTACCTCAAAAGGAAAAGAATTTACTCCCTATAGTCAGTATGGGAGGCATTCACAAGGCCCACGCCACAATTTACCTAATGGCCCTCATCCTTCCTTAGGTTTTTCCCCACGACCTAACAAACCCCACCCGAAAATCCCAAAGCTATGCTCCCTCGCAATCATCATCGATGCAATGTCAAATATGTGGAAAAACCAATAACACTGCACGCATGTGTAAGTCAACAAGAACTTACCGCAAGCTCTCGTCTCCACAAACTTGTCTGACGCATCTCATGACTCTACCTCGTACATTGACACGGGGGCTACATCTCATATGACATCCAACACAGGTAATCTACTTTCTTACACAACAATTATAATGGTTCATCTAGTGTCCTTGTTGGCAATGGTTCTCCGTTGGAAGTCACACATATCGGTAATACCTCTTTACACTCTACACATGGCAAGCTAGATTTACATGATGTTCTAGTCGTTCCTCAACTTACAAAAAACCTCATTTCTGTTAGTAAACTAACCAAACAGAACTCATGTATTTTTGAATTTTCTGATTCTGATTTTAAGACAAGGGTCGGGACACGGGGAGAATACTAGCCACAAGCCATAACAAAAATGGACTCTATGCGTTAGATGAACAAGGGGACGAAGTAGCACTTCTTGCAATAAAGTCCGGCAAAGCTCCTTCGGATGTATGGCAGCAAAGATTGGGACCACCACACTCCAAAATCATTCATCATCTGTCCGCCCACTACAAAATTAATGTCAGCAGTTGGATGAAGCGTCCCAATATTTGTAGCAGTTGTCAGATGGGCAAAAATTGTCGATTATCATTTCCTTTATCTAATAATGTTGCATCTTCTCCTTTGGATTTAATTCATTGTGATTTGTGGGGACCGGCACCTGTTGAGTCTATTCAGAAATTTCGATATTATGTAATTTTTATTGATGACTGCACTCGTTTCACTTGGCTGTATCCTTTACGACGGAAATCTGATTTTTATGCTATATTTCTTTGTTTACAAAAATTGGTGGAAAATCAATCCTCATAAAATTAAAAAATTTCAATGTGATGGTGGTGACGAATTTAACTTGGGACATTTTCTTACGCATCTTGATAGTTGTGGCATCCAACGACATATTTCATGCTCTCGCACGCCCGAACAAAATGGCGTTGCCGAATGTAAACATCGTCACCTTGTGGAAACTAGATTAACCCTTTTATTTCATGCCAATATGCCTGAGCAAATTTGGATTGAGGCGTTCTTAACTGCGGTTTATCTTATCAACCGATTACCCTCACCCACTCTTCACATGGATACTCCATTTTCCAAGTTGTTTGGGCGGCAGTCAGATTACAAATTTCTAAGAATTTTTGGGTGTCATTGTTTTCCCTATTTGAGGGCGTATTCTTGCAACAAATTTGATTATTAATCATATCCATGCGTGTTTGTGGGGTATAGTAGAGAACACAAGGGGTACCTTGTTTACATCCATCATCTAAAAGGGTCTTTATTTCCCGTCGTGTGATTTTTGACGAATCGGTTTTTCCTTTTGCAGATTCAGTGTCAAATTCTAACAATGTGGACCGTGGCATTACATATTCAGATTTTTCCCTACATATTCCACCCATTACTACCAACCCATCACCTAACACACAGGGCACCCCACCTATTTTTCTTCTTACTCTTGCCAGCCCCGCAACTGAACTCGGACAAGCCACTGCAATTTCTCATGCAGTGCCTGTACAGCCCAGCCCACCAAATCCACTCACCACCTACAGCCCCTCTCCCTCAACACCTACTGCCAACCCGCCACAACCTTTATCTCCTCCCACACCAATTGAAATTGATCCTCTCATTTCTTCCAACCTCCCTGCCATCCCATTAACTGTTCAGTTACCTATTCCTCTTCCCCCAACACTTAACACCCATCCCATGATTACACGACGCAAAGCCCAGGACACCCGCCAGTCTCTTCTTGCTCTCAGTCCCGGTGATCCCACTGAACCTACGTCTGTCAAAACCGCTTTACAGTCTCCTCATTCACTAGCTGCTATGCGCGACGAACTCGAGGCACTCCATTCCAATAATACTTGGATCCTCATTCCACGAACACCCAACATGCATGTGATTGAGGGCCGTTGGGTCTTCAAAACAAAACTCAAAGCCGATGGTTTTATTGAGCGGTTCAAGGCTCGCCTTGTTGCGAAAGGCTATAGTCAATTAGCCGGCATTGAGTTTGATGAAACTTTTAGTCCTGTCATCAAACCCACCACTATTCACCTCGTCCTTTCTATTGCTTCATCTCACGCGTAGCCTATTCGTCAATTAGATGTTAAAAATTCATTTTTACATGGCACTCTTAAGGAACGTGTGTATATGGAACAACCGTGGTGTTTCACCGACAATCATTTCCTGATCATGTTTGTTGTTTGAGGAAAGCTCTTTATGGCCTTAAACAGGCCCCTCATGCATGGTTCGACATATTTAGTCAATTCTTGCTACACTTGGGTTTTATTTGCAGAGGTGCGGACTCTTCACTATTTGTCTTTCGCATATCATCGGTTACTATCCTTATTCTTGTCTATGTGGATAATATTATTGTTGTCGGGTCTTATTTGTAATAGTTATATGGTGCGTTATGATATATTTAAACAATGTAGGGTACTTATGTAATATCTGAAACTTATTAATATAAATAGAAAGTGATGGGGAGAATGAAGGCGTTCATTCATTCATTCCCTGTTTGGCTGATTTCTCTCTTCTCATTATCTTCCTTATTATGTAAATTGTTAATCTCATAAATCTAACATGGCATCTGGTGCGTAAATTTCTAAGGGCAAGTAGTACAAACCCTAGTTTGTGTGTAGAGTTTGGAAAGATTTAAAGATGGGAGTTGTTTGCAAGGGTGTAGGATTAATCACACCCACAACTTCCGCTCATCCAACTCCATGGTGAGTTGGCTGGAGATTGCAAGGGGCAGCGCACCTAGTCTCCCAAGTTGGGACAATGGGGCTAGATCCTCTCGTATAGCCTTGGGTATAGGGTCGTACGTTTGGTGTGATGGCGTAATAATTTCCATATGATGTTGTTTTGAGGATATAGGGTTGGGACGTCCTATAACTATAACTAGTAGTGTCACGAGTGATCACGAAGGTAATAGGGATAGGCCTTCATACTTTGGACTATGTATAGCCCTGTATGATTTGGATGTGAATGAGGTATACTCACTTGGATATTGGATTGTGTGATTCCCATTTATTTATACATTGTGAGGCAACTAGGGACATATAACTGGAACTATAAATTAAAAATTGTTAAAATAAAGAATACTTAAGTAAAAGTTGAAATCATGTATGATGAATATCATTCGGGATTGGGATTAGTACCGCATGCTTATCTAGGTTGCTTGGGTTGGGATAACTTAAAATAACCTAATATTGGAGGAAGATGTATTTTTATTATGAAAGCCCAAATGTAGTGATATTTTTATGCGATGTAGACTTGCAAGGTTGAATCCTCTCTGCAGGTCGAAGGCCGCAGCCGCAACATCAAACTTAAGCCTTTGAAGTTGGATTCCTAATATATAGGTGTCGAGCATGCAGCTCAATTTCATTACAATATTTATTTCCATAACGTTATGTAGTCAGCTTGTTATTTATTCAGTTTTATTCGAGTCAGAGATTTTATGAGTTTATCTATATTTGAGTTAGATTACTATTCAAGGATTGGATATCGGATTATCATGAGTTACTTATATTATAGTGTTGGGATTTTATTTCCTTGTGGATGGATAATATCATTGACGTGTCATTTATTTATCTTAATGTTATTTAACATTGTTATCATTCATATCATTACTTATTTATCTCGGTCATGCTTAAACTGTTATTAATTGCTTCGACTCTCGTATTATTTGTGTTCAGTACTGATCAATCTAGTTAGATATTTTATGGGGTGCCACAATATTGATTGTTTTAAAGGTCAAATTTGAGGGGTTTTGGGTTGAGTGAGCCCAAAGGCAATGGTGGGAGTTGCTCCACCACTTAAACCTACATAATTATGGGCCAAGGACGTTGTCAAAAGGGTCATATTGTCATAATCTACCAAATAGCAGAAGGGAGGTCGCATCGTCACTTTCAACTTCATTTAGTTCACAATCTTCAAGGAGTTCAACATACCCACCCCCTAGCTCATCGAAACATTCTTCAACGCTACTCCAATCGTCGTCACCAAAGTTGGTGATGGCTAATGCGATTCCGAAGAAGGTGGCGACTAGTGAGCATGGTGGTGCAGAAGACAGGTAGTACATTGGTGATGGTGGTAAATATGATGGAAGGTGGTGGTGGATTGGGTAGGTGGTGGCGGTGGTATAAGAGAAGCGATTGGGATCTTAACCCGAGTCCCAATCATACCACCCCAAATTCATGACCAAACTACCACATAAGGTGCGAAAAGGGGTAACAATATTTATAGGGGATGGAGGGTAAAGAGATTCTTAAACTACTTTGGGAATGATTTAGATCCCAATATAGGGTCACTCATGGAACATTCTACAATCCTATTATTACATATGGGCCAAAGTGCCCCCACTATCACTTGTGACTAATATAGTATTAACTAGATATGATAATGTTCTTTAAGGGAATATAGTATTAACTAGATATGATAATGTTCTTTAAAGGAATATTTTCTTATTACAACAATAGAATAAATATAAAATTACAATTAGCACTATTTTTTGTTCTTGGCTTGACTCCATGTGTACGTCACTTCCCCGCATACATCACATACCTAAATATCTATGGTTTTTGTAAGAGTATTATATACCCATGTGTCTCGCTTTGTTGGCCTTCCTTATTTCGGTTTCCAAAACACATTTTTATGTCCGTCGTGATCTTTGTTCTACCAGAAAGCTTCAGTGTTTAAGATCTTGATGCCAACCTTTTTCAACCTCATCATCACATTTAGGAGCAAAGGTCAAATAACCTAAGGACATCGTTTATTGGTTATGAAATTAAAATGATGAAATCTTTAGTGTGTTTGTGTTTGTCGTCTCCAAATATCGTAGTATATTTTGTACATAAAAATCTACTTTCAAAAAGATATTTGTGTGAAAAACACATAACATTCGTTGTAGCGAAGCTTTGTTTCACTGGTCGCGAATGGGTTGGGTTTTTTGTGGCAAATCTCTGTGTCTGGACGCGACTGGCTTCGCGGATGATTCGCTGGCGTACTTTTGTCGTCATTGGTTGCACCCTGAGTCAAATTTATCTTATCCGCAACCTTGTGTCGCTAAGGTTTCGCATCAACAAGCTAAACTTCGCATCCGCGAATAAACCAAATTTCAGTCTTTTGGCGGTTCAAAGATTTTTTTGGAGATCTTACTTAACAAACACATTTTTAGCTACCACATAATAGTCACCGTCTCTCAAAGCACGGTGGGGTTTGCGTGGCTTAGCTTGATGTGAGGATTTTAAAATTATTTGACTTATTTCAAAATTTGTTCAAGAGAGCAAATTTTATCAAGAGAAAAGCTAGAGTTTTTAGTTCTTCCTTTTGAAGAACTTAAAACAATTTAGGAAAAGAAGCCAACTTCGTCCTTGTCCGTCTTTTTTATCTTTCTCTTCTTTGCAATTGATCAACTTCTCTTGGTTGATCAACAACAAAGAGAAGAATATTTAGGAGCCAACATACACTTTTGTCACTCCAAGTCTTTTTATAACTTAAGATCTTTATTCCTTTGGAGATTTATGATCGCGTGGTTCATTTTACGGGTTTAATCAAGAATGGAATCAAGAGGCACTGCATTATAAAGAAGAAAACTACGAGTTGGTTCGAGGATAACATTAATCAGGTTAATCAAGCTATCAAATATGTTGAGATCCTCGTCGACGTTACAAAGGTCTCCAGCTTGCTAGGAATTTGTGAAAAAGGGTGAGAAGTGATGCGAAAGGAGTGTAATACACATATTTCCTCTGTAACTCTTTACTACGTTTTTAGTGAGAGTGTTGCATTGGCACGAGGTTTTTTCCTATAATTGGGTTTTTCCACATACATCGGGTATTATGTGTTTATTTATTTTTCTGCATGATTTATCGTTCATATGCATAATAAGATTAAAATATTAATCATTTGTAAATCTTGTCACAAATGTTTTGAAGGTGTGCTCTTAATTTTAGCATGACTAAAATTTGAAAATAAATTTTAATTTGGTGTATTCTCTGTTTTGGTACGCAAAACGCACTCTCAGTTTTATTTGTCACTAACACATCCAAGAGTGTTGGTGATATAAACGCATCAGAAATATTTACAACAATGATATTTAAAAATGTGTGTTTCACTTTCACTCATTCATTTTCCGAAATAAAGTGACTACAGTTATTGGCTAAGGGACTTATTTATAGCCTAAAAGTATTTTGCTAGTCAATATAATCTAAAATGGGTAAAAATACCAAAATAAAGCACTGAAGGAATATTAACCTCAACCTAAAATACTGAATAAAAACTAAATAGCCTAAAATGACACATAATAAAAATTAACAATACACAATTAAATCCTCATGACCTCTCGTATACATTACTCTTCCCCCACTGAAAAGAAGCTCAACCTGAGTGATGGAAAGGGTGGGAGATTGTCATCGGAATCGCACACACATCATTGCGCCACCCCACCCTAATAAGAGAAGTCCGATATATCGGTTAGCAAGAGGGCGAGTGACCAACAATCACAACCATGGCTAACGAACATGAACTTGTCCCCAAACTTCCCACGATGAGAGTAATCATGCCTACTCAACGGAGGAGGCCAACAAATATATGAGTCAGGAAAATCATGATCAACACCTTCATCTTCGATATCCAAAATACATGTTAGAATGGGATTCAAAGCATCCCAAATCGGATCCGCGCACCCGAAAACAACCACATCAAGCCCACGCAACAAATCAATCTCTGAACAAATTCACAAACATGAAGAACCAACCCTAACCTCAATAAGATCATTTTCATTCCCAAAAGATCATCTCCATTCCCAAAGGATGGGAAGAAGTCACCAACACGATATGACTCCATGTCCCGAAAGTGAGTGTGAGTCACCCTGCCACCCGCGGCAAAAATATCGAAGAAATCTCTCATACTCAACCTAATCAATTCTCCCCGAAAATGGGAAAGAAATCCAGAGATCAAACACCACAACCACTCGAAATCTGACTTGAGTAACCCAGCGATCCCCGAAGAATATATCCAAAAAATCCCCAAATAGAGTGCTCAAAGAAGTGCTCAATAATCCTCATCAGTTAAGGATAGTTTATAAATCATCACAAGTCAAAATTCACTTCAAAATCACGGTACTGATTTCACAAATCAAATTTCATAACTATCACACAAAAACACTACCTCAACATTTAAACCACTACAAATAGAATTTATCACAAATCAAATATTTATTTAAATCTATAACAAACCCAAACACTACTTTTGGAGGTGGAGCAAAGCATCTGCATATTTGTAAACTAATTTACAAATCATATGATTGAGATTGGGTTTAACCACTACTCGTTTTTTTATAATATATGAATACCAAAAGACCGATTACAAACCCTTTTCAGAAATGATTTATAAATCGATTTCAGTGATTGAATCGATTTGCAAATCGATTTCAGCTAGCCCTAACGTAAGAGAGAGAGAGAGAGAGAGAGAGAGAGAGAAACGCAGCGTATAGTGAAAGGAGGGAGGCGATGTTGTCATGCCAATGAGAAGAGGGAGTTGCCCGTGAGAAAATGGACAAGCCGCCAGTGAGAGGAAGGTCGAGACTGTGAGGTGAGGGACTAGAAGGGAGCGGATGAGTAGAGATCCAAATTGGATGAGGAAAATAAAGCTAACCCTAAACTTATAAATATATACAAGGGTAATTTTGTAATAATACACTTAAGCGGGTCGGGGTCAGGGTTTTTATACACCAAAACCAAACCCACCTCGACCCCGACCCCTACGTGTTTTTTCTATTTTCAGCCCCAACCTGAACCGTTTATTTACCCAAAAAATCCCCCCACTAGGGGCGGGGGAGGGGCCCGTTGCCATCCTTCACAGAGGGGAGATGGTTGCAAGACTCGAAAGGAAAGGATGTCTCACTAAAGGCCAACCGAAAGGCAACATCATTAGCGGATGCAGGTAGCCTAGATATCCTATACTCATGTTGGACTTCCTCGTACTCCACTTTTCAGACCGCCGATTGTCTTAGTGCATTCAATTGTCCTCAAATGTCATACTCTCAATCATCCTCAAATGACATACTCATTACGATCGACCGAGATCCACCCATATTGGATATCCATAGTCTCATTATACCGAGAGGCTCCGATCATTCTCCTACAACTCAATCTCATGTGATATCCTCGAGGGTTTATTGGTAATCCGCCTCCAAATTAGGTATATTTTAGTCAATTTAAAGGGACCACAAATTTAAGAGTCGAGAGGGACTGATTCGCAATTTTCAGACAGGAGGGGATGTGGCTGTAATTTTCATATATTCGAGGGCCGATTTGGGAATTTTAGAAAGTGGCGGATGAAATATCATTTTGGAATGTTGAGAGGGTCAAAATAAATTTCCAAAGTAGAGAGGGTGTCTTTGCATATATATGAAAGGTTAGGTTAGTAAGAAAATAGGGCTAAAAAATTGTGAGTGGAAGTGTGGAATTAAATTCACAGTGTACTTAAAAGAGAGAAACTCGGGGGGGGGGGGGGGGGGGGGGGGAGGAATAGTACTCAGTAAGGAATTAGATTTGCAAACACCTCCAGAAATTAGGGCACAATCCTCCATTCCTGCTTCCAATCGTTGTGCGACCCCCTAAAGTCCAACAAGTGTCTCCCCTCTGGCCAACCCTGCCGGAGCTTCAGTAGGAGTCACAAATTCCAAAGGCAAATTTGATCCTATTTTGGGTGGATTGCAAGAATTTATGAGCCTCTGCGACCACTACACGTCGCCATAGGGTCTCGGATGGAAGGCGAGATCTCCAAATCTAGGGTTTTCGGCGCCAAAGGGGGAACAATGGCTGGAAGGAGGTGAAGGTTTTGGGGGCTTTGGGGTCTAACTGGACTTTGAAGAGTCGGGGGGAGGGGGGGGGGGGACTCAAGGGGTCGCCAATCATCGAGGGGGTGGGGTCTCCATAACTAGAGTTTGGGTGAGGGTGTCAGATCTGGCGGATAATAAGGATTTGAGAGTAGAGAAAAGATAGGGCAGTGCCTCTTGACCGACGGTGGCGGAAGAATTGTTTGGAGGAAACTTTAGCGACCACACTAGCAACGTGCTACAATATTGATTTGAACGCAATGGAAATATTCACAACATTTAATAATAAAGGGTTTTCTCTCATTTATTCATCAAAATAAAGGTCGTACCTTGGTGTGATGGCAAGTGTCCTTGTTTAGTTACAGTTGGTCTCGGGTTCGAGACATGGGAGCAGCCTCTCCATTTAAAACATGGGGTTAAGGCTAGCCGACATTACCAGACCCCGCAGTAGAGTGGGAGCCTTGTGCGCTGGGTATAACCTTTTATTCTCCAAAATAAAGTGACTATAATGGTTGGCCAAGGGGCTTAATTATAACCTAAAAGTATCTTGTTAGCCAAGACAGCCTTAAAAAAAAAAAAAAGAGCACCGCTACGGATATATTCAAGGAATAACACCCTTAACCTAAAATAGTAACAAAAAAATTGAAAGATTAACTAAAAAGACATTTAATATTGATAAACATAATACAATTAAATCCTCGTGACCTCTCTCATATACATTAATTGGACACGTGTGTAAGCGTGTTCGTAAAGCATTGGAATCCAACACATGTCTGACACACACATAATGCAATCTTAGGAGTGTTCATGCTTCCTAGATTTTCACCACAGGTACAATTACTTCCTACTACTCTTAATTACAATTAGCAAGTCACAACTTCTACATTAACTGACCACAGTAAAATCTATGAATGCTGAAGTGTCTATCTATAGTTCTCATGTTCTCATATAGCATAACCATAGTTGACATTGCTAATTGCGATTGTATCATCTGCAAAGGACATGCATCATGGGCATAACCCTCATAAATTTTTACTTAACCATTAAAAGAAAAGGATAATGGTTAATGGCAACTTTTATGTAAGCCTTCTATCAATGACTACTAAAGAGTAGTAAATCGTACCATCGCATAATTTGAAATTATCACCCAAAAAAATCTCAATGTGAAGGTGTCTTACCCGTGGCAATTTGTTTTCACACAACAAATGTTTATATAAAGGTTTGTGCACGTATTATGCCAAATTTATTCCCTAGATAATGTACAAATCCATGAAACATAGAAATTTTATAAAAAAATCTGTATCCAATCAACAAATGTTATATATGTAGACCCTCTAAGCTCGCTCAGCTTATGATCGATTGGTTTATTGTGTGATAGATTTGAAGTAGACATCATGAGTGTCTATATTTCTTATATTAGCCAATCAATATTCATAAACAATTAATCAGTTAACCATAATAGATCATGTGTACTCAAACCTTGTTTTTGCACATTTTTCTTTCATCTTCCTGTTCGTCCAAACTTGGCATCACCGTTACTTCCTCTCCGCACTTTGTCCATGGCTCAGTTCGACAAGAAAATATATCGCATTCACTTCCTAAATTAATACCCAACTTATTGAAGTTGTGAAATGGTAGACAGAAAATTAACAAACTAGAAACAGAAGTGAGTATGACAATAGAACACTACCTGAGGGTGACAAGGGTGCAACGTCTTGCATAATTTTTTCATTTGGTTGCTTTGCGGAAGAGTGGAACTGATCTTGGCCGTGAAAATATTTCATTATTGAACATGTTCCCTGCCAAAAACAATGCAATGGATGTTATGTTTGAAAACCTATATTAGTGGGAAAAAAATAACACAAAAGACACTTAAACTACAAACCCAAGAATATTGTTAGATGTTAAGGCAGGTTTCATGAGAAAAGCTACAAGTTTTGTACCAGTAACTTTATATTAAAAAATTGAGGGGAAAAGGAAAGGAAATCATAGCCTGGTACTCAACCCTACAAGAGCAAGCAAGTTAAACATGAGAAGAAGGGGGAAGGAGAGAGGGAGAGATAAATTCTTGATTTCATTCACTTTTCTACCACAAGTATCTTATTTCCATAAGACCAATAGCATCAGGGATCAAGACTTCTTCACACCTTGAAATTTATATTACATGATTAAATGCACAACACACGAATTTTAGACAACGGGAATACAATGAGTCCACTAATTCAACTAAGAACAGAAAATAGAGGTAAACTATCAATGAGAACCTCCCTCCAATCTCATACAACATAAGAGATGGGAAAGTAATAAGCCCCAACAGTTCCTCAATCTTTCTAGGCCTTGACTCGCCCTCCGAAAGAGAGATCAAAACTGGGAGTCGTGAAATGTAGACATGTGATATAAGAAGGAAAAGGAATAAAGAAAAGAAAAATCTGCATCCCCAAATCTAATGTGTAGCCCGTCACCTGCCCTGTATCTTACCAAATGAATACAGAAGGGCGTATGCATGGAATGAAGTTCCAAACAATAGAGTGAGTGCCGTTAATGTCATTCTTGGCGCCCCACCCATTCTTTTGAAAACCATACATTCTTTCAATCACCTTACATCATGCATTCCTCTCTAAAGGGAATTTCTGTATCAAACCCCACTTCAACTCAGCCTTAGTCTACAAATACCTCCGAACTAACAACATGATACCCCTTATCTTCACCTGCACCTAACCAAAGGAAATCCCACATCATCATCTCAATCCTCTAGACAAGACTAATAAGTATTTTATAAAGAAAAAAGGTAACTAAAAGGGATGCTTGCAAGACAGACCTTTAAGGAATATGCCCCAATGGCACTCAAACATCTCTCCCTTTCATTATTTTACAAATAAATAAGTGAAATCCTTCATTTTCATGTGTTGCTTTAAGATATTGATTCATTCATTTTAATAAGTACGCAAACATGTTTTTTTTTCTTTTCATGTTCTGGTAAATTTCTCCATATAAATTATTAAAATGTGTCCCCATCGTGTTGTATCCTTATTTTTTAAGATTTGTCATGTCCTGTGAGACATGACACCCATTCCCCTGCCTCCTAGCTTGGTGTGTGGCGTCACCAATTGGTCAAGATGGCCGCGTGAAGATGGGCTCACAACGAACCTATTGGCTTGCTTGTTAAAGTGACTTCGCCAGAGCCTCAGGACATCATCGAGCCCACAAAGCAGGTTCACTATCTCCTCGCGACGTGTATATGAATTGGATCGATTTTTTAAGTTTCGAAAAAACATTGTTTGATAAAACCCCTCAATAATTCAAATGGTAATTCTGAATGGTAACCACAACTTGAAAGTCTTACCATGACTCCTTAAAGCGAATGTACCTATGTCACCACTCTGGTGTAAATTGGTGGAAGCATGGACAACAACTTAAGAAATTGGGGTTTCTCCACTCTCACTCTGATTTCTATAGTCATAGATCATCACAAAATAGAGAAATATAATATATTTATATGGCCCAAGGGACTAGTGCATGTGTCTCCCTAATAGCCTAAAAGGACTATGCTACCCCTAACTACTTACTGAATAATTCTAATGAAATATTCCTTTATTCTAATGATTAAAGCATTCAATAAGATACAAATTTTAATTCAAGATTTGCCTTCAGTTTGACCTCATTCTGCGCGCAATCACAACACATATATCAGATTGTCTCCTTTTTTTTAGATACAATATTTGGGGCATCTTTCAAAAAAGCATATCTACTATTATACAGAGCAAAAACTAATACAGCCGGTCTGATTTTCTATTACGAAAATATCTAACCACGTTATTTTTAGGATCTTGGCCTCATCCATTCTTATATAGTCTTTTACTTTGTTTCCTTCTCTGTTCTTGATTGACAAATACATCAATTTTTATAAGAGGTACAAGTTGGATGGCCACATCCTGACGCAATTTTAACTTTTGGCTATCCTTTTAATTTCTCTCTTTGTTATAAGTATTGGCAAATATTTTATTATAAATGTACTCACACCAGGTGTGTGATTTTATATTTTCGTTCATGAATTTACTTTTTTACTTTCCTTCGTCCAATAACATAGATTAGTATACAAATGCATTGGCTATGATTGGACTAATACTCTTTGTAACGTTTCAGAAAATAGAGATAGAGGCGGAGGTCAATGTAACCTGGAATGTAGAACACTTTGGTACATGGTGCGGGTACTTGTACATGGTACCATGTCCGGCAGACCGTATGTTAGGGATAGGCTTAGTTGGGATGCTATTTCAAATTCCACATGGTGGCAACACAGGCTCGGATTCAAGCAGTTGGCCGGGTTCACGGTTCGCTTGAAACTCTTGTTTGGATCATTTTGGGTACCATATAAAGTGTATATATATATACACAGCAGCCAAACACACTCAATTTTTTATTTATCCAAATTACATTTTCATATTAGGCGCTTATTTATTTAAAATTAGGATTTTATTTATACAAATCAAGAGAACTTCGCAACATATATGTTTTCTTTCTCGTTTTTCTTTATTATTTTCTTCTCTTCAAAACAAAAGCAGAACATAAGATCTCTAGAATTCCCTAGAAGGGTACCTGAGATCTGGAACGCAATACTCAAGGGGGAAAAATTATCTCCTAACATTAGTCAAGCAATCATGTTCCATAATTTTTCTGTTAGCCATATTATATAGTTTATTTTCCCCTCTTCTATATGTTTAAGAGACAATTTCTGCTATGTTGTTTTTTTAATTGACTTCTTTAGGCACATTTGGGGCTGCAAATGAACCGAGCCGATCCGAGCTCGATTATTAAACATGTATCAAATTCGGTTTGTTAGCTTAACGAAGAAATCAAGCTCAAGCAGTTCGGTTTTAAGAGTCTAATCGAGCTCGTTTACGCCTTAACAATAAAGAGTCGAACTTATCGTGCTCAATTTTTCATACGAGCTCAAGATCGAGAGCTTTGTTCGTTTGTTTAACAAACTAGCCGAGCTCAAGGTGTTCACGAGCTATTTAGTTTGTTTACCACCCTAGGTGCATTGCACAAACACCACGAGTGCAGCAATAATTAGTATAGAATAAAGTGTCTGTCCAAGACCTGCTTTTTTATTTATCAAAACTACTGATGCCTCAGTTCTCATTAAAAGACTACATTATACTATGAACAGTATTGCCAAATCGCATGCGTAAATTATTTATTTAGGACACGTGAGAAAAAAAGACCATAGCAAATCCTTCATATATTTTTCAAGGTTTATGAAACTTCTATGACACCGCAAACATGCTGCTCTCTGTAGCGTGTGGGTGGTTTTGGCGTTAGGTTTCATGAAAGTCATAACTCATAATGATGTGAATCTATGAATGCGGAAGCGTTATTATTACAACTGCACAACAACTACTAACAACATAACACCACCACCAACAACAACAACAAATAAAACTAAACTAAGAAAATGGGTTTCTTGCTCTCTATATTCTCTTTCTCATTATTCAAGTGTGTTTACAAATGAATGCCAAGGGCCTATTTATAGGAGAAAAATAACTTGGTAACGAAGTAATGACCCAAAAGACTAAAAAGGACAACTAATACAAAATACAAAATAAAAGATAGTCTTCTCCCGGGAGTACAACCACACGCTATGTGTCGCTACGCATCACAAAACACATCATTCTCCCTGTCTTCGAAAAGCTCGTCCTCGAGCGTGTAGGATGACTCATCAATGTCACATATAGTCCTCGAAAAAATTTCGGACCCCAATCAAAATTAACTAAAAGTGGGTGGCCCAAACTTTAATTAGTCTCATGCGTATGAACCTCATCAATAATGGGTCTAATATACCCAAATCCCGGCAATGTTCCCTACAAAATCCGAGCAACCATAAACTGACGACCATATCCGCCTTCTCCTTCTCTACATCACGAGCACATGGTTGCAACTTGGCTTGGTGAACCCTTGAAACTGACCGGACGAAAACTCCGACGACCGCACATTTACGAGTACGATGGCAAAACAAGCGGACTGAAGGCCGCGACATTCCGGAAAGCCGAACCAAAAAATGGCAAACAGTCGGAAATGGATCCCAAGTGGGACGCATTTTTCATAAAAGTCTTGAGTTGTGACAAAAATAGTTCATTAGACCAATTTTGATCGAATTTAAGGTCAAATAGTGGGTAGCGGATCGGGTTGAAGTAGGGCAGGTCCGTTTTTTATCAGGTTTGATTGTGGTTCGACATGGATGAGTGGAGAAAGGGTTAAAATAGGGTTAAAAGAGGTTAGGTCGGATTAGGGTAAAACTTTGGGGTTAGGATTTGGGGGTGGTGGGGTTAGGTTTAGGGCAATAGAGGAGGGTGGGGAAGTATTTCAAAGGGTGGGGAAGAAGATGGGGCTTCATTTCGGAGTGTAGTGGTGGTTGTGTGGCGGTAGGAGGTGGTGATGGTGGAAGAAGATGAGGTGGTAGAGGGTGGAAAAGTGGTGACTAAAAGGGTTGGTATTCTCCCAATTAGCCGTGATGAAATTTAGGGTTTCCACCCACCCGAATCCTATTTGGACATTTATCGATCTAACAATTGAAGGTTTGCCCGAGTTGGAACCACAACTCGATACCCACTTCACGCATCGCAGCGAGCACCAAGAACAAATGCAGCTCTGATACCAATTTGATGTGAATCTATAAATGCGGAAGCGCTATTATTACAACTGCACAACAACTACTAACTACACAACAACAAATAAAACTAAAGTAAGAAAATGGGTTTCTTTCTCTCTCTATATCCTCTTTCTCAATATTCAAGTATTTTTACAAACGAATGTCAAGCGCCTGTTTATATGAGAAAAATTACTTGGTAACTAACTAATGACCCAAAAGACTAAAAAGGATAACTAATAACTAAAAATGACTAATTAGCCCCAAACATGCTTGGAGACCAATTAAAGACTAAAAATAAAAGGAAATGACAATATTAACCTAAACTAAAATCTAGGAAGCACGGACACTTCTCAGAAGGCAACGTGACACCTATGAAGCAGGGACATTCTCCTGGAAGCCACGAGTCAGCTTTGACTCAAGTCGGACACGCGACACGCTCCAACATGTTGCAGACATGTTGGGACACGTAAGTCATTTTGTATTTAGATTGGACACGTAAAAGGACACACAGGGACACACTTTGGACACGTTAAATTAATTTTTTTCCTCATGTGATGGTGATTTTGCTTTATTTATGATTCTCAATGTCAAAGTGTGTTTAAATTTTGTTTTGTATGGTCTATTTTCTTAATTTCATGTTCAGAATGCTCTAATAAAGTATTTTACGGAAAAAATTTGTTTTATTTCATATATATATATAGAGAGAGAGAGACGTTCAAAAGTGAACCAAAAGAAAGAACTTTTTAATGAACCTATCAAGACATTAAAAATTTGATCCTTAATTTCTTGTTATAATTGGTCCGCGCCAGCGGCAATAAATAATTTTTCAATCCCCCCGCTGGCGCGGACCAATTACAACAAGAAATTAAGGATCAATTTTTTATGACTTAGTAGGTTCATTAAAAAGTTCATTCTTTTGGTTCACTTTTGAACCTCTCCCTATATATATATATATATATATAATATATTATACGTATCATAGTGTGTTGTATCCTAGCTTTTGGATCAATCACGTGTCGCGTATCGAAACACGTATTACGTGCCCGTGCTTCATAGACTAAAATGCAAAATAAAAGATAGTCTTCTCCCAGGAGCACAACCACACGCTACGTGTCGCTACGCATCACAAAACACATCACGTAACATGCTAGCAACTGACTTAATTGATCTGCTGACTATAAATTAGACCATATACACACAGAAGAGTATTAATAATGCAAGGAAATGATATATTAAAGAGCAGTAAAACAATATGAAACACGTAATTTTGAGCTTACAGATGGTATAGCGAATATTTTACTGGCCGTAACAGAAAGACCAGTCATTCTCCATCCGCTGCACTGATTTTCCCGAATGTATGAGCCTAAATATTCACGTAAACCAGCTTGAAATAGGATTAAGGCATCTTCTTGAATCTTGGCAGTCCCATACCTCAATGGACATGACTTAGAAGGGAACTTTTTGTGTGAATCCGAGTCATTTGACTGCAAGACAGACACATATAAAGATTTACTTAGAACTAGTATTTAAGATTTTTAATAGACATTTAGACAGTGGGTGAAAATAAAAAGCTATCCAGAATATCAAGTTTTAGAGACAGCAATTCAACAAAAAAGAAAATTACAACCTGGTATGCTCTAGCATTCAGGGTGAGCGTGTGTGCAATTCTTTTATTCTGGTCCAGGTCAGACTGAAGACGTTCGCTCAGTTCTTCACAAAGTTCATTGAGCCAGTGTTCAACCTAGACGAAAAGAAGTAACACCAGCAGGGAGAGAGAAATCATGAGACAGACGTTAGCGTACGCGAGGACAAGTATTTCTCAAAAAAATTTGGAATTGGAACACAACAAAACTACCACTTGAATATACTAAAATAAAATGCTACTGGAAAGCTATTATGATGTCACAATCTTGGAATTGCATTTTCAAATTCACAAATTTAAGTCAAGGCTAAGCAGCTATCAAACATAACTGCAACGGATTTAGGGAATCTGATATTCATTATTTGATGGAATTAACTCATTAAAGGGTTGCAAGTGTAAGATTTTAAAATGTGAAAGTGAAGGTAATAAGCGTCAAAGATGAGATAAAAAAATGGTTTGCAAATAACCAATTTGAAAAGTGATACTTTATTATAATATAAGGGAAAGTTTGCTAGAATATTCTCATCAGTATCTGTTTATAAGTTTTGGTGAGTATAAGGCATATAGGGAGTCAATTTGGTTATGACAGTACAGCTTTTAAGTTGAAAATAAAACTAGTTGTGATTAAAGCTAGCAGCTACTAGAGGATGTGTGGCTACACATCTACTTTTCTCAAGTACAAGAAGATGCACATCCACATGCCAAAAAAAATCCTTAAATCTAAGGTTTGGGTTGTGTCGTTTTTAGCAAACATTATTACTAAACATCGATCTAAAATGGTCCGTCAATATATTAATCACACCTGCCTAAGGGGGCGGAAACCCGTATACACAGACTATCAAAAAATCTGCCTGAAGCTGAAGGAGTGACCAAAAGCTCCCCGGCATAAACATCATTACCCCTCGCCAACCTCCTCCCAAAAAATAGAAGAAAAAAAATCAACTCCAAAAATTCTAAAAGACGAGGAATCATATCCACAATATCCTCCTCGAACCATGATTGCAAGGAACTCAATAAAATATAACGGAATCTCGATCGATCCAACTCCTCTCCCTCGAAACACCTTATGTTCCTTTCCTTCCATCAACCCCTCCCTGTCACTCGCAATGCGAAAGATCCTCAAGAACTAATCCTCCAAGGAGAAATTCCCTCCACACCTGTCTCTCCTGAATATAACCCTTCCCATTTCCCCAGAAGAATGCAACAGTAACGAACTCCATCCCCCCCCCCCCACACACACACACACAATGTTCCACAATCCCACCCCCACCTCATGACGAAAACTTCCCGCCCCAGATTCCCACCCATTGTGACCATACCCAAACCTAGCCACTACCACCCTCCCCCATAACCTTTGCTCCTCTAGAGGGAACCCCCACAACCACTTTCCTAGAAGGACCTTATTAAAAAAGGATAGATTTTTACTCCAGCACCCCCCTCCCGCCAGCTCTCATCTGGTTACTAACCTCCTTCCAACTCATCAAACAATACTTAGAACTCTCCTCATTACCAGTCCACCCACAGGAAATCTCTCTTTAACTTCCCTGAGCTTTCTCCGAACAGAAGTCGGGTGTGGCAGAATAGACATGTAATATATGGGTAGATTAGAAAGCATGCTCTTAATCAATGTCGATCTACTCCCCTTCGCCAAGTAGCACTTCTTCCAACCCACCAACCTCTTCTCCACCCTTCCTACAACCAGATCCCAAATAGCCTTGGGTTTGAACGAAGCCCTAAAGAAAGCCCCAAATAAAAAGACAGTAGGACCCCACTTTGCACCCGATCACCTTCGCCAAATGGTCAATCCTCACCTCACTCTCCACTGAAATCATCTCACATTTACCCACATTAAACAACCTCAATGTCTAGTTTGTAAATATAACACGAACTGTCAACTCAAATGGTCGTATGCCTTCTCAATGTCTAATTTGTAAATTGTAAATTATCTCTGGTACCCGATTTTTCTATCCAGCCACCACACACACGATCGCTACTAACACTACATCCAAAGATTTGTCCCCCTCCCACAAATGCATTCTGAGCCTCAACCACAATGGGGTAACACCTTCCCGAGCCGGACTGACAACATATTTGCCAACAATTTAAACACACTCCCAACCAGAATGATCGTCCTGAAATCCCTCACATCAATTGCCCCTCCCTTCTTTGGGATCAAAGAAATAAAAGACGCATTTAACTCCACTAAAAGCATCCTCTCATGGAGATCTCTGAAAAAAGTCACGACATCCTCCCATACCACCGTCCAACTGTAAAAAAAATATCATAGTGAACCCATCCAACTCTGACACCTCATCTCTCCTCATTGAATTAAGTGCAAGCACCAAGAGTTATTTTAATATATGCACTATAGCCTCTGTTAAAGCTCCTTAAAACATGTTCGTTAAAACATGCAATGTTTTATGGGAATCATTAGTGTAAAGATTATACTAGCTTAGGGTGAATCTTAGGCATAAATCATGCTTGTATGTTCCCTTTATTCACATTGTAAGAGCTATATATAAAAGCCTCCAACTGGAGAAGTATATACAGAATTTCTATCGTCAACATGGTATCAGCCTAAATACCGATCCTCACCTCCCCTTTTCTTTTTTCGGTGAATTTGTCCTCTTTTCGACGTCCCTCTGTCGCCGGCAAAAACCTCCTCTCACCTCACAAACCCCTCTCTTCTACTGTACCTTTTCCTCTACAACGAGCATTGTTCATCGTTGGCATCACTGTTCATCGTCGACAGCACTGTTCACCGTCGTAATCACTATTCACCATCGTAATCACTATTCACCATCGTAGTTACTCGTTAGAAAAAAGCTCTTCACCTTAATCCTTCCCAACTTTAATACCGTCAGTCAAAAATCACTTTTCCGGCGAACCCCTTCCGACAATCTTCCTCTCCCACCCTTGCAGCTACCCTAACCGCATCCCAACCCAGTTGCAACTTTTTCTCACTACTCACAATCCAACATCTAGCACCATGACCCAATGCCAACTCTGCCTTGCATTTGGGCACTATGCTCGCATCTACTCTCAATTGCCCACATTTACTCGATTCTCGTTACCTCAATCTCTACACCATCTAGCATTGCCATCTTCGGACTCTAGCTAGTATCCTGACACTGGTGCCTCTATCTACGTGATTGGCAATCATGCACTTCTCTACCAATGCGCACCTTACACTAGCCCTGACACAGTTCAACTTGGCAATAGTGATCAATTTTCGATTACCTATACGGGCAACATGGCACTTCCTCTTGGTACATCCTCTTTACGTCTCGATAATATATATGTTGTTCCTTCCATGCGTAAAAACTTACTCTCCATTGCGCAATTATGTCATGATAATAAAGTTCTCTGCCTTTGATGCCAATCACTTTTATATCTTTGATCTCACTAATAGGTCCTTACTCTATCAAGGCCTTTGCAAGGATGTCTTTATAAATTCCAGCCTTTCCATCTCGCCTCCACGCTCTCACTGCCTCCCACAATTCCTCCACCCTCTGGCATCAAAGACTTGGTCATCCCTCTGCCAAGGTCCTCTCTCACTTAAGCTCAAATAAACACTTATTTCAAAATAATTCTTCCTTTTGCCAAGTGTGTGCCTTCGATAAATCCACCCAACTCCCTTTTCAATCATTTAATGAAGTAAAAAGTCACTCTCCTTCTGACTTTAGTTCATTCTGATGTATGACAATCTCCTGTTCTTTTTGTTTCGGATTACAAGCATTATGTGTTATTCACTGATGATTACACTCGTTATCTATAGCTTTTCTTCATGAAAAGAAAATCTGAGGTCCACATCCATTTTCAAAATTGTCACCTACATCGGCACTCAATTCTTCGCCAATCTCAAACAATTCCAAAGCGACGGTGGTCGAGAATATGAAAGTGATCCCATCAAGGATCTTATATTCTTCACTTTGTATTCACCATCGCCTCTTTTGCCCTCTTGCCCTCATACTCATGAACAAAATGGTCTCGCGGAATGCAAATATCGTCACATTGCTGACATGGCCCGTACTCTTCTCTTCACCAGTCATGTTCCTCTCTGTCACTAGCTCGAAGTCGTTTCTACCGTTGTCCATCTCATCAATCGTCTCCCATCTCCTCTCCTCCAATGGTCTTCTCCTTTCTCTCGTCTCTACGATCATTTTCCCTCGTACTCTATCGTGCGTGTGTTTGGATATGCATGTTATCCCCATTTAGGTGCTTATGTCACTAACAAAATTCTGGAATGTGTGTTTCTAGGTTACAGCTTAAAACACAAAGGGTACCGGTGCATGGGTCGCAAAACAGGTCGTGTCTACATCTCTCCACATGTTCGGTTTGACAAATAAACTTTTCCCTTTTCCAAAACACACTAATCTTCAATACATTCCTCTCGGATATATGTTCATATCATCCCTCCAACTCCAGCATTACCACCACCCTTGACTCCTCCACCCAACATCCCCAGCCCTCCTGTTCCTGAACCCACACTAGCCTATATTCATATGGCACCTTCCCCATATCACTATTAGCGTCGGCCATCCCATCACCCAATCCCTACTTCCATACGGGTACTAACCCACTACCTTCTCCCCCATCCATATCTCCCTTTCCCTCTCCTTCTCCCGCAGACCCCCCAACACCTCATGATCACCGGACATCAGGATGACTCTTGTAAACTTCTTCACCGGACAGATGGCACTATTAGATATCCTCTTTCCAAAGCCCTTTTGGCTTATCTCCCCTCCCCCACCACATAATCTACTTGCTACTCACAGGCCGCACGCATTCCCTATGAAGCACGGACACGTAATACGTGTTTCGACACGCGACACGTGATTGATCCAAAAACTAAGGATACGACGCGCTATGATACGTACAATATATAATATATATTTAAATATATATATTAATGAAACAAAACAAATTTTTTCCATAAAATACATCATAAGAGCATTCTTAACATGAAATTAAGAAAATGGACCATACAAAACAAAATTTAAACACACTTTGACATTAAGAATCATAAATAAAGCAAAATCGCCATCACATGAGGAAAAAAATTAAAAAAAAATAATTTCATGTGTCCAAAGCGTGTGCGTGCGTGTCCTTTTACCTGTCCAAAGCGTGTCCAATCTAAATAAGAAAGGACTTACGTGTCCCAACGTGTCGGCAACATGTGGGAGCGTGTCGCGTGTCCGACTTGAGTAAAACCTGACTCGTGGCTTCTGGGATAGTGTTCGTGCTTCGTAGGTGTCCGACATGTTGTCGGACATGGACACGTTGCCTTCTGAAAAGTGTTCGTGCTTCCTAGGTGCCGAGACCACCTGAATCTCCTACCTTTTTACCAAACTCAAGTTCCCTCAACCCAAACCCAAACCCATTACCCTGTTCTGTGACAACCTCAGCACTATCTACATGGCCTCAAACCCCGTTTTTCATGCTCGCACTAAGCATATTGAACTTGACTACCATTTCATCCGAGAACGCCTTCTCTCCGACACTCGTCGGGTTCAGTTTGTCCCTTCTCCAGATCAGCTCGCAGATATTCTCACCAAAGGACTACACAAACGTCGCTTCACTCTACTACGGTCTAACCTCGCCTATCCAGGACAACCGAGTTTGCGAGGGAGTGTTAAAACTCCTTAAAACATGTTCATTAAGACATGGTTCCTTAAAACATGTTTCTTACAACATGTCATGTTTTATGAGAATCATTAGTGTAAAGATTTGACTATCTTAGGCTTAAACTTAGGCATAAATCATACTTGTATGTTCCCTTTATTCACATTGTAAGAGCTATATATAAAGGCCTCAAATTGGAGAAGAATACACAAAATTCTATAATATACAGCTTTTTTATATTCATTGATATGTCATGGACTCTAGTCAAATTTTAAGATAAACTTACAAATAAAGATCCAATAATGCAACAAGATCCATAATAAGTACCATAACAATCATTACAATTCATATCTACAAAAACTTAAATTAAGGGAAATACTCTTAAATCTTAGAGTTCAATGCAAATTAAAATTTCAAATAAAATTCCCAAGTATGAAACGTGTGGGGAACCCCTAGATAATTGTACATTCTTTAATGGTCTTGTGCTTTCGAAGTCAAATCAATGTAACCCTCGAACAAGCATGTGCATGTGTGAGAGAGGGAGAGATTCAAAATCCATACACAAAAAGAGCTCTAAATTGTGTTGGGAGAAGATCTCATCTTTATCCTCGTTTTTTAAAGATAGATGGACGAACACACAATCACTTCATTAAAAATTCTTACGAAAAGAAATCCTCATCTTGTAACCTTGAGTTTTCAATTGTGCTAATATAGGTTAAAAAAATATGTCTCCTAAGTTTTTTGGGAATGAATACTCTTTCAACTAATCTTTTGAAACGACACAAAGAAGTTCAAAGATCTAACCTTCCCATTAAAAATTAAAAGCCCCAAATTTTAAAAATACTAAGAACTCTTTATCTTTTCGTTGTATTCAACTACTGATCATATTTATTTCTAGAGAAAGGCATATATCTCTAAAAGCTTATGCCTCGTGGACAAGACTAACACGAGGAGATAAGTTTATGTTTAACTGCTTCAGAGACTTGGAGTGATGCGGGAGCATGGCAATTTGTTGGTCTGATTTGCTCGCCTTAGGCTAACCTTACTGGGCTTGGGTTCCGTGAGGTAGGCTTACCTCTTATAAATGGGAATTAAGTTGTGTTTATAACAACTATAGCTTTTGGTACAACGATAAGCGCTTGACCCATTATTTGTTATTAGAGCGAGGTCACAGGTTCGACACGCGGCAGAGGGTGAGGCATTAGAAAAGGGAAGGAGAGTATGATGCAAGAGCATTGGTAGCTTGATGGTCTGCTTTGTTCGCCTTGGGCAAACCCGGCTGGGTTTGCCTCCATGAGGTAAACTCACCTCTTGTATACAGAAATTAAGTTGCACCTTTACTAACGGGTATAGGCTTTAGTACAAAATAATCTCTTGACCCATTATCGAGCATCCACTTGGGCAAATCTTGCAGTCAATTGATTACTCTTTCCCTTTCTCTAGAAATCATTTTCAATTGCCAAGGGACTATCGGGATAGCATTTCTTCTCAACTCCGTCATAATTTCTTGCAAATCCTTTTTTCGTTTCTTTTTTGGTTGAGTGTATAATTTCCACTTCACAACCTTCGATAGAAATAAAAGAAATCATTGTTGTTCATTTGATACCAAGATATATTGAACAGGTGAAGTGAAGAACATGAGAAAGAATTCTTTCACAGAAAGTGGTAAGATTTATGCGATTTGTAATTTTCTTCAAAAAGAGAGAGAGAGAGAGAGAGAGAGTTCAAACATAATATGTAGGGGGTAGCGGAAGCGATTAATTACACTACACAACAACAATGATAAAATAAAGGAAACTCTCTCTCTCTAAAACTTCATTTACAAAAGTCAAATTGTGATTACAAATGGGGGCCAAATGCCTTATTTAAAGGGTGAGGTTAGCTTGCTAGTTAAGCTAACCCTAAAAGCTAAAAGACTAAACAAGGCAAAATTAACAAAAGACAAAAATAACCCTTAGCTATATTTAGGGGCCAAGTAAAGACCCTAACATGACTAAATTATTAAAATGGAATATTCATTTATTTTACTATTAAAAAATAAAATAAAATACAATTAAAGTTTTGAAATTTGAAATTTTTTCTGGACCTGCCTCCTTGCGCCATGTGTCGTGCATATACATTAGAACTCTCTCACAATGTATAGTAGTTCGAATTTCATCATGAGTAATGATTCGCAAGATTATTGGGATGTCATTTCTTTTCAACTCGTGCTTCATAGTTTCTGGCAATCATGGTTCAAAGTCAAGGCCGATACCGCGACGATACGACCGAGTTGACTAGGTATCGGTGCCCACCGATCCGATTCCGAGTTCCGAGTTGATTTTTCAATTATTGATGTGAGTCGACCCTATATCGGTAATTTCTCGATATTATCAGTGATATAGCGGTATAATCGACCCATATCGGCGATATCGCAGTCGAATCGGCCCATATCGGCGATATCGCGATGGAATCGACCCATATCGGCTATATCACAATAGTATCGACCCATATCGGTGATATATCGGTCGAGATGATATAAGTTACTAAGCATCAATCTCTCTCTCTCTCCAGTGTTATGTTGGTAAGCGTGAGTTTTTGGGGGGTTACGAATTGCTAATTGTTTTTTTAATTTAGTGTGTTGTGTGGGGGGGTTTTTGGTTATCTTGTGGGTTTAATTTAGTGCGTTGTATATGTGCCAGTTTTTTTTTTAAAAGAATACAAATGATCCAAATGTTATTTATTATTTTTTATAATAATGTTCCCAATGTTATTTTATAATATGTTATTATTTATAAAAAAAACGTAAATGTTATTCTTTTACAAACAAATATACAACTGTAATTATTGTAAAAATAATATTTGTATGCTCTAAACATTTGTAAAAATAATATATACAACTGTAATTATTGTAAAAATAATATTTGTATGCTCTAAACATTTGTAAAAATAATATTTGCATCCTTTATGTAAAAATAACATTTTCAACACAAGTAAAAAAAAATATTTGCATCCTCTTTGTAAAAAAAAATATTTGCATCCTCTTTGTAAAAAAATAACATTTCCATCAATTAAAAAAAAAACATTTGCAACCCAACAACAAAAAAAAAAAATATTTACATTCCTTTTATAAAAAAATAACATTTGCATCATTTTTTGTAAGAAAATAACATTTCCATCCTTTTGTAAAAAATGATTGTAAAAAAAATGTAGTGTTTTGTCAAAATCACTATTTGTATCCTCTTTGTAAAAAAATAACAATACTAAAAAAGAAACATTTATATCCTTTTTAGAAAAATATAGCATACTTAAAAAACACATTTGTATCCTCTTACTAAAAATAATACTAAGAATATAATAGTTGTATCCTCTTTGTAAAAAAAAAAAATTATCCTCTTACTAAAAAAGTAACATTTGTTTTTCTTTGTAAAAATATAATATTTGTATCCTCCGTGAAATAAAACATTGATTTATTATGGAACATTGAATCTGCCAAGTTCGCAGCACGTCAATATAATCAATTGTACAATGTTATGCATATTAAAGGATAGTTTTAAACTTATCTGATTGGTCCAGATTCTAATCGTATTTTTTTTAAATTTTCTAGATTTTTTTCTGAATTTTTTGCGCTCTCTAAATAGTGTATCTTTGCGTATCGCCCGATACCGCGATCGAGTTGAAAATCGAGTGACCGATACCGGGACCGATACCGAGACTTTGAACCATGCTGGCAATACATTTTTTTTGCTACTTATTTTTGGTTGTGTATGATTTCATATTGCAACAATCCACACAAATACTCAACTCAGTTCAACTCAACAAAGCCTTTTCCCAATTATTTGGGGTCGGCTACATGAATTCTATTTTTCCATTCCATTTTGTTTAGTGCAATATCTTCGGTTAAGCCACATAATTTCATGCCTTTATTTACAGTATCCCACCAAGTCAATTTAGGCCTACCTCTACCCCTTGCGTTACCATCAATACTAACTAAATCACTCTTCCTTACGGGAGCATCCATTGTTCTATACGCTTGACGTGTCCAAACCATCTAAGTCGATTTTCTCTCAATTTATCTTCTATAGGAGCTACTTTTATCGTTTCACAAATTTCTAATTTTATCCTTTCGAGTTTTACCACAAAGCCATCTTAGCATTCGCATTTCCGCCACACTCATTTTCTGCACATTTTGTTTTTTGATTGCCCATCACTCTGTCCCATGTAACATAACAGGTCTAATGGTCGTCCTATAAAATTTTCCTTTCAACTTCAAACGTACACGTCTATCACACAATAAGCCGGTAGCACTTATCCACTTAACTCACACTGCTTTAATCCTATGAGCAACATCATCACTAATATCACCATCTTTTTGGATGATCGAGCCTAAATAACAAAAATGATCATTTCTAAGTATCTCTTGACCCTCCACTTCTTGTTTCTAGAGTTTCTCTCCATTATTCCAATCTAGCATTAATCCCCGTCTTAGTCTCATCCATTAAAACAATATCATCTGCAAATAGCATACACCACGGCACCTCATTTTGTATTTTTCCAGTCAACTCCTCCATAACAAGTGCAAAGAGATAAGAACTTAATACTGAATCTTGGTGCAGACCTACAATAATTGAAAATTCACTACTTTCTTCGACTGATGTTCTTATTATAGTCATGGCCCATCATACATATCCTTAATAACATCAATATATCTACGAGTCACTCCTTTTTTATGTAGAATCCACCATATTATATCTCTTGGTATCCTATCATACGCCTTCTCCACATCTATAAAAATCATATGAGGACCTTTTTTTCTCCCTATATCTCTCCATTAATCTCCCCAATAAATAAATTGATTCTATTGTTAACCTCCCAGACATAAACCCTAATTGATTCTCAGATATAGTTGTTTTCAATCTCAATCTATATTCAATCACTCTCTCCCATAATTTCATTGTATGACTCATTAACTTAATACCACGATAATTTGAACAACTTTGTTTGTCCCCTTTATTTTTATAAAGAGGGACTAAAATATTCTTTCTCCATTCATCGGGCATCCTATTAGTCATTATAATTCTATTAAATAATTTTGTAAGCCAAGACACTCCCTCCCCTAAACACTTCCAAACCTCAATCGGGATATCATCTGGTCCTAAAACCCTCCCTGTTTTCATCTTTTCAGAGCCATCCTAACCTCTAATATCCTAATTTTGCGAAAAAAATATATTTTCTCGAGTCTCCCTACGTTCCTCTATATTTAATCTACTCCCATTATCTTCATTTAATAACCTTTCGAAATAGTTCTTCCATCTTTCCGTAATCTCATCATCCCTGACTAGGACTCTCGAATCATCACTTTTAATACAATTAACGTTATTAAAATCTTTTATTTTTCTGTTCCTAAGTTTAGCAAGCTTATAAATACTTTTTTCCCTTTTTTGTCTCTAATTTTGTATAAAGATCATCATATGCCTTTAACTTAGCATCTCTTACCATTTTCTTAACTTCCTTTTTAGCGGATTTATATTTATCAAAATTTTCTTCGTTTCTCGTCGTTTGCCATGTTTTAACGTACTTCCTTTTAATTTTTACTATATTTTGTACTTCTTCATCCCACCATCAAGTTTCTTTAGATTGTGACCCGTGCCTTTTGATTCTCCAAGAATTTCTTTCGATATTCTCCTAATGCATGTGGATATCTTATCCCACATTATGTAGTCTCATATTCGGTAGTCCATGGCGGTTCATTTAATATTTTATCTTGAAATAGTTTTAATTTCTCTCCTTTTAAGTTCCACCACCTAGTTTGTGGGTTAGTCTTCTCTTTCGCACTCATGATTGATTTTTAATATCCTATGTTGTGAGGTTAAGATCTTTTCTCGTTAATTGATGTAAAATGGAAGTCATACACCAAACAAAAAAGAAAAGGAAAAGAAAAATGTATTTACCAGAAAGCACGAAGAAATAGTTGGAAAGAAATGCTATCCCAACAGTCCATCAACAACTGAAGAGGAATCTTATCACTCTCCTCGGGATGAAATTCAAACTGATATCCGTTGTAAGAAAATTCCACATGTCAACATTCTTAATATTTAAGGGTGAATTTCCAACTTAAAAAGGTTTTGGTACTGCCCAAACAGTATAATTTTGATTGTGAAAAAGAATGACCACAAAGCCACATCTGACCTGCATTCCAAGTCTACACATCAATAAGTCGTTAGGATGAAGAAAGACCCACAGAGCTATTAAAAGTTCGAGTAATGCTAGGCACAACAAAAAGTTGCAAACAAAATCATGTGGCAACAATTATGATTGGTTAAACAGTTAGTGAGCTCCATGGTCTATTCATATCTAACCAATTACAATCGGTCCTTGTCTAAATTTCTGTGCTTAGTTTGTGTGTCAGTCATTATTCTGCACCGGCTAATACATGTCAAGAACCACGAGGCTTTGTACAAAATGGTGATGATAAGGATTTGATTGCTACAAACGTTGCATGGACAAAGAATATAGCAAAATGACAATTTTAAATCAGTAACATAGTAATAAGTAAAATGATATCAAACAAAACAAATCAACTCTTAGACATGTCTGAGCTCTTAATCAGTAAAATTGACATTTACCATGTAATGGGTAAAAAGAATAGGAAATAGCGTGCTCACACGACATAACCATCACTAGGGAGAAAATACTCACAGAAGCAATTGTTTTCAGAGCACGAGGTCCAGGAAATGTCTTCCCAGAACCATGACTCTTCGGAAGAAGGCGCCCCTCAACCTCCTCCCCACTAATCCCCCTTGCGATGTTCCATAACCAAGTACTGGGATGAATGTAAAAAGTAGAAATCAGATGTAACATGGTAACATGTGTTTAAGAGAAGAGAGAGAGAGAGAGAGAGTTTTCAGGTTTTGCAAGTAACCCTGAACTATTTTTAATGCAAAAACCCCTTGATCTATGCATTTTGTTGCAAACACCCCCTTCACATGACTTATTCACAACAAAATGCATAGTTTCAGGGAGGTTTCTTACAAAAACTTAAAGTCCTAGGGGGTTTTCTGCACTTACCCCACCCCACCCCCAAAAAAATAACATACTGTAAAACAAATATATTTCTGAAAAATTCAAATTAATTTGTGCAGAGGTCAAACCTTATGGCATGAAAATGGCAATATAATCATAATCATATACTATCGTGATCATTGACCCAAAACTATTAATATGAATTTTATTCCAAGAAAGTTGAACTATCACTTCGGTGCTTGGGAATTGTTTGTGAAAACAAATGTTCATGAAAAGAGAGATGAAATAAATATTTCGCCAGAAGTCAGACATAAATCAAATTAGATAACACACACACACACACATACATATATATACAAGAGTGGAGGATAATAAACCTAAGGAGGAAGAGGTAATTCCGTCACCAACTCTGTAATAATTTGGAGTAACTCGGTATTGCCTAAAGTTTGGACTATGACCACAAATTATCCACTTCCGGACAAAATATGGTTACAAACATTGATCTCACAAATACTTTGATTTTTTCAAGCATTCTACAAAATTATATTTAGTTTTAATGGCAGATACAAACCCAGTATTTATGCCATAATGTTCTTGTAACTTCTCTTCTGAAAACTTCAATAGATCCCCAACAGTGTTCACACCAAGGTCAATTTGCAAAGAACTCCCAAGCTTTCCGCCAAGCTGTTTCCTACAATTAATATTTTCACCTCAAAGAATATTAGAAAATACATATCAATTTATAATATTAATACCAGAAGCAGACAACATCACTAAAAAGAAAAATCAAAACCTAATTCTTAGGAATATATGTATACACTTGTCTAAGAAAAATCCCCAAAACTAAAAATAACACAAGCCAAGTAGGGAATGTGCATTCTTTAAATTCAAAATTGCAATATAGAAAATACATAATAAGTAGTAAGACAACAGGACATAAAAGACTACACCTAAGGGCCATAACTTACATTTTCTTTATAGGCAAAGGCTCGAGCAATCCCTTTACAGATGAGAATGGCACAACAGTTTGTTGTGCAGGTTTATTCATTCCACTTGCTAGTTTGGCCAGCATCTGCTAACAAAGCCATATACAAGCTAATAACATCAAATCCAGGCTAAAAATGCAAGACACTGTAAACAAAAAAATGGAATATAAAAGTCCTTCCTACTTTATTATGAGCAATGCCAGCAGAACATGAAAATCCAGTTTCTTCCAAAACTTGCAACCTAAGTTCTGCAACAATAAGGGCCCCACATGCTAACAACTTATCACGGTGATCAGCATCACTCCTAAGGAACCACTCCTTTACATTTTCTTTTACGTCACTTCCATCCTGGACCAAAGATAGTAGGGGACCAAAATGAGCTAGTAAAGGATATAACATTTGAGAAATAATTATCAAAAAGGTAACTTTGTGAAGTAAGCTCGCTAGGAGTTAGTTTTCTTGGTGGAGATGTGCCATATTATTTGTCATAGTACCAATCATGAACAATTTCTAGTCTTCTATTATCAATTTTCAAGCGCTGGGATTCCATATAGACTTATGTGTTCAGTATGCATTTATGCAAATATCAGTCATGCATGGGGCTGACCAGAAGCCCACAATTTCATCACTCTGCAATGAGCAAGGGCGGAGCCAAGAATTTTTTTATTGGGGGGCAAAGAAATACATGCAAGATTGATAATAGATGTGATTATTATTAGTTTGTACTACGAAATATAATATTGATGGAAATTGATTCCTAGTTTAGGGATTTTTAGTCATTTTATTTTCTTTTGTATTTTCTTTTATTTTGTTATTGTATTTTTCTTTCTTTTGCTTTGTTATTTAGAGGTAAAGAGTAGTAATGGCATTTTTGTAATTAGTGCCTTAGCTTGGAACCTAAGCTATTCTTCCCCTTTAAATACCCACTTGTAAGCCTCATTTGAGGTAGGCTTGAATTTTGAATAGAAAAGAGTATTTCTTTCTCTAAAAGTGTGCGTTAGATATTTTTGGAAGCCTTTTGACAGGTGGTTTACGTCAAATTGGTATCATAGCGGGTGAAGCTCCACATTAGTGTTAGTGTATCGGTGTATTTTGTATCAAATTCATGCCCTACTCTTTAATGACTCCCAAGAAATCCAAACAACTAAAAGAGGAGATTCAAAAACGAACAAGAGAGTGGGTACAATCACAACAACAAATCTATACTCATTTCAAAAACCCTAGCCCTAACCCTAGAAATCCCTACACACAACCCCTGCCTTACCCCATCCTCTACACCAAACCCACCACCCCGAAAACCCAAATCTTGAACCCTAATTTCTCCCAAAACCCAAATCCATTCCATAACCCCTCCATTTAAGATCCAAGACAACCTACTTATAGGGTTTCACCTACCATTTTACAATCCAATCCACAATTTACAAGCCCTAGCCTCCAACCCTACAAAATTCCTCCACCACCACCCCAAATCCCCCAACCCACCACCCATTTTTCAAACCCCAATCATAAAAAAAAACGGTTTCGTCCCGTTTCCAATCACAACAACAAATCTATACCCATTTCCAAAACCCTAGCTCTAACCCTCGAAATCCCTACACACAACCCCTGCCCTACCCCATCCTCTACACCAAACCCACCACCCCGAAAACCCAAATCTTGAACCCTAATTTCCCCCAAAACCCAAATCCATTCCATAAACCCTCCATTCAAGATCCAAGACAACCTACTTCTAGGGTTTCACCTCCCATTTTACAATCCAATCCACAATTTACAAACCCTAGCCTCCAAGCCTACAAAATTCCTCCACCACCACCCCAAATCCTGCCCACCACCCATTTTTCAAACCCCAATCATAAAAAAAACGGTTTCGTCCCGATTAACTCTCGAGGCTCAATTCAAGATCACCAACAGCTAGTCCAAGATTGGTTGCTCCACCCTCACTCACCCAATCGGGTTAAATCAACGATAAAAAATCCCCTCGCAAGCCGGTTGATTGCAAGAAAGACAGAAACGACGAAATTGGATTGAGTATTGGGGATTTTTTTGACATTTTTTACGAGGATGGTTGGGTGACTCGCACGCACTTTCGTGAGCCGGCAAGATTTGATTTGGGAGGTTTTTTTTCAATCTTTGAGAGAGGGGGTGATGATTTTGTTGAGGTTGGATCGGAGGTTATCTCTCTTGGGGTAATTTGGAGATTGGAGGTGATGTGTTTGGTGGTGGGTATGTCGACCCCTTCGTGGTAGCTTTTGATAGGCGCTCGGAGAAAATTTTCCACGGCATAGCATTAAGGGCGTTCATCGCGGGAATCTCGGGTCGCGATTTTGTTGGTCAACCACATTTGGATTGTGTTCCTATTCTTTCGGGATTTACGGCAAGCCGGTACAAGGGGCGTTTCCGAGGACGGCTTTTCTGTCTAGTGAGTAGCTCTTTGATGGTTGCGTTGCTTTCTTATCGTTCATCTCCTATGCTCGAGGACGACTTTTTCAAAGCTGGGGAGAGTGATTGAAATGGATTCCTATTTTAGGGATTTTTAGTCATTTTATTTTCTTTTGTATTTTCTTTTATTTTGTTATTGTATTTTTTTTTCTTTGGCTTTGTTATTTAGAGGTAAGGAGTAGTAATGGCATTTTTGTAATTAGTGCCTTAGCTTGGAACCTAAGCTATTCCTCCCCTTTACATACCCACTTGTAAGCCTCATTTGAGGTAGACATGAATTTTGAATATAAAAAGTATTTCTCTCTCTAAAAGTATGTGTTAGATATCTTTTTGAAGGCTTTTGACGGGTGGTTTACGTCAAATATTTTATTACAAAATATATCATTTGACACCCAAAGGTACACCAGTGAATCTGGACATGGCTATGTTTCAATTGGAAAAATAAAAGAAAAAAAAAATATTTGCCTTTGTTGATAATGATAAACCAAATAAAGAACTGTTGCCACAAATAAAGAACCCAAATTTAAGTATTATCAATAATCTGTCCCTAATTATATGATTTTATAATTTAATGTTAATAGGAGAAAAAAAAATGAAGAATCATGCAGAGGTTTAAAGGTTTTTGTTTGTTTTTTGTTATGTGGCTGTTGTCCCTGGAAACATCCTGGCGTATCTGTGCGTAGGTTGATTTTCTTTAGCTTTTATGTGGGCATCTGTTGTAAGAGCTTTGAGGGGAAATCCTGTTTCAAATTTACAGCAAAATGGGAGGGCTTCACTGTACTGATCTTTTGTTTGTTTTATCCATTTTCCAGTCATCTTGTCTTCTTAATTTGTACTCTTTCCATCGCTAACCAAACTCTTTTATCAATCTAAAAAAAATGTGAGGCATTGCTTTCTGGAGAAAGTTCTGAATAAATATAAGGACATGTGCCTTATTGAAACTGATTTTAAAAAGCTATTGGAGGTAGGCTTGTGTTTCTAGAGATCAAGTATTCTCAGTCTAAAAGGTGAAACAAGGAGCATCCCAAATGAAGTCTTTTGCGTATGGGTATTGCCAGTGTTGTGTTAAGTTTATCCTGTGAGAATATTTTTGGTTGGTAAGTACCTATGCCTCAATTGCTCCTATTTACATTTTGATAGTATGATATTATCGTGTGTTATACTATTTAGTGATTCTCAATTAGTGCAGATTATTTTTTGTCTTGTATATGTTGGTTTAATGAGTATGCACCTCTAATACTGGTATATGATTGCTTTTTTTGTGAGGTATAACGACTCTTTAATAATCTTGATTATACTATATAATTATTATTATTGTTATTTTTATTATTATTATTAATACTACAGACAGCTTGTACTACAATTAATATTTTTCAAAAGTATGACAATTGTTTTATTGTAACAAGTATTGAAGTATTATTATTTATATGTTTAACACAGACAACATAATCATCGTGACATGTTAACATCCATTTTCTAAGCATGACTGAAATGAGAAGCATATTCTCCTACCACATTAAGCCCCAAAACATGTGATTTAAGAACTTCTTCACTAATTCCTTCCGAGCTCTCTGGAGGAGTTTCTGCCAACATTGTTTCCGCAGCATCAGTGAGGTCAAGATACACTTCATCAATTGAAGCACGCTCACATCGACCCTTCCTTGAAAGAATAGAAACAACCTGCAAGTTGAATTAAAAGTCAACTATAACCATTTTCAAAGCGAGACGTTAATTATTTTGACATTGACCCCACCCCCCCTATAGGGCTGGCTTCGAGTTCCTCTCAAAAGTAAAAATCCATTAACTCAAATATTTTATGATTCGGGTGATTAGTAAAAACCAGCTCTACAAGTGGGGTCAAAATCAGGGGGAAAAAAAACTAGAAGAAATAACAAGCTTCAACCACAAAACTTTTGACTTCCTCAAACCTCTGAACCTGCATTTCGGTATATGCTCAAATCAGCTTTACCACGGGCAACTGGGACTTGAACAAGCTGAATTTCTGGACAAACTTGCTTTGCCTCGTCACCACGCATCGAACTTCAAACCATGCAATATTTCTAGATTTCAAAACTCGTGTAATTCAGGTATCCATTAAATTATATTCAGAAAATAACAGCATTTTACTTACCGCTTCACCCCATATTTACGGGCCTCATAGCTGACAGCAATCAGGCCCCCACCTTTCCAGGAATTGTATTGTACCACAGCAGTGGGCTGACCTCTTAAAATAGGCTGTTTACGTTGCTCAACTACAAAGACAAATAGATAACATCAGCAAGGCTCAAATTAGGATTTAATGCACAATGTCTTGAATTTGAAGAGAAAACTACGTGTCCAAACATTCCTATGCGAAACGAAATTTTCAAAATTCAAGATTATTCAGTAATTGTGTAAACTAATTTCATATTTTTCTGTCGTTCAAATAGGAGTTGTGCTGGAAACATTTGGGGACTTGGAATACCACTTTAGAATAACCTATTAACCTAGAAGCACAACTATTGCAGGCCTTTTTTTCATACCTGACAAGTAAGAAATTTCATAAACCAATCATTAAGAACTCTAGAAGGCAGTAAGCCATGAGGCTCCAGCCTTCACTATAGAAGGACCTCCATATACTTTTAGAGCCTCCCTTCCCATTTTTGATGCCTCACCAAACATGCTTGTATTGAAAAATAAATGTACTAAGTTTCATAAGTTTTATAATTTAACCATTTTTTGATAATAACAATTGCCCAAGTCAATGAGAATAATATTAAAATCCACACTTTCAAACATATTGTGAATGCATTATATGTAACATTCATATAGAGTGGCGAACTCAAAATGGGAGTCTCATTATGAGATAAAATTTTCGTTTTATATAGTTAAAAGCCTCCTTAACGAATACATTTTGAGCTCATCAAACCTACAGGCACTAACTTGCCCAAGCGGACATGATTAGAATGAATTAGCCTATTGCTTGAGATGCTAATATCCCGTGATCTCATATGTTACTCCCTTATCTACTTCAACCTCAGTTAGGTGGATGTTTAACATACTTACTTCTCAATTGGCATAGCCAAAAGGTTAGTTAGTGTAGCGATCCAACAGCTTTTATGTCATTATTGTGCACAAGTTAAATCTCCGAGTGATGCATCTATAAAGTTAATAATAAGTCCTTTTTTTGTTGGGGTAGTCAATTTTACAAACATATCCAAAAAGATTACTAAATTTTTTTTTAAAATTTATTGCAGTCACTTGACCCCACTTGGCTTCACCAATGTCTTGGGGGTGGTTTGTCACGGGAGGAAAAGAGGATTTGTTCGAGCATGTCTTATCAAGGAGGTACATTCCTTTTTCACAACAGTTAGCTTCAATGGTATCTCCTATTACCCTCTCAGTGGAAAAGCATTAGTTTATTCTTATTAAACTATTAAACAAAATGGACAATTAATAGTAGCAATTCACCCGCGTACACGTACCTCATGTCACCTATGTTTATCCCATTGTCAGTGGCAGATGGGCTTGAGAAAATTCAGAGAAATTTTCCCTGGGGATGGATGCAATGGGGACAAAAATACCATTCAGTTAACTGGAGTATAGCGTGTTCCGCGATAAAAAAATGGCGGGCTAAAAATTAAAGATCATATTAGTTACAATCACACTCTTCTATGAAAATTGTGATGGGGGTTTATATTTGGTCGAGATTAGAGAGTTAAAATGGAAAAAACTTATGGTGGCCAATTATGGGTTCTGGTAAGTGGTTAGATTCCAAAAAAGGTTTCGGGACAGCATGGGGTTGGTCTTTGGAACGACATTTTATAAGGATGGCGAAGCATATTATATTTTTCCCAGGCCATCAAGACAAAATAATAAGGTTTTAGATTGAACTTTGGTGTGGGGATGGGCTCTTCTAGTTGACAATCATGATTCCTTATCTTTCTTGCATCAAACTACTTACGTTAATTTTGTTATCCCTATGCAGGGAGATTTTCTCTCGTGGTAGCCAAATTTAAGCAGAAACTTGCAAGATCGAGACCTAGGTGTTGGCATCTTTTTCAATGCTTCTCTGAGATGATTGCAAAGGCTTGGGGGAGGATGAAGTGGCTTGGATAGACTGCAAGTCAAGAGGTTCTTAAAAGTGATGGAGCTATGTGCGGGTTAAATGCGGCAAGTGCCCCACACAAAATTTTAAAATCAAACCTTTGCCCGAGATATTTCGAAGATTAGGTATAATACCCCACTTAATATTTTATTATTCACTATGACACGTATATTTCATGAAAAGTAGCAACCTTAATTATTTCATACATCTAAGAAATATTTTGTACGTAATACACGATGTGTAATATCCTTTTAATGATTCATAACCAATTCAATATTTAATAAATGACGCCATAATTATTTTTAATTATTCATTTGCGAGTAAGAGTCGTACTTACTTTTTTTTCTTTCACAAGTGGACTCTTAGTTTAATTGGGGAGAGAGAGAGAGAGAGAGAGAGAGAGAGAGAGAGTCGGTGTTTGTATCTATGAGTGCCCCACCCAACCAAAATTTATAGCTCCACCCCTGGGTTTAATTGGAGAGAGAGAGCGTTTGTTTTAGAGAGAGAGAGAGAGAGAGAGAGAGAGAGTGTGTGTGTGTGTGAGAGAAAGAGAAACTGTCAATGTTTGTATGGGTCTGCACGTGTATATATGTTTGTGTCTATGAGCACCCCTCCCAACAAAAATTTATGGCTCCACTCCTAGGTATGAGTCAAGTTATTTTATCATTTACTTTCCCCTAAATCCAGATTTGGGCTTACCCAGAAGCTAATCTCGAAGATCTCTATTCCTTTTCGGGTCTCGTTCCTTATGCAGGAGGTGACTTATAGATTGCTAACAGAAGCTAACTTCCAGAACCTCAGAAAATCTATGAGGATCGGTGCTTTATATGCAAGAAATTATCATAAAGCATGTATTTCTGCATTCCCATCTATGTAGCACGAACCCGACATGTGATACGAGATACAACACGACTTAGGATGGGCGATACGTGAATTTTTCAAAATGTAGCATACGATACAATAAAATATATATTATATATATTTAATGAACTGAAGCAGAATAATTTGTTCGGTAGACTACATAATAATAACATACTTAGCTTGAAATTCAGTAAAATCAAATACAACAACAATACAAATTTGAATATGAAACAAAAAAAATTAATAAATTTGCAAATAGAACGAATATGATTTGCACAAGCTACGGTATATTTAAAACTTTTGAGTCCAGTCACTATGGTCTCTTCTTTTTCTTTTTATGTTTTACAATCAATGTCTTAAGTTCTTAAACATATAACCCCATTTTAACTTTTCAAATACCAAAAAACTACCCTTGTGTGTCAAAAAATGTGTCCCCGCATGTCCTAATGTGTCCACCAACGTGTCCTAACATGTTTGGGACCGGGGGGGGGGGGGGGGGGGGGGGGGGGGGGGGTGGATAAATGGACACACATGTTCTAACGTATCCCTAGTATGTCCAAACATGTCATGTGTCCGACACATGCCAAACAGGATACTCTGCCTTCGGGAGAGGTTTGTTGATGCCTAAAGATATAGATGGTTGTCTAGCTAGCTGGAAATTCACAACTATTCAAAAACTAGGGCATGGTTCTTAATTTTGGAATGCCTTTTTGGTGCATTTAATTAGGAAGTAATGGGAGGGTCTTTCAAGGAATTGGAAAGATGAAATACGCACCAATAGCATAGTTGTTAGAGGCGCCTCTAGGATCCACGTTCATCAAGGCGCACATTGGCATCTCGTCTCACCTCACGCAAGGCCCCTTCAGTAAGGCACGCGCCTTATGTGCCTAAGCTCCAAGCTCAAGGTGAGCCTTGTTAATTTTTTTCAAGAAAATGCCTCCAATGCAAGAATGGACTAATTAATACTTTTGAGATTATGTATTTTTCAATTAAAATGTGGATAACAGAATCATTTCCCACCCCAAATAAACAAAGTCAAGCCTAAGTTGTGGTGAAACTTTATCCTTCTCATTAATCACTACTTAAACAAAAGAAAGCAAAAAAAATCCTACACTCTTGCGTCTCCGATTGCTTTTGATTTTTCTTTTCATGCATTCGAGTAAATTCGTTTTAAATTTATTTGATAATTAAAATGTTTTGTAAATTTTAATATTGATTATATATTTTTTTTGAATATGGTTTATTTATATCTTTTCATAACCTTGTATAACTATAATTTAAGCTATATATTTCAAATTTTAAATCATAAAATAATCAATTTTTGCATGTTTTGTATCATGTGCACCTCATTTCGACCATGCGCACGCATCGCCTTGCGCCTAGGCTCTGGGGAGACATTAGTGCCTTGGTGTGCCTTGCGTAGTAAATAAAATAACTATGACCAATAGTCATAAACTTTTTCTCATGTTTTTGGTCTCAAGGTTTGCCTCCATGATGGAGCGAGTCTTTATGTGATTTTTGGGATTAATGTAAGTGATTAAATCTTTATGTTGTTAAAGTATGGAGCCTAAGCCACAATTGTTGACTCAACTGTAGCAATTGTGAGCTAGGGTATGGGCTTTCGTCAGCTTTCAACAAATAGGTGGAAAATGGGTTGGTAGATGATTTAAAAATCAAGAAGGTTAATGATTTTATTCCCCAACACAAATATTGAATTGTGTAAACATACAAGAGAGTGAGATAAGTAGTGCTAGCCTCCACAAAATTAGTGAATGGTGTTAGTGATACACAGTCACTCTTCGGGACGGAGTTGAAGATGGGAGGGGATTCTCGAACGCGGAAAAGGATCCAATGACTTCAAAAGAATTGAATGAGGAGCCATACGATATGAAAATCTCATATACGGTTCTGACATATAATAGTTCCGAATCGAATCTATTTAGAAAGAAGATCTTTTATCTCATGGTAGCCTGCTCCAGTCCCTTTACAAAACTTTCGTTATTAGGTTAGCCATACACTTCACATGTTTCTAGCGATTCACATGGCATCATCAAATGATACAAGTCTTGGATAAGATACTACAACGCACCAGAACGCCCTTGTTGACGATCTTTTACTCCAGAGTTAGTATTTTTGAAGTGCGAGTGATATACAGTGTGTGTTTTGTAAATATCATTATTAGTGAAAAGAAAGTGTCAACCGTGGGCGTAGTCAAATTGGTGAACCACGTAAATTTCTTGTGTTGCGTGTGCATTATTATTTTTGCATTATTTTCTTTACCCATTAAATCCCAAAGTCCTTACAAAATTATTGGCGGAATTTAGTTGTGTTTAATCTCCTAACAATTGGTATCAGAGCTCTTGGTTTGACAACCTTGAGTAAACGGAGCTGTTTGACAAAAAATACTATGAGCAGTTTTTTTGTAATCGGCATTTTTTGGTTGAGTGGGAGCAATAACGTCACAAAAAGAAAACTCTAATATCGCAAAATTTGACAGTACAAATTTTGGATTTTGGAAAATGCAATTAGAGGACTATCTCTACCAAAAGGATATGTATTTACCACTGGGTGAAAAGCCAAAAGAAATAAAGGATTCCAAATGGCAGTTGCTTGACTGGAAAGCTCTTGGCACTGTGAGGCTATCACTCTCAAAGTCCGTGGCGTTCAATATAAAAAATGAGAAGAGGACGGCGTCTGCATATTAGTGATCATGCCAGGGGTAAGCTTGACCCTAAGTCACTAAAATGCACTTTCGTTGGATATGGAGAAGATGAGTTTGGTTATCGATTCTGGAATGACTAAACAAAGAAAATAATCAGAAGCAAGTATGTGATATTCAATGAAAATGTGATGTACAAGGCCATAGATGCACCGCGGTCTAGTGGCGCAAGACAAGATGATCCAGTGTACATTGATTTGGAGGATATTCCAAATAATAATGAGGCACAACAGACAGATGAAAGTTCTCAGTCATAAGAATTGACGCCACATAGTAGCCTACAACTGCCTGACACACCACAATCTCCACATCCTGCTCCTGAATTGAGAAGATCCTCCCGCCCTCATGTACCAAATAGGAAGTATATAAACTATTTATTGCTCACTGATAGCGGTGAACTTGAAAGCTATGACGAAGCATATCAAATGAAGGATGCGATTAAGTGTGAGTTTGCAATGAATGATGAGATGAAGTCCCTTGTCTATAACAACACATGGGAACTAGTTAAGTTGTCCATGGGAAAGAAGGCACTACACAATAAATGGGTATACCAAATCGCAGAAAGAACATTATGGTTCCAAGAGATACAAGGCAGGGCTAGTGGTCAAAGGATTCCAGCAAAAGGAAGGAATTGATTTCACCGAAATTTTCTTACCGATTGTAAGGCTGATACCATTCGGTCAGTTCTACGCATTGTTGCAGGAGAGGATTTGCATCTTGAGCAGTTAGATGTCAAAATTGTTTTCCTCCATAGTGACCTAGAGGAGGAAATATATATGCAGCAGCTGAAGAGAGAAAGGGAAACTAGTGTGTAAATTGAAGAAAAGCTTATACGGTTTAAAACAAGCCACAAGACAGTGGTACAAAAAGTTCGATGGGTTTATGCAGAAAAATGACTACAAGTGCAATGCTGACCACTGTTGCTACTTCAATAGATTTCAGTTCAGCTACATCATTTTGCTACTATGTGTTGATGACATGTTAGTGTCAGGCTCCGATATGGATGAAATTAGAAATTTGAAGAAACAATTGTCGAGTGAGTTCGACATAAAGGATTTAGGCATAGCGAAGCGAATGCTTGGAGTGAGGATCAACAGAGATAAGCAAAAGAGTATTTTGCAGTTGTCTCAAGCAGAGTAAATGAATCGTGTTTTGCGACGGTTCAATATGGGTGATGCTAAAGTTGTTAGCACACCATTGGCTGAGTCACTTTCGACTATCCAATGACCAGTCGCCCAAGACGGAGAATGATAAGAACTTCATGGCTAAGGTTCCATATGCCTCGGCCGTTGTAAGTTTGATGTATGCCATGGTATGCATGAGACCAGATTTTCCTCGTGCAATGGGAGCAGTGAGCAGATTCATGACCAATTCGGGAAAGCAATATTGGGAAGCAGTAAAATGGATATTAAGATACTTACGGGGTACTACCGATAGATCTCTATGCTTCAAACGAGGCAAGACAAAATTACAAAGGAATGTTGACTTTGCTAGTGAGGTAGATCACAGGAGGAGCACTACCGATTACGTTTTCACAGTAGGTATTACTGCAGTTAGTTGGGTTTCACAGCTACAGAAAATAGTCGCATTATCCACTATGCAAGCAGAATACATAACTGTGACAGAAGGTAGCAAGGAGATGATATAGTTACAAAGATTGTTGGCAGAGTTGGGATTCAAATAGGTGAAAAATATTTTGCACAATGACAGCCAGAGTGATGTATATCAGGCAAAGAATTCGACATTTCATTTGAGGACCAAGCACATCGGACCTCGTTATTATTTCGTCAGATCACTTTTATATGATGGGGTGTTAACACTTGAAAAGATTCAGGGAAGCAAGAATCCAGCGGCCATGTTAACCAAGACAGTGACTACAGATAAACTGAAGTTATGTTCAAGAGTACAAGACAGGCAAGTCTCACACCGAGAGTTTACTAATTGATGAAGGTTTTTTTTTTTTTGCATTAGTCTTCATGTGGGAAATTGTTAAAGTATAAGAGCCTAAGCCGCAATTGTTGACTCAACTGTAGTAATTGTGAGCTAGGCTATAGGCTTTTAGCAGCATTCAGCAAATGGGTGAAAAATGGGTTGGTAAGTGATTTAAAAATCAAAAGGGTTAATGATTTTGTTCCCCAAAATCTTGTATAAGAATTGGCAATGGAAGTAGCAAGTAATATACATTAACACAAATACTGAATTGCGTAAACATACAAGAGAGTAAGATAAGCAGCGTTAGCCTCCATAAAAATTTTAGTGAGTGGTGTTAGTGATACACAGTATAAGTCAAAAATACAAAGTTAGTGTTTTTGAAGTGCAAGTGATACACAATGTGTTTTGTAAACATCATTAGTGAAAAGAGAGTGTGAGCCGTGAACGTTGCCTTAATGAACCACGTAAATTTCTTGTGTTGCGTTGTGTGTGTATTGTTGTTTATACATTATTTTCTTGACCCGTTAAATCCTATCTTAAGGTCCTGGCAAAAGTATTGGCGGAATTTAGCTGCATCTAACTTCCACAGATGTTGCTTGTATGGACTGTTTTGTAAAGGTCTCCCATCACCTTTTGTTGGTGAATATAATTTAGTAATAAAGGAGAATGGTTGTCAATATGAAATCAAAAATTGTGATCCAGCCTTTCAAACAACAAGGTATTGTAATTACTAACACAGTAGTGGAAATGTTTATGTATGAATGAGAACCAAAGCATCATAGTTTAAGCAAGGTCCAACAACGTTTGGGTTTGGTTTTGGGAAATATATCGTGAATTTTGGCATAAATCGTTAAATTAGTTAAAAATGTTAGTGCAGAGAAAAAGAAGACCTTGGACGTAGAAGCAATCCATGTCGACGTGAGCTATGATTCTCGAATCGGACGATTCCGGTCGTGCCACTGGCATCTTCTCTCAACGACCTTTACCCCTTCCCTCCAATTTTGCAATGCTCCCCCTTCGACAAATCCGTTTCATATATAAGGGTCCGTTTGGTTGTGAGCGGGCAAAAGCGTGGGTATGGCACCCAGGCAAATTCAGATGATGTTATCAAACAACATTAGGGGAAATTAAAGTCAATCTAATTAATTTATTTAAAAATAATTTTTATATTATATTCAAAAATATTAAAAATAGTTTTTGCAATATTTTTATATTACAGTTTTTATATTATATTCAAAAATGTTAAAAAATTTGTAAAACATTCTCTTAACAATTTTTTATAATATCAAAAATAGTTTTTAAAATATTACAAAACAAATTTTAAACATTCACAACAGTTTTTTTAAACTCTTTAAAACAGTTTTAAAAAATATTTTTTAAAACTTTAAAACAGTTATTATAATATATCCAAAACAGTTTTTAAAAATGTTAAAAATTGTTTTACAATATTTTTATATTACGGTTTTTCAAAAAATTTGTAAAACATTCTCTTAACAATTTTTTATAATATTAAAAGCAGTTTTCAAAACATTACAAAACAGTTTTTAAACATTCACAACAGTTTTTTTAAACTCTTTAAAACAGTTTTAAAAAATGTTTTTTAAAACTTTAAAACAGTTTTTATAATATATCCAAAACAGTTTTTAAAAATGTTAAAAACTGTTTTACAATATTTTTATATTACGGTTTTTCAAAAATTTGTAAAACATTCTCTTAACAATTTTTTATAATATTAAAAGCAGTTTTCAAAACATTACAAAACAGTTTTTAAATATTTATAACAGTTTTTTTAAATATTTAAAACAGTCTTTAAAATTATTTTTTAGAACTTTAAAACTGTTTTTATAACATATTCACAACAGTTTTTAAAAATGTTAAAAACAGTTTTTACAATATTTTGTTAATACGGTTTTTTAAAAACAGTTTTTTTTTTATAATATTTTGTTAATACGGTTTTTTAAAAAAATTGTAAACATTTTCTTAACATTTTTTTATAATATTAAAAACAGTTTTTGAAACATTACAAAACAAATTTTAAATATTCATAACAGTTTTTTAATTATTTAAAAAAGTTTTTAAATTATTTTTTAAAACATTAAAATCGTTTAAGAAGTTGGCAAATTTGTGGGCAAATATTTCTCACTCAAATAGGTAAGCAAAATTTGCCCACAGATTGTGCATAGGAGGTGTTGTACATTGGCAAATAATGCCTAGGCAAATTATGCAACCAAACAGCCAAAATGTGGACAAATTTTCATATTTGCCAACTTTTTGGCATTTGCCTAGGCAAATTATGCCAACCAAACGGACCCTGAGGGTTTTTCACTTAACTCCGTGGGTAAATACTAGTAGAGGTTAATAATGAGTCTCTTAGTCCACGTGGAATCTTATAATCATTCTTCGTAAATTCTCTAACCCACCCCCCCGTTTAAGTTATAAAATGACATTTTTTTTAACCAATTTTCTATCGATTTATATTTTACCTTAATTTTAGGATACAAAGAGACAACCTTTCGGACCCAAGATTCTAATTCAAGTGGAGCGAAGAGTAGTCAGGAGTTCGGGGATGGGAGCTTTCGAAGCGATTTTTTTTTTATTGTTTTTTCTTTTTTTTGCAATATTTTAATCCTAAAATTTTTGAGGTATTAATTCACTAATTTCATATTCCCATTAATTTCAATAAATAAAAAATAGTGAAAACGTCCACTAATTTAAGCAAATAAAGATCCCTCCATTAATTTCAGCAAATAAAAACCCATTAATTTCGAATTGCCATTAATTTTAACAAATAAAAATGGTACAAATGAACGCCCGCTAATTTCAGCAAATAAAAATCCCCCGATTAATTTTAGCAAATAAAAACCCATTAATTTCATATTCCCATTAATTTTAGCAAATAAAAAAAGGTCTCTAATTTCAGCAAATAAAAATACTCCTTTCTAGGGAACTCTTATAGTTTATTTTTAGCAACACATAATATGACTTTGTATAATAATATCCATAATCGATGGTGGTACTTTATATTAAAAATAGTTAAAGGGATCCCGTGAATATGAGAGGAGACATACTTGTTGTGGAGGAGAGGAAGCGCATCGCACGTAGGGCTGTAAATCGAGCTGGGTGAGCCGGGCTTGGGGCTGCTCAGGCTTGGCCCGAACTCACGTACCCATGCTCAAGCCCGAGCTCGACCCGAATTATTTTTTCCCACCTAGGCCCGAACTCGGCTCATAAATATTACGGGTTTCGGGCCCGGTTTCGGGCAGGCCCGATTTCAATTTCTTTTATTAAAACAGTTTGAATTAATAATTTTTTCTTGTATTTCCATCTTGGACAAAATTACACATTAAAATCTAATTGATATTTCATGAAATAAAATATATAATTATGAAATGTATTAAATTCAAACAAGGGAAATAAGAGTGAAAAGCTACAAATGCCTATTAAATTTCAGACATTTAGCATAATTTGATCACTTACAAATGGCTATTGTGACTTGATCAATTATTAAATCAAATACCCATAATGAGATTAACAATAAAATCACAAAATTGAAAATCACATGTAATCTAATGTATCATGACAAATGATTTTTTTTAGAAAAAATAATAAATGAAATAAAAGGACGAAACCTAATTAAACAATATTAACATAAATATATTATATTATATACATTATTTATTTATTAATACGAAGTTCGGGCTTCGGGCCCAATTCGGGCTTGACGAAGTTCGACTCAAGCTCGGCCCGAAATTCATTCATGCTTAGAATTTTGGCTCAGGCTCGGCTCAAACTCAAATAAAGCTCGGTCCGAAAATAGTGGGCCGAACGGGCGGGCTTCGGGCCTCGGGCGCTCAATTTACAGGCCTAATCGCAGGTAGGGGGAGACGCAGGTAGGGAGGAGGAGGAGCAGAGCAGTGGTGACAGGGGAGGAGCAGGGCTCAAGAGATGAGCTGTGGAGGAGAATAAGCGAGAATGAGAGAAAGAGAGAATAGGTTGTGTGACACCCCGACTAATTAAATACCGGGTAGCTACTCCTTTATTAAATTAATACAAAATGCCAAGTTGGTCCAGTTAATAGCATCACTGTCGAAAACATTTTTATGATTACTAACCACCTAGTATTTAAAAAGTGAGTTGCCAAATTTTAAGTTGTCTCTGATTAACATGCAATAAGAGGATAATGAAAGAACAACAACCATTCACCATAACGAAACAATAGAATAACCAACAACATAATAATAGGTCCGGAGGAAAACTCCTCACAACAATCCCAATACTGAAATAATAAAATAAGTCTGAATCCTGAATTAATTACATGCCAGAAGTCTGAATAACTGAAATAAATGAAATGTCTCTAAAAGGAATGGGCGACATGCCCTACAACTGATGGAATCTGAATATAGAGTCAAGATAGATGAAGCGTCTGCTAGCAAGGTCCTGTAACTTCCACAAACAGCTACAGCTCGTCACCGGAATGAAAATCCTATGCATGGTGTCCTTGTGGCTGGGCAATTAAAATGTTTTTTACAAAAATAGATTTGAAAGCAAATGGGTCAGAGCCCGAAAGTGGAAATTATTTTAAAACAGCAAGTGTTTTAATAACATTAAAACAATAAATGCAAAATACATGTTAGGACGTGCACTCACATGAAGTACTCACCTCTCGACTAATTGTGCACTCCTAACGTACCGTACCCATCTAAGTGAAATACATAACTATCCAGACCGTAATAAGTTCTACCCCTTACTACTCAATTCCCATTATACATTCTAGTGTTATCAATTAAATAGAGGGCTTTATTTAAACTCGAATTTTCAATTACAAACAATACGATTCACTACCGCATATCCCGTCATATATTCTCAAAACATTACCCTAATTATTCTCACAATACCAACATGAAAGTTCTCATTATTTAAGTGTATATTATTCACGTCATAAATATACAATACAAGCACCCGAGACTAAGCTGCGGTGCACACATACTCTGTTATCCATCCCGGTTCATCACGTACATAAGGATCACACATTCCGAATCTCTCAGGAATCGTTCTCAGATAATAGCAAATCACAAACAATGGAGGCGAACACAGTCACATCACATGGGTCACGCACATACCTACCTCCCACGATCAGCAGACTTATTAACATCCCAATAAGTCCTTCTCTGACCTATGTTCTCGAGGTACCAATCTAAATCCGGGCAACACAAGGATTAGAGGGCCCTAAGCGAACGTAAACCTCCCGTGATAGCAAGTATGGTAGGTATGTCATACACATAAGATCATATACATATACTAAGTATACACACATCTTAGTAGTCACCATAATTTATTTGTGGTACACGTCTCATTCTCATACCGACTTATAATGTTACACAGTTTACATATTCCCGATTAATATAATTATATAAGCCGTCAATAATTCTCGCATCGTAATGGTCACTCGCGTCCTATTCTTCAATTTCCCTTCAATTCGAATCACACTTCTATGGTTTACTCCTCAATATATCCCAAATGTCCCAACTATATTAATTTATCATCAAGGGAATGGTATCTCTCCAATTAAACAAGGTTACGGGACACGCGAAATCAAAATAGACCAAAAAGCCTAAACTGTCAACTCGTTAGAAGTCTCGTTCGAACGAGGCTGTTCGAACGAGAGTTCGTTCGAACGAAGTGGGCCTTCTAACGAGATCTCGTTCGAACGAAAGTCATCGAACGAACATCCCTCTCGTTAGAAGTCAAACTGTCAACTCGCTAGAAGCTAGTTCGAACGAGCTCGTTCGAACGAGCTCGTTCGAACGACCTCGGCAGGTCTTCTAACGAGAGGCCAGTTTCGAGCCCAGAAATTCCTTTTTTCGTTTTTCCAACTTTCTTCATCTCTAATCTCATATACAATTCGTCCCAACATTATTTTAAGGTTTCTAATCCATACCAAACAATCATAGGTCATAATTAAACAATTATATAGGGCCAATTCTTCATAAACATCATTGAATCATCAAATCCCTTCATTTATCCCCAAATCATATGAACATGAACCCTAAAAATTTTAAAGTCACCAATGGGCATAATTAAATCCGTTTTTGTTATGAACAAGGTGTATTTCCATCAAAATAATCCTCCTAACACAATTCTACATGCAATCCTTTCATCAAAATATCAAGTTCTAAATCCAATTAATGGGTTTTTATCAAACTCCCAAGAACAATACAAATTTTGTCAATTTCCTACGCATGGAAGAAACATTCTTTGTAATAAACGAAATTAAACCACTTGCCTTTGATATATCTCTGAATTTGGTGTTGAATTGATGAAGGTTGATTTGTTCTCCCTCTCTCTCTCTGCAGAGTTTTCCTTTCTTTCTCTCTCTACCAGCTTTTCTCTAAGGAGGATGACAATGGAGGTGGAGGTTGGTTTGGCAAATTTAAGGTTTCTAAACTTCCCTTACCCCACTACCTAGATTGGGGTTGGAAATGGCTTAGTGGGTTAAGACTAAGTCAGATTTTTAACTCTGATTTTCGTGGGTTTTAATTCCCCAAATTCTAAAATTACCAAACTACCCTTTTACGTTGCTGGTATGGCCTAAAAATGCCCCGGGTCCCAAACTAAACTCCCGACTAGTGTTTTCTGACTATTTCGACCCTTCCGGACGCGTTGGCGCACTCAAAACGACCATACGGTTAATAGAAATGAAATTCACTTTTTAATTAAAATAATTATATTCCTGACGCGATTGTCACACGCGTCTCAACAAAGTTTCTCAAATTGTCGTATATCAAACTCACGACAAATTTCATAATTTCCATATTCATATATAGCCATATATACTCATTAAAATCAAATACCAACTCGCATCTCGCTAGTATTTTTATCCGGATTAATTTTCAATTAATACACATTTAATTCAATTAATCCCATAAATAAATATCACAAAAATACGGGGTATTACATACTTCCCCCCTAATAACAGAATTTCGTCCCGAAATTCGGAACTAGAAAGTACCTGGTAAGAACAACTCTGGATAACGTTCGCGCATATCATCCTCGCGCTCCCATGTGGACTCCTCGACATTATGATGTCGCCACTGAACACGCACTAACGGGACTATCTTTGACCGCAGTTTCCGCTCACTTCGGTCCAAAATAGCAATCGGCCCCTCCTCGTAGGAGCTATCGGGCTGGAGATCGATGTCCTCCAAAGCGATGTGAGAATGAGCCAAATCGTCTCTAAGATATTTCCTTAGCGAGGAAATATGAAACACGTCGTGAATCCGATGCAAATGCTCCGGTAATCCAAGCCTATATGCAACCGGTCCAATCCGCTCAATAATAGGAAATGGTCCCACATATCTCGGTGCCAACTTCCCTTTCTTCCCGAAATGCATAATCCCCTTCATACGAGATACTCTGAGCAAAACCTGGTCCCCCACTTGGAACTCCCTGAAGAACCTCTTCGCATCAGCATAGCTCTTCTGCCTGTCCTGGGCTACCCGAATGCGACTCCGTATCAGCTCTATTCTTGCCGAAGTATCTTGAATCACTTCCGACCCAAGTAGTTTGTTGTCCCCACCTCCAACCAACATGCCGGGGAACGACAAGGTCTACCGTACAACGCCTCAAATGGAGCCATGCCAATGGTGAACTGGTAGGAGTTGTTGTAAGCAAACTCCGCCAGTGGAAGATACTGCTCCCATCCACCCCCGAAATCAATGATGCACATACGTAGCATGTCCTCCAACATCTGGTTTGTACGCTCGGTTTGCCCATCGGTCTGCGGGTGATACGTCGTACTCAACCGCAATTCCGTGCCCATGGCCTCCTGAAAACTCTCCCAAAATTGTGAAACAAATATCTTGTCTCGATCAAACACGATATTTAGGGGCACACCGTGAAGTCTCACTATCTCTGCAATAAAGAGCTGGGCATACTGTCCCGTACTGTAGTCTGTCCTTACGGGTAGAAAATGAGCAACTTTGGTTAACCTGTCCACAATTACCCAAATGGAGTCGTGACCTCTCTGTGACGTAGGCAACCCCGTGATAAAATCCATGGATATACTCTCCCACATCCACATCGGGACCTCCAATGGCTGTAGAAGTCCTGCCGGTCTCTGATGATCCACTTTTACTAGCTGACAAGTGGCGCATTTAGAAACAAACACGGTAATATCTCTCTTCATCCCGCTCCACCAATACTGTCGTCTCATGTCTTGGTACATTTTATCCCCACCGGGATGTACCGCGAACCGTGAGCCGTGCGACTCTGCCATTACCTCGTGCCGCAATTCCTCCCCTTCCGGAACTACCAATCTCCCATTGAAGCGTAATCCCCCGTCTGAGCTAACGGTATAGGACTCGACTCCCTCTACTAATAATCGAACTATCTGCTCCTGACAGAACGAGTCATTTGCCTGTGTCTTTACCACCTTCGTGACAATCTGCGGTGTAACGGTCATCACAGACATGAACGATCGGGCCACTGCATCCTGGTGTCCCAACTCCTTCCATTTGGCCTTCCACACCCCTGCCACTTCATCTACTGGCCTACGGCTCAACGCGTCTGCTACCACGTTAGCCTTCCCCGGGTGGTATTGGATATCAAGCTGATAATCCTTCACGAACTCAAGCCACCTCTGTTGCCGCATATTCAACTCCTTCTGCGTGAATAGGTACTGTAGGGACTTGTGGTCCGTGAACAATCGAAACTTCTCCCCCAAAAGGTAATGTCTCCAAATCCGAAGGGCAAATACCACTGCCGCTAACTCCAAGTCATGAGTGGGGTAATTCTTCTCGTGAGGCTTTAGCTTACGGGAAGCATAAGCTATGGCCTGACTCTCCTGCTGCAGTACACCTCCAAGTCCTTGCAAAGACGCATCGGTGTAGACTAGATACTCAACTCCCGATCTCGGCAATGCTAACACAGGTGCTAAGGTCAACTTATCCTTCAACTCATCAAATGTCAACTGACAGGCATCACTCCAGATGAACGGCACACCCTTACGAGTTAGATGTGTCAAAGGACCCGCTATCTTCGAAAATCCCCGAATGAACCTCCTGTAGTATCCTGCTAGGCCCAAGAAACTACGAATCTCTGTTGGTGTCATGGGATGTCCCCACTCCTTCACCGCGGATACCTTCCCCGGATCAACAGATATCCCCTGGTCGAAAATAATGTGTCCCCAAAACTGGACCTCTTTTAGCCAAAACCCGCACTTCTCATATTTTGCATACAGCTCGTTCTGACGTAGCGTCTGCAAAACCATTCTCAAATGCTCTGCGTGCTCCTCCTCTGACTGGGAGTAAACCAGAATATCATCAATGAAGAAAATGACGAACTGATCAAGGAACTCTCTGAACACCCTATTCATCAAGTCCATAAACACTGCTGGAGCATTGGTCAAGCCAAAAGGCATAACCCGAAACTCGTAAGAACTATATCTCGTTAAGAACGCAGTCTTCGAGACATCCTCTTCCCTGATACGCAACTGATGGTATCCCGATCGCAAATCAATCTTCGAGAAGAAAGAAGCTCCCCTCAACTGGTCGAATAAGTCATCAATTCGGGGTAACGAATATTTATTCCGTATCGTGACCTTATTCAACTCTCGGTAATCCACACACAACCTCAACGATCCATCCCTCTTCTTTACGAACAACACAGGGGCACCCCACGGCGAAGTACTCCTCCGTATAAACCCCTGCCCCAACAACTGCTCAATCTGATCTCGTAGCTCTCGCATCTCTGCCGGAGCCATGCGATACGGTGCGCGTGCTATAGGTCTCGTATCTGGTAATAAGTCTATGACAAAGTCTATCTCTCGACTGGGGGGTAGGCCTGGTATCTCCTGAAACACATCGGAATACTCCCTGACAACTGGGATCGAATCTAAAGGAATCACAACCTCCTTAGAGGCATCCTCCTCTATGTAATACAAATGAGCGGTCGAGCCTCCCTCTGGGCGAGGCATCGCCACTACAAACATCTCTTGCCCCGGAATGGCAAAAACAATGCTCCCACCGAAGCAATCAATCATGGCTCTGTAATCTGCGAGCCAATCCATACCGATAATCACATCGTGCATATGCATATCTAATACCAACATGTCTGCAGGTAATACCAAACTACCAATCTCTACCCCCACTCCCCGGCATATAAAGAAAATAATTGACCCACTTCCCAATGGTGAGTCTACACACATCATTGTGCTCTCTGCTGTGGCTAACAACCCTAAGGTTTTCGCAAAATGTGTAGCTATAAAACAGTGCGTTTCCCCCGTATCAAATAAAACCCGACCCATAGTGCCATGGATAGGAAACATACCCTCAATAGCGGGTGGTGCCTGTAGAGCTGCTGCCTGCTGAAGCTGGTATACTCTCCCATACTGCAGCTGCCCCTGCTGAACTGGGACCGCTGGAATGGGTGGCAATGCTGCCATCTGTGGTGGCGCCGGGAGGGCGGCGGGAAACACGGGTCTCTGCGGCTCCTGTCTAGCACCCTGCTGCTGCTGTGGGGCCCTGCCCCTATCAGGACAGTCCTGGTGTTTATGGCTAGTCTTGCCACAAACGTAACACTTCCTTGGGAAGTTCCCCCCTCTCTGACCCTGCTGTCCCTGGCCCTGGTGACCGTTACCGTTCCTCCCCTGGCCCTGCTGAAACTGCTGCTGACCATTCTGACCCTGCTGGTTCTGATGGCCGTTCGGACCCTGATGGCCCTTCCGGAAACCTCCCTGTCCGTGCCTGAAATTTCCCGACCTGAACCTCTTGTGATCCCCCTGCTGGGAACCCTGGTCACCCTGTCTCTGCCCCTGAACAGATTGTGCCCCACTGGCACCATGTCCTCCAGTCCTGCCCTGATGGCTAGACTCTCCTGATCTCTTGCCCTCAGCCATGTGAAAGCGGTGATCTTGGCAGTGTAACAGTGCAGCGTTAACCACATCAGTGTAAGTGGCCAACGATAGATTCCCCAACAAATGCTGACGGATCCTCCAAGTCAACCCGTCTGTAAATTTTTGTATCTTCTTATCTTCTGTCGGTATCTCATCCGGAACAATATTCAACAGATTGGTGAATTCGGCCTCATACTCGGCCACAGTCTTACCTTCCTGTTTGAGATTCATCAACTTCCTCCTCATTTCCGTGTGAACAGCTGACAGAAAGAACTTGCGGTCAAACCGCACCCAAAACTCCTGGATCGTGAGAGTATCTCTCTCCTCCACGGTGGTAATAGACTCCCACCGCTGCAGTGCATACCCCACTAGCTTAAAAGTAGCTAGTATCTGTTTTTGGACATCGGTGCACTCATACATCCTCAGGAGCCGCTGAATGTCCTTCCTCCACTGACTCGAAACCACTACATCGGAGCTACCTGCGAACTCTGGTGGGTGTGCTTTCTGAAAAGCATCACGTACACGTTCCCAAGCAGACGGGAATGCATGTGCCTGAACTGGCGCGGCTACTGGCGCCTGAGGTGGTGCCTGCTGAACTACGGATAGTGCGGCATTTATCGCCTGGGCCACAATGGCTGCAACCTCGGCGGCATTCATCGTGCCCTGAACTGGTGCGGGCTGTGGTTCTGGCGTTGCATCCCTGGGAACCCGTTGCGCACGTCGTGGAGGCATCTGAAACAAGAATAAAGTTTATAAGCTCGCAGTTATAAACTTAAAATAGCTGAAAAACGTAGCATATACAAAAGAATACAACAGTCCTAAAATATAGGGCTCTACATCAAAAAAAGCTCAGCGAAAACCTAATAAGCCGTACAAATCCTAAAGGACACTAGAACCTGATGCTCTGATACCACCTGTGACACCCCGACTAATTAAATACCGGGTAGCTACTCCTTTATTAAATTAATACAAAATGCCAAGTTGGTCCAGTTAATAGCATCACTGTCGAAAACATTTTTATGATTACTAACCACCTAGTATTTAAAAAGTGAGTTGCCAAATTTTAAGTTATCTCTGATTAACATGCAATAAGTGGATAATGAAAGAACAACAACCATTCACCATAACGAAACAATAGAATAACCAATAACATAATAATAGGTCCGGAGGAAAACTCCTCACAACAATCCCAATACTGAAATAATAAAATAAGTCTGAATCCTGAATTAATTACATGCCAGAAGTCTGAATAACTGAAATAAATGAAATGTCTCTAAAAGGAATGGGCGACATGCCCTACAACTGATGGAATCTGAATATAGAGTCAAGATAGATGAAGCGTCTACTAGCAAGGTCCTCTAACTTCCACAAACAGCTACAGCTCGTCACCGGAATGAAAATCCTATGCATGGTGTCCTTGTGGCTGGGCACCTAAAATGGTTTTTACAAAAATAGATTTGAAAGCAAATGGGTCAGAGCCCGAAAGTGGAAATTATTTTAAAAACAACAAGTGTTTTAATAACATTAAAACAATAAATGCAAAATACATGTTAGGACGTGCACTCACATGAAGTACTCACCTCTTGACTAATTGTGCACTCCTAACGTACCGTACCCATCTAAGTGAAATACATAACTATCCAGACCGTAATAAGTTCTACCCCTTACTACTCAATTCCCATTATACATTCTAGTGTTATCAATTAAATAGAGGGCTTTATTTAAACTCGGATTTTCAATTACAAATAATACGATTCACTACCGGATATCCCGTCATATATTCTCAAAATATTACCCTAATTATTCTCACAATACCAACATGAAAGTTCTCATTATTTAAGTGTATATTATTCATGTCATAAATATACAATACAAGCACCCGAGACTAAGCGCGGTGCACACACACTCTGCTATCCATCCCGGTACATCACGTACATAAGGATCACGCATTTCGAATCTCCCAGGAATCGTTCTCAGATAATAGCAAATCACAAACAATGGAGGCGAACACAGTCACATCACATGGGTCACGCACATACCTACGCTCCCACGATCAGCAGACTTATTAATATCCCAATAAGTCCTTCTCTGACCTATGTTCTCGAGGTACCAATCTAAATCCGGGCAACACAAGGATTAGAGGGCCCTAAGCGAATGTAAACCTCCCGTGATAGCAAGTATGGTAGGTATGTCATACACATAAGATCATATACATATACTAAGTATACACACATCTTAGTAGTCACCATAATTTATTTGTGGTACACATCTCATTCTCGTACCGACTTATAATGTTACACAGTTTACATATTCCCGGTTAATATAATTATATAAGCCGTCAATAATTCTCGCATCGTAATGGTCACTCGCGTCCTATTCTTCAATTTCCCTTCAATTCGAATCACACTTCTATGTTTTACTCCTCAATATATCCCAAATGCCCCAACTATATTAATTTATCATCAAGGGAATGGTATCTCTCCAATTAAACAAGGTTACGGGACACGCGAAATCAAAACAGGCCAAAAAGCCTAAACTGTCAACTCGTTAGAAGTCTCGTTCGAACGAGGCTGTTCGAACGAGAGTTCGTTCGAACGAAGTGGGCCTTCTAATGAGATCTCGTTCGAACGAAAGTCATCGAACGAACATCCCTCTCGTTAGAAGTCAAACTGTCAACTCGTTAGAAGCTCGTTCGAACGAGCTCGTTCGAACGAGCTCGTTCGAACGACCTGGGCAGGTCTTCTAACGAGAGGCCAGTTTCGAGCCCAGAAATTCCTTTTTTCGTTTTTCCAACTTTCTTCATCTCTAATCTCATATACAATTCGTCCCAATATTATTTTAAGGTTTCTAATCCATACCAAACAATCATAGGTCATAATTAAACAATTATATAGGGCCAATTCTTCCTAAACATCATTGAATCATCAAATCCCTTCATTTATCCCCAAATCATATGAACATGAACCCTAAAAATTTTAAAGTCACCAATGGGCAGAATTAAATCCGTTTTTGTTATGAACAAGGTGTATTTCCATAAGAATAATCCTCCTAACACAATTCTACATGCAATTCTTTCATCAAAATATCAAGTTCTAAATCCAATTAATGGGTTTTTATCAAACTCCCAAGAACAATACAAATTTTGTCAATTTCCTACGCATGGAAGAAACATTCTTTGTAATAAACGAAATTAAACCACTTGCCTTTGATATATATCTGAATTTGGTGTTGAATTGATGAAGGTTGATTTGTTCTCCCTCTCTCTCTGCAGAGTTTTCCTTTCTTTCTCTTTCTACCAGCTTTTCTCTAAGGAGGATGACAATGGAGGTGGAGGTTGGTTTGGCAAGTTTAAGGTTTCTAAACTTCCCGTAGCCCACTACCTAGATTGGGGTTGGAAATGGCTTAGTGGGTTAAGACTAAGTCAGATTTTAAACTCTAATTTTCGTTGGTTTTAATTCCCTAAATTCTAAAATTACCAAACTACCTTTTTACGTTGCCGGTATGGCCTAAAAATGCCCCGGATCCCAAACTAAACTCCCGGCTAGTGTTTTCTGACTATTTCGACCCTTCCGGACGCGTTGGCGCACTCAAACGACCATACGGTTAATAGAAATGAAATTCACTTTTTATTTAAAATAATTATATTCCTGACGCGACTGTCACACGCGTCTCAACAAAGTTTCCCAAATTGCTGTATATCAAACTCACGACAAATTTCATAATTTCCATATTCATATATAGCCATATATACTCATTAAAATCAAATACCAACTCGCATATCGCTAGTATTTTTATCCGGATTAATTTTCAATTAATACACATTTAATTCAATTAATCCCATAAATAAATATCACAAAAATACGGGGTATTACAGGTTGTTGCCGTTTTTAGGTTATAATAGGGTAAGTTTTTTTTTTTAAATAATTATAAAAATTTACCCTCGAGTCTAGAAAATAAAAATAGGTTACCTTTAAATTTAAAATTTTACAAAATAATCCTATTTTTAAACACGTGCCTTACTAAAATACTCATGAAGCGCGCGCAACATGTGACTTGAAAATTGACACTTCAAGTTCAAAGTGTTAACTAGCAATAATAGGTCACCATAACAAGACGTTTATCCCCACGTTTATTGAATTTTCAAAAATAACAAGTGTTCCAATAAATGAAAAACTACATCATGTTGTTTAAATAAAAATTTATCATCATTAACATCTTTATACAGATCTCGAGATGTTCCATTTGCATATTAAAATGTAAATTTTTTATATATTCCTCATTTTGCTATAAATCGTGTTCATCTAGTGTAAAGTGTCAATTTTTTTAAATCTTAATATACAGCAATGCCAACATTAAGTGAGAATTGTATTTTGAATCAAATCCATCACAAAAATGACTAAGTGAGCTTTTATTGTGTTTTTGCAAAAAAATAACAAAAAAAGTGCTCAGTCATTGTATTGTTTGTTATTTTATTATTTTTAATTAAAATTACGTCGAAATATATGATTAAAAATGTAATTGTGACATAATAATGCGAAAATAATAATTATTATTTCTTTTAATTTAAACATTTTTGTGAGAAATTGCATCACTAATATATATATTTCCTTCTATGCTAATAGTCCTTGTTATCATTTATTTACTTTACAATATTTTTTCGTGAAAATAAATAATCAATATATCTATTTCATTTGGTGGTAATAGTTCTCGCTAGAGGAATTTATGTAACTTACAAATAGACTCATACCGAGCACAACGACAATAGATCCTTGAATTTCTTGACACTACTTCAAAACGCCAAAATGATTCCTTCCAAAAAGCCCAGTCCATTTCTAAAACCCTCTCCCGAAACAATCCATTATAAATTCCATGTATTTTGGTAAACCAATGCGCACGTAAAATATTGCAAAACCATGTAATCAAAAGCATATAAAGCATTTATATCTCCACTTGTGGTCAAATCTTTGAGTAAAGACTGTGACTGATGATGCTAAGATTCAACACCACCAGATAAGAGGTGAGAGCTCAAATAGTGATAACAATGGTAGCCATAGAGATATATGTGTTTATAAGTGTATAGAAGGGGATGAGTATAAGAGGAATAAGACAATGATATATAGTGGTTCAGCCAATAAGGCCTACATCCACTGTGAGTGTGTGATCCACTAAATATGGGCACTAATGGCCTTGGATACAATGCACATAAGTTCACTCTCTCTCTACTGTGTGTACAAGCAGAGTTTTATCTAGGGTTACCATTGTCGATCCCTTTACAGGGTTGTAGGTGACAAATATATATAGGGCTTGGGGGGAGTAGTGTACCCCTCAAGCATGCATGGTGCATGTGAATGATGATCTAGCCAATCCCCTGCTGACACCTGGATGTGCCCCTTGTGATAAATAATGACATAATATTCCCTCACGTGAGGGGATGATATTGTTATAACAGTCTAGTCCACGTGCTATATAAGTCCCACGCGCACTGTTCCACGCGTCTCCCAAATCACAAGTTGTAATGATGTCACCCTCGGCCTAGGATGCCAAGCCGAGGCTAAAGTGGATGTTGACGTTGGGTCCTGCTGGATTTGGGCCTAGTACTGTCATCCCCTCATAGGGTCGTCCGACCCATGATGAGGGATTGGCCCCTTGAAGGGTCGTCTGGGCCATAATGAGGGGTCGGCCCCCTTGAAGGGTCATCTGGGCCATAATGAGGGGTCGGCCCCTTAAAGGGTCATCTGGGATATGATGAGGGGTCGTCCCCTTGAAGGGTCATCTGGACCATGATGAGTGGTCGTCCCCTTGAAGGGTCATCTGGACCATGATGAGGGGTCGGCCCCTTGAAGGGTCATTTGGACCAGGATGTGGGGTCGACCCCTTGAAGGGTCGCCTGATCCTGACTGAGGGGTCATCTTGGCCGATCCTTCATGTAATGGTACTGTTGTCATTGGACTCGTCCTGGGCCTAAGCCCTCGTCTGGTGGAGGACACCCTCAGCCTAGCCAAGGGTATATATGGGTATATCAATCACCCCCAGTCCTTAGCCATCGATGTTTGTTGAGATGGCTAAGGAGTAATGTTGCCTTGGAATTCTCAAGTGGGTGGTCAGATGGATAAGTGACATATGTCAAGTTGTATATCGTCAGGTGTCCATCATCATTTTTGTTTCCCAGATGTGGCGGCTGCACACTCAGCTTGGGATTTTATGCCCTAATGATGCCTCTCCTCGTGGATTGTGCATAGCCTTGGTTAATGGGCCCACCAATAACAAGGTATTTAAACTTTTTTAAACAATGTTTTTCTTCTTCTTCGCGCCCAAGATTTCTCTCTCTAGCCCTACCAGTTCACACCGCCATTTCTGCGATTTCTTCTGTATCAAACTTCGCTCAGTCGTCGTCTTCGTCTTCAGGTAACTCTTCTGCCATAAATTCTTTTTTTAGTCTTCAATTTATGTTTCGTTTCTTGCATTTGGGTTTCTTTCCCAGCTTTTCCTGGCTTTGTATTTTTTCAATGTGAAACCACCTTACTGTGGTGGTTATAGGGCTGAGCCTTAGGTCTTGGGCGTTACAAGGTATTCCCCCCCCCCCCTTTCCAGTGGTGGTTTAGCCCTTGTTTGTTGCATTTCTTAGGTTTTCGTGTTCCCCGGCATTCGTCTCCGGCGAATTGAGTTTTCTTTGTTCTTGAGTGTTCATCCACAAGATTCTTCATTTCTTTAGGTTTGATCCAAGAGTCAAACTTGGTTAAATACCAAACCTGTTTGTAGTTAGCTTAAATAAATTCCTTTAAGTGTAGGGTCTTCCCCTTAATGCTTAGAAGACTTTACAATTTAGCCGAGGAGTTCCCAATGAGAAGAGTGCCCGTGCGTTCAAATAGAGATATTATTTAATTAAACTCTATTTTTATCAATTAAGTCCTAAACATGCATCTAGGTGTGATTGAATAGGATGATGAAACAAGAAAGAACATTCAAACACACACATGCGAGGAAAAATCCCCCAAAGGGGCAAAACCTTTTATTTTTACTATAATATTGTAAGGAACGGTTACACGGATTACAGTAAAAATACAGTGACACAGAAATACCCGCAGGCGTCGATTCTATAGTCAGCGGCTGGAACTTTCCCTTTCCAGGAGGGCAGCAATGAAGAAGAAGGATGGTCTTCTCCACAAGTGTATGAACAAACACAAGGTTGTGTTCTTGGGTTGCAAACTGATTCACAAAGGTTTGGAAAAATTGTGTGAATCAAAACATGAGTCTTGGGACTTAAAAAGGTGAAGACTTGAGTAATTAGGACTCTTAAATTCGTCTATGAAAGTCTTGCAAAACATCTCCCCCGAAATTGGTATTTATAGGAAAATAAATGAAGAGTTCCACGAAATAAAAACACTACCAGCGTACAGGGACCTCGAACCGGTTCGGGTACCCTACGAACCGATTCCCCCCCCCCCCCCCGAATCGATTCATCCCTCGGTTCGGGAAAAATCGCTAGTCAAGTGGCTTTAAACACTTAGCAAAATTCCAAGGTTTTTCTTGGAATTATCTCAATTTTTCAACGGGCCATAACTTGTTCACCGTTGCTCGGATTGAGGTACCGTTTTTTCCAGTATCTTTGTTGCTGCAAGCTCTTCAACTTTGCAGTTGACCGATCCTCTGGACGGTGGCTGTAAATTTACCAAATTTCCCTTGAACTTCCCTATCGTGCTTTGTTTCACTATTTTGACTTCTCTTGCATACCACTTGCCTTACGAGCCTAAAATCATGGAACGTGAAGTCGTTGAGGCAGATAAGGGACACATGTTGGAGATAATGAATACTTGATTCCCAGAATTCGAATTGAGGTCGTTGTGTGAGATCGTGTAGAGACGTGCCAAATGTAACGACGTACGACATATACAAATGTACAATAACGGACATGAGAAATATGCCCTTACAAATCTCCCCTTATGTCTTTGCCGGTACATACATAAAAAATTCGAATTATCAAATAAAAAAATTTCCTATACAAATCTACCCTTCCATGAACCCAAAACTGGAAAGATACAAATGAGCAAGTCTTCAGCGTTTGATCATCTTCAAATCTTCAATAACTTTCAAAGCTTTTCTCATCAAGGCGTGCAATTCAGTGAACATCAATGTAGTACCTACACACATGAGATAAAGCAAATACCAAGTGACATATCGAGCTTGAAATGAGATAAACATAGATACTAATTTACAATGAAAGCATATGACAAATCTCAAATCTAAAAAAAAAACTCCCCCATAATATGATAATTCTTTCTCCCCCTTTTTATGATGTCCCCAAATAGACAGATGTGAGAAGCAGAAATAGATGCATATGGATAATGTCACAAGGAAATAAACTTGCTATTTTTGAATTTTTCAAAATTTTTCACATGAAATATATAAGCAAAGAAACACACTATGAATGAGCACAAAACAACCAAGTCGATGATAGCGTAAATGTATGGGTGTGATCAAATTCGATAGGATAATCAATGCATACAAATATGACATATGTGCACGATGAATATTGAATACTCCTAACGAATGAACTCAAAATCTTCCTTTGGTGTAAGAAAAATAGAGATATGAGACATTGACTCAATCAAATCATCAAATCAAAGCGCAAAGTGATTTCCACACCAATAACGTCCAAAACTATTTTATGCTTTTTCAGGACTTTCAAGGAAGTGCAAATCCATTTATATTCTCCAATCAAACTCCCTAGAATTTATATTTTGTATAGAGGCGATCTAAATTCTCAAACTTCGGAGAATTAATGGTGAAACCTAATGGCCCATATTTGGCATGTATTGCTTTTTATTGCCTTTAAATATTTTGGGCTCTTTTAACCTCTTTGGACCCCGGATAATAAAATTACTCCATTTTTAGGTCCTTTTTAACGGTGGCTTAGTATCGCAAAGGCTAAATGAACCTTTCGCAGCCCTTCCCCATTTTCAATTAAACACACGGTCTCACCTAAATGATTTTTACATGCATTCCAATCTTGTCAAGTTTTATCACATATTGAACGTTGTATAGACAGAATTGAAATGGAAACACTCAAGACAATTTGAGAAGAGTGCACGTGCATTCAAATAGAGATATTATTTAATTAAACTCAGTTTTTATCAATTAAGTCCTGAACATGCATCTAGGTGTGATTGAATAGGATGATGAACCAAGCAAGAACATTCAAACACACATATGTGAGGAAAAATCCCCCAAAGGGGCAAAACCTTTTATTTTTACTATAATATTATAAGGAACGGTTACACAGATTACAGTAAAAATACAGTGACACAGAAATACCCGCAGGCATCGATTTTGTAATCGGCGGCTGGAACTTTCCCTTTCAGGAGGGCAGCAATGAAGAAGGACGGTCTTCTCCACAAGTGTATGAACAAACACAAGGTTGTGTTCTTGGGTTGCAAACTGATTCGCAAAGGTTTGGAAAAGTTGTGTGAATCAAAACATGAGTCTTGGGACTCAAAAAGGTGAAGACTTGAGTAATTAGGACTCTTAAATTCGTCTATGAAAGTCTTGCAAAATAGCTCCCCCGAAGTTGGTATTTATGTGAAAACAAATGAAGAGTTCCACGAAATAAAAACACTGCCAGCGTACAAGGACCTCGAATCGGTTCGGGTACCCTGCAAACCGGTTCACCCCCTGAATCGGTTCGGCCCTCGGTTCGGGGAAAATCGTTGGTCAAGGGGCTTTAAACACTTAGCAAAATTCTAAGGTTTTTCTTGGAATTATCTCTATTTTCAACGGGCCATAACTCGTTCACCGTAACTCGGATTGAGGTGCCGTTTCTTCCAGTATCTTTGTTACTGCAAGATATTCAACTTTACAATTGACCGGTCCTCTGGACGGTGACTGTAAAATTACCAAATTGCCCCTGAACTTCCCTATCGTGCCTTGTTTCACTATTTTGACTTCTCTTGCATACCACTTGCATTACGAGCCTAAAATCGTGGAACGTGAAGTCGTTGAGGCAGATGAGGGACACATGTTGGAGATAATGAATACTTGATTCCCAGAATTCGAATTGAGGTCATCGTGTGAGATCGTGTAGAGACGTGCCAAATGTAACGGCGTACGACATACACAAATGTACAATAACGAACGTGAGAAATATGTCCTTACAACCAACCTTGAGGGAGAAGTTCTTTGCTAAGATTAGGCAAATAGAGGAAGAGGACGATCGAAGACGAGGGGCCGACCCTAATTGGGTACGACCCATTTTCCCCATTCCCTTAGCCACAATAATACCATCTGAGTCTTGTGGGTCGTTTTGTCGTCCTGCCGATAGTCAGACGTACGAGGGAGAAATGAATGAGAGAGCATCGTCACCAACAGGTGCTGGGCCTTTTGGGAGGGGAGAGACGTCCAATCTTAGCTCGAGCCGACAGGCCGAGGGCATAGTTGTAACACCCTGTATTTTTGACGATTTAAATAATTATGTGATTAATTATTGTTGTTGGATTAATTAAATTAAAATGCGAGAAATTAATTTGTTATTAATTTGGATTAAAATAATTATTAACTAGCGTGCCAAGGGTTAATACTTATTGTTGATAATTATTGAATATTACTGTGTGATATGTAATATGAAATTATGATACTTGATAAATTGTCGGAAGTGAGAAATACGGCAGTTTGGTAATTTAAGTCTGACACGCGTGAGAGTTGTGTCGGGACTAATTGAATAGAATAAAAAGGGAATTTATTTTTATTAACTTATATGGTCATTTAGAGTGCGTCGTTGAGTCCTAAAGGGTCGAGATAGTTAAAACAGTATACCCGGGTGTTTAGTTTGGGTCCCGGGGTGATTTTAGGCCTAACCGGCACCCGAGAGGGCATTATGGTAAATTGTATTTTTGGGTAAATTAATGGACGAAAATTAAGAGTAATTATATCAGCTAAGAAAAGTCCATTAGGGTTAAAAAGTTACACGAAGTTAAGAACGGCTATAGGAGGTGTGAGGGAGAGTTAATTCCAAGAGAAAAGGGCCAAGATAACACCACCTTGCACAATCACCACCACCACCGTGTAGATCGGGACAAGGGGAACACACCCATACCAACATAATCAATGGATCAGACCGTCATATTCGAGGCAAGTGTTTATTACTTGCTTTCTTTTAGCAATAATCATGATCATGTTAGTGTAGGTGAAATTAATCATGATTTACATATGAATTGGGTGAAAATTGGAGATTTAAATTATGATTGAGGATTGGTTTAATTAGTGGTTGAAATTTCTTCATGTATGTAGAGGATTAATCACAAAATTGGATTATATATTGATGAACGAATCTGGGTTGATTAGGTTCTTTAAATGAAAATTTGGAAACTAGGGTTCATATGAATTAATTTGGGGATTTTAAATAATTTTGATGTTTAATGACGAATTAATGATCCTAGGATGTTGGGAATGATTTATAATCCATATGGCGTTGATGTGTATTGATGATAAGGCGTTGGGTGTTGAATTTTAGAGGTTTTCAGGTCCAAAAATGGTGGAAAATGCTGAAATTTGGTGAAGAAGACGAAATAGTGGGTCTCGCGCGAAGTCAGGCGAAGTGGTTCAAACGAGATGGGGATCTCGCGCGAAGTGGTTCAAACGACATGTGGAAGCGATTCAAACGATATGGGGATCTCGCATGAAGTGTTTCGAACGACATGTCATTCTGGTTTGAACGATATGTCATCTGGTTCGAGCGACAGAAGGAATTTTCTTAAAGTCCAATTTTGAGTTTACCGGTTTATTGGAGTGAGAGAAACTTCCAAATAGTAAATTTAAATAAGATGCAATTTTGGTAAAGTATGTGAGAATAAATACTTTAATTATTTCAGTATAGAGAGAATATACCTTGGAGATTACGATTGAGATAGTAATCTAAATATTTATACTATACGTAGAGATGAGATTAAAATACGTATGAGGAGTATATATGTAGGTTGGAGAAATACCTATAAATTATAATAGGATGTGTGTATGCCTATTATGGGAAATGATTGTTAAAAGCACTAATGGGTGATAACCCGGGGGTGCAAGAATCTTATAGTTAAGCGCACTAATGAGTGATAACTCGGGGGTGCAGAAATTCTATTGTTAAGTGTACTAATGGGTGATAACCCGGGGGTGCAATGATGATTATTATTAGGCGCACTAATTGGTGATAATCCGGGGGTGATGGATTATTATTGATGGGTGCATTAATGGGTGTTAACCCGGAGATACAGGATTTTCTTAATAGGTGCACTAATGGGTCTTAGCCCGGGGGTGCATGATTAGTATATATATGTATATGGATGATGTGACTATATATATATATATGAACTTGTGAATATTTCTACTGTGTGAAATTAGTAGACTTGGTAATAATAATAATCATTACTTTGCACCGAGTGGTCTTAACCTAAGGGTGCAGGATTAGTATATATATATAGGGATGATGAGACTATATATTTGCATAAGTGTACTTGGGTAACTTTCTACTTTGTGGAACAAGTAGATAAAATGGAAATGAGAAATAAAATAATCTTAGTGGATAAAAGATTAACCATTCAAACGGTGAATAATGAAACTTAGTATGTGAGATAAAATATCTGAATAACGTATTGTATGGGCGATACGAGAATACTACTAGTGAGCATAGTTAGTATTAGTATGGTTTCTGACTAGTTAGAGTGGGAGGTATAACTAGGGGAAAATTAGATGTACGTTAGGCATGCACAATAGACGAGAGGTGAGAAACTCATGTGAGAGTTCGATAACTAACATGCGTATAAGACTTGTTTTAAGAACCAGTTTTCAATACTTGCTAAATCATTTTTACACCTCGGGATCTGACCCATTTCTTTTATTTCTCCTATCTTTTGCTATATATATGTATTAGTACAGGTGCCTAGCCACAGGGACACCAGTTCTAGATACTTGGATGGTTTGTCGAGCAGTGGAAGTTGCGGGTCGTTGAGACTAGATGCTTCTCTCATTTTATTCAGTTCCTAGTTCAGATACTTCAGTTCGGGCATGTGTCGCCCATCCTCATTAGTGGTATTGTACTCAGTTCCTTTACAGTTCTTTTCTGTTGGACTGAGTATTTATTTTGGTTTTGTTTGTGACTTTGAACTGGAAGGTTATATCCAGTCTTAATTATCCAGTATTTAATTCAATCAGCATTCATTTCTTGTGTGTAGTTTATAATTCAATGTTCAGAAATTAATTTAATGAATTAGTTTCAAATTAAATTGGGAAATGTTTTGACCCTAGCTTAATTAAATGTTAGGTAATTAATTGGATTTAAGATTTCGACGGTGATGCTAAGAATGAACCAACCGAACATTCTGTTATAAATTTTATAAAGGACTGATCACCCGATATTTAATTGAGCGGGGTGTCACAGGTGGTATCAGAGCATCAGGTTCTAGTATCCTTTGGATCTGTGTGGCTTATTACGTTTCAGCACGTCGTTCTTTGATGTAGAGCCTTATGATAGGATTGTTGTTTTCCCTTACGTATGCGACTTACGTTCTCCTGCTACAAATTATAAAGGATGTGACTCATTATATGAAATTCGGTGTGATTCGAACACCAAATATTTTAGGACGACCAGCGAGGGCCATAAGAAGAACTGCGAGAGAAGAAGCCCAACAGAAGACATAGAGTAATCGGGAAATAGTGATTGTAAAGAAAATCACCATGAGGATTACTTAAGTAAGAGATAGTAAAATCGTCACTCGGGAACTGTGGGTTCCCAGGACACAGTCGTAGATAATGGTGGAGTGATTTCAGGACCACCTATCATAGTCGATATGGGGGAATTCAGAGGGACTCTTTTGAAAACCCATCGGTGAAGATGCGAAGAAGAAAACGAGAAAGTGTAACAGACCAGCGGAAGTAGAAAATCCGAAGGTAATGGTGTAGAGTGGGGTGTGACGACACTCAGAATTAAATTTGGAGTTAAAAGTTATAGCCCTTAGGAGCATCATGTAGTGATTAGAGGCAATCACCATATTTGAAGAAGTGTGTTTGAAATTTAGAAAGAAATTTGGGTACGATTTGACCGTGAGGTCTTCCATTCAATATAGGAAAAAAATACGAGTGAAATTTTGATGTTTAGCACAATGGGTAAGATAGAAACCGATCGTGAGAGAAAGGTTAAATTGCATAATGAACTTCGTACCTAGCCGAGGGGCATAAATTATCCAAAGGGTTTATAGTTGATAAAGAACCCGTGAGTAGAACACAAGCATAGATGAGAAATCCAGCAAGGATGACTAATATTGATGTCATCAAGGTTATACGGTGACTAGTTCTTGCGTTCTTTCCATAAGAAGCAAGCGAGGAAGGTTAGAGAATCTGGCCGAAAAGCAAAACTGAACTTAACGGTGTTAGTGAAACCCCACATTAGAGTATACCCAATAGAAAACACGGTTAGAGTATTTTAAGTTGATTAACTTCCTATCAAGTGACGATGAAGTCAATCAGGGCTGTAGAGGCTAACCACAGTTCTGAATGGCTAACGTAGCCAAAGGAATAACGAAAGAATAATTGTGAGTTAAGACTGCTGGTCCGAGAGAAGGGCATTCCTAAAATGGTTAGCGGGACTAGTGATGGGGAAATGGTTCGTGAAGTTTTCCTTATGTGACAGAAGTATAACTACAAGTATTGAAGGTGTCCACAATTGAGAAGTGAGACCGAAGAGATTAGAAATGGTAAACCATGCCAGTTAGGCATAACAACTGGAGGAGAGAGACTTCCAGCGAAAGAATTTGGGGTCAAGGGAATTAATCCAAGGAAATTTATAACCTGAGAGTGATAGGTTCAGGCTAGACTAGTAGAGTCCTCGTTAATAGTAGCATACAGTATGTCAGGGTCTACGGGACCCGGGATGTAAACGGGAGTTTAATAAAGCTATAACTGAGGCCTGGAGAGTTTGGGCCAACGTTTCAATAATGGGCGCAAAATCCACATGATGGAATAAATTGTCTATGATGAAAGAGGACAACTATAGGATAAAATCCTAGGATGTATGACGATTGCAGATGTTCATGGGTTGTGATGGCAGCCACGTGCTCAGACCCTGTGATTTGGCGAGACTGGTGAGGTTTTGCTTCTTCCTTGTGAGTAAAGGATAGATTCTAGTGACATGGGTGTGCCACAACTTTTATGTAAATTGGAAACCCTAAACTTCGCGTGCGGGTCGAGTTTAGTGGGAACGTTAGTTTTAACAGTCTTTTAAAAACGTATTTCTCGTTATTAGCGGGGCATTTTGATAATTGCCCGTGAGTGAACTGGGTGGGCCCTAAGAATATGTTTTGTTGTTATAATTTACTACTGCATTGAGTCAGCTTTAGTATAGTTTATTATGGTAATGTGTAGTGATTAATTATCGTATGGTTAAACGATAGTAAAAATATAATGATATGACTATCGTATGGATACTCCGGGAGGAGTGATCTTAGTTTTGTGCGGCGCCACCTGAAATAGAGTTGGGCCCCCCCAGATATGGGTACATATGAAACTTTCATGGTATTATAGACCTCAGCGAGTATAGTGTCTAATTATATGTGATTCCCGAGCATAGGAAGTTATTTGTCTGTTAAGACTTAGAATACATTGTGTTCTTATCGAGCGGCAAAATATAGCTCATTATATATTTATAGCGCCAAGTACTTGGGATAGTGAGGGCGCCATGCTTCATGTTACATTTTTAGGGACATGAGAGTGGACGAGTAGACTTTTATGTCACGATACGTAGATTATGGGAAGTTTATAGTATGTACTGAAGGCCTTACGGACCTCGGCAACCGACTACGTTATATAGTAGTGTATCGAGGGGGTTCCTTATTTGGATTTCGCTTTGCGAGACATCGCACGCATGAAACTAGCGAACGTCGGGAGTTGGAGAGAAGTTTGTTTGATAGTACATAAGTGTTGTATGTGTGTTATTGTACATATAGGAGAATATATTTGTGAGTTGATAATTCTTTTATGACTTAAGACCAATAGAGTCGCCTAGTCTTAGTATCATTCTGAATAAAGCAATGGCACCATTGAAGGCGTCACCCCCTAACCCCATTAGGATATAATTAACTAAATAGTTTACAAACCACAATTATAATTTATTTATTATTTAGGTAATACATATTGAATCAACTTCAAGGTTAAAATGCAGAATATTAAAAAAATCCAATCATTTTAAGGAGACATAATTTCAACAGAACTCACATATCATTTAACTTAATTATAATTAGTGCAGTGTATAAAACAAACTAACAAGACCCTACTTCTATGTACTCAACCTCATAGACCTGGCAGTGGCAGCTGGTGTTGATGTAAAAAATTAGATTATTTCTAATTATTCAATCACAGATAAAATAAATAAGACAAAAGAATTTTTAAAGTGGTTCAGCCTTAAAAGAATGGCCTACGTCCACTGTTTTTGTTATTGCTGAGTGTTTTGGGAATTCTCGATAACAGGTTTTTACCAAGAAATTTCGAGTCCCCTTACAATGAGGATAATACCATGTATTTATAGCCCTGAGGCTGTACATATGAAAGGGTAATACATAGCTGTCCAATAAGCGTATACATCTGTATGATAATAACCAACATTTAATGCGTATTTAATCCTCTTAATTGTCTGGTAATAAATGCTCTGATCGAGGTGCAGCTCGGACCGCCTAAGTATCTCGGTATCCATGAGTTGCTCGGTGCAATAAAGTTCCTCGGAGAGCACTTGCTGCTCGGAGTATCTGAGCTGGTCGGGGAAATTGAGTTCCTTGAAGTCAAGGTATTATTCAGAAATGTTTGTTTGTGCCATGTAGATTGACACTTGTCTCCACTTAAGTGAGCCATGTCAGCAAACTAAATTTGGTATCAACAGAAGCCCCCAATGTTTCACAATTCGAGATTGAGGAGTGTGGAACATTCTTCTCGAAATACTGTGGGTTTAAATAGTCATCCTGAATTTTAGGAGTGCTTTCTTTGTATTTATTTTTCTTTCTGAATTCATAGAATCAGACTTTTCAAAATTTTCTAACTGCTTCGGTCTTCGCGCCCTTTTTGTCCTTTTAGCCGCCGGTTGCGTAAACGTCTCTCTTTGTAATCATTATTTTTACTCCTTCCCAAGGTAAGGTATTTAAACGTTTGTAGAAAATTCTATAGTCTTTTACTTTTTCAAATCTGTATCTTTGAGTTTTCCATTTCCTCTCTCTCTTGTGCGTTCATCCTTTTCATCGTTCTTTGTCAACAGATCCATCCTTTTTCTGTAAGATTTTCTTCCTTCTCTTTTATTTCCTTTATTCACCATGGTTTACCTTGTTGAGTCACTTGATAAGTTTCGTTCTAATTTCTCTATTCCTTCATGGGTTGTTTTAGAGGAACTTTCTGAACCTTAAGATTATTTTCATTTGGTTGAGGGACATTGGTTCCCCAGTCTCTTTGTAGCTGAATGTGGCTTTTCTTTTCCCCCGAACCCTTTGTGTCTGGAATTCTGTCAATATTTTGACGTGGTTCCTGCAAAAATAGCCCCCAATACATGGAGAATAGTTAATGGAGTTCATAGATTAAATCAGATTCATGGGACCCGCATAAAAATTCCAGAAATTATGTTTTGCTATAGATGGGCTGTCAGCGACAATACTTTTTACTTGAAAACTAGGTTTTTAAATAGGGCTTTAGTGGTCAATCTCCCAGATGCCAATAGGGATTATTTCGAGCATGGTGTTGTTATGAAAAATTGGCAACATGCTGCACTAACTGGAAATGATGCGTATCAGGGTCCTAGATGCCCTCCCTATGGCAACGGGATAGGTTATTTTTACTTTACTTTATTTTTGAAATTATGCTTTCTTTGTGTTTGATAAAATGTATCACTGATACTTTAATTTTCATTTATTTGCAGTTGACAGCAAAAGAAGGGATCCAAAAGAGACAGAAGTTAACTTAAAACATCTGAAACTTATTTGGGGTTTGCATCAGACTATTGCCAATGAGCATATCAGATCAGCTTCATACTTGCTGCAGTATAAGAGTTACACCTCGTCTTTTACTGCTCGTCCGATAATTAGTGACGTAGAACTAGTACCATCTTCTGAAAGTTCTTCACCCGAGTCACATATTCCTCTGAGTGAAAGAATAAAGAGAAGAAGAGCTCTTGCCCTCTTCGAGAAGTCTGCCTCTATTGCTGGAGAGGTGAAGAAAAGCAAGCTTGATGTCCCAGAAGAAGGGACAAGAAAAATCGATGCACCTCCTCCGGCTGCTACTATCAAGGTTGTCGAGAAGCCCCCAGTGGCTCTGAGCAAGGTCGCTGCTCCGAGCGAGGTTATAGTCATATCCCCGACTAAGACTACATCTTTGGTCGAGATCGTTGATGCTCCTCCGAGGAGGCTGAAGAAGAGCTCCTCGATCAATTTGGCTGAATCCATCTCTCAGCCTCTAACTACCGGAAGTGGTGTTCCTACTTTCGTTACTCTGAGTTCTGCCATGAGCTCGGTGAAGTCTTGGATCATTCTCGAGATCCAAGGTATTAAAGAAAATCTTTCCCGGGATAGGGTCACCACTTTGGCAGCTCAGCACATTGCCTCAGTAAGTATTACAAATCTAAACTTTCATTTTTTATGTTATGTGCTTGCACTGACTTATAGTTATTTTCTTTTTCCAGTTGGTAACTTGTTTCAATACAATCTTGAAGAAGGATGAAGCCATCAAGGCGTCCATCTCCTCTGGTGGTGTAGAGGAGGCTTTTGTAGGTTTGACGTAGTCTTTAAAAGATTCTCGTCAGAAGTATGTTGATGATAAAGATGTCTAGGAGAAGCAGCTCAATTCGATCGAGCAGGAGAGGGATCAGACTGTTGAGGTCTCCAGGGGATTGGAGAAGAAAATAAAAGAATTGGAAGGTAATAATAAAGAGCTCGAAGGGAAGCTCCAAAATGTTGAAGAGCTTGAAGGTAAGCTCAAGTCTGCTGAGGAAGAGCTGGGTAGACTTCGTGACGTTGGTCGTCAGAAGGAGGAGGCAGAAAAGAAATTAAAAGATACCGAGGAACTTCTGTCTGAGAAGCTTTCCTCGTAGAAGGTGAAAAAGAAGTTGGCTGTAAAAAAGTCCTTCAGTGCTAGCTGGGACAAAGGTTGGAATAAAGGTTTGGCTGCCATGGTCTCACAAATGGAGTATGGCAGCCTCAAATACTATAGGGATGGTTGGGTGGCTGCTCTGACAGAGATGAATGTCGATGAGAACTCCGACCTATTTCAGCGACACATTCCTGGCCCCCCTCCTACTCCCAGGAAAGAAGAAGAGGACGAAGCTTCCTCCGAGGAATCTTCTATGATGGTAGGGGATCAAGTACCTACTGTTGAACTTTGCTACGAACAGCCCCAACCAACTATTACTCATATCGAGCAGATCCAGTTAACCAATATTTCAGCCGAGCATCTTCCAACACCCACCGAGCAACCTTCTAGGCCATCCGAGCAACCTTCCTCTTCGTCCCAGCCTCCCGGGAAAGTTTTGGGAGACAAGGAGAATGTGTAAAGTTGTTTGGACTTTTCTCTCTGTTTTATTTTCTATGTCAAATGTAACTCTGAACTATGTACTTCTCCTTTATGATGTAATAAAATTTGAAATTTTGATTATGCATACTGTTGATTCTCTTCTTCTTGCTCTGTTTGCACTCTTATTGATTCTTGCTATCTCTTTCTTTTACTAGTTTATGGCCAGGATGGAATTATTATCTGCTCATGATACAAAGTTATTGAGACAATGCAATGAATACTTCAAAGCTGGTCATACAGATATGACTGAAGCTCATATTGTTGATATCCTCGGTCCAGATGCTTCAAAACAAGCAATCGAAGCCTACCAGTACTTAAAGTGTCTGCTCGATCGGGCAGTGGTTAATAATGTAGCATATTATGAGTAGATTGAAGACCTCCAGGGCACTCTCGAGGAGCTTCAACAATAATACAAGGAATCTACAGCCCTCTTGCACCAAGGATATGAGAAGAAGTATCAGCAACTGAATGCTGATAAGGGATATGATAAGTTGTTTGCTGCTTATGATGTGAGGGAGAGAACTTTGAAAATCGAGGTCGAATAGCACAGGAAGATAGCCAAGTTGCTGGAGCAGGAAAATAATAACCTGCGAGGAGAGGTATCCCAGCTGAGGTCTGCAGCCTCTACCTCAAACTCTTTGGTCCCTGTGAACGACGAGGGATTCTCTTTTTTGGAGGTCGAAAATGCCAATCTGAGAGACGAATTAGAAACCTTGAAGAGGATTGGGCCGTCTACCTCTGCTCGGGGATGAGCAAGAGCTTCTCGGGGATGAGCAAGGGCTGCTCGGATTACTATTGAAGAACAAAGAACTCAATCGTCTCTGGAGAACCAAGCCTTCCAATTGATGGAAAAGAACCAGACATTAGCTGAGATGTCTAAGAAAATCATGAATCTGGACGAGCAACTCTCTGCTCAAAAGTCTGCTTTGGAGGGTAAAGAACTTTTAGCGAAGAACCTCCTCGAGCAATTGGAGAGGCTAACCTATCATTTCCACAAGCAGCCCAGGGATTTTTGGATGGCTGGTTATAATGAAGCCATCTACCATCTAGATGATCGGATCCAAAATGCAAGTAATGTGGGTTACAAGCAAGGATGGCTAAATGCTTTGGGCGTGCTGCAGTTGGAACAAGGTCATTACTTGTGGGATTACCATAATCCTGGGTTGCTCGACCTACCAGTGCCTCCCTTCGAGCTTGATATGAGCTGGATTCCTGCTCGGGCCATTCCACAATGCCTAATTTTAAAGTATCTCGGAGACTACAGTCTTCACTCCAACTTTGAGATATCTCGCCCAGAACACCTTCTTGATAGGCCATTAGATATGAATATCAGGATGCTTAAAGATTTGAACTTCATAAACTCCCCCTATGCCTTAGACGATCCTCCTGCTGGTGAAGAACCCGTTTCAAAGGCAGAAGAGAAAAAACCCATAGAATAGGATTCCTGATGTAAAATTTTATTTTTTTATGTATTCTATTCTCAATGTATTTTGTTTTGGATTTAATGAAAAACTTCTATTTTTCTTTGCAATCTTGATTGCCATTATCTTGTAAACATTTTACTTATTTACTAATGAATGTGCATGTATATCTGTTAAAAAGATAACAATATTGTGTTATTTTGCCGATCAATTAAAGTTGGTGAAAACTTATTGTCGAGTATCCTGAATTTGTGGTAATCATTTGACAACTAACCAAAATGGATGATATTTTGTTTCTCGACCAACTTGGTGGTAATTTGAAATGTTACAAGTACTAAAACTTTGCTTGGTCACTTTTTAATTCTAAGCCATTAGTCGACTTTTATCACATAATCCTTCTTTGTTTAACAGAAATGTTCTCGACCAACCGGAGTTGGTGGATTTTCTTCCCAACCAACCGGAGTTGATATTTCTGGGAAATATTTTTCTTCCCGACCAATCGGAGTTGGTGGATTTTCTTCCCAACCAATCGGAGTTGGTATTTCTAGGAAATATTTTTCTTCCCGACCAACCGGAGTTGGTGGATTTTCTTCCCAACCAACCGGAGTTGGTATTTCTGGGAAATAATTTTCTTCCCGACCAACCGGAGTTGGTGGATTTTCTTCCCAACCAACCGAAGTTGATATTTCTGGGAAATATTTTTATTCCCGACCAACCGGAGTTGGTGGATTTTCTTCCCAACCAACCGTAGTTGGTATTTCTGGGAAATATTTTTATTCCCGACCAACCGGAGTTGGTGGATTTTCTTCCCAACCAACCGTAGTTGGTATTTCTGGGAAATATTTTTTATTCCCGACCAACCGGAGTTGGTATTTCTGGGAAATATTTTTTTATTCCCGACCAACGGGAGTTGGTGGATTTTGCTGAGTAGTGTGTAGCACTAGTATTCCGTGAAAAAATTTCAACAAAAGGAGATAATTGGGTGGAATATTCACATTTTATTCATATTGAAGAAACTGCATTACATGAGGGTTTACATTACTGATAATATTTGCGCAGATGCTCTGCATTCCATGCATTCTTAAACTCCTCCCCTTCTAAAGTTTCAATTCTATATGTCCCTGGTCAAACAACCTCTGTTACTCGGTAAGGCCCATGGCAGTTAACTTCCAGTTTATTGTGCTTTTGAATTACTTTCTTCAGCACATAGTCCCCTTCTTTCAGGTCGCACTTCTTCACTCTCTTGTTATAGAACAAGGTTGTTCGTTGCTGGTAAGCAACATTCCTGATGGCTGCTTCTTCTCTAAATTCTTTAAGCATGTCCAAGTCTAACCTTCTCATTAAGTCGCTGACAGGGGGGTTGAAGTTTAGCACTCGGTGTGTTGGGAGGCCCAACTCGGCAGGTATAACAGTTTCACTTCCAAATGCCAGCATATATGGAGATTCTCCAGTTGCTGCTCGGGGAGTAGTGCGATAAGCCTATAGTACTGAATGTAGCTCATTAATCCAGTTTGCTTTCGCGTCATTCAGTCTTTTCTTAAAGCCATTTAGCAGCGTTCTGTTTGTCACTTCAGTTTGTCCATTGCTTTGGGGATGGCCTGGTGCCGAGTGGATCTTCAAGATATTTGACTGATGACAATAGGCAGCGAATTCCTCATTGTCAAATTGTGTTCCATGGTCGGTGATGAATGCATGGGGAAGACCATATCTACAAATGATATTTTTCCAAATAAATTGGTACACCTTTTCGTACGTCATGTCGACAAGAGGCTCGGCTTCCACCCACTTAGTAAAGTAATCCACTACGACGACGAGATATTTAAATATTCCTCTGGTCGTTGGAAGTGGCCCAACCAAGTCAATTCCCCACATGACAAATGGCCAAGGGGAAGTAATGGGTGTCAACAATACTTGGGGCGTTCTTCGAATAGTGGAGAAGCGTTAAAACTTGTCACATTTTTGGGCATAGGCTATACAATCAGCCCTCATCATTGGCCAGTAGTATCCTTGCGTCATCACTCTTTGCAAAAGTGTCCGACCTGCTACATGGGCTCCACAGGACCCTTCATGGACCTCTTCAATTAAATCTTTCACTTCGGAGGGATGCACCCATCTTTGCAAACCTGCCATAATTCCTCGTCTGTATAGAATACCATTAGTCAGTACATAACGAGCAGCTTTAAACTTCAATTTCTTGGCTGCGAGTTTATCAACCGCTAATTCTCCCTCCTCAATATATGCCCTGATGGGATCCATCCAAGATGGTCCTAAATCAAGGGTAATACAATTCATCGTCAGATCTTCATCTATGCTCCGACCAACTAGAACTTCAATTGGGATTGTTCTTCGTAGCTCGATACAAGTAGCCGATGCTAATCGAGCTAAAGCGTCTGCTCTTACATTCTCCATTCTTGGTATTCTGACCAATTGAACAGTAACAAATTCCAATACCAATTCCATCACCTTTGCATGGTACTTAATCATCAAGTCTCCTTTTGTTGTATATACACCAAGCATTTGGTTTACAATCAACTGTGAGTCACTGCATACGATTACTTGCTCTGCCTTCATGGTTTTTTCCAGACTAAGACCTACAATCATCACTTCATATTCGGCCTCATTATTAGAAGCTTGAAATTGAAAGCGCAGAGCATATTCTATATCGACCTCATCTGGACTTTTCAATACAATCCCAGCTCCACTACCTAAGATGCATGATGAGCCATCCACATATAGGTTCCATACAGGTATTTCGTCCTTAAACTTCTTATTGGACAAAGTTCCTCGATGGAATATTTGTTGCTCCTTTATCTCCATTTCTACCACACCTCGCTGCTCGTCGACCTTCTTCTCTTGCTCTCTGACCAACTTAAGTTGATCGGGGTGTAAATTTGATGATCCTGTAACATCCATAGGTTGGTCGGTGTTCAGCTTTTGCTCCTCGGGGGTATCAGGATAAGTGAACTCTGCTATAAAATCTGCTAATGCTTGCCCTTTTAGTGACGATCTAGGCTCATAAATTATATCATACTCACCGAGTTCTATTGTCCAATACATCAATCTCCCTGATTTTTCTAGTTTATGAAGAGCTTGCCTCAACGGCATATCGGTATATACGACTATGGTATGAGCCTGGAAGTATGGCTTCATTCTTCTACTCGTTTCGATCAGCGCCAGTGCCAACTTTTCCAGTTTTGGATATCTGATCTCTCCTCCTTGGAAGGCCTTACTAGTGTAATAAATTGGTTTTTATATTCCATCCTCTACTCTTATTAATGCCGAGATAACTGCATTTTCTGAAACTGCCAGATACAAGTACAACCTTTCTCCTATCACTGGCCTGGACAACAGTGGCGGTGCTCCCAAATATTTCTTCAATTCTTGAAAAGCTTTCTCGCATTCTTCATTCCATTCAAAAGTCTTTCGGAGCGTTTTGAAGAATGGGAGGCATCTATCAGTTTCTCACGATACAAATCTGTTAAGCGATGATACTCGCCCTATAAGACTTTGCACTTCTTTCTTCGTCGTTGGAGATCGTAGTCCCAATAGAGCTTTTCTCTTTTCAGGGTTTGCTTCAATGCCTCGTTGATTGATAATATACCCGAGAAACATGCCTTCTCGTACTCCAAATATGCACTTGGTCGGGTTCAACTTCATTTGATATTTATCTAATTGATCAAAGGTCTGGCCTAAGTTAACTAGATGATAAGCAGCTCTCTTGCTCTTTGTCAGCATATCATCAACATAAACTTCCATATTGCAACTGATTTGCTCTGCAAACACCTTGTTCATCAGCCGCTGATATGTTACACCTGTATTTTTCAAACCAAAAGGCATAACATTATAACAATAATTTCCCCTAGGGGTAATGAAAGAGGTACTCTCCCTGTCTTCAAGTTTTATTTTGATCTGGTTATATCCAGAATAAGCATCCATGAAGCTCAGCAGCTCGTGTCCCGAGGTAGCCTCCACTAATTGATCAATTCGGGGCAAGGGAAAATGATCCTTTGGACATGCCTTGTTAAGGTCGGTGAAGTCTACACACATCCTCCATTTGTTGTTCTTCTTTTTCACCATCACTACATTTGCTAACCAGTCTGAATATTTAACATCTTCAATAAAGCGAGCTTTCTGGAGCTTCTCGACCTCCTCCTGTATAGCTTGGTTCTTCTCGAGGCTGAACACTCTTCTTCTCTGCTTCACTGGCTTGATCTCCTTATTCACATTGAGCTCGTGACATAGGAAATTTGGGTCTGTTCTGGGCATATCCTCATGACTCCAAGCAAAAGTTTATTTTCTGCTTTTTAAGAAAACTATCAATTCCTGTTTTAGTGAGGCATATAACGACGAACCTATTTGAGTTATTCGTTCAGGGTGCTCGTCGTCCAGAATGATATTTTCAGTAGCTTCCACCACCTGACCTTTCACGAGTTGCGACTCGTCTCTAGGATCCAATGTTTCAATTTCTGCACCTTCATCCACATGATAGTAGTAGTCATTTTCTTAGATTCCTCCAGTTCCTCCTGCTCGGCAGATGAATAGTAACATTCTCGAGCTACCTTTTGATCACCCTTCACAACTCCTACTCCAAAATTGGTTGGAAGTTTTAGGCATTGATGTACCGTAGATGGTACTGCTTCGAACTTCTTTAGACCTACTCTTCCCATGATGATATTGTAGGCCGATTGAACATTCTTATCCATCACGAAGAAGCATACTCTTTCTGTTCGACAAGCAGTCCATGTACCAATGAACATATCCGACTTGATCGTCCCAAGTGGAAAAACTTTCTCGCTAGCAAAATCGAGGAGGGGCCTATGATAAGGCTCCAATTGAGACAACTTTAGATTTAAGCTGGTGAAGCACGAGTAGAATATAATATCAGCTGAGCTACCATTATCAACCAGTACTCTCAAGATCATTACTTCCTTCATTCTCATTTTGATCACCAATGGGTCATCATGAGGATACAACACACCTGCAAGGTCGTTCTTGGAGAAACCGATGACCAGTTTGTCTTTGTTGACCTTCCTCGGGCGATCATCTTCAGCCAAGTTTATTCGTTGAATATATGAACAGGCTTGAGCCTCATTGAGGTAAGCTTTTCTTTCTGCAGTAAGGTCTCCACCTCCTGTATCTCCACCTGTAATAACATTACAGTCAAATGATCCAAAACGTATTGAAAATACCTCACGTTCTGGCTGCCTGGGTTTTTTGGGAAGATCGGGGTCGTCTTCTGGATCATCTTCATGGTCTCTGTTCTTGTTATCCTCTGCTCGACGAGGAGATCTAGACTTATCTCTTGCTCGGTCGTTGTTTCTTCTTTCATTTCTACGATCAACATACTTTGCCAGTTTTCCTCGTCTAATGAGTGCTTCGATCTCATTCTGAAGAGCTATGCAATTTTTGGTCGTGTGGCCATGATCTTTGTGGAATTCGCAATATTTGGCCTTATTCCTCTTATCAGGGTCTGACTTCATTTTCTCTGGCCAGTTTAACTTCTCGCTGTTCTTGATTTCTTCTAGAACGTGGTTGATGTCTACCTTCAAAGGAGTATAATTTTCAAATTTCTTCAATACCTCCCATGATGGATTTGTTTTTGAGTGCTTATTACCACCATTGTTCTTATGCTCTTTCTTTTTGGCCTTATCAACCTCCACCTGGTCTCTTTGGTATCCATATTCTTCTTTGCAGCCATAGCCTCCTCGGCATTCATGATCTTGGCCGCTTTTGCCATCAGTTCTGACATGGTTCTGGGTGGATCTTTGATCAAAGTGTAGTACAACTTGTTGGGCAACAGTCCACTCATCAGAGCAGTAATCGCTGTCTTTTCCTCATAATCAATAACTTCAAGTTTCTCGTTATTGAAATGCGTTATATGATCCCTGGTTCTCTCACCTGCCTTTTGTCTAACACTTAATAAGTGTGCTACTCGTTTAACCGGTTTTGCTCCAAAATAAAAGTTTCTAATGAAGAGCTCGGTCAGGTTAAAGAAAGTTAAAATCTTACCCCAAAGAAGATTATTGTACCATATTTGAGCAGATCTTGTAAGAGGTCCCGATAATGCCCTGCATCTCATCTCATCTGGCACAACATAGATGTCAGCAGCAGCTTAGTATTGCTCTATATGATGGACAAGGTCAGTTTTTCCATCATATTTAGGAGTTACAACAGGTGCTTTGAACTTTGATGGTGTGGGAAAATCCACAATTGCTTGGACAAAAGGTGTCCCTTGGACAAAAGTTCTTTGTAGAGGATTCTTGGCCTTAGCCATTTCCCCTAATCTATCCTCCAACCTCTGAATAGAGCCTTTCCACGCATCATTTCCCTCCTCGGGTCTACTGGTTCGAGCAATTGATCGTGTTGAAGTAGCTTCCTGGGATCTATCTTGTCGAGCAACTGGTTGTGATTGGGCAGAACCTTCTCTTAGATCAAATGGTCGTCGAAATTTTCTCGACACGGCCTTAAGAGGACTTTTATTCTTCCTAGGGCCCAATCCATCAAAAGAAGAGACCCTACTTAATCTTTCCAGTGCACTAGTCCTTTCTGGAGAGAGAGTGATGTGTTGTTCAGTATCTGTGGCTCGTACTGACGAAGTTCGACCCGGTTGATAAGAAAAATCATCAGATTTCTCAGTGGGATACGAATCACATTGCCTAATGCGCGAAGAAACTAAACGGGTATTTCTTTGAACACTTCGCTGTCCTGAATGGGTCGACGCTCCACCTTGGATAATTTGCATGAGTTGTCGCATAGTTTCTTGCATGACTGTCTGGCCTTGAGCCAAACTGGCCATAATTCCAGCTAGATCTTGGACATTTGGAGGAGCAGATGGATTTGGGGGGTTTCCAGCATTTCGATTGCTGGATTCAGGATTGTCAGCCATTGATAATGAATTATTTTTGGTGAAAAACGATAATTACAGTCGTTTCCCACAGACGGCGCCAATCTGTTGATGTAAAAAATTAGATTATTTCTAATTATTCAATTACAGATAAAATAAATAAGACAAAAGAATTTTTAAAGTGGTTCAGCCTTAAAAGAATGGCCTACGTCCACTGTTTTTGTTATTGCTGAGTGTTTTGGGAATTCTCGATAACAGGTTTTTACCAAGAAATTTCGAGTCCCCTTACAATGAGGATGATACCATGTATTTATAGCCCTGAGGCTGTACATATGAAAGGGTAATACATAGCTTTCCAATAAGCGTATACATCTGTATGATAATGACCAGCATTTAATCCTCTTAATTGTCTGGTAATAAATGCTCTGATCGAGGTACAGCTCGGACCGCCTAAGTATCTCGGTATCCATGAGTTGCTCGGTGCAATAAAGTTCCTCGGAGAGCACTTGCTGCTCGGAGTATCTGAGCTGGTCGGGAAAATTGAGTTCCTCGAAGTCAAGGTATTATTCAGAAATGTTTGTTTGTGCCATGTAGATTGACACGTGTCTCCACTTAATTGAGCCATGTCAGCAGACTAAATTTGGTAGCAACAGCTGGAAAAACTGAAAATGTAAACATATAAAACCATGAGTTTAAAAACTCAGTGAATGTACTACATCTCTATACAGTAAAAGTACTAAATTAACATCTCAACATATTAATATATACATCTCTGTGCCAAATTAGGCCATATACACATCCGGAGTTAATAAACCCCGCATCTCCTGCCCGTAGGCAATAATCATATCCATAGGTTTTAAAAACCTAACATCTCCTGAATTGCATAGCAATTCAACATCTCTTGGCTTTTAAATAAGCCATAACATCTCAACATCTCTTGGCTTTTAAATAAGCCATAACATCTCAACATCTCATGACTTTTAAATAAGCCATATCATCTCAACATATAATACATATACATCATATCCAAAATCAACTCAGTAAGTACACTCACATTGGGTTGTCAACTATGTATTCACGTTTCCCTCTGGTGGAGGTGAACTTGGTTGATTTGCCCTTACACCTGTTAATCCAACTGAATCAGTACTGAATCTCTATCATAAGTATTATCTTAATATAATTATTTACTTTCACTGACTACACAACCACAATATGATTCCACTTAAGTAGAATCCCAAGAAACATGAGGAAAGTCGAAACAATGGTATATATGTTGATAGAGTTATGAACATTCAATCGTAGAACATACCTCATTAGAAATTTACAACTAAAACCAAGTAACTATTAAAGCATACTTCTCAATGTATATACACAAGAAACATGTACTCAAAATACTCTTTGGAAAGAGCAGATAAAAACATTCTTTCATGGAGTATCCAATATGGCCTCAAATTATTGTCCTCCATACTTAACCATCCCATATTCATAAATAGTACACATACAGGTGTCCAAGCTTATCAATCTGAAAAAATATCTGAATTTACTTTCCGTTACAAGTGACGGTGTAATTTTTCAAGCTTCCTAGGGCAAGTTATGGCCATTTCTTTACAACACAAGAAATCTGCCCTACATACTCCTCTATTGTTCCTTCGACTTCCAAGAATTTTCATAATTTTTCTACAGCATAACTTTCCATGATTTTAAAAAAAACTTTCAGTATACATACTGAATAGTACAGAATTAAAGTTTCATAAAATTTGGACTTCATTTTCTATCTCAAAAGATTGACCAAACTCAGGGCATACCGAAATGAAATATACAAACAGCAACTATATACCAACTTGCAATCATCACTAAATCCTAACCATAAGAAGTTAAACTCTAATTTTTGGATATGATATGAATATATGAGTCTATTTTCATATCCAATTGGAATTTCTGAATTCTAGTAAGCACACAAGGAGATATGAAAGTTTGAATACAAAGGGTTTCAATACAAAGCAATATGACCTATAACACCACTTATCTCACATATGAACCAATACATATTATCACAAGGGAGGATGGAATTTAGATCAATACTTCACGATTTATATACTTTGAAATAAGTATAGTATAAGATTAAAACAATATTAACACATAATATTACCTTAGAATTACCTTAACGATTTTCTTGGAATTGTTTTCCTAAATTTTCCTTGTAACCATTTCTTCCTTAACTTCTACCTCTATTTCCTCAAGCTAATAACACCTCAAACTGAACCTAGGGACTTATTTTGCTGAAGAAATAAGGTTAAGGGAGAGTTGTAAGTTGGCCAAGGCTGCCTCCCAATCCATCCAATCAAATTAAAACATTTGGTTTAATAAAAGACAATTTACCACTTAAGGGAATTGACAGGTTTGTCCCTTGTTCGTAATTTCGGCCTAACTTCTTACTCGAATATCCGTTTGATGCACAGTTTGTTGTGTTACAACCCTAACTCACATGTCTACAACTATTTAGTTTTCACCTCAAGTCAATTGTAATGTTACAAGGGTCAAAACTAGTCCTAAACAGGAACATTTCTATCGAAAATAACCAAATCTTGTGTTTGTAAATAATTCGACAATTCATGATTTATGAAAGTAAAATTATACTAACCATAACCACTTAACATTAGATATACTAATAACACATTATTAATATCACATAGGATAAGTGTTATTTAAATATAATTTATCATAATCATATACGGGTAATCACAACCTCCCCCCCTTAGAAAATTTCGTCCCCGAAATTTAATACGAATGTCACTTACCAAACAAATGGGGATACTGTTTCTTCATGTTATCCTCCATTTCTCAAGTTAATTCTTTAATTCCATGGCTCATCCACATAACTTTAACTAGGGGAATAACTTATTTCTCAATACTTGCTCCTTACGATCAAGAATTTCCACCGGTTCCTCGGTGTACGACAAGTCTTCTTTCAGTTCATTAGGTTGGGTTTTCAGTTGATGAGATGGATCTGCCAAATACTTACGAAGCATCGATACATGGAACACATCATGCGAACGAGATAACTCTGTAAGTAATACCAATCTATATGCCAGGGTCCCAATTCTTTCCAACACTTCATACGGTCCAATGTATCTTGGACTTAGTTTCCCCTTCTTTCCAAATCTCATAACGCCTTTCCACGATGAAATACGTAGGAATACAAAATCCCCCTTCTGAAATTCCAATGGATACTTCCTCTTATCTGCATAAAATTTTTGCCTGCTTTGCGCTATCTTTATCTGTTCCCGAATCATTTTGATCTTCTCAGTTGTCATATCTATCAATTCAGGACCCAAAAGTTTCCTTTCACCTACTTCATCCCAACACAAAGGCGTTCTACATCTCCTCCCATATAAAGCTTCATACGGAGCCATACCAATGGTGGATTGATAATTATTATTATACGCAAATTCCATCAATGGCAAATGATCATCCCAACTACCTTTGAAGTCAAATACACAGGCTCGTAACATGTCTTCTAATATTTGAATTGTTCTTTCTGATTGCCCATCGGTTTGTGGATGAAATGCAGTACCGAACTTCAAACTTGTGCCCAGGGAATTCTGTAAACGAGGCCAAAACTTAGAAGTGAAAGTTAGATCTCTATCTGATACTATTGACACTGGTGCTCCATATAAACGGATAATCTCATCAACGTGCATACGTGCATATTTATCAACCATGTAGGTTGTCTTAACTGGAAGAAAATGAGCTGACTTTATCAATCGATCTACAATCACCCAAATAGAATCATGACCCTTTGGTGATCGTGGCAATCCTACAACAAAATTCATCGTTATATGCTCCCACTTCCATTCCGAAATAGGCAATGACTGCAATAATCCTATTGGCTTCTGATGCTCCGCTTTCACCTGTTGACATACTAAACATTTAGCTACAAATTCTGCAATCTCACGTTTCATATTGTTCCACCAGTAATACTCTTTCAAATCTCTGTACATTTTGGTACCTCCCGGATGCATAGAGTAAATAGAACTATGTGCCTCTTCCAATATATTCTTCTTTAAGGACGGATCATTCGGTACACAAATTCTATTTTTATAACCCAACGATTCATCCTTCTTAATTTCAAAGTCACTCTCTTTACCATCCAGGATTTCCCATTTCTTCTTTTCAAGGAATGGATCACTGACTTGTAAATTTCGTATGCGTTCTGCCAGTAAAGGTCTCACTGTAATGTGTGCAAATATTGCCCCCGTTTTAGATAAGTTCAACTCGACTCCCATTAGTCTTAACTCCATAATATTGCCAACCCGTGCACATTGAATACAAGACAACTTCCCCAATGACTTTCGACTCAGAGCATCTGCTACAACATTAGCCCTCCCGAGATGATGGTGAATGGTACAATCATAATCTTTAATTAACTCCATCCAACGTCTTTGTCTCAAATTCAAATCTCTCTGTGTAAATAAATACTTCAAACTTTGATGGTCAGTGAAAATTTCACACGTCTCTCCATGTAAATGATGTCTCCATAATATCAAGGCAAAAATAATAGCTGCAAGCTCTAAATCGTGTGTAGGATAACTACGTTCATACATCTTCAACTGTCTAGATGCATAAGAAATTACCTTTCCATGTTGCATGAAAACATAACCCAGACCCTGATGTGAAGCGTCAGTATAAATCACAAAACCTTCTCCACTTGATGGAACAGTGAGAACTGGAGCTGATACTAGCCTGTTTTTTAACTTTTCAAAGTTGTGCTGACATTCGTCACTCCACACAAATTTCACTTCCTTTCGGGTCAATTTCGTCAATGGCAAGGCTATAGATGAAAACCCCTTTATGAATCTTCTATAATATCCAGTCAATCCTAGGAAACTCCTTATCTCCGTTACATTCCTCGATCTTTCCCATTGCACAATTGCCTCTACCTTCTTAGGGTCAACATAAGTTCCATCTCCCGAAACAACATGCCCCAGAAACACTACCTGATTTAACCAAAACTCACATTTGCTAAACTTCGCAAATAATTGACTATCTCGCAAAACTTGCAATACAACTCTTAGATGCTTCTCATGTTCCTCTTGGCTAGGTGAGTATATCAAAACATCATCGATAAAGACAATCACAAACGAATATATGAAAGGATGAAATACCCGATTCATTAAATCCATAAACACCGCAGGAGCATTTGTTAACCTAAATGGCATTACCAAAAATTCATAATGACCATAGCGAGAACGAAAAGCTGTCTTAGGAATGTCACAATCTCTCACCCTTAATTGATGATAGCCCGATCTCAAAGTAATTTTTGAAAACACTTTGGCACCCTGTAATTGATCAAACAAATCATCAATACGAGGCAATGGATATTTATTTCGAATATTCACCTTGTTCAACTGTCGATAATCAATGCCGAGTCGCATGGTTCCATATTTTTTCTTCACAAATAATACTGGAGCGCCCCATGGTGATACACTGGGTCTAATAAAACCTCTATCTAACAAATCTTGCAGTTGAACCTTAAACTCCTTTAGTTCCACAGGTGCCATTCTATATGGAGAAATAGAAACTGGAGCTGTACTAGACACTAAATCGATAGTAAACTCTACCTCTCTGCTAGGTGGTAATCCTGGTAATTCATCTGGGAACACATCTGCAAATCCTTAACGACTGGGATATCTTCTAATTTTTGCAATTCCCTGTTTGTATCCACAATATATGCTAAAAAGCCTTGAAAACCCTTATTTAATAATTTTCTCTCCCGAAGGGCAGAAATAAGACAGTTCGAAACCACATTTCTTTCCCCAGTAAATTTGAATTCTTCCTCCCCTGGCATATTAAATGTAACCTCCTTACGAAAACAGTCAATTGATGCATGGTAGGAAGATAACCAGTCCATACCCAAGATAATATCAAAATCTCGAATATCTAGTGGAGTTAAATCAATGGTCAACTCCCTCTCCCCCACATACAATACACAATTTTTATACACACGCTCCACTAACATCACATCCCCCATAGGTGTAGAAATATATAAACCACAATCTAGATAAGAACATAATCTACCCAAATGCATGGTAAATGATAGTGATACAAATGAATGAGTAGAACCAGGATTAATAAGCACGTAAGCATGTTTGTTCATGACAGAAAATGTACATGTCACCACCTCTGGAGTAGCCTAAGCATTCTGTAAAGTCATAGCAAATATCCTTCCCGAAGCCCTAGATCCACTAGCCTGTCCTCTACGTCCTCCTCTCCCTGTGCCTCCAGGTGATGAGCCTCGACTAGTAGTAGCTGATTTTAATCCCTCCCAGTAGCATAGGACAGTTCTTTTTGGTATGACCAATTTGATGGCAGTGATAACACTCTACCCCCTTTAACTTGGGATAATCTGGACTGATATGGCCCTCAGCTTTGCAAAAATAGCATGTAACAGGCTTGGACTGCCTATTGTCATTCTCCTGCTATCTATTCTGTTGGCCCATCGATCCTGCACCCCTAAAACTACTTGGTGTCCTATTCTGAACATAATTTCCAGTCCCTCTACCGTGCTGAAATCTTTGACTCCCTTGTTTTGAGTATTCTGCATTGCCTTCCTTTTGCTGAGATGGATCAAACCTGCTTCTCTTTCCCCTTTGTTCCCTATTCTTTATTGCATCATTAACATCTCCTTCAACCATCATAGCTTTGTTAACTAAAGAAGCATAATCTACCTTTTCAAGTGCAGTGAGTCTAGACTTGATAACTAAATTTAACTCATCCTGAAATCTGGTGCATTTATCCTCCTCATTGTGTAAGAAACGTAATGAAAATCAAGATAAAGATATAAATTTAGTTTCATACTCCCTGACCGACATGTTCTACTGAGTCAATGATAAAAATTCTCTCTCTTTTTGCTTCCGATACATGCGAGGAAAATACTTTTCATATAAGGATTTAATAAAGGAATCCCAAGTAATTACCTCACCTCCCTCCGGAGTAAGCAGTAAATGTTTGGAAGACTCCCGCCAATATTTAGCTTCGCCCTTTAACATGAAAGTAGCCAAAATTACCTTCTGCGCGCCAGGTACCTTCATCACCCCAAAGATAGTTTCAGTATCTCTAACCCAAGCCTCAACTTCTAAAGGATCTACAGAACCTGAGAATGCTGGTGGGTTCAATTTGATAAACTTCTCATACAAAGTATTCTTCTCCTTTCGTTGTATTTCCCTTTCTCTTCTGGCCAAAGTCTGCTCCTCCAAGTACTTGGCTTGTTGTTATGCTATTTTCATCATAAACATGTTTTGTTGTTCTGCCATTAAAGTCATGGCACGAGCCATTTTCTGCATATCTGTAAGTTGTTCAGGAGCCCCCTCTACATTATTTGGATTTTGTTGGTTTACTGTATTTGAAGACACCTCATCCACCCTCTCATGAACATTTGCTCCTTCCATAGCTTACTATCTGTTATAAACCGCAATTATAGAAACAAGAATACAACATTTATTTCTAACATAATGGTTAGTATTTCTCACAAATTAATATAAATGACCCACACAACGTTATTTCTGCCACTGCCATATCTAGACTCTCTAACCCCAGAATATAAAAACCTAAAGCTCTGATACCAAGTTGTCACCCCCTAACCCCATTAGGATATAATTAACTAAATAGTTTACAAACCACAATTATAATTTATTTATTATTTAGGTAATACATATTGAATTAACTTCAAGGTTAAAATGCGGAATATTAAAAAAATCCAATCGTTTTAAGGAGACATAATTTCAACAGAACTCACATATCATTTAACTTAATTATAACTAATGCAGTGTATAAAACAAAATAACAAGACCCTACTTCTATGTACTCAACCTCCTAGACCTGGCAGTGGCTGCTGGAAAACCTGAAAATGTAAACATATAAAACCATGAGTTTAAAAACTCAGTGAATGTACTACATCTCTATATAGTAAAAGTACTATATAAACATCTCAACATATTAATATATACATCTCTGTGCCAAATTAGGCCATATACACATCCGGAGTTAATAAACCCCGCATCTCCTGCCCGTAGGCAATAATCATATCCATAGGTTTTAAAAACCTAACATCTCCTGAATTTCATAGCAATTCAACATATCTTGACTTTTATAAAGCCATAACATCTCAACATCTCTTGGCTTTTAAATAAGCCATAACATCTCAACATCTCTTGGCTTTTAAATAAGCCATAACATCTCAACATCTCATGACTTTTAAATAAGCCATATCATCTCAACATATAATACATATACATCATATCCAAAATCAACTAAGTAAGTACACTCACATTGGGTTGTCAACTATGTATTCACGTTTCCCTCTGGTGGAGGTGAACTTGGTTGATTTGCCCTTACACCTGTTAATCCAACTGAATCAGTACTGAATCTCTATCATAAGTATTATCTTAATATAATTATTTACTTTCACTGACTACACAACCACAATATCATTCCACTTAAGAAGAATCCCAAGAAACATGAGGAGAGTCGAAACAATGGTATATATGTTGATAGAGTTATGAACATTCAATCGTAGAACATACCTCATAAGAAATTTACAACTAAAACCAAGTAACTATTAAAGCATACTTCTCAATGTATATACATAAGAAACATGTACTCAAAATACTCTTTGGAAAGAGCAGATAAAAACATTCTTTCATGGAGTATCCAATATGGCCTCAAATTATTGTCCTCCATACTTAACCATCCCATATTCATAAATATTACACATACAGGTGTCCAAGCTTATCAATCTGAAAAAATATCTGAATATAATTTCCGTTACAAGTGACGGTGTAATTTTTCAAGCTTCCTAGGGCAAGTTATGTCCATTTCTTTACAACACAAGAAATCTGCCCTACAAACTCCTCTATTGTTCCTTCGACTTCCAAGAATTTTCATAATTTTTCTACAGCACAACTTTCCATAATTTTCAACACACTTTAAGTAGACATACTGAATAGTACAGAATTAAAGTTTCATAATATTTGGACTTCATTTGCTATCTCAAAAGCTTGACCAAACTCAGGTCATACCGAAATGAAATATACAAATAGCAACTATATACCAACTTGTAACCATCACTATATCCTAACCATAAGGAGTTAAATTCTAATTTTCCGATATGATATGAATATATGCGTCTATTTTCATATCCAATTGGAATTTCTGAATTACAGTAAGCACACAAAGAGATATGCAAGTTTGAATACAAAGGGTTTCAATACAAAGCAATATGACCTATAACACCACTTATCTCACATATGAACCAATACATATTATCACAAAGGAGGGTGGAATTTGGATCAATACTTCACGATTTATATACTTTGAAATAAGTATAGTATAAGATTAAAACAATATTAACACATAATATTACCTTGGAAACACCTTAAGGATTTTCTTGGAATTGTTTTCCTAGATTTTCCTTGTAACCCTTTCTTCCTTAACTTCTACCTCTCTTTCCTCAAGCTAATAACACCTCAAACTGAACCTAGGGACTTATTTACTGAAGAAATAAGGTTAAGGGATAGTTTTAAGTCGGCCAAGGCTGCCTCCCAATCCATCCAATCAAATTAAAATATTTGGTTTAATAAAAGACAATTTACCACTTAAGGGAATTGACAGGTTTGCCCCTTGTTCGTAATTTCAGCCTAACTTCTTACTCGAATATCCGTTTGATGCACCATTTATTGTGTTACAACCCTAACTCACATGTATACAACTATTTAGTTTTCACCTCAAGTAAATTGTAATGTTACAAGGGTCAAAACTAGTCCTAAACAGCAACATTTCTATCGAAAATAACCAAATCTTGTGTTTGTAAATAATTCGACAATTCATGATTTATGAAAGTAGAATTATACTAACCATAATCACTTAACATTAGATATACTAATAACACATTATTCATATCACATAGGTAAGTATGATTTAAATATAATTTATTATAATCATATACGGGTTGTCAGAGAAGGATTGATTAAGTTTCGACCAGTGGGATGGTTAAGTGCACCCCTACCACATCAGCATATCGAGTATACAAGAATTGAAGTAAGAAAATTTTATGTCTTTTGTATAATGATGCACGAGGCATAAGGTGTATGGGCGCCCTAGGGGATTGAATCAAACGGTGGATTATGATTATCTTGTGAATTCGATAACATGTAGTCGGGTAAGCCGAAGATTTCTCTGTAAGATTTGTTAGAGACCTACGTTTCAAAATAAATTGAGATTTTGAGCCGAAAAAGAGACTTGTGTCACACGATAAAACAAAGTCACACGTATGGCGATTAGAAGTACATTAAAGAGAGTATAAAATGTATCAGGATACAAATAACAGTGGTAATGGGTTTAATGTAGAGTAATTTTCAAAGTTAGTCTTACAGTGGGTTAGCTGACTGTTAGAAAAAGGGCGGACAATTCGAAACCAGTAGGGGCTCCTTCCACTAGAGAATGGAAGAGTATACCCAAGGATATTCTCATGTAGCTGAGATAGTAAGATTATAGGTACTAAGATGCGATTGAGTACAGCCTACTACCTACATAGGGATGGGCAGAACAAGCGATCTAATCGGATGCGGGAGAGAAAATTTTATGTGAACCCTGAGATCTTAGAGGAGGACGGTAGCAGTACCTTCCACTAGTGGAGTTTGTGTCCAAATAACTCCTATAAGTTCACGTTCGGGCAGAGTGCTAGTAGAAGTATGGTACGGTAAGCTTTGTTGTTGTCCTACTTGAGAGTTAGAGGCGGGGAACCAATTATGATTACAAATGTCGGAGAAGAATCGATATCATCGTACATATTGTGCGTGAAATATATATTGCACATCCAATTTACTTGTATGAACGACACGAGACGCAGTCGTAAGTATATGGAAAGAGGATAAATCTACTAAGGTGCAAATAGTAGAAGGCTAGTTAGCGAATATTGAAAATAAACTTGAAGTAGTGAAACTTAAGCAGAAAGACTTGGGCAAGAGCCTATATGACAGGGTAGCCTGCAGTTTAAAGCAAACACATGTGAAGTGTTCATTATTAAGGGTATTCGATAGCGTACTATATGGGTGGTACGGAGTAGCTTACTTGTGATCACCGGGATGCGATGCAAAATATTTTTACGGCGTTGTCTGTACCCGGTATACTTTTTTCGAATTTCGGGATGAAATTTCGTTGTAAGGGGGAAGTATGTAACACCCCGTATTTTTGACGATTTAAATAATTATGTGATTAATTATTGTTGTTGGATTAATTAAATTAAATTAAAATACGAGAAATTAATTTGTTATTAATTCGGATTAAAATAATTATTAACTAGAGTGCCAAGGGTTAATACTTAGTATTGATAGTTATTGAATATTAGTGTGTGATATGTAATATGGAATTATGATACTTGATAAATTGTCAGAAGTGAGAAAAATGGCAGTTTGGTAATTTAAGTCTGACACGCGTGAGAGTCGTGTCGCAACTAATTGAATAGAATAACAAAAGAATTTATTTTTATTAACTCGTATGATCATTTTGAGTGCGCCGTTGAGTACGAAAGGGTAGAGATAATCAAAACAGTATACCCGGGTGTGTAGTTTGGGTCCCGGGGGGATTTTAGGCCTAACCGGCACCCCGAGAGGGCATTATGGTAAATTGTATTTTTGGGCTAGATTAATGGACAAAAATTAAGAGTAATTATATCAGCCAATGAAAGTCCATTAGGGTTTAAAAGTTACAGGAAGTTAAGAACGACTATAGGAGGTGTGAGGGAGAGCTAATTCCAAGAGAAAATGGCCAAGATAACACCACCTTGCACAATCACCACCACCACCACCACCGTGTAGATCAGGACAAGGAGAACACACCCATACCGATATCATCAACGGATCAGACCGTCATATTCGAGGCAAGTGTTTATTACTTGCTCTCTTTTAGCAATAATCATGATCACGTTAGTGTAGGTGAAATTAATCATGATTTACATATGAATTGGGTGAAAATTGGATATTTAAATTATGATTAAGGATTGGTTTAATTAGTTGTTGAAATTACTTCATGTATGTAGAGGATTAATCACGGAATTGGATTATATATTGATGAACGAATCTGGGTTGATTAGGTTCTTTAAATGAAAATTTGGAAACTAGGGTTCATATGAATTAATTTGGGGATTTTAAATAATTATGATGTTTAATGACGAATTAATGATCCTAGGATGTTGGGAATGATTTATAATCCATTAGGTGTTGATGGGTATTGATGATGATGCATTGGGTGTTGAATCTTAGAGGTTTTTAGGGGCGAAAATGGTAAAAAACGCTGAAATTTGGTGAAGACGAAAAAGTGGGTGTCGCGCGAAGTCGAGCGAAGTGGTTCGAACGACATGTGGAAGTTGTTCAAACGAGATGGGGATCTCGCACGACATGGTTCGAACGACATGTCATTCTGGTTCGAACGATATGTCATCTGGTTCGAGCGACAGAAGGAATTTTTAGGAATTTCTTAGAGTCCAGTTTTGAGTTTATCGGTTTATTGGAGTGAGAGAAACTTCCAAATAGTAAATTTAAATAAGACGCAATTTCGGGAAAGTATGTGAGAATAAATACTTTAATTATTTCAGTATAGAGAGAATATACCTTGGAGATTACGAGAGAGATAGTAATCTAAATATTTATACTATACGTAGAGATGAGATTAAAATACGTATGAGGAGTATATATGTATGTTGGAGAAAAACCTATAAATTATAATAGGATGTGTGTATGCCTATTATGGGAAATTATTATTAAGAGCACTAATGGGTGATAACCCGAGGGTGCAAGAATCTTATAGTTAAGCGCACTAATAAGTGATAACTCGGGGGTGAAGAAATTTTATTGTTAAGTGTACTAATGGACGATAACCCGAGGGTACAAGGATGATTGTTGTTAGGCGCACTAATGGGTGATAACCCGGGGGTGATGGATTATTATTGATAGGTGCATTAATGGGTGCTAACCCGGGGATGCAAGATTTTCTTAATAGGTGCACTAATGGGTCTTAGCCTGGGGGTGCAGGATTAATATATATATATGTATAGGGATGATGTGACTTTATATATATATATATATATATATATATATATATATATATATGAACTTGTGAATATTTCTACTGTGTGAAATTAGTAGACTTGGTAATAATAATAATCATTACTTTGGATCGAGTGGTCTTAACCTAAGGGTGCAGGATTAGTGTATATATATATGGATGATGAGACTATATATATGCATAAGTGTACTTGGGTAACTTTCTACTTTGTCAAACTTGTAGTTAAAATGGAAATGAGAAATAAAATATTCTTAGTGGATAAAAGATTAACCATTCAAACGGTGAATAATGAAACTTAGTATGCGAGATAAACTATCTGAATAACGTATTGTATGGGCGATACAGGAATACTACTTGTGAGCATAGTTAGTATTAGTATGGTTTCTGACTAGTTAGAGTGGGAGGTATAACTTGGGGGAGATTAGATGTACGTTAGGCTTGCACAATAGACGAGAGGTGAGAAACTCATGTGAGAGTTCGATAACTAACATGAGTATAAGACTTGTTTTAAGAACCAGTTTTAAATACTTGCTAAATTATTTTTACACCTCGGGATCTGACCCGTTTCTTTTATTTCTCCTATCTTTTGCTATATATATATGTATTAGTACATGTGCCTAGCCACAAGAACACCGGTTCTAGATACTTGGATGGTGTGCCGAGATGCAGCTGTTGTGGAAGTTGCGGGTCATTGAGACTAGACGCTTCTCTCATTTTATTCAGTTCCTAGTTCAGATACTTCAGTTCGGGCATGTGTCCATCCCTTTTATTGGGATTGTACTCAGTTCCTTTGTAGTTCTTTTCTGTTGGATTGAGTATTTATTTTGGTTTTGTTTCTGACTTTGAATTAGAAGGTTATATTCAGTCTTAATTATTCAGTTTTTAATTCAATCAGCATTCATTTCTTGTGTGTGGTTTATAATTCAATGTTCAGAAATTAATTTAATTAATTGGTTTCAAATTAAATTGGGAAATGTTTTGACACTAGCTTAATTAAATGTTAGGTAATTAATTGGATTTAAGTTTTCGACGGTGATGTTAAGAATGAACCAATCGAACATTCTGTTATAAATTTTATAACGGACTGATCACCCGATATTTAATTGGGCAGGGTGTCACAGGTGGTATCAGAGCATCAGGTTCTAGTGTCCTTTGGATCTGTGCGGCTTATTACATTTCAGCGCATCGTTCTTTGATGTAGAGCCTTATGATAGGATTATTGTTTTCCCTTATGTATGCGACGTACGTTCTCCTGCTACAAATTATAAAGGATGTGACTCATTATATGAAATTCGGTGTGATTTGAACACCAAAAATTTTAGGACGACCAACGAGGGCCGTAAGAAGAACTGCGGGACAAGAAGCCCAACAGAAGACATAGAGTAATCGAGAAATAGTGATCGTAACGAAAATCACCATGAGGATTACTTAAGCAAGAGATAGTAAAATCGTCACTCGAGAACCGTGGGTTCCCAGGACACAGTCGTAGATAATGGTGGAGTGATTTCAGGACCACCTAACATAGTCGATATGGGGGAATTCAGAGGGACCCTTTTGAAAACCCATCGGTGAATATGCGGAGAAGAAAATGAGAAAGTGTAGCAGACCAGCGGAAGTAGAAAATGCGAAGGCAATGGTGTAGAGTGGGGTGTGACGACACTCATAATTAAATTTGGAGTTAAAAGCTATAGCTCTTAGGAGCATCATGTAGTGATTAGAGGCAATCACCATATTTGAAGAAGTGTGTTTGAAATTTAGAAAGAAATTTGGGTACGATTTGACCGTGAGGTCTTCCATTCAATGTGGTAAAAAAATGCGAGTGAAATTTTGATGTTTACACAATGGGTAAGATAGAAACCGATCGTGAGAGAAAGGTTAAATTGCATAAAGAACTTCGTACCTAGAAGAGGGGCATAAATTATCTAAAGGGTTTATAGTTGATAAACAACCCGTGAGTAGAACACAAGCATAGATGAGAAATCCAGTAAGGATGACTAATGTTGATGTCATCAAGGTTATACGGTGACTAGTTCTTGCGTTCTTTCCAGAAAAAGTAAGCCAGGAAGATTAGAGAATCTGTCCGAAAAGCAAAACTGAACTTAACGGTGTTAGTGAAACCCCACATGAAAGTATACCCAATAGGAAACACGGTTAGAGGATTTTAAGTTGATTAACTTCCTATAAAGTGACGATGAAGTCGATCAGGGCTGTAGAGGCCAACTATAGTTCCAAATGGCCAAAGTAGCCAAAAGAATAACGGAAGAATAATTATGAGTTAAGACTGCCTGTCCGAGAGAAGGGCATTCCCAAAATGGTCAGTGGGACCGGTGACGGGGAAATGGTTCGTGAAGTTTTCCTTATGTGAAGGAATTATAATTACAAGTATTGAAGGTGTCCACAATTGAGAAGTGAGATCGAAGAGATTAGAAATGGTAAACCATGCCAGTTAGGCATAAAAACTGGAGGAGCGAGACTTCCAGCGAAATAATTTGGGGTTAAGGGAATTAAGCCCAGGAAATTTATAACCCGAGAGTGATGGGTTCAGGCTAGACCAGTAGAGTCCTCATTAATAGTAGCATACAGTATGTCAGGGTCTACGGGACCCGGGATGTAAACGGGAGTTTAATTAAGTTATAATTGAGGCCTCGAGAGTTTGGGCCAACGTTTCAATAATGGGCGCGAAATCCACATGATGGAATAAATTATCCATGATGAAAGAGGACAACTATAGGATGAAATCGTAGGATGTATGACGATTGCAGATGTTCGTGGGTCGTGATGGCAGCCACGTGCTCAGACCCTGTGATTTGGCGAGACTGGTGAGGTTTTGCTTCTTCCTTGTGAGTAAAGGATAAATTCTAGTGACATGGGTGTGCCACAACTTTTTTGTAAATTTGAAACCCTAAACTTCGCGTGTGGGTCGAGTTTAGTGGGAATGTTAGTTTTAACAGTCTTGTTAAGAACTTATTTCTCGTTATTAGCAGGGCATTTTGATAATTGCCCGTGAGTGAATCGGGTGGGCCCTAAGAATATGTTTTGTTGTTATAATTTACTACTGCATTGAGTCAGCTTTACTATAGTTTATTATGGTAATGTGTAGTGATTAATTATCGTATGGTTAAACGATAGTAAAAATATAATGATATGACTATCGTATGGATACTCCGGGAGGAGTGATCTTAGTTTTGTGCGGCGCCACCTGAAATAGAGTTGGCCCCCCCCAGATATGGGTACATATGAAACTTTCATGGTGTTATAGACCTCAGCGAGTATAGTGTCTAATTATATGTGATTCCCGAGCATAGGAAGTTATTTGTCTGTTAAGACTTAGAATACATTGTGTTCTTATCGAGCGGCGAAATATAGCTCGTTATATATTTATAGCGCCAAGTACTTGGGATAGTGAGGGCGCCATGCTTCATGTTACATTTTTAGGGACATGATAGTGGACTAGTAGACTTTTATGTCACGATACGTAGAATGTGGGAAGTACATTGTATGTACTGAAGGCCTTACGGACCTCGACAACCGACTAGGTTAGATTGTAGTGTATCGGGGGGGTTCCTTATTTGGATTTCGCTTTTCAAAACATCCCACACATGAAACTAGCGAACGTCGGGAGTTGGAGAGAAGTTTGTTCGATAGTACATAAGTGTTGTATGTGGGATATTTTACCTATAGGAGAATATATTTGTGAGTTGATAATTCTTTTATGACTTAAGGCCAATAGAGTCGCCTAGTCTTAGTATCATTCTAAATAGAGCAATGGCACCACTGAAGGATTGATTAAGTTTTGACTAGTGGGATGGTTGAGTGCACCCCTACCACATCAGCATACCGAGTGTGCAAGAATTGAAGTAAGAAAATTTTATGTCTTTTGTATAATGATGCGCGAGGCATAGGGTGGATGGGCGCCCTAGGGGATTCAATCAAACGGTAGATTATGATTATCTTGTGAATTCGATAACATGTAGTCGGGTAAGCCGAAGATTACTCTGTAAGATTTGTTAGAGACTTACGTTTCAAAATAAACTGAGATTTTGAGGGGGAAAAGAGACTTGTGTAACACGATACGACAAAGTCACATGTATGACGATTAGAAGTACATTCAAGAGAGTATAAAATGTATCAGGATACAAATAACAGTGGTGATGGGTTTAATGTAGAGTAATTTTCAAAGTTAGTCTTACAGTGGGTTAGCTGACTGTTAGAAAAAGGGCGGACAATTCGAAACCAGTAGGGGCTCATTCCACTAGAGAATGGAAGAGTATACCCAAGGATCTTCTCATGTAGCTGAGATAGTAAGATTATAGGTACTAAGATGCGATTGAGTACGACCTAATACCTACATAGGGATGGGCAGGACAAGCGATCTAATCGGATGCGAGAGAGAAAATTTTATGTGAACCCTGAGATCTTAGAGGAGGACGGTAGCAGTACCTTCCACTAGTGGAGTTTGTGTCCAAATAACTCCTATAAGTTCACGTTCGGGCAGAGTGCTAGTAGAAGTATGGCACGGTAAACTTTGTTGTTGTCCTACTTGAGAGTTAGAGGTGGGGGACCAATTATGATTACAAATATCGGAGAAGAATCGATATCATCGTACATATTATGCGTGAAATATATATTGCACATCCAATTTACTTGTATGAACGACACGAGACGCAGTCGTAAGTATATGGAAAGAGGATAAATCTACTAAGGTGCAAATAGTAGAAGGCTAGATAGCGAATATTAAAAATAAAGTTGAGGTAGTGAAACTTAAGCAGAAAGGCTTGGGCAAGAGCCTATATGACAAGGTAACCTGCAGTTTAAAGCAAACACATGTGAAGTGTTCATTATTAAGGGTATTCGATAGCGTACTATATGGGTGGTACGAAGTAGCTTACTTGTGAGCGTCGGGATGCGATGCGAAATATTTTTACAGCGTTGTCTGTACTTGGTATACTTTTTCCCAATTTCGGGACGAAATTCCGTTGTAAGGGGGGAAGTATGTAACACCCCGTATTTTTGACGATTTAAATAATTATGTGATTAATTATTGTTGTGGGATTAATTAAATTAAAATGCGAGAAATTAATTTGTTATTAATTCGGATTAAAATAATTATTAACTAGCGTGCCAAGGGTTAATACTTATTATTGATAATTATTGAATATTAGTGTGTGATATGTAATATGGAATTATGATACTTGATAAATTGTCGGAATTGAGAAATACGACAGTTTGGTAATTTAAGTCTGACTCGCGTGAGAGTCGTGTCGGGACTAATTGAAATGAATAAAAAGAGAATTTATTTTTATTAACTCGTATGGTCATTTGGAGTGCGCCGTTGAGTCCGAAAGGGTCGAGATAGTCAAAACATTATACCCGAGTGTTTTGTTTGGATCCTGGGCCGATTTTAGGCCTAACTGGCACCCCGAGAGGGCATTATGGTAAATTGTATTTTTGGGCTAAATTAATGGACAAAAATTAAGAGTAATTATATCAGCCAAGGAAAGTCCATTAGGGTTAAAAAGTTATAGGAAGTTAAGAACGGCTATAGGTGGTGTGAGGGAGAGCTAATTCCAAGAGAAAAGGGCCAAGATAACACCACCTTGCACAATCACCACCACCACCGTGTAGATCAGGACAAGGAGAACAGACCCATACCAATATCATCAACGGATCACTGTCATATTCGAGGCAATTGTTTATTACTTTCTTTCTTTTATCAATGATCACGATCATGTTAGTGTAGGTGAAATTAATCATGATTTACATATGAATTAGGTGAAAATTGGATATTTAAATTATGATTATGGATTGGTTTAATTAGTGGTTGAAATTCCCTCATGTATGTAGATGATTAATCATGGAATTGGATTATATATTGATGAAAGAATCTGGGTTGATTAGGTTCTTTAAATGAAAATTTAGAAACTAGGGTTCATATGAATTAATTTGGGGATTTTAAATAATTATGATGTTTAATGTCGAATTAATGATGATAGGATGTTGGAATGATTTATAATCCATTACGTGTTGATGGGTATTGATGATGAGGCGTTGGGTGTTGAATCTTAGAGGTTTTTAGGTCCAAAAATGGTAGAAAACGCTGAAATTTGGTGAAGAAGACGAAATAGTGGGTCTCGCGCGAAGTTGTTCAAACTAGATGGGGATCTCGCACGAAGTGGTTCGAACGACATGTGTAAGTGGTTCAAATGAGATGGGGATCTCGCACGAAGTGGTTCGAACGACATGTGGAAGTGTTTCGAACGACATGTCATCTGGTTCGAGCGACAACAGGAATTTTTAGGAATTTTCTTGGAGTCCAGTTTTGAGTTTATCGGTTTATTGGAGTGAGAGAAACTTTCAAATAGTAAATTTAAATAAGACGCAGTTTCGGGAAAGTATGTGAGAATAAATACTTTAACCTTGGAGATTACGAGAGAGATAGTAATCTAAATATTTATTCTATACGTAGAGATGAGATTAAAATATGTACGAGGAGTATATATGTAGGTAGGAGAAATACTAATAAATTATAATAGGATGTGTGTATGCCTATTATGGGAAATCATTGTTAAGAGCACTAATGGGTGATAACCCGGGGGTGCAAGAATCTTATAGTTTAGCGCACTAATGTGTGATAACTCGGGGGTGCATAAATTCTATTGTTAAGTGTACTAATGGGTGATAACCCGAGGGTACAAGGATGATTATTATTAGGCGCACTAATGGGTTATAACCCGGGGGTGCTGGAATATTATTGATAGGTGCATTAATGGGTGCTAACCCGGGGATGCAGGATTTTCTTAATAGGTGCACTAATGGGTCTTAGCCCGGGGGTGCAGGATTAGTATATATATGTATAGGGATGATGTGACTATATATATATATATATACATATATACATATATATATATATATGTATGTATATATGTATATGAACTTGTGAATATTTCTACTGTGTGAAATTAGTAGACTTGGTAATAATAATAATCATTATTTTGCACCGAGTGGTCTTAACCTAAGGGTGAAGGATTAGTGTATATATATAGGGATGATGAGACTATATATATGCATAAGTGTACTTGGGTTACTTTCTACTTTGTGGAACTAGTAGATAAAATGGAAATGAGAAATAAAATAATCTTAGTGGATAAAATATTAACTATTCAAACGGTGAATAATGAAACTTAGTATGTGAGATAAACTATCTGAATAACGTATTGTATGGGCGATACGGGAATACTACTAGTGAGCATAGTTAGTATTGGTATGGTTTCTAACTAGTTAGAGTGGAAGGTATAACTAGGGGGATATTAGATGTACGTTAGGCGTGCACAATAGACGAGAGGTGAGAAACTCATGTGAGAGTTCGATAACTAACATGCGTATAAGACTTGTTTTAAGAACCAATTTTAAATACTTGCTTAATCATTTTTACACCTCGGGATATAACCCGTTTCTTATATTTCTCCTCTCTTTTGCTATATATATATATATATATATATATATATATATGTCTTAGTACAGGTGCCTAGCCACAGGGACACCGGTTTTAGATAATTGGATGGTTTGCCGAGCTCCAGCTGTTGTAGAAGTTGCAGGTCGTTGAGACCAGACGCTTCTCTCATTTTATTAAGTTCCTAGTTCTGATACTTCAGTTCGGGCATGTGTCGCCCATCCTCATTAGCGGGATTGTACTCAGTTCCTTTGTAGTTCTTTTCTGTTGGATTGAGTATTTATTTTGGTTTTGTTTGTGACTTTGAACTGGAAGGTTATATCCAATCTTAATTATTCAGTATTTAATTCAATCAGCATTCATTTCTCATGTGTGGTTTATAATTCAATGTTCAGAAATTAATTTAATTAATTGGTTTCAAATTAAATTGGGAAATGTTTTAACACTAACTTAATTAAATGTTAGGTAATTAATTAGATTTATGTTTTCGACGGTGATGCTAAGAATGAACAAACCGAACATTCTGTTATAAATTTTATAAATGACTGATCACTCGATATTTAATTGGGCGGGGTGTGACAACAGTACCTTCTGAGGTTGTCCCTGTAACAGCCCTGTCCCCTCTTGCCTTCCAGGTAGCCTTTCCAGATGGACCACCAACAGACACTGAGGCCGAAAGATCTGGGGACGAGGGGCATGAGGACGATAGTGAGGATCTGGATGCTGACCAAGTTGACACTTCTAGTGCCTCGGCATATGTCTCATCCGTTAGGGATCGCGACCTCTTCATGTGGTGTCACACATTTGGTATAAAGCCCAATGTGACTATGAGGATCCCAAACGCCGACGAGAGAGTCTTCCAGGGGAATGAAGGGGAGGCTGATATTTATGAGCATATGCTCAGGGTAGGTGTTAGGTTCCCTCTTCACCCTGCTATAGTTGACATATTGTCTGCCTTTGGGGTTGCTCCTTCTCAACTTCCTCCCAATGGAGGATTATCCTCGGTTATATATCCCTTTGGAAGAGTACGTTTACCAACGAGCCCCCGACCAATTTACTCATAGCCTTTTACAATATCACCGCGTCGTCCAGGCAGCCTGGGTATTTTCATTTGGGGGCTAGGAAGTCCAATAAGAAACTCCTTCATGTAGCTCAGACTTCCAATCATGACTGGAAGAAAAGGTTTTTCTTTATCTCTAGGTATTGGGAATTCCCTTCCGGGGATGAGCCCGTGGAAGACAGTCCGAGGGTCCCAAGTGCATGGTCCAACCCCTCAATGAAAGCACGTTAAGACCCTGAACTCAGCATGGAGGAGAGGGTCATTATTGACTACCTGAGGGAACGAGGGAAATAGGGTGAACTTCACAAATTTGAAAATTTGAGGACCCTTCGCTTCCTCAAAGAAGCCGGTATGAGGGTCGGCCCCCTGACAGAATTATGTGAGTAGATTTTTGCTAAATTTTTAATTTTCTCCAAGTATTTCATCTTTGCCACTGTATCTTTCTGATATATCGTCCCCTTTTCAGGTCATCCTACAAATATATCTGATAAACTCTGGGAGATGATGTGACACCCCGCCTAATTAAATACCGGGTGATCAGTCCCTTATTAAATTAAAATCAAGGTGACGGTTGGTTCATTCTTAGCATCACTGTCGTAAAAATAACTTTACCAATTTAACACCCTAAATAATTTAGCTAACTGCCAAAACCATTTTAGACATTACTTTCCAAATTTTATTTATATAAACCAACATTTAAACAGGACATCATTCATAGATAAAGAATCACACAACAACTATCCTGGAATATATAAATCCAAATAACCAAACATTTAATTAATTGAATCCAACATTTAATACTTAAATGAAAAACATCCCGACAATACTAATCCCAAAGTGCAAATACTGGAAATAAATGGATTACAATATCCAATAAAACAACTGAATAATGGAAAGGGCGACACATGCCCAACTGAAATAATAATGCTAGAAGAGGAATCAAGAAGTGAGGTCGTCTAAGCAAGAGGCCTGCAACTCCCACCTAAGCTGCGGCGCGTTCCTCCCAAAGGAACCTATACAAGACGCCCCTGTGGCTGGGCACCTGTAATATATACATATATATACAAGAGGGAAAAGAAAATGGAAACAGGCCAGAGCCCGATTGTAAAAATGATTTAAAATTTGTTTAGCAAGTATTTAAAATGTTTACTGGCCAATGCAACAACATATTAGTGCGACACTCCCTTAAAAAATTCTCACCTCTCTTCTAATGTGCACACCTATCGCACTAACCTTCCCAACGGATAAACTTGTCTTATCTTAGGTTACTCGTAAGATTTAAACTGGCAATTCAACTGTTTAAGAAGTAAATTTCATTTAATAACAAAGCTCACGGAGGTTTCCTGAATCACTTCTAGTCCTAGCAACTTGTTATCCCCCACCTTTAGCCAACAAGTTGGGGAATGACAAGGCCGGCCATACAAAGCCTCAAATGGAGCCATGCCAATCATGAACTGATAGGAGTTATTATAAGCGAACTCTACCAGTGGAAGATGTGGCTCCCAACCTCCTCCAAAATCAAGAACACACATGCGTAGCATATCCTCTAACATCTTATTAGTACGCTCTGTATGTCCATCTGTTTGTGGGTGATAAGCTGAACTCAACCTCAACTCTGTACCCATAGCCTCCTGAAATCTCTCCCAAAAACGCGATACGAAAATCTTGTCTCTATCTGATATAATATTCAGGGGCACCCCATGCAATCTGACAATCTCAGCAATGAACAACTGAGCATACTGACCCGTGGTATAATCTGTTCGCACCGAAAGAAAGTGAGCCACCTTGGTCAAACGGTCCACAATCACCCAGATGGAGTCGTGGCCCCGCTGTGATGTAGGCAACCCTGTAATAAAATCCATGGAAATACTCTCCCACTTCCACGCGGGTATTTCTAATGGCTGAAGCAACCCTGACGGTTTCTGATGGTCCACCTTTACTAGCTGGCAGGTAGAACACTTGGATACAAACTCAGTAATATCCTTTTTCATACCACTCCACCAGTATTACCGCCTCATATCCTGGTACATCTTATCTCCCCCAGGATGTACTGCGAATCGGGACCCGTGGGACTGGGTCATCACGGCATGACGTAAGTCTGCTCCTTCTGGAACCACTAATCTCCCATTAAACCTCAAACCCTCAGAACTAACAGAATAGGACTCAGCACCCTCGGCTAAAAGTCGTACAATCAGCTCCTGGCAAAATGGGTCTGCGGTCTGTGCCTGTATCACCCTTGTAACAATCTCGGGTGTCACTGTCATGAAAGATATGAAGGAACGGGCTACTGCGTCCTGGTGACCCAACTCTTTCCACTTTGCTTTCCAGACGTCCGCTACATCGTCTACCGGTCTACGGCTCAACGCATCAGCAACTACGTTGGCCTTCCCCGGATGGTACTGTATGTCGAACTGATAGTCCTTCACAAACTCTAACCACCTGCGCTGACGCATATTCAGTTCTCGCTGAGTGAACAGGTACTGCAGTGATTTGTGGTCTGTAAACAAGTGGAATTTCTCTCCCAATAAATAGTGCCTCCAAATCCTAAATGCAAAAACAACCGCTGCCAACTCTAGGTTGTGAGTGGGGTAGTTCTTCTCGTGTGGCTTAAGCTTACGGGAGGCAAAAGCTATAGCCTTCTCCTCTTATTGAAGTACTCCCCCAAGTCCTCGTAAGGAAGCATCGGTGTAAATAACGTACTCCACGCCCGACTTAGGTAAAGCAAGGACCGGTGCTGAAGTAAGCTTATCTTTTAGATCGTCGAAAGCCAATTGGCAAGCATCATCCCAAACACATGTAACCCCTTTGTGAGTCAGGTTCGTCAATGGCCCCGCTATTTTGGAGAACCCCCGAATGAATCTCCTGTAGTGTCCCGCTAATCCTAAGAAACTACGTACTTTCGTCGGTGTCGTGGACTGTCCCCACTCCCTCACCGCTAACACTTTACTCGGGTCAACTGCTATCCCTTGTTCAGAAACAACATGCCCCAAGAACTGTACTTCCCGCAACTAGAACCCGTATTTCTCATACTTAGCATACAGCTGATGCTCTTGTAGAGTCTGAAGAACCTGCCTCAAGTACTCGGCATACTCCTCCTCGGAGTGTGAATATATCAAAATGTCATCTATGAAGACAATTACAAACTGATCCAAGAACTCTCTGAACACTCAGTTCATTAAGTCTATGAATACGGCTGGAGAATTTGTGAGTCCAAATGGCATCACTCTGAACTCATAGGACCCATACCTCATCAAGAAAGCAGTCTTTGAAACATCCTGCTCCCTAATATGTAGCTGATGTAACCCTGACCTGAGGTCTATCTTCGAAAAGAAAATTGCTCCCCTCAGCTGGTCGAACAGATCATCGATTCGAGGCAACGGATACTTGTTCCGCATTGTGACCTTGTTCAGCTCCCGGTAGTCCACACATAGCCTCAGTGAACCATATCTCTTTTTCACAAACAAAATTGGAGCGCCCCAAGGTAAGGTGCTCATGCGAATGAAGTCCTGACCTAACAGCTGCTCTATCTGATCTCGTAACTCTCGCATCTCTGCCGGAGCCATACGGTATGGAGCGCGCGCTATAGGTTGAGTATCAGATAATAAATCTATGACAAAGTCTATCTCATGACTGTGGGGGGGGGGGTCGGCCTGGTATCTCCTGAAATACATCAGAATACTCATGAACAACTGGGATCGAGTCTAAGGGAATCACAACCTCCTTAGAGGTATCCTCCTCTATGTAATACAAATGAGCATTCGAGCCTCCCTCCGGGTGAGGCATCGCCACTACAAACATCTATTGCCCCGAAATGGCAAAGACAATACTCCCACCAAAACAATCTATCATAGCTCTGTAAGTTGCGAGCCAATCCATACCGATAATAACATCATGCTCATGAATATATAAGACTAACATGTCTGTTGGTAATACCAAGCTACCAATCTCTACTCCCACACCCCGACATATAAAGAAAATAAGCGAACCATTTCCCAGTGGTGAGTCTACACACGTCACAGTGTTCTCTGCTGTGGCTAATAACCCTAAGGCCTTCGCAAAATGGGTAGCTATAAAATTGTGCGTCACCCAAGTATCAAATAAAACCCGACCCATAGTACCATGGATAGGAAACATACCCTCAATCGTGGGTGGTTCCTGTGGAGCTGCTTCCTGGTGGACGTTATAGACACGTCCGTATCGTAACTGCCCCTGCTGCACCGGAGCAGCTGGAATGGCTGGTAGGTCTGGTACCTGAGCTGGTGCTGGGAGGGCGGCTGGAAAAAGTGGCCTCTGTGGCTCATTACGGGCATCATGCTGCTGTGGAGCCCTATCACCCTCTGGAAAATACTGGAGCTTATGGCCATTCTTGCCGCACACCAAACATCGACCTCTGAAATTTCCTCCCCACTGACCCTGCTAACCACGACCCTGTTGGTCGCTATCGCCCCGCCACTGGCCCTGTTGGCCCTGATAAAAAAGCCCTGTTGCTGACCTTACTGCTGGCGGTGTTGGCCTTGCTGGCCCTGCTGATTAGGCTGACCCTGCCTATATCCCCTAAATCCCTGCCGGGAATCACCTGATCGGAATCACTTGGCAGGGTCCCCCTGATGGGAACTCTGCTCGTGCTGACGAGTCTGTTCCTGAGATGTTGGTGTTCCACTAGCGCCACTACCCCCTGTCCTGTCCTGCTGGCTGGACTCTCCTGCCCGTTTTCTTCCCTGCAGATAGAAGTGGTGATCCTGGCAGTGTAGCAAAGCAGCATTGAGTACATCAGTGAAAGTACTCAGAGGCAGATTCCCTATAAGGTGCTGACGGATCCTCCAAGCTAACCCGTCCACAAACAAGAGTATTTTCTTACCCTCAGTGGGTGCCTCATCTGGCACTATCGTGAGAAGTCTCGTGAACTCCTCCTCATACTCGGCAACAATTGAATTTTCCTGCTTCAAGTTCAGTAACTTTTGCCTCATCTCAGTTTGTAAGGCGGGTGGAAAATACTTGCGGTCAAACCGCCCCCAGAATGATTGAATCGGAATAGTATCCCTCTCCTCCAAGGTGGTGGTGGACTCCCACCACTGCAAAGCGGCCCCCACTAGCTTAAATGAAGCCAACAACTGTTTTCGCACGTCCGTGCACTGATACATACGCAGATGTCGCTGGATATCTTTCTTCCATTGGCTGACGATAATGATATCTGAACTACCCGAGAACTCAGGGGGATGCGCCTTCTGAAAGGCATCCCTAACCCGCTCCCATGCTGATGGAAGTTGTGCAGGTACTGGCGCCACTGCCTGAATCTGGGGTGGAACCTTCTGTACTACCGCTAACGCGGCATTCATCGCCTGAGCAACAATAGTGGCTACCTCATTAACATTAATTGTTCCCTGATCCGGAGCTGCTGGCTGCTCGGCTTGTGACGCCTATCCTTTGGTGCACGTCTCGGAGGCATCTGAAACGTGAAGAAATTTATTAGTCTACAGTTATTATCAAATTTCAAATAGCTGAAGACGTAATTGTAAAAGCAAGAATTCAAAAATCCTAAAATAGGGCTCTATAACAAAAATGTTAAGCTGAAAGAGAAATAAGCCGTACAGATCCTAAGGACACTAGAACCTGATGCTCTGATACCACCTGTGACACCCCGCCTAATTAAATACCGGGTGATCAGTCCTTTATTAAATTAAAATCAAGGTGACGGTTGGTTCATTCTTAGCATCATGTCGTAAAAATAACTTTACCAATTTAACACCCTAAATAATTTAGCTAAGTGCCAAAACCATTTTAGACATTACTTTCCAAATTTTATTTATATAAACCAACATTTAAACTGGACATCATTCATAGATAAAGAATCACACAACAACTATCCTGGAATATATAAATCCAAATAACCAAACATTCAATTAATTGAATCCAACATTTAACACTTAATGAAAAACATCCCGACAATACTAATCCCAAAGTGCAAATACTGGAAATAAATGGATTACAATATCCAATAAAACAACTGAATAATGGAAAGGGCGACACATGCCCAACTGAAATAATAATGCTAGAAGAGGAATCAAGAAGTGAGGTGATCGTGTTGAAAACCGAGCGTTCGTGTATATACGCTAGTCGTTGTTATCGGCTTCCAACCACAATACAAAAAAAACCTAAACTTTAACTACACTCTTGCAGAGTATAGTGGCGAGTCTGGGTATCGAATCCATAGGGAATGTTTGATAGATTTTAATTGATTTATTACTTCAAAAAATAAAGTGTAAAAGATGATGATTGAGTGAGAAAGGAAAAAGGGAAAAAATAAAGAAGTTAACTAAAACTAATTGGAAAAATTAAGGTAGAGACACAATCCCCCAACCCTAGAGTATTGCAGGTATAATACTAATCATAAATTTAACAGATTAATTTGACCCGGAATTTAGTACTCCCAAGCATTACTCATACGAGGTTCAAGCCCGCGTCATACTTAATTTGAGGATGAGTAAATTAGTATCGCGATAGTAGCACTCGAATTGCATTCTAAATCATCACGAGTACCCAGAGGCAAACGAGATATAAAGATCTACAATTGTTGTGTAACTACGCAATACGGTCATAATCAATCATTAAATTCAGAGGACTAATATTATACACATGCAATTAACACATCAGGTTGGGTTCATGTATCCCAACCTTTAAAAACCTAGCCTAACATGGTGAATAATAATAAAAGTGCTGGAAATAAAAGTTACCACGACTGAAGAACAAGAACATGCAAGAAGAAATCAAAGATTGAAGAAAAACCGGAAAAGCTCTTGAATTAATGGTGCAAAGTATGTAAATTCTTCTCCTAGATGTTCCTAATTGTTATGGAGCTTTTACATGAATGAAATCTTAATAAAAAGTGTCCTAATGACTAAATATATAGGCTAGAGGTCGTTTAGAAGAGTCCCCAAAACATAAAACTCTTTCGGCTAAAAGATAAGCACAAAATAAAAATCCCGTATATGCAAATTTGTCACGCTTAGAAAGCACGACCAATTTCGTAACGGATTTGTAGCGTGACCAATTTCGTAACGGATCTGGTGCGTGACAAATGGGTGGACATGTTCTTTTTTCTCCGCTTGGGTTCGGTTCGGGCTGACAGCTTTTTTCTTGTATTTCTTCTTAACTTCAAATGGGCATAACTTCTTCACCGTAACTCGGATTGAGGTGCCGTTTTTTCCAGTGTTCTTATAATTGAAAGATCTTAAACTTCCCAATTGTCCCCACCTCCGGACTAAGGTTGCAAAATTACGAAAATGCCCTTCAACTCCCCGATTCTTGGTTTCTTTCACTATTTTGAGTTCTCTTTTCCATCTTTCTTGCATGAAATATCTGTAAAGCACATAAGAGATACACAAAATAGGAAATACTTGCCAAAAAGGGTTAGTATCATAGATATGAGATAAATCCAAGCTATTTACACCTCACGGGATCATAAAAATACCGAAATTAAGGGGATAAATGTGAAGAATTTATGCCTAATCATGAGGTCGTCTAAGCAAGAGGCCTGCAACTCCCACCTAAGCTGAAGCCCGTTCCTTCCAAAGGATCCTATGCAGGACGCCCCTGTGGCTGGGCACCTGTAATATATACATATATATACAAGAGGGAAAAGAAAATGAAAACGGGTCAGAGCCTGATTGTAAAAACGATTTAAAATTTGTTTAGCAAGTATTTAAAATGTTTACTGGCCAATGCAACAGCATATTAGTGCGGAACTCCCTTGAGAAATTCTCACCTCTCTTCTAATGTGCACACCTATCGCACTAACCTTCCCAACGGTTAAACTTGTCTTATTTTAGGTTACTCGTAAGATTTAAACTGGCAATTCAAGTGTTTAAGAAGTAAATTTCATTTAATAACAAAGCTCTCAATTTAACGTTATTTACTAATAAAATTTTCCAATATCACATTATATCTTTCAAACAAGTATTTTCAAATTGAAATCATTTATCATCTCTTACTTACTATAAACACAGGAGGTAGTTCTCAAATTTCAGAATTTAAATATATATATTAAATACTCATATAATATATATATTCTAACAGCACCCCACATAAAAATTATGGTGCGGGCATACTCTGCTATCCAGTCCCCGTATCACTTGTACTAAGGGAAATACAAGTTCGGAAGCACTCTCGAGCTGTATTAACATAAACACAAACAATATTCAGGCGAAACATAGAGTCGCGGTCTCTAAGAGGTCAGCACATGCCCCCACGTCTCTTAGGCCGTCTGACTATCGATCCGATTAGTCTGTACCAAAGGATCTCTATCTTCTAGGATACAAGTCAACATCCCCCATAAAGGTCCCATCGAGATAAGACTGTCCCAGAGCGGTAACCTCAGGGATAGCAAGTAGCTCGGGCATGATTTTTACACATTTATAATATATGCACAATCACATAGTCATATATATACAACAGTTATTCGCATTTCTCAATTTCGTGTACCCACAATCTATAATTATAACTTCTTGTTCTGAAGACATTTTACTCACTTATCCCGTATAACGGACTCATATCGTTTATTACGGTTATCTCCCTCTCGTGATCTTTAAAGTAACCTCACCGTCCCAAATACTTAAATCGTCACACCTACACAACCCTAAAAACTTTGTACTAATCTGAATTCCTCGAATATTGGTTTTCCTCACTCAAGTTAACCGATTTCTAAAATAGGGGTAAAATAGGTATTTTCCTAAAAATTAAAAATCTCGCTCGAACGACTTGTACTGTCGCTCGAACTACTTGGAGCGACTTGTCCATCTCGCTCGAATGACTTCGCGCGACATTGACATCTCGCTCGAACTACTTCGCGCGACATCGCGCGAACTGCACTGTTTCGTCTTCAACCTTTGGCAGATTCATTTTTCACCATTTTTAAGCCTAAAAACCTCTATAGTTTAATCCCAAACGTCTCCTCTTCAATCCCAATCAATAATATCATGATTATATAACATTAATAACTTCCTAGAATCATTAATTCATCAAAAATCATTTAGATTACATGAAATCCCCAAATTAATTCGTAAGAACCCTAATTCCCAAATTTTCAATTAGAGAACCTAATCAACATCAATTCGTTCATCCGTATTAATTCCAAATTTCGTAATACAACCTCTACATATGAAGGGGTTTCCAGATTATCATATATATCATTAGTACATGAAATTTTTCCTATCTCCAACATGGATTTTCTTCTATGAAACTCATCCTAATCATCCCTAGACTAACATGAATGATGCATTAACGAAATTAAGCAAGATAAATACTTGCCTAGAAATTTGGTTCCTGAATTGTGGAAGAAGATGGTGTGTTCGTGTTCCTCGTCGTGTGATCTACGGTTTGGTGGTGACGGCGGTGCGAACGACGGAGTTTTTGGCCTAAAACTCCTTGAAGAGCTTCTCCACTTCTTCTCCAATGGACGTCTTTTGTTTTTGGTTGTGTTAACCCTAGATGACAACCCTTAACATCTGATTTAACCTTTGTAAATTCGTGGGTTTAATTACCTAAAAAAGCAAAATGTCCAAAATGCCCTCCCGGGGTGCTAAATAGGCCTAAAAATGCCCCGAGACCCAAACTAAACATCCGGGTACACTTTTCTGACTATCTCGACCCTTTCGGACACTTTGACGCACTCAAAACGACCATACGAGCGACTTATAATTTATTCAATTTTATTAATCAATATTTAGTCCCGACGCGACACGGGCGCATCCTGACTTAAATTTCCAAAATTATCATTTTATTCACTTGTGACATTTAATAGTACCAATATTATATTACTTTACTCATTAGTAATATTCAACAAGTTTCCAATGATTACTAACTCTCGTCACTTTAGTAATTAAAAAATATTTAATTTCCGAATTTATATTAAATTAATAACTCACATTAAATTTAATAAATCCCCAAATTTAGAAAGCATAAAAATACGGGGTATTACAGATGACTTCCCTAAGTTTACTGTCTAGCTTGGGAAAGAAGAAAGGTAAGGAGACTCAGCTAGCTAAGAAGAAGACAGGCTGTGAGGCCAATGGAAATGGAGCCGACCTCCGACAGTCACAAAAGGAAGGAGCCCGAAGTTCCTAAGGGCTCCCGGCCTGACTCACGGACGAGGGCGAGGGGTGTCTCAGGCACACACTGAGGGGACCAGCTCCTCTTCTAGCATGCATGCCTATTGGTCTCAGAATCTTGCTTTCCTCAAGGCTGAACCCTTGTCCCTCATAGCCAACTTGAGGGCGGCTAAAGCCTTAATGTTTTATGTACCATCGGTCGCAAATTATGAATTCTTATCAAAGATGCCCCCGGCCAAGGTCTATGATTACGGTCTGCACACTTTGGCTCAGGTACCTCTTTCAACTTCATTCTTATTTATTTATCAACATTTCATGAACTGTTCCCTCGACCCATTTTAACATGTGTTTGTCTATGCAGTTTGTCTGCGCCTTCACCCCGGCTACTAAATAGATGGCTGAGAATCAATAAAAGTTTCACGAGGCCGAGAGGACTATTCAGTATGAGGCCGATTTGAAGACTGAATTAGAGACTACCCGGGCTGAGCTGAAGAGTGCAAGGACTGAGCATGCAAGGGTCCTGGATGATCTGGTGAAGAAACATGAGGCCGACCTAAATGTGAAGGACACCCTCATCAAAGAAAAGGAAGAAGCCTGGACCAACTAAGGGGCCCAATTCAAGGTTGAACTTAATGAGGAAGTGAAGAAAGCCAAGCCCTCAAATGAGTTTCAAGGCTTTGGCCTTGAGTACTTGGAGAGGGGGATCAAGACGGCGTGTCGGTGGGTCGTCTTGAAATTTGTTGACGCCGTGTCTTCAGTTCACCCCTCTCTTGAGGCAGTTCAGTTAGATGACCCCCTTATTGCTGAGGCTTTAGCCCATGATGAGTCCCAAGTACACGTTGAAGGTACCAACACATCTGAGGATCGACCTGTTTTGGTTGTTGAAGAGACTCCTATTGATGTTGAAGCCCTGCCCTCCGATGTTGCTCAATGGGGTAGCTGTCTGTAGCCAATACCCTCTTCTTGTAAAAACATTTTTGTACTTTATTTTTATTGGACAAGCATTTTTAACGCTTGGTTTATAATATAATGCCTCTTCCTGTCTTCTATGGTTGCCTCTTTCGTGATTTATCTTGGCTCATGATATTTTGAATTAACTATCCCACTAACTCCCCCCCTCGTCTTTCTTGAGGGAGAATGGGGGGTTGTCCCCACCATTTGTTCTCATCATAGCCGAGGGTGGTTTCCACCAACTAAATGATGCTTTAAATTTTAAGTCCCCCCTCGTCTTTCTTGAGGGTAAGTGGGGGGTCATCCCCATCATTTTCCCTCATCATAGTCGAGGGTGGTTTCCACCAACTAAATGATGTTTTAAATTTCAAGTCCCCCCTCGTCTTTTTTGAGGGTAAGTGGGGGGTCATCCCCATCATTTGCCCTCATTATAGCCGAGGGTGGTTTCCACCAACTAAATGATATTTTAAATTTCAATTCCCCCTTGTCTTTCTTGAGGGTAAGTGGGGGGTCGTGCCCATTATTTGCCCTCATCATAGCCGAGGGTGGTTTCCACCAACTAAATGATGTTTTAAATTTCAAGTCCCCCCTCGTCTTTCTTGAGGGTAAATGAAGAGTCGTCCCCATCATTTTCTTTGATTATAGCCGAGGGTGGTTTCCACCAACTAAATGATGTTTTAAATTTCAAGCCCTCCCTCGTCTTTCTTGAAGGTAAATGGGGGGTCGTCCCCATCACTTGCCCTCATTATAGCCCAGGTTGGTTTCCACCAACTAAATGATGTTTTAAATTTCAAGTCCCCCCTCGTCTTTCTTGAGGGTAAATGGGGTGTCGTCCCCACCGTTTGCCCTCATCATAGCCGAGGGTAGTTCAATAAGGATAACCCTAATCATGCTATCATTAAAAAACACTGGATGAAGAGCTAATAAAATATTCTCATTGACATTCCAAGTGTTATATTGGAGAAACACATTCATTAGAACTGTGGTCCGATAGGATATTACATTATTGATAGTACTTCTTCAAATAATCTGCATATTAGGGGTTGGAAAAGGGTTACCATTCAAGGTTTTCTAGTTTATAGGTTCCAGGGATAGCTTCATCAATGACCCTATATGGGACATGCCAATTTGGATGGATCTTGTTAGGTTTTTGCCATGTCTTCTTAAGGACTAAGTCCCCCACAGTTATTGGTCTTTGCTTCACCCTCTGGTTGTAAAACCTGGTAGTCCTCTGCTGATAGGATGCTTGCCTTATCCCAGCGTCTTCTCTTCTCTCCTCGACTAAGTCTAGATCAAGTGTCCTTTCTTTCATATTTTTCTAGGGGTCATACATTTGGACTCTGTGAGTAGGAAACCAAATCTCGGTGGGGATGACGGCTTCTGATCCATATACCAGTATGAATGGGGTTTCCCCGGTAGGAGTCTTTATCGTCGTCCTATTGGCCCACAGTACATCGTACAACTCCTCAACCCATCTTCCTTTTGCCTCCTCAAGTTTTTTCTTGACCCTGTCTAGGATGGTTATATTTGTAACCTCAGTTTTCCCATTAGCCTGAGGTCGGCTTGGGGTTGAGAAGAATTATTTGACACCGAACCTTTCGCAGTATTTCTCCAGGGATGCGTTCTAGAATTGAGTCCTGTTATCCAAGATGAGGGTGTTGGGGGGACCATATCGGCGTATAATGTTTTTCCATATAAACTGCAAGGTCTTCTGCTTGGTGATCGTTACCAATGGCTAAGATCAAGTATTGAGTTATTGATGTCCCTAAGCAAAGGTCCTACTAGATCGATTCCCCATAATGCGAATGGCCATGGTGATGTGATAGAGGTAAGAGGTTGATGGGGCTAGTGAGGAATTATGGCAAACCTTTGACATTTATCGCACTTTTTTACGTATGCCGTGTCGTCTTTCCCAAGGATCGGCCACCAGTATCCCTAGGTTACTATCCTCTTTGCTAATAACCTGCCCCCAATATAGCTTGAATATGACCCCTCGTGCACATCTTGCAAGATGTGTGGGACTTTAGACGGGTGGGTGCACACATCTGAGCAAGGGGAGCAAGAATCCCTTTTTGTACAAGGTGTCTTCGATGACAGTGAATTTTGCGGCTCTGTATCTCAACTTCTTCCTTTCTTATTTTGCTTCTATCATCTCCCCCTCTTTAATGTATCTGATTAGAGGGTCCATCCACTAAGCTTCCCTGTTGATGTTTAAGCACGAGCCAAGTGTTTTCTCTTCCTCTTCAATCGTTGGTCGAAGCAAAATTTCTACCGGGACTATCCTCCTGATATCTGTCCTAGTTGCCGAGGCCAACCTAGCGAGTGCATCGACTCGGCCATTATCAAGCCTAGGTATCCTCTTCACCTTTACTTCTCTGAAGCTCTTTAATAGTGCCTTTACCCTTTTAAGATATTTATCCATTCTCTCATCTTTAGCCTCGTAGGCTCCAAGTATCTGATTCACTACTAGTTTTGAATCACTATAGACCAAGATCTGGCCGACATTGAGAGACTTAACTAAGGAGAGGACTGTTATCAGGGCCTCATATTCAGACTCGTTGTTGGAGGCTTTGAAGTTGAACCTCAGGGCGTACTCAATATCTGTGCTGTCGGGAGCTGATACTATTAATCCAGCCCCACTTCCGCTCTCGCAAGAAGACCCGTCAACGAAGAGGTTCCACACAACTTGTTCCTATGAGAAATTTCCCTTAGTGAGGGATCCTTGTCTAAAGAGATATTTTCTCTCTTCATTTTCGGTAACTTTTTCTCTAGCGGTGCTTGTTTCAGCCCTATTTGTGGACGAGTCAACAATTCTTCCTTGCTTGGTATCTGTCTTCTCGAGGCTCTCCTATTCAGCCTCATCATCTTCCCAAGTAAATTCAGCCATGAAATCAACTAATGATTACCCCTTAATGGCCATCATAGGTTGATATACAATGTCAAACTCTCCCATCTCTATAGCCCAGACCATTAGCCTCCCTAATTTTTTTAGCTTATGTAAGACCTGCCTGAGAAGAGAGTCGGTTAGGATGACCATTGTATGGGACTGGAAGTACAACTTCATCTTTCTTGATGCAAGGATCAAGGCATATGCTAACTTCTCCATCCTTGGGTATCTTTGCTTTGCCCCTTGGAGTGCCTTACTATTGAAATACATATTCTTCTGTACTCCGTCCTCTTCTCTCACAATGGCCGTGCTGATGGCTGATTCTGAGACGGCTAGGTACATATGTAGTCGTTCGCCCTGTACTGGTCGTGACAACAACAAGGGAGACCCTAGGTATGAATTTAGCTCCTTAAAAGCCTGGTCACACTCTTCGTTCCATTCAAAAGATTTTTTGAGAATTTTGAAGAACGGTAGATAATTATTTATTGCTCTGGATACGAACCTCTTCAGAGCAGCCACTCGCCCTGTGAGCCTCTGAACGTTTTTAATGGTCTTGGGGGTCTCAATTTCTTTGAGGGCCTTTATCTTCTCAGTATTCGCCTCAATGCCTCTTTGGTTGACAATGAACCCTAAGAACTTACCTGCTCTGACCCCGAAGACACATTTGGCCGGGTTAAGCTTTATCCGGTACTTGTCCATTGTGTTAAAGGTCCTCTTGAGATCGGCCATATGATCCTCGAACTTCAAACTCTTGGTCAATATGTCATCTACATAGACTTCCATGGACTTCCTAATTTGGTCCTCGAATATTTTATTCACAAAGCGCTGATACCTTGCCCCCACTAGCGTCTCCTTTTTCATCTTCGTATTTTGCGGCCATCGCCTCTTCGGCGTTCATCACCTTTCCCTCTGTTGACAGCAATTCAGCCATTGTCTTCGGAGGGTCTTCAACAAGCTTCCATAAAAGCTTCCTCTTCTGGAGTCCTCTAATGAGGGCTGTCATAGCTATGCTTTCCTCATAGTCTTCGACCTCTAACTTTTCTTTATTAAATCTGGCTATGTAGTCCTTTAGACTCTCGTTCTTCCCCTACTTAACATAGAGCGGGTGTGTGGTCTTCTTTTGTGGCCTCATTCCAAAGCAAAAATTTTGGATAAACCGGTCTACTAACTGCTTAAAGCTTTCAATGGAGTTTTTTGAAAGAGACATATACCAGACATGCACAATCCCAGTGAGAGTGCCAGAAAAGGCACGACACCTGATAGAGTATACGTATATCGCTGATTGGTACATCTCAATATGATGGACAGGGTTGGTACTCCCGTCATACCTTGGGGTGACCACATGTGGCTTAAACTTGGACGGTGTTGGAAACTTGACTATCTTCGCCACAAAGGGTGAGCCTATGGAGTATTCTATTTGAAGAGGGTCCCGACTCTTCAGGATGTCACCAATTTTATCCTCCAGCCTTTGGATTGAGTCATTCTATGGCCTCGTAAGGTCGGCTTGGCCGATGTTATCCCCTGCCGCCTCTTTGAGGTGGACGGAGGGTTCTGCTGTGACAGGCCTGTATCGGCTGTTTACTTCCCCCTGGCCATCGTCCCATCCATGGGGTCGGCCCCCTTGGGGTCGTCCATCTGCTACCTCCATCCTGGACCTCGCAACACTTCTCGATCGGGATAATTTTTCCCGTAGGTCATTTACTGGGCTTAGCCTCTCAAAGGCCTACCCCCTGCTCAGACGATCGAAAGCAGGGTGATCGTCGAGATATTGCCTTTCACACTTCCCTCTTCTCTCCTAGATAGGTTGCACAATATTGTTGGAGACCTCATACGGCTCCCAGTATTCTATCCGAGCCTTTTCCACCTCCACTTCATCATATCTGTCTTCCGGGCAAGGGTTTCCTTACCTCCCCGAACGTAGACGCTGGGGGTCAGTGACATCCCTCTACCGTTGTGGAGGTGGCAGGTCTTTATACGGTTCCTGGGGTGGTCCCCTGGCCTCATGCTGCCCTGGAGCTACTGCCGAAGTAATCATTTTCGGTGAGACTCCTGGAGGTCTTATTATGTTTTGGCTAAGAGGTGTAAATTCATCCCGCATAATCCGTTGGCTTGCTGCCAGAGACTTCAAGGTGACCGCCACATTGGCCATCCTAGACTGAGGTGGTGGATGACTGGAACTAGGTCCTACTCCACTATCTGATGGAGGAAGTGGTGGTAGCATCTCCGGTGCCATGTGTTTGAGCTATGAAGAGCTGAATGATCAAAAGACTGATGAGCTTGAGAACCTTAATGGGTCTCTTTCAATGGTGAAACAACTCCACACAGAGGGGGAGAACTAGTTCACCACCAGAGTTTTCGATAACGTCAAGTTATATAAAGGAAGAAATATCTTCTCGTTCCCACAGACAATGCCAAACTGATGATGCTAAGATTCAACACTAACAAATAACAGGTGAGAGATCAAACAGTGATAACAAAGGCATCCATCGAGATATATGTGTGTATAAGTGTATAGAAGGGGATGAGTATAAGAGGAATAAGACAATGATGTATAGTGGTTCAGCCAATTAGGCCTACATCCACTGTGAGTGTGTGATCCACTAAATATGGGCACTAATGGCCTTGGATACAATGCACATAAGCTCACTCTCTCTCTAGTGTGTGTACAAATAGAGTTTTAGCGAGGGTTACCATTGTCAATCCCTTTACAGGGTTGTAGGTGATAAGTATATATAGGGCTTGGGGGGAGTAGTGTACCCCCCAGGCATGCATGGTACATGTGAATGATGATCTAGCCAATCCCTTGCTGACACCTGGATGTGCCCCTTGTGATAAATGATGACATAATATTCCCTCACATGAGGGGATGATATTGTAATAACGGTCAAGTCCATATGCTATATGAGTCCCACGGGCACTGTTCCAAGCGTCTCCCAAATTACGCGCTGTGATGATGTCACCCTCGGCCTAGGATGCCTGGCTGAGGCTAAAGTGGATGCTGACGCTGGGTCCTTCTGGATTTGAGCCTCGTACTGTCGTCCCCTCGTAGGGTCGTCCGACCCATGATGAGGGATCGACCCCTTAAAGGGTCGTGTGGGCCATAATGAGGGGTCGACCCCCTTGAAGGGTTATATGGGCCATAATGAGGGGTCAACCCTTAAAGGGTCGTCTGGGCCATAATGAGGGGTCGGCCCCTTGAAGGGTCTTTAGGGCCATAATAAGGGGTCGGCCCCTTGAAGGGTCATTTGGGCTACGATGAGGGGTCGACCCCTTGAAAGGTCGTCTATGCCATGATGAGGGATCATCCCCTTGAAGGGTCATCTGATCCTGGCTGAGGGGTCATCTTGGCCGATCCTTCATATAACAGTACTGTTGTTATTGGACTCGTCCTGGGCTAGAGCCCTCGTCTGGTGGAGGACACCCTCGGCCTAGCCGATGGTATATATGGGTATATCAATCACCCCCCAGTCCTTAGCCATCGATGTTTGTTGATATGGATCATGAGTAATGTTGCCTTGGAATTCTCAAGTGGGTGGTCAGATGGATAAGTGACATCTATCAAGTTGTATATCGTCAGGTGTCCATCATCGTTTTAGTTTCCCAGATGTGGCGACTGCACACTCATCTTGGGACTTTATGCCCTAATGATGCCTCTTCTCGTGGGTTGTGCACAGCCTTGGTTAATGGGACCACCAATAAGAAAGTATTTAAACTTTTTTAAACAATCATTTTCTTCTTCTTTGCGCCCAAGCTTTCTCTCTCTATCCCTATCAGTTCACACCGCCATTTCTGCGATTTTTTCTATATCAAAGTTCATTCAGCCGTCGTCTTCGTCTTCAGGTAACTCTTCTGCCATAAATTCTTTTTTTAGTCTTCAATTTATGTTTCATTTCTTGCATTTGGGTTTCTTTCCCAGCTTTTCCTGGATTTTTATTTTTTCGGCGTGAAACCGCCTTACTGTGGTGGTTATAGGGCTGAGCCTTAGGTCTTTGGCGTTACAAGGTATTCCCCTCCTTCCAGTGGTGGTTTAGCCCTTATTTTTTGCATTTATTAGGTTTTCGTGTTCCCCGGCATTCGTCTTCGGCGAACTGAGTTTTCTTTGCTCTTGAGTGTTCATCCACAAAACTCTTCATTTCTTTAGGTTTGATCCAAGAGTCAAACTTGGTCAAATACCAAACCTGTTTATAGTTAGCTTAAACAAATTACTTTAAGCGTAGGGTCTTCCCCTTAATGCTTAGAAGACTTTACGATTTAGCCGGGGAGTTCCCAACCTTGAGAGAGATGTTCTTTGCTGAGATTAGGCGAATAGAGGAAGAGGATGAGCGAAGACGAGGGGCCTACCCTAATTGGGTATGACCCATTTTCCCCATTCCTTTAGCTAAAATAATACCATCTGAGTCCTGTGGGTCGTCTTGTCGTCCAACCGATAGTCAGACGTACGAGGGAGAATTGAATGAGAGAGCATCATCACCAACAGGTGCTGGGCCTTTTGGGAGGGGAGAGACGTCCAATCTTAGCTCGAGCCGACAGGCCGAGGGCACAGTACCTTATGAGGCTTTCCCTGTAACAACCCTATCCCCTCTTGCCTTCCAGGTGGCCTTTCCATATGGACCACCAACAGACACTGAGGTCGAGAGATCTGGGGACGGAGGAATGATGACGATAGTGAGGATCTGGATGATGACCAAGTTGACACTTCTAGTTCCTCGGCTTATGTCTCATCCGTTAGGGATCGCGACCTCTTGCTGTGGAGGCACATATTTGGTATAAATCCCAATGTGACTATGAGGGTCCCAAAGGCCGACGAGAGAGTATTCCAGGGGAATGAAGGGGAGGTTATTATTTATGAGCAGATGCTCAGGATAGGTGTTAGGTTCCCTCTTCACCCTGCTATAGTCGACATATTGTCTGCCCTTGGGGTTGCTCCTTCTCAACTTCCTCCCAATTCGTTGAGGATTATCCTCAGTTATGTCTCCTTTTAGAAGAATACGTTTACCAATGAACTCTCGACCGATTTATTCATAGCATGTTACAATATCACCTCGTCCTCCAGGCAACTTGGGTATTTTCATCTGGGGGCTAGGAAGTCCGACAAGAAACTCCTTCACGTAGCTCAAACTTCCAATAATGACTGGAAGAAAAGGTTTTTCTTTATCTCTGGGTATTGGGAATTCCCTACCGGGGACGAGCCCGTGGAAGATAGTTCGAGGGTCCCAAGGGCATGGTCCAACCCCTCAATGAAAGCGCGGTCAGACCCCGAACTCAGCTTGGAGGAGAGGGTCATTGTTGACTACCTGAGGGAATGAGGGAAAGAGGGTGAACTTCATAAATTTGAAGATTTGAAGACCCCTCGCTTCCTCAAAGAAGCTGGTCTGAGGGTCGGCCCCTTGACAGAATTATGTGAGTAGATTTTTGCTCAATTTTTAATTTTCTCCAAGTGTTTCATCGTTGCCACTGTATCTTTCTGATACATCGTCTCCTTTTCAGGTCTTCCTGCAAATATATCTGATCGACTCTGGGAGATGACTGCCCCAAGTTTACTGTCTGGTTTGGGAAAGAAGAAAGGCAAGGAGCCTCAGCTGGCTCAAAAGAAGACAGGCCATGAGGCCGACGAAAATGGAGTCGACCTCCGATAGTCGCAAAAGGAAGGAGCCCGAAGTTCCTGAGGGCTCCCGACCTGACTCACGAACGAGGGCGAGGGTAGAGGTGTCTCATGCACACACTAAGGGGACCGGCTCCTCTTATAGCATGGGTGCCTATTGGTCTCAGAATCATGCTTTCCTCAAGGCTGAACCCTTGTCCCTCATAGCAAACTTGAGGGAGGCCAAAGCCTCAATGTTTTCTACACCCTCGGCCGCAGATTATGAATTCTAATCAAAGATGCCCCTGGCTAAGGTCTATGATTACGGTCTGCACACTTTGGCTTAGGTACCTCTTTCGACTTCATTTTTTTTTATTTATCAACATTTTATAAATTGTTCACTCGGCCCATTTTAACATGTGTTTGTCTATGCAGTCTGTCTGCGCCTTCACTTCGGCTACTAAGTGGATGGCTGGGAATCAACAAAAGTTTCACGAGGCCGAGAGGGCTATTCAGCATGAGGCCGATTTGAAGACTGAATTGGAGAGTGCCTAGGCTGAGCTGGAGAGTGCACGGACTGAGCATGCAAGGGTCCTGGATGAGCTGGTGAAGTAGCATGAGGCCGGCCTGAATGTGAAGGACACCCTCATCAAAGAAAAGGAAGAAGCCTTGATCAACCAAGGGGCCCAATTAAAGTCTAAACTTAATGAGGCAGTGAAGAAAGCCGAGGTCGATGCAGTGGGGGACTACAAGCTCTCAGACGAGTTTCAAGGCTTTGGCCTTGAGTAATTGGAGAAGGGGATCAAGATGGCCTGTCGGTGGGTCATCTTGAAATTTGCTGACGTCGTGTCTTCAGTTCGCCCCTCTCTTGAGGCAGTTCAGTTGGATGACCCCCTTATTACTGAGGCTTTAGCCCATGTGGAGTCCCAAGTACACGTCGAAGGTACCGACACATATGAGGATCGACTTGTTTTGCTCGTCGAAGAGACTCCTATTGATGTTGAAGCCCTCCCCTCCGATGTTGCTCAATAGGGTGGATGTCTGTAGCCAATACCCTCTTCTTGTAAAAATATTTTTGTACTTTATTTTTGTTGGATAAGCATTTTTAACGCTTGGTTTATAATATAATGCCTCTTCCTGTCTTCTATGCTTGCCACTTGCGTGATTTATCTTAGGTCATGATATTTTAAATTAACTATCCCATTAATTCCCCCACGTCTTTCTTGAGGGGGGATGGGGGGTCGTCCCCACCATTTGCTCTCATCATAGCCGAGGGTGGTTTCCACCAACTAAATGATGCTTTAAATTTTAAGTCCCTCCTCGTCTTTCTTAAGGGTTAGTTGGGGGGTCGTCCCCATAATTTTCCCTCATCATAGCCGAGGGTGGTTTCCACCAACTAAATAATGTTTTAAATTTCAAGTCCCCCTCGTCTTTCTTGAGGGTAAGAGGGGGCTCGTCCCCATCATTTATCCTTATTATAGTCGAGCGTGGTTTCCACCAACTAAATGATGTTTTAAATTTCAAGTCCCCCCTCGTCTTTCTTGAGGGTAAGTGGGGGGTCGTCCCCATCATTTGACCTCATCATATCCGAGAGTGGTTTCCACCAACTAAATGATGTTTTAAATTTCAAATCCGCCCGCGTCTTTCTTGACGGTATATGGGGGGTATTCCCCATCATTTTCCCTCATTATAGTTGAGAGTGGTTTCCACTAACTAAATAATGTTTTAAATTTAAAGTCTGCCCTCGTCTTTCTTGAGGGTAAATGGGGGGTCGTCCTCATAATTTTCCCTCATTATAGCCGAGGGTGGTTTCCACTAACTAAAGTATGTTTTAAATTTCAATTCTCACCTCGTCTTTCTTGAGGGTAAATGGGGGGTCGTCCCCACCATTTGCCCTCATCATAGCCGAGGGTGGTTCAACAAGGATAACCCTAATCATGCTATCATTAACAAACACAGGATGAAGAGCTAATATAATATTCTCATTGACATTCCAAGTGTTCTGTTGGGGAAACACATTCATTACAACTGTGGTCCGATAGGACATTACATTATTGATAGTACTTCTTCAAATGATCTGCATTCCAGGGGTTGGAAAAGGGTTACCCTTTAAGGTTTTCTAGTCTATAAGTTCCAGGGACAACTTCATTAATAACCCTATATGGGCCATGCCAATTTGAATGGATCTTATTAGGTTTCTGCCATGTCTTCTTGAGGACTAAGTCCCCCACAGCGATAGGTCTTTGCTTCACCCTCTGGTTGTAAAACCTGGCAGTCCTCTGCTGATAGGCTGCTTACCTTATCTCAGCGTCTTCTCTTCTCTCCTCGACCAAGTCTATATCAAGTGTCCTTTCTTCCATATTTCTCTGGGGGTCATACATTTGGACTCTGTGAGTAGGAAACCAAATCTCGGTGGGGATGACAATTTCTGAGCCATACACCAGCATGAATGGGGTTTCCTCGATAGGAGTCTTTACCGTTGTCTCATAGGTCCATAGTACAGCGTACAACTCCTCAACCCATCTTCCTTTTGCCTCCTCGAATTTTTTCTTAACCCCGTCTAGGATGGTTCTATTTATAACCTCAGTTTGTCCATTAGCCCGAGGTCGGCCTGGGGTTGAGAAGAATTATTTGACACCGATCCTTTCGCAGTATTTCTCTAGAGATGCGTTCTTGAATCGAGCCTCATTATCTGAGATAAGGGTGTTGGGAAGACCATATCGGCATATAATGTTTTTTTATATAAACTGGAAGGTCTTATGCTCGGTGATCGTTACCATTGGTTCCGCCTCCACCCATTTTGAGAAATAGTCAATTGCTAAGATCAAGTATCGAGTTATTGATGTCCCTAGGCAAAGGTCCTACTTGATCGATTCCCCATAATGCGAATGGCCATGGGGATGTGATAGAGGTAAGAGGGTGATGGGGCTAGTGAGGAATGGTGGCAAACCTTTGACATTTATCGCACTTTTTTACGTATGCCGTGTTGTCTTTCCCCAGGGTCGACCATCAGTATCCCTGGGTTACTATCCTTTTTGCTAATGACCTGCCCCCAATATGGCTTGAATATGACCCCTCGTGCATATCTTGCAAGATGTGTGGGATTTCAGACGGGTGCACACATCTGAGCAAGGGGAGCAAGAATCCCTTTTTGTACAAGGTGTCTTCGATGGCCGTGAATTTCGAGGCTCTGTATCTCAACTTCTTCCTTTCTTATTTTGCTTCTAGCATCTCCCCCTCTTTAATGTATCTGATTAGAGGGTCCATCCACGAATCTTCCCTGTTGATGTTTAAGCACGAGCCAAGTGTTCCCTCTTCCTATTTAATCGTTGGTCGAAGCAAAATTTCCACCGGGACTATCCTCCTGATATCTGTCCTAGTTGCCAAGGCCAGCTTAGCGAGTGCATCGGCTCGTCCATTATCAAGCCTAGGTATCCTCTTCACCTTTACTTCTCTGAAGCTCTTCAATAGTGCCTTTACCCTTTTAAGATATTTAGCCATTCTCTCATCTTTAGCCTCGTAGGCTCCAAGCATCCGATTCACTACTAGTCTTGAATCAATATGGACCAAGATCTGGCTGACATTGAGAGACTTAACTAAAGATAGGCCTACTATCAGGGCCTTATATTCAGACTCGTTATTGGAGGCTTTGAAGTTGACCCTCGGGGGGTACTCGATATCTATGCCTTCGGGGGCTGATACTATTAATCCAGTCCCACTTTCGCTCTCGCAAGAAGACCCGTCAACAAAGAGGTTCCACACAACCTGTTCCTCAGAGAAATTTCCCTCAGTGAGGGATCCTTGTCTAAAGAGATATCTTCCCTCTTCATTTTCGACAACTTTTTCTCTAGCGGTGCTTATCTTAAGCCTATCTGTGGATGAGTCAACAATTTTGCCTTGCCTGGTATCTGTCTTCTCGAGGCTGTCCTCTTCAGCCTCATCATCTTCCCAAGTAAATTCAACCCCAAAATCGACTAATGCTTGCCCCTTAATGGCCATCCTAGGTTAATATACAATGTCAAACTCTCCCAGCTCTATAGCCTAGGCCATTAGCCTCCCAGATTTTTTTGGCTTGTGTAAGACCTGTCTGAGAGGAAAGTCGGTGAGGATGACCATTATATGGGACTATAAGTATAACTTCATCTTTCTTAATGCATAGATCAAGGCATAGGCTAACTTCTCCATCCTTCGGTATATTTTCTCTGCCCCTTGGAGTGCCTTATTAGTGAAATACACAGGCTTCTGTACTCCGTACTCTTATCTTACAATGGCTGCACTGATGGCTGATTCTGAGATGGCTAGGTACATATGTTGTCATTTGCCCCGCACTAGTCGTGACAATATTAAGGGAGACCCTAGGTATGACTTTAGCTCTTTGAAAGCCTCGTCACACTCTTCATTCCATTTAAAGGCTTTTTTGAGAATTTTAAAGAACGGTAGACACTTATCTGTGGCTCTGGATACGAACCTGTTCAGAGCATCCACTCGCCCCGTGAGCCTCTGAATGTCTTTAATGGTCTTGGGGGTCTTTATTTCTATGAGGGCCTTTATCTTCTCAGGATTGGCCTCAATGCCTCTTTGGTTGATAATGAACCCTAAGAACTTCCCTGCTCCGACCCCGAAGACACATTTGGCCGGGTTGAGCTTCATCCGATACTTGTCCATTGTGTTAAAGGTCCTCTCACGATCGGCCACATGATCCTCGACGTTTAAAATCTTGGTCAACATGTCATCTACATAGAGTTCCATGGACTTCCCAATTTGGTCCTCGAATATTTTATTCATAAGGTGCTGATACGTTACCCCCATTAGCACCTCCTTTTTTGTCTTCGTATTTTGCGGCCATCACCTCTTCGACGTTCATCACCTTTCTCGCTGTTGACATCAATTTAGCCATCATTTTTGGAGGGTCTTCAGCAAGCTTCCATAAAAGCTTCCCCTTCTGGAGTCCTCCAATGAGGGCAGTCGTAGCTATGCTTTCCTCATAGTCTTTGACCTCTAACTTTTCTTTGTTAAATCTGGCTATGTAGTCCCTTAGACTCTCGTTATTCCCCTACTTAACATAGAGCAGGTGTGTGGTTTTCTTTTGTGGCCTCACTCAAAAGTAAAAGTTATGGATAAACCGGTCTACTAACTGCTGAAAGCTTTCAATGGAGTTTTTTGGAAAAGACATATACTAGACATGCGCAACCCCAGTGAGAGTGCCAAAAAAGGCATGACACCTCATCTCATCTGAGATAGAGTATATATCTGCCGTTGATTGGTACATATCTATATGATGGACAGGGTTGGTACTCCCGTCATACCTTGGGGTGACCACAGGTGGCTTAAACTTGGACGGTGTTTGGAAGTTGACTATCTTTGCCACAAAGGGTGAGCCTATGGAGTATCCTCTTTGAAAAGGGTCCCGCCTCTTCAGGATGTCACCAATTTTATCCTCCAGCCTTTGGATCGAGTCATTCCATGGCCTCGTAGGGTCGTCTTGGATGATGTTATCCCCTACCGCCTCTTTGATGTGGATGGAGGGTTCTGCTGCGGTAGGCCTGTATCGGCTGTTTACTTCCCCCTGGCCGTCGTCCCGTCCACGGGGTCGATCCCCGTGGGGTCATCCATCTGCTACCTCCCTCCTGGACCTCACAACACTTCTCGATCGGTACAATTTTTCCCGTAGGTCTTGTTACTCGGCCTAGCCTCTCAAAGGCCGACCCCCTGCTCAGACGATCGAAAGCAGATCCTCTTGGCCGATCGTCAGGATTTTGCCTTCCACACTTCCCTCTGCTCTCCTGGATAGGTCGCACAGTATTGTTGGAGACCTCATACGGCTCCCAGTATTCTATCAGAGCCACTTCCACCTCCACATCATCGTATCTGTCTTCTCGGAAATGGTTTCCTTACCTCCCCAGGCGTAGATGCCGGGGGTCAGCAACATCCCTTCGTCGTTGTGGAGGTGGCACGTCTTTTCACGGTACCTGGGGTGGTCCCCTGGCCTCATGCTGCCCTAGAGCTACTGCCGAAGTAATCATTTTCGGTGAGAATCCTAGAGGTATTAGTATGTTTTGGCTAAGAGGTGTAAATTGTTCCTGCATAATTCGTTGGCTTGCTGCCAGAGACTTCAAGGCGGCTGCCACATCGGCCATCTCAGACTGAGGTGGTGGATGACTGGAACTAGGTCCTACTCCATTATCCAGTGGAGGAAGTAGTGGTGGCATCTCCAGTGCCATGTATTTAAGCTATGAAGAGCTGAATGATCAAAAGATTGATGATCTTGAGAACCTTAATGGGTCTCTTTCAATGGTTAAATAGCTCCACACGGAGGGGGAGAATTGGTTCACCTCCAGAGTTTCCGGTAAGGTCAAGTTATATTAAGGAAGAGATATCTTCTCATTCCCATAGACGACGCCAAACTGATAATGATAAGATTCAGCACTACCAGATAAGAGGTGAGAGCTCAAACAGTGATAACAATGGCATCCATAGAGATATATGTGTGTATAAGTGTATAGAAGGGGATGAGTATAAGAGGAATAAGACAATTATGTATAGTGGTTCAACTAGTTAGGCCTACATCCACTGTGAGTGTGTGATCCACTAAATATGGGCACTAATGGCCTTGGATACAATGTACATAAGCTCACTTTCTCTCTACTGTGTGTACAAGCAGAGTTTTAGCTAGGGTTACCATTGTCGATCCCTTTACAGGGTTGTAGGTGACAAGTATATATAGGGCTTGGGGGGAGTAGTGTACCCCCAAGCATGCATGGTGCATGTGAATGATGATCTAGACAATCCCCTGCTGACACATGGATGTGCCCCTTGTGATAAATTATGACATAATATTCCCTCACGTGAGGGGATGATATTGTTATAACGGTCTAGTCCACGTGCTATATGAGTCCCACGCGCACTGTTTCACGCATCTCCCAAATCATTCGCTGTGATGATGTCACCCTCAGACTAGGATGCCAGGTCGAGGCTAAAGTGGATGCTGACGTTGGGTCTTGCTGGATTTGGGCCTCGTACTGTCGTCCCCTCATAGGGTCGTTCGACCCATGATGAGGGGTCGTCCCCTTGAAGGGTCGTCGGGGCCATGATGAGGGGTCGACCCCCTTGAAGGGTCGCCTGGGCATGATGAGGGGTCGGCCCCTTGAAGGATCGTCTGGGCCATGATGAGGGGTCGTCCCCTTAAAGGGTCGTCTGTGCCATGATCAAGGGTTGGCCCCTTGAAGGGGCGTCTGATCCTGGTTGAGGGGTCATCTTTGCCGATCCTTCATGTAACGGTACTGTTGTCATTGGACTCGTCATGGGCCTGCGCCCTCGTCTAGTGGAGGACACCCTCGACCTAGCCGATGCTATATATGGGTATATCAGTGACGTCCCATCTTCTCATGATTCCATAAACCTAAACATAGTATGAATGTATTTGATGTCATTTGAAGACTTTTTAAATCTAGTACGAAACCATTGCTTCAACAAGTCACTATTTTTTAAAAATTTAATGGGCATATCTCCTATGTAAATTTTTTCTCGTGTATCGTCGTGTAAACATATTTCCATAATTTTTTTTAAAGCAGCAAGTGCCTTTAAAATATGAGCAATAAACAACAGTGAAAATATATTAATTAACAATTCATAACTAAGATCAAACATTTGTTTTATTTTGTATGTAATTTCTTAAGAGAAAATGTATATTTATATTTTGGAAGAGCAAAAGATAGTGACATGTTAATAAAAATTTAGAAAGTATTTATAGATGTGGATAATATCTCAATCCCTGAACAATGCATGGCTTGTGTTGAAAGTAATTGCGAAAAATGTATAAATTGACAGTAGCTCAAAAAATTGTCTATACGTAATGATTTCTTATAGTAACTACCATGTAAATTCGTAGTGCGAAATCACATTGTGAAATGTAGAATCTATTTAAATAAACCTAATATCAATTAATTAAAATTTCATTTCTATTAATGATAACTAATCAAATCTATAATGAATTGAATTAAATGAATTGGATATTTTAAGATGAGTACAAAGTAGTGATGATGATTGTCTCTCAATTTAATGATATGAATGGATAATTATTGGGTATGGAAAAAAGTTTGAATATGTATTTAGTTAATCAAAATATTTAACATATGTGTTACCAATGTCTCCAAATGCATTTATATGTTATTTTTGCAGTGCTTACTGGAGGAAATCATAAATTGTTTCTTTATATTGATAATTATTAAAACTTTTTTTTGCTCCATCTCCCTCTAGTGATAACTACCAAATTAACATATATTTATGTTATTTGTTTTAATAATGTATTTATGTATGTGTTGGAATTATTGGCTTCGTAACGATGAATTTGATTCAATGCACTAGGAAGTGAAGTGACACAACTTATCGGATAGTATTTATGAAAGGCTACATATTTAATAAAGTTAATTTATGATCTTTGCATAAACTGAAAAGGTGGATTCAATAACTAAAAAGTCGGATAATGAAATGACGCGGCGTTTGTGTTATCCACTTCTATACACACATTGTTTCTATCTATAAATATGCATTAATCTCATTTGCATTCAATATTCACTTACATCCTCTCTACAAAATATTAACACGCAAACCCTTATACTCTCTTTAAACCTTTTTAGTTAAAAATGGTTCAACTTGTCATAAGCTTCCAAAACTATTTGGATATAGATGTGACGTGAAGATAAGAGCTTGAAGACATTGAGGAATGTTATCCATAAATACAATGTGCCATTATCAATGCTTACGTTGAATTCTCATATACCATCTTCACTTGGTAGATGTATTTTTGTTATAAAGTGTTTCTAAAGGCCATTTCAGACATTCTTCAAATTTTTTATTGAAGATAGTAGTTTTCTCACATAGACAATACATTAGTACTGGTTGTATGTACTGGTTGTGTAGGATAACTATTATCCTTAAACTAATTGTTAAAACCTTGCTCGAAAGAAATTGAAGAAAACTGAAGGCCCTTTTTAGTCCGTTAGGTTTTTTGACATGTATTTTCAATTAGTGTCGATGTTCAAAATAATAGCAATATTATATGGATATGGAAACAAAGTGGAGAGGAGAGTTGGACCGTATCAAAGAAGGTATATATACCACTTTAGAAAATTCAGCATATCGGGTGGTGATTTAAAAAAAATTACAATAAGCATTTTTTTCATTTGACTATGTCAAACTGGTGATGCTCAGAAGAACTATTTATATAAAACTAACATTTCCTTTTCACTAATACAATATAGTATGTATATGATGCTTTCATAGTAGTAGTTATGTTTGAGCTTATCATATCTCACGTACTCGTAGGAGCAAACTATCATAATGAAACCAATATGTGCATTTGAAGCTCTACTTGATGGGGGGTATTTTTAACCAGTCTGAAGTCGAACAAATGACATCTTCAAAGAATATCACGGTCACCAAGTAGACAGGATAACAATCAATATACAAATGAGGGGACAGTGGACTAGCGATCTGACGGATGACCGAATGCATAATGACAACATGGGGAGTATGATGACTTTGTGAGGATGAATGCCCCACCTCAGTTAGCCAAACACGCAACTTCATCAGACAAACGACCATTTGAATCACAAGACTTTATCAACAAGCCATCAGTTCAAATGGCTAACACATTCCCTATTAATGCAATCGGGAATATCGGAGAACGAGCAACGTGGGAGTACACGGAGACGCCAGAGACGAACACTTGTCCCTTAAATTCAAATCCTCTCAATGGGCATGTTATGTATTAAGAAAGACACTGTAAAGACTGAATATATAAAGAATTTTGTAGTATGGGATGTAGTTAAGCTAACAACCTTTGTAATCCTTTGTAATTTCCCCAAAGTAATCAAATAAATCCCCCACCCTTTCACCCCGTGGATGTAGGTCGATCCCGTTTGAACCACGTATATCTAGTGTTTCATTCTTTCCTCATCTCCTTCACTTGGTTGGCATTATAGATTATAAATTCAACGTGTTATATGTGTGGACTTTAGATTTTCACCTCAACATAATTGGCGTCGTCTGTAGGAATGACAGTTTCCAAAGCCATGAACAAGAATCAAGTGATGCAAGCCATCATCGACCTCAAGGAGCAACATCAAGCTATTTAAGACCAATTCGCTGAGATCCTGAGCCATTTGCCGCCCACTTTGTCACCAACGTCAGAATAATAGATGGACTAAGCTCCTATCGCTGAGAAAAATATGAAGAATGAATTACCACAGATGCATCCGCCACGCCCGATGCTCTCCTCCAACATTTAACAAGTGTCAGCAACTAGGCAAATCGAACTCTAACTAACTAATGTAAGCACTAGAGATACCGGATGCGAGTTTCCTTCCAGTCGAGAACTCATGGACTGCCGAATGTTTTCCACCTTCAACCTCCCAATAATGGATTCCTTGGAGGGGACCACTGATCCAAAGGACCATATAAATTATTATAGGGCCCACATGGACATTTTGGCCAACCCGGACTAGATTAGATATCGAACGTTCACCACGATGCTAAAGGGTTTGGTGAGAACTCAGTTCGAGAGCTTACCACCCAATTCAATTACATGTTTCAAAAAGCTTTCTGAGCCCTTCATATGGTGTTTCATCCGAAGTCGAATCCACAGGAAGATCACCGATCACCTATTCAATGTCCATCAGATTAAGGACGAGAATCTTAGAAAGTACGTGAAGAGGTTCAATGACGATATCCTCCATATTAATCCCTTGTATGAGAAAGTGGTCGTATTAGCTTTCTTACAAGGGTTATGCAATAGTGACATAATTTACTCCCTATCAGATAATCCTCCCACCAACATGACAGATCTTACAAAAAAATTGGAGACGCACATCCATGTTGAGGACACAATTAATATCCGATAATCAAGCCATGACCCCATAGATTTATAAGAAAGAAGGATCAAGGATGATCAAGCAAAATAGAAGTTCGCCTCGATGGGAACTCATCGGGTATACCAAACCTATGCAGAGTAATTCATTCCCCTCAATACAACTGTGGGGAAATTACTGAATATTATGGTTGATCCGAAGATGTTGAGGTGGCCGAATAGATCGATGATTAGGCCACTAAAGCTGAAGTCTAATATCTACTTATAGTTTCATCGAGATTGCGATCATGACACCAACTATTGCTTCCACCTAGAAAGTGAGATCAAAACATTGGTGTAGATAGGTCACTTTAGAGAATTTTTACATAGAGGGACTCCTGGTAAGGAGAATGGAGAAATAAACAAAGGAATAAATGGAGGAGAAACCAATCAAAAGAACAAGAACCAAGACTAGGATAAACAAAGAGAAGTAGTTGTAGTCAAAAATAGAAGAAGTATCAGCATGGTCTTATATGGGTTTACGACTGGGGGATAATCAACATCGGCTCGCTGAGCATACCGGAGCCAGAAAATAGATTTGATGGAGGTAAAAATGGAGAATTCCACCGAAGATTAGGAGGACATAAACTTCATATCGAAGGACTCCCAATATCCTATCACTACCCAAGACGACCCCCTCCAGATCACAGTTATGATCTCTAACTAGATAGTCGAAAAATTATGGCCGATATGAGGAGTCTGTCATCTATCATTTATTTTGAGTGTTTCAAGTAGATGAAACTTGATGGAGCACGATTGAGGCCCGTACAAGTCCCATTATTAGATTTCTCCAGAGAATATGTATATCATGAGGGGTCAATTGAGCTCCTATTCACAATCAGGAAGGATCCAAGGCCAACCATTATACAGATAGAATATTGGGTAGAAAGGTCACCACAATTTTGTAATGTGTTGATTGGATGAACAACACAAGCGTACTTAATGAAGTCTTATCGATCAAGTCCCTTACCCCTTAATTCGTAACATCGAACGGGATGGGAATAGTGTATGGAAGCCAGTCACATGCTAAGAGTTGTTATTTTTCATTCTCAAAGGGAAAAAGGAAATTTTCAAGCTAGACACAAGGGAAGAGCCGACCATGGGATCCTCTGTTAAAGATTTGATCCAGATCCCGTTGTACGATAACTGTCCGGAGATGGTGGTATACATGGGATCATCACTGACAAATAAGAAGAGGGAGGAGTTAGTTCTGTTTGTGAAAATCCATTGCAATACCTTCACGTGGAGCCACGAGGATATGTCGAGCATTGATGCATCGATAATAACTCATCAACTGAAGGTGGATTTGGTTAGCTGGACGGTGATGCAGAAGAATAAGTCATTCACCCCCGAAAGGAACCAGGTGGCACATGTTGAAGTGGGAAACTTACTTAAGGTGGGGTTTATTCGGGACGTCAAGTATACTGAATGGTTGTCGAATGTCATCATGGTCTGAAAGTTGAACAGGAAATGGAGACTCTGTATAAATTACTCAAATCTGAATGACGTCGATGGGAAGGACTCATATTTACTACCGATAATTAATACGCGTGTAGACGTTACATCGAGATATGAAGTCCTATAATTTATAGATGCTCAATCTAGGTACAACCAAATTCAAATGCACTAGGGATATGAATATAATACATTATTTTTTACTGATAGGGGGTTTACTGTTATAGGGTAATTAATGTCATTTGGTTTGAAGAATGAAGGAGATGCTTACGAGAGGCTAGCCAATCGAATTTTTGAGGACCATATAGGGAAGACAATGTAAGTGTACATCGACGATGTGCTAGTGAAGAGACTGAAAGGAGACAATCACGTGGACAATATAGAGGAAATGTTAAAAGTGCTAGATCGGTATAAAATGAAGTTAAATCCCCAAAAGTGTGCCTTCGATATGGCACCGGGGAAATTTATGTGGTTTATGGTTACACAAAGGGGAATATAGTCTAACCCTGAAAAGATCCAGACAATACTAAATATGAGAATCCCAAAAACTTTAAAAAAAGTGAAATTATCAAATTGAAGAGTAGCGATGCTAAACTGGTTCATAAGCAAGGCAAACGACTAGTGCATCGCATTCTTTCGGACTCTAAAGAAGGTATTTTTTTGGACAGACGAGTGCGAATAAGCCTTCCAGGATTTTGAAAACTTATCTGGCGAAATTATCATTCCTCTTGACGCTGGTTCTCGAGGAATAACTGTGCATGTGCCTCGCCGTCTCTTCAACAATAGTCAGTTCGATCCTGATTTGGGATGATGCAGGGGTTCAACGACCAGTCTACAATGTAATTAGAGTGTTTATGTATTTAGATTCAAGATACCTAATATTGGAAAAACTAGCTTTTACATTAATTGTGTCAACCCAAAAATTGAGGCCATATTTTTAGGCCCATACTATAGTCATCCTGACAGACTTTCTGCTTAGGTAGGTCCTTCATAAGTCGAAGGTCTTCGGAGGACTGATGAAGTGGTCGATCGAGCTTGGTGAATTCAAAATATACTCAAGAAATAATCAAGGGGAAATCGTTCACAAATTTTATAACATAATTTACCAGCGTCGAGGGGGAGAATGCCCCCAACAAATTATTAAAGAAAATAAGGTTTAGGTAGTCTATGTGGACGAATCCTCCAATAAGGAAGGTTGTGGAACAAGATTGATAGTAGAGACACCCGATGGAACTTATGTATAGTCAGCGTTGAGGTTGTGGAGCATAACTGATAGTGGAGACATCATATGGAACTTTTGTAGAGTACGCATTGAGGTTCGACTTCAAAAGATCTAATAATGAAGCCGAGTACGATGCGCTAATCGCTGGAGTAAAACTCACATTATCCCTCAAAGCCTATCATGTGCAGTTATTTAGTGATTATAATGTAGTCATTCAACAGATAATGGGTGAGTAAGAGGCCGAAGGGAAAAACATAATGGCCTAATTGAAGAAGTTCCAAAAGATATCTAGACAATTCGAAAGATTCACCATACAATATATTTTGGGGGAGGACAACAACAAAGCTTACCATATAGCCAAGATGGTGTCGACAAACCAAGATAATCCCCTTGTAAAAACCCTGAACAACCCTACCATTCAGTTGAAGGAAGCAGGGCCAAGCACCTAGTTGGATGGATAAGTATGTCCAATACATCAATGATGAGATCCTTCTGGAAGACCGAATAGAGGCAAAGAAGATAAGGGTCAAAGCAACCAAGTACTTTCTTGACGAGGTAATTTTTTACTAAATAGAATACTCCTGACCGATTATGAGGTGTGTTAACTCATCTGAAGTTGAGTTAGTTCTGAACAAATTACACTAAAATGCCTCCAAGGGGCATATTTGGAAAAGGAGCCAAGCATAATAAAGCATTAACACAGGGCTTATACTAGCCCACGATAATCAAAGATACTGAACAATATGTTAGGAGATGTGATCGGTGCCAGCAGACCGCCAATGATGTGTACCAACCAACCGAAGAGTTGTTAATAATCGCCTCGCTATGGACGTTTGCCTTATGGGGGATGGATATCTTTGGTCCATTTTTGACCGGGAAGAAGGCTCACACCAAGGCACATCTTGGTACACCTTTTCCAAACTTAAAAGTCTTGAAAAAATGACTTGGCCGATAACCAAGTTAACTCACGCCCCCTTAAATCTGATTTGATCTACACGGCATGGTTGATGTGCGTATAATTTAGGTTAACTCTCGGTCAAGAAGGGTTTTCTTTGATTGCTCAGTTATTTTCAATTATAAGAGGGGAGATATGGTGGTAATAAGGTGAGAATGCTAAGATTTGGAGAAAAGTTTTATTTTAATAAAACTAGTGATCGAAACATAAATAGTAATTCGCACAACCCTTTGCCAACTAACCTTTGGAGTATAAATAACTCGGTTCATCTACCAAGTATAAACAACCTATCTAAATAACTCAGTTTTTCAACCAAGTATAAATAACCTACTTAAACAACTTGATTCGTCAACCGAGTATAAATAATTTTTGCAACCAATTCAGTTCGTCAACCGAGTATAAATAACCTTTGAAGTTAACTCAGTTCATCAACGTAGTATAAAAAATTTATCGGCAGTTATTGACCACAATACAAATGTTAAGTTAATCATCCAAAAACTTAGAGGGTACTTTAGATAAAATGGAGGCGTAACCCCTTTGAAGTATAGTAATGATAATTTAATCAACCAAAACCTTGGATTAGTGATAGAACATGAAAACACAAATTTAATGAAGATAAGACTTAGTTTAAACTCACAAATATCTCGGATATAACTCAGAGGATGGTAATGAACTTAGAAGTAACTTAGCTAGAGGGAGAGAGAATTAAGCACCCTAAGTACACCTTGGTAGGCAGGCAAACACACCAAACACTCTCAAGAATCTCTGTCACGTATTAAAACCTTCGTAATAAAATGACAATGGCGAGTGAAGAAGACCTCTGGTTTGTAATAACTCTCTCTGATGTGTATTCTCTCTAGTAATAACTTCTTAAACTCTCAAAAGATCATCCTCCCCTCAAGGGTGGTTGGGGTCCTTAAATAGCCCACACACCATCCCTGAGGCAACTAAGTCATTAAAGATTATGAAAGACATCCCTCATACTTTATGTCACAACATTAAATACCTGATACACTAGTTATCTCCATGTCATAAACATTAAATGCCAAGACATGCCTTTTGCCTAACCACTGTGTGTCAGGGGTCTACTGTCGCAGAGGTGGCTCACCAACTGCCTGACAACCCCAAATACCACGATGGTTTACTCAAGTGTAAGTCTGGCATTGTTTAGCTGGCTAGTGATATCACCTACAGTAGATTTGATATTAAGTAGAGGGATGTTTGGTTCATAACTCAATACCCGATGGAACTCCAAGCTGCTCCGCCTGAGGTTCCACGGTCAGGGTCCTTCGGTGTTTTACCAGGTGTATCTAATATGGTCAGGACAAGCCCCAACGGTGCCTCACTTCTCAATCCTCCAAACCAAGTCCCTCTAAAGTTCTCGCAGTGAGGTCATTCGATAGAGTATAAAAGCTCTCCCAGGCCCTGCCCTGTCTGGTCTCTCGCGAGTACCGTTTGACCTCACACTAAAACTCTTTATTGTTCTCGTTACATAATTACAACCTTTATATCTTATAGTCAGTATAAACAAAGATACAATATGACTTAATAAAATAAGTTAAAATACAAGTTATCACGCTGAGTTGCCTCGCTTGAGCTGCCACGCTGAGTTGCCACGCTTGAGCTGCCTCGGTTGCTTAATCTCAAACACTGTTGATAATTAGGGAATTATCCCTAATCTCAGGATTACCTTCAAGCCCCCTCTACAAAGATTAATTAAATATGAGTGTATAAGATTAACATGTTTTAATCAGGTACGGGAGAAAACAATCTATAACGGGAATTCTGAGCATAACAGATAAAGAAGAAGCCAGGACATGCACTCAGAGATAAGGAGAAATCATCACACCTTAAAAAAAAAGAGTCCCATGGAGTTAAGGGTGGAGTTAGGGTGAAAGAAGAAGGCATAAACCGACCTATCTCCTCCTGCATAGAGATATGAAGTTCTTCTTCAAAATCAGTCGAGGTCCATGGTGCGATCAATAACCCTTGATATTGAGTATAGTCCTGCTGGTTCAGACATAAGGGCAAAGGGATTGGCTCCTCTTAAGCTTTGGGCTCGTTGGATTAAAGGAAGATAAGACCCAGTCAGGGTGAGCCTCTTCGACCCGATTTACTATTTCGTTGTAACCATTAAAGAAGGATTGATATTTTAGCAACCCACAATACTCTGAAGCTAGGAAAGACTTCAAGTACCTGAACCCGATCAATGGGGCCTGAACCTGTTCGGCCTTAACCACCTTATCCTTCTCTTTCTCCTTTTAAGTAAACTATCGCTTCAGCTTTGTGACTTCACCCTGAAGTCGATCTCTATCTCCAATAACATTGTTCTTCTTTGTTATGACTTGATTCTTGTTCGTCTTCTCGGCGTCCCTATCCCTTCGGGTCATTACGAGGGCTTGATCGATGGTAATCTTATTCGTATTCAAAATAAATAACTCAACTTCTAAACTTAGAAACCTCCTTACATTATATTTCCTTTGCAGACACTTTTGGGCCATGAATGCTCCCATGGAGCTCACCTACAACGGAATAATATAATTAAGACAAGGAAATAAAAGTGTGAATAATAAAAAATTAGGAAGAAAAATCATGCAATGACCCTGAACCCTAGTTAGATCATCTCTTTAGCTATACCGACTAGGCCCCCACTCAGTCAATCAATGATTTCGTGAAGATATGCATTTTTGAAAGCCAAATAATTTTCATACGAATCATTGTATCGAAGATGGGGAACCCTAGACCTTTCCCCGACCACGGGTACCCTTTTGCCCTTATCATCTTTCTCCTCTTAATAAATAATCAACCTTCATCGAGCAAAATTATGAGTGGTCTCAATACTGGGCTTGGTCCACAGGGGCCTTTTTTCATGACTCCTCCTTCGAAAAGACTCTTTTTCCTCCAACAGGACGGACTAAGTCTCCTCAATTATATTTAGAGGATAAATGACTTCACCAACCCCAGTTCATGGTATTGGGGGGTTCACATCAGTCGCAGGAGTGTTTAGCTGAGGAACAATATGTTGGGGGACAATCGGTGCTTGGTCGACCTTCAGAGCATTACATAGTACCCTCAGTGGGCCTTTTCTCCAAAAGGTGAAAAAATAATTACAAAGATAAAGAATTGATACGTTCAACAAAATAAGTTAAAGGGTTATTCGACATTTGCAAAGTATATCTAAAAGGCGGGGGAAATACGAACGATAAAGCCAAATGAGCAAGAGGCGTCCTTCTTTAGTATCTGATGATGCGGAAATCTAGCACCACCGGATAAGTGATGATGAGCTCAAACAATAGTAACCATGACATCCATAGAGATGTAAGTGTATAAGTGTGAAGAAGGAGATGAGAATAAGAGGATTAAGACAATGATGTATAGTGGTTCAGCCAATTTGGCCTACATCCACTGTGAGTGTGTGATCCACTAAGTATGGGCACTAATGGACTTGGATACAATGCACATAAACTCACTTTCTCTCTCTACTGTGTGTACAAGCAGAGTTTTAGCTAGGGTTGCAATTATCGATTGATCCATCCCCTGTAGGGTTGTAGGTGACAAGTATATATAGGTCTTGGGGGGTATAGTATACCCCCCAAGTATGCATGGTGCATGTGAATGATGATTTAGCCAATCTCCTGCTGACACCTGTAGATGCCAAATGATGACATAATATTCCCTCACGTGAGGGGGTGATTCGGTTGTAACGGTCTTCCACGTGTCCTGTGAGCCTCACGCGCACTGTTCCACGCGTCTACCAAACCACACGCTGTGATGACGTCACCCTCGGCCTGTAACACGAGGCTGAGGGCAAAGTTCCTTCTGATAGTGAGTCAGGCCCAATTTAGGCCTCTTACTATCGGCCCCTCGGAGGGTCATCTGGAGCCTGATGAAGGGTCGGCCCCTCGAAGGGTCGTCTGGAGCCTGATGAAGGGTCAGCCCCTTGAAGGGTCGTCCGGGCCTGATGAAGGGTCAACCCCTTGAAGGGTCATCTGGAGCCTGATGAAGGGTCGGCCCCTCGAAGGGTCGTCTGGATCCTAATGAAGGGTCGGCCCCTTGAAGGGTCGTCCGGGACTGATGAAGGGTCGGCCCCTTAGAGGGTCGTCCGGGCTTGATGAAGGGTCGTATAAATCCTGATAAAGGGTCGGCCCCTGAGGGGTCGTCTGGAGCCTGATGATGAGGTCACCCTGACCTCATCCAGGTGCAGGGTGTCCTCGGCCTATCCGCGTGTATATGTGGGTATATCAGTATCTACCCAAAGATGAAGGGCGTCACAGTTTCGAACCTCTTCTCTTCTTATAATGAAGCCAATATCCTTTAATATTTTCAGATCGCAAAGTTCTTTGAATGGTAGGGACTTATGCATAGTTTCCTAAACCTTCTTCTTTTGGGGCTCATCAATATCAGGATGTCCATTAAAAATCCCTGCATGAAATTGCAATGAATATAGTTAGTAAAGGCAAATTCCATACAAAGAATCGCATAAAATATAGAAGTATGGTTCACCGAGTTCAGGTTTGTTCCAAATAAGAGGAACAGTGAACAAATGACCAGTAAGATCATTATGGTCGTCACACTTCCATCCCTACCCTTTGATAAGAGAAAGTGATGAATACTATCATGGTTGGAGGAGGAATGTGTCATACCCCTTGAGAAGCCATGGGCTTGTAAATGGTCAGAAATGCCCCAAGATTAGGGGATGGTCAATACCAAGGAGGTCATAAAAATTCACCGTGGATATGATAAAGATTATCCAAGCGTTTGGTATAAGATGATAAGGTCAAATGTTGATGAAAGCAAACACATCATGAACATATCCCAAAAGAGGAATTCCAAGCCCTATCTGAAAGCAGTGCTTATAAATATAGACTTCCCTGTCATGAGAGTTTGGGGAATGATCGCTCTCATCAGTGAGATGCATGAATAAAGCCTTAGAAGGGGCAAGATGGTCAAACCACTCATTGGCAGCCTCTTCAGTAACGTATCTCATAGTCTGATAGGGGCTTAAGGGGTTTCCTCAAGAACCACCTGCCCAATGGGGATCGAATAGGACCACTTTTTGAGCAGTATTTTGGGATTCAACCGGGAGGTTGGGCCTAGTAGAATTTAATGAAGAAGCCCCTCGGGAGAAACCCTTAGCTCATAATGCTCAGACCTAAAGCGTCAATAATTTTAACCATACTTACAAGGGCACATTGCCAATAATGTCTCCTTTGCTGGCTAGATTGAGGGATGGACCAAACACTTGAAGCCACTCAATATATTAAAACAAAGGGGAGTTAAAGTCAATCAAATCTGAAATGTGGGGGTGGCCCTCTAAAAACTAAGACGCAAAATTACTAATCCTAGTGAAATGGAAAGCAATTCCTAAACTATGATATGTCATGCCTAAAGCAGATAAAATAAGTGAAAATAAAATAAGAGGCGTACCGGTGAGAGAAATGACAAAAATTCTATGACAGAGTACACAATCATTCTTGAGAAGAAAAAACATTAAGGCCCTAATGTGAGGGATAGAGGATTTTTTCACATGTAAATGTAGCAATGGATTGAATAATGAAGGGTGTTTGAAACAAGATTTTTAGAGAAGAAAACAAAAATGAAAACTCTGGTTATATGGAGAGTATAAGGTGCGAAAGTTCAAATTGAAGGTTTGGGGAGGCTTTTATACTAGATGGTAAAAATTATTCAAATATAACAACTGGATCTAAATAGATCGAACATTATGTAAGGGTTAGATGGACGACATGTGCGACTAGGGCGTGTGGTTGGGTTCATACACTCACGTGCACCTCGAGAGCCTATGCACCATCAGGTGTGTAATTATTATCGTTCTTCACTTAAGTGGCGCCTCACATTGGAAATAGTTCACTCCAAATCCAGATCTCCTCACATACCTTGATGTCAGCAAAAATCCTAAACGGATCACAATAAATAAAAATGAACCAATTGTTACACTCATCATTGGGCACCACAATTAAGCTTTCACATGGAATAAACATCGTCTAGATACACATAAGACCCTTCGACTCATCTCAGTGAACAAAAAGAGTCTGGGGGTAACTGATGAGGCATATTTTCAACTAGTTCAAAGCCAAAAGAATGATGTCTTCAAAGAACATCACGATCACCAAGTAAGAGGGATAACAATTAATATACAAATGAGAGGATGGTGGATTAGCGATCGGATGGATGGCCGAATGCATAATGACGACATGAGGAGTATGATGACTTTATAAGGATGAACCCCCCACCTTAATCTTCTGAACGTGCAACTTCATCAGACTAACGACCATTTGAGTCCCTAAGACTTTGTCAATGAGCCCTTAGTTCAAACGGCTAATACGTTCCCTATTAATGCGTTCGGGAATTTATAGCGAACAAGTAACATGGGAGTACTTGGAGATGCTAAAGATGAACATATGTCTTCCTTAAACTCAAATCTACTCGACGTGCATGCTATGAATTAGGAAATACATTATAATGGTGGAATATTTAAAGACTTTTGTAGCATGGTATGTAGTTAAGCTAACAATATCTGCAATTCTCTATACTTTCCCTAAAATAATCAAAGAACTCCCCTACCCCTTCACCCCATGGACGTAGGTCGGTCCCGACTGAACCATGTATATCTAATGTTTAATTCTTTTCTCATCTCACTCACTTGATCAGCATTATAGATTATAAATTCATTATGTTATGTGTGTGGACATTGGATTTTCCCCTCAACAGTACTAGTGAAAATGAGATGTTGTTTTCAGACAAGTAGTTCCATTCGAGCTTCACCAACCTACCATAGTCAAAGGAGAAAACAACAATTGGGATGAAGTTTTTATAAAGGACTGTATGCCTTGTTCAAGAGAAGGTGAGGAATACCGAAGGTTGATTTCGTCAGTTACTATTTTTAAATGTATTTTCAATTGTTGTTCATGTTCCAAATAATATAAGGAAGTTGTATTCAAAATTTGTAATATCTTATGATTATATTGTGTGCAATAACAAGAAATTATTTCAAACTCGTAACAATTTACGATTATGAAATATGTATTTCACACTAAGAAATATTTAATGTCACACTATGAAATATTATTTTCTGCAATGTGAACTACTATATATCGCAATGGGATATATAGTAATTAGATCTAACTATATGCATTTAACTGATATTCCAGTAGTTCTCCTTTAAAGAAATCATAAATTATCCTTTAATATGTTATTTTAGCAGTCATCGCTTGAGGTAGCCAATAAAGTTTTAATTAATTAGTCACAAAATATTATGATATTAGCAGACAAGGTTTTAATTTTATTATAACAAAGTAATAGCTTTTTATCAGAATTACAATCATAACATAATTGAAATATGTGCCAAGTAAGATTTGATTTTTCATTAATAATTGCTCAAGTAAATACAAAATATTTTTTCCCTACCCCTTATAATCATAATATATGTATTTCACACTGAGATATTACTTAATCAGGCAATGCGAAATATAACATTTCGTCGTGAAAATTAATATATTTCCCATTGTAAGATATAGTAATTTCTCAATGAGAAATATAACTTGTGGATAATTACTTGAAATCAATCAACACAATTTTAATTACCTGTTTATTTCACTCTCAATTATTACCTCATTACATGTTCTATTATTTTTTTATGTCTATTCAACCTTTTACCTCTGCTTTTGATGGAATACTCTTCTTTCTTGGATGGACGAGTTGTTTCTTTATATTTGGTGGTATGATGAGCGCATCCTTTAAAATGAACTATGGTTTGTTAATAATAGTGATTGGAGCAATGCCATCTCTATTAGAATTTCTGAAAGTTTTGGCATAGAAATATTGGTCAACATATTTATAGCAGTTTTTGCCACTTTTTTTTTTGCATCGATGTGGCAGAATGAACATACAAAAATCTATGTATTTGCATGTACCAAAAGATCAAGTATTGTCGTCAATGTTGACCACCACATAATAAGAAGGCAAACTAACTCATATATTCCATATGTGGACAAGGCTACATACCAAGTACGACCTTCTTTTATACTTTGTTGCAACATTTTTTCCATGTTAGGACATAGCACACCAGGCTAAGTTCTTTATTTTGTGTGACTTTTTGATATCATGTTCATCATGTTCATTCTTTTATGTCCAACCATTATGGTAACTGATAAATGATGAGAATCACTAATCCACGAATTAAAAGATTCAGCCACATTTGAATACATATCGTCGTACTGTTTACCAGTGAACTATATTTGTGCCCAGTGCTTTGGATCACAGTCATCAAGAAATTTGTAATCTTCTCATCACCATACTTACTTGGATCATCCATATTCTTCTCAGATGCCTCCACTACATATTCATAAGCTGCAAATTTGAACCTACTTACAACTATTTCACGTGGGATTTTAGAGTATTCATGACCGCCACTAAAAAAATCCTTAAATTCCCCTTGAGATGTGTGACTCATTGGGAAAACTTTAACTAGAGATTCTTTCAACCCTAATTTCGATTAGAAATGAAAGTCAGCTCTTGGTCACAGGCGACAACACAATGAAGCTATTTTAAGTACCTTGTCCAGTTTTCCTCATCTTCAGCAACAACTACAACAAATACAAGGACGAACATACCTGCAAATAGTCCAAACTAAATAAAATGTAATTCATTTCGTATTGAGAAATATTTTATTTTGCAATGCGAAATTATATATTTCTTGGTGAAAATCATATATTTCGTAGTGAGAAATGATTAAATCCACATTGCGAAATTAGTTAATCACACTTTTTTCACCCATGTGTAACTTCAATTCATTCAATTACCCCCCCCCCCCCCCCAATTTCACACATTCTAATCGCATGTTATAATGAATAAAACACCTAAAGTAATGAACTGTGTAAATTGTGTACATTAGTAATGTTTAAATACAAAAATGAATGTTTTTATGATGATATAAGCAACATGAAGTCGTTCACGATAACTGCCAAACAAGTTAAAGGCGACAATATTGAATTTCTTCTTCTGCTCAATTATACGGTTCGCAAACAGTTAGGTTTTTACTATTTGTATGAAGATATCAGATGCACATTTGATCCTAACATCATTGATACTGTAAATACTAAAGGGATTATAAAAATAATTGAGCAAATCTACATGGTTGGACTAAAAATTTATTGTGTGTTCAACATATAATTGATTTATTATTTATTCTCTGAGTACGTCTATAGGAACCACAAATGTTTCCTACATGTTGTAATAATAATATGCACATACTACCACTCTGAAGAAATAAGGGAACATGAAATCTTATTAAGATATACAATAGCTTCATCATTAGAAAATAAAATAAATTCCTCTAGTGAGGACTTGAGCAACAAATGATTAATTTGTTAGAATATTTGTTCTATTTGTAGTTAAAACAATTACATATTATATCATAATATTAATTTTTGTCTTCACATTTCAGACTTTTATATTATAAATGCTATATTTTGAATTTATATTTCCTCTTTGAAGTTATAATCTAACCTTTTGTGTTTCAACTTCTCAATGCAATTCGAAAACAAAAATTTAAAGCATCTATATTCTGCATTGCAATTTCGCATAACGTATCATTTCGCACTGCGAAATCGCAATGCAAGAACTCACTATGAAAACTATTTGTGAAATAGTAGTGCGAAAGTGCAATGCAAAATTTCATCAGAATGAAATCTGAAATATGAATTCCAAGACGCTAAAATATATAATACCTTAGTTTCCATTATTTGTTATAACTTCAAGTAAATTTCCTTTGTATTTACTTTTAAAAAATGTACCATTGAGAAATATCATTGGGCGACAAAATTTAAAACCATTGATGCATGTGCAAAAAAAAAAATAACCTTTGAACCTCTTTATTGATGAATTCCAATTTAAGTCAACAACACTTCCACGATTTGTTTCCCTAACAAGATTAGCATACCACTTAAGTTGATCAAATAAATAACAGGCATAACTACTAACTCTGCCCTTGCCTTTTCAATACACAACCAAGCCAGAATGATATGGAATTTGTATTCCATTATTTGAGTTTAACTCCTGAATTACATCGCAAGGTTTATTAAATGGTTTTGAACGTATTTCATCCATAATCAACTTTAAAGCTAAGCATCAATGTTACCCTACGATTTTTCCAGTACAAATAATATAATCACGAGTATGATCTCCATTGAATGTACTTGTAACAAAAAACATTACATTATTCAATATAATCACAAATTCACCATTTACAACCATTGTCGTATTTAATTGAACATTATATAGTTACTCTAGTACGTTCATTATTTGAATAATCAAACTCAAAACCAACTTCAACAGCGTACTTACACAAATCCATTATGAATTTACTTGCACCACCTTCAAATATCGACCAATGCCTACAATTAAATTAGCCCATCCAATCGACATTAATATTTTATTATGCAATGCATTACTATTGGATCGACTATCTCTATTAATTACAGTATAGTCTAATTCGTCATCGGATGAATTATACCCTTCACTAGATTTAGACTAAGAGTAGTGCCTTTCAAGACTCGATATTATATCAACCTTATCCAAACGACTAGGATATATATATATATCCAATCATGTTATCCACGTCAATTTCATCATCTAGCATACAATGTGGATTACACGAGACCTCATAACTCATATCGAATGATGTTTATCTTAACTTTTCCCATTTCACACGTATTTTTTCAAACAAAATCCCCACATGAACACGCTGCAAATATCACTATGGAATAACTCAATGCCTGACAATTCTTTTTAATCATTAACTTGCTAAGCAAGGTTGAATTCTCAATAATGAAATAATAGGAACCCTAAAAGGCTTCTGATATTTGAAAAGTAAGAAGAGTTACGTATATAAGAAGATCTTATATAACCTGAAGATTTCCAAAACTTTAAAATTCCATAATTGAGTTAATCGTTGTATCCAAAATGATACTGGACACAATGCCTGTCATTGAAATCACGTACATTTCAGAACTTGTTATTAACTAATTACCATGAAAAGGGTATTTTTGACAAATTACGCACTCAAAACACGTACAAGGGGCTTTAGAATAAACATATTTTAAGACAAGGCTAATAATTCTACACGTTACATGCCAAGGGCGGATCACTTAATCACACTATTTTTTTGACAAAATTTTCCTCCATATTTGTTTGCTTCATCTTATTTTCCAAATTTCTAAAACTCTAACCCCAACTTAAGGTTGCGTTTGTTTGTCAAGAAAAAAAGAAAAAGTGCAGAAAAGTAACTTTTTACATTTTTGTTGCATTTTGTTAACATGAGAGTAGTGGGAACACATCCTTAAACTATCCTGTAGGAAAATATTTCCCACAAAACACACACTACAAAAAACCTTGGATTTCATGAAAAAGTTAAAGGAAACTTGGTATATTACCATGTAAATAATAACAGTCCTCACGATTAAGGTCATGTTTCTCATTATGAGCTTGTACATATGCTTCTACAAGTACTCGATTAGCTACGACACTGACATTGCATGAGTTCACGAATCATGACAACAATTCTATATATCTAAATATATATATGTAAAGGAAAGATATAATAAAAAAATTAATTGTTATTATTATTTTTTTGTTATTAAAGTTACAATAGGAGGGGTCTAATGAAAAAATCATCTACAAGTTACTAAGGAGAACGCAAGATAATATAGAGCTAATCGCCCACTTAGTAGCCTCATCAAAGAAGCACAAGTGCTATAGGAATACCGTCTTTTCAATTGGTATCGGAGCGAGTTGATATATAAGGCACTCACGTGTTAATATTAATCCTTATATTTAGGATTTGAGTAGTTTTGTTGATTGAGGTTTCAAGTATGTTTTGCATTAATTAATTTTCTTATGGTGTGATGAACTCTTTGAAAGTTGGTAATTTAACCGCTAGACCTCATAAGTTTTGCAGGTCTTAACTATGGTGATTGGAAGGTAATATGGGATCTCACTTAAGGTTGAGACATAAAAGAGTATGGATTACTATAGTTTATGATTGTCCATGGCATATGATTGATGTTGACAGAGTTTGTGTGATAAAGCTACTCATAATTGGTGTCATGCCGAGTTTGTATGATGATATTACAATTCAATTGCTCCGAACTCCATATTTTCATATGTTACTACGAGTGGGTAAAATATAATACTTAATTGTGAAATTATTAAGGAAGCTTTGTCTATCTTGAGTGTTTCTCACGAAGGGCACTAATATTGTATTTAGTACCTTTTATTCTTTCATAATTTAGCATTCTTGTATTCGTTAATTACTATAGTCAATCTCTTATACTAAATAAACTCTATTCTTAATGTTTATATGAGATTTCATAGGCATTGGGGATGCATAGTGTGTAGTTCAATACATCCTAAAAAAGTTGTATCCCATGACACAACTTCAAGGTCTTTTTTGTAATTTTGAACTTACCAATTTGGACTTTTGTATTTCGTGGTTATTCAACTTGTGAAATTATCTTTGTTTGGCCACTAACTGCTTGTCATTCCGATTTCGTATGAAGGAATTATGTTTCATGTGTTGTGTCATGAAGGAGAAGTATTTTCTCGAGACTCATTTATTGATCGACTAAATGTGCAATTGAGGCTGGACTTTTAAAGGACGTACCTATCGATCGATTGATGAGTATGATACTCATTTCCCCAATCTTTTAGTTTTTATTTATTTTTCATTTTCTTTTCAAGTTAACTATACATAAAACGTTATTTGTTAGTTTTAGGTATTCTAGATCAGTTCAGTAAATAGTTTTTGGACTATTGGTGGGGGCTTCTCTCCTAAATTATGTAAGTGTAGTTTGTCACTATTTATCATCTCCGTCATTTTTTTTATATATTTTATAACTTTATTTTTAGCTTCGTAACCTTGTTGTTTTTTCAATAGATATAACTTTCAAGTGTTGATTTCTCTAATTTTCTACTTCTTTGAGTTAAATTAACATGTTTTATGGCTAGTTTATGGTTTAGGATCATTAACCCACCATTATTGGATGTTTGAGCTTCAAATCTAGAATTTAGTTTTAAATCGCTTTTAATTGAAAACTTGTGTATTATTATTGGAGTGTCATAGCATTTTAACTTCATTTGTCATGCAACATTAGTGTTTAAGGATCTATAACATTAGTCTATTTACCAACATACTTAATTGAAATTTTAATCTTTCACTTTTTTAGTTTGGTCTTTTCATGTTTGATGTTTACTGTCAATTGAATATGATCATTTAAATGTGATTTTGATTGTTTACCTTTATTCGTTTTGTTAATCCATGACAGGGGGTGACCATTAACTCATTTAGTTAATCTTTACTAGTTAATTTAAATATTCGTCTAGTATCAATTATAATATAAAATATTTTAAACCATAAATTTTCTTTTACAACTTTACTTAAGAAGTAGTAAATTAAATGAATTATAAGCATGCTCTCTGTGGATTAAATACCCAAACCTGCATTTATACTCATAAAAAAGTATAGTAAAAGTTTAGCTTTTTTTTTATTGAGGTGGTAAACCAACAATGACTAGTGTCCTTACATGAGCACTCTATTTTCTGCACCTAATCAAGAGATAAGTTTCAAAGGCTTAAGACTATCTTTGAGATTATGAAAATGGGAGAATCTAAGACTTTCGATGAGTGTTACACTAGGTTGGTGGAGTATGTCAATGGCTCATTTAATCTTGGTGAGAAGATTGAATAAAGTTATTTTTTAAATAAGCTATTGAGATAATGGTTTATCAGTTTGCTACAAAAGTTATTGTTCTCAATGAGATCCCTGAGTCATTGTAGGTTGGAAGATCTAGTTGTCTCATTGCAAACTTGTGAACAAGAGCGTATTCTAACGGCCTAAAGTGTCCAAGAGATTACTAAAAAGTAATTAACTTTCAAGGTTGAGTCTAGTGATAAGTTTAATGTGAGTGAAGGAGAAATAAAATCGTTGTTAATATTGATGAGTATGAATTTATTTGTGAAAAGGTTTAGGAGATTCTACAAGAATAATAATAAAAAATTTATAAGGTGGAGAGAAATTTGAACCTATAAAATGAAAATTCTCTATACATGAGCATAAAGGTTATGAGGATATGCATTCTTTTAGAATAGGAAAAGTGAACGATGAAGACAAGTGTCATGGTTATGGAGGAATTTGACATCACACCAATGTATTCCTAATGCATTTGAGGTAAGTATCCATGTGCATAGGTCAAATCTTGATCGTGCAAACGGTGTCCTGCACGCAGATCCAAATTGCACCGTGCGAACGATTTGAAGTAAAACAAAAAAGACTTCAAACTAAAGCACATTTAAATTCAGGTCTTTTACCAAATGGTATATGTACACATCTCAAAATCAAAATAACTTGTTCATCTCTTTAAAATACATTTTGTAGAAAATCGTAAGTGTGTGCATAGCCAATAACGTTAAATCATAAAACTATCAAAAGGATATATCTTCAATTCGGTAATGGAAGTCTTGTGAAGTAGTGTAGATTTAGTAGATCTTCAAAGTCCCAAAATTTCATGTAAACTAAAATGAACGAGCCTTAATCTACTTAAATTTATCATTTCCATTTAAGCATATGACTGAACGCTTTGACACATAATTTAGCTAACTTTTGTATAATTATAAATGTCTACCTTTTCAGACTACTGCATTAGTTGATTTTGGGTTATAGAAACTCGAATTTCCTATACTTGAAGTCGTTATCTCATCCAATTCTAGTTCTGGGTGTTTGGTCTCATTTATTGACTAGTTTTCACAACTATTTGCTCTCTAGTGGCGATGGGTTAGCTCGCTGAACCAGATTCACCAATATTTTCATTCTACTATCGTTCCTTCATGTCCTAGCCATGATAAACACTTAAATAACATTATTATCCCACTGGATGTGATAAACATATATTCCACTGGTTTTGGATAGTTTGTGTATTTTGATTATATGCGAGCATGACATGAAAGGTTATCGTCCTGCCAACTAATTGATTAACTTAGCCTGTGATAATTAGGCGAATGTGTACCATTCGATGCTTTAATTAAAAATAATTTTCCAGTCAGTGCTAAATACATTTGTAAACTAAATAAACTATGACTAAAGATAGGTTGAAAAATAAGAAACTAAAGTTAAAACAGAGTTCGTTGCAATTAAAAAGAGCAAAGTACACTAATCCAACACTAATGACAGTAAAGTATTTTGGAACTAAAGAAAGTAAAGTAACTTAAAGTAAGAAATGTAAAGAAAATTAAAAGTAGAAAATGTAAATAAAATTTAAAACTAAATAAAAGAATATGGTTATTAAACTACACAATAATTATAGCATGTCTATCTTGTAAACTACTTTTATGAAAAACTAAAAAGAAATATAAGAAAAAAAATGGAAAAGGAAATGTAATTGAGGAAATATATATATTTTTTGTTCAACGTCCTCTTTAATCATTCTTAAGTTACTTATTTATAGTATCATTTACCTTTCAACTTCCACAAAACTGCTACGTGGTTACACATTTAAGTGTTCTCGCCCTGGTATAATTGCATCCCAAAGCAGTTATATGTGTGGTTATCCCATGCTCGGGGCTTAACAAGTGTCGCACTCTTGTTTAGCCATTCTCCTTAATCTAGATTTTTATATTTCCCGGCTATAATTATGATTCATATTTCCACTCGTTGATACCTCATTGGTTGGGAATTACACAGTGTAAATGGATAACGAGTTCGAAGAATGTTCATCAAGTGATAGAAGTGAGAGTGCAATTGCAGTCATGGTGAAGATTGAAGAAGAGCGTGATATTGTTGGTGGGTAAAATGTTTATCTCAATAAAAGAATGGGTGAGAGTCGATTGAATTATGAGACTAGTCATAAGTCACATAGTGATACTTTGTCACGTGCTAGCATTGATTCTCATATTTCTTGCTCAAGTTTATCTTGTGATAATGAGAATGGTAATGTTTATATAAACCAATAGTTCAACATTAAAAGATTAATTTGATTGAAAATGTAGATGGATTATGCGTTTAATCTTTTAAATATGAAATTATCTTGAAAGAGAAAACGGATATTAAGATACAAAATGAGATGCTCAAAATTGACGTTCAAAAGTAATCTATTGAACTTGAACAAAACAAAGAGTTAAATATTGATTTAATTAAAAGAACTAACAAACTTGAAAAAATTATTTTAGAACATGGTAAATTCAAGCATCATAAGTTCAGAATTGGATTTACTGGTTCAATTGATAAGATGAAGGATAAATTGAAATCAACATGTCTACATTTTGTAGTAAGAGACCGACTAAGGGACATACTCTTAAAGCAAAAATAAAATGAGTATGTATCTATATCTTTACAAAGGTTAAGTACCTTCGGTTTTTATTTTGTGGTAAATATAACCACTTATCTAATTTTTCTATAAGAGAATAAAGCTTGATAACAAGAAGAGAAAAGTCTGTGAGAAACCAAAATCGAAACCATACCAAAATAAATATGTGCCTTTTATATTTATTGCAAATTAGAAAGACATTTGGTTCAAAATTTTCATTGTTTGATGTCTAGAGGTCCTAATATAATACTAGGAAAAAGTTTTTAGAGGGAATATATCATATAAGGAACTTGAGTGTTGATTTCGAAAATTTGACGAGAAAGAATGACAATGTGATCAATAAAAAAGAAAATAAAAAGAGACGTTTATGAGGAATTGTTCTCCATTTCAATCAAGAAATGGATTCCAAAGGTTTTCAGAAGAAATCAAGTGGTGAAACCTACGTTTATACCAAGATGTAAGGTTGTGAAAATTGAAAAATCGAAAGAGAAAAAAGAGGTTATGTTTGCACCTCTTAAATATCCGGGAGTCGCCTATTTTCACTTTACTTAGAAAGGTAGATTTGATAGGTTTTATAGGGTTATTGTTGGTTGACAGATCCCCTCCTAGGTATCTCTTTTAATTTATGGGATAATTTTTGGGTGATATCTTGATTTGTTACATCATGGATCTTTTTTTATACTTTTAGTGATGATTTTTCATGAATATTGCATTTCATTCATTCTACATGCGTGTTCCTATCATATTCCAAGTTTTCATGAGTTTTATAATGAGTATGTCAATATGCACACTTCATGCAATAGTGAACATAATGTAAAACCAAGTTTATAGGCAGTTGGTTTAAGTAGTGTTGCAAGTGAAGGTGTTAGGATTATTAGTGTGAGGTCAAAGTTTGAGTCTTTTGTTAGGAGAGTTGTTACGAGTCAATCGATAAATTCATACTTAGATATTTACTTGGAAGGATGTGCACTTATAAGTGACGAAAGTTCGTACTCTCATTTTGTATGCTTTAGAGTAGTGGAAAGTAAATGACCTTAAGCATCATATATTTCCCAATATGTCATGCGACATGTTATCTATTCCAATCACTTTTGTGGATTTTGAGGATGCATTTTGTGTCGAAAGTAGAGTCAAAGACCCATAGCATGCATAACTCTCAAGATAAACAACCCATGTTTTATTATGTGGCTCAGATTAGGTGCATGTGCTTCATGGTCTCGAGAAAACCCCTGATGTAAGTACACTTACTGTTGTCTTAAAAAAATATTCTTCTTTATACATTAACTTGTTTCTCCACTTATTGCATTTTTATATATTATGAATTGAGGAAAAATTTCACACTGTGATTGCACTACCATAGTGCCATGCTATACTATTTAATTAATGACATTATTATTGACGTATAACTTTTTTCCCTCTACATTTTGAAGTTTTTTTAGCATATTCATTAATATATATATTCGTATCACCTATGTTCAAGGGTTATTGATATTTTAAATGCATTAAGAATAAAAAGTGGTTTGCTTAATATAAGTAATAGCTTATAAATATCGATTGTTTTTTTAAACACCCTATAGTACCCCCTACACTCCTTCATAAGGTCCAAATAAAGTCCCTTAAATCCCAAACCCCCGATTCTCATTAAAACCTTAGTTAAAGAACAACAATGCTCTTCATCACCCTCGTTTGACTTTAGTGAATTCTCGAACGAGGCGTTCCTCCATTACAAAATCATAGAGCTTTGAAGCCTCTTTCTAGCGTCCCTTACTGTGCGCGAATCGAACTTACGGTTCGCATTTTATGGCTAAAAAACCATTTCCACCCATCTATAGGCAGGCTGGGCTTACTTCATCAGCAAGTCAGACCACCCTGCCTCTAGGGAAGTTTGGTGCCCTATTGACCGATAAACCCCTAGAGGATAAATTCTATTTTTCCCTTTATAAGGAAACCTTAACTTCATTTCCAAAGGATATCAATTTCAATGGCGATAACCATTCTGAATTTAGCATACATCACTTCCACCACATTCCTCATACATTATCTTACATCAACTTACCACACCTTCAACCACCACTCCAACACCATCATCTATACATCAAAAGTCTTCCCACAAAGTGCTCAAAACATAATTTAAAAGCGTTAGGTCCAATACCCTTTTTTTACAAGTTGCATAAATGTTATTTTTCATATTTTAGTTTTCTTATTTCATTGCTAGTTGTTGTATTTTACTTTTATCGCCAATTCTATCCTTGTATTATTATTATTATTATTATTATTATTATTATTATTATTATTATTATTATTATTATTATTATTATTATTATTATTATTATTATTATTATTATTATTATTATTATTATCATTATTATTATTATTACTATTACTATTATTATTATTATTATTATTATTATTATTATTATTATTATATATACATATATATTAAGTCAATTTTCGTAAACCAAAAAACTCAAAAAGGGGATTTAAACCATATTTTCCAATTTATAGTTTTCTCACATGTTTCTACACTTCCACAACATTTTACCTACTTTACACAAATCAAAAAAGATACTTTAGATTCGAATTATTGGTGAGATCCCAACCTTACTCTTGTTGTGAACTACACGGACTTTGATGCCATTTTTGGCTATGTCGAATTCTCGAGGTCATTTGGGATTCAAGTCCTTTCATACCTATTTCATTTAGTTTACATTCATATATTATAATTTTATTCATATAATTGTCATGTTTTACTCATGTAGTTAGTTTTATTTCACTTATCATCTCTTTATCGGTCCCAAATATGCGTTCTCACTTTTCTATGGTGAGATTACGAATTCGGGGCCTTGCTTATATTTTAGGCATTTTTATACTCTCTTACAACTTTATTCATGTTTGGTTAGTTTGTCTCCTTATGAGGATTCATTCCCATCCTTTCCATGATGAGGATATGCTGATTACATTCCCCCTCCCCACACACACATTTATGTGTATATGCACTTTTTTTATTTTTCACACACGACACATTTTAGACATATACATATGTTCATGTATTTAGGATAAGGAGAACATCTTATAACCTATGAGAGAACGAAAGGGCGGACTGGGTGCCTAACACCCTTCACTCCATAACATAGTCTCTGAGCCCATGTCTCATTTGGTTTCACATGCGCTAGTTATATTTTATGTTATCTCCTCGGAGGTCGATACTTATTTCACCTATTTTGAGTAATAATAGGTTGGCAACTCTGATCTCAACACATTCACATACCTCACATTATCGATGACATCCATTGATATCCTTTTAGCCCACATTCAAGTACGCTTGGGAGCATCACTGCCACCTCATATGGCGCGCTTGCCGCTAGGGGGGATTGCCATAGTGGCGACTCCACTGGGGACATTATGAGGACTAGAATCTATTTTCATGGATGTTTTTTTATCCCACATCATTTTTTTACGTATGTTTATCTATATCTTCACTTATACATTTACTTGTCTCATTCTCTCTTATATATTCTCGCATGTTCCACTTCCCATGCTCACATCATGTCATCTATGTATATTTCTCTCCATCTCATGTACATATTTATCTATTTATCAAAGGATTTACTCTACTTGTACATATTCCCATGATTCACTTCACTTTCGCATAGGCTCGTTCTTCACTTCACTTGAACATATTCACATGATCCATTTCACTTGAAAATTAACATGTTTTACTTCACTTGTATAGTAGCTCTTTACCACATGTCACTTGTATATATTTCCATTTCACTTTATCCTTATAAAGTGTACATATCTCTCTTAGCATACATAATACTTTGCATAAAGATACTAATAAAACTCATGCATTTGAACACTGCATTACATGAGCATTGAGTATTAACCTAATATTTATCCCATACCAGGGAGTCACTTTGTGATGGCTTGTCGATTCTTAAGGGCGCGGTTAACCTAAGCAATGGGCTCCCACCTTTTATTGCCAAGTACTCTTGAAGTTAATCGAACGGTTATCATGCGTCGTATTTCTTGATCGAATTCACGACGAGAGGTATATAGTAGGAACTCATTCACTTTTGTTGAGTATATCGAATTTTCTCTCACATACCATCACCACTAGGTATATTGTGAGGCAATTCATGTACACTAAAGTATATCAAATGGATTATCCACGTGCACTAATGAATGATTAACCTAATAGGAAAAAAGTGTGGAAGTCATACCAAAGGAGGGAACCATTATAATATACTCTTATGCATAGACCTTATATAGATGTCTGAACTAGGACACTTATATCTAGATTGTTGGTTCCAACGCAAAACTCAGTTGAAATTCAGGGTCGCCTTACAGCCCAATTTCGTGTTCTTTTGCCCGTTTTTAAAACAGGATCGTGTCCATGACTTTGGAAATAAGTTGAACCGTGTCTGGCATTACGCATCCTATTTTCTCCCATGACCAGTTTATATCTGGCATTACACTTGCACCCTAGCGAAACATAATACAAGTGGAGTATAATAGTAACAATTACACTGATGGGATTTTCTCCCATGTCATCTTTTTCAAAAATACCAAAAATATTTCTTATTTATTTAAAAAGCATATTTTTTCTAAAAATAAAAATGCTTCCCTATCTGATATGACCTCATTTCCCATAGCTTAGCCTGGCTCCATACCTATTCTGGTTTGCCAACCAACCACCTCGGAGTTTCACTTCATCTAACCCACTCTTGAATAAAAATAAAAGTGACATTGCAACTACCTCTTGGATAACCCTAATCCATAAGTCAACCTTCAATCGAATTTGATGACTATGCTTGCTCAGCTCAGTGCCAAGATCGACAACCTACAATCAGATGTCAAAGAGTTACAGAGGAACAAAGCTCAGATCTTAAAACCTTGTGAGCTAGAATTTTTTTCGAATCATAAGGATTATTTCCCCTTGTCACGGGTCAATAAATTCTTGAACCTATGTGGTCGTTTAAAGATTACCATTATGCTCAACACATGGAAATACCTCTATGTGTCCCTCTAGTCAACGGGCCTCCACCAGCCTATCTATCCATGTCTAACCTTTCTTAACTAGGGGATAAACTTACTCATGAATTTTCCAATAGACACTAAGGTAGAAGAACTGAGTAGGGAGAAAGAATAACACAAAATGCATTCTCGAAAGTTTGATTAAGTGAAACTGTCCGGGAATTTTGTGGATTATACCCACATGTTCCCCTACCCTAAAGCTCTCCTACCTAAGAAATTCAATATGCCAGATATTAAGAATTTAAGAGGAAGTGGACCTCCCATTGTGCATATGTGCAAGTATAATTGAACTAAAAGTCTACTGAGTGCCACTGAAGAAATTATGGCCTATATAAACCATCAAAGAGATCACCATACGTTGGTTCTTGTCTTTAAAACAATCTTGCAATTGAGGTTGGGGATATGTCACCTAAAAATTCTAGGATCAATACAAATACAATAAGGAATTGGTGATGACCCACCATGATCTTGAGTTGCTCAAGTAAGTTCCTGGAGAATGGGTTAAAAACTTCATAGTCAAATGGAGATAAAAAACTGCAACTATGACCAAAATTCTTAAAGAGGAGGAAAAAGTTAGTATGGTAAAGAATAATTTCTTATTGCATATTAGGAATACCATGGGTAGTCAGTACTATCCCTATTACAGATCCCTCCAAGAAGTCGAGGTATAATCAACGAGAGTGCCACTAGTTAGTGTGAGAGCAAAAATTGAAACAAAGAAATGAGCTAGTTAGTTCACTCATCAAATGTACAAGAAGCTAATTGCAGCCATCAACTACATATCGTCCAATCCAAATACTTCATAGGTATTGAAATGCCTCCCTGCTATTGTTAGAAGATATTACACCGAGCTTCACACTCCCATTTCAAAACTTTACCAAGCACTTCTCCCCCAAAATCTTATTAAGCCATTGGACCCTTGACCATTACTTGATCCACTTCTTAAATACTTCAACCATCATGCCCATTACGATTTTTACCAAACCGCTAAGCACACCACTCGTCAATGCCATTATCTTAAGAGTGTTATATAAGGTCTCTTTAATAAAGGCATCATGGCCCCTCATGTAGGATCAAAACCGAACACCACCCAGATTCCTATGCCTCCACACCAAGTTTGTGTGAATGTCACACTAATTGATGAATACATGGATTTTTATCCTTCAACTAATATTAAGCCCATAAGTAGCCCCACTTCATCCATAAACTCATATAGTTCCCTAACTCCTTTTCAAATTTGCCTATCTAATCTGCTCCATCCTTAAATTGCCTATGATTAGGCTCTTTCCTTGATGACAAGAACTTGCATAGTTATCCAAACTAAGTCAGATACATAGAGCATGGATTTACCATAAATAACTAAAAAAATTAGGAATAAAATTTCTACCAAGATTGACTCTTGAAGAAATAAGAATGTGTTAAGATAAGTGATCTATATCTGGAAGCCTACAAATAGGATCGTTAGTCCCATGACTGGCTTATGTCTCTGGAGTAATTCAACCAAGATCGCATAGTTCATGTTCTAATTGAATAAAGTCTCAAGAAAGGATGAATTTGTGAAGCTCAAGGGACACATGGTTCGATCTTAGAGCCACTTCTCTCTAGCATGGGAAGATTTGTATTTCGAATCAATTTTATGTCGTCGAATGTGAAGACTTTTCAGGGAATAATTGAATAGACTCTATGGGATAGACGATGACTTTGGCAATTCTGATGAACCAAAAAATGAGTTTGAAAATGAATTTACCAATATATCTGCCTACTTTTGTAGGTTAACGTCCTTCGAAGAGCTCCTATCCAAAATAAAAGAGGTTTCCCATGAGGTGGATGAAGAAATAGTATGCCTCATTTATTCGTCATCAGTAAATTACATAACCCGATTGGACTGGTACTATAAATATCCAATTCTTCTCATAGATAATATACCCACAGATAAGGGGAAGCGAGTAGTTGAAGAACCGCTAATTCCCGAAATGATTGGTAGATTAGATCAAAATCCTTGAGAAACTGAAGAAAACCCAGGCAAACATCACATTATTGAGGATATTCATGTCCTCTCATCTCCACCAAAACTCCCTAATCAAACTACTCACGTAAGTCGCAATTACTCCCACTTCATCTCCTGGTGAGGTTATCCACATAGTTGGTACCTTGACCACAAAGAGACTTCTATCCGTTATCGTTGAAGAGATTCCCAAGTACGGTCCCGACCACAACTATGATCTTAACGTCTTAGTTGATGTCTTATAAAAAACCGTTATGTTAGTACTGGTTGATAATGGTTATGCTCTGAATGTCTATCCACTCCAAATGCTCTGATGCCTTGGGATGTAGGTCAGTAATATCATTCTCACATCTAATGTATAATACTCATTAAGAGGTCCTGTGATCAATTCTTCTCACACTTGGAGCTAGTCCAATTTACCCTCGAGTGAATTTTTAAGTGATCGATGTATTGACTTGTTTTAACCTACTTTTTGATCACCCAGGACTCCATAATATCTAAGGTGTTAGTTCTAATATAAATCAACATGTCAAGTTCCTTACAGATAACCAAATCATCATGGTAATTCGGGATGATGAAAATTCAGATAGTATTAGCACTAGTAATTCAGTCTTAAAGATCGAGCACAACACCAATGACATATTGCTATCAGGTTTTAAGATTGACCCACTCCCTCTCCCGGTGGGAGATAATTTTAAAGAAAGAGTAAGAACCGAGCACATACCGCATTGAAATGTCAATGTGATTAAGATGTTAAAAAATACGCACTTCATACCCAGAATAGAGATCGATTGTAGACAATAAGTGATTGTTGAGCCGATCGTACAGAAAACTTCTTATCCACCACATAATTTAGGCTACTAACCTTCTCCGACATAACTCATGGTTATCCACCAACCATACAAGAAGAGGGTCTTGAAAATAAAAGTGGTCTTCTCTCGAGACTCCCTAAATGGACACTTCATTAAGGCGGGCGAAAACTTTCCCAACTGTGGTTTTCTTGAGCCATGGTATGATGCAACTAAGATATTCTTTGAAGATAAGATCACTTGGACTGAGGTATGTAAATAAGAAGTGAATCCAATGGATATTAAATCCTTTTAATCTAGCCCTTTCGATAAAGAAATCACCGAGAGAATCAATAGTGATGAATCTTTCATCCCTGCTAAAATAGGGATGGATGTTTGCATGCTTCACACTGAATTCGAGATATTAAACCCAAGTGAGAGGATCTTTCCTACTAACAAGCTATGCATAAATAGTGGAGTGTCTTGATCTAGAAACCAACAACCCTACCATTTACCAACACAAGACTGAACTCATACCTGATTTTCCTATTTCCGATGACGTAAACTAGGCCTCCTTTGAGGAGGTTCTCACTATTTTTTTCCAAAAGATAATGTCAATAAATTAAATGTGTATTTTTAATATCCTATTATGCCTTATATTAATTACATTGATTTTATTTATTAAACATTATATGCAGATGATTTAATGAGTGGACAATTCCTAACTTATCTCAATAAGGAAACACAAAAATGACATAACCACGTTTAAACTAATTATGAGGAAACTACTATCATTCCTTTTGGTTCTAGTAGCATTCCGCGTGAGATTAGGATATGATCAATTATCAACGATCAAGAATGATCACAATTTGAATAGCTTCTAAAGGAGTTCATAGAGATTTTTTCATAATCTTACATCGATGTGACCATTATTGATCTATAAATTATGCGAAACGAGATCCCTACATGCATTGGATGCAAGCCTCTTAAGCAAAAGTTGATGAAGCTTCGACTCGTACAATCCTTCAAGGTAAAAGATGAAGTGGTCACACAGTTAAACTTGGGCTTCATCCTTGTGGTGGATCATATAACTTATCTTGTCAAAGTAGTCCCCGTACCGTAATCTAGAGGGAAAGTCTACATATGCATCAACTATTGAGATTTAAATAAATATTCCCCAAAGGATGATTGTCATTTTCTCAATATCGATATGATCATCGATAACATTATTAATCATGCTCTCAAGTCATTTGTTAATTGATTCGTCGGGTATAGTTAGATTAAGATGCATCCAGATCATCAAGAGAAAACAACTTTCACTACCCCAAGGGGAAACTTTTGCTACACTGTCATGTCTTTCAGTCTAAAAAATATTGGGGCTATATACCAAAGGGTAGATACAAACATACTGGATGATCTCTTCCATTTGGAAGTTGACGTATACGTCGAAGATAATATAACCGTGTACAAACTAATGATGAGGAAATTATTGTCATTAATATTTGTTCTGGCATCGATCCTCATGATATTAGGGCAATATCAACCCTCAACGAGCATGGTCTTTTAGTGACAACCCTCAATAGTTTGAATATATTATAAAGGAGTTTGTGGACGTGCCCGATATTGATCCCAAAATCATGCAACACAAGATCCTTAATGCAAGCTTGTCAAGCAAAATCTATCAACATGAATGGTCCCTTAATGTTAAAGATGAAGTGGTTAAATAGTTCAATGTGGGTTTTATTTGTGTGGTTGAGTATCCGACCAGGGTCGCCAATATAGTCCTTCTATCGAAATTCGGAGGGAAATTCCATATGTTTGTTAACTATCGGGATTTAAAAAAATCTTATGCAAAGGATGATTATCTCTACTTAACATTGACATGATTATCAGAAGCACTGCCAATCATTTTCTCACATTATTCGTCAATAGATTCACCGGCTATAATTAAATCAAGATACACCCCGATCACCAAGAGAAGATTGCTTTCACTACACCATGGGGAACCTTTTGCTACAACGTCATTAATTTCGATCTCAATAACACAGGGGATACATATCAAAGAGAAACAAAAACCATTTTACATGATCTCATCCACAAGGAAAACGAAATATGTTGACGATATGATCATCAAGTCCAAAACTCGAAAGGTCATATCCTTACATTTTGAAATATTTTCAAATGACTATGACACTACCAAATGCGCCTCAATTTGCAAAAATTAATATTCAGTGTCGCCAAAGGGAAAGTCGTAGGCTTCATGGTCAGTGAGAAGGTAGAACACCCTGTATTTTTAGGAATACTTAAATTACATGAGTCGCAGTAATTAATTAAATTAAAAAATAAAAGTGAATTTAAAGAACTATTAATTAGTGAGAAATGGATTAATATTTATGTGTTATTATATTTACTGATATGTAAATGAAATTGCATTATTTTATATCACGTCATAAGTTAGTAAAAGTGACGGGTTGATAATATCTTATTTGGGACGCGTGTGTGTGGTCGTGTTGGGAATAAGATGATAAATTGATGATGGGTGACTCGGATGATGATTTTCAGTGCACCGCTGATCCGAAATGTGTTCAAATAGTCACAATTAAGTACCCCGGGGGTAGTGATTGGGTTCCGGGGGCTTTTTAGACTAGTCGGGACTCGTATAGGGTATTTTGGTAATTTTAAAAATATGTGAAAAGGAAATTTCGGGATTTTAACCTATATATTGGAAGTTTGGGATCAAGTGAATAGTCATTCTACAATATCTAAAGGTTTCTTAGTGTTACACCAAGAGTTAGAAAGAATTTGAAGAGAAAAGAGAAGGAAACTCAACGAATTTCAAGAGGAAACCTGAGGGACTCAAGAGGAGATCAAATGGGAAAGAATTGTGGGAGATTTCTGGACTGGATTAGCATCGTCAAAGTATAGATTCAAACTCTAAAATTGTTAAGGCAAGTGATTATCTTGCTAACTAATTATGTGCATATTTCAATTCATATCATAATTGAGAAAATGATTTTTGGGGTGGGATTCATATGCAAATGGGTTTTGGATAAATTAATTCATGGATAATATGTGTGATTCATATGGATTGAAATCTGGAAATTATAATCCCATGTAGATAGAGGAATTCTTGATTTAAGAGGTTGAGAAAATATGAATTATGCTGACATTGTTAGAATTTTATAATATTTGGAAATTTAGTATAAATCCCATTTACTGATCATGTGTAGATGAACTCTATATTAAAATAGATTTATTTTATATTTAAGATTAATGAGAAATGATAGTTATTGAGTAAATATGACTCGGGGTTTATTATTTGGGATTAAACTTGTTGAAAATTGAAATTGGGAAGAACCGGGGCTGTCTGCAGGGGCGAACCGGTTCGCCCTCAAGCCGAATCGGTTCGGCTACCGTGTTACAGTCTGTTTGGGTTAATTGATGAAATATATTTGTGATTAAATTTTGGGGTTAATTTATGATGTCCGGGGATAATTTAGGACTTCTAAAAAATTAGTTTAATACTGAAAAAATACCTACGGATGGTCAGGACATATCCGGGGTGAAATTTAGAGTATTTGGAGACGATCAATACTCGAAAAATTAAATAAGAAATTTGCGATGAAAATTCGATTAGAAGGGGGATACGGGCTTGGCGAGAATGGGTACGTGTTTAGAATATTATTGTGAGAGTTTAATTTATTAAATAAGTGATTATTTAATAATTGGGAGTCGGGTTTAGACTCAGAAAGTATAGGCTAGTGCTACGAGTGACATGCACGGTTAGTCGGGTTTATTGTGTGTGCGTGTGTGTGTGTGTGTGTGTGTACGTGATTATATACGCGTGCATAATATATTTATATGAAACATACCTATCCTAGCGGATATGCTATCGGTGGAGGTTGCGCATTGTAGGCGATCTCTCTTGGCGAATCCCAATAGGTGTAGTATCGGTCCCCTGGGTCATAGGTCTGTTGAACGACCACACTATTGGAGTTTAGAGTCTGGTGGGGGTAATGTGGTATGATTATGCCCCCCTTAGATGTATAACTATGATCGTATCCGATTTACATTTATATTTTTGGTCAGTGGTGATATTTTGACCCGGTTGCCAAGGTAGAGGTATGTATTCCCTGGAGCTTGATAGCATGCCAGTGATTCGCATTCGCGGGGTAGTGCTCTTGGAAGTGCGGATATACGTATATAGAGAGTGATATATATGTGTGATTGATGTGATATGGAAATACGTATATATATATATATATATATATATATATATATATATATATATATATATATATATATATATGGGCATGCGATATTAAAAATGTGAATATTGAATTAATAACTAGTGAAAGTTATTTTGAATGAATCGATAAATTGTAATTGAGGATTATAATTGTTGAAAGTTATCTGAAATGAATTGATTAATTATAATTGTAAAGCGGATGAGAAGGCGAACTATATAAAATACGGGTGACACAGGGTAGTGTATGGACTTAAAGTTACATTGAGACTAGTTAGGCTCGGTAACATAACTAGGGGTTAAAATGCTCACGTTAGGTGCACACTGTAGTTGAGGGGTGAGGATTATCTCATGTGATTGAAACACCAATTTAAATATGTTAGAATGTGTTCATAATTATTATGCATTTTAATTACTTAGAAAAATATTTTCAAAAGGTTTTGGGCTCTGACCCGTGTAAAAATATTTTCAAAAACTTTTAGGTGTCCAGCCACGGGGATGCCAGGCACGAGTATCATTTCCAGATCATCAGAGTTGCAGCCGTTATGGAGTGTTTTCGGGATTGTTTATAAGTTTTTCTATCTTTGAGATTCTAGCTAGAACTCAGTCAGTTATTATCTGAGCATGTCGTCCAATGTTAGTTTTTAATTCAGTTTTATTTCAGTTTTTGGGATTATTGTATTGGTGTAATACCAATGGTCAATTCAGTTAATTGGAGTGTATTAGATTATAGTATTCAAGCTTAAATATGTGATTGTGAATTTATATAATTATCTGAATGAGTTACGGTGCATGGTTTTTTATGGTGTAGTTTAAAGTTAAAAATTGACACTCGACTTAATTAAATAATGGGTGGTTAGTAATTAATTGGTTTTCCACAGTGATGCTAAGAATAAGTCAAATGAGATTCCAGTTTATTTTAAGCGGGGTGTCAAAGATGGTATCAGAGCATCAGGTTCTATTGTCCTTAGGATCTGTGTGAACTTACCATATTTTTAGCGTTGTTTTCTCTTTGATGCAGAGCCCTATGTTTAGAACTATTGATTCATAGTGCGACTTACGTTCTCCGACTATTGTTTGTTATTAAAGTGAATCTTATACGAGTTCAATTGGGTTACGTATGCCTAATAGTAGAGGATGACCCGTGAATTCCGTTAGGAGGACCGCAGGAGGTTAGGCTCAGTCGGAGCCGTAGACTATTCATGGAACGATGATCGCAAAATTGGACACCACTACTATTGCTAAGGTAGTTAATGCCGTGAAGACCGTCGTGGTTCAGCAGTTTCCCAAGCACCGTCACCGAGGATGATGGCGCCAATTCAGACTCACCCAGTGTAGTCGGTGTGGGAGAGAGTCGAATGTGCTTTTCAGAAGGGCCAGCCGTAAGATTTCGAGGACAGTGTGGATGTGTATAGCTAGCTATTGAAAGGAGAACATCCAAAGATATTTGCATATAGTGGATTACAGTAACACTCAGAAACAAATTTTGGCAATTTTTTAAAGCTCGTAAGAGCGGTGTTGTCGTGGTGGCAGTCGATCACCACATTTGAGGAAATATATACTATAAATATCGAGAAATTTGGGGTGCCGTTTGACCTCAAGTCCTTTTATCTTCTATTCAAACAGAGATACGAAGAAAGTTTTGGGACTTATCATAGTAAGGTCGGACAGGGGCCGAGTATGAGGAAGAATTTGTTTGTTTAACACATTTCGTACCCGACGAGGTGGATACAATGGAGAATAGGGCCCTTAAGTTTGATGATGGACTCACGATAGAAATTGGCAGCACTTATGTTAAAATACGGCTTGGATGAGTTATGTTGATGTTGTCAATGTTGTACTATTACCATGTCAACATCAATGCTGCCATATGAAGGGAGCCAAGAGATTGGAAAGTCTAATCGGCAGGTCAAGACTGGATATAATCGATGTTGATGTGGCACCACAGGGGGATAACTAAGAGAGGGACCCATTTAAAAGATTTATATCATGAGAATTTTGATCGAGTGATGGTGAATTTAGTCAGGGCCATCAGGTCTAACAATGTGTTCCACGGGGCCAACAAATCCAAGGGAACTACTAGGGTAGCCATCAGGACTGAGGCTACTAGTGCCAGAGAGTACGCAACCCCGATATGTCCAGTGGGGCCAGAGATAGGGGATTATATAGGAAGGTGTTTTATATGTGGAGAGCAGGACCACATGCGTCGATCTTGTCCATGGAGAGACCGGGGACAGGAGTAGGGTGCTTAACAGGGGTAACAGTTACAACAATTTTTGGTTAAGATTAGCTGTGAGTACTATGTCAAGGAACCATTTGAACAACTAGTGCCATTGGAAATGGAAGATACAATTTTATCCTTTGGAGAATGGGGTAAGTTTTGTGTGACACAAGTCTATAATAGTATTTTGTCAACACTTGATTCACGCAGGAGATGGGTTTAGTGGATATATCATTAGTATCACTACTGTGTGTTTATATTTACCATTGAGTAGAAGGGATCTCCTTGGTTCCATCTGCAAGGGAGCGGGTGCGAACACTGAGAGGATGTGTATTAGTGGATTTTATCGTATACAAGAGATATGTTATGCGATTATGATGTTATCCTGCGTATGGACGTATGGACGTATGGACTAGTTAGCAATGGTTTGAATGATGTTGGACAATTATAGTAAAGCTAATATGTTTGCTACTCCAGGGCATGATGTGTTATTTTTACGATGTTTGACCCGAAAGTGGGTCGAGCCCGCATATGTAATATATTCTAGTGGAGGCTTCGAAGAGTATAGTCTTCTCGTATTATTTGATCACGGTGTCTAGGAAATGTACTGATGTGATTTAGGGTATCTCGGGTTTACTGTCGAGCGAAGAGGTTTAACTCATTATTGATTTAGCGCTGAGGGCTTAGTAGTAGTGCGATCGCTATATTATAAGACTCCTTTAGAGATGTGGGAGTTGAGGATTAGACTTATACATTTGGGGACAATATTTTGAGTATCCTGATTATGCTCTTTGGGTCAATGGACTTCGATAACCGACAATGCCAGGTGATATGGCATTAGGGAAATTCCTTAGTTGGATTTCAATTACGTGAAGTTCCATGCATGAACCTTAATAAACATCGAGAATTCGAGACGTTGTTGGATGCTAGGGTATCAATTTTAAATTATGATCATTGTACGTGTGAAGAAATAACTTTGAGATGAGAGCTATTATACTATATAAGGCCAGTGGAGCCGGGTAGTGCTGTGTAGGAAGCACTAGGGAAATTTTTACACCACTTGTGGATAGGTGGGACAATCTTGAAGGTAAATAAGTTGCGATTAATAAGGAAATTGAGTATAACCTTATGGTATAACCACACCGAGCATGCGGGATCGAGTTTAAGATAAATATGTCACGTTTATGATGTTTGTGCAAAAATGCATGGGATATATGGTATATGGGAGCCCTGGTTTGTTTGATTTTTAGAAACGTTCGGGATAAGGGGACGTGGTAATAAATATGTTGAGCCGTATGCTTGTTGTATAGTAGCAGATGATTTGTAAGAGCAAGATGGACTGAACTTCAGTTGAGGAAGGAGATAGTCCGTATATATATATACACACACACATACAACAAGGATAGCTATTGTAATGACCCCATTTTTATATGTTCATATATAGTTTTAAATGTTGTATTATTTCATATGTGATATGGATAATGTTAAGTTATTATTTTTAGTCTAATCCTCCCTTCATAAATCATGAAATATCAAATTAGTTACAAACATAAAATTTTAAAGTTTTCGGTAGGAATGTTCATATTAGAGACTAGTTTTGACCATTATAATATAATAATTGACTTGAGGTAAAAATGAAAAAATTATAGATATATGAATTAGGTTTGTAACACAACAAACGCTGTATTAAACGGAGGTCCGAGCAAGAAGTTGTACCGAAATTACGAAATAAGGGCAAATCTGTCCATCCTTTAAGTCGTATTTTGTCTTATTACCACACCATGTGTTATATTTTGATTTGGTTGGAAGGGGAGGCTAGTTAGGCCGACTTAAACACCTTAAAATGACCTTTTTCTTCAGCAAAATGGATAAAATCAAAGTCTAATAGCATATCCTACGTTAAAAGATAAGTTTTGGGGTAGAAAATGTAATTTTATGAAACTTTAGGGACGTAATTTTAAATAAAGAAAATTTCAAGGACTAAAATGAAAATATATACATTACTATTTTGTAAATAAAATATTTTCAAGGACCTCTAAGAAATATTGAAAATGTATGGTGTAAAATTACTAAAATACCCTTCAGGTGTAAAATGACCCTTATACCCTTGATAACTTTCCACCTCGTGCTTTATTTTGGACACCTCCACGGCACACGTGTCGAATTTATAGGAAAGGATAAAACACATGTCAATACTTTAGAAAAAGTTAAAACACATGTCGCCGTTCGGTGAACCAAGACTGCAAGGCCGCTCCGCTACGCGACACTTGAACGCCGACTCCCCAAAATGAAAGCCTTATCACCCATACACGTGTCAGCACCTAAATACCTTTGAAATAAATCCTTTGGATCATCCATCACATGAAATTATACCAAAATCTTACAAAGAAATAGTGAGAGAAAGTGCGGGGAAAGTTTAAGAAGAAGTTTCGTCTGAAGATTAACAAGCGATCCAAGACTTTTTATCTATAGCTTCGGACTTCTGTTCTAGGTGAGTACTCTGACATTACTTGTGCGTTTTCATTATATGATATTATGCAAACTATATATATTTTGTGAACTTCTCTTATTCTCAAAACTCATCTGATACCGAGGATTGATTCCTTGTGATATGTTTATATTTGTCCATATAGGCATACCACTTAAAAAGAGTTTTAAAAATGATATTGAATATTGGAAATAAGATTCCGCCTAAGGAACCTCTCTTAATGATTGACCTTCCCAGCTGGGTTATCACTGGTTTGCCCTAAATAAGGCGTTGTGACGAACAAGTTCGATTGACCCTCAACTACATGGGAATAATATGATAGAAGAATGCGGTATTAGAGTGTAGTTGGCCATTAAAATGACACGATTGAAAGAAAAAGATATTGAAAATTGATTTGTCGTATCTGTTATATTCTGTGCTATTAATTTCTATATACTGTCATCTCAAATTTTATGCAGCAAATTTCTATCCATATATGTATATGTCTACTCTTTGGATTTGAATAGGTATCAATTTTTTGAACAAAACCTTGTAATGTCTAGAGATTAAACCTCACTCGGCTTTTAGCTGATGTTGTATAACTAACCATTTTTCAGGAAATAAGTAGGCTTGGAGGGAACGAAAAAGGACTATATGGAAGATTCAACTTTTAGAGCTCTTTTTGTTATTTTAAGTTAAAAGTTTGTTATATCATATAGAGCATGTTTGGCTCTCTTGTAATAAATTTAAATTTTGTTTTAAGTTGTAACTCGTTGTTACTTGTAATAAATGAAGTTTCCTTTCAGAAAGCTCTGATGACGCAATTCCTTTAATTTCAGTATTTTATGATTTATAACCATGTAATTGTATTTCTATTGCATTTATTTAAGAAAATAATTTAAGTTAGAATATTTGTTGCCTTGGTGGCATGTCAAGACACTCGTTCCCCACTACTATTTTGGGACGAGGTCGTGATAGCTATCACACCCGATATGGGTTCAAAGACCGGGGATACGCAGATAAGGGATATCTCTATAGACACAGGAGGTTCCAACAGTTTTAGTGAGTAAAGCGGAGTCTTACTCAGTCGAATGCTGAGGGTAACTGGCGGATAAATAGGATGTCGATGTCTACCAGGCAAAAAAGTACTTAGGAAATGTGTAGTTTTGGAACATATGCATGGGTCATGGGTTTTGGCGTAACCAAACAAGGGAGTGAGAGGTACCATGTGATGTGGGATAGTGAACGAGTGGGTCGGTGTGGAGTGAAACATAGTGAAGTTGTCTCCAGGTGCACCACTTGTAGATGGGAAAATGTTAGCTCGAGGCGATTCGCTAGAAATTTTAATAATTGATGATTCTAGTAATGAAATGGATAAACAGATCGATTACGTTCATTGTTAGGTTACCAATATCGTGGAATGGTCAAGATTCCCTTTGGGTTGATGAAATGGGTTGACTGAGAGGGAGCAATTATTATTAATTGGGGAGAGTTACACTATCGGGTAATGTGTTCGTCGGTTCATTAAATAAAAAAGAATAATTTGGCACAAGGTGTTGCCCAACATTATTGTGAATTAGGAGGAAAACCTTGAATCCCACCTCTAATAGAGGTTATCAGGAGCCGATGGGGGGAAATTTGTGATTGGAGTAAGACGTACTACTGTAGACTAAGGGGTAGATAAGAGTTGTGATAAAAATGTTGGAGAATGCAAAAGATGCGTATTCTAGATTGTAAGGTAATTGGGTGGAGTAATTACTGTGGTGAGGTACCTTTCGAGGCTTTGAGCTAAATTTTTTATTGCCACCCTCTGGTTGATTAAAAGCGGGAAAATAACAAGTTTTGTGGATCGAATGTGATTTAGAATCCATCATCGTGGATCGAGTTAATCGAAGTAATTTTTGTATAGTTCAAGAACGGCATAAGCGTTACGTCATCATGAGCCGAAGAGTTAAAGACCGATGTGCGTGGTCAGAAATTATTGCGCGTATTCCCATTTAAAGGAATTATGTGATTTGACAAGAAGGTAAGTTTTCACCTCGAGAAGTAGGGCCTTTCCCCAACATTTTGATGATAGAGCCACTGTTGTATAATCTCGTCTTATTAGAGCATTGTTAGCGATTCACGAAGGTTTTGCGTATCATCCTTAAGGAGAGACCTTAAGAACGATGGAATATATCGGTATGAAATTATTTGAACCGACATGTCATTAATCTTGGGCCATAGCGAGTTGGCCTTTAGTCATGATAGTCCACTAGCGGGTGTATTGCTAAGGCACCATAAGATAATCATGATTTGATTTTGGGTATGTTCGGATGCCTCGCAGATAAGGATATGGAGTTTTGAGTACCAGGCATATTCGAATTTTGGGGACAAAATTCATTTGCAAGTGGGGAAGTCTGTAACACCCTGTATTTTTAGGAATACTTAAATTACACGTGTCGTAGTAATTTAATTAAATTGAAAAATAAAAGTGAATTTAAATAAATATTAATTAGTGAGAAATGGATTAATATTTATATGGTATCATATTGACTTATGTGATAAGTAAATGAAATTGCATTATCTTATTTCATGTCGTAAGTGAGTGAAAATGACGGGTTGATAGTATCTTACTCGGGACGTGTGTGTGTGGTTGTGTTGGGAATAAGATGGTAAATTGGTTATGGGTGACTTAGATGGTGATTTTGACTGCACAGTTGATTCGAAATAGGTTAAAAAAGTCAAAATTAATTACCCGAGGGGTAGTGATTGGGTTCCAGGGACTTTTTAGACTAGTCAGGACCCGTATAGGGGTACTTTGGTCATTTTAAAATATGTAAATAGGGAATTTCGGGATTTAACTTATATATTGGAAGGTTGGGGTTAAGTGAATAGTCATTCTACAATATCTAAAGGTTTATTAGTGTTACACCAAGAGTTGAAAAGAATTTGAAGAGAAAAGAGAAGGAAACTCAAGGAATTTCAAGAGGAAACCAAAGAGACTTAAGAGGAGATCAATTGGGAGAGAATTGTGGGAGATTTCTAGACTCGATTAGCATCATCAAAGAATGGATTCAGACTCTACAATTGTTAAGGCAAATGATTATCTTGCTAAATGATTATGTGTATATTTCAATTCTTATCATAATTGGGAAAATTATTTTTAGGGTGGGATTCATATGTAAATGGGTTTTGGATAAATAAATTCATGGAAAATATGTGTGATTCATGTGGATTGAATTCTGAAAATTATAATCCCATGTAGATAGGGGTATTATTGATTTAAAAGGTTGAGAAAATATGAATTATGCTAACATTGTGAGGATTTTATAATATTTGGAAATTTAGTATAAATCCAATATACTGATCATGTGTAGATGAATTCTATATTAAAATGGATTTATTTTATGTTTAGCATTCATGAGAAATGATAGTTATTAAGGAAATATGATTTGGGGGTTGATTAGTTGGAATTAAACTTGTTGAAAATCAAAATAAGGAAGAACTGGGGCTGTCTGCAGTGGCGAACCAGTTCTCCCTCAAGCCAAATTGGTTCAGCTGCCCTGTTATAGCCAGTTTGGGTTAATTGATGAAATATGCTCATGATTAAATTTCAGGGTTAATTTGGTGTCTAGGGATAATTTAGGACTTTTAGAAAATTTGTTTAATACCGATAAAATACCTTAGGATGGTCAGGATATATCCAGGGTGAAATTTAGAGTATTTGGAGACGAATAATACTAAAAAAATTAGATAAGGAATTTATGATGAAAACTCGGTTAAAAAGGGGTTACGAGCTGGGTGAGAATGGGTATTTATCCATAATATTATTGTGAGAGATTAATTAATTAAAGAAGTGTAAGGACATATTTTCATAGGCCCGTTATCAATTTATTATGTCATATACCGCTACACCGTCGAAGAGCATTCAAGAGACATCTACATCAAGGACGGATCCGAATTACAAGTTCTTCATCATTCAAGACTTTGCGAAGTTTACTTTGGTAAGGTTATGTTTTAAATACCTTAACTTTTCACTTAGAGCTTTTGGGATATTTTTACAAAATATTTTTCTAAATATTTTGTTCTCGGACACCTTTCCGTAGAAAAATCATAACTAATTCATAAAAAATGAGAAAGATACGAAACTGGTGGCCACGCGTTCGTATCGAAATTTTCTACAGGCCTGCATGGAATCTCGTTTGATAGGTCATTCGAACGACCTACTTTTGTCGTTCAAACGACATAGCATCTCGTTAGATCTCGTTCGAACGACATTTGTCCTTCGTTCGAGCGACATGCCTATCTCGTTCGAACGAGTTCGAATTTTGAGGCGGCGCAGTTTTTGTATAAATACTCATTAAATGGTTCCATTTTTCTTAAGAAGTCCCAGCGTTTTGAAAGACATAAACCTGCGAAAGTGCAGAATCCTTTTGACTTCTTCCTTTAGGGTTTTAATCCCTTTTTGTTTTCAATTCATAAAACTCCCATATGCTTTAGTGAATTGTTTTGGTTTTCAAGAAGATACTTTGCTCTTGTTTATATTTTGTGTGGAGAGATCTACAACCGATAGCTTCATGCTATTGTAGAGGGAGTCCTTATTAATTCACTTCTGGAGGAGCTGTCTTCTTCTTCACTACTGCCCTCCTGGAAAGGGAAAGTTCCAGTCGTAACTTGTGGAGGAGCCGTCTTCTTCTTCACTGCTGCCCTCCTGGAAAGAAAAAGTTCCAGCCGAGACATCGGAACCGACACCTGTGGGTATTTCGTATGTCACCCTATTTCATTGTAATTCGTGTAAGCCGTTTTCTTACAAATTATAGTGAAATTAAAAGGTTTTGCCCCTTTGGGGGATTTTTCCTGAACTGCATGCTTTATTTTATTTTATTGGATAAATCATCTAGATGCATGTTTTAGGGTTTAACTAAAATTTGGAATTCATTAAAATTGGATTTTATTTGAGAAGTCGCAATATTTTCGCTGTAGCGATTCTTTAAGAAGTGATTATTTACTAATTTTGAATCGGGTTTAGACTTTGAAAGTATAGGCTAGTTCTACGAGTGACATGTACGGTTAGTCGAGTTTATTTTACATATATACGTGTACAGAATATATATATATATATATATATATATATATACACACACATATGAATGCTCACCTACATTATGATGTATACGTTACACCGTACATCACATTTAGTCCGGGCCCTAAGAAGCCTTTTATCCAAAAAAATTATTTTTATCTTGAAATGAACCTCTCAATCAACCCATATTCAAAAAATTAGGTCAAAAATATTTTGTAGCTATTTAAAAAAAATTCATAAAAAAATGTTGGCGCAGACCCTTATAAATAAGGGATTTTGAGCAGGTTTTTGTGTATTTTTTTAAAAATAGCTACAAAATGTTTTGACCTAATTTTTTTAACACGGGTTTATTGGAAGGTTAATTTCAAGATAAAAATAAAAGATTTGAAAAAAAAAAGATTTTTAGGGCCTACAACTAGGTGTGATGTATGAATGTTGTATAGAGCATAATATAGGTGAGAATTCTCATATATATATGTGATTATATCTGAATGCATGATATATTTATATGAAACATACATATCCTAGAGGATATGCTACCGGTGAAGGTTGCGCGCTGTGGGCGTTCTTTCCTAGTGAATCCCAACAAGTGTAGTATCGATCCCCTGGATTATAGGCCTGTCGCACGACCTCACTATGTGAGTTTAAAGTCTAGTGGGGGATAATGTGGCATGGTTATGACCCCACAAATGTATGACTATGAATGCCTCCGGTTTAGGTTTATATTTTGTGCTCGATGGTTAGATTCCGACCCGGTTTCCCATGTAGAGGTGTGTATTCCCTAAAGCTTGATAGGATGCTAGTGATTCACATCGACGAGGTAATGCTTTGGGGATTGCGATTATACATAAATAGAGAGTGATATGTATATGTGTACCTGATGTGATATGGAAATACGTCTATATATGTGAAGAAAAATATATACGAGCATGAGATATTAAAATGTGAATATTGAATTTGTAACTAGTGAAAGTTATTTGGAATGAATCAATCAATTATAATTGGGAATTATAATTATTGAAATTTATCTGAATTGAATTGATTAATTATAATTGAGACTTATAATTTTTAAGAGGATGAGAAGGCGAATTATATATACACGTGACACAGGGTAGCGTATGAACTTAAGGTATATTGAGACTAGTTTTGCTGGGTAGTATAACTAGGGGTTAAAATACATACGTTAGGTGCGCACCGTAGTTGTGGTTTGAGGATTATCTTATGTGATTGTGACACAAATTTAAATATGGAAGAATGTGTTCATAATTATTATGCATTTTAATTACTTGAAAAATATTTTCGAAAGGTTTTGGGCTCTAACCTGTGTAAAAATATTTTCAAAAACTTTTAGGTGTCCATCCACAGGGATGACAGACATGAGTATCATTTTCAAGTCATCGGAGTTGCAGCCGCTGTGGACTGTTGTAGGGATTGTTTAGACGTTTTTTTATTTTTGAGATTCCAGATAGCACTCAGTCTGTTATTATCCGGACATGTCGCCCAATGTTAGTTTTTAATTCAGTTTTATTTCAATTTATTTTATTTCAGTTATTAGGATTATTGTATCGATTTTATACCAATGGTTTATTCAGTTAATTGGCGTGTATTAGATTCCAGTATGCAAGCTTAAATATGTGATTGTGTATTTATTTAATTATTTGAATGAGTTATGGTGCATGATTTTATTTATGGTGTTGTTTATGTCATTTTATTAAAGTTAAAAATTGGCACTCGACTTAATTAAATAATATGTGATTAATAATTAATTGGTTTTCGATAGTGATGCTAAGAATGAGAAAAATGAGATTCCTGTTTTATTTCAGTAGAGGGTTGGGCACCCGTTATTTTAATAAGAGGAGTGTCACAGAAGGGATATGAAGCAGATCTCGCCAAACTCAAAATAATCCTCGACATGCCACCACCTCGGACTAAGAAGGAAGTACGCAGTTTCTTGGGAAAGCTCCAATACCTTAGCAAATTCATTAGTTAACTCACTCCCATCTATGAACCTATCTTAATACTCCTTATAAATGATTAAACTAAGGTTTATAATGCGTCATGCCAAGAAGCCTTCGATAAAATCAAGCGATACCTTACCCATCCACCAATGCTCTACCACCGTAACCTGGTCTGCTTATCCTCCCGTATCAAACGACCATTGCTACTACTTCTTGGGATATGCTTCGAAATATGGAAGTATATGAAATGAACTACACTTCATTTGAAAGAGGCATGCGTCGTCTTAGTTTAGGTCATCCAAAAATTCCGACAATACATACTTGCTTTCCCAATCAAACTAGTATCTTGAATGGATCATATGAAGTATTTATTGGAGAAACCTAAATTATTAAGCCACTTGGACCGATGGTTGATCATGATATCCGAATTTGATATTGTCTATATCCACAAAATGTCATCAAAGGAAGGGCCATTTCTAATTACTTAGCAGGCCACCCTATGCCACCTTATAAAAAAAGCTGACATATGAACTCAGAATTTTTGGATGAGAAGATTCTATACACTAATTGTGAGGAACTATGGTTGTAGATGTTATTTGATAGAGCCTTCATTAAGAAGGGAAATGTCATCGGTGTACTTTTAATCTCACCTGTTTATTCACATACTCCCATCGCCATCAAGATAGACTTCCCCTACATCAACAACATGACATATACAAGGGATGCACCGTGGGCCTAAAAATTTCTCTTAAAAATGGAATTCGATACCTTGATGTCTATGGATATTTGACCCTCATCATATAACTCCTTCAAAAATGGAAAGTTATGGAGGAAAAACACTGCCCTTTCATGCTCATCTTGAAGAGATTGCCTAAGAATTTAAAGATTCACCTTCCATTACCTATCTTAATCTAGGAATATATTTATTTATGCATTGGATACTTTCGACTCTACGATCAACATGTCTGAGGGAATAACGATTTCCTCCTTGTAAGTTTAGAAACTATCCAAGCTGACCTATTGCCACCACACTAAGCTCACCACCGAGGAAGACTTAGATTAGATCAGACTATGGTATTATGATATTTGTTGCCTCCTCAAATATGGATGATGCCCTTAAGAGGTTGACAAAAAAGACCACATGGCTTTCTAGAGACTCGCAACCCGATATATCATGTTTGGGAAAGCTTTATTCAAGAAAAACTTTGATGAAATCCATTTGCGATGCATAACAGGCTCCGACACTAAAGAAATCATGCAAAAAATCCATAGTAAGGAGTGTGTACCCCACATGAGCATCCACATGCTTGCCAAGAAGATCGCCCGACATAAATACTATTGGACTACTATGGTCCAAGACTGCGCCACATATGTCAATAGGTGCCTCAAATGTCAATAATTAACCAATCTTCAACATCCTCCCTCTCGCAAATTATACAATATGACCTCTCCATGGCCCTTATCGAATTGGGGCATTGACATAATTGGAAAAGTCATTCCCAAAGAATCTAATGGGCATGAGTCACGACACTAAAATAGCCAAAGTGTCACTCTTCCCCCGACCAAGGTTGTCTTGGTAAAAAACCATGACAACAAAACTTGCGTTTATTGTCATGGTCTTTGACCGTGATAAGACCGTGATAAGTGATGTCACCGTCCTTGATCGTGACAAGTTATGTTGTTACGGACGTGTCACCGTCAGAGATCGTGATAACCTGAGAAAGTTATCACGATCTTTGACTGTGATATGCCCGTGACAACTTTAAAAACATAAAGTCCTAGTCGTATTCTTTTTTCCTCTTTCCCTCTCTATTCGCTCTCTCTCTATGAACAGACTCCTCCTCCCCTCTCCTCCCTCTATCATCTCTCCTCCCTCTCTCCGTGAACAGGTACTATTCTCTCTCTCTCTCTCTCTCTCTCTCTCTCTCTCTCTCTCTCTCTCTCTCGTATGTGTTAGTGTTTGTGTGTGCGCATTGATGCGTGTGTTACTATTTTAGTGTGTATGTGTATATATATATATGTATACACACACACATATATATATATACACACACACACACATATATACACATACACACACACACACTGATTAATTACCAATTTCAATATACAAATATTAATTTCAGAAGACCAATTTCAATATATATATATATATATATATATATATTGAAATATATTAGTCAAGAATCTCACGGATTCTCGATTGAAGCGCTCGCCCTCTCCTTTGGACCCTTACTTTCCTAATTTCATAAACGAACTCAACTGTCTCGAGTGAAGGAACTAATGCCGGCTTCTTGTACTCTTCGTGATAGTTAGCCCTCCCCTCTGAGTTCGAGTTGAGGAGTGAGATCTAGTTCATTCACTCGATAGTCGTAGATGCTATCCCAATAGTTATAGCTTGTTTCTCTTATGTTGAGAGCAAGGTCTTCCTCATTTTCGATTTGATAAATAATACATTGTCTTTAATCCACTTAATAGTAATCTATTTGAGCTTGTCTTTCCTTCCTTCCTTATTCTAGTCCATTTAAGAGATAGGGAAACTCAAGAATGTCTATTAAAGCATAACTCTTCAAACTCTTATTCACTTTCATACGCTTATTGATTGAGCAATGTATCTCGCATTGTGAGAACTGACTTTGATAACTGAAAAATAGTAAGAGGAAGAGCTTCCCCTCACTTCTTTGGAAGTTGGAAGGTTGACTCCTACTTACCCAGCTTAGACAAAGATATTACAAGGCATGGAAGGACAACAAAAGTAAGAAAAAAGAGGAGCTTATGAGGAGGAGCGTGCCTAGTCAACCTCAATGGTCAGTCACATGCTCCTCCTACCCTTTGAAATAGGATAGAAATAGTGCTCTCCCCTAAAGGAAGAGGTTATGGAAATCCCCAATTGTAGCTCAATGTAATACATACCTAAAGAAGGATTTATAGTAGCTTTAGTCCAAATCAGTAGACTCAGTCAATCAAGTAGCGAAACCAAGATCAAGACAAAGATCCGAATAGAATGATAAGAGACCATATCAGTAAAGCATGCTTCATGATTGTAAGAATTCAAGAGTCCCGCTCGCTATAAGCCTTATCATTCCACTCGTTCTTCTTTCAAGGGAGGAAGCCCATCTATGCACATATGAGAGATCTGCTGAGAAAGTGAAACCGACTACTCAAACTGATCTTTTTCCAACCGTGAAAAGCCTATCCTTTGAGGCTAAGCCCAACCATATCCCCCTACTAATATATAAGCAAAGGAAATCTCTCATTTATATATTTTCATAGAGAAAGGTAATCCATCCTCTTTCATAAGTGCACTTACCTAATCACACACTAGCATAAACCTAAGCCTAAACTGAACTGAGTGTGAGAGGAAAAGAGTCATTGTCCAGTGGTCTTAACAGAAGTAAGTAGACTGCCAAGAAAGAGGTCCTTCCCACTCACTAAGCCTCGGCGGTGATCTTCCTTCTGCTGTAAAAGGAAGAAAAACTACTAGCGTATCGTATATAACCCTCCCCTCACTCCGTATGCCTCCTCTTGTGGTTAACTCCTGCTTCACCCTTGATTGACCTTCCCCTTCATCTTCCTAATAGTAGTCCTTCCTCACCTTAACGGACCATAGGACTAGTAAGGCATACTTTAGTTAGCTCTTAGTGGTTAGGTAGTTATTTCTTCCCACCGGCTAGCCTTCGCTCATTAACCCGTTTCACTAGTCCCTTCGCTTCAAACTATAGCTATTGAAAAAGACTAGCTATCTCCTCTTTGGCTCGCTTCGTGAAGCTCCTCTTGTTACTTCAAAGCCTACTGCTTCTTGATCTCTTTCTCTTTTATCCCTTCGTTACACTTACCCATTCACTTGTACCTCTCCTTTCAGTCCTTTATCTTGCTCTCTTTCTGGTCGAGTGATAATTCCCTCTGTCATACTCTTACTAGTCCTAAGTAAATCAAGTGAGTGGGAGTCATCACATACTATTAAATTTGTTAATATTCCTTGCTTTTAGTTCGAAGGCTAGTCTCAAGGCCGAAGGCTGAAGGCGAGGAATGTAGTAGTTGTCAAATGGAGTAGCAACAAGCTTCTGGATAACTAAGGCTAGGAATAGATCAAGGTGTTCTCTAGTATTCCATCTAATTCATCCTTTTCTTCTTCATCCTTATTACGTAGCAAGGATATCATCTAATTACGGATTATTAAAGGTGTTAGTCATTAGTTCGAAAGGCAAGAAGGGAAAAAAGGTCTTTCATCCCAGCTGTTGGGTCAGGATAGTCAAGGGTGTTCTCTTGTCGTCACTAAGTCAAGTCGACTATGTGCATTAGCCGTGTGGCGAAGTAAGGAATGGTGCAAGTCGTCTTGAAGCGATATCCCAAGTTCTTAATTCAAAAGCTATAGGAAGTAAGCATTCTGTTCGAATACCGAAGGCTAGGACAACTACTTTGATCTAACTAAATCAGCTAGGAGAAGGCTAGTAAGATACTAAAGAAGCAGTTACTTCCAGACACTAAAGACATTTCAGTTGTTCCCCTGGTTTCAACCACTTGCCTTAACCGACTATAGGCAGACTAAAGGTGGACATAGTTATGTCTATCAGTGGATAAGGGTTATCTTTTCCAGAGGAACTCGCAACTAGCTATCAAAGGCTAGCTTTAGCTAGATATTCTCCTGTCGTCACTCTATGAAGCCGATATCGTTACTTTATTGACAGGCGAAGCAAGAGGGGAGCCTTTATTTAGAGTGGGGAGTGAAATAGGCCTAAGGCAAGGGAATTCTTATCCACGAAATCTCAGGCGTCTGCCTAGCTAAGTCTAGTGATAGCAGGGGTTAACTCTATGAAAATTCGATTGAGTTCCTTTTCCTTATGGCGAAGCAAGGAACGGTGCTAGTCCGATTTCATTATCATATAGTCTTGATCACACGGATTTACACTCTGTTACCCGGGCCAGTTTCATCGTCACCTTCTGATAATCGTGTAAAACTAATTAGGAAGTGTTCCATGAAAGAGGGTAGCATTGCAACACTGTCTTATGTCAACACTACTCCTAGATGCCAATATCAAATTAGTTAGACGAGTATGGTGACAACGATCACTACAGAAAGTCGAAGACCGTTATCCCTCAGGTAGGCAAGCGTTATAGTAGCAGCGACCACTCGGCTACTTAAGCCAAACGCGAACCTAACTGTGAACACGATTTAGTGTAGATGGGTCATGCACATCGATATGCCCACCCTTGCTATGAATCTATGTCCGGTGCAAGGACTCGGCATCGTTTCACGTAAGGGGAAAAATTGAAAGACGAGAAAGAAAGGCGTTATACAAAATGTGGAATTGCCACCTTGTCCATAAGCGCGCGCAAGACATTCTGTCCTAAACGAAATCGGGGAATACTGTATATGTGGTCCTTCAAACAGGAGTGGAAGTCTTTGGATGGCCTGGGCGACCGACTGACCGAAGCGATGGGAGAGAAGGAATTAAGGATAGAGGGTTGGGTGTGGTACGCGTAATGTATTCCCTTGGAACTCGAAGGAACTGGAATGGATTGGTGCCCAGACGACTAATATGTCCTTGGTTACTGGTTCGGGCAGGCTTAGGAGTATATATATATATATATATATATAGACCTCTCAACGGGTCGGTTTGGGTCGTGTACGGGTTACGAGTTACGGGTTAAAACACCCTAACCCATACACGACCCGTTAAGCCTAACGGGTCTAATAACAATACCCAAACACGACCCGTTAATATTAACGGGTACACGACCCAAACCGTTAACACCCGTTAATATTAACGAATCATTTCGGGTCGAAATGGGTAACGGGTTGGGTGACCCTATAATACCCGTTAGTCTTCAATACTTTAAAAATAATGGGTTTTAATTGTAATTTTTATTGGGTATAGATTGGGTGACCCTATAGCACCCGTTAGTCTTTAAAGATTTAGAAATAATGGGTTTTAATGGTTATTGTTATTGGGTACGGGTTGGGTGACCCTATAGTACCCGTTAGTGTTAACGGGTAGAAACGGGTTAAAACGGGTACATGTAAATTTCCAAACCCGAACCGTTAGTGTTAACGGGTCTACCGTGTCAACCCGTTAATGACCCAAACCCAATAAGGGTAAACCCATTAACTTATAATTTCGTGTCGGGTCGTGTCGTGTTAACGGGTTATCGTGTATTTTGACAGGTCTATATATATATATATATATATATATATACACACACACACACACACACACACACACACACATACACACACACGCGTGCGCGCGGGTATGGCACGACATTAATTTTTGAAAGTGTATGTCGTTGATAGGTTCACAACAGATAAATAATTTTTGAAATAACCAATAGTACGAACCTATTAGTTGAAAAAAGTTTTAAAGTCAATGATAATGATGTTAAATAAATAGTCCATCTTAGACCTCGCATAAACAACACCGTATCCATCATTGGTATGTACTAATAATTCTTAATAAAAAAATAATTTAATGTTTAAAGTCAATGATAATGATGTTAAATAAATAGTCAATCTGGGTTTCTACCAACATCTAGACAATAAAGAAAATAATAATGTATATTTATATATCCATGTCTACATGGAAATAAATGTATTTCCACTATCACCCATGAAACTACAAAATTGCAATAAGTAACTATTAAAAAAATTGGGGGGCATGAGCATAAAGAAATTGAAACAAGTAAATACACCTAATGTAGCAGCGTGAAACATGAATAAACTTAAAGCATAAAGAGACCAATGAAAAATAAAATAACTACCTCCACCTACACATGTCTTCTTTAAACACGTGAACACTAAAAAAGCATAATATAAAATACCCGAGTCTTAAAAAATTATTTAATAAACAACACCACCTAAGTAATTACAAACAACATTTCAACACCACCATTAGTCATGTACATTTGAAACAGAGTGAAGAATAAGTTGGGAGTTGGAGAGGAAATGTACCTTTTTATTAACTAATAAAATATTAGAAAAAAATAGGAGCAAATCAACTTATTCAAGTTTTGGCAAATTTCAATAATAAAAATGTACTAATAGTATACTTCAAACCCAAAGATTTTAACAACTCACTTGTTTATAACGTAATTGAAATGTAATAGCTACAAAAGACAAATATTTTAAGTCCAACTAATAGGCAACATATGGAAAAGTTAAAAGGCTTTTTAATTAAGATTTATATGGGCATTAGGCTTGTATAGCCTATGAATAGAAAAATAATACAGGGGTGAGATACTTTGTTTCAAGCATCCTTATCCAACCTCGAATTCCTATCAATTCACCACCTCAAAATGTGACAAATTAATAAACACCCAAGAATATTATACCTAAGACAGAGAAAATCAGTTAATGTACTTGATTTCCAAGTTCCATTGAGAAATAACCCAATAAATCGGGTACATCTTCGACCGAGAGTACTTTCCCGTGCCTCGGATCAGATGTGGGTTTCGGTTAACAATATGAGTCTTTTGCTTAGACGCCACTGCTGCAGCAGCTCTCACCTCTCCTATGTGATTGTGATAAAGAAATAGAGAGGAATGAGTGGCGGGGACATTATAAGATGTTAGAAACTAACATTCCCCATAAATTATGAGAAAGTGAATATGGAAATGCATATACCAAAACCATAATATTAGGAGAAAGCGAAAATGGAAAAGAATCCTATCCCCATAAATGTTACAGATTGAAAATGGAAATGCATCTTGCTGTGTTGTTATTCCAGCAGCGGCTGCGCCTATAGGTGCTTGCTTCTTCTGATTATAGAAGCCCAAACACAACCTATAGTACTGGTTTCGAGCCAATTACCAATCAACATTTTAGCCAGTTAAGTCATGCTCAAAGGCGATATTGGGCAATGATCTATGCTAGTTGGACACGGTTCACTGCAACACAACCTGGTGCTGCTCATATGTATGGCTCCATCACCTGTTTCTTCAATAAAGTGAGATACGAGTAAATTTAGAAGTATAAGAACAGAGTTGAGCATTTGAACATAATATAATATCATTAATATCTGAATATATTACAATCTCATTAATATATGAACACATTAATAGTAAAATGAACCAAGATAATGAACTAACACCATTGTGTGTATATAAATTTGTTCAAAATGAACTAACATAAGTTTTGCGACCAAGTCATGTAGAACTGCAATGGACAAACCATCAAATTAATTAAACAAAATGTATAATACTTCGACGTGGTATACACATTTATAAATGACTCAATCGAGTGTAGGACCACGTGTAGGACCGACCTGCAACACTTTGTATTAGTTACTATTAGCTATAATGGGAATTGAAAAGGAAATTCAGTCCAAAAAAATGAAGGAAGAAAAAGTTTATTCAAGTAACATGTACACATAATGGTTGTTAGTCCATTAAACACAACAAAAATTCAACATATCACTTATAAACCACCCCCAAAAGTATTTAGAGTGGTAAGACATAAAGTAAAGAAATTCACTTTACGCATTCAAAAGCTCATAAACTAAATACTTTAGTCTTTTTTTTCTTTACCGCACAATAGGCATGAAATTATTTACTTAGAATGTGAGCCATGAAATTACCAAGCCTGAACACTTAGTAATACTATTAAAAATAGAGAATCTAATGATTGCTCCTCTTATGTAATATTGCCCCCTAAATGTAAATCAAGTTACATATAAGACATAAGTTTATTAACGAAACCAAGGCATAGAGCTAGATGATCATTTATGATAACAACTATATATATAGCAACAATCACAGTTAAAGGCATACTCATATGGCTTATCGTTCCAGGATGAGGATGAACATAAACAACATATGCGTGGTCAAATAGGGAGTGAAAGATGGAAGGGGCTAATGGGAACAATTGAGATATATCTAGGCTTTTGTTTTGGGCAATCAAAATTATATAAAACTTGAAATTCAAAGTTTTCGAACAATCAAAATCACACCGTCTACTGTTTTGTTTGTCCTGTTTTTGTACCTTTGCTTCTAAATATAATGAAAGTTTCAGCTTACGAACCTTCAAAAATGACAAACTAACCCTAAAAGTACAAATATAAAGGAATATGCAAATATGAACCTGTAATATTTGCGAATTTGATTGCACCATTGAACGCAATGTTTGCTGAAATGTGAACACTGAAAAAAAAATCAAGAAACTTCTTATGTGCCGAGATTATTACTAAAGTACATGTGCAAGTCAATACTAATAAAAAATGGGACAATCAGCAACAAAAAACCAAACTATTTCGATTTCATTATACAATAAAGAATAAAAATAAACTCTTCTTTTGCTTTCAAACAAGTAAAATGTCGATCATTTTGATTAATTTCATTTCCCGACAAAAAAAAATAGAAATTTAAACAGCAAAATACGGTTCACACTATACAAATGTGATGATTTCAAATTACTAAATTAATTATAGTGCCGTCATATTAAAATAGGACCACTTCTTAATCTCTTTAATGCAAACCTGCTTATAAGAGCTTTGGCTCCAACACCAGTCTCGTCGACATCTCATCGCAACCGTCGTCATAGTCACAGACCTCCATCACATGCTTAGACATTCAAACTGTATTTTAAGAATCATAAAATACCGATCTACTCGGTACCTGCAGAAAAGAGGATGCAAAAGAAGTTTACGTAGTGTAGTGATTCCAAACACATGCAATGTTCGCTGAGGTGATTAATACACCAACCAACACAAAATCAAAGGGGTCTACTGCCGTCGAAGTTGTAACAGCACATAACACCAAAATACAGTTAAAAGAGGATGCAAAATACATAAAAATATAGTTAAAAGTAAGACCCAAAGTTCACAGTGTTGTTTGTCGCCCCATTTTGTAATTAACTTAGTACCCAAAGTTTGGTTCACCTGTGCACATTAAAGCATAACACAATCAACCACAAACACAATAAACCAAATTGATATGATATCAGCTTCGCTACAAAATAGGAGAAAATGTCTCACTTTGGATTTTTATCAAACATGAAGCATGCTATGGAGTATTGAACTATATACCATGTGGATATTACAAAATGAGTTAATTCTCATCAAAACTCAATATATGAAACCCCAAATAAGATATAATTATTAAATTCATAAATAAATGATATGCACACTAATACAAAATAATTTGAATTAAAGCTCATGAACCAATCGAACCAAATTAAACCGAACCAAACACTAGATTTAATTTTTACGTAAAAAATTCCTACATAAATATGGCAAATAATTTCCTAGATAAAAAATAGTGGATTTAATTTCTACATTCCTACATAAAAAAATAGTGGATTTAATTTCTGTGTAATAAAAGTTAACTACATAAATATGGCAAGTTGTGACAAACGTGTATCAAGTAGTACCAACATACCAACTAATATAAATAAAATCAAGCACGGACTTGAAAAACTAAAGGAAAAAACATTAGATGAGGTAATGTGAGTTTCTTATTAACAACGGCAATAATTAAACATAAAACATGAGATCTGAAGTACTAAGTATTGAGAATGAGATATGAAGTACCCAAAGTTAGATCTAAAAATTAAAACCCCAAAATAAAGATTACATAAACTCGATCTGAAGTACTAAGTATGAGAATGAGATCTGAAGTAGCCAAAGTTAGATGGTTAGATCTAAAAATCAAAACCCCAAAACACATATTACATGAACTCGATCGGATGATGTTGGTGTTGAGGGAAGCAAGATCGAAGGGTGAGAATGAGGGTGTATGGTGAGTACAGGGCGGAGAGGAGAGGTGGAAACGTGAAGAGGAGGAGGGGGTTGCGGGAGAGAGCATGGGGAGGTTGGTTTGTGAGAAGGAGAGGGGCAGGGTTTGGCGAAGCATTGGATGAGGGATACGGGTGAGGGTGTGCGTGTTTAAGGGTTGAGGGAGAAAGTCAAGAGAATGTATTGTGTGTGTAACGTGGGAGGTCTTCCCAAAATGCCCCAATTTTTAAATTAAAGTGAAAGTTTGAGAGGTGAAAAAACATGGGGAAATCAAATAGTAGAGGGGTAGGTTTATAAAAAAGAAAGAGATGTGATCTCAACCCCTCATTTTGGAAAAATATGTAAGGAGGTGGCATCAATCCGCACCATTAAAATGGGTACATTTTCAAAAACCTCCCTTTCATATTATTTTGTGCTTATAAATTGTGATAGATTCATGTTAACCCTGATTTTTGCTACGATTAAAACTGGGTATTGATTTATGTGATGACTGACTGTTGTTGTTTTTTATTTTATGAGGAATACTTGATTTTTTTTATGAGGGTGAAAATATAAAAAATATATCGTGTTACAGTACCGTTATGTCATGCATTCACATAAGAATACATGCATGCATGCACTGCCCAAAGCAAGTGTTTATAATAATTAACAAGGGTGAAAAGGTAATAAGTAATCGTATACAAGTTGATTTAGTGTAAATATACACATACCTAGATTATAGTAACGAGAACCGCAATAGATTGCCATTGACTCCTATTTCACGCATCTATTTGACATCAACATGTTTATGATGGGAAATAGGTGTGTGAAATAGGAGCCAGTGGCTATCTATTACGGTTCTCGTTACTATAATTTAGGAATGTATAAATTTATACTAAATCAACTTGTATAAGATTATTTATTACATTTTCACCCTCATTACTTGTTATATAACACTTGTTTTGAGGGGTGCATGCATGCATGTATTCTCATGTGAATGCATGATATAACGGTACTGTAACATGATATAATGGTACTGTAACATGATATAAATGAAACATACTTACCATGGTAATTTATAACTACTTTAAATTATATATAGTGCGCATATATACTAGCCTTCTAGTTCTTATGCGTACGTATTCAATAGACCTAGACCCGTTCGAGAGTCATTACCCCATAATGAGATTTTTTGAATTGTCATGTTTGGACAGTTTGGGACGACATAGTTTCTATATAATAATATTCTTAGTGGTTTAAACTTGTTACGTTAGGGGGAAGTTTTACCACCGTCTCTTAATGATATCTAGGTACATACTAGATGATGCGGCGTCAAGTGTTATTTCAATTGATAAATTGAAATAACACTTACACTTGCGAATCTATGTCGTGTACTTGGAGAACTATGGGGATATGCTGCCAAATTTTCCCCAAATTGGAACAATGTGCATGGGCTGCTATGTACATTACAGAAATATGCGGTCTTGAATGGGATAAAATAACTCACCCTTTAGAGGAGATGGAGGAAATATGATTCATATTGTATTAATAATATAACACCAAAAAATGAAATACTAATCCATGAATATACCCTTCTTACCCATAATAGGTAATTATTTGTACTAGTTATGATGGGATATCCTCTATACAAAGAATGAATGGGTGAGACAAATAGACTAGGGGATGTGTTTCTTAGAGGTGATAATGAATTTGTGAAATACGCAAAAGAAATGTTGTAATGATGAAGAGTTCTCGTATTCGTGTACTAAGTGTAGAAATGATAAGGTGTTTGAGTGGAAAACAGTTGAACTACATTTGTTAAGATGGGGCATGCAAGATAGTTATCAAAATTAGGGTTTTCACTGGGAATCACATGTTCCTTTTGTCCCCGAGCAACCTTCATAACAATCAACAAGTAGGATAGATGTATAAGGGTAGGAGGACAATATATATCATAATATGATAGAGGATTTAATTGATGATGCGTATGGTGTTCATGAAGTGGAAGAAAATGAGGTTACTGACGGTATATAAGGTTCAGGTGCGGATGAAGATATCGGGATAAACCATGACGATGAATATCAAAGTTTAAAACTTAATATGTCCCAACTATTGTACCTTATCTGTAATAAAGATCATACAATTTTACATGCCATGGTTGGTTTGCATAGTCTCAAGAGCCAATATGGTTTGTCTGGCAATAGTGTGACGGGAATTTTGAATTGGGTGAAGGGCTTACTACCCAAGTAGAATACGCTTCCAAATAGCTATCCTACCATGAAGAACAGTTTGAAAGGTTTAGGAATAAAGAATAAATCAATTCATGCTTGTGTGTATGATTGCATACTATACCGAAAGGAGTATGAAAATCTAGATCGATGTTCGATTTACGATGAGCTTAAAAATGTGCAATCTATTGGCAAGGAAGACACAAGCTCAAAAGTTCCTAAAAAGTTTTGAAATATTTTCCCATTGGGCCTAGATTGAAGTAATTTTTCACAGTATCATGGATAGCGAAGGCAATGACTTGGCACGCTTGGAGAGAAGCAGGGGATAATCTCATGCATCATCCTATTGATTCTACAACTTAGAAGATGATGAATTATGAGTATCCAAATTTTTCTCGAGAACAGCGTAACATTTATTTAACAATATCAATAGATGGTTTCAATCCATTTGGAAATCTAAGCACCAGCCAGAGTGTATGGATAGTAATCCTAGAACCACTCAACCTCCCTCCTTCACAGTATATGAAACCTGAAATTTTGATGCTGTCTTTATTGATAACTGGGCTAAAGGAACTAAGTGAGGACATCGATCTCTACTTGGATCCTTTGGTAGAAGAATTAAATGAGTTGTGGGAATAGGTTGTGCAAGCATTTCACTCTTTTAAAAAATAAGAGTTTACGTTAAAAGTTATGTTGATGTGGGCAATTCATGATTTTCTAGGTTATGGGACATTATCCGATTGTGTAGTACATGGTTATTTGGGGTTCCCTATATGTGGAGAGGATACATAATCTCTGCATCTCATCAATGGCAGAAAAAAATATATAGCCATAGGATTTTTTACCCCCCGCTCATAGTTTTAGATTTGAGAAAGGTTCAAATTTTTTATCGGGTGGGGTTGAACATAGGCTACCTCCGAAAAAACTTTCAGGTTCAGAAATTGAAAGTAAATCTTCTAATTGTGGACCTAATATACTAGGTAAGAATACTAAATTCAAGAATATTGGGCATAAGAAGACCATAACTGGGAATAATAGTGAGATAAGAAAGGCATTGTATAGGAGGTCAATTTTATTTGACTTGCCTTATTGGAAGAGTAGCCCGGTGCGCCATGTATTGGATATGATGCATGCAGAGAAGAACATCATTGAACATATTGTGGGAACATCCCTTGGGGAGGGGGGGTCATTGTAAGGATGAATAAAATGCACAAAAAGACCTTAAGTTGTTTAAACTTGAGCCACAACTATGGTCGAAAGAAGATAATAGGGGAAGGATAATAATTTCCCCTGGTGCGTTTACTCTGATGAGTGAGGAAAGAAAGGTGCTTTTAGATGCAATATATAATTTAAAGGGTCCATCTAATTTTTCATCCAACTTGTAAAAGATTGTGAATTATGCTACTCATGATTTACATAAGTGCTAGTCCCACGATTGACATGTGATCATGCAATTGGTTCCTCTGTTGTTTAAGCACTGTTTCTCCAACCACAAGGATTTGCGGAGGGCCATTATGGAAATTAGCATCTACTTCACACTTTTATGTGAGAAGGTAGCCAATTGAAATCACATAGTGACTGCAAAAGTAGCAGTTGCCGAAGCGATTTGTATGTTGGAGAAGTACTTTTCCCCATCATTTTTTATATAAGTGTTCACTTGTTGGTACACTTTGATGAAAGTTTTCAAAGATTATGTCAAGAATACACGATACATTGAAGGATCAATTGTAGAGGAATACATCATCGTGGAGTTATCATTCTACACTCGGGAATATATGCTTGACCCAAGTAGTGTGGATAACAGTGAAGAGTTCGTCGATGAGGGTGGTCTGGTAATGGGAACGCAAGTGAAATTAATGAGTTTACAGCATGATCAAGTAGCTCGTTATCTATTTAACACACATGAAAATGTCGAAGAATTGAATAAGTAAGTTTATATTATTTTTATTTTTGTACATGATCAATTTTGTAATACGCTCGTCATGATCAATGCAGAAAATATGATGCATGTGGGAAAATTAAAAGACAAAGATTGGTGGAACAAATCAGACAACGAATTTAGGCTATGGGTGTCACCCGAGGTAATTACAATGAGAATTTTTCTTACTAAATGACGTATTACAAGATTGCTTTAGAAATAACCTAATTAATTTATCTATAATCTCAGCTTTTAAAGACGGGTGATGCGACATCGAGGCTTCTTATCTAGCCACCGGACCATTGTTTATGGTACACGAGTACAAAAAGTATCAATTGAACGATTATGTCTTCGGTGCAAGGGTGTACGAGAAAAATACAAATTTACAGAACTCGAGCATTTCATACAGGGCTCTTACTTATTTTTGAGAGAGCGCAAAAGATAAAAACCTCGTTGAAGCTGAAATGACTTACTATGCTGTCATTCATAATATATTTGAATTGGACTATATGAGCTTCAAATAGGTTATTTTTTACTATGATTGGGTAAGAGTTGAGGATAAAAATTCTTGTAAAGTTGATTCTGGTACCAATTTGATCATGGTTAACCTATCCAAGTTAAAGAGCGACGAGCACATGAGCGATGAACCGTTTGTTTGTGCTTTTCAAAAGGTCAACCAAATATTTTACCTAGAGTATATCAACAATGAGCCATGGTCAATCTACACACGCCAAAGCATCTAACCAGTAGTGTGGATGACCTGACTGCTTCTACTGGAATATCAATCCATTTTAGATGATAATATGAATTTGAAACATTTTTAGAATTGTAATAAGTATTCCAATTATTTGAAACAATGCTTAGTTTAGTTTATGATATGGATTTGAATTCTTATAATGTCATTAACTTGTATTCTTCTAGTGCTTTATTAATATCGGTCGAAAATTCAATGCTTTTATTCATTTGGATTTGATTAGTTCCGGTGGATTTGAATCAAAATTGGTGGGTTTGTTATTGAATATGCTAATTTGGATCTTCATCAGTTTAAGCATTAATTCTTAGTCCGTGACATGACCCGAATTTGAAATAATTTTTAGATTTATAATAAGTATTCCAATTATTTGTAACAATGCTTAGTTTGGTTTATGATATGGATTTGTATTCTTACATTGTCGTTAACTTGTATTCTAGTGCCTTAGTTCATTTGGATTTTAATCATTTTAAGGATCTTATTTATTTGGATTCGATCATTTTCTCATATATATGTTTCTACTAATAAAAATAATTTTTGCAGGAAATGTCTACTTCAGGGCGTCAGGGAAGCGGGGGCGAGGAAAGATCGTCTGGCACTAGGTCCCCAAAGTGGGGAAAATTTGGGACCGTAGTGGAGAACAAGTTAACCTTACATGCTAGGGCTCTGGAGTTGCTGAAGACAATTGTTAGGCCTGGGTACACGGATTGGAGGAATGTGCCCTACGAGCTTAAGATGGGCATCTGGGCCGCATTATAGGTACTTGCTCATTTTCTTATTGTTTTGTATTTATATTTATATTTTATATATTTTATAATATACTACTAACTCACTTTATTTTTATTTTGTATTTTGTTGACAGGAACAATTCAGCTTGCCCCCACATTTACGTGACTCCTTATTGGAACAATTAAGAGATCAGTATAAAATATGGAAGAAAAACATGCGCGCCCGGTAATTCGGCCAGAATCGACAGTCCATCTTGCGACTTAAGGACACGGTGCCCTCGAAGGATCCAATCACATTGGAAAGCTGGCAATAGTTTGTCGATAATGAGGTCTCGGAGAGGCAATTATCCTCCCGCCAATCGAGGAGGGCAAATCGGGCCAAGAAGGTCGACGTTCACTACTCTGGGCGTACGTCTTATGCTGAGGTGGATCACAAGATGATAAGTTGTTAATGTTATTTCATTTTAGTTTCATTTTATTCTATTTATTGATAATTATATACTAATTTACTAATTTTGTATAATTTTATTTCAGGGTACGGGAAGAGGCCCTGAGGGTAAGCCACATAGGCTCGATGCTTATGTGTCAATTCGTACGAAGAAGGGAAAAGATGTTGAGGTCAATCCGAATGTGGCCGCCAATATTGTAAGTTAAAATATTAGTTACGTTTTAAAAATAAAAATTAATAATCACATATTTTTGTATTAATATAGCTAACCATCTACATTTTTATTGTATCAAAAAAATATGAAGGAAGTGCACAACTCCCAGAGTGAAGCAGATAAGACATCTCTTACTACAGATGCACTCAACCAAGTGTTCGGGCGAGATCACATGGGTTATACTCGGGATGTGAGCTCTCGGCTGGAGAAGTCAAGCTCATCGCGATTGTGTCGAGCAACACTGGGCTGGCTCGCGTGGTGGATGAGTTGTCGACCAGCCACGAAGAGAAGTTAGAAAATTTGGAGAGGACGACGAGTAAAATGTTCAACTATATCAAGGGTGATTTTAAGGGGTCTAGCTCGGGGACGGGCAAGGAGAAAGTGGTGGACGAAGGGACCACTGCTCCATCATTTTCACCCCCCACATGATGACATGTTCATCGCCCCTACCCCCGTCCCAAGGCCATTTTAACTATTGGTTGGACTACTCTGTATATAATGGACACACGGGGTGGCCATAAAATAACTAGGGGTTAAAAAAATCGGATACGCGCCCTAGTGCTATAGTGCATTGTCGTTCGTTACAATCGCACGAGGTATGGGTCCTCATCACAGATGTGATTGTGGACCGAGCAGTACGACGTTAATAATATTGGGGGTTGTCTCAATTCCTATATAATATGGGCTATCTTCCTCCTATGAAGTGATGACGAATGAAAAGTTTTTCATGATAATTTGATAACTATTTGTTTAAATTATGATTATGAGTGACAATGTGAATATTGAATTTTAGTTATTGTTTATTGTATGTGATAATGATTGAATGAATGTTGTATGTCTTTAAATCTAATGAATGAATGAATTGGTTGATATATATATATATATATATATTGTAAACAGGTGCTGTAAAAAGTTAAAATAAACTGCTAGGCAGTGGCAATGGCCATACTGCCCAACACTTTTTTTTTTAAATATGCCCAGAATTGTCACGGACTTTGATCGTGACAAGTCCGTAACAACTCTGTGACTTATCATGGACTTTGACCGTGATAAGTCTGTGACAAGGAATTGCCTTTGTTACGGACTTGTCACGATCAAAGTCCGTGACAAGTTCACAAAGTTGTCACGGACTTTGATCGTGATAAGTCCGTGACAAAGGATGTTGTCACCCCAATTCTTATCACGGGTTTTGACCGTGATAGCTAGGTAATTTTTGGTGTAGTGAGTTTATTTTGATTGAAATAAATTACTTCACTAAGTTGGTCGTAGAAGAGTCGTTTGTGGTGATGATTAACAAGAAAGTGCCCAAATTCATCCGAAAGAATACTATCTGCCACTACAGAGGCCCTCATGAGCTTGTATCAATTAATGGCCTCCGTTTTGAAGCATAAGTCACATAAATGGTCGAATAATATAGAATTCATAGGCACAAGTCCTCACCATATAGATCATAAACTAATGGGGATGTTGAAGCTGCATATATAAACCTCAAATCCATGATCAGTAAAATGAACAAAAGTTGTACAGATCGGGCTAATAGTATCCCTTACGCACTTTGAGATTACCACACATCCATCAAAAGGCCAACTGGGGCTACCCCATGTTCCTTAGTCTATGACATGGAAGCACTCCTTCCTGCTGAAATTGAGATACCTTCCCTACGAATCATACTTGATGGTTAAGTGAGAGAAGCTGATTGGCATAAAAGATGCTTCAACGAGTTAGAAATTTTGGATGAAAGGAGTCTAAAGACTTTATATCATATACAAGGTTATTATCGTCGCAATGCAAAATAGTTAAATAAGAAAGTCAAAGTCCGCAGTGTGCTTTAAGGCGACCTCGCTCTCAATGAAATCATAGAACCTATCCGAGACCCTATAGGAAATTTTAAGATCAATTGGAGTGGGTCATACCATGTAAAGAAAATATTGTCAGGAGGAGATAGTATACTCACTTATCTCAACGGAGAAAAAATGGCACGCTTAGTCAACCTCAATTGCCTCAAGAAGTTACATCCTCAATCCAACTCTCTTCGCGCTATGCAATTCTCACCCATTTTCTATTCTAAAAAAAAGAAAAAAAATCTTCCAGTCTCCTTCTATCAGAAATACACATGACTTGATCCTCTGAATTTTTTTTAACTTTAAAACTCTCTTTTATTCCCATAAAGGTATGTAGGAAACCTATACTGAGACTTTGGGTGCGGTCCTTTCTTTTACATAAAATTCTCTTATCTTCCCTAATAAAGAGGCTCAAGTCTCCTTCGGTATTTTAAATGAACAAAAATATTATAAATAACTTAGCGATTGGTATAAACAATTCAAATATAAATGACTCTTTCGCAAAGGCATAATAAGACACATGAAAGATTAACATCTATTTCAAATTTATATTAAAATACATGCAGCTGAACATCATCAATACCTTTTTTTTTCGACTAAGACCAAACTCTCAAATACTCCAACACTTATATTAACATACCAAGACATATAAAACCTACACCAAACCCATAACCCAGTTATTAATTACACACACCAAACACTTATAAACCAACCAAAACAGTTATTTTCCCAAAAAAATTCATAAAAATCATCATGAACTACCGAAAGGACCTGCTTCGTCATCATTGACATCATTACTATCTTATGGAGGTCCCCAGTAATACTCATTCTGGGCTCGTATTTTCATGCGCTCGACATGATGGTACATCCTAAAAAGTTTTGCGGGGACTACCATGGACTATCGTACACCCTTCCACTACCTCAACTATCATAAGACATCTCTAACCATACTCCTTTACACACACCTTTAAAACCAAGTCCTTATAAAACCACTTCAAATAATCGCCTGAAACTATTGAAGCCTCCCAATAGAATGGGTTGAATGTCGAGCAGACCTACAATGTTTCCATAAATTTCCCAGAGACATCCTTATTGACTTAGTCAAGTCCTATGCAATAAATAAACTACTTATAGAAGGAGGGATGATCTTCTCCCAAACCACTTGGTGAAAAAATCTCCAGGAAAGATTGAAAAAAGTCCAATAAAGGCTTACAAGTTAGACGTACTGGTAATCATACAGTTACAAAATGTGTATAAGTTCACCCTACGTGCCATTAACTAGCAAAAAGAACTCTCTCCATTATCTTTCAGTCAGTCGAACCAATCATCCACAGATGCACCTAAGTCTATGAAGGACGAAGGAAGAAATTATGAGTACTAGGTTAAGTAAATGGAGGAGGCAAGGCCAAATGAAATCTCTTTGACAACCACATATGTAACACCACGAGGCTCCCCCCCAAAAGGTAAAAAGATTCTCTTTTCCATCATCAAGGAAATTCAACATCTCTAGAAAGGTCGTAGCAGCGGGATGGCAATGATAGCTCATCCACAATACTATAGCGGTAACTTAGGTGTCCGCATTCATGTTGCCTATCATCAAAAGAAATTTGGTAGTCATGCCTAGTGACACAAGTAACTATTTCCTACGAATTGAACACCCTGATGTCGTATAGACTCAAGCACCATGTAAAGGATACTTTCTCCCCCACGCACTAGTAGTCGCGAAGCAGAACAAGAAACAATTGACCCAAAACCTCCATCTGGGAATGAGAAAACTCAGGCATAGTGTTCGTAATATGAGGGTAAGTTCCCAACATTACAAAAAATTCCTCGTAAGTTGGACACACCTCGTCAAGCCCGAAGCAGAACACATGTTTCCCAGGGTTATAATATTTCAAAGACGCCTCTAGAATCTCCCATTTAATCAGACAACCATTCCATAATGTAACAAGGTGCCAAAGGCTTCATAATCTACTTCCACCATACATATGATATTTAAGTTGTCAAGGTAAGAAATATACTCTTCAGTTATGGGAATGACCATTAAAAGAAATGTGTCAAAAGCCAAAGAGAGAATAAGCAAAGAAGATTGGTAATTCTAAAACCCACCTTAAGACCCATTTTTTAGTCAAAATACCCCACAAAACAACAAGGCAACTGAGCTACCAGAATTAATGTAGGAATCATAGTACCAATGCTGCTACAAGAGAATGCAAAAAATTAAAGAGCCAACTACCCAACACTGACATACTGTTAGGTAGGTCAGGGGCTATGTAGAACGACACCCCCTATATTAGGGAAATTATTTTTATCTCTTTTTGTCCAAATAATCCCTCTAATAAATGATTTTTTACCAAAAATCTTATGGGCCATTCCTTTATAAAAAATTATATAAAAATGTTTAAAAATACATACCCTCAGTGGAAAATTAAAAGTGCATCTAAAGTAAGCCATTTAATCAAGATAATCATATAAAAATGCATCATTATATATATTTTTCTTTCCAGTTTTCAGGTACAAATAAAAGAGAAAAGACAAGAAAAGAGAAACAAAACTGTCGGGACGCAGGCGAGACTTTCTTTCGAAATGTTAAAAAAAGCTACGAAGGCGTCATTAATCGTGAGGTGGGAACTTACTGTGAAGGCAAGAGGTAGAATCCCCACTCCGAGATCTAGAGGAGGGAATATAATCATTCAAAACTTCTAGAGCGGTGCAAGTTCGAGCACGTACCATATATATCCAACCGCTGAAGCCATAGAGTCACAGATATCTCGCACCCAAGAAGTCTGCATGGATATAGCCTACAAAGTAAACAGAGAAAAAAATTGAGTACGGAAATAAAGAATGGAATCCAGAATGAAGAAATCAAAAGAAGAAGGTGAGTACATTTAACCCTAACCAACAATCCTCCACTGACATAGGAGGAATCCCTCTAACACCGCATGGGTATGGTGAGGAATTTCTATCCTATCCCTCCTTACACATGAGACACTGATAGGGAAACCCATACTCATGTAGCATAGGATAATCTGCTACCCCAACACCACTACCTGAATCTTGGCCTGATGACCTAGGTACCCCGCTACCTCATGTCTGAAGTGTTAGAGGTGGAGATCTATCCATGTCATAGATCAATAGAAACATAAACAAACTTATCATGAAGTCTAGATAGTCGTGTGATGCTATCGCATTTGTATAGACTATCATCGTCGTCGCTCTCTCCTTACCAGGAATCCTCTTCGGGTCCGGTATACAGACTGGAGGAGTCAAAGGGGGAACTGTCGCCTCTCCCACCATCACCTGCCTCACCATCCGCTCCCCCAGGTACCATCCGTACCCAAACTCACGACCTATCTGAATATGAAAGACGGTAATCTCCATTTCACCTATCGACTAACTCCAAGGAAAAAACGTCACCAGTCTAGAGAAATTCAACCACTAAAATACAATTAAAAAAAAGAATAAAAATCAAAAATCAAAAATCAAAAATCAAAAATCAAAAATCCAAAAATAGATAATAAAATCCAATTTGGTTGCTCGTGAGGTAGAGTCGACAAGGTTTTGGAGACCCTATTATCCTTCCTCCACCTCCTCTCTATAGGCCATGCTGCAACATCTAACTCCTTCAGATGCATTACTCAAGTGTTGTACACGATCACCTCATAGAACCATAACTGAGAAATAAAGAAATTCAAAAATATTCAAAGATCATAAGAATAAAATAAAATGTAATAACCAAAAAGCAGAAAAATAAAGCGGAGTTCAACATGTTTGGAAACCCCGTGTAGGTAGGCCGACAACAACGACTGAAAGCATCCAAGGCAGCATACATCGTCGCCAATGTCAAACTCCCCCAATCATATTATCGGATCATGCGAAGTCCTGTAAAAATGGAAGAAACCACAAATGGAGATCATCGTTAACGTGTTCCCTATCAAGAACATAATACATAGTTTCACCATTTTCCATACCTATTGTGTATCCGTCACGTCCAGCACCCACCTCATCACAACCTCCATTCATATATGCTATGCTCTTTGACTACCCCAAGCCGAAATGCTCCATCGACCCAGCACCGCCTCTATTATTGCATTCTTCAAGCAAAGGAATCGATAAACTATTATCTGTGTCCCATCACATGAAAAACCTATATATCGTAGATGTACGCCGATGACACAGTCATCTTCTCTACTCCGAAATAGAAGGTGTGTCCTAAAGCACACAACAATGTCGTAAACTTCAATGTCTCATCCACTATGCTTTACAACTCTCCAAAGCCTGAACCCTTTACCAATCTACACACCTGATTGGGAAGATGATCCCATACACTCTTCACTCTGGTCTACCTCTGAGCTCAGATTGCTAAAGAAGATACTTCCACCGATAAACCACCCCCCGAATAAGTCTAAAAATACTTTTAGAAAACTCAGAATACAAATAATAAACTTAATCTCAAAATAAAAATCAAATCCAAATCAGAAATGACATAAAGAGAAGCGCTTATATAACCACTTGGGTTCTACACAAAAGTCGAGGGATGCGTTTGAGGATCCCTGAAAAGAATCCACTCATTATACACCGACTTAGTGATGTAATACACATTCACTGCACCCATATGCATCACCCCACCGGTCATTGGCACCGTCATCAACATGCGACGCATTCTAACAATCATTTCTTCAAAATAAATATCACAAACACTTATAACAATCCTTTTTCTAGAGAAAGAGTTAGATTGCTAGTTAGAGGTGAGAAATGAGGGTTCTTTTATAGATGGATAATGGGCTTGCCAGCTGGCACACCCCTGGACTGCCTATTGGCAGGCACCCATTGGTTATCCATTTAAATTGTCGAATTCTCTGCCCTTGCCGATTGGAAGAGGTGAGGCTTTACCGAAAGGCACTATCCTTCATATTTCGTTACAAAATCCTCCAAAAATTCAGAAAATTCTGCAAAAAATCTCTAAAAAATTACAATAAATAAAAAAATTCATAGAAGCATCAAATCCACAAAAAATACACATTTTCATAAAAATCATCAGAATTCAAGATTACACAAAAATTAAAAAAAAAAATTAACAAAAATTTGTATATTCTCTCGAAAAATTAAAACTTTTTAAAAACTTTCATATCACCGCACATCTTCTTCAAATCCATTATACACTCTTTAGGTTGTCAAAATAGACCTTGGCCATCAGAATTAGGCCGCGATACCCATAATGGTCTCACATACTCCTTAGTTCCTCAGAATAGACCTTGACCCTGAGAAGTAGGCTGCAATCCCTGTAATGGTCACACATACTACTTAGGTCATCAGAATAGACCTTGACCCTTAGAATTAGGCCCCGATACCCTTAAGGATCATACATATTCCTTAGGCCCTCATAATATACCTCGACCCTCAGAATTAGGTTATGGTAGAAGTAATGGTTGCATACACTCTTTAGGTCCTTAGAATAGACCTTGGCCCTAAGAATTAGGCCACGATCCCCGTTTTGGTTGCACATACTCCTTAGGTTCTCTGAATAGACCTCGATCCTCAGAATTACGTCATGATTCCTGTCTTGGTCGTACACACTCATTAGGTCCTTATAAGTAGACCTCAGTTCTAAAAATTAAACCCTAATAATCATAATCCACTATCTATGCCATTATAACTAGGTCGCAACCATCGTAAATTTCTCATCCCTTATAGTTAAACCACAATAGTAATACCTCTCAGGCCCTCAAAATCATCCTACATTCCTCATATACATTCAAGCCCTTAAAATCAACCTGCATTCATCATATACATAAAAAATCTTAAAATTAATTTACATTCCTCATATACATTCAAGCCCCTAGAGATAAACTATAACCCTCACATTCACAACTTAGGTCCTCGGAACCAAACCTTAGCCCTCATAATCAGGCCTTTACCCTTAACATGGTCATAAATCACCAATCCACACTAGAGTTCCAATACACATGAACTCAACACTCAAAACTTTTGCCATGTGTCTATCTTTCGACAAATTTTTCCTTATTTTATGCTAACTCGTTGTGGGGCCTATAGACATAAAAACCCATACTAGAGAATACCTACGCTCTCTCCCCGGACTATTTGACTTTGATATACTCTCGAATATGGGATTCTCCTATAAAAATCATAGATCTCTAAATCCTTTTTCCAATAGTTCGATCGTGGATGGATCGAACTTACGATTCGCATTTTATGGCCAAAAATAATTTATGCATACCTCAATTGCCTGATGGTAGCTGAGCATTACTTGCCCAACAAGTCTGACCACCTTGCCAGCAGGTAAGGCTGGGCAGACTTGTCCTTTTATTCATTTAGGGTTTTCCTATATAAGGAAATCACGACCTCCTTTGAGAGGACCTTGATTTCAGTGGAGCAGATTTTTCAAAATGATCATATCACTTTCATTACATTCCTTTTAAAATTGCCTTAAATCACCACCATCATTCTACCAACATCATCCACGATCAAAATTCAGCCCATATAAGTGCTCAAAATATATTTCAAAAGTTCTTGAAGGTCCAAACTCCTTTCCATTTTAATAGCTCAATAAATTCCATTTTTCTTATTTTAGTGTTCTTAATATATTTCTAGGTTTTTTTCACTCATATGTACACTAATACTACTCTTTTATTACATATTATCTTCAAGTTTATATTTATAACCCCCCCAGCCCAAGAAGAGGGGTACACTATAATTCCCAATTTAGAGTTCTCATACATTTTTCTACACTTTTACCACATTTCACTTGTTTTTTCATAAATCAAAAGATTTAATTTAGATTCAGATTATGGTTTAGACCACAACCATGTTCTCATTATGAACTAGTGAACTTTGATGCCATTTTTGGCTATGTAGGTATCCTGAAGTAATTTTGGGATTAAAGTTCCTCCTTGCCTACTTTGTCTAGTTTATTCTCCATACATTATCTTTTCACTCATGTAGTTAGAATGTTCTACTTCTATAATTAGTTTTCTTGTATTGTCTCTTTAGAAGTCCCATATACATGTATACACATTTTCCATAATGATATTATGATTTCGAGGCATCTTTCATATTTTAGCCACTTTTACACATTCTTTTAGTATTTTATCTAGATCATATCCTTAGAAGGATTCATTCCCATCCTTTTCATGATATAAATATGATGACTTTAATCTTTCGAAATATACACACACTTACACACTCATGCATATTTACACTTTGCACAATTCGCACACAAGACACATTTTACATCTATGAACATGTTCATGCATCTAGGAGAAGGAGAAGATTTTGTAGCCCACGAGAGACTGAAAGGGAGGAGTGAGTGCCTAACACCTTCCTACTCCGTAACATAGTCTCTGAGCCCCCATATCACCTAGTTTTGCACTATTTATCTTTTATGTTATCTTTTCAGGTGTGGCTACCTCATTTTCATGTTTTGAATAAAATAGACTGGTGACTATGATCTATACACAATCACACACCTCAAATATCCATCTACTACCATTTGTATCATTTTGGACTGTTACCACAAAGAGCATGCTCATGTGAGCATCGATGCCCCATTCGGGTCTGGGAGGGCCACAACTTGACAAGGACCACTGCACCCCTTCCACTACCTTAGATGTAACTATCGATCTTTGAATTAATTACTCTCTTTACACCTTCAAGACCAAATCCCTATACAACTGTTTCATATAATAAATTGAGACCACTAAAGCCTCCGCCATATAAAGGGTTGGATGTGGAGGAGGCCTACGGTTCTACCATAGACTCTCCAGAGACATCCTCAAACACTTAATCAGGTCGTATATAAGGAAGAAATTACTTATACAAGGAGGGATGATTTGCTTTCAGCCCACCTGATTCAAGAGCATCCAAAAGAGATAAAAGTAAGTCTTATGGAGGCCCACGAACTAGACATATCAGTAATCACCTAACTACAACACGATTATCAGCTCACCCCACCGTGGCATAAACCAATGCTAGAAACTAACTCCATTCTCCATCAGTAATCAGACCAGTCATTCATAGATGCACCAAAGTCCATGTATGGTCAAAGTAAAAAGTTGTGTATACTAGGTGAAAAACGGAAAGGGTATATCTAATTGTAACCTCTCTACTAACCACATGTATAACATGAATTTCCTTGCATAAAGGTAGAGTGGTCCCCTTTTTAGTTATCAAGGCTATTGAACGTCCCCGTCATATGTTAGCAGTGGGATTATAATGATAACCCAACCAAAAGACTATGTTAGTCACTTCAGTGGCCGCACTCATGCCACCTGTCACTAGAAGTAACTTGGAAGTCGGGACTAAAACCACAACTTCAATGTACCTTGCGGATTGGACATCCTAATGGTGTACCGACTTAATCACCATAGATATGACAGTTCCCTCCCCACACCAATGGTCGAGAAGATGAAGGAGAAATGTGAAATAGTTGACCCAACACGTCCATAAGAGAATGAATGATAAAAATAAGGCATAGTGGCTGGAACATGGAGATATATACCTAGCATGGCAGAAAACTTCTCATAAGTTGGGCACACCTTATTTAGCCTAACGCAGAACATATGGTGCTCAGGGTATCAAAATTGCAGAGGGAACTCCTAAAGGCCCCATTTAATTAGACAATTGCTCCACAAAGAATCCAAGCACAAGTTAAACACCGCATAGTCAACCACATATCTTCTGAATGATCGATATATGCAAACTACCTCTCAGTCATGGGAATGACCATTTGAAGAAAGAAATTTGAAGCAAAGAAGAAAAAATTAGGAGTGGTGATTCTGAAAGACCACCTTAACCCCTTTTACATAGCCAAAGTTCTCCACAAGTCAACAAAGCAAATGAGCTACCGTAGTTAATACAAGAATAATTGTACCCATGCTGCAACAAGAGAGTACAAAAGGCTAAAAAACCAAGTACCTAACACTGACATGCCGATACCCCCAATTTTAGGGAATTTATCCTTTTCCTTTTTATCCATCGTTTTCCCAGAAAGATCCACTAATAAATGTTTTTTCACCTTAAAATTTTCCCGAACATTCTTTTTATATAAAAAAATCATAATTTTTCAAATACATTACATACTTTTTATCTCACAAGACCCTCAGTGGAAAATTAAAAGTGCACGTATAATCAACCACATAATCAAGATCATCAAATATAAATGCATCATTTCATATATATATATATATATATATTGCTTTTGATTTTCAAGTACAAATAAATAAAAATGATAAAAGAAGAAAGCAAAATTGTGGGACGCAACCTGAACTTTTCTCCTAACTCTACAATAAATCATCCATCAACGCCCACGGCGGGGATTCTTCTTGTAATGGAGAGAGGTATACCCTTCATTCTCAGAGCTGGAAAAGGAAGGAATGTTATCCTCAAAGACTACTAAGGGAGTACGATCATGAGTTAACGCTTGAATGTGTTTAGCCACCGAGCTGTGTGTGACACCCTGCCTAATTAAATAACGGGTAATCAGTCCTTTATTAAAATTAAATAGAATATATTAATTACTAATCACTGTCGAAATAAATTAATTACTAATTAATCACCTAATAATTAATCAAGCTAGTGTCAAATTTTAATCCTCGTTAATTATCATACAACAAATTGAATTAAATAATAAAATGCATTTAATCCACAAGATAAATAATGAATATCTGATTAATCAAATGAGACTGGATAAAACACTCCAGCAAAAAATCCCAACATAATAAATTTCTAAGTAAAACTGAATCCAATAAACTGAAATAAATGGGTACAATATCTCTGAAATGAGGAATAACTAGAAATAGGCGACATGCCCTAACTGAAGTAACTGTAACAGGAGTCTGAACAAATAAGAGTGGAGGCATCTAATATCGAGGACCTGCAACCTCCACAAAGGCTTCAGCACGTCAAGCGACAGAGAACTCCTAAGCTGGACGTCCCTGTGGCTGGACACCTAATATAATATGTATTAGAAAATAAATTTACAAGAAACGGGTCCGAGCCCGAGTAGAAAATAATTTAAAATATTTTAGCAAGTATTTAAAATGCTTAACAACAGATATAAATAAACATGTTAGTTTCCCCGGTTCTTACTTGGGAAACCTCACCTCTCAATTAGTATGCACGCCTAACGTACTTCTACCCAATTCTAGTTACTACTATCACAACTAACTAGCTCAAATACGTTAGCCCAAACTATTACTCATAGTGTCCACCCACATTTCTCTCGTAATGCATAATTGATTGTTATCATGACTATTTAACTCATGTAATAATTTATAATTAACAGTTAAATGTTCGTATGTTGAAACTATCTCAGATTTCACTGTCTTTATTATCTACTAAATTCACACAGTAGATTACATCACAAGTATATATATATATATATATATATATATATATATATATATATATATATATATATATATATATATATATATATATATATATATATATACGACACCTCTAGGCTTAGCTGCGGTGCATACATACTTTGCTATCAAGTCCCGATACATCTCGTACTAAATAAAGGACTAACGGTCCAGAATTACTCTTGAACCATAAATACAAACACATATACGTTGAAGGCGACAAAGTTCAAAGCCTTTGGACTACGCACATACCTAGCGCATCCAAATGACCGATCACACCATTGTTCACACAAATGATGCTCAATCCTAAGTTCTGTGCTCTAAGGTACGAGTCTAAGATCCCCCAAAATGGCACATCAGGATAAGACCGTCCACGACGCGAGAACCTCTTGTGATAGAAAGTATCGTAGGTATGGCCATTACACATAATTAATCATCGATAGGTATTCACACCACGCATGTGTGTGTGTGTATATATATATATATATATATATATATATATGATTCACACAGTTATATATATGCCAAGTATTTATGAGTCCATTCGTAATTTTTATGTCTCATATTAAATAGCTACCCCCTGCCATTTATTATTTTAACCATATGATTATACTTCTTGTCTCCTATATACTTGAATAGGTTCCTATTGGTGTCACCAGGTCCTTATAATTTTATGTTTCAATTTTGGGAACGTTTCATCACTATTTACAAATTCAAGGGCATTTTATACCTTTCTCAATTTATGCCTAAATTATTTAATCATTAGGACAACGTACTCCATTAAACTAGCTACGCGTGTTCACAAACGGTGCACAAATCTGAGTTCGTATGACCAATATATTCACTTTTGAAGTTTCTCCCAAAGAGTAGGTCATTTAAAATAATATAAAATAAAATACAATGCAATTCACCTTACCGCCCGCGCGCCTGGAACCGAACCCTCGGTCGACAGGTCCTTATAGATATGACGTACACTGCCTTATGGCAGGTGCATTTTTCCACCATTATCAACCCCTAAAACTCCAAGGTTCCTCTTCAAAGTCCCAAACGAAGATCCTAAACATTACACTAACATGTAGGGGTGATTTCTAACGTACAAGAATCCTTGAATCATCAATTTACATCAAGAAATATTATACTTTCCAATTTATTTATTTTCAAAACCCTAGTTCATCTTTTTGTTCAAGAACACATAAAAAGCCCAGAATTTCTACACATGTGAGCAACCTTAATTCATAATTTCGTTCTATATGCATTAGGAAGTTTAACCTACCACGAAAATTCATCCAAGAACACATTTTAATGCTCCAAATATGAACCTAATCACACATAATCATGTGAATATTCATCCTATACTAACATGGTTATCATACATGCCATAAATTTGTAAGTTTAAACACTTGCCTTAAAAAGTAGGTATGATCTGCTGTGGATGATGGGTATGGTTTTGGTTCTCTTCCTCCGATCTACGCAATGGCGGTGTTTGTGGTGCAATGGGTGAAAGAATGGTGGTTCTAGCCTTGGGGGTGACTCTCATTCCTCCTCTAATGGCCTTTGTGTGTTTCAAAAGTTTCTAACCCAAATTCCCTTCTCTTATTAGAGGATATACACTTAGGAAATTCGTGGGTATTATTTCTCCAAAAACGCAATTGACCAAAATATCCCTCCGGGGCGCCGGTTTGGCCTAAAAGTGCTCAAGGACCCAAACTAAACTCCCAGGTAGACTTTTTCGACTGTTTCGACCCTTCCGGACACATTGGCGCACTCGAAATGATAATTTGGATGACTTAAAAACAATTCAATTTTTATTTCATTAAATTGAGTCCCGACACGACTGGCACGCGCGTCCCTACTAGATTATTGTAATTTGTCATATTTTTCACTCATGACAACTTTAATATATCCGTGATCATTTATTACTCGTTCACCAAGTAATATTCCATATAATTCACATAAAAAATATTAATCATTGTCTCGCTAATTAATATTTATTTTTATTCCAGATTAATTTCTCATTTTAAATTAAATTAATCCCATAATTAAATATCATTAAAAAATACGGGTTGTTACATAATTCCCCCCCTATGACATAATTTCATCCCCAAATTCGAAAGAAAAATTTAAATATACCCGAAGTAAACAAGTCTGGATATTTCTCATGCATCTCATCCTTGCGCTCCCAAGTAGACTCCTCGACATTATGATGTTCCCACTGGACACGCACAAGTGGAACTACTTTCGACCTCAACTTCCTCTCGCTATGGTCTAAGATAGCCACCAGTCTCTCCTCGTATGAACTATCGGGCTGCAAGTCAATCTCCTCTAACGCAATATGAGTTTAATATAACTCATCACGGAGATACCTCCTTAACGAAGAAATATGGAACACATTATGAATACTATGCAAATGCTCCGGAAACCCAAGTCTATATGCCACTGGCCCAATCCGTTCGATGATAGAAAATGGCCTAACATACCTTGGTGCCGATTTCCTTTCTTCCCGAATCTCATTATCCCATTCATAGGCGATACACGTAGCAATACTTGGTCACCCACACTGAACTCTCGAAAGAACCTCTTAGCATCGACATAGCTCTTTCGTCTGTCCTGGGCTACCCGTATGCGACTTCAAATCATCTCAATCCTGGACGAAGTATCTTGAATCAACTCCGATCCGATTAGCTTGTTGTTCCCCACCTCTAGCCAATAAGCATGAGAACGATAAGGCCTACCGTACAATGCCTCAAATGGAGCCATGTCAATAGTAAACTGATTGGAGTTATTTTACGCGAACTCCACCAGTGAAATGTAATACCCCGTAATTTTATTGATTATTATTTAAAGGATTAATTAAATTAAATGAGAATTAATTGGGAATTAATCCGGATATAAATACTAGCGAGATGTGAGTTGGTATTTGATTATGATGTTAAAATTGAAAATTTCACGAGTAATGAAAATATTAAAATTGTCGCGAGGCAGAAATACGACAATTTGGAAATTTAGTTGGGACGCGCGTGTCAGTCGCGTAAGGAATAAAATTATTTGAATTAAAAAGTGAATTATATTTTTATCAACCGAATAGTCATTTTGAGTGCACCAACGTGTCCGGAAGGGTCGAAATAGTCAGAAAACACTAGTCGGGGGTTTAGTTTGGATCCAGGGGCATTTTTAGGCCATACCGGCAACCCAAAAGGGTAGTTTGATAATTTTAAAAATAGGGGAATTAAAATCCACGAATTTTAGAGGTTAATTTTATTATAGTGATGAAACCATTAAGTCCATTATCAACATTTATCAAGTAGTGGGCTACGGGAGTTAAAGGGAGAGTCCTAAGAGGTTCCAAAAGAAACCCTAGCCACCATCGCCATCTTTGGGAGAAATCTGTAGAGAGAAAGAGGAGAATCAACCTTCATCCTTCGACATCAAATCATTACATCTAAGGCAAGTGGTTTAATTACATAAATTCAAGTGAATGTTTCCTCCATGCTTAGAATTAAATATATATATATCTTGTATAAAAAGTTTGATGAAATCCCATGAAATTGGAGATAGAAATCGTAATCCTATATGAGGACCGCATGTAGAATAAGTTATGGAAGAATTTCATATCCAAAATATATCTATTGATGATTTAAAACCGGATTTATAAGAAATAGTTGTAGACATTAAATTCTGTGTTCATGTTTATAGGGTTTGGGACAAGATTTGGGAATTATGATGATTACTTGTTGATCTAGGAGGTATTGATCCCATACGTATGTTAAAGAGTGACCTAGGAGGACTTAGTGTAGATTAAACACATTAAAACTTAGTTTGGATGATCATAGGTTGGATTTAGAAAGGAGAAAAAGGAAGAAAATCAGATTTTGCAGATTTCTGGGCATGTTCTGCCATCTCATTAGAAGACCTGCCCAGGTCGTTCGAACGACCTCGTTCTAACGAGTTTCTAACGAGATGATAGTATCCCTTCTAACGAGTTGGTAGTTCATTCGAAGCCTTTCATTCGAACGACACTCGTTCGAACGACCTCGTTCGAACGAGACTTCTAACGAGTCGACAGAATGGCCTTTTAGGCCTGATTTTATTTCAAATGTTTTATAGACTTAATTAACGAAGAATTAACCTTCACTTATTGACTAGTGGGTATAATTGTGAGGATTTGGGGTACGTTGAGGAGTAGAACTTAGAATCTTATAGTAGACCGGATGATAATTGTGGATTTGGAAATGAGTACCTAATTACGACGTGAGAAGAGTTGACAACTCTAATGCATTTAAAATAGGAACTTATAAACGTATAACAGTAAATGATGGGATAAGAACGAGAAGTATACCTCTATTAATATACTGAAATATCTAAGAAGTGTGAATGCTTAGTATATGTGGTTATCTGTGTATAACATACCTACCATGCTTGCTATCACGGGAGGTCGGCGTTCGATTCAGGACCATCTAATCTTTGTGTGCCTACGGGGGGGATTTAGATTGGTACCTCAAGGACATAGGTCAGAGAAGGACTTATTGAGAAGATAATAAGTCTGCTGATCATGGGAGCGTAGGTATGTGCGTGACCCATGTGATGTGAACTATGTTCGCCTCCACTATGTGTGTTTGTTACTTGTCAAAACGGTTCCTGAGAGATTAGGAAGACGTGATCCTTATGTACGTGATGTACCGGGATTGGATAGCAGAGTATGTGCGCACCGCAGCTTAGTCTAGGGGTGACAGTATTGTATAATTCTAAGAAGATTGATGCAATGAAATATTGATGTGAACTGTCTATATAAGTGCAAGTGTGAATTAATGTTGCATCGTGTAGAATTAAAAATGGGAAAACGCTTAGAAATTGTTATGATTAATTCCAAGAATTAAATGAAAGTAAAATTCCCAGTTTATATAAAGGCATCGGGAATTAAACCATGATTAGTTTAGTAAACACCAAATATTGAAGTGGACTAGTTTGATAGTATAATAACTAGATTTGGTTACGGATACGTTAGGAGTGCACAGATAGTCGAGAGGTGAGTATTTCATGTGAGAGCACATCCTAACATGTATTTTGCATTCATTGTTTAATGTGTTAAAACACTTGCTATATTTTAAACTATTTTCACACTCGGGCTCTTACCTGTTTGCTTCCAAATATATTTGCTTGTAAAAACCTTTTAGGTGCCCAGCCACAAGGACACCAAGTATAGGAGTTCCATTCAGGTGACGTACTGTAGCTGCTGTGGAAGTTATAGGACCTTGACAGTAGACGCCTCCACTTTTGATCTTGACTCTATGTTATCAGATTTTTCTCATCTGTTGGTCATGTCGCCCCATTTCTTTTAGACACTTTATTTATCCAGTTATATCATATTTTTGGGTTGTAATTAATTTAGTGATGCAGACTTAGTATTTGTTTATTCCTGTATTTGGATTGTTGTGATGAGTATCCCTCCAGACCCATTAGTATTTTATGGTTATTCCATTGTCATTAGGTTGTCGTGGTTATGTTAGCATTTCATAATTTAATTATTGTATGTTAATCGGATTTAATTAAAATTGACAACTCACTTTTTAAATATTAGGTGGCTAGTAATTGTTAAAATGTTTTCGACAGTGATGCTATGAACTGAACCAACTTGACATTTTTTATTAATTTAATAAAGGAGTAGCTACCCGGTATTTAATTAGTCGGGGTGTCATATGAAAGATCCCAACCTCCTTCAAAATCAAGGATACACATCCACATCATATCCTGTAAAATCTGATTGGTCCTCTTCGTCTACCCATCCATCTGCAGGTGATATGCCGTACTCAACCACAACTCAGTACCTATAGCCTCATGAAAACTCTCCCAAATTGAGACATGAAAGTCTTATCCCCGTCGGACACGATATCTAAAGGTACTCCTTACAACAGCACTATCTTGGCGACAAAAATCTGGGAATAGTGTCCTGAATTATAATCAGTCTGAACCGATAGAAAGTGAGCTACCTTGGTTAGTCGATCCACTATTAGCCATATGAAATCATGACCTCTTTGTGAAGTGGGCAACCTGGTAATGAAATCCATGTAAATACTCTCCCATTTCCACATAGAGTTCTCTAACAGCTGTAGCAACCCTGCTGGCCTCTGGTGGTCCACCTTTACTAACTGGCAGGTGGGAAAATTCTAGACAAACTCGATAATGTCTCTCTTCATCCGACTCCAGTAATACTGTAACCTCATATCCTAGTACATCTTATCCCCGCCAGGATGTACCGCAATTCTGGATCCATGCAACTCTGACATCACTGCGTGTCTCAAGTCTTCCCCCTCAGGAATAATTGGTCTCCCGTTAAAGCGCAAGCCTCCCTTCAAACTCACTGAGTAAGACTATGCTCCCTCAGCAAGGAGCTTTCTGATCTGCTCCTGATAAAATGGATCTGCTACCTGTGCCTGTACCACTCTCATGACAATCTCGGGTGTAACGATAATAATTGACATAAATGATCGGTCAACAGAATCCTGATGTCCCAACTCCTTCCAATTCGCTTTCCATCTCTCGTCCACCTCGCCTACTGGATTACGACTCAACGCATATGCTACTACGTTAGCCTTTCTTGGGTGGTATTGGATATCGAGCTAAATATATGCCAGCTAAATATAATCCTTCACAAATTCAAGCTACCTCCGCTGGCATATATTTAGCTCTCTCTGAGTGAACAGGTACTGTAGTGACTTGTGATATGTGAATAGGCGAAACCTCACCCCATTAAGTAATGTCTCCAAGCCAGCAGAGCAAACACGACTGCTGCTAACTCCAAGTCGTGGGTGGGGTAACTCCTCTCGTGAGGCATAAGATTGAGGGAAGCATAAGCTATAGTCTGGTCCTCCTGTCGAAGTACACCTCCCAGTCCTTATAGGGACACATCAGTGTATACGCGATACTCCACTCCCAACCTGGGTAATGCGAAAGATGGTGATAATGTTAACTTGTCCTTCAGCTCATCAAAAGCCAACTGACAAGTATCATCCCAAATGAACGGTACCCCCTTACGAGTTAAGTTCGTCAACGGGCTCGCATTCTTCGAGAATCCATGAATAAACCGTCTGTAATACCCGACTAACCTCAAGAAACTGCGAATCTCGGTCAGTGTCGTGGGCTATACCCACTCCCTCACTGCTCACACCTTGCTAGGATCCACTGATATCCCCCTATCTGATACAATATTCCCCAAGAACTGTACTTCCCTCAGACAGAATCCACATTTCTCATACTTAGCGTAGAATTAATGCTCACAAAGTGTCTGCAAAATTTGACACAGATGCTCGGCATGCTCCTCCTCGGTCTGGGAATAAATTAGGATGTCATCTATGAAGACAATGACAAACTGATCTAAGAACTCTCTGAACATCTAATTCATTAAGTCCATAAACACAGCTGGAGCGTTGGTTAGCCCGAATGGCATAACTCGAAACTCGTAAGATCCGTGCCTCATCAGAAATGCTATTTTAGACACATCCTTCTCTCTGATCCTCAACTGATGGTGCCCTGATCTCAAGTCTATCTTAGAGAAGTAGGAAACACCTCTTAAATGATCAAATAAGTCATCAATTCGGGGCAGTGGATATTTATTCCGCATCGTGACTTTATTTAACTCCCGGCAGTCAATACATAATCTCAAAGACCCATCTCTCTTCTTCACAAACAGCACTGGAGCACCCCAAGGTGAGGTACTCCTACAGATAAGTCCCTGTCCCAAAATCTGCACGATCTGGTCTCGTAACTCCCTCATCACCACATGATCCATACGATACAGTGTGCGAGCTATTGGCTGAGTGCCCAACATCAAATCTATCACAAACTTTATCTCCCTACTAGGCGATAAATTCGGTATCTCCTGGAACACATCGAAGAACTCACAAACAACGGGAATCAAATCTAAGTGAATAACCAACTCCTTAGAGGTCTCCTCCTCTATATAATACAAGTGGGTGGACAGCCTCCCTCGGGATGAGGCATTGCCACCAAAAACATCTCGTGACCTGGTATGCCAAACACGATGCTCCTACTATAACAATAAATCATGGCCCTATACGCGACTAACCAATCCATGCCAATAATGGCGTCATACTCTAACATATCTAACACAAGCATATCAGTAGGTAAAATGAGTCTCCCAATATCTCTGCTAACATCCTGACATATAAAGAAAATAAGAGTGCCATTCCCTAACGGTGAGTCTACACATGTAACTGTACTATCGGTTGTGTCTAATAGTCTTGCGGCTCGTGCAAATATAGTGGAAATAAAAGAGTGTGAGTCCCCCGTGTCAAACTAAATACACCCCAAAGTCCCCTAGATAGAAAACATACCCTCGATTGTGAGCGGTGCCCGAGGAACTGCTGCCTGGTGGACGTTATATATACGCCCATACTGTAACTGTCCCTGCTGAGGTGGGATGGCAGGAATGGCAGGTAGTGCTAGCATCTGTGGTGGCACTGGAAGGGATGAGGGAAAGATAGGCCTCTAGGGCTCTTGGTGAGCACCCTGATGCTGTGGAAACTTGCCCTTGTCGGGGAAATCCTAACATTTGTGGTCATTCTTTCCACATATAAAACATTGGTCCGTAAAATTCCCTCATCTCTGCCCCTGTTGACCTCGACCCTGCTGGCCGTTGCCACCCCTCCTTGGCCCTGATGGACCTGATGTCCCTGATGGCCATGTTGCCCCTGATGGCCCTGATGGACATTTCTATAACCACTCTAACCTTGTCTGAAACCTTCGAATCAAAAACGCTTAGCAGAATCTCCCTACTGGGAACTCTGCTCACCCTGACTGGACTGACCCTGAGTTGATTGTACCTCATTAGCACTGCCTCCCCCAGTCCTACCCTGCTGGCTGGACTCTTCTGTTCGCTTACTTCCCTTAACATGGAAGCGGTGGTCCTGACAATGTAGCAATGCAGCATTTAACACATCGGTGTAAGTCTTCAAGGAAAGATTACCCAGAAGATGTTGTCTGATCCTCTAAGTAAGTCCATCAGTAAATAATTGTATCTTCTTCTCCTCAGTTGGTACCTCTTCTGTCACCAGATTAGTCAGCCTCGTAAACTCCTACTCCTACTCTGCAACAGTCTTCCCTTCCTGGGTGAGGTTTAACAATTTATGCCTCACCTCAATCTGGACGATGAATTGGAAATATTTGCGATCAAACCACACCCAGAAATCCTGTATAGTCATGTTGTCTCGCTCCTCTGCGATGGTAGTGTACTCCTACCACTAAAATGCCGCCTCGACTGGCTTAAACATGGTTAGTATATATTTTTGTACCTTCATGCACTATTACATCATCAGGTGCCTCTGGATATCTTTATTCCATTGGTTGGCTGCAACAACATCGAAACTCCCCGAAAACTCCGGAGGATGTGCCCTTTGAAAGGCATCCCTAACTCGCTCTTAAGCAGAAGGGAACACATATGCTTGGGCTTGTGCCACTGCCTGCACCTGGGGTGGGTCCTTCTATACTACAACTAATGCTTCATTTACCGACTGTGTAACTATAGCGGCAACCTCTGCAGCATTTAGGGTACCTTGGGCCAGAGTTGGCTGAGGCTCTGGCTGGGCATTCCTGGTGACCCGTGGTGCACGTCGCATCTGAAACGAGAAATAATTTTATAAGTCCTCAGTTCAATAAATCTTAAAATAGCTAAAGACGTACACATAATCATGAATACAAAAATCCTAATAATAGGGCTCAACATCAAAGAATGCTAAGTTGAAAGCGTAACAAGCCTTTCAAATCCTAAAGACTGTAGAACCTGATGCTCTGATACCACCTGTAACACCCCGCCCTATTAAATATCAGGTGATCAGTCCTTTATTAAAATTAAACAAAATAAATAGTTGGTCCATTCTTAGAATCACCGTCGAAACACATTAATTACTAATCACCAAATAAATAATTAAGCTAGTGTGAAATTTTAAACCTTGTTAATTATCATACAACAAAATGAATTAAATAATAAACTGTATTTAATCCCCAAGATAAATAATGAATATCTGAATAGTCAAATGAGACTCGATAAAACACTCCAGCTAAAAATCCCAACATAATAAATTTCTAAATAAAACTGAATCCAACAAACTGAAATAAATGGGTAAAATTTCTCTGAAATAAGGAATAACTAGAAATGGGCGATATGCACTAACTGAGGTAACTGCAACAAGATATTGAACAAATAAGAGTGGACCCGTCTAATATCGAGAACTTACAACTTCCACAACAGTTGTAGCACATCAAGCGGTAATGAACTCCTAAGCTGGACATCCCAGTGGCTCGACACCTAATATAATATGCGCAAGAAAATAGATTTGCAAGAAACGGGTCAGAGCCCGAGTAGAAAACAGTTTAAAATATTTTAGGAAGTATTTAAAATTCTTAACAAAAAATATAAATAAACATGTTAGTTTCTCTGGCTCTCACTTAAGAAATCTCACCTCTCAATTAGGGTGCTCACCTAACGTACTTCAACCCAATTCTAGTTACTACTATCACAACTAACTGGCTCAAATACATTAGCCCTTTTTAAACTATTATTCATAGTGTCCACCCGCATTTCTCTCGTAATGCATAATTGATTGTTATCATGTTTATTTAACTCATGAAATAATTTCTAAGTAACTGATAAGTGTTCACATACTTAAACTATCTCAGATTTCACCATCTTTATTAGCTACTAAATTCAAAGAGTAGATTTCATCACAAGTATATATATATATATATATATATATATATATCATCACTATATAGTATATATACGAATACGACACCCCTAGGCTCTGCTGAGGATCATACATATCAAGTCCCAGTACATCTCATACTAAATAAAGGACTATCGGTCCAGAATCACTCGAACCATAAATACAAACACATATATGTTGGAGACGAACATAGTACTAAGCCTTTGGACTACACACATACCTAGAGCATCCAAATGGCCGGTCACATCAAATAATGCTCAACAATAAGTTTTATGCTCTGAGGTACGAGTCTAAGATCCCCCAAATGGCACATCAGGATAAGACTGCCCACGACGCGAGAACCTCCCGTGATAGCAAATATCGTAGATATGCCCATTACACATTATTAATCATCGATAGGTATTCACACCACGCATATATATATATATATATATATGATTCACACAGTTATATATATGCCAAGTATTTACGAGTCCATTCGTAATTTCTATGTGCCATATTAAATATCTACCCCCCTCGCCATTTGTTATTTTAACCATAGGATTATACTTCTCGTTTCCTATATACTCGAATTGGTTCCTGTTGGTCTCACTAGGTCCCTATAATTTTATGTTTCAATTTTGGGAACGTTTTGTCATTATTTACAACTTTAAGGGCATTTTATACCTTTCCCAATTTATGCCTAAATTATTTGATCATTATGACAGTGTACTCCATTAAACTATCTACGCATGGCCGTGAACGGAGCCCAAATCCGAGTTCGTATGACCAAGATATTCACTTTTGAAGTTTCTCCCAAAGAGTGGGTTACTTGTTTTAAAATAAATAAATAAATAAAATACAATGCAATTCACCCTACCGCCTGTGCGCTTGGAACCGAACCCACGGCTGACCGACCTTGGGACCTCGGTCGACCGGTCCCTACAAATATGATGCACACTGCCTTACGGTTCATTTTCCACCATTATCAACCCCTAAAACTCCAAGGTTCCTCTTCAAACTCCCAAACGAACATCCTAAACATTACATTAACATGTAGGGGTGATTTCTAACGTAAAGAATCCTTGAATCATCAGTTTACATCAAGAAATGTTATACTTTCCAATTTATTTCTTTCCAAAACCCTAGTTCATCTTTTTGTTCAAGAACACATACGAAACCCATAATTTCTACACATGTGAGGAACCTTAATTCATAATTTCGTTCTACATGCATCATGAAGTTTAACCTACCATGAAAATTCATCCAAGAACATATTTTAATCCTCCAAATATTAACCCAATCTCTACATAATCATTTGAATATTCATCCTATACTAACATGCTATAAATTTTCAAGTTTAAACACTTGCCTTCAAAAGTAGGTCTGATCCGTTGTGGATGATTGGTATGATTGCGTTCCCCTTCCTCCAATTTATGCAACGACGGTGTTTGTGGTGCAAGAATGGTGGTTCTAGCCTTGGGGGTGACTCTCCTTCCTCCTCTAATGGCCTCTGTGTGTTTCATAAGTTTCTAACCCTAATTACCTTCTCTTATCAGATGATATACACTTAGGAAATTCGTGGGTATTATTTCTACAAAAATGCAACTGACCAAAATACCCCTCTGGGGTGCTGGTTTGGCCTAAAAGTGCCTCGAGACTCCAACTAAATCTCCGGGTAGACTTTTCTGATTATCTCGACACTTCCAGACACATTGGCGCACTCAAAATGACCATTTGGATGACTTAAAAATAATTCATTTTTTATTTCATTAAATTGAGTCCCGACACGACTAACACGCGCGTCCCGACTAGATTATTGTAACTTGTCCTATTTTTCACTCGCGATAACTTTAATATATTCGTGATAATTTATTACTCATATACTAAGTAATATTCCATATAATTCACATAAACAAATATTAATCCTTGTCTCGCTATTTAATATTTATTTTTATTCCAGATTAATTTCCCATTTTAAATTAAATTAATTCCATAATTAAAAATCATTATAAAATACGGGGTGTTACACTATGCAATCCTGAATGTGTCGCACCTAAGAAGTCCACACAGATACCATATTCGAAGAGAGACAAGAAGGGACATCAGATTCAGTAAAAAAAAACACAATCCAGAATTTAGAGATCAAGAAAAAGAAGGTGAGTAAACCAACCCCTATCTGACCATCTTCCAATGAAAAATGAGGAAAAACCTTTAACTCAGCTTGTGGGCGATGAGGAATCTCCACCATGTCCTTCCCTTCCACCTATATATACCGAAAAGACAACCCATACCAACACAGTAGAGGGGGATCCAATACCCTAGCACCTCTACCCAAGGCTTGGCTCGATGACCCATGTACTTCGCTGCCTCCTATCCTTACCTTCGGAGGTGGCGCTCTGTCCATGCCCTAAATATAGAATAACATCAACCAACTTGTCATGAAATCAAAGTAGCCACGCAGTGCTACTGTGTTTGTATAGATCGAATAGTGCTTCCCTATCATAGCTACCACCCTTTCTTCTTCATACATCCTCTCTAGGTACCATATATAGACCAGATGATTCTCTGATGGGACCTCTATTTTCCCTACCATAACCTCCCAAACCACCCACTCTCCTAGGCACAGTCATACTTGAAGTCATACGATAGTAATTGTCACATTTGAGTATGAAACCCGATAATATCCACGTCCTCTATCGATTGATCCTAGGAAAATAACGATACCTTCCCAAAGAAATCCAATCATAAAAAATTCCATAAAAAATAACAATTAAGAAAAATCCAAAAATCCAAAAGTAATGATAATAACAAACCCGAGTGCCTATGGGAGTGTTTAGGACCCTCCTCACATCCTTGAGGACGACAGTGTCTTAGAAGCCATGTTCTCCTTCCTCCACCTCATCATCCTAGGATATGCGTTGGCCTCTAACTCATTTAGACGCATTAATTGGGTGTTATACCTGATCACCTCATGAAACCATACTTGGAAAATAAAAAAAATTAAAAAAATATAACAAAACTCCATAAATAAAGAAATTAAAAGGTACAAAAGTTAAAATACCTCTAAAAAATATCGCGTCCCTAGGACAATAATAGCGACATAAGGAATCTAAGGCTGCATACAACGACGCCAATGTCAAACTCCCTCGTCATATAAACGAATCTATGTGAAATCCCGCATTAATGACAAAAACCACAAATGGACGTCACCGCTGCTATTTGATAGCAATTTACTCCTTAGAAAGAATAAGAAAAAAGGTGCAAAATCTTCCACACTTGCAGCGCATCTATCACATGCACCAATCGGCCCATCAGAGCCTCCTACAGGTCTGGTACACTCACCTGCTCTTCTTAGACGACTCGATCCACCAACCCTAGCTCTGTATCTATCACCTCGCTCCTAAAGTGGAGAGATAGGCTCACCATCATTTGCATCCCCTTGCACAACAAGCCCAAATTTGGTAGACGTCCGCTAACATAACCGTCATCACTCCCACTCTGAAGTGAAAGGTATGGGTGGTATCCTCCCACCACTCTCCCAAAGCACACAAAACTGCTGAACCCACCAAATCTACAAAACCCATGCCCAAAACCAGGCATCAAACCTGCTTAAGAAGATACTCCCAGACTCTCTTCACCCTAGTCGACCCCCAAACCCGAATAACCGAATAAGATATCCTTACCTGCACAACACCCCCTAATGATTTCAAAAATATTCTCTAGAATTCAAAATAATAATAAACTTAAACCAAAATGGAAAAAAATGTAAAAGGAAATACTTACATACCTGCTAGGGTTCAACACGATATCTAAATGGTGAGTCAAGGGCTCCCTCATGAGAACTCGCTCGTCCTCCATTGGCCTAACATTGTGATACACATTCTCTACCCCGCATGACTCACCCCATGGGTAACTAACACGATGTTATCACATTAGTCATCATGTGTCACATTTGCAAAGGCCATTTCTTCAAAAATTTGATACAAATAGTTAAAACGACTTTTCTTATAGAGAATAAGAGTTAGATTGCAAGAGAAAGTTATTATAATGAAGGTTGCCCTCGCCCATTTTTATAGATGGCTAAGGGGTTTACCGATCGTCACCTCCTTTGGCACTCCTACCACCAGGTTACCCTTGGAGATCCATGTAATCCTTCAAGTTTGTCCACCTGCCAGTAGGCAGAGGTCAAACCTAGCCGGCACGCACCCTTCCTCAGATTTCATTACAAAAGTCCTCAATTTTTTTAAAAAATGCTCTAAAAAATCCCTCAAAAATCACAATAGATTTAAAAAATCATAAAAACTCAAAAGACACAGAGAAATGCACACTTATTATAAAATTATCAAGATTCAAGATTACAACAACATTACTAAATCATAAAAAAATATCCAAAAATATCGAAAGTATTAGTCATCTCTAAAAAAATCTCATATCATCGCAAAGACATTTTATACTCCTTAGGTCATCAGAATAGACTTAGGCCCTCAAAATTAAGCCGCGATACCCGTATTGGTTGCACACACTGTATAAGTCCTTAAAATAGACACTGGACTCAAATCTAGGCCGTGATCCCTATATTAGATGTGCACACTCTTTAGGTTCTCATAATAGACTTTGATCCCTCAAAATTAGGCTACGGTCCATATTTTTATTGTACACACTCTTTAGGTCCTTCTATTTAGGCCCCGATCCCGATATTGGTCGTACGCACTCTGTAGGTCCTCTGAATAGAACTTGGCCCTCATAATTAGGCCACTACCCTTTCATATACTACCTAGATCCCCAGAACCAGAATTTAGCCCTCAAAATATGAACACTACCCTCTCATATACTAACTAGGTCCTCGTATTCAGAACTTAATCCTCATAATCGGGCCATTACCCTTGCATACACCACCTAGGTTCTTTCAGCATTTTTATCCCCCTAGGCCATTATAATCAATCAACAATTTCCATAACGCATTCTACAAGCCCTCTAAATTAGGCCACAATACCTACCCCATGTTCTCTAATCCCTATGAATCAAGTCATAATCCCCACCACAATCCTTATACATTCAAGCCCTCTAAATCAGGCTATAGCCCTCATAGTATCGAGGTCCTCAAAATTAAACCTCAAACCTCAGAATTGAACCTTACACCTCAACATGTTCTTAACTCACTTTAGACTCTTAATAAATCCTCAATCCTCCTTCCAAATACCATTCCCAACCACAGTTGTGATACATTGGGAATCAACATTCACAAACTCCATCGGGTATCTACTTTTTGATGGCCTTTTGATTATCCTAAGATCTCCCATTGAGGGTATCTATAGACACCTTATTATAGCGGCCTACACTCCTTCATAGGGTCCAAAAAAATTCCTTTCAATATCGGACCCCAGTTTCTCCTTAAAACCCTAATAAAAAAAATAATGCTCTCCCCGAGCCCCATTTGACTTTGGTCAAATCTTGAACTCGATAGTCCTCTATAAAAAAATCATAAAGATATGAATACTCTTTCCAATGGTACCAGACGTGCGTGAATTGGACTCATGGTTCATAAATTATAGCCAAAAAACCATTTATGCCTGCATATAGGCAGGCTGGGCTTACTTCATCAGCAAGTCAGGCCGCCCTACCGGCATGCAGGTCTAGTACCCTATTAGCTGGCACCCTAGAGGAAAGAATTATCCTTTTCACCTTTAGGCTTTATTTATATAAGGAAACACTTACCTAATTTGCAAAGGACCTTGATTCTTGTGGCGGCAACCATTTCGAATTTAGTATACATCACTTCCACCACATCCCCTCATACATTATCTTATATCACCTTACCCCACCTTCAACCACCACTCCACCACCATCATCCATACATCAAAAGTCGGCCCACAAAGTGATAAAAACAGAAATCAAAAGTTCTTTTAGGTCCAATACATTTTTTATTTTATTTGTTCCATAAATGACATTTCGCATACTTTAGTGTTCTTATTTTTATTTCTAGCTGTTGCATTATACTTTTATCACTAATTCTATTCTTTATATATATATATATATATATCAAAGTCTATTTTCATAAAAAAACTTAAAAAGGGGGTTTACACCATGATTCACAATTTAGAGTTTTCTCATATTTTTCTACTCTTTCACCACACTTCCCCTACTTTTCACATATAAATAAGATACACTATAGATTTGAATTATTAGTTAGACCCTAACCTTACCCTTGTTACTAACTACGTGGACTTCGATGCTATTTTAGATACGTATGCATCCCAAAGTCATTTTGGGATTCAAGTCATTTCTTACATATTTAATTTAGTTTACATTCACATATTTGCATTTTAGTTATGTATTTACCATTTTTTTTACTCATGTAGTTAGTTTTCTTACATTTATCATCTGCAAGAGGGGATTAATGATAAGCCTCTCATTTAATTATTAATTGAGGTTAGAGATGATTAATATTAATAAAAGTCCACGTGCTTATTCGACTGGAGTATTATTACGTCGTCGAACATATCACGCGTATTTGTGTATTATTTACGTATTAACTAGACAATTTTCTAGTATTGAGAGTTTTGAAATATGTTATGGGACACATGCCATTTAAAATAAGACATGTGTCACCGCAGGTTATTTGACATGTGACGATCCACTTGGGTTGGTTTTGCTATAAATATGCCTCACCCCCATACATTTTAGAGGGCTTCTTGGGAGAAAAGAGTTTTCTTATCTTATGAGTTTTTAGAGAGTTTTAGAAAATAGTTTTGGAGAAGAGTTTTGAGATGAGTTTCTCCACCTTTCACCTCTCGAGTTCCACCATAATGAGTTTTTCGATGAATAGTACGAACCCACAAATTACGCTGACTTTGATTCCGACTACAATGGATACGTTGGCACAACCGAAGTTGCTCAAGTCAAACACGTGCTAAAATCCAATATTTCTCCAAAATTAGACTACTCTCTTACATTTGGCGACTCTGCTGGGGAGGTATTCGTGACTTTTATCGTGTAATGCCTCATTCGTGCTCGAAAAAGTGAATGGAGACAGAGAAAAGAGGTTAACAATACGACTTCTGCTCAAACATTAATGAAAAAAATAAGCAACTTCATCCGAGATAAGTATCTGATTTTCCTACTTACAATATCTCCTGCCTTGCATCAAAATTTCATCATATTTTATATATAGCATCAGTCAGATGTCTTTGATTGAAAAAAAATGATTGACATTTATATCTTTACTTGTGATTGTATATTGTGTTTGGCAAGAATTGATAAGATATATGAATGTTTCAAAGAATTTGATAAAATTTATGAAAGAAAACATGATCGCACATAGTTTTAATTGTATTTGTGCTTGATAAATACCTACTGATCGAGGGAGTAGCACGACGTTAATATCTATGATTGAAGAAGTAGTCAGCGTGTTAATGTCTATAAAAGAAAAAGGTGCATGTTGGATACTGATATACGTTGTCAACATTAATTCATTGTACCGTTTGTCAAAAGAAAATTTATTACATGTCAGCAAAGTATATATTACACAATTTATAAAATGTAAACGTGTTTCTAAAGTCTGCTGCTTGTGTAGTCCTTTCCATTTGACAACTATTGTAAATTTGACAGCTATTGTAAAAAAGTTAAAAGTACATATAGGTTTTGGTTTTGTCAGATACCATCTAAAACTTTGACAGACTTAGTTTTGAGCCAATTGACCAAACGTGAAGTTACAAAATAAAACAAAGATTGATCAGCCTGCTCCGGCTTTAATATAGGGACATATACCAAATAGTCCCTCGGACATTTTTTAATACCCATTTAATCCAAATTTTTTTATTTTACCTCAAAAAGTCCTTTGCCACATATTTTGGAGAGGGAGTGTCGCTGGCGCGGACCTCTAAAAATAAGAGGATATTGAGTGCTTGAAGGACTAAATGGGTTAAATTAAAAATATGTGTCCTTTTTAAAAAATATATATTTATAGTAGGGACTATTTAATAATTGACCCTTTAATATTTGCCTTTTTGGGAGCTCCGTCATTTTTAGTGAAGCTCCATCATCAGACCTTCATTGAACAGTTTGTCTCCATTACCCAGACCCAGTTAGTTTATCTCCGATGGATCTGTGTCATTTTCGGTGAAGCTCCAACAAATCGCACGCTGTATAGAAATCGCTCTGGCAAGAAAAAGCTACCTAATTAAATCACCTTTCTTCTTAGCCCCTTTCGACCACCACACTTGAGGCTCTGTCATCAGTAGAGGGAAGAGGAAGAAATTAATTAGATCATTTTGGAGTTACTCAAAATCGATTTAACATGATTGTCAACAAAACTCAAAAACTGAGTTACTGTAGGCTTTCACCTAGGAATTAGCCGATTAGACTTGGGGATTTGAAACTTACTTCTGCCATGAGAGGCAAAATCTGACTCACTTTGGTTGTATCAACCCAAATCGACGCACCTGGGTATCCATCAACCCACCATAGGTGGGTACAAATAGTTTGTCCTTTTTATCAACCCACCACTGATTTTAAAAACGCGGTGCCCACAAACCAGATGCCGGAGATCGTGATGACGACGACTGAAGGGACGACGATTTTAAACACCCTCCAATGGGTTTTGATAATTTCTTATGGTAGGACTTGGGGGAGTGGTGTGATCGTCTGATGGTTTGGAGAGGGTCAGTGGAGAAGGAAATATAATGGGTTACTGTGTTATTTGAACTTTAATATGAAGTTAGTGATGTTTGGACAATTTCAAAAGTGAGCCAAGGGACCTTTTCTTTGAGTATGCAAACTTTAAATCCAAGTTAAGATGTGTACACTGACAGAACTATCATTACTGTCACTTTTCCTTTCACTCAGAGGAAGCATACTCTATGTGTGTGTTGTAAGCGATCTTTAATTATTGAGCCACACTAGCTTGTGGGCCACCTCGTTCTATCTGACCGATTTTGATTAGATTTATGTATTAATTGATCGGGGTTTCAGTATGGAAAATGAGTTTCACTTTGACAAATTTAATATTTGTTGCTTTTGTATTGTGTTTTTAAAACTCAGATATCTTTGTAATGCCCTAAAAATGACTACTTGGTCAAGAAACTGTTATTTAAATGATAAAAAAAGAGGTGGTGTTTTGAAAATTTTATTTAAGGAATTTCATTTAATATTTATTTTTCTCGGTTATAAATATTTACAGACATAATAGCAAATGTGTAAGTATATAATGATTCATCACATAAGTTATGTCGGTACTTGATAAGCTTGTTTTCTTTTGATTTTACTTCACGTATGACAGTATACATAAGATGAATTGAGTATTTAAAGGTATATGTACTCTCTTAATTATGAAGCACGTTATGAACGTATGTTGAATATTGATTTGTAAACCGTTTATATCATGTTATTTGAAAACAGAATGTATTAACAAACTTAAAAGTATTCGGCACACCTCGATTATGCAAATCATAAGTAAGTTGTCCATAACAAACCGAGTGATCTTGTGAGATGTATGAGATACAAGGTACCTTGCGACAATATTTTTTAAATTCGAGCACGACAATCACGCAAGAATGCATGCATACTTGATTTTCTTTCGCTATGAAAAAATATTTATTTTGATATATGTACCATTGTCATATGGTACTACCCAAATTGATAGGATAATTCCATGAGTTACGCTGATGATTTGAGAAGATTTATAAAAACATTAAATTTAGGTATATAGATTTATCATGAGATAAATGGAGCATAATGAAGCTTCGAGGGTTTTATGACAGTTGCAAATAATAATCTATATTTGTACATCATATGCATACATTATGAATCATTTATGAAACAACTTGAGTATGTTTCACAATTCAGAATTCACCTTGATATTTTACACACTCTCAAATTTGAAAGGACGTGTGATTAAACGACATTAAGTTATGCACGATACACCTACGAGTGGTTATGATTTATTACACAAATGTCCCCGAACTTTATTTATTTATATTTTATTACATCAAATAAAATAAAATAAAGGGGACATGATGAGAATTGTACTTGGATATTTCCTGAGTTTTACTAACCATTTGCAATATTATGTTATTATGTCAAAAAGAAATTATTTTGCAGAGGCTTCTGAATGAGCAGATATTAAGCGATGCAAATATCAAGTCATTGTTCAAAGATGTGGTAGTTTGAGATATACCCCAAGAAATGTAATGATTAGGTTGCTTTCATTTTTTCGGGTGGGCATTGTAAATGATATATGTAATTTATTTTATTTTATCTTGAGATAAAAATAAAATAAAGGGGGCAAATGGATATTATGATGTAATATAGCTTGAAGTGTAAAGATTTTTCGACATCCTTCACGACAAGGTTAGATTGATGAACCTTCAGAGTATAGTAACATCCAAGCAGGCTATTACAAAAGCTTCTTCAGTTTCTTTCGCAAAGAGTATAAACGGGTTAATTAGTTATCACTCAGAAATTGACAAAGTCAGTCATCCTTCAGATATGACATCATATTACGAGAACTTTGCGAGTATTGTGATAAGTCTTCTACAGAGGTGTACTATATTCCAAAATACTTTATCAAATTGGTCGGTAGTTGAACCACGATCATTATGACTTGACTCGTCCGAAGAAGTTAGTCATTGATGGAAACAGAAGAAGGGCCACGCTCAGTTTGTCATTCGGTAGGTACGGGCTCCCGTCCTGAAAAAGTGATACAGAAGAATGAGTTTACAAAAATCTTAACAAGTGTTTTAATTGTTAAGTCATCGTTATTGGTGGAGTTTGACGAAAAATCTTAACAAGTGGTTATCAATGTTAAGTCACCGTTATGGGTGTCACCATTATTGGTGGAGTTTTACAAAAATCTTAACAAATCTTAACAAGTGTTTTACAAAGAACTCCCAATTTTATTAGATATATAGGTAGAATAGCCCTACCATGGTGGCTTCAACAAGAGATGAGGGGTGACTATGAAGATATCCATTAATAAAATGAAAGGATGAAAAAAAATGAGAAAATGAATGGAGAGGATAAGAATCATCTCCAAAAATAAGAGTAACTATGCTACTATATAGATCTAATAGATTAAGACCTTGAAGTTCCATTCTAAAATGGAATTTAGAAGAAGAAGGGAGATCTTTGACTTGAACAAGACATTTGAAAGACCGATTACAAGTACCATGATTATCTAAAATGTCAGCTACAAAGTTTTATTCTCTCTAACAATGAGCATATGAAACTGAGATATGGTCTTCAAGAAATCCAATGGGGTTGATCTAAGCAATGCTGTTTCAACGGAGTTTCTTTATAATACCTTTGAGCACACCAATCACCAATTGAGAATCAGATTCAATAATGTCTTTACTAAGGTGAAAAAAGGCACAGAGCCTTAAGCCTCTTAGAATGTACATACACTTAGCCCTATTATTAGGTGCCATACCTTCAATAGATGAAAAAACATGAATAAAATATCCATTATGGTCTCTTATAATACCTCCTGATCCTGCTAACCTTGGATTTCCCTTCGCAACTCTATCTGTGCTAAGTTTAACAAAGTCTATCCATCTTACACCCTTCATAATCGCATTAGTTTATGTTAAACCATATTTCCCACAAGATAAACCCATGAATGATTAGAAATAGGTATTTTAAGTAGCCTTGTTTAGGCTTCCTAATCCACTAGGACATCAATATCAAATATAGAGAGGAGGTGAATACTTTTAAGCCAAATAAATTAGCAAAGAACTTCCAAACTACGGCTGTAATAAGGATATTAATAAGAATATGGTTAAGAGTATGAGGATAATGATCAAAATAGTAGCATTTGGATACCAAAGAAATCACCATCGTTTGAATCTTCTCATCAATTAGAACAATATTATGATATAATTTCCAAAGGAATATGGAGACCTTAGGAGGATAAACTGAGTTCCATATGGATTTGCAAATAAAAGAAGAGGGATTTGATCTTTTGGTAGCATGCCAAGCAGTTATAGAGGAGTGCTGACCTCCGTATGAAAGAGTCTATTACTTAATACCTTCAATATCAGTGATAAATTGGTCTGTACTAGACTTATCGTCCACTATTCTATGGAAAGTGTTTGAGCCAATACTTTTAGAACAATCTTTATATTTATTCCAGAAAAATTAGTCCAAAGACTTTTATTGACATTTAAATTCCACAAAAGTTTCATACTAAATATCTTGTTGATATTTGAGAGGGACTTGAAGCCTATTCCCCTATTCTTTAACTAGAAAACAAAGAGATTCCTATTTAATCCGATGATATTTCAAACCAATGTATTTTGAGGAATCCCAGAGGAAGTTACTGAAGTTTTTTTTGGATCTGATTGAGAGTTATGCAAGGGGGCTGTAATTACATGGAGAGGTATCGAGGATAAAACAAACTGTATGAGGTTTCTTCAATATTATAGGGATAAGAATTTGTATTGCCATCCTTCAACCTCAAATTTGATTTTCTGAATGAGATCATCAAAGTATATGTTCAAGTTACAAACATGCAATTTGAATTTTCATTTCTTAATACTTTAATTTCATTAATAGTATCTCAGTTAGATTTAATATGATTATTATGGAATTATGAAATGAGAATATAATTTGGATTGTGTTATGATCCATAATAATTTATTTTAAATGATTATTAAAATTTTATTTTGATCTGGATTAAAGAACTTCTTATGGTAAAGAAATATTAATTAAAAATTGATGAGTAAAGCATATTCTGAATAGTGGATGTTGTTGTGATTAATTTTATACTACATGATTTTTATAAGTTTTAAATTTTAAAAAATCTCTCACAGTTGCAATCGCGAACATAAGAGTATGAATTTATTTTGATTTTTGGTTTATTCTATCTATTTAAAAAACACGTGTAAAATGGACAAGCAATCAAGATCGAACACAAACACGAGTTCAAAATGATGTTAGACGATCAAAAGTTTGAGTTATAATTGAGACCAGACTTAACTCGTTTAATTGGCCGAGCAGAGCCAAGTTTCATTTTCTAATAAATCTAGGTGTTTCGAGTTTGAAGTTAGTTGTAGATCGAGTCACATTCGATCACCTTCAACATATAGCAATTCAAGTTTGATAATTTTAGAACTCGGCTTGACTCGGTTCATTTGGAGTCAAACACGTAAGTATTTACATCATTGAAATAACTTCAATTTATCAAATTTCACACAACAATCTGTTAACATGGTGTCGTGTAAAAATTCATTACCCTAAATTTATATTTTAAATGTAAACACATAAGTTTTTAGTAGGCCAAATTATGAACGAGTCTTAAATTAGATTTGTTACTTTAGTGGGTCCAACATTTTTTTCCCATTTTGTAATAGATCTTGTATTTTTTTATTCGCGATTGCACATGTCACTGTATAATTATCTCCCTTGTCAAAATTTTAAATAATGTCTTTTTATGAATGATGGACGAAGTTATATTTTTGATGCGTATATATAGGATAAAAAATGTTAAATCTCTTATAAACAAGGTGCGTAATATAATTTTTGGGTAGATAATATATTCAAGAGGCTTGTGGTGCTAGGTGTTATAGACGCACGTGTATATGCGACAAATCCCCGTCGATGAAAACTTTAATTGAAAGTCCTGTTTCAGAAGTCGATAACTTGTTACCTGTTAAATGACAAACTTACCCTTATTTTAGTTGCAAATTACCTCAAACAGAACCCTCATCAAACCTCATGCACTTTCCTATTTCGAAACATCACTCTCGCATCAATTCATCTCTCTCTTAAATCAATTATTTAACAAATCAATTAGGTTTTCAACAAATCAACTGCGATTTTTTTAATCAAAATCATAGTTCTTCAAATCTTTATAATACTGTCGTGGCCAATCAAGGAATTCTCAATCATTTGGTAAGTTTTCTATCTTTTTTTTTACTCATACTTTTAATGTTATAGTGATTTTGTAATAAATACATAATACAATGTTACAATGATTGTGATTATATCTTCACAAATTGAGCTCGCAGAATATCTTAATAAATTTTAAACCAATATCAATGTTACATTGATTGTGAACAAAAATTAATAGTTTTTTGGTAATGTATTTTCATTTTTCATTTTAAGAAAAAATAAGAGAGTTCAATAGATCTTGTGAAACATTATGTAGGGCATATAAGTGCCATTTTGAACAACATGAATATTTGTGTAAATTTTTAGTAATTTTCTATTTTCTTTAGCGAATATTAGACACTATAATAAGTAAAATGTACAATGTTGAAATTTGTTGCATGTACTGGTTAACTCTCTTATTGGTTATGCACTATGCCAATGGGATGCCGCTGGCGCAGACCATAACAAATAAAGAGTTTAAAAGAATGTATGAAATATCATCTAGGGCATACAACTTTGATTTTGAACAACATGAACACTATAATTTTTAATAAATTTATCCATTTTCTTCACCGAATATTAGACATTATAATAGATACATAGTACATTGTTGAAGTTTATAGCCTATAGTAATGTACTGTAATACCCTGTATTTTTATTATGCTAAATAATTGTGGGATTAATTATTATTGTTTGATTAAATAAATTAAAAATGTGAGTAAATTGATTATTAATTAATCCATATTTAAAAATAAATATTAACTAGCGTGCCAAGGGTTAATTCCTATTGTTGAGAATTATGAAATATTACTATATGAATACGTAATATGGAATTATGAAATTTTTATAAATTGCCGAGAGTATGAAATATGACAGTTTGGTATTTTAAGCCAAGACGCGCGTGTGAGTCATGTCAGGACTAATTGTATAGAGTAAAAAGATAAATTAATTTTAAGTAACTCGTATGGTAATTTCGAGTGAGCCATTGAGTCCGAAAGGGTCGAGATAGTCATAAAACTCAACCCGGGCACCCAGAGGGGTATTTTTTATCCTTTGAAATTTTGGGGTAATATAATGGACAAAAAATAAGAAATTAAATAAGGATGTACATGGGATAGAGGGGAGTTATCAACTCTAAACCTACGTGACAGAAAAGAGAAAGGCATAGAGGAAGGAAGAAGAAGCCTTAGGAGTTCTTGGTGCCTAACTCAAGAACACACACCAAAAATCACACCAAAGTGTAGATCGTGAGACGAGGAACGCTTCTATATGAAAATCACCAGCAGATCAGACCGTCGAAATCGAGGCAAGTGTTTAATTCTTGCAATTTATAGCAACACGCATGTCCATATTAGTGTAAGTGTATTATATTCACTCTTTGATTCATAAGTTTTGATGAAATTGGAGGATTAATGGCATTAATTAAAATCTGGAAATCAAAGTAGGATGAATCGCTAATGTAGATAGTTTATAAATCCCAAATTGATGATTATTGATGATGGACGAAATTGAAATTGATGTTCTTGTATGGAAATTTGATGAACTAGGGTTTTGAATTGTTAAATTGGGGATTTTGGATTTTATAACTGATTTATGATGAATCAATATTTCATAGTTAAGGGAAATCATTTACACATGTTAGAACATTAATTAGGATTGTTGTTTTGGTGTTGGGGTTGAGAAATTTAGAGGTTTTAGGACTGAAATGTTGAGGAAGATGAAGCAGGAACAGTAAAACGTAACAGGTCTGGCCAAACCAGAGAAAACCCCATCTCGTTCGAATGACAGGTCCCAGAAAAGCCCAGAAATTCCCATTTTTGTTTAAATCATGTTACACAGTTAGTTGAGTGAGAAAAACTGCCATTTACTGATATTAGCTTAGTGCAGAATTATTTGGGAAGCATTTCTAGGATAATACCTTAAGGATTGAATAGGTGAATTAACTTCGGAAAATTTGAGAGAGTGTATAATCGAATTAATTACATTAAAAGTAGTAAAGAGAAGTATACTACGTGTAGATATATAAATATGGGTTGGGTGAATTCCCGATTTTTTATAAAGCTTAGGGAATGCCTATTATTTTATGATTATTCTAATTGTGTATAAGCATACCTACGCTGCTTGCTATAGGGAGGAGGTATCGTGCATTGGACAATATTATCCTAGGTGACCCAATGGGGGGATATTTGACTTGTACCCATAGAATATGAACTTGGATACCTGCTACCTGTTACGTAGGATAGTTTCAACGGTTGAATGGGAGCGTAGGTATGTGCATGACCAATTTAGCTAGTGAGTATGCTCGCCTCCAATATTTGTGTTATGAGATTTATGGTTCGTGAGAGACGCCAAACCAATTTCCTTTATGCAGCCAGCGATGCACCGGGATGCTGTAACAGAGTATACAGTGCGCCAAGTGGTCCTAACCAAGGGGCGCAAGATTTGTATATATATGTATAGGGATGGTTTGACTATATATATATATATATATATATATATATATATATATATATATATATATATATATATTTGTGAAAAATCCTAATGTGTGAAATTAGAAAATATGTAAATGTTGGTAAGCAAAGTAACTTAAGGGGATAAAGTATTTACTATTAGAATAGTGAATGTCAAATGTAGTTAATTGGAGTAAAGTATTAAGTAACGTATTGTATGGGCGATACAGGATTCTCTTACGAGCCTTAATTAGTAGTATATGTTTATGACCTGGTTGGGAATATTATTGATGACTAGGTTAGGGTAGACGTACGCTAGGTGTGCACATTAGTGGAGGGGTGAGGATCTCAGGTGAGAGTTTGGAACTAATATGCACATAATAATTGCATTAATGCAGTTTTATATACTTGCTAACAAAAATATTTTTACAAATCAGGCTCTGACCCATTTCTTGTTATTTCTCTTATCTTTTGCTATATATATATTATACTAGGTGTCCAGCCACATGGTCACCACCATACTTAGACGTGTGGATCATTCGACGAGCTGCAGCTGTTGTTGAAGTTATAGGTTATTGATATTAGATGCTTCTATCTTTTCATTCGGATCCTAGTTCAGGCATTTCAGTTAGGGTATATGTTGCCCGTTTCCAGCTTAATTATTTCAGAGATTGTATTTTCTTAATAGAATTTCTTTTCCTATTGGATTGAGTATTATGATTCTATTGGTTTTAGACTTTGAACTGGAATGTTTTATCCAATCTTATTTATTTCAGTTTTTGTTTCACGTTTAATATTTATTCTATTCGTGTGGAATGTGAGTAGATTATATTTAAAGAATGGAAATTTACTGATGGATTAATTGGGTATAGTTAAATGGAATAAAATGTTTTGACACTTAGCTTAATTATATATTAGGTGATTAATAAGGAAAAATTATTTTTCAACACTGATACTAAGATTGAACCAACCGGACACTTTGATTTAATTTAATAAAGGACTGATCACCCAGTATTTAACTAGGCGAGGTGTCACAGGTGGTATCAGAGCATCAGGTTCTAGTGTCCTTAGGATCTGTACGACTTATTATGCTTTCTGCTTAGCGTTCTTTGATTTAGATCCCTAATAATAGGAATGTTGTATTCATCCTTATGCGTTGGAAATTCATACTTCTGTGATTTAATTGTATGAATGTTGAACTCATATGGTCCATTCCAATTTTCAGATGGCACGACAAGAAGAGCAAGCTAACAATGCTGGGGGATTCAATGAGAAAGGTCAACCGATACCTCAAGTATTCCTGGAGTGAGTATCAATTACCGAAATAGTAGGTATTGTGGCACAGGTAGTTAGCACTGCAGTCTTACAATACCATGATTGTAATATGCAGCTTAAAGGAGGTAAAACAATAAGAGAAGATAGTCAATTTGACATGACTAAGGTTAACAATTGTGGAAAGACTCCAATACCATAGCAACAAGTTCCTCAGGGTCATAAAGACCACAAAGGTAATAAACGTTGCGTGTAGAGCCAAAAGCTTCAGGGCTAACATAGTCAGGGATGAAATGATGTCACAAAAAGGTGTTTCAAATGCAGAAGAGACGACTATAAACGTTAAACTTATTCTGATCAGGCTGGAGAGAAACTCCGACCCGTACAACAAGGACAGTAAGGCCAAAGAAAGCAAGGACTTTCAGGACTCTGCTATAAGTGTGTACAACAGGGTCACAAGTGGAGGGACTATCCTCAACATGATATTGTTTTTCATCAAGATGCTCAGCAGGACCAGCAGGGCTAAGGAAGAAGTGGAACTGAGCAACAGGGCCGAAATCAACAGAGTCGTAAAGTGGCACAGTTTGCTGGTGCGTGCTTCAACTGTAGCAGGATGGGTCATAGGAGGCAGGATTGCCTAGATAAGGGCAAAATACCCCATCAACAGGGGCAGATACCCTATGGGCATGTGTTCAACGTCAAGCAAGTAACCGTTTAATGGCCACCACCCGTGATTGAGGGTATGTTCTCTATTTCTTGGGTTATGGGATATATATATTTTGTTTAATACGGGGGCCTCACATTCATTCATAACCGCTAGAATTGTACGAGCCACGAGATATTTTTAGACACGACTAATAAGATGATTACATGTGTAGACTCATCGCGGGGTAATGGGTCATTGACTTTCTTTTATGCCAGGGAATAGGGATAGAGAGTGGGAGACTTAGCCGATATGCATGTATTAGATATGTTAGAGTGCGAGGCGATTATTAGTATGGATTGGCTTGTTGCATATAGGGCCATGATAAATAGTTTTAGTAGGTGTATTATTCTGCTATACTGAGTCGGGAGATGTTTCAGGTGGTGATACCTTGTTTGGAGGAAGTACCGTCCACCCATTTATATTATATAGAGGAGGAGACCTTTAAGGAGATAATGATTACCATTGATTCGATTCCTCTAATTCGTAAATTTTTTTATGTGTTCCAAAGTAAGTGAGCCAGGAGGGTAAAGAATCTGGCTGAAGAGAAAAACTGAAATTAACGGTGTTAGAGAAACACCACATGAGAGTATACCCAATAGGGAACTCAATTGGAAATTTTTGATTAATTAGCTCTCTATAAAGTGACGATGCAGTCAAATAGGGCTATTGAGGCCAACAATAGTTTCGAACGGCCCACATAGCCAAGGGGACAACGAGAGAACAAATGTGAGCTAAGACTACCAGTCCGAGGGAAGGACATTCCAAAATGGTCAGTGGGACCAGTGATGGGAAACGACTCCGAAAGTTCCTATATGTGTAGGGAATGGGACCACCAGTGTTGAATGTGTTCACATTGATAAGTACAACCCGAGAGTAGTAGATTTAAGCAGGTCCAGTGGAGTCTTTAGTAACAATATCATATTACTCCTTAGGGTCATTTGGCGACCAGGAAGAAATGGGGTGGCGAGTAAAGCCATAAGCGAGACCTAGAGATGATAGACCAATGGTTCATGGATGGGTGTGTAAACCGTATGACATAATAATTTGCCCACAACGAGGAGGGGAAAACTATTGGATGAAATCCTAGATGTATAACTAGTGCAAGTAAACATAGGTGTTTTGACAGCGAGAAGTGCATGTACGGAACATATGATTATGAGAGATTAATGAAGTTGTTTCATTCTTGTGAGTAAAGGATTTAATTACATGACAAGAGTGTCTCATAACTTATATATATAAACTATTAACACTAAAACCTGCATGCGAGTCAAGTTTGGTGGGTACGTTAATTTTGGCCAATTTGGTTATATATGTATCGATCATGGGTAACAGTACTTTTGATATGTCCCCCGTGAGTAGGCCGGGTGGGCACTAAAAGATTATCTTATTTTACTACTGCAACGAGTTAGTAAAGTAAAGCTTACTATGGTAATATGTAATGAGAATTACAGAACGTTTATACGATAATAGATTGAGTAATAAACTATCGCGCTGGGTACTCTGGGGAGAGTAATATTAATTTGGTAAGACGCCCCCGAAATAGAGTTGAGCATATATATATATGAAAATTTCATATGATCTTAGACTTCTGTGCTATGTTGTCTCGTTATATGTGACCCCAGTGCGTAGGTATTTAATTACTGATGTGACTCAGGGTGTATTGTGTTCTTTATCAAGCAGTGAGATATAACTTGTTATATGTAGTGCCGAAACTTGGGATAGCGATAATGCCATGTCTCATGATACTTTTACGAACATAAGTAGACTTTTATGTCAACATAGGAAGATTGTGGGAAGGTACATATTATGGACTAGGGGCCTTACGGATCTCGACGACCGATAATGTTAGGTAGAAGTGTATTGGGATGGTTCCTTGTTTGGATTTCGCTTTGCGAGACATCCCACGCATGAAACTAACGAAAGTTGGGAGTTAGAGAGAAGTTTGGATGATAGTACATGGGATTCGTACCTTAGTAATTGAACATTTAGGAGAGTATAATTAAGAGTGGATAATTGCACTATGATGTGAGAATATATTTCATTTGTGAAAAAATGCGCAAGGCATAGGGTGTATAGGTGCCTTAGGTAATTAAATCTTGATTTTGTTTCCGTTCGGAACGTATGGGCTAACATAAATGAATATTGGAATGGAGACATCATGACTTGATTGTATGCTCACGAGAATGGTATTGTATTAGGCAATAGATTGGGATTATCATGGGAATTCGATAACATTTAGCCCGTGGAGTTGAAGTTTATTCTGTAAGATTTGTTAGAGGCTTACGTTTCATGAGAAATTGATTATAGAATGGGGGAAGGGCCCGTGACATGCGGTGAGGCAAGGTCACATGGATCACGGTTAGAGGTACAATTGAGAGAATATAATATGTACCATGTTGTAAACAACAGTGGTGATGGGATTTAATGAAGATAAATATTACTAAATTTATTTTTTATAATGGGTCACCTGTTCGTTGGAAAAGGGTGGACCACCCGAAACCAGTAGAGGTTTCTTCAACCATTAGAGATTTTGAAGTAGTAATGGGAGAGTATTCCTAAGGAATTTATCGCGAAAGGGGTTACGGTCCTATATGGGTGATAATGGATCGATTGACCAAAGTAGATCACGTTATGCCAGTTAAGACTGGTCATACTACGGGACAGTTGCGCAAATATTTATAATCGAGATAATGAGATTATCTGGGGTACCACTTGATATAGAGTCCGATTGGGACAAGATCTTTACCTTTCGATTTTGGAAAAGTGCTTATGAGGCTTTGGATACCGAGTTATGGTTGAGTACAACCTATCTTCCACGGACGAATGGGCAGAACAAGCGGACTAGCCAGATGTTGGAGAATAAATAATATGTGTACCATTAAATCTCTGGGGAGGATGAGAGCATCCCCTTACACTAGAGGAGTTTGTATACAGTCACTCATATAAGTTCACTTTTGGGCATGGTGCAAGTGAAGTATGGCACAGTAAGCCTTGTTGTTCTCCTTCTTGTTAGTTAAAAGTAGGGGACCAGGTATTATTACTGAGATCGGAGATGAGTTAATACTTATTGTATATAATGTGTGCGAGATACATACGGCAAAAATAACCAACTTGTGTACGATCGTTGCGAGACGAGATCGACTGTATCTAAAGAATAATTAATTTACCAATGGAACTTAAATGATAAGACTTGGGCAAGAACCTACGTGATAGGGTAACCTGGAGTTTGAAATGAACATACGTGAAGTGTTCATTATTAAAGGTATTTAATAGCGTACTATATGGATGGTACGGAGTGGTTTACTTAGGAGCGTTAGGATGTGATGCGCAATATATATACAACGTTGTTTGTACCTGGTTTACTTTTCGAATTTCGGGCAAAATTCCATTATTAGGGGGTAATATGTAAACCCTGTATTTTTATTATGCTAAATAATTGTGGGATTAATTATTATTGTTGGATTAATTAAATTAAAAATGTGAGAAAATTGATTATTAATTAATCCAGATTTAAAAATATATATTAACTAGTGTACCAATGGTTAATACTTATTGTTGAGAATTATGGAATATTATTATGTGAATACGTAATATGGAATTATGAAATTTTTATAAATTGTCGAGAGTATGAAATACGACAGTTTTGTATTTTAAGTCAGGACACGCGTGTGAGTCGTGTCGGGACTAATTGTATAGAGTAAAAAGATAAATTATTTTTAAGTAACTCGTGTGGTAATTTTGAGTGCGTCATTGAGTCTGGAAGGGTCGAGATAGTCAGCAAACTCTACTCGGGTATTTTATTTGGACTCCGGGGTAGTTTTAGGCCTAACCGGCACCCCGTAGGGGTATTTTTGTCCTTTGAAATTTGGGGGTAATATTATGGACGAAAATTAAGAAATTAAATAAGGAGGTACATGGTTTAGAGGGGAGTTATCATCTCTAATCCTACGTGAGAGAAAAAAGAAAGGCACAGAGGAAGGAAGAAGAAGCCGTAGGAGTTCTTGATGCCTCACTCAAGAACACACACCAAAAATCACACCAAAGTGTAGATCGTGAGACGAGGAATGCACCGATACCAAAATCACCAGTAGATCAGACCGTTGAAATCGAGGCAAGTGTTCAATTCTTGAAATTTATAGCAACAAGCATGTCCATATTAGTGTAGATGTATTATATTCACTCTTTGATTCATAAGTTTTGATGAAATTGCAGGATTAATGGCATTAATTAAAATTTGGAATTCAAAGTAGGATGAATCCCTCATGTAGGGAGTTTAGAAATCCCAAATTGATGATTATTGATGATGGACGAAATTGAAATTGATGTTCTTGTATGGAAATTTGATGAACTAGGGTTTTGAATTGTTAAATTGGGGATTTTGGATTTTATAACTGATTTATGATGAATTAATGTTTCATAGTTAAGGGAAATCATTTACACATGTTTGAACATTAATTAGTGTTATTGTTTTGGTGTTGGGGTTGAAAAATTTAGAGGTTTTAGGACTGAAATTTTGAGGAAGACGAAGCAGGAACAACAAAACGTAGCAGGTCTGGCTAAACCACAGAAAACCCCATCTCGTTCGAATGAGATGGAGTCTCTTTCGAATGAGAAACAGAGTCGTTCAAACGACCTGCTAAATCGTTTGAACGATAGATCCCGAAAAAGCCCAGAAATTCCCATTTTCGCCCAAATCATGTTACACAGTTAGTTGAGTGAGGAAAACTTCCATTTACTGATATTAGCTTAGTGTAGAATTATTTGGGAAGCATTCCTAGATAAATACCTTAAGGATTGAATCGGTGAATTAACTTTGGAAATTTCGAGAGAGTGTATAATCAGAATAATTACATTATAAGTAGTAAAGAGAAGTATATAATGTGTAGATACATAAATATGGGTTAGGTGAATACTCAAATTTTTATAAGGCTTAGGGAATGCCTATTATTTTATGATTATTCTAATTGTGTGTATAAGCATACCTACACTGCTTTCTATCGGGAGGAGGTATCGCGCATTGGACAATATTATCCTGGGCGACCCAATGGGGGGGATATTTGACTTGTACCCAAAGCATATGAACTTGGATACGTGTTACCTGTTACGTAGGATAATTTCAACAGTTGAATGAGAGCGTAGGTATGTGCGTGAACCATTTAGCTGGTGAGTATGCTCGCCTCTAGTATTTGTGTTATGAGATTTATGGTTCGTGAGAGACGCCGAACCAGTTTCCTTTATGTAGTCAGCGATGCATCGGGACGCGATAACATAGTATGCAATCGCCAAGTGGTCCTAACCAAGTGGCGTAGGGTTATATATATATGTATATGGATGGTTTAACTATATATATATATATATATATATATATATATATATATATATATATATATATATATATATATATTTGTGAAAAATCCTAATGTGTGAAATTAACAAATTTGTAAATGTTAGTAAGTAAAGTAACTCAAGGGGATAAAGTATTTACTACTAGAACAATGAATATCAAATGTAGTTAATTGGAGTAAAGTATTAAGTAACGTATTGTATGGGCGATACGAGATTCTCTTACGAGCCTTAATTAGTAGTACATGTTTATGATCTGGTTGGGAATATTATAGATGACTAGGTAAGGGTAGACGTACGCTAGGTGTGCACATTAGTGGAGGGGTGAGGGTCTCATGTGAGAGTTCGGAACTAATATGCACATAATAATTGCATTATTGCAGTTTTAAATACTTGCTAAAACAACTATTTTTACAAAACGTGCTCTGACTCGTTTCGTTCTATTTCTCTTCTCTTTTGCTATATATATATATATATATATATAAGCCACGGGGTTACCACCAGACTTAGACGTGCAGATCATTCGACGAGCTGCAGCTGTTGTGGAAGTTGTAGGTTATTGATATTAGACGCTTCTATCTTTTCATTCGAATCCTAGTTCAGGCATTTCAGTTAGGGAAAGTGTCGCCTGTTTCCAGCTTTATTATTTCAGAGATTGTATTTTCTTAATAGCATTTATTTTCCTGTTGGATTGAGTATTATGATTCTATTGGTTTTAGACTTTGAACTGTAATGTTTTATCCAGTTTCATTTGTTTCAGTATTTAATCCACGATCCGTATTTATTCTATTTGTGTGGAATGTGAGTAGCTTATGTTTAAATAATGGAAATTTACTGATGGATTAATTGGGTATAATTAAATGGAAAAAATGTTTTGACACTTAGCTTAATTATTTATTAGGTGATTATTAAGGAAAAATTATTTTTCGACACTGATGCTAAGAATGAACCAACTGGACACTTTGATTTAATTTAATAAAGGACTGATCACCCGGTATTTAATTTGGCGTGGTGTCATATGTACTCTCTTAGTGGTTGTACTTTGTGACAAGAGGATGCCACTGGTGAGGATCATAACAAATAAGAGAGTTCAATAGATTGTGTGAAGAGTTATGTAATGCATACAACTTTGGTTTTGAACAACATGAACACTTGTGTATATTATTTAGTAAATTTGTCTATTTTCTTCTCCAAATATTACACACTATAATAAATACATAGTACATTATTGAAGTTTGTTACCTATACTAATATACTCTCTTATTGGTTGTGCTATGTGACAACGGGATGCTAGTAGTGTGGATCATGACAAATAAGAGAGTTCAATAGATTGTGTGAAATATTATGTAGGGCATGTGACTTTGATTTTGAAATACATGAATACTTCTATAATTTTTCAGTAAATTTATCTATTTTGTTCACTGAATATTAGACATTATAATAAATACATAGTACACTGTTGAAGTTTGTTTCCTATATTGATGTACGCTCATATTAGTTTTGGTCCATACCAACACGGTGCTGCTAGTGCGGACCACAACAAATAAGAGAGTTTAGTAGTTTAAAGTACCCTAATGTTACATCAATTTTTTTTAACTTAGATATATCTACAACTGATACAATGGTTTTTCATTGTTGTTCAAGGTTTACAAAAACGGTGAGCACAAGGAGTTCATAATAATATGAGTTGCAAAAGTGGGAGAAAAGCAAGGAAATGGTTGAACATAAATATGAAGTTTCACGGGATAAGCCCACTCTCAAGTAAAATGTTGTCGTATATTAGATATTATAATATATACATAGTAGAGTATTTTTGGTCGTTGGTTATACTGACTAGTCCGTTATTTATTGTAATCAGAGCCAACAGGATGCCGCTGGCGTGGGTCACAATCAATAACAAAGTTTAATAAATGGTGTGGAATATTATGGAGGGCGTATGAGTGTAATTTTGAACAACATGAACACTTGTGTAATATTTTGTACATTTATCTAATTTTCCAGCTAATTTAGATACCTCTTTGTTGGGTATGTTGATAGACTCTATTTTATGTTTGTTGTCAATACTTTAATTAAGGAAGCCGACATACAAGGGCCTATGAGTTGAGCAAAAACTGGCAACTAATGTTCAACTACAAAACTGTAGCATTCACATTTGAAGATCTCAACAACACAAAACCATTCACATTAACGATGATAGGAATTTATAGAAACAATATTGTATTTCTTTTACAAATGAATAATAGATCTAAACAAATCTTAGGTTTCCACCATTTTCATGAAGATATCAAATGTTCATTTGACACAAGTAAATTCAATGTAGTGAACACTCATGGTTTAGCCAAATGAATTGGATACTACTGTATATGACCTTTTGAAAATGTTGGTGCATTCATCTTTTAACTTTTGTATTTGTCTTTCATGTGAATTTGTAAATCAAAGGTCAACATGGTTTTTATTTGGCGTGACAACAAGGACCAATTACCACCAGAGATACACTGAAGAAACAAATATCCTCCTTGGCTATACAATAAAAATGTAGCTCAAAATCAATGTAAAATTTTCAACAATTATATAGTGTTTTACTTCCAATAATATATCTATATCTGTTAAGCTCGAAACTAGTATGCTCTGAGAGAATTCTAAAAGTTTAGTGATACATAAATTATAAGTATCTTATTGTATTGTAATAGATTATAATACTTATAAGGCATCATAGATAAGAGATAAACTTTTCTTTTATATTGCAGTAAATTTAGCTATTTTGTGTACACAATCATATATGTCTTGTGTTTTGTATAGCGATTTTTCTTGGAACTCATTTAGCATTTTTTATTTTCAACTTAGATATATTTAGTACTGATAAGATATTTTTCATTATTATGCAAGGTCTACAAAAACATTGCATACAAAGTGTTCACAACAGTATGAACTTCGAAAGAGAGAGAAAGGCAAGGAATCGTGAATCTCAAGATTCATCAGGTAACCCCACTTTCAAGTTTCTTAAGGACTTTGACTTTGAGCATAGCCTGACCCCAAATCGTCCCTCCACTAAACCTATGGAAAATAGAAGAATAAAAAAGAATTCCTAATAACTTCAAAAAACCTTTCTAGAAAAACTAATCAATTCCGATCAAACCTACTAGTCATTGAATGTTTGTTAGAAAAGTTAAAACTCGAGGCTTGCCACAAAAAGGGATAAAAAAAGCTTCATTCTGGGGTATTTTCAATGCCATATTGACCAAATCCATCACGAAAGAAGATCGTCAGAATTATAACTACAATGTCACAACCTTAATAAAATCCTATGATGTGCAAACTAAGGAATTTAAATTTGGAAATCAATTAGTTCCAATGAGATCAATAAGACGTTTCTTGTAAGGGAAAATTTTCTGTCATTTGCCCCTATAATCTACGACTTGCCCATATAATATAGTTTTACATTGAGTATGACATATCCCGTTACTTCCGTTAAGGCAATTCACGTTCACACGTTCAAGAAGATGGATCCGATCATCAAGCAACTTCAATAAGATCCTCGACTTCAGGTATATTTGGTATCGTTATTGATTTGTGTTTCATAGATTTTTTACAAAGTATTGGGAGATTTTTATAAACTATTTTTTTTACAAAATGAGGCAGTTTTTAAACATTTTTCCAATAGTTTTCGAACTTAAAAAATTAATTTTATTTTTATTTTTGACAGTTTCGTTCAAACATTATTGACATCTCGATAGAAAGACCTTGAATGTCGTTGGAAGGTCGTTTGAAGCATATATCAAACGAGGGCTTAATGTCTTGAATTTTTTCATCTCGTTAGAAGCGAACTGCATATCTCGTTAGAACGAGGTCAGCTTCCCATTCGAACGAGATTGTGCTGCCTCGATTTTTGTGTCTGCCTATAAATACCTATTTTTTAGATGAAATTTGGTAAGACTTTTGATTTATGAAAACTGCAGAACTATTACTTTAAGTCTTCACTTTTTATGGGCATAAACACTTTTTGATTCACACAATCTTTCCCATATACTTTTGTGAATCATCTTTGAAACCCAAGTCACTTCTATATTGAAGTTACCCTTGGAGAGAAGGATTCTCTACTGTTGTTCTTGTAATTCTTGCGGGAATCATTGTTGACGACTGCGGTCTTTGTGGGTTCTTATAGGAATTCATTGCTGAAGGAAGATTACAATCTTTATAGTTCTTGTGGGAACTATTGCTGAGGTAGACATAAATCACTTGCGGGAAATTTGTCGGGATGTATTTCTCTATTGTATTTGTAAGTTGCGATTTGCAAACTATAGTAAAATAATAAGGTTTTTCCTTTAGGTTTTTTTCCCTAAAATTTTGATTTCTTTTCATGCTTGATTTGAATCACATAGTTGCATGTTCTAGGATTGATATGAATTGAAATTTGTTTGAGGATTGACATATAATTAAATAAGTTTACTCCATTAGCAAATAACGCACTCTTCAAATTGGTATCAAAGATGCTTTCACCAAATTATTGTTAGATCCTCTTTTTTGCAAAATTTATCGGAGATATAAATTGTTTTGAAAAAATTGATTTTGAAAAATCACAAATTTTCTGATGGAGAACTTATATAATAGGATGCCAATTTTTGTTGGGTCAAATTATGCCTATTGGAAAGTCAGTATGAGATCCACTTTAAAGGCTATTGATGAAAGAGTACGGATTATTTGTGAAAGAGGGTGGAATCTTCCCACTATCACTGTTGATAATGTCACAAATCCCAATCCCGTTTCTTCCTGGACTGATGAGGAATTTAACTGGAGTGCCTATAATTCCCGTAGACTTAACACTATTTTGGAGTCGTTATCCCTCACGAGTTTCACCGAATCATGACGTTCACTACGTCTAAGGAAGCATGTGATATCCTCCGATTGACACATGAGGGTACCAACACTGTCAAGGCGTCTACACTTCAAAATTTGACCATCCAGTTTGAGACCATCACTATGTTAGAGTCTGAGAGTTTCGATGAATTTTATGCTACGTTGTCGGACATTGTTAACATGAGTTTTAATTTGGTTGAGAGAATTGAGGAGTCTAGAGTCATGAAAAAGATTTTGAGGTCACTCCCTTCTCGATTTATTCCTAAGGTCACCATGCTTAACCTTTTAGGGGTCTTAGACTATCTTAGGTTAAAAAAACTCTTAGGGGACCTTCAAACTTATGAAATCAACATGTTTCCCCAAACCACTAGGCCTAAGGATAGAGAGGTAGCTTTAAAGACTCAAATTAAGAAAAAGAAAACAGAGAATATTTGTGAGTCTGAATTTGAGGGTGAGGTTGATTTTGATGACCTGGCCTTGTTTGCGAATTATTTTAAAAAAATTCTTAAATTTTCCAAAGATAATTCTTCCAATAAAAATATTTTTGAGAAAAACAAAAAGAAATATGAGGTCAAGTATAACAGTGAGAAAGAGGAAGATATAAGGTGTTTTGAGTGAGAGGTTAAATGGCATAAGGAATTTGAGTGTCCCACTATGCAAAAGAGAAAGGGCAAGAAAGTTGCCAATAAGGCCACTAATAACTCTTTATTTGTATTCCTTAGGATATGGAATTGGAATGTCGCTGCGGTCAAACTTCGAGTATCAAAATTTCTGGAATTACCTACAAAACTTGTTAAAAATTTAGTATCGTGGCAAATTCGGGTATCAATCCAATTTCTAGCGTTGAAACGGTTATCGTGAAAACTTGCAATTCCAATTTTGATTAAAAATCTTTTTGTATTTTTTTTAAATGTTTTTTTAATTTTTTTTAATTTTATATTTTAAAAACAATTTTCAAGGGAGGAAACGAAAATTTATGCAACTAAAATGACTATGAAAATTTAGAAAGTAATCTAGTTTAGAATTTATGAGAAGAAACAAGAGGTGGGATTACATCGCGTAGTCAAATCAATTTAATGTCCTAATTATTCAATTGAATAGTTCGAAATAATATTGAATTTCAAATTTAACTCTCGTCACAATCCTAAATTCAATTTTATCTTTTTCAACAATTAAATCTGGAATAATCACAACATAAAAATTTAAGATTCACACTCATTTCAACAAAATATCCCCGCTAAGATTAATTTATTGAAATTTGTACGAATCTTTGAATTGCATACACATAATTAATATTTAAATTTAAGAATAATACTTATCTCTAAGTGAAATCCAAAAATCAAATATTAATTTTCACCATTAATTTATTAGCTCTCGTTATAAAAATTAATGTGTGATTTTTCCCAATTTAATTAGCCTAGAACACATCAACGAACAATTATTCAAATAAAAAATTCAACATACACGTTTCATCCCACCCCTTGAATGGGGTGTTTAGCCAGACATGATTAAAATTTCAGCCCAAGCATAATTAAAAAATAAGAAACTAATGAGAAAGAGAAAGAAATACGATACGCAATAATTTTCCATGTCAATTGTGTGCATGAACACGCGTTCCAAACTCGTCACAAAATCTGACTGGATTACAAAACTGAAAGTAAAAAGTGAACCTACAAATTTTTCTAAACCTAAAACTATATTTTTTTCTTTTTCTTTTTACTATTTTTCTACCCTCTTTTTTTCTTTTTCTGTCTCTCACGTTCTCTCTCCGTGTCTCCTTTTTTTTCTGGTGAGAGTTCTTCTCCCTTTTTATGAGATGCTCCTTCCCTTTTAAAGTGGCTTGACATCTTCTTTTCTTGAGTCCCACGATTTTATTTTGGTTGAAGATTTTTGTGGGATTTGATTTTTTGGCTTGGACAAGGATGTGAGGTTCCGATTTTTTTGGGATTAAGGATGAGGGTGGTTCGTGGTCTTGAAGATGGGTTAAGGGATGGTTGACAGGTGGGCCGAGTAAGAGGACATGGACGCAGGGTCGAGACAGGTCTCGGGTTGAGATCGGTATGGCCAGGTTTTGGTGATGGGTTTGTGGAACTCGGGTTGAGGCAGAACCCGTGTTGGGTTCGGTTCAGTGGGCCGGAGGTGGTTCTCGGGTTTTGGGCGCGGGTAGGAGGGAGAAGCATCCGGGTTGGGGTTCGGTTGGGACGCGGGTTGAAGGGGAAAATGCGTTTGTTGGTTAATGGGTATTGAAATGGTGAGAGAAAGGAGGATGGATTTAAGGGTGGTGATGGGAAGTTTTAGTTATGGTGGTTGTTTGGAAGAGGAGAGAAAATCGTGGGTGAAGGTTGAAGATGGAGTTTGGGGATGGTTATGTGTGTGTATGTGTATGGGAATTATGGTGTGAGTGTGTCTTAATTTATACCTACAAAAATTAAAATTAAAATAATCTAACAACTAAATAAAAACTAACTAACTAAAAAAAATAAATTAAAATCAACTAAAAAAAAATAAAAGAAACAAATTAAAAAGAAATAAAAATCAAAATCAAAATCTATTAAAATTAAAATAAAAATCCTAAAAAAATGTAAAATCTAATAAAACTAAAAATAAATAAAATCCTAAAAAAATTTAATCCTAATACAAATAAAATAAAATAAAGATTAAAAATTAAAAACTAATAAAAATCATAATCAAAATAAAGATATAGAAAATAAATCCTAGAAAATTCTAAAATAATTCCTAAAAATAAAACGACTCGAAATAAAAATCTAGAAAAATAATAGAGGTACAAACACAACACACACGGGCCTCGGGGAACGATCTGGGCTCGGTGTAGGATTAGGTTAGGGTTATGGGACTAGTTCGGGACATCGAAACACAATGGGTAAGCTCAGAATGGACTTCTCACTTCACAATTGCTTTGATTTTCTTCGTTGATCACTTTTTATCGCTATTTTCTTGCAATTACGCAGATGTAGCATCATTTCATATCGCGACTGTTGATTGACTTGAGAAACAAATAAATACAAACATAAGTCATTTTTATTAAGAACGAGCGACTAAAATTCATCTATTTAGGGTATAAATCATACACTTTTGGGTGCTTATCAATCACTCTTAAAGATAGTGACATCGAGTCGATTGATTTAGGGGGAGAATCACCACATGAAAAGTGCGTTGCCTTCATGGCTAGTCACATGAGCATATCTAGTTTTCCCCACGACGATGAGGACACTTGTAAACGTGAGAGCCTTGATGATTTTTTGAGCCATTCGGGAGATAGTGAGTGTGAGGATGAAACTGCAAGTGAGGGAGAAGGGGGTCGTCAAAAAGCCTTTAGTGATTTATACACCGTGATGTTGAAAATAAAAAAAGTTGAATAAAGATTTGAGTCTTAAGGTGTTAGATTTGTAGAGAGAAGTGAAAGTTTTGAGGGTGTGTGAGGCATCAACAAGTTAACTCGAGAAGGTGATAGTTTGTTTATGTGAGCAGTTGATCATCTTAGGTCGGAAAAAGAGTGAATTGATCAACACCGTGGCTAGTAGTACAAAAGATACTCAATCTTCTTTGGAGACTCGTGAGAAACTTGAAGCTTGTGTATCCCAACTCGAGAGAGATCTCAAATGTGTCTGGGAGGTCAAGATTACTTTAAAGGACACATCTAAAAAGGTAAGAAGATGCTCGTCGGTCACGCTTTGGGTAATGTTGAGAGACTAGGAATAGGTTATGACGGTGCGTCCATCCCGAGTTTATAATAGATCCATATGGCTCTCAACCTAACCCACTCAAGTGTCCGTTTCCCCGTAGGGAGCACGTACAAAAAATTTTGAGAGAGGTGTTCCTAAACACGTGTATGTTTGTTTCCAATGCAAGCAAAAATGACACCTTAGGGAATTTATTTTAAGTTGGGTAGTGTGTCTCATAGTTATCTTCCCCGATATGCTACTACACATGTTTTCACATGCACTCCCACGCATGTTACTCCATGCTCTCGCACATCACATGAGAGATTTTGAGAATTTTCAAGAGCAAGTTGAGTATTTGGTAAAAAATTCACACGATTTGATGGATGTTTTTCATAAGATGCCACCTCCTTTGGAGAACACATCTGGACCTAATGATTGAGGTTAATACTTGGTTGCTAGCATAGGATGCTTTTGATGCTTATATTATTCATGCCTATTGCTAGTATGTACTACCATTGTATTTATCTTTTTTCATTTTGATATATTTTTTGAAAAATCCACAAAGAGTTTTGTTTTTCTTAAAAAATTTTGGAAAAATACAAAAAGAATTTCGATTTCTTTTTAGAAAAAGTGAAAAAATCAAAAAGATTTTATTTTTGATAAACATTTTAAAAAACATAAAAGAAGATTTTTGTAGTTTGTTTTACACCTTGTATGGATGGACATTTAAGATGACCAAGACACAATATCATTCCATTATCCATGTGATTTTTTGATATTATTTTGAGATACAACATCATTTTATCCACATGCTTTATAATGTGTTGGAGTCATTGAGATGTGATTAGCGATTAGTTTATACATGTTTGACTCGTTGTCTATTTTAATGCCAACATGCACAAATTTATTTGAGCATTGTACTTATCTATCACATTATGATCAAAATATTTTCATCTCAATCTTGCCTTTAAGACGAACCAAATGCGTTAAAATGAGGTAATGAAAGTTGTGCTTGTAAGAACAATTGTCCGTATTGGAAAAATTAAAATTTATATCTCCGGTAAATGGGTTAATTTAAAAGCAATAGAATCGGGCTGTGAAAGTAAAAAGATCTTTGTATGAATAAACACCATTTGAAAAAATAAAAGGGCCTAAATGATTAAAGGCACTCAAAAGAAAAAATGTAAAGTGCCAGGCCAAATTCAAAGAACATTGATGCTTTGCTACATATGAGCATTGATTTCTTCAAAACAAAATAGTTGAAAAAATATTCTATATGTGAGATTTGAGGGAGTTTAGTTGAAGATCAATGGGTTTGCATGTCGTGAAAAAGTCTCGTAAAAACATTACGTAGTTTTGGGCGTTATCAGTGTGAAAATCATTTGACTTTGATTTGTTGATTAGATTTAGTCGATATCATATGAATTCAACATTTTTACAGCTAAGGACGATATTGAGTTCATTCATTAGGAGTATCCAAAATTCATTGTGCATATATGTTATGATTGTTTGAGTTCATTTTCCTATCGAATTTGTTCTCACCCATTCATCACGCGTTCATGATTTGGTTATTTTAGTGTTAGTTCATGGTGTGATGTTTTGGTAAAAAAAAAAATTCTTAAAAAATTTGAAAAATAATAAATAGTTCGTTTTGCTTAGTTTATCATTACTTAGTTCTTAATAAATTATATTTGTGATGATATTCTATGTTTATTGCGACACACTTCGGTTTATTACTTTTAGTTTCTTTTCCTTATCTATTTCGGACAAATAAAAAGGGGGAGAACGAATTACGGGGGAGTGAGAGTTTGATTTATGGGGATAATTGATTTGATTTATGAGTTTTATTTTATTTTAAACTCGATATATCACGAAGGTATATTTATTTATCTATTGTGTGTAGGTACACTTTGATGAGCGCATGAAAAGTATACATTTGACAAAGCTCCCAGAAGAAGATCAAGATCAAGAAAAAGATTTGAAGATTTGGAAAGTTGAAGATTTTGAAGACTTGTGCATGTTTAGTACCTTTTCATTTATGGGTTTTTGAGAGGGTATTAGATTTGTATATAATTTGTTGGATAATTTGGATTTTTATTTTGTACCAGAATAGCCATAGGGGGAGATTTATAAGGGATAATTTTCTGTCATTGCCCCTAACATCTAGACTTGCTCATAAAATCTACTTTACATTGAGTATGGCATATCCTGTTACTTCTGTCAAGGAAATTCACATTCACACGTTCAAGAAGACGGATCTGATTATCAAGCAATTTCACCAGGATCCTTGACTTCACGTATATTTGGTATGGTTGTTGATTTGTGTTTCGTGGATTTTTTACAAAGTATTGGGAGATCTTTATAAGCTAATTTTTTACAAAATGGGGCAGTTTTTCAATAGTTTTTCGAACCTAAAAATTATTTTCATTTTTATTTTTGAAAGTTCCGTTCAAACGAGATTGACATCTCGTTAGAATGACCCTGAATCTTGTTAGAAGGTTGTTTAAAGCATTTATCAAATGAGGTTCAAACGAGGGCATACTGTCTTGAGTTTTTCCATCGCATCAGAAGTGTTGTTCAAACGACATCAACATGTCTTTAGGATGATGCCGACTTCTCATTCGAACGAGATTGTGCCACCTTAATTTTTGTGTCCGCCTATAAATACCTGTTTTCTAGACAAAATTTGTTAAGACTTTTGATTTACAAAAACTGCAAAAACAGCTTAAAGTCTTCACTTTTTATAGGAAAAAAATACTTTTTGATTCACACAATCTTTCTCATATACTTTTGTGAATCATATTTGAAACCTAAGTCACTTATATATTGAAGTTACCTTTGTAGAGAAGGAGTCTCTACTGCTGTTCTTATGATTCTTAAGGGAATCATTATTAATGAATGTGGTCTCTGTGGGTTCTTGCGGGAATTCATTGATGAAGGAAGATTGTGATCATTGTGGTGCTCGTGGGAACTATTGATGAGGTAGACGTAGATCACCTACAGGAGATTTATCGGGATGTATTTCTCTATTGTATTTGTAAGTTGCGATTTGCCTATAGTGAAATAAGAAGGTTTTTCTCTTTGTTTTTTTTCTTGAAATTCTGATTTCTTTACATGTTTGATTTGAATAACATAATTGCATATTCTAGGGTTAATAAGAATTAAAATTTATTTGTGGATTAACATCTAATTAAATAAGTTTACTCCATTAGAGAATAATGCACTCTTCATCTCTTATATTTGGAATCCCAATTGGAGAATAAGAAGTCAACTTGGGATATGATATTAAGTTTGATACACCATTTATGTGAATGATATTTAGAGATACTGGCATTATAAATGCAACATCAATACAAAATAATTTGAGGATTACAGTTAAAGGAAAGAAAAAAAAGACAATTTTCTGCAACTGTTTTTTTTTCTCATCAACTGAGAATACTTTGAGGTGGTCAACTATGAAGTACACCGAGAACCTTGAGGATAGGATAAAGATAAATTGTTCACCTGTGATACTTGATTCATTGATGTCTTCTATGGATCGAAATTTTGACAAAGATCCAAATAAGTTTTTCGGTTGTTTTGCATGATTACTTGTAAGTAACAAAAAAAATTAATGTTTTGTAACTTTTGTCCATGAAATATAAAAATAAAAACATAAAGATATATTTACTATTTTGTATGTTTTATGGCTTAATAGTTGTAAGTATCATAAAAATTTTCCTTAAATAAAGAAATAAAAATAAAAAAACATTTACAGTTTCATTTGCTTATTCATTACAAGTTTCTAGCACATAATAAATGCTGAAAAAAACTAAAGGTAAAATTTTGTATAACTGGTTTTGTGAGAACACCACTTTTCTGCAAGCAAAAAGCTCCACGCAATACCATCGATTTGTCAAATGGAACTTTGCTTCTCTGAACAGCGTAATGAAACAGTTCTTGTATTAGAGGTAACATATACTTCGAAGATCATTTTAGATAAAATTTGAATTTGAAAATTTAAATAATAAAGACAACTTTATTCCATTCATGCGGGTTATAAAAGGAGAGTTGATCCTAAGTGAAAAAGAAGTCAATTGGATAAGCACCACACCAACATCATCGTTATGAGATTCTCCTCAACAAGATCAACCATCACCACCTGATGCAAATGGAGAAACCAATAAAAACCAACTTCATAACACTAATAATAGAAATGCAAGGAAATTGGGTGACCTCACCGAGGAATTGGCAGCAGATTACAACTCAAACCATCATATAAATTTCGAGAAGAGACTGTGGAAAAGATAAAAAGGTTAAAAGAGGTTGAGCAAGGAATATTAAGATTGAAATAGAAGAAAACGACATTGAAAAGAAATTGAAAGAGAAGGGAAGGGAACTAAAATTAAAATTTAAAGAGAAAGAAAGTGAGATAGAAATGAAATTGAAAGAGAAGGCTAGTGAGATCCAAGAGTTCATGCAACAACTTCTTATTTAAGTGTGTAAGTTAAATAGATAAATAAATTTTGTAAATTCAATGCAACCAGATAATCCTAATACTTTTTTCATGACTGGTATATCTATACTCCATAAGGAGTAATAAAAAGATGATCTTACTGCTATGAAGGAACAACTCAAAACAACAATCATAAGATATGCTCTAAAGGAAATTAAAAATCAAAAGAGATTTAAAGAGAGGAGAATAAGATCAATGCATTAAGAGAGAAAAAACAAGAAGATTGAAGAAGAAAAAGTTGGCTAACTAGACCAATGTAACACCCCGTAATTTTGAGGACTTAGAATTTAATTATTTTTGGGAGAAATAATTTTTCTCTAAATTGGAGAATTTTAATTTGACAGATGAGGTCAAAATTTGAGGATGTTATAAAGTATTTCGAATGACGATTCTGAATGCACGGTTGATCCGGGAAGGGTTGAGATAGTCGAAATGACTGTCCTTGAGTTTTATTTGAGTTCCGGAATATTTTAAGTTAGTTTGACTCGAATTGAAGTAAACAAGTCGTTCAAAGCGTGTATTATCATTTAAAGTTGGGTATCTTGGAGATAAGGATTATCAATCCTTCGTGGGATAACAATATTATTTGTGAGATTGAAAAAACCCTAGAGAGAGAGAGAGAAGAGGAAAGGAAGAAGAGAAAGAGGAGAAAAGCTTGGAGATTCCGGCCAATCCGTGATTTCGAGGAGGATTCAACCTCTACAACTTTGAGACAAGTCTTGCTAAATAATCTATGTGTGTAATTTATCTCATGATTTGTGGATAAAAATATAGATTTTGTGTTAATATTTTAAAAATCTAGATTTTGGTTAAATCTTGCATTTGAGGTGTGTGTATATGGATTTGAGGTTGTATAATTAGTTGGGTTGATATATATAATGAGTTTTGATTTTAAAAACATGATTGGGGTGAAGATTGATAGTTGGAAGATGATATATTTGGGTTTTGGAAATTTGGGTTTTGAAGAAAATAAGCCATTTCGTAGCTTACTGAACAAACCGAATCAACTCGCCCCTTCTGCGAATCGATTCGAAATGTTGCAGACCTACAGATATTTTAGGACCTAATCAATTCGCCCCTTTTGCGAATTGATTCATAATATAGCAAACTTATAAGTCCTTTGTACCGAATCGATCTGTATACTGAGAAATCGATTCGCTTTTAGGACCGAATCGATTCGGAAGGGGATAAACCGATCAGAAATATGGCTGTTTTGCGAGGTTTTTCTAGAGTGAGTTTATCTCCGTTACATTTGGGTATATTGAATAGGAACATTCTAATATGATATGAGAAGTACGTTTCAGAGATTTTAGGGAGTTTCTTATATGATGAAATATTGGGGTCGTATCGGGTTATTTCGAGAGAGTAAGTTATCGTATTAACTTAGTGGGGAATCCTACTAGCATTGGGATTTCCATTTGGAGATAATTATGGGTCAATAAGAGAGAGGTAGTGTACGCTTAGTGATGTTGGACTTTAGGATTAAATCACAAATGTGATAATGTTAAGGGTTCATATGATGAACTGAACCATAATCTGAATTGGTAATGTTTTAGTATATCACCGATTATAATTGTTTATGTGTGTACTTATAGCCGAGATAAATATTATGTGCATACAAACATAGATGGTGTGTATAATGATGATTGTATATATGTATCTCGTGTATTTGAATATTAGGTAGACATACCTAGCATATGCTATCATGGGATGTTGCACGATGTGGGTGAGGCCCCTGTCTTGAAAAGCAGGGAGCGTATAGTCCCTAGGTCATAGGAGTCCATTGTTTGTGTTATGAACTATTGTTTTAGGGGTAATACGTCTTTGGTATGATTTGTTTTATTTTTTGATGAGGAACTATGACCGCTTCCCATACGATGTGATTCGATTCTTTACCAGGGCAGTGTGATAATAGTCCGGTGGCTGGTAACCCGGGAGAAGGTGAGTAATTCCTGGAAGATGATAGCATTGCAGAGATTATATAAATCCTAAGTGAACGTATTATGTGTATTTTAAATGCACGCTATGTGTGTTATGTGTTGGTTAGGGTTGAATGAACGTGTTCTATAACTAGGATAATGTTATATAGACCCTGAAGGTACTGTGCGATATCTTATTTGTGTAATTAGAGATAGTTATTCATAATAAGTAGCTCATGTTATATGTGTTGTGTACCGAGGGAATAATGGATCTCGATGATCAACATTGTCAAAGAGTAGTGTATTGGGGGGGGGGGGGGTTCCTTGTTTGGATTTTGCTTTGCGAGATGTCCCACGCACAAAACATAGCGCAATGTTGGGAGTGGAGAGAAGTTTAGTCCTTAGTACTTAGATTCATGTGTTATAGCGAAACAATGCTTTATACGAATAAAAAGATGATGTGTGACTATTCTGATGCTAATAACTTGTTTATGTTAATGATTAGAACTGATGAATTCTATTAAGTTAAATGCGTTAACTCATACATTTGGGCGTACGCTTAGAAAAGGTTAGAATAGGAAGTTTATGGTTATGTTTTAGTTATGGGTTACACGTGTGTAGATTAGGCGTAGATTAAGATTGAATTGTCCCTAGAATGTGTCGAGTAGCTTAATTTAGGTTCATGTTCATACGCTTAGGTGAGCGCTTTAGTTGAGGGGTGAGTTTGAGTTTCACGAGAGTGCGACTCCACTTTAATTATGAAATTGTGCATTTACGGTTATGATGCATTTTTATGCACTTGCTAAAAATGTTTTCAAACCTTGGGCTCTGATCCATTTATATTTCTCTCTTACTATACATATATTGTAATATATTATAGGTGTCCCACCGCAAGGTCGCCAGTGATGCTTTTCTATCTAGTGTCCTTGGAGTTGTAGCAGATGCGGACTGTTAAGGGATTTTATTATAGCCGCTTCCTATCCTTTGTAAATCTAGTTAAGGATTCATTTTGTATATCGGGTGTATCCCCAAGGGTTATATTTGTAGCACTTTTATATTTCTCTCCTCAGGATGTTGTATTATCTGTGACCCGACAGCATATTCGAGTACTTCCTTTTGTTGTACTTATTATGTTTGATAGGAGTACATCCTTTTATTGTAGTACATGTGTATACATTATCAGTTTTAGTAGTTACCATGTTGTTGGTATGTTGATTTATTGTATGACTAAATTTTTTTTAGTATCCGCTTATTACAGTATTGGGTAGTTAGCTATGTTTATTTAGTATCGACAGTAAATGCTGAGAATGATCCACTTGAGATTCCTGATTTATTTTAGTATAGGGCTGGCCACCCGTTATTATTTTAAGCAGGGTGTCATAACCAACTTGATGCATTTATCACCGAAAAGGTGTAAAAAGACCATTTTGGGAAAACTCCTATGGTTGAGAAGAAAAAAGAAACAACCAAAAATCGATGACCTTGACATGATGGATGTCGAATCTGCAAAGAAACCAAATTTAATGGTTCTTAAGATAAAAAGGGAAAATGATAGGAAAGAAAATAAATATGAGTGATTTAAGTATCTTCCTAAAAGGGTGACAAGGGCAAAGGCAAAACTGTTGCCATAACAAGTGAAACGATTCCTATTAATGTTTACTTGCTAAAATTAGCAACCCTTGAGAAATCGAATTTGATGAAACTATAATTTCCGAAAAAAGAATCCACTTATTGAGTCTCTTCCAAAGTCTATAATTTTTTCACTCATCTTCATATTTCAACATGAGGGTCTAAGGTTATTACTAACCTATCTAATGTCAACTCTTATTAGCCATTGATCTTATTTGTTTAAAATTTCCACTTAAATTGATGTTTTCAATAAAATTTTGTTTAGAACATTCATGGCAAGTATATATAAAGATATCAATTTGGGAAGGGTTGGAATCGAAGATATAAAACAACTAATCAATATGGGGCCCCTTAGAGCTAATGTATGAAACCGATAAATTTTCTTTCTTTTCATATTATATAAATAGTGATGACATTTGATTGAAAATTAAATAACTTTATTAACAAGTAATTGATACATACATGCGCATTCTAGAGCATGACCAAAAAATTAGACACGCAACAACGCAACTATCCCCATCTCAAACACCATTTGGCGAGAGGGACCATTTCTTTAGTGCTATGGCTTGGGTATGTATCTCCCCTTTATTTTCTAACTTTAAAGAAACATAATAGAACAACTCTCTTATATATATTACTCAACTTCATATTAACAACACATGATTAGAGATAACATGCCATTAAAAAATTAACTCTAGATGTAATGCTTCCCAAAGTAACAAATTGCAAGTATGTCTCTTCCATTACTAGTTAACTTTCTTTGAGATATGAATAAAAATAAATTTAAAATGTATTTTTATATGTCATTCCTTTCTCATGCTTATAATATTATGAAATTCAGGTACATCTTCTTCCCCATCAACTCGGGAAAAAATAGTAATGACAACTCTGCTTTCCATTGGACTCTACTTATGATGGACACAAAGGAATGACAACGACTCCATTTCAACTCTATGCTGCCTAAAAAAATGGAAAGATCACTACATACATGATGCATTTATGGTGGTAGTAACTATAATAATAATTGTGATATAATTGTTTTCACCTTTTGTAACACAATTGAATTATTTATGCAATATTCATTTTGACAATAAACACAAATTAACTGCAAATATTTAATTGTTTTTGAATATTTTAACACCTCCAAACTCAGTGTTTAATTGTTATAGAGAAATTATGTTGAAAAATATTAGAGAGGGTCACTCTGAAATTTGAATCCACGTTTAAGGATTTGAAATAAAACGACCTCATCACTAAGAAATTCAAGTGCAAAATGAAGAAAATTATAAACTTGGTCAACAAGAACTTGTATTATATGTATATTCAAACTCAGTCGATATATATAAGAAAATGTAGTATTAGGTTGCTCATTGAGTGACATGTTTGTCTTGTTGCAGGGTTAACTGCAGTGTTGTTGTTTGTTACATTTTGAAGAAACTATCAGAGAGAAAGTCTATCCTATCCGAGTTCAAAACTAATCAAATAATATTTTTTTGATCGACGATGATCAAGAAAATTCTTTCCCAAGGTCAACAACGTGAAGAGTTGTTCGATGTTTGCAGTGTAACTAAAAACTAGATGCTTATTCAAGTATTTTTGATGGGTAGTCTGCAGTGATATAATTAAGCTGTTGTAGATTAATGTTTTTGGAGTAATTCAAAACTAGATTCTTGTTTAATCAATTTAATGTTTGATGTTTTTAGTGTAATTCAAACTGGATGCTTATTCATCAACAAATTTTATATTTTTCGTGTAATGCCAGACTAGATGTTTATTGACTTTAACTAGTTGTAGTTTGAGGTTATTGTCGTTATAATTTCATCAGGGGAAAATTAAAAAGTCCCGATCTTATCATCTATGGAAAACATGATAAAATTTACAACATGAATAATGTTCAATTGACTTTGATATAAAAAAGATAAATTCATTGATTTACTGGAAAAAACATCTAATGGATGATCCAACAAGTTTTCTTCATGGTTCACAATCTTCACCCTTAAAAATAAATCCCAGACATAAAAAATTCTCATTCACCAAATTTACTGAGTAAGTTTCACAACATGATATCATTTACTTGAAATGGCAATTAATATAAATTCACACATTATAATAGAGAACATGTAACACAAACTACAATATTTACCATTGAATAAAAATATTTATTTCCACCTTCAAACATTCATCAAGTTTGAAGTTTTTTGGTGTAATTAAAAAGTACATGCTTATTGTTCAACAAGTGTCATGCTTTTGTTGCAATTCAAAACTAAATGCTTATTGTATTTAACTAATTGTAGTTAATAGTAATAGAAAGAAAATTTAAGAATAAACTCATATTAAATGGGTCAGTTCACAATTTTGGGAAGAAACAAATTGGCCCATAGTGAATTCATCAATTAGTCCACAATTAGTGCTGGGGATTTTTATTTTTAGAAAGCAATAAATGAAACACGCCAATTTCATGACGAAACCTATCATAGACTGCTTTTATAGTATTAAATGTGATTTTGATCAACCATCCAAACTGAAATCAATTCAATTTTCATGTCAATCTTTCTTAAAGACACATATGTAGTACACTGCTACTATTTCTTAGCAAAAAGTTAACTTTGAACATTAAACAATCCAAGACTATTAAAACCTGAAATTGACACTTGTTAACTCCCATCCAGGTAAAATTCATAAGTGGAGTTCATGATCCAAAATTTAGTAATTGGAGTGCATTTGTTTAACATGAGTTGTATAGTATGATGAACAATGAGATTTAACATAAATTCACAGTATAAGATAGAGTACATGTAACACAAACTACTATCTTCACTATTAAATATTTTTTTTATTTTTACCTTTAAATATTCAAATATAACCTACTATAAACAAACTAATACCATATTAACATTTCAAATGTATAAAAAATCAAAGCTTTCAAATACAACTTGCTAAAATGGTTAAAGTTTACTCTAAAGCTACATAACCCTAGGGCAAAGTTTTCTGTTGTGTCCAACATGCCGACATATCCCAAACCTAAACTTCTTCTTATCTTCACCCCAAGAAGTTATCCTCTTCTTTTTTGTTCTCCCAGCCTTATGCTTAGCACTAAAATGCCTAGTAACATTTTTAAAACCAGAGTCCTCACCTCGACCAAATGCTGGAACTCGATTAATCACCTTAAAGTAAGAATTAAAAAAAATCCTTCATAAAATACTTATCAACATATGCATTCAAACCCTTCCCAAACTTTTAAATTGCAATAGGTGCATGAGAACAAATAAACCCATTTACTTTCCACTCATAATATGAGCAAGTCTTATTTAAAAGATCAACCACTGCACAATGTTCTAAATGCACTTCAAATACAGAATCAAATGCATTACTAATTGTCTAACTCTTTCCCTTGTTTGATAAATCACACAGGTGATGATAAATTTGAGGAAACAACTGCCATTACACCCATCTGACATCTCCCTACGCTCAACCATCATATTCATGATGTGATCAACTAGATCCATGATTGGAAAATGATGAGACTCGCGAATCCATGAATTGAATGATTCTGCAGCATTTAAGTGTATCTCTCCATACTTTTGACCCTCAAAGTAAGCACTACTCCAATGATCCTTCATTACACCATCTATCGAGAATTCTCACAGGCAGTTAGTCATAATTCAAAGCCGTGACCAGTTAGTAATGGTCCCGTAAGGACATTTTTGTCATGTCCGATATCTTACATTTATGTATGTCGTACGCCGCTACATTTGGCACGTCTCTACACGATCTCATACGACGGCCTCAATCTGAATTCTGGGAATCAAGCATTCAATATCTCCATTATGTGTCTCACATTTTCCTCAACGACTTCACGTTCCACGATTTTAGGGACTTAATGCAAGTGGTACGCAAGAGAAGTCAAAACAGTAAAAAAAAAGCATGATATGGAAGTTCAAGGGCATTTTGGTAATTTTACATTCATTGTATGGAGGACCGATCAACTGGAAAGTTAAAGAGCTCGCCGCAACAAAGATACTGGAAGAAACGGCACCTCAATTCAAGCTACGGTGAAGATGTTATGACCCTTTGAAAATGGAGAAAAACCTTTGGAGAATGCTGTGTATTTTTTCCCCCCAGACCAGCGAAATTTCTCGAACCGCAGGCCAAACCGGTTCGGGGGCGAACCAGTTCATGGTACACTCGAACCGGTTCGGGGTACCTGTACGATGACAGAGTTCCAGAATTTTAAAACTATCTTTTGGTTTCCTTATAAAATCCAACTTCGGGGGAAATACTTTGCAAGACTTTGAGAGACGTTTTTGAGAGTCCAAATACATCAAGTCTTCATATTTTTGAGTCCCAAGACTCATGTTTTGATTCACACATCATTTCCATATTTTTGTGAATTCTTTTGGAACCCAAGAACACCTTTTTTTCTTTTGTTCATCTTTGTGGGGAGATCTCTGCAACCGAGGACCGCGTGTCATTACTGAGGGAGTCTCTACAAAGTTTTATGGTTGCGTGCCATTGAGGAGTGCAGTAGTTCTTCCTTTCTTGATTGGATTGCGGTCTATGTGGGTTCACTGCATGTGGATTCATTGCTGACGACACCGACCGACACCTGAGGGTATTAGTGTGTCACTATATTTCATTGTAATCCTTGTAAGTTACGATTTACTTATTATAGTGAAATAAAAGGTTTTGCCCTGCGGAGATTTTTCCTTAAACTTGTGTCGTATACTTTATCTATTTATGGTTTGACACACGCACAAACGTAGTTGCATATTTAGGGGCTGAATTAATTTGTTTGGGTTGTTCAAATTTAGACTCTAATTAAATAAGTGTTCCAAATAGGATATTTGCGAACTTGGATCGATATTACATGTTTTAGAAATTGGTATCAGAACAGGTTGCGGTAATTTATCGCGTATTCCCTTTTTCGCAAAATTGTGTGATATTGATTTTTTTTTGAAAAATTAGTTTTGTGAAAAATCGCAATTTTTCCGATATAGCACTTATCTAATCGGATGCTCTCTTTTGATGACACGAGTTGGAGTTATGATGATATAAATCATTTGAATTTGACGTTTGCTATAAGAATTGACTTTTTGGAAAAAGAAAATTCTCGTTTTAAATCGGCGATGGATCTTTTGCAAACGGTTCAAAATTAAAGAGATTTTTATCCTGAAAATTTTGTTTCCTTAGACCATGACTTTGTTGCTTTAAAATTATTGAAGAAGGAGAGTGATGATAAGGTCCTATTTTTAGAAGAATACTTAGAGAACCTTAAGAATTCGATGGTTTGTGTTTGTGCCAAAGAGGATAAAAATATTTTAGTCAATGAGTTTGTGGCACGTGAAGATACTCTGAGGGATAAGTTTTTTTTAATTGAGGCAGAGCGAGATAAACTGTTAAGTTTAATTGAAAATTTGAAAAAGAAATTCCTGTCTTTGGAAGAGACTAATTCTTTGCTTGAATCAAATATTTTGAAGTTGAAAAATGATTTAAACGATCCAAGTAGGTTTGATAGTGATGGTAATGGCTCATCGTATTCTCATGATTCTAATGCTAAAGCCAAAAACATTATTTGTTTCAGAGGGTCAACCAATTCCAAGGATGTTAGAAAAGATCACACTTTAGGTAACATCCCTCCCGTTTACACATGTTCACATTGTGGTAGGAAAGGTCACCTTAGGAGATTTTGTTTTGATCTTGGAAGAGGTCCTAGGAATTCGAAGTCTAGTATTTTGTTGGTTCCCAAAACCCCGTGTCGACGTATTACATCCGTTTGGGTTAGGAAATCACTTTGGATACGCTAGATTTTAGAATTGTTGATTCTCGATTGCTTGCACATGATTCTTCTCTTGCCATATCATATAGATGATTGTGTTTGCATGTTTATCATAAGCTAGTTGTGGTTTCATGATTTTTACTTGTTTGCTAGTGTTATGACATGTGTACTTTTTGTATAAGTTTTTGCTTTTAAAAATTTTGAAAATAGAAAAAGCTTTTTTATAAAATTTTTGAAAAATCCAAAAAGATTTTTGTAATTTGTTTGCACCGTTTATGAATGAACATTTAGGATGACCAGGTTACAACATCATTCCATTATTTTCATGTGACTATTTGATAGTGTTTTGAAATAATAGGTCAATTCATCCTTGTGCTTTATAATGTTTGGAGTCATTAAGATGTAATTAAGTGTTACTTCCTACATGTTTGACTCATAATTTCCTTTATTACACACATGAACGGATTTGTTTGATTATTGTGCTTGTCTTATCAAGTTGGTTGGGTGTTTTCACTTCAATCCTGTCATTAAAACGATCCAAGTGCGATAAAACTCTATAAGATAGTTGTGCATGTAAGAACTGTTTTGTGAGTTTGTGTGCTTTATTTAAAAATGGGGAAGGACTGCGAAAGGTTCCTTTTGCCTTTGAGAATACTAAGCCACCTTTAAATTGGACTTAAAAAATGGAGGAATTTTATTATTCGGGGTCCGAAGATGTTTAAAAGAGCCCAAAAAAATTTAAAGGCAATAAAAAGAAATTCATGCCAAAAATGGGCCAATTAGGTTTTTGCACCAATTCTCCAATGTTTGAGAATTTAGATTACCTTTAAAAGAAAATATATACGAGGGAGTTTGGTTGGAGATTTTAAAAACGGGTTTGCACGTCCTTAAAATTTTTGAAAATGCGCTACATAGTTTTGGACGTTATTGGGGAGGAAATCACTTTGACTTTGATTTGTTGATTTGCATCAGATGATGCCATCTAAATTCAATAATTTTTTCACCTAAGGATACTTTTGATGCTCATTCGTTAGGAGTACACATATGCATTGTGCACATATGATTGATTGAGTTTATCTACCTATCGAATGTGTTCACACCCATTCAGTCTATTTCCATGACTTGGTTGTTTTAGTTTAAATCCATGGTGTGATTTTTTTTGTATCCTAAATTTTTATGAAAATGTTTTTGAAAAAAATTCAAAAATAGTTTGTGAATTTTTTTGAGCATCTTTTTCCAATAGCACATTTGCCATCTGATTGATGCCTTGTTTTGTATACCGTGACACCCCGACTTTGCTTGTTTGATTTATTCTTCTTATTTGTCTATTTGGGGACATAATAAAAAGGGGGAGAAAGAATTATCATTTTATGGGGGAGTTGGAATTTTGGGGGAGTTTTTGAGATTTGACATACGCTTTCATCATAAAATGGTATCTATGTTTATCTCATTTCAAACTCGATACGTCACGTGGTATTTGCTTTATCTCATGTGTGTAGGTATTACATTGAAAATCACTAAATTGCATAGCCTGATGAGAAAAGCGTTGAGATTCCTGAAGATTTAAAGAACAAACGATGAAGACTTATTCATTTGTATCTTTCCAATTTTGGGTTCATGGGAGGGTATATTTGTACAGGAAATTTTTCATTTGATCTCGGATTTTTTATGTATGTACCGGCATAGACATATGGGAAGATTTGTAAGGACATTTTTGTCATGTCCGATATCTTACATTTATGTATGTCGTATGCCGCTACATTTGGCACGTCTCTACACGATCTCATATGGCGACCTCAATTTAAATTTTGGGAATTAAGCATTCAACATCTCCATCATGTGTCTCACATCTTCCTCAACGACTTCACGTTCCACGATTTTAGGGACTTAATGCAAGTGGTACGCAAGAGAAGTCAAAACATTGAAAAAAGGCATGATATAGAAGTTCAAGGGAATTTTGGTAATTTTACATCCACCATTTGGAGGACCAATTAACGAAAAATTGAAGATCTCATCGCAACAAAAATACTGGAAGAAACGGCACCTCAATCAGAGCTACGGTGAAGATGTTATGGCGCTTTGAAAATGGAGAAGAACCTTTGGAGAATGGTGTGAATTTTTTCCCCAGACCAACGAAATTTCTCGAACCGCAGGCCAAACCGGTTCGGGGGGCGAATCGGTTCGCGGCAAACCCGAACCGGTTCGGGGTACCTATATGCTGATAGAGTTCCAGAATTTTAAAACTATTTTTTGGTTTCCTTATAAAAGCCAACTTCGGGGGAGTTATTTTGCAAGACTTTGAGAGACGTTTTTGAGAGTCCAAATACATCAAGTCTTCATATTTTTGAGTCCCAAGACTCATGTTTTGATTCACACATCATTGTCATATTTTTGTGAATCCTTTTGGCACCCAAGAACACCTTTTTTGCTTTTGTTCATCTTTGTAGGGAGATCTCTGCAACCGAGGGCTACGTGTCATTGCTGAGGGAGTCTCTATGAAGTTTTATGGTTGCGTGCCATTGAGGAGTGTTACGGTTCTTCCTTTGCTGATTAGATTATGGTCCATGTGGGTTCGTTGCATGTGGATTCATTACTGACGATACCGACCGACGCTTGCGGGTATTTGCGTGACACTGTATTTCATTGTAATCTGTGTAAGTTACGATTTACTTATTATAGCGAAATAAAAGGTTTTTCCCTGCGGGATTTTTCCTTAAACTTGGGTCGCATACTTTAACTATTTATGGTTTGACACACGTACACACGTAGTTGCATGTTTAGGGGCTGAATTAATTTGTTTGGGTTGTTCAAATTTAGACTCTAATTAAATAAGTGTGCCAAATTGGATATTTGTGAATTTGGATCGATATCACACCTTTTACATGACCAAAATTGTGACCCTTTCCAAAGTACCGTGACCAATCATGTGACCAGGTTAAGGGTGAAACCAATAAGGAAATGGTCATGATATGGATCTGTGACTAGAGGGATCATGGTCCAGAATCGTAACCAAGATTTAACCTTTTAGGCATTAAAGTTCCCGCCAAAATTATCACCACGATTATCATGATCCAGAACTATGACCCAAAAATATAGTTTAAAATGGCCATAAGAAGTTGGTTCTGGTCCACAACCATGACCATTTCTCGAGATTTAATTGGTCATAACATGGTCATGGCCTGGAAATGTGACCAAGTTTAAGTGATTCATTGGTCATAGTATGGGTCACGGTTCAAAATCGTGACCAAGTTTTGGGTATAAATTCGAGAAGTTAGGGCTTTATTCATTTCATCAACAAACATAACTCTCTCTCTCTCTCTCTCTCTCTCTCTCTCTCTCTTCCTAAATGATTCATGGCGAACCACTATATCTCTCTTCCAAATTTGGGCTACTTTCTCTCTCTCTCTCTCTCTCTCTCTCTCTCTCTCTCTCTCTCTCTCAAGTGAAGTCCAATTGTGTATTAATTGCATTCTATATCACACATTTATACTTTCAAAACAAATTTGAATTATAAATTGTGCAATTTCAAGTTTTTGATAATATAGACTAATTTAAGTTTTTATGAATCAACATGTGTTGATCTAATTGTGAGTTGTTCATTCTTACAACCAAATAATAATAATAAGGAAATTCGAGAATGAACCCATTTTAAATGGGTTAATTGACAATTTTGGGGTCAACCAAATGGGCCCTAAGATTTTACCAATTAATCAATAAATTTATAAGAATTCGTGTTGCGTTTCTTTATTTTTTCAGGTCTACCCAAATGCTAATGCCAATCAATCAGACACACACACACACACACAGACACACACACACACATATATATATATATGTATATATATATGTATATATATATATATATCAATTAGGCACACACACATAATCATATGAACAAATATATATACGCAATCGCACACACGTATATCATATGAATTCATATTTATATATACATGAATTCCCTCGCATACTAAAACACGCACATAGACACCGTCACCCAGATTCATATACTTTTACACAATTGAACGTATATATTCACACAATGATACATGTTTAGATTAGACTCATTTAGTAATATTTTAAATTGAATAATATGTTAACACGTTTTCTTCTCATTCCACGTGCCCATGCAAATGGGAAACAATTATTGAAGCTCAACTGATTCAAGATGCTTTATTTTTTCAGGAAATTTTACTTATCTTTTCTTTTATGCAACAATCTTATATATAATTATAACTTCATGGTTAACTTATTGTGGTCATGTTCACCCCAAATTGGTGGAATCTCTTGCACATTTGGTGGATACATAGTGATTTAAGATTTAATTTAATTAAAATGAACTTGAATCGGACTTGTTGATTGTTTATGTATGAATATTAATGAATATAATTTCTTGGTTAACTTATTGTGGCCGTGTTCGACCCTTCCTTAAATGGTTGCTATTTTGAGGAACACATATTGGTCGACAAATAATAATTTTAGGTTTAATTGAATTAAAATAAATTTAAATTAGACTTGTTGTATATGATTGATCGGATGGAAAACCATACTTAGTTTAGGACATTTATATCTGTTACCTCTACGACTCATATTCACACCATCCTATATATTTTCTCGGGAAAAATGAGTCATGGTAGTAATTACTTTTAACAAGAGTACGAGAGGGTGTAATTTGAAATCACTAAAACATCTTTCATTAGTGCATGCCATATAGAGGGAACTCATATTTACAACTATATAAATATGAAAACAGAACAATTTAATTACATTATAAATCATGGAGTTAATCTCTCACAAGAGTACCTGTTCGTTCGTATTATGTTTTCCTTGTCAGAATGCTGGGATGAGGTAGTAGAGAACATATTTCGCCTTCATAATCCTGACAGGGCACTAGCATTGGTGACATTGTTAGAAAAGGCTAAAAACATATTCATCCATTGTGGATACAACTCCGTAAAGAGAGCATTCACCCAGATTATAATGTCTTGCGACATATACATATTAATAATGAGCTTGCAAATAAGTTAAAGAAGGAAGGAGTCCATGTCACGGACCTTTATACTTCAATCATAGATATATTTTCGCCCAGTTGGCCGCGTGCAAAATTTCATAGATTTTTAAAAAGTAGTACCGATTCGATGGAAATCAAATACATCGAGCATGTTTCAAAGTTGTTGAAAATGTATATACATAAATATAGTTATAAACATGAATTTTGTACATAAGTCGCTAATTTTTTAATTATAGGAAATGTCTAACATGAACGAAAATAATCAACCAAATAATGGAATACCACAAATTGGGTTCTCTTCTACATTACAACATCGATTCTCATCACCTTCAGGTTATTAATACTCTACTTCGTCGGATATTCAATTTACCGATCCATCTCCGAGTCATCAAACTCAAGATCCCCCTATTAATCTTACACCCCCACCTCCAACTACTGAGGAATCCCGAACAAACCTTAAGAAGACCATTTGATCCTCCTTGGTTGGGAATCAACCTGCCGGTAATAAACCTGATGTTAAAATACATCTTCGTTCATCTCTGTTGTTGATGATTTGTTTTTGTTGATTGTTGTCTTTTTCTCATCCTTAGTTTGTTGCTAGAATGGAACTGATATCTACACATGATACAAAGCTGATGCAGCAATGTCACGAATATTATAAGGCTGGTCATACAGATCTTAGTACATCAGAAATAGCTGACATCCTTGGTCATGATGCCTCAGAACAAGCAATTGAGGCTTATCGGTACTTGAAGGATTTACTCGACCGAGCTGTGGCCAACAGTGTGGCTTACTATGAATTGATCGAGGAACTTCATTGTTCCTTAGAAGATCTCCAAGGTCAGCACAATGAATCAATGGCTTTGTTGCACAAGGATTATGAAAATAGATACCAACAACTTTCTTCTGAAACAGGCCATAAAAAGATCCTTGTTGGATACGACGTTAGGGAAAGAACTTTAAAAGGTGAAGTCGAGGCTTGCAGGCAGATTGCTGAGTTGCTGGAACAAGAGAACAATAATTTGCAGAAAAAGCTGGCACAATATGAATCTGCAGCGTCATCTTCCACTGCTTTAGTGCAAGTTACCGATGAAGGTTTCTCGTTCTTAGAAGTTGAGAATGCCAAATTAAGGCAAGAACTAGACAACTTAAGAAAATCTGTTATTCCTGTGACTGCTCGGGGACGAGGAAGAGGTTCTCGTGGGCGAGGAAGAGCTGTTCAAAATGTTGCCGAGGAGCAAAGTTCTCCAGTCGCTGCTCGGAGTCGATCAAGAGTTCTTAGCCGCAATGTTGAAGAAGCTCGTACTCAGTCGACATTAGAAACTCAAGCATTCCAATTGAACTCAAAAGACCGGGCTCTGTCTGAAATATCCAAGAAAAATCTATCCTTGGAGGATCAACTTACTGCGATGAAGTCTGCTCTGGATAATAAGGATGTTTTTGCCAGGAGCCTTCACGAACAATTGGATAGATTAACCTTCCAATTCCATAAACAGCCTAGGGAATTTTGGATGGCAGGATACAATGAAGCCCTTGTTCATTTAGATGCTCGGATTGAACATGCCAATAATGAAGGTTATAAGCAGGGGTGGTTGAACGCCCTGGGTGTACTGAAATTGGAGCAAGGGCATTTTCTATGGGATTATCATGCTCCAGGGTTACTAGATTTGCCTGTGCCACCTTTCAAATTGGACATGGAATGGATCCCAGCTCGTTCCATTCCTCGGAGTTTAATTTCAAAATATCTCGGCGACTATAGTCTTCATTCTCAGACTGAATTATCTCGTCCAGAGCATCTCTTGGATACACCTTCTGTGATGAACGTCAGAATGCTCAGAGATATTAATTTCATCAATTCTCCTCTTTGTTTAGAAGATCCTCCTGCCGGCGAGGAACCTGTTTCAAAAGCTAAAGGAAAGAAACCAATAGAATAGGTTTTTCAGTGTAATAATTAGCCCATATGTATAGCTTTTAATACATTTTTATCTTAATGAAAGAATTTCATTTTCTGTTTGCAAATTTGTATTGCGATTGCCTTGTGTTTATCAAACATTTTTACATTTGTGTATATGTATCTGTTAAAAAGATAACAATATGATGCTGTTCATCAACCAATTTAGTAATCAAAATTACAAGTATCAATGTTGCTCAATCACTTAATAATAAAGTAATGAGTATAAAATGTTTAAAATATTTCCAACCAGCCAAGGTTGTTAAATTGTGTTTGTCGACCAACTACAGTTTATGGGTTTTTATCCCCGACTAACCATACTTGGTAAACTTTTTTTTTTCTTTTCTAAAATGTATCCGACCAACCATGGTCGATAATTTATCCTCATCGACCAAGTATAATTGGTCACCGACCAACTATACTTGGTTCAGTTTGAAATTCTTTGTATTTTCCGGAATGATTTTACCTTCCGACCAACTTGTTGGCTTATGAGAGCATATTTTTGGTTCTTTCGAACTTTCTGTCCACTAGTTATCTTACCAACCTTAGTTGGTCACGCTAGTGTATGCCTCCTAACCAAAGGAGTATATTTTTTGGTTCTTTCGAACTTTTTGTCCTCTAGTTATCTTACCAACCTTAGTTGGTCACGCTAGTGTACGCCTCCTAACCAAAGGAGTGTATTTTTTGGTTCTTTCGAACTTTTTGTCCTCTAGTTATCTTACCAACCTTAGTTGGTCACGCTAGTGTACACCTCCTAACCAAAGGAGTATATTTTTTGGTTCTTTCGAACTATTTGTCCACTAGTTATCTTACCAACCTTAGTTGGTCACGCTAGTGTACACCTCCTAACCAAAGGAGTATATTTTTTGGTTCTTTCGAACTATTTGTCCACTAGTTATCTTACCAACCTTAGTTGGTCACGCTAGTGTACACCTCCTAACCAAAGGAGTATATTTTTTGGTTCTTTCGAACTATTGTCTTCTTTTTGCTGTCGAGCAGCGTAGTGTACAACACTAGTATTCCCCGAAAAACTTTCAAACAAAGGAGAGGAAAATTGTGAAAACATCATCGTTTTATTCATATTGTTGAACCCGTTGTACATTTTACATCATTGATAATACTTGCGAAGGTGTTCAGCATTCCAAGCATTCTTGAATTCTTCTCCTTCAAAAGTTGCTATTCGGTAAGTTCCTGGTCGAACAACTTCTGTAACTCGGTAAGGCCCATGCCAGTTTGCCTCCAATTTATTGTGCTTCTGAATGACTTTCTTTAGCACATAATCTCCTTCTTTTAAATCGCATTTCTTCACCCTTTTGTTGTAGAAAAGAGCTGTTCGTTGTTGGCAAGGTTCTAAAAAACGCGGGGCGCGATCGAGGCGTGGAGGTCAAGCCTTAAGCCTTAGAAGCCTAGGCGGGTTTAAGCGTAAAAAGGCGTGAAAAGGCGTTTAGACCTTCTTAATATATTTTAATATTTTAAAACCATAACAAGGCTATTAAAATACTAAAATTGTACATATCATAAAAATATGTTTGAATATATGAAAACTAAAATACTATTTGATAATTTTGGATGAGATAATGGTCTGGTTAGTTAAAAAATTCTTGAAAATGCGATATCGTTTCACTAAAGCATTGTTGTTTTTAGAAAAAAGTGCGCCTTAAGGGTTTTACTAAGAATAAGGCGTAAAAAGTTAAGGCGAGGCGTTTCGCCCAAGCCTTAAGCCTAGGCGTGCCTAGGCGGGTTTTTTAGAACAGTGTTTGTTGGTAAGCAGCATTCCTAATGGCTGCCTCTTCTCTGACCTCCTCGAGCATGTTCAAATCCAGTCTTCTCATCAAGTCGCTAACTGGGGGATTGAAATTCAGCACTCTGTGCGTTGGGAGACCTAACTCGGCAGGTATTACAGCCTCACTTCCAAATGCCAGCATATATGGTGATTCTCCAGTCGCTGCTCGGGGAGTTGTTCGGTAAGCCCACAATACTGATTGTAGCTTGTTAATCCAGTTAGCTTTAGCTTCACTTAACCTTTTCTTCAAACCATTTAGCAGTGTTCTATTCGTCACCTCAATCTGTCCATTGCTTTGAGGATGGCCTGGTGCTGAATGGACCTTCAAAATGTTCGACTGATGACAATAAGAAGCAAATTCCTCGTTATCAAATTGGGTTCCATGGTCTGTGATGAAGGCATGAGGGAGACCATATCGACAGATGATATTCTTCCAAACGAACTGGTATACCTTCTCGTATGTCATGTCGATGAGGGGTTCAGCTTCTACCCACTTAGTAAAATAGTCTACTGCGACGACGAGGTACTTGAATCTTCCTCGGGTGGTCGGCAATGGTCCCACCAAATCAATTCCCCACATGGAGAATGGCCAAGGGGAAGTTATGGGTGTCAACAATGCTTGTGGAGTTCGTCGGATAGAGGAAAAACGTTGGCACTTGTCACATTTCTTAGCATAGGCTATACAATCAGCCCTCATCGTTGGCCAGTAGTATCCTTGAGTCATTACCCTTTGCAAAAGTGTTCGACCTGCTACATGAGCTCCACAAGACCCTTCATGGATTTCTTCAATCAATTCTTTCACCTCGGAGGGATGTACACATCTCTGCAAACCTGCCATAATTCCTCGTCTATACAAAATACCATTAGTTAACACATACCGAGCAGCTTTATACTTCAATTTCTTGGCAGCGAGCTTGTCCTCCGGCAATCCTCCCTCTTCAATATATGCCCTGATGGGATCCATCCAAGATGGTCCTAAATCAAGGGTAATTACATTCATTTTCAGGTCTTCATTTATGCTCCTACTTTCCAATACTTCAATTGGTATCGTTCTTCGCAGCTCGGTACGAGTAGCTGATGCTAGTCGGGCCAGTGCGTCTGCTTGTGCATTCTCCATCCTCGGTATTCTCACCAATTGAATGGCATCAAATTCTGTCAGTAACTCCATCACCTTTGCATGATATTTGATCATTAATTCTCCTTTAACCGCATATATTCCCGTCATCTGATTCACAATTAATTGAGAATCACTGAATACCATCACTTGTTGTGCTTCCATAATTTTTGCTAAGTTTAACCCAGCTATCATGGCTTCATACTCAGCTTCATTATTAGAGGCTTTGAATTGGAATCGTAAAGCATATTCCATGTCAATCTCATCTGGGATGCTCAAAACAATTCCTGCGCCGCAACCTGCTGTGCAAGATGAGCCATCTACATATAATCTCCATATGGGTAACCCGTCTTCAAATTCCTTATCTGACAGGGTTCCTCGATGAAATATTTTTTGCTTCTTTTCATCCTCCCCTGACACTTTTCGCTCCTCGTCGATCATCTCTTCTCGCTCTTTTACCAACCGGAGATGGTCTGAGTTTGAAGTTGATGATCCTTCTACATCCACAAGTCCGTTTACCAACCGTAGTTGGTCTGGATTTATGTCTGTTGATCCTGTAACATCCACAGGTTGGTCAGCGAGCAACTTTTGTTCCTCGGGGGTATCAGGGTATGTAAATTCTGCTATAAAATCTGCTACAGCTTGCCCTTTTAATGATGATCTGGGCTCATACACAATATCATATTCACCGAGTTCTATTGCCCAGTACATCAGTCTTCCTGATTTTTCTGGCTTGTGAAGGGCTTGTCTCAATGGCATGTCGGTATACACAATGATGGTATGCGCCTGGAAATATGGCCTCATTCTTCTACTTGCTTCAATTAATGCCAATGCCAATTTTTCTAACTTTGGGTACCTGATCTCTGCACCTCGGAAAGCCTTACTTGTGTAATAGATTGGCTTCTGGACTCCATTCTCCAATCTGATCAATGCCGAGCTAACTGCATTCTCTGATACTGCTAGATACAAGTACAACTTCTCTCCTGTTATTGGTCTAGACAACAATGGAGGTGCTCCCAAATACTTTTTCAAGTCTTGAAAGGCCTTCTCACATTCATCAGTCCACTCAAAAGTTTTTCGAAGTGTTTTGAAGAATGGGAGGCATTTGTCAGTTGCTCGGGATACAAATCTGTTGAGCGCTGCAACTCGTCCTGTAAGACTCTGCACTTCTTTCTTTGTTGTTGGAGATCGCAACCCTAAAAGAGCTTTGATCTTATCTGGATTTGCTTCAATGCCTCGCTGATTGACAATGTATCCGAGAAACATTCCTTCTCGTACTCCAAATGTGCACTTCATCGGGTTGAGCTTCATCTGGTATTTATCCAGTTGATCAAATGTCTGAGCTAAGTCAACTAGATGATCTGCATCTTTCTTGCTTTTTGTTAGCATATCATCGACATAGACTTCCATGTTGCAACTGATTTGTTCGGTGAAAACCTTGTTCATCAGCCGCTGGTATGTCGCTCCTGCATTTTTCAAACCAAAAGGCATAACATTATAGCAATAAGTTCCCCTAGGGGTAATAAAAGAAGTACTTTCCCTGTCTTCAGGTTTCATTTTGATCTGGTTGTAGCCAGAGTAAGCATCCATGAAGCTGAGCAGCTCATGTCCCGAGGTAGCATCCACAAGTTGGTCAATTCTGGGCAATGGAAAATGATCTTTTGGGCATGCCTTTTTGAGATCAGTGAAATCAACACACATTCTCCATTTATTGTTCTTCTTCTTTACCATCACCACATTTGCCAGCCAGTCTGGATATTTCACATCTTCAATGAATTGGGCTTTCTGGAGCTTCTCGACCTCCTCTTGTATGGCTTGATTCTTCTCGGGGTTAAATACCCTTCTTCTCTGTTTCACGGGCTTGATCTCCTTATTCACATTGAGTTCATGACATAAGAAGTTTGGATCTATTCCTGGCATGTCCTCATGACTCCATGCGAAAGTTTTCTTCCTATTTCTCAAGAACATTATTAACTCTTGTTTTATTGAAGCATCCAACGACGAACCTATCCGGGTTACTCGTTCAGGGTGCTCCTCGTCCAGAATAATATTTTCTGTAGATTTTACCACCTGTCCTTTTACAAGTTGGGATTCATCCCTGGGATCAAGAGTTTCAATTTCTGTACCTTCCTCCACCTGGTAGGTAATAGTCTTTTTCCTTGATTCTTCAGGCTCCTCTTGCTCGGCAGATGTATAATAGCATTCCCGAGCTATTTTTTGATCGCCTTTCACAACTCCTACTCCGAAGTTTGTTGGGAATTTTAAGCATTGATGCACTGTAGATGGAACTGCTTCGAACTTCTTCAAACCAACTCTTCCCATGATGATGTTGTAGGCTGACTGCACATTCTTATCCATCACAAAGAAGCGTATTCTTTCTGTTCGACAAGCGGGCCAAGTTCCAATGAATATGTCCAACTTGATCGTCCCAAGTGGAAAAACTTTCTCGCCAGCAAAACCCAGAAGGGGTCTGTGATAAGGTTCTAATTGAGATAGTTTCAAATTCAAACTATCAAAACATGAATAATACATGATGTCTGCCGAACTTCCATTGTCCACCAACACCCTTGAAATCACCACAATCTTTCATCCTCATTTTGATCACCAAGGGATCGTCGTGAGGGTAAAGAACACCTGCCAAATCGTTTTTTGAAAAACCAATAACTAGCTTCTCTTTATTTACCTTCCTCGGACGATCATCCTCGGCAAGATTTATTCGTTGAATATATGAGGAGGCTTGGGCCTCTCCGAGATAGGCCTTTCTTTCTGCAGTAAGGTCTCCCCCTCCAGCATCTCCTCCTGTTATAACATTACAATCAATTGACCCAAAACGTATGGAAAATACCTCTCGTTCAGGCTGTCTTGGCTTCTTTGGAAGATCGGGGTCTTCATCTGGATCATCTTCATGATTTCTTTTCTTTTTCTCTTCCGTTCGACGAGGAGATCTGGAACGATCTCTGGTTCTATCATCATTCTTCCTTTCACCTCTGCGATCTACATACTTTGACAACTTTCCTCTTCGGATGAGCGTTTCAATCTCGTTCTGAAGGGCTATGCAATTTTTGGTCGTATGGCCATGATCTTTATGGAACTCGCAATATTTTGCCCTATTCCTCAATTCAGGATTGGTCCTCAGTTTATCTGGCCACTTGATTTCTTCGTTATTCTTGATTTCTTCTAAAACATGATTAATACCCATCTCCAATGGAGTATAATTATCATATTTCTTCAGGACTTCCCATGACGTCCTATTATTCTTGGAGTGCTTATCACCACCATTACCTTTTTGCTCTTTCTTCTTAGATTTGTCAACCTCCACCTTGGTTTCTTTATCCATATTCTTCTTTGCAGCCATAGCCTCCTCGGCATTCATGATTTTGGCTGCTTTTACCATCAAATCCGACATAGTTTTAGGTGGATCTTTGGCCAAAGTATAATATAACTTGTTAGGCAACAATCCACTCATCAAAGCAGTGATCGCTGTCTTTTCTTCGTAATCTATGACTTCCAACTTCTCATTATTGAAACGAGTTATGTAATCTCTAGTACTTTCACCAGACTTTTGTCTAACACTTAACAAGTGTGCTACTCGTTTTACTGGCTTTGCTCCAAAACAGAAATTGCCAATAAACAACTCGGCTAACTGAATAAACGTCGAAATCTTACCCCGAGGAAGATTGTTGTACCATATCTGCGCAGACCCGGTAAGAGTTCCCGAGAATGCTCTACATCTCATCTCGTCGGGGACAGCATATATATCGGCAGCAGCTTGGTATTGTTCTATATGAAGAACAGGATCTGTCTTTCCATCATACTTAGGGGTCACGACAGGTACTTTGAATTTCGATGGTGTAGGAAAATTCACAATGGCCTGCACAAAAGGTGTCCCTTGAACAAAAGTTCTCTGTAAGGGATTCCTTTCTTTAGCCATTTCTCCAAGTCTATCCTCCAATCACTGTATGGAACCCTTCCATGCTTCATTTACGTCCTCGGGCTGTTTAGTCCGAGCAATTGATTGTTCTGACGTAGCCTCCTGAGATCTATCTCGATGAGTAACTGGTCTTGATTGTGCTGATCCTTCTCTCAAACCTGATGGTGGTCGAAAGCTTCTCGATGGGGCTCTAGGCGGACTCATATTTCTCCTTGGTCCTAACCGACTGAAAGGAGATGCCCTGCTTAATCTTTCCAGGGCGCTAGTTCTCTCCGGAGAGAGGGTGATATGTTGATCTGTATCCGTAGCCCGTATCGATGAAGTTCGCCCAGGTTGATAAGAAAAATCATTAGATTCTTCATTACGATATGATTCAGTACGCCTGGATCGCGATTGCCCACGATCACTCCTTTGCCTTGAATGGGTAGGTGCACCGCCGTGAAGAGTTTGAATGAGTTGCCTCATTGTTTCTTGCATGGCGGTTTGTCCTTCAGCCAGATTCGTCATAATTCCAGCCAGATCTGGAGGTGCAGATGGATTTGGAGGATTTCCAACATTTCCAGCATTTCGATTACTGGATTCTGGATTATCTGCCATTGATGATAAATGATTTTTGGTGAAAAATGATAGCAACAGTCGTTTCCCACAGACGGCGCCAATCTGTTGATGTAAAAAATTAGATCGCTCTAATTATTCAATCACAGATAAATAAAATGAACAAAGATTTTTAAAGTGGTTCAGCCTTATAAGAATGGCCTACGTCCACTGTTATGTTATTGATGAGTGTTTAGGAATTCTCGATTATCAGTTCAATCCAGAAATTCCGGTCCCTTTGAATGAGGGTGATACAAGGTATTTATAGCCCTTAGGCTGTACATGAATGGGTCGATACATTAAATGAGAATACATATGAAAGGGTAATACATTTAATGTAGCGTGTGCGTCAAGATGATGAACATTCAATGAATAGTTGAACTGTTGACATTCTGGCAATTAATACTACGACCGAGGTGCAGCTCGGACCGCCTTAGTTGCTCGTTGCTCAGGAGTTCCTCGGAGCGCTAGAGTACCTCGGAGTGTTACAGTTCCCCGGTATATCCTCGTTGCTCGGGGAGAACATGAGTTGGTCGAGGAAATGAACTTCCTCGTTGTTATTGTGCCACGTAGATTGACAAGTGTCTTCGTATGATTCGTTCACATCAGCATATTAATTTTGGTATCAACACTGACAATGTAACAATGCAGCATTGACGACGTCGGTAAAAGTCCTCAATGCAGGATTACCGATCAAGTGCTGACTGATCTTCCAGGCCAAACCATCCATGAGCTTTGCTTTCTTCCTCTCTTCGTTTCTCACCTCATCTTGCACAAATCTTTCCAGGAGGGTAAACTCCACCTCGTAGTCTGCTACCGAATGATCACCCTGACGTACTTCTCCAAACTTCTTTCTAATCTCAGTCTCAATGGTAGGTGGGAAGTACTTGTGATCAAACTGCACCCAGAAATCAGATATTATCATTAAGTCCCTCTCCTCGGCAGTGGTAACTGACTCCCACCACTATAAAGCTGCCCTTGACAGAAGGAAGGTAGCAAGCATCTGCTTCTGTACATCGATACAGTCAAGCATGCGCAGATGGCGTTGAATGTTCTTCTTCCAGTCACAAGCCACTACCACATTAGTACTACCCTGGAACTCGGGTGGGTGACCCCTCTGAAAGGTCTCCCTAACTCTCTACCAAGAAGGTGGCCCTAATGGGGCCTGAACTGCTGGTGCCACTGGAGGTGGTGCCTGGAGCTGAGGAAAATGGGTTACCATGGCCCTCATCGCTGTCTCAACTGCCTGAGCCACTATCACGGCCACCTAAGTAGTAGATATTAACTCGGATGGGGGTGGTGGTGGCGGTACCTGTGGTTCCTGATGAGCCTCCCTCACCTTATCCATGGCCTCGGCCCTCTTCGCTCACTGTCTCCTCGGTGGCATCTAAAAAATAGAATGAATTGTATAAGTACTCATTTTATACAAAATCCAATAGCAGAAGTACGATATCTCAAGTATGCAAATATAAGGCAACAATCCTAAAATAGGGCTCTATAATAAACGAACGAATCGCTGAAAACGCAGTAAGCCGTACAAATCCAAAGGACACTAGAACCTGATGCTCTGATTCCATCTGTGACACCCTGTCTAATTAAATCCTGGGTGATCAGTCCTAATTAAAACATGTTTATTAGTTAGTTCATTCTTATCATCAATGTCGAAAAAGTTTTATTACAAACCACCTTGGTGAAATTAGACTAGCGCCAAATTTTAACTTTCATTAAACATACAACAACATGAGAAATAATGTATAAATCAAATACCAACATAAAAGTCTAAATGTATCATCTAAGGTAAACAAGTCTTGCCAAATAAATCATCAGCTAAAAATCCAACAATTATCAAAATCCAACCTAAAGAAAGTACGGTGGGACAACATGTCCATACTGAAACTGAAATCCTACACTAGATTAGAAATGATAAAAGAAACGTCTAATCAATGTCCTGCAACATTCACCTGTGCCGCAGCTTCGAAATCTCTGGAATATGTGACACCCCGCTTAAAATAATAACGGGTCGCCAACCCTATACTAAAATAATCAGGAATCTCAAGTGGATCATTCTCAGCATCTACTGACGATACTAAAATAAACACGGCTAACAACCCAATACTACAAAAAGAGGGTGCAAACAAAATTTAAAACATACAAAGTAATAACCAACCAACAACATGACAACTACAAAATATGACGAAGAACACACACATACTATAAAAAAAGAGAAGAGTATAACCATATATACAAAAAGGAAATACCCGAATAAGCTGTCAGGCCAAAGACAATACAACAGTCTGAGAAAAGAGAAATAAAAGAAAATTCTACTACTACAACTCTTGGGTGTAAACCCGATATACAAACCGAATCCTAATCTAGATATACAAAAGGTAGGGATCGTCTAAATAAAAATCCCACAATAGTCCGCAATTGCTACAGCTTCACGCATACACTGGATAGGAAACATCGATGGCATTCTTGCGGAGGAACACCTAAGATAATACAATATATATAGCAAAAGGAAAAATATAAACGGGTCAGGGCCCAAGGTGTGAAAACAATTTTAGAAAGTGCATTAAAATGCATAATAATTATAAATGCACTATGGCAGGATTAAAGTGGAGTCGCACTCTCCATAAAAATCCAACTCACCTCTCAACTAAAGAGCACCTAAACGTATGCACATGGTACTCAAATATCTTCTCAACACTATCTAGGGGAAAAATAATCTAACCTACACCCAAATTTACACTAATTTAAACTTCCATCTAAAACCTAACCATCAACTTCCCATTTAAACCATAACCCCCCAAATGTGCGTCACCTACTAAACATATAAATAATCATATACGTATTCTCTTGCAAGAATTTCTCAGACTCTAGTTATTGACATAAATGAGTTATTAGCATCTAAGTGCTAATGACTAAACTTCACCCAATTCTCAATACTGCACTGTGTTTCGTGTGTGGGACGTCTCGCAAGCGAAATCCAAATAAGGAACCCCCCGATACACTACTCCTTGACAGTATTGATTATTGAGATTCATTATGACCTCAATGCATGATGCATATAACCCCAATTACTAAATTAATATATAAATTAACTATTCCCAACTCTCAACAGTGCACTGTGTTTCGTGCGTGGGATGTCTCGCAAAGAGAAATCCAAACAAGAAACCCCCCCAAATACACTACTCATTGACACTGTCGATTGTCGAGATATACTAACATAAATCTGAGTACTAAGGACTAAACTTCTCCCCACTCCCAATATTGCACTGCGGTTCGTGCGTGGCACATCTCGCAACCTAAATTCAAACAAGGAATCCCCCCAATACACTACTCCTTGACAATGTTGGTCGTTGGGGTCCATTATGCCCTCGGTACTCAACGTAAGATATATAATCATATAGATATGTACGAATCATATTCACTTTAATATTTTCATCACAAGTTAGTCCGGATAAAACCTCCCGGAATGAGATTCAATCATTATTCTTATGTCTCTTTACATTAGAGACAGATATATGATAGCTCATAATTATATACAAATAATATACTATTCACATAAGTATAATAATAACTATCCCAGCGAGCTATAACTCGAGGACGCAGGTTCTCAATGCTATCATCTACCAGGGAATCACTCACATATCATCCTAGGTACCAACGATCGGAATCTCACACTGCCTTGGTAAAAAAAAATCACAACGTACGGGAAGCGGTCATAGTTCCTCCTCGAAAGTGAGACGAAATATACCCACCACGTCTCACCCCTAATAAAAGTCACACAACAATAATGAACGCTATGACATGGGGACTATACGCTCATTGCTCCTCAAGCTAGGGGCCTCACCCACATCGCGCAACTTCCCATGATAACATAGAGGGGGTATGCTTCAAATAAATATATATATCATACACACTAGATATACATATACCATCACATCATATAAATGTATACCATTACACAAGGGATATATAATTCATGCCATAAAAATATACATACTCTTATTACGCACATATACGTAAATGAATTAATTTCATTTATATAAGTATATTTCTTTTTCTCGATATACTAATTGTTGCTAACTCGCACACTTTCCCACTTTATATACACGATACGATCTCTCACTTGAAGCTCACCCATCGCTTCTATTATATGATAAATCTCCCAAATCAAATAGCGTTAAGGATATTCTCTATATCGGAATTTACATCAATCAACAATCATCATACCCAATCCGTAGTATGATTCAACCAATCATATGGACCCTTAACGTTATCACATTTGTGATTCAATCCAAAAATCAAATGTCACTAAGTGCATCCTACCTCTCTCTTATAGACCCATAATTATCTCCAATCAAAATCTCAATAATAATGGGCTTCCCCACTAGTCGATACGATAATCTCCAATCGGTATTTTCTCGAAATAAGTCAATATCACTCCAACAATTTCATTATAAGGGAAACTTCCTAAAAGTCTCCAAACATACCTCTCATAACTTAAGTGAAGGTTCCCAATCGATAAACCCAAACGAAACGGAATGAAACTCACCCTAGAAAAACATCCCCAAAACTTCCCTGTTTTCGAATGGATTCGGGCCCAATCCGAATCGATTCAGCCCAGCGAATCGATCCCTTCAATGTGAATCGATTCGGGCCAAAAGACCTGGGCATCTGTCTTAGGCCGAATCGATTCAGCTTTGGGTCTGAATCGATTCGATCACTCAGACCTTGGAAGCTGGAACATTCTGAATCGATTCGGGTTGGGGTCCGAATCGATTCGGCCTGTTCAGAAGTTATAAAAATGGCTATTTTTCATCAAAGTCAAAAATCCCAAAAATCATATTAATCATCTTCTCACCATTTCTCTTCAATCCAAATATATATATATATACACCAAAACTCATAATATAACTCAATCCAACTAGTTTTGTACCCTCAAATCCATATATATACCTCAAGTGCAAGATTTTCCCAAAAATCTAGATTTTGACATTTTAAACCCAAAATCCATAAATTTATCCACAAATCATGAAAGAAAAGATGCACAAGAATTATGTAGCAAGTTTAATCACTTGCCTCAAAGTTGTATAGGTTGAATCTTCCTCGAAATCACGGATTGGTTGGAATCTCCAAGCTTTTCTTCTCTTTCTCTTCTTCCTTTCCTCTTCTCTCTTTCTCTCTAGGGATTTCTCTTTCTCTTAAGTGACAATGACTTCTGACGTCGGCTTTTAAGCCTTAAATCCAAGATACCCAACTTTAAATGATAATACAAACTTTAAATGACTCGGTTACTCTAATTTGAGCCAAACGAACTTAAAAATATTCTGGAATCCAAATAAGACCCATGTACAGTCATTTCAACTATCTCGACCCTTTCGAAATCAACCGCACACTCCCAATCATCATTCAAAATACTTTCTAACATCCTCAAATTTTGACCTCAAATGCCAATTTAATAATTATTCAATTAAAACAATATTTATTTTTCCCAAAAATAATTAATTTATTATTCCAAAAATCTCGGTGTATTACAGAATGAATTCACGCTTGGTGCCTCTGTAGCTTGACACCTAAAAGGTTTTGAAAATATTTTACATAGCAAGAGTTAGTACTCAAAACGTTGTGAAAATATTTATCAAGTAAATTTACGGCAGTAAAGATAAGTTATTGATTACACATGTTAGGCTTACGCACACTCACTTGAGTCTCCTCACCTCACATCTATAGTGCACGCCTAACGTTCCATAGTTACTATAGTTAGCTACAACTACCCAAGCTATTTAGACTATAGTACTTGTCTGAACTCATCTACACATCTAAGTTCCTGTACCTCCCATATAGTAATAAGTTTCATTAACACTTCTTATATTGTTAATAAATTTCTAAGTAACATTTACATATGTTAGTTTCTGATTTTGAAGGTTAAGTCTGACCACTTAATCTTATTCATTAGATGCCCACTATCTAATACAATATTTTTCCAATTAAGCTTTCTCCACTTAAGTTACTATTTAGATGTATTCACGTCATCTAATTATCTACTACTCCATCCTAGTAGATTATGCATATAGTATATATTTCACACGCAATATTGACTATAAGGATAATTAGCCCGGTCAAATCATCGACTCCAATTATCCCAAATTATTTATCTTTTAGATGTATGCACATCATATGATCATCTACCATTCTACCCAAGTAGATTATTTATATAGTATATATTTCACACACAATATATACTACATCGACTCCAATTCTCTTATCATTTACATTGGCCCGGTTTAATCCTCGACTCCAATATCATGTAGGCACGATAGGTATTCACCCAACCTAAGTACAAAATTTATAGGTATTCGCATAACCTAAAGATTTACATTAGTACGTAGTATATTTCTCTCTAATACTCACCGTACCAGTCTAATCATCGACTCTAATTATCCTAAATTATGTATCTTTTAGATGTATGCACATCATATGATCATCTACCATTCTACCTAAGTAGATTATTTATATAGTATATATTTCACACACAATATATACTATAAGGAGTATTTGCCCCGTATAATCATCGACTCCAATTCTCCTATCATTTACATTGGCTCGGTCTAATCCTCGACCCCATCACATAACTCCCATACTGAGGGGAACCACAAGGAAATCTAACCACTCATGTTCGTCCTCGAAACATCAGTTCGTGGTGACGTAAGTCTTACGAAATTCAAAAGTTATCTAAAATAGTTTGGGGTTACTCCACCTTTGCCAACGGACTCTAAATCACGTCCGATCAAAAGTCTAGTTATCCTCTCACTTTGGATCACCTAGAGGGTAAACACTAAGGCTTACCATGCAAGAACCTAAAAAAGGCACCCAATCCTTTACAAACAGGTATGAGTATCTATACAGAACTCTACCTATCGGTAATTTCTCCTCCCAATTTCCTTACAGTTCATAATGCTCGCCATTCGCTTTAATCAACATTGTAAATCACCTCCCGTATACTCATCGGCTATAGGTGACTCAACATGCCCAAAATAAAATTCCATCCCCACCACTTCCTGAAAATCCCTTTCAGAGGTGGGATATAAGGATCTCATCCTCACTCACAATTATATTGGGTGGCACCCTACACCAGTGCAATCCTTTTTTACAAAAAAAAATAACACTCACTTCATCTCGATCAATCTATTCCACACACTCGAAGGAATTCTTGACCTTGTCCTGATGTTGGCAACCCATCAATGAAATCTACCAGCCTGTCTGCCCATTCCGTCACTGGAATTATCGGCTTGAATTTTTTTCCCATTTATGAGTGGTGCACCCGGAGATAACCTCACTATGTCCCCTCAACACCGACTTCCACTTATAACCTTTCACATTAAGTGGCACTTTTACTCCCCTTTTTCCCGCGATATACCCATCAACAATCGACTGAGTAGGACTCCGCTCTACTTCCCCATAATAGTTGGATTTCCTCTTCTCAAGAGATATCCTTTTAAATAGCTTTCGATAGCCTTTTAACCCATCTCGGGTGTGCTAGTTCTCTTTGCACATATATACTTGGATTATCATCTTTCTCGCCGATTTTCAATCCATCACACCATTTTAACTCCGTTTATATCTACCCCTCAGGCATATTTTCCACACATTCCTTTCCACGCCCTTCTATCTTGGATGACTTTGAAACCACTAACCAGGGTGCCCATACACCCTATGTCCCTTGCATTTCAGCACAAACATTACCAACGTCTCATACGTAACACACTTTTCTCAAAATTGGCCTCACATTCTCGACTTAGTTATAACACATGGGTCTTCTAAATAATCCCATAACCTATAATCGAATTCTTCCCGACATTATACCACCCTTCAACTCATAGTGAGAAAATATTTCAATGCCTTTCTACAGCACTACCGACTCCACTGGCCTTACTCGTATAATAGCTCTCAACTCAAAGTGTTTTCTTGACACGTATAACGGTTAACATTCTAAACTAATGCCCCTAGCTTCCATGAACATTTCTCCACTCCCAACGTTTATTAAGGTCCTTGTGTATCTCATCTCGTAATGACACCCCAAATAGGGAACTTCCCCTCCCAATGCATCATCATTAGCATTGCCGGAGATCGAGTTCTAGAAGCCTAAAGCACATAATCGGGACACTCAAAATCGTATCTCCACGCATTTAAATATAACTCTCAAGTCCCACGTCTCTAAAGGAGTCATATTACACTGTGCTCTCACTATCACTAGTGATGCGCTCTAATCACCATAACGAGTTTAATCCCTCCGCTCGACAATAACCGATATACTCTGAACCATATCAGTAAAGTCCACCTAAGTATACTTTAGGTATTCTCTCCACCTAAGTATTTGTATACTTCGGCAGGTATACACACAACCTAATAATTATGCTCGTACGTGATATTTTTCTCTCGAATATTCACCGTACTTTTTAATTTACGATTTGTCTCATTATCGTATTTATTATCTTCATATATTAGTTCAGAATGTCGCCTCGACCCTAATGTAATCAAGTATAACTTAGGTATTCACTCCTCCTAAGTATTAACATAAATCAGTAGGTATGGACACAAACCCAATTATCAAAATCTCATACGTAGTAAATATCTCTCCCATACTCACCGTACTTATTATTTTACGATTTATCTTCCATTGTATTTAAATGAGTTTTCACCCAAACTCTAAGGGACCTAGTTACCCCTCCATTTATTTCAGTAGTTAAGCTATCTCTAACCTACTCGTATATATATCTTGGGTTGACGTTAACCCTCCTCGTAACTCGAATCCATAATTCTCGATGCACGACTCAATCGATTTATCCTCATTGGTTCATCTCTCCAAACCTTACCCTCAAAGATCATAATGGACCTCCACGAAATACCTACTTGTCTTACCTCAGTACCTACATAGGTACAATACCATCCCTAAGGTTCCCCTCAAACATTGGCAATTGATTAGAACTCAACCAACAAAAGAACCTAGAATCAGCCTGGGTCGATCGATCGATATTCGTTGGTCGATCAATTGATCGATCGATCAGGTGCAGAGTTGCCCAGCTTCGTTTTACTACGTTTTCTCACCATATTCAATTTTCAAACTCTCATGATAACACACCAAACTTGCAACTAACCCTAACCATTCCTACATACATTAGGATGATTTCCAACGATTTAGACATCACAAAATTTCACAAATTCAGCCCAAAATAATTTAAATACACTAATTATTCAAGAACCCCAATTTAATATGTTCTTCCCATATTTTCAATAATAATTCCATATTTAATTCATTTTAATCATCAAATCTAATTTCAAATCCCCTACAGGTCTAAATCATTTTACATGCAAATCCCTAACCAACATGCATTTTATTAAATTCTTGTTCTCCAAGAATATTCATCAAATCATATTATTCATAAATCCTACACATGGATATTATTACTCAATTTAATTTGCAAATAACCACTTGCCTTGATTACAGTAGGGTCTTATTTCATGATTGTTGGAGGGTTTATGTTCTTCTTATCCTTTCTTTCTTCCCAAGATGCTTGTGGTGGAAGAACACACTCCAATTTTCTCTAAATCTCTCTCTTAGGCTTCACAATAGCTCTCTGCCTATCTCCAATAGCTTTTGTGAGTTTCTTTTTCTCCTCTAACCCTAGCCTTCAACTCTTATAATCTGATTTAGAGTTTGTAATTTCGTAGGTCTACTCACCCCCATATGCCAAAAGACTAAGACGCCCCTGTATGGTCCCGATTTATCCAAAAAATGCCCCAGTACCCGACTAGTACCCCCCGGGAATACTATTTTGACTAATTCGACCCTTTCGGAATCATTTGTGACCTCTAAATTATCATGTGAGTCACTTAAAAATATATTTCCTATCTCTTCCTCAATTTAGTCTAAACGCGACACCCGGTTGAGATATAATCAAGTACGTCCTTATCACTTGCTATGTCATACAAATTAACTATCAATATTTACTATTCACACTTAGTAAATCTGAATCATAATATTAATCAGTGTCTATCTTTCGATTAATATTTAATAATGAGAATTATTATTTAATCACTTAATAATCACATTTATCATTAAATCACATTAAATTACTTCACTCACGTAATTTAAATATTAAATCACATTTTTCTATTTAATTACTCAATTAATTAAATTCTAAATACGCAAAAATATGGGGTACTACACACACACACCATAAGTCCACTATAAAAATAATTTACATACAAATTATAGTTTAAATGTGTAAATGAATCAATACTACAAATACACCTAGTATACCTAGGCTAGCACTAAATAAACTCAAAACTACCGAAATAGACCAAATAATAAAATAATAGACTAGTAGTACACACACAACTTTACACTCAAGGCCATAGTTTTCAGTGAAGAGGTAACACAAAAAAATCAAGTTTTAATAGTTTTGATTTTCAAAATTAGTTGTAAGCTCAAATCTAAAGTCAAAGATAGAAAGGGTTTTCCTTTAAGATTCGATGTTTCAACCGTATGAAAAAAAAATAATTTATGTATAAAAAGATTAGATCATGAGTTTTATAAAACTGCAAATGGATCTACATAAACAGAACATAACTAAATCATGTTTCATAGTATATAAGAGTTTAGAATAAATATATAGTTTTAAATCAAATTTGCTAGCATAAAAGATATATATTTTATAACATGTCAAGTAGATGAGTATTAAGGAAAGATGTTTTCAAAACTAGGGTTTGTTAAAATATGTCAGAATAGTCTAAACATTCAAAAGAGTATAATCATATACAAACAAGATATATAAGGTTCTGCGTGCATGAAAAAGGGATTCATAAAGTATACACTAGTAGATCTCAAAATCCAAGAAAAAGGTTTGAAACAAGACAACCTTCAAACCAAGAACTCCAAAAGGCTTCAAAAGATTAAATCCAGAAAACTAATTAAACTTTTAAACCCAACATTTAAACCCTTATCCTTACACAAAATATAAATTGTAAGATTTGTAGGATGAAACATGTTTAGAAAATGTTTAGAAAATCTCTCAAACTCATGTAAATATTTGAACAAGTTTAGATAGGGAAGGGCTCAAGAAATGTTGACAAAGTTTGGTTTAGGTTTTAAAATTTTCTCGACTTCAAAAATGAAAACCCGAGACCTTTATTTATAGATTCGAAGAAATGGATATGGTAAAAGAGTAATTCTCCAAACAATAAGGGCAAAGAGGTAAAAATCCAAGGGTATCTAAGGGTAAGAATGACATCGCATAAAAGAGAGGTCAGTGAGGGTACATGTATAAATGACCATAGCATTGTAGAGGGCAATAAAGTAAAATAGCCATCGACATCCTGCAGTTGAGTAGACTCACCCCCAAGATCACACATGATATAATCGCGTGGGCAACCCATAAGCCTTTGATTGGTCCAAACCCGATCATGCGGATTACAAACCAAATGACCCATCAGATTACAAATGTTGTCGTTTCATTATATGTTGATTCTTATTAAGGAAACAAAAATGTATTTTAATATTAATTTTTTAAATGTTTAATTTTAGCATTTTAAAAATTCTAGAAAATCATATAAAATATGAAAATAAATTTTAAAAATTAAAAATAGGAAAATTATAACATAAGAAATGTTTGAGTATAAATACACATATGATGAAAAAAATACAAAAATATAGAGTATATTATATAAATTAGAATTCGGGTTTTATAAAAAAATGGTTTTAAAGTTCTTTAAAAGTCTTCTTAGGATTAAGTTTAGTGTGTACAATGAACTGAATGTATTTGGGACTGTTGTTAAAAAAATGATCCAATACAGATCACATAGGATTTAAAAAGGGTACTTTCAATCTCCCCTTTTGGATAATTTTGGGACAAACCAAATTGAAAGTCAAAAAAATAAGTTTTATACACACAAATACATAACTCAACTATACACAAGATTGCTAAAAAGGAGTGTACATATCTCAAATAACACCATATGTCCTAAAAACAAGAGTACATAACTCAACTAACAACATGTGTCCCAAAAAAACTCACAAATACACCAGGAAACCAGTAGTCTCACAAATTCTCTCATATTAAAACAAGAGAGTCTCGTATTTTTCTCTTATTTATCACGAAGGGACAAAGGGTATGTAAGAATCTACGAGGATGTTAACACCAAAAGGTATTATGATAAAAGAGGTACTAACATACAATCCTAAAACATTAAATATGGTAGCCACAAACACCAATAGACATTCTAAGAGTTTCAAAATGTTGATTGTCTAATGGTTTTGTTAAAAGATCTGACAATTCTTGAATAAAGCGTTATCTCATTTTGATATGTTTTCTTCGATAATGGAAAACAGGATTATTTGAGATTCTAATTTCACTTTGATTGTCACATAGGATTAAGGAAAATATTTTATTTAAGCCATAGTCATTCAACATTTGTTTCATCCACAGAAGTTGAGTACAACAACTGCCAGCAATATTGTATTCAGCTTCGACTGATGAAAGTGAAATGTAATTTTCCTTTTTAGAGGAATAAAAGTCTAGATTTCATCCTAAGTAAAAATATCCACCAGAGGTGATTTTACTATCATCAGTATAACCAGCCCAGTTAGCATCTGTATACCTGATTATTTTGGAGTTAGCGTCAAAGGTGTACACGATACTATAGTTTATAGTTCCACTTATATATTTAATAATATGTTTTACGGCATATAAGTGGAATTATTTAACTTCACATTGATATCTAATACACACACACACACACTATGCATTATATCAGGTGTACTTACAATTAAGGAAAATAAGCTGCCTATCATGCTATGATATAAAGTGACGTCAGTATTTTTGCCACATAAGTCTTTTGATAGTTTGATAGAGGAACTCATAGGTGTTTTAGTAGTATTAGCAGTAGTTAAAACCAAAATATTTGATGAAATCAGTAGCATATTTAGATTGAAAAATAAAAATATGATTAGGCTTTTGAGCTACTTAAGGACCTCAGAAAAATTAAAGTTCTCCCATCATAGACAATTGAAATTCAAATTTCATTATGTTAGGAAAAATTTCAGCTTCCAAGAGAGAAATGGACCCAAAAACTATGTCATCAACATAAGCTTGAGAAACTAATAAACAGTTTTTGTTACGTTTAATGAACATTGTAAGGTCAACTCCCTCTCAGTTGAAAACATTTTCTATTAGATTATTTGCTAATGTATCATACCAGGCACGGGGGGCCTGTTTTAAACCATAAATGAATTTCTTTAATCTAAAAACATAATTTGGAAAGAAATGATCTAGAAAACCTTTAGGTTATTCAACATAAACTTCTTCAATTATAGTTCCATTTGATAATGCAGATTTTACGTCCATTTTATAAAGTTTGAATATTAATTGGCATGACACAACAATTAGGAGGCTAACAGATTCAAGTCTACCTATATGAGAAAATGTTTCATCTATGTCTATGCCATCAATTTGAGAATAATCTTCTGCTACTAGTCTAAACTTATTTCTTAATACATTTTTAGATTCACCACACTTATTCTTAAAGACCCATTTGGTTCCAATTATGTTAATGTGAGTAGGACGCGAGATTAAATACCAAACATCCTGTAGTCTAAATTTTCATAATTCTTCTTACATTTCTAACAACCAAGATTCATATATTAATGCTTCTTTCACATGTTTAGGTTCAATTATAGATACATAAGACGAAAATAAAGCATTAAAAGACTCATATCTAGCTCTTATTGGTTCTTTAATATTTCCTCTAATGTTTTTCTTGGGGTAATTTGTCTTAACCCAGTTAGGAACATCGGGTTCATCAGGTGATAGAGAGTCATAATCACTATTTATTGATTATTTAGGTAAATTATCATTTTCAGATTGGTCAATAAGTAAAGGATTCTCACCTTCTTCCAAATGACGGTCAACACTATTATTCACAACAATATTAATAGATTCCATTATAGTTTTTTTAAGATTAAACACACGATATGCACATTTTTTTATGAATAACCTAGAAAGATAGCCTTATCACCTCTACTGTCAAATTTAGACAAGTGCTTTATATCTTTACAAACATATCATTCAATTCTAAATACCCTAATATACTTTAAATTTGGTTGTTTGCCATACCAAATTTCGCATGCAGTTTGTTTAGAGTTTTTACCTAAGTACACACAATTAATTATGTGACTTGCAATTTATGTAGTCTCAAACCAAAAATATTTTGGCAATTTTTTAACGTGAAGCAAGACATGATCCATTTCTTATATGGTTTGGTTCTTTCTTTCAACTATCCTATTTTGATGAGAGGTTTTAGGTGCACTAAGATCATGTTTATAATCAACTCATGTACAAAACTTTACGACATCAGTATCTTTAAGCTCTCCACCATTACCACTTCGAATTTAGTCACTTGGATATCCTTTTCATGTCCAATCCTTAAAAACATTATTAATTTTTTTAAAAGTGTCAGATTTTTCTTTTATAAACGCAACCCAAGTAAATCTAGAAAAGTCATCTACAATGGCAAGAATGTATTAGTTTTCACATATACTAGTAGTCCTAGAGGGATCCATTAAATATATGTGTGGTAATTCTAAAAGATGAGATGTTAAAACACCTTCAACTTTTTTATGAGGGGCTTTGTGCATCTTTCCAATTTGACATAGTCCACAAACAAAATGTTTGATTTTTAGAATATTAGGTACACCAAGAACTAGTTGTTGACTAGTTAATCTAGAAAGACTAACATAATTAATGTGTCCAAGTATCTCATGCCATAAGTCTAAGTCATTAAGCCTAACAGATAAACAATTTCAAAATCTTTATTTTGAATAACATCCTAACAATTATCAGGTGTTCTTTCACCACAAAGAATTATTTTTCTATCTTGACTTAAAATTTTGCACTCCGTTTTCAAAAAAATTACAGTATGATGAGTGTAAAAAAATTGACTTATACTTCATAAATTAGCTTTAATTCCTTCAACTAATAAAACTTCATCCAAATTAGGAATCTCTTCACCTTGGATTGTTCCTTTACTTATAATTTGGGACATTTTTCCATCTCCAAAAGTGATATTTACTCGAACAAAAGTTTTTAAAAAAGAAAAATTTTGATTTGTCCCTAGCTATATGTCTAAACACCCTGATTCAAGGTACCACTGAGAGTTTTTATAAGAAGTATTTAATGGTTATGCAGTAATATTACATCTTAGCTGGTAACTTAATTCATCCTTCCTAATCCAAATTGGCTTAGTTTTTAGAAAATAATTTTTAGACTTGTAAGGCATTGGCGTAGGTAGTGTAGGTTTCTTAACAAGTTCATCTTTAATAGTTCTCCTAGGTTCATTAGTCTTACCAATTTTTCTGTTTTGATTTAATTATTTATAATTTTTTTTCTAAGTGACCAGTTTTGCAAGAAAAAATTACAGCGATAAATTTGCTTAGCAGTAAAGGGATCTTGAGTTTGTTTCTATTTTTGAAAATACGGAATTGACTTGCGAACTTTTAAGTATTCTGGACAATATACATTGGAGTACAAGAATTTGTTTAATTTTTTTCCTTTTAAAACCAATTCCTTCTTTATCACCATATAAAGACTTTTTTAGAATTCAAAAGTTGTTTTACAATGATGCTAGATTTGTTGAAAGCATTAAGTTTGTTCAAAGCTTCTTTCTGTTTAATTTGTGATTTATCAAAATCAGTTAAGACATCTTCACATTTGCTCTAAAGTAAGACAACTTTCATTTATTTTGAAAACCATTTTTCTCTAATATCAAATTTTTAGTCTCAATCTCTTCTACTTGCATAGAAGATTCATCAGAAATTAAGCGTTTTTGATTATTTAGAACATCAATTTTAAACACAACCTAACATTAACGTTGCCTAAATGAATATACCTTTTCATGGTAGACTTGTACAATTTCTTAAAATGCAGGCTATCATCATGATAATCAATATCAAAAGATTCCATTCTAACAGAAGATTCATTATAATAATTATCTTCATCCTTCTAGTTGAAAGTAGAATCATAAAAGAGTTTACAGACAGTAGCATGAGTATGATTATGCACATGAGTCTTAACAGGTAATAAAATATTTACACGAGATAAATCATAATTGTCAATAAATAATTCAGAATCATCAGATATAATAGACAAATTATCAATACCATCATCGAACTCATTTAAATAAATAGAAGTAATGGCCATAAGATTATTACAATTATCACTACAATCACTGTTAGAGTCAAAACTATCATTCCAAATTTTTGTTAAATGGGCTTTTTGAGAAGATTGCCATTTAGTTTTTGAAAAACATTTATTAGCATATTCATCAAACTCATTATACTTTCTGCACTGAATATGACTCAAGTCTTTGTTATGGTCATATTGTTTTCAAAAGTTTTCTTTTCATACTGCCTATTAGAATAAATAGGTTATCCTTCTCTAGAAGCATATTTATTTCTAAATTTAACAAATTTCTTAAATGTTTAGATAGAAAAACAATTTCATGATCTAATAACTCAAGAGACATAGAGGAATCATCAACATTAGACAAGGAAGATACAAAAGCAAGATTGCTAACATTAGATTTAAACACTAAGGATGGTTGTATAGTGTGTGCTTTTTCTTTTGTTCTTTGATTTTCATTTAAGGCAGTTTCAAGTTCGAAAGTCTTCATTTTATTACATAACAGTTCAGGTGTCATGTTAGGACCACCCATTTCTTCTATGGCATATTTCTTCTATGGCATATTTCTTCATAGCAAAAGATTGAGGTAAAGATCTAAGTATTTTATCATAAATTTCAGAATTAGCATATACAATACCATTAACATGTGATTGATTAACTATATCTTGCAACCTAATTTAAAATTCATCAAATTTTTCATCATCTGTCATAAACATGGTATCATAATATGAACTAACAGTTGTGACTTAGCCTTTTTAACCCTAGCATCACCCTCATGCGTAGACATTGAAATGTCCCAAGTTGCCTTAGAAGTGGTGTATACTGAGATTCTTTTAAACTCAGACTCACCCACTGCTTGGAAAATAGCATTTTTGTCGTTATTATTATATTATGAACTTAGTTTCTCCTCTCTAGCCCATTTAGAAAGAGGTTTTCTTTTAATTCTTTAAACATTCCCTTCACCGATTACCTGACTAGGTACAGAAAAATCTTTTTCAACCATATCCTATACATCATCCTATAATTGTTGGATATGTCCAATCATTCTTACTTTCCAGTAAGAGAAGTTTGCACCATCAAACTAACGAGGTTGTAGATAACTACCATTTCGGTCTTCCATTTAAAACAAGTTTGAAATATAGAATTCAGGATCTTAAAGAGTATTGTTTTTAAAACAAAAGTAATCCTGATGCTTTGATATCATTTGAAAGTAATAAATTAGAAAAAAGTGTTAAGATTAAAAATTCTCTTTTAACTCTTTGGTAAAAACCATTTAAACTTAAATGACTGAATAAACATACACATACAAAGAATCATAATAGATTGGTGTGATGTTAAAAGTATAATAAACTAAAGTTGAAAATAGAATGAGATGAGGAGAAAGGCATTAAACATAATAATTTTGTTAACAAAAAATCGAACATACTTAAAAGCCCCGAGTTTTTAGTTCCAAGTCCACACATACCACAAGTACACTATAACAGTAGTTCAGGTACAAATCACAGCTTAAAATGTGTACATAAACTAGTATTACCAATACAAACTGTATACAAAGGCTAGCACTAAATAACCCCACAACTACTGAAACAAACCAAAAATCAAAATAGTAGACTAGTACACACATAACTTCACACTCAAGGCAAAAGTTTTCAGTGAGGAGGCAACACAAAAAATCAAGTTTTAATAATTTTGTTCTTCACATATGGCTAGAAGATAAAATCTAAAGTCAAATATAGAAAGGTTCTTGCTTTAGGGTTTGATGTTTCAACCACATGAAAACAGAAAAAAAACGTTTGTGCACAAAATGTTTAGATCGTGAGTTTTACAAGACCACAAATAGATATAGACAAACAAAACATAACTAAATCATGTCTCAAAGTATATAAGAGTTTTGAACAAAGATTTAGTTTAAATCAGGTCTACTAACATTAAAGATATATATGTTATCATATGTTAAGTAGATGAGTATCGAGAAAAGACGTTTTTAAAACTAGGGTTTGTTAAAACATGTCAACATAGTCTAAACATTCAAAAGGCCAAAATCATATACAAACAAGATATAAAAGGTTCACATGTATGAAAAAGGGATTTAGAACGTATACCTTAGTAGATATTATAATCCAACCAAAGGTTTGAAATAGGTTAACCGTCAAACCAAGAGATCTGAAATGCTTCAAATGATAAAACCCAGAAAACTACTTAAACTTCTAAACCCAACATCTAAACCCTCATCCTCACACAAAATATATATTGTAAGATTTTTTGGACAAAACGTGTTTAAAAAAGGTTTTGAAAATCTCTCAAACTAATGTAAAGATTTGAACAAGTTTAGAGAGAGAAGGGCTTAGAAAATTATGGTAGAGTTTGGTTTAGGTTTTAAAAATTTTCTCAACTTCAAAAATGAAACCCCAAGTCTTCTATTCATAGAGTCGAAGAAATGACTATGGTAAAAGAGTAATTCTACAAACAATAAGGGCAAAGAGGTAAACAACCAAGGGTATCTGTGACACCCCGCCTAATTAAATACCGGACGATCACTCATTTATTAAATTAAAATCAAGGTGAACAGTTGGATCATTCTTAGCATCACTGTCATAAAAATAATCTTTTCCAATTTAACACCCTAAATAATTAAGCTAAGTGCCAAAACCATTTTAGACATTACTTTCCAAATTTTATTTTATTTTATAAACCAACATTTAAAACTTAAAGGAAAACATCCTGACAGTAATAACATCCAAAGTGTGAATAATGGAAATAAACAAGTCACAATATCCCATAGACAACTGAATAATGGAAAAAGGGCGACACATGCCCAACTGAAGAAATAGAGCTAGGAGTGGAATCAACAAATGAGGTCGTCTAAGCAAGAGGCCTGCAACTCCCACCAAAGCTGTAGTGCGTTCCTTCCAAAGAATCCTATGCAAGACACCCCTGTGGTTGGGCACCTGTAATATATACATATATATACAAGAGAGAAAGGAAAAATGGGAACGGGTCAGAGCCCGATTGTAAAAACGATTTAAAATTTGTTTAGCAAGTATTTAAAATGTTTACTGGACAATGCAACAACATATTAGTGCGACACTCCCTTGAGAATTTCTCACCTCTCTTCTAATGTGCACACCTATCTTACTAACCTTACCAATGGTTTAACTTACCTTATCTTAGGTCACTCGTAAGATTTAATAGTGATAAATTCAATTGTTTAAGAGGTTAATTTCATTTAATAACAAAGTTCTCATTTAAACCTTATTTACCCATAAAGTTTCTCAGTAACGTAATATACTATTCAAACACTTATTTCCCAAATTGAAATAATTATTCATTTTCTTACTTACCATAAACACAGGAGGTAGTTCCCAAATTCCAGAATTTAATATATATATTAAATACTCATATAATATATATATTCTAACGGCACCCCACATAATAATTATGGTGCAGGCATACTCTACTATCTAGTCCCCGTATCACTCGTACTACGGGAAATACAAGTTCGAAAGCACTCTCGAACTCTACTAACATAAACACAAACAATATTGAGGCGAAGCATATATTCCAAGTCTCTAAGAGGTTAGTACATGCCCCCACGTCTCTTAGGACCGTCTGAACTATCGATTCGACAGCCTGTACCAAAGGATTTCTATCTTCTAGGGTACGAGTCAATATCCCCCCAAAAGGCTCATCGAGATAAGACTCTCTCAGCACGGTAACCTCAGGGATAGTAAGTAGCGCGGGCACGATTTTTCACACATGTATAGTATATGCATAAACACAGTCATATAAATATACTACTATTGCCATATCAATTTAGGTACATCTCATAACCCATAATTATGACATTTGTCTTTATTAATCGTTATTTAGTTATCACGTATAACGTATTGCCTCTCATCTTAATTGGTGAGATGATTCCAACTCTTCAAGTGACACTAGTAAATCTCTACACAGCCAACTGTAATTTCAGTAGGTACTCATTTATTCTCCAACGTAACTACCTTACGCGTCCTCATCTGTAAAATATAGTTCCATCGTCCCTTATGTGTAAAACATCCCCGTATAATGTAAATCCCGTCCTACATTAAAGGTTTCATATTTTTAATAAGTCTTACTGGTCTTCTTTATCTCCCAAAATATTTTAATAAGGGTGTTAAAAGATTATTACTCATTTAAATTTAATTCAACTATTTAGAAGGGAAATATGAGTCTGCCAAGAGGGGTAGATCGATCGATGGCAGGAGCCCGATCGATCGATGCGTCGATCGATCGACACTCCTGGTTCGATCGATCGATCAAACAGGTATGGCGAATTCTGCAGATTAACAATTACGGGTTCTATCATCCAACATCACCCAAATTCAGATTTTTAACACCCAAACTCCCAGAAATTCGTACTACCAACATTATAAATCCAAATTAAACATCTCCTACGTAAAGCATGCGAATTTTCATCAATATCCACGGATTAATGGGCCAAAACTTATAAAAATTTCATGAACCCTAGAAATTTTTTTAACTTTGTTCTAATCATTCTTTTTCCAGAATTTCTACTTCTATTTCATCATAAACCCGTGGTTAAACCTCTACATATGAAGGGGATTTCCAGATTCTCATTCATATCATTACTACATGCAATTTTCCTATCTCCAACATGGGTTTTCTTCTATAAAACTCATCCTAATCTACCCTAAACTAACATGAATGATGCATTAACGAAATTAAGCAAGATAAATACTTGCCTGTAGATTTTTGTCTTTGGTTTGTGGCTGAAATCAGTGTGGTTACGATCCTTGTGACGTGATCTATCGTTTGGAGGCGACGACGTCGCAAACGAAGAAGTTTTCGGCCTAGAACACCTTGGTAAGCTCTCTCCTCCCCTCTCCTATGGCCGTCACTTGTCTTTGGTTGTGTTAACCCTAGAAGACAACCTTAACCATCTGATATAACCCTTGTAAATTCGTGGGTTTAATTATCCAAAATTACAAAATGTCCAAAATGCCCTCCCGGGGTACTAATTAAGCGTAAAAATGTCCCGAGACCCAAACTAAACCCCCCGGGTACACTTTTCTGACTATATCGAGCAACTTATAATTTATTCACTTTTATTAATCCATATTTAGTCCCGACACGACACAAGCGCGTCCCAACTTATATTTTCAAAATTGTCATTTTATTCACTCGTGACATTTAATAGAATCAATATCATGTATTACTTTGTTCATTAGTAATATTCAACAAGTTTCCAATGATTACTAACTCCCGTCACGTTAGTAATTAAAAATAATTAATTTTGGAATTTATATTAAATTAATAACTCACATTAAATTTAATAAATCCCCAAATTTAGAAAGCATAAAAATACGGGGTATTACATAGTTCCCCCCTAATAACGGAATTTTGTCCCGAAATTCAAAAAAAATGAGGCATACCTGGTAAGAATAAATCTGGGTATCTCTCGCGCATATCTGCCTCGCGCTCCCAGGTGGATTCCTCCACATTATGATGCTCCCACTGGACCCGTACAAGTGTAACTACCTTCGACCTCAATCTCCTCTCGCTATGGTCTAGGATAGCTACTGGTCTCTCCTCGTAAGAGCTGTCAGGCTGTAAATCTATCTCATATATCGCGATGTGGGTGTGGGCCATATCATCCCGAAGGTACCGCCTCAACGACGAGATGTGGAATACATCGTGGATGCGATGTAAATGCTCTGGAAGTCCCAACCTGTATGCTACCGGCCTAATCCTCTCGATAATGGGAAATGGTCCCACGTACCTCGGGGTCAGTTTCCCTTTCTTCCCGAACCTCATCACTCCTTTCATAGGAGATACACGTAGTAACACTTGGTCCCCCACATTAAACTCTCGGAAGAACCGTTTCGCATCAACGTAGCTCTTCTACCTGACCTCTGTTACTCGAATGTGACTCCTGATAATCTCAATCCTCGCGGAGGTTTCCTGAATCACCTCTAGTCCGAGCAACTTGTTATCCCCCACCTCTAGCCAACAAGTTGGGGAACGACAATTCCTGCCATACAAAGCCTCGAATGGAGCCATATCAATCGTGAACTGATAAGAGTTATTATAAGCGAACTCTACCAGTGGAAGATGTGGATCCCAACCTCCTCCAAAATCAGGGACACACATGCGTAGCATATTCTCCAACATCTGATTAGTACGCTCTGTCTGTCCATGATAAGCTGAACTCAACCTCAACTCTGTACCCATAGCCTCTTGAAAACTCTCATAGAAACGCGACACAAAAATCTTGTCTCTATCTGACACAATATTCAGGGGCACCCCATGCAATCTGACAATCTCAGCAATAAAAAACTGAGCATACTGACCCATGGTATAGTCTGTTCACACCGGCAGAAAATGAGCCAGATGGAGTCGTGGCCCCGCTGTGATGTAGGCAACCCTGTAATAAAATACATGGAAATACTCTCCCACTTCCACGCGGGTATTTCCAATGGTTGAAGCAACCCTGACGGTTTCTGATGGTCCACCTTTACCAGCTGGCAGGTAGAACACTTGAAGACGAACTCAGCAATATCCTTTTTCATCCCACTCCACCAGTATTGCTGCCTCATATCCTGGTACATCTTATCTCCCCCAGGATGTACTGCAAATCGGGACCCGTGGGATTGGGTCATCACTGCATGACGTAAGTCTGCTCCTTTAGGAACCACTAATCTCCCATTAAACCTCAAACCCCCATCAGAACTAACATAATAGGACTTAGCACCCTCGGCTAGCAGTCGTACAATCTGCTCCTGGCAAAATGGGTCTGCGGTCTGTGCCTGTATCACCCTCGTAACAATCTCTGGTGTCACTGTCATCATTGATATGAAGGAACAGGCTACTGCGTCCTGGTGACCCAAGTCTTTCCACTTTGCTTTCCAGATGTCCGCTACATCGTCTGCCGGCCTACGGATCAACGCATCAGCAACTACGTTGGCCTTCCACGGATGATACTGTATGTCGAACTGATAGTCCTTTACAAACTCTAACCACTTGCGCTGATGCATATTCAGCTCTCGCTGAGTGAACAGTTACTGCAGTGACTTGTGGTCTGTGAACAAGCGGAACTTCCGTCGGTGTCTTGGTATGTCCCCACTCCCTCACCGCTGACACTTTACTCGGGTCAACTGCTATCCCCTGCTCAGAAAAAACATGCCCCAAGAACTGTACTTTTTGCAATCAGAACCCGCACTTCTCGTACTTAGCATACAACTGATGCTCTCGTAGAGTCTGAAGAACCTTCCTCAAGTGCTCGACAGGTTCCTCCTCGGAGTGCGAATATATTAGAATGTCATCTATGAAGACGATGACAAACTGATCCAAGAACTCTTTGAACACTCGGTTCATCAAGTCCATGAATACGGCTGGAGCATTTGTGAGGCCAAATGGCATTACTCTGAACTCATAGGACCCATATCTCATCAAGAAAGAAGTCTTTGAAACATCCTGCTCCCTAATACGTAGCTGATGGTACCCCGAACTCAGATCTATCTTCGAAAAGAAAGTTGCTCCCCTCAGCTGGTCGAACAGATCATCGATTCGAGGCAACGAATACTTGTTCCGTATAGTGACCTTGTTCAGTTCCCGGTAGTCCACACATAGCCTCAGTGAACCATCTCTCTTCTTCACAAACAAAACTGGAGCGCCCCAAGGTGAGGTACTCCTGCGAATGAAGCCCTGACCTAATAATTGCTCTATCTGATCTCGTAGCTCTTGCATTTCTGCCGGAGCCATACGGTATGGAGCGCGCGCTATAGGTCGAGTATCTGGTAATAAATCTATGAAAAAATCTATCTCATAACTGGGGGGTAAGCCTGGTATCTCATGAAATACATCGGAATACTCACGAACAACTGGGATCGAGTATAAGGGAATCACAACCTCCTTAGAGGTATCCTCCTTTATGTAATACAAATGAGCAGTCGAGCCTCCCTCTAGGCGAGGCATCGCCACTACAAACATCTCTTGCCCCGGAATGGAAAAGACAATACTCCCACCAAAACTATCTATCATGGCTCTGTAAGTTGCGAGCTAATCCATACCGATAATAACATCGTGCTCATGCATATCTAAGACTAACATGTCTGCTGGTAATACCAAGCTACCAATATCAACCCCCACACCCCGGCATATAAAGAAAATAAGCGAAACATTTCCAAGTGGTGAGTCTCCACACATCACAGTGCTCTCTGCTGTGGCTAATAACCCAAAGGCCTTCGCAAAATGGGTAGCTATAAAACAGTGTGTCACCCCAGTATCAAATAAAACCCAACCCATAGTACCATGGATAGGAAACATACCCTCAATCGCTGGTGGTGCCTGTGGAGCTGCTTCCTGGTGGACGTTATAGACACGCCCGTACTGTAACTATCCCTGTTGCACTGGAGTGGTTGGAATGGATGGTACTTGAGCTGGTGCTGGGAGGGCGGTTGGGAAAAGTGGCCTCTGCGGCTCATTACGGGCACCTTGCTGCTGTGGGGCCCTATCACCCTCTGGATAATCCTGACGCTTATGTCCATGATTGCCGCACACAAAACATCGACCATTGAAATTACCTTCCCTCTGACCCTGCTGACCACGGCCTTGTTGGCCGTTACCACCCCGCCATTGGCCTTATTGGCCCTGATGAAAATGCAGATGGCCCTGCTGCTGACCCTGCTGTTGGCGGTGTTGGCATTGCTGACTAGGCTGGCCCTGATGACCCTGCCTATATCCCCCAAATCCCTGCCTGGAATTACCTGATCTGAACCGCTTGGCAGGGTCCCCCTGATGGGAACTCTGCTCATGCTGACGAGTCTGCCCCTGGGATGTCGGAGCTCCACTAGCGCCACTACCCCCTGTCCTGCTCTGCTGGACGGACTCTTCTGATCGCTTGCTTCCCTGCAGATGGAAGCGGTGATCCAGGTAGTGTAGTAAAGCCGCATTGAGTACATCTGTGAAGGTACTCAGAGACAGATTCCCTATAAGGTGCTGACGGATCCTCCGATCTAACCCGTCCATAAACAACAGTATCTTCTTACCCTCAGTGGGTGCCTCATCTGTCACTATAGTGAGAAGTCTCATGAACTCCTCCTCATACTCAGCAACAGTAGAATTTTCCTACTTCAAGTTCAGTAACTTTCGCCTCATCTCAGTTTGCACAGCGGGTGGAAAATACTTGCGGTCAAACCGCTCCGAGAATAACTGAATCGGAATAGTGTCCCTCTCCTCCAAGGTTGTGGAGGACTCCCACCACTGCAAAGCGGCCCCCACTAGCTTAAAGGAAGCCAACAACTGTTTTTGCACGTCTGTGCACTCATACATACGAATTTGCCACTGGATATCTTTCTTCCATTGGCTGACGATGATGATATCTGAACTACCCGAGAACTCAGGGGGATGCGCCTTCTGAAAGGCATCCCTAACCCGCTCCCATACTGATGGAAGATGTGCAGGTACTGGCGCCACTGCCTGAATCTGGGGTGGAGCCTGCTGTACTACCGCTAACGCGGCATTCACCGCTTGAGCAACAATAGCGGCTACCTCATTAGCATTCATCGATCCCTGAGCCGGAGCTGCTGGTTGCTCGGCTTGGGCACACCTATCCTTTGGTGCACGTCTCAGAGGCATCTGAAACATGAAGAAATTTATTAGTATACAGTTATTATCAAATCTCAAATAGCTGAAGACATAATCGTAAAAGCAAGAATACAACAATCCTAAAATAGGGCTCTATAACAAAAATGCTAAGCTGAAAGCGAAATAAGCCGTACAGATCCTAAGGACACTAGAACCTGATGCTCTGATACCACTTGTGACACCCCGCCTGATTAAATATCGGGTGATCACTCCTTTATTAAATTAAAATCAAGGTGAACAGTTGGATCATTCTTAGCATCATTGTCGTAAAAATAATCTTTTCCAATTTAACACCCTAAATAATTAAGCTAAGTGTCAAAACCATTTTAGACATTACTTTCCAAATTTTATTTTATAAACCAACATTTAAAACTTAAAGGAAAACATCCTGACAGTAATAACATCCAAAGTGTGAATAATGGAAATAAACAAGTCACAACATCCCATAGACAACTGAATAATGGAAAAAGGGCGACACATGCCCAACTGAAGAAATAGAGATAGGAGTGGAATCAACAAATGAGGTCGTCTAAGCAAGAGGCCTGCAACTCCCACCTAAGCTGCAGCGCGTTCCTTCCAAAGGATCCTATGCAAGACGCCCCTGTGGCTGGGCACCTGTAATATATACATATATATACAAGAGAGAAAGGAAAAATGGGAACGGGTCAGAGCCCGATTGTAAAAACGATTTAAAATTTGTTTAGCAAGTATTTAAAATATTTACTGGCCAATGCAACAACATATTAGTGCGACACTCCCTTGAGAATTTATCACCTCTCTTCTAATGTGCACACCTATCGCACTAACCTTCCCAATGGTTTAACTTACCTTATCTTAGGTCACTCGTAAGATTTAATAGTGATAAATTCAATTGTTTAAGAGGTTAATTTCATTTAATAACAAAGTTCTCATTTAAATCTTATTTACTCATAAAGTTTCTCAGTAACGTAATATACTATTCAAACACTTATTTCCCCAATTGAAATAACTATTCATTTTCTTACTTACCATAAACACAGGAGGTAGTTCTCAAATTCCAGAATTTAATATATATATATATATATATATATATATATATATATATATATATATATATATATTAAATACTCACATAATATATATATTCTAACGGCACCCCATATAATAATTATGGTGCAGGCATACTCTACTATCCAGTCCCCGTATCACTCGTACTAAGGGAAATACAAGTTCGGAACCACTCTCGAACTGTACTAACACAAACACAAACAACATTGAGGCAAAGCATAGATTCCAAGTCTCAAAGAGGTTAGTACATTCCCCCACGTCTCTTAGGACCGTCTGAACTATCGATTCGATAGCCTGTACCAAAAGATTTCTATCATCTAGGGTACGAGTCAATATCCCCCAAAAAGGCTCATCGAGATAAGACTGTCCCAGCGCGGTAACCTCAGGGATAGTAAGTAGCGCGGGCACGATTTTTCACACATGTATAGTATATGCATAAACACAGTCATATAAATATACTACTATTTCCATATCAATTTAGGTACATCTCATAACCCATAATTATGACATTTGTCTTTATTACTCGTTATTTAGTTATCACGTATAACGTATTGCCTCTCATCTTAATTGGTGAGATTATTCCAACTCTTCAAGTGACACTAGTAAATCTCTACACACCCAAGTGTAATTTCAGTAGGTACTCATTTATTCTCCAACGTAACTACCTTACGCGTCCCCATCTTTAAAATATAGTTCCATCGTCCCTTATGTGTTAAACATCCCCGTATAATGTAAATCCCGTCCTACATTAAAGGTTTCATATTTTTAATAAGTCTTACCGGTCTTCTTTATCTCTCAAAATATTTTAATAAGGGTGTCCAAAGATTATTACTCATTTAAATTTAATTAAACTATTTAGAAGGGAAATATGAGTCTTCCAGGAGGGGTCGATCGATCGATGGCAGGAGCTCGATCGATCGATTCGTCGATCGATCGACACTCCTGGTTCGATCGATCGATCAAACAGGTATGGCGAATTCTGCAGATTTTTAACACCCAAAGTCCCAGAAATTCATACTACCAATATTATAAATCCAAATTAAACATCTCCTATGTAAAGCATGCGAATTTTCATCAGTATCCATGGATTAATGGGCCAAAACTTATATAAATCTCATGAACCTTGGAAATTTCTTTAACTTTGTTCTAATCAGTCTTTTTCCATAATTTCTACTTCTATTTCATCATAAATCCGTGGTTAAACCTCTATATATGAAGGGGATTTCCTGATTCTCATTCATATCATTACTGCATGCAATTTTCCTATCTCCAACATGTGTTTTCTTCTATGAAACTCATCTTAATCAACCCTAAACTAACATGAATGATGCATTAACGAAATTAAGCAAGATAAATACTTGCCTGTAGATTTTTGTCTCTGGTTTGTGGCTGAAATCAGTGTGATTACGATCCTTGCGACGTGATCTATCGTTTGGCGGCGACGGCGGCGCATACGAAGAAGTTTTCGGCCTAGAACACCTTGGCAAGCTCTCTCCTTCCCTCTCCTATGACCATCACTTGTCTTTGGTTGTGTTAACCCTAGAAGACAACCTTAAGCATCTGATATAAACCTTGTAAATTCGTGGGTTTAATTACCCAAAATTATAAAATGTCCAAAATGCCCTCCCGGGGTACTAATTAAGCCTAAAAACGTCCCGAGACCCAAACTAAACCCCCGGGTACACTTTTCTGACTATCTCGACCCTTCCGAACACTTTGGCGCACTCAAAACGACTATACGAGAAACTTATAATTTATTCACTTTTATTAATCCATATTTTGTCCCGACACGACACAGGCGCGTCCCAACTTAAATTTCCAAAATTGTCATTTTATTCACTCGTGACATTTAATAGAATCAATATCATGTATTACTTTGCTCATTAGTAATATTCAACAAGTTTTCAATGATTATTAACTCCCGTCACGTTAGTAATTAAAAATAATTAATTTCCGAATTTATATTAAATTAATAATTCACATTAAATTTAATAAATCCCCAAATTTAGAAAGCATAAAAATACGGGGTATTACAGTATCTAAGGATGAGAATGACATCGCATAAAATAGGGGACGATGAGGGTAAGTGCATAAAAGACTATAGCACTGTAAAGGGCAATAAGGTAAAGCAGTCATCAACAACCTACAGTCAAGCAGACGCACCCCCTGAGATCACATGTGATAGAATCGCGTGGGCAATACACAAGCCTTTGATTCGTCCAAACCAATCACGCAAATCACAAACCAAATGACTTACCGGATTATAAAACGATGTCTTTTCATTATATGATGATTCTAATTAAGAAGCAAAATTGTATTTTAATTTTTCTAAATGTTTAATTTTAGCATTTCAAACATTCTAGAAAATCATATAAAATATGAAAATTAATTTTAAAAGTATGAAAAATTATAAAATCAAGAAAATTATGATATAAAAAATATTTGAGTATAAAATACATACAGGATATAAAAAAATAGAATGTAATACTAAAATTAGAATTAGGGTTTTTAAAATAAAAAATTCTTTAAAAATTCTTTAAAAATCTTTTTAGGATTGAGTTTAATGTGTGTAATGAACCCAGTGTAATTGGGATTGTTGTTATAAAATTGAGCCATTACAAATACCATGGGATTTAGAGAGGGTACTTTCAAATGTATAGATTTTTTTGGCGATGTATATTTTTTTTTCACGATTTTGGACTGTGACCAAAATTGTGAGCAAAATTAATATTTGGTCATGGTTAATAATTGTGTCCAAATATTTTCTTTTTAATTTTGAACCATGATTATATATTTATAAATTTAAATGATCGCCTCAGAGGCTGAAGATTTTGGACCGTGACCTAAAATAAACGCTCCTTTAATGGTCACTGACTAGGTTACGATTATGAGTTATGACCAACGAGTCACGGTCCCAAACTGTGACCATCCAAATGACACTAATGTCACCCACTTGGGGTCACGATTTTGGACCGTGACCCATGATTTTTTTACCCTAAATATTGTAACAGTCTAAAATCATGACCCGTAAGACTTAGTCACAGTCCAAAACCATGATTATCAGCCTATTTTGTTATAGTGCTCTCCCAAATTGTTTACAAAGCTACGAACTGGATTCTCTCTTCCGTAAGCAACACATTCAACTTATGCTGGAACTTGCCATGGCTTGACGCATATTCACAATTCCTAAACATGTTCATGATCTTCTCCCTCACTCGCCTTAAAAATAACCCCGACAAATGGTCTCTATTGGAGTTTTTAATAGCTGTAAATAGTAAAAGTAATGAGAAGTAGGAAACACATTGTGAATAGACTTCAACAACCCCTTGTTTCTATTTGACACTGACACACACACACACATACACACACACACACACACACACACACACACACACACACACACACACACATATATATATATATATATATATATATATATATATATATATATATATATATATATATATATATATATATATATATAAACAACATGTGATAAATATTTAAGAAACCAATCCCAATTCTCTTCCATTTTGAGTTGACAACCGCAAATGCCAAAGGAAATGTTCCTACTTCAAACAAATAAAATAAAATATAGTAAGTGCTGTAACTTCAAAAGAATAGATAAATTATATATCATAGCAAAAATATAATTATACCTAGATTTCCATTCTTTTCGATTGCAACAAGAAGCGCTCCTCTACACCGAGACTTCAAGAATGTACCATCAAGAAATAGTAAAGGTCGACAATAATTAAACCATTCAATGCATGGATAAAAGTACACAAGCAACCTCTTAAAATAACAACTACTAGCATCACAATTAATTTCAAAATGAGTATCATGATTTGAAGTCATCAAAACTTCTTTACACTGATGAAGCTTGTCAAATGACAACTATTGGTTCCCATAAATTTATTATTTTGCTCACTCAATAACCCACCAAGTAAGATAGTAACTAATGATCAAACCATAACTACTATTTACATGGTGAATGATGTCAATAGGACGTGTACATGGTCTCTCCCGAATCTGATTTATAATAAAAGAAGCTACAAGCTCAAAACTCAATCTTGAATGATTTGTAGTCTTACATGAAGAACCATATGAATTCTCATTCACAAGATATTTCACTTTTTTAACTCTACTATGTACGTACCACGCACAATTAGTGTTTCCCTTATAAAGACATTCAACTGTAATCCTCACTCCATTATTATTATTTAAATACCTAAATTTAAATCCAACCTCAATCTAAAACCTACACAACACTTTTCGAAACTCGCTTACACCTCCTTTAAACTTTTGACCAACATGAGATAATCCTTTCGACCAACCTACATACATTAAGACCTTACCTCCATAAGTAGAAAATGAACATACCCAACTAACTTCATAATCTTTCTCACTTTCATCATAAGACCGAATCATGAACTTCCCATTATACGCCAATCCATTACAACCATCAATAATTATCTTATTCACAACGGAAACATCAATATTGCCAATAAAATGACACTCCCAATGGAAAAATAAATTCTGTAAATCACCTTCACTACCCAGTGCACAAAATGAATTCCTAGGAAAATTACATGGCAAGCCAACAAAATCACACGAGAACTCTTTACATTTAAAAGATATATATATATATATATATATATATATATATATATATATATATATATATATATATATATATATATATATATATATATATATATATATGTTCAACTAAATCTTCAAATTTCGTATTAGACCCACACATCAATAGACAACTCATTTCACTAAATTTAAGCATCAACATAACAAATGAATCCATAATACCTGCAACAAAAAAAAATACACAATCATATACATAAGTACAAGAATCTAGAGCAACTGTAATTAAAGATCCGACTAATAAATATCATTTAAATTAATTTTTTTCATAAAACAAGACAAATGAAATTGATTTGTTTCTTATACTAGAACAGATAAATATTTTCATAAAAATTTAGAATAGACAACTTATTCAATCAAACCAAAGAACATAGCTGCAATAAAAGATCCAATTGATAAATTTAATCAGAACAAATAACTGATTCAATCATATCAAAGGGCATACAAATGTAATTAAAGATCCAACTGATAAATGTCATAAATTTTTTTCATAAAAACAAAACAAATAAAATTTATCTGTCTCTTACATTAGAATAAATAAATATTCAGATAAAAAATCATAATAAATAACTTATTCATTGAAACTAAATAAATTCAAAAAAACAAATAATAGATTGTTCAAAGAAAAATAAAAACAAATAAATTCAACATTATATAGCTAATTGAATCATATGAAAAAAAAAATGATGAAATCCTAACAAAAAAGATAAATTACAAATATATCACAACTACACAAATATATAATCAAAATCAATTTTCAATCACAATGAGTTACAACTTGTACTAATCATATATTAACCTAAAAACATAGATAATCAAAATCAATTTTTGGTCAGATAACTTTCAATTATAGCCTATATCAATCATATATTTACCTAAAGGACAATTGGATACAAAACAACAATAAAAATCTCAAATCAAGAAAAAAAATCAACAATCGATTTAAAATTACACAAATAAACAACAATTTGATACGAAAGTCACCTTCGATAGGTCACACATAATCGTAAAAACACAAATCAAATTGATACAATACAATCAATTATATAAAGAGAAATCACTGAAAATCCCTTACTAAGTCGTTTAATCAAAAGTTAAAACAGTTAAGAAGGGTCCGAAATGTTTTCTTGGGGAAACTCTTTTAATAACACCATTTAAAACAAGAGATGTTAGAAAATGTTTTGGAACAAGAAATTTTCGTTACTTAGAAACGTAAGGTCTAAATGATTTTTAAACACTTATAGCAGTGATTGTAAAAGTAAAACAAGCATAAAAACATTCACACAAGACAAAGATTTTAACGTGGTAAAACCCCTATCAAACAGGGGAAACATCCACTACTCCCTCTACGGAGTAAAAGCAAAAATCTAATAGAATGAGTTATAGAGTACAAGCAAGCAACGTATTATCCAACCAAATCAGACCTAAACCCAAGTCAAGAAATTATACCAGCACTCCTAGCATTTACTTCGACTTTTCTAGCTTCTTATTGTTGTCTTTAACGTCCTCCAAGCTTTACTCCTTAGCTACTTCTTTACGTCGACTCGGATGGTAAAAATCTCTTTACCAACACAACTTTAGTGTTGTCGTGTGATAGTGTAGTGATGTGATGTGCCTAACACATGCATGCAAATCACTTACACTTATACAAACAGTTTCCTATGAATTACAAATTAATTCTAAAATGACATGCAAGAGCCTGAATAAATTTTTCTTGAAATTAGACTTCCTTTTTTTAAGGTAGATCAGAAGGCAATATTGCTATGATAAAAGATCCAAGATCCTATATGTATCTCTTATTTATTTACAAACCAATTTCATAAAATGTAAAATATGAACTTGGAGACATAAACGTCTTTAGATCTGATATTTTGAAGTCTTATTTTTCAAGAACACTTGAAAACAGAAAGAGGGATATGTTGGGAAAAATTTGATAAAACATTTTGAAACTAAAAACCTAACACAGAAAGATAATTTCTAAAAAGGAAATCATTACTGAAACATCGTGACTATATCACTTAGTCGGATCTCAAATCTCAAATATGTGAGACGAGATCAAACTTGGTAATAATGTTTGGACAACAGATTTGAACCAGAGAGGAACTTGAATCACGAAAATACTCTCAAACTCCCAAGGTTTTTTGGAAAAATTTAGCCCGAGTTTGTCTTACGTTTTTCTTTTTCTCTCTTATTTTCCTATCTTCTCTCTCTCTCTCTCTCTCTCTCTCTCTCTCTCTCTCTCTCTCTTTTATTTTCTCCTCTCTCTCAGACTGGCTAAAAGTTGGAAATAATTAACACTTAGTCTCTATTTATATAGGATGATGGAAGGCTCTGGAATGTTAAGGGAAATCAACGATCAAGATTAATTCGGCTGTTGGGTGATCAATCTAAGGGCTAACAATGCACTGCTTCTAAACGATCAGCGATTGGATAAAACAGGTATCACTTGGATTGAGTAAAAATACATGCAGACCATTGATTAAAATGGATGAGCATTCCATATTGAGTCTTGAGTATGTGTTTATAAAGAAACGCAAATCAGGTCGTTAATAAGCCAACAGGTGTATGCTCCATATTACTTCAGAAATACGTGTTTTTGATCTTTGAAAAATCTTATTTTCTACCCCAAAGTCTCTAGTGCTTTCGTATTCTACCTAAGGTCTGTTTTAGGCAGTTTAAGATAATATGAATTAGACCCAAACAATTTTAAAACCTAAATTTAAATGTTTAAAAAATAGATTTTGATTGTTTAAAAATTCTTTGAAAATATTTTTAAGTCAATGGGAACACACACACCCCTCATACACACAATATGCTAAATAAATACAATCCTAGGTGTTGTGAGTTGTGTTGGTTACTACCTTTTCCAGCCTTGATAAGTCTTTGATACAAATCATGAAGATGCATGAGGCTTAGGATTAAATAAAGACTGACACAATTTGGTCTCTATTTCTAAACTGGACAAGCTCCTATATTTTAGACTCAAGTGAGTCATATATATAGTGTGCTTCAATATTCCCCTTTAGAAATATGAGACAAAATCTCCTTTGAGTCATTTAGGACTCGTAGGGATACAAACAATAAAATAAGAAAACCTCAACCCTATAAAGAAAATTCTATCTACCCCATATCCTAGAAATGAAAATTACATAACTCAACTAATTAAAAACCAATACCCTAAAAATATCCAGATGCACAAAAGGTACATAGTTAAGATCAAGCTTTTTAGAAGAAATGTAAAAATAATGTCCAAGATGGACTCAAATATTTCTCCCCCATTTTGTCTCAAATGGACAAAGGGAAAAATCATAAAAATAGTTATCTGATATAAACATAACATTACAAATTTAAGTGATGATATTTGGTTATGCTAAAACCATTCCTATAGATTTTCGTAATGATTCAAAACAAGTGAAATCCAAAGGTTTTGGGAATATATCTGCTAATTGAAGATCGGTAGGTAAGTAGTTAATTTCCAATTCCTTAGATTCGACTAACTCGCGGATAAAGTGATGTTTAATTTTAATGTGTTTAGTACGAGAGTGTTGAACATGATTTTTGGAAATATTAATGGCAGATTGATTGTCGCAATATACATGTAATTTCTCTTTGTTAATCCCATAGTCACTTAACATCTATTTTATCCAAAATAATTGAGCACAACAGCTACCTGCGGCTATATATTCAGATTCAGACGTGGATAAGGAAGTACGATTTTGTTTCTTATTATTCTAGCCTACTAAATTATTGTCAATGTAATAACATGCTCCTGACGTACTTTTACTATCATCGGAACACCCAGCCCAATCGTCATCGGTGTAACCTATTATTGTACTGGATGTGTCATTTGTGTACAAAAGCCCTAAGTTGAGAGTTCCTTTTACATATTTTATTATTCTGTTAACGCACAGTAAATGACTCTTTGTAGGCGCATTTTGATATCTAGAACATACATAGACAACATACATAACGTCAGGTCACAAGGCAGTTAGGTATAGTAGACTTCCTATCATGATACGATAAAGCATGGGATCAATGGATGTCCCATGTTCATCTTTAGGTAATTTTACTGAAGTAGTCATGGGTGTCCTAACATCTTTTGCATTCTCTAGGCCGAACTTTATTATAATCTCTAAAGCGCATTTGGATTTTGATATGAATAAACCTTCCGAGTTTTGTTTTACCTGAAGACCTAAAAAGAATTGTAACTCCCCCATAAGAGACATTTGAAATTCCCGTGCATATCTTAAGAAAAGATTTTAACCTCAAACGGGGAGGTAGATCCAAAAATAATGTCGTCTACGTACACTTGGGCTATTATAACATTTTTGTCAAAATATTTGACAAAAAGAGTTTGATCATTCCCTCTTATCCTAAAACCTTTATTTAAGATAAAAGTAGACAATCATTCTTACTAAGTGCAAGGGGCTTATTTTAACCCATATAACGCCTTTTTCAGACGATAGACGTGATTTGGATGGTGAGGATCAATGAACCCTTTAGGCTGTTCTACGTAAGCTTCCTCAGTTAAAATACCATTAAGGAATACATACGTTACATCCATTTGATGTAAGGTGAATTTCAAGAGACACGCAATAGCGAGAAGAAGACGAAAAGATTCGAGACGTGTTACAGGGGAAAAAGTTTCTTCAAAATCTATTCCTTCAATTTGAGAATAACCCCGGGCTACAAGTCTGGCTTTGTTTCTAACTACCATCCTTATTTCATCAGTTTTATTTTTAAAAATCCATCTAGTGCCAATAACCCATTTATTTTCTGGTCTGGGAACAACATACCATACGTCATGAGTTTTAAATTGAATGAGTTCCTCTTGCATAGCACCTATCTAATAGGAATCATTTAAGGCTTCATTCACATTCTTCGGTTCTATAAGGGAAACAAAGAATGCGAAATATGAAGTATTACGTAATTGGGATCTTGTTCGAACAGGTTCTTTTGGGTTACCGACCACATTATCTAAGTGGTGATCCTTAGAAACCCAATTTGGTACCTCAGGGGTCTCATTAGGTAAGGACTCAACTATATCTGAAGAGTCTTGGATAGAAATGTTTTTTGACTCATCAATAATGCCTGGTCCTATGTTCTTATTCTCTACATTGGTGTCACTTACTACTACATTGATGGATTCCATTAGAGTTTTAGTACGAAGGTTATAAACACGATAGGCTCTGCTATTTGGGGAATAACCTAAGAAAATTGCTTTATTACCTCTAGTTTTGAATTTGGACAAATGTTCTCTGTCCTTGCACACATAACAAGTACTACCAAAGGTTCTAAAGTTCATATGGTGTCTGTTTGGTATCTTTCCCAAGGTAGACTCTATTGATAATATGATAAGATATACGAATGGCTTCAACCCAAAAGTATTTAGGTAAATCCTTCGCGTGGATTATAATATGAGCCATCTCTTGAAAAGTACTATTTTTACACTCAGCTATCCTATTTTGTTAGGGCATCTTAGGGGCACTAAATTCATGTTTGTAACCATTATAGTCACAATACTCGATAATTCCTAAATCTATAAACTCACCTCCTCTATCACTAAGAATTCTATTTACTTGGGAGTCCTTTTTATTTTTCAATTCGTAATAATTTTTTTAAAAACTTACGAAAAGTTTCTGATTTTTGTTTCAAAAGGCCACCCAGGTAAATCGAGTAAAATTGTCAACCATAACGAGGATGTAACTGTTTCCACAAAGACTAACAGTACAAGAGGGACCCATTTGGTCCATGTGGGCGAGTTCTAGAGGTTTGGTGGATAAAACTTCCTTAACTTTCGTATGAGGAGCCTTAACTATCTTTCCTTCTTGACAGGGCCCACATACAATATTGGAAATGGGTTTAATTTTGGGCAGACCTCTAACTATTTCTTGTGATCTTAAATTTCCCAAGACTATCGTAATTTATGTGACTTAACCTATTATGCCAGATTTCATTATCTTCCATCTTGGCTGTATTACAGATCTCAGTCCCTAAATTTACCGTATAACATTTATCAGGTATTCTGAGGCCAGTAATAAGGCCATCTCTATTCTCATTCATGATTTTACAACTGGATTTTGAGAATGTGACAGTATGGTTTAAGTCACAAAATTGCGATATACTCAGTAAGTTAGCTTTAAGACCCTTTGTCCTCAAGAGTAGGTAGACCCTTTTCTTGGATTGTCCCTTTACCTATGATCTGGGCAGAGTCTCCATCTCCAAACAAAAACTTTCCTCCTAAGAAGTCGGTTTTGTCGGTTAGCTTAGTCTCATCCCCGGTCATATGTTTAGAATAACCCGAGTCCAAATACCATCCAGATGAAGCGTGTTCATCTTTTAATGCACTAATAAACACATTACACTTCATTTGGGGTATTAGATCATCTTTCCAAACCCAAATTTCTCTAGTTTTAAAATGTTTTCGCATATTAGCTCGAATATGATAAAATTTGCGAGCATCAGATTTTTCTTTAAAAGATTTTTACATAGAAACTGATTTTTGAAATTTTGAGGTTCCTTTCTTATAGTGTTGGATCGTTTCATTTTATTACGATAGTTAGAGTTCTTATCCGAGTTTCTAGGAAGGACGTAGTAGTTTATACTCTGTCTAGAATAGTTGAAGTTCTTATACATAGGAGTGTATGGACAAGATTGGCCTAGACACTTTTGAAAACAGGTTTCAAGTGAATGTCCATAGACATCACAATAGGAACAGTAAAGGTGGCTCGAAGGTTTCTTATTATCTCTAAGACCTTTAAAAATGGGTTTATCTATATGAGGAACATCAGTCTTCAGTTTCCTAGAGACAGGTTGAAATGAGGCCCCTCCTTACCGAATGGTGGGCCAGACGTATTTAGTCTTAAATTCAACATTAGATTTAGACTCATCACTTACCAAAATGTCTTTCCTTTTTTGGGTTTTCATCAAAATCAGTTTTTCTAGCTTAAAAGTCTGGATAAGTTTCCATAGGCCTTTTTCCTCCTGACACAAACTTTGTGGTTTGTAAATTCTTAGTTTGTGTGTCATTGTTTAATCCAATTCCAATTTTGTCATCAAAATTGGTCTTACTAACTACTACAAAGTCTTCAAAACAATTAGAGTTATTTTTAAATTTTGCAGACTTTTTGAAGACTATTGAAGCCTTTTCTTTTGATTGTTCCAATTCTAACAACGTGGCCTTGTATTTCTTTTCCATAATTTCATTAGCTTTAGAAAGATTTTTGATTTTTTCAAAGAAGTCTTAGTTTTGAGTTTCATGGACAAGACATTGGTTAGTTTAGTCTTCACCATTTTGTTTAACCACAAGACTAAGACATTTATCTTTCTAGTTAACTCATTAACGGTTCTTTCTATTCTAGTGCTATTCCTAAGAGTCTTTGAGTACAGTGTGTGGATGTCTAAAAGCTCATCATTATCAGACTCCCTAAGTGTGGTGGGTGATTTGTCCCTTATCGATTTATTTTTTGAACTCACACACACATTCAGTTTGTCATTCATACGATCCCTTTGACTCACACACATGACAGTAGAGCTATTATTATCAGCATAACCATTATTAGAAATCTCAGTAGATAAAATATTAACAGGCATGGTCAAAGTATTAATAGGCAAACTATCATCATCATTATCATGAGAATATATAATTTTGCAAAAAAGGACATGCATGGGTCTAATATGTTAGATGATTCAGGCTCATCATCATCTAATTCACTTGAATCATCCCAAGTCTTGCACAAATTGGTCCCATTCTGTTTATTTTTCAGGTTGACCCTACAGTTAGCAGCTATGTGTCTTATTTGCCACATCTAAATCATTCATATTTGCTATGGTCTTGTCAGGTCTGGTGTTTCTCTAGTATCCTCTCATGAGGTCTGTTGTTGGATTAATTTGAATAAGGAGCCTTTCCTTGTTTTGGAGCCACATTATTTCTAAACTTCAGTATTTTCTTGAAATGTTTAGACATTAAGGCTATTTGGTTATCCAAATTATCCAAGTTACAGTTATCATCAGATTGGATTTCAAGATTAGGCATAACTTTAGATTAAAACATCACATTGGGACTACTATTTTTCTTATGACTTCCAAGAAGTTGTTTCTTGTAATCCAGTTCCATTTCCATAGTTCTCAATTTGCTACTCAGAAGTTCAGGGGTAATATTTGTATCTACCATTTCCTCAATTGCATATCTTTTACTGTCAAATTTCTGTGGAAGTGATCTTAGGATTTTAGAAATAATTTCTCTTATGTTATAGATAATGCCATTTGCATGTAGCTTAGTTACGACATTATATAGTTTGATACAAAAATCAACGAAGGTCTCAATCTTAGTCATAACTAGGGTGTTATATTATTGAATGAGCATTTGAGTCTGGGAAGCCTTAACACGTGTATCACCTTCATGGGTTGTGATCAACGTGTCCCAGGCTTCCTTAGAAGTGGTACATATTGAGATTCTTTTTAACTCATGCTCATTTAGAGACATAAAAATGGCATTTTTGCCTTTATTATTGTCAAGGGAGGCATGTTTCTCCTTTTTAGTAAATTCAGTGAGAAGTTTCCTGATTCTTATTTCACTGCCTTCATCCATAGGTTTAGTAGGATGGAAGTAGCCATTTCTATGGCATCCCAGACTTCATCTCCCAGTGTTCCTTGGATGAAGGCAATCATCCTCACTTTTTAGTAAGGAAAATTATTTCCATCAAAGAGGGGAGGTCGGGATAAGTTTCCCAGTCTATCAAATTTCTCGTCCATGTGGTGTTTTTAAAACAGTTTGAAAAAACACAGGTGTCTAAATAGTTGTTCTGAAAAATAAGAACCCGCTCTGATACCAATTAAAAATCCTTTATTAAGTCATTTAATAAAAAGTTAAAACAATTAAGAAGGGACCAAAATATTTTCTTGGGGAAACTCTTTTAATAATACCAATTAAAACACAAGAGATGTTAAAAAATGTTTTGGAACAAGAAATTTCAGTTACTTAGAAACATAAGGTTTAAAAGAATTTTAAACACTTACAGAAGTGATGGAAAAAGTTAAACAAGCATAAAAAACATTCACACAAGACAAAGATTTTAACGTGGTAAAAACCCTATCAAACAGGGGAAACATCCACGACTCTCTATACGGAGTAAAAGAAAAAATCCACTAGAATGAGTTATAAAGTACAAGCAAGCAACGTATTATCCAACCAAATCAGACCTAAACCTAAGTCAAGAAATTATACCAGCACTCCTAGAGTTTTCTTCGACTTTTCTAGCTTCTGATTGTTGTCTTTAACGTCCTCCAAGCTTTACTCCTTATCTACTTCTTTATGTCGACTTGGATGGTAAAAATCTCTTTACCAACACAACTTTAGTGTTGTCGTGTGATAGTGTAATGATGTGATGTGCCTAACACATGCATGCAACTCACTCACACTTATACAGATAGTTTCCTACGAATTACAAATTAATTCTAAAATGACATGCAAGAGCCTGAATAATTTTATCTTGAAATTAGACTTTCTTTTTAAAGGTAGATCAGAAAACAATATTGCTATGATAAAAGAGCTAAGATCCTATATGTGTCTCTTATTTATTTACAAACTTATTTCACAAAATGTAAAATATGAACTTGGAGACATAAACGTCTTTAGATTTGATATTTTGAAGTCTTATTTTTCAAGAACACTTGAAAACAGAAAGAGGGATATGTTGGGAAAAATTTGATAAAATGTTTTGAAACTAAAAACCTAACATAGAGAGATGATTTCTAAAAAGAAAATCAGTACTGAAAGATCGTGACTATATCACTTAGTCAGATCTCAAATCTCAAATATGTGAGACGAGATCACACTTGGTGAGAATGTTTGGACAACAGATTTGAACCAGAGAGGAACTTGAATCACGAAAAACTCTCAAACTCCCAAGGTTTTTTAGAAAAATTTAGCCAGAGTTTGGCTTACGTTTTTCTTTTTCTCTCTTATTTTACTCTCTCTCTCTCTCTCTCTCTCTCTCTTGCAAGGACATTTTTGTCCATTATAAATTTGTATGTCGTACGCCGTTACACCGTTGAAGAAACTCAAGATCGCATCTATATCAACGGATCCGAATATCAAAGCTTCTTCAACATCATAGCCTCTGCGAGAATGAACTTGGTAAAGTTTTGTTTTTAAGTTCCTTAAAGTTCATACTTAGTATTGGGAAATTTTTATAAAATGTTTTTTATAAAAATAAGAAGTAAGTTTTTTCAAGCAAAATGAGGCTTTTAAAAGTTTTTTATTTTTCTGGGAAAACCAGACCGATCCGATTGCTGAAGATCCAGTAAACCCCGGACCGGTAGCGAACCGATAAAGCCTATTTTAAAAATAACCGATCCGAGGTCGGACCGATCCGCCTCCAAGCCGGACCGGTCCGCCTGGGATAAACTCGATCAGTCTTGTGTGTTTTTTTATCCACCAACTTATTTTTCCTCTATATATACCTATTTCGGTGGTATATTTTTCAAGTCTTTGAGAAAACATTTTTAAGAGTACAAACACAACAAGACTTCAATTTTTGACGTGCCAAACATCTTTTTGATTCACACACAAAAATCTCAATTACTTTTGTGAATCTTTTGGAACCCTAGAACGCAATTTTGTTATTGTTCAACCCTTGTGGAGAAGCCGTCTCTCTTCTTCATTGTCAAGAGTTGGAAGGCAATTAACCCTTAGTCTCTATTTATACAGGACGATGGAAGGCTCTGGAATTTTAAGGGAAATCAATTATCAAGATTAATTCGACTTTCGGGTGATCAATCTAAGGGCTCACAATGCACCGCTTCTAAACGATCAGCGATTGGCTAAAACAGGTATCACTTGGATTGAGTAAAAATATATGTAGACCACTAATGAAAATGGATGAACGTTACATATTGAGTCTTAAGTATGTGAGTATAAAGAAACACAAATTAGGTCGTTGATAAGCCAACACGTGTATGCTCCAGATTACTTCAGAAACGCGTGTTTTTTATCTTTGAAAAATCTTATTTTATACCCCAAAAGTCTGTAGCACTTTTGGATTCTACCCATGGTAAGTTTTAGGCAGTTTAAGATATTATGAATTAGCCTCAAACAATTTTAAAACCTAAATTTAAATGTTTAAAAAATAGATTTTGATTGTTTAAAATTTTTAAAAATTCTTTAAAAATATTAAAAAATATTTTTAAGTCAATGGGAACACACACACACCTCATACACACATTATGCTAAATAAATGCAATTCTAGGTGTTGTGAGTTGTGTTGGATACTACCTTTTCCAGCCTTGATAAGTCTTTGGTGCAAATCATGAAGAGGCATGAGGCTTAGGGTTAAACAAAGGATGACACAATTTTGTCTCTATTTCCAAACTAGACAAGCTCCTATATTTTGGACTCAAGTGAGTCATATTTATAGTGTGCTTCAATCACTCATACAAAGTTTAGAAGAATATGAACCAGAAAACAATGATCAAAACGGTCTTCAAAATAGACTGCGAAGTTCTGACATCAGAAAAAGGACTCCCTCCAATTTTTTAAAAGACGACGGGACTGGTTACATGAGAGGAAAATAAGGCTATATTTGAATGAGTCCATAAGGGCGGGTTATATATAAGAAATAATTATTTTGGAATGATAATATTTTCCACCTTTAATTATATGTTTATTCATGTGTATCAGTAATTAATTTTATTTACCATACCTATGGCATTAAATATTTCCTCACATTTAAACAAATGACATTCACAGGGCACTTAGTACAGTTTAGTCTAGTATGAATTTTCAAACACGTCTATCACTTCAATAAAAGAATATAAAAAGTAGCTTAAGGCAAAGCAAATTAAGACCAAAAAAATAAAGTCAATAAAGAAAGCAGAGACCGTAGTGATCTCCACCCCTAGAATCGGCAACCTTGTCCCCGTCGTGGAATTATCCACTCACCTCATCATCATAGATGCTCATTTGACAGCCACCAATCTTTTCATCCCGCTCCCTCAAAGACCACTAGTTAACTCATTCACCAAATTTATTGCGTAAGTTTCATAACTTGTTACCATTTATGTGAAATGACAATTCAGATAAATTCATAAATTATAATAGAGTACATGTAACATAAATTACTATATTTAGTATTGAATGAAAAATATTTATTTCTACCTTCAAACATCAAACAAGAATGAACCCATATTATATGCGTAAATTCACAATTTTGGGAATAACCAAACTGGCCCTGAATGATCTCATCAATTGGTCCACAATTAGTATTGGGTATTTCCTTTTTAAAATAAAAATGAAACGCGCCAATTTCACGCCTAAAACCATCATAGACTTCTTTCGTAGTTGTTAAATGTGATTTTGATCAACCATCCAAACTGAAATCAATTCAATTTTCATATAAACTGTTTTTTTTTAAAGAAACATGAGTTGTACACTGATACTATTTCTTAGCAAAAAGTTAACTTTCAAATGCTAAATAAGCTAAGACTATTAAAACCTAAAATTGACACTTGTTAACTCCCATCCAAATAAAATTCAGTAACTGTAGCACACTTGTTTAACATGAGTTGTATAATATGATGAACAATGATAAATAAGTTAATTTCACAGTTTAAGATAGGGTACATGTAACACAAACTACTATCTTCACTATTGAATAAGAAAATGTTTATTTTTACCTTTAAACATTCAAATACAACCTACTATAAATAAACTACTACCATATTAACATTTCAAATGTGTAAAAAAATTCAAAAATAAATATTTCAAATTAATTTTGCTAAAGCCGTTGAAGTTTATTATAAAGCTACATAACCCCAGGGCAACTTTTTCGATTGTGTCCAACCTGTCGGCATATCCCACACCTAAACAGCCTCTTATCTTCACCCCAGGAAGTTTTCCTTTTCTATTTCAGCCTCCCAGCCATATGTTTATCACTAGTAGACCTAATGACAATTTCAGAATGAGAGTCCTCATTTTTAACAAATGTTGTTAACTAGATAAAGCACCTTAGAGTAAGAACTCAAAAAATATTTCTTCATGAAATACTTGTCAACATATACATTCAAATCCTTCCCAGACTTTTGAATTGCAACAATTGTATGAGCACAAGCAAACCCATTTACTTTCCACTCACAATATGATCAAGTTTTATTTAATAAATCAACCATCACACTATGTTACGAATGCACCCCAAATACATAATCAGATGCTTTACTAACTATCCAACTCACGCCCTTCTTCAAAATTTCACCTAGCCAATGATTAATTTAAGCACACAAATTACCATTCAATCCACTTAACATTTCCCTATACTAAATCATCATCTACATAATTTGTCCCCAAATGTGATCAACAAGATCCATGATTGGCAAATGACGAGCCTTGTGAATCCATGAATTGAATGATTTTGCAACATTTGAGTACATTTCTATATACTTCTGACCTTCAAAGTAGGAACCACTCCAATTCTCCTTTCCTAAATTGTTCACAAAGCTATGAATGGGATCAACTCCTTCCATAAACAACATATTCAACTTATGCTAGATCTTGCCATGGTTTGATGCATATGCACAATTCTTAAATATGTTCACGATCTTCTCCCTCACTAAACTTGAAAATAACCCCAACAGATGGTCTCTAAGGTTATTTTTCAAGTGCCACAAACACTAAAAGTGATGAGAAGTAGGAAACACTTTGGGAATAGACTTCAACAACCCATTGTTTTATCCGATATATATATTTTATATCATGTAAAGAAACAACATGTGATAAATGTTACAGAAACCATTCCCAATTCTCCTTCGCTTCTGAGTCGACAATCGCAAACACCAAAGGAAATATTCTTTCTCTAAACAAATAGAACAAAATACTGTAAGTATTATAACTACAAAAGAACAAGTAAATTATATGTCATAGAAAAAAAACTACAATTATAACTTGATTTCCATTCTTTCCAGCTCCATGAAAAAGCACTCCTCTGTACCGAGACTTTAAGAACGTACCACTAATATATAATAAAGGTCAATAGTAATTAAATCCTTTAATGCATGCATAAAATGACACAAATTTCTTAAAACGACCACTACTAGCATCACAATTAATCTCAAAATGACTACAATGATTTGAAGTCATCAAAGCTTCTTTATACCAGCGAAGCTTGTCAAATGACAATGATTGATCCCCATAAATGTGTTGTTTTGCTCTCTCAATAGCCCACCAAGCAAGATGGCAACTAATAATAAACCCATAGCTACTATTTACATGGTGAATGATGTCAACATGATGTGTAAGTGGCTCTCCTAAATTTGATCTATAATAAAAGAAGCTATAAGCTCAGAACTCATTCTTGAATGTTTTGTAGTTTTATAAACAGAACCACGTGAATTCTCATTCACAAGATCTCTTATATAGAAGAAATAATTCGATTTTTCAACTCGACCATGTATGTACCATGCACAACCAGCGTTGCCCTTATAAAGACATTCAGTTGTAATCCCCACTTTATCATTCTTTATACATCGAAACTTAAATCCAACCTTAATCGAAAATATACACCACACATTTCGAAACTCACTCACACCTCCTCCAAACTTCTGACTAACATGAGCTAATCCTTTTGACCAACCAGAAGACATTAGCACCTTCTCTCCATAAGCAGAAAATGAACGTATCCTCGAGCGGATCCACCATAGGCCGAAGCGGGCGGCCGCCCCAGTTTAAAATTAAAAATAAAAATAAAAATAGGGATTTTTTTGGTAAAAATTCAAACTTAAAGGTTACCTCTTATTATTTACAAAGATGAGGGTGTAAGTGTGTAATTAATTAAAAAAAACGTTCATACTGTAAAGACAAACATGCACGACTAAAAAAGACCCCAAATGTTTACATCTTAACCTATTTCATATTCTCTTCTTCTCATCTCTTCTCTCAACCGCTCAACCTCACCTCCTCTTTTCTCTCACTGTGACCGTCACCCCTCCCCGCCGGACCTCCTCTGCTCAGCAGCAGCCCTTGCTGTCGGAACCCGTCGGACCTTCACTATTCTCATCTCCCTGATTTGCAAACGTTTGGGGTTTATTTTTGGCACCGGAAGATGGCGAACCTTCCTTCTCCTCCCCTGATTTTTCGGAACCTGCGGGTATATTTTTTATGTGTTTTTTTTATATATGAATAATTTTTAATGTGTTTAAACTAAAATTTTTGTTTAAACAATCTCTTTGTATTCGCCATTTCTGGTTATATATGGATCAATTGATATGAAATTTTGGCATATTAAATATTTATGTTTGGGCATTATAAAACTATAATTTATATAAAACTCAAAATAACCCCCACAAAAATCCCCTCGAGGGCTCCCGCCCCCAAACCCCCAGCACCACTTGCAACTTTCGCCCCCATTGACTAAAAAATCATGGATCTGCCACTGAACGTATCCAACTAACTTCACTATCTTTCTCACTTTCAACATAAGACCGAATTATGCCCCCACCACTACATCAATACTAACTTCATTATCTTATTCACAGAATGGAACAAATAAATACTAGGAACATAATTGCACTCACAATAGCAAAAAAGATTCTCTAAATTACCTTCGCCATTAAGCGCACAAAATGAATGCCCAAGCAAAGAAATGACAAGCCAACAAAATCAAACAACAACTCCTTGTTTTTCAAACATATATGTTCAATTAAATCTTCAAATTTCATATTAAACCCACACTTCATTAAACAACTCTTCTTACCAAATTTAAGCATCAATATAACAAATGAATCCGTAATACATGCAAAAAGAAAAAAAATACAATCATATACATAAAAGTATAAGAATCTAAAACAACTGTAATTAAAGATCCAACTGATAAATATCATTTAAATTTAAAAAAAATCATAAAACAAGACATATGAAACCGATGTGTTTCGTACATGAGAACAAATACATATTTGCATAAAAATTAAAAAAATAACTTATTCAATCAAATCAAAGACACATATAATTGTAATTAAAGATCCAACTGATAAGTTTCATCAAAATGAATAATTTATTCAACCATACCAAATAACATAAAACTATAATTAAAGATCCAACTGATAAACGTCACAAAAATTTCAAATATTTTCATAAAAACAAGACAAATAAAATTTATTTATTTATTACATTAGAACATATAAATATTCAGATAAAAAGTATAATAAATAACAACTTATTATTGAATCCAAAGAACATCAAACAGACAAATAATAAATGATTCAAAGAAAAATAAAAAAATTAAATAAATTTAGCATTATATAACTAATTCAATCATGTGAACAAAAAATACTGAAATCTTAATATACATATAAATTACTACTATATCACAACTACAGGAATATGAAATCACAATCCATTAGCTTTCAATTACAACTCATATCATTTTATATTAACCTAAAGGACAAATGAATATGAAATAACGATCAAAATCCCAAATCAAACAAAAAATCAACAATCAATTACAAATTGCACAAATAACCACGAATTGGAGACGAAAGTCACTTTCGATAGGTCGCAAATCAAATGCAAAAATGTCTTCAACATAAATTGGGAAGCTCCGGCATTGAAAAAAAGGATCCCCTGCAAATTTTTTAAAAGATGACAAGACTGTTTGAATTAGAGAGAAACAAAAATCCTTAATGCAACATCATGACTAAAATGGGATCAAACCGTAATTAAGCCTATATTTGAATGAGTCCATAAGAGTTGTTATATATTATAAATAATTATTTTGGAGTGACAATATTTTTCTCGGATAATTATTTACCATATATGTGGCATTGAATATTTCCTCACATTGAAGCAAGTGACATTCACGGATCACTTTTAGTCTAGTTTAGTCTAGTATCAAAGTTGAAACACGGCTGTCACTTCAATCAACAAAAGAATATAAAAAAAAGTAGGTTTGGGCAAAGCAAAGTAAGACCAAAGAAACAATGCCGATGAAGAAAGCGGAGATCGTAGTGATCTCCACACCCGGAATCGGCAACCTTGTTCCCGCCGTGGAATTCGCCACTTACCTCACCAATACAGACCCTCGTTTGACAGCCACCATCCTTCTCATCCCCCTCCCTCAAAGACCACTAGTCAACTCATACATCCTCTCACGCACCACTGCCCAAAACATAAAATTCCTCCACCTCCCCCAACTTGACCCACCCTCCCCCGATCAATACATCAGCACCATAGGCTTTTTATCCCTTCTCATACAAAACTACAAAACCCATGTCAAAAACGCACTCACCAAACTAACACCCCCACTCGCTGCCTTATTCGTTGACATGTTTTGTACTCCCATGATTGACATAGCCAACCAACTAAATATTCCTTGCTACCTCTACTTTGCATCCCCAGCATCTTTTTTTGCTTTCATGCTCCACCTCCCTATATTAGACAGCACTGAGTTTGAGGAATCAAAAACTGAATTGACCATCCCGGGTTTCTCCAACCCAGTTCCAAAATTCGCGTTGCCAACATTTTTCTTAAATAGGAACGATGATGGGTACTCGTGGTTTTTGCACCATGCAAAAAGGTACAAAGAAACAAAGGGCATTGTTATAAATACGTTCCTAGAGTTGGAACCTTTTGCTCTCAACTCTTTATCAAGTTCTAGTGACTGCCCACCGGTTTATCCTATTGGACCGGTTCTTGATCACGTTGGACCGGCCGAGTGGGATATGAACCGGGTTAACCATGAAAAGATTATGAAATGGCTTGATCAGCAACCTTTATCATCCGTTGTTTTCTTGAGTTTTGGTAGCATGGGGAGTCTAAGAGGGGATCAGGTGAGGGAAATAGCACTGGGTTTGGAGAGAAGCGGGTGCCGGTTCTTGTGGTGTTTGCGTGAAGCGGGTAAGGGTAAATTAGACCTTCCGGGTGATTATGAGAATATTGAGGAAGTTTTGCCAGATGGGTTTGTTGAACGGACGGGTGGGATTGGATTGGTGTGTGGATGGGCGTCACAAGTGAGTATTTTGGGCCATAAGGCAGTGGGTGGGTTCGTGAGTCATTGTGGTTGGAACTCGATATTGGAGAGTTTGTGGTATGGTGTACCGGTTGCTACGTGGCCTTTATATGCTGAGCAGCAAATGAATGCGTTTGAGATGGTGAAGGAGTTGAAACTGGCGGTTGAGATTAGGTTGGACTATAGGCTGGGGAGTGAGGTGGTGTTGGCTGAGGAGGTGGAGAGAGGGGTGAGGAGCTTGATGGATAGCGATTGTGAGGTGAGGAAAAAAGTGAAGGAGATGAGTGAGAGGAGTAGGAGGGCTATGATGGAAAATGGGTCTGCTCATAAGTCCTTGGGGTGCTTGATTGAGGAATTAATGGGTCAGATTTGAGGAAGAGGAGGTTGGCCCCTTTGCCTTCGGGTGAAGGAGGGACATCATTTTCTACTGTTGCTAAGACTTTATCTTTCTTTATTGTTTGTGGCTGCTTGTCTTTTGGATTTTTGCCACATTTCTGTTGCTAAATAAGAGAAGAAGTTTTCTCAAGATATTGTGATTTTATGTAACCTTATCTTGTTAATTATGAGATACATCCATGATTTCATATAGTTTTCAAATTATATGAATACCATGTATGTGTTTAGTTTTTGGTGAAATGTGTTTAGTTTTGGGTGAACTCGAGACCTTATCTTTTTCCATCTCATTTTTATCCAGAAGTTCGCAAGTGCAGAATTTTTTTTGGTGAAATGTATTTAGTTTTGTTTGCATTGATAAAACATTCTTGAATTTGGGCTATGAATGCAACGTTGTATTCATACATGGTATTAGAACATCCGTAATGGGAGACAATTGAAAAGAACTACAAGTATATTGAATTAAAGATTTTATCTATACACATTCACGACTAGCTTCATAAATCGCTAAAATTTTGGAGTGGTTAGAGGAGGTAGCTACTAAAGTTTGTTTAGTATAACAGCAATAAATATCAGTAGTACACTAAAAAATACATAACCTGTCTGAGATCGACCCTTATGAAGATCAAAGAGGCATTCAAAATGTTTCATCCCGTAAAATTCATAATTAGATCGATCAAATCTGAATATAAATAATACGAGAGTCAAAATAGTTTGTATCATTCTACGAATGACTGGAATAAAAAGAAACGATAAATATGCTGACAGTAATAAAAATAAATAGTGTAAAAAACAACTCTGATACCAATCCCAAAATCATAATGAATAAATCTTCGCTCTAGAATAAATGAAACTATCAACAAGATGAATATTCAACTTTGAATAAATAAACTAACTCTAACATACAACAACCACCACCACAAATCCTTTTCCCAATTATTTGGGATCGGTTACATAAAACCTATTTTTTCATTTCATTTTGTCTAATGCAATATTTTCGGTTAAACCACATGACATTATGCCCTTTTTATAATATCCCACCAAGTCAATTTAGGCCAATCTCTACCCCTGGTGTTACCATTAATATTAACTAAATTACTCTTCCTTACAAGAGATTCCATTGGTCTACGCTTGACGTGTCCAAACCATCTAAGTCGATTTTCTCTCAATTTATCTTCTATAGGAGCTACTTTTACCGTTTCATGAATTTGTTCATTTTTAATTTTATCCTTTCGAGTTTTACCAAAAATCCATCTTAGCATTCGCATCTCCTCCACACTCATTTTCTGCACATTTTGTTTCTTAGTTGACCAACACTCTGTCCCATATAACATGGCGAGTCTAATGTCCGTCGTATAAAATTTTTCTTTTAACTTCAAAGGTATACGCCTATCACACAAAACGCCGGTAGCACTTCTCTACTTAACCCAACCTGCTCTAATCCTATGAGTAACATCATCAATAATATCTCCATCTTTTTGGTTAATCGATTCTAAATAACGAAAATGATCATTTCTAGGTATCTCTTGACACTCCAATTTCACCACATCTCCATTTGTCCTCCTATTACTACTAAAATTGCATTCCACATATTATATTTTAGTTCTGCTTATTTTAAATCATCTTGTTTCTAAAGTTTCTCTCCACAATTTTAACCTAACATTAATCCACGTCTTAGTCTCATCCACTAAAATAATATCATTTGTAAATAATATACACCATGGCACCTCATCTTGTATTTGTCCAGTTAATTCATCTATAACAAGAGCAAAGAGATAAGGACTTAATGCTGAATCTTGGTATAGATCTACCGTAATTGAAAATTTACTACTTTATCCGGCTAGTGTTCTTACTGTAGTCATCGCATTATCACACATATCCTTGATCACATCAATATATCTGCAAGTCACTCCTCTTTTATGTAGAACCCACCATATTATATCTCTGGGTATCCTATCATACGCCTTCTCCAAATCTATAAAAATCATATGAAGATCCTTCTTTTTCTCCCTATACCTCTCCATTTATCTCCTCAATAAATAAATTGCTTCCATTATTGATCTCCCAGGCATAAACCAAAATTGATTCTCAGGTACTGTCGTCTTCAATATCAATCACCCTCTCCCAAAGTTTCATTGTATGACTTATTAACTTAATACCACGATAATTTAAACAACTTTGTATGTCCCCTTTATTTTTATAAATAGGTACTAAAACATTTTTTCTCCATTCATCGGGCATCCTATTAGTCTTTAAAATTATATTAAATAATTTTGTAAGCCATGATACTCCATCCTCCCCTAAGAACTTCCAAACCTCAATAGGGATACCATCTGGTCCTAAAGCCTTCCATGTTTTCATCCTTTTTAGAGCAATCCTGACCTCTGTTATCTTAATTCTACGAAAAAATATATTTTCTCGAGTCTCCCTAAGTTCCTTTATATCTAATCTACTCACATTATCTCCGTTTAATAACATCTCAAAGTAATTTTTCCATCTTTCCATAATTTCATCATCTTTGACTAGGAGTCTCGAATCATCATTTTTGATACACTTAACGTTATTAGAATATTTTATTTTCCTGTCCCTAAGTTTAGAAAGATTATAAATACTTTTTCCCCTTCTTGTGTTCCTAATTTTGTATAAAGATCATCATACGCTTTTAACTTAACATCTCTTAACATTTTCTTAACTTCCTTTTTAGCCCATTTATATTTCTCAATTTTTTTTCATTTCTATTTGTTTGTCATGTTTTAAAGCACTACCTTTTACTTTTTACTATATTTTTCACTTCTTCATTCCACCACCAAGTTTCTTTAGACTGTGTTCCCTTGCCTTTTGATTCTTCAAGAATTTCTTTTGATATTCTCCTAATGCATGTGGTCATCTTATTCCACATTGTGTTAGTCTCTTCTTCACTATTCCATGCTGCTTCATTTAATACTTTATCTTTAAATAGTTTTAATTTCTCTCCTTTTAAGTTCCACCACCTAGTTCGTGGGTTAAACTTCATTTTTTGCACTTGTGATTGATTTTTAATATTTATATCCAATACCATTATCATATGTTGTGAGGTTAAGCTCTCTCTTGGGATAACCTTACAATCTTTACACGTTAATCGGTCTCCTTTCCTAGTAATGAAAAAATCTATTTGGCTCTTATGCATTCCACTTTTATAAGTTATTAAGTGTTTAAGCCTCTTTTTAAAATATGTATTTACTAGTACAAAATCATAAGCCATCGCAAAATCTAAGATAGACTCTCCCCCGTCGTTCCTATCTCCAAAACCATATTCGCCGTGCACCATCTTATATCCTACACAATCTGGAATAAGATGGCAAGTTCGACACTTACATCCTAAGGACATAAAGCTGGAACTGAAAACTGGAATGCTGGAGGATTGGGGGATGAATCGGTCGCTGCTTCTTAGGAACTGATAAAAATAATTCCATAAATAGGATTAAACCTCACAAGTATATAGAGAGTTAGCATATAACTAAATTTGGTCCACCATAATAATAATGGAATTTTCTCTCGTATTTTGATTATTTTTAAGTTAAACTAACCCAAACAACCTAATTATAACATGCATAATTCTCAAACACAAGTGAACCCATATTACACAATTATATCTCTTCTCAAGTATCATTATTACATGGTTCCCAAAGCTAATATCTCATCCATATCTCTAGTGTAATCAAAAGTGTAATGAAATAGATACACATAAAGCCAATAACCAAGTTAGTATGCCCCACTCATATGCTAAATAGATGGGCTATGCTCAAGCCTGCGTATAAAAGCATGAAGGCTTATTCCTACTGCCTTCATGGATCACTCATGCGTATTAAGTATAGTTATAGATCATACCAACCCTATAACCTCAAAGTATCAACCAAAGGAAATCATTATGCCTTCCCTCCAGTTGTACGACCCCCCATACCCAATGTTATATGAAAAGACTCCCCTGTACATCATCAGTAGGATCAAGGTAAATAAACCCATCCTGTCTCAATCATCGGGTACATATGCAGTTAGTGTTGTACTCACCCCATCAAATCCATCTTAGTAAATCACTCAAAGCTATGCTAAAAATTCCTAAAATAATATTTTGAATCTCAGGTTAACATTCTCTAATTATTTAAAAGTTAAGTGTCAATCTAACCTAAAGTCGTTCGGAGAAAAACCTAAAGTCATTCAGACCAAAAACCCAAGTCATTTGAACCAAAAGACTAAGTCATTCAAATCAGAAACCCTTTTCATTCGAACGAGATGACCTTCCTCGTTCGATCGAGAACGACATGGGGTCTTCTTCTCCCTTGTGTAAAAAAGGCCATAACTAATATTACAACCTAATTTCAAGACTCTAAATATCATAATACCAATTCTCCTTCTAATCAAACATGTATAATAACATTAATAACCTATATTTACAAGTTTTAGATGATTAAATCTACTAATAATGATCTAATTACAAATTATAAGGATTGAACCCTAAGTTCATGGTTTGAATAAGGTTTATCAAATTCATTCACATATTCGATTGATGAGGGCTTCAACAGATTAATACTACTATGATTCATATCTAATGATTTCATTTCCCCATTACATGATTTTGTGGTTCAATTAAAGGATTCAACATCAAACCTACCCTAGTTCATAAATATTAAGACTTAAATATATAATGATCTAACTACAAAATTAAGTTATACTATGATTAAAATTAGTTTTTTATGGATTTAAATCAAATTCCAATGACCTATGATTATATAAACATACACTTAGTTAAATTCTTAATCAAAGTAAACTTGCCTTAGACCGATTGTACGAATCAAATCCTAAATCCTCAATCTCTCAAATTTCCTGTTGATCCCTCAAACTCCTTAGCTTCTCGGATTGTTATCTAATGTGATTTGAGTGTCTATATTTTCTGAACCAAGTTGTTATAGGCTCTAAACCCGAAATTAAGACTAGGCCTAAAAATAACCTAAAACCAATGAGCCCAAAACATGCTCTAAGTGCCTCGAAACTTGTCCTATATTATATACTAACCCAATGGATTTAACACTACACCAAATCCTGTGAATAGTCACGATTCTGGGGACATGGCCCAGAGCGTGACAATATACAAAATGGGCATGGCGAAGTCTATAACTTAGTGTGGTATTGGATCGTCTTGCATGTGATCACGAACCACGGCCGTGACTCTTGTGAGTCATGGATATGAGTCGTGACCCATCTGTGACCATTATGGCGCCAAGCTTCCCTCCAAATGTGGTCTCGAATGAGGTCACGATTTAAGGTTATGATCATAACCTAAATCCACACTGAGATAGTCACGATCCAAATCCGCGACCATTATGTAAATGGGGTCATGACTTTGGGCCATGACCAGTGTATTATCTATATGATGACGTATTAAAATTTAAAGGGGTCCCAAAATTTGGTCACGACTTAGGGATGTGACCAGTGTCTTTATACTTAATTACCAGCTGAACTTTACATTTCCCTCGAAAATTTCTAAACCCTTTAAAGTTCCCTCTCTTCGTTCGTCTCTTTCAATCTCAAAGGTAATATTTTGTGCATTTATATTTCTATGTGTATATTTCCATCTGTATTTATGCGTGTGTATGTGTATGTATATGTATGTGTATTTCTATATTTGTGTATATCAGTGTGTATATGTATGTGTACATGTGTGTATACAGTATATGTGTGTATATGTATATGTATATGTATATGTATATGTATGTTGTATGTGTGTGTATTTTATATGTATGTGTGTATACAATATATGTGTGTATATGTATATGTATATTGTATGTGCGTGTGTATTCTAGAAATAAATATATGACTAATGTTTGTTTACATTTGGGGATGAAATATAAAAAAATGTATCTCCTTTAATATTTATGTTAAATTCGGGATTCATTTTTAGGGTAATATTTTTAGGGGTTAATTTTACGACTAATGTTTGTAAAGGTTAATTTTAGGGTTGATGTTAGGATTAATTTTAGGGATTGTTGACTTAAATGACAAAAGTAGGTATTCAAAACCTAATAAATTAAAGGTGAGATGCACACACATTTAGTGAGATCCATAAATCCAATTCTGGAAGAGAATAAGAAAATTATGGAGTTGGTGCATGAAATTGGATCTCACTCAAAGAACTAAGAAGCTTAGGCAAGCTTGCTTCAAGAGTAACTATAAGAAAAGAAGAATTCTTAACGGTTATTGTTCATGCTTAACATTTATGTATCTTTAGTTTTTCTACAGGTTATGTTTTGGGAGTTCATATGCGTTTTACTCCTTGCGCTTTGGGGTTCCTCTCGAATATTATAACACATGTGATAGTTTATTAAGGAGTATGATCACAATTCTTATACCTACATTAGATTTGGTAGTGTTTTTTTTTCTTTTGATAAGCAAATAATTCAATAAATACCCCTGGATTAAGAGCACGACCCAAATTTTAGAATATCTACACTTAAGATTGAAAACATGCCGTTAGAGAGCGAAACCACGAACCCCCAAACGGCCCCATGAGTGACACCAACACCTCCCATGGGAGCAATGTATGTCGTAGGAACCGACCGTGTGGCCACGGGACCCACAATTTTGTGACACCCTACCTAATTAAATACTGAGTGATCAGTCTTTTATTAAATTAAATTAAAGTGTTCGGTTGGTTCATTCTTAGCATCACAGTCGAAAAATATTTTTTCTTTATTAATTTCCTAATAAATAATTAAGCTAAATGTCAAAACATTTAATTTAATAAATCAAGTCCTATTGTTATGATTTGATATACGAAACCCTTTTCATGAACAAGAATAATAATAATATTAAAAACCAAACCATCCAAATGAAACAACTAGACTAGATTAACTAATTCAATTAAAATATCCCACAACGAAGGACAATAAATAATTAAGACAATCCCAACTAAAACTGAATACTGAAATAATAAAGAGTACAAGTCTTTTTGAACTAAATAAAACTGAAAATATGCGACAAATGGCCTATCTAAAATGACTAAGTGAAGAGTTGAGATGACAAGAATGAAGCCGACTAAATGCAAGGACCTGCAACTCCCACACTAGCTGCAGCACCTCAATAATCCAAAGATCTAAACCTGACGCTCCTGTGACTGGGCACCTGTAATACACTCATATATATATATATATATATATATATATACAAGAGAAAGAAGAGGTGACAGGAAATGGGCCAAAGCCCGAGTGTAAAATAGCTTTAAAACAGTTTAACAAGTATTTAAAATGCTTACTAGTTGATATAACATACATGTTAGTGCCTCGACACTCACTTGAGAATTCTCACCTCTCAACTAGTGTTCACAAAACGAAGGACAAGAAATAATTAAGTCAATCCCAATTAAAACTGAATACCGAAATAATAAAGAGTACAAGTATCTTTAAACTAAATAAAACTGGAAATGGTCGACACATGCCCCATCTAAAATGACTAAGTGAAGAGCAAAGATGACAAGGATTAAGCCATCTAAATGCAAGGACCTGCAACTCCCACACTAGCTACAGCACGTCAACAGTCCAAAGATCTAAAGTTGACGCCCTTGTGGATGGGCAGCTGTAATATATATATATATATATATATATATATATATATATATATATATATATATATATATATATATATATATACAAGAGAAAGAAGAAGTGACAGGAAACGGGTCAGAGCCCGAGTATAAAATAGCTTTAAAACAGGTTAGAAAGTATTTAAAATGCTTACCAGTGGATATAACATACATGTTAGTGCCTCGACACACACTTGGAAATTCTCACCTCTCAACTAGTGTGCACGCCTAACATACTACAGAACTAATCTAGATAAAGCTAACCCGGTCAACTAGTCTAACCCAATTTCCCCTCACTAATCCTGATTCAAGTGATCGCATGACTATAGTTTATGTATGATAACCTTTTCTTATGAATTTACCAAGCCATCTATGTTCATGTCAATATAGTCTTAAGTTCTCAACCCCTTAATTCCTTTAATATTAATTATCCAATTTTATCTACTTACAAGCATAGTAGATTAATCACAAGTAAATATATTTATCGCTCATAATATATATAATAATAGGGCACCCCACATAGAATCTATGGTGATGGCGTGCTCTGCTATCAAGTCCCGGTACCTCTCATACAAATGAGGGAAATACTAATTCGGACTCACTCTCGAACTATATTAACAAAAATACACATATTGGAGGTGAAGCATAGTTCCAAGTAATTAAGAGGTCAGCACATACCCTTACGTCTCTTAGGACCGTCTGACTATCATTCTCAGATAGCCTGTACCAATGATCCTATGTTCTAGGGTACAAGTCAATATCCCTCATAAAGGTCCCATCGAGATAAGACTGTCCCGACGCGGCAACCTCCGTGATAGCAAGTAGCGCGGGTATGGTTAAACACAAATATTCACATAATATATATACATACACTTATATATATATATATATATATATATATATATAAAAAAAATAAAGTAGGAAACTTATGTATGTCATAAGAATGATAGATGATGTCATCAATATGATTTATTCCTATAATGACTCTTTTTCCCCTCACATCTTTGATTCCCCCTTTTTTATATTTACCAAATTTATATTTCAATTCAAAATTACGGGAAATTTTGTAAACACCTTCTATACACACTCTCACCACAAACCCTCATCCACTTACTTCACTCCCCGATCTCTCTCTTCCTTTTCCTTTCAACCCATCCCCCCAAATCGTCTCTCCACATCTTTCCCTCCAGTGCCCCCTTCCCATGGTAAGCTTTATCTCTCTCACCCGCATGCGTCTCTCTCTCTCTCTCTCTCTCTCTCTCTCTCATGCACACTTATAGGGTGCGATTTTGCAATTTTAGGGTTTTTCGTATATAGATTTGAAGTTTTTGTTGTTTTCGTATACATTTTCGTAGATCTTATTTCTTAGGGCTTTTGGAATGGAGTTTTTATGTTGTTGATGGTTTGTTTGTGCTTAGAGGTTTATGGTTTATGATTATAGGTTTATGCTTTGTTGGTATTTGAACTAATGTTCTACCCAGGGGTGTGCACAGGTCGGTCAGTTCGATTTTGGCTGGGTTTTATGAGCCGAACCGACCATGCTGATTTTTCGAGGAGAAGAACCAAATCGAATCGAACTTGTTGAAGAATCTAATTGAACAAGGTCAGTTTTTGACAGGGCCGGTTCGGTTTGCCCATCAGTTTTTGACAGGGCCGGTTTTATATAGGGTCGGTTCGATTTTTTCATTTATTTTAATAAAAAATATTTTTTTAATACCTAATATAAATATAAAATTAAAAAATATAATATAATATGCCAACACTAATATAAATATAATATAAATTAAATTAAAAAATATAAAAATTAATTCGGTTCGGTTCGGTTCAAAATCATTTTTTTATGCCAAAACTGAAAACCGAACCGACCCCTTTGGTTTTATACGTGATCAAACCAAACCGACCCTTAACAAAACCCAACCCGAAAATTTTCGGTTCGGCTCAATTTTGTCAATTTTTCGGGTTGGTCGTTTTTTTTGCACACTCCTAGTTCTACCTATATCAGACTTTACATGCTTTGTTAGTATTTGAACTTTGGATTTTATTTTTCTTTTTTATCTTAGTCAAGTAACCACTCTTCATTTCAAATATTTGCATCAGGTTTTGTGCAAACTCTATTGAAGGTCCTTGGGATATTATCTGCGCCTGCAGGGATCTCATATTTTCCTATTTTTCAGAGATGTTGATTTGTCTATAGATTATTGATTTGTTTCGGTAAATGTTTTGTTGATTAATGATATTAATTCGTGTATTGATGTTGTTCATGTATAAATTGATGTTTTTCGGTGGAATGTCTCTTTTATAAAATTAAAAATTATGACTGTTTTTATGCATTCAATCAGTTATAAAGTTTGAGTGAATCGATATTTACTTATTGTTTGGAAACTAAGCATTTGTATCGATCTTGACATAATTTTTCATTTCTTTTTTTGGATTTCGATATTAGTCTATTGTTTGTGATTTTTGTGTTTGATTTCGATTGTGTTTCAGATCGACAAACTTTGGAATTAGATCTTGGAGCTCGACCCAAACATCTTTGGTTTGTTTGGTCAAATCAGGTATACTCCTTCATTTTTACTACATATCATCTCATACTAGCTTTCAATTTAATTTGGTACTAATTTTATGAAGGATTGCAGAGTATATTTCTCATTGTTGTCTATATTAGGTCTGACGTACATTTTTATGAAGGATTGGTACTAAGTCTGACGTACATTTTTTGAGATTTTTGTGTTTGATTTTGATTTTGTTTCAGATGATCAAACTTTGGAATCATATCTTGGAGGCCAACTCAGATATCTTTGGTTCGTTGGGTCAAATCAGGTTTACTCTGTATTATTTTTAGTATATATCATCATATATTGGCCTTCAATTTTTTTGGTAAGGATTATGTTTCTTTGGGTATATTTTTTTAAACTATTATGTCTTTTGTGTGTGTTGTATTTCTCTTTGCAGAAGATATTTCAACCTATAATGTCTATCTTTTTCAAATTCTCAACGATTTACATTCTACACCAAAGAGAAATCACTCCGTACCTCGCCTACGAGAACGACAATTGGTATTTTTTCATCACATTTTGATATTGGGTTTGTTAGGATTGGTTTCCTTCTTAGTTGTTCATTTATTCTAATAAATGATTTTGATTGATTTTTTCAAACCATCAAACAATCGATGAAGCTCTTTCTCTCTCTCACACACAGTGTGTAGTTTGTTGGGTTTCGTATAGTTCAATTTGAATATATTGTGTTCTAAACTTTGAATGGATGACCTGAATTTTATGTAATATATCGAGTTACATCTTCATATTTTAGTTGTGCTCATTTTGGATCAACAAATGGGTTACTTCAGTGAGTTCCTGGCATAGGACTTCGCCGTTTTGCTCATTTCGGATCATTAGATGTGTTTGAATAAATGTATGTTGACTCTCAATGCTCATTGCATGTTATTTTTTTAATAAATGCCTTTGTAATTTTTTTAAATGTTTTTGGGTATTATAATTTCGTGTTGTGCTTGACACGACACCAATTAGATACTGACATTACACAACAAAAAATCATATTTTTACCTAATCTGAACATGATTCTTACAAAACCCGACATGAGCACGGCATGAGACACGCCACAACACGAGCACAACATAAGATTACGACGAAGAAGTTTGCAATGGGTTTCACCTTATTATCATTTGTTAAATTTTATGTAGTTTTGGCTTCTACCTTTTATGAGTCGAGTCCAAAAAAGGCTTTACATTCTTTGATATTTAATTTTTTCTTCAAACCATGTTGTGAATCATGGTTTCATCTGTTACACTTTCATTTCAAGAATTTAAATGAAATCACTATACTTTAAACATTTAAATGAAATCACTATACTCTAAATATTTGAGAAGTATGTGATCAGAGTCCTTGAATTAGTAGTAACCCTCTATTTGAGATACATGATCACATAATTAGTAGCAGTTATCTATTTGAGAAGTATGTGTAATTACAGTTCTCATGTATCTCAAATATGCACATGATTACACAATTATTAGGTATCTCAAATAGTTACACAATTCTCAGGTACCTCTATTTGAGATACCTAATTACACAATTCTCAGTTATCTCAAACAATTAGTAGCAACTATCAATTCTCAAGTATCTCAAATATGTTATCACATAATTAGTAACAACTATTTATTTGAGAAGTATATGTCATCAAGTATCTGAGAAGTATCTGATCAGGTATCTATTTGAGAAGTACTAATCAATCGAAGTAAATGAAACCTCATTCTCAGCTATCACATAATTAGTAGCAACTATCTTTGTAATATTGCCCAGCTAAGTCCACTGGCTTGCTAAGGTTTCTCACCTCATTCTCTTTTATATGCTCTCTTACATCATATTAATCACCAAACTTCCATATCACACGGACAAAATTCCATATCTGCTCCATTCCAACTTCGTTTTTTCCTGATCTATTTTCTTTTTACAGATATGACATCACTAGCAAATTTTTGAAGGTTTTTTACTGATCTATTTTTGGAATATTTTCTTTTATCAGACATACAACTTAATCTTGTTGATGTATATTTTTTGTGCTTTTTTTGTTTGGATGGGTTTATATTTAGAATTTTGGTTTGATTTCACTTCTCTATTGTATTTGTTTTGCTGATTTCAACATATTAAACCCCACCAACGATGAAGACCTTATCAGAACAAAGTTTGTTTTTATTACAAGCATCAATGAATTTATTCAGTTATTACAGAGTTTCTTTGTATGATATCTTGTGTCAAGTGATAAGATAGGTATCGTAATATAGGACGTGCACACACAGAGGTTATGTAACCTTGAGATTCAGTTTTTATCTTCAGTATATCTGAAACTATTTTTCTATTAATGATTTAATAATTGTTTCCCCATATTTTCTAACATTTTGGTGTTTCCACATTCATAGATGGTCATAGAGGATAATGTGCACTGATTTGAGGTAAATTAATGTTTCTTGCTACTAGTAATTTACTGTAAATATCATATCTAAGAATTGGTTTTTGAACTATTTTTCATTTTTTGATAAGTTTTTGTGTTACTGTTTAATTAGTTGTGCTGTTGATGTTGATCGTTACATTGGTGTTACTATTTATGTTAGTGTTACTGTTAATAATTAGATAGTAGAATTTGAGTTGATGTTACTAATTATGATTAAAACCATTGACAAGTTTCTATTAAATTTCAGTTGGTATTGAATTTCAGTTTCTATTAAATTTCAGTTGGTATTTTAGTTTGAATTTCAGTTGGTAATTATCATAGCTTGAAATGGTATAACTGTTATGATAACAGTTGATAACAAGTATTATAACAATTGGTATTGAATTGAAGTTCAAATGGTATAATTGTTATGATAACATTTTATAACAGGTATCATAACAGTTGGTATTGAATTTAAGTTGAAATGGTATAACAATTGATAATAGTTCGAAATATGAATCAATTTGAAATGGTATAACTGTTTTGATAACTGCTATTTTAAATTATATAACTGTTATGATAACAGTTGATAACAGGTATTTGACATGTTATAACTGTTATGATAACAGGTTAAATGGTATAACTTAATGATAACAATTTGAAATGTTATAGTTTATGATTGGAGGCTTAACAAATATTAAACTCCAATTGATTAGGCATCAAGTTCTTCCTAATTGCCACGTGAATTCAAGAGTCAATTAAATACATTGCATATTTTGTTATTTCAAAAAGGTGCAAGTTGTAGTTTCCAACTTCGTTACGTGACATTGGCATATAGATGGGTCCATTACTTTATTTTTTCAACATCTTAAGCTTCATTTGTTTTCTAATTCTTTGCAATATTCTCAGAGAGTAGATCGTCCGGGTTTGGAGCACTTAAAAGTGATAACTAATGCCGACCTTAATTTTACTTCACAGTTCAGATTTCAATTTTCTTTTTTATATTATGTTTATTTACAGGGGGGATGAAGAATTATGGGGATAGCACAGTGAGAAATCAACTGCCTACTCCAGCATCCTACCTTCCTCAACTCACTCACCTATATTGTCTACCTCGCCTACTTCCCTAGATCCCTTGATGAGAAACAAACTCTTCTTCCTATTCCCATATGACCTGCTTAGTTGACTGACCATACCATGATACAAAGCATAGGAGGGGTCTGCGGTTTCAAAATCTTGAGGCCACTTGACTGGTGGTAACCTGGTATTTTTAGAGATGTTGGGACAGTGATGATTTCACTGATCTAGACTCATTTCGTACCTAAAACACATTATGCCAGCTATGTATGTTTGGTATCAAACTTTTATAAATAAGTAACTGAAGTGCTCTCAAGTTTGTTATCAGGTACAATTTAAACATATTACGCCAGCTATATATGTTTGTGCAGATATTAAATTTTATTTTGTGTGGTTGATTCTCCTAGAACACATTTTGATATCAGGTAGAGTTCAAACATATTACATCGGCTTAAGTTTGTTTAATTTATCCATACATCTATACATATGTATGTGTTAGATAGAATATCTTTAAAGTATCAATTCCCTTTAACACATGTTCCTATTTTTTTCTCTAGCGGTAATGGGTGACACCCCAACCACAATCAATAGCATTTATAGGACTGTCGTTCCTCTAAGTTTTATTTTTAACTCACATTTTTTTTAATTGACAAAAATGGGTATTTGGTTGTTTAACTCACATATGTACAGTCCTAAAATGGTTTATAAATAAATAAGATGTTAATGATGAACCGAAAACTCGAGTTGAACATCATATAAGTCAAAAGAAGGGTAAGAAGGGTATATATTGTCACCTCCGGTAAACAGATATGTAAGACATATCACAGTTAGGTGACATTTTTCAATATTATTTAACGATCCCACGTTCAATGATGAACCTCTATCGTTCACTCACCTTGAAAATTATCTGAATTTTTTAGACAAAGATCGATAATCATCATTCCTATAAACAAAGAGAAATCAGAGTTTAGAAGTCATCATAATACATGTAATAATGAAAAAAAAACTAATATTCATCTCATAAAAAATAAAAAGATAAAATCAAATTCTTGACCTACTGCCATCTAGAAAAGCCTATTTTTTTTCTCTAGCGGTAATGGGTGATACCCCAACCATAATCAATGGTATTATGAGGATTGTCGTTCCTCTCGAAAGTTTTGTTTTTAACTATTATTTTAAGTAACTGTTTTGTTTTTAATTAACAAAAAATGTGTACTTGGTCGTTTAACTCGCATATGTACAATCCTAAAATGGTTTACTAATAAATAAGATGTTAATATCGAACCGAAAACTCGAGTTTAACATCATACAACTGAAAATAAGGGTAAGAAGGGTATATATTATCACCGCAGGTAAACAGATAAGTAATACATATCACAGTTAAGGTGACATTTTTCATGACAGCTTACTACCTCACTGAAGTATAACTCATTGAAAACTAACTTCCATGACAGGTTAATAAAGATCGACGCATGATACCCCCCCAATACACAGAACTCTAAGTGACGTATTATGTTTGGCCGTCTATCATGATGGCACTCTTGGTTTCTTATGTTTTGTCTAGCTATCTCAAAGTTTTGTAAAGTTCAATGTTCCTGATTATAATGGTAGATTTGTGGTTTTTTTATAATTAGTACAGGCTTAGTTAGTAACATTCCTAGCCCTTTTTAGGTGCGAAAATAAAAATAAACTTGGTTAATGATGGCTAAGGTGGTTTTTCACTTTAATTTGTCAAAGAATATAATAGGCAGATCATAAGTATTTTTGTATTTTTACTAATTCACCTTTATCAATAATTGCCTTCGGATTTTGTTTAGTATCCACTTCAGTTGTAAAATTCTACTTGGAAAGTTGATTTGATTTATTTTTCTCTACAAGTTTATGTATTATATTTCATTATGCTAATATTAGAATTGGGATACGATAGATAGCTTATTGAAACATAACTACGAATTATAATCATATTGAAACATAACAATGTTGGTGATTTATCATTATAAGACCTGTCTTTATCAACTCCTTTTAGAAAAAACATTTAAGTTGTCAACTATTTTTGCCTACATTCGTTTGATTCGAGTTCGGGTTTATGATTTAACAATGTCCTGGGTTTAAGTCACACATATTGCATTTAGTCCCCACTTTTGTTCTTGCAATATGCATCTTTTTTATTTTTGGCAAATTATGTACCTTGCTTTTTCATGTGTGAGTAGGGCGCACGCGGTTGGATTATTAGAAACAAGAAATACATTAAACACTTAAATCTTTCAATCTCTCCTCCCCACTACCTAGAAATTGTGGCCTTGCTATTGGGCTATGAAATTCTGTTTGACGGATTGCTTTGGAGTTGTCACCCATAGACTCTCTCAGTGCCTGTCTGGGGATGCAACAACAAATTTATAAGAGGTATTTAAAGATCTTCTTTCTATTTATTATTCCTTGACATTTTTACTTGATGTGAATTTTACATAATGATAATAATCATTATTATCATAACTACTATATAATTATTATTGTTATTATATGTTTGTAGTTCGCGCTTGAGGAGTTGATTGATTGACCATAAGTGTCGTTGTGTAGTAGCTCCCGTTGTATGGACATTGGCGTCATCATATAAAAGATGATGAAAAAGAGATCTTTTGTGGGATAGAAGATAGGAAACCGATAGATCAAGCATTTGTCATTTCTCTTTTTTCTTCAAAAGTGTTTTCATAAGTCAAGATGATGTATATTGGCAATATTGAGAACTTATTTATTTTTTTTGTAAAATATTTATTTTAGTTGGACGCATTCTATATAATGTTGTTTGGAGCTTGCAAAATGTGAAAGCAACTAGAAATGAGTACTCCATATGTTATACATTCTAAATAGACAATGATATTATATTTGAATATCAAACTATTAGTTTTGTTGCTGGTGTATTATTTATTTCTTATATAGGTAAAATAATCCTATAAACAAAGGAATTTTTGTCCAAAAATTTTAAATTGGTTACGATTATTTATTTTATAAAAAAACATTAGACGTAAATTATACATGACTTTATATTTCGAAACAAATTCTTCATGCTTAACTGCAGGATCTTGAATAAGCGGATGTCGGCTTGCTTACCTCCATATATGAAGAGGCTGCTCCCATGTCTCGAACTCTAGACCAATCGTAGGTTTGGTGAGAGAACTTTCCATCACACCAAGGCACGACTTTATGCCTTTCAAAATTATCGGCGTGCCTTCAGGCACGAGCGCACCCTAGTATGTGTATATATATATATATATATATATATATATATTAATCAGATAGGTACACCCACGACCTGTAGCATATTCTACCCATACACTGTCACGTAATAATCGCATTCGACGTATAATTAATTCATTCTTTTATTTCTCAATTACCGTAAGTTCTCAAGTACTTACCGACTCTCCAAGTTTATCATTTTAATAAGTATATCTACCCTACTGGCCTAAGTTTTCATTGTCTCGCACAATCTCCAGTTTATCACACATGCAATCATAACCCATGTTATACCATCGTAACCCCACGATTAAATTCCAATTGAAATAGTACTACATGAATCTTGCCCACAATCCCACTGGTCCTTTACAAGTCCCATTATGATATTTAAATTATGTCCAAAGGTCCTTATACATTGGAGTTGGATTAATATTTAAAAAGGAAAAAGATTCAAATTCCAGGAGGAGTCGACCGATTGAAGGAAAGGGTCGATCGATCAGTTCTTTCCATTCTAATCATCAAAACCTCCATTAAAATGTCCCAAACTCCCAACCAAACATCACAAACATTATATAAACAGGTGTGGATGATTTCTAATGTAAAACATTCATTAATTCTCCAAGAATTATCATCAAATGGGTATAATTTATGATTTGGTCTCTAACCCTACTTTACCATATTAATTCAAGAATCCACATGATATTTCCTGATTTCCTTCTCTAATAATCATTCAAATTTGTGGTAAATCCTCTATATATGATTAGAACATCAGCCTACCATGATTTCTATTCAAACCTATGAATTCTAGTCTTCTAATTACATTAAATCTCCATAAAAACTTATAATTATCATTCCTACTCTAACATGGATGAAATATTAACTCTAGAAAAGAAAGATAGATACTTGCCTGGAAATCAAAGGTCTAATCTGATGAATTTGAGTGGTATAGGAACGATCCTCTTCTTCCGATCTATGCATTGGTAGTGGAATTGGTGGGAACGGTATAGGATGGATGGTTCTCCCCCTTCGAAACCTCCTATCTTCTCCCCTCCTTAACCTTTCTGTAACTCAAGTGTTTCTAATCCTCGAGGACTCTAACTTTCTTCAAATATAACCCTTAAATTTTCGTCATTAATTAAGGTCCTAAAAATAAAAATTACCAAAATACCCTCTCGGGTGCCGATTAGGCCTAAAATTGTCCCGAGACCCAAACTAAATCCACGGGTACACTTTCCTGACTATCTCGACCCTAACGGATGCATTGGCACACTCTAAATAACCATACGGACAACTAATAATTAATTTACCCTTTATCCCATTAAATTAGTCCCGACACGACTGATATGCGCGTCCCGACTTAATTTCCATAAATTGTAGTATTCATCACACGCGATAATTTTATAAAATCATCATCATATGCAAAGTCATAATCATATATATTACCTTAATCATTAATTAATATTCAACATAATTCTCACCAATAATTACTAACTCTCGTCACGCTAGTTAATAACAAATTTGACATCCAGATTAATATTAAATTAATTTATCCCAATTTAATTTAATTAATTCCATAATTAAAGGCCATGAAAATGCGAGGTATTACAGATTTGATAGTACGACCCAAGTTTCAGAATATCTACACTTAGACTTGAAAACATGCTGTTAGAGGGAAGAACCACGAACAACCACTCAAACGAACCCGTGAGCGGTGCCAACACCCCCCATGGGACCAACGTATCTCGTAGGAACCGAATGCGTGGCCACGGGACCCACGATTTGGGAGCATGACCCAAATTTTAGAATATATATACGTAGGCTTGAAAGCATGTCATTAGAGGGAGGAACCATGAACCACTCCCCAAACGGCACCTTGAGCGGTGCCAACACCTCCCACAGGACCAATGTATCTCGTAGGAATCGACCGCATGGCCATGGGACCCATGATTTGAGAGCACAACCAAAATTTCAGAATATCTACACTTAGGCTTGAATACATGTTGTTAGGGGGCGGAACTATGAACCACCACCAAAATGGCCTCGTGATCGATGCCACCACCTACCACCAGACCGACGTATCTCTTAGGAATCGATCGCGTGGCCACGAGACCCACAGTTTAAGAGCACGGGCCAAATTTCAGAATATCTACACTTAGACTTTAAAATATGTCGTTAGAGGGCGGAACCACGAACTACCCCCCAAATGGCCCCATGACAGCGCCAACACCTCCCATGGGACCAACGTATCTTATAGGAAGCAATCGCGTGGCCACGAGACCCATGGTTTGAGATCACGACCCTAATTTTAGAATATATACACTTAGGCTTGAAAGCTTGCCGTTAGAGGGCGAAACCACGCCACAAACCACCCCCAAACGGCTCCGTGAGCATTGCCAACACCTCCCACGGGACCAACATATATTGTAGGAACCGGTTGTGCTCCCCGGGACCTATGATTTGAGATCACGATCCAAATTTCAGAATATATACATTTAGGATTGAAAATATGATGTTAAAGGGCGGAACAATGAACCACCACCGAAACGTCCCTGTGAGTGGCGCTAACACCTTCCACGGGACCAACGTATCTAATAGGAATTGATCGCGTGTCCACGGAACCCACGGTTTGAGAGCATGACCCAGATTTCATAATATATATGTTCTCTCAAACTGGGGGCTTTTATAATTTATTGTTTAGCATTATGGTCATGCGGGGTTTACATTACGGAGGTTTTAGAATCTATGGAAATCTGATAATATTTTGGCCATTTTTTTATAATATACTTAATATTGGTCACAAACATAGTCCATGACGAGCCCTATTTTTTAATTACGCATAAATGGGGTCATAGCTTACAGCCGTGACTATTTCGTGTTCATCAGGGGTATGGGTCACAGTCTAGGGCCATGACTAGTCTGATAAGATGAAAGTGTGGTTCATGGTCCAGGACCGTGACAATATCTGTGACCATTTTAAGGGTTGGTCATGGCTTTGGGCCGTGACCACTGAATATGGTCATGCCTGATTTGGTCACGGACCAAATCCGTGACCCACGGCATGTGGTCATGGACAAAATCCCTGACCAATCGCCCAGTTTGGTGTAGTGTAAATTTTATAATTTTAAGCTAAAAATGAACTTTCTAAATGTCATAAAAGTCAATCCTACAGGAGAACATATTTTAATAAATTGATTATCTCTTTAAATAAATTTATTAGTCGGTACTGGTAGATTAAGTTAAAATTAAATTATTAATTAGTTAAGTGTGACTTGGTATTATAAGAAACTATGTCATGATAGGTGGAACCCAATATCGAGAGAATAATTCTAATAAGAAAGTCTCGATACCTAATCCCTGACTACTCCATAGTCACTCAAAATACTAAGTCACTTAAATATTTATTTAGTGAATTACCGTGTGTTTTGTCGATTTCTAAATGATGTGAATTCACGAAGTACATATAAAAATTATATAAAAAATATATAAATATACTAAGTGACATATTGCATGCCACAATAGGAAATTAAATAATTAACTACACAATTAATTTAAAATGCATAAAAAATATAGGGTATTACAAAAAATCTACATAACCTACTAACTCAAAACTATTAGAATAAAATAAACCCATGTTTGTGGCTCTATGTAAATATCTTTGAATATGATTAATACAAGTTCAATTCCTTCAAGTTAGTTCAGAACTATTTCTTGTAAGAAAATTCACCGAGAATGAAATATTTGTTCTAACGCAATGTGCCACAGGTATAATAACGCACCAATTTCATCTAGATAGGGTACTTTTGGACCCAATGTCTTTCTTTATGTTTAAAGATGGGTTTGATTTGTCCCTAGTAAATTATTTTAAGACCTTTTCAGTGTAATTAAAACGGTGGACCAAATTTCCACTACAATCTCTCTTGATTTGCAAGTCAAGGCAAACTTTTATTTTCTTATGTTTTTCATATAAAGTTCATTCTTCATATAATTTATAATTTTTTAAGAACTTATGGAGTCTGATTAAATTTATATCATTTATATAAACCTCTATTAACACAAATCCCATTGAGGATTTATTTGTAAAGATACACAAGCAAATTGAATTGTTTCCATACCCTTACCTATACAAGTATTCACTAAGACGACTGTGCCACATCCTTTCGAATTGCTTTAAGTCGTACAATGAATATCTTAGTCAAATTCAGTACGTACTCCTTGGATCAGGTAAAGAACATCCTTTTTGGATTTTCATATAGATTTCAGTGTATAAATTGCGTATAAAGAAGAGGTCATATTATCCACGAGTCTCATATCTGAATTTTCAACGACCAATGAGCTAATAAGATATATGAAAGTTATTCCATCCATAACTAGGGCATATGTTTCCTCATAATCAATCCTAGGTTTTGGAGAAAACCTTGTGCCTTGTATCGAGTGATTTCCTTTTTCTCCTTGAGTTTTCTTACAATCACCGATTTGTAACCTACGAGGTTAACATCTTTTAGAGTTTTCACTATCATTCCATATTCAACAAATTTTTTAGAGACTCAAATTTTGCATTAATGGAAACTTACCATTTCGAACAATCTTCTCTTTGTCGACATTTTTTTGTAGTAGTGGTTCTTAATCATCATCATTATCCTTTGAAAATTGTGTAACTACTTCATATGTAAACATGTCATCGATGAGTATTCGTTGCGATTCCACATTTATCTTGAATATGTATAAAACATAGAAATCTCATTACTGTTATTAGGTACCTTTGCTCTTCAAGGGTTGCATAGTCACTTTATGGCATTATGTGTTTTCAAGGATAATAACCTCTATTGAGATTTCAAACAAAGTGAATCTTTTATCTATAACCTCTTCTAGATCATTATAAGGATATAATTTTTGATTTGATCTTTGCTTTCGGGGAGCAGGTTATATGGAACCTATAGGTTCTTCATGCTTCTGGCATGTGATAGATTTATTTGTTGCTCAAATCAAAGCTTGTTATGATGGTATATCTATTACCCCTCGAAAAAGTAAGGAGGGTGGTGAATTGGGCTTTATGCAAGCTTTAATATTTTTTAAATGATTTAATGTAAAGCTTAAGAGTTGAAAATTAAACACAATAATATTAAAGAATTGATAGAGAGGAAGGATTAAACCCAATGATTTTTTATGGTTCGATGACTCAAGCCTACGTCCACGTCTTAAGGAAATACTTAAGAAACTCCTATATCTCGATCATTTCGGATGGAACCAACACCATGATACAACTGTGAATCTTAAACCCAGCTTTAAAATAATACAAAAATGAAGAGCTTAAACCAAGATCTAATTGTAAAATAATATTGGAGTGTTTATACAATAATAACTCTAAATAATAAGATACAAATTTTCGCTATGGAGTTATCCCAAATATTTGATTCAAACCAAGCTTGAGAGAATGCTTGAAAGTTGAGCTCAAGTTATTGAAATATTCTATTGTGTTTTTTCTATAACTCTATATGTGAAATGTTTTTATAAATATGCATATAAATATGAGCAACACCAAAATATGATCATTAGAGAATTTTTCTGCTAAGCTGTAATTTTGTGGAGTGTTTATTATTTTGTTGGGTAATGCTATGTGTAACATGTTTTTCTTAAATCATGTTTGCATACCAAGTTCATTAAATAATTATACCAAAACCTAGGATACAATATTTCAATGCTCTTGGGATACATACTTCGTAAATAAATTTGATACACATAGACATTTCATTTTCATTCAGTCGACTGTTCTTGTGTTATGGTCTACCATTAAGGGTCACCGAATTATCATTTTTAATGGGTCTTCCTTTTTGGTTTACCTTTCTTTTCCACATTCTAACCGCCAAATTAAAATAATCAGCTCCAATATCCTAACATAAATAATATTCGACTATTGAAAATTGAGTGTAACAAAAGTTAGGGAGCTGTTATTTCCACCACAAAAAATGCTCCCACTCACCAATCTCTAGTCATCACCACAAAATAACTAAAATATTATTCAAAACACCAAAGTAAGTTATACCACAAATATTCAAACCATATATAAAGTATTTTTGACTCATTTGATCATTTTCCTCTCTAAACTTAAAATTCTCTCACTATTTTAAATACATTCCTTCCACACCAAAGACATATAACTTAGAAGTTGAATCTTGTAAATTTTTATTCATTGTCCTAAAATCATGTTTAGTCGAAATATAATCTATTTGTACGTAAACCCCGAACCACACATTACATATTTTAAGACCCACTGGGTTATTTTGTGTTTTAAAACCCTAATGCATGTATTATAAACTAAACTAAAATGTTGAAGTAACCAAATGTGACCTTAAACCCTAGAGAAAGTACGAAACGACATAGGTAAAAACACCATGGCCACCCATCACCGGAGGTGATAACCTTTGACGGTGTGTGTTGTCCGTGTGTCGTTCATATGAAATGGTGTCACCTCACCGTGGTTGGTATTTTGCATATTTTGATTGGGGTCATGGTGTGTTGTCACCGTGGTGGTGATTTACAATGTCTTGCAGCCGTAGTTTACTTGTTACGGTGACTCTTATCTATGGTTTAATTATTACAAATGTTACAACTCATCGTATATAGTATTTACCACTATTACAACCCACCGTGACTGCATATATGATTTTCAATATTTGGTTACTTCATGTTTGCTTTTCAATATTTAGTTAGTTCATATTTGTTTATTAACTTGATATGTTGTTTTTATTTTTATATAATATAAATGGGAAGAACTAGGAAGGCTCCTACAACTTTTGAAAGGAAATGGAGGTGGGATGCTATGCAAACAAAAGTGACTGGAGAGAATGAGCTTAAGAAATCGATGAATACAAATAGTTAGAGTCAGAGTGAAGGATAGCCAAGGAGTACAAATAACAATGAGGATGGTGAGACAGGGGTAGAGAGGAATAAAGAATACATTAGTGATAAGAGGGTGGAGTAAGTGAAGGACGTAGGTGAGGATGATAGGGAGGAGGAAGTAGAGAAAGTAACTAATGATAGGGAGCATGAAGTGGGTGATGATAGGGATGAGGATCGTGGTGATGAGAAGACGACTAGTGAGAGTGAGGCTTGTAAAAAATTTGATGGTAAAAATGGTGGTGATGAGGAGTTAGTGGTGTTTTTTATGAAGTTGAGGAGAGCAGTGATATAACTAGTGAGGTTGAAGACGATGAAAAGGGTGACTCTGAACCTCCTGGGGGTTTAATGTCAAAAAATCCCGAGCTATTAAAACATTTTTATAACTCTATATCTTATTCAATATAGAATCAAGATGAAGAGAGAGGCCTTATAAAATGCGTATACCACTACAAATTTTTTTTGGAATGGGAATTTGAGAAAGAAGACCTACGTGTCATTAAGTTGGTGCAAGAATAAAGGTTGTGGAGTTTGGTCAAACATTCATACCATTACATTGATCACGTTGTGGTATGTGTTGTTATAAAACTGTGGCAACCGAAGACTAATACCTTCCACATGCCATTAGGTGATATGACAATTACACTAAATGATGTTTACCATTTGATGAAGATACGGTTTAAGGGGAAGTGTTTCTATGGTGAGATGTTTAGAAAGAATGGGGGTCGAGCCAATATAATTAAGAGTATGAAGATATATATAGGATGTACGAAGGAGGAGGTGAAGAGTGAATGTAAGTTGTTGTGTTATGTCCGTGTAAACTGGCTCATGCAATAATGTAATGGCAAGGTGAAGAAGTTGGGAGAGGGGGCGACATGGAAGTACACTCATCAGTGTGCACATGGTTATTTTATTTTTTTGATTGGCTATTTGTTGACAAGTCTGGTAATAGAGTTCCCTTGTATTATCTATAGTCATTGGAGAAACTCGACAGATATGAAGACATTGCATGGGTTATAGCTGTATTATCCCATCTGTATCGACATTTGGGAGTGAAATCCAAGGTTAATATTTGGTAAGTTACTAAATATCTCCGTTATTGGTGGTAGTGATTTTCTTCTATGTCTCTCTAACTTCCAATCTTATATTTAAATACGTATATTGGCACTTAAAATATTTTTTTGATGCAGGCACGAATTTATGATCACTTCAACATCAAGCGGGGTGTTCGCAACTTTAAGTTTGACCTAATGCAACCCTAAATGTGAAAATGGAAGGCGCAAATGGTATTTGGGGATGCATTTGCGCAGATCATAGAGCTACTTGAGACCCTTGATGATATTAACTAGCCTGAATTAAGTTCAACCATATGTACATTTTTAACATATAAACAATTTTATATACATATATGATTAAAATGTTATAAATATATAACTTCACAAGTTGTTTAGTATCCATATAAAGATAATTCAGACATATACCCATTCCAGAAGATGTCATTTTACAATGACATACTGATAGTTTATGATGTGGCGGAACCCTATGATCCTGGATGTATTCTCTGATAAGCCAGTCGGGTTAAGACTATACCTAGGCTACTAATGAGGCCTTTTCATAAGGAGATGGGTAGGAAACATCGTTACAAAGTGAGATAAGGCAATGAAAAGTGGTACCATGAGAATTGGGTGGACCACCTATTGTAAAAAAGTCGAAGATACCAACAAGTTTAATAATATCCATGGAAGTCTGTAAGTGACTACATGGATTAGTTCATGGAACGTTCCCATCCCACCATTCAAAATCCGAGATATCGAATTTTTCAAAAGAAGGTTGAAGAATCCGAGAAGTTGGTAAGTAATAATTAACTAATATTTCATAATTAACAATTGTTATAATTTATAATGCTATTATTTAACCTAAGGTACATATTTTAGGTAAATGAAATTGATGTAGTAGTCAAAATTTTGTAAGATGAAATTGAAGCAGGAGAGGACCAAGACGTTGTAGATGTACTTGAATATGCAAGAGTAGTAGTTGACGTGCTACTTGAAGCCAAAGGACTTCGACATAGGAAAAGGAAAACTTATTTCCAAGAAGCGAAATGCAAGATAGAAAGGACGAAGGCTAGACATGATCTCGTGATGAAGAAGCATGAAATAAATAATTTATCTTTTATCTTATTCCTATTGAGTTGTAATTGTTATTTAGGGGTTTGAAAAAATATCTTGTAACTTTGGTGTGATTGGTAACTTATTTTGGGTGTGTTTGTAATTTTATTGTGTTAACACCGTACACCTTTTGGCGTATCTTTCATTTTATTCTTTTAACATATATGCTAACACGTGCTCCCAATTTGTCATATTAATTTTTCATTGGATTTGTTAATGTTGTAAGTTAGTGTGATGTTATTGAACGTGTCGCACGACAACTGGTCACTGTATGTGAGCAAAACATGGGATCTTGTCACCATGGTGAAATAATAATGCCACTTAAGATAGTTTAAATGGGTCCGAACAGTTTGTTTGAGAAACTTATTTTTTTCAAAACAAGTACTAACACAAGATGTGTATAAAAATTATGAATGAGATATTTCAGTTATTAAGTATCCAATTTTTGAAAAACAAAACTAAATAAATTCTAAATCGGTACACAAGTAGAATGTGATGAGAGGAATATGAAACATGTAAGAACACAAGATTTTAATGTGGTAAAACCCCACCCAATTGGGAAAACATCCATGGAGGTCTCTACATCTCAAAACAAAAATCCACTAAAAAAGAATATAGGTTACAAGCTATATAACAAACTAAAGACACAATCAAACCTATTCTAAGTCCAGAAAATATACCAGCTCCATTAGGTTATTCTGGCTTCTCTGAAGGCTCTGATGTTGAAGTTGTTATTCCAACTTTGTTCCTCTTCTCCTTTTTAGCTTTCAGTCGACTCTAAAGTAATTGATTTCTTGACCAACACTTCTTTAGTGTTGTAGTATGAATAGTGTAAGTTGTGAAGTGCCTAAACACATGCATGAAACACACACACACACACACACACACACACACACACACACTTATACAGACCATATACCTATCAAATTACAGATTTCGTTCTAAAATACAGTTTTGATTTCTGAATCTCTCTTTATTTGAAAACCTCAGACCTATTATCTTTATTTATATCCACAGATCTTGGGGCAACCTTGCTATTAGAAAGTGCCAAGGTCCTAAACACTTTCTTATTATTTTATCTACACAATTATTTAACAAATTATGAAATATAAGTATGAAAGTGTAAAACGCCATTCAAGATTTTAACTATATCTATGTCTAGTTTTTCTCAAAACTGGAAACAGAAAAAGATTTGTTGGTAAAAGTTTTGACAAAAACATTTACAAGTAAAACAACCAACAAATATGGATTTCTTGAAGAAAGAAATCAACCTAAGTATGTATACGTGTTTTGTATCACACACAGGTTAGATCTACACTTTCTATGAAAAGAAAATAAAATCCAAATGATATGGCTAACGTGTATCCCCTCCTCTTAGGACAAGTGGCGTCACATCTCATGGCTGAGTTGTCATTGGATCCCCACGTTTTATTAGCGAGGGCGTCCTGATAAGGTTCGGCCTCATCTCAACTAGCCTCGACTATATGGAAAGCCAAGATCGTAAAAGAGCATCACTTATTCAGCTAGCACCATCTTCGTATTCTATCACGATTGATAACAGGAATGGCCCATTTAATCCAACCTCCGCCCAATCTATTCAACCAAGGTCATACTTATGACTAAGGGCATGGGACCATCTTATTAAAATTATCAACCTCGTATCCTCTCAAGCCGAGGTTGCAACGGACGATATCCAGCAGTGCGAGAAAGTGCAAGTACAGAAGAGGTATGCACACATGGATAATTCTGTTATAACAATATCATTCCCTCACCTGGGGGAATATTACATAATTATTGTATCCATGTGCCAAATACATGTGTTTACATCTTATTGGGAGTTTTCTCATGCACATGCTGATTACATGCTTGAGGGGTATATTACACCACCCAAGCCCTATATATACACTTCATCTTCTCCATGAGAAGGGATCCAAAATTCATAACCCTAACAGAACTCGTCCAATTATATACATAAGATAGAGAGAGAGGTTTGAGTGTTGCATCCATGTCCATTAGTGCCCTTGTTTAGTGGATTTCTCACACACTCGCACAGTAGATGTAGGCCTAACTATCTAAACCACTTTAAATCACCGAGTTCATCTTCTTATCCTCATCTCCTTATTTCATATATACATATATCCAAATCTATTATTGTGCTGTGATTGAGCTTAAGCTATTTGTAATCTCATCTTGATCTGGTGGTGATAATTACAGCATCATCAATCTGGCGTCGTCTGTGGGAACGAAGATAGACATCTCTTCCCTATTTTAGCTTATACTCACTAGAGTCTCTGGTGGTGAACCAGTTTTCCCTCTTTGTGGAAGCTGTTTCACCATTGAATGAGCTCTTGTTGAGCATTCAAGCTCTCCTTCTATAGCTCATAGCTCAAACATCCTACACCAATGACAATGGATCCACCTCTTCTTCCTGAGAATCACCTGACACCACCACATGGAGGTGGTGCAAGCTCTAGTCAGGTACCACCCCAGTCGGAGATGGATGAGATGGAAATTAAACTCCTCTCCCTCATAGCTATCCAACAATAAATGTAAAACCAATTTGTTATGTTTAGCCAGAATTTTGCATCCAGGACTGGAGGCGTTGGAGTAGAATTTGTAACTTCAGTCACCTGGGAAGGTGAACCAAGTCAGCAAGCTAGGGAACCAACCCAGGCTCCAGAAAAAGATCTTCCACCATATCAGAGATAGAGAGACGTTACCGACCCTAGGCATTTATCCCTGGGGAGGCAAGGTCAAGAACATCGCGATGATTTAGTCGGGGATGACCTTGATGAGGAAGAGGGAGAGTTAGAACATTGGGAACCTCATGAGGTATTCAGATGAATTGTGCATCCTATTTGGAAGAGCAGGGACCAGGGACCAGGGTCGGAGGCCCAACCGAGGGCGTAGGCACAGCCGGGACTGCAGACCAAGGTAATCACCCTAGACAGGCTAAACAGAGGGTCGATCGTTGATAGGATCAGCCCTTAGGTAGATCTGAGGAATGTCTGTCCATATCAAGGAGTGTTGCCGATTCGAGAAAAAAGGAGAGGAGAGACGACTACAGGCCTCCCCAAGACCGATAGGAGCAAAAAGAGGTCATCAACCGACCTAGGTGTGTAGAGAGGGCACCCTCAGCCCATCCAGTTAACAGAGAATGATCAGCTCAGCCAAACGATAGAGAAGGGTCCAGGGAAAATGCTATCCTTATAAAAGCCGACATTACAGTAGATAATCATTGGAATGAGTCCATACAGAGCTTGGAGAATAAAATATAGGATATCATAAAAAGTCTAGACCCCTTGCAGAGGGGATATGTTGAAGGATATCCATTTGTGGCAAAGATACTGAACTATCCAACCCCGACCAAGTTCAAATCGCTGATAGTTACTCCGAGGTATGGCGGGAGAAAAAATTTGATGCATTATGTGGAGATGTATCAATCGGTCTCTAACATCTATTCGATATCAGATGAGATGAGATGCCGAGAATTCTTAAGCAGGTTAACAGTGGCAACCCACGTATAGTTCACCTCCCTTCCTAAGAACTCTATATAGAATTTTAAGCAGTTGGCCGATAGTTTTGTCCACAACTTCTGCTTTGGGGTAAAACCTAGGAAGCAGACGACCCACGAGTTGTACATCAAATAGGGGAAAGACGAGACTCTAAGGGAATATATAGCCCATTTTAACAACGAGAAGCTGGAAGTCAAAGATTATGAAGAAAGTATCGCAATGACAATCCTTATGGGAGGTCTTTAAAAAGGAAAGCTACTATGGAAGCTAGACGAGGACCCTCCAAAGTCCATGGCTGAACTCCTGGCTATGGTTGGGAGAGTCATGAACGCAAAGGAGGCGATGATCGCTAAAGAAGACGAAGAAAAAAGATCCACAGTGATGGAAAGGGTCAAAAGTCCAAGGGGAAGAATAGTAAGAAAAGGTCGATAGACGAAAAGTTTGTGGACTATATGCCTCTAACACTTAGCTGTGAGCACATTCTGAATGAGATGAAAATTGACCTATCTCTTAGGTGGACGAAAAAGTTGAAGATAGATCCTCACAAGAGAAATAGAAATATTTGGTGCTATTTCACCAAGATCATGGGCACATCACCGATAAATGCTTCGCCCTCAAAGATGAGATAAGGAAAATGCTGAAATCTGCTAAGTTGAGAAAATATGTTGATAAGAGCGATTTGGGCTGAGTCCGAGATGATAAAGAACGAGATGACCCTAGGAAAAGAAGATATGATGGATGTAGAGAGGACGCTCCAATCAAGTGGGATGAACCTTCAGATGATGATAGTGATGATCCGGATCTCCTACCAAAGGATGATAATATCCCTGCAAAGAGGCTCAACATTATTTTATTTGGTGTGGGCATGATTTGTGGTGGTCTAGCAAGAGGAGGCGCTGAGGTGGTCGACCTCAAGGCGTACACGGATGAGGCTAAGGCAATAACTAAGGTTGAGGTTATAACTCAGCCTCTATTGATGTTAAGCCCGAGAAAAGGAAAAAAATGGATATGGAAACCCTCATAGTCAGTTTTTCCAGACTAGATTTTAAGGGTATCCTAGCTCCTCATGATGACCTGCTCGTTATTACCACCAGAGTACATGGGTGTGAGGTGTTGAGAATCTTGGTTGATGGAGGAAGCTCTATAGATGTCATTTTCTGGCTGTGCTTTAAAGGCTTAGGACTTTATCGGGCCAGGCTCATCCCGTACCACCATCCCCTGAGAGGATTCAGTGGAGAAAAGGTTCACTCTCTGGGGATGTACGAAATGGATGTCAGACTGGGAGACGAGTGGCCAAAGAGGGTGACCAAGAATATCAAGTTTTTATGATGGACGAGAACGTCTTCTCAGCTTACAACCTCATATTGGGATGAGTATCTCTCAAAGATTTTAAGGTTGTGCCTTCGACGATTCACCAAATGATAAAATTCTCGACTCCTTACGGAGTAGGGAAAGTTCAAGGTGACCAAACATCGACACGAGAGTGATACTTCAACTCAAAAGAGGAGAGAGAATCACACAAGAAAGAAACAACCACATACAACATTGAAACCTTGATCCCAGAGACAAGATAAAACTTAAGAAATGGGAGGCCGCGGAAGAGGTAGAATCCACTGTCTTCAATGAGGACGGGCAAAAAAAATCATCCAGTTTGATAAACCCTAAAATAAGAGATCAAGGATGAGCTGATACTATTTCTGATGGAGAGACATAGCATCTTCTCTTGGGGTCACGATGACATGCCCGAGATTGTTCTAAAAATAATGTCTCACAAGTTATATGTCGTCGATGGAGCAAAGCCTATAAAACAGAGAAGGAGAATCTACTCAAGGGAGAAGTACGAGGTTATCAAAGACGAGGTTAAAAAGTTGGAGAAGGCTGAGTTCATGAGAGAGGTGATATACCTTGAATGGCTTTCAAATGTTGTCATAGTACCTAAAGCCAACGAAAAATGCAGGATGTGCATGGACTTCACTGATTTGAACAAGTCTTGTCCTAAAAATAACTTCCCTCTCCCTCAAATTGATCAGATGGTAGATGCTACGATAAGGCATGAGTTGATGAGCTTCATGGATGCATACTCCGGCTATAATCAAAATTTTATGGCACCAGCCAACGTAGAGAAGACAACCTTCATTACCGATAAGGGGACCTATTGTTATAAGCTTATGCCCTTCGACTTGAAGAACGTCGGGGCTACATATCAGCGATTGGTAAACAACATGTTTGAAGATGAGATTGGAAAGTTTATGGAAGTTTATATTGATGATATGTTGAACAAGAGTCTGAAGGCCGACACTCATGTGGACGACCCTAAAAAAACTTTCAACACTATGGACGAGTACAAGATGAAGCTCATTCCAGCCAAGTGTGTCTTCGACTTCGGAGCGGGCAAGTTCTTGGGTTTCATTGTCAATCAGAGGGGTATAGGAGCCAACCCATAGAAGATAAAAGCCCTGTTAGAGATGAAGACACCGAGGAACATCAAGGAAGTTTAGAGGCTGACCGAACGAGTAGCCACATTAAACAGGTTTGCTTCAAGAGCCATTAATAAATGTCTTCCATTTTTTAAGATTCTTATAAAAGATTTTGAGTGGGACGAGGAAGGCGATAGAGATTTTATGGAGCTAAAGTCTTATCTTGGTTCTTAACTGCTACTGTCTCGTCCTGTCCAAGGAAAGAGACTGTACCTATACTTGGTCGTATCTGAGTCGGCTATTAGCACGATAATAGTACGAGATGATGAGGGTGTACAAAGAACAGTGTATTTCAATAGCAAGGCCCTCCAGGGGGCTGAACAGAGGTATCATAAGATGGAAAAACTAGCCTATGCCCTCATCCACGCTTCGAGAAAGATGAAGCCTTATTTTCAATCTCATACAATGGTTGTCTTGATGGACTCTCCCCTCAGGAAATTCATCCATAAACCTAAGAAATCAGGTAGGTTGATGGCCTGGTCCATTGAGCTAGTAGAATGTGACATAGTCTATCAGTTGAGGGTGGCAATCAATGGGCGAGCCTTAGCAGACTTTGTGGAAAAATTCACCTGGGTCGAGGCTGATAGCGAGGAAGCAGACAGTCTTGAAAGGTCGATCGAAACCGTATCGAACCGGTAAAGGCCGAGACAAGCATGGTGAGACCTCCAACAACCGAGACTGACAAGTTTTTGCTCAGAAATGGAGTTATTGAAGAAGGGATAATTTTAAAAGGGGCAGTGTGGAACTTGTTTATTGATGGTTCATCATGTGAAAATGGGAGTGGAGCTAGCCTGATCGTGTCGGCCCTAGACGGAACAGATATATAGTACGGTTGAGGTTCAGTTTCAAAGCTTCTAATAATGAGTCAGAGTATGAGACCCTCATAGCCGGAATCTCCCTCGACAAAGCTCTCAGTGTCGTCCAACTTTTATTCCATAGCGACTCTCATCTTGTAGTTAATCAGGTCAAGGGGATTTATGAAGCCAAAGACAACAAAATGGAAGGGTATTTAGAAAAGGTGAGGAAGATGATGAAGGACTTAAGTGAGATCAAAGTCAAAAGGGTGCCTCGACTAGATAATAGTTGAGCTGAAGCACTGGCAAGGCTATCCTTGACCAAACGGACAAAGATTAAGAGATCGGTGCTAATAGAAATGCTTTCTCGGTCGACCATATAGGAGGATGGCACGAAGCTGAATTTTTGCTTAAATTTAAACCTGGGACCATCTTCGATGGACTCCCTTATTCAGTATATCATAGAGGGTAGTCTGTCGAATTCTAAGGCCAAAAGAAGTAAGTTGAGATACAAAGTCACTATGTTCTCTATCCTAGGTGACGTGTTATATAAGAAGGGGTTTCTTTTATCTCTGCTCATATGTATTCACCCAGCCGAGGTAGATTATATTTTGAAGGATGTTCATGAAGGTTCTTGCGTAAGCCATAATGGGGGAAGATCATTAGCAAAGAGGCTCGTCACTCAAGGGTATTATTGGTCGACCCTGGCGAAAGACTCGATCGAATACATAAAGAAGTGAAACAAGTGCCGATGGTTTGCCACCATCCCTCATTAACCCCATCAACCTCTGATGTCTATCACCTCACCATGGCCATTTACAGTATGGGAGATTGATTTAGTTGCACCTCTGCCGAGGGCCATGGGCAACTATAGATATTTGATTATGGCGATAGACTACTTTTTAAAGTGGGTAGAGGCCAAGGCTATGATCAAGATCTCAAAAAATAATACCTTTCAATTCATGTGGAAGAACATCATTCATAGATATGGCTTGCCTAATACACTCATCTCAAACAATGGTACCTAGTTTAAAAACATCTCCCTAGAAAAATATTATAAAAGGGTCGGCATCAAGCAATTCTTCTCAACACCAGGACGACCTCAGGCCAATGGTCAGACTAAAGTCACCAATAGAACTATTATTGATGGAATCAATAAAAGGTTGGAAGATGATAAGGGGAAATGGACTGAAGAGGTACACATCGTACTATAGGCTTACCAGAAGATAGTGAAAATCCCGACAGGGGAAACCCCCTTCATGTTAGCTTATGAATCATAAGATGTGGTACCAACAGAGATTGGTCTCCCCACTCACAGAGTTCAGACGTATGACCCTGAGGTAAATATGGAACAAAGAAGAGTTGACTTATATCTGATCGAAGAAAGAAGAGAGGATACTGAGGTCAGAGTGGAAGCCTATCAGTAGAGGACATACAAGTTTTACAATAAAAGGATAAAACCAAGGCCGATAGTAGTGGGAGACCTAGGAAGAAACCAAACAAGCTTCATGCCAACTGGCATCATCCTTACAGGGTTATAGATGAGGTAATCCCAGGCACCTATTGGCTGGAGAACCTAGAGGGGGAACCATTCTCAAACCCTTGGAACTTTGACCACTTAAAAAGTTACTACCAATAGATGATTATATGGGATCTTTTCATTATGAATAATTATAAAAATGCTTATTATGAATAAAAAAATTAAAATGGAGTGTTCCCTCATATCTTATATACTTTATCTTGAATGATTTGTTTCAAGTACCCTTTAAAGCTATAAAACATCATTCGTAGTGAGATAGCAATAACCCAACCTTGGTGAAATGATAACCTGAAAAGGGGACCGACCCCATCCATGGACCATCAATAACACCAAGAGAAAAAACTCTCTTCGTCGAGACGATAGTGCATAGACGAGACGATGCTTAACCATGAACTCTCAAAATAACGAGAGGGGGTATGGCATAACACCATAATTTGGTGAGTCCAAATTGAATCACTTGGGTGTGGTTCATTACTTAAACATCATTAGTTTGGTGATCTCAAACCTTAAATATCATTAATTTGGTGAATATGAGATGAAACATCATTAGTTTGGTGATCTCAAACATTGAACATTATTGATTTGGTGAATATGAGACGAAACATCATTAGTTTGGTGCTCTCAAACCTTAAACATCATTAGTTTGGTGAATATGAGACGAAACCTCATTAGTTTGGTGATCTCAAACCTAATGATATGTGTTGTGATATGGTGATATGTGAGTGATTTTGATGTGATACCAAATATCATTAGTTGGTGGTATCGTACTTCAAAAGATAGCAAGAACAAGACAAAAAATGATGGAAAGCAAAAATTCATCCATTAATAATCAGAGGTTACAAATAGTAAAATTGACAAAATACAAAAGCCCTCAGGGCTGACTATCTTAACAAGAAAAATAACCCTCAAGGCTGAGCGTCACCCGTCTGAACAGTAACTCCGATGTTGGTGATCTCAGCCCCATCGTCATGGTCAACCATCTCCTCATTGTTCTCAGTAACCTCTAGAGGGATGGTCTCGACAGAGGAAACATGAGCACTCTCAACTTCGGCTAAAGAAGCTTCGAGAGGAGAGTCACCAAAACCAAGGCCTATGAAGTCATACGGTGATAGGCTCCTAGTCTTTGCGTGTTTAATGGCTGCCCATCGGCCAACAACCTTGACGCCTCTCTCTAAATAGTCAATACCAAAGTCCACAAATTCATCAGATAATTTGTAATCAACAATGATCTTATCCTTAGCCTCGGCCAAGGCAGCTTTAACGATAGCATCAATACTGGCCTTTATGCTCTCATCCTTAGCCTTCATAGCTTTATCACGATCGGCCTTCAGAGTTGAAAAATTCTCCTTCTGTAAATCCCTCTTGACCTTGTCAAAGTCGGCCTACCAAGCCTTCTTTACTTTCTCAGCATCTTACCCTTTTTGGATCAAGGGAAGCCTCTTCAGAGTCCAGTTGGCTAAGTAGTGAAGAGAAACCGCACCCTACAACACAAGAGGCAGACACATAAGTACGAGACATAGGAAATGAAGGGATAACACTTGTGAAAATTATTAAAGATACCTGGACAGTTTGGTGAAGGGAAAATTCGACATACAGAGGGACGTCTATGGATTGGAGGAAACATTTTTCATCCTCGATTATGAGAGAGACGAGGGAATCTGCCACCTTCATACTATGGCCAATGACGCTATTGTCGCTTATCTTTAGCTGTGATAGATGAGCCGTAAGAGAATCATCCATGGATATTGGAATGTCCTGGTTGGAGCGCGAAGTTTTTGAAGGACGAGTGGTGGGATCGACTGCCTGGCCCTTCCTCGTCTTCCCAACACCATTAGCTCTGCTGAAGCTGATAGACTTTTTTTCTTATACAGCAGGAGTGGCAGCCTTGTTGCCACGTTTGTCAATGAGCTTTCTCAGATTGAGGGCCTATATTTTCCAAAGTTCATCTGAAGTGCCTTCTGGATGATCTGCAAAAGAAAAGTCTTAGAAATCAGTGTATCAGTTATACAAAGGTACGAGGCATCACTTAAAAAAAATAACAAAATAACTTACGAAGTTCAGTCAGGGGGCACCCCCCCAGACCTATCTAAGTAAGGTAGTACGGGGTCATCAGATGCTCAAACTTCACAAGACGACCTTTATCACCTTGGCTATAAAGTTTGTTAATCTTCTCATAGGAATGAGGGCTCAATCTCGGGTCATCTTTGGCCGATATGGGGACCTTGTCCCACCTGAAGGGAGTTCTAGGCATAAACGTCCCGTAGGCTTGGTGGGAGCCGAGCTCCCGAACACCTAATATGAAAAAGTATATGGGTTTCCAATTATGGCTGGAGGTCTGAGTTACCAGTAGGATTTTATTTTCAGACTTTCGGGCTATAAAATGATAGTATACTGGATAAGTCTTGGAAGACAATGGCGTGTAACAACTAAGAAATATGTGAACTGGAAGGTCAGTTTGATGTACAACCTTCCAAAGGACGATTGGCCCAATCATCACTCTCCACGCATTCGGAGACAGCTGAGAAGGGTCAAGGTTTATATGATCAAGGATGGATCAGAGTATGGGATGAATAGGAAGACAAAAACCTAACTTAAACATCTCCTCATAGACTCAGATCTCACTGTCCCGGCCGTGAAAGCCTCTCTCGTTCTCAAGAGGTAGCCTCATAGAAATAGCGGGATCTATGCCGTAGAGGTGTCTGAAGACTAAAAGATCATCCTCAGAGACAATACTCTCATATTCAACAGCGATGGAGGTATCAACTTTTCTTTCCTCATCACTACCAACTGGGACCTCGGCCTGAGGATTACCTAGGTCGCCACTAGGGAACCTTGATTAAGGGTGAAAAGTAGCGCGTGTCAAAACACCGATCATTATTTTCTGTTCACCGCCTTAATACAAAAACCTAAACTATTGACTACACTATTTTAAGGGACTATATCGGCAAGTCCGGGTATAAAAAATCCACAGAGACGAGTTGCTAGAATTTATAAGGTTTAATATTCCTAAAATAAAATTGTAAAAGATATTTGGTAACAAAAATAAAAGATAACAAAAGGAAAAGATTATACTAGGCGAGTGTATTTAAACTAAATTAACGAAGTGAATAAAAACTATAGGTTGCGTCAAATATCTCTCATCCGATTTAATTAGTATATAATGGTTACATGGGTTGACGAATTACTAATATTGCGTCTCGTTTCGTCAATTAATTAAATTAAGAGTTGTCACACCCCTAAATTCGCATGAAGGACTAATATGATTTTGGCGTCATCAAATACCCCGAAAATTATGCACGTAAGGTCGTAAATATGGTGCATACATGATATACCCCGTTAAATTTCCTAAGCCTAATAACTGGACAACACACTCAAAATAAATACGTAAACACCATCACCAAAGCAAAGTAACCAAACAACCTAAAGTAAGTTCAATTCGACACAACCTAATTTAAATTAGCCGCTAAACATATTAAAAGATATTAAATAAATTTACTAATTAATTAAAGCAACTAATTAAATCTAACAATTAAAATTATCTAGGCATGGAAATATTTAACTAAGCATGGAAATAAATAGACAAAGATAAGAAAAGTAGACAAAGGTGATAATGAATAGTAAAGCTTACATTAATGGTGGATCTTACACAACAAAAATGAGGAGAGGGAAAACTCCAACAAAATAATCCCCAAATGAGCTCTCCAACCCTAGGTCTAAACTAATTACAAGATATTTCTAAAAATAAACAAAGATGATCTATTTATACTAAGTTGCCAAAAAGAAATAAGGAAAAAGAGAAAAGAAAAGAAAATGGATTTTAAGTTACAAATAAAATAAATGAAAAACGAAATAGAAAAAAAAAAGAAATGAAAGCTACAACAAATCGGACCAAAATACAGAGTCCCGGTCGACCGGGGGTGGTGACCGATTGACCGCCAAAGAAGGGCCAAGCCCACTGTCAGCCTTCTACGGCAAAAATCAAAAACCCGATCGACCAGCAGCATTGGTGCGGTCGACCGGTCGCAGCAGGTCTGCCCACAAAATTCCTCACCTGCGGAAAGCCACAAACCCCCAAAAATTTCCAAACCTCCATTTCCCAAAAATCCATCAATGGTGGAACACACCAAACCAATACCCATTTCGGGTTAAATCCGAGACCCAGTCGACCCCTGCATAGACCCGAACCAAAATCGTGTTTCAATTTGAACTCCACATGGCCAAACCAAAAACCCGAGCGAAATCCAAAATCGCCATCTTCATTTGCTGTAAAAAAAGAAGTAGGGACACAAAGAGAATTAATGGATTTGTTATTAAAGAAGAAAATGGACATGGATGTAATTAATAAAATTGTTAATGAATCTTTTATAATTGTTTCCGATTAAAGATCCGTGTTTCCTTCGTTTGGACTATAATTCACACACCGTTCATCGACACGCGAAGCTTAGCCCAAGGGCTACAACTTCCGTGAATACTTCGAGCAAAAATCCCAATGTGTGAAATTACAAAAATACCCCTGAACGTGCGAATCGCGATGAAACTTAACCGGAACGTGCACAAACTTCATACTAAGCACTTTAATACCTATAATAGCTCAATTATACCTCAAATAATATTTTAGCATATAAAACGGAGGTTGTCTGATTAATGAGCGTAATTATAGGCATTAAAGTACCCGAGGGGGCTAAAAAGCCTAAGTTCGAGGGTAATTAAATGCATAATTCGATACGAATCACACCCCCTAGCTTACACATTGCTAGTAGCTAATAATGAAATTCAACGCAGGAAGAACTATCAGAAAATCACAACATGGATATATGCATCGAAATATAAATGCTACTTTCGTAGGGAACGCGATTGCATTTAGCATATGCAATAAGTTGTTAAACCCCTAGGTTACCCTAGTGGACGAGTGTCGTCTCGTGAGGGTTTTCAGGGATGATACCCACAAACATCATATGGTTTCCTGAAAATATGCCCAAACCAACATGCGACAAGCCCAACAAAAGTGAAAAAGATTTCATATGCATTATTAGCAAAGTCAATAAATTTACACAAAAGTCCGAATCATTAACATTATAGAATGCACCTTATAGAATTGAAACCTTAAATGTGGGAGAGGAGCGAGCACATGCAAAGTATGATTTGGAAAAAACTTAAATAAACCGGATAAACATTAAAGGAAGCATATATTCAATCCTCACGGGCATTACACTCATCAAGTGAATTCACTCGAAATAGGGAGCTAACAAACGGGACATGCGGACATAATGAGTAAATGTAAATGGAAACTAGGCCGCACACATGTCACAGATGAAGAACGCTATATATAAAATGAAAAATGTAATCTCAATGAAAGGATACCGCTCATTAAAGGGGGCGAAATGTATTTTCACAGATTATCAAAACTACTTCAACTTTTAAATTAAATGCACCCTAAGATCACATAGGACTTGTATAGGGTTATAATGTAGGCTAAGGTAGGGTACGAAACGAAGGATATGTATGTACGGATTCAAAGTGTTCGGGGATGAAAACTCGGGATAATGGGCAAATGCGGGCCATATCAAAATTGGAAAATAAGTTCCAAACGACATTAGATATATCATCGGGGAGAGCAATCAAATCTTATTGAACACTATACACAACATATACGAATTTCTCTTTCTTTTCTTTTCTTCTTTTATTTTCTTTTGCTTTTTGCTTTCTCTTTTTCTCACCTTTTCACTACACTTTCTTTTCTTTACTTTTCAAACTCTCATACGCCTAAATTGCAACCGACATCATAACAACATCATTCAATCCCAAGTAACATTCCAAACAAAGGTATGGAAAGTGTATATGCGGGATAAAACTCCAATTTAGAGTTGGTTATGGGATTTTGGGTTATGAAATGAACGATTAATATTTAGCTCAAAGGGATTAACGAGGGTAAACATATAAGGTGAGGTTAAGGATAATATGGGTGATATAACAAAGATGGCCTACGATCATTTCCAAAAGTTTACGCAATTCTCGAGTCAAAACAATATATGAAAATCATGATCAAGTAATACATTTCAAGTATGAACTCAATTAATGAACGATCAAATGAAAGAATAGTGAGATTACCAACGAATTCAACGTTTTCAATGAGAAAAGAATAGTGTATACACTCACAAACAACGAAAGGTACAAAACTTACTTGGTGTAAGTATATACAATGCAATAAAAGATTATCGAGTTATAAAAATCTTAAACCAAATCAATATAGCAATAAAAATGCATGTGCTCATGGGATTAAAGTTTAATTCATGAAGTTATTCATAATATCAATAATCCAGGACTAAAATTTAATAACTTCTAAAATCGAGAACATGCATCATTGGGTTGTCAATTGGATCGGGAAATTATTGAAATTTATCATCGGAAACAAAGGCAAAATGCCCAATAAAGGAGAAAAAAGAAAGAAAATCTTTTTGAAATTTTGAATTTTTCTAAGAAAAGCATACTAAGTAACTAACATGTGAGAAAAAACATGGACTAAAAACAGAAATGGATAGAAGATCCCACACCCCTAACTTAAAACTTGACATTCTCCTCAATGTAAATTAAGAACCAAGTCAAAGAGAGGAAAATAGCGATATTAACCAAAATTGGAGCGATCCCCATAAGAACAAGTCCAAAGAATCTACAAAACAAGTTAGTACTGAGCATAGCAAAAATAAATAACAAAAAGTTAACTAATTATACTAGACTAAATTAAAAAGGAAAGAAATGATAAAAAGATAACTATATACAACCTACTATTTAGGATTCACACTAACTGTACACTAGAAGTCTAAATAGGTGAGGGTCCACCATGAAAATCATTTGACTTTGGAGGATAATCGGTGTACCCTCACATATAAGCATGCCTTCCAAAAAATATGAATTCCGTTTGAAAAACGGAAGGCATGTGTAAGGCGTAAGAAAGGAACCATCGTCAATTAAAATTTTTGGAGGGACGATGGGGGATTTGGATTGAAGGGGTGACAAAAACATGTGGGGACCGAGAAAGGCGGAATATCCTCCCAAGGATTTAGCAGGCGGAATGGGAGGTGGCGCACATGAGGGCAAAGATGCCTTCATGGAAAGCAACTCGAGCAAGTACTCCTCGTCGGTGAAAGGATTGAATGTTTTAAAGTTCGGCACCGATTCATTGGGTACTTGTGCCGGTGTGTTAATGGAGAATGAAAATGGGAAGGAAAGAAATTCAAACTCAAGAGATGAGTTATCATCGCTCAAAGTTGGAATTTCAAAGGAGATAGGATCATTTTCAATGAAACTTTCTTCTTTGGGATCCAAAGAAGAAATCATCTCATTGCAAATGGATGCTACATCCATTTCATCCTCGATTTCATTCTTAATTACAAGATGGGCCAAGTGACGAATGGTTTGTTCCAAAGTAGGCAGAACAATCTCACTTGGTTCAAAACATTCCTCGACTTCAAAAGTCTCGGAAGAGAAATCGTCGTCGGATTCGAATAATAAATCCAAGTTTTGATCCCAACAACGATTTTCTTCCCGATAACGTTCTTCATACCTCTCATTCTCAAGCATAAGCAAACCCTCGCCAAAAGTCATAGGCCGAGGTGCGGATGCTTGAAAATAAGGAGTTTGAAAATCATTAGCGGCACTAAACTTATACTCATTATTATAGGAATTTTGAAAACTATTGCAATTTGTTTCAAAATTCCTATTATAAGGAGGTAGAGGCCCAAAATCATTATCATCATCATCAAAATTCCAATAACCCATGTTTTGACTTTTGAAATACTTGCCCAAAGTCATTTTAGATGTTTCAATTTTTTGGGATTCTAAGTACTAACCAAAAGTTAAAGGTTTGCAAGAATTTTGAGAATTATCATAATGATTACCGAAAGAATTGGAATAATACATGCTTACCCCAAAAATTGCTCGAAGTGGCGAATTCCACAAAGTAGATGCACGCGGGAGATTCAAGCATTTCTAAGTGCTCAAATGTGGAAGTCCTACAAAAATGTTAGGCAAAAAAAATTCGAATAGAAAGAAAATACCGTGAAATACTAAATCAAATAAATTCTAAAACACACTCATCCCCGGCAACGGCGCCACTTTGATTAAGGGTGAAAAGTAGTGCGTGTCAAAATGCCGATCGTTGTTTTCTGTTCACCGCCTTAATACAAAAATCTAAACTATTGACTACACTCTTTTAAGGGAGTATAACGACAAGTCCGGGTATCAAAAATCCACAGAGACGAGTTGCTAGAATTTATAAGGTTTAATATTCCTAAAATAATAGTGTAAAAGATATTTGTTAACAAAAATAAAAGATAACAAAAGGAAAGATTATACTTGGCGAGTGTATTTAAACTAAATTAACAAAGTGAATAAAAACTATAGGTTGCGTCAAATATCCCTCATCCGAGTTAATTAGTATAAAATGGTTACATGGGTTGATGAATTATTAAGATTGCGTCTCGTTTCATCAATTAATTAAAATAAGAGTTGTCACACCCCTAAATTCGCATAAAGGACTAATATGATTTTGGCGTCAACAAATACCTAGAAAATTATGCACACAAGGTCGTAAATACGGCGCATACATGATATACCCCATTAAATTTCCTAGGCGTAATAACTAGGACAACACACTCAAAATAATTACATAAACACCATCACCAAAGCAAAGCAACCAAAAAACCCAAAGTAAGTTCGATTCGACACAACCTAATTTAAATTAGCCGCTAAACTTATTAAATGACATTAAATAAATTAACTAATTAATTAAAGAAACTACTTAAATCTAACAATTAAAATTATCTAGGCATGGGAATATTTAACTAAGCATGGAAATAAATACACAAAGATAAGAAAAGTAGGCAAAAGTGACAATGAATAGTAAAGCTTACATTAATGGTGGATCTTACACAACAAAAATGAGGAGAGGGAAAACGCCAACAAAATAATCCCCAAATGAGCTCTCCAACCCTAGGTCTAAACTAATTACAAGATATTTCTAAAAAATAAACAAAGATGATCTATTTATACTAAGTTGCCAAAAAGAAATAAAGAAAAAGAGAAAAGAAAAGAAAAGGGATTTTAAGTTACAAATAAAATAAATGAAAAAAGAAATAAAAAAATAATTAAATGAAAGCTATAGCAAATCGGACCAAAATACAGAGTCCCGGTCGATCGGGGGTGGTGACCGATCAACCGCCAAAGAAGGGCCAAACCCACTGTCAGCCTTCCACGGCAAAAATCAAAAACCCGGTCGACCGGTCGCAGCAGGTCTGCCCACCAAATTCCTCACCTGTGTAAAGCCACAAACCCCCCTAAAATTGCCAAACCTCCATTTCACAAAAATCCATCAATGGTGGAACACACCAAACCAATACCCATTTCGGGTTAAATCCGAGACCCAGTCGACCAATGCATAGACCTGAACCAAAATCGTGTTTCAATTTGAGCTCCACATGGCCAAACAAAAACCCGAGAAAAATCCCAAATCGCCATCTTCATTTGATGTAAAAAAGCGAAGTAGGGACACAAAGGGAATTAGTGGATTTGTTATTAAAGAAGAAAAGGGACATGGATGTAATTAATAAAATTGTTAATGAATCTTTTATAATTCTTTTCGATTAAAAATCTGTGTTTCCTTCGTTCGGACTACAATTCGAGCATCGTTCGCGGCCACACGAAGCTTATCCCGAGGGATACAACTTCCGTGAATACTTCGGGCAAAAATCCTAAAGTGTGAAATTACGAAAATGCCCTTGAACGTGCGAATCGCGACGAAACTTAATCGAAACGTGCCCAAACTTCATACTAAGCACTTGAATACCTATAATATCTCAATTATACCTCAAATAATATTTTAGCATATAAAATGGATGTTGTCTGATTAACGAGCATAATTATAGGCATTAAAGTGCCCAAGGGGGCTAAAAAGCTTAAGTTCGAGGGTAATTAAATGCATAATTCGATACGAATCAAACCTCTTAGTAAACTCGGCCCCAGTCGTGGCCGATAGTGGAATGGAATTTATTAGAGGAGGTAATGCGACATTGGGCTCTAATATTTCTACAGAATCAAAGTCATGTGATGACTCGGCTCCTCTAGAATGCGAGTTGCAAGAGGAAACCTCTTCAACATCAGACCCTGCATTTTGCATAGGGGGGCAATCAATAGCCTCTTTGTGTGAATCCACGATCTCAGTTTGTTGAGAGGTGGACATAAGATCGTCCGCAGACGACTCTGACATTGGTTCACAAGTCTCAATGACTTGGGGGTATGCTACAGCTAAGGCTGGTTGAATGGTAGGTCAGATTGGAAAAGCCTCAGCCTTTCGACTCTTGGCTTGGGCTTCCTCTATTTGCTTAATCTTTTAAATACAATTCTCTCTCAAACTAGGGAAGTCCTCTGCTAACTTTTACAAGGGTCGTAGCATCCGAAGGACGAGGCTTCACTTGGGTGAAACATAAAAGGGCAATAATGGGCAAACAACTTAAAGTTTGACTGTAGTTGACTCAAGGATCAAACCTTGGAAATTTGAAAGGTTTTCCCCAAGAACAATAAGAACAAACCTAACCTTACCCATCGGAGATGATGACCGGAGGATGCCTAAAAACCTAAATACTAGCAGCCTAACCTTAAAAACTCCTCGCAATCGCTCAATCACACTCCAAGCCACCAATAAAATCCCTTACTCAGCCTAAAGAGCTCCAAATAATGGCCGGACAACCACGAAAAAATCAAAATGCCAATGAAAAAATTTAAATAATGATTGGCATTCCTAAAAATGAAGAAAGTTGAGGTGAAAAGGATAACTTGAGCAAACTCAAGCTCTTGAGGCAGGGGGAATGGCAGGAGAAGACTTGAGATTGGAAGCCTTGCAAGTTTTTAGCAGGAGGGTAGCTGTGGAGTTTTTTTGCAGAAAAAGGAGTAAGCCGCAAAGGATAATGGTGAAGAAAAAGAAACGAGAAATTTTTAGGGCTTTTAAATCTCCCCTAATGATTATGCACCTTTCCCAATAGTTCCATCATTGAGGGAACAAAACCCCAAGCGTGCATCCACCAAACCCTACTTGGGGTAGACGCCAATCAATTCGGTCAATGACATGTATCACCCACTCATGTATCAAGACCTATGTAGCCAACACGTCAGAGACGTCTCATCATGCCCTTATCAACTCGTACCCCTCAACCTCTTATTCACACAGAAGGCTAAGGGCTAGGGGTGATTGATATGGACAAAGTGTATCCCCGCCTCCTAGGATGAGTGACATCACATCTCATGGCCGAGTTATCATTGGATCCCCACATGTCATTGGTGGAGTCATCCTGATAAGGGTCAGCCTCGTCTCAACTAGCCTCAGCCGTATGGAAAGCCGAGACCGTAAAAAAGCATCACATGTTGAACTAGCACCATCTTCGTAGTCTGCCATGTATGATAACATGAATGACCCATTAAATCCAACCTCAGACCGATCTATTCAGTTGAGGTAATACTTATGACTGAGATCATGGGACCATCCTATCGGAATTAGCAACCTCGTATCCTTTCAGGCCGAGGTTGCAGTGGACGATACCCAGCAGCGTGAGAAAATTCAAGTACATAAGAGGTATGCACACGTGGACAATTCTGTTATAATAAGACCATTCCCTCACGTGAGGTAATATTACATCATTATTGTATCAATGTGCCAAAGACGTGTGTTTATATCTTAATGGGAGTATCCCCATGCACATGCTGATTGCATGCTTGGGGGGTACAGTACACCACCTAAGGCCTATGTGTACACTTTATCTTCTCCATGAGAAGGGATCCAAAATTCAGAACCCTAACAGATATCTATCCAATTATATACAAAAGATAGAGAGAGATCTTTGAGTGTTGTATCCATGGCCAATAGTTCCCTTATTTAGTGTATTTTTCACACACTCACACAGTGGATGTAAGCCTAACTGGCTGAACCACTTTAAATCATCGAGTTCATCTTCTTATCCTCATCTCCTTCTCTCATATATACATATATCCATCTCCATTTTTGTGTTGTGATTGAGCTTAATCTATTTGTAATCTCATCTTGATCTGGTGGTGCTGATTACCGCATCATCACCAAACTTCGTGACTAGTTGGACAAAAGATTAAAGACCAGAGAGGATGGATCTTCACACATGATCGAACACACTCAAACACACAAGGTATTTTCCGAGTAAAAATCATAAGAGTTTGATTTAGGGTTTGATATTCCGTCTCTTTCTTCTCTCTCTCATCTTATTTTATCTCAAAACTCAATTGATCCAAAGATTGTAAACGCATAACACTTGGTCTTTATTTATACAGCCAAGAGAAGAATCCGGAAGGACGAACCAAATAAACGACTTGGATTGAATCTTATCAAATCGAAGCAAATCCTAAGGCTGTAAAATGACCGCATTTAAAGTCCATTTGATTGGTCCAATATATAAAGACATGGATTGAGATAAGAGACATACAGACCATTGATAACATAAATCCAACGCTTTAGATTGAGTCTCAAGTTTATCAGAGAGGAAAAACACAAATTTGATGGGTAACTAGCCAACACGTGTAGGGTAGGGATCAAACCAAAAATACGAGTTTTGAAATTTTTTAAAATACAATTTGTTACCAGAAATGTTTCTGCCGATTTTGGTTTCTACCCAACCAAGTTTTTATGAGATAAAACAATTTACAAATAAGTCCAAAACATTTTAAAACCAATTTTAAATGTTTTTAAAATGTTTATAAATTCCTAAAAATTATTTAAAGAATCCCAAAAATTATTAGAAAATTATTTGAATGGGAATTAATACTCACTTACCTAATATGATATGAATGCAATAAAAAATGCAATCCTAGGTGTAGTGTTGGTATTATACCTTTGAGACTAATAAAGGAAATATCATGTAGAGTCTGAGGTTGTTTGGTATACTAGGGTATGACTCAAATTTTGTCACTATTTCCAAACTAGACAAGCGCCTATATAATATAGACTCAAGTGAGTCAAAGATATAGGGTGCTTCAATCTCCCCCTTTGAAAATATGAGACAAAATCTCCTTTGAGTCATCGAGGACTCATAGGGATACTAGAAAATAAGAAAATCCTATTCCTATACAAAATTCTATCTACCCATATCCCAGAAAAGAAAATTACATTACTAAACTAAATTCAAACCAATACCCTAACAATATTCTGATAAAACGAGGTACTGATTTCCTGAAAATAAGATAACTGAGATCAAGTATTTTAGTTGAAGTAATCAAAATAATGTCCAAGTGGACTCAAAGTTTCTCCCCCATTTTATCTCAAATGGACAAAGGGTTGGAACAAAAATACATGAAAAAATAAGGTAGAAAGAAGATAAATATTCATCAACGCACAAACATCAACAAATCACATCAAGGATCTCCTATATAAAATAGATATAAGAGGTGTCTTTTGTCATTTTTGAAACATCTATGCTCTATATCCTCAAAGATCAATTATGAGCGTGAATATGATCGGATGATATTTTATGGGATGACAAACATTTATTCAAGAAATATCATGCCAATAAATTTCCGTAAAGACTCAAATATGATATTATCTAAAGGCTTTGTGAACAAATCGGCTAATTGAAGATCTGTGGGCAAATACATAATTTCCAATTCCTTAGATTCTACTAATTCATGGATAAAGTGATATAGAATCTTAATGAGTTTTGCACGAGAGTGTTGCACAGGTTTTTTGGAAATATTAATTGCACTTTGATTATCACAATAGATGTGTAACTTATCTTCAATTATGCCATAATATTTTAACATATGTTTTATCAAAAGTAATTGTGAACAACATCTTCCTGCTGCAATGTACTCCGATTCAGTGGTGGATAACGATGTACAATTTTGTTTTTTACTAGACCATCCTACTAAATTATTTCCTATATAATAACAAGCTCCTGGCCTGCTCTTACTGTCATTAGAACACTCTGCCCAATCAACATCGGTGTAACCAATTACAGTAGTGGATGTGTCATTAGTGTACCAAAGTCCTAAATTGAGAGTTCCTTTAACATATTTAATAATTCTCTTAACCCAGGATAAATGACTTTTTTTTAGGTGCATTCTGATATCTAGCACAGACACAGACAACATACATAATGTCAGGGCGTGAAGCCGTGAGATATAGTAAGCTTCCTATCATACTACGGTAAAGAGTGGGATCAATAGATTTCCCATCCTTAGACATTTTTACAGAGGTACTCATAGGTGTCCCAACATCTTTTGCATTTTCTAGGTCGAATATCTTAACAATCTCTTAGCATATTTGGATTGTGAAATGAATAAACCTTCTGAATTCTGTTTGACCTAAAGTCCTAAAAAGAATTGTAACTCCCCCATAAGAGACATTTGAAATTCTCTATGCATTTATTTGGAGAAATTTTCAACTTCGATTAAGGATGTAGATCCAAAAATGATATCATCTACGTAGACTTGGGCTATAACAACAGTTTTGTCAAAATGTTTAACAAATAGAGTTGGATCATTACCACCTCTCCTAAAGTCATTATTTAATAAAAACATAGACAATCGATCATACCAAACACGGGGAGCTTGTTTTAGACCATACAAGGCCTTTTTCAATCAAAAAACATGATTCAGATGGTGAGGTTCGATAAACCCTTTTGGTTGTTCTACATAGACTTCCTCAGTTAGAATACCATTAAGGAACGCATATTCCACATCCATTTGGTAGAGAGTGAATTGGAAATGACAAGTTATTGCTAAGAGTAGACGAAGAGACCAAGGCGACTTACTGGTGCAAATGTTTCCTCGAAATCTATTCCTTCAATCTGAGAGTAGCCTTGGGCAACTAATCTAGCCTTATTTCTAATGACCATCCCAGTCTCATCTGTTTTATTTTTGAAAACCTAGCGTGTTCCAATAACTTTTTTATTTTCTGTCCTGGGTACAAGATACCATACGTTATGAGCGACAAATCGAAGAAGTTACTCCTACATTGCACTTATCCACAAGGAGTCACTTATGGCTTCATTTACATTCTTTAGTTCTACAAGCGACACAAAGCATGAATAATGAGCAAAATTACATAGCTGGGATCTTATAAAAATAGGCTCAGTAAGATTACCAACCATGTTGTCTAAGGGGTGATCTTTAGAAGCCCAGTTAGGTACTTCAGGCATCTCAGGTGATAAAGGATCATCTATCTCTGGAGAGTTACAGTTAAAAATATTTTCAGACTCTTCCACGATATTTGGTTCTATGGGTTTACTCTCAACATTAGTGTCACTAACAATCACATTAATGGATTTTATGAGGGTTTTGGTTCAAAGATTATAGACGCGATATGCTCTACTATTTGGCGAGTAACCTAAAAAGATGGCTTTATCACCTTTGGTTTCGAATTTGGGCAAATGTTCTCTGTTCTTACACACATAGCAAGCACTACCAAAGGTTCTAAAATATTTTAGGTTAGGTTTCTTGTCGTACCAAGGTTCGTAAGGAGTCTGTCTAGTACTTTTTCTAAGATAGACACGGTTTATGATGTGGTAGGCATTCCTAACAACTTCTATCCAAAAATACTTAGGAAGGCTTTTGGCATAAATTATAACTCGTTCCATCACTACACCAAATCCTGTGAATGGTCACGCCTAGTGGGTCACGACCCAAGTCCATGACCATCTAGTCGCAGACTTGGGCCGTGACCCACTCAATATTTGACGTGACCATATTTATTACCACACTAAATTATCGATGCTCTGGAAGTGGTCATGGACTTGGGCCGTGACCACAGTGGTCGTGGACTTGGGCCGTGACCAGGTCGAGACCATCTTGGTGCCAAACTCGCGCCAAAATCCCCTCCAAGCTTGGTCGCGGATGGGTCACGGCCCAAGTCCGTGACCCATGGCATGAGGAAGAAGTGAGTACACACATTGAGGGTCACGGCTTAGGGTCGTGACCATTTCTGGGCATGGGTCACGGCTATGGGCTGTGACCATACCTCATTCAAGCACTATAGGGTGGATGAGAAGGGTCGCGCATCACAGATCGAGGGTCATGGCTTGGGGCCATGACTGTCTTGGTATGGTCACGGCTATGGGCCGTGACCATACCTAATTTGATAGCTGTTGTTGGTCGCGCAAGGGGGTCACGACTGTAGGCCGTGACCATTCTTCGTCAATCAGGTCTCAGAACTCCAGGGGGGTTGCGATGGTGGGTCACGACTTTAGGCCGTGACCGGGTCATTCCTAAAAAATAAAGAGGCGCGCTAATTTAGTTTTTCATTTACCCGCCTCTCTCTCTCTCTCGTCAGATGTTGATGACCTAAACGCTTCTCTCTCTCTCGTCAGATATTGATGACCTAAACGCTTCTGTCTCTCTCTCTCTCTCTCTCTCTCTCTCTCTCTCTCTCTCTTCAATCAGGTAGCGGTTGGAGTTCTAAGGAGGTTCGCCCTAGCTCCGCCCCAGCTCCTCCCTAGCAGCAGCAACCCCAGCTCGGCCCTAGCTCCGCCCCGGCTCTCTCCCGGGTAAATTTTATTTTTTTTCTCCATTAAATTATGTAGATTCCATTAATATATGTATGTACAGTTTACATATCTTTATAATTTATACACAGTATATATAGTATATATAGACAATTTATATGATTTGAATTTGGGATAATATTGTGGCAGAACTAATGTAAAAGTAAAAATAGTGTGAGATAATGTTTTTGAAACTTTAGTCTTACAACCTACTAGGTCGTTAATATTAGTAAAAAAAACTTTGGGTAAGCCAATTTATATCACATATTTAGATTTTAGGATGTCAATATTCATATTAATCGATTTTAGCTGAACTTCTAGAGCTATTTTAGTATATTTGGTATTTTAGTCCTAATTTTTATTTTTATCTTTTTTTCCTTTTTGTATTATATGGTTAATGGAAAACCTCGTAGAAAGTACATTATAGGAAATGGTTGCAGAGTTGATTATTCAAGTTCCTGAATCTACTAGGTCTCTTTTGAGACAGATTGAAACTATGCAGGTTCATAAGTAAATTATATTTACATTTGTTTCTTGAATATTATGATTTACTATACTAACTTTACAGTCATTTTCTTTGTTTCATGTTCCTGACTTGAGTCCTTTCTCTACTAGATTAACCAGACCCTCATAGTGCCCCTGAAATTAACATAACCAGACCCTCATATTTTAACGGCATATTGTCCGTGAAATTAACAGAGTGTTTATATTAACCAATTATTTTAACGGAGTGTAAATATTTTTGCAGATTTGGTATTTCACAGTGAGTGAGCATCCGGATAGGGGTGAAACGCTACTACCTACACATATCATGATAAACTTTATGATGTTTTTTATTTGTTCATTCAATTTTATAGAAATTGAATGCTTACATACATTATTACATACCAATTAGATACTAGTTCTTTATTACATACCAATTCTTCATTACACACCAGGTACTCTTTACTTTAACTAAAGTAGTTATATAATTGATATACATTATCTATTAAATATTTTAGATGATAGAAGGAGTACGGGATAATTATTGGTTTTGTTTGGTTTGGTTGTTGACTCGTTTATTGGATAGTATGTTAGAAGGAGTATGGGATAATTAGAAGGAGTACGGGATATGACGATAACTTGCTAATGTCTAGACTTAAACATAAAAATATGGCACCAACACCTCTCACGGGACCAATGTAACATGTGGGAACTGACCCCGCGATCACGAGATTCCCGGTTTGAGAATACGACGATAATTTGAAAATATTAGGACTTAAGCTTAAAAACAAGGCGTTAGATAGAAAAAATATGAAACAACCCTCGTACAGACCCGTGAGAGGCACCAACATCTCTCATGCGACCAATGTAATATGTAGGAACAGACTTCGCGACCACGGGACTCCCGATTTGAGAATACGACGATAATTTTAAAATATGAGGACTTAAGCTTAAAAACAAGGCGTGGTGAAAATCTGAAACAATCCCCGAACGACCCAGTGAGAGGCACCAACACCTCGTACTGGAGCAATGTAACTCGTAGGAACTGACCACACGATCATGGGACTGCCGGTTTGAGAATACGAGGATAATTTGAAAATATAAGGAATTAGGTTTAAAAACATGGCCTTAGATTGCCAAAACTCGAAATAGCCCCCGAACGGCCCCGTGAGAGGCACCAACACTTCACAGGGGACCAATATAACTCGTAGGCACTGACCGCGTGATCACGGAACCCCCAGTTTGAGAATAGGACAATAATTTGCAAATATAAGGAATTAGACTTAAAAAATGGCGTTAGATAGCAAAACCCTGATACAGCCCCGAATGGCCCCATGAGAGGCACTAATAACTTGCACGGAACCAATGTAACTCATAAGAACTGACTGCGCAGCCCCGGGACTCCCGGTTTGAGAATACAATAGTAATTTGAATATTTTTAGACTTAGGCTTAAAAAGATGGCGTTAGTGGATGAAAATGCAAAACAACCCCCATACGGCCCCGTGGGTGGCACCAACACCTCCCGCGGGACTAATGTGACTCGTTGGAACTGACTGCGCAACCCCGGGAATCCCGATTTGAGAATATGATGGTAATTTGAATATTTGTAGACCTAGGCTGAAAAATATGGCTTTAGAGGGTGAAAACCCAAAACAGCCCCTGAACGGCCCCGTGGGTGGCACCAACACCTCCCACGGGACTAATGTGACTCGTAGGAACTGACCGCGTAGCCCCGGGACTCCCGGTTTGAGAATACGATGGTAATTTGAATATTTCTAGGCTTAGGCTTAAAAACATGACGTTAGTGGGTGAAAACACGAAACAGCACCCGTACGGCCCCGTGGGTGGCACAAACACCTCCCACGAGACCAATATGACTCGTTGGAACTGACCACGTAGCCCCATGACTCCCAGTTTGAGAATACGACGGTAATTTCAATATTTTTAGACTTAGGCCAAATATGGCGTTAGTTGGAGAAAACCTGAAACAACCCCCGAACGACCCCGTGGGCAGCAGCAACACCTCCCACGGCAGGACTCCCGATTTGAGAATACTATGATAATTTGTAAATTTCGAGACATAGGCTTAAAAATATGGCGTTAGAGGGTGAAAATCCAAAACAGCCCCCGAATGGCCCTATGGGTGGCACCAACACCTCCAATGGGACCAATTTAACTCGTAAGAACTGACCGCGCAGCCGCGGGACTCCCGGCTTGATAAGACGATAATAATTTGCATATTTCTAGACTTGGGCTTAAAAATGTGGCTTTAGAGGGTGAAAACCCAAAACAGCCCCCGAACGGCCCCGTGGGTGGCACCAACACCTCCCACGGGACCAAGGTGACTCCTAGGAACTGACTGCGTAGCCCCAGGACTCCCGGCTTGAGAATATGATGGTAATTTGTATATTTCTAGACTTAGGCTTAAAAACATGGCTTTAGTGCGTGAAAACCCGAAACAGCACCCGAACGGCCCCGTGGGTGGCACCAACACCTCTCACGGGACCAATGTAACTCGTAGGAACTGACCGCGCAGCCCCGGGACTCCCAATTTGAGAATATGATGATAATTTGTATATTTCTAGATTTAGGCATAAAAACTTGGCTTTAGAGGGTGAAAACCCGATACCACCCCCGAACGGCCTTGTGGGTGGCACCAACCCCTCCCACGGGACCAATGTGACTCGAAGGAACCGATCGCACAGCTGCGGGACTCCCGGTTTTGAGAATACGATGATAATTTACAAATTTCTAGACTTAGGCTTAAAAACATGGCGTTAGTTGGTGAAAACGCGAAACAGCACCCGTACGGCCCCGTGGGTGGCACAAACACCTCCCACGGGACCAATGTGACTCGTTGGAACTGACCGTGTAGTCCCAGGACTCCCAGTTTGAGAATACAAAGGTAATTTGAATATTTTTAGACTTAGGGCAAACATGGCGTTAGTGGGGGAAAACTCGAAACAACCCCCGAACGACCCCATGGGTGGCACCAACACCTCCCACGGGACCAATGAAACTCGTAGGAATTGACCACGCAGCCGCGGGACTCCTGGTTTGAGAATACGACGGTAATTTGCAAATTTTGAGACTTAAGCTTAAAAACCTGGCGTTAAAGGGTGAAAACCCAAAATATCCCCCGAACGACCTTGTAGGTGGCACTAACACCTCCCACGGGACCAATTTAACTCGTAGGAACTCACTGCGCAGCCCCGGGACTCCCGATTTGAGAATACGATGGTAATTTGAATATGTTTAGACTTAGGCTAAAAAACATGGCTTTAGAGGAAGAAAACCCGAAACAGTCCCCGAACGGTCGTGTGGGTGACACCAACACCTCCCACGGGACCAATGTGACTCGTAGGAACTGACCGCACAGCCGCAGGACTCCCGATTTGAGAATACTATAATAATTTGTAAATTTCGAGACTTAGGCTTAAAAATATGGCGTTAGAGGGTGAAAATCCAAAACAGCCCCCGAATGGCCCTATGGGTGGCACCAACACCTCCAATGGGACCAATTTAACTCGTAAGAACTGACCGCGCAGCCGCGGGACTCCCGGCTTGAGAAGACGATAATAATTTACATATTTCTAGACTTGGGCTTAAAAACGTGGCTTTAGAGGGTGAAAATCCAAAACAGCACCCGAACGGCCCCGTGGGTGGCACTAACACCTCCCACGGGACCAAGGTGACTCCTAGGAACTGACTGCGTAGCCCCAGGACTCCCGGCTTGAGAATATGATGGTAATTTGTATATTTCTAGACTTAGGCTTAAAAACATGACTTTAGTGCGTGAAAACCAGAAACAACACCCGAACGGCCCCGTGGGTGGCACCAACACCTCTCACGGGACCAATGTAACTCGTAGGAACTGAACGCGCAGCCCCGGGACTCCAAATTTGAGAATATGATGATAATTTGTATATTTCTAGATTTAGGCATAAAAACTTGGCTTTAGAGGGTGAAAACCCAAAACCACCCCCGAACGGCCCTGTGGGTGGCACCAACCCCTCCCACGGGACCAATGTGACTCGAAGGAACCGATCGCACAGCCGCGGGACTCCCGGTTTTGAGAATACGATGATAATTTACAAATTTCTAGACTTAGGCTTAAAAACATGGCGTTAGTTGGTGAAAACGCGAAACAGCACCCGTACGGCCCCGTGGGTGGCACAAACACCTCCCACGGGACCAATGTGACTCTTTGGAACTGACCGCGCAGTCCCAGGACTCCCAGTTTGAGAATACAAAGGTAATTTGAATATTTTTAGACTTAGGGCAAACATGGCGTTAGTGGGGGAAAACTCGAAACAACCCCCGAACGACCCCATGGGTGGCACCAACACCTCCCACGGGACCAATGAAACTCGTAGGAATTGACCACGCAGCCGCGGGACTCCTGGTTTGAGAATACGGCGGTAATTTGCAAATTTTGAGACTTAAGCTTAAAAACATGGCGTTAAAGGGTGAAAACCAAAAATAGCCCCCGAACGACCTTGTAGGTGGCACTAACACCTCCCACGGGACCAATTTAACTCGTAGGAACTCACTGCGCAGCCCCGGGACTCCCGATTTGAGAATACGATGGTAATTTGAATATGTTTAGACTTAGGCTAAAAAACATGGCTTTAGAGGAAGAAAACCCGAAACAGTCCCCGAACGGTCGTGTGGGTGGCACCAACACCTCCCACGGGACCAATGTGACTCGTAGAAACTGACCGCACAGCCGCAGGACTCCCGATTTGAGAATACTATGATAATTTGTAAATTTCGAGACTTAGGCTTAAAAATATGGCGTTAGAGGGTGAAAATCCAAAACAGCCCCCGAACGGCCCTGTGGGTGGCACCAACACCTCTAATGGGACCAATTTAACTCGTAAGAACTGACCGCGCAGCCGCGGGACTCCCGGCTTGAGAAGACAATAATAATTTGCATATTTCTAGACTTGGGCTTAAAAACGTGGCTTTAGAGGGTGAAAACCCAAAACAGCCCCCGAACGGCCCCGTGGGTGGCACCAACACCTCCCACGGGACCAAGGTAACTCCTAGGAACTGACTGCGTAGCCCCAGGACTCCCGGTTTGAGAATATGATGGTAATTTGTATATTTCTAGACTTAGGCTTAAAAACATGGCTTTAGTGCGTGAAAACCAGAAACAGCACCCGAACGGCCCCGTGGGTGGCACCAACACCTCTCACGGGACCAATGTAACTCGTAGGAACTGACCGCGCAGCCCCGGGACTCCCAATTTGAGAATATGATGATAATTTGCATATTTCTAGATTTAGGCATAAAAACTTGGCTTTAGAGGGTGAAAACCCGAAACCACCCCCGAACGGCCCTGTGGGTGGCACCAACCCCTCCCACGGGACCAATGTGACTCGAAGGAACTGATCGCACAGCCGCGGGACTCCAGGTTTTGAGAATACGATGATAATTTACAAATTTCTAGACTTAGGCTTAAAAACATGGCGTTAGTTGGTGAAAACGCGAAACAGCACCCGTACGGCCCCTTGGGTGGCACAAACACCTCCCACGAGACCAATGTGACTCGTTGGAACTGACCGCGCAGTCCCAGGACTCCCAGTTTGAGAATACAAAGGTAATTTGAATATTTTTAGACTTAAGGCAAACATGGCGTTAGTGGGGGAAAACTCGAAACAACCCCCGAACGACCCCATGGGTGGCACCAACACCTCCCACGGGACCAATGAAACTCGTAGGAATTGACCACGCAGCCGCGGGACTCCTGGTTTGAGAATACGACGGTAATTTGCAAATTTCGAGACTTAAGCTTAAAAACATGGCGTTAAAGGGTGAAAACCCAAAATAGCCCCCGAACGACCTTGTAGGTGGCACTAACACCTCCCACGGGACCAATTTAAATCGTAGTAACTCACTGCGCAGCCACGGGACTCCGGATGTGAGAATATGATGATAATTTACATATTTCTAGACTTAGGCTTAAAAACGTGGCTTTAGAGGGTGAAAATCCAAAATAGCCCCCGACCGGCCCCGTGGGTGGCACGAACACCTCCCACGGGACTAATGTGACTCGTAGGAAATCACCGCGCAGTCGCGGGAATCTCAGTTTGAGAATACGATGATAATTTGCATATTTATAAACTTAGGCTTAAAAACATGGCGTTAGAGGGTAAAAACTCAAAACAGCCCCCAAACGGCCCCATGGGTGGAACCAACACCTCCCACGGGACCAATGTGACTCATAGGAACTAACCGCGCAGCCCCGGGACTCCCGATTTGAGAATACGATAATAATTTGCATATTTCTAGACTTAGGCTTACAAACCTGGCTTTAGAGGGTGAAAACCCGAAACAACCCCCGAACGGCCCTGTGGGTGGCACCAACCCCTCCCATGGGACCATTGTGACTCGTAGGAACCGACCGCGCAGCCGCGGGACTCCCGGTTTTGAGAATATGACGATAATTTACAAATTTCTAGACTTAGGCTTAAAAACATGGCGTTAGTTGGTGAAAGTGCGAAACAGCACCCGTACGGCCCCGTGGGTGGCACACACACCTCCCACGGGACCAATGTGACTCGTTGGAACTGACCGCGCAACCTCGGGACTCCCAGTTTGAGAATACAAAGGTAATTTGAATATTTTTAGACTTAAGGCAAACATGGCGTTAGTGGGGAAAAACTCGAAACAACCCCCGAACGACCCCATGGGTGGCACCAACACCTCCCACGGGACCAATGTAACTCGTAGGAATTGATCACGCAGCCGTGGGACTCCCGTTTTGAGAATACGACGGTAATTTGCAAATTTCGAGACTTAGGCCTAAAAACATGGCGTTAAAGGGTGAAAACCCAAAATAGCCCCCGAACGGACCTGTGGGTGGCACTAACACCTCCCACGGGACCAATTGAACTGGTAGGAACTCACTGCGCAGCCACGGGACTCCCGGTGTGAGAATACGACGATAATTTGCATATTTATAAACTTAGGCTTAAAAACGTGGCTTTAGAGGGTGAAAATCCAAAATAGCCCCCGACCGGCCCCGTGGGTGGCACGAACACCTCCCACGGGACTAATGTGACTCGTAGGAACTCACCGCGCAGCCGCGGGAATCTCAGTTTGAGAATACGATGATAATTTACATATTTCTAAACTTAGGCTTAAAAACATGGCGTTAGAGGGTAAAAACTCAAAATAGCCCCCGAACGGCCCCGTGGGTGGAACTAACACCTCCCACGGGACCAATGTGACTCATAGGAACTAACTGCGCAGCCCCGGGACTCCCGATTTGAGAATGCAATAGTAATTTGAACATTTCAAGACTTAAGCTTAAAAAGATGGCGTTATTGGGTGAAAATGCGAAATAGCCCCCGTACATCCCCGTGGGTGGCACCAACACCTCCCACGGGACCAATGTGACTCGTCGGAACTAACCGCGATGTTTCTAGACTTAGGCTTAAAAACATGGTTTTAGAGGGTTAAAACTCGAAACAGCACCCGAACGACCGCGTGGGTGGCACCAACACCTCCCACGGGACCAATGTGACTCGTAGGAACTAATCGCGCAGCACTGGGACTCCCGGTTTGAGAATACTATGATAATTTGCAAATTTCGAGACTTAGGCTAAAAAACAAGGTGTTAGAGGGTGAAAACTAGAAACAGACCCCGAACGGCCCCGTGGGTGGCACCAACACCTCTCACGGGACCAATGTAACTCGTAAGAACAGACCGCGCAACCCCGGGACTCCCGATTTGAGAATACGATGATAATTTGCATATTTCTAGATTTAGGCTTAAAAACGTGGCTTTAGAGGGTGAAAATCCAAAATAACCCCCGACTGGCCCCGTGGGTGGCACAAACACATCCCACGGGACCAATTTAACTCGTAGGAACTAAGTGCAGAGCCGCGGGACTCCCGGTGTGAGAATACGATGATAATTTGCATATTTCTAGACTTTAGCTAAAAAACGTGGCTTTAGAGGGTGAAAATCGAAAACAACCCCCGACCGGCCTCGTGGGTGGCACAAACACCTCCCACGGGACTAATGTGACTTGTAGGAATTGACCGCGCAGCTGCGGGAATCCCAGTTTGAGAATACGACGATAATTTGCATATTTCTAAACTTAGTCTTAAAAACATGGCGTTAGAGGGTGCAAACCCGAAACAGCCCCCGAACAGCCCCGTGGGTGGAACCAACACCTCCCACGGGACTAATGTGACTTGTAGGAACTGATCGCGCAGCCTCGGGATTCCCGGTTTGAGAATACAATAGTAATTTGAACATTTCTAGACTTAGGCTTAAAAAGATGGCGTTAGTGGGTGAAAACACGAAACAACCCCCGTATGGCCTCGTGGGTGGCACCAACACCTCCCACGGGACCAATGTGATTCGTTGGAACTGACCGTGCAGCCCCGGGACTCCCCGTTTGAGAATACGATGGTAATTTGAATATTTTTAAACTTAGGCTAAAAAAATTGGCTTTAGAGGGTGAAAACCCAAAACAGTCCCCGAACGGCCGCGTGGGTGGCACCAACACCTCCCTTGAGACAAATGTAACTCGTAGGAACTGACACCGCAGCCGCAGGACTCCCGGTTTGAGAATATGACGGTAATTTGCTTATTTCTAGACTTATGATGAAAAACATGGCGTTAGAGGGTGAAAACTCGAAACAGCCCCCGAACGTCCCCGTGGGTGGCACCAACACCTCACATGGGACCAATGTAACTCGTAGGAACTGATCTCGCAGCGGGGGGACTCCCGATTTGAGAATACGATGGTAATTTGCATATTTCTAGACTTAGGCTTAAAAATATGGCGTTAGAGGGTGAAAACTCGAAACAGCTCCCGAATGTCCCCGTGGGTGGTACCAACACCTCCAATGGGACCAATGTAACTCGTAGGAACTGATCACGCAGCCGCGGGACTCCCAATTTGAGAATACGTTGGTAATTTTCATATTTCTAGACTTAGGCTTAAATACATGGCGTTAGAGGGTGAAAACTCGAAGCAACCCCCGAAACGTCCCTGTGGGTGGCACCAACACCTCCCACGAGACCAATGTGACTAGTAGGAACTGACCACACAGCCGCAGGACTCTCGGTTTGAGAATACGACGGTAATTTGCATGTTTCTAGACTTAGGCTTAAAAACCTGGCTTTAGAGGGTGAAAACTCGAAACAGCCCCCGAACGTCCCCGTGGGTGACACCAACACCTCCCACGGGACCAATGTAACTCATAGGAACTGACCACGCAGCCGCGAGACTCCCGGTTTGAGAATACGATGGTAATTTGCATATTTCTAGACTTAGGCTTAAAAATATTGATATGTTTATAATTTTAACTCATATATGCAATTTTCAGCTTGATTAAATTTTTTTGTAAAACTACTCGGTTACTAATATTTTTTTATGTATCCTATCATTTATAGGATTTTTGCACGCGGAACAAATGAAGGAGGCAATGGTTTACAACAAGAAGATTGTTTATATGTTGTGGACATTTAGGATTTTGTTTTTTTGTGTTACAGCCGTGCGGGCTTTTATAATTTGATTGTTGAATTTTATGGCCGTGCGGGCTTTATAATAAACAGGTTTTACATTTACAAGTTTTGGAATGTCAAGAAAATAGAGGAAACTCTGCCCAATTTTTTTTTTTGTCTGTGAATTATTAAGACGTGTAATATTTATAAGTTTGTATATATATTTGTTTATTAACAACATTCTCGATTCGCAATTTGTGATTTTTTTTATTGTTTTGCCAATAATAAATATGTGTAACACCTCATACGCGTCAAACGTTACATGTAGAAACCGACGGTGCACTCACAGGACCCTTAATTTTAGGATTGGACCAAAAAACTACATTTTTTTTAAATTATAGTTAAATATGGTCATGGACTTTGTCCATGACTATTTTTATTTTTTTCGTCACGCATAAAAATGGTCGCGGACTTGGGCCGCGACCATTTTTTTATTTTTTGGTCACGGTTGTGGGTCACGGATGAAGTCCGTGACCATTTTTTTTATTTTTTTGGTCACGGTTGTGGGTCACGGATAAAGTCCGCGACCATTTTTTTTGGCACGGTAAAGGGGCACGGACTTGGGTCGCGACCATTTTTTTTAAAATTTGTTTGTCACGGTCGTTGGTCGCGGACTTTGACCGTGGCCAATTTGTCACGGATGAGGGCCGCAACCATTTTTTGTCACGGTTGTGGGTCGCGGACTTTGGCCGCGACCAATTTGTCACGGTTGTGGGTCACAGTTGTGGGTCACGGATGAGGGTCGCGACCCATCACGGCGTGGGTCACGACCCAAGTCCGCGACCACTTGTCGTGACACCTCTCGGCCGTGACCATTTTTTGGTCACGGACTTGGGCCGCGACCCAGGAAAATGGTCACGCCCGAAATGGTCACGACCCAAGTCCACGACCCACAGCTTTGGTCAGGGATTTTGTCCGTGACCAATCGCCAGTTTTGGTGTAGTGCATTTCCTAAATAGTCCTATTCTTTCTTTCAGCTGTACCGTTTTGCTGGGGGGTTTTAGGAGTGATAAATTCGTGTTGATAACCATTATAGCTACAATATTAAGTTACTCCTAAGTCTTTAAACTCTCCCCCACGATAACTACAAATATGGTTTACTTGACTATCCTTTTCGTTCTCAATTCGTAAAAGAATTTTTAGAAATTCTTAAAAGGTGTCGGACTTTTGTTTAAGGAAAGCTATTCAAGTAAAGCAGGTAAAATCATCAATCATTACTAAAATGTAGATATTTCCACATAGACTAACCGTTCTAGCAGGACCCATTAGATCCATATGGATAAATTCTAGAGGTTTAGTAGTCAAAACGTCTTTGACTTTCCTATGGGCAGACTTAACCATTTTTCCTTCTTGGCATGGTCCACAAACAATGTTTGATATAGGCTTTATTTTACCAAGTCTATCAAAATTTATGTAACCCAACCTATTATGCCAAATCTCATTATCATCCATTCTGGCAATGTTACAAACCTCGTTATTTGGATTAACTGTATAACAATTGTCCGGGGTACGAAGGCCTGTAATAATGCAGTCACCATTTTTATTTAAAAGTTTGCAATTATTCTTTGAAGATGTGACAATATGGTTAGAGTCACAAAATTGTGATATATTAAGTAAATTTTCTTTTAGACCTTTTACTAGAAGTACATCCTCTAAAGTAGGTAATCCTTTTTCATGAAGTGTCCATTTACTAATGATCTGGGCTAATAACCCATCTCCAAACAAAACTTTACCTATGGAGAAGTTAGGTTTATTTAGAAGTTTGGTTTAATCCCCGATCATGTGTTTGGAACATCTTGAATCTAAATACCATCCAGATGTTGTCTGCTTAGCTTTTAAAGCACTAATCACAATATTACATTTCATCTGGGGTCTTAATTCATCCTTCCTAATCCAAATTGCCTCGAATAAAGTAAAATTTGAAAGCATTAGCCTTTTCTTTAAAATATTTTTGCTCAAATTTATTTTTCTCAAATTTCTGAGCATTTGGTTTAGGCATGAATATAGGATTTCCTCTTGTTGATGATCTTTTAGTACTAGATCTTTTCTTCCAATTACGATAGTTAGAGTTCTTATCTAGTTGCCTAGGAGGAATATAGTTATTTCTGCCTTTCCTAGAGTAGTTGAAGTTATGATAGATAGGTGAACTAAAAATTGGTTTGTATAGAGGTTTAGAAAAACATCCATCAAGAGAATGTCCAAAGACATCGCAGTATGAGCAATCAAGATGGCTCGTATGAGGCGTATTCTTAGGAAAGTTGTTAGACAAAGGTTTGTCTAAAAATTGAACTCTAGCCTTATTCCTAAAAGGTACAGGTTGGAAAGATGAATCAGTTTTCCTAATTGGAGGGCAGACGTATTTAGCCTTATGTTCAACATGAAGCTTAGATGTATTGGCCTCACCAATGTCTATCTTTTGTTGTTTCAAATCAAAGTTGTTTTTCAAGGCATGAAAATCTAGACAGGTTTCAATAGGTATTTTTCCACCGGACACAAACTTGATAGTTTCACGATTTTTCGTATGGTTGTTAGTACTGGGGCAAAATCCTATTCCAGTTCTGTCATCAGAATTGGTTTTACTTTCAGCAACAAAGTCTTCAAAACAGTTAGAGTTATTTTTAAATTTTACAAAATTTTTGAAGACTGTTGATGTCTTTTCTTTAGTTTGTTCCAAATATAACAATGTCCCTTTATATTTTTTTTCCAAAATTTCATTTGATTATGATAGTTCCTTGTTTTTTTAAGCAAAAACCTTAGTCTCACTCTCATGATCTAGACATTGAGAGGTGCACTCTTCAGCATTCAGTTTGATCATTTGGCTTAGGGCTTCTACTTCTAGGTAAGGTCCTTGACTACTTTTTCAAGTTTAGTACTCTTCTTGAGGGTTTTCGTGTATAATATGTGAATATCCGGGAGGTCCTCATTGCCGAAGTCACTAAGTGTACAGTGTGCAGTATCCCCTAGCGATTCATTTTTAGTGCTCACACACAGACATTTTCATCATCAATAGAACGTTCCCTTTAACTCACACACAAGAAATTAGAACTACTAGTAGCATTCTCCAATAACAAAGTAGATAAACCATTACGAACAATATCATTCAACATAGCATGGTTAGAAATACTACTATCAGATTCAGTACTAGTCATAGGCCCACCAGTCTAAATGATTTTGGCAAATAATGACATACAAGGGTCAAAAGAATTAGATGACTCAGGTTCATCAGTTTCTGATTCACTTGAGTCATCCCAGGTCTTGCACAAATTATCCCTATTATTTTTGTTATTCTTATTCAAGTTTAGTCTACAGTCATTTGTCATATGACCTAATTTCCCACATTTAAAACACTCAACATTTTTTAGGTCTTTTCCAAGTTTGTTTTGGTTATCACTCTGGTGTTTGTCCTGTCTTTTCTCATGAGGCCTATTATTAGAATGTTGTGGATAATTAGATTTTCCTTGTCTACTTGCAATTTTATTTCAAAATTTCACAATTTTCTTCAACTGTTTAGACATTAAGGCAATGTGATTATCCAAACTGTCTAAGTTACAGTCCTCATTAGAGTCTAAGTCAATTTCAGGCAAATTAAACTCAGGTTTGGTCAACTTAGAGGTGAAGACAAGATTAAAACTGGACTATATCTTTTGGTTTTGAGTTAATTACTTCTTAAACTCTAATTCCATTTTCATTGTCCTTGGCTTACTACTGAGGAGTTCAGGTGTTAAATTTGGATCGTCCATCTCCTCAATGACATTGCGCTTATTGTCAATTTTTTGTGGAAGTGACCTCAGAATTTTTTAAACAATTTCCTTCTTATCATAAATTATACTATTAGCATGCATCTTAGACACTATGTTTATCAACCTAATGTAGAAGTCATCAAATGACTTAGTCTTAGTCATGAATAAAGTGTTGTACTGATGGTAGGGCTGTAAATCGGGCTAGGTGAGTCGGGCTTGGGATTGCTCAGGCTCGACCCGAACTCACTTACCCATGCTCAAGCCCGAGCTCGACCCGAATTATTTTTTTTCTAGCTAGGCCCGATCTCGGCTCATATATATTACGGGCTTCGGGCCCGATTTTAATTTTTTTTTGTTAAAAAAGTTTGTATCAATTTTTTTTCTTGTATTTCCATCATGGACAAAATTACACATTAAAATCTAATTGATATTTCACGAAATAAAATATATAATTATGAAATAGATTAAATTAAAACAAGGGAAATAAGAGTGAAAACCTAAAAATGCTTAGTAAATTTCATACATTTAGCAAAATGTGATCACTAACAAAGGCCAATTGTGACTTGAACAATTATTAAATCAAATACCCATAGTGATATTAACAATAAAAGCACAAAATTTAAAATCACATGTAATCTAATGTATTATGACAATTGATTTTTTTTAAAGTAGTAAATGAAATAAAAGAACGGAACCTAATTAAACAATGTTAACATAAATATGTTATATTATATAAATTATTTATTTATAAATATGAAGTTCGAGCTTCGGGCCCAATTCGGGCTTGGCAAGGTTCGGATCAATCTTGGCCCGAAATTCATTAGGGCTTAAAATTTTGTCTCAGACTCGGCTCGGCTCGGCTCAAACTCAAATAAAGTTCGGCCCAAAAATAGCGGGCCGAACGGGAGGGCTTAGGGCCTCGGGAGCTCAATTTACAGGCCTAACTGCTGGATTAATATTTGGGTTTTAGCAGCTTTAACACGTGTGTTTCCTCCATGTGCAGTCACTAGAGTGTCTCATACTTCCTTAAAGGTAGTACATAAAGATATCCTCTTGAATTCGTGTTCATTTATAGACATGAATATGGCATTTTTTCCTTTATTATTATTAAGGGAGGTATGTTTCTCTTCTTTAGTGAATTCATTCGGTAGTTTCCTAATCCTCACAATACTTCCTTTTGTGGTTGGTTTAGTAGGGAAAGTGTAACCATTTTCAATAGCATCCCAGACATCATCTCCCAATGTACATTGGATGAAAGCAACCATCCTCACTTTCCAGTAAGGAAAGTTGGTTCCATCAAAGAGTGGGGGTCTAGATAGGTTACCTAATATCTAAATTTCTCGTCCATTGTTTTTTTTTGAAAAAAAATAATTTCAGAAACTCAGGATCAAAAAGATTTTAAAAAACCAATGCTCTCATACTGATTGAAAAAATAATGCCACTTAAGTTGTTTAAAAGGTTTAAGACAGTTTAAATGTCTCCGAACAGTTTGTTTGAGAAACTCCTTTTTTTTTAAACAAGTACTAACACAAGATGTGTATAAAAATTATGAACGAGATATTTCAGTTATTAAGTATCCATGTTTGAAGAACAAAACTAAATAAATACTAAATCATCACATAAGTAAAAGGTGATGAGAGGAAGATGAAACACGTAAGAACACAAGATTTTAACGTGGTAAAACTCCACCCAATTGGGGAAACATCCACGGAGGTCTCTACACCTCAAAACAAAAATCCACTAAAAAGAATATAGGTTACAAGATATATAACAAACTAAGCACACAATCAGACCTATTCTAAGTTCGAAAAATATACTACCTCTGTTAAGCTATTCCGACTTCTCTGAAGGCTCAGCTTGTTGAAGTTGTTCTCCCTGCTTTGTTCCTCTTCTCCTTTTTCGCTTTCAGTCGAATCTAAAGTTAATGATATCTATAAAAACACTTCTTTAGTGTTGTAGTGTGAATAATGTACGTAGTGAAGTGCCTAAACACATGCATGCAACACACACACACACACACACACACACACACACTTATACATACAATATACCTATCAAATTACAGATTTCGTTCTAAAATGCAGTTATGATTTCTGAATCTCAGTTTATTTGAAAACCTCAGACTTCTAATCTTTATTTTTATCCATAGATCGCAAGGCAACCTTGCTATTAGAAAGAGCCAAGGTCCTAAACAATTTCTCTTTATTTTATTTACACAATCATTTCACAAATTGTGAAATATAAGTATGAAAGTGTAAAATGCCATTCAAGATCTTAACTAGATCTAAGTCTGGTTTTTCTCAAAACTGGAAACAGAAAAATATTTCTTGGTAAGAGTTTTGAGAAAAACATTTACAGGTAAAACAACCAACAAATATGTATTTCTTGAAGAAAGAAATCAACATAAGTACGTATACGTGTTTTGTATCATACACTGTTCAGATCTACACTTTCTATGAAAAGAAAATGAAATCTAAATTTCGTGACTAGTTGGACAAGAGATTAAAGACCAAAGAGGATGGATCTTCACACATGATCGAACACACTCAAACTCACAAAGTATTTTCTGAGGGAAAATCACAAGAGTTTGATTTGAGGTTTGATATTCTATCTTCTTATTTTCTCTCAAAACTCAATTGATCTAAAGATTGTAAACATATAACACTTGGTCTCTATTTATACATCGAAGAGAAGGATCTGGAAGGACATACCAAATAAACGAATTGGACTAAATCTTATCAAATCGACGCAAATCTTAAGGCTGTAAAATGATCGTATTTAAAGTCCATTTGATTGGTCCAATATATAAAGATATGGATTGAGATAAGATACATGCATACCATCGATAACATAAATCCAACACTTTAAATTGAGTCTCAAGTTTTTGAAAGAGGAATAACACAAATCTGACGGGTAACTAGCTAACACGTGTAGGGAAAGGACCAAACCAAAAACGCTAGTTTTAAAACTTTTTTAAAATACAATTTGTTACCATAATTGTTTATGTCAGTTTCGATTTCTACCCAACGAAGTTTTTAGGAGATAAAAGAATTTACAAATAAGTCCAAAACATTTTAAAACCAATTTTAAATGTTTTAAAAATGTTTATAAATTCCTAAAAATTATTTAAAGAATCCCAAAAATTATTAGAAAATTATTTTAATGGGAATTAATATTCACACACCTAATATGATATGAATGCAACAAAAAATGCATTCTTAGGTGCAGTGTTTGTATTATACCTTTGAGACTAGTAGAGGAAATATCATGTAGAGTCTGAGGTTCTTTGGTAGACTAGGGTATGACTAAAATTTTATCATTATTTCCAAACTAGACAAGTGCCTATATAATATAGACTCAAGTGAGTCAAACATATAGGGTGCTTCACATGGGTTGGGAACATACGGTTATTTATCATTGTAAGTGGGATACCCACGACATATTTTCACTATGGGTTTGGTCTCATGGCTAATTGTCACCGTAAATGTAAAACCCCAAAAATGTATTGTCCTTTTTATATGGTATTTTGCCACCGTGAGTTTGTACCCCCGGCCACTTGTCACCGTAGTTGGTGAACCCACAGCTACTTATCAGTGTAAATGTAAAACCCAAAAAATGTACTGTCCTTTCTACATGATATTTGTCTATGATTGGACTTAACATGACTCGAGTCTCTCAGTTTATCTTCAAGCTCCACTATCTTAGACTCAGGTAAACACCTAGTCTTTTCAAACTCAAGAAGCTCTTTCCTCATGGCCTCCATCAAACCTTGAAGACTATCTCTCTCACCTTCAACATACTTTAGCTTCTCTCGAAGAGTCCTCTCATGTGCCCTAAGATCTTCAGTTAAAATACTCTCATCATTTCTTACTAAGATCGTCCTCGCTAGGAGGTACTTGATAGGATCGTACTTGGTGATAATTTAAACTGCAAATGCCAACATGTAATGCCTCAACTTTTGAGCAAGAAACACCAAGGCCAGATATTTCCTCTCTATATTGGTGTATCTAGATTCAGTACTTGAGATCACCCGCGATAATTAGTAAACGTGTCTCTCTACCCCTACTCTTTCTTAGGCAAGAAAAGACCTTATAGACCTCTCCATCGAAGTTAGGTAAAGAAGCAGTGATGCACCCACCTATGGCGGTACTATAGTCGAGGGTGATGCTAATATCTCTTTAATTTTCTCAAATGCCCTTTTCTCTAATATCTCCAAACCCAATTGGATTTTTCTTGCATTAGCGGAGTGAATTGGTGGGTCACCTTTGCTAGAGCTAGTATAAACCTTCTTAGGTAAGAAAACTTCCCCAAGAAGCTTTTAAGCTACCTCTAACTCTTCAGCGGTGGCATCAGTAGTATGGACTTCTTACTCTCCTCGTCTACTTACACCCCCTACCGATTTAGTACAAAGCCTAGGAACTTTAAAAATATTACTCCAAAAGGAAATTTTTAAGGATTCATTCTCATATTATACTGTAACACCTTTTAAACACACGCCTCAGGTCTTGGATAAGCTTGCTTTATTTCTTTAACTTCACCACCAGGTCATCCACGTAGAACTCTAATATGTCATGAAATAAATCATGAAAATATTACCATCATAGTGCACTGGTATGTGGCACCCGCATTCTTCAGCCCGAGTGGCATGACTGTGTAGTGAAAATTTCCTAATAGTGTGCATAAGGTAGTTTTTTCTGCATCAGGCGGATCCATTCTGATCTAATTATAGCCAACATACCCGTCCATGAAACTATACATTTTATGAACCGTTGTAGCATCTACTAAGGTGTCAATATTGGGCAATGGGAATTCATTCTTTGGGCAAACCCTATGCAAATCACGAAATTCCACACAAATTCGTATTTGACTTTTGTCTTTCTTTACCATTGGTATAATGATGGAAAGCCGGATTGGATGATGAATGGGTTTGATAAACCCTACTGCTAGTAACTTTTTAATCTCTACCTTGATCTTAATGTCTGGCTCTGCTTTATACGTATGGATAGCATGCCTCACTGTTAGAGCATTGGGAAGGACATTCAGTTTATGGGAGCTCACCTATGGATCTGTCCCCGGCATCTCCGTATACTACCAAGAAAAGACATCCGTGAGTTTTTTAAGCTAAGAAATGATCTCCTTCCCTTTCTTTGGGTCCAACCATTTGGAAATTAGAATGGGTCTACGTTCTTCCCATTCTAAGCCCAGGTTTATCTCTTTCAGATCCTGTAGTTGTTATCTTCAACCATCTTTCATGCTTTCAGGACCCTCATCAGATTCCTCGACATGCTTTATAAAATGTGATACGACAAAACACTCTAGTGCTAGGTCGATCTTATCAACCCAACATGACCACTTATCATCATAGTTGGTGAGCCTATAGTTACTTTCGTAATTGTAAAACCCAAAAAATGTATTATCCTTTCTACACGGCGTCTTATCACCGTGAGTTTGAACCCATGTCCACTTGTCACCGTAGTTAGTTTACCCACAACTACTTGTCACCGTGATTGTAAAACAGCAAAATGTACAGTCTTTCCCATACATGTAATTAACATCGAGGGGTTTGTACCCATGTCCAATTATTATCGTATTTTTTGTACCCACGGCTACTTATCACCGTGATTGTAAACCCCTAAATGCACTGTCGTTCCTACATGACTAATTGACATTGTGGGTTTGTACCCGTGACCATTTCTCACCTTAGTTTGTGTACCCACGGCTACTTGTCACAGTGATTATAAAACCCTAAAACATATTGTCTCTTCAATATGACCTATTTCTATCGAGGGATTAAAACACACAACCACTTGTCAACGTAGTTGGTGTACCCGCGATAATTTATCATCGTGTAAGTATTCTATGAGGTCACTTGTTACCTCGAGTGTTGCTTGTGGTCTACAATGGGAAGTAATAAGGGTTATGGGAAGAATATTCTGCATATAATGAGACCTAATGTGCATTTTTAACACTCAATACAAAGACAACATGGTTCTCTTACGATGCGGCCTTTGGGTCGACATCGAACGACACAAATGTCAAACATTAAAGCTTCGATATCATCACAATCATAAGATTTAAAGCATTAGCTGCAAAATACCTAAATTCTGGCATGATAAACCATATGTCTATCATGCATGTGTGTTTATAGTTGTTAAGTCTATCTTCATACGATTCAATGTGATATGACTTCATTATGGATTTATAGCGACTTCTGTTATGTCGTAGTTTTGTTAACATAGCATTCCTAACCGCATGACCATGATTTATAACATCACCAATACCTGCACCTCTTGCGACAGTCGTGTATCCATAGTTTCATATTGCACATCAGAGATGTCATCAATAAATGGTTAAAAAAATTCGGTACATGTTGAATGTTAAATTTCATCTTTGTGGACCACATACTAAGATTTTTTGATATGAAAGGTGGGAAGTTATGAAGATTCGTTTTCAAATCATACATTCTTGGTGCATAGACCTCCCATGACGAAGGTAGTCTTTTATTGAGTTTACATGTTTCTTATCACTTTGACTCAATCTCTTCCCCTTCGGCTTACTTTTTTTATTATTCGGAATGGGATCCCATAATGGGGTAGATGATGGAGCCACAATCTCCATTAACTTGCCCAAAAATATCTTTTGTTTTGTATCATTAGATCCACTCCATCGCTTCTGGAATAATTTCATCTCTGGAGTGTAATCAATGTCATGGTATTTGGGGATATCAAGAATAATATAAAGTTTTGTGCGGTGGGAGTCCAAACCCAGTGTTAGAATTGGTTGGACATCTTTCTCAAAACTTACCAACCTGTGGTCACATGGCAAATCATACACGATCCATAAAAGGTGATGGCATGCTAATTCTCCAAATTGTATGCTCCTGGTACTATGCGCAACAGCCAACCTCATAATGTCCAACTCCTGAACAATCATATCCAAGGCCAAATGGGACACTCGTCCTCATATTTCTCTCAAAATTAGGTCATTGTGTGTTCGCTTATTTGTTCTAAGTGATTTTTGAAATTCAGCAGTAATCTATGTCACTTGAAGATTTAACAAAGCATTCATCCCTTTCGCAAAAGTTGCAAATGAACCGATACTATTATCTAAATATTTATTGAGCTCTGAATGTTCACCTTTTGCCCCATTATTCATCTGATTACCCCTATGAATAACCTTATTAGTCCATGCACATGCAAATTGATGGTTGGCTCACTTAGAAAATTATATAGCGCAAGTGCACGCTAATCGCGAGAGTAATAAAAGCCCAGTAAGATCGGAGTCGATTTCCACAGGGAATTATATGAAGCACTGAAGATATTTTCTTGCCAAAAATCAATAAACAAGGATAAAAGATAAATAAAAGATGATTAATGTATTGATGTTGTGATGGAACAAAAAGAACCACACTTACTGGGAGATTTAACTAAAAACTAATAGAAGCAGGCGAGATTTATAAAACAAATTTTGAAAGGATTTTTTAACAAAAGGTTAAGGAACATTCCCCCACCTCGGATGATCACAACCCAACTGGTTCTTGCGATTGAATCACAATCAAATGGGAATAAGCTATCGTTCTCAATAATTCTGCATGAAGGATGTCACCCCAACAATACAAGATGAAGGTATCGATATATTATCGAACAAATGCGTTAATGTTGGAGTCAAGTCTTAAAAACAACCCTTACGTGATAAGAGAGGTTAAAATCCTATGAAACTCCAATATCCACCCATACACCCATTTATTGTATTCAAACATTGAAAAAATTAATAAGTGGAACCATCCAAGGTGGGTTTATGCTCCTAACCTAAGGAAATTAGCTACTCATGACAATATCACCATTGAGTTAATAACAAGGAGTAAAGCTATAGTAAATGAGAGCATTCAAGACAAAACCACTATATTAATTACCCAATAGTTCCAATAGTCAACAAAATGCAACTAAGATGGAATTTGACTTACAATAAATGGAGTAGAAGATGAAAATATCCCAAGCCCTAGGTGAAAGAAGAGAGACAAAATAAATCTTCTATTTTCTTCTTACACGATTTAATGATCCTTATCTTCTTAAAACAAACCACTCACTATAAATATCAAGTAGAAAAAACCACCAAACAAGAGTTGTAAAAACTAAACTAAGAAATGAAACCAAAACCAAGAAAAGTAGGGTTTCGCAGAACGGGGGGGGGGGGGGGGGGGGGGGGGGAGGGAGTTCAACCGCGGTTCTGGGACCGGTCGACTGCACTTTGATCAAAAGACCACTGTCTCAAATCTATGGCAAAAATTTCTTTACCGGTCGACCGCTGGCTTGTATCTGGTGAACCGCGCCCAGGAAAACTTGGACTCTTTCCTCTTTTGTTAGACATCAAGGAGCCTCAAGAAAAATTGACCATAACTTGGTCTTTTGTAACCGGATTCCCACGTCGTCAGAAGCTACACGAAGTTGACTCGAAGAGATACAACTTCCATGAAGAGTTCGGGCACGGAACTCTAATGCAGAAATGACATAATTACCCCTGAAGTTTCATAAAGAGTTGAAACTTCCCCGGAAAGCGCACACTTGCAACGTTTAGCCTTCCAAATCTTAAAAATCTCAAATAAACATCGCAAAACATATATATATATATATATATATATAGAGAGAGAGAGAGAGAGAGAGAGAGAGAGAGAGAGAGAGGGAGAGAGAGAGAGAGAGAAAAGGTTATACAATACAAGAGCTTAAATACGTGCAATAACGGCCATAAATGTGCGTGCATGCACAAGTAACGGGCACAAAATATACAATATTTTTGACTAATCACACTCCCTAACTTACACATTACCAGTCCCTAGTGATGAAACAAAACAAAACTTGACACAAAGAATCGTAAGTATAGCAACAATATATACACAGAAAAACTTCCACTTTCGCGAGCGTACGACTGCGTTTAGCAAATGCAACAAGCCGTTAAAACTGCTAGGTTACCCTAGTTGTCGTCTCATGAGGGTTTTTAGGGATGAAACCCACAAACATCAAATTTTCTCAAAACATGCCTGGCCAAATAATATGCCAAGCTCAACAACAATTAGATATTTCAACATATTTTTAACAAAGCAAAAGAGACTTTTGCCCAATAATCCGAAACTATTAACACTAAAAGAATACCTACATGGAATTGAAACCTCAAATGTGAGTGGTATGCATGCACATGAAAAAAGATTTGATTCAGTAAAAATGCCTATAGCCCGAATAACCATTAAAGCCTGCTTCCACTCAATCCTCTTCGGATATTACACTCAATAAATAAAAGCACTCGAAAAAGGGGTGTAACATAGGGGATATGCGGGCATAAAGAGTAATTATAAAAGAAAACAAGTCCGCACACATGTCATTGATGAAGAACGAAATATTAAAGTGAAAAATAAAATCTCATGAAAGGATATCGCATATTAACCGATATGAAACGAACTTAAACAGATTATCGCTAATGTTCGACCTTTGAATCACATTACCCTAGGATCAAATAGGACTTTATTGGGTTGTAATGTAGGTTTGGGTTGAGGGTATGAAATGAAAGGATTTTTTTACGGATACAAAAGTGTTTGGGAATGAAAAACTTGGGATAATGGAAAATAGCGGGCAATTTCAAAATTGAAAAATAATTTCCATACAAGCATTAAATATAACGATAGAGAGAGTAACAAGGATTATTGAACTATACACATCTCATATAAACAACTTTTTTTCTAACTTTTCCTTTTTTTCTTTTCTTTTTCACTACTTGCGTTTTCTTTTATTTTCTCACTCTCTTCATATGTTTAAATTGCAATCACACTACACAACATTATTCAATCCCAAGAATAATCCCAAACCGAGGTACGAAAAGTGAATATAAGGGTTTATAACTCCAATGTGGAGTTGGTTAGGGGATTTGGGATGAAAGAAAGGTCATAATAGGGATCAACAGGGTTGACAAGGGACATGTATAAGGGTACGGGTAAGGTCGTATGGGTTAAACATCAAAGAGGGCCAATGATCCTGTCCTAAAGTTTCATGTGATTCTCGGGACTCAACAACATTGAAAATCATGCTCAAGTGATAATTCAATTAATATGCAATCAATGAAAAGAAAATGAGATCGTTAACAAGATACGTTTTTCAAGAAAGACAAAGAGTAATGTATAAGCACTCAAAAATGAAGAAAAGCACGAAGCTCGCTAGGTTTTAGTGTACATAAAGCAACAACAAGATACCAAGCTATAATTGTCCTATCGAATGATATTAGAAAATATGCTCAAGTGCTCATGGATTTTCAAGGTTTAATTCATGCATTTATTGTAAATATTGAATAATATGAGGACTAAAGTTTAATAACATGCAAGAAATAGAAAATACATCATTGAGTTAGCACTTGAATAGGGCAATTATTAAATTTATCATAGGAAATTAGGGCAAAATGCCCAAGAAAGAGAAAAGACATAATTAAAATAATTTTTGAATTTTTTTTTCAAAATAAATAAATAAATATTTATATAGGGTCACGATAATTAAAAAGAAATTGAGATGCCTAATTACACCCCCTAACTAGTATCGCACATTGTCCTCAATGTAATTAAAGACAGTATGAGAAATAGAGGAATAGAAACAAATCACCTCAATTTGGAGCGAACCATGAGATAATCAATGTGCGCCCTATACAAATATAATAAAGATAAAAATATATACCAAAATGATTAAGTTAACACGAATCATGCTATCAATCACAATAATATAGAGGGGCAGAATTGCAAATACTAGATAAATTGATGGTTAACTTTTGATTTTATAAAAAAGAGGGGGTCACACACATCAAGATCCAAAAGATCACCAATGGCTAAATTATCATTACTATTTCTTTTTTTGACAAAGAGGAGATTAATCCCCGATTATTATAAAGGAATTAGGAGAAAAAGCCTCTCCTAGGTGGATTTACAATGCATAATTCTAAAACTTGGAAGACAAACTTATTATCATTACTAATATCATTGAGTTTAGTACAAAACAACTTAATAAACAATATAAAAGAAAATGTGGAAATATAATATAATAACCGTCCCAAAAATGAGTTGCATCATCATCACCAAAAACAATTGACCCATATAGTTCCCTAGATGTCTAGAGGCCTGAACCACTGGAAGATCCCCGAAAAGCTAAATCATGTGGATTCTGAAAATACGACGGGAGTGACGTGCCTGGGCCATGCTGCTGAACATACAAATCTCTCATCATGGCTTGCATCAAAAGGAACTTGACGCGACCACAAATGTGTCTAGTGTGCGTACTATTTAGGCTCAAGTGCAAGCCTGTCGCTCAAGTAATAATCCGATAAGTCGGGTATCAATCCTCAGGTAAAAAAGACGAACGGAGTCATAACGACATTGGAAAGGCGCAGGTAACCTATTTTTAACTCCAAAAAGAAGAAAAATGTAAATTGGATTGCGAAACAACTACGACTAGATGCAATTTTGAAAATGAGTAATTAATGAAGCTACGAATAAATGAAGTGCAATTACTCTAATTAAGTGAAGAAATAATAACGAAATTTTTTACCACTGAAATATTAAATGAGAATTATCGGTCGGGTTACAATCCCCCAAACCCTAGTAATTTATTTCATAGGATACTATATTCGGAATTAAAAACTTAAATGAATCCAGTCTTTTGTACTCCTAAGTATTACATATATGAAGGATCGTAGCCCGCACAATATGTAAGCAAAGGATGAATTAAAACTCGATCTTTAATACTCCTAAGTATTACATATATGAGGGATCGTAGCCCGCACAGTATGTAAGCAAAGGATGAATTAAAGCAGTATCGCATTAACCAATACTCCCGTCGCATTCTTAAGCATCCCGATTACCTAGGGAAAACGAGATCAAAAGTCTTACAACGGTTATACCAGTTATACGACACGATTCACTTAAGATTTTAATTCAAAATTCTATTTCCACTATTGTGAATTATATCGGGTGGGGTTCATGCAACCCAACCCTTAGAAAATTAGCTAGACATAATGAACTTAGAGAAAGACATGGTTTTTAAGGAAGAAAACATTAAATCTAAAGCAACTAGTTGGAAATAAATTTCCAGATTCAGAACCTGTAATTAAACCTAATGAGCAAGTGGAATTAAAGGAAAAAATATTACTTGAATTATAAAAATCGAAAGCTTGAATCCTTACAGCAATGCTTTTATTGAAAACTAGGGTTTTTTACTACAAAAACCCTCTACTCCTTCTTAGCTAACCTAAAAATCGAACTCCTTATATTAGGAAACTAATCTGAATAAATAACCCCGAAATTTGCAAGAGTTTTACTTCATTCCATCTCTGAGAATGAATATAAAAATTTGAAGAAATCCAATGCGATCCGGATCAGTCGGGATAGGCAGTTCGGATCGAACCATATTTTGAACCAGCGTTCCTTAGCTTGAGGCGATTCAGACCCTTATTTGGGAAAAAGTTCTGGATCGCACCCCTTTTCCTTACAACAATTATTTTTCCAGGGTAGTTCGGATCGGTCGCCCGGGGGTGATTCGGATCGCCTGAATTTTCCATCTATAGACTTTTTGAGGAGACCAATCCGGATCCTTTTCTTTAAAAAAGGTCCGGATCGCCTTGTATTTCTATGCAGGGACCTTTCTCTTGATTCTTCTCAACTTCAAATCCTCGTAACTTGTTCACCGTAGCTCGGATTATCTCGTCGTTTCTTCCAATGTTCTTGAAATTGAATTCTCTTCAACTTTCTAGTTGGCTTTGACTCCGAACAAAGGCTATAAATTTACGAAATTGCCCTTTTACCTTCCTCCTTTGACTTTATTCATTGTTTTTTTTCCAGTTTCTTTGTTCCTCAATACTTCAAATGCCTGCAAAACTTATGAGAAATACAGGAAACTAGATGTACTCATTAGAAGGATCTAGTATCAAAGAAATGTGATAATTACACTCATTTTACGTTACTCGAGATATTAAAAGTCTCTAAAATAAGGGGCTAAATTCGAAAAAATTTGAGCCTAATCAAACCCCCATAACATAGAACTTTGCGTGTCCCAAGCAATTTAAAAGAATGTTACTATGGGTCAACTCTTAAAAATGTCATTTTATTTGGATAGAATACCACTTTAGCGGGCAAGCGATTGCATTGAGCGTATGCAACAAGCCTTTAAACCCATAGGTCACCCTAGTGGGATGAGTTGTGTCCCGTGAGGGTTTGCAGTGAATATACCCATAAAATTCGACCCAAAGAAAACTTAAAATACGCAGAAATTGTATAATTCAAACTTTTCCAGAAAATAGTCATCATCAATTCATGTTCAAGAGTCTCAAATCATAGTGTGCGAAGCCGAAAATTGAACCACTAACTTCCATCGATTGACCATTACATTACTTATCCGAAAATTTGTTTTGATTCATATTCTCACAGAATTATCTCACAAATGAATCACTCGGAAGTGTGGCTATTTCTCTCGATGTGCGTGATGTAAAGAGTAATGGCATTGGAACCAAGTTCACGCACACAAATAGAAAGACGAAATTCTATAGTAAATGAATCTCATCATCGGATTACGGTTATGGGGAAGCGGGAACACCGCCTCTAACTCACACCTTCAATCTCTTTTATTATCTTTTTGTGTTTTAGCTCTCCACACGGTAACCAATTTTGCAATTTGGACTCGGTTAGGACTTTTTTGGGTTTTACGGTGTAATGGGTATAAGGAAATGGGTTCTGGAAGTTTGGAATTGGAAACGCTTCTTAAGATGTCCAGTAGTGCTTTTTCGGGCTTTTGCTTAATTCTTTTTTTACGCTTTTCTTTTCTTGCTATTTTTCTTGAGCATTTCTATTCTTCTGCCCCTTTTTGTTCCTTTTTTCGGACTAAAATTCTGGGGTTTTTAACTTTCACAATTTCGGGTCAATGTGGGTTTTTCGAGTTGTCAAACGAAAGAAAAAATTATTCAGCTCAAATTTAGGTTACTAAAGGGATAATTTTTCACAACTTTTTCTTGCCAATATTTTTGGGTGACAAACAAGGGCCTACTTCATTGTCCGAAATACTAATTGCGTTACCATATGCATTTCGAGATTAATTTAATTTAGAGATTTTTAACACGTTTTTCAAGGCAACATCACACACATTTCCCATAACCGGTCAAAGTGGAAGGATTGAGATTCTTGACGACTTATTAAAACAATGAAATGAACATTGAGTTAATAATTTAACTCGGATTGATTTAAAAAAAACTCACAATAATGAAAGGCTCGAATCTCACCGGGTTTGTTAATCTCCACATTTATTCGTTAAGTCGTCTATGTTCCCTCAATTTCCATCTTTGGTCAATTTCAGATTTGTGTACCATGTTTTTACAGTTTGAGACTTCAAACCAAATATTAATGATATTTTTGAAAAATTTGAATTCCATTTTTTATTTATTTTGAAGAAAAATATTTTTGGGTTTTTTCAATTTTTTTTATTTTTATGGAAATTTTGAAGTTTTATAATTTGTTTTTTGGCATTTTGAAAATTTGTGAAGTTTTAGAAATACGCACGCGTTACCCATTGTCCCCAATAAAAAAAAAATGCAGATAAAGAAAATGCAAATAAGAGTGCGATAAATAAAACAAGAAAATATGGGTGCGATAAATAAAACAGTCAAATAAAGAAAATGCAGATTTTTATAGAAAAGGACTGTGGTACATAGCGAAGGAAAGACAACCTACAGTCATTAAAAACAACCCAACCAAAAAGACAACTGGCACAAACACCATACACATGCTTCACTGTGGCGGGGGATTAGATTTACTGGGACAGTTAGGATCATACGGATCATGGAAGAAGCTTGGGGGAGGTCCACCAAAGTTGAGTTCGTACATGTGAGATTGAAGCCTATGCATCATGCTCGTGTTCCTTTGGTATTGCGAGATGAACCCATCAACTTTTCCCTCCAAGGATTTTAGGCGCGCGTCCCTATCATTTTTGGGGAGCTCGTAATCATAATCGTCTTCGTCTTCATAGGACCCCACCTCTTGGTCCCTCATGTCCATATCGGCCACTTCTTCCTCTTCATCTGAGTCCCCTGCAGCAGCTGCTCGTGCGCGTAAGACATCCCTTTGGCACTCACTCTTGGTCCGGGTACCTTTCCTAAAAGGGTTTGGGAGGCGAAAAGAACCAATAGGTGGTGCAATGAGATAATCGGCGAGAATGGATGCAATTAGTCGGGCGTAGGGAAGGGGAGTGATGCCCTTTTCATCCAACGCTACCAAAGTAGCATTGCGGTAATGATATGGGTCAGATTAATGGAGGTGGAGCGGTCAAAGAGGTGGTACACAAGTGTGGCCTGCCTGGGTCGCATTCCTGAATCATTGGAATTTTGAAGAATATTCGTGCACACGATTTGAAATATGAGATGCACTTTTTCGCTCACCCGACCGACCAGAAACACCCCTGTGCCCCAAACTTCCTCGGGTGCTAAACGTTCAATGAGGAGGTATTTTTCAAGTGGCGGGACACGTTGGGGTAGACATAATTGGAGGGATGGGGGACATCTTTTTCAGAGAGATTCTTGGCAAGAGTTTGGATTGAAAATGGGATGCGTTGGCCTCGCACACGGGCTTTAGCGACGAAGTCCCTAGTGCGGACTAGTGTGCCGCAAAACTCTCGGACCTCCTCTGCCCATACTTTGTTGTAGGGTTAATGAAGGAAGTGGTGCCAACCCTTTGGCGTGAAGAGGGTGGTGATGGAATTGGGAACCTTTGACCAATTGATGGTCTGCTCAATTTGGAGGTTACGTGCATGCCCAAAGAAAGCCTCGCATCATCGCGATTCTTGGTCAAAGCGGTAGCCTTGTGGGTTGTTGCTGATGAAGTCGATGGAGTTTTATTTGGTGGGGGAGACATGGAGTGAGGGAGTTGGTGGGAAAAAGTATTTGATAGAGGGAAGAGGGGCGATACCTTGAGAAAGAGGGGTGTGGGAGGGATGGGGGGATTGGGGAGGGGGCTGCACCTAGGGAATAGTCGAAGAAAAAACCAGGGACGGTCCGGACCGAGTGCCCAGGGGCGGTCCGAATCGCATGCATTTTGGTGACATAACTCCTCTCTACTGCATTTATGACTCTCTCATGTTTAATAAAGGCTCTCCCACTAACTTTCAACTAAATGATGGCCCTGATTTATGCTCGATCCCCATTTTCGAATCCCGAGATGGTTCCAATGTGTATGCTTCCTACTACGAATGCACTTCGACACCCTAATAGTGAACCTAACTATCCTATCCTAATTGACACCTAACTAATGTACACAAGAATCACCCCATATGCATCAAGGGTGCGCCGACCTCTCAGTTTCAGCTCACTCGACCTCGTAGACGGGGTTCGATAACCAAATAGTATCGAGATCCTATACACACGCCTCTAGATATGGTTTTAGGCGTTGACAATTGACTTTGAATGTGTTCCCCCCTTTTGGATCATCCAATTCCCTAGTTCCATGGGGAAACATGGTCCTAACAACGAATGGGCCCGTCCAACGGGATCGTAATTTACCCGGGAATAGATGAAGTCGAGAGTTATAGAGGAGTACTTTTTGTTCGGGTTAAAACTCTTTCCGTCAAATAATCCTATCATGCGGGAGTTTCATCCTTTCTTTTGAAATCTTGTCATTCTCATACGCATCATTGTGTATCTCCTCCAACTCTTTCAGTTAAAGCTTGCGAGCTTTACCAAATTTATCCATATCATAATTTAGCCTCTTGATGGCCCAATAAGCTTTGTGCTCCAACTCAACAGGAACATTAAAAGGTTTGACATACACAAAATGGAACAGGGACATTCCAAGTGGGTTCTTATATGCGGTTTGGTAGTCCCATAGGGAATCGTTCAATCTAAGGGACCAATCTTTTCGGTTTGGATTGACGATTTTCTCAAGGATGTTTTTGATCTCACGATTGGCCAACTCGGCCTACCCATTCGTTTGTGGGTGATATGTCGTTCCAACCTTGTGAACGACTCCATACTTTTTCATAAGTTTCTCAAATGGCTTGTTGTAAAAGTGCATGCCATTATCACTGATTCTCGCTTTTGGCGGACCGAAGCGAGAAACTATATGTTTATGTAAGAACTTTATCTCCACTTTATTGTCATTAGTCTTGGTATCTATGGCTTCCACCCACTTAGACACATAGTCTACCACAACTAGGATATAGAGGTATCCAAAGGATGAGGGAAAAGGGCCCATGAAGTCAATACCCCAACAGTCGAAAACCTCAATGATGATAATCGGGGTTAATGGTATCATGTCTCGTCGGGTAATTGCCCTGATCCGGTTACAACTATCGCAAGATTTGCAATAATTATTTACATCTTAGAATATTGTGGGCCAGTACAAACCGCTTTGGAGAATTTTAGCGGCTATCTTTTTCATAGAAAAGTGGCCTCCATATGCTTCCGAATGAAAAAATTGGATGACTTTCGGAATTTCATCATCTGGTATGCATCTTTGGATGATTTTGTCAAAATAATATTTAAAAAGGAATGGATCATCATAGAAAAACATACGCGACCAACTGATGAACCTCTTCTTATCTTGCGGTGTCCAATCGGGAGGAACGGATCCCGTGACAAGATAGTTCATTATATCCGCAAACCAGGGCAAAGAAGAGGTAGTAAAGAGATGCTCATCTGGAAAATAGTCGTCTATGGGTGTAGGATCACTAGGTACGTCAAATAAAATCCGTGATAAATGATCGACGATTATGTTTTCTACTCCTTTTTTTATCTTTGATGAAGAGATTAAAATCTTCCAGGAGTAGGATCCCCCTTATGAGGCGCGAATTTACGTCTTTCCTTACAAGGAGATATTTTAAAGCCGCATGGTCGGTGAAGCAAGTGATGGAGAACCGATAAGATAGGACCAAAACTTGTCAAGAGAGAATACTACTGCTAGCAATTCCTTCTCCGTGGTGGAGTAATTGAGTTGTGGTTTGGTAAGAGTTCGGCTAATGTAGTAGATGACATGAGCCTTGTTGTATTTTCTTTGGCCCAAAACAGCCCCTATTGCATAATCGCTAGCATCATACATAAGCTCGAATGGTAAGGACCAATCCAGATCTTGCATGATGGGAGCAGACACAAGCATGTTTTTTAATTTTTCAAAAGAACTTTGGCATGCTTCCGTCCATTTAAATGGGGTATCCTTCATAAGAAGGTTGGGTAAGGGTCTAGCGATGGCGCTAAAATTCTTAATGAACCTTCTATAAAACCCCGCGTGGCCCAAGAAGGAGCGCACGTCTTTTAGAGATTTAGGTGGGGGTAGGTGAGATATGAGATCTATTTTTTCTCTATCAACCTCAATACCTTTGGATGACACGATGTGGCCAAGAACTATTCCCTCAGTTACCATGAAATGGCATTTTTCCCAATTCAGCACTAAGTTCTTTTCCACACATCGGGCTAGTACTTTCTCAAGATTGGCTAAACATAGGTCGAATGAGGTGCCAAAAACACTAAAGTCGTCCATAAACACCTTTATCCCTCTCTCAACCATGTCACTAAATAAGCTCAACATGCACCTTTGAAAGGTCACCGGTGCATTACACAAGCCGAATGGCATACATTTGTAGGCAAACGTTCCAAAGGGGCAAGTGAAGGTTGTTTTCTCTTGATCAAGTACATCTCCCTCAATTTGGTTATATCCGTAATAACCATCTAAAAAGAAATAATAAGGGTGGCCCACTACTCTTTCAAGCATTTGATCATAAATGGTAAGGGGAAATGGTCTTTCCTAGTTCCCGCATTGAGTTTCCGGTAATCAATGCAAACGCGCCACCCAGTAGTGGTACGTTGGGGAACTAGCTCTCCCTTGGCATTTTCAATCACTATCATACCCGAATTCTTTGGGACGACTTGAATGGGGCTCACTCACTTGCTATTCGATATTGGGTGGATAATCCCTGCATCCAATAATTTTATGATTTCAGTCCTCACCACATCTTTGATTGTGGGGTTTAGCCGTCTTTGCATTTCTCTCGAATTCTTTACATCCTCCTCGAGGTAAATCTTATGGGTGCAAATTAGAGGGCTTATCCCCTTTAGAGATCAACTATAAACCAACCAAAAGCACTTTGTTTCTTCCTCAAAATCTTCAATAGCTTACCCTCCTACTCTTTATAGACAATAATAGGAAATGTCTCACTTTCACCTAGGAAATCATATTTAACATTGGAGGGTAGTTTCTCTAACTCGAGAGCTAGAAATGTGTCGCTAGAGGGAACCATGTGTGCCTCCCTTGGTGGTAACTCTTCTAATCGAGAAACCCAATTAACATCTCTCGCGTCCTTATCTGACGCTCTCTCATCGAGTAAGCCTCTCAAATCCTCTACCTCCCTCTCAAACTCGGTGTAAGCTCCCTCACTCTCATGACTAGAAGCTAGGAAAGCTTCTAAGGCGTCTCCACAGTAATTTTTATCAAAATGTTCTTCTACGATCTCCTCAATTAGGCTCACCTAGTGAAGATCATCTTCTTCCCCTGCTTATTGTGGTATGTTGAAGATGTTCATTTCTAAAGTCATATTCCCAAAAGTGAGTTGCATATGCCCATTTCTAGTATTGATCACTGCATTAGCTGTAGCTAATAATGGGGGTCCAAGGATGATGGGAACATGATTTTTTGAGGCGAATGATATATGTGTCCCAAATGACAAAATCTACCAGGAAGTAGAAAGTGTCCACTTGGACTATCACGTCCTCAACTATACCCATTGGCATCTTCACAGATCGATCCTCTAACTGGAGAGTGATCCTTGTGGTCTTAAGATCACCCATATCAAGTTTCCTATAAATCGAATAGGGGAGGATATTGACACTCGCCCCCAAATCAAGTAAGGCCTTTTCGAAGTTGTTCTCTCCAATGGTGCAGGAAATAGTGGGTACACCGGGATCTTTATATTTAGGTGGGAGATCATTAAGAAGGACTGAGCTCACGTTCTGCACTAGAAACACGTTTTTCTTTACCTTCATTCTCCTCTTGAATGTTAGTAAGTCTTTTATGACTTTTGCATAGGCTGGAATTTGCCTTATTGCATTGAGGAATGGTATGTTCAACTTCACGTTCTTAAGGACTTCTAGCACTTCATCACTTATGGTCCTTTTATGGGTAGGAACTAATCTTTGAGGAAATGGCACAGAGTAGGGAGGTTTTACAACTACCCCGGTCTCACTAGTGTTTTCCTTTTCACTCTCATTCAAGGAGATATCTTCGGCCTCTTTCCTGCCGGGCGAATTCTCCTTGTCTTTTGAAATGTCATGTGGGGGAGGTGATAAATCAACAACTCTCCCACTACGAAAAGTGATTACATCTTGGCAGTGCTCCTGTTGTTCTGTAGAGGTGGAGCTAACACTAGTTTGACCTTGGGGAGGTCTTTGGCCTTAGGCAGGAAACTTTCCCTTCTCTTGGATGCTCAATACGGATTGCATCTTAGAGATGTTCGTATTTTTTTCGGCGAACATGCATTCATATCTAGCATTGTTTTCACCTTGAGAATTTATGAATTGGTTCATTATTTCCTCGAGGTTACTCCGCGGTGGAGTTACATATGGAGCTGGAGGTGGTGGTGCTTGTTGGTATTGAGGAGGTGGTGGAGTTGGGACAACCTGTGAATGTGGGTTCATCGCAGCTTGTGGTTGTCCGTAGTTAAAACTAGGATGGTTTCTCCACAAAGGGTTGTACGAGTTCCCATGCAGGGCATTAAAATTCTCTTGGAATCCTCCTATAGCATCCACGTGCTCGGTGTGCATGGCCTTATAGACAGAAATCTTCGGGCATGCCTTTGTGGAGTGGCCCGCCTCACAAATAGCACACACTTTTTCTTTCGAACCATGCCTGGATCCGGAGATATTTCTCAATTGACTGTCAAACCACTCTTTCATATCTCTCTGAAATTGATCGAATCGACGGTCTATTAAGGTATTGATATCCAATTAATATGGACCGTATGCAGTCTGATTGATAGATGGTTATCTAGGCTGGGTTTGGTTAGGATCATATGTGTCCCATGCTTGAGTAGTCTCTACAACATACTTAAGATAGGCATCACCATTGCATGAGTTTAAATCCAAAAAGGGTATTTCACACATTATTTGCACGAGTTGTTTGGAAGCTACTGTCAACCCATTATGGAAGAAAGATATCACTAGGTGTTTGTCAAAACCATAATGGGGGCATGCGCTTACTAACTCTTGGAAACGTTCCCAACATCTGTCAAAATACTCGTTATTGTGTTGTCGGAATGCTTGGATTTGAGCTTTGGCAGAGTTGGTCTTATGCTGTGGATAGAATTTTAAGATAAACTTAGACTGCATATCTCTCCGGGAAGTGACGGAGTTCAGGGGTAGAGACCATATCCAAGTCTTGTCTTTATCCTTTAAGGAAAAAGTAAAAAGCTTTAGGCGAATGACATCTTGCGTGCAAGCTTGATCACTAAATGTGTTACATGCCTCTTCGAACTCACGAATATGCAGGTATGGTTTCTCCGAATCCATGCCATGAAACATAGGGAGAATATCTATCATCCCATTGCGAAAGTGGAACTGACCAGCATTATACAGAATTAAAATGCAACCAGGGGTGACAGTTCGCTCAGAAAAGAGTAAGTCTTTCATGGGACGATAGGGGAGATCTCCCTCTCCAGTACCAAAACTTGTTGCGTCAGACATCGCACTCGCGCTCTCTTAAAATTTCTCTGTTTACTCACTCAGTATCCTAGATGTGTGACTTGAAGGTTGACTCAGGGTGTAACTACCGACAGAGTGATCAGGAGTAGGAATAGAAACCCAAAATTGTGGTACGCGAGGTGTGTGGGGGATTCATAGTTATACTCAACTATCGAGTTTTCGTGGATTCTGGTTGGAGTTTTGCGAGGAGTCTGAGTATGTTCAGGATTTTGCATTAAAGGCTCTTTGAGAGATGCATTTTTATTTTATTTTTTATTTTTTTTTCAAAGTTTTAGATTGACTCGATCTATGCTAAGTCTACGTACTTCCCCGGAAATAGCGCCAAAAACTTGACGCGACCACAAATATGTCTAGTGTGCATGATATTTAGGCTCAAGTTCAATCATGTCGCTCAAGTAATAATCCGATAAGTCGGGTACCGATCCTCATGGAAAAAGGATTAACGGAGTAGTTACGATGTTGGAAAGACGCGGGTAACTTAACTTTGACTCTAAAAAGAAGAAAAAGGTGAATTGGATTGCGAAACAACTACGACTAGATGCAATTTTGAAAATGAGTAATTAATGAAGCTACGAATAAATGAAGTGAAATTACTCTAATTAAGTGAAGAACTAATGACAAATTTTTTTACCACTAACATATTAAATGAGAATGATAGGTCGGGTTACAATCCCCCACACCCTAGTAATTTATTTCATAGGATACTAGATTTGGAATTAAAAACTTAAATGAATCCGGTCTTTTGTACTCCTAAGTATTACATATATGAAGGATCGTAGCCCGCACAGTATGTAAGCAAAGGATGAATTAAAACTCGGTCTTTAATACTCCTAAGTATTACATATATGAGGGATCGTAGCCCGCACAATATGTAAGCAAAGGATGAATTAAAGCAGTATCGCATTAACCAATACTCCCGTCGCAGTCTTAAGCATCCCGATTACCTAGGGCAAACGAGATCAAAAGTCTTACAACGGTTATACCAGTTATACGACACGATTCACCTAAGATTTTAATTCAAAATTCTATTTCCACTATTGTGAATTACATCGGGTGGGGTTCATGCACCCCAAACCTTAGAAAATTAGCTAGACATAATGAACTTAGAGAAAGACATGGTTTTTAAGGAAGAAAACATTAAATCTAAAGAAACTAGTTGGAAATAAATTTTCAGATTCAAAACCAGTAATTAAACCTAATGAGCAAGAAGAATTAAAGGAAAAGATATTACTTGAATTGCAAAAATTGAAAACTTGAATCCTTACAGCAATGCTTTCATTGAAAACTAGGGTTTTTTACTACAAAAACCCTCTACTCCTTCTTAGCTAACCTAAAAATCTATCTCCTTATATTAGGGAACTAATCTGAATAAATAACTATGAAATTTGCAAGAGTTTTACTTCATTCCATCTCTGAGAAAATTTTTAAAAAATCCAATGCAGTCCGGATCGATCGGGATAGGCGGTCCGGATCGGCCCCTATTTTGAACCAACGTTCCTTAGCTTGAGGCGGTCTGGATCCTTTTTTGGGAAAAAGGTCCGGATCGCACCCCTTTTCCTTACCGCGATTATTTTGAGAGGGCGGTCCGGATCGGTCGCCCAGGGGCGATCCGAATCACCTGGATTTTCCATACAGAGACTTGTTTAGGAGACCAGTTCAGATCCTGTTCGTAGAAAAAGGTCTGAATCGCCTTTTATTTCTATGCAGGGATCTTTCTCTTGATTCTTCTCAACTTTAAATCCTCGTAACTTGTTCACCGTAGCCCGTATTATCTCGCTGTTTCTTCCAATGTTCTTGAAATTGAATTCTCTTCAACTTTCTAGTTGGCTTCGACTCCAAACGAAGGCTACAAATTTACAAAATCGCCCTTTTACCTTCCTCCTTTGACTTTATTCATTGTTTTTTTTTTCATTTTCTTTCTTCCTCAATACTTCAAATGCCTGCCAAACTCATGAGAAATACACGAAACTAGATGTACTTGTTAGACGGAGTTAGTATCAAAGAAATGCGATAATTACACTCATTTTACGTTACCCAAGATACTAAAAGTCTCAAAATTAAGGGGATAAATTCGGAAGAATTTGAGCCTAATCACAACTCCTGACGTCGCTCCGTCCGATCCTAACGCTGCTCAATTCCAAACTGGTTAAGGTCCCACTTAAAAGTAGCCCACCGCAGTTGTTTCTCCTCCCATCTCTGTTCCTGTTGTGACTCGAACGTCGCAAAGCGTGCATCCGTAAATGCAGATGGAACCTCAGCATGCTGCCCCAATGCCTGCTCTACTCCTCGAATTTCCGTCTCCTCATCGTTGACAACTACCCTCTGCCTCTTCTGGACTGTTGGCTCACCCCAGTAATGTACTAAGAACATCCTGATATTTTCCTTGATTAGGAGACCCTTGGGCACCATTATTCTGTCAAACGGATAATCGGGGCATATGGATTGACGACATACCTGCGTGACAATATCGGGCAAGGGAAGGGAAAATTTCCATGCCTTTTCTTTTGATGCTGCAATAATCTGGTCCATGAAGTACTTATGGAGGTTGATGTCTCTCGTTTGATTCAACAAGGCATAGAGGAAGACGACATGCTTGTGACGAACCTCAGAACTGTTATTCGTCACCATCAGACAATGGACATTAATATAGTGCAACAGTCATGGTAAATCCTGCATTGCAGCTGATAGAAACATCTTCTTCATCCATACCTCGCTCGACGCTAGGGACTCGATGAGTGTATCCAAATCAAAGGTGGCCTCGTCTGACAAGATCCCAAAAGGTGTGGGGTCAGCTACATTTTCTATCCATCGGGCTAAATCCTTGCATTGAAAAGTAATTCTCACGCCCCGAACAAAGAACTCAAAAACATTCTTCTCCCTTTTGCACTTTGTTAACAAAGTGTAGAATATTCAGACCAAGTCCTTGGTAACTGTAGTTTGCTTTCCTAAGAAGGAGTCCCATTTGTATCATTTGATAATTCTCAAAGCATCGTAAGGGAGGTCCTCCATTTTCCACGTAAGGTTGTAGGCCAGTGGACGCTTTGAACTGGAAAAATAGGTCTCAGACCATTTATTTTCCTGAGCGCACCGAAATCCATCCACGCCATTCGGGGGCACATAGTGAGAATGATCATACTTTTCGATTTCAGACATTGGCACCTGCAAAATAGAAATTAGTACAATAATGCAGTTGAAAACTAAAATCATAATGGCAAGGTGGGAACCAAGAGAAGAAAAGACATTTTGTGCATCGAAGCATGTGAAAAACATACAAGACTATGTCCCACAAAGAAGTTAAAATCATTGAGGCATTTGTACATATACTTGGTGCACAAAGTAGAAAAATAATGGTTTGGGTAATATTTGAACCAAAAAGGACCCCCCTTTATGGCAATCCCAAGAATAGACAATCATAATTGCCCATGAATGGGGTTCTAACAACAAAAATAGCTAATATGAGCAAAACAGTAGGTATGGTGCACAATGTGAATCAAACCAACACAAACATCCCAAAAAGAAACTAAGAATTATAACAATTTGTGTAAAAAAGGCACTCTCCTTATCAATCATTATCCAAAAATAGAGTGTGAAAAACATGTGTAAGCCAACAAACAAATTCATCACTCCAATATACACAACAAGCAATTATATACAATGGAAGGTGTGTGTGTGAGAGAGAAGATGAGAGGAACATATAATCAACGACAAAATCAAAATTTACAAAGAAATCCACAAACAAAACAACCCTAGAATCATGAAAATCACACTATAATTATCAAATCCAACACTGGAATCAGAAATTAAAGTTAGGAATCGTACCTTAGAAGTTGAATGGGAGTATTGGAAGTGACAATGGGAGAAAGAAAATGGACCTGGGGTTTGTTCTTGGAGGATTTTGGATGGATAGGGAAGAGGAAGACTGTGAGAAATAAGGGAGAAATGAGAAAAAATATCTATTTGGCTCAAATAACTGAGACTATCGATCGACCGCAGTTTTGTGATTGGTTGACCGCATATTCAAATTTTGCCTTGTGGATGAGGCAGTGCGCATTTTAAGTTGGAACCGGTCGATCGTGATTTGCATTTTTACATTGGCTCTTTGGAAGTGGCTTGTGAACTATAATCGGTCGACTGTGGGCATGGTACCGGTCGACCGAGACTCTGTTTTCCACTCCTCTGTTTCCCCTGCTTCTCCAACAGCTCTCCAAATCCAAATAAAAATGGTTCAACACAATAGGGGATGCCTAGGGATGGTTAAAAATGGTATAAAGTCTAGTGCAATTACACACGATTGCCTTGAATTCACTAAGAAGCGAGGAAATCCAAAAGTATAACTCGAGACCTAAGGTGCGACACCCAATGAAGGGCCCACATAGGGGTCCTCAAGAGGAATTTCTGTAAGCTCGGGGTTGAATCCCTCAAGGAATGTCTTAAGCCTCTACCCATTTACCTTAGATAAGGTTTCGGTCCTCGGGTTCAGAATATCTACCGCACCGTGATCGTATACCTATTGTATAACAAATGGTCCATTCCAACGGGATTGTAATTTCCTAGGAACAAGGTGGAGGCGGGAATTATAAAGTAGGACTTTGTGTCCCACCTTAAATTGATTATGCACTATCCTCTTATCGTGAAAGGTTTTGGTTTTGGCCTTGAAAATACGAGAGTTCTCGTATTGGTCATTCCTCAACTCCTCAAGTTCGTTGAATTTGAACTTACGAAGGTCTCTGCCTTCGGTAATGTTAAAATTAAGCTTTTTGATGACCCAATATGCCCGGTGCTCAAGATCTACTAGAAAATGACATGTTTTCCCATATACCAATCGGTAAGGGGACATCCCAAGGTGTGTCTTATAAGCCGTACGATATTCCCAAAGCACGTCGGTTAGCCTATACGACGAATCCTTGGTCAAAGGGTCCACAATTTTCTCAAGGATCCCTTTATCTCCCTATTGGCCAATTCCGTTTGACCGTTGGTTTGTGGGTGATATGTAGTGGAGACCTTATGGGTGACCCCATATTGCGACATCAAGCGACAGAGAATATCATTGCAAAAATGGACGCTTTGGTCGCTAATGAACGCCTTAGGTGTGCCGAATCAAGCCAAGATGTTTTCTTTTAGGAACTTCAACACCACTTTCGCGGTGTTGTTGCTAGTAGGCACAACTTCCACCCATTGGGATACATAGTCGACTGCGAGTAAAATGTATTCAAAATTATTGGACTTAGGGAAAGGACCCATGGAGTCTATTCCCCAATAATTGAAAACTTCGATTACAAGAATAGGGGAAAGGGGAATCATGTTCCTTTTGGTAATCTTCCCAATTGATTGGAAACAGGAATAAGTTTTACAAAGAGCATATGCATCTTTGAATATCGAAGGCCAATAGAAATCGCAATGTAGCACTTTGAGGGCGGTCTTTTGGGAAGAAACATGTCTTCCTCATGCTCCGTTGTGGCAAAAAAAACAAGATACTTGAAATCTCATCATTTGGGACCCACCCTTACGAACAATTTGGTCCGAACAAAGTTTATACATGTATGAGTCATCGATGAAGAATGAACGGGCCACGATCGAAAGTTTTTCCTTGTCCTTGGTCAAAAAGTGCGGAGGATAGGCCTCTGTAACAAGGGTATTCATAATATCTACAAACCATAGGAATGTCAAAACGTCTATGAGTTGCTCATTCGGGAAACACTCTCGGATAGGGATGGGGTTGATATGATCATGATTGAACGTAAGTCGAGAAAGGTGATCTACGACTACGTTTTCCACCCCCTTTTGTCTTTGATTGAGAGTTCGAACTCTTGAAGGAGGAGCACCCAATGAATAAGCCTGCTCTTAGCATCCTTCTTGGAAATGAGGTACTTAAGAGTGGCATGATTAGTGAAGCAGACTATGGGCGTTCCTACCAAAAATCTTAGAATTTATCCAATGCGAACACTATGGCTAGTAATTCCTTCTCCGTAGTGGAGTAGTTCATTTGTGCGCTATCAAGTGTGAAACTAGCATATGATATCACATAAGGTTTCTTATCCCTCTGTTGAGCAAGCACCGCCCCTACGATATAGTCACTTGCATCACACATGAGCTCAAATGGAAGGGTCCAATCGAGATTACATGATGGGGGTCGTGGTCAACATGGTTTTTAATTTATTGAACGATTCTTGGCATGCATCACTCCACAGAAATGGAGCATCTTTGGTAAGAAGGTCACACATGGGGTGTGTAATCAAGATAAAGTCTTGAATAAAACATCGATAAAAACCGACATGGCCAAGAAACGACCTCACATCCTTGAGGTTTTTAGGAGCGGGGAGATTTTTTATGACTTCAATCTTAGCCTTATCGACTTGAATACCATCATCAGAGATGATATGGCCTAAAACTATCCCTTGTGTCACCATAAAGTGACACTTCTCTCAATTGAGAATGAGGTTTTTCTCAATGCACCTAGCTAGCCCTTTTCAAGATTGGCTAGACATCCCTCATAAGTATTACCTAAGACACCGAAATCATCCATGAAGACTTTAACAATGTCTTCAACCATGTCACTAAAGATGCTAACCATGCACTGTTGAAAAGTTGTAGGTGCATTACAAAGCCTAAAAGATATTCTCAGGAAGGTAAAGGTGCCATACGGACACGTGAACGTGGTCTTTTCTTGATCTCTGGGGGCTATTTCAATTTTATTGGACCCCAAACAGCCATCGAGAAAATAATAATACTTATGTACGGCTACCCTTTCGAGAATTTATTCGAGGAAAGGTAGGGGAAAGTGGTATTTCCTCGTGACCGCGTTGAACTTTCTATAATCGATGCAAACGTGGTAGCCGGTTGGAATGCGCGAGGGAAAAAGGTCACCCTCCGCATTCTCAAAAACTATGACACCCAACTTTTTCGGCCTAACTTGGGTCGGGCTCACCCACTCACTATCGGAAATGGGGTAGATTATCCCCACATCCAATAATTGAATCACCTCCGTCATCACCACCTTACTCATAGCCGAATTCAACCGTCTTTGAATTTGACGAGTGGGTTTGGCGTCCTCCTCCAAGTAAATTCTATGAGTGAAAATGGAGGGATTGATACCTTTTAAGTCAGAATGCACCATCTTATAGCACTCTTATGTTTCCTCAACACCTCAAGTAAGGCTTCCTCTTGACAATTGTCAAGTTTCGCCGCTATAATCACTGGAAACGTGTTCTCACCGCCTAGGAAAACATACTTGATCTCCTTTAGCAAGGTTTTGAGCTCGAGTTTGGGCATTGAAACACTCGATGGGAAAGGAAAAGAGTCACGTGGGGGTAGTTTCTCAGAGTGGGATATCCACATCGAGTTTTTGATAACCCCCTCACTTTCATCATGTGTGAGGTCTATTTCACCGCCTCCCTCTATGCTATTACCCTCAATACCTTCATTCACCTCCTTAATGTAATCGAGGGAATTGTACATCTCCATTAACTCCCCATTCAGTGAATAGCAATTCGCATCACGGACATGTTCATAGCCCTTATCGTTGATGAGAAAATCGCTATCCAAGGAGTTAGCAATACACGCCTCTAATGTATCTCGAAAATGAGAGAGGTCAAATATTCTGGATAAGAGTTCCAATGCAAGCCCCCGTTTCAATCTCTTCCTCACTTTTATTAAAAAATTGGGGTTGCTTAAGGAGGTTGAACACGTTGACTTTGATCGTCATATTACCAAATGAGAGTTTCATCACCCCGTTCCTACAGTTGATGTAACCATTAACGGTGGTGAGAAACGATCGCTCGAGAGTCTGCGAACTCCCTTTTGGTATGGGTTGAGTGTCCAAGACGATAAAATCTACTGGGTAGTAGAAAGAATATACTTGGATAATCACGTCCTCCACAACTCCTCTCGGAATCCTAGTCTAACGGTCGACTAGTTGTAAAGTGACGGGAGTCGATTTAATCTCATCGAGCTTCAGTTCAAGATACACAGAATAAGGAAGTAAGTTCACACTTGCCCCCAAAATCTATGAGGGCACGATCAATTATAGTCTCCCCAATTACTCATGAAATGGTGTGTCAATCCGGGTCTTTGAACTTCGGGGATAGCTCATTGGTTATAATGGCACTTGATTGGATGGCCATGTGCGCCTTTGAGCACACATTTTGTCTCCTTTTAACCGTACACAAGTCTTTGATAAACTTGGCATACTTTGGCACGTACTCGATGACCTTGAGGAGGGGAATGTTCATGTTAACTTTCTTGAAAATCTCAAGAAATCCTTCTTCGGAGGCTTCTGTAGCCTTCTCCTTTAGCCTTTGTAGAAATGGGGTTGGTGTGGGAAAAATTGTGTCCTTCTCAACTATAAGCTCCTCTCCCTCTTTGGGGATGCCATCGTCTATGTTAGTGGGAATGTGCAGTTGCACATCCTCTGGGGAAATGGCTTTGACTTTGGATTTAGTGTGAATGGGTGGCTCCGGCAAGGGTCTCACAATGTTGTTATCAACCATTTTTCCGCTCCTAAGGGTGGTAATACCCTTTGCATGATCGGTATGCGATGTGTTCGAGTTGGATCTCTCATTGCCCATTTGTCCCTTGCAGTTGGGTTGAGGTTGCACAGGTAAAAGTGGTCTCACAAACCCTTGGGAGTTTTGGACCAATTGAGCAAGAGAGACTTGCATCTCTTACATCAAACGTGCCATTTGAGAGATGGATTGTTCAAGTTGAGAAACTTTTTGAATAGTGACAAATTGTTCCTCATTGTGCCTTCTCCATGGTAGCAAATAAGAGGCGGGAAGTCCCATGGGCGGACGCTGTAGTGATTAATATGGGGGAGCTTATTGTTAGAATTATGGGGATGGGGATGGGTACGGGCCTGGTAAGCCCGGAGTTGAGGGGATTTGGGAATTGTGGTCCTTCCAACTCATAAGAGGATGTGTCGTCCTCCAGCTTGGATTGTAAGGAGGGTTTTTATGATCGAAAGGATCATTGGAGTATTGCTTTATATATGCCCCTATAGTTCTCTCTTACTCTTATAACTGGCCCTTAATGCTGACACTCTATCGTTGGGTGTCCAATGTTTGTCACAAATAACGCACACGACTTCCTCCACTATGAAAACCTTTTGGACGACTTCCATGGGTGGGGATTGTTGTGTGAGTTTCAACGCATCAATCTTATGAAACAACTGGTCATATTCGGTCTGGGTATCCTGATTTTCCTATAAGATAGACAGATCGTTAGTTTTCCCTCGAGAGGTGGTGTTATCATGAATAGTGCGGTCATATGGGTTCGACGTATTCCGTCCTCGAGAGGTCTTTGAGACAAACTCAAAATGGGCTTCTACTTCCTCGATAATCAACTCTATAAGGCTACCCTGACACATGGTTTCAACTAATGATCTGGTTAAGGGGTTTAGATCCCCTTGAAAAATGGAGATTAATCGCATTTGATCAAAATTGTGTTGCGAGCAAGACCGCTTCAAAGATTTAAAATGTTCCCAAGACTTGTCATATGTATCATGATCGTATTGTTGAAAATTTTATATTTGTTTCATGAGTCCGTTTGTCTTGTGTATGGGAAAGAATTCCTTTAAGAAGAGGTATTGCAATTGTTGCCAATTCCCGATAGAGTTGGGGGTAAGTTTGATCAACCAATGTTTTTCTTTATCTTTAATGGAAAATGAAAAATCTTAAACCGCACAAGTTTGGGTGTGAAATTTTGGTCAGATAAAGTGTTGCACACCTCTTTAAAGTGTCTAATGTGCCGGTAAGGGTTTTCATTGTCCATTCCGTGGAAGGACGGCAACAGGTTGATTATGCCATTTCGAAAATGAAAGGCTCCGTGGTTGAAAGGGAATGTAATACATCCAAGTAAAGAGATGGTACGCGAAGATAATCACCAAATGACTGACACCGGGAACACCACCATGCGGGGGTGCATAGTTATATTCCATAAGAGGCTCAAATGCTTGTACAGAGGGAGGGTACACTATGGAATTATGAAACGGACAGAAAATCTGTCTGGGATGGCGCCGTATTAAGCGTGTAATGATGTTGAGATGATGTCCCAGAGTTATTAAAGAGATTGTTTGAGCCTTCAAAAGAAAATAGTGGTCGGTATTCCCTGGCTAACCCTTGGTTAGAATTGTTGCTCATTAGGATAGAAAATTTATCCTTCAAAACAACACTAGCTCAAACAATTAAATGAAAAGGGTTTATAGACAAAGAACTAAATTAATATAGTCGTTACTAATAATTCCCCGACAACAGCGCTAAAAACTTGAGTCTCTTAGAAAATTGTATAGCGTAAGTGCACACTAATTGCGAGAGTAATAGAAACCCGGTAAGACCGGAGTCGATTTCCACAGGGATTATATGAAGCACCAAAGATATTCTTCTAGCCAAAAATCGATAAACAAGGATAAAAGATAAAAGAAAAGATGATTAATGTATTTAGTGTTGTGATGGAACAAAAAGATCCACACTTACTGGGTGATTTAACTAAAAACTAATAGATGCAAGCGAGATTTATAAAACAAATTTTGAAAGGATTCTTTAACAAAAGGTTGAGGAACATTCCCCCACCTCAGATGATCACAACCCAACTGGTTCTTGCGATTGAATCACAATCAAATGGGAATAAGCTATCGTTCTCAACAATCCCATATGAAGGATGTCACCCCAATAATACAAGATGGAGGTATCGATATATTATCGAATAAATGCGTTAATGTTGGAGTTAAGTCTTAAAAACAACCCTTACGTGATAAGAGAGGTTAAAATCCTATGAAACTAAAATATCAAACCATAAACCCATTTATTGTATTCAAATATTGAACAAAGCAAGAAGTGGAACCATCCAAGGTGGGTTTATGCTCCTAACCTAAGGAAATTAGCTACTCATGACTCTATCTATGCAAACACACACCATTGAGTTAATAACAAGGAGTAAAGCTATGGTGAATGAGAGCATTCAAGACAAAGCCACTATATTAGTTACCCAATAGTGCCAATAGTTAACAAAATGCAACTAAGATGAAATTTGACTTACAATAAATGAAGTAGAAGATGAAAATGAGAAGAAAATATCCCAAGCCCTAGGTGAGAGTAGAGAGACAAAACAAATCTTCTATTTTCTTCTTACACAATTTAATGATCCTTATCTTCTAAAAACAAACCACTCACTATATATATCAAGTGGATAAAACCACCAAACAAGAGTGTTAAAAACTAAACCAAGAAAAGAAACCAAAACCAAGAAAATAAGGGTTTCGCAGAACTGGGGGAGGGGGATTGATCGCGGTTTTGGGACCTGTCGACCATACTCTGATCAAGAGCCAACTGTATCAAATTGTAGGAAAAACTTTCTTTACCGGTCGACCGCTGGTTTGTAGCTGGTCGATCGCACCTAGGAAAACTTAGACTCTTTCCTCTTTTGTTACACACCAAGGAGCCCCGGGGCAAATTGACCATAACTTTGACGTATGGAACCAAATTAACATGCCGTTGAAATGTACATGAAGTTGACTTGGAGAGCTACAACTTTTGTGAAGAGTTCGGGCGCGGAGCTCGAACGTAGAAATGACATAATTACCCCCGAAGTTGCATAATGCGTTGCAACTTCCCCGAAAAGCGCACACTTGCATCGTTTAGCCTTCCAATCCCTACAAAAGCTCAAATAAACCTCGAAAAACATATATATATATCGAAACCAAAGGTTATACAGTACAAGAGCTTAAATTCATGAAATAACGGCCACAATTGTGTGTGCATGCATAAGTAACGGGCGAAAAATATACAATATTTGCGACTAATCATTGGCACACTGACATCCAATTTTTGTTAACATATTGTATCAGATATGGAAATTTTAACCATGATTGAGCAGTCATTCCCAACTTTGATTGAAGGCTTGGGTCGTCTCAGACTCTATAACCCCTATCCAACCCTGGATGAAGAGTTTTATGTCCTCCGGTGTGAACTCGTACTTTGTACGAGAAAGTTCCAAGTTCTTTTTCACATGCAAAAAACATAGCATGGTGTATAAGGAAATATGACCCGTACTGCATTGAGACACAATTATTTTCTATAGAACATAACAGCCTTAGGCAATGCTTCCAGCTCATAAAGACTACGTAAATGCCCCAATGACCAATGGAAATTTGACCATTTCTCCGTCGATAGAAAAACAAAAGGCAATGCAAAATAATTGGCCAGTCGAAGTGACACCAATCATTTCAAATAAGGTCATGTTGTACCGATTGGTCTTGTACGTGCAGTAAATAATGAGGATGGTTGGAAAACACTTCACCAACAAAATCGATGTCGGGTGGGAAAACAAAATGTCCTAAAAAATATTGTACTTTCACATCGTCTATGCCAAAAAACACAATTCTTTTCAAAGAGGACATGCATAAGTTGTCGCTCTGCGTTGCGACCCTACATCTCACATGTTTTCAATCTGTATTTAGCATTGTAAATTGTCCTCGTCTTTGTCGGTGCATGTTGTTTGAATGTTGTAAAAACCTTCTTCATCCTAACACCATTTTCCACTAACTCCTTGAAATTTTTTCATTATTTTCGAATTAATCGATTGATATAAGAGTGACCAACCTATGTCGTTGGCACCTCGTGGTTGTGTACACTGCATACTACTTCCAACTTTAATGACTTCCCATCTATTGGTATTCCTTTCAAATGGAAGGGACAATTGCATTTCTTCATTCCATAGTTTATTTTCCTCTTCTTATCATCACCTTCAACCTTTTTACTCTTCTGTATTTCACTCATATCACAATATAATACGACATGAGGAATTTTCTCAAACATGGGTTTCTCTGACTTCAAAGTAATTATAATGACATTGAGCTTTCTACCTCGTTGTTGGACCCAATCAATCATTGATTTATGAGATGGAAAAATCTGTAAATGAATAAAAAAATAATTAGTTGCCCATTAACAAAATATTGGATATATAAGTGGTAAAATTCATAAATAAATTATTTATACCTCTCTGTGTTGAACGCCACGAAATGATCCAGCTCAAAGGGTTTGGAATTCTCTTTAGTGGTTGATACATACTATCATAAATAACCAAATAATGTTAAGCTTGTAGGAAATAATAACTTAGGTAATTAAACTCGTGAATTATGGTTGTTACGATTTCCAAATCAGGGAACTCATCACATAAGTTTGGACCTCTCATATCCTATCATGATTATGGTTCTTACGATTACCCTCTTTTGGTGAAGAATGGTAAGTAAGGTAGATGCTCGTGCAATCATTAGTAGTTTCTGACTATTATAGGCCCCATTGCTAAAACTAGCACTAGGGACACACATATTGTTAATGTCCCGCTAGAATGTTGCATTGAGAAGTGCCTCATCAAACTGGACATAATTTTCATACATAAAATAAATAATAAACCTCAAATTTTGTACAACACATGATAAAAATTACTAAAATAATGGTGGCCGTAGTTCAATCACGGTGACTTGGTGCCATGAGTTTGGGTTAACCACGACTATAAGTTTCCATAGTAAATGACCACCCACGATAATAAGACACCATGGTAATTTACATTGTCACCATAAGGACACCACGTCCACTTGTCACCATGTTGAATAAACGATAACTTCGGGACGTTACAAATGAGAAATCACGATTACAAGTGCCCGTGGTGTTTTTTGGCCCTTCCCCCTTCTCATAGAAACTAGACACCATAGGAACTCATCACTTACGATTTTCGTCATCATAACTGCAGCTTCCAGAAACCCTTTTTGTCACGTATGTATTTTTTTATTTTTTTTATTAACAAGGTCGAAAAAATACCTCAATCGAATCTAGTGAGCATTAAAGGTTGGTTTCTTAATGTTCTCCTTTATTTATGGGTTTTTGAGATCCCATTGATGATAACTAGGGTTTTACCTTACAAAAAATGTTCAAAAAAATCAAGAAACTAAGAAAAATACAAGATGTAACAATAAAGGTGGATGTTAGTGGCTAAACAAAAGAGTGGCGATGGTGTTGATGTATAAAAATGGCCGACCGCATTTTTATAACCACATATTAAAAGAAGATAAGCAAGCCAAACAAACACACAACAAACAAGTTTTTAAAGTCGTTCAGCTATGAGAAAAGCCTACGTTCATTGTTGGTATTATTTATGGGGATCACAATATATCTCGGTATGGTGGTGTGATTGTGCTTTATTGAATTCTCCCTTTAATCTAATAGAGATCATGTATTTGTAGTGGTTAGGAATCTAAGCGATGGAATGCCTTTATATATTCAGGCATTTACATTTGTATACAATAAACATGACGTTGATATTTATTAGTACATTTACAATAACAGTTAGCGACTCCACACAAATGGCTTTTGATATTATTGATGGTTATATTCTTTAGGTTGGTTATCTGGTTGGCCGACCAACTGTCTCGGGAGATGACCAAGTAAGTAAGTACTATGAAGATCGCTACGTAAGAGAACAAGTGTCCATTTCTCATTGGTCCACGTAGATGAATAATTTTTACATACAATAGGTGGTGTGGTAGTTTTGACCATGGGTTGAGATTTAATAGAATGGTGATTCGTTTTGATGTGTGAATATCAAAAGTTTATTTTTAGTTTAAGAGAAAAATTGTTATAAAATTATATAGTTACTTTTTATGTTTTGCAGTAAAAATTTATTTTAGTTGTTATATGATGTTTGAAATAATTTTTAAAGTGTAAATATCAGCACGGCCAACTTACAGCTTTTAACATCTTATATAAGTTCAACGATGTTAAGACATGGAGACAATTTAGAGATATAGAGTATTTTATTTCTCAGTTGTATTGGGTGTATTAGTACAAAATCATATGAGGATCCTCCTATTTATAGGACTTAGTGAGATATCCCAAAAGATAAAAAAGTGAGTGGACATCCACCCAAAAATTCAGAAGTCACATGATTTAACACTCCCCCTTGGATGTACACCATATTCACCATTCAATGATTGTTGCCTCATTAAAACCTTACTAAGGAAAAATCCAGTGTAAAAAAACCAAAGTGGAGGTAAAAGAGTACAACCATTGTTATCATTAAATTGGATTTGGACGTGCATAATATTGCCTCATTAACAGCTTTAATAGAAAAACCCAATGAAAAAAACCTAGTTAAAGGAAAAAGAGTACGACACACTTATGTCCTAAAAGAGCATGTTTTTTTATTCTCCCCCTCAAAATGATCTCCCCCTGATTTTCATATCTCAAATTGGCTATTGAAGAAGTCTCTGTGCCAATCCCATGCATAAGTTTCTGGAACGTTGCTTTTGGAATTGACTTGGTAAACAGATCAACTAGGTTTTCAGTTGAACTCGCTTGCTTGACTTTGATTTCATTTTTCTTTTGAAGCTCATGAGTGAAGAAAAACTTTGGGGAAATGTGCTTAGTTCTATCTCCTTTGATGAAGCCTTTCTGAATTGGGGCTATGCATACTGCATTATCTTCATATATAATACTGAGAACATATATAATGGAAGACAGTTGATAAGAACTACGAACATGATGAATTAAATACCCCATCCATACATATTAAAGACTTGATTTATGAAGTGATAAAATTTGAAAGTGGTTAGAGGAAGTATCTACTAAAGTTTGTTTAGTAGAGTGCCAAGAAATAACAGTATTTCCACTAAGAAATACATAACCTGTCTGTGATCGACCCTTATGAGGATCAGAGAGGTATCCAATCTGCATAACCTACTAACTCATAACCATTAGAATGATTAGAATAGTATAAGCCCATGTCAGTGGTTCCTCGTAGAAATCTTAGGATATGCTTACTACCAATCCAATGCCTTTTTGTTGGTTCAGAATTATATCTGGCAAGCAAGTTGGCTCAGAATGAAATATTCAATCTAGTACATTGTGCCAAGTGTAATTATGCACCAATTGCACTTAAATAGGGTACTTCTGAACCCAATATTTCCTCATTGTCTTCTTTAGAATGGTATGGATCTTTTTTTATATTTAAAGACCGGATGGCCACTACACCAAAAACACCAATCTGGCACGCTTGCACAAGGGAAATTTGGCACGGTTCTAAACCGTGCTAGAATTCAGCATGGTTTTGTTAAAATCTGGCGCGGTTCAAAATCGTTCCAGAATCTGGCACAGTTTTAAAGAGTGCCAAAACTATGCCAAATTTGGAAAGGTTAACTAGAAGACCAAATATTCATAATGATTCGATTTCATTTGGATCCAGGTAACTTTTCAACCCCTATCATTCTCCCGCTCACTCTCCGCAATGAGCAACTCTCTCTCACATAAAACCTGATATCCATCTCTCTCTCCCAAGACCGGATGGTGGAGAAGCCATCAGTGACCAAAGACAAGAGTAGACTAACGAAGTGGATGATTCACAATTTTTTTTCTCTCTCATCGATTCCTTCAGAGGTAATTCTCATCTCACTTTGGTATTTCGATCTATTCAACTTCTATCTATCATAAAGTTTGAACCCAATAAAACTGGTTTTTGCTTCTGAGACTAAAATATTGCTTTGAGTTATTTTACTGTGAAATTATGGGTATATGCATTCATGTTAATGATATTAATAATCACGTTTCTAGGTATTTTATTACTTAAACTTCAGTATTTATGATTTGAGTTAATATATTCATGTTTATGATAGTAATATGCATTCATGTTAAAATGGAAAAGCATCCCACGATCATTGCCACTGGTTGATTCCATTCCTCATGAATGGCTGATAAGAATTGCAATCGGAGTGATGAGGGTTCATGCTTTATGTTCTAAAGAATGCGTAAGTTTTCTTATTATATGTACTACATTTTGATTTTTAATGTTTCCTATTGATGTTTCGGTAAAATTATAGATCAAATGATGAGTTTTAATAAATTTATTTTTCCTTTTTCTATTTTCAGCCGTTTTAGGTTGCACACCAATTGTTTGGTAAAATGCCCTAGTAAGCATTCTAATTTCTTCGCTTACATTGCATATTATATATGTCATTTTCCTATTGCTGAGTTGCACGCATTAACTTATGCACGAAGGTAAAATCTCTGAATCTAAAATGGCTATAAAAACATTATTTAGAAAACAAAGAGTTGATGAGGTTATGGATGATTTAACTGTTGTGGCGCAAGGGTCTTGTGAACCTGAAGTTCGGCGGCCTTATATTTTTAGTGTCACAGTGGGAATTGGTTCTTGTATTATTTACATAAAATTAGGCTCACATTGGTTGAGATGATTAACAACTTATCTAATATATAGTTATTTTCAGTATCACTTTGATGGGCCAGTATTGGGCGAAATTTCCGCAGAAGCTGATGGAAGTGCAAAATTAATCGTTTTGGATAGTGCTCTGGGTGAAAAAAAAATTCTTTTAAATTAAAAACTTATTTTAACTTATTTTAACTTACTACCACAACCTCCACCATCATCACCACCACTGTTGTCACCATTACTATACCATTGCATCACCGCCACCATGACAACCATGGTGAGATCGCAATGGGGTCGTTTTTTTGGAAAAAAGAGATGAATGGACTTTAATTTCAATACTTGAAAGATTATTTTTATTTTCTACAGTTCTCCATGGAAAATAAAAGATGAAAATGGAAATAGAAAAATGATAAATGTTTTCCACAACTAAAGAGGCCCTTACACACCATAAAATTCTCACTTTCTCCCATTTATTTAACTGAATTATTCTTTCAAATCCCCCAATCAATAAATGGGACTTTAAGTAGGAATCTAAGATCTGTGAGGACTAGGAGTCTACTCCCTAGAGTGTGAGCCTACTTTTTCTTATTCTGTCTTTATGTTTTAGTCGGCCAACACTTGCACCAAACCCTCTGTTTATTATTTTTTTTTCTTAAATCAGTATTGTAGTTTCTAGTTAACTTTTCATAGGAAGTTTTTTTTATCCTGTATATACAAATTTATTGAGCAACAATTCTAGATACACATTAACTTCACGGAGAGTTATTTTATAGAAACGGTTCATGAATTAAATATCTACAATTACTTACAACATTATTACTGTAATATCAGTTGTTAAATAACCTTTCTCAAGTCTCTGTGTGTCTGACAAATTATTTGCCAACGGAGATGTCTGATTATCCGTAGAAAAGATGGTGGTTCTTTGGTTAAGTTAATACAATAAAATCTTTTCCAACAATTATTATAAAAAGGCATATCCAGAGCATTTACCATTTGCTCATAGTGATTTTTAATGGTCGCATTATTAGATATGTGCAGTATACATCATTGTTTGAATGTTGTGTTGTTTGAATTAGCTGATAGGGGAGTTAAGAGACTTATTGATGGATAATTTTCCCTATGCTGACAGGGTAAGGATACTAATTGGGTTGAAATTGAGCTTGAGCACCCACAACCATTCGAGAATGATTGAGTTGGAGTTTTTTCTTCTGCAAATTTCAAGTAAGTTCTCTCTTCATGGCCCCATGAGCTTCTAGCTATTTTGTATATTCAAAATATTATTCGAAGGAGTAGGAGTTTTCTACATAACTTATTCAATGATTACTTTCTCTCTCCTGTTCTTTTCACCTATGAAATTTTCTTACTATTGTTGTTTTGGGAAAATAATCATACTCATGGATAACTGTGTACTCCCTTAGGATCATTAATAAATGAATTTATTGAATATTATAGTGCGTCAACCTATTACCTGGAAAATGATCCTAAAGAACAGACTCCATACATATTCTCAACCCCAACTAAGGTGTGTATACTTAAAATCTACATTAATATTCAACATTACAAACCAATATCATAGTGTGTGAAACAGTTTTTTTGCAGTGCAAGTATGAAAATTATTCCAATTATGAAGAAGAATTTTAATGATACTCTCGTTCTCCTTTTCGATGATATCGTCACTTCGACAAATTACACACTTGGTTATTGGTGGAAATTTTAAGTTATATATCATTTGCGAATTCTAAAGCATCACTTTATCCGCGCCTTGCTCTAGGGAAGTATTGGAATGAAGTACATTTATCTTAATTAATGGTTCTGCATATTCTTTTTTCTTAAGACATTCTATTCTTGTTCCACCGGCTGGCTTGAAACAAAGCTCAAAATGGATCCTTGTTCTTCAAGTAATTATGATACTTTCGATAGAAGTTTGGTTCACTAGTGACGTTATAAAATGCAAAAAAATGTACTTATTATGTTCTACTATTATATAAAAATTTGTCATAGTTGGAAATTCTAACTCATACAGACCCCAAAGTCCAACATCATTATCTTTTTCTACTTTCTCCTTATTCCATGTCTATGAAGATGACAGAAACATGGAAAAGTGGCTATAAACATAGATGAAGCCATGCCTTTTGTTGAGTGGCCATAAAGATTGACTTTTCATCGAAACAACATGTGTGGTATCATCGATTCATTTTCATCTGCCCATAATTCCGCTCGAATATTTTGACTGTGTTATGCTTTCAAAAGTAATAACTGGTAGTCGAACTTGGCTTGTAATATACATTCATATCACATATCCGTATATGGTGTTATGTGAAAAAAGTAATGGAAAAATACCATTACGGCATACATCTTACAAATGTTTAAAATTGTGACAATTTCATTATGTTAGTCGTGATGTTCCTTTCTTCTTTCGAGTCCAAGAAGCGTCAATCTTCTAGGATCATAGTAGAGATTGAACATGAGCTCTAATAACTTAATAGAATTTTTAGGGTAAAATGCTAATGATCATGCAAACTACCAGTTCTAGTTGTAAATACCTCTTTGTGTTACAAATACCCCCTAAACTATAAATACCCCCTCATGTGTTTGCTAAAAAGTGTCGGCTAAAAATACTTTTTGTGACACATAAGGGTGCAAACAATAGGAATAGTTCAAGGATTTGTTTGTTAAATTAATAGTTTTGGGACCAATGTAACTCGTAGGAGAAAGATTCGATTTTGGAGAACTTGAAATTTATGGCCACCTCATGAGCTCATTCATCCAAAGTTTTTGTAAACTTTCCTTACTCTATGTTGATTTGAAGTTGAGCCGATAGAATTTTGTAATTGGAGAATCATGTATTATATCTTTTGTTAGTATCTTTTTTTGTATAGTATCTAGAGAAAATCTCGTCCTCTTTCTTTGTAGTCATTTTGCTAATTTCGATAAAATAGAAAGAGGGTATTATTATGTACAATTGTAAAAAAAAAACAGTGTACTTTCTGTAATTTACCCAAAGAAATCCTTAATTTTTTTTTGTCATTTTTACTTCTTTGTCGATTAATTACTTTATATTTTGTTTCAATGGAATCATATTATCCTATTTATTGATTTTTTGTGATCCATCATTAAAATTATAGATGAGTCTAATCCTGATTTGATGAGAATGGCCATAGAGAGCATGAAAAATGTGAGGCCTGAAGACTTGAAAAATGCAGCAGAACAGTTAAAACATACGCGTCCAGATGAGATGGATGAGATTGGTGAAAAAATGGCTAATGCGAGTCCTGAAGAGATAGCTGATATGCTGGTGAAAAAATGGCTAATGCGAATCCTGAAGAGATAGCTGATATGCGTGCCTGAGCATATGCACAGATCATGTATGAAATGAATGCAGGCCAGATGCTAAAGAAGCAGTTACTTATTAGACAACTAGTATACATATAGGAGCATGTTTTAAAAAATTAAAGGTGAAATCAGTATGTGTGATCATCTAAGCGCGACCTATCGATAATTCTTGTTTACCTATACTAAGCATGTGTGATCATCTAAGTATTATATATCTTCTCCCCCAATTACACGTTTCCTTTATTGAGGTTCATTTAACTAGTCAGATTTTGAATTTGCTGTTTTCATACAATGTTATATGGTTATTTATCATTTTAGTTTATAACTACGAGATTCTTATGTGAAGATACTGAAAGAAGAAGTACGAGACTTGTTAGATCCGAATAATGTTAACAAATCGGAGACAACAAATGGGCACTTATCATCTAGGAGACCAAAAATGACTTGGTTGGAAAGAACCAATTAATTATGGAAGGGATAGCAGACGTCGAAAGGGCAGCGGCAAAAGAAGGAGGTAAAAGCCAGGGATCTCATTTTGCCAAGTCCCTTGCTTCGATCTTAGAGACATGCATAAGATCATTCCTCTGGTAATCTTCTTGTTAGGCTGAGATAATCAAAGGAAGTTGTTGTAGATGCTGAGGTTATTATATACATATATCAACACATAACTGTTTTATTCTTGTTCTACTTTCTCTTGTCATTTTTTTTTTGTAATTATGAGCATAAATTTATTTCCCTCAATTATGATCCAAGTCAAAATGATCCTTAATTATATTGCACACATTTATACGGGAAGACTTAGATTAATCATTGCATAAAATTGGTTTTTAAGACTTAGGCTTAAAAATACATCGTTAGAGAGTGAAAACCCAAACTAATCCCCAAATGGCCTCGTAAGAGGCATGAACACCTCACACGGGACCAATGTAACTCGTAGGAACTGACAGCGTAGTCACGGGTCTCCCGATTTGAGAATATGATGATAATTTGAAAATATCTAGATTAGGATTAAAAATAAGCGATTAAAGGGTGAAAACCCAAATCCGCCCCCAAACGGCCCTGTAAGAGGCACTAACACCTCGCACGGGACCAATGTAACTCGTATAAACTGACTACATAATCACAGGTCTCCTGGTTTGAGAATATGATGATAATATTAAAATATCTAGATATAACTTAGAAACAAGACCTTAAAGGGTGAAAACCCAAATTCGTCCCATAAGAGGCACTAACACTTTGTATGAGACTAATGTAACTTGTATGAACGGATCATGTAGTCACGGGTCTCCCAGTTTGAGAGTATGACGATAATTTGAAATATCTAGATTAAACTTAAAAATAAGTCGTTAAATGGTGAAAATCAAACCTACCCCCAGACGACCCCGTAAGAGGCACTAAGACCTCATATGAAACTAATGTAACTCGTATGAACTGACCACGTAGGCACGGGTCTCTCGGTTTGAGAGTATGATGATAATTTGAAAATATTTGTATTACGCTTGAAAATAAGTCGTTAAAGGGTGAAAACCCAAAATAGCCTCCAAACGGCCCTGTAAGAGGCACTAACACCTCGTGTAGGGCCATTGTAACTTGTAGGAACTGACTGCGTAGTCACGGGTCTCCCAGTTTGAGAGTAAGACGATAATTTGAAAATATACATATTACGCTTCAAAAGCAAGACGTTAAATGGTGAAAACCCAAATCAACCCCAAACACCCCCGTAAGAGGACCTAACACCTCGCACAAGACCAATGTAACTTGTAGGAACCAACAGCATAGTCACGGGTCTCCCGTGAAACGCGGTGATGATGGTTCAAATGCTCAAATTACAAATTTTAATTTCTTTCTCAAATTAAAATTAAACAAAGTGAAATTAACTTAAACACACACACAACTTAAATTTCACTTAAACTAATTGAATTTAACCCAAGTCCTAGAATTTTGCCTAAGTCATATTTTTCATTTTTACAAAATTAGGCCAAACCAATTTTATCAAATTAAATTAAATGACTTGAATTAAATTAACTAAACATTACCCAATATTAAATATAGCACCAAATTAAACATGTAGTGATTAAAACCAAATTTTATCTTTAATTACCTAAGCATGGGTTCTAGGTGAGTTTAGCAAGATAAAATAAACAATAAATCACCACGTCGCGATGTACGAGGAAAAACCCACAACGAGAAAAAAAACTCGGACGGCCCTAGACTCACACTAAGTACGGAATTTACAAATACAAGCAAGATGACTTATAACACACGACTCGATCCCTCTCAAGCCCTGACGTGTCTTCTTGTATCAACCTCTGCCTAGCGAATAACCACGGAGCTCCACCGCGGTCTCGAAATCTTCCGATCGGACTTTATATGGTCACCGTCACCCTAACTAGGAGATTTTCTCCACGTGGGTAAATCAACGCAAACATCTTCTTCTTTGTGGGATGTAGAAGCAAACCCAAATGTCTCTTCAAACGGTAGAGATGAAAAACCGGTGCCAACTCCAAGCAATGTATATATGTATGGAAGCTTGGATAAAACAATATGGGTGTAAACAAAGTGTTAAAAGGGTTTTTCTTTGAAAAATGAACACTTAAACTTGAACTTTTTCTTAGGAAAGATAAACTCTCAAAACTCTCTCGAGTAGATGTAGAATGGTGAAAAATTTAACTTTCCAAAATTGATTCCCGCACTTAGATAATCAGTCAAAAGTTAGTGGGGAGAGATAGTGGGAAAGTGGGTGAAAACGGTCAAAAACTGCCATTTAACTGTTTTCGCCAAATCTCGTCCGAACGAGATTTATCGTTCGAACGAAGTCTCGTTCGAAAGGCCTTCTAACGACATTCTAACGAAGGTCTTGTGTATTTAAAAATGAACTCGTTAGAAATCTCGTTGGAAATCTTGTTCGAACGACATTTCGAACGAAGTTATAGAGGCCAAACTGGGAACTCGTTGGCAAACACGTTCGAACAACATTTGGTTCGAACGAAAAACTCATTCGAACGACATATCAAACGAACTTCCAGAAAGTTGAAATTTTTTATTTTTAGCCCAGAAACTTTATAAACTTTATTTAAACTTTTAATTAAATCTTTTTGAAAATAAACAACAGTTTTATTAAAACCTACACCCATTTTACTGTTCCAAGCTCCTATATATATATATGTAATGCATTCATACCTTGGGAGCATGGAACCACTATTGATGACGTAGAAACGAGGCACTTAAACTCGGAAATTTGAAGAAGCTTTATATTCTTGGCCGCTACTGTGACACCCCGACTAATTAAATACCGGGTAGCTACTCCTTTATTAAATTAATACAAAAAGGCAAGTTGGTTCAGTTCATAGCATCACTGTCGAAAACATTTTATTAATTACTAGACACCTAATATTTAAAAAGTGAGTTGTCAATTTTAATTAAATTCGATTAACATGCAATAAGTAAATTATGAAATGCTAACACAAGCACCACAACACAAAGACAATAGAGTAACCATAAAATAGTAATGAGTCTGGAGGAATATTCCTCACACAATCCAAATGCTGAAATAAACAAGTACCAAGTCTGTATCACTAAATTAATTACAACCCAAATTCTTGAAATAACTGAATTATATAAAGTGTCTCTAAAAGGAATTAGGGCGACATGCCCAGCAGATGAGAAAAGCTGATAATATGGAGTCAAGATCGAAAGTGGAGGCGTCTACTGTCAAAGTCATGTAACTTCCACGGCAGCTACAGTCCGTCACCTGAATGGAAATCTGATGCGTGGTGTCCTTGTGGATGGGCACCTAAAAGGTTTTTACAAAAAATATATTTGAAAGCAAACGGGTCAGAGCCCGATTGTGGAAAACAGTTTAAAATATAGCAAGTGTTTTAATGACATTAAAATAATGAATGCAAAATACATGTTAGGACGTGCTCTCACATGAAATACTCACCTCTCGACTATTTGTGCACTCCTAACGCACCCGTACCCATTCTAGTGATTCTCATATCTAACTAGTCCAAAATAAATTCTAGCATTTCTATACGATTAACGCTTTGATTCCAACATCATTAATAAACTAGAGAGCTTTACATTAATTCTCGATTTCCCAATTATTAGCAATACTAATTTACTAGAGATCTTCCATTTTATCTTTACAGAACGTTGCTATAATTATACTCACAATTAAACATGACAGTTCATTTCAATTAACAGTATATTATCCTCATCATAAATATACATTACTAGCACCCCGAGACTAAGTTGCGGTGCACACATACTCTGCTATCCAATCCCGGTACATCACGTACATAAGGACCACGCATTCCGAATCTCTCAGGAATCGTATTCAAATAACAACATTCACACAAAATGGAGGCGAACATAGTTCACAGCACATGGGTCACACACATACCTACGCTCCCATGATCAGCAGACTTATTAACTTCTCAGTAAGTGCTTCTCTAACCTATGCCCTCGAGGTACCAATCTAAATCCACCCGTAGGCATACAAAGATTAGATGGCCCTAATCGAACACAAACCTCCCATGATAGCAAGTACGGTAGGTATGTTATACACATAAAACCACATATACTAAGCATTCGCACATCTTAGATATCTCGTATTATTTATATAGGTATACTTCTCGTTCTTATAACATCATTTAATGTTATACGATCACAAGTCCCCGATTTGTATATTAACGTTATCAACCCTTCTCACGTCATAATTAGGTACTCGTTTCCTACTCCATAATTGACATCCGATTTTATTATAAGGTTCTAAGTTTTACTCCTCAACGTACCCCAATTCTCACAATTATACCCACTAATCAATAAGGGAAGGTTAATACTCCAATTAAATAAGTCTATGGAACGTTTGAAATGAAATCAGACCAAAAAGGCCATTATGTCAACTCGTTAGAAGACTCGTTCGGACGAGGTCGTTCGAAAGAGTTCGTTCGAACGAAAGGCTTCAAACGAACTACCAACTCGTTAGAAGGGATACTGTCATCTCGTTCAAACGAGGTCGTTCGAACGACCTGGGCAGGTCTTCTAATGAGATGGCAGTTTGAGCCCAGAAATTCTCTACTTCATTTTTCTCCATTTTTCTCTTTTCTAAACTCATCCTAAGATCATCCCAATAGTATTTTAACGTTATTAAACTACTCTAAGTCCTCTTAGGTCACTCTTTAACATATATTTGGGGTCAATGCTTCCTAAATTAACATATATTCATCAAAATTTCCCAAATCTTGTCCCAAACCCTATAAATATGGACCCAGAATATAATGTCTACAATTACTCTTTATAAATCCATTTATACATCATCAAAAGATACATTTCGTATATGAAATTCATCCGATAACCTTCTACATGCAATCCCTATATCATATTATGAATTCTACCTCAAATTTCATGGGTTTTTCATCAAACTTCCAAAATAAGACAGATATTCAATTCTAAGCATGGAAGAAACATTCGCTTGAAATTAATGTAATTAAACCACTTGCCTTCGATGTTCTAATTTGATGTTGAAGAATTGAATGTTGATTCTCCTCCCTCTCTCTATAAATTTCTTCCAAAGATGGTTATGGTGGCTAGGGTTTCCTTTTTGGAACTTCTTCCAACTCCCCCCTATAACTCCCGTAGCCCTCTAACTTCCCAAATGATGATAATGGCTTAGTGGGTTCTTTTCTAATATAAAAATATCCTCTAAAATTCGTGGGTTTTAATTCCCCTATTTTTAAAATTACCAAACTACCCTTTTGGGTTGTCGGTGTGGCCTAAAAATGCCGCGGGACCCAAACTGAACCCCCGACTAGTATTTTCTGACTATTTCAAACCTTACGGACACGTTGATGCACTCAAAATGACCATTCGGTTTATAAAAATAAAATTTACTTTTTAATTCAATTAATTACGTTCCTGACGCGACTGACACGCGCGTCCCAATTAAATTTTCCAAATTGTCGTATATCTACCTCATGACAATTTAGATATCATCAATACCAATGTATTACCATATATACTCGGAAATAATAAATTTTTAACATCATAATCAAATACCAACTCACATCTCGTTAGTATTTATACTCGGATTAATTTCCAATTAGTTCTCATTTAATTCATTTAATCCCTTAAATAAATGTCGATAAAATTATGGGGTATTACATACTTCCCCCCTAATAAAAGAATTTCGTCCCGAAATTTGGAATTAAAGAGTACCTGGTAAAAATAGCTCTGGATAGCGCTCGCGTATCTCATCCTCGCGCTCCCATGTGGACTCTTCGGCATTATGATGCCGCCACTGAACACGTACTAATGGTACTATCTTTGACCTCAGTTTTCGCTCGCTTTGGTCCAAAATAGCAATTGGTCCCTCCTCGTAGGAACTATCAGGTTGAAGATCGATGTCCTCTAAAGAAATGTGGGTGTGGGCCAAATCATCCCTAAGGTATTTCCTTATCGAGGAAATATGGAACACATCATGAATCCTATGCAAGTGCTCCGGTAACCCAAGTCTATACGCAACTTGTCCAATCCCCTCGATAATAGGGAATGGCCCCACATACCTTGGTGCCAGTTTCCCCTTCTTCCCAAAACGCATAATCCCCTTCATAGGAGATACTCTGAGTAACACTTGGTCCCCCACTTTGAATTCTCTGAAGAACCTCTTCGCATCAGAATAACTCTTCTGTCGATCCTGAGCTACCCGAATGCGACTCCATATCAACTCTATCCTTGCTAAAGTGTTCTGAATCACGTCCGGTCCAAGGAGTTTGTTATCCCCCACCTCTAACCTACATGCTGGGGAACGATAAGGTCTACCGTACAACACCTCAAATGGAGCCATGCCAATGGTGAAATGGTAGGAGTTATTATAAGCAAACTCCACCAGTGGAATGTACTGCTCCCATCCACCTCCAAAGTCTAGGATGTACATACGCAACATGTCCTCCAACGTCTGATTTTTCGGCTCGATTTACCCATTCATCTGCGGGTGATAAGTCATACTCAGCCGCAACTCCGTACCCATGGCCTCCTGAAAACTCTCCCAAAATCGTGAAACAAATATCTTGTCTCGGTCAGACACGATATTTAGAGGTACCCCGTGAAGTCTAACTATTTCCGCAATGAAGAGCTGGGCATACTGTCCCGTAGTGTAGTCGGTCCTCACGCGTAGAAAATGAGCAACTTTGGTCAACCTATCCACAATTACCTAAATGGATTCGTGACCCCTCTGCGATGTAGGTAACCCCGTGATAAAGTCCATGTAGATGCTCTCCCATATCCACGCCGGAACCTCTAATGGCTGTAGAAGTCCTGCCAATTTCTAATGGTCCACCTTTACTAGCTAACAAGTGACACATTTGGAAGCAAACACGATGATATCTCTCTTCATCCCGCTCCACCAATACTGTCGTCTCATGTCTTGGTACATCTTATCCCCACCAGGGTGTACCGAGAACCGTGAGCCGTGCGACTCCGTCTTTACCTCGTGTCGTAAGTCCTCCCCTTCCAGAACTACCAGTCTCCCATTGAAGTGTAATCCCCCATCTGAGCCAACGGTATAGGGCTCAGCTCCCTCTGCTAGTAATCAAACTATATGCTCCTGACAGAACGAGTCATTTTCCTGGCCTTTACCACCCTCGTAACAATCTGAGGTGTAATAGTCATCACAGACATGAACGATCGGGCCACTATATCCTAGTGTCCCAACTCCTTACACTTAGCTTTCCACACCTCGGCCACCTCATCTACTGGCCTACGACTCAACGCGTCTGCTACCACATTAGCCTTCCCCGGGTGATATTGGATATCAAACTGATAATCCTTCACAAACTCAAGCCACCGTCGTTGACGCATATTCAGTTACTTCTGCGTGAAGAGGTATTGTAAAGACCTGTGGTCCATGAACAACCGAAATTTCTCCCCCAGAAGATAGTGTCTCCAAATTCGAAGAGCGAATACGACTGCCGCTAACTCCAAGTCGTGGGTGGGGTAATTCCTCTCATGAGGTTTAAGCTTATGGGAAGCATAAGCTATGGCCTGACTCTCCTGTTGCAGCACACCTACGAGTCCTTGTAAGGACGCATCGGTGTAGACTAGATACTCAACTCCCAGTTTGGACAATACTAACACAGGCACTGAGGTCAACTTGTCCTTCAACGCATTGAATGCCAACTGACAGGCATCGCTCCAGATGAAAGCCACACCCTTGCGACTCAGATGTGTCAAAGGACCCTCTATCTTTGAGAAACCTGGAATAAACCTCCTGTAGTATCCTGCCAGGCCCAAGAAACTACGGATCTCAGTCGGTGTTGTGGGCTATCCCCACTCCCTCACCACGGATACTTTCCCTCGATCAACAGATATTCCCCGGTCTGAAATGATATGCCCCAAAAACTGAACCTCTTTCATCCAAAACCCACACTTCTCATACTTTGCATAAAGCTCGTTCTGACGTAGCGTCTGCAAAACCTGTCTCAAATGCTCGGCGTGCTCCTCTTCTATCTGGGAGTATACCAGGATATCATCAATAAATACGATGATGAACTGGTCTAGGAACTCTCTGAACACCCTATTCATCAAGTCCATAAACACGGCTAGAGCATTGGTCAAGCCAAAAGGCGTAACCCAAAACTCGTAGGAACCATATCTCGTTAAGAAAGCAGTCTTCGAGACGTCCTGTTCCCTAATACGCAACTGATGGTATCCCGATCAAAAATCAATCTTTGAGAAGAAGCAAGCTCCTGTCAGCTGGTCAAATAAGTCATCGATTCGGGGCAACGGATACTTATTCTGTATCGTGACTTTATTCAACTCCCGGTAATCTACACACAATCTCAACAATCCATCCCTCTTTTTTACGAACAACACAGGAGCACCCCACAATGAAGTACTCCTTTGGATAAACCCCTGACCCAGCAATTGCTCTATCTGATCCTTTAGCTCTCTCATCTCCGCTGGAGCCATACGGTACGATGCGCGGGCAGTGGGCCGTGTGACCGGTGTCAAATCAATAAAAAAATCTATCTCTATACTAGGAGGTAATCCAGGTATATCCTGGAATACATCAGCAAACTCCCTCACGACTGGAATCGAATCAAGTGGTAGCACCACTTCCTTAGAGGTCTCCTCCTCTATATAGTACAAGTGAGTGGACGATCCTCCCTCAGGGCGAGGCATCTCCACTAAAAACATCTCCTTCCTGGGAATGGCAAAAATGATACTCCTACTGAAATAATCAATCATAGCTCTATACGTAACTAGCCAATCCATACCAACAATCGCATCATACTCAGTCATATCTAATACTAACATATCAGCGGGTAAAGTAAACCTCCCAACCTCTATACCCACACCTCTACAAATAAGCAAAATCATGGAACCCCTACTCAACGGTGAATCTACACAAGTAACCGTGCTCTCTGCGGTGTCTAACAACCCAATAGTGCGTGCAAATCTCATGGCAACGAAACAGTGTGTGGCCCCCGTATCAAATAAAATACGCCCTAAAGTCCCCCGAATAGATAACATACCCTCAATAGTAGGCGGATCCTGTGGGACTGCGACATACTGGAGCTGATACACTCTCCCATACTGAAGCTGTCCCTGCTGGACTGGGACCGCTGGAATGGGTGGTAGTGCTGCCATCTGTGGTGGTGCTGGGAGGGAGGCGGGAAACATAGGCCTTTGTGGCTCATGTCGAGCACCTTGCTGCTACTGCTGTGGGGCCCTGCCCCTATCAGGACAATCCTGGCATTTGTGGCCAGTCTTGCCACAAACAAAGCACTTCCCCGGGAAGTTTCCCCCTCGTTGTCCCTACTGTCGACGGCCCTGATGGTCGTTACCATTCCTACCCTGGCCATGTTTGCCCTGCAGAAACTGCTGCTGCTGACCATTCTGGCCCTGATGGCCATGTCTGAAACCTCCCTGACCATTCCTGAAACCCCCAGATCTGAATCTCTTGGGGTCCCCCTGTTGGGAACCCTGATCTCCCTGCCTATGCTGACCCTGAGCAGATTGTGCCCCGCTGGCACCATTCCCCCCTATCCTGCCCTGATGGTTGGACTTTCCTGCTCTCTTACTCTCAAACATGTGAAAGCGATGATCCTGGAAGTGTAGCAGTGCTGCGTTAACCACATCAGAATAAGTGGCTAACGAGAGGTTTCCCAACAAGTGCTGACGGACCCTCCAAGTCAATCCATCCATGAATTTCTGAATCTTCTTCTCCTCGGTTGGAATCTCATCCGAAATAATGTTCAAGAGATTGGTGAACTCAGCCTCATACTCGGTAACGGTCTTTCCCTCCTGCTTGAGGTTCATCAACTTCCTCCTCATCTCAGTGTGAACAGCTGATGGAAAATATTTGCGGTCGAACCGCACCCAGAACTCCTGAATAGTGAGAGCGCCCCTCTCCTCCGCGGTGGTAATGGACTCTCACCACTGCAATGCTTATCCTACTAGCTTAAAAGTAGCCAGTATCTACTTCTGAACATCCGTTCACTCGTACATCCTTAAGTTCCTCTGAATGTCCTTCCTCCACTGACTAGATACAACAACGTCGGAGCTACCTGCAAACTCTGGAGGGTGTGCTTTCGGAAAAGAATAACGAACGCGTTTCCAAGCAGTCGGGAATGCATGAGCCTGAACTGGTGCCACTACCGGCGCCTGAGGTGGTGCCTGCTGTACAACTGCGAGAGCGGCATTCACCGCTTGGGCTACAATAGATGCAACCTCGGCGGCATTTATGGTGCCCTGAACTTGTGCAGGCTGTGGCTCGGGCTATGCATCCCTAGGAACTCGCTGTGCACATCGTGGAGGCATCTGAAAGGAGAGTAAAATCTTATAAGTTCGGAGTTATTTTCTCAAAATAGCTGAAGAGCGGAACATACATAAAAGAATACAACAGTCCTAAAATATAGGGCTCTACATCAAAGAAAGCTCATCGGAAACATAATAAGCCGTACAGATCCTAAGGACACTAGAACCTGATGTTCTGATACCACCTATGACACCCCGACTAATTAAATACCGAGTAGCTACTCCTTTATTAAATTAATACAAAATGCCAAGATGGTTCAGTTCATAGCATCACTGTCGAAAACATTTTATTAATTACTAGCCACCTAATATTTAAAAAGTGAGTTGTCAATTTTAATTAAATCCGATTAACATGCAATAAGTAAATTATGAAATGCTAACACAAGCACCACAACACAAAGACAATAGAGTAACCATAAAATAGTAACGAGTCTGGAGGAATACTCCTCACACAATCCAAATGCTGAAATAATCAAGTACCAAGTCTGTATCACTAAATTAATTACAACCCAAATTCTTGAAATAACTGAATTAAATAAAGTGTCTCTAAAAGGAAGTAGGGCGACATGCCCAGCAGATGAGAAAAGCTGATAATATGGAGTCAAGATCGAAAGTGGAGGCGTCTACTATCAAAGTCCTGTAACTTCCACGGCAGCTACAGTCCGTCACCTGAATGGAACTCCGATGCATGGTGTCCTTGTGGCTGGGCACCTAAAAGGTTTTTACAAAAAATATATTTGAAAGCAAACGGGTCAGAGCCCGATTGTGGAAAACAATTCAAAATATAGCAAGTGTTTTAATGACATTAAAACAATGAGTGCAAAATACATGTTAGGACGTGCTCTCACATGAAATACTCACCTCTCGACTATTTGTGCACTCCTAACGTACCCGTACCCATTCTAGTGATTCTCATATCTAACTAGTCCAAAATAAATTCTAGCATTTCTATACGATTCATGATTTGATTCCAACATCATTAATAAACTAGAGAGCTTTAAATTAATTCTCGATTTCCCAATTATTAGCAATACTAATTTACTAGAGATCTTCCATTTTATCTTTACAGAACGTTGCTATAATTATACTCACAATTAAACATGACAGTTCATTTCAATTAACAGTATATTATCCTTATCATAAATATACATTACTAGCACCCCGAGACTAAGCTGGGGTGCACACATACTCTGCTATCCAATCCCGGTACATCACGTACATAAGGACCACGCATTCCGAATCTCTCAAGAATCGTTTTCAAATAACAACATTCACACAAAATGGAGGCGAACATAGTTCACAGCACATGGGTCACGCACATACCTACGCTCCCATGATCAGCAGACTTATTAACTTCTCAATAAGTCCTTCTCTGACCTATGCCCTCGAGGTACCAATCTAAATCCCCCCGTAGGCACACAAAGATTAGATGGCGATAATCGAACGCAAACCTCCCATGATAGCAAGTACGGTAGGTATGTTATACAGAAAAAAACCACATATACTAAGCATTCACACATCTTAGATATATCGTATTATTAATATTGGTATACTAATCGTTCTTATACCAACATTTAATGTTATACGATCACAACTCCCCGATTTGTATATTAACGTTATCAACCCTTCTCACGTCATAATTAGGTACTCGTTTCCTACTCCATAATTGACATTCGATTTTATTATAAGGTTCTAAGTTTTACTCCTCAACGTACCCCAATTCTCACAATTATACCCACTAATCAATAAGGGAAGGTTAATACTCCAATTAAATAAGTCTACGGAACGTTTGAAATGAAATCAGGCCAAAAAGGCCATTCTGTCAATTTCTTAGAAGACTCGTTCGAAATAGTTCATTCGAACGAAAGGCTTCGAACGAACTACCAACTCGTTAGAAGGGATACTGTCATCTCGTTCGAACGAGGTCGTTCGAACGACCTGGGCAGGTCTTCTAATGAGATGGCAGTTTGAGCCCATAAATTCTCTACTTCATTTTTCTCCATTTTTCTCTTCTCTAAACTCATCCTAAGATCATACCAATAGTATTTTAACGTTATTAAACTACTCTAAGTCCTCCTAGGTCACTCTTTAACATATATTTTGGGTCAATGCTTCCTAAATTAACATATATTCATCAAAATTTCCCAAATCTTGTCCCAAACCCTATAAATATGGACCCAGAATTTAATGCCTACAATTACTCTTTATAAATCCATTTATACATCATCAAAAGATACATTTTGTATATGAAATTCATCCGATAACCTTCTACATGCAATCCCTATATCATATTATGAATTCTACCTCAAATTTCATGGGTTTTTCATCAAACTTCCAAAATAAGACAAATATTCAATTCTAAGCATGAAAGAAACATTCGCTTGAAATTAATGTAATTAAACCACTTGCCTTCGATGTTCTGATTTGATGTTGAAGAATTGAATGTTGATTCTCCTCCCTCTCTCTATAAATTTCTTCCAAAGATGGTGATGGTGGCTAGGGTTTCCTTTTTGGAACTTCTTCCAACTCCCCCTATAACTCCTGTATCCCTCTAACTTCCCAAATACTGATAATGGCTTAGTGGGTTCTTTTCTAATATAAAAATAACCTCTAAAATTCGTGGGTTTTAATTCCCCTATTTTTAAAATTACCAAACTTCCCTTTTGGGTTGTCAGTGTGACCTAAAAATGCCGCGGGACCCAAACTGAACCCCCGACTAGTGTTTTCTGACTATTTTGAACCTTCCGAACACGTTGGTGCACTCAAAATGATCATTCAGTCGATAAAAATAAATTTTACTTTTTAATTCAATTAAATACGTTCCTGACGCGACTGACACGCGCGTCCCAATTAAATTTTCCAAATTGTCGTATATCTACCTCGTGAAAATTTAGATATCATCAATACTCATGTATTACCATACATACTCAAAAATAATAAATTTTTAACATCATAATCAAATACCAACTCACATCTCGTTAGTATTTATACCCGGATTAATTTCCAATTAATTCTCATTTAATTCAATTAATCCCTTAAATAAATATCGATAAAATTACGGGGTATTACAGCTACGTCTTCAACAAACCCGTCATAGGCTTGAAGGATGATAAATAACTCTATCATATGACTCAAACGTTTTCTCTGGAATTGAGCCAAAACTACAAAGGACTAAATTGGAAATTTATGTCCTTACAAATCTCCCCCTTTGGCTATTCCAGGACAAAAACTGAATAAAAATCTAAAGGGCGGTCAGGCTCTACTAGACTGACAAAAAGTTCCACCCAAAATAAAATTACAATGCTTGACTCAAACAACCCAAGGATCACAATCTTTGCCGGTGAAAGTTTCCACTTAGAAAATAATTCCTGCACACTTAAGCAAACACATTAAACGCATAGGGAATATCAAAATATTAAATGTAAATAAATAAAGAATCCCCTTAATTAATTTTCCCTTTTATCAAAACTAATGACCTACTTAGAAAGACGTATCCCCCTAAGATAAATCTCCCTCAACTAAGATACGATAACAATAGGATTAGACACCATTTCTCCCCCTATCATTCTCCCCCTTTTTGTTCAGGAATAGACAAAGGATAAAACTAATTTAAACATGATGCATAAAGTGATAAGAACATGACAACATATGGGCAACATAACTAATCCATACAAATGAATACCAACTATGATGCGACAACAAATGATACCAATTTGACAAATAAGTTTCGAAGCATATGATATCAAACAAACTACGCAACAAACAAGGTACCAATTATGAATTGAAGCATAAATGGACTAGTTAAACATGGCAAAGACTTAAACAAAATATCATATATATGTATACACAAGAGATACAAGCTAAGCATAAGTACACACATATAGATATAAACACATAAATGACACAAAAAAAGATAAGATTTTCACACTCGTATGGAAAAAATATGTCATATGGAAACGAAAGTGTTGGGGTGTGAACTAGCAACAATTAAATTTAGACCCAATCACTTAAAACATGTTCACGAAGTTCTCAATTGATTGCAAACTTCATCACATTTGAATATAACCTCATGCGACAATATAGATTGAACTCAATGAATAAACATACACAATGCATACAAGCCTAGCATATTAATGATTCTACAAAACAATAGAGTCATGACATTGAAATCTCAATAGGATAAACGGACATTGTGCAAACCGTTGATATTCCATCCAATCTCCCTCAATAAGCATATATATTTGAATGTATATATCAAACAAAATTAGGCCTTGGCAATTATTTTTCTTTTTAATGCCATATTTTCTTTTAGGCCTTTGGACCACATATTTATTTTAGGTCCAAACAAATGGTGGCTTACTATTTGCAAAGGACAATAAATCCTTTCGGAGCCCTTCCCCGTGCACATTTATATTTATCATTTTTTTATTTCTCACAAATCTCACGTGCAACGGATTTTGACATGCACTAGTCCTCCTAGGTCACAAATATGTAGATGACAAGATTGGTAGGAGAACACCTCACAAAGATCAGTATACATGTGAAGTTAATATATCAAAAGAGCTCGTCTATGTGTGAGTAGAGGCATATAAAAATAGAATCCATTTAATCAACACAAAATTCAACTACTCCATGTAAGCATGATAAAGAACATAATAAGGATTGTCAATCTAAACCAAAAGTTCTAGCCACATGAGAGCGTAAAAGATGGGATTCAAACACAAGAATATGCCACATAAAGTGTGTCAAACTAAAATACACATGAAAAAAAACTTTTTTAGTTTTTCAAAATTTTAACTAAAAATAAAAATATATACTCAAAAGACACAAAAATCATTTGTATTTTTCATTAAGCCTAAATTACTAAAAAGTAAAACATGAATGATAAACAAAAATCTTTTTGTATTTTTCATTTAATGCACACAAAATGAAAGAAATAAAATACAAAAGATAAACAATTCATGATTTGTAGCATGAGATATGAAATAAAGCAATGACTAGAAAATGACTAAAACAAGCATACAATTAGCATGGGTGATATAACATGAAGCACAAAAGCTAAAGTATGCAAATAAAACTAACACATTCAACCTTTAGATTTAGCAAGAGAGGAAACATGTGAAAATAAATGAGAATCAAAGACCATATCTTGTAAAGCTACCAAGTCGGATCTCCTAACCCAAACTAATGACGAATGACAATCTCGGGGTGTAGGAATCTTGACTACCTTGGTTTCCTTATGGTGGGATTTTCTAGGACCTCGTTTAAGATCAAAACAAAATTTCCTAAGATGACCTTTTCGACCACAATGAGCACAAGTAAAAACACGTCGAAAATTGGTACCTAAGGATTGATCTTTAAAGTCTTTCTTAGGTGATTCTCCTACAACATGGGTTTTGGATTTATGAGTAGTCTCATTACAAGTATCGAAGCCTAAACCACAAGTGTCATTTTTTATTTGGACCGTTCCTAATATTTTATCTAATTGTTCCGAACGACACTCCAAATCAAATTTGACTTTACTAGAGTCTTTTAATTTATTTTCTAATTCTAGGATGTCAAACTCTAATAAAATATTTCTCTCTTCAAACTCGAGAAGCTCCTTTTTCAAGGATTCCATTAAACCTATAAGGCTATCTCTTTCGCCTTCTACATATTCAAGCTTCTCTCAAAGAGTTCTCTCTCGTGTCCTAAGGTCTTTCGCTAACGCAATCTCATTAACGACCTTGACACGCTCTCTTAAACTCGCTTCTAACTTCAAATTAGCTCTTTTTAATTTAATAGATTCTTCATAGAATTCTTGAAAAGAATTTTGAAGTTCACTCACATTAACCTCTTCTTAATTTTCACTCTCTCTTTCTTCTTCACTCTCACTACCATTAAAAGCAAGGGAATCATAAACTATAACCTTGGAAGTTTCATGTAATAAATTTTCATCTATAGATGAGTTCTCACTAACACTCATATGACTAGCCATAAAAGCCATAAAATTGGGCTTAGTGGGGGAATCGGGTCCCTCTTCCTTATCACTATCACTAAGGGGTTATATGAAATGGGTTGCTTACCCTCTCTCCTTAATTTAGTGGGGCACTCAGAAGCCCTATGGCCATAACCCTCCCAACCAAAACACTTATTTGACTCGTCCCTATTTAAATTTTCATTAATAGTTTTAGGGATCTTCTCGACTTTATCATGCCTAGATTTATCAAATTTCTTAAAATCATTTTTAAATTTATCTTTGTTTAATTTAAGAAATTTTAGAAATTTTCAAGCAAACATAGCCATGTCTTCCGAGTCACTGTCACTTTCACACTCTACTACTTGTTTTTCCTCTTTTCGGGCTTTTAAAGCAACGCCCTTTTCAATTTTCTTTTCAGTTTTAGAGAGAAACATGTCCAGTTCATAGGTTTGTAAATCCCCTACAAGATCTTCTAATTTCGTAGAGGCTAAAGATGGTAAAGAATTTAAAACGAGCACTTTTGGAATAAATCTACCGGGTAGGGATCTTAAAATTTTCTTTACTACTCGGTCGTCGGGTATTTTCTCTCCCAAGTTAAAAGATGAATTAATAATATCGGAAAGTCTAGCATAAAATTCATCAAAAGTTTCTATTTTGTTCATTTTGATGGTTTCAAATTGAGTGTTGAGATTTTGGAGTTTCGATGCTTTTACGACACTTGTACTTTCATGAGTGAGTTGTAAAATATCCCACGCTTCTTTAGCGGTCTCACACATCATAATGCGTCGAAATTCATCTGGTGTGACTAAACAAGGCATTCAAACCACGGGAATTAAAATTTGAAAGTTTAAATTCATTCTCACTCCATCCATCGGCCGGTTTGGGAACACGTTCATTATCTACTAAATGAGTTGGTGGAGACCACCCGTTAACTACAGATAACCAAACCCTCTCGTCCATAGATTTAAGTGCCGATTTCATTCGCGCTTTCCAATACGTGTAGTTAGAACCATCGAAAATAGGAAATTTAGAAAATGGGAAAAATTCCATTTTAGCCGAAAATATTTAAAGGATCTTTAACGAAGTAATTTATCGTTTTGGCTCTGATACCAATTTGAAACGCGGTGATGATGGTTCAAATGATCAAATTACAAATTTTAATTTCTTTCTCAAATTAAAATTAAACAAAGTGAAATTAACTTAAACACACACACAACTTAAATTTCACTTAAACCAATTTAATTTAACCCAAGTCCTAGAATTTTTCCTAAGTCATATTTTTCATTTTTACAAAATTAGGCCAAACCAATTTTATCAAATTAAATTAAATGACTTGAATTAAATTAACTAAACATTACCCAATATTTAATATAACACCAAATTAAACATGTAGTGATTAAAACCAAATTTTATCTTGAATTACCTAAGCATGGGTTCTAGGTGAGTTTATCAAGATAAAATAAACAATAAATCACTACGCCGCGATGTACGAGGAAAAACCCACAACGAAAAAAAAACTCGGACGACCCTAGCCTCAAATCCACTATGTACGGAATTTACAAATACAAGCAAGATGACTTACAACACACGACTCGATCCCTCTCAAGCCCTAACACGTCTTCTTGTATCATCCTCTGCCTAGCGAATAACCACAGAGCTCCACCGCGGTCTTGAAATCTTTTGATCGGACTTTATATGGTCACCGTCACCCAAACTAGGAGCCTTTCTCTACGTGGGTAAATCAACGCAAGCATATTCTTCTTTGTGAGATGTAGAAGAAAACCCAAACGTCTCTTCAAATGGTAGAGATGAAAAACCGGTGCCAACTCAAAGTAATGTATATATGTATGGAAGCTTGGATAAAACAATATGGGTGTAAACAAAGTGTTAAAAGGGTTTTTCTTGGAAACATGAACACTTAAACTTGAAATTTTTCTTAGGAAATATAAACTCTCCAAACTCTCTCTAGGAGATGTTGAATGGTGAAAAAGTTAACTTTCCAAAGTTGATTCCCGCACTTAGATAATCAGTCAAAAGTTACTGGGGAGAGGTAGTGGGAAAGTGGGTGAAAACTGTCAAAAACTGCCATTTAACTCTTCCTGCCAATTCTCGTTCGAACGAGATTTGTCATTCGAACGAAGTCTCATTCGAACGGCCTTCTAATGACATTCTAACGAAGTTCCAATGTCTTTAAAAATGAACTCGTTAGAAATCTCGTTGGAAATCTCGTTTGAACATCCATCTCGTTCGAACGAAAGTTCGAACGAAGTTATTGAGGCCAAACTGGGAACTCGTTGGCAAACTCATTCAAACGACATTTAGTTCGAATGAAAAACTTGTTCGAACAACATATCGAACGAACTTCCAGAAAGTTGAAAATTTTCATTTTTAGCCCAGAAACTTTATAAACTTTATTTAAAGTTTTAATTAAATCTTTCTAAAAATAAGCAACAGTTTTAATTAAACCTGCACCCATTGTACTGTTCTAAGATCCTATATATATATGTAATGCATTCATACCTTGGGAGCATGGAACCACTGTTGATGACGTAGAAACGAGGCACTTAAACTCGACAATTTGAAGAAGTTTTATATTCTTGGCCGCTACGTCTTCAACAAACATGTCATATGCTTGAAGGTACTTAAACTCGGGAATTTGAAGAAGCTTTATATTCTTGGCCGCTACGTCTTCAACAAACACGTCATAGGCTTGAAGGATGATCAATAACTCAATCTTATGACTCAAACGTTTTTGTCTGGAATTGAGTCAAAACTACAAAGGACTCAATTAGAAATTTGTGTCCTTACATCCCGGTTTGAGAATATGATGATAATTTGAAACTATTTATATTACGCTTAAAAGTAAGCCGTTAAAGGGTGAATATCCAAACTAACCCCCAAACGACCCCCTAAGAGGCACTAACACCTCGTATGAGACTAATGTAACTCGTATGGACTAATCACATAGTCACGAGACTTCCAGTTTGAGAATATAAAAATAATTGTAACTCCTATATGCAATTTTTCAGCTTGAATACGATTTTTTAAAAATTACTTGGTTACCAATATCATATCTTTTTTGTTTATTATTTTTTTGTAGGATAACATTCAATCGCTAACTTTTATCCACGTGGAACACACGAAGAAGTCAATGGTTTACAACAGGGCGTCGTTAATATTCATAATTTTATTTTTTATGTTACGGTTGTGCAGGCTTTAGTAGTTTTATTGTTTACTTTTATGTCCGTGCGGGCGTTTGTAATTTTATTGTTACATTTTATGGTCGTTCGGACTTTATATTGGCAGGTTTTATATTATCAAGTTTTGGAATGATACGAAAATATAGGAAATTTTGCCCAATTTTTTTTTTATCCGGGAACTATTAACACTTATAATATTTTGAATTTTGTATGTACATTAGTTTATCAAAAACATGTGATATTCATAATTTGTGAATTTTCTTGATTTTCTTTTGCAAATAATAAATATTTTTCCTACCAAATTTGGAATTTGCTGATTTTTCAGATTTGTTTCCAAATACTTTTTTTATTAATTGAAAAATCTGGCACGGTTTAAAACCGTACCAAAATCGTAACAAATTATAAAATTTGAGTACACTTATAAAACAATCTGGCACACTTTATAACCGTGCCAAAAGCGTGCCAAAAAATGAAAAATCTGGCACGGTTTTAAAGTGTGCCAAAATTGTGTCAGATTTAATATCTAGCACGGTTTTAAAATGTACCAAAAACGTGCCAGATTAAAATCTGGGACAGTTTAAAAGCGTTCCAGATTGGGAAATCTGGCACGATTTTAAACCGTGCCAGAAAATCTAGCACCCCTGATTCTGGCACGGTTTTAAATCGTGCCAGATTCCTATTTTTGGTGTAGTGGACCATGGGTGTACTTAATGGATGTGATGTGTCCATACCAAATCTTTTCAAGACTTCTTGAGTATAATTAAACCAATGGATAAGAATTCCATTAGAATTTCTCTCGATCTGCAAACCGATACAAAATTTAGTTTTCCCAAGGACTTTCATCTCAAAATCTTTCTTCAAATAGTTAGCAATTTTCTCGGGATCTTATAGAGTCCCAATTAAATTAATATCATCCACATAAACTACTATTATCGCAAATCCCATTGGGGATTCCTTTATAAAGACACATGGGCGAATTGGATTATTTTCATACCCTTCCTTAGACAAGTATTCACTAAGACAGTTGTACCTCGTCCTTTCGGATTGCTTTAAGTTATATAATGATCTTCTTAGTCTAATTGAGTATGTACTCCTTGGCTTTGATTATGGAAAAGCGTCCTTCATGGATCTTTATAGAAATTTCCATATCTAAGTCCCCATTTTAATAAGCGGTCACAACATCCATGAGTCTCATATCAAGATTTTCAGAGACCGCCAAACTAATCATATATCTGAAAGCTATACCATCCATAACAGGGGAGTATGTTTCATCATAATCAGGAAACCTCATGATATAAGTCGTGCCTTATATCGAGTGATATCATTTTTTTCATTGTGCTTTCTTACAAACACCTATTTGTAACCTATTAGGTTAACATATTTTGGGGTTTGTATTATAGGTCCAAATATACCACGTTTATTTAGAGACTCAATTTCTGCCTTGATGACAATTTCCTATTTTGGCCAATTTCCTAGTTGTTTACATTCATTTATAGTACGTGGTTTATTATAATTATCAATTCCCTTTGATATTTGTGTAGCTACTACAAATGAAAATATGTCATCGATGAGTGTTTAATTACGATCCCACATTTCTATTGAATATGTATAAAATATAGAGATCTCATTATTGTTCTTAGGTACCTTTGCCTCTTTAGGGACTTTTATAGTCACTTCAGGGACTTGTGTCTTTTCAGGGACACTAACCACTTTAGGGGTTTTAGAGAAAGTGGATATTCTATTCATAACCTCTTCTGGAGCGTTATGAGGACATGATTTTTCATTTGATCTCCACTTCCGGGGAGTTGAATCTTTGGAACCTATAGGCCTGCCATGCTTCTAGTGTGCAACAGATTCATTTGCTGTCGAAATCAAATTTTATCCCACCGGAACATCAATTTTGGCTGGTGCATTAGCCATGGGTACATGAGATTTAGTCACTTTTGCAGCATCATTGAATGCATCGGGTAATTGATCTGCAATTCCCTGAATATGTATTATCCTTTGCACTTTATGCTCACACTATGAGGTACGGGGGTCTACATGAGACAAGGTGGAAGTATTCCATGTTAATTCTCGCCACTCTTTTGGAACGAACCGTACTTCAGGTACGTCCTTCCCTTCCCCTAACGATGGGAATATGGTCTCATTAAAATGATAATTCATAAATTTAGCGATAAACACATTACCTATCAGTGGTTCAATATAACAAATTATGGATGGTGAATCATAACCCACATATATGACCAAATGACATTAGGGCCCCATTTTAGTACGTTGTGATGGTGAAATAAGCACGTACACTAAACAACCAAATTTGTGTAGGTGTGATATGTTTGGATGACATCCAATAATGAGTTCTGAAGGGGAAAAAGAATGGTAAGTAGTTGGTCGAAGTTGAATTAACTTGGTTTCATATAGGATGGTATGACCTCAAGCTGAGAAAGGGAGTTTGGATTGCATAAGCAAAGGTCTGGCTATCAGTTGTAAATGTTTAATTAATGACTCAGCTAAACCATTTTGGGTATGAACATGGGGAACTAGGTGCTCAACATCAATGCCTACGGATAAACAATAATCATAAAAAATTTGAGAACTGAATTCGCCCGCATTATCTAAGCGAATGGATTTAATGTGTTGATCAAGAAAATGTGCTCTGAGTTTAATTATTTGAGCAAGTAATTTTGCAAAAGCCAAATTGCGAGTGGATATTAAACAAACATATGACCATTGAGTGTAAGCATCAATTAAAACCAAAAAATATTTATAAGGTCCACTAAAAGGGTGAACAGGGCCACAAATATCCCCTTCAATTCGTTATGAAAGAATGGTAACTCAGATGCTATTTTGAGAAAAGATGGTTTAGTGATTAATTTTCCTTATGTACACGGGGTGCAAAAATGGTCACTCGGTAGGGTGAGTTGTTGATTTGCTAAAAAATGTCCATTCGAGTTATTGATGATCTTTCAAAACATGTTGGACCCAAATGATCATGCCATAATATCAATGCATTAGGATCATTAAGATGTCGACCCATGATAGAATGCGATTCTACAACACTAATAATTGTGCAGTATAGCCCCATTGATAATGCAGGGAGTTTTGTAGTGTGAGCTTCTAGCTTCCAACACTAGTAGTAATGGAAAGGAATTCTTTGTTATTTTCATGACTTGTTTCCATATGATACACATTCATTCTTATGTCTTTAAAAATCAGCAAATTTCTTCTGGAATTGCTTGAGTATATGGCATTTTGTATCAATAAGTGGATACCATTAGGTATCACCACGTGGGCTCTTTCAGAGCCATCAATAATTTTAGTAGGACTAGCTATTGTGGAAACATTTGTCGTATCATACATCAAGTGGGAGAAAAACTACTAATTTTTCAAAATAGTATGAGTTATTCCACTGTCAACTAGATAAGTGTCATCACTTGCTTGCAATGTTGGATCCATACCTTTTATACGAGTAACGCAATTGAAGATTACAAACCATATAAGCATTTAAAAGAAATGTAAAACCATGCAATTTATTACAATAAGCGGTGAAAGGGAAAAACATAAGGATGTTTCAAGAAAAAAATTATTGTATCCATATGAAGAAAGCATAAATTATTCAGTTCTTCGAGGGGTTGCCAATCATATCATCAAATGTCTCATGAGCAATGGGATTTCCATCTCCATCTTCAAAAATATCATCAACATTGAGCCGGGTATTATCAATTTACCAGGGTCTTCAGGACCTTCCATCATCTAACGGTCTTATGGACCTTCCATCACATTTGTCTCCACTCCCTTTTTCGAAGCCTAATATCTTTCCACAAACTTCTTGGAGGGACGACAATTACGGGTCCAATGACCACTGCCACAACATATATAACAAGTGTATCGCAGTTGTGCCGTATTTAAAATCTGAGTTTCTTTTTTATTCGGGCTATTCCACTTCTTGTGGTTCTTAAATTTTTTAATTTATCTAGGCCCTTGGTTATGGTAGCCACCTCTTCTAGGGTTGCCATGGTGTCGTCGTATATTTCCTTTGCCTCTTTCAAAATTTTGAGTTGTGTTATCATTCACTTCAGGGAGTGCTACAAATGTCTTAATGAATGATTCTTCATCAATAAATCATTATTTTGTTCAGCTACTAGGAGACATGGGATCAAATCGAAATATCTTTCAAAACTCCGCTTTCGATATTGCTATTGTAGGAGCATATTCGAGACATGAAAAGTGGAGAAAGTTTTCTCTAACATATCTGCATCATTTATCTTTTCTTCGCAGAATTTGAGTTCCGAGGTGATTTTAGACATAACAAAATTATATTCTAACACTGGCTTGAATCTTAAAATCTCAAATTGATCCATTTATGACGTGCACATGGAAGTATGACTGACTTTTTATGGTCATATCTCTCCTTCAGGGAGTTTCATAGTTCTAATGGATCTTTCACAGTTAGATATTCACTTTTCGAATCACTGTATATGTGATGCCTAAGAAAGATAAGGGCTTTAGCCCTGTCCTTCCAGCACATAGTATTATCACTAGTAATGGCATCACCATGATTTCAAGCTTATCGATAGAGTTCTGCATATTGAGACCAGTTTAGATAATTACCTCCATTTATATCGAGTGCTTCAAATTCAAGTTTAGAGATGTTTAAAATTTTTGAAACTGTTCATTTAAGCAATAATATTTGGAACACATAATGCATAATATAAACAATGCACATAACAATTTAAATTTGAAATTTCAAGTTCGTAATATTGGATTTCGAATCATTAATTTACTAATCAAAATTTTATTTAATTGCTATTTATCTGTGTATTCGGGTTGCAATACATAAATTTATTGATCTTCGGGTTCAATAAATATTTTAGAATTTTAAATTCCACACCCCATTGTGTCAAAGCTTCGGGTTTGATCACAAATATATATTTGAAACTTCATGTCCAAATTACAAATTATTTGGGTACATGTAATGTCCCTTCTAAATAATCAAAACTTTAAGTTATGATTTGGAATATTTGTTTAGAACTTAAGTGCCAAAAATTAAAACTATAAATTAGGAACTCGAGGCCCTAATTTGTAGTAAATTGGGAACTTCAGGCCCCAATAATCAAATATTAGTTGTGTTAAATTTAAGGATATGGACGGAAAAAAATACAAGTATGTAACTAAATCATAATTTTTTATTATTATTATTATTATTATTATTATTATTATTATTATTATTATTATTATTATTATTATTATTATTATTATTATTATTATTATTATTATTATTATTATCAGATCACAAATTAATAGCACTATACGCATAGTTATGTACTCATATTCCTATTCTATCACGTTCAATTGTCTATGGCTAAGTCAATACTTTCCAAATATTGTTTGGTTATTTGTTTATTTTTTTTATTTTTTGCTTTTTTTTATCAAGATTATATATTTTCAATAAATAAGTTAATGGAATATTAATTTGAAATGTTACAACAATTATAATGGAGGTAACAGATAGCATATATTTTGATAAAAGATCTCATATGTAATATACTTAATAAAGCTATTATTTTGTCATAGTCAATAGTAAAAACATGATTGTGATGAGAATTAAAAAAAACTTAATGACTATACTAGAAATAATAATTAACTTTATGCCGTATATATAATAATAGTATAATAGCAAACAATATAATGTCATGATATTCGAATCTACCCATATACCAACAGTGTTTATTATCAAGAATATATATCATAATAATGTTAGGCTATGTTTCTTTCCTACAATGGGTTCTTATTGAGATGATGAAAGCAAAAAAAAATCATACCTACAGAAATATGTTGGAGTAATCAATGAGATGATGTAATAAAAAAATAGTGGGGTGGGGGACCTGATTGTTTTCTGGAAGTCAAAAACCTTGAGTTACCGTGAGTCACTTTTTAAGTCATCAATCCGTTTAAATCGTCAATAGGCTTTCAAAAAAAATATATGGTAATGATTTAAGAGGGTTAATCCTGGTGATAAATGAAGAGAATTTAGAGAAAGAAAGTATTTTATTTTTCAATTGTATTGCGTGTATTAGTACAAAATCATATAAGTATCATTCTATATATAAGACATAATAATATATCCTAAAGATATAGTAATATATTCCAAAAGATAGAAATGTAAATAAAAATTCTTCATAAAAATAAAAATCACGTAATTTAACAAAGCTCAGTTTTTATTGAAATCATGTCTTGTCAAACCGTTGAACCAATTTTTTTTTTTTTGCCACATTTCAATTGGTGAGAGATTTTATTAATGAAATTTATATAATTCATTAAATGCAGATAAACGTTGGACTAGTAGTTGAAGGTTGTCTGTAGGCTTTGCAGCCTAGATACACTTTAATTCCTCCAAAAAGTACTGTCACATTCAAGGGCAGAGGCAGGTGGGGGCATGTGGGGGCTCAAGCCCTCACGGTTTTTCAAAAAAAAAAAAAATTGTAAGTAAGAGAATTTTTACGGGTAAAAAATGATTATTTTAACAATTAGGGTAAAAAGGTGAATACCCAAACCTTAAAACCTATTTTGTGTCATGTAAAAACACACGCTTCCCTACTGATTCAAACTGGAACTTCCTTTCAAAATCTTCTTCTTTCATTTTTCTTCTCAATACAAAACAAGACAATATTTATTCCATTTGGTGAGATTTTGAGTTATTTAATTTTATTTATATAAATATTAGTCTATCTCATTAACTATACTAGTTTTTATGGCTTCATTCATTTTACAAGGATTCCATTTTTGTGTCAATCAAATTTTATTTCTTTTCCATTAGAGATCCTCTTCTTATTTTGACGGGTACGTCTTCTCTTTTTCCCCTCTAATTCTCTTGCCTTTAATTTTAGGGTTAAAATGGCTGAAATATTACGGCTAAATTTTAATGTTTGTTTTCTTTGGGAATACTAATGAAATTTTTATTTGTAATTCTATTTTTAGGATTTAAAAATTTTAATCAAATAATTTTTTTCCTCTTTTCATTAGGTTAAATAAATATTGTAATAATTATTTGGTAGATACTCAAAAATAACCTAAAAAAAATCGGCTCGGGGGCTCTCGCTCTCGAACCCCCGAAAACTACCCAATTAACCCCCACTATCGAAAGATCCTGGCTACGTCCCTGACATATTAATTTCTTTTATGAATCCTTAGATGAAAATAACAACTTTAATTTACTTCTCCCTGTGTTTGCACGCCACATGTGAGAGAGAAGAGTTGTCATATATATGTTGTAAAAAATACAATGAGATGGATGATAAAAGACCGATATAGTTATTACACTGCATAGTTGTTGCTTTGCTTGTGGTCCCCACTAATTTAGTGATGCAGTAGACTTTTGAAACTCTTTGTTTGTATGTCACGTAAGAGCATCCACACTAGTGTGCATTGGCGAAATGTAAGTTAACCAGCGTGTGTGACTGTGTGTGTGCCTTTTACCTTTTGCCCAAATGGGCAGCATGCAATGGGGGGATTCCTACGAACTTCTATAGTTCGTAGGAACTTCTTACGGACAAATGAAGTCCGTAGGAAGTTCTTACGAACTACAGAAGTTCGTAAGAAAGTTAACGATCATAAAACGGTAACATTTTCCTCCGTGTATTTATTCACGAACCTTTATCATTTCATTTTATCAATTCAGTTATCTGCATCTAACTCCTCCAAAAACCTCAGTTCTCTTCATCTTCTTCATCTTCTTCCATCCATGAGTTATTTTCATCTCTTCCATCCATCAGTTATTTTCATCTTCTTCGTTATTAATTCCACCATCTTCTTCTCCTTATTTCCAAATTTTTTTTACATATTTCTCACCAAAACAGTCCCATATAGTCTCTAAATACAGTAGTCCCAAACTTTCTACATATTTCCCCTAAATTTCTTCATACACTCTAAAAAACCATCCCATATAATCCCCAAATTAATTTCAAATTAGTCCCAAATTAGATTTAGAGAATCCTCCCAATCAGATCTTGTCAACACCATGGAATTAGGTAGAAAATGGAAAAAATACATTAATATCGGGAAATAAAAAAAATACGGGTTGACTTCAACAACAATTCCCGCTCCTTCCGCGCCGATTCAACCGTCGAATCCTATAATTGACAACTATACCCGTATTTACAACGGAGTATCACACGCATCGGACGGTAAAACTCCGATAATAAACGAAAATAAATTCAAATTTTGGGGGAATTGGGCGGGCCAATGAAATTGTACAAATTGATTGAAGACAAAAAACCGGATATCAAAGCAATTATCGGCAGAGTCGGTTTTATGTCAATTTTTTTTCTATGGTGATGCCCAATTTCGATCAATGTATTGTGACGGCGATGATCGAACGTTGGTAGGACATGAAGCATACCTTCCAACTACTATACATCAAGCCTGCCTTTACTCCGCTCGACTTCACAATGCTTTCCGGTAATAATTTTATTTTATTTCGTTGTACTTATATTCCTAATTGTTTCAAAATGTGAATATAATATGGTATACTTAAATTCATAATTAATTGTTTGAAATATATTTTATGGTAATTATTTAAATATATGACAAAAATATTTAAATATGTACCGGCATTCCGATTGTGTCAATATATGAAAATAATTATTTATATTCATAATTGTTTCAATATGTGAAAATAATTTGTTGTACTTAAATTCATAATTAATTGTTTGAAATATATTTTATGGTTTTTATATTCATAATTATATAAATATATGACAAAAATTTTAAATTATGTACCGACATTCCGATTGTTTCAATATATGAAAATATTTTTTTGTACTTAAATTCAAATTAATTGTTTGAAATATATTTTATGGTAATTATATTCATAATTATTTAAATATGTGACAAAAAAATTTAAATATGTACCGGCATTCCGATTGTGTCAATATATGAAAATAATTATTGATATTCATAATTGTTTAAATATGTGAAAATAATTTGTTGTACTTAAATTCATAATTGATTGTTTGAAATATATTTTATGGTTTTTATATTCATAATTATTTAAATATATGACAAAATTTTAAATTATGTACCGGCATTCCGATTGTTTCAATATATGAAAATAATTTGTTGTACTTAAATTCAAAATTAATTGTTTGAAATATATTTTATGGTATTTATATTCCTAATTATTTAAATATATGACAAAAATTTTAAATTATGTACGGACATTTCGATTGGACAAGGACGACCCATTCAAAATCTACGAATTGAACAATATACCAATTTTGGTAATACCATAAATGAATTTTTCCCAGAAATTCATAGACAGAGATTTACCGGTGCGAAAATTTCAGTTTCCGACCTTAAAAAATACATAGAAAATTTTGTCAAGGTTAAACCTTTACCAGATTATATGTCCCCAATCATAGCTTGGGCATTTTGGTTCTATGTATTCGGGAGTGTATTCTTTCCAAATGGTCACTCCACTTTCGACCTCGTCTATTTACATTATCTGGAGGATATTCCTGCCATCGGCACTTACTACTGGGGTTCGGCTATTTATGTCCGTATTATATGGTCTTTGAACAAAGCCAGTCGACGATCGTTGACTAGCATTGAATGCATGTGGCAAATACTCGAGGTATATTTTCGTTTCATCTTATTTAATGAAATTTATGTTTCATTACAATATATGTCAACTTATTCTAATGAATTAAATTTATTGACAAATTTTGCCCTATTTACATCACAAGTACATAGCCACGGCATGTCCTATTCTCGTCAATCCGTCCATCGATGCGTGGCCCCGCATATTTCGTTGGTCGAGGGGGAATAGAAAGAAAGTCAAGGGAGCACAGTGGTTTAACATCTCAAGCAGTCAACATCAGCTTCAGATGCAGTCACCCGAGTCCATTATATGGCAGCCTTACGAGACTTCTTCCTACCATGACTCTGATGTCATCTTATATACGCGTGAGATATCGGGGTTACGAATGATTTTTTGGGATCCCTTATTTAAGGGTTTTTGGTACTTGGGTGACCGGGCCATCCGACAATTGACTGGGCAGATATGTATAGCAGACAACCCACCATCGAGTTTGTGTTGTGTCTCAGAAAACGATTTTCAAGCAGCTGCTGCCCAAAATTGGATTCTCGCAAATCAACACATAAGAGATGTGTCCCAAGAAGAGTATAATGCATATTGGAAGGCAGTAGCACTCGGGCCATTACTACCGTCGATTGCCAGATATGTTAATGTAGATTTGATTGGAGTTGGTTCAGTGGAACCTTCGACGTTGTGAATCCCACGAGCATCAGCACCGACAAATGAACCGCATGTGTATGAGACACAGTTCTCTGTGGGTGGTTCTACGCACGTCCAACCACTGAGACAGAATTGGACGGTTGACGTAGACCTACCGGAGGGAGCTTCATATACTATAGATGTCCCGAGACCTGAGTTTTCAACCAACGCAACTCCAACTCAATCTCTGACGCAGTTAGAATGGCGTGAGTCCTACATCGAAGCAGCGGATAACATTCGAGGTCTCTGTCATTTAATATTACACGAGACACGTCAGCGAGAGGATCAACTCAAAGAACGTGATGACCGCATTGAGGAGTTGGAGCGTAGACTAGCACGTTTTACTATGCCTAGTTATGGGTTTGAGGAGGGTGGTACTAGTTCTAGTCGTCTGATTTTTTACAGACCACACCTAGCCCCACCCTCTGACCCGGCCCTGACATATGAGTCGCAACAAGTTTGGGGTAATTTATTTGGGTCTAACCCTTACACGGGTTCACATGGAGATTTAGGTGCGGATTTTGAGTTCGTCCCGGGGCGCCAGTGATGTATAATGTACTATTGAAAAATGTTATGAATAAATTTTGTATTATTGTTTCAATTTAATTGCGATGATAAATGTTATGATGTATAATTTCTCATATTTATGAAAAATGTTATGATATATAATGTCTCATATTTATTTTCATTTATTACACATGGAATGATGACAACCAAGTTATTACACTGTTGTTTACTTTATTAATCTTGTAAAATATATGGCAATCAAAATATATGGTAAAAAATTATAAATATATGGTAAAATATAGGCAGTCAAAATATATGGTAATAAAATAATCATCACAACAATGATTTAGATTGGACTTTATCATTTATTATTATTGAAATAATGACTTAAGTAGTACAAACACTAATACATATATTGTAAAATATATGGCACTCAAAATATATGGTAATAAAATAATCATCACAACAATTATTCAAAAATAAATTTATCATTTATTAGTATTGAAATAATGACTTAAGTAGTACAAACACTAATACATGATCGAAATGATTATTAGGAGTATGTGTTCAAACACTTAGGTCGAACCTAGTAGAAGTACAACATAATGGTTTCCCATTGCGAATTAAACATTTAGGTAAGTAAGATCATTGAGTATCGGAATCAACATATTCTTCATTATAGTTTGATTTATTTGGTTCGTACTCTTCCCCATCATTTTCATATATGAATTCCGAAAAGTAATCATAACCGGAATTGTTGTAGTCGGAAATATCGTTATCTGATGCCAACGTAGAGTCGTTATATATGTTAATTAATTTTTCTTGAATGTGACGACCTGATAGAATCGCGCGTTGTGCTTTGTGATAACGTTGTAGGTGCCTCTCCATCTGCCGCATCTCTTCCTCCAATAAATCAAGACAAAACATATCCGCTTCTTCGGGATACGATATTAGCCAAAGTGCGGCAGCCCGATTTTTTGGCACGGATATGTGATGGTAATGGCAAAGCACCTCTGGGTCACACCTTTCATCATATTTATCTGGCCATGTGAGGTGTTCCCAAGGATACACAACTCCATCTTCAGGTTTCGAATTGGGAGAGATTATGAATATATGACCAAAGTCATTGAGAAAACGTCGAGAAGTATCAATCGGATATGTTTGAAAAATTAGTTTTTTCCCATACCAATCGTTACCATCAATATCTGTGTAAGATCCATTGTAAATGGATGAATAGTAGGGAGATGAAGCCATCTTTGAAATATAAGACAATGGTAGATAAAAAATTGCTGCAATCCTTCTAATTTATTTATAGGTAATTTTAAACCTTCGAAGTTATAATTTTATTTTACAATGGTAACAAATAATTATAATATTACAAAGGCACACATGCCAATGGAAAAGATAAAGTAACTTAACATAAAGCAGATGTCGATTGTAAAATTATACTAAACAAAACTAAAGTAAACTATAGTAAATTGACAACCCAAAATGTAGCACACTTACCAATAACAAGATAATATATGTAGCACACTTACCAAGATAATATATGTAGCACATACCATCACAATGCTAAAGAATCAACGTGGGAGCATGTGGACAACATGCGGGAGATGTATCCACATCTCTTCTTATAAGGTACGTTTGAATTTTGGGGACAAAATTCCCTCATAAGGGGGGGGGGGGGGGAGTATGTAATAACCCTCGCTTATGAGAACATATTTTATATTTATTTACTAGGTATGGTAATTAGATATAAAATGTTGAGTTATGGATTGAGTATTAATTTAATGGAGAAAAGTTAAAATTTACTATGAGATTGCATATTTACCGTAACTATAGGTGAATATTGCCATGTCATGCTTTATAATATCATATGAATTAAAGTGATATTTGGCTTAATAATGAGATTGGAACTTAAAATGAATTATAAATTTTCCAAATGATAATTTGGAGACCGTAGTTGATTCCGGAACATGCGAGATAGTCAAATATTGTGCCATATTGTATTTTGAGGTTTTTGGCACTTTTGACTGATTATACCTAAAATATGTAGTTGCATGTTATTTTATCGCAATATTGATCAATTAAGTTGGAATTTTGACTAATGGCACGACTTAGTCTTACTAAGTCTTCTATTTTTTCCCAAATTTCATTTCCTAAACCTAGAAAGAGCTTGAGAGAGGAAGTGAAAGAGTAGAGAAAAGAGAAGGGATTCAAGATTGAGGGAGGATTATTGCTTCTACACAAAGAAAATCTGCATTTCCTAGATTGAGGCAAGTTTCCTACTTGCTATTTGGGGTTTAAGATAAATGATTTGTGGTGATAATGGTGTATTGATCATGGTTTCACTAGTTTAGGTTTTTGTGTATATTGTTGGTTTTGAATCATTGAAAAATAATTTGGATGATTATTGATGGTTGTGGTAGTAGTTAGTAGCATTTATGTTATGTTGGTGTCAATAAATGAGTTGGCTTTGGGATTAGCTTGAAATAGGAAGATTTGGTTTTATCTAGGTCTGCAAAGACCGGTCGACCGCGGTTCTCAGACCGGTCGATCGAGCCTTCGGGAGAGGGTACACTGCTTTCTTTCAAAGGCATAAAATTTATGGCATGGTCGACTGTGGTCCCCTGATCGATCGACCGGAGCTGCCGAAGTGAACTTTCTACTTTCCTTCCTAGGAAAATGTCGAGACGCGGTCGACCGGTCCCCTGTTTTCTCCCCTAAAATTTCATTTTCATTTTTCAAATCTTTTCTTTTCATAGGGACTTAATGACCTTCTTAAATGAAGTAAATATAGGGTCTTAGAGTATTAGTTGAGTTTGGTCGACACCCTAGACTCAAAGGGGTTCATCTAGGGTTCATCTAGGGGGGGGAGGGAGAGGAGGTTTAATGTATTGGTTAGGCATTACTTCTCTCGTATAGTTTTATAATAATCTAGGATATCTTAGAGTTAAATTTGGAGACTTTAGGAGTTATTGTGAGCTAGGTCTGACTTGATGGTCTATTATGAAGCCAAAAAGGAGGCTTTGGAAAATAATTTGGGGAGCCTAGCTAATTATCGAGGTTGTTATGCTGATACGAAATATGTATAGTTCCAAATAATCTTAATGCAATTGATAAAATGTAAAATGGATAAAGTAAATGATAATTTACTAAATCATGTAATGGAAATTAATAAAATGGATGATACACACCTCTCTAAATACCATCTTAAGGGAAGTCCTTGCGTGAGGTGAAGCCCCTTGGCTAATGAATGCAGGGTGGATATAGTCCTAGGCCATATGAGCGCTTGTTTTATATTTTCTGCGATGGGTAGGAGATTCTGGTTGTGGTCTTGACTACCCCACAGGCATATGGCTGCTTCCCGACGTTTCGATTGGATCCCAGGTTGTCTTATGATAGGCCCTCGAAGATGATGGTTATTTAGGGGTGCGCATAGTGGGGAAACCGGGACGGGCGGTCTTAGAATCGATATTTTTATATACTTATAACTATTCTAATTATCGAGTTGGACTCGATGGAACAGTAATGCCACAAAGAGCAAAGTATATGCCACAAAGAGCATACAATTGAGATTAGTGCCATAAAGAGCACGTGATAATAATTGTATTCCTGATAAGGAATGGAAAGGAGATAAAATGAAAAGGATGAAAGGTGAAAATGGTTGATAAGTATTCTTAATTGCATATATAATCGATTCTTCCCTTGTAATTATTACATTGTCTTAATTTATCTCATTGTTACCATGCTAGAATATCATCTCTATCATCCATGCTTATCTGTTCATCATTATCATACTTGTCATTTATCTGGTGATCACATAAAACCGGGCTCTGACCGGTTCTTCTTTCTTATTGTGCATATATATATTATATCCGCTCAGGTGTTCCACCATAAGGTCGCCCATAATGAACTTCCTATTCCAGTGTTTTGAGGAGCAGTGACATTTTGCGGGTATCACCGGACATTTTGTGTAGACGCCTTCCTTATTGTTTTTTTAGTTATGATGAGTCCCTACTCGGGAGTGTGGCCCAAACTGTTGTAATTGTATAATGGGTGTATTATGTAACACATGAAACTTATTGTATATTATATGTATTTCATTGACCGACGTTTCATTCGCTCCTTTCCTTTTTATCGTTGGTTTATATATATATATATATATATATATATATATATATATGTGTGTGTGTGTGTGTGTGTGTGTGTGTGCTTGGGGGCGATTCCCCTCTCTTTTCTATTATGGGTTGTTGAAAATAATTTCTTTAAATTACAAAACAAAAATTTTTGATAACCCGTTTTTTGGAATATTGTGTGGTTATCCCGCATACTCTTTACGTTGTCACGATGTTGAGGATGATATTTATCCATGATTCCTTTATTATCGGAGTATCGGGCTGGCCATCCCTTATTTCGGATATCGGGTTGTCACAGATGGTATCAGAGAATCAGGTTCTAGAGCCTTTAGAATCTATGCGGACTTGTCACGTTCTACCATAGCGTTCTTTGAAATAGAGCTTAATGTTAAGACTGTTTTGTTGCGTATGGTTGCGATCTTCTGCTAGATAGATTGTTTTATATTTTATTCTAACTCTATCGTTTCTCTATCTCAGATGCCGCCTAAGAGAGGACGTCCCGCTTGACGTAATAGAATTGTAGAGGATGAGGTTGGTCCTCCACCGCTGCCACCGGGGAGTATCAGTGCCGCAGATGTGGAAAACATAGTGGCCCAAGCTGTTAATGCAGCGATGACTGCAGTGGTACAACAAATGCCACAAGCTCAACCACGGGGGCAAGAGGCACAAGTTCCTACGGGACCTTCTCCGTGGGAAAGAGTTAGAGAGTCTTTCCTAAAAGGCAATCCCCCGGAATTCGATGGAGGTTCAGATGTGATAAGGGCAAATCAGTGGAAGAAAGACATGCAATGCCATCTTAGAATGGTAGAATGTAGTGAGGAGAAAAAGAAAATCCTTGTTACTTTCAAGCTTGTTGAATCAGCCTTACATTGGTGGGAGTCAATGACTACACCCGGGCAAAGGGATACGATGTCGATCACTGATTTTTGGGCCTTTTTTGACGAAAAGTATTTCCCTCCTGCAGTTCAAAGGGAGATGCAAAGGAAGCTTTAAGATGTAGTTCAGGGGGAGAGATCCGTGGCAGAGTATGAAGAGGAGTTCACCCGGCTGGCAAGTTTTGTGCCGAATGAAGTGACTCCAGAAGCGAAGAGAATCTCCAAATTTATGGGAGGTTTACATTGGCGAATAAAACAACATTTATTGGGAAATCCGGCTTTATTAACCTTTGGGGATGTGATGAATTCTTCTCTACTTCATTGTCAAGAGCATAGATTATTTGTGCAAAATAATAAGAAGGCTGCAGCGTTGGGGCAAGTGGGAAAACCTAAAGGTAATGGGATTGGAGGGGGGACATCTTCTTCGTCCCAATCTTCGGGGAGTAAGCAGAGAGAAAGGGATCCCCAGCAAGGGGATTTGTCTAAACGCCAACTCTTTGGTGGGTCTAATGCGGGTGGCAATAATAACAGACCGGGTCAAGGCGGACAGCCACAACAATAGGGAGGCAGAGGTGGAAATAAAGGAAGAGGCCAACAGGGCCGAGGTTTGGGGAAGTTCCGAAACAATCAAGGGTGGAACCAGGAGAACGCGGTGAACAAATGTTTTCAATGCGGGGAGTTGGGACATTATAAGAGATCGTGTCCTCAGTTGGTTGGAGGGCATCTTCCTAGGGCTCCACAACAGCCGTATGTACAGTTTCCACCCCAGGCGCCTAATTTGATTGCTCCTCCTCAGTAGGGGCAACTGTAGTATGGACGGGTCTACCATATTCAGGAGGCTATGCTTCCTCCAACCCCTCCAGCACCGCCGGCGATTAAGGGTAAGTTTCTCATCCAAGGGCATATGGGTCGGATACTATTTGATACGGGCGCTACACACTCTTTCATTTATAGGAGTTTTGCTCAAACTACAGATTTGATAAAGTCTGCTGAGAGTACTTTCACTAGTGTTGAATCCTCTATGGGTGATGGTTCATTGATTTTCTTTGTTTGTAAAAACATAGGGATTAACCTTGGTAACTTGTGCTTTGAGGCCGATTTACTCATCCTTGACATGGTCGGGTATGATTTAATATTGGGTATGGATTGGCTAGTGAAATACCGCGCGATAGTAAATTGTTACGGGAAGAGTATAGTTTTCACAGTTCCGGGACAAGAAATGTTCTTGGTTGTTATGCCTTGTATGGAAGGGGGTACGAGTACCTACTTATATTGCATTGCAGAGGATGTTTCTAGGGATATAATTGTCCCCCTGGAATCTATCCCAGTTGTTAGAGATTTTGAGGATGTTTTTCCGGAAATACCGGGATTACCTCCGAGCAGAGAGATTGAGTTTATGATCGATTTAGCACCGGGAACTTGACCGATTGCGAAAGCTCCTTATCGCATGGCCCCTGTGGAGATGAGGGAGTTAAGGGATCAAATCCAGCAGTTATTAGAGCAGGGATTTATTAGGCGTAATACTTCTCCATGGGGTGCTCCGGTATTGTTTGTGAAGAAAAGAGACGGTTCTCTTCGATTATGTGTGGACTATAGGGAGTTGAATATAGTCACCATCCGAAATAAATACCCTTTGCCTCATATTGATGTTCTATTTGACCAACTTAGGGGAGCATCATACTTCTCTAGAATTGATTTGAGGACAGGGTATCATCAATTGAGAATACGGGAACAAGATGTATTCCAGACCGCATTTCTGACCCGATACGGATCCTATGAATTCTTGGTTATACCCTTTGGACTAACCAATGCCCCTGCTGTATTTATGGATCTCATGAATAGGGTATTTCAAGATTTCCTTGACCAATTTGTTATTGTATTCATCGATGACATCTTAGTCTATTCTCAAATAGAATCTGACCATGCTACTCATTTACGGTTGGTCCTGCAGAGATTGAGGGATCACCAATTGTATGCGAAGTTTGAGAAATGTGGCTTTTGGTTAAAGGAAGTTCAATTTCTGGGTCATGTGGTGTCATCCCAGGGTATATTGGTGGATCCTAGTAAGGTGATTGTGGTGAGGGAGTGGGGTCAGCCCACGACACCTACCAAGGTTCGTAGTTTTCTGGGCTTAGCGGGTTATTACCGTCTGTTCATTAAGGGCTTTTATAAAATCGCTAGCCCTTTGACGAATTTGACCCGAAAGGGAGTGAGATTTATTTGGGAAAATTCTTGTCAGGCTGCATTTGATGAGCTCAAGGATAGGTTGACTTCGGCTCCAGTCCTTGCATTGCCAAAACCGGGATTGGAATATCTAGTCTTCACCGATGCATCTCTTCAAGGGTTAGGAGATGTTCTTCAGCAAGAAACACGGGCTATTGATTATGCTTCCCGTAAGCTAAAGCCTCACGAAAGAAATTATCCGATGCATGACTTAGAGTTCGTCGCAGTTGTCTTTGCCTTGAAAATATGGAGGCATTATCTCTTGGGGGATAAGTTTAGTCTTTTCACGGATCACAAATCGCTACAGTATTTATTTTCCCATAAGGATTTGAATATGCATCAGCGTTGTTGGTTGGAGTTCGTGAAAAGCTATCAATTCGATATCCATTACCATCCGGGAAAGGCGAACGTAGTAGCGGATGCATTGAGTAGGAAACCCGAGGGAGTCTTAGAGGATGTATGGAAATCTAAGTGGAGGGAGCTCAGTCAGGAGGATGCGGTGGTGAGAGCATTCATGTCAGTAATGACCGTTACTCCTACAATTGTGGCAAGAATTGTGGAAGCCCAGGGAAGAGATAAGAGTTGCCAAGACCATATACATCGATTATTGTTCGAGGGAGCGGAGTCCTACTCGATTAGTTCTGAGGGTGGACTACGCTTCCATGGAAGACTTATTATTCCGAAAGAAGGGGAGTTGAGACGAGCGGTGATGGCGAAATCTCACGGGTCAAAATTTACGGTACATCCGGGTGGGGACAAGATGTACCAAGACATGCGCCATCAGTATTGGTGGCCCGACATGAAGAGGGATATCTCGGAGTTTGTATCCCAATGCACTACTTGTCAGTTGGTTAAGATCAACCATCAGCGACCGACAGGTTTATTGCAACCGTTGGAAATTCTAGTGTGGAAATGGGAAAGCATTTCAATGTACTTTATTACGGGCTTACCTAGATCATAAAGGGGTCATGATTCGATTTGGGTGATTGTCGATCGTTTGACTAAGTCGGCACACTTCTTACCCGTGCGTACGGATTTTGATACCGCTCGCTATGCCCAATTGTTCATCGAGGAGATCGTTAGACTTCATGGGGTACCTTTAAACATCGTTTTCGACCGAGATAAAATATTTGTGTCCCACTTTTGGCGAAGTTTCCAAGAGGCAACGGGGACCGAATTGAAGTTAAGATCTTCCTATCATCCTCAAACAGATGGCCAAACTGAAAGGGTAAAACAGATGCTGGAGGATATTCTCCGTATGTGCATGCTTGATTTCAAGGGTGGTTGGTAACAATACCTTCCATTGGTTGAGTTTGCTTATAACAACTCATACCAATTTACTTTTGGAATGGCGCCCTATGAAGATCTTTATGGCCGGCCATGTTGGTCGCCCGCTTGTTGGTTGGAAGTGGGAGATAAAAAATTCCTTGGACCTGAACTGATCCAAGACACTTCTTCAAAGATTAAACTCATTCGAAATCGCATTCGGATAGCCCAGGATCGTCAAAAGAGCTATGCCGATGCGGGTAGAAGACACGTGGAGTTGGAAATTGGAGATCAAGTCTTGGTGCGAGTGTCACCAATGAAGGGCATTAAACGTTTTGGGAAGAAAGGGAAGCTTGCACCGCATTTTGTTGGACCTTTCCCAGTTATTGCGAAAGTCGGTCCCGTGGCGTACCAACTTTCCTTGTCGGAGCCTTTACAACAAATCCATGATGTATTCCATGTCTCCTCTTTGAAGAAGTATAAGGGATGCGAAGGCTCCCTTTGGCACATTCCTTTCGAGGATATTGACTTGCAACTCGATGTTTCGAATGAAGAAGAACCGGTTTCAATTCTTGAGTATGGGGAGCGTAAGTTGAGGTCTAGGGTGGTGCCCTTGGTGAGAGTCCAATGGAGTCATCACAATGCTAAAGAATCAATGTGGGAGCGTGTGGACGACATGCGGGAGATGTATCCACATATCTTCTTATAAGGTACGTTTAAATTTTGGGGACAAAATTCCCTCATAAGGGGGGGAGTATGTAATAACCCTCGCTTATGAGAACATATTTTATATTTATTTACTAGGTATGGTAATTAGATATAAAATGTTGAGTTATGGATTGAGTATTAATTTAATGTAGAAAAGTTAAAATTTACTATGAGGTTGCATATTTACCGTAACTATAGGTGAATATTGCCATGGATGTTTTATAATATCATATGAATTAAAGTGATATTTGGCTTAATAATGAGATTGGAATTTAAAATGAATTATAAATTGTCCAAATGATAATATGGAGACCGTAGTTGATTCCGGAACGTGCGGGATAGTCAAATATTGTGCCATATTGTATTTTGAGGTTTTTGGCACTTTTGACTGATTATACCTTAAATATGTAGTTGTGTGTTATTTTATCGCAATATTGATCAATTAAGTTGGGATTTTGACTAATGGCACGACTTAGTCTTACTAAGTCTTCTATTTTTTTCCCAAATTTCATTTCCTAAACCTAGAGAGAGCTTGAGAGAGGAAGTGAAAGAGTAGAGAAAAGAGAAGGGATTGAAGATTGAGGGAGGATTCTTGCTTCTACACAAAGAAAATCTGCATTTCCTAGATTGAGGCAAGTTTCCTACTTGCTATTTGTGTTTTAAGATAAATGATTTGTAGTGATAATGGTGTATTGATCATGGTTTCACTAGTTTAGGTTTTTGTGTATATTGTTGGTTTTGAATCATTGAAAAATAATTTGGATGATTATTGATGGTTGTGGTAGTAGTTAGTAGCATTTATGTTATGTTGGTGGCAATAAATGAGTTGGCTTTGGGATTAGCTTGAAATAGGAAGATTTGGTTTTATCTAGGTCTGCAAAGACCGGTCGACCGCGGTTCTCAGACCGGTCGATCGGGCCTTCGGGAGAGGGTACACTGCTTTCTTTCAAAGGCATAAAATTTATGGCGTGGTCGACCGTGGTCCCCTGATCGATCGACCGGCCCTGCTGAAGTGAACTTTCAACTTTCCTTCCTAGGCAAAATGTCGAGACGCGGTCGACCGTTCCCCTGTTTTCTCCCCTAAAATTTTATTTTCATTTTTCAAATCTTTTCTTTTCATAGGGACTTAAGGACCTTCTTAAATGAAGTAAATATAGGGTCTTAGAGTATTAGTTGAGTTTGGTCGACACCCTAGACTCGAAGGGGTTCATCTAGGGTTCATCTAGGGGGGGGGGGGAGATGAGGTTTAATGTAATGTTTAGGCATTACTTCTCTCGTATAGTTTTATAATAATATAGGAGATCTTAGAGTTAAATTTGGAGACTTTAGGAGTTATTGTGAGCTAGGTCTGACTTGATGGTCTATTATGAAGCCAAAAAGGAGGATTTGGAAAATAATTTGGGGAGCCTAACTAATTATCGAGGTTGTTATGCTGATACAAAATATGTATAGTTCCGGATAATCTTAATGCATTTGATAAAATGTAAAATGGATAAAGTAAATGATAATTTACTAAATCATGTAATGGAAATTAATAAAATGGATGATACACACCTCTCTAAATACCATCTTAAGGGAAGTCCGTGCGTGAGGTGAAGCCCCCTGGCTAATGAATGCAGGGTGGATATAGCCCTAGGCCATATGAGCGCTTGTTTTATATTTTCTGCGATGGGTAGGAGATTCCGGGTGTGGTCTTCACTACCCCGCAGGCATATGGATGCTTCCCGACGTTTTGATAGGATCCCAGGTTATCTTATGATAGGCCCTGTAAGATTATGGTTATTTCGGGGCGCGCACAGTGGGGAAACACGGACGGACGGTCTTAGAATCGTTATATTTATATACTTATAACTATTCTAATTATCGAGTTGGACTCGATGGAACAGTAATGCCACAAAGAGCATACAATTGAGATTAGTGCCATAAAGAGCACGTGATAATAATTGTATTCCTGATAAGTAATGGAAAGGAGATAAAATGAAAAGGATGAAAGGTGAAAACAGTTGATAAGTATTCTTAATTGCATATATAATCGATTCTTCCCTTGTAATTATTAAATTGTCTTAATTTATCTCATTGTTACCACGATAGAATATCATCTCTATTATCCATGCTTATCTGTTCATCATTATCATACTTGTCATTTATCTGGTGATTACATAAAATCGGGCTCTGACCGGTTCTTCTTTCTTATTGTGCATATATATATTATATCCGCTCAGGTGTTCCACCGTAAGGTCTCCCGTAATGACCTTCCTATTCTAGTGTTTTGAGGAGCCGTGACATTTTGCGGGTATCACGGGACATTTTGTGTAGACGCCTTCCTTATTGTTTTTTTAGTTATGATGAGTCTCTACTCGGGAGTGTGGCCCAAACTGTTGTAATTGTATAATGGGTGTATAATGTAACACATGAAACTTATTGTATATTTTATGTATTTCGTTGACCGACGTTTCATTCGCTCATTTCCTTTTTATCGTTGGTTTATATATATATATATATATATATATATATATATATATATATGCTTGGGGGAGTTTCCACCCTCTTTTCTATTGTGGGTGGTTGAAAATGCTTTCTTTAGGGTCCGTTTGGTTCGTGGTGAAATATTTTTTACCGCGTTAGAATATAATTCACCTAGGTAAAATATGTGTTTGGTTGGGCATTTAACACGGTGAAATAAAATGAATATGGTGAAAAGTGAGGTGAAACTTTAACCATTTTAAACCATGGGTAAAGTGAATAATTTAAGAGGTGAAAACAATGAAATTTATCTTATTACCAAAGTAACCTTTCTTATTTCCACTTACAACTATCACACATTCATTTCTCCCTCTCAATTAATACGATCATCAAATATTCATTTAAAAAAAATATTTTTTTTCTAAATTTCATTTTTTATTTTAAAAAATTTTAAAAATTTAAAAAAATTAAAAAAAAATTAAAAATTTAAATAATTAAATTTTTAAACATAAATAAATAATAGAATAGCTATTCCTACACCCTCTATGTCTTTCCCCACACTCTTTTCAATATTTAAATACTAAAAGATCAAAAGACCCTGTATACATATATGATTTGAGCAAATATAATCTTTTGCCCAAAAATCTATTACTTAAAAAAAAAGTAATATTATGAAGAAAAAAAAAACATAATGTTTTGAAAATAAAAATTCTAATATTCTAGGAAATTAAAATTTTAATATTCTGAAAATATAAAATTTATAAAAGTTATTTTTTCATTTAAAAAACATTATGTTATTTATAAAAAAACATATTATTTTTTATTTAAATGGACGTTGATAAAAAAACTGTTTCGTTATTTATTTTTAGAATTGGACATTCTTTTTATCATTTCTAGTAAAAAACTCTTTCTTTTATTTATTTAAAAAAATTGTTTCGCTATTTATTTTTTCAGTTAAAACAGTTTTTTTTTCTATTTTAAAAATAATCTTTTTACTATATAAAAAAATGGTCCGCGTCAGCGGTATGTATAGGCAGTTCGACCACTTATACATACCGTTGGCGCGGACCAACATATTAGACAAAAATGCTCTACGCCAGTGGTATGTATAGGTGGTCGGACCGCCTATACATACCATTGCCGCAGACAATATTTTTTCAAATTAGTAAAAAGATTATTTTTAATATAGTACAAAAAAAAACAGTTTTTAACCGAAAATAAAATATGTAAATAAAAAATAAAACACTTTTTAAGAAAAGAGTTTCTTAAGTAAAATAAATTTTACGTTTTATATACAATTTTTAATAAAACAAATAGATAAGATTTTACATTTTATAAACAGTTTTTTTTATTATTACTTATAAAAAACAATTTTTTTTATTGAAAATATATATTTTTTTGTTTTTATCAAGGTTCTAAAAAACGCGGGGCGTGATTGAGGCGTGGAGGCCAAGCCTTAAGCCTTAGAAGCCTAGGCGGGCCTAGGCGTAAAAAGGCGTGAAAAGGCGTTTAGACCTTCTTAATATATTTTAATATTTTTTAACCATAACAAGGCTATTAAAATTCAAAAATTGCACAGATCATAAAAATATGTCTGAATATATGCAAATTAAAATACTATTTGATTATTTTGGATGAGATAATGGTCCGGTTTGTAAATAAATTCTTTAAAAGGCGACATCGTTTCACTAAATCATTCTTGTTTTTAGAAAAAAGTGCGCCTTAAGGGTTTTACCAAGAATAAGGCGTGAAAAGCGTAAGGCGAGGGGTTTCTCCCAAGCCTTAAGCCTAGGCGTGCCTAGGCGGAGCCTAGGCGGGTTTTTTAGAACAGTGGTTTTTATCAAATGTATTTAGTTTAGTTGGAGGTGAAAAAATTGGACATTTAGATTTTATAAATTTAAAGGCACAATTGTCATTTATTATTCAAAGGGTGTGGGGGAACATATAGAGGGTGTGGGAATATCTAATCCCATAAAAAAAATAAAAAATAAAAAATAAAAAAATTGAATATTTGTTTGGTGCATGGTAATGTGTTCGGAATTTAATTACTAATTGGGCCGGTTTCATAGTTGGGAACTATGTTTTTTTTATTTCTTTTAATTGGAACACTTTTTTTTCATAGTTGGGACTTTTTTTTTTTAATCGGGACTGTTTTTTTTCAATGTTGAAAACTTTTCTTTTAATTGGGACTGTTTTTTCATTGTTGAGACCTTTTTTTTTATTGTGGACTACTGTTTTTATAGTTGACTCTTTTTTTTTTAATTGTGATTGTTTTTTTTACAAATGACAATTTTTTTTCATTGTTGGATTTTTTTAAAAAAATTGGGACCGTTTTCTTTTTTAATAAGGAATTTATTTTTAATTGGTACTATTTTTTTACTTATTTGTCTTGCGTAGCCAAATATGACTAGTTGTGTGTGTGTGGAGGGGGGGGGGGATGATTGTGTCAAATTTTAGTTTGAGGTAAATGCATATTTTTTAATGCCATTGACACTTGTGTGATGAAAATCAATATAGTTATGTGCATTTGAAGTATGAGAGTAATATGCTCATTTTATTTTTTCACCATATTAATCTTGACCATCCAAACAACAAATGGTGAAAAAGTTAAAATTTTCACCTAGTGAAAACTCGACCATCCAAACGGAGAGAGTGAAAACAAAATCACCGCACTAATAATTTACCTTTTATTTTTAACACGGTGAAAAGTATTTCACCACGAACCAAACGGGCCCTTAAATTATAAAACAAAAATTTTTGATAACTCGTTTTTTGGAATATTGTGTGGTTATCCCGCATACTCTTTACGTTGTCACGATGTTGAGGATGATATTTATCCATGATTCCTGTATTATCGGAGTATCGGGCTGGCCACCCCTTATTTCAGATGCTGGGTTGTCACAATCAATATTTAGTCATATAAAATTAATTTAGTAAAAAAAATTAATTAGTTATATTCTGAAAATTGAAATATCGATACAAGACTTGTTCGATACAAGACTTGATCTCAAAATTGCAATATATAAAAGAAACTCTTTTCATTCAAGTAATAATTGAAGTGTCTACTCTTAAAAGAGTCCTAGATTAATAGGAACTAGAACTACTCAAGAGGTTAATGCATTAGAAATATGAAGTGGTGATTCAAACCACAAAATAAAAGGAAAGAAAAAAATAATGAATGAATGAAATAATAAATTAATGAACGTGACGATGATAGATAAAGATGAGATAAGGAGCGTATATTAACACCGGCAAACTTTGAGTTTGGAAAAGATGAGATAAGGAGCCTATATTAACACCGATAGAAATTTGATAATAATGAAGATGAAAATAATGAAAAACTCAATATCTCATCCTGGATTACGATCGACGTTCTTTGTTCAATTTAAAGAATTATTTTATGAAAGTCCAGATCTATCGCTGACTGTGCACCGGAGCTTAAGGGTAGATTATGAAATCAAATTTATAATTGCTATATCAGTTTGTAACCTGAGAACCACAAAGATGAAATATCGCAACAGCAGGCCTAGCAAAAAATTAAATGAAGTTTGGTAAGACAATAGAAGATTTAACCTCATACAAAAGGAACAAAGGTAAAAAAATCTTCCCACTAAGTTCTTATGTCGAAAAAGAAAGGGACTCGATGAAAATATCATATAGTTTTCACATGTAAACAACTAAAAGAAAGAAGTTAAGCAGTTTGATACAAAAAATTCATGAAACGATGTTTGGATGAGTGTAGCTGGCCATTCTTCCCTCATATTTTGTTCAATTCGAGATGTATCTTGCACTTGATATGAATTGGAAGGAGAGACAGAAGCATCAGAGGGATTGAATGGGTTATGGCATCTTCAATGGGTGTAGTAGTAGTATCATTGAACTTGTCTCGAAGTACGTCAATATTAACCTCAATGGAATATTTTCTCCGGTGCTGAGACTTTCTAATACTTGCTATTTTCTACAATTTTTACAAAATGTGAAATGTAATTCTCATGCTGATTTGTTTATTGGTTAACTAGTGAACTCTTGGGGGGAGAGAAGAGAGAGAGAGAGAGAGAGAGAATTAGGGCAGGTATATGGTCCGATATACAAGAATGAAAGAAAAAGAGAAAATTATTGAAAAAGGGTACCAATATTTTCATCTTTATCTAAATATGGTGACTTTTATGATTTCTTTAAACCAAGCAAATGTCTAACCCATCTTCCTGATACACCCATGATGATAATCTCTTTATCCCTATCAGCTCCGGACCTTCCATATAAAATCTTTCAGAAAGTTCTTAAATGTAATTTGTTTATCACGGAAAACATAGTTATACCATAGAAAAAAGAGAACACATGAACAGAGCAAGTAGAACGACAGATAGGAAAGAATTTTGACAATGTACTTGTGTAAGTACACAAGTATCCGATTGAGTCTTAATGTAGTGTTGGCTCAATTCCGGAAGAAAATATTTGAGTCATATGATAGTGTTCAAGTGTATCCATCCAAGCATATGACTTGTTAGTTGAAGACGTAGCGACCAAGATTATAAAGCTTCATCATATGCTGGGTTTAGTGTGCCTCATTTCTACGTCAACAACATTATTCCAATGATCCTAAGGTATGAATGCATTTTGTATATATATTAAGGAACTTGGATAAACTAAACAATTGGGTGTAAACAAAAGTGTTTAAGGATTTTTCTTGAAAAACAAACACTCAAAACTTGAACTTTTTCATTCTGAATTAAAACTCTTAAAACTCTCTCTAGGAGATGGATGAATATGAAAAAGTTGATTAGAAAAGGTTGGTTCCCGCACTTAGAAATTCTATTAAAAAGTAGTGGGGAAAAGGTAATGGAAACATGGAAAAAATTGCTAAAAACTGCCAAAAAACTGCTCCCGCCAAAGTCGTTCGAACGACATTCTCATTTGAATGACTTTACTAACGATATTCCAGAGGGGAAAAAGGAAACTCGTTAGAATTCTCGTTCGAATGACCTGGGAATCTCGTTCGAACGAGATTCCAGTTCGTTCAAACGACTTACCAGAATAAGCAAAACTCTTTTTAAGCCCAAATTTTTTTTATGAAAAGTTCTAAAAAGTATTTTTTGAGTAAAACAAAGTCGTTAAAATTATTTATAAAAAATTATAAATTACACCCAATAAATTTCCAAGCTCCTATATATATATATATATATATAATGCATTCATACCTTAGGAGCATTGGAACAATGTTGTTGACGTAGAAACGAGGCACACTAAACCCGACATATGATGAAGCTTTATAATCTTGTCCGCAATTGAGCCAACACTATATTAAGACTCAATCGGAGACTTATGTCCTTACAAATCTCCACCTTTGGCTATTCCGGGACAAAAACCAAACAAAAATACTAAAGGGACTTCAAGCTCTTCTAGACTAAAAAAATCCCACCCTAAAATAGAAAGTACATAGCTTGACTCAAAAACCCAAGGATCAATATCTTTGCCGATGAAAGTTTCCATTTAGAAGAATTCCTGCACACTTAAGCAAACTATCAAATGCATAGGGAATATCAATTATATTAAATGCATGTAAAATAAATACTCCCCCTGAAATAATTCTCCCATTGATCAAATAAATGACCTACTTAGAAAGACGTCTCCTCCTAAGATAAATCTTGCAAACTAAGATGCGATTACAATATGAATAGATACCATTTCTCCCCATATCAACTTGTCACAAATAGACTTTTTAGTGTGGTAAAAAAGACTCAAAACTCTCTATTCCATCAAGTACATAGAAACCATGGCCTTTTAACAAGGATACCAGAGGTATAAACTCAGAGACCAGACCACCAAATGACAAATTACTCATTGCACTAGCAGTACATATCCAGGACAATATGGCATTCATTGATCAGAAGATGAGTAAGGGAAAAGGATAAGACAACGCATTTAGCAACACAGAATCACCATTAGTAATGATCAATCATCTATTGTTTAATCTTTAGGAAATGAAAAGCCTAATTCCACTAGGGAACAAGCAACAATCATCTAATTAAAATCTTCAATAACATGAAAATCAAGATCAGATTCGAGTCACCAAGTGATTGAGCTTTTCCTGACATATCTACCAGCAATAGATGTGATCAGACCTGAGTAACAAACACCAATAGTATTCTTCATGAGTGAAATCAGGATTCTTAAAGAATCCACAAAGAATTAGTAGTTAAATTTAATTAAAATAATTAGATACGTGGTGGGTGCGAATCGAGGGAGAATCGGGTGAGAATGGCACCCGATTCGAGTGTGATTTGGATTCATTTACCATTTTGAAGAATCCGTACTTTATAGATTAAAATATAACCTGATGCTCCATCGATAAATTGTCCGTTGATAAGAAGCTAATTATGATTTACACTGAGAGGTGGCTTGATTGGTTCCTCTATAGCCGCAACACTGCTGTATTGGAAAATTCCTCTTCCTAAGTAAGAGTTCTTCCCTAATCAAAATAAAGTGCATTTTCATAAACTTCAAATATGACAATGCAATAAATTGGCATGACGATTCAAAAAACTAGCATTGCCCTGGTTGATAAGAACAAGTCAAACAAGTACATGTCCAAGACCTATCACATTTAGTTATGTCATAGATTTTCCCTCTTTTATCTTTAAATTTTGACATGTTATAGTTGGATTTCAAGTGTTTATAAGTTGACATCCTTTGACATTGCAACTGTTATATTTTTCAAGAAGTTTTGATAGTTTAAAGTTTGTACAATACTTTCTCAATAGTTATAAGTTTTTCTTCTAATTAAGAAAATGGTCACATTGCCTTTAATGATATTCCTATATGACAATTATTTTTAAAAAAAATTAAATGTGAGTATTAAGAAATAGTTAGAACCTATAACTGAATTGAGAAACGCTAAGTTGGGTTGGTTCGATTCCACATAGTTTCAATATTGGTTTAGGTTATGTTCCAAAATATTAGGTTGTCTATATAATCAAACCTACCTAAGCACAATCAAATCTGAGTTAAACCCATATTACTCTCACGGTTCTTCCTCTTCTCTTAATAGTAGTATTTCAGAATCAAATCTGAGTTAATTAATCTATTTTGAACTCTCTCATTCATATTAACACAAAATAATTTGTAAGGACATTTTTGTCCATTATCAATTTGTATGTCGTACGCCGTTACACCGTTGAAGAAACTCAAGACCGCACCTACATCAACGGATCCGAATATCAAAGTGTCTTCAACATCATAGCCTCTGCGAGAATGAACTTGGTAAAATTTTGTTTTTACATTCCTTGAAGTTCATATTTAGTATTGGGAAATTTTTTATAAAATGTTTTTTATAAAAATAAGAAGTAAGTTTTTTCAAGAAAAATGAGGCTTTTAAAAGTTTTTTAGTTTTCTGGGAAGTCGGATCGGTCCGCCTCTATACCGGACCGGTCCGCCCCTCAACCGGACCGATCTGCTTGCTGCAGATCCAGTAAACCCCGGACCGAAAGCGAACCGGAGAAGCCAATTTTTTAAAGAACCGATCCGATGTCGGACCGATCCGCCTCCAAGCCGGACCGGTCCGCCTGGGATAAATTCGGCCAGATCTGTTCGTGATTTTTTAGGCTCAAAGTTTTCTTATTTAAGCCAACTTCGGGGAGTTGTTTTCCAAGACTTTTCAAGACAATTTTCAGAGTCCTAAATACTCTAAGTCTTCACCTTTTTGAGTCCCAAGACTCTTTTTGATTCACACACAAAAATCCCAATTAATTTTGTGAATCTTTTGGAACCCTAGAACACAATTTTGTTATTGTTCAACCCCTGTGGAGAAGTCGTATTTCTTCTTCATTACTGCCCTCCTGGAAAGGGAAAATTCCAGCCGACAAACTTGTGGAGAAGCCGTTTCTCTTCTTCATTGCTGACCACCTGGAGTTCCTGCGGGAGATTTCAGCCACCGACTACAGAATCCGACACCTGAGGGTAATTCTTAGTCACTTGTATTTTCATTATAATCCGAAATTGTACAGTTATAATATTATAATGAAAATAAATGGTTTTTCCCCTTTGGGGGATCTTTCCTGAAATTGTTTGTTTTATCCTTCATGCTATTTTATTTGATAAATCATCTAGATGCATGTTTTAGGGTTTAACTAGAATTTAGGAGTAATTAAAATTGGATTTTATTTGAGAAGTCGCAATATTTCCGCTGTAGCGATTCTACAAATTGGTATCAGAGCGGGTTACGCTAATTTATCGCGTGATCCTGATTTTTTCGAGGATTTACTTTCTGATACAATTTGTCTACTCACGTTTACAAATTAGTATCAGAGCCTGTTGCACTAAGTTATTGTGTTTTGATTCTGATTTTGCACAAAAATGGATTTTGATGGTTTTGATGATCTTCGATGTCAAATTTTTGAAAAAGTTAATTGGAAAATTCACACGAACTCTTGTTTTAAATCTTCTGTTGAAAACAAATCAAAAAGGTGTTCTTGTTGTGAGGGTGTTGGTCACACGTTAGATGAGTGTACCACAAATTTAAAGAAGAAATTGAATAAACCGATTTCTCATGTTTCTACCCTTAGTGATTGTGATTCGGAAGAAGAAGTTTTTTACGCTTCTAGGTGAGAGTTTCCCATCCATGTGATTAGTGATGATAGTGAATGTGATGGGAGTGTGGATGAAAGTGAGGAGGAAAGTGTAGATGAGAGTGACTTGCAAACTGCTTTCAATGAACTTTATGCTGAAACTTTGAAAAAAAAGAAAGAAAATTTGAAATTGAAAGCTCAATTGAAAGAGTGTGCCATAAAAAATAAGGATTTTTTAGTTGAAGAACTTAGGGCACATGAGAAAATTTTGAAAGAGAAGCTTGTGTACGTCGAGTGTGAGAGACATAGTCTTAGAGGGTTGATGGAGACTATAAAAATGAGCTTTTAGAGTTTGAGGATTCTAGACGAGTACTTGAATCTAGGATAGGTGAACTTGAGGTGAAATTGAAAGATTCAAGTAAAGTGAAATTTGATTTGGAGTCTAGGTCTGAAAAACTTGATAAGATTTTAGGCACAATCGAGATCAAAACGGATAGCGGTGGAATTGGTCTTGAAAAATATGTTGCACCCATTCCCACACGTGTGAGAGAGCCTCCTAGGATTGTTAAGAAAGAGGCATCTAATTTTGTTAAAAAAGCGTCCCATAGGAACATCGTGAGAGAACCTCCTAGGATCATTAGGAGAGACCCACCTAGGCAAATTCGGAGAGAGCAACCGAGAAATTTGAGGAGAGAGGAGAGGGCCACCTTTAGGTAACACACACCGCCCGATTTACTCTTGCACACATTGCGGTAGGCAAGGTCCTCTTAGGCACTTTTGTTACAAGCTTTTAAATGGACCTAGGAAGGTTAATGAAATAATAAATTCGATTCCCAAAACCCCCACACTCCGTTACACATCTATTTGGGTTAGAAAATTGGATTTAAAGGCTTATGGTTTATTTGTCCACGATTCCCGTTTGCTTGCACGTGATTCACCCCATGTGAAATCTTTTGGTTGATTGTGTTTGCATGTTTGTCATACACTAGTTGTGGTTTCATGATATATTTTTTTTTGCTAGTGTGATGACTTGTACTTTTTGTATAATTTTTGTTGATAAATTTTTTTTTGAAAAATACAAAAAAGATTTTTTTTGATAAAATATTTGAAAATCCAAAAAGATTTTTGTATTTTGTCTTGCACCTTTTATGGATGAACACTTAGGATGATCGAGTCACAACATCATTCCATTATTTTCATGTGACTATTTGATAGTGTTTAGAGACAATAGGTCAATTCATCCATGTGATTTATAATGTTTGGAGTCATTAAGATGTAATTAAGTGTTACTTCCTACAGGTTTGGCTCATGTTTCCTTTATTGCACACATGCACAGATTTGTTTGATTATTGTGCTTGTCTTATCACATGTTGGTTGGGCGTTTTCACTTCAATCCTGTCCTAAAATGAACCAAGCGCGATAATTTTTTATAAGGAAATTATGCATATAAAAATCGTGTTGTGAGTTTGTGTGCTTTGTTTGAAAAACGGGGAGGGGTTGCGAAAGGTATTTATCTATCCTTTGTGCAAAAGCCACCGTTAAATTGGACCTAAAAAATGGAGGAATTTTATTATCCAGGGTCCAAAGAGGTTAAAAGAGCCCGAAAAAAATTTAAAGGCAATAAAAAGATATTCATGCCAAAAGGGGCCATTTAGGTTCTTGCACTAATTCTCCAAAGTTTGATAATTTAGATTACCTATAAAAGAAAATATGTATGAGGGAGTTTGGTTGGAGAATTTTAAACGGGTTTGCACGTCCTTGAAAATCTTGCAAATGCGCTAAATAGTTTTGGATGTTATTGGTGTGGAAATCATTTTGACTTTGATTTGTTGATTTGCCTAAGACGATGTCATCTAAATTCAACAATCTTTTCACCTAAGGATACTTTTCATGTTCATTCGTTAGGGGTACACATATGCATCGTGCACATATGATTGATTGAGCTGATTTACCTATCGAATGTGTTCACACCCATTCATTCCATTTCCATGACTTGGTTGTTTCAGTCTAAATCCATGGTGTGATTTTTGTATCATATTTGTTCAAATTGGTATTTTTGTACAAAAAATTTGAAAATTTCAAAAATAGTTTGTGAAGATTTTTTTGAGCATCTCCTTGCAAGAGCTCGTTTACCATATTGTTTGATGCCCTTTATTGTGTACCGTAACACCCCTTTTTTGCTTCTTTGATTCATTCTTCTCATTTGTCTATTTGGGGACATCATAAAAAGGGGGAGAAAGAATTATCATATTATGGGGGAGAGTTTGAATTTTGGGGGAGTTTTTGTGATATAGCTTATGTTTTTAATCATATATTGGTATCCATGTTTATCTCATTTCAAACTCGATATGTCACGTGGTATTTCCTTTGTCTCATGTGTGTAGGTATGAAGATTGAAGATCAATATGTTGCACACCCAGATGAGAAAAGCTTTGAGATTTGATGATTGTTGAAGATTGAAGAACAAACGATGAAGATTTAAACATTTGTATCTTTCCATCTTTAGGGTTCATGGGAGGGTAGATTTGTATAGGTCATTAGTTGATAATTCGGATATTTTTTATGTATGTACCGACATAGACATAGGTGGAGATTTGTAAGGACATTTTTGTCCATTATCAATTTGTATGTCGTACGCCGTTACACCGTTGAAGAAACTCAAGACCGCACCTACATCAACGGATCCGAATATCAAAGTGTCTTCAACATCATAGCCTCTGCGAGAATGAACTTGGTAAAATTTTGTTTTTACGTTCCTTAAAGTTCATATTTAGTATTGGGAAATTTTTTATAAAATGTTTTTTTATAAAAATAAGAAGTAATTTTTTTCAAGAAAAATGAGGCTTTTAAAAGTTTTTTTATTTTTTTGGGAAGCTGGACCGGTCCGCCTCTATACCGGACCGATCCGCCACCGGACCGGTCCCCCCCTCAACCGGACTGATCTGATTGCTGCAGATCCAGTAAACCCCGGACCGAAAGCGAACCGAAGAAGCCAATTTTTTAAAGAACCGATCCGCCTCCAAGGCGGACCGGTCCGCCTGGGATAAATTCGGCCAGATATGTTCGAGATTTTTTAGGCTCAAAGTTTTCTTATTTAAGACAACTTCGGGGAGTTGTTTTCCAAGACTTTTCAAGAAGATTTTCAGAGTCCTAAATACTCAAAGTCTTCACCTTTTTGAGTCCCAAGACTCTTTTTGATTCACACACAAAAATCCCAATTACTTTTGTGAATCTTTTGGAACCCTAGAACACAATTTTGTTATTGTTCAGCCCTTGTGGAGAAGCCGTTTCTCTTCTTCATTGCTGACCACATGGAGTTCCTGCGGGAGATTTCAGCCGCCGACTACGAAATCCGACACCTGAAGGTAATTCTTAGTCACTTGTATTTTCATTGTAATCCGAAATTGTACAGTTATAATATTGTAATGAAAATAAATGGTTTTACCCCTTTGGGGGATCTTTCCTGAAATTGTTTGTTTTATCGTGCATGTTATTTTATTTGATAAATCATCTAGATGCATGTTTTAGGGTTTAACTAAAATTTGGGAGTAATTAAAATTGGATTTTATTTGAGAAGTCGCAATATTTCCGCTGTAGCGATTCTACATAATTTAATTCTCCCATTTCCTAGAACTCTTAAACATAAATGTATAGGCGATTTGCAATTTCGTATGACTGTATGATTGTTTGAGACTATAAAGAAAGTAAATAGAAAATGTGTCGATATATACTCACACACATGCCATTTACATCCATTAGGCCAATAATTCATAAAATTAACACATATTTCTTAAGCAAAACACAACTGAACTCATTTTTGAAAAAAATGGATCAGTACTAAAAACAATTAATGAACATTGAGGGGAAAAACATAAATGGAAGGATAAATAAACACATACACACATCCACAAGACAAAACCCAATAAAGAAAAAATAATTAATGAAATGCAAGGAAGAAAAATTCATGTGAGTGTAAAAACCTCCCCCTGCTTCTACAGGGGATGGTGCTGATACAAAAGTGGCATCGACAAATAAGTCGACATATGATGAAGTGTTGTTCATATTATAAGCTTCTGCGGGAACAATTGCTGGTGCATCCAAGAGATCACCAACCAAACTATGTCTAAAAAAATTCATTTCAGGAGAGCTTCCAGCTCCAACTTCTGTCACATAGCAAGGAAATTCCAAAAACAAAATAAAACATCACAAATATGTAAAAATGCAATTGTAAGGTCTAATTCAGGATCATAAAAGAAATATATGTACTTCAAATATAACTGAGTAACTAGCATCATATGATATGAAAGTAAGTAGTCAAAATATGCCTACACAACTCTTTGGATTATATAAAGTTCTGAAACAAGTAGCAATACAAAATTATAAAGTGAATCAATAAATTTTCTCAATTATAGAGAAAAAAATTAAACTTTTTCGTTGTTATACTTCTATCATTAAAAACGTTTGAGCTTGCAGTAGTATCAAAGATCAAAATAATAGGTAAAATATATAATAAAAGGTTGGACCTATCTATGATAATCTAATATTTATAATAGAAGATAGTAAATTACAAAAAAGACAGAAAAGGATCATGAATTTGAAGTCTCCACTGTTGATGTTCCAAATCAGCTTTGGAAATGGTTAGACAATGCAAAGTCTGACGTGATTCAGAAGGTGTTCCAATCAATTTTATATTTGCCCTGCTCAAGTTTCTTCAAGGAAAGGATATCTGAAGTGGATGCTCAAATTCTAAACTAGTTCAAATTAAAGGTTCAACCTTATAAAGTGAAGTTCATTGTGGTTAGGTGGGATCCTCCTCTAAAAGGCTGGTATAAACTAAACATAAATGGTGCTTCAAAGGGAAACCAAGGGCTTAGTGGAGCAGGCGATATTATAAGAGATAGCATTGGTAATTTAGTTTCATGTGTTGGAAATTTCATTCACTGTCAAACTGCATTGTATGAAAAAGCGAAAGCCGTGGAAGAAGGATTACTGTTTTGTGTTAATTTAGGATCATCAAACATCCTAATTGAATCTGATTCAATGAACCTACTTCAATTCATAAAAGGCATTTGGAAGCTACCATGGACCATAGTTTATGTGGTGTCCAGTTCATAATAATGAGGCAAAGAGGAATGGGCAGATATCATAGTGTCTAAATGAAACAAAGTGTCTCAATGATATCTCAGTGTTTTCAATATTAGGGTTTAGTTTTGAAGTGCCTCATGTTGCTCCAATTAACTGAGAAATAACAATTAAGGCATAAGTCCATCATGCAAACATTGTGATTTTATCTTGAGACAACATAAATTGATGAGGGGCTATAAGCTAAGTTATATTTTTTAAGAAGATAAAAAATTAGACTTGACAACTCATTAATAAAATTCGAATCCGACGTGATAATTTTTTACTCGTTTGAGTTTATTTTGAGAATCTTAATATTATTAATGAATTAAGATTCTTAATACACTTAAAAGAGTGTCTCAAACACAATATACATGACGACAACTTGTTATACATGACTTAAATACCACAGTAAATCACACAAGCTTAACACGCACTACCCGTTGCCATACCTACTAAACATCAAGCTAATTTGATATTCATGTACAGTATGGGATTTAATTACCTCTGTGACATTAGGATGATCAATCTTGTTCCAAACTAAAGCTTCTAAGAGATCCATAATTGCTCATCTTAAGTTCTTGAGTGATTTCAAGGCGCCAAGCGGAAGTGGCGAGTCCACAATTGATGTCCAATCTAACTGAAGTTGTCTCACAAACACTTTCACGGCCTATTTTCCCTTGTACCACACAAAATGAACAAAATGTGGGCAACATAAGTCAATGTGAGAAACAGAGTAAAACAATAACTGACACGAGAGAATGCGAGAATCAAATCTTTAACTATAATATAGTTAAGGTCTTTTCTTGTGGCTTGTAAGAGTATCAGATGGACAATGGCAAAGCTATCCAATGGTATAGTGGCCAATATAAAGATCTATTTAATGATGTAGTTAAATAACCATGTCTAACTTCTTGATGAACATTAATATAATATAAAATAAACCCTAAACATCAACTTAAAAATCACCAAAACAACAACAAAGATGCTATAATGCTAATAGATATTTGTATAATGTGCTAAACTCTTTTGGGAGTTTCATCAAACATTAAGAACACGATTTATCATGAGTTAGGATAAGAAAGCATAATTAGATTGCAAGCAAAAGAAAACATAACTTTTAACATACCTGTAAAATATAATTACTAATGTTTTAACACAAATTTGAAATAATCCATGTCATTACGTAAATTTTCTAATAAAACTAACCAATATATTATTTCAAAATTTACTTTCACCCAGAAAATTTGGCACCCAATATGTTAGCAAAACACCAAATGAAATGGAAATTAATAAAAAAAAAAGAATCAAACACATACAATAAATCTTTAATAAACAAAAAGCATCAAACACATACAACAAATTAATATAGTTCACATCCAGATCCCAAACCTGTACATAATCATTTATGTGCAGATTTCGAGATGAATACATATGAGTGTATATTAAGAAGAGTTGAAGGAAATCTTACAGGTTTGGGGTCGGGATCTAAATCGACCGCGATTCTGCCAAATGACCAAACCCTAGATCTTCAAAACTACAATTCTTCAGAATGACCAAACCCTAGGTACTTCCAAATCGCGATTTGGAGAAGAAGATGTAGTTTTGGTAGATCTATTTGGAGAAGAAGATGGGATTTTAGCAGATGGATTTGGAGAAGAAGGTAACGGCGCATCTCGATTAGGTTTAACCTTTGGAGAGAGTTTGCGAGTATAGCGTAGTCGGGATCTTTTGGGGGTTGGGACCAAATTTACCCACGTTTTTGATAAACCAATTAAATTTAAAATATTGAACTAATATTACTTCTCAAATTACTAACGGTAGTGTAATGTGAGAAATAGTAATAGTATAATACTGTTAGTAATATAAAAAAATTTCTATTACTAAATGAGTGTTTTGGTGTAGTGAACAAAAACCTAATTGGCATAGTGCATCTCCTTTGACATTAACTCTTCCATAGTAACCCACCATAGATGTTTTCCTCTAAATTACAGTTGGTCCACCTAAAGAGTAAAGAAAGTCAATATATATTAGGGCTATTAGAGGAAAGAGGGAATATGTATTAAAGGAAATGAGAGGTGACCAATTCGTGTGTGAAAGGGAGAGAGAGACCGATTAAATAGTACTTGGCCAGAGGAAAAGACAGATGTAGAGATTTAGGAAAATGAAGGATAATGTAGGTTGATTATCGAAATTTTTATTTTGGAAAATGAAGGATCATATAGCAAATGAAATTAGATGACTTTTCAGGTGATGATTTTTGTCTTGGGAAGATATAAAGACGTGAATTTCGGTTTGTGAAAGATCAAGTGCGAAATTAATAATTTCAAGTGTGATAATTGTAGATGCATTAAGAATAAGAAACGACTTTAATTAAAATTGTCCACGTGACGGTTTGAAGATGCGACAATAGTCATCACTGGGTTTTGCTGTCAATTTTAGTTATATACTATAATGGGGTACTAATAAATACCTTTTTGACACGGTCTCCACGCATCATTTGACTTGCTAATATGTGAGAATGAGACTTACACAATTCGTTTATATATACACATACTCACATAAACATTTTTGACAGTATTTTTGTAAGCAATATTAAAACAAGTTTGTAGGTAATAAGTTATATTACATAATGTTATGTAAATAATTAAAAATAATTTTCACCATCAAACAAACAATATTTAATTTTATACTTATAATATTGTAATATGTAAGAATATAAAATAATTTATACAAATAAATATTCAATCAAGTTAACTAATGTTTACATTAATATTATAAGTGTCAAACACAACGAGTTTAAAGTTATTTTGTCAAATAATATTATATGCAATACAACAAGTTTTTATAAAATAAATATCTTTATAAATTAAGTGATGTTTAAAAAAATATATAATGAGTTTCGACAAAAATAATTTATTGTCCCCTTTTGGCAAAACAAAAATAATATTAAGTAACAAATAAAAATGGGAGTCATAAATATTGTGTGTAATAAAGTATTGCAAGACATAGTATAATTTATATATAAATATTAAATAATTACATAAGTTATTGCTATTTAAGTTATCGACGGAATCAAATTTATACACCTAAAGTCCAACATTCTTCCCATTTTTGATAATGACGAACAATGATTCACCATTATTCACAAGATGAATAATTTTAATGAAAATAACATAAGAAATTCAATTTGATGTGAATCATCCATATTTCCCCCCTTTTGACATTATCAATAAGTTACTCAACTCAACAACTCAACAAAGCTTTTTCCCAATTATTTGGGGTCGGCTACATGAATCCTATTTTTCCATTCCATTATGTCCAGTGCAATATCTTCGGTTAAACCACATGATATCATGTCCTTTTTTATAATATCCCACCAAGTTAATTTAGGCATACCTCTACCCCTTGGATTACCATCAATACTAACTAAATCACTCTTCCTTACAGGAGCATCCATTGGTCTATGCTTGACATGTCCAAATCATCTAAGTCGATTTTCTCTCAATTTATCTTCTATAGGAGCTACTTTTACCGTTTCACGAATTTGTTCATTTTTAATTTTATCCTTTCGAGTTTTACCACAAATCCATCTTAGCATTCGCATCTCCGCCACACTCACTTTTTGCACATTTTGTTTCTTGGTTGCCCAACACTCTGTCCCATATAACATGGCGGGTCTAATGGCCATCCTATAAAATTTTCCTTTTAACTTCAAAGGTATACGCCTATCACACGGAACGCCGGTCGCACTTTTCCACTTAACCCAGTTTGCTCTAATCCTATGCGTAACATCACAACTAACATCTCCATATTTTTGTATAATCGATTCTGAATAATGAAAATGGTCATTTCTAGGTATTTCTTGACCCTCCAATTTCACTACATCTCCATTTGTCCTCGTATTACTACTAAAATTACACTCCACATATTCTGTTTTAGTTCTGCTTATTTTAAATCCTCTTGTTTCTAAAGTTTCTCTCCATAATTCCAACCTAGCATTTATCCCCATCTTAGTCTCATCCACTAAAACAATATCATCTGCAAATAGCATACACCATGGCACCTCATCTTGTATTTGTCCAATCAACTCATCCATAACAAGAGCAAAGAGATAAGGACTTAATGCTGAACCTTGGTGTAACCCTACCGTAATTGAAAATTCACTACTTTCTCCGGCTAATGTTCTTAATGTAGTCATCGCACCATCATACATATTCTTGATCACATCAATATATCTGCGAGTCACTCATCTTTTATGTATAACCCACCGTATTATATCTCCGGGTATCCTATCATGCGCTTTCTCCAAATCTATAAAAATCATATGAAGATCCTTCTTTTTCTCTCTATACCTCTCCATTAATCTTCTCAATAAATAGATTACTTCCATTGTTGACCTCCCAGGTATAAACCCAAATTGATTCTCAGATACTGTTGTCTTCAATCTCAATCTATATTCAATCACTCTCTCCCAAAGTTTCATTGTATGACTCGTTAACTTAATACCACGATAATTTGAACAACTTTGTATGTCCCCTTTATTTTTATAAATAGGTACTAAAATATTTTTTCTCCATTCATCGGGCATCCTATTAGTCATTAAAATTCTATTAAATAATTTAGTAATCCATGAAACTCCATCCTCCCCTAAGCACTTCCAAACCTCAATAAGGATACCATCTGGTCCTAAAGCCTTCCTTGTTTTCATCTTTTTTAGAGTAATCCTGGCCTCTGTTGTCCTGATTCTATGAAAAAATATATCTTCTCGAGTCTCCCTAAGTTCCTCTATATCTAATCTACTCCCATTATCTCCATTTAATAACCTCTCAAAGTAGTTTTTCCATCTTTTTATAATTTCATCATCTTTGACTAGGACTCTCGAATCATCACTTTTGATGCACTTAACATTATTAAAATCTTTTGTTTTCCTGTCCCTAAGTTTAGCAAGCTTATAAATACTTTTTTCCCCTTCTTGTGTTCCTAATTTTGTATAAAGATCATCATACGCTTTTAATTTAGCATCTCTTACCACTTTCTTAACTTCCTTTTTATCCCATTTATATTTCTCAAAATTCTCTTCATTTCTATTTGTTTGCCATGTTTTAAAGCACTCCCTTTTAATTTTTACTATATTTTTTACTTCTTCATTCCACCATCAAGTTTCTTTCGACTGTGTCCCTTTGCCTTTTGATTCTCTAAGAATTTATTTTGATATTCTCCTAATGCATGTGGCCATCTTATTCCACATTATGTTAGTTTCTTCTTTACTATTCCATGTTGCTTCATTTAATACTTTATCTTAAAATAGTTCTAATTTCTCTCCTTTTAAATTCCACCACCTAGTTCGTGGGTTAATATTCACTTTTCGCACTCGTGATTGATTTTTAATATTTATATCCAATACCATTATCCTATGTTGTGAGGTTAATCTCTCTCCCGGGATAACCTTATAATCTTTACACGTTAATCGGTCTCCCTTCCTAGTAATGAAAAAATCTATTTGGCTCTTATGTGTTCCACTTTTATAAGTTATTAAGTGTTCAAGCCTCTTTTTAAAACATGAATTTACTAGTACAAAATCATAAGCCATCACAAAATCTAAGATAAACTCTCCCCCGTCGTTCCTATCTCCAAAACCATGTCCTCCATGCACTATCTCATATCTTACACGATCTTCTCCTACATGGCCATTAAAATCTCCACCTATATAGATTTTCTCACCTAGGAGTATTTCTTGAATTAGTTCATCCATTTGTTCCCAAAATTATACTTTAGTGTGCTCATCTAATCCTACTTGAGGTGCATAAGCACTAATAATATTAATTATATTTTCACCTAATACCAATTTTACAAGTATAAGTCTATTACATTTCCTAATAACGGTAATGATATCGTCCTTTAAGTTTTTATCTACTAATATTCCAACTCCGTTCTTATTTCTATGTTTTCCTGTATAATATAATCTAAATCCTGTATTTTCTATTTCTCTAGCTTTCTCACTGACCCATTTAGTTTCTTGTAAACAAGCTATGTTGACTTTTCTTCTTATCATGGTATCTACTAACTCCATCCCTTTTTCTGTTATAGTCCCTATATTCCAAGTCGCTAACCTAAGTCTAGTATCCTGGACCAGCTTCTTTACCCGCACATGTCCAGCTTGTTGCAGGAACCCTTGCGTATTTATCGTCGCATCCGGGCGCCGATGTGACACCCCTTGCCTATTTTTTGAGACACCCGGTGGCAGGCGCAACGCCACTTGCCTATTTTTCGAGACACCCGGTGGCAGGCGTAACGCATCTCTTAAGGGGAATGCCCTAGCATTAGCATGTATATTCATAGGATTCATGTCCATAAGGATCTGACAAAGTTTTACGCTGGCTGTCAGCTACTTAACGCAACCCTCCTCCTTTTTCCGGGCTTGGGATCGGCAGTGTCAAAAAATAAGAAGTTAAGCACGACACAGGCGAAGTTCATTATCAATAAGTTATTATTATTATTATTATTATTATTATTATTATTATTATTATTATTATTATTATTGTTGTTGTTGTTGTTGTTGTTGTTGTTGTTGTTGTTGTTGTTGTTGTTGTTGTTGTTGTTATTATTATTATTATTATTATTGTTATTGTTGTTGTTGTTGTATTGATTTATGATAACTTGTTTTTTTACGTGTAGTCGTTGTTTTTAAAAGTTAAGTCTCAACATCCCTTGAATTACTTACAAAAATTATTAGACAACTTGTGTATCGTTAAGTACGGGTATCAATTCAACTTTCAAGGTGAAAAAATAAATAGTGTGAATAATTACAAATTCACTTTCAATCAATATTACACACACACACACACACACACACACACACACACACACACACACACATATATATATATATATATATATATATATATATATATATATATATATATATATATATATATATATATATATATACATATACATACATATTATATTTTTTAAATAATTTTGAGGGAGAATTAATTAATTAATGCTAAATCATAAGTGAACTAAATAAACTAGTGAAAATAAAAATGGTAAGTAACCAAGTTCTATAAATGTGAGGAGATCCAAGAAATGGAATTACAATGCATATTTAATTATTTTAACTAATCAATTTATTTATTTAAAATATGTTGATATAATATTAAAATTACAATTTAACTCTCATTACATTTATAAATTTAATAATATCCTTTTAGAAAATTAATTTAAAATGCCACAAGTGTTAAAAAACTAGATTTATCCTCTTTTTATTAAATTACTCGCTAAGATCAACTCATTAAAAATGGTATAAATCATTGAACACAACACCGAGTTAATGATTCCAAATCTAATGCCATATTTATGAAAAATCTATCTCTAGTTCGATTTCAAAATTAAACATTAAATTTAAGATGTGATTTTCTCTTGAAAATCATTTACCCTCTCTCGCTGCGTAAACTAAAGGGTGACAATTTCATAATTAATTTTCATTAGAATATAATAAGTAAATGAATTAATTAATTATATAAAATCACATATGGTTTCATCCCGCCTCTTAAACGGGGTGTTTAGCCTAGCATTCTCATGCTCGCATACACGTGATTGAATAAACTTTCAATAAGAGACACGAAATTAAAATAATAGGGATAAAAATACAATACTAAAACAAGCCTCCTTATTGAATTGATTTTCTTCAAATTGAGTCCAAATGCTTCCTACAAATCATCTTACTCGATTACAATAATAAAAATATACCCGATTACAATAATAAACATAAAAGTAGAATAAATGATCCTAACAATTTATTCTAAGCCTACAATATATTTTTTTTGTATTTTTTCTGAATTTTTATCTCTCTATTTTATTCTAGAGAATGTGCAGAATGTAACTCCCAGATGTCTTATTGCCTCTCTTTTATAATCCACGGATGTGGTTTGTTGGGAGAAGTTTTTAAAAGTTTGATTATTAAATGGGTTTACTGAGTGAAATGTGTAATTGGATGGAGGTTGAAAATTAAGAGATAGGTAGGGATTTGCACGTGATTTAAATTTAAGGGGAAAGTACTCTAAGGTCCCTCGCAAACAAATTTTAAACACTAAAGGAATTTCGACAAATTTTAAACACTTAGGTCCATTAATTATCTTCTTGTTGAAGTCCACGCTAGTGGCATAACAAGTGGAGCTATTATCAAATTGTCCTTAAATGTTTAAAAATTGTCACTAAGGGACCTAAGTGTAAATTTCCCTAAATTTTAATTGGGTCTGAAATGGGTTTACAGGTTGGTAATGGTGGGTTGAATGAGTAAAAACGGATATGGAGTGGGCAAGGGTTTTGGGTTGTTGGAGGTGGAAGTAGGTTTGGAGGTATTGGTTGGATAGGTGATGGTTCAGGTGGGTTTTAGGAGGTTAGAGGCTTGGGTATAAGGCTGGTTCGGGTTAAGGAGATATAAGGTGAGGTAGCTGGCCATAGCTAGGGTTATGGGGGTTGGAACCGTTAGGTTTTTTCGGCGGGTAGGATGTATATGGTTGAGTTATGGGTAGAGGGTTTAAATAATAAGGTGGTTGAGTTGGGGGGGGTCCTAGTAAGGTTGTGGTTTGGCCACCGAAGCTGGGTGTGGAGGTGGCCGAAGTGGAAGGTAGGTAGGTAGGAGGCAGTCAGCAGGTTTAGGAGTTCCGGTAGGTAGTTGGGGTGCTAGGTTCTGATGGTGGGTTTTGGAAATTTTTTTTTATGTCTTCCACGACATCATAGAATTGTTCCCTTATTTCCTTATCAAGTGGTGTTCTTTCACTTCATTTAATGTGAAAAAAACACTTACAATTTTAATTACTTAAATTAAGTTAAGCCCTTAAATATTTTTGTATTTCAGGTGTCGACATTTGTCGCTTTCACAAGATATTCGACTGTCGACATTTGTCGCTTCCACAAGATGACACCTGTACAATTTTAATGACTCAAATTAATTTAACCCCTCAAATCTTTTTGTATTTCACAAGGTGTAATTCAACTACAATTTTAATGACTAAAATTAAATTAACCCCTTAAATCTTTTTGTATACCCAATGTGTTCTTCCCCTTCCACTTCTCTTTACCCAACTATAATGACTCAATTTAACTCCAACCCTCACAGCATTTTCATGTTTTAGTTATGGTTGCTAATAACCTAATAGACACAAAAGCCTAACAGTTTCTTTTTTCTCTCATTTTAGCCATCACACTCCCTCACACTCCCTCCTCCCCCTCACTGCCTCTTTCACCCCCACCCCCTATCCCCACCTCCCGCCTGGACCTCCTCCTCTCGTATCACTTCAGTATCGCCGCTGTTCAACTTCAACAACAGGTAAGTATACGATATATATATATATATAATACTTTGTTCTGTTTAATATTATAATTGTACAAAAGTTTTATGTTCTTAAAGTGTTTAATCTTGACTGAATACAATAATTAAACAAGCTTCCTTGTTAAATTGATTTCTTCAAATTGAGTACAAATGCTTTCCACATATCATTTCACTCGATTACAATAATAAAAATAAAAGTAGAATAATGACCCTAGCAATTTATTCTAATCTTACACTATAATATTTTGTACTTTTTTTCTGAATTTTTGATCTCTCTATTTTATGCTAGAGAATCTACAGAATGTAAGTTCCATATGTCTTGATGCCTCTCTATTATAATCCACGGATGTTGTTTATTGGTAGATGTTTTTAAAAGTTTGATTTTTAAATAAGTTTGCTGAGTGAAAGGTGTATTTGGATGGAGATTGAAAATTAAAAGACAGGTAGGGATTTGCATGTTCATTAAATTTAATTAGGTTGGCAATGGATTTGGGTATGGTGGGTTGAATGGATAAAATCGGATATAGAGTGGGTAAGGGTTGTGGGTTGTTGGAGCAGGTGGAAGTGGGTTTTGAGGTATTGGTTGGATAAGTGATGGTTCTGGTGGGTTTTAGGAGGTTTGGGGCTTGGGTATAAGGCTATGTCGGGTTAAGGAGATATAAGGTAAGGTTGTTTGGAACTGTTGGGTTTTTTCAGCAAGTAGGATGTAAATGGTTGAGTTATGGGTATAAGGGTTAAAGTATAAGCTGGTTGAGTTGGGGGGTCCGATTAAGGTTGTGGTTTGGCCGTTGAAGTGGCAGGGATGTAGGTAAGAGGTTGTCAGTGGGTTTGGGAGTTCAGAAGGGTGCTTAAATTATTGGGTTCCGGTGGTGGCTGTTGGGAAAATTATTTGATGTCTTCCACGACATCATTGTTCCCTTTTTTCCTTATCAAGTCGTGTTCTCTCACATCATTTAATGTGAAACAAAACACTTACAATTTTAATGAGTCAAATTAAGTTAAGCCCTTAAATCTTTTTGTATTTCAGGTATCGACATTTATTGCTTTCACAAGATATTTCGCTGTCGAAATTTGTCGCTTCCACGAGATGACACCTATACAATTTTAATGAGTCAAATTAAGTTAACCCCTTAAATCTTTTTGTATTTCACAAGGTGTAATTAAACTACAATTTTAATGATTAAAATAAAATTAACCCCTTAAATCTTTTTGTATACCCAATGTGTTCTTTCCCTTCCACTTCTCTTTACCCAACTATAATGACTCAATTTAACTCCAACCCTCATAGAATTTTCATGTCTTAGTTGTGGGTGTTAATAACCTAATAGACACAAAACCCTAATAGTTTTACTTTTTTCTCTCATATTAGCTATCATACTCACTCACACGCCCTCCTCCCCGTCACCGCCTCTTTCACCCTCACCCCCTCTCCCCACCTCCCGCCTCGACCGCCTCCTCCCATATCACTTCAGCATCGCTGCTATTCAACTTCAAAAATAGGTAAGTATATATATATATATATATATATATATATATATATATATATATATATATATATATATATATATATATAAGCGATGGTCCTGACAATATAACAATGTGATATTGACAACATCTGTATAGGTCACCAATGCTGGATTACCAATCAAGTGCTGGCGGATACTCCAAGCCAAACCATTCACAAACCTTACCTTATTTATTTCTTTATTTTTCACTTCGTATGGTATAAAATTAGCCAAATGAGGGAACTCCTCCTCATATTCGGCCAGATATTGATCACCTTGAGTCACCTCACTAAACTTCTTCCTTATCTCGGTCTCTATAGCTGGAGGGAAGTATTTGCAGTCAAACCACACCCAGAAATTAACAATAGTTATAGTATCCCTCTCTAGAACGGTGGTAACTGATTGCCACCACTGTAATGCTGCCCCAACCAACCTGAAAGTAGTAAGCATTTGCTTCTGCACCTCATTGTAGTAAATCGTATGAAAGTGACACTAAATATCTATATTCCACTGACACGCCGCAATCACATCAGAACTCCCCTTAAATTCAGGTGGATGACCCTTCTGGAAAGCCTCCCTCACTCTCTGCCACTCTGTCGGTCCTGGGTGTGACTGAACCCCTGGTGCCACTAGAAGTGATAGCTGCTAAAACTGAGGAAAGTGTTGAGCCATGGCAGTCATAGCTGCATTCATTACCTGTGCCACTATCGTCGCCACCTCAGCTACTGTCACTGTCCCTTGTGGTGCTGGTGGCTACAGTACCCGTGGCACTGGCTAAGCCTCCCTCGCATTATTTTGAGTTGCCTCTCTCGCTCATCCTCGTCTTTTAGGTGGAATTCGAAAATAGATCCTAATTGTATGATTTCTCAGTTGATATAATTATAAAAGCATAAGAACGAATCTTAAGTGCGTAATCATGAATACAACAATCCTAATAATAGGGCTCTAAGTCAAAGAACGCTACATTAAAATTGTAAAAAGTTGTAAAAATCCGATGGACACTAGAACTTGATGCTCTGTAACCATCTGTGACACCCCGCCAATTTTAATCCTGGGTGATCAATCCATTATTAAATTAAACCAGAATCACTAATGGTTTCATTCTCAGCATCACTGTCGAAAAACTTTTTATTTACCAATCACCTATGTCAAATTAAGTTGGTGCTAATTTTATCTTTTATTATTAACATATGAAAATATAATTTAAATGAATTAAACCATTCCCACATGAATATAGTCTAAACAATCACACGACATGTATGAATAATTAAATAAATGAGGCCGAGTAAACCGTTAATTCTCTAAGCATAAAATCCAACCACAAATTCAAATAAGTAAATAAAATATGAATACAGTCTGCTGCATAACTGAATAAATAAATAGTCTGAGGGAAACACGCCCAGATGAAATAATAATGAATATCCTATCTAGAAAGAACGAGCTGAAGCCTCTAAAAATACATCTTGCGAGCCTCCACAATGCTGCAGCTACGTTCCATTGGATAGGATCTCTAAGCTGGTCGTCCCTGTGGCTGGACAACTAATTTTTTTTCAAAATATTTTGACATTTGTTAAAACCCAAGTAAAACATTTTGAAAATATTTAGCAAGTATTTAAATCAAAATTTAAATGAGTTATGTATTACACATGTATTATTCACGTATACTCACTTGAGATCCTCACCTCTCAACTAATGTACACGCCTAACGTGATCTACCTAACTAGTAGCTCCTGCCCAACTAGCTAAGGTATATGACTTATCTCAATAGTCTAACTCTCACGTATATCCCGGTACTATGGTCTCAATAATAAATTATTTATTCTCGTTTTATTATTGAGTTAATTAGTTAAGTTTCACTACTTAATTTCCTTTTAGATATTCATCATCTATCAATTCTACTCTTTCCCATAATTAAATATATTACACTAGTTAATATTCATCACACATATTGTAAGATGCGAGTTCTTCAAATACAACTAGTATTAAGTGAGGCGCAACCCCTTATCAAGATCAGAATTAACACCATTAGATACGCAACATAGGTAGTAGCCATAGGTAAATCAGATACAAAGAGATTCAATATTAAAGCTTGCATTCAAGAGCATATTAACACATACGACATATGATAAGCATAATAAATGAATGGGATCAGCGGGTAGCGTGGTCGAAGGGAGAAAGAACAAGCACTCCGGGCATAATAAAGGCAAAGCAAGAACTTCAAGCTTAGTTAATGCCCAATCATGAGCGTATTAAATGTGTATGGGAGGGTTAATGCTCTCGCAACGATTCTCGGGTGTAAGGAAATTTGGGCAGCAATTATAGGCTTATAATCACACCTCTCTGATTTGTTCATATGGTCTATTTATATGGGGGCGGGGCTGCTCAAGTCAACCTGGCTTCGATCCGCCTGATAGGGTGCATTAAATGCATAAGATATTGCATTCAATGCGTGGGATCTGGTAGTTTTGGTGGGAAGCCATTCTATTAGCTGGAAGTATCGTGTGTATTAATGAGGGATATGACCCGTCAAGTTGAGGCTTACTCTAGGATGGCTAAATGGTCAGGTTTGGTGAACTAGACCTACAATCCTAAGGATAAAGCCACTTGAGTGCTACATTCTTGAGTCCCTAAATGTTATACATTGTGACATCATAAAGTGATTCAAATAGTGACTCTTGTTAGGTATCTAGTCACATCAGTCAGGCTGGCTGGCATCCGAGGTACCTCGAGGAGGTAACTTCGAGGGGGTAAGCAATGAGGGAGATCGATTACCTCGAGGAGGTAACCTCGAGGGGGCAAGTATTGAGGGATATTGGATACCTCGAGGAGGTTCACTCAAATAACTAAGCAATGAATAGGCTCGAGTAACATTTTTTCTGGATGAAGTTTTGCCCAAGTGTTCCAAGAGGTTTGGTAATAATTTCCAACGTTGCCTTGTTCTCAATCCTTCAAACCATGTCCCTGCGAAGTTCCCAAGATGAGGTTTCTTGATAGAGCATGAAAGCTCTCTCATGCCCTGCCAGTCATGGTCCATCGTGGGTACTAACTAGCCTCACTCGACATGTACATTCAGAGGATAAAATACATAATACAACATTATATTTCTTGTTACAAATTATTATCATCCAGGTGACTTTGTTCTACTAGATGGGTCCTTTGAGCCGCTTGTTGTGAAGAATCTTCGAAGTGGGTACTTTGAGCCACTTACTGTGAGGAATCTTCGAGGTCAGTTTATGGAGTATCCTTCTTTCTCATTCTTTGTGAACAATCAATCTTCTTGACCAAGTTAACCACTCATTTAAGGGGACACCCCTACATTTTCACCTTCGTAGAAATATTTGTTTATTTGCATGAAGAAATATTTGTACGAAACTCTTCGTTCCCCTCTATTGGGAAAAATGAAGAGATTTATTCAAATTTTCCCCAAAGCTCTTCGTTCCCCAATGCAGACAAGACTCCAAGCATGTCGCATTAAATGTAACTATCGTTTGCACTTCTTCACATCACACGTGGCAGTGCCAGGGCGCACACATGTAAACGACATCGCTAATCATCATCATTACGCCCTTTGGTTTTCTACGGCCACGCGCGCTTGACAGCCACGCCAGCCAAACTATTCCAGAGAGTCATCATTACGCATTTCCAAAGCATCACTTTTTGTCATCTTTTGGAGTTCATGTTGCCCTTATAAAAGGGGGTGTACCCTCAAATCAAACTTCACCTTTGGGTTTATGTTTTTTGAGTTTGAGCTTTTATGAGAGTGAGAGGAAAAAACCTTACCTTCTTCAACCTTTCTATTCTTTTCCTATTACCCATAGTTCTTCTTTCCTTAAGCTTCCATGACACCTGTGAAAAGAACTCTTTCTGTTAGGGGTGCTTCCCCTGCGATTCAAGCGTGCCAAGCTCAATGGGCACGTTATGATCATGCGCCTTACTTTGGTGACAATGAACACTTATGGGAAATGATGGAGTGATTCCCCGGTGCCCTGGTGTTAATTGAAAACCCTAACATGTTTAATGGAGGAAAGTGAAGACGCTGAAGACTTTGCTTATATCCCCACTGCCATTTTTACTCGCTTTCGAATTGATCATGGTGATTTCCCTTACTCAAAGGTAGAGTTTGAAGTTTCTTCTGGTGCCAACGAGGGATTGGGCCCTTGGACTAAGTACATCCATTCAAAGCATCCGTTCAGCTAGCCCTTGTAGGCCTATCCTGCTCTCTTTGGCTAGGTGACCTTACTCTCACCAAGAACAATACTACTCTGCAACTATTGGTTTCTCGTTGGACCCATAGGTCACATACCTTTATGGACGCTTGGGGTGAGTTCACATTACCTTGGAGGATGTGTGCGAGCTTTTGGGATTGGAGGCAGCTAGGTTTGATACCTTATTCGAGGAGGCTGTCTCTAGTGAAGAAAAAGCCTTAAGAGGGGAACTGGAGGTGGTGGTGAAGGACTATATGGTCACTTACAATAAATATACCTATTCTGAAGTAATTCGTTACTTTTATTTCATTGAGGAGAAAGTCGTTATTAGGGACCGTGAGGAAGCCAGGGATAACCCCCCGGGGAAAGAGGTATTTGAACAGCCCCTGGTGGGGAAAGGCTATGGGTCCAAGATTGAGCTGGCGGGTTATATTTGGGTGATGATGTCGAAGGTCTATCTTCCGAGCAAGTGTCACGGCCGCCCCCAAAAGGACATGATAAGCATGGTCGTTCGAATGGACAATGGCGTGAAAATCCCCCTTATTGCCATTGTCCTCGGCTCATTATATACATGGCTTGATCGTGTATCGGCGGACTCTTCTCGAAGCATCGACAAGTTTGATGTTTCTAATTACGCCAACAATGTTCTTTTGACAGCTTTTCCCTATGCCCACTTTCCTGATTACGCCCCCGTCGGTAATTACCCTGGTTCAAAGCCCATGAAGATCCCCCGAATTTGTTGTTAGAAAAATAAGAGTGTCAAGAAGCCTTTGGTTTCCCTAATTGATCGAGCTGAAAGGTTCATACTTCGCCCCTATATTTGGGTGAGTCAGTTTTTTACCAATAATTTCTTTACCGAGGAGGAGCATCCCATTGCTCCGATTGATGAAGCCCTTGCCAGGAATTTTCCTGAGAACAGTGTCCCCCTTTTATTAGTCCCCTTAAATTTTCCCTCTTATACTGAGTGGTCATCTTTTTATTTTGTGTACAGCTGCACCGTGTATCCCCGTAGTTTGGTTACGAACAAAGAGCCCCTCTATCAAGTCATTTCACTGGAGAAAAGCCCACCATTTTTTCTTTTTCATGTGCCAATTATCTGACTTTCACTGTTGTTAGTCTATGTGCCAATTACCTAGACAATTCCATGGTCTTAGGCAAAGGGGCTCGAGTGGGAGGCCATCTACGTACGAGAACGTATTCTGATAGAATCAGTTAGTTCCTTTTCAAACCAACCTCTCGAAAGAACTCCGATACCCTGAAGCTGAGAGATTCCCACCCACAGAGTTGGGTTAAAGAAATTTCACCACCTCATCATTTGTTTTTTCTCTTAGTACTGCTAACACTTGTGTTCCATCCGAAATACCCCCTGTAGTGCCTGTGAACCAGGCAGTTGTGAAAAAAAGAAAGTCTCCCTCCCAGTCGAGGTTGCTACCATTTTCCCGGTCCTTCGAGGCCAGTTGAAAAAATTGAATCCTCGTGCATTGCCTCGTCCGGGGTAGCAGTTAGGGTCACCCGAAAGGTGCCTCTGAAGAAACTCAAAACCATCCCCCAGCCTCCGACTGAGCATACCCCCGATCCTAAAGTTACCCAAGAGGTGGGATCAATGTTTGATCAGCTTCTCTAAATCTTGGAGAACTTTAGTGAAGAAGACAGGGCATTTATGTTGGACCGGATGGATTCTCGGGGTTCTCATATTCTTCTCGTAGTATTGGTAGTGGTAAGAAAATAAAGGCGATCAGTCCTCTTAATCTCGTGATGGAGGAGTCATCTGATTTAAATGAGGCGGAACTGCCCGAGGAGTATGATGCTATAGATGCTGGTGGTGATGATGATGAATATGAGGAGGATGAAGAGAGAGAGAGAGAGAGAGAGAGAGAGAGAGAAGGTAGTAGAAGAAGAAGAGGAAGAGGAAGAGTAAGAAGTGGAAGAGGAAGAGTAATAGGAAGAGGAAACTTCTCTGGTTCGGAGGAATAGGTTGAGGAGAATGATTTTTCCTTCTAAACCCTCCTTGCCTCCCCAAGATTATGAGGTTTTGGAAGATGTGTTGGAGAAAGAAGTAAGCCCCTCAATCCCTCTTGATCTGAAAGTTTATCTTCTTGTTTTATTTTCATGCTAAAAACTTCATTATGATCTTATCCAGTCTTTGTCTCTTTTTCCAGGTTGATGTATGAGGTGATATGCATGTTGATGTTGGATAGGTTAGTCTTTTCGAGATAGATACCCCTACTACTTCACAGGTAATCTCCCATTTCCCCTAGTGGAAGTTATATTTGATTCTTCGTCTCAGTCTAGTAACGACTTTTCTCCTAATGCTTCTTTCTTACGCGATCAGGCTGGCCTTGAGAGGGATGTTCCTGGCATGAGAGCTATTAAGGATATAACCAAGTCCCCTATGCCTGTTTCTTTGTTACCTGTGGTGAGTTTATTTTCTTTACTTATTTAAACTGTTGTTGCTCTTTTAAATTGTTATTATAACTTTGAACTTCTATGTTACACGCTCTCATAGTTTTTCAAACTGCTCCCTCATTTCTCCTTCCCTCAAATGACCAAATGCTTGTATCTATGTTTGGACCTTCTATCCTGAACAAGGAAGGCACTGATCTTACTAGGGTGGGTCAGGGGGAGGACGTGCAAGAGTGGGTTGTTGAAGTAGGGGGATGTGATTTCCCCCCAAGGCCAACATCCATTGGTGGATCCTCATCCAACTGAGGAGGAAGACCTTATAAAAATGGCCACTCGCGAGTTTTCCAGCGAGCTGCTTCTAGAGGTACTTTTCTCTTCCACCTATCTCCTGCAAGTAATCTTGTTAATTTTTCCAAGTAGTATTGGGCTTTAGAAATCTCCCATAACCAAGGGTCGAGTGGGCCTAGTAATGTAGGACTTTAAAATAAAAATCTCCCATAACCGAGGGTCAGGCGGGCCTAGTAATGTAGGACTTTAAAAATCAAAATATTCCATAACCGAGGGTCAGGTAAGCCTAGTCTTATAGGCATAATCTCCCATAACCGAGGGTCAGGCGGGCCTATTCTTATAGGCATAATCTCCCATAACTGAGGGTCAACGATCCTAGTCTTATAGGAATAATCTCCCATAACTGAGGGTCTGGCGAGCCTAGTCTTACAGGCATAATCTCCCATAGTCGAGGGTTAGGCGGGCCTAGTCTTATAGGCATAATCTCCCATAACTGAGGGTCGGGCGGGCCTAGTCTTATAAGAATAATATCCTTGTTAGCAAGATATTTTGAACGTGCTTTCCTCATTTTTATTTCTTACTGAAGCTATTTATTACATTTCAGGTGGAGGTCGATCAGCCTATAGTCCGTAGGCCCGAAGTTGAACCTGTTGCTCAGGAATTAATCGAGCAATTGTTGGTTCCCTTTCCTTCGACCTTTATCGCCCACTGCCCTCAGTCGATTCCTAGAATGATGGCATGTCATTTTCTTGGGCTCGTGATGGTGTTGGAAGAAATCCTCAACACTCCCCTCTTGTCCCTTAGCCCCGATACCATCAAAACTTTACCGAGGAGGGTTAATATGCTGATAAATGATGGATTTTGTATGAATGGGCTGGTGGAGCTTCTGCGTAGTTTCAATAAGGTTAATATTCCCCTCATATATCATCACCTCGAAAGTTCCTATCGTTCACAAGTGGCCCTCTCAGAGGATCTTGTAAGTATGGAATCCTAATTACTGGTATCTGAACAAAGGGTGTAGGAGGCCCGCGAGGTAGTTCCTCGTGTGGAGGTCGAGTTAATTGAGCAAGAGCGAGAATTGGAGGCCATTCATCAGACCAGGGAGATTCATCAGAAGGATTTTTCTAACCTTATTACAGATCAAAGAAACCTTGAGAAAATTCTTCCCCAACATCACCACAGGATGCTTGGTTCAGTGAATCTTCATTTTATCATGGATGACCCTTAGGACCTTTGTTCGATGTTGCTATTATTTTCTGTTTTCTCCCTTTTTGGGGGGATTTTGGATTTTTTTGCCTGTAACCACAACTATTTCTTTGATGAAATAAAGGAACATTTGTGACTTTTGGTGTTTTCTTTCCTTTATGTTATTTCGATTGAATATTACGTAAACTTACTACATCAATGCTGATTACATCATTCATGGTGATGGAGACATAGTCAACTTGTAAAAGTAAAGTGTTGATCTATCATATGCCACATGAACATTGCTTCCCACTATATTTAACAGGAGAGCCCAATTGCTTTAAAGCATACATCCATCTTTTTTAAAAAAAATACAATGTAATGAACAAGAGTATTGGAAGAACATACATTTAAACGTAGTAAATCTTCAGCCACTTGTTGTTTAATTTGAAAGTATCATTATCTTCCAGCTTGAATATATGGCAGTAACCCGAATCGTGAGCTACTCGAACAATGTAGGTCCCTTAGCAGTTTGCTTCAAACTTGGGTAATGATAAGACTCTAATGTGCCTCGTGCATGCTTTTAGAACTAAGTCCCCCTCTTTAAACTTCCTTGGCCTCACCAACTGGTTATAAGATCTGGACAGCTCCTTCCTGTATATCTCAAAGTGCCTTATAGCATTATCCCTGTGTTCTTTTATGGCTTCGAGTTGTACATGGAAGCTATGGGGGAGCATAGCGCTTCGTAGGTTGTAGCGAGCAGAAGGTACCTCGAGTTCGACCGATGACACTGCTTCTTCCATAAATACTAAGGATAATGGTGTATACCTTATCAGTTTTCTTTTCATCGTTTGATAAAACCATAGAACTTCAGGCATCTTGTCATCCCATGTGCCTGGAAAATCTTTTAACATTTTTGCCAAAATGTTCACTAAAGTTTTGTTGGTGGCCTCTGCCTGTCCATTGCACTTCGAGTATGCTACTGTTTATTTGTGATGGATGATGGAGTATTTTTTTGTGAGCAGGTGCACCTCACTGTTTACAAAGGTGGTACCATTATCCAATAGAAACACCTTTGGGATACCAAAGCGATAGATAATGTATTCCTTTATAAATCGAGCTACTACCCCCGTTATGGCTTTCTTGAGCAGTATGGCCTCCGCCCAGTTCGTGAAACATTTTGTGGCTACTAAGATCCATATATTTCCTCACGAATAAGGGTTGATGGCTCCTACCAGGTCGAAAGCCCAAGTATGGAATGGGAATGGTGTAGATAGAGAGTGTAGGTCCACTGAAGGAGCATGAATCATATTCCCATGTAGCTGACAAGCTTTGCACTTTCGAATAAAATCAGTTGAGTCTTTCTCCATTGAAAGCCAGTAATAACCTAAAGTCATTAGTGGATAAAAAAGCTTGGCTCCTACGATGTGCCCTAGTTCGTGAGCTTGCTTCAACACCTCTTCAGCCTCTTCTCCTCTTATGCACCTTAGAGGCCTGTCGTGATAGACTCGTTGGTACAAATAACCATCTTGTATGAAGTACCTCAGTACTTACCATTTTATCTTCGTAGCATCCTCTTTATCTATTGGCATCACTCCATCCATCAAGAAATCCATGTAGGGTTATATCCAGTCTTACGATTGGTCAATGAAGTTGCATTCTGCTGCTTGATAGAAAAGATGATACTTCAAACACTCTCTTTGCACTGTGAAGACTTCTTGTCTCATCGAAGGCAAGTAGTACCCTGATCATATTCTGAAAGGTTTAGAAACCATCTAGCTACCCTGCCTATCAATTTAGTTCTAGTAAGAAGAAACTTTATGGGATCACACCTAGTTACAATATGAACCCTGAATGATAACAAGTCATGCCTGACCTTTTATGATACAAATACAAAGGCCAAATAGTAGCTCTCAATGCTAGTACACCTGGACTCAGGCCCGTGTATAATCCTACTCAGGTAATAAATAAGTTTTTTAATGCCTTCGCTCTCTTGGGCCAACAAATCCCCAATAGACCATTATGTTGATGTAAGATATATGTGTAAAGGGGTACATGCCTTCAGGGGAATCATTGTCTGAGGAGATGTAAGGAGTGCTTTTAGCTTGTCTATGGTTTCTTGGTGTATTGCTTCCCATGCAAACTCCACACCCTTTCTCAGTATCTCCATCAAGGGGCGTGTTACCTCAGCCAGCCCCAGGACAAACAACCTTAGGTAAGAAACTTTGCCAAGAAAACTTTTTAACTCCCTCGTAGATTTTGGTCCCGGCATATCGAGGATGGCTCATCGTTTGTCTAAGTCCATTTTTACTTCTGGTGATTTACCACGAACCCCAGGAATTTCCCACTCGTTACCCCGAAGGCGCATTTGAGAGGGTTCATCTTTAGCTTTTACTTCCTGCAGCGAGTGAACATCTGTCTCAAATCGTCTAGGTGGGATCCTTCTTTCTTGGAATTAATCACCAAATCCTCAACATAAAACTCCACTATCTTGTGGAAAAGGTCATGGCAGATATCCATAATCGACCTCTAGTAAGTAGCGCCCATATTCTTCCATCCAAAAGGCATAATTGTATACATAAAGTTGCCCAAGGGCGTTAGAAAGGTAGCCTTCTCTACATCGGAGGGGCCATTTTTATCTGATTATACCCCACATAACCATCCATGAAGCTGTACATCTCATGACTTGTTATTGCATCTGTAGAGGGGGCCTGAAGGTAATCCTGGGATTAGGGATAATCCACCAATTATCAAAAGTGTTCTGAGGATAAGCTCAGCGAGGCAGCTCAGCGTGGAAGCTTGGCGTGGAAACTCGTACTTTAGCTTATTGTTACTTTGTCATATTATAGCTTTGTTTATATTGACTACAAGTTGTAACGACTGTAATGTTGTAACACGAATAATGAATGGGTGTGAGGTCGAACGGTACTCGCGAGAGACCAGGCTTGGCAGGGCCTGGGAGAGCTTTCATGCTCTATCGAACAACCTCACCGTGGGAACTTTAGAGGAACTTGGTTTGGAGGATTGAGAAGTGGGGCACCGTTGGGGCTTGTCCTAACCATCTTAGATACACCTGGTAAAACACCGAAAGATCTTCACCGTGGAACCTAGAGCAAAGTAGCTTCGAGTTCCATCGGGAGCTTTGCTGTGAACCAAACAGCCCTCTACTTTATGTCCCATCTACTGTAGGTGATGTCACTAGCCAGCTAGACAACGTCAAGTCTGCACTTGAGTAAACCACCGTGGTATTTGGGGCTGTCAGACGGTTGGTAAGCAACCTCTGTGGCAACAGCCCCCTGACACACAGTGGTTAGGCAAAAGGCATGTCTTGGCATTTAATGTTTATGACGTAAAGACAACTAGTGCATCAGGTATTTAATGCTGGTGACATAAGGTATGAGGGAGGTCTTTCACATGCATTAATGACTTAGCTGCCTCGGGGGTGGTGTGGGGTCTATTTAAGGCCCCAGCCACCTCCAAGGAAGGGGATCAATCAAAAAGTTGTAAAAAAGAGTTCTTTTGGAGATATTCTTCTAAGATTTTGAGAAATTATTACTAGAGAAAGAGTTATTGAAAAACCAGAGAGTTATTCCACCCACCATTTGTCATTTATTAGGGAGCTTTAATAACTTGACAGAAATCCTTGAAGAAGACCTTTTCGGCGTGTGTGTTTTCTTTACCTGCCTACTAAGGTGTATCTAGGATGCTTACTTATCTCTCCCTCTAGCTAAGTTATTTCTGAGTTCTTTATTATATTATGAGTTATACACGAGAGATTTGTGGGTTTAAGCTGGGTTTCATACGTTCCAAACTGCTCTTTGTGTCTTATGGCTAAATCACTAGTGTTTACTGATTAACCTTGTCATCACCATACTCAAAAGGGGTTACGCCTCCATCTTATCTAAACCACCCTCTTACAACATCGATCAAGCTGTCAATGGAAGGTAGTGGGGATTCGTCCTTTGGGCATGCCCGATTCAAATCCCTAAAATCCACACATATTCTGATTTGGCTCTTATCCTTCTTCCCCACACGTACGATGCTGGAAAGCCATATTGGATGTTGAATAGGGACTATGAACCCAGCCATGAGTAACCTCTGGACCTCTTCTTTAATCTTTAGATCTAACTCCACTTTGTATGTTCGAGTGGCCTGCTTCATTGGGATTGCTGAGGGTAAGAAATTCAGTTTATGGCAACTCACCTCCATATCTACCCCGGGCATCTCAATATACTTCCATGCGAAGACATTCTTGAATTTCTCCAGTAGTTTGATCAATTCCTCTCGAGGAGTTACCTCCAGGTCCTTCGATATAAATATGGGGTTTGCATACTCCCCCTCTCTAACCAAATCAACCTTTTCCAGCTCTTGAATCTACGGCCTAGGACTATCCTTCATACATTCTGGCTCTTCCTCCACTTCTTCCATAAACTCTTGTACCTTAGAGTTGTCAATTACCAATCATTTCCCCTGGTTGTCCATTAAGAAGCATTCATAGATCGGGTCAGCTTCATTGTTCGGACTCTCAGCTGCCCACTCACACCTTCATAATCTATAGATAATTCTGCAGTTAGGCAAAATAACCCATTTGCACTATCGCGCCGCCTCTCTTTGGAAAGGTCTCTTCCTATGATTCTCACACACCTCCTTCACTATTTTCCTACTTAGAACACTCTGTGTCTGAACTTGGTTCTCAATAGGGTCAATTCATGAGGTTATTCGATCGTGGAGCTACCTTGATAGGCTGGGATGCCTCATTGCTCCCACATCATGCTCTTCTTCATAAGTTACCACCGTTCAGGCAGGTTACCGTACCCTCTCTCAAGTTGAAGGGACTTTTATCCCCCAAGTATATCTTATCACCATGGTGTCTTCTTCGATCAGATCGGTATAGAAAGCAGCATCCACCATATAGGCTTCTTATTTCGCAAAAGGTTTATTGGTAGATCGGATCACCACCTCCTTTCCTTTTATATTCGCTTTAGCACATTGATGATAGGTGGAGGGTACCAACCCATGGTTGTGCATCCATACCCTACCTACCAATATCTGGTATGACGTCTCACAATTCATGATGTGGAATTTAATGTGGGAAGTTATGTTCCCCATTGTGATGCCCACGTTAACATAACCCACTAATGTAGAGGACTGATTATCGTGACCCGATATTGCCAACGAATGGGGCACTATCCTTGTCTCTGATAACTCGGTGGCATAAAAGGATCCAACCGACATTATATTAATGGATGCCCCTCCAACCAATAAGACTCGTGAGAAAACACAATCATTCACTAATGTAGTAACATACAACGATCTATTATGTGGATACCTGGTTAGCCTATCAGCCTCTGAGAATGTGACTTCTGAGAGATATATACTCACCAATTTAGCTATAGGTCCCTTCCATTTTAAATGCGGATCCATGTTTTTCTTCTCGATCTCCAAAATGGCTCGTGTGACTTCCAGCCAGGAATCTTTAAGAAGACCAACCTGATCAAAGAACCATCTAAACTTTGGCGAGCGAGCCACAGCGACACACTCGATCCATGGATTTGTTCGGTCATCTTCTAGCTCATAAACTTCTTCCACATCTCTATATGCAGCCTCATCGTATGCTATCACTGCGTTAACTTCTTCCAGATAACAGGCTCCTAACTTCCTATTGAGTTCCTCAATGGGATCGTATACTTCTTCCTCTCGGTCTTCTGCTTCTTCAGCCTCATTACCCAAGTAGAGTTGAGCCATCTCGAAGGTGCATTCTTCAAGAGAATCTTTGAAGTCATCCTCGAGAGATTCTTTGGAGTCACTCCCTTCGAGACACTGTTCCATTATCAATCATTCGGACTCCTCATCGAAAGCACTAGCCATGTGAGCTCCATGAGGTGGTAAAGGTTTGTTGTTTACATTAGTTTGCGGCAACTCAATATCTCCATTCTTTACTTGACGATCAATCAACCTCTTGAGTGAGAAGCACACTTTGGTAGGATGATTTACCCTATTAAGTAGTGCTCAATAATGAGGATTCTCTCTGTATTCTCGCATGAGTGGCGATGTGTGGACATAACCGGCCTACATACTTTATGACGGACCATGAAATCATAAAGATTCAAGGCTTTTCCTCCGTGCAAGGTAGCTCGGGGGGATCCTCTTGATCTTCAAACCTTCTCTTGTTATCTCTGCCCCTTCTACCTCCTTGACCGCAATTATTCCTTTCTTTACCCCTCTCGTCCACATAATTGATCCTTGAGGGTATTACCCTCCCCGAGGTGACTGTTGGACTCATTAGCAAGCTTGGCAAATCGGGCGGGGGTACTATAGGTTTTACCACTAAGGAAATATTCCTTACTGATTTTAAAAATACTGCAAACGTACCTTCTCTTGTTTCATTAAACAGGTGACATATATACTCGGGTAGCAAGCCCTCTACACACACTTGTAAAAGTTCATCTACTCGTGTATCCTCTCTCACATTCAGAGAGCGTTCACAAAACCTCCTAATATAAGCCACAACATCCTCTCCGGGATTTTGTTTCTCGCTCGCGAGCTGGGTGAGTGTGAAGTCATCCTCAGCCAAAAAGAAATTTTGCACGAACAAAACATGCAACTTTTCCCAAGAGCTTACACTACCTGGGGCTAGGTGGGAATACCACTGGTAGACTTTGAAAACTCCCTTAGCCTTAACTTTTTGTCATTGCAGTGGGCCCCTAGACTCTCGATGAACCTCTTCACATGCTCCTTAGGAATAACGCCTTTTCCCATGTACTTTTCAAAGATTACAGGAATATAACCCACTGGGTAGGGTTCCTTGTTACATGCCTATGGGTGGGGATTACGAAAGTCACCGTACATCGAGGAACTGTCTCCTTTAGACACAGCTATAAACTTCAGCATCTCTTTCTCTATAACCTCCAAGATGGCTGGCGAGGGGTTGGCTGGCTACGGTATTATTACCATCGGGGTCATTGAGGTTGGTACTCTTTCTCCTTAGCCTACTATTAGAGTTGTAGCCGTCGAAGTTGCTCCCTCACTCTATAGCACCGAACCCGTTATCACGGGTGGGACCGTGGTAGGACATGCATCGCCTGAGGTGGTGAAGCAGTGGGGAAGACGTTATTAGAAAGAATCATTTCCACCCCTCTAGTAACAGTAGGATCCGGTATGGCTACTGGCGACGTAGTAAAGGAATTCGCTCCCATACCCCCCTAACATTGCTTGAGCTGCCAGAGTTTTAATGAACTCTGCGAATAAACCCATCAGCCCCTGTATTTGTGCCTGACCTCTTCCTCCTTGCATGGCCATCGCCTCCCTAATACCAACACCGGGCACGCTAGGCTCCATCCTTGATGTTCTCTCCCCCTAGGCAGTGCAACGTTGTTGGCCTCTTATTCATAATGGATGGCGTCAAATTCAATAACTCTAATGGTGTTATCCTCTGTTATCTTTTCAAAAGTGAATACCTCCCTAAAGGAGTCGCCAAATGTAAGATGTGAGCTCTTCAAATACAGTTAGTATTAAGTGAGGCATAACCCCTTATCAAGATCGGACTTAACACCGTTAGATATGCAATATAGGCAGTAGCCACAGGTAAATCAGAGACAAAGAGATTCAATATTCAGGCTTGCATTAAAGAGCATATTAACACAGAAGACATATGAAAAGCACAATAAATGAATGGGACCAGTGGATAGCGTGGTCGGAGGGAGAAAGAACAAGCACTCCAGGCACAATAAAGGCAAGGGGAAAATTTCAAGCTTAGTTAATGCCCAATCATGAGCGTATTAAATATCTATGGGAGGGTTAATGCTCTCGCAACGATTCTCGGGTGTAAGGAAATTTTGGCAGCAATTATAGGCTCAGAATCTTTCCTCTCTGATTTGTTCATATGGTCTAGTTATATGGGGGTGAGGATGCTCAAGTTAGCCTGCCTTCGATCTGCCTGATAGGGTGCATTAAATGCATAAGATATTGCATTCAATGAGTGGGATCTGATAGTTTTGGCGGGAAACCATTCTATTAGCTGGAAGTAATGTGTGCATTAATGAGGGATGTGACACGTCAGCTTGAGACTTACTCTAGGATGGCTAATAGGCTAGGTTTGATGAACTAGAGCTGCAATCTTAAGGATAAAGCCACTTGAGTGCTACGTTCTTGAGTCTCTAAATGCCAGACGTTATGACGTTAGAAAGATATTCAAAGAGTGACTCTTATTTTGTATCTGGTCATATCAGTCAGGCGAGCTGGCATCCAAGGTACCTCAAGGAGGTAACCTCGAGGGGGCAAGTATTGAGGGAGATCGGGTACCTCAAGGAGGTTCACTCGAATAAGTAAGCAATGAATAGGCTAGAGTAACATTTGTTCTCGATGAAGTTTTGCCTAAGTTTTCCAAGAGGGTTGGTAATAATTCCAAGTGTTTCCTTGTTCTCAATTCTTCAAACCATGTCCCTGTGAAGTTCCCAGGAGGAGGTTGCTTGATAGAGCATGAAAGCTCTCCCATGCCCTACCAGGCATGGTCCCTCGTGGGTACCAAACAACCTCACTCGACATGTACATTCATAAGATCAAATACATAGTACAAAATTCTATTTCTTGTTACAAATTATTGTCATTCAGGTGACTTTATTTTATGAGATGGGTCCTTCGAGCCGCTTGTTGTGAAGAATCTTCGAAGTGGGTACTTCGAGCCACTTACTGTGAGGAATCTTCGAGGTCAGTTTGTGGAGTATCATTCCTTCTCCTTCTTTGTGAACAACCGATCTACTTGACCAAGTTAACCGGTACTATGGTCTCGATAATAAATTATTTATTCTCGTTTTATTATTGAGTCAATTAGTTAAGTTTCACTACTTAATTTTCTTTTTAGATATTCATCATTTATCAATTCTACTCTTTCCCATAAGTAAATATATTTCACTGGTATATTTTCATCACAAATATAATATATAAACAAATATAGCATCTCCAGAATGGCCCCTCGTGATGATGACGTACTCTGTTATCTTGTCCATGTACCTCTCGTACTCAAATAAGGACTATTGGTTCGATATGTCTCCTCGAACCAAAAATAAATCAATATAATAGTGGTGGCGAACATGGTTCCAAGCCTCTGGGATACGCACATACCGAACGTTCCCAAACAACCTGCCAATCCTACTACTACACGACATATAGTGGACCTCCCTAAGTTCTATGTTCTTTGGCACTAATCCATACCTCACTCGAATCGTCAAGGTTGGATCGCCCTCTGCACATAAACCTCCTGATAGGAGGCAACATAGGTATGTTCACACAAATAATCAAATTATATTTATAGGTATTCACACAAACTATTTATAAATTTTACTCAGTAAGTGTACACATAACCCAATTTCATCAACTCGTACATAGTATATATCACTCCTATATTCGACGTACCATAAACTCCAATTAAAATACTAATTTTTATAATTTCTAGTACCACTCACTCTAATTTTCTTAATTACCAATTCCAAACTCCTTACTTATTCCCGTCGTATCGTACTACACATAAGTTCACTCATCTCTTCGTAATTCATCTCGAATTTACTTCGTTTATCAATTTTGGACATCTTGTCATTTCTATAAACCTAATCCCTATTGTAGGTCTTCTGACATTTTTACATTTCTCTCCATAAGTTAAAAATTTCCTAAAAGTTTTCTTATGAATTATCCACAATTTATGGGTTTAAAAGGAAATTTTTCCAAATTTGGGCAAACTGGATCGATTCGCCCAGTGGCTAAATCAATTTGCCTTGCCGAATCGTTTCAAAATGTAGAAGATGTCTTATTCTTTTTATAGCTCTTAGTAATTTCTACACTATCCAACTCCTCAAACTTTCATACTAACATCCCAATTTCTAAATTGACATAACTAAACATCAAAGATATATATGAGGATGATTTCTAACGTAAATCATGAATAAAATCCATACTATTTAATCATATAGTCAGATTTAACCCCTCATAATCATAAATCCTATAGTTTTGTATTCTTCATATAAATTCACCAAAACCCAGATTTAATCCAAGATTAAACTCAAAAAATTCTTGATTTTTGTTTCAACAATTAATTGGATTTATTCTACATCAAATCCTATTCCCAATTATAATTTTACTCATCAAATTATAAGTGTATCATCAAATGTTCTTAATACAAAATTCCAATTCTACATGGGTATGATAACTAATAAAATTTACAAGATAGCTACTTGCCTAAAATTGGAGTGGTCTGATTTGATTCTCTTTCATGGAGCTTCTTTTCTAATCCTTCCTCCAAGAGTGGTTGTGATGCTAAAATGAGTTTGAATTCTCCAATCTTTGAGCTCCAAGAAAACTCTTACTCTCCTCTTTACCGTGACATCCCGTCTAATTAAATATCGGGTAGCGACTCTTTTATCAAATTAATAAAGAATATCAAGTTGGTTCATTCTTAGCAACAGTGTTGAAAACATTTTAATTAGTTACTAGCCACCTAATATTTAAAAGTGAGATGCCAAATTTTATTAATTAAATTAACAATCAAGCAAGTAATTGAATAACCATCCATTCAACATACACATAAACAACCTCATATGAATAACCAATGTAATGAAATAAACTCAGCCTGGAGTAAACACTCCAATAATAGTCCCAAAGAAAAATATAATCTCAATACAAAAGTTTGAATAAATAAAACCAACATCTGAAATAAATGAAAGACTGAAACTGCTATATCTTAATAAGAATGGACAATATGCCCTAACTGATATGAATGACTCCGAAGGAAGCAAAGATAGATGTGGAGGCGTCTAATACCGAGATCCTGTAACTTCCACAACAGCTACAACACGTCAAAAAATGGAACTCTTATTCTTAGCTTCCCTGTGGATGGGCACCTAAAATGTTTTTACAAAAACAAAATAGATTTGGAAGAAAACGGGTCAGAGCCTGAGGTGAAAATATTTTAAAAACAACAAATGTTCAATTGCATTAAATAGTAAATATTATATACATGTTAGTCACGTGCTCTCACATGAGTTTCTCACCCCTCAATTAAAGTGCACGCCTAACGCATACCATTAACCCATCCTAGTTATGCTACTACCTAACTAGTCTGTATACATTCCTCCCTTATGCTATCACCCATAGTGACTCTACATAGTTCCCATGATATGCCATGTTGAATATTTTCCATATTTTATTTCGAAGAGGAGTTCTCACAATCTAAAGTTAAGTATTCCCATACTAGCATTATTTAAGGTTTCATTATTTTTCTTATCTACTAAGTTCACACAGTAGAATACATCACAAGTACATATATTTATCACTATAATATACATACTAATACGACACTCTGATGTTAAGTTGCGGTGCAGGCCTACTCTCCTATCAAATATCGGTACATCACGTACGTAAGTATTACGAGTTCCGAATCACTCAGGAATCGTATCAATACAAATCACACATATTGGAGGTGAACATCGATCACATACCTATGGGTCATGCATTTACCTACGCTGCCAAAGTCAGCTGAATTATCACCTCACAAATAAGTCTTCACAGTTCTACGGTCTTGAGATATCAAATCTAAATCCCCCCGAAGGCACACAGAGATAAGATTGCCCCCTTCTAAAAATAAACCTCTCGTGATAGCAAGTATGGTAGGTATGTCATACACATAATCATCCATAAATTAGGTAGTCACACATCCTATGTATTTATAAATTTAATATAGGTATTCTCCCAACCCATACTGTAAGTCTCATACGTAGTATATTTATCCCTACTATCTTACGTAATATTATTTAGCGTGACAACTCTCGTCGTATAATTTCAAGTACCTAAACCTATCCCAAAAGGTTATTAGGTCTCCCATTTATATCTAAGGTTATCTCAGTAATCTAAAGTCCCTCTACTACTATTCCTAACCTTAAGTTATCATTCATCCAATTCCAGTCCCAACTTATATAATTTCTAACCGTACCTCACTCGGTGAGCACCCGTAAGTATATGATTTAAATCCCATAAGGTTTAACATTTTCCGAACATTAACTACGACCCTGATGACCTTAACTAAGTCCCACAATATTCTATTAATCACACTAAGAGTTCTTATAAGCTTGGAATTTTTGCAAAACTTAAAGGAAAACAATTAACAAAATTCAAGATGGGTCGATAGATCGAATGAAATGGGGTATCCATCGATCCAGTCGATCGACATTCTTGGGTCGATCGATCGATCCATCAGATATTGGCCTACTATTTCTGCATATTAATGCTTATGGGTTTCATCAATTTTAACCCTCAAATCCTTTATTATAATATCCCAAACTCCCAAATATTTATACCAACATAAACACATAAATTCTAACATCTTAGAATCATCAAATCATTATGGGTTATCATTTTCTTGGATCAAATAATGTATATCTCATAAAAACCCTATTTCTTCTATTTTCTTCAAGAACATCATATAACTCAACATAAATTCATAATTCTCTACACATGGATCATGATTTCCTTGTTTCTATTTTCCAAGAAGTTAACCTATATGCAAAACCTACCAAGATTTAAGATTTAAATCTCCAAATCCATTAATTCATCATTTTTCAAGGTTTTTCTCCAATTCTAAACTATCATGGATAATATATACACTAAATTATTGTAATTTAAATCACCTTCCTGGAAATGGAAGTTCTTATCCTTTGGATAAGATGATATAGGAGCGATCATCTATTCTCGATCTATCCGATGGTGGTGACGGTGGTACAAATGCCTAAGAATGGTGGTTCTCCTTTGGGAACTTCCTCCACTTCTTCTCTAATGGACGTCTATGAGTTTTGGTGGTGAAAACCCAAAGGAATATATCCTAGAACCTGATAAAGCTTTCTAAATTTTGGGGTTTTAATTACCTCAAAATTCGAAATGTCTAAAATACCCTCCCAGGTTATCGGTTCAGCCAAAAACTGCCTCGGCTTCCAAACTAAACCCCTGGGTAGACTTTTCTGACTATCTCGATCCTTTCGGATACATTGGCACACTCGAAACGACTATTTGGTTGACATAAAACTAAATTGCTTTTTAAATCCATTAAATTGGGTCCTAAAATGACTGACACGCGCATCCCAACTTAATTACCGAAATTGTCGTATTTTCGAGTCGTGACAATTTCAATAAGTTCATAATCATATATTACTATACTCACTTAGTAATATTCAATATAATTATAATAATCAAATACTAACTCTCATCTTGCTTATATTTAAATACAGATTATTTACCAATTAATTTCCCATTTTTTTAATTCAATTAATCCCTTAATTAAAATCAGTAAAAATATGGGGTATTACATACTTCCCCCCTAATAATGGAATTTTGTCCCGAAATTTGGAAATAAAGGTGTACCTGGTAAACGTAACTCCGGATAATTATCGCGCATCTCATACTCGCGCTCCCAGGTAAATTTTTCGGTATTATGATGCCGCCACTGAACACATACTAACGATAGTACCTTCGATCTCAATTTCCTCTCACTACGATCTAGAATAGAAATCGACCCCTCCTCGTAGGAACTATCGAGCTTCAGTATAATCTCCTCTAAAGAAATGTGAGTATGGGTCAACTCATCCCGAAGATATCTCCTCAGCGAAGAAATATGGAACACGTCATGAATCCTATGCAAGTGCCTCGGTAACCCAAGTCTATAAGAAACTGGCCCAATTCGCTCGATGATAGGTAATGGCCCCACATATCTTGGCGCTAACTTCCCTTTCTTACCAAAACACATTATTTCCTTCATAGGATATACTCCCAAAAAAACCTGGTCCCCGAATACGATTCAGAATCGTCTATATCCTGGCCGACGTATCCTGGATCACCTCCAGCCCAAGTAGCTTGTTGTCCCCCACCTTTAACCAACACGCTAGAGAACGACAAAGACTACTATATAACGCCTCGAATGGAGCCATGCCAATAGTAAACTGGTAGGAGTTATTATAGGAAAACTCCACCAGTGGAAGATAATGCTCCCATCCCCTACCAAAATCTAGGATACATAACCGCAACATATCCTCTAACATCAAATTTGTCCGTTTAGTCTGCCCATAGGTCTGCGGGTGATAGGCCGTACTCAAATGTAACTCTGTACCCATGGCTTCCTAGAAGCTCTCCCCAAAGAAAAACACAAAGATCTTCTCCTTGTCGGACACGATATCTAGGGTCACCCCATGGAGTCTCACTATCTCGTCCAAGAAGACTAGGGCGTACTGTCCCGTAGTGTAATCTGTCCAAACTGGAAGAAAGTGAGATACCTTGGTCAACCGGTCCTCAAGCACCCATATCTAATCGTGACCTCTCTGTGACGTAGGCAACCCCATGATGAAATCCATGGAAATGCTCTCCCATTTCTAATGACTGTAGAAGTCATGCCGGTCTCTGATGGTCCACCTTCACCAGCTGATAAGTGGAACATTTCGAAACAAACTCAGTGATATCCTTCTTCATCCCACTCCACTAGTATTGATGCCTCATATCTTGCTACATCTTATCCCCACCGGGATGTATCGTAAAATGTGAACCCTGCGACTCTTTCATCACCTCGTGTCATAAGTCCTACCCCCAGGAATAACCAGTCTCCCATTGAAGCTTAACCCTCCATCTGAATCAACAGTATAAGACTCGTCCCCCTTAGCTAGGAGTTGTACTATTCGATCCTAACAGAACGAATTCGCTAACTGAGCTTGTACCACCAGCGTAATGATCCAGGGCGTAACTATCATGACTGATATGAATGATCGGACCACTGCATCCTGGTGTCCTAACTCCTTCTATTTCTCTTTCCACTCCTCGACCACCTTATCTACTGGCATATGGCTCAATGCGTTTGCCATAATGTTAGCCGTCCCCGGGTGGTATTTGATGTTAAACATATAGTCCTTCATAAATTCAAGCCACTTGCGCTGACGCATATTCAGCTCCCGCTAAGTGAACAGGTACTATAGTGACTTGTGATCCGTGAATAAGAAAAATTTCTCCCCCTAAGAGATAATTTATCCATATCCGAATAGAAAACATGACTGCCATTAGCTCCAAGTCGTGGGTGGGGTAATTCCTCTCGTGAGGATTAATCTTACGAGAGGCATAAGCTATAGCCTGGTCCTCCTACTGAAGTACACCCCCAAGTCCTCATAAGAACGCATCAGTATAAACCAAGTACTCCACACCAGGCTTGGGCAGTGCTTGAACTGGTGCTGAAGTCAGCTTGTCCTTCAGCTCATCAAAAGCCAACTGACATGCACCATCCCAACTAAATGGCACCCCTTTTGAGTCAAATGAGTCAACGGACCTGCTATTTTTAAGAACTTCCTGAATGAACCCCTGTAGTATCCTACTAGGCCCAAGAAACTACATATCTTTGTTGGTTTCTTGGGTTGTACCCACTCCCTCACAACTGACACTTTGCTCAGATCTACGGATATACCCTTGTCTGATACTATGTGCCCCAAAAACTGGACCTCTTTCAGCCAAAACCCACACTTCTCATATTTTGCATACAACTCGTGGTGATGCAGTATCGATAAAACTCGTCGCATATGCTCGACATGATCCTCCTTTATTTGAGAATATATCAGTATGTCGTCTATGAAGACAATGACAAACTGATCAAGGAACTCTCTGAACACACTGTTCATTAAGCCCATGAATACTGTTGGCGAGTTGGTTAGCCTGAAAGGCATAACCCTTAATTCATAGGATCCATATCTCGTCAAGAATATAGTCTTAGACACGTCCTGCTCCCTAATATGTAATTGATGGTATCCCGATCTCAAGTTTATCTTCGAGAAGAAGGCATCTCCTCTCAACTAGTCGAATAAGTCATCGATTTGGGGTAATGGATACTTTCCGCATATCTTGACTTTATTCAACTCTTGGTAATTAATACACAAACATAATGACCTATCATGAGAGGCATTTAAACCTAAGTTATTTATGTCTCCCATACATCCTATGTTCTGTGCATCCCTATACTAATATTCGATTTAGCATAGTTGCCTTGTACTAAGCTTTCCATTCCCAGCACAACTGCCCAACAAAGTTTTGCTCCATACCCTGCTAATCATACTATATAGTCATCCCTTGTTACACTAATTTATTCATGATATAAAACATTCGAAAATGCTTCTTACGTCGTATTATACGATCTACTGATCGTGAATAGTAATATAATTAAACTTAAGGTTATTATTTCCTTTACGGAAGACAACCAGGGTACCAAAACCCATGTACTAAAGGCCAAACATTCCCAGCTCCCAACGTTCGCTAGGTTTCATGCGTAGCATGTCTCGCAAAGAGAAATCCAAATAAGGAACCACCCGATACACTCTAATTAACATTATCGGTCAATGAGATTTGTGGGCCCTCAGTATCTAACTTGTATCCCGCATCCCTGCTTCTTGCTATAAAATTAACTCATCTACTCTCATATTACGAGAGATGATATTCAACACATTACTCCTACTAACTTGGAGTTAGACTCTTAAATTTACCATGAGATAATACCCATGCTCAAAAATATTTCATCCTATCTTGAATAACTTTAGTAACCATCCCTACCCACAGGGATTTGATATAACCAGACGACATACTCCATGAAGTCTCTATATGATACAATATATATATACATGTGGCTCCGCCTTCTCTCAGGTGACGCTCAGCACAATTTCTTTCTATCATGGAACACAAAATATGACTATAACGGTCTATTATCACTCAAACCATCGTTAGTCAGTTCGAAAATCAGGATAAAAATACGTTCTATGCTCATGTTTCTCAAAGTAGTACAAAGAAACTGTAACGCATCTAAGTTATTCGAGGTTTTCCTTTTATCTTAAAGGACACTATAAATAATAAAGTATCGTACCTCCAAACGCGGGTGGTATTTGCAATATCAGTGGCATAATCGCATATCGGGCATTATAGACACACCCATACTATACTTCCCGTTGCTATTGTGGAGTTGGTGTTGTTGGGGTAAATATCCCTACTTCCCCATGTTGGGCATTCTGTGGTTTCGGGCGAGCACCCTGCAGTTACTGCAGGGTTCGATGGGAGTGGCCCCGTTCGCCGCATATAAAACACTTACCAATAAAGTTTCCTCTTTGCTGGCGTCCTGGTGGCCTAGCTAACCTTGTTGATTTGACCGAGGCCGTCCTCCAGCTCGTTGAAGGAAAACTTGGCATTTGTGGACATTTCTTCCACACTTAAAACACTTTTTGCTTTTGATATCTCCTTGTTCTTGGCCACGCTGGCCCTGACGTATTTGGTTCTGAATCTCATCTCCTTCAAACCCATGGTCCCGACGTCCCTGAGGAACTTGTCGTTGTCGTAATGGTGCTCCCCTACTACTGTTACCCCTTTTTTGACAGGTTGACTAACTACCCTTGTCCTTTTTCCCCTTGAAGCTGGACACGACAATCTTGGAAGTTAAATATTTCAATAATAACTACCTGTGCAACTATGATTACCACATCTGTGATTGTCATTATTTCCTGGGGTACTTGGGGGTACTTGTTGATCTTGACCCACATTTTCTTCTTCGACGGTGTTAGTTTGTCTCTCCCTCATAAGCGACTTCTGAAATTCAAATGAATTATATAAGTCCACCGACTATACATAAAATTTTAGAAGAAGTACGTAATCTACAACACGTAACAAAGAATGCAACAGTCCTAATAATAGGGCTCTATATCAAAGAACGCTACGCTGAAAGCATAATAAGACGTACAGATCCTAAGGACTGTAGAACCTGATGCTCGGATACCACCTGTGACACCCCGTTTAATTAAATACCGGGTAACTACTCCTTTATCAAAATAATACAGAATATCATGTTGGTTCATTCTTAGCATCACTGTCAAAAATATTTTAATTAGTTACTAGCCACCAAATATTTAAAAGTGAGATGCCAAATTTTATTAATTAAATTAACAATCAACTAAGTAATTGAGTAACCATCAATTCAACATACACATAAACAACCTCATTTGAATAACCAATGTAATGAAACAAATTGAGTCTAGAGTAAATACTCCAATAATAGTCACAAAGCAAAATATAATCTCAATATAAAAATCTGAATAAATAAAACCAACATCTAAAATAAACGAAAGTCTGAAACTGCTATCTCTTAATAAGAATGGGAAACATGACCTAACTGATATGAATGACTCTCAAGGAAGCAAAGATAGATATGGAGGCGTCTAATATCGAGATCCTATAACTATCACAACAGCTACAACACGTCAACAAAATGGAACTCTTATGCTTGGCGTCCCTATGGCTAGGAACCTAAAAGTTTTTTACCAAAACAAAATAGATTTGGAAGAAAATAGGTCAGAGCCCGAGGTGAAAATATTTTAAAAATAACAAGTGTTTAATTTCATTAAACACTAAATATTATATACATGTTAGTCACGTTCTCTCACTTGAGTTTCTCACCCCTCAACTAAAGTGCACGCCTAACGCATTCCCTTAACCCATTCTAGTTATGTTACTACCTAACTAGTCTGTATACATTCCTCACCTAAGCTATCACCCATAGTGCCCCCACATAATTCTCATGATATGTCATGTTGAATGTTTTCGATATTATATTTCGAAGAGGAGTTCTCACAATCTAAAGTTAAGTATTCTCATACTAGCATTATTTTAGGTTTCATTTTTTTTCTTGTCTACTAATTTCACACAGTAGAATACATCACAAGTACATATATTTGTCACTATAATAAACATACTAATACGACACTCTGAGGCTAAGCTGCAGTGCAGGCATACTTTGCTATCAAATCCTGGTATATCACGTACGTAAGGAATAAAGGTTTCAAATCACTCAGGAACCGTATCAATACAAATCACACATATTTTAGGTGAACATATACCACATACCTATGGGTCACGCACATAACTACGCACCCATAGTCAGCTCACTTATCACCTCACAAATAAGTTTTCACAGTTCTATGTTCTTGAGGTACCAAATCTAAATCCCCCCGAAGGCACATAGAGATAAGATTGTCCCCTTCTAAAAATAAGCCTCCCGTGATAGCAAGTATGGTAGGGATGTCATACACAAAATCATCCATACATTAGGTAGTCACACATCCTATGTATTTATAAATTTAATATAGGTATTTTCCCGACCCATACTGTAAGTCTCATACGTAGTATATTTGTCTTGACTATCCTACGTAATATTATTTAGCGTGATAACTCTTGTCGTATAATTTTGAGTACCTAAACCTATCCCAAAAGTTTACTAGGTCTCCCATATATCTCTAATGTTATCTCAGTAATCTAAAGTCCCGCTACTACTGTTCCTAACCTTAAGTTATCATTCATCCAATTCCAATCCCAACTTACGTAATTTCTAACCATACCTCACTCAGTGAGCACCCGTAAGTATACTATTTAAATCCCATAAGGTATAACATTTTCCGAACATTAACTACGACCTTGTTGACCTTAACTAAGTCCCGCAATATTCTATTAATCACACTAAGAGTTCTTATAAGCTTGAAATTTTTGCAAACCTTAAAGGAAAACAATTAACAAAATTCAGGATGGGTCGATAGATCAAATTAAATGGGGTATCCATCGATCCAGTCGATCGATCGACATTCTTGGGTCAATCGATCGATCCATCAGATATTGGCCTACGATTTCTGTATATTTTTGCCTACGGATTTCATCAATTTTAACCCTCAAATCCTCTATTATAACGTCCCAAACTCCCAAATATTTATACCAAACATTATACCGACATAAACACATAAATTATAACGTCTTAGAATCATCAAATCATTATGGGTTATCATTTTCTTAGATAAAATCATGTATATTTCATAAAAACCATATTTCTTCTATTTTCATCAAGAACATTATATAACTCAACATAAATTCATAATTCTCTACACACGGATCATGATTTCGTTACAACTATTTTTCCAGAAGTTAATCTACATGCAAAACCTACCAAGATTTAAGATTTAAATCTCCAAATCCATTAATTCATCGTTTTTTTAAGGTTTTTCTCAAATTCTAAACTATCATGGATATTATATACACTGAATTATTTCAAGTTAAATCACTTTCATGGAAATTGAAGCTCTGATCCTTTAGAGAAGATGATATAGGAGCGATCCTCTCTTCTCGATCTATCCGATGGTGGTGACAGTGGTGCAAAAAGCCTAAGAACAGTGGTTCTCCTTTGAAAACTTCCTCCACTTCTTCTCTAATGGTCGTTTGTGAGTTTTGGTGGTGAAAACCCTGAGGGATCTAACCTAACAGCTGATAAAGCTTTCTAAATTTCATGGTTTTAATTGCCCCAAAATTTTGAAATGTCTAAAATACCCTCCCAGGTTGTCGATTTGCCCTAAAATTGCCCCGGGACCCAAACTAAACCCTCGAGTAGACTTTTCCTTACTATCTCGACCCTTTCGGATACATTAGCACACTCGAAAAGACTATTTGGATGACATAAAAATAAATTTCTTTTTAAATCCATTAAATTAGGTCCGACACGACTAACACGCGCGTCTCAACTTAATTACCGAAACTGTCATATTTTCCACTCGTGACAATTTCAATAAGTTCATAATTATATATTCCTATACTCGCTCAGTAATATTCAACATAATTATAATAATCAAATACTAACTCTCGTCTCGCTAGTATTTAAATCCAAATAAATTACCAATTAATTTTCCATTTTTTTAATTCAATTAATCCTATAATTAAAATCAGTAAAAATACAGGGTATTACATTTACTGGCATCCACTTACTTTCTAATCTCTTTACCCTAACCTCACATCACCATAACTATATATAATACTCAAAATTCTAAAATTCCCTTAACCCTAAGTTGTAAAATGATGAAAATGCCCTATCGGGTTGTCAATTATGTCTAAAACTATCTCGGCACTCAAACTACACTCCCGAGTATACCATTTTAACTGTTTCAACCCTTTTGAACTCAAATGTAACCTCAAAATCATCATCTAAGTTACTCATAATTTATTTTCTATCTCTACATTATTTAATCTACTCACGACATTCGGTTGAGATATCATATTGTCACATCACTAGCACTCATTGTGACATCAATTATATAATTACTATTCACTTAGTAATTTTATTAAATAAACATTAATCATTTATCTCCGATTAATAATTTAATCAACCCATCACAATTTAATTTCCATTAAATTACGTCACACATGTAATTTAAATTTTTAACCTAATTAATTCATTTTTAATTGTAAAAAATACGGGTTGTTACAGCAGTTACCTGTGTTGAGTCTGTTGATAAGGCATTGGAATACTTGGGTTTGCTTGATGACTCAACAAGTTTTCCTACTTTTCATCCCATTCACATCAAGAGGCCATATTTATTACTATTACCATATCATATATATATGTGTGTATGTAAAATATAATATATTAGATTACAATCTTAATCTCTAATTTTATATGGTATTTTTTTATTATACAGATATGAGAGATTCAACCGAGTATTAAATGGGACAAAGAAAAAGCCCTGAAATTTTTGTTAGAGTCACTTGGTGAGTTTAAAATACAACTTGCATATATATACTGTGGTGAGAATTATTGTGCAACACAAATAAATAAGAAGAAAGCATTCACCAAGTAAGAATAAGGAATATAAAATGACAATCACACAACAAAGGATGTACGTGGTTCAGCAAAGATGTGCCTACGTCCACGGTGGTGCAGTTGATATTATTTCTATATACTCCGGAGAGTAATTATAGAGAATACCACTTGTCCCTTTGCCCTGGACTTAGGGTTTAATATATACATGTACATGTAGGTAAGTGGAGGTGATGGGTTCCTCCACGTTTTCCATCTCCCCTATAACTTCCCTTAATGAGAATGTGGGGGGAGACCGGATCAATATAAGAGATGAGGGGTCTGGACTTTGGGCCGCCAGGATTGGGCTACTCGTCCAAGCCCATAGTTTTAATTTTAGGTACCCACAATTTTCCCTAAATTTGTTGGGCCATGTTTATGGTCTCAATAGATTTAAATGATTAGCCATAATGGCTGTTTTGCAACCCCTCGTAATCTGTGAAGTTGATTTTGGCGTCACCCGCTTCGCTTACTGTGCACTATGATTAGAATTTGAAGGCTTGTTCGAATAGCCACTTTTCTCCCGTCGCTTTAGTCTTTCCAGTATTCTTCTATCTTCTGAGAGCTCTAGCGCCTCGTATCTTCTTCTCTCAATTTCCATTCCCATTGCTTCTTAGTTGTTTGAGCTCGTGCTTCTTCATCACTTGAACCGATCTTCTATTTTGTAAGTTTCCTGTGCCCTTTCTTTATACTTTCTCTTTGGTTTGTAGCTTTTCTTGGGTCTTCCAATGGCGAAGATTGGAAATAGGTCAATCTCTGAATTTAGGAAGTTTTACAACATCCCAAAGTGGGTGGATATTGAGTGTTGTGCCTCCCCTCCTAGGAACGTTAGGGATATAGATGATGCCCACTGGATCCACGTCTTGTTGCTTTGCCAGGGGGGACTCAATTTTCCTCCTAATGATTTATTTTTGCATTTTTTTGGCTATTTTAATATTGTTCCCGCACAATGCTCGCCCAATGTGTGGAAAATAGTGAATGGCGTACATAGGATAAATCAATTGTATGGTATTAGGTTAGGGCTTGCCGAGGTCTGTTTTTGTTACTCCTTTTCTCGAACTAGCTCAGGTGTCCTTTACCTCAAAGCTAGGAGCCCTGACAGGGTATTGGTAGTAAATATACCTGATTCCCATAAGGACTACTGGTAAGAAGGTTTCCATGTTAGAAATTGGCAGTTCCCTCCCCAATTTGAAGGGTTGAGGTCTGAGAGGTTCTCTGTTCCTTTTTACGGGGAGGAATACATAGGTAGACATTGTACTGTTGTTTCAATTTTTGTTGATTTGTGACCTTTCTAACTCTTCATTGCTTTTTCTTCCACAGCGAGGTCAAAGAATTTGGAACCTACTCTCAGCGAGGTTCGTATCTCGGAATTGGTTAAGGCTTGGAATATCAGGGAGCCTTTGGGTGATGGCGAGCATCCCAGGTCTGCTGCCTTTCTGCTCGAGTACAAGAACATTGGCTCCATCTTCATAGAAAGGCCTATGGATAGTATACCAGAGTTTGACTCCTTCGAAGAGACTGCTGCAGAGCCTATCCAGTTGGACGAGGAGGAGAGCATCTCTGAAAGTGATCTTGTAGGAGCCGTGAGTAATTTGGGTGGAGGGAGCTTTGATAGTAGCAGTTCCTCTGACCGTGAGGAGGTTTCTGAAGCTCGAGGATCGTCGAGCACTTCCAGTAGTCCAAGTGAAGAGATGGTTCCTCCAAGAAAGAACTTGATTAAGGATGATGATGATGAGGACCACGTGTTTCTCGCACAGAGGTCGAAGAAGCAAAAATCTACTTCTGGGGCCATGGCTACTGGTTCCCGGTCCTCCGCTCAGGAGCAGGAGAGGAGAAGGAAGGAAGAGGAGCAGGTGAGAGAGAGAGAGGGGAAAAAGGAAGAAAAGAGAAAGAAATTCGAGGAGAAAAGGAGGGTCGAGGAGAGGAAGAAGAGAGAGAGCGAGAAGGAGGAGGAGAAGAGGAGGGCTGAGGCAAGGACAAAGACCGGGCAAGTCTTAGTCCCTGTGTCAGCTCTGCCTGAGGGGGCCTCTGTGGCAATTTCTCCTCAGCTGGCCCTGGCCCTGCTCGAGAGAGCTTTCCTCCCGGCTGATCGCCAAAGGGAAGTAGGGTCAGAGCATTTGGCCCTCCAAGCTAGTCAGAGGCTTTCTCTGGTAAGGTTTCTTTTTCTTTTTCTCTTATATTTTTCTAACTTCCCTCATTTTCCTCTTCTAATGCCTTCTCTTTTTTGCAGTTCGTTACTGACTTCGCCGTGATGTATCGTTCACGCGATGAGCTGGTGAAGAAGAACAGTGAGCTAGAGAAAGAGAATTCTACCCTAAAGGCGAAGGGTAAGGAGCTCGATGCCAATTTTAAGGCTGTTGATGCTGCTCGAATTTCATCCGACTTGGCTCTTGCCACCGCGAACAAGGAGAAGGATGCGGCAGTCAAGGATCTGAAGGAGCTGAGGCAGGCCTATGACCTAGTCTGCTCGAGCAAACTTGCTGTCTTGGAGGAGAAAAGGGTGCTCTCTGAAGAGCTGAAGAAAAAGGAGTCCGAGGCTGTCACTGCTAAGGAAGACTCTTATAATTCTGGCTGGGCTGCAGCATACGAAGATGCTGAAGTTCAGATAGGCTATATTAGCAATTTGAACTTCAAGAAAGGATGGAACAAGGCTCTCATAGCCGCTGGGGTGGATGTTGCATCCCCACTCTTTGAGGAGCACGACCCAGCGCCGAGGCCAGTCGTGGATGAGGACCCTGCCCAAGCTGTTGAAGTCTCTGATCCTGCTCCTTAGGCGACCTCTGTTGATGCTTCTCTTATTGAGGTGACAGAGACCACCCCTGCCGAGGGCAGTGCTCCTGTTGATGCTGAGAAAGGGCCATCCACCTCTGGGCCACCTGAGGTTGCTAATTGATAGGATTGCTTTGTATTTTTTACTTTTTCCAATCTGTAAACTTTCTTTCTTCAGTTCGATGTAACTTCAATCTTTATTAATGAAAAAGGCTTTATTTCTACTTGTACTAATTTGTCTCTTTCTCTCTTTTATCTTTCTTTCGTTTATAGTTAGTTGATGTAGATGATTATATTCCTGCCACTTCCCAATTGGGTAGGACCCTTGGTCCCAACGCGAGTCCTGAAGTTCGTCTGGCCTTCGTTAAGCTTTGCAAGTCCCTTAGGTCCAAAAATCAGAAGTATAAGAAGCAATCCGAGCTAGTGGCTAAGCTAAAGGACAGGCTCCAGGAGATGGAGGATATTGGTGCTTTAGTGCAAGAGGAGGTTAATGTGCTGAGAACAAGACTACTAGAGGCCAACGAGATCAACCAAGTTGGGGAGGCTCTTCATCAGGAGAATGAAGACTTGAGGAGCGAAGTTTTACGACTTAGGGAGCATGCGCTGAGCACTATCCCAGCAGTTCTGCAAGGCTCATCTTCGTCGCGAGATAGTTCTGGTCATAATGTTACTCCTCCTATATAGCGAGGTCCCACTCGTCCTCCCCTTCCGCGAGCTGGTAGGAGCACCAGGGGAAGAAACAGGGAAGCGAAAGAGCTTCGTGATAAGGAAATGGAGGAACTCCATGGTGATGTTCAGCGAGCATATGTAATTGCCGATGGGCTTCAAAGGGACGTCACCCGGTTGCGACACTTGTTCAAGAAAGGTCCTTGGCAAGCGTGGGCTGATGATTATGATCAAGGCTGGTCGGATGCTCCAATAAGGCTATCTGATTTCGAGGAGCTTTCTTTCATCAGGGGATGGCTAAGTGCCTTGAAGGAGCTGCAAGTCCCGAGGAACTCGGTGCTATGGTATCGTCATGAGATGTCTTCCTCCACTTTGATGCCCAACCCATTCAGGAGGGATGATCGATGGATCCCCATCGATGCTATTCCTCGGCAATTATTGGAGTCGGATGCGAATGAGGTTGTGGAAGAGTTAGCTCATGCTCCTGATGACAGACGAAGAGCTCGAGTGGCTGATTATCTTGCTCGGAGGCTTCCACCCCTTGAGATTTTGCCAGTTGATTTATTTTTTATTTTTGATAATGTAAATTCTTTGGGCGAGCTCGCCGACTAAACATGTTTTATCATTGTTGTAAGTATGATGGATTAATGAAAAGTTTGTGTTTTGGGAAATTTTGCCAACTAAACGTGTATATCCTACTTTTCATATCCTTGCTGCTTTATGATCTTTTCTGTTTTGTCATGAAAGTGTCCCCCCAGTCCAGTATAATACCAAAGTACCATTGTGCCCCACTTTACCTTTTAGGTTGTGTCGTCACACTCCCTTAGGCCTAAGTAGGGCAATTGGAGAGGACACACCTGGTATTGGATATTTTCATCCAATCAGGACTTTATTCAACCGAAGTAGGTTTGATGACCAGTATAAAATTTAGTCGTATTGCCTAAGAATCCTCTGTAGGGCTTTATATATTTCCAGGCGCAATGCTAAGAGGCCTCTCGTGTTTTATGACGATAACCTGAGGAGGGGTATTCCCCTGCTATAGTGACCATCGTGCCTATTATTTGGAAAATATGTGCGATAAATGCAGGTGTTACTGATCAGAGTGTAATCAATTAAGTAACTTCCATTAGTAATAAGGGAAATGAACTTCTATTTTCGTAACAAAAGAATACAAGAAAAGATCTAAAAATAGAATTTCTTGAGAATCTAAAAATAGAATTTCTTAAGATTAGCTGCGTTCCATGCTCGTGGTATTTCTCTGCCCTCCATCATTTCCAAGTGATAGGCACCTTGCAGGTCGTCTCTAGTTATTTTAAAGGGTCCTTCCCAGTTTGGGCCTAGCTTGCCGTCTGATGACCTCACTGTGCTGCCCAGGACTTTCCTTAGAACATAGTCCCCAACTTGGAATGTTCTCGGGTTAACCCTTTTGTTATAGTGCTTCACGAGGTATTGCTGATAGCTCGCTAGCTTTACTAGGGCAAGTTCTCTACGCTCGTCGGCTAGGTCGAGTTCAACGAGCAATGCCTCATCATTCTGGCCTTGATCGATAAGGTTGGATCTCATTGTTGGCAAACCCTCTTCTAGTGCGATGACGGCTTCCATGCCATATGTTAGTGAAAATGGGGTTTCTCCTGTTGCTCGCCGAGGAGTGGTTCGGTACGCCCATAGGATATGGGGTAGCTCTGTTGCCCATGCGCCTTTGTCTCGCTCTAATTGCTTCTTCAATCCATCGATCATAGTTTTGTTGGAAGCTTCAGCGTGTCCATTGCTTTGAGGGTAGGCCACCAAACTGGAGTGGTGACTGGTCCCGTGTTCGTTACAGAAGTCCTGAAAGGGGCCACTCTCGAACTGTGTTCCATTATCGGTGATGATTGTTCTGGGGATTCCGAATCGAGTGATTATATTCCTCCATATGAACCTTATCATATCAGCATCTCGGATGTTCGCTAGGGGTTCTGCCCCATTCCATTTGGTGAAGTAGTCAGTCACAACTAATAGGTATTTGCGATTACCGACAGCGGTGGGCAGCGGTCCTACGATGTCCATTCCCCATTGGGTGAAGGGCCATGGGCTGGACAGGGACTTTAGGTCGCTGGCAGGTTGGTGGGCCATAGGAGCGTGGAGTTGGCATTTCAGGCATTTACAGACATATACTGTGGAGTCCTTTTGCATATATGGCCACCAATAGCCTTCCTTCATTGCTCGAAAGGCTAGAGACCTTCCTCCGACATGACTTCCATAGATTCCTTCGTGAAGCTCGCGTAGTACTTTCTCGACATCGCCTGGATGGACGCATCTAAGGTAGGGACCGGAGAAGGATTTCTTATATAAGTCGCCTCCTGTGGATAAGTGAAAGCGAGCAGCTTTGACTCTTATCTGGTGGGTAGTTTTCTTGTCCTCTGGGAGCGTGTCATCCTTTAAATAGTCCCTTAAGGGGTCCATCCAACTGGAGGCTGACCCCACTTGGAGTATCCGTTCCACATTTGGTAGCTTGCTACTGTGGTTAATGCTCGGACAAATGAGAAAATCGATGGGGATTATCCTTTTTAGGTCAGAGTCAACTGCTGAACTCAGGGCTGCTAAGGCATCAATATGACTGTTTTACCCCCAGGGAAACTGCTGGATGTTGATATCTTCAAAGCTCGTCATTAATTTTTTCACTAAGGTGAGGTAGGCTGCCATTGTTTCATCTATCGCATTGTAATCTCCACTTACCTGATTTGAGACTAGTTGAGAATCGCCAAACACCTGTAAGCATTTTACTCCTAGAGTTTGCGCCTTTTGGAGACCGACTATTAGGGCTTCGTATTCTGCTTCATTGTTGGATGCTGCAAATCCAAGCCTGATTCCTTATTCAAGGATTGTGTTTTCTGGAGTGATGAGAACAATGCCTACCCCTGCCCCCTTAGAGTTGGAGGCTCCATCAATGAATAGCTCATAGGTTTCCTCTGTTGCTTGGTTCTTCTCTTGCCTTGTTGGTTGAGGTTGGTCAGAGAGTTCTTCGCCCGTGAATTCAGCTATGAAATTAGCGAGGATCTGGCCCTTGATAGCTGTCCTTGGTTGAAATTGAATGTCAAATCGGCCGAGCTCGACTCACCATTTAGACAATCTGCCCGATAAATTTACTTTCCTTAGGACCGCCTTAAGGGGATGCGATGTAAGGACGATAATAGTATGAGCTTCGAAATAATGCTTCAGCTTCCTCGAGGCTATTACTAGCGCGAAGGCGAGATTCTCCAATGGCAGGTATCTTTGCTCGGCATCTAATAAGGTCTTGCTCGCGTAGTAAATGGGGTGTTAGATTCCTGCAACCTCGCGTACTAACGCTGAGCTGACAGTGTGATTGGACACAGAGAGGTACAGGTACAAAGAATCCGTTTGCTGTGGTATGACGAGCAGCGGTGGAGAGATTAAGTAGGACTTGAGCTCGTCCAAAGCTTGTGAGTAGTCTGGGCTCCACTCTATCGGTTTACTCCCCTTTAGAAGATGAAAAAAAGGCTTGCACTTCTCGGAGTACTTGGAGATGAAGCGATTTAAGGCAACGAGCATTCCAGTGAGCTTTTGCACGTCCTGGATTGTTCGAGGGGGTTGTACCCTATTGATTGCGTTGATCTGATCTGGATTAGATTCTATGCCTCTCTTACTGACCAAGTACCCAAGAAATTTTCCTGACTGGACACCGAAGGAACACTTGCTCGCATTAAGTTTCATTCGGTACTTCCTGAGGATTTCAAAGGTCTTTGACAGGTCCGAGATGTGATTTTCCTTCTTCTTGCTCTTAACGAGCATGTCATTAATGTAGACCTCCATTGTGTCTCCCATTTGATCCTTGAACATTTTGGTGACTAGCCGCTGATAGGTTGCCTCTGCATTCTTGAGCCCAAAGGGCATGACCTTGTAGCAATATAACCCAACTGTCGTGATGAACGTCGTTTTGTCCTGGTCTGGGGCATACAAGGGGATCTGGTGATATCCTGAGTATCCGTCCAGGAAACTCATTCACTCATGAGCTGCAGTGGCGTCTACTAGTTGGTCTATCTTTGGGAGGGGGAAACTATCCTTTAGGCATGCTTTGTTGAGGTCAGAGAAGTCGATGCAAAATCTCCACTTCCCATTATTCTTCAGAACTACCACTGGGTTGGACAACCACTTGGGGAATTTCACTTCTCGTATGGATCCTACATCCAACAACTTTTTGACTTCTTTTTCGACCTCTCTAGCCTTCTCGAGTGCAGTTCGCCGTGCCTTCTGTGTGATTAGCTTGAATGTGGGGTCGACGTGCAGATGATGACAGACCATACTAGGATCGATTCCAAGAAGCTCGTATGGTTCCCACGCGAAAACATCTACGTTGTGCCTTAGTAAGGTTGTCAACTCCTTCCGTTCTTGGTCAGTGATATTTGCTCTAACTAAGAAGACTCTGCTACTGTCACCATCTTCAGCCATAACTTCCAACAGGTCCTCGATGACACGCTCGGAGGGGGGGAGCCTGGTCTCCTCTACTCCAGGTCTTCCATACTTTAATTGCTATTTGGAAGGTATCACACCTTCTTCAACTTTCTCGCTGGGTTGACCGGCCTTCTTCTCTAGCTTTGGTCGGATGGCCGCTATGAAGCACCTCCTCGCCATCGCTTAGTCGCCGTGGATCTCCATTACTCCCTGCTCGATTACATACTTGAGTTTCTGATGGTAGGTCGAGGAGACCGCCTTCATCGCATGAAGCCATCCTCTGCCGAGGATGGCCTGGTACGGTGAGTCGATGTCAACTACCAAAAACTCAATCATCTTGGAGACGTTACCAGCACGAACTGGCAGCACTATCTTGCCCAGGGGCATGGTTATTTTTCCAACGAAGCCGACCAAAGGAACAGTAGCTTCCTTTAGGTCGGCGACGCTCAACTTCAATTTCCTGAATAGGTCGAGGTACATTAATTCAGATGAGCTTCCTTGATCGACGAGAAGCTTGTCGATGTCAAAGTTGGCTATCCTGAGTGTAATGACCAGGGCATCATGATGTTGGGTCCTTACTCCCACCAGATCTTCATCCGTGAAGACAATATTCTTGTTATAGTTGACGTCCTCTGCTCGTCGCCTCTTTCCTGAGTGTGACTTTGCTGGATCGATTTGGAAGGCCTGCATTACCGCTGTAAGTTTTTTTACTTCCATTCGAGCTGAGTTCCCTCGTATCTGCTTGACGTCAGATGCTCTATAGATTACTGCGAACTCATGTCCAGTATCATCTTCCAGCACGTAGGCGGGTCTCTCCTCTCTGTTAGCAGCCACTTTCTCTGCCCTCTTTTCCACAAAGTCGTTCAAATGCCTAGACTGGGCCAACTCCTCGAGGTGAGACTTAAGAACTTTGCAGTGCTCGGTCTTATGTCCTCCTTCTTTGTGAAAAGCGCATCTTAACGCATTGTTCCTCTTCGAGGGATCTCCTCCCATTTTCCTGGGCCACTTGATGAATGGCTCATCTTTGATCTTTGTGAGAATTTTGTAAATTGGTTCTTTGAAGACGATGTTGACTGCCTGGAATGCTTTTGACGCGTCATGGTTTCCTCCGTTCTTGGAGCCATTTTTGCCCCCATTTTTTCCTCCTTTCTTCTGGTTCTCAGTTTTCTCACTTCCCTTGGTAGTGAGTTTATCTCGACCGTTTTCTCCTGTATTAGGGAGGGTGACATCTTCCACCTTTGTGTATTTCTCGATTCGAGCCATTAGGTCATCAATAGTCATAGCTTCCTTCTTCGTCAGGGATTGGTATAGGAGGGAAGAACTACGAAGCCCAATTTGGAAGGAGGCCACCGCCACTTCCTCTGCGCTGTCCTCAATCTCATTGAATAACTCCCAGTACCTCTTCGCGTAGTCTCGGAGGGTCTCTTGAGGCGTTTTCTTCATTGTTAGTAAAACATCCATACTTTTGGGATGGGAGCTACTGGTAATGAATCTGGCCGTAAAAAGTTCGGCTAGGGATTTGAAATTCTTAATCGACCGGTGGGGGAGCCTTTCGAACCACTTTTGCGCTACAGCATGCAAGCTCGAGGGAAAAATGCGTCACATCATGGCATCTCGGTGATTCCAGAGGGTCATGGCCTGTCAGTATTACCTGACGTGATCAATAGGATCGGTCTTTCCGTCATAAATCTTGAACCTTGGAATGGTAAATTTCTTGGGGGCTTCTTCCTCTTCGATTTCCCTCGTGAAGGGTGACTTCATCTAGGTTTTGAGAGCTCACCTTGCGAGTTATCTGGTTGATCTTGTTTTGTGATGAGAAGGATGTTGGTCCATCTCTCTGCGGACTAGATTTCGTATGTTCTCGTCGCTGCGAGCAAGGCTCTGGTAGTGGCGAGCTCTTCGTAACTGTTCGCGGAGGTCATCGTCTGACTCGCCTCCTTCGACCTTATGAGATTCTCGCCTAGGGTCCTTCCTCGGCTGCGAGACTTGCTCGCCTGAGGGCTAGGAGTGCGGTATGGACGTCTCCTATTATCAGGATGAAGCTCCCTCTCTAGTCTTTCCAGTCTTCTTCTCAAGCGAGCATTCTCAGCCTCGTATCTGCGGGAAGACTCCCTCTGCTCGTGGAGCCTTGCCTCGTATGCATCAATCAATCTGGATATCTGCGTGGACCTCGCTGGTCCCTGACTTTCTTCTGAGGCTGGCCTTTCCAGGCGAGCTCTCTGATCTAAACGTCGAACTTCAGACCTAATCCTGCGAGGAGCAGGTGGCTCTTGACTATCTCCTGCCTGAGGGGCATTGCTGCTGTGACCAGACATCTTGAACTCCTTTCTTAGTGTGGGATCTTTTCAGGGAAAGATGAACGCTTCCCACAGATGGCGCCAATTGTGGTGACAATTATTGTGCAACACAAATAAATAAGAAGAAAGCATTCACCAAGTAAGAATAAGGAGTATAAAATGACAATCACACAACAAAGGATGTACGTGGTTCAACAAAGATGTGCCTACGTCCATGGTGGTGCAGTCGATATTATTTCTATATACTCCGGAGAGTAATTACAGAGAATACCACTTGTCCCTTTGGCCTAGACTTAGGGTTTAATATATACATGTACATGTAGGTAAGTGGAGGTGATGGGTTCCTCCACGTTTTCCATCTCCCCTATAACTTCCCTTAATGAGAACGTGGGGGGAGACCGGATCAATATAAAAGATGAGGGGTCTGGACTTTGGGCCGCCAGGATTGGGCTACTCGTCCAGGCCCATAGTTCTAATTTCGGGTACCCACACACACACACACACACACATATATATATATATATATATATATATATATATATATATATATATATATATATATATATATAGAGAGAGAGAGAGAGAGAGAGAAATGTATATATTTGCACTGATTTTTTTTGTTAAACTATATTCTGATGCATATATTATTTTGTGCTACCATATTTGGTTAAATGAAGTGCTGCATTAATAAAATGTGCAAAAAAAACAAATGATAAAGTTTTCCAAGCGAAATTTTAATATTACTTGCAAAAGCCTTTTCATGTATTTGTAATATATTTAAATAAGTCCCTTATTATATCCTAGAAAATTTTGATCGATATCTTCCCTCGATATTTTTATCTAACATTAAACATGAAATTTTAAAAAAATAATTATCAATCTCATAAATAATCTAACCACGTATATCATGGTAATTGCAACTCCTCAGTTTCATCACATACCTTTCACACCTTTCTTTAAATAATAATTATCGATTGAGGTTCTTTCGCGCATCGCACGGGTTGCATGTTAGTTCATATATAAAAAAATAAGGACATTTTTATTTAACCTTTACACCAAAAGTACTTAACAAATGATTTTTTTTTTTTTTAAAAAATTACTGTTTTTTCTTGAAAAAATTGTACAGTTTTTTTAAAATAAAAAAAAAGTCCAATAAAAAAATATAAATACATTATCCATAAATATATGTAATAAAATATATGTTAACATTCTATTTGTTAAAATACAACAAGACAAGACACAAAATCGTATATTTTTACTTAATAGAAACCACTTAAAAAATTACACAATGCGATTATGAATCATTTATTTTTTAACTACCATAATCACGGCTCAAATAAAACGTGACGTGATAAGGAGACGTATTTTTATTCATACCACTAGCGCAGTCCATTTTTTACTATTTTAAAAATAACATTTTCACTATATTAAAAAAATGGTATGCGCCAACGTTATGTATAGGCGGTCCGACAACCAATACATAATGTTGGCGCGGACCATTTTTTTTAAATACCATACAAAAAAACTCAACTAAAAAAATAATCTTTCTAGTATTTTTGAAAAAACGGCTCGCTCCATCGGTATGTATACGTGGTCGGATCACCTATACATACAGTTGGCGCGGACTATTTTTTCTTTTTTTTTTTTCTTTTTTCTAAGAGGGACTGAGCCCCCTAAATATTATTAATCAAAGGAGAATATGCCTCTCCCAGATGGCAACTGAGCAAACTTAGATACAAGAAAGAAACTGGAAACTTAAAAAAGCAATAAAAAAGTCCCATTACAAGGGAAAAGGAGAATTATTTGAAAGAAGATCTAATGTAGCAACATCCCATCTTGTCCATCTTATAAGCTCCTTGAGATATCTTTGGAAGGTCCGAGAAATGGTTGAAGATTGAAGATGAATGAATATTAACCCCATAATTAGCAAGACTATCTGCAACCATATTTGATTCCCTGAAGCAGTGAACTAAAGAACTTTTGGTATTGATGAGATTCTCTTTGATTTCTTCCACACATTTAATAAGCTTCCAAGGCGGTTTCCAGTTTCGATTAATCAGATTCACCACATAAGAAGAATCAGATTCAATCACCACTTCCTCAAGATTGTGTTCCAAGCAAAGATTTGATCCCAACCATAGACTTTTGATTTCCACAAATGAATTAGAAGCATATCCCTCATTTTGAGCATAGGCAAAGATGATGTCTCCTTTGTGATTTCTTAGAATGCCACCAATACCACTTCTTCCAGGACTATTTTTTCTAAAATTGTAGAAAGATTATTTTTTTAGTTGAGTTTTTTTGTATGGTATTTAAAAAAAATAATAATCCGCGCCAACGTTATGCATAGGTTGTCGGACCGCTTATACATAACGTTGACGCGAATCATTTTATGTAAGGCAGTAAAAAAATTATTTTTAAAATAGTAAAAAATGGTCCGCACTATTTAGTATGAAAAAAATACGACTTCATATCACGTCGCGTTTTATTTGAGTCGTGATCGTGCTAGTTAAAAAATAAATGATTCATAATCGCATTGTGTAATTTTTTAATTAGTTTCTATGAAGTAAAGATATACAATTTTGTGTCTTGTCTTATTGTATTTTAACAAATATAATTCTAACATATATTTTATTACATATATTTATATATAATGTATTTATATTTTTTATTGGACTTTTTTATATTAAAAAAACTGCACTATTTTTTCAAGAAAAAAGAGTAAAAAAATAAAAATAACTGTTTTCATTTGTTAAGTACTTTTGGTGTAAAGGTTAAATAAAAATGTCCTTATATATATATATAATGTTACAAAAGTGTTTTGTTTCACATTAAATGAAGTGAGAGAACACCACTTGATAAGGAAAGAAGGGAACAATTTTGATTGGACGACATCAAGTTTTGATGTCATTGAAGACATCAATTTTTTCCCTTTATGTTCTCCATAACTATATTAATAATAATATGATGTAATACCCCGCAGTTTTATGGCTTTTAAAATTGAGGATTTATTTATTAAATTTAATTGAGATATTAATTTAATATTAATCCGGAAGTTTTTTTTTTTTACCAGCGTGATATGAGTTAGTAATTATTGGATATTTGTTGAATATTACCAAATGAGTAAAGTAGTATATAAGATTGATTTTATTAAAATTGTCACGAGTGAATATAATGGCAATTATGGAAATATAATTGGGACGCGCCGGTGTCGTGTCGGGATTAAATTATTATTATTAAGACATAAATTATAAGTCGCCCGAGTGCGCCAATGTGTTCGGAAGGGTCGAGATAGTCAAAATAATATACCTGGGGGTTTAGTTTAGATCTCGGGGCATTTTTAAGCACATTTGACATCCCGAGAGGGTATTATAGACATTTAACATTTTTGGGTAATTAAACCCACGAATTTCCTAAGGATAAATCAGCCTTTAGGAGTTTCCTTCTAGGGTTAGTAATCTCAAAATCAAAGAACGTCCATTAGAGAAGGAGTTGGAGAGATTTCCAAGAAACTCAAGGCCAATGACTCAACCATTTACACCGCCACCACCACCAAATCGTAGATCGCGCGACGAGGAATGCAACCATACCTCTTTCGTCCACAAATCAGAAACCCATATTACAGGAAAGTATCTATCTTGCTTCTCTTTTAGTTAATGGTCACACCATGTTAGAATAGGATGATTGAACCAATGTTTCATGGAAGAACTCAAGGATTTAGAGGACCCAATCACATGTTGTAGGGAAAATAAATAAACTCTGGACATCCTAATCATATGTAGAGGATTATCCACGAAATTTGATTAATTTAGAAGTGATAAATCTAGAAAAAGACACAGAATAATGGAAGTTTAGAGGAGAGTTAGGGTTCTTGATAATTAAAATAAATTGGCCTTTAATTCAATTCCGTTGTTAAATTTTCACATGTTTCACTTAGGAAATCTTGCATATATGTATATAGAACTTGTAGTGATGTTATTTGAGAGTTTGGGAGTTGTTAATGATGTTTTGGAGAAAATTGGAAGATGAAACCCGTAGGTTTTAATGGCAGTTTCTAGGTAAGAACTGCTTGATCGATCGATCGACCAAGAACATCGATCGATCGACGATCGATCGATCGACCCCCTTTCCTCGATCGATTGACCCCTCCTAGAAAACTGCATATTTCTCTTCCATTGGTTTAATCCGGTTTAAATGCATAGGAACCCTTGATTGTTATTGTTGGAGTATAATGGGATATAGAAAAGACCAGTAGGGCCCAGGTAGATCCCGTTGAGTGAAACTTAGTGTAAGATGAGATTTTGGGTTAACGGGAATTATTCATATGTATAAGAAATCATGCGAACATTTAATAAAAAGATCGAGACTCATACGGGAGTTAGACCACAAGGTAAGTGAGTGTATGCCTACGAAATTATACTTAGAATACTTCGCGAGAGGAGAAGTGAGTATGAAGTGAAATATAAATGAGAATAAAAATGACGAGTCCGTTATGCGTAATAATCGAGTAAAATGTGTTAATAACGGATAATTATAGTTATGGGACGTGGGCACACCTAACTTAGAAATGTGGATATTTATATATATATATATATATATATATATGACTTTGTGATTGTGCATATATTATAGATCTGCATAAAAATCACACTCGGGCTACTTTCTATCACGGGGGTTTTCGCGTCGGGACGGTCTTATCTCAATTGGGTCTTTATGGGGTGTGGGTACCCGAAATTAAGATCATGGGCCTAGACAAGTAGCCCAATTCTGGCGGCCCAAAGTCTAGACCCCCCATCTCTTATCTTGGTTATGACCCGGTCTCTTCCCACGTTCCCATTATGGGAGGATTTAGGGAGAGATGGAAGGCGTGGGGGAATCCATCACCCCCACTTACCTAAATGTACGTGTATATATTAAACCCTAGGTCCGGGGCAAAAGGATAAGTTGTATCCTCTGTAACCACTCTCCGGAGTATATAGAAATAATACCGACTGCACCACTATGGACGTAGGCACATCTTTGTTGAACCACGTACATCCTTTGTTGTGTGATTGTCATTTTATATTTCTTGCTCTTACTTGGTGATTGCTTTTTCTTATCTATTTGTGTTGCATAATAATTGTTACCACAATTGGCACCGTCTGTAGGAAGCGTTCATCTTTCCCTGAGAAGAACCCACACCAAGAAAGGATTTTAAAATGTCTGGTCACATCAGCAATGCCCCTCAGGCAGAGGATATTCAAGAACCACCTGCTCCTCGCAGGATTAGGTCTGAAGTTCGACGTTCAGATCAGAGGGCTCGCTTGGAAAGGCCAGTCTCAGAAGAAAGCTAAGAACCAACGAGGTCCATAAAAATATCTAGACTGATTGATGCATATGAGGTAAGGCTCCACGAGTAGAGGGAATCTTCTCGCAGATACGAGGCTGAGAATGCTCGCTTGAAAAGAAGACTGGAAAGACTGGAGAGGGAGCTTTATCCTAATAACAGGAGACGTCCATACTGCACTCCTAGCCCTCAGGTGAGCAAGTCTCGCAGCCAAGGAAGGAGCCCTAGGCGGGGATCTCAAAAGGTTGAAGAAGGCGAATCAGACGACGACCTCCGCGAGCAGCTGTGAAGAGCTCGCCGTTACCAGAGCCCTACTCGCAGTCCGCAGGGAGATAGACCAACATCCTTCCCACCACGGTACCAGATCGACCCGAGAACTCTCTAGACGAGCTCTCAAAACCCAGATGAAGTCACCTTTCACGAGGGAAATAGAAGAAGAAGAAGAAGCCCCAAGAAATTTGCCATTCCAAGGTTCAAGATCTACGACGGTAAGACTGATCCCATTGATCACGTCAGGCAGTACCGACAGGCCATGACCCTTTGGAACCACCGGGACGCTCTAATGTGCCAAATTCTTCCCTCGAGCTTGCATGACATTGCGCAGAAATGGTTTGAAATGCTCCCCCACCGATCCATCAGAAGTTTCAAATCCCTGGCTGAACTTTTTACGGCCCGCTTCATTACTAGTAGCTCCCATCCCAAAAGGATGGATGCTTTACTAACAATGAAGAAAACGCCTCAAGAAACACTCCGAGACTACGTGAAAAGATATTGGGAATTATTCAATGAGATCGAGGATTTCTCGGAGGGAGTGGCAGTGGCCTCTTTCAAAATTGGGCTACCCAGTTTTGAAAGAGGCCACTGCCACTCCCTCCGAGAAATACGCTAAGGTGGAAGATGTCACCCGCCTCAGTACAGGAAAAAACGATCGAGCTAAACTCACTGCCAAGGGCAGTGACAAAGCTGAGAACTAGAAGAAAGGAGGAAAGAATGGGGGCAAAATGGCTCCAAAAATGGACGGAACAATGATGCGTCGAAAGCATTCCAGGAGGTAAACACCGTCTTCAAAGAACCAATTTACAAAATTGTTGCGAAAATCAAAGATGAGCCATTCATCAAGTGGCCCAGGAAGATGGGAGGAGATCCCTCGACGAGGAACAATGCGCTAAGATGCGCTTTCCACAAAGAGGGAGGACATAAGACTGAGCATTGCAAAGCTTTTAAGTCTCACCTCGAGGAACTAGCCCAGTCTGGGCATTTGAACGAGTTTATGGAGAAAAGGGCAGAGAAGGTGGCTGCCAATAGAGAAGCGAGACCTGACAACGTGCTCGAAGATGATACTGGACATGAGTTTGCATTAATTCACGGGGCATCGGATGCCAAGCAGATCCAAGAAAATTCAGCTCGAATGGAGAAAAAGAAACTTACAGCAGTAATGCAAGCTTTTCAGATCGATCCAGCAAAGTCACAGTCAGGAAAATGTCGACGAGCAGATGACGTCGACTATAACAAACATATTGTTTTCACAGATGAAGATCTGGTGGGAGTAAGAACCCCACATCATGATGCTCTGATCATTAACCTCAGGATAACTAAATTTGACGTCGATAAGTTGCTCGTTGACTAAGGAAGCTCGTCCGAGATAATGTATCTCGACCTATTCAGAAAATTGAAGCTAAGCATAGGAAGCTACTGTCCCTTTAGTTGGCTTTGCTGGAAAAATAACTATGACCTTGGGAAAGATTGTATTACCGGTGTACGCTGGAAATGTTTCCAAGATGATCGAGTTTTTGGTAGTTGATATCGACTCGCCATACCAGGCCATCCTCGGTAGGGGATGGCTTCATGCGATGAAGGAAGTCTCCTCGACCTACCATCAGAAACTTAAGTATGTAACCGAGCGAGGAGTAATGGAGATCCACGGAGACCAAGCAATGGCAAGAAGGTGCTTCATAGCAGCCATCCGATCAAGGCCAGAAAGGAAGGCCGATCGGCCCAGCGAGAAAATAGAGGAGGGTCTGACACCTTCTAAATAGCAATTAAAGTACGAAAGACCTGGAGTGGAGGAAACCAGGCTCCTTCCCTCCGAGCGGGTCGTCGAGGACCTAAAAGAAGTTGTGGCTGGAGATGGCGATAGTAGTAGAGTCTTCTTGATTGGAGCATCTCTCACCGACCAGAAACAAAAGGACTTAATAAATCTACTGAGACGCAACATAGATGTTTCGCATGGGAGACATACGAGCTACCTGGAATCGATCCTAATTTGGTCTGCCATCAGCTGCACGTCGATCCTACCTTCAAACCCATCACGCAGAAGGCACGACAAACTACACTCGAGAAGGCTAAAGCGGTAGAGAAGGAGGTCAAAAAACTACTGGATGCAGGATCCATACGGGAAGTACAATTCCCCAAGTGGTTATCCAACCCAGTAGTAGTTCTAAAAAGGAATGGGAAGTGGAGAGTCTGCATCGACTTCACTGACCTCAACAAAGCGTGCCCTAAAGATAGTTTCCCCCTCCCAAAAATAGACCAACTAGTGGACTCCACTACAGCTCATGAACGAATGAGTTTTCTAGACGCATACTCAGGGTATCATCAGATCCCCTTAGATGCCCCTGACCAGGACAAAACAGCATTCATCACGACAGTTGGATTATACTGCTACAAGGTAATGCCTTTTGGGCTATAAAATGCAGGGGCAACCTATCAGCGGCTGGTCACCAAGATGTTCAAGGACCAGATGGGAAGCACCATGGAGGTCTACATCAATGACATGCTCGTTAAAAGTAAGAGGAAAGAAAATCACCTCTCAAACCTGTCAAACACCTTTGAAATCCTCAGGAAGTACCGAATGAAACTGAATGCAAGCAAGTGTTCTTTCGGTGTCCAGTCAGGAAAATTTCTTGGGTACTTGGTCAGTAAGAGAGGCATAGAGGCTAACCCAGACCAAATCGATGCAATTAACAGGGTACAACCACCTCGAACAATCCCGGATGTACAAAAGCTCACTGGTATGCTCGCTATCGTAAATCACTTCATCTCTAAATCCTCCGAGAAATGCAAGCCTTTCTTCCAGCTTCTGAAGGGGAATAAAACTGTAAAATGGAGCCCATATTGCTCGCAAGCACTAGTCGAGCTCAAAGCATACTTAAGCTCTCCACCACTGCTCGTCATACCACGACAAATAGATTCTTTATACCTGTACCTCTCCGTTTCCAACCACACTGTCAGCTCTGCGTTAATATGCTAGGTTGCAGGAATCCAGCACCCTGCTTATTACGTGAGCAAGACCCTACTCGACACCGAGCAAAGGTACCTACCGTTGGAGAAGCTCGCCTACGCACTAGTAGTGACCTCGAGGAAGATGAAGCACTATTTTGAAGCCCACACAATCATCGCCCTTACATCGCACCCCCTTAAGGCAGTCCTAAGGAAAGCGGATTTGTCGGGCAAGCTGTCTAAATGGTCAGTCGAGCTCGGGCGATTTGACATCCAATTTTAACCAAGGACCGCCATCAAGGGACAGATCATTGTTGATTTCCTAACTGAATTCACGGGCAAGGTACCTTCCAACCAACCTCAACTACCAAAGCTAAAGGAGGACCAAGCGACAGTGGGCACCTGGAAACTGTTTATTGATGGAGCCTCCAATTCAAAGGGGGCAGGAGTAGGCATTATCCTCGTTACCCCAGAAAATACAATCCTTGAACAAGGAATCAGGCTTGGATTTGCAGCCTCCAATAACGAAGCAGAATATGAAGCCATAATAGCCGGCCTCTAGCAGGCACACACTTTGGGAGCAAAGCATTTACAGGTGTTCGGCGATTCCCAATTAGTCTCCAATCAGATAAGTGGAGATTACAATGCAAAAAATGAAAGAATGGAAGCTTACCTCGCCTTAATTAAAAAATTAATGGCAAGCTTCGAAGAGATCCATGTCCAGCAGGTTCCCAGAGGGCAAAATAGCCATACTAATGCCCTAGCAGCCCTGAGTTCGGCAGTCGACCTCGACCTGAAAAGAACCATCCCCATCGATTTCCTCACTCACCCGAGCATCCAAGAGAGCAGGATACCAGGCGGGAAATAGGTACTCCAGGTGAGATCAACTCCCAGTTGGATGGACCCCTTAAGGGACTATTTGAAGGATGGCATGCTCCCGAATGACAAGAAGACTGCCCACCAGATAAGAGTCAAAGCTGCTCACTTTCACTTATCCCCAGAGGGAAACCTGTATAAGAGATCCTTCTCCGGTCCCTACCTCCAATGCGTTCACCTAGGGAATGTCGAGCAAGTGCTACATGAGCTTCACGAAGGAATCTTTGGAAGCCATATCGGAGGAAGGTCTCTAGCTTTTCGAGCAATGAAGGAGGGCTATTGGTGGCATACATGCAAAGGGACTCTGCAATGTATGTTCGCAAGTGCCTTAAATGCCAACTTCACGCTCCTATGGTCCACCAACCTACTAGCGACCTAAAATCACTATTCATCCCATGGCCATTCGCCCAATGGGGAATGGACATCATGGGACCAATGCCTACCACCACCGGCAATCGCAAATATCTGTTGGTCGCAACTGACTACTTCACCAAGTGGATCGAGGCGGAACCCCTGGCGAACATTCAAGAGTCTGATATGATAAGGTTCATATGGAGGAATATAATCACTCTCTTTGGCATCCCCAGAACCATCATCACCGACAATGGAACACAGTTCGAAAGTGGATCTTTTCAGAACTTCTATAACGAACACGGTATCAGACACCACTTCAGTTCAGTGGCCTACCCTCAGAGAAATGGCCAAGCTGAGGCTTCCAACAAAACTGTGATCGATGCATTAAAGAAGCAATTGGAGCGAGCCAAAGGCGCATGGGTAAATTAACTACTCCATATCCTATGGGAGTACCGAACCACTCCTCGACGAGCAATAGGAGAAACCCCATTTTCGCTGACATATGGCATGGAAGCAGTCATCCCACTAGAAGCAGGTTTGCCAACAATGAGGTCCGACCTTATCGACCAGGGCCATAATGATGTAGCATTACTCGCTGAGCTCGACCTAGCCCGACGAGCACCGAGAGCTAGCCCTAGTAAAACTAGCGAGCTATCAGCTCTATAATAAAAAGGTTAACCCAAGGGAATTCCGGGTTAGGGACTACGTTCTAAGGAAAGTCTTGGGCAGCGCAGTAAAACCATCAGACGACAAGCTAGGCCCAAACTGGGAAGGGCCCTTTAAGATAACTAGAGACGATCTGTAGGGCGCCTATCACTTGGAAATGATGGAAGGCAGAGAAATACCACGAGCATGGAACGCAGCCAATCTCAAGAGATTCTATTTTTAGATCTTTTCTATCACTTATTCTTTTGTTATGTAACTAGAAGTTCATTCCCCTTGTCATTAATGGAAGTTATTTAAACAGTTTCATTCTAATAAGTAACGGCTATATGGGCTTTATCGCACATCTTTTCCAAATGACAGGCACATTGATCACCATGCCTTAGCAGGGAAGTGTCCCTCCTCAGGTCATCGTTATGAAACACGAAAGATCTCCTAGCATTGCCCCTAGCAATATATGAAGCCCTACAGGGGATCCTTAGGCAGTATGACCAAATTTTATACTGGTCATCAAACCTTCTTTGGTTGAATAAAATCCTGATCGGATAAAGCATCCAACACCAGGTGTGTCCTCGCCAATTGCCCCACTTAGGCTTAAGGGAGTGCGACGACACAACCTAAAAGGTAAAGTGGTGAATAATGGTATCTCGGTATTATACTGGACTAGGAGGACACTTGCATGATAAGACAAATTTAGAAGATCATAAAATAGCAAGAATATGAAGAATATGATGCACTTGTTTAGTCAGCAAAATTTCCCAAAACATAAACTTTTCATTAATTCATCATATTTACAAACAATGGTGATACATGTTTAGTCGGCGAGCTGGCCCAAAGCATTTACATCATTAAAAATATAAAAAACAACAACTGGCAAAATCTCAATGGGGGTGAGGCCTCTGAGCGAGATAATCAGACACTCGAGCTCTTCGTCCGTCATCAGGAGCAGGAGTTAATTCTTCCTCAACCTCATTCGCATCCGACTCCAATAATTGCCGAGGAATGGCATCGATGGGGATCCATCTATCATCCCTCCGGAAGGGGTTAGGCATCAGGGTAGAGGGAGAAATCTCATGGTGATACCATAGAATCGAGTTCCTCAGGAATTGCAGCTCCCTCAAGGCACTCAGCCACCCCCTGATAAAAGAAAGCTCTTCAAACTCTGACAATATTATTGGAGCATCTGACCAACCCTGGTCATAGCCGTCAGCCCACACTTGCCGAGGACCTTTCTTGAACAAGTGCCGTAACCGAGTGACATCCCTCTGGAGCCCTACAGCGATCACATATGCTCGATGGACGTCACCATGAAGCTCTTCCATCTCCCTCTCTCGAAGCTCTTCCATTTCCCTATCTCGACTCCTGGTGCTCCTGCCAGCTCGCATCGATGAAGAACCTCCCAGTACAGGATGAATACCGCTCGAGCCAGCCCTAGCTCGCATTGATGAAGAGCCCCACAACACTGAAGGGGCGATGCTTGGCGCGTGTTCCCTAAGTCGAGAGACCTACTGCCTTAAAGTTTCATTTTCCTGGTGAAGCATCTCACCAACCTAGTTGATCTAAGAAGCATCGAGAAGCTTTGCTCTCAACGTATTCACTTCTTCTTGCACTGAGGCACCAACCTCTTCCATCTCCTGGAGCCTATCCTTCAGCTTGGCCATAAGTTCAGATTGCTCCTTATACTTCTGATTCCTAGACCTAAGGGATTTGCAAAGCTTAACAAAGGCCTGGCGAACCTCAGGACTCGCATTAGGACCAAGGGTCCTGCCCAATTAAGAAGTAGCAGGAATGTAATCATCCACATCAACTAACTACAAGAAATAGAAAGACAAGGGAAAGAAAGAGACGAATCAGTGCGAAGAGAAAAAAAGCCTTTTCATTAATAAAGGTTGAAATTACATTGAACACCAAGAAGAAAGTTTACAAAAAAAGAAGAAGAGAAAATACAAAGTAATCCTAGAAAATAGCTAGTTAGCAACCTCAGATTGCCCAGAGGTCGATGGCTGCTTCCCTTTGTCAGCATCAACAGGAGCACCGCCCTCGGAAGGAGTAATCTCTGTCGCCACAACAAGGGAAGCATCATGAGGGGTCATATAGGGGACAGGATCAGCACCTTCAACAGCTGGGGCAGGGACCTCATCTACGGTTGGCTTCGGGCTCGGGTCATGCTCATCAAATAGGGGAGAGTCTATATCGACGCCAGCAGCCAATAGGGCCTTGTTCTAGCCCTTCTTGAAGTTCAGACGACTAATATAGCCTATCTAAACTTCAACATCCTCGTATGCTACAGCCTAACCATAATTATATGAGTCCTCCGTGGCAGTAACAGTCTCAGACTCTTTCTTCTTCATCTCTTCATAGAGCACCCTGTTCTCCTCCACAACTGTCATCTTGCTCGAGTAAACCAAGTCATAGGCTTATCGCAGCTCCTTCAGATCTTTAGCTGCTACGTCCTTCTCCCGGTTAGCTATAGCAAGGGCCAGGTCGGATGATATCCGAGCAGCATCAACGACTTTAAAGCTTACCTCGAGCTCCTTACCCTTTAGCTTTAGGGCAGCGTTCTCTTTCTCCAGCTCGCTATTTTTCTTCACCAGCTCATCGCGTGAACGATACAGCACGGCAAAGTCAGTCACAAACTGCAAGAAGAAGAAGACGTTAAAAGTGGGAAATGATGAAATTCATAAAAATGTGGGAGAGAAGGGAAAAATATTACCAAAGATAGCCTTTGACTAGCCTTAAGGGCCAATTGCTCGGACCCTACCGCCCTTTGGCGATCAGCTGGGAGGACAGCTCTCTCGAGCAGAGCGAGGGCCAACTGAGGGGAAATTATAACAGAAGCCCCCTCGGGCAGCGCGGACATCGGGACTAAGGCCTGCCTGGCCTTCGTCCTCGCTTTCGCCCTCCTCTTCTCCTCCTCTCTCTTATTCTCTTTCTTCTTCCTCTCTTCTACCTCCTTTTCTCCTCCATCTTCTTCTTCTCTTCTTCCTTTTTTCTCTCTCTCTCCCTTACCTTCTCCTCTTCCCTCCTCTTTCTCTCCTGCTCCTGAGCAAAGGATCGGGAACTAGTAGCCACAGCCCCAGAGTTAGATTTTTGCTTCTTTGACCTCTGTGCAAGAAGTATACGATCCTCATCATCATCATCCCGGATTAAGTTCTTCCTTGGAGGAGCCATTTCCTCGCTCGAACTTCTGGATGTGCTCGATGACTCTCGAGCTTCAGACACCTCCCCACGATCAGAGGAACTGCTACTACTAGAGCTCCCTCCACCCGAATTACTTACGACTCCTACAATGTCACTTTCAGAGCTGCTCTCCTACTCGTCCAACTGGATAGGATCCGCAACAGTCTCTTTGGAAGAATCAAACTCGGGGATACTGTCCACAGGCCTTGCTATGAAGCTGGAGCCAACGTTCTTGTACTCAAGAAAAAAGTGGACCTGGGATGCTCGCCGTCACCCAAAGGCTCCCTGATATTCCAAGCCTTAACCAATTCCGAGATACGAACCTCACTGAGAGCAGGTTCCAAGTTCTTTGACCTCGCTGTGGAAGAAAAAGCAAAGAAGAATTAGAAAAACCACAAACCAGCAAAAATTGAATCAACAGAGCAAAGTCTACCTATGTATTCTTCCCCATAAAAGGGAATAGAGAACCTCTCGAACCTCAACCCTTAAAATTGGGGAGAGAACTGTCAGTTTCTAACAAGGAAACCCTCCTTCCAGTAGTCCTTATGGGAATCATGTAGATTTACTACCAATACCCTGTCAGGGCTCCTAGCTTTGAGGTAGAGGACACCAGAACTAGTTCGAGAAAAGGAATATCAAGAATAGACCTCGGCAAGTCCTAACCTAGTACCATACAACTGATTTATTCTATGAACGCCATTAACTATTTTCCACACATTGGGCGAGCATTATGCAGGAATAATATTGAAATATCCAAAGAAATGCAAGAACAAATCGTTAGGAGGAAAAGTGAGTCCCCCTTGGGAAAGAAACAAAACATGAATCCAGTGGGCGTCATCTATCTCTCTAACGTTTCTAGGAGGGGAAGCACAACACTCAATATCTACCCACTCAGGGATGTTATAAAACTTCCTAAATTCAGAGACTGACCTATTCCCAATCTTCGCCATTGGAAAGCCCTAGAAACTACAAACTTAAAGAGAAAGTACAAAGAAAAGTTACAGGAAACTTACAAGATTGAAGATTGACTCGAACGATGAAGAAGCACAGGCCCAAACGACAAGGAAGCAATGAGAATGGAAATTGAGAAAAGAAGGTACGAAGTGCTAAAACTCGCAAAGAATGGAAAAGTGCTGGAAAGATTGAAACGACGGTAGAAAAGTGGCTATTCCAACAAACCTTCAAATTCTGCTAATCATAGTGCACAAGATACGAAGCGGGTGCCGCCAAAATCAACTTCACAGCTTTCGAAGAATTGCAAAAAAGCCATTATGGTTAATCATTTAAATTTATTGAGACCAAAAACATGGCCCAACAAACTTAGGGGCAATTGTGGGTACCCGAAATTAAGATCATGGGCCTAGACAAGTAGCCCAATTCTGGCGGCCCAAAGTCTAGACCCCCCATCTCTTATCTTGGTTCTGACCCGGTCTCTTCCCACATTCCCATTATGGGAGGATTTAGGGAGAGATGGAAGGCATGGGGTAATCCATCACCCCCACTTACCTAAATGTACGTGTATATATTAAACCCTAGGTCCAGGGCAAAAGGACAAGTTGTATCCTCTGTAACCACTCTCCGGAGTATATAGAAATAATATCGACTGCACCACCGTGGACGTAGGCACATCATTGCTGAACCACGTACATCCTTTGTTGTGTGATTGTCATTTTATATTCCTTGCTCTTACTTGGTGATTGCTTTTTCTTATCTATTTGTGTTGCATAATAATTGTTACCACATGGGGGATATTGACTCGTACCCTAGAACATAGGATTCCTTGGTACAGGCTATCTGATTGATAGTCAGACGGTCCTAAGAGATGTGAGGGTATGTGCTGACCTCTTAGTGACTTGGAACTATGCTTCGCCTCCATTTGTATGTGTTTTATGCTAATACAGTTCGAGAGTGATTCTGAACTAGTATTTCCCTTAATATGAGTGATACGGGAACTTGATAGCAGAGTATGCCAACACATATGCGGGGTGCCGTTAGTATATATATTATATGAGTGGCTAATATATATTATTATGCTTAAGTATGGGAACTTTCTACTGTGCATAAAAGTAGTTAATTAATGAATAAATACTCCGACTCTATCATAAGTGTTTGAGAAATTTTGTGACATCACTAGGATATTTTTTTTATATAAAATAAGATATGTGAGAGCATAAATTTTAGGAATTAATTATCTTCTCCATCGTGGTTAGCGGTATGAAACTTTATGGGAAAGCTAAGTTAAAATAAACTTTTGAGGTAAATAGTATGGTAGGCGTGCACACTAGATGAGAGGTGAAAATTTCTCAAGAGAGTGATGCATACTAACATGGTTGTTACATTAGCCGGTAAGCAATTTATTTACTTGTTAAACTATTTTTAAACTGTTTTACACTTGGGATCTAACCCATTTCCTGTTATTTCTTTTCTCTTGTGTATATATGCATATATTATAGGTGCCCAGCCACAAGGGCATCATGCTTAGAATTCTTGGATCGGATGCGCTGTAGCTTATGTGGGAGTTGCAGGCCATTGCTTAGACGACCTCATTGTTGAACCCACTCTTATTTTTAATTTTTCTTAGTTAGGGCATGTGTCGCCCGTTTTCCTATTCAGTTGGATTTGTCAGAGTTATGTTCATTTATATTTACGGTATTTGGTACTATTTGGGATTTAATTATGGTCAGGATGTTTTTATTTATAGTTTTAAACTGGTTTGGTTTATCTGGATGATTCAAATTCTTGTGTGCTATTATTCATCCTTAGTATTTCGGAATTCTTAAACTGTGGATTATTAAATAGTTTTTCAAGTTTGGATTTAATAAAATTGGAAATAAGGTTTTAAATTGTTTTAACACTTAGCTTAATTATTTAGGGTGTTTAAATTGGAAATTTTATTTTGCAATAGTGATGCTAAGAATGAACCGACCGTTCTCCTTGATTTTAATTTAATAAAGGACTGATCACCCGATATTTAATTAGGCGGGGTGTTACAGGTGGCATCAGAGCATCAGGTTCTAGTGTCCTTTAGGATCTATACGACTTATCTCGTTTCCAGCTTAACGCCTTTGATTTAGAGCCCTAATATTAGGAATGTTGTATTCATCTTTATACGTTGGAAATTCATTCTTCTGCGATTTGTTGATGTGAATGTTGAACTTATCCAGATTATTTTAAACTTTCAGATGGCTCGTCAAGATGAACAAGCTAATGTCATTGGAAAAGTTAATGATCAATAACAGCTCACACCTCAGGTGTCTTCGAAGAGGGTATCAATAGCCGAATTTGTAGGCATTGTGGCACTGGCAGTTACCACTACAGTCTTATAGTATCACGATCGCAGTATGCAGCTCAGAGGAGGCAAAAGACCTAGAGAGATTAGTCAATTTGATATAACTAGAGTTGACAATTGTGCAAAGACACCAAAATCACAGCAACCAGCTCCCTAAGACGAAAAAGGACACAAAGGTAGCAAAATTTATGTGGAGAGCCAAAAGCGTCAGGGCCAACAAAGTCGGGGTCAGAATGAAGTCACAAAAAGGTGTTTCAAATGTGGAATGGACGGCCATGAACGTCATTTTTTTTCTGAATCAGACTGGAGAGAAACTCCAACCCAACCAGCGAGAAATTTTAGGACTCTACTATAAATGTGTGAAACCGGGTCACAAGTGGAAGGATTGTCCTCAACCTGACATCGTTTTTCCTCAAGTTGTCAGCAAGGCCAACAAGGCTAAGGAAAAGGTGAAACTAGACAATCGTGTAGTAAAATTAGATAGTTTTGAGGTAGGTGCTTCAAATGTGGCAAGAATGGACATAGATGTCAGGATTGCCCATAAGGGAATAGGCCCCCCAGGGTAGCAGGGTGACCGTAATAAACTGCAGAGGCCAGATCTACCATCCATCCCAGCAGCCTCAGATTAGCAGGGGCATTTGCAGTATCGACGTGTCTATAACATCCACCAGGCAGCAGCACCTCAAGCACCACCCGCGATAGAGGGTACGTTTCCTATACATGGTACTATAGGTCGAGTTTTGTTTGGTACTGGGGCATCACACTGTTTTATAGCTACTCATTTTGTACTAACCATAGGGTTATTAGACACGACAAAGAGTACAGTGTCGTGCGTAGACTCACTATTGGGGAATGAGTTTTTGATTTTCTCTATTTGACGGGGTGTAGTTATAGAAATGGGTATCTTCACTTTACCTGCGGACATACGGGTGTTAGATATGAATGAGCACAATGTCATTATTGGCATGCTAGATTTTTTTATAGGAGTACTGTCTTTGCCATTTCGAGACAGGAGATGTGTTTGGTGGCGATGTCTCTCCCAGAGGGAGGACTAGCCAAGGCGATTGGCAAAGTAGAAGTATGACTTTTATCCTCGAAGGATGAGGCATGTTTTAGGTGACACGAGCAAGTCACTATATTTTGTTTATTGCTAGATTAGCATGTGAGGCGAGTTTAATGCGTACAACTATAAACATTACTATTATGTGAATATTTTTCCCTAGTGTGCCGGGATTATCTTTAGTGCTAACCGCAGAGGAGGAATGGGGTATTAATAGTGTTATATATTTGTATTGAGATTAATCATTTTAGTGATGCGATATACGAGTACGATATTGTTTTGGTTACAGCTTTATAGTAATGGTTAGTACAATAGTAGGCAGTTATTGCAAGGCTATCGGAGTGGTTGTCTTAGTGTAGCGTGTTTTGTTCTAGCGAGGCCTCCCCTGCGAGAGGGTCGGACTCGCACTTATATTATCTATTTTAGAGACTTCGGAGGGAATAGTGGGCTCGATATATTCGATCCCGGTGTGTGTAGGGACTTTGTTGTTATGATTCAGTATGTATTGGGTTACTGTTGAGCGAAAAGATTTAACTCATTATTATGCTTAGCGCTCAGGACTTGGTGATAGGAAGAGCGCGTTGATATATCTATCCTTTAGAGATGTGGGAGTTAAGAGTTACATCCATATGATTGGGAACGGGATTTTGAGAATCCCGAGTGTATGTATTCAAGGTTTATAGAATGCGATTACCACCAATACTGAACGATAGTGCAATTGGAGAAATGTTCTTTGTTAAGTGTAATTACGGGAGGAGATGTAACTTTTCTGTCAAGAGAGGGAATAAAGGGATACACGTTATGGATGAAGGACCTAACGGATATCGATAACCTATAATGCTAGGTAGTAGTGTATCAGGGGGTTCCTTATTTGGATTTCACTTTGCGAGACATCCCACACATGAAACTTAGCGTAAAGTAGGAAATAGGGAGATGTTTGGCCGTTAGTCCATGAGTTCGATACCTCGGTCGTAAAAGGATCAGGTAATTATATATATAAGTTGGGAGTTAAATTATGATTTAAGGCTAGTGGAGCCAATGGTGTGGTAAGAAAGCATTGAAAGTTTTGTTTTATCACTACGAGTTGAAGGATGGAACGGTGATAAGGGGAATTTAAAATTTCGATTTCTAGGGGTGATTGAGAATACCCAAGTGTTGTAACCGCGTTCTGAGCACAAGGGAAATAAAGAGTTGGGATGATTTTTAGCGTGGATTATCTGGGAAGAATTCTTAATACAAGAGATAAGACTTGTATTTATTTTGATGTATAGAGCATTGGTGATTTATTTTAGTTATTGTATTTATTCTGGAGGATTGTTGTACTTATTTGAAGAAATTTGAGATTAGTGTTTTCTTTTTTGTTGTTGCGGGATGTAAATGCTCTATACCTAGTATTTTGATGAATCTGGCTAGTTTTATCGATGAGTAGCGCATCGTTCGCTCTTCCCGAGTGGGCGGGGTGCTACAGAATGTGGCATCCTGGTTAGCTGATGTTAGAATTGTTCGAGTTGTAGGGATGTGGGAATATACGTGTGGAATATATGTTTATGGGACTAACATAACGAGGTGGAAGTGGTAGAGTGGATTAAGCATTGCATGAAGAACGAATGATCCATATATACATGTGCGATCAGAGTAGCACACCCGAATTTGATTAGAAGGCTGTAGGATGCCATTTAAAAAGGGGGTATTCCTTGGGAAGGGTAGAATTTAATTATTATGGAGAACACTCGGAGAGGAGTTGTAATTAGTCAAATGTTAAGAGCGACTGACGCGTACAAATAGTGAAGATGTTAGTATGGTATAAAAGGTCCAGAAGTGCACATCGTGGAGAAAAGTGGACGGATCGTAACTTTCGGTATACGCTAAGGAAAGTAGGGGAGTATTAAGTGTCACTTAATATGAGACATTTCAAGTAGAATTCGATGTTAAGAGGGACATAGTGAGTGGTCTCCGCATGCACAACTCATAAATAGAAATGAGTTGGAACAAGAGGATCAACCAGAGAATTTTGTGGATATCGACAATTCCTACAGTGGAAGAGGCTGGTAAATTCGGTAAAGTTTTTTTTTTGATAAGTTACCAACCTCAAGGTAAGGTCATGAGTTCGTTAGAATGTGTGGAACAAGTTGACCTAAAACAAAGTAATTATTATTATTTTGGGGGTATACACTATTAGACAGTGTGCCCCAACCTTTCTTTGGAAATAAGAATCACGTCGGTAAGAGGATCTTCCTAGTAATTTGTGGACTATAATGGGATATAGTTTCATTTTGAGTAGGTTGTATCACCCCTAGCCGGGGAGTAGGCGAGGTAATTAAAGATTAGTGGAACCGTGTGAAAGTAATTTTTAAATTCATGGTGGTCATTTCATTTCGACAACGGATGTATCTAGCAAGTGACGTTAAGTACAATAGAGTTTCGTGGAAGCACTCGTAACTGTTTATTGTGGACAAACTGCTTATTGAAATTTTGTGTGGTGAAATCTTAAATATTCTCCCCCTGGTTGTTTAGAGGTGAGTGGGTAACCACAATTTTTGATCGGCCGAGTTAGAGTCTGATGACTGTGGTGGAATCATCATGGCCGTTTTAGGTGACTTTTGAATGATGTAAGAGTTCATTGCCAAAATCGAGATTCGAAGAATTGACAAGAGTGGCCAATTGTTCGCAAGGTTTTTTTTAGAAAAGAGAGTTTTATGATTTGATAAATACGAGTGTTCGTTAGATAAGGAGGTGCGGCCTCCCAATAATATTGAGATAATGGGGGACAACGAAGAATAGGCTTGTCTTATGAGAATAACACGGATTGGAGCACAATGTGAAGTGCCGTTATTAAAGTGTGACTCTATAACTGATTGTATTGAAAGTGACAAATAAGCTTATTGTGAGGCGGGGAGGACTACAGGAATTCGCCTTACCCGAAAGTCCATTTTGGGTATTATTAAAGTATCCAGATCTATTTTTACCAGGCACACCGTATTTTTCGAATTTCGGGACAAAATTTTGTTATTACTGAGGAAGTATGTAATACCCCGTATTTTTATGGCTTTTAAAATTGGGAATTTATTTATTAAATTTAATTGAGATATTAATTTAATATTAATCCGAAGTTTATTTATTTTTTTACTAGCGTGATATGAGTTAGTAATTATTGGATATTTGTTGAATATTACTGGATGAGTAAAGTAATAAATAAGATTGATTTTATTAAAATTGTCACGAGTGAATATAATGGCAATTATGGAAATCAAATCGGGATGCGCCGGTGTCGTGTCGGGATTAAATTATTATTATTATTAAGAGATAACAAATTATAAGTCGCCCGTATGGTCATTTTGAGTGTGTCAATGTGTCCATAAGGGTCGAGATAGTCAAAATAATGTACCTAGGGGTTTAGTTTGGGCCTCGGGGTGTTTTTAAGCCCAATTGGCATCCCGGGAGGGTATTATAGACATTTTACATTTTTGGGTAATTAAACCCACGAATTTCCTAAAATTAGCCTTTAGGAGTTGCCTTCTAGGGTTAGCAATCTCAAAATCAAAGAACGTCCATTAGAGAAGGAGTTGGAGAGCTTTCCAAGCAACTCAAGGCCAAGGACTCAATCGTTTACACCGCCACCACCACCAAAGCGTTGATCGCGTGATGAGGAACGCAACCATACCTCTTTCGTCCACAAATCATAAACCCAAATTCCAGGAAAGTATCTGTCTTGCTTCTCTTTTAGTTAATTGTCACACCATGTTAGAATATGATGGTTGAACCTATGTTTCATGGAAGAACTCAAGGATTTAAAGGACCCAATCACATGTTATAGGGAAAATAAATAAACTCTGGACATCCCAATCATATGTAGAGGATTACCCACGAAATTTGATTAATTTAGAAGTGATAAATCTGGAAAAAGACACAGAATAATGGAAGTTTAGAGGAGAGTTAGGGTTCTTGATAATTAAAATAAATTGGCCTTTAATTCAATTCCGTTGTTAAATTTTTACATGTTTCACGTAGGAAATCTTGCATATATGTATATAGAACTTGTAGTAATATTATTTGAGAGTTTGGGAGTTGTTAATGACGTTTTGGAGAAAATTGGAAGATGAACCCCGTAGATTTTAATGGCAGTTTTTGGGTAAGAACTGCTTGATCGATCGATCGACCAAGAATATCGATCGATCGACGATCGACCCCTCCTGGAAAACTACATATTTCTCGTCCGTTGGTTTAATCCGGTTTAAATGCCTAGGAACCCTTGATTGTTATTGTTGGAGTAGAATGGGATATAGATAAGACCAGTAGGGCCTAGGTAGATCCTATTGAGTAAAACTTAGTATAAGATGAGATTTTGGGTTAACGAGGAATTAATCATGTGTATAAGAAATCATGCGAACATTTAATAATAAGATCGAGACTCGTAAGGGAGATAGACTAGAAGGTAAGTGAGTGTATGCCTACGAAAATTATACTTAGAATACTTCGAGAGAGGAGAAGTGAGTATGAAGTGAAATATAAATGAGAATAAAAATGATGAGTCCGTTATGCACAATAATCGAGTAAAATGTGTTAATAACGGATAATTATAGTTATGGGTCATGGGCACACCTAACTTAGAAATGTGGATATTTATATATATATGACTTTGTGATTGTGCATATATTATATATCTGTATAAAAATCATACTCGGGCTACTTGCTATCACGGGGGTTTTCGCGCCAGGACGGTCTCATCTCAATTAGGTCTTTATAGGGGATATTGACTCGTACCCTAGAACATAGGATTCCTTGGTACAGGCTATTTGATTGATAGACAGACGGTCCTAAGAGATGTGAGGGTATGTGCTGACCTCTTAGTGACTTGGAACTATGCTTTGCCTCCATTTGTATGTGTTTTATGTTAATACAGTTCGAGAGTGATTCCGAACTAGTATTTCCCTTAATATGAGTGATACGAGGACTTGATAGCAGAGTATGCCAGCACCATAGATTTTATGCGGGGTGTCGTTAGAATATATATTATATGAGTGGCTAATATATATAATTATTCTTAAGTATGGGAACTTTCTACTGTGCATAAAAGTAGTTAAGTAATGAATAAATATTTCGACTCTATTATAAGTGTTTGAGAAATTTTATGACATCACTGTGATATTTTTTTATATATAAAATAAGATATGTGAGAGCATAAATTTCAGGAATTAATAATCTTCTCCATCGTAGTTAGCGGTACAAAACTTTATGGGAAAGCTAAGTTAAAATAAACTTTTAAGGTTAATAGTACGGTAGGCGTGCACACTAGATGAGAGGTGAGAATTGCTCAAGAGAGTGATGCGTACTAACATGGTTGTTACATTAGCCGGTAAGCAATTTATTTACTTGTTAAACTATTTTTAAACTGTTTTACACTCGGTCTTAGACCCGTTTCCTGTTATTTCTTTTCTCTTGTGTATATATTCATATATTACCGGTGCCCAACCATAGGGGGTCATGCTTAGAAATCTTGGATCGGATGCACTACAGCTTATGTGGGAGTTGCAGGCCATTGCTTAGACGACCTCATTATTGGCTCCACTCTTATTTTTAGTTTTTCTTAGTTAGGTCATGTGTCTCCCGTTTCCCTATTCAGTTTGATTTGTTAGAGTTATGTTCATTTATATTTCCAGTATTTGGTACTCTTTGGGATTTAATTATGGTCAGGATGGTTTTATTTATAGTTTTAAACTAGTTTGGTTTATGTGGATGATTCAAATTCTTGTGTACTATTATTCGTCCTTAGTATTTCGAAATTCTTAAACTGTGGATTATTAAATAGGTTTTCAAGTATGGATTTAATAAAATTGGAAATAAGGTTTTAAATTGACACTTAGCTTAATTATTTAGGGTGTTTAAATTGGAAATTTTATTTTGCGGCAGTGATGCTAAGAATGAATCGAGCGTTCTCCTTGATTTTAATTTAATAAAGGACTGATCACACAGTATTTAATTAGGCGGGTGGTTACATAAGAATCACTTTGGTTAATGAAAGGATACTCCAAATACCAAGAGTCAAAAGGATTATTGGGCATCTACCTTGATGGATGGTTGATTTTCAACGACTGTTGGAGATTTGGTTCATGTCCCTGCTTATAAATAAGTGATGGATTTTCATCATTCAGGCACTCTAAAAAGACAACATGAAGAAAAAGGAGAGAAATCTGTATTGTCAAAGAGAGTAACTTTCGAAATAGTGTTTTGGCTATATAGGGAAATCTAACCGTTGAAATGCGTTGAAATTAGAGTATGTACTTTTCATATAAAAGATAAAGTCATGTTTCAAAATTTAAGGACCCCCTAATTTTTAAATCTTTCACTTTAAAACTATAATTTCCTTTAAATGCGGAATAAAGATGATTCAACTAAACAACTACATACACTAAAATTAATTTCTTCACAAATTAAACTAAAGTAAAACAAATTTTAATTTTCTCAAAATTAAAATTATACTAAAAATCAAATTTGTGATTTTTTTACTTTAAGCCCAAAAATCAATTTAATACAAGTTCTAGAATTTTCCTAACAAATAATTAATTCAATTTGCAAATTAGGCCAAACCAAATTTTATCAAATTAAAGTAATGACTTGAATTAAATTAATATTTACCCAAATTGAATTTGCACCAAATTAAATATACCAATTTTATCTTTTTACCTAAGCATGTATCTATTGTGATTTGCAAAAGATAAAATAAGTAAACAACCACTACGCCGCGATGTACGAGGAAAAACCCATAATGGGTGTTGATGTAAAAAATTAGACCGCTCTAATTATTCAATCACAGATAAATAAAATGAGACAAAGATTTTTAAAGTGGTTCAGCCTTATAAGAATGGCCTACGTCCACTGTTATGTTATTGTTGAGTGTTTAAGAATTCTTGATTACAAATTCTACAAAGAAATTCCCGTCCCTTTGAATGAGGGTGATACAAGGTATTTATAGCCTTTAGGCTGTACATGAATGGGTTGATACATTAAATGATATACATATGAAAGGGTAATACATTTAATGCAGCGTGTGCGTCAAGATGATAAACATTCAATGAATAGTTGAACTGTTGATATTCTGACAATTAATACTACGGCCGAGATGCAGCTCGAACCGCCTTAGTTGCTCGTTGCTCAGGAGTTCCTCGGAGTGCTAGAGTACCTCGGAGTGCTGAAGTTCCTCGGTATATCCTCGTTTCTCGGAGAGAACATGAGTTGGTCGGGGAAATGAACTTCCTCGTTGTTATTGTACCACGTAGATTGACAAGTGTCTTCGTATGATTCGTCCACATCAGCATATTAATTTTGGTATCAACAGAAGCCCCCAGTGTTTCATATTTCGAACTTTGAGGAGTATGTAACATTCTTTCTTGGTATATGGTAATATTGAATGATCTTCCTGGGTTTTAGGAGCATCGTATTTGAATTTATTTCCAAATTCAAAGAATCCGCCTTTTTTCGAACTTTTAAGAGCGCTTTGATCTTTGTGCCCTTTTTGTCCTTTTAGCCGCCGGAAGTTCAATAGTTTATTTTGTGTAATCATTTCCTTCGCCGCTTCCCAAGGCAAAGTATTTAAACTTCTTAGGTAACCATACCGTCTTCTTCTTTTTCCAATTTTTTGCATTCAAGCTTTCTATTCTCTTTTTCTCTCGTGTGCGTTTATCTTTTCCCTCGCTAGTTGTCAGCTCTTCCTTTTTCCTGTAAGATTCTCTTCTTTTCTTCTGTATTTCTTTTACTCAGTATGGTTTATATTGTGGAGTCTGTTGAGAAATTTCGTTCCGATTTTTCCATTCCTTCCTGGGTAACTCTGGAGGTTCTTTCTGAGCCCTTAGATTATTTTCGATTGGCTGAGGGACATTGGTTCCCCAGTCTATTCATTGCTGAATGTGGATTTTCTTTTCCGCCAAATCCCTTATGCTTAGAGTTCTGTCAATACTTTGACGTTGTTCCTGCAAAAATAGCCCCCAATTCATGGAGAATAATTAATGGGGTGTATAAATTAAATCTAACTCATGGAACTCGTATAGGGATTCCTGAAATTATGTTTTGCTATAGATGGGCTATTTTAGATAATGTTTACTACTTAAAAACTAGGTTTTTAAATAGGGCTCTTGTAGTTAACCTCCTTAATGCAAATAGAGATTATTTTGAACATGGGTTAATTTTAAAAAATTGGTAACATGCTCCTTTAGTCGGAGACAAAGTGTATGAAGGTCCCAAATGCCCCCCCATATGGCAATGGGATAGGTTTATTCTCATTTTCCTTTACTTATGAAATTATGCTTTTATCATGTTTGACAAAATGTATGACTGATATCTTATCATGTGTTTGTTTGCAGTTGACAGTAAAAGAAAAACTCTGAAAGAATCAGAGGTTAATATTAAGCATCTGAAACTTATCTGGGGTTTGCATAAGAACGTTGCAGACGAGCACATCAGGTCTGCATCATATTTGCTACAGTATAAGAGTTATACAACTTCTTATACTGCTCATCCTGTTGAGCCAGCTTCAACTCCAGAGGATTTTTCTTCAGATTCTCACATCCCTTTAAGTCAAAGAATGGGCAGGAAAAGAGCTCCCCCTGCTCTATTTGATGACACTACTTCTGCTGCTGAAGCCAAGAAAAGCAAAGTTGATGTCCCAGAAGGGACTAAGAAGGTGGATGCTACACCTTCCAAAGCTACCGAGAAGTCCCAAGTGGCTCCGAGCAAGAAGGTTGCTCCTGTGGAGATAATTGCTATCTCTCCAACCAAGAGCTCTTCCTTGGTTGAAACTGCTGAAGTTCCTTTGAGGAGATTGAGGAAATCATCCTCAGTCAATTTGGCTGAAAATGTCTCTTCTCCACCATCTGGTGTTGTTGGTGTTCCAACCATCATTCCTCCGAGCTCTGCAATAAGCTCGGTAAAAACTTGGATCATACCCGAGGTCCAAGGAATTGATGAAAATATTTCTAGGGATATGCTGACATCCCTAGCTACTCGTCACCTTGCTTCGGTAAATTTCTCACATTATGAATTTCCTTTCTGTCTTTGAATACTTGTATTTTTGCACTGACTTGTCACTTTTTCCTTTGTTTAGCTGGTGAATTGTTTTAATAACATTGTGAAGAAAGACGAAGCTATTAAAGCTTCCAGCTCCTCGTCAGGTGTAGAGGATGCTCTGCTGGGTTTAACCCAATCTTTAAAGGATTCTCGTCAGTAGTATAGTGAGGACAAAGCTGTTTGGGAGAAAAAGTTGTCAATAGTTGAGGCCGAGAAGGTGAAGATGGCTGAGATCTCCAAGAGTTTGGAGAACAAGGTGAAAAGTTTGGAGATTGAGCATAAAAAATATGACGACAAGCACAAGAACTTTGGAGAGCTTGAAGATAAGCTGAAGAAGGCAGAGGAAGAGTTGTCCTCCCTACGAGATATCAAAGGCCAAAAAGAAGAATTGGATGCGAAGCTCTCCTCGGAGAAACTGAGAAGAAAGCTCGCAGTTAAAAAATCCTTCAGCGTTGGCTGGGATAAAGGATGGGACAAGGGGATTGCTGCGATGACATCCCAAGTTCAATATGGGAAGTTAAAATACTTCCGAGATGGCTGGGTAGCTGCCCTGTAGAAATTGAAGATCAAGGACGACTCTGGGCTATTCCAACTACACCTCCCTGGTCCTCCTCCACCAATTATGGAAGAAGAAGAAGATGAGCATGTCTCTGATGAATCTTCCATGGCCATAGGTGATCAAGTCCCTGCATCTCTATCTTCTGCCAACGAGGAAATTTCTTCCATGCCTCCTCCTCCTGAAAAATTTTCAACTCCTGCTGATCAAGTCGCTGTGACCACCGAGCAACCAAGCTCCTCGTCCCAGCCTCCCGAGAAAGTCTTGGGAGACAAGGAAAAGGTGTGAAGTTATTCGGTATCATTTCTATCTTTCATTATTTGTAATCAAACAATGTAATCCTTTTGTGATCTAATAAAATACATCTTTGTTCATCTCTGTTGTTGATGATTTATTTTTGTTGATTGTTGTCTTTTTCTCATCCTTAGTTTGTTGCTAGAATGGAACTGATATCTGCACATGATACAAAGCTGATGCAGCAATGTCGTGAGTATTATAGAGCTGGTCATACAAATTTGAGTGGATCAGAAATTGCTGACATCCTTGGCCATGATGCCTCAGAACAAGCAATTGAGGCTTATCGGTACTTGAAAGATTTACTCGACCGAGCTGTGGCCAACAGTGTGGCCTATTATGAATTGATCGAGGAACTTCATTGTACCTTAGAAGATCTACAACATCAGCACAATGAAACAACTGCTCTGCTGCACAAGGAGTATGAGAATAGGTATCAACAGCTTTCCTCTGAGATAGGTCACAAAAAGATCATCGCTGGGTACGATGTTAGGGAAAGAACCCTAAAAGGTGAAGTTGAGGCCTGCAGATAGATCGCCGAGATATTGGAACAAGAGAATAACAATTTGCAGAAAAAGTTGGCACAATACGAGTCTGCAGCCTCATCCTCTACTGCCTTGGTACCGGTCACTGATGAAGGAGTCTCATTCTTGGAGGTTGAAAATGCCAAATTAAGGCAAGAATTGGATACTTTAAGAAACTCTGGTGTTTCTGCTACTGCTCGGGGACGAGGAAGAGGTTCTCGTGGGCAAGGAAGAGCTGTTCAAAATGTTGTCGAGGAGCAAAGTTCTTTAGTCGCTGCTCGGAGTCGATCAAGAGTTTTCAGCCGTAATGTTGAAGAGGCTCGTACTCAATCTACTTTGGAAACTCAAGCGTTCCAACTGAATGCAAAAGATCGTGCTCTGTCTGAGATGTCCAAGAAAAACCTATCTTTGGAAGATCAACTTACTGCAACGAAGTCTGCTTTACATACCAAGGACCTTTTTGCCAAAAACCTTCATGAACAATTGGATAGATTAACCTTCCAATTCCATAAACAACCTCGTGAGTTTTGGATACAAGGTTATAATGAGGCCCTCTGTCATTTGGATGCTCGTATTGAACACGCCAATAATGAAGGTTATAAGCAGGGGTGGTTGAACGCCCTAGGTGTATAAAAATTGGAGCAAGGGCATTATTTATGGGATTATCATGCTCCTGGGTTATTAGACTTGCCTGTACCACCTTATAAATTGGACATGGAATGGATCCCAGCTCGTTCCATTCCTCGGAGCTTAATTTCAAAATACCTTGGTGACTACAGTCTTCATTCCCAAATCGAAGTATCTCGTCCAGAGCATCTAATGGACACACCTTCAATAATGAATGTCAGAATGCTGAAGGACTTGAACTTTATTAATTCTCCCCTTTGCCTGGAAGATCCTCCTGCTGGCAAAGAGCCTGTCTCAAAAGCAAAGGGCAAGAAACCAATAGAATAGGAATCTTAATGTAATAGTTAGTACAACCATGTACCCTGTATTTTATTTTGAATTTTAATGAAAGACTTTCATTTATATTTGGAAATTTTGCTATTGTCTTGTGTTTATCAAACACCTTTATATTTGTGCATATGTATCTGTTAAAAAGATAACAATAGTGTTGTTCATTGAGCAACTTAATAAAAAGTTACAAGTATCAAGGTTGTTCAATCACTTAATAATAAAGTAAAAAGTATAAAATGTTCAAAATGTTTCCAACCAACCAGGATTGTTAAATTGTGTTTGTCGACCAACTATAGTTGATGGGTTTTTATCCCCGACCAGCCATACTTGGTTCAATTTGAAATATTTTCATAAAATGTGTCCGACCAACCAAGGTCGATAAATTCTCCTCGTCGACCAACTATAGTTAGTGGGTTTTTATCCCCGACCAACCATACTTGGTTCAGTTTGGAATATTTTGTTCTTCGAGGAACTTTTATATAATAATCTTACCTCCCGACCAACATAAGTTGGCATTTGAGAGCATATTTTGTTTACTAACCAACCGAGATTGGCATTTTAAGAATGTTGTTCTTGCCCTTTTACCAACCAAAGTTGGTCGTGGGTTTGAACTATCAGGTTCTTTCGAACTATCTTGTCCACAAGCTATTTTACCAACCGAAGTTGATCACGCAAGTGTACGACTCCTAACCAAAGAAGTATATTTTGTTCTCGCCCTTTTACCAACCGGAGTTGGTCGTGGGTCTGAACTATCTTGTTCTTTCGAACTATCTTGTCCACTAGTTATTTTACCAACCGAAGTTGATCACGCCAGTGTATGCCTCCTAACCAAAGGAGTATATCAGTTGTTCTCGCCCTTTTACCAACCGGAGTTGGTCGTGGGTCTGAACTATCTTATTCTTTCGAACTATCTTGTCCACTAGTTATTTTACCAACCGAAGTTGATCACGCCAGTGTACGCCTCCTAACCAAAGGAGTATATCAGTTATTCTCGCCCTTTTACCAACCGGAGTTGGTCGTGGGTCTGAACTATCGTCTTCTTCTTGCTATCAAGCAGCGGTGTACAACACTAGTATTCCCCGAAATTTTTTCAAACAAAGTAAAGAAAAATGGTGAAAAACATCATCGTTTTATTCATATTGATGGACCCGTTGTTCATTTTACATCATTTATAATACTTGCTAAGGTGTTCAGCATTCCAAGCATTCTTGAATTCATCTCCTTCTAGAGTTTCTATTCGGTAAGTTCCTGGTCGAACAACTTCTGTAACTCGGTAGGGTCCATGCCAATTTGCTTCCAATTTATTGTGCTTCTGAATGACCTTCTTCAGCACATAATCTCCTTCTTTTAAATCGCATTTCTTCACCCTTTTGTTGTAGAACGGAGCTGTTCGTTGTTGATAAGCTGCATTCCTAATGGCTGCCTCTTCTCTGACTTCTTCGAGCATATCTAAATCCAGTCTTCTCATCAAGTCACTGATCGAAGAATTGAAATTCAGCACTCTGTGTGTTGGTAGGCCCAACTCGGAAGGTATTACAGCCTCACTTCCAAATGCCAGCATATATGGTGATTCTCCAGTCGCTGCTCGGGGAGTTGTTCGGTAAGCCCACAATACTTATTGTATCTCATTAATCCAGTTAGCTTTAGCTTCACTTAGCCTTTTCTTCAAACCATTTAGTAGCGTTCTGTTCGTCACCTCAGTCTGCCCATTGCTTTGAGGATGACCTGGTGCTGAATGGGTCTTCAGGATGTTTGATTGTTGACAATAGGCAGCAAACTCCTCATTGTCAAATTGTGTTCCATGATCTGTGATGAAGGCATGAAGGAGACCATATCGATAGATGATATTCTTCCAAACAAACTGGTATACCTTCTACCCACTTAGTAAAATATTCCACTGCAACGACGAGGTACTTGAATCTTCCTCGGGTGGTCGGCAGTGGTCCAACCAAATAAATTCCCCACAAGGCAAATGGCCAAGGGGAAGTTATTGGTGTTAGCAATGATTGTGGAGTTCATTGGATGGAGGAAAAACGTTGTCACTTGTCACATTTCTTAGCATAGGCTATACAATCAGCCCTCATTGTCGGCCAGTAGTATCCTTGAGTCATTACCCTTTGCAAAAGTGTTCGACCTGCTACATGAGCTCCACAAGACCCTTCATGGATCTCTTCGATCAATTCTTTCACTTCGGAGGGATGTACACATCTCTGCAAACCTGCCATAATTCCTCGTCTATATAAAATACCATTAGTTAATGCATACCGAGCAGCTTTATACTTCAATTTCTTGGCAGCGAGCTTATCCTCTGGCAATTCTCCCTCTTCAATATATACCCTGATGGGATCCATCCAAGATGGTCCTAAATCAAGGGCAATAACATTCATCGTCAAGTCTTCATCTATGCTCCGACTTTCCAGTACTTCAATTGGTATTGTTCTTCGCAGCTCGGTACGAGCAGCTGATGCTAGTCGGGCCAATGCGTCTGTTTGTGCATTTTCTATTCTGGGTATTCTGATCAATTGAATCGCATCAAATTCTGCCAATAATTCCATTACCTTGGCATGATATTTGACCATTAATTCTCCTTTAACTGCATACGTTCCCATCATCTGATTCACAATCAATTGAGAATCACTGAATACCATCACTTGTTGCGCTTCCATAATCTTTGATAAATTAAGACCTGCTATCATGGCCTCATACTCAGCTTCATTATTGGAGGCTTTGAATTGGAATCGCAAAGCATATTCCATGTCAATCTCGTCTGGGGTGTTCAAAACAATTCCTGCCCCACAACCTGCTGTGCAAGATGAGCCATCTACATATAATCTCCATATGGGCAATCCGTCTTCAAATTTCTTATCTGATAGAGTTCCTCGGTGAAATATTTGTTGCTCCATTTCATCCTCCCCTGACACTTTTCGCTCCTCGTTGACCATCTCTTCTCATTCTTTTACCAATCGGAACTGGTCTGAGTTTGAAGTTGATGATCCTTCTACATCCACAAGCCCTTTTCCCAACCGGAGTTGGTCTGGACTTATGTCTGTTGATCCTGTAACATCCACAGGTTGGTCAACGAGCAGTTTTTGCTCCTTGGGGGTGTCAGGATATGTAAACTCTGCTATAAAATCTGCTACATCTTGCCCTTTCAATGATGATCTGGGCTCATACACAATATCATATTCACCGAGCTCTATTGCCTAGTACATCAATCTCCCTGACTTTTTTGGCTTATGAAGGGCTTGCCTCAGTGGCATGTCGGTATAAACGACGATGGTATGTGCCTGGAAATATGGCCTCATTCTTCTACTTGCTTCAATTAACGCCAATGCCAATTTTTCCAGCTTTGGGTACCTGATTTCTGCACCTCGGAAAGCCTTACTTGTGTAATAGATTGGCTTCTGGACTCCATTCTCCAATCTGATCAATGCTGAACTGACTGCATTCTCTGATACTACTAGATATAAATACAACTTCTCTCCTGTTATTGGCCTGGACAACAATGGAGGTGCTCCCAAATACTTTTTCAAGTCTTGAAAGGCCTTCTCACACTCATCAGTCCACTCAAAAGTTTTTCGAAGTGTTTTGAAGAATGGGAGGCATTTGTCAGTTGCTCGGGACACAAATCTGTTGAGCGCTGCAATTCGTCCTGTAAGACTCTGCACTTCTTTCTTTGTTGTTGGAGATCGCAACCCTAAAAGAGCTTTGATCTTATCTGGATTTGCTTCAATGCCTCGCTGGTTGACAATGTATCCGAGAAACATTCCTTCTCGTACTCCAAATGTGCACTTCGTCGGGTTGAGCTTCATCTGGTATTTATCCAGTTGATCAAATGTCTGAGCTAAGTCAACTAGATGATCTGCAGCTTTCTTGCTTTTTGTCAGCATATCATCGACATAGACTTCCATGTTGCAACTGATTTGTTCGGTGAAAACCTTGTTCATCAGCCGCTGGTATGTCGCTCCTGCATTTTTCAAACCAAAAGGCATAACATTATAGAAATAAGTTCCCCTAGGGGTAATAAAAGAAGTACTTTCCCTGTCTTCAGGTTTCATTTTGATCTGGTTGTAACCAGAATATGCATCCATGAAACTGAGCAGTTCGTGCCCAGAGGTAGCATCTACTAGTTGGTCAATTCTGGGCAATGGAAAATGATCCTTTGGGCAGGCTTTGTTAAGATCAGTGAAATCGACACACATTCTCCATTTGTTGTTTTTCTTCTTTACCATCACCACATTTGCCAACCAGCCCGGGTACTTCACATCTTCAATGAATTGAGCTTTCTGGAGCTTGTCGACCTCCTCTTGAATAGCTTGATTCTTCTCGGGGCTAAATACCCTTCTTCTCTGCTTTACAGGCTTGATCTCCTTATTCACATTGAGTACGTGACATAAGAAGTTTGGATCTATTCCTGGCATGTCCTCATGACTCCAAGCAAAAGTTTTCTTCCTGTTTCTCAAGAAAATTATCAACTCCTATTTTATTGAAGCATCCAACGTTGAACCTATCTGGATTACTCGTTCAGGGTGCTCGTCGTCTAGAATAACATTTTCTGTAGATTCCACCACCTGTCCTTTTACAAGTTGGGATTCATCTCTGGGATCGAGAGTTTCAATCTCTGTATCTTCTTCCACCTGGTAGGTAGTAGTCTTTTTCCTTGATTCCTCAAACTCCTCTTGCTCGGCAGATGAATAATAGCATTCCCGAGCTACTTTTTGATCACCTTTCACAACTCCTACCCCAAAGTTTGTTGGGAATTTTAAGCACTGATGTACCGTAGATGGAACTGCTTCAAACTTCTTCAAACCAACTCTTCCCATGATGATGTTGTAGGCTGACTGTACATTCTTATCCATCACGAAGAGGCGTATTCTTTCTGTTCGACAAGCAGGCCAGGTTCCAATGAATATATCCAACTTGATCGTCCCAAGTGGAAAAACTTTCTCACCAGCAAAACCTTGGAGGGGTCTGTGATACGGTTCCAACTGAGATAATTTCAGGTTCAAGCTGTCAAAGCATGAATAGTACATGATGTCTGCCGAACTTCCATTGTCTACCAACACCCTTGAAATCATTACTTCCTTCATCCTCATTTTGATCACCAGAGGATCATCGTGAGGATAAAGAACACCTGCCAAGTCATTTTTTGAAAAGCCAATGACCAGCTTCTCTTTGTTTACCTTCCTCGGACAATCGTCCTCGGCCAGATTTATTCGCTGAATATATGAACAAGCTTGAGCCTCTCCGAGGTAAGCCTTTCTTTCTGCAGTAAGGTCTCCTCCTCCTGCATCTCCTCCTGTAATGACATTACAATCAAATGACCCAAAACGTATAGAAAATACCTCTCGTTCTGGCTGCCTTGGCTTCTTGGGAAGATCGGGGTCATCTTCTGGATCATCTTCATGGTTTCTCTTATTTTTCTCCTCTGCCCGATGAGGAGATCTAGACCTTTCTCTAGCTCGGTCGTTATCCTTTCTTTCACTTCCCCGATCAACATATTTTGCTAGATTTCCTCTTTGGATGAGTGTTTCAATCTCGTTCTGAAGAGTTATGCAGTTTTTGGTCATATGACCATGATCTTTATGAAATTCGTAATATTTATCCCTACTCCTCGAATCAGGGTCTGACTTCAGTTTCTTTGGCCATTTTACTTCCTCGTTGTTCTTGATTTCCTCCAAGACATGATTAATACTCATTTTCAAAGGAGTATAATTATCATACTTCTTCATGACTTCCCATTTATTCTTGGAATGTTTATCTCCACCATGATTTTGGCCGCCTTTGCCATCAATTCTGACATAGTTCTAGGTGGATCTTTCGCCAAGGTGTAATACAATTTATTAGGCAACAACTCACTCATCAAGGCGGTGATTGTTGTCTTCTCTTTGTACTTTATGACTTCTAGCTTCTCGTTATTGAAACGAGTTATGTAATCTCTAGTACTCTCACCAGATTTCTGTCTAACACTTAACAAGTGTGCTACTCGTTTTACTGGCTTTGCTCCAAAACAGAAATTGCCAATAAGCAACTCGGCTAACTGAAAGAAAGTTGAAATCTTACCCCGAGGAAGATTGTTGTACCATATCTGGGCAGATCCAGTAAGAGTTCCTAAGAAGGCCCTGCATCCCATCTCGTCGGGGACAACATAGATATCGGCAGCAGCTTGATATTGTTCTATGTGAAGAACATGATCTGTCTTCCCATCATATTTGGGAGTTACCACGGGTGCTTTAAATTTCGATGGTGTAGGAAAATCCACAATGGCCTGTACAAAAGGTGTTCCTCGAACAAAAGTTCGTTGTAGGGGGTTCTTTGCTTTGGCCATTTCTCCCAATTTGTCCTCCAACCGTTGGAGAGATCCTTTCCACGCTTCATTTCCTTCCTCGGGCCTATTGGTTCGAGCAATTGATCATTCTGAGGTAGCTTCTTGAGATCTATCTTGACGAACGTCTGGTCGTGACTGTGCTGATCCTTCTCTTAGATCTGATGGTTGTTGAAAACTCATTGACATGGTCTTAGGTGGACTCCTATTCCTCCTAGGGCCTAATCGACTGAAAGGAGACACCCTACTCAATCTTTCTAAAGCACTGGGTCTTTCCGGAGAGAGGGTGATATGTTGATCAGTATCTGTAGCCCTTATTGACGAAGTTCGCCCAGGTTGATAAGAGAAATCATCGGATTCCTCATTGCGACGTGACTCAGTACGCCTGGATTGTGAAGAAAGTAAATAAGTTTGCCTCTGACCACTTTGATGTCCTGAACGTGCGGGTGCACCACCATGAAGGGTTTGTATGAGTTGCCTCATTGTTTCTTGCATGGCGGTTTGTCCTTGATCCAGATTCGTCATGATCCCGAATAGATCCGGAGGTGCAGAGGGATTTGGAGGGTTTCCAGCATTTCCAGCGTTTCGATTGCTAGATTCTGGGTTATCCGCCATTGATGATGAATGAATTGTGATGAAAAATGATAGTAACAATCGTTCCCACAGACGGCGCCAATCTGTTGATGTAAAAAATTAGATCGCTCTAATTATTCAATCACAGATAAATAAAATGAGACAAAGATTTTTAAAGTGGTTCAGCCTTATAAGAATGGCCTATGTCCACTGTTATGTTATTGCTGAGTGTTTAAGAATTCTTGATTACAAATTCTACCAAGAAATTCCCGTCCCTTTGAATGAGGGTGATAAAAGGTATTTATAGCCTTTAGGCTGTACATGAATGGGTTGATACATTAAATGATATACATATGAAAGGGTAATACATTTAATGCAGCGTGTGCGTCAAGATGATAAACATTCAATGAATAGTTGAACTGTTGATATTCTGACAATTAATACTACGGCCGAGATGCAGCTCGGACCGCCTTAGTTGCTCGTTGCTCAGGAGTTCCTCGGAGCGCTAGAGTACCTCGGAGTGCTGAAGTTCCTCGGTATATCCTCGTTGCTCGGAGAGAACATGAGTTGGTCGGGGAAATGAACTTCCTCGTTGTTATTGTACCACGTAGATTGACAAGTGTCTTCGTATGATTCGTCCACATCAGCATATTAATTTTGGTATCAACAATGGGAAAAAATCTCGGACGACCCTAGCCTTAAGTCCACTAAGTACAGAATTACAATTGCTACAACACTCGACTCAACTCCTTCAATCCGCGATACGTCTTCTTGCAACTACCTCTGCCTAGCCGACAATCCCCAAATCCACCGAGACCTTGGAATCATCCAATGAAGCTTTTGGGAACAACCGTCAACCACACATAGTGCATTTCACCATGTGAGAACGCCGCAGCAAAAACACATCTTCTTCTTTTAGGGATGTAGAAGTAAACCCAAACTTCTCTTCTTTGAGGTGTAGAGATAAACTCGGTGCCAAACACTCCAAGTAAAGATATTTATGAAGAAACATGGAATAACCTCTTATGGGTGTAAACAAGAGTGTTTAAGAAATATTTTCTTGAAAAACACACTCAAAACATGAACTCTTTATTTTTGGAATTAAGCTCTCAAAACTCTCCCTTGGAGATTGTAGAATATGAAAAAGTTGGTTTGAACGAGTTGGTTCCCGGCCGTAATAATTCTGGAAAAATTAGTGGGAACACAAGAGTGGGATAGTGGAGAAAACTGCTAAAAATTTGCCAAAAAATTTTCCTGCCGAAAATCTCGTTCGAACGAGATTTTCGTTCAAACGAAGTCTCGTTCGAACGACCCTTCTAACGAAGTTCCATAGGTCAATGGGAAAACGTTGTTGGCAAACTCGTTCGAACGACATTCTCGTTTGATCGACAAACTCGTTTGAACGACAATATCGAACGAAGTGACAGATTCTTTATATTTCGATTTTAAGCCCAGAAACTTTTAAATAAACATTACACCCACTAAAAATATTATTCCAAGACACCTAAAAATATATAAATGCATTTGTGACAACCCGCACTCCGAAATAAGGGGTGGCCAGCCCGATACTCCGACATATACGGTAATCATGGACGGAAATCATTCTCAGCACCACAAATAAAGTAAGAGTAACCGAGAAAACCACCCAATAATTCAGAAAACGGGTTGTCAAAACAATTTATGCAATTAAAAGTGAAGTTAAGAAAAACAATTTAAACAACCCATTTTAGAACAATAATGGAATTCAAAGAAACATAATTTGGATACATCTAAAACCATAATACACAAGGAGAAACCGAATATGCTGTCGGTTCACAGCTACACAAAAGTAGTCACAACAGTTAGATATAATGATTTACATTCATTATACAATTACAAGTTTGGGCCACTCGCCCGAGTGACAGACCCGATCATAACTAGATATCAAAAGAATGACGGCGTCTAACAAAACATCTTGTAATATCCGCAATTTCATACAGCTCCTTTAAAGCAAAAGAGTAGGAATATCAACACGGGCGTCCTTGCGGATGAGCACCTGGGCGGATACAATAACAAACACAATATAGAGGAAAATGAACGGGTCAGGACCCGGTTTATATATAGTTCCCAGATGAACAAAAAGCATGCTAGATATGAACAGTTAATCATGACAATGGAAAGCAGAATCTAACAACCTAAGCATAAATACTAATAAGACAACTAACATGACATGCCTAAATAAACTATGCAGGAAAAGGAGATGATGCAATGATTAAATTAAAAGCTTCTATTCACCAATTTCCACTTTAACCCAGTTTCAATTCCTTAACAGGAATACACTAATCATTATTTCCTCATTTTTATTACAATTCCCATTCCTTAGCAGGAATGTAATTATCATAATAACATTTAGTGGAAATTATACAACCCTCAAGTCCCACTTGAGTTTAGAAAAGTCATATTCTTATACATATAACGATTCTAAGACCGCCCCTCCGAGTTTCCCCACTGGGCGCACCCCTAAATGACTATCATCTTCTAGGGGCCCATCAAACAAGGCAGCCTGGGTACCTAATGCACGTCGGGAAGTGGCCATATGCCTGCGAGTGAGTCATAACCACACCCGGAATTACTTCACTAGTGAAGAAAAAATACATATAATAAACCCGCATATGGCCGAGGACTATAGTCTCCCTGCATTCACTAGTCAAGGAACATCACCTCATGCGCGAGCTTCCCTTATGATAGCATTTAGAGAGGTGTGTTTAAGTAAATTAGCATTTACTATAAAAACCATACTTTTCCTTTTCATTAACATTTACATGTTTCATTTGTTTGAAACCGTTATCATAGGATAATTCATTTTATTATCATCCTAGGTTATGCCTAGAATAAATCTCCAAGGGATCATATTATTTTCCCTAGCTTAAGGTCTCATATGCCTCATTTTAAGCCCATAAGTCTCCAAGTATGGGCCAACAATTCCCATCCATATTTCTTTGGATGCACGAAGAGAAGTGATGCCTTAGCATCACTTAGGACAACCCCTCCCCCAGACTTAACCCCAAGTGAAACCCATTTAACACTAGGGTGACAACCAACTCAACTAGGACTCTAAAAGCCAAGGTTTACTTCATTCAAGAAGAGTCTTAAGTTCCTAGGGGAAGAAAAGGGATTTAAAACCAAAGTAGAAAATTTGGGTAAGAAAACAGGGGACCGGTCGACCGGTCCCAATACCGCGGTCGACGGCGTCTCAAATTTTGGCTTTTGAAAGAAAGAAGAAAGTTCATTTCGGACGGACCGGTCAACCTGTGGTGGAACCGCGGTCGACCGCGCCCTAAACTTCATGCCTTTGAAAGAAAGCAGTGTGCCCTCCTCCGAAGCCCCGGTCGACCGGTCTGAGAGACGCGGTCGACCGGCCATAGCAGACCTAGACCTTTCTCTCCTATTATCTTCTAAACCCAAAATCAATAACCAACCCCAAAATCAACCAACTACATTTAATGACTACTCAAAGATCATAAATGCTCCCAACAACATTTTTCCACCTCAATCAACAATCTAACTCTATCAAAGATGTTGATACCCATAAATCCAACCAAAAACCACAATTATATAACATCAAAACTATACATAACTATCCATACTAATTATTCATCTTAAACCATATAATAGAAAGTAGAAAACTTGCCTTGGGGCTTCAATTTCAGACTTGGTTGAAGAAGAAGGCAAGATCAACCACAAATCTTCAAGATCTCTCTCTTTTCTCTGCAATCTTCCACTCTCACTCTCACTCTTAGGGCTAGAACACTTAGGGCAAATAAGAGGAAATGAAAGACTTGGGGAAAACTAAACGTGGCCTAAGATTAAAAGTCTCCAACCTTTAAGTGATAATACCGCAATAGTTAATTTCTAATACGCAATATGCCAAAACCAATCAAAAGTGCCGAAAATCCCAAAATACAATATGGCACACATTTTGACTGTCTCGCACCTCCCGGAACTAACTACACCCTCCAAATTATCATTTGGAAATTTCATAAACCATTTGAGTTCCGGTTCCATTTTAATTCAAATTTCCATTTTAATTTTTCATGACAAAATAAAACACTATATGGTAATAATCACTTACCCACATGGTAATAATGCGACTTAATTGTAAATATTAACTTATTTCATCAAATTAGTACTTACCCACATCCGGTATTTAATATAAGCAACTACTCAACATAGAAAATAAATATAAAATGGGCTCCCAAAAGCGAGGGTTGTTACATACTCCCCCCCTTATGAGGGAATTTTGCCCCCCAAATTCATGCGTACCTTGGATAAAGAGATGCGGATACTTATCCCGCATATCGTCCTCACGCTCCCAAGTAGATTCCTCGACGTTGTGATGACTCCATTGTACTCTAACCAAGGGCACCACACGAGATCTCAATCTACGCTCCCCATGCTCCAATATCGCCACTGGTTGCTCTTTATAAGAAACATCGGGTAGTAACTCTATATCCTCGAAAGGAATGTGCCAAAGGGCACCATCACACCTCTTATACTTCTTCAAAGAGGAGATGTGGAAAACCTCATGAATTTGCTGTAAAGGTTCCGGTAGGGCAATTTGATACGCCACTGGGCCTACCTTAGCAAGTACAGGAAAAGGCCCAACGAAACGTGGTGCAAGCTTCCCTTTCTTTCCGAAACGCTTAACGCTTTTCATAGGCGACACCCGTACCAACACTTGGTCTCCCACTTCCAACTCCACATGCCTTCTCCCCGCATCGGCATAGCTCTTTTGTCTATCTTGGGCTATCCGAATACGATCTTGAATAAGCTCGATCTTAGAAGAAGTATCCCGAATCATTTCAGGTCCGAGAAACTTATTATCTCCCACTTCCAACCAACACGTGGGGGATCTACACGGCCTACCATACAAGGCTTCATAGGGCGCCATCCCAATAATGAACTGGTATGAATTATTATAAGCAAATTCAACTAAAGGGAGATATTGTTCCCAACTACCCTTAAAATCAAGCATGCGCATTCGAAGCATATCCTCCAACATTTGGTTAACCCTTTCGGTCTGGCCATATGTTTGAGGATGATAAGAAGTACTTAATTTCAATTAGGTTCCCATGGCCTCTTGGAAACTTTGCCAAAAGTGGGAAACAAAGATCTTGTCTCTGTCAGAAACAATATTCAAGGGCACCCCATGCAACCTAACAATCTCTTCAATGAACAACCGAGCGTAACGAGCGATATTATAATCAGTACGGACGGGAAGGAAGTGCGCCGACTTTGTCAAGCGATCCACGATCACCCAAATAGAATCGTGACCCTTTTGTGACGTTGGCAAGCTGGTGATAAAATCCATTGAAATGCTCTCCCATTTCCAAACAGGAATTTCCAACGGTTGCAACAAAGCTGCCGGTAGCTGATGATCAACCTTAACTAACTGACAAGTAGTGCATCGAGATACAAACTCCGAAATATCTCATTTCATACCCGGCCACCAATATTGACGGCACATATCTTGATACATTTTATCATTTCCCGGATTCACCAAAAATTTAGAGCCGTGAGATTCCGCCATCACAGCCCGTCGCAAATCTCCATCCTCCGGAACAATAAGCCTTCCATGAAAGCGCAATCCACCCTCAGAATTTACCGAGTAGGACTCCGCTCCCCCAGTCACTAATCGGCGAATATGGTCTTGACATTCCTTATCTATGCCTTGGGCTTCCACAACCTTTGCCACAATCGTCGGAGTAATGGTCATTACGGACATAAAAGCCCTAGTAACCGCATCCTCATGACTGAGTTCCTTCCATTTAGCTTTCCACACATCAGCTAATTCTCCCTCGGGTTTCCTACTCAAGGCATCCTCCACCACGTTCGCCTTGCCCGGATGATAATGAATATCAAATTGATAATCTTTCACGAACTCCAACCATCTTCGCTGCCGCATATTCAAATCTTTCTGAGAAAATAAATATTGCAACGATTTATGGTCTGTGAAAAGACTAAACTTCTCCCCAAGAAGATAGTGCCTCCAAATATTTAAGGCAAAGACAACGGGGGCTAATTCCAAGTCATGCACCGGATAATATCTTTCATGAGGTTTGAGTTTCCTAGAAGCATACGCAATAGCTTGTCGCTCCTGCTGAAGCACACCTCCTAAACCCTGAAGAGATGCATCGGTGAAGACTAAATATTCCAACCCCGACTTGGGTAAAGCGAGGATCGGAGCCGAAGTCAATCTATCTTTAAGCTCATCGAACGCAGCTTGACACGCGTCATCCCAAACAAACTTAACCCCTTTCCGGGTCAAATTTATCAATGGACTAGCAATCTTAGAAAATCCATTGATAAAACGATGGTAATACCCCGCCAAACCCAGAAAACTGCGTATCTCGGTAGGTGTCGTGGGCTGACCCCACTCCCTCACCGCAAAAACTTTACTTGGGTCAACCGATATACCTTGTGAAGTCACAACATGACCCAAAAACTGCACTTCCCGCAACCAAAAACCACACTTCTCAAACTTAGCGTACAATTGGTGATCCCTTAACCTTTGCAGGACCAACCCCAAATGAGTAGCATGGTCATCTTCCGTTTGAGAATACACAAGGATGTCATCAATAAACACGATAACAAATTGGTCCAGGAAGTCCCGAAATACCCTATTCATAAGGTCCATGAATACCGCAGGGGCATTGGTTAGCCCAAAAGGCATAACCAAAAACTCATAAGACCCGTACCTCGTTAGAAAAGCAGTCTTGGATACATCTTGCTCCCGTATCCTCAACTGATGATACCCCGTTCTCAAATCTATCTTAGAGAAGTAGGTTGCTCCCCTGAGCTGATCAAACAAGTCATCTATGCGAGGCAAAGGGTATTTATTTCGGATGGTGACTTTATTCAACTCTCTATAGTCAACACACAACCGGAGAGAACCATCTATTTTCTTCACGAATAACACAGGAGCACCCCACGGCGATGTGCTACGCCTGATAAACCCCTATTCCAACAACTGCTGAATCTGATCTCTTAGCTCCCTCATTCCACAGGAGCCATACGATAAGGAGTTCGCGCAATCGGTCGAGTTCCCGGCGCTAAGTCAATTGCAAACTCAATCTCTCTACTAGGAGGCAAACCCGGTATCTCTCGGAAAACGTCCCCAAAATCTCGAACAACAAGAATAGAATCTAAGGGAACAACTACATCCTGAGAAATCTCATCCGCAATACAATATAAATAAGTAACAGAATCTCCCTCTAAACGAGGCATAACTACCAGGAACATATCTTATCCCGGAACGGCGAAGATTATACTCTTCTCGTAATAATTTACTATAGCATGATACTTAACAAGCCAATCCATGCCCAAAATAACATCATAACCGACCATGTCTAGGACGAGTAAGTCGGCCTCAAAACACAAATTACCAAGAGTGATCCCTATACGTTTGCAAACAAAGAAAATAAGGGAACTGTCACCCATAGAGGACTCCACACTAGTAAAGGTACTTTTCGCAGATTTTATCAACTCTGTGGACTGAGCAAAACTTATGGAAATAAAAGAATGTGTCGCACCCGTATCAAACAGAACGCGACCCATGTGTCCCTGAATAAGGAACTTACCCTCTATAGCTGGCGGCGCTGGCTGAACAGGAGGAAGCATAGCATCCTGAATGTGGTAGACTCTCCCATACTGTAGTTGACCCTGCTGCAGAGGGACAACTGGATTCGGTGCTTGTGGAGGGAACTGTACATAAGGCTACTGAGGAACTCATGGAGGTTGTCCCCCAATCACCTGAGGACAATCTCTCTTAAAATGACCAGCTTCTCCACATTGGAAACATTTCCCCACCATATTCTCCTGACCTCGACCTCTGTTATTTCTGAACTGCCCAAAACCTTGGCCCGGTTGGCCCCTACCTCCCTGGCCACCACGACCCGCTTGCTGTGGTACGGTACCCTGACCTTGCCTGTTAGCATTACCACTAACATTAAACCCGCTAGAGCATTATCTTTTCGACCCATCCCCTTGCTGAGGATCCCTTTCACGTTGCTTATTACCCACAGGTTGGGACGAAGGAAAGGCTCCTCCTCCATTCCCACTCACCCCGGGCTTCCCTACTTGCCCCAGTCCGGTAGCTTTCTTGATATTTTGTATAAACAACCGATGCTCCTGACAATGAAGCAATGCCGCATTCATCACTTCACCAAAAGTTTGTAAAGCCGGATTACCCAACAAATGCTACCGGATTCTCCAGTTTAGACCTCCCATGAATTTTGAGACTTTTCTTTCCTCCGGAGTCACCTCCTCAGGCACAAAACTAGCTAGCCGGGTAAACTCCTCCTCGTATTAGGCAACCGATCGTTCTCCCTGAACTAGATCTTGAAGTTTCCTCCTCATCTCCCTCTGAATTGCAGGAGGAAAATATTTCCGTCCGTACAAGACCCAAAAATCAGTAATGGACATAGTATCCCTCTGATCTGGCGTAGTCATCGACTCCCACCAATGTAACGCTGCCCCCAACAAACTTAAAAGTAGCAAGGACCTGCTTCTTTTCCTCACTACAATCCACCATTCGCAAATGGCGTTGCATATCCTTTTTCCATTGATTTGCTCGAACAAAATCAGAACCTCCGTCAAACTCTGGGGGATGGCCCTTTAAAAAGGAATCCCTTACTCTTTCCCACGGGGATGGTCCCGTAGGTGCTTGAGCATCCTGTGCCCGTTGTTGAGCTGTTGGCATCTGTTGAGCTACTGCGGTCATAGTAGCATTAACTGCATGAGCCACGATATTGGCTACGTCCGCAGCATTAAAAGTTCCTTGGGGCGGTGGAGGACCACCATCCTCTTCTACATCTCTATTGAGTCTCGCGGGGCGACCTCTCTTAGGCGGCATCTGAGATGCAGGGACAAAAGTATTAGAATACAATCCACAACAATCTAATTCACAGAAGATCGCAATTATAAGCAGCAAAGAAGTCTTATCATTAGGCTCTATATCAAAGAACGCTACGGTAGATCGTGACAAGTCCACATAGATCCTAGTACTCTAGAACCCAGTGCTCTAAATGCATTTGTGACAACCCGCACTCCGAAATAAGGGGTGGCCAGCTCGATACTCCGACATATACGGTAATCATGGACATAAATCATTCTCAGCACCACAAATAAAGTAAGAGTAACCGAGAAAACCACCCAATAATTCAGAAAACGGGTTGTCAAAACAATTTATGCAATTAAAAGTGAAGTTAAGAAAAATAATTTAAACAACCCATTTTAGAACAATAGTGGAATTCAAAGAAACATAATTTAGATACATCTAAAACCATAATACACAAGGAGAGAATCGAATATGCTGTCGGTTCACAGCTACACAAAAGTAGTCACAACAGTTAGATATAATGTTTTACATTCATTATACAATTATAAGTTTAGGCCACTCGCCCGAGTGACAGACCCGATCATAACTAGATATCAAAAGAATGACGGCGTCTAAAAAAACATCTTGTAATATCCGCAATTTCATACAGCTCCTTTAAAGCAAAAGAGTAGGAATATCAACACGGGCGTCCTTGCGGAGGAGCACCTGGGCGGATACAATAACAAACACAATATAGAGGAAAATGAACGGGTCAGGACCCGGTTTATATATAGTTCCCAGATGAACAAAAAGCATGCTAGATATGAACAGTTAATCATGACAATGGATAGCAGAATCTAACAACCTAAGCATAAATACTAATAAGACAACTAACATGACATGCCTAAATAAACTATGCAGGAAAAGGAGATGATGCAATGATTAAATTAAAAGCTTCTATTCACCAATTTCCACTTTAACCCAGTTTCAATTCCTTAACAGGAATACACTAATCATTATTTCCTCATTTTTATTCCAATTCCCATTCCTTAGCAGGAATGTAATTATCATAATAGCATTTAATGGAAATTATACAACCCTCAAGTCCCACTTGAGTTTAGAAAAGTCATATTCTTATACATATAACGATTCTAAGACCGCCCCTCTGAGTTTCCCCACTGGGCGCGCCCCTAAATGACTATCATCTTCGAGGGGCCCATCAAACAAGGCAGCCTGGGTACCTAACGCACGTCGGGAAGTGGCTATATGCCTGCGAGTGAGTCATAACCACACCCGAAATTACTTCGCTAGCGCAGAAAAAATACATATAATAAACCCGCATATGGCCGAGGACTATAGTCTCCCTGCATTCACTAGTCAAGGAACATCACCTCATGCGCGAGCTTCCCTTATGATAGCATTTAGAGAGGTGTGTGTAAGTAAATTAGCATTTACTATAAAAGCCATACTTTTCCTTTTCATTAACATTTACATGTTTCATTTGTTTGAAACCGTTATCATAGGATAATTCATTTTATTATCATCCTAGGTTATGCCTAGAATAAATCTCCAAGGGATCATATTATTTTCCCTAGATTAAGGTCTCATATGCCTCATTTTAAGCCCCTAAGTCTCCAAGTATGGGCCAACAATTCCCATCCATATTTATTTGGATGCACGAAGAGAAGTGATGCCTTTGCATCACTTAGGACAACCCCTCCCCCGGACTTAACCCCAAGTTAAACCCATTTAACACTAGGGTGACAACCAACTCAACTAGGACTCTAAAAGCCAAGGTTTACTTCATTCAAGAAGAGTCCTAAGTTCCTAGGGGAAGAAAAGGGATTTAAAACCAAAGTAGAAAATTTGGGTAAGAAAACAGCGGACCGGTCGACTGGTCCCAATACCGCGATCGACCGCGTCTCAAATTTTGTCTTTTGAAAGAAATTAGAAAGTTCATTTCGGACGGACCGGTCGACCTGTGGTGGAACCGCGGTCGACTGCGCCCTAAACTTCATGCCTTTGAAAGAAATCAGTGTGCCCTCCTCCGAAGGCCCGGTCGACCGGTCTGAGAGACGCGGTCGACCGACCATAGCAGACCTAGACCTTTCTCTCCTATTATCTTCTAAACCCAAAATCAATAACCAACCCCAAAATCAACCAACTACATTTAATGACTACTCAAAGATCATAAATGCTCCCAACAACATTTTTCCACCTCAATCAACAATCTAACTCTATCAAAGATGTTTATACCTATAAATCCAACCAAAAACCACAATTATATAACATCAAAACTATACATAACTATCCATACTAATTATTAATCTTAAACCATATAATAGCAAGTAGAAAACTTGCCTTGGGGCTTCAATTTCAGACTTGGTTGAAGAAGAAGGCAATATCAACCACAAATCTTCAAGATCTCTCTCTTTTCTCTGCAATCTTCCACTCTCACTCTCACTCTTAGGGCTAGAACACTTAGGGCAAATAAGAGGAAATGAAAGACTTGGGGAAAACTAAACGTGGCTTAAGATTAAAAGTCTCCAACCTTTAAGTGATAATACCGCAATAGTTAATTTCTAATACGCAATATGCCAAAACTAGTCAAAAGTGCCCAAAATCCCAAAATACAATATGGCACACATTTTGACTGTCTCGCACCTCCCGGAACTAACTACACCCTCCAAATTATCATTTGGAAATTTCATAAACCATTTGAGTTCCGGTTCCATTTTAATTCAAATTGCCATTTTAATTTTTCATGACAAAATAAAACACTATATGGTAATAATCACTTACCCACATGGTAATAATGCGACTTAATTGTAAATATTAACTTATTTCATCAAATTAATACTTACCCACATCCGGTATTTAATATAAGAAACTACTCAACATAGCAAATAAATATAAAATGGGCTCCCAAAAGCGAGGGTTGTTACAGCATTCATACCTTTGGATACTATGGAATATGATGTTGATGACGTGAAACGTGGCACATGTAAACCAACAATGATGATCTATTGGTAAGTAGGCCGCAACGTCTTCAACTTTAATATGTCATAGGCTTAAAGGATACACAAGAACACTATCCTATGACTCAAACATTTTTGTTCGAAATTGATCCAACACTACATGAAGACTCAATCGGAGACTTGTGTCCTTACAAATCTCCCCCTTTGGCTATTCAGGGACAAAAACCAAAACAAAATCCTAAAGGGACGTCAAGCTCTACTAGACTCAAACATCCCACCCAAACTTGACTCAAGACCCAAGGATCAATATCTTTGCCAATGAAAGTTGCCACTTAGAAGGATTCCTGCACACTTAAGCAAACTGTCAAATGCATAGGGAATATACACATATTAAATGCAATTAAAATAATTACTCCCCCTAAATTAATTCTCCCTTTAGCAACTATGATAAACCTAAGAAGATAGCGCTCTCCCCCTAAGTTAAATATCCTAGACTTAGTTAAGATAACAACAGGATTAAATACCATTTATCCCCTATCATTCTCCCCCTTTTTGTTCAGGAATAGACAAAGGATAAAACTAATTTAAACACAATTAAGCTTAGAGTGATAAGAGCATGATAGAATATGGGCTACAAAATCAAAACTAATCCGTAAAAATAATAACGAACACCAACGAAGATGCAAAAAAAAAATGATACCAATGTGATACATAAGATAGTAAGCATGTGATATCAACAATAATATGCAATAAGATAGATACCAATTATGAATTTGAAGCATAGATGGACTAGAAAGCGAGGCAAAGAGAAAAAATACCATATATATGTAGACATAATGATTATCACTAACGCACTCTCACATACATATAGGTATAAACACCACACATGACACAAAATACAAAAAGCTTTTCACACTCGTATGGAAAAAATGTGTCATATGGAAACGAAAGTGTAGGGGTGTGAACTAATAACAATTAAATTTAGACCCAATCACTTAAAACATATTCACGGAGTTCTCATTTGATTGCAAACTTTATCACATTTTAATATAACCTCACGTGACAATATAGATTGAACTCAATGAACAAACATACACAATGCATACAAGCCTAGAATTTTGATGATTCTACAAACCAATAGAGTCATGACATTGAAAGTACAACTAGGATAAACGGACATTGTGCAAACCGTTAATATGCCATCCAAACTCCCTCAATTTAAGTATATTATTTTAATCTTTTGAATGAATAAATCAACTAAAAAAATAGGCCTTGGAAAATATTTTCTTTTAATGCCATTATTCTTTTAGGCCTTTGGACCACGTATTTCTTTTAGGTCCAAGCAAACGGTGGCTTACTCGTAAAGGATGATATTTCCTTTCGGAGCCATTCCCCGTGCACAATTATATATATAATATTTTATCGCTCAATTCTCGCGTGCAATGGATTTTAACATGCACTAGTCATCCTAGGTCACATAAAATGTAGATGATAAGATTGGTAGGAGAACACCTCACAAAGCTCAAATATACATATGAAGTTATAATTTCAAGTGAGCTCGTGCATGTGTGAATTGAGGCAAATAAAAATAGAATCCAGTATAGCAACACAAAATTCAACTACTCCATGTAAGCATGGTAAAGAACATTTTAAGGATTGGCAATCTTAACCAAAAGTTCTAGCCACATGGTAGCAAAAAAGAAGGGATTCAAACACAAGTATATGCCACATAGAGTGTGTCAAACTAAAATACACACAATAAAAATCTTTTAGAGTTTTTAAATTTTTTTAACCAAACAAAGAAAAATATTTACTCAAAAGATAAACAAAAATCTTTTTGTATTTTTCATTTAATGCAAACTAAAATGAAAGAACTATAATACAAAAGATAAACAAACATCATAATTCTAGCATGTGATATGTGATAAAGCAATGACTAAACATGCATACACCTAGCAATGATATATAATATGAGGCACAAAAAGATAGAGTATGCAAATAACTAACACATTCAACCTTTAGATTTAGCAAGGGAGGAAGCATGTGAAAGTAAATGAGAATAAAAAATCCTATTTTATAAAGATACAAAATCGAATCTCCTAACCCAAACTACTGATGAATGACAATCTCGGGTTGTAGGAATCTTGGCTACCTCGGTTGCTTATGTTGGGATTTTCTAGGACCTCGTTTAAGATCAAAACAAAATTTTCTAAGATGACCTTTTAGACCACAATGTGAACAAGTAAAAACACATCGAAGGTTGGTACCTAAGGATTGATCTCTAAAATATTTCCTATGTTATTCTCTTAAAACTTTGGTTTTGGCTTTATGAGATGATCATTACAAGTATCAAAGCCTAAACCACACGTGTCATTTTTAATTTGAACCGTTCCTAAAATTTTATCTAATTTCTCCGAGCGACACTCCAAATCAAATTTGACTTTACTAGAGTCTTTTAATTTATTTTCGAAATCTAAAATGTGAGACTCTAATAAAATATTGCGCTCTTCAAATGCGAGAAGCTCCTTTTTCAAGGATTCCATTAAACACTTAAGGCTATCTCTCTCGCCTTCTACATATTCAAGCTTCTCACGAAGAGCTCTCTCACGTGTCCTAAGGTCTTCCACTAAAACACTCTCATTAATGACCTCGACACGCTCTTTTAAACTAGCTTCTAACTTCAAATTTGTTCTTTTTAATTTAATAGATTCTTCATATAATTCTTAAAAAGCAAATTGAAGTTCACTCACATCAACATCCTCATCACTTTCACTCTCCATTTCTTCTCCACTCTCACTACCATCATCTCTTTGGGATTCACAAATTATGACCTTGGACGTGTCATGTGTTACAATTTCATCAATTAAGGAGTGCTCACTTTCACTCACATGACTTTCCATAAAAGTCACAAAGTTAGGCTTAGTGGGGGAAGCGGGTCCCTCTTCCTTATCACTATCACTAAGGGTTGCATTATAAGAAATTGGTTGCTTACCCTCTCTCCTTAGTTTAGTACGGCGCTCAAAATCCCTATGGCCATACCCTTCACAACAATTACACCTATTTGACTCGTCCCTATTAAGGTTTTCATTAGGAATTTTAGGGATCTTTTCGGCTTTCTCATGCTTAGAAGTTTCAAATTTCTTAAAATCAGTTTTAAATTTATTTTTGTTAAATTTAAGAAATTTAAGAAACTTCCTAGCAAACATAGCCATATCTTCCGAATCATTGTCACTTTCACTCTCTACTACTCATTTTTCCTTTTCTTTTCCATTTTGGAGGGAAACATGCCTAGTTCATAGGTTTGTAAATCACCTACAAGCTCTTCTAATTTCGTAGAGGCTAAAGTGGGTAAAGAATTTAACACGGCGACCTTAGGAATAAATCTATCGGGTAGGGACCTTAAAAAAAATTTTACTACTTGGTTGTCGATTATTTTCTCTCCCAAATTAAAAGATGAATTAACTATATCGAAAAGTCTAGCTTAAAATTCATCAAATGTTTCTTTTTCATTCATTTTGATGGTTTCAAATTGAGTAGTGAGGTTTTGGAGTTTATAAGCTTTTACGACACTAGGTCCTTCATTAGTGAGTTGTAAAATATCCCAAGCTTCTTTAGCGGTTTCACATGTCATAATGCGTCGGAATTCATCCGGTGTGACCGCACTAAACAAGGCATTTAAACCTCGGGAATTAAAATTTGCAAGTTTAAATTCATTCTCACTCCATCTATCAGTGGGTTTGGGAACACGTTCATTTTCAACTAAATATGTACCTGGGGACCACCCGCTAACGACTCACAACCAAACCCTTTCATCTAGAGACCTAAGTGCCTAACGCATACGTGCTTTCCAATTAGCGTAATTATAACCATCGAAAATAGAAAATTTTAGAAATGGGAAAAATTCCATTTTAGCCAAAAATATTTGAAATGACCTTAACACAATAAATTAGCGCTCCGGCTCTGATACCAATTTGAAGGACCCTCAAATTTTTAAATCTTTCACTTTAAAAATATAATTTCATTTAAATGCGGAATAAAGATGGTTCAACTAAACAACTACATAAACTAAAAATTAATTTCTTCACAAATTAAAACCCAAGTAAAACAAATTTTAATTTTCTCAAAATTAAAATTATACTAAAAATTGAATTTTTGGATTTTTTACTTTAAGCCCAAAAATCAATTGAATACAAGTCCTAGAATTTGCCAAAAAAATAATTAATTCAATTTGCAAATTAGGCCAAACCAAATTTATCAAATTGAATTAATGACTTGAATTAAATTAATATTTACCCAAATTGAATTTTCACCAAATTAAATATGCCAATTTTATCTTTTTACGTAAGCACACATCTATTGTGATTTGTGAAAGATAAAATAAGTAAACAACCACTACGCCTCGATGCACGAGGAAAAATCCACAATGGAAAAAAACTCCGGCAGCCCTAGCCTTAAGTCCACTAAGTACGGAATTACAATTACAAGACAGATGACTTACAATACTCGACTTGACTCCTTCAAGCCCCGATGCGTCTTACTGCAACTACCTATGCCTATCCGACAATCCCGAAATCCATCTAGACCTTGGAATCCACCAATAAGCTTTTGGAAACAACCGTCAACCATACATGGTTCCTTTCACCATGTGAGAATGCCGCGGCAAAAATACATTTTCTTCTTTTAGGGATGTAGAAGTAAACCCAAACTTCTCTTCTTTGAGGTGTAGAGATAAACCGGGTTCCAAACACTCCAGGAAAAGATATATATGAAGAAACTTGGAATAAACTCTTATGGGTGTAAATAAGAGTGTTTAAGAAAGATTTTCTTGAAAAACACAATCAAAATATGAACTCTTTCCTTTAAGATCTCAAAACTCTCTCTTGGAGATTGTAGAATATGAAAAAGTTGGTTTGAAAGAGTTAGTTCCCGACCATAATAATTCTGGAAAAATTAGTGGGAATAAAAGAGTGGGATAGTGAAGAAAACTGCCAAAAAACTTTCCCGTCGGAAATCTCGTTCGAACGACCCTTCTAACGAAGTTCTAGAGGCCGATGAGAAAAATTCGTTGGAAAACTCGTTCGAACGACATTCTCATTCGAACGACATTCTCATTTGAACGACAAACTCGTTCGAGCAACAATATCAAACGAAGTGACAGATTCTTTATATTTCAATTTTAAGCCCAAAAACTTTTAAATAAACATTACACCCACTAAAAATATTATTCCAAGTCTCCTACAAATATATAAAAGCATTCATACCTTTGGAGACTCTGGAATATGATTTTGATGACGTGAAATGTGGCACATGTAAACCTGCAATGATGATCTCTTGGTAAGTAGGTCGCAACGTCTACAACTTTAACATATCATAGGCTTGAAGGATACACAAGAACACTATCCTATGACTCAAACATTTTTGTCCGGAATTGAGCCAACACTACATTAACACTCAATCGGAGACTTGTGTCCTTAAAAAATTCAGCCCAATCGGACATCATTAATGTTAACTGCTCCATCAATATTTATAATTGTGACATGATGGAGGTATGTTAATTTAATTCCATTTATGTTCCGCATAATTTAATCTGTGATTATCATGAAGATCCAAGATCCTTTTATTAAGAACAATTGTATGTAAAAATTTAATCATTAATGTATAAATGATTAATATTATGGTATTCTTGAAAATGATATTACATGTGGTATCAGAGCTAAAGTTTAAAATCTTATGATTTTTCTTTATTGATGTTCGCCTATAATGAAATCTAGATGGAATTAATTTTTATGTGTGCGTGCAATGTTTTGTGACTTTTTTCTTCTCTTGCCTATACTCACTAGTCGGAATGAAAGGTCAAAACTTGATCAGAATTTTCTAAATCTCACATGGTCGACTATCAATGTCGAAATAAACAAAATCCATTATATACAATGGGCTTAACCCCAGTTTTGCCTTTTGACGTCACTTAGATCCCTAAAAACGTATTTTTGTCATTCTTAGTAATAATGTCAACACTAATAACTCTTGCTTAAAAATTAATTTTGCGATTCTGTGAATTGGAGAATGATTCTGAAGAGATTGTTTATGTTACTAGAGTGATAACTCAAGGATTTCCATTTTTGAAAAAATAAATAATTTTCCCATATTTTATGTTATGAATCACTACCTATTTTTGTAATAGTTGAAGCACTGAAACTAGAAACTAGAAAGAGTAGTTACTACTACCTAGGTTCTAAAAAATTGATCCACAAATAGTATTAAACCCAACGAGTCTATAATGAATAAGATGTCACACCCCGCGTAATTCTAGCGTAGGCCGCCACCAAAACTATGTCGGGTGCGAACTAAATAAAATATCATTCTTAGCATGTGACAGATATTACACATATAAAATTCATTCCACAAGATAATAATGAAATCAATCCCAATAAATAATGATCACCAATGCGATCGAAAATTCATCACCATGATAATCTCCAATAATATCTAACTCGAAGTAAATATAATCTCCAATAAACTGAATTCATAATGAAATATTTGAATAAAAACCGTAACAACTGTGGAACCGAATGGCCCACTAAATCCATAAATTGAGTCTCAATATAAATGCGAATGAATGGAAAATAAAACTAAGCTACTAAACATAAAATATATACTCCAGCTCACCTCCAAGATAAATCTCCAAATACTCCTATGCAGCTACTCCAGCACTAATACCTGAAAAATGTTAGTCAACGCACATGGTCAGATCCCCGAGCATGAATATTGGCTACTCCCTCCAATTAGGGTCCGTGAACCTAGACAATAACATTATACATGATAAATATCACCATATAATATATTATATTAAACGAGATATGATTATACGCAATAATAATAAATCACTATCTACCCACTGTAATCCTTATTAAAAAATCCACACCAATATTATTTTGAATATCCATCAGTCCCATATTGTTAATTTAATTAAATTAACCCAAAATTTATCATTCTTCTCAATTTATTATTATTCATTGCGGTACTCCCACACAAAAGTTTTACTCTAATAATTCACATCATTATAGCGGTCCTCCCGCCTCAGGTGGTACTCCCACCAAAATACACATTCCCTTCGTCAATAGTCAGCTGATCCGTTTAAATTATCGATCCCGTAATATGATGAGGTTCCACACACGACACGACATAAACACCAGCTAACCCGTTTAAACTATCGGCCCCCGCACATTATGTCGCCAGTAAATTTTAATATCCGTTTTATTATCTTAGGTATTTATTCTCAATTAATTATCCTTCTCATATTTATTTTAAAAATTACCCAACCCTTATTATCGATGTGAGATTCTCAAAACACCCTTAGTCCCATACCTAAGGGTTCCCAACACATAAATATATCCTACCTTAATTATAGGATGAATTTCTATTAATAACTCTTTCTAGTCTTATACCTATGATAATGAATCGACGACATGACATAAAAATTAGCCCCACCCCAGAATCACCCATTTGTTAAAATTTACACTGACTAGTCCAATACCTAGAAAACGTAAATTGCAAGTAAGGCCTACCCACTAGTCACATACTTAGCAAGTATCCTAAAATATAGGTGAGAGCATACTACCAAAATTCCGTCATACCCGCGATGATAAATATCAATATCAACCAATCACATAATCCAACAACACATATAAACAATATCGCAAATTTATTCGTGATGGGACAATTTATTTTAATTTAATTAATAATATCGTCGTCCTCCTTAATACAATTATTCCTATTTAATCATTATAGATTAATCAACATGAAAAATTATGAATAACGCCAAAATTGTCCACTTTTATTAACTACATAATTTTCATGCGCATACACATCCCGATTTCATTAAAATAAACTCCATAAAATTCTACATGATATTCTACACCCATAACAACCAAAACCCACTACTCTATCCTACGCACCCGAGGGTTTTAATTCTTATTCCATATTAAAAAATTTCATCAAAACAGTACCAAATTTAGTTTTCACTTTTTTAATTAAGTTGGTAATTTATTTTAAGTAAAACATGTCATTAAGTTGAAACCTCATTTAGAACAAATAATACTAAAGGAAGAGAATAGAGTATCCAGGCCTGAATAAAAGTTGATTGAGATTTTGATTTCAAAGATGTACTCTTCTCAAAAAGTTGATAAAAATCCGTTCTTGATGCGTCTAGAGAAAAATCAGTTAATCTTGACAGATATTGAGTTGAAACCTTGAAAAAATTGGGGCAAAAGTTTGTAGATGAAAAGAAAATATTTTGCAGAAGTCTTCCGGAGGAAGAGTTGTGGAAAAATCGATTTGAAGAACCCAACCATGGATTAGTTTTAATTTATAATGATTATGATTTCTAATGCTATTAGGATTGTATTTAAACCAAACAAAATTTGCCTGTTAGTCACGGCGCAGAACCGTGACAACCGTTTTTTTTTTCATTTTAACTCCAATTGAAATTTTGATTGAAATTATACTATTCCATAATAAAAACCCGCATATTTAATTAATAAAAATAATTAATCCTTAAAATTTTATTTTTTTGAATTTCCAAAATTATTAAATAAATACCTATTTAAATTACGGGGTCATAATAACAAAAATACATCTGTGTCCCATATTTTAGTAATTTTAAGCTATCCCAACCCAAACCACCTAAATAGTACATACATGTCTAATCCCAATCGCAAGTGAAACTCATGTTACAAAATTATATTTTATTCTCAAATGTTCATTATTTACATGGTTCCAAAAGCTACAATTACAATTATACGTATCGTATATAATCATTAGTATAAATAAAGAATTACATTATATGATAATGAAGTGAGTATTCCCCACTCACCTACAAAACATACAAGCTATGCTCAAGTATGCACATAAAAGAACGAAGGCATATCCATAATGCCTTCGGAGATCACTCGTGTATACTAGGCATAATTATTGAGCATCCCAGCTCTATAATTTCATAGTAACAATAAAAAGAAATCGCCTTAAGGATGTATAAGAGGATCCCCCCGTTGCCCCACTCGAGATACGGGTATGTCAGCACGTAGGATCGGGGTACATAATACCTAGGTAAAACCCATCTCAATCATCGGGGTACCTGTACGGTCAATGTTGTACACCCCCATCAAATACCTTGTACCAAGTCGCCCATGAGTAGACACACACTCAGTACGATTGGACATAAGTCCAACAAAATAAAAATAAAACCTACACTAGGGATTCGTAAAGCAATCTCATGAATCTCGGATTAATATAGTCCAGATATTAAAATTTCATAACTAAGATGACCTAAAATCGTTTGAATGAGGTTCCTAAGTCGTTTGAACGATATGCATATTGCCTTCGAATGATACTCCAATGTCGTTCAAATGACCCAGACACCCTTCTTCTTTCCTTAAACAATGATGGCCATAACTAAAACTTAATCCAAGCTTAAAGAATCTAAACATCAAATTAGCCCATTTTGTTCTAAACTTACCTACATACGATTATTACTAATATGAATTAACAAGTTTTAAACTAATAAAAATAAGTTTAAGGATCTAATTACATATTTTAAGGTTTTAACTCTAAGTTCAACATCTAAACATAATTTAAGAAATTAAACTACGATTTCAATAAAGAATTAATCTAAAATGAGGGCTTCTACAAATTAACATTACTATGATTCATCTTTAATGTTTTTAGATCCATATTACAAGATTTCATGATTGATTGATGATTTAATATCAAAGTTACAATAGTTCTTCATTACAAACTAGGCTTAAACATGTGATTAACTCTAATTACAAATTTAAGTCTAATATGGTTACAAAAAAAGATTACATGAGTTTAATTATAGATTACAGTATACTACTTATTATTCTAACACAAACTTAATTCAATTTTTAATCAAAATATACTTCTCTTGGATCGACTGTAGGAATCAAATCCCCAAATCTTTAACTCTTCCATGCTTGTTGCTTCGTCTTACTCCTCAGTTGCAGGGGAGTTATCTTTAAATTGTTTATGGGTCTAATCTAATTAATAAGGAAAAATCAAGAAAAATTAGGCTTAGGCCATACTTCAAGGATGTTCTTTATTTAAAAATTTAAAGAGAGAGGGTATCGTAAAATATAGTACATGTGAATGGTGATCCTTAGCATTTCTTCGTTTTTCTCCTTAGAAATTATATTTGAGTGGAAATTTTTTTTGGTGGCTTCAACGACATCAAATTTTGATGTCATCTAATCACAACTCTCCACTTCTTTTCTTTTTAGGTGGTGTCTGTCACTTCATTTAATGTGGAACAAAAAACTAAGAAATCAAAACAGTTTGTAGCATTTAAATTTTAGACGAAAATTACTTAGCAAATCAAAACAATTTGCAGCAATTATATACAAACAAAAGGACATTTTTATTTAACCTTTACACGAAAAGTACTTAACAAATGAAAATAGTTTTTTTGAAAATGTTTTTTTATGATTTTTTTGAAAAAATAGTACAATTTTTTAAATATTTTTTCTAACCTACATTTTTTATTTATCATCTTTTAACGCAATAATTTAAATTTTTTTCTTCAACACATAGAAACGTAAAATTGAATTAAACAAGAGTTGCAATTAACACAAAATTTTAAAATATACAGTATTTTGAGAAAAAGAACAATAGAAAAACTATATTTAGAAAGGAAAAAAAATTATAAAAAAAAGTTACTAAAAACTTTGTAGTTTTTTTTTTAAGTTTTTTGAGTAGTTGGCATACTAACCACTAAAAAACATTGGCAAATATATTGGGAAAAATATATTTTTCCCAAAACATTTGTCAATTTTTTATGTATTTTCCTAAAAAAAGATGGAGTGTTTTTGTAATAATTTTTTACCTTTTTTTCCTCAAACCAAATATTTTTTTTAACATTATATAAACTTTAACAAAGCAGTTTTTACATTTTTTTCCTCAAAAAATTGTAGAATGTTTTAGTAATTTTTTTCTTTTAAATATTCGCTATTGTTTTTTTCTTTTTTTCCCTAAAAAAAGATGCACTATTTTTGTAATAATTTTTTGTTGTTTCCTCAAATAAGAAAATAGTTTTTTATATTATTTTTCTTTCTAAATGTAGTTTTTAGTTGATGGATTCATAATATTCATAAAAAAATCTATTTTTTTAATGTAGAGTTTTAGTATGTGAGGACATGATGTTATAACTATCCGTCTAGAATCTAGGAATTTTTGAGTTGTCCTAGATCACCGTTAATATGTCGTATACCGATACATTTGGCACATCTCCACACGTTCAACCTTGACATCCATCGTCTGAATTTGTAGTATCACGCATCATCAATATGCACCCATCATTGTCAACACGTACCCATCATCATTCAACGTACGTTGTTCATCTTCAGCCGGTTTCCACTAACTCCACTACATTAAAGGTATAATGTTTAATTGGATTTATTAATGTTCATGTATTTATTTGGGATATTTTGTATAAAATGTTTTTATCAAAATGAGGCATTTTTTCTTAAGTCAAAATTATTTTTGAAGACCTCTAGGTGAACATTTCTAAAATAATATTTTTTGCTGTTGTCGTTCAAACGACATAGCAATGTCGTTCAAACGACATTGATAAGTCATTCAAACGAGTACTTTTAAAGACATGCAATGTCGTTTGAAGGGCCGTTTCTTTGGTGCTTCAAACGACCACATACTGTTTTACTTTTTTATGGTTGTTTCTTTGGTCGATAGTAATGACATCTAATGTCGTTCAAACAACATGCAGATGTCATTAGAACGACATGCACCGCCTCAATTTTTATTGAGCCTATAAATACCTGCTACGAAATTAAGTTTTGTAAGTCTTTAAAAACTTCGCCTATGCATATCTGATGCACTTAAAGACTTCATCTTTTAGGCTTTAAAACCCTTTTCGATTCACTCAAACATCCCAAATTATTTATGTGAATCATTCTTAAACCCTTTTATTCATATTACTCATTCTGGAGTAAAACTTGTGGAGAAGAAGGTTGTCTCCATTGCTGACCATTGAAGCTCTTGCGGGATCTCTTGCCAAAGGATTCGAACCGACACCTGAAAGTATTCATCATCACAAACGTGTATTTCTTCTATGTACTTGTAAGTTAGAAATTTACAGTTAACAGAGAAATAAAAAAGTTTTGCCCGTGATGGAGAGGGATTTTTTCTCGAATCTGTCTTGTGATTGTTTTGGTTTGCCTGCTAGATAATTCATATTGCTTTCAGTCACAATTATATGCATGTTTTAGGATTTTAATTAAAACTGGTGATAAAAGTGAGTTTAATTAAATAAGTTTGGACATTGAACGCAAGCGCACTCTAAAATTGGTATTAGAGACAATTACACAATTCTACCATGTAATTTTTTCGTAAAATTTTTCTGAATATCAATTTTCTTAAAAATTATTTTTAAAAAAGCTAAAGTTCAATGGAAAATTTATATAATCGAATGTCAGATTTTAACGGGACAAACTATGCATATTGGAATGCCCATATGAAGTCAACAATAAAAGCCATTGAAGAAAGAGTTTAGATCACTTGTGAAAGAGGGTGCAGTGCACCCACTCATGTTATTGGTTATGAAATATTACCCAAACCTGTGTCTTTATGGACTGAAGAAAATTTTAAGTGGAGTAATTTTAATTCACGTGGTTTAAATGCTGTATCTGGAGCTGCCACTCCTGACGAGTTCCGCCAAATTATGACGTGCACCACGTCTAAGGAGGCGTGGGATGTTTTATAACTTACTCATGAAGGAACTAATGCAGTTAAAGCATCAAAATTGTAAAATTTAACTACTCAATTTGAAACCATAACCATGCTTGGATCTGAATGTTTTGATGAGTTTTATGCATGCATGTCAAATATTATTAATTCATTCTTTAATCTTGGTGAAACAAATTCCTGACATTAGAGTAGTTAAAAATATTTTAAGATCATTGTTTGCCCGTTTTATCCCGAATGTCACCGTGCTTAACTCTTTAGGAATATTAGATTGTCTGAGGTTAGAAGAACTTGTAGGAGACCTCCAGACCTATGAAATTGATATGTTTCCTAAGACAGTTAAATCTAAATAGAAATGGATTTCACTTGAGGCCCAGTCTAGTAAAAGTGAGGAGTCATCTAGAAAGAGAGAAGAGTCTTCTAAATGAAGAGTGGAAGAAACAACAGTTCTGAATATGATTTTTATTTAGACGATTTAGCCCCGTTTGCTAAAAATTTCAAGAAGTTTCTCAAACTAAAAAATAATGGCAATTTCAAAGACAAAAAGAGTTTTGATAAAAATAAATCTAGAAAGAAATTTAATAAAGATAAAAAGTACAATCCTAAGAGAGAGGAGGATAGGTGTTACGTGTGCGATGGGGGAGGTCATAAAGCCATTGAGTGTGCAACTAGATTAAAGCATCAAGGCAAAGTCATAGTTGCTTTAAACGCCACCCTTAGTGACTACATCGAGGTCGAGTCGATGATTTCAGGAGACGAATCATCACATGAATGTAACTTCACTGCATTCGTGGTTAGTCATGTGAGTAAGTCTAGTGCATATCACGACGATGAAGATGATATCTCACAAGGACACCTCAACAGTAAAAAAGATGTGAGTGAGGGTGAGGATGCTTCAAGTGAGAGTGAGTGTGACTTACAAAACACTTACGACAATTTATATGTTAAGTCCTTTAAAACTAAAAAGCAAAACAAAGGGTTAGACCTTAGGATCATCGCGTTAGAGAGAGAGAGAGAGAGAGAAAGAAAGTTTTTGTATAGAGGGAGATAGTTTGTGTGTAGAGAGAGAGAGAGAGATTTTGGAGAGAGACTGGTTTTGAGAAAGAGAAAGGGGACTTGACCAAATAAGTGGCTAGTATTACGAGTGAGCTCCTTGCATCCGTGGAGGCTCAGAAGAAACTTGATGCCCTTGTAGCCCAACTCACTCATGATCTTGAGAGAGACCGGGAGGTCAAGGTAAAGATTGAGGACAAATTTGGAAATATGGTAAAGATGTTCATCGGCCTCGCTTTAGGGTTTAGTGAAAGGTAGGGAATAGGTTTTGACGGTAGTTCCACGTCTCATATTGCACCAAAACTGATTCCTGATTTTACAACGATTCCATATGGACATAAACCAAAACCCCAAAGAAGGGTATGACCAAGAAAAACAAACCAAGGTCGGCCTAAGACCATGTACTTTTGTACTTATTGTAAGAGAAAAGGCCACTTTAGAGAGTTTTGCTATAGTTTGGGTTGGACTCGACGTACACATACTCCGTTACCCCACACTAGTGATCTTACTACTCTTAGAGATCAGGTTGAGTTTCTAGTCGCCATTTCTCACAGTTTGATAGAAGAATTCCAACAAATGTCGTTGCTAATAGTGGATACTTCCAACATCCCAGCTAGAACCAATAATGACAAGGACAAACACAAGGTTATCACCTCTTGCATGCCTAAGCATGATGCAAAATCCCTTATTGTTCATGTTGATCTTAAAGCTCATAATACTTCATAGTGGTATTTTGATAGTGGGTGCTCCAGGCACATGACAAGTGACATCTCATTTTTCACCTACCTTAAGGATCGTAAGGAAGGTAAAGTCACTTTTGGATATAGGAGAAAATATAGCATAGTACGATGAGGTACAGTAGAGATACCCGAGTTTCCTAAGCTAGATAATATTTTATATGTCAAAGGTTTGAAAACAAACCTTCTCAGCATTAGTCAGTTGTGTGATGCTTACTTTGCGGTAAAGTTTGAGCATAAGGAGTGTAACATTTATGATCAAGCTGGTAAACTTCTATTGCAATGGGTGAGGACATAAGATAATTGTTATGGAATTATGCTCAAGTCCTTATTTATTTGCAACAGATCCGCGATCTCTTTTATGGATTTTTGGCGTCAACGTCTAGGTCACATTAATTTAAGAGATTTGGAGCGTTTAGCAAAGAAGGACCTAGTACGTGGCTTGCCATCATTTGGAAAGCCAACTTTTACAGTTTGTGGACCCTGTTAGCTGGGACAACAAATCCGTAGTCCCCACCGAAAGTTGAATTCCATTACCACTACACGCATGCTTGAGTTGATTCACATGGATCTTATGGGTACTACTCGCACTAAGAGTTTGGGTGGTAATAGGTATATCCTCGTGATGGTTGATGATTTCTCTCATTATTCTATAGTAGGTTTACTGAGAGAAAAATTCGATACTGTAAAGTTTCTTATGATCAAGTGTCGTGTCCTGCAAAATCAATACGGGGTCACTATAAATAGAATGCATAGTGACAACGACAGTGAATTTAAGTAAGTAAAAGTGGATACTTACTATGATAGCCTTGGAATCAAACATGAGTTTTCGATTGTGAAAACTCCTCAGCAAAAGGGGATTGTTGAGAGGAAGAATATAATGATTCAAGAGATGGCTAGATCCATGCTTCTCGGTCGAAGAGTGCCTAGGAAGTTTTGGGCATAGGTGGTGTCTACCACGTGTCAAACGGTAAATAGGGTATATCTTCATCCACACACATTTCAGTCGCCATATGTGTTGTGGACAGGTAAGAAGCCCAACCTTTCGTATTTTTGAGTCTTTGGGAGTAAGTGATACATTCTTAGGGATGGAGAGTAATTAGGAAAGTTTGACTTCCAGAGTGACGAGGGAATTCTGCGAGAATACTTATCGACAAGTAGAGCATACCAAATTTTTAACCTGAGTAGCTCTAACGTTGTGGAGTCAATAAACGTCACTGTGCAAGATGATGAATCGTCGACGTTTGTTGATCCTAGTCAATAAACGGATTTTGTGAGGATGACTCACTTCCATGTGATGATCCCATTGTCCCTCACACACCCAGTGTGGACGCTAATCCTGATTTAGGGGACACACCTGCTTGGTTTGCAAGATTCATGATCCTTCTAGCATTCTAGGAGATCTTACTTTAGGGGTCAAGACTCATGCTCAGCTAGAGAACGTGGTTAGCCTGTTGTGCTACACGTCCAAAGTCGAGCCTAAGAATATCATAAAAGCACTCAAAGATGAACATTGGATATCTATTATGCAGGTTGAGTTGCTTCAGTTTAGAAATAATGATGTCTGGAAACTTATCCCGTGACCTAGTGAGAAGAATGTGATTGGTACCAAGTGGATATATAAGAATAAGATGGATGAAAATGGTACCATTATACGCAATAAGGCAAAGTTGGTCGCTCAAGGATACACACAGATTGAGGGTGTAGACTTTGAGGAGATTTTTTCTTTTCTTGCGAGGCTTGAGCCCGTCAGTTTACTACTCAACATCGCATGTCATCTGCGCTTCAAGTTATATCAGATGGATGTCAAGAGTGACTTTCTAAATGGCACGAGAGGAGGTTTATGTGGAACAACCAAAAGAGTTTGAAGACCCTAAGCACACTAAACACGTATATTATCTGAGAAAAGCCCTGTATGATTTGAAGAAAGCACTCGGTGCTTGGTACGAGAGGCTTACTTCCTATGTCTTAGCTCATGGCTTCAGGAGAGGGGGAGTAGATACGATGTTGTTTGTTAAGAGAGGAAGATGTGATATTTTGGATGCCTAGGTTTATGTGGACGGCATAGTATTTGGATCTACATGTTCGTGGCTTCAGGAGAGGGGAAGTAGATAAGACCTTGTTTATAAGGAAAGGAAAATGTGCTAATTTAGATGCCCAGGTTTATGTGGATGGCATAGTATTTGGATCCACATGCTCCCGCCATGCTCATGACATTGAGGAGGAGATGAAGAGTGAGTTTGAGATGAGCCTAGTCAGTGAGCTTACATTTTTCCTTAGTTTCTAGCTTCGTCAACTAGAGGATGAGACATTCATCTCTCAATCCAAGTATGTAAGAGATCTTGTGAAGAAATTTGGTTTTGACTCAGCTAAGCATGAGCGTACCCTGATGAGTACCTTAACTAATCTTAGCAAGGACACTTCAAGAAAGGACGTAGAAAAAAACCTTATATCAGAGTATGATAGATAGTTTTCTCTACTTGACTACCAGTCGACCTGACATAGCCTTTAGTGTTAGAGTCTGTGCGCGATATTAGTCGTCGTCGAAAGAGTGGCACTTACTCGCTCTTAAACGTATTATTAAACACGTGAGTGGGACTCTCGCATAAGTCATTTGATATTCCTTTGATACCGATGACCGTTTATTCGTCTACTCGGATGTCGATTGGGCTGGGGATGTAGATGGATGTAGGATAACTTTTTGTGGGTGTTTCAATTTTGGTTTTTCTCTTATCTCTTGGTTGAGCAAGATGCAAACCTTCATCTCTTTGTTCATTACGGAGGCTGAGTACATAGCTATCGGGAGTTATTGCATGTAACTTTTATGGATGAAGCAGATAATGGAGGATTATGGGATTTCATAGGACACCATGACTATTTCCTATGATAACACGAGTGCGATACACGTATCTCGTAATTCAGTCCAGCATTTGCGCACAAATCACATTAGGATATGCGAGAACTTTATCCGAGAGTTAGTAGAAGAGAAAGTTGTGTCCTTGAGTTTTATGTCCATTGACCTCCAGTTAGCCGATGTTTTCATGAAACCTTTAGATTCCCTTAGATTCGAGAGTCTCAGGAATTCTTTAGGAATCTGAACAGTTGACTGAGGGGGTGGTTATTGTGCTTAGTATAGGATACATTTGTTACGCTCATATCATATTGTTCCTATTTATACACTTTATCATTTGTACCAATTTTGTGTATTTTTTTCTCATATTTTTTAGAAAAATACAAAAAGAGTTTCTATTTTTTGATTAAAAATTGAAAAGGCCAAAAAGATTTTATTTTTGATAATCTATTTTGAAAAAGACAAATAGATTTTGCTTTATACATTTATTTAAAAACAAAAAAAGATTTTTATATTTCTTTTTACATCTTTTGTGGATGAACATTTGGGATGACCAAAGTCACACCATCATTTTCGTATTCCACGTGACTTTTTGATAGTGATTTGAGGCACTACATCATTTCATCCATGTTCTTTATAATGTTTGGAGTCTTTTCGATGTGATTAGTGATATCTTTATACATGTTTGGATCCTTATATCCCTTAATGAACACATGCACGAATTTATGTGATTATTTTACTTGTCTATCACATGTTGGTCAAAGTGCTTTCATCTCAATCCTACCCTTAAAATGAACCAAATGCGATAAAACTTGACAATGAAAGCAGTGAATGTAAGAACCGTTGCCCTTGAGAAATTTATTAAATGTGAAAAATGATGAATATACACGGGAAAGGGCTACGAAAGGCACATTTTTCCTTTCCGAGAAAGCCACCGTTTAAGACTGGCCGAAAAAGTGTGGCATTGTAAAAAGTAGCCAAGGCCCCACGAGTTTAAAAAGAGACAAAAAGGTGTGGCATTAAAAAAAGTAGTCAAGACCAAACTAGTTTAGTTTATATGATCATTCAAAAGAAAAGACTAGAATAGAAAAATATGATCATTATTATTTATGAGGGAGTTTAGTTGAAAATCAATAGGTTTGCACGTCCTGATAAAGTCATGAAAAATCATTACATAGTTTTAGACTTTATTGGTGTGGAAATCATTTTAGACTTTAATTTATTGATTCGATTGAGTCGATGTCATTTACATTCAACATTTTTACACCTAAGGACGATTTTGAAATCATTCGTTAGGAATGTCCAAAATTTATCGTGGACATATGTTATGATTGTTTGCATTGATTTTCCAATCGAATTTGATCACACCCCTTTATTTACGCTATCATCGACTTGGTTATCTTAGTGTTCTTTCATGGTTTGATTCTTTGTTGTATATTTTTTTTGTAAAAGAAAAATTGAAAAATTAAAAAAGAGAAGTTTATTAACTTTTGACACTCTCTGTATGCATTGCTATGTTTCTTCTTATTTGTCTACTTGGGGACATCATAAAAATAGGGAGCACGAATTATGGGGGAGTAGATTTTTGTTTGATTTAATGATTTGATTATGCGTAATTGATATTGTGTCTTTTGGCTTATCATTATATTTCAAACTGTTGCGCATCACGGGTATTTGTTTCTTATCTCATGTGCGTAGGTACAAATTAAGGATCATTATTTTGCACACCCTAATGATGACAAAGAAACGATGGAGAATTGAACATTTGAAGATGCTGACAATTTTGAAGACATGTGCTTTGATATTTCCATTTGTGAATTTTTGGGGATATTAGAATGTATGTCTTAGACTTTTTTTAGAATGAATAATTTGGATTTTTTATGAATGAACTGGCATAGAAATGGGGGGAGATTTGTAAGGACATGATTTTAAAAATGTCCGTCTAAAATCTAGGAATTTCTGAGTTGTCCTAGATCATAGTTAATATTTCGTATACCGATACATTTGGCACATCTTCACACATTCAACCTTGACGTCCATCATCTGAATCTGTAGTATCACACATCACTAACATGCACCCATCATTGTCAACATGCACCCATCATCATTCAATATGCGTCATGCATCTTCAACTGGTTTCCACTAACTCCACTACGTTAAAGGTATAATGTTTAACTGTAAAATTATTTTTGAAGACCTGTAGGCGAGCCTTTCTAAAATAATATTTTTCGCTCCTGTCGTTTAAATGAAATATCAATGTCATTCAATGACATTGATAAGTCATTTAAATGACTGCTTCTAACAACATGCAATGTCATTTGAAGGGTCGCGCAAAGGGTCATTTCTTTGGTGCTTCAAACGACCACATACTGTTTTACTTTTTTATGGTCGTTTCTTTGGTTGTTAGTAACGATATCTAATGTCATTCAAACGACATAAAAATATCGTTCGAATGACATGCACTGCCTGAATTTTTTATTCAGCCTATAAATACCTACTACGAAATCAATTTTTGCAAGTCTTTTAAAAACTCCGTCTCTGCCTATTTGATGCACTTTAAGACTTCATCTTTTAGGCTTTAAAACCCTTTTTAATTCACTCAAACATCCCAAATCATCGATGTGAATCATTCTTAAACCTTTTTATTCATATTACTCATTCGGAGTAAAACTTGTGGAGAAGAAGGTTGTCTCCATTGCTGACCATTGGAGCACTTGCGGGATCTCTTGCTAAAGTCTTCGAACCGACACCTAAGGGTATTCATCATCATAAACGTATATTTCTTCTATGTACTTGTAAGTTGGAAATTTACAGTTAATAAAGTAATGAAGAGGTTTTGCCTCTGCTAGGGATTTTTCCTCAAATATGTCTTGTGAATGTTTTGTTTTGCATGCTAGATAATTCATATTGCTTTCAGTCACAATTAGATCCATGTTTTATGTTTTTAAATAAAATTGACGATAAAACCGGGTTTAGTTTAATAAGTTTGGACATGGAATGCAAGCGCACTCTCATAGTAACTTTTTTTTACTATTATTTCCTAAACAAATTGTAAGCCTTCATTAAAAAACTTTTTTTCTTATAATTTTTTCCCTTTCTAAATATAGTTTTTTTATTGTTTTTTTCTCAAAATACTATATATTATAAATTTTTGTGTTAATTGCCACTTTTTTAATTAAATTTTACATTTCTATGTGTTGAAGAAAAAAAATTAAATTATTGCGTTAAAAGACGATAAATAAAAAATGTTGTTAGAAAAAAATATTAAAAAAACTATACTATTTTCTCAAGAAAATAGTAAAACCTTTTTCAAATAAACTGTTTTCATTTTTAAGTACTTTTTGAGTAAAGGTTAAATAAAAATGTCTTTTTATATATATATAAAGGCTTCAAATTATTTTGGTTTGTTTTCATGTAAAATTTAAATGCTACATATCATTTTAATTTCTTAGTTTTTTGTTCCACATTAAATGAAGTGAGAGACACCACTTAAAAAGGAAAGAAGGGGAGAATTGTGACGTTATCAATTCTTGATGTCTTTGAAGCCATAAAAAACAATTCCTATGTTTTGGTGGTGTTAGTAGGGTGGTGTGTTGGGAAGTATAATGTATTTTGGGGTGGTTTAATTATGGTGCTTTTAGATGGGACAATAGAGAGAGTGATGTGGGTGATGATGATGAGTGATGTGGGAAAAGAGAAAAGATTAAAATTTTATTGAGTTTTGAAAGTTAAGGTGGGTGGAGTGTCTGAGTGCATATAGGGTGTATGGTATAAGTGTGAGGTGAGGGGGTTATTTTAGTGTATGGGAATAGAAGGTGTGGGTGTGTATTTTATTTTATATATATATATATATATATATATATATATATATATATACAGAAAAGGTGGGAGAACAATAATTTTTCTATTCGGCTTCAGCTTGAAGAAGAAGTTGTTTTGCTAAATCTTTGAGATGCGGGGACTTTTTTGACTTGGCTAATGTTGTATCCATAGAACTTTGATTGGATTAATTAACTGCTTGGACCGGAATTGGATTCATGACTGGTTAGCAAGGAAACTCCATTTGGAAAGCATTACTAATCCTTTGTTGAATGAAAGAGTCCCACCAGTCATGTAAGGACTCTTTATGGTGCAGGCTACGGTACATATATTTTTTATAAAATAGTAAAAAATTGATTTTTTAATAAAACTTCATAGATATGATCTACACGATGAGAAGATCATCTCCAATTTTTTTCCTAAAAAAAATCCTTAAGATGAGATGAAATGCAAAAAAATGGTATAAATTTGCATTTTCGACCGTTGAAAATTTGTCGATCATCTCACCAACTTTTTGATTGAATTTTTTTATGAAACTTCATGGATATGATCTTGACAGTAAGAAGATCATATCCATGACATTTCATTAAAAAATTCATTCAATCAAGTGGCTAGCGCAGACCCAAAATTTCAACTATTGAAAATGCATATTTATACCATTTGTTACATATCATCTCTTCTCAATGATTTTTTTATTGAATTAATTGATGAAAAAAATTGGAGATGATCTTCTCACCGTGGAGATCATATCCATGAAGTTTCATAAAAAAAATTATTTTTTTGCTATTTAAAAAAATAGTGTGTACCAGGGTTTACACCATAAGGAGTCCTTACAGGAAACTCTCTCTCTCTCTATATATATATATATATATATATATATATATATATATATATATGACACATACAAAATAAAATAAAATAATTAAAAATCAAGACACGTGCATACATAAAATACAAAAGACTGAAATACAAAAATTAAAATATAGAACAAATAACACTTAAAAAATAAAATAAAGAAAATATTAATGACACTCACATATATATGTAAACGACACGTGCACATAATATTATATTTATATAAAATAATAAAATAATAAAATACACGAAGTAAAAAATAAAGATACTAAAGAAATAAAATAAAATGATATAAATATATATTAAAAATAATGACGATAATACAAAGCGCGCGCGCGCACACACACACACACACACACACACACACACACTCTAGGCAATATTTGGAACGGGGCTCAAGATGGTCTAGGCTTAAGTTTCGGATTGGGTATTTGGTAAGGGACTGAGTTTAGGCTCATTTAACTGTATCCATCCCACATTTGCATTGAGATAGCGCTTTTAAGGCCGCAAATGCAAGCAAACCTACAAAAAAATAAATATCAACATAAGTCCATTTTTTAGAATTAACAATTAAAATGCGTCTATTTGGGGTATGATTTTACACTTTTTGATGCTTATCAATTTATTTATTAATTATTATTATTATTTAAAAAATCGAATGTAAAAATTATAATGACTATTATAAACAGTGCTTCCCTACCAAAATAAAAAAAATGCAAATAAGCAATCATAAATCACAAAAGCATGTCATACCTAACTCGCGTGCAATAGTGCAAAATTTATCCTCTTCTAAAGGTTTTGTAAAGATGTCCAGTAATTGATGTTTGGTGCTCACAAATTCAAGTTTAACATTGTCTTTTTGCACATGATATCTAACAAAATGATATTTAATTTCAATGTGCTTTGTTTTAAAGTGTTGTATAGAATTTTTAGTCAGCCAATCACACTAATATTATCACACTTTATAGGAATATCGTAAAATGAGATTTTAAAATCTTCTAATTATTTTTTCATGTAACGTGTTTGTCCACAACAACTTCCGACCACAATATACATGACTTCGACTATGGACAAAGCTGCTGAAGAAACAAAATAAAGAAACTAGAGAGTGTCCAACAAAATGATAAATACTACCAATACTTTTTTTAATCAATTTTGCATCCGATGAAGTTGGCATCCGAGTAACTAATTAAATTAAATGAAGTAAATCTTGGATACCACAATCGTAAGTCAATAGTGCAAATAAGATATCGAAAACTATTTTTAATGACACGTAAATGAGATTCTTTTAGATTTGATTAAAAATGAGCATATAAACAAACACTGAACACAATATACTACCTACTAGTCGTAAAAAAAATAGACCACCAATCATTCAACAATATGGAACTGGGTGCTAAACATCAATTCCTAGTGATAAACAATAGTCACAAAAAACTCGAGAAGTAAATTTTCATGCATTATCTTAGAAAATGAACTTAATGTGTTGATAAGAAATATGTGATCCAAGTTTAATGATTTAAGAAACTAATTTAGTAAAAGCCTAATTTCAAGTGGATAGTAAACAAACATTTGACAAATGAGCAAATGCATTAATTAAAACTGTAAAATATTTAAAAGATTCACTAAAAGGATGGATGAGTCCACAAGTATCTCCCTGAATCCATTTTTAGAAAGATGGTAAATTAGAGGATATTTTAAGAAATGGCAGCATTGTGAATATTTTTCCTTGAGTACAAGGGGTGGAAATATTATCACTAGGTAAGGTAAGATTTCGCTTTGATAAGGACTAAACATTCGAGTTATTATTGATATTACGTGACATGTTGGATCCATGATGAACCAAACGATTGTGCCATAATATCAATGTATTAGGATTATTGAGCTTCCGACTCATGTCAAAATTTGATTCTACAATAGTAAGTGTTGTATGGTATAACCCTATGGATAGTGAAGGGAGTTTTTATAATGTGAGCTTCTGACTAATAACACTAAAAGTAACACAAAGGAACTTTGTGTCACCTTCATTACTTGTTTCCATATACTACGTGTTAATTCAAAAACTTTCTTATGGAATTGCTCAAGTATATTGCACTTTATATAAATATATGGGTAGTATTAGGCAGCACTATGTGGGTTCTTCCGGAGATGTCAATGATTTTAGCATGATCAACTATTACTGAAATACTTATCGTAATATATACCAAGTATGAGAAAACCGTTTGATTTTCAAAATAGTTACTACCAAATAAGTATCATCACTTGTTTTCATTTTTGTATACATACCTACAAGATGAGTAAAATAATTGAAACTTAATTCACCAACTAGACAAGCATTGTAAAGATAAATGCAAAAATATACCATTTATTAAAATAAAAATATAAATATGTTTTAGTCATAATGCAAAAACCACTACTATAGTAACAATAAATATTAATAACAAAAGGAAACATAATTATTTGGGTCTTCATGCTCGTATTGGGGTGTGCGCAAATCATTTAATTAAATGTCTTATTATCAATAGGATTTCCATCCTCATAAAATTCATCGACATAATGTTTGTCTCTGTCACCCAGCGTTTTTCAGAACCTTCCATAATATTTATCCCCACTACCTTTTTTATGAGGTCTGATAATTTACCACCATTTTATTGTATGAACAATAAGTATGTTACCAATTCCCACTATGGACATATCTATGACAAATGTCTTTGGAATTTGGTAGAGTTGCCTTATGGTTCTTGTTATCATTGTTGCGATTATTCCACTTCGAGTGGGGCTTGAAGTTTTTATTTCTTCATGGGCCATAATTAAAATGGCCACCTCTTTCAATATTTCCACAGTCTCGTCGCATGTAGACTTGACCTTTTTGATTATTTTAAGAAGGGTTAACTAACTTCTAGGAGTGATGCATACACATTTGGTCAAGATGTATAATTCTTCATTAATAAATCATTATTATTCTCATCGATTAGGAGACAAAAGATTAACTCTAAGTATGTTTTGAATCTCCACTCTCGATATTGCTGCTATAAAAGCATATTTGAGGCATGAAAGTGGAAAATGTTTTCTCTAACTTATCTTCATCCTTCATTTTTCCTCCATATAACTTAATCTTTGAGAATTTTGAACATGACAGAAGTGTATTTAAACATTGTTTTTAAATCCTAAAATCCCAGGTTAATCCACTTATGGCTTGCACATGGAAGTTTTCCTGACATTTTGTGTTCATAACGCTCCATCCGGAAGTTCCATAATTCCAAAAGATCTTTAATAGTCAAGTAGTAAACTTTTAAATCATTGTATAAGTTATGACTCAAAAATATGAAAGCCTTAGATTTATTTTTTTAGGACATAGTTATTGATGCAAAAAATTATCCACCTACATGGACCAATCAGAAGTAAACACGTGCCCTCCTACATGGCCAAATCCTAGTCAGCAGAAAGTAAATTTGCCGACCAATGCATAGAATGCCGGCCGACACAAGGAATTCGACCAACACAAAGGAGGCTGACCAATAAGACAACAAAGTGTCATCATACCAAGCGAAACACGTGGTTTGTACAACCAATCGCCACATTTATTATTTAAGGATGTAAATGCTTAATTATATAAAAGAATTCCATCCCTTGACATTCCAACCCTTGACCTCTGGGTCACTATAAATACATTGTATCCCTTTCATCAAGGGTAGGGTCAACTCGATTCTGGGATATTCTTATCTACAAGAGTCCCTAACTTTATGTAACCAAAAAGATCAATAAAATAACAGTGGACGCAGGCTTTCTTACATATCTAGACCATTTTAAAAACCTCTCTCTTTATTTACCGTTACATATTTTATCTGTGATTAGAAAATTAGATCCAGTCCAGTTTTTTACATCAACAAATTGGTGTCATTTGTGGGAACGAGTTTCTAATTTCGTTTCTCACTCTTATATACTCTTGTTCGAAGCACGATGACTGACCCTGAGTCTAGTCTCAGAAATGAAGGTAATCTACCTATTCCGTCTGCTCCACCCATAGTAACATACCTAACTAGAATCCTGACTCGTATTTCGAAAGGACAAAAAGCCATGTCGTAAACGGTGAGGCAATTAGCTCAATCACTACAAGTGGCTCCCTCATCCAGAAGAGAAATGACGCCTCTACATCCAAGATCCATCAGATATAGTTATTCTAGATCTTCACAAGACACATCTTATCATCCAGGAGAGAATTCATTTCTCAGGTCCACAGAACCCTATGAAATCCATTCTTTTTCTCCTGAAAGGCCAAGTGTCTTGGAAAGGCTAAGCATATTTTCGCCCTTTGATCGTTTAGGACCTCGAGCAAATAAAAATTCTCCTAGGGTGTTATCCAGGAATACTCAACATCCAGCCGACAAATGTGAGGCCTCAGTCAGATCAAGATCAAGCGTCCGACGATCTATACGTGCCGAGCAGACCTCTCAAGAAGAGAGTTCAGCATAGATACATGGTCGAAGCAGTCGAGCTATTTTTCATAAATTTGAGGCAGGTAATCCATCGTGTAAAGGATCGATTCAGAGGTTGGAAGATCGATTGGGTGAAAAGACAAAAGTAAAGAATCCTTTACAACGGAGTTTTATTAAAGGATCCCCTTTTATTTAGGCAATTGTGTATTTTCCTAGTCCATCAAAATTTAAAGCTCCTGTGGTCACTCCTAAATATGATGGTAAGGCTGATCTAATTATCCATATCGAGAAATATCAAGTTGTAACTGATATTTATTCAGTCCCTGATGAAATAAGGTACATAGCTTCAAGTACCATTACAAGTTCAACCATATATGGTATAATAACTTTCCCCGAGGACAAATTGCCACCTTCAATCAGCTTGCTGAGATATTCATTAGCATCTTCTGTTTTAGAGCTAGACCGGTAAAAAGAGTAGCTCATCTTCTAAGTTTAAGGCAATAAGTCGGGGAAAGTACCAGGGAATACATCACACGCTTTAATAATGAAAAGTTGGAGGTGATTGATTATGAAGAAAAATAGCCATCATTGCTCTTATAGCCATCATTGCTCTTATGAGTGGCATGCTTTCCAAGAAACTATATTATACTTTGGCTAAGCATCCTCCTAAAATTATGGCTGAACTCATAGCAAAGGCATCAAAAATAAATAATGTCGAGGAGGCTGTGGCCGCAAAACAAAGTCCAGCCACGAAGCTTGATACAAAGCCTGATAAGAAGAAGCAAAAGGAATAGAAGGAGAGGAGGCCGAAGAAAGTAGACAAGCTTAAAAAGTATGGAAACTACACTCCATTGAGTGTTAAAATTCACCATATCCTAGAAGAAATCAAGTACAGTGAGTATTTGCGATGGCCTGAGAAGTTAAGGGCGACTCTTAACAAGAGGGATAGATCCAAATATTATGAATTCTATAAGGATCATGATCATACAATGAATAAGTGTATCACTTTGCAAAATGAGATGGAATCCCTCATCCGTTGAGGAAAAATCAATAAATTTATTGATTGATGCAATGGCAAAGAACCTAGAAGAAGGTTAAATTATCCATGTAAGCCTAGAGGTGACAGGAAGAGAAATCATGAAGACGATTATAATGATGATCCAAGCCTGTCAAAGAAGCCCAAATAACCAGAACGTGAGGTAGCTATGATCCATTTTGGTTTATTTGATTGTTATATGGCAATGAATGAGGAGATGATCACACTACTGAAAGGAAAGATTATTTGAATGAAGCCCAGGCTTTCTCCTATATCTATAGGATTAATCTGAATGAAGATGATCATCCAAGTAAGGTTAACAAGGATAAATTGGTGATTGACTTATCTAAAAATGATCTCTCTGTGGTACTTTATCCCCATGATGACATAATTATTGTCAAATTCACAATCCAGGATATTATCATCACCAGAGTTTTGATTGATAATAGGAGTTATGCCGATATTATATTTCATCCTTTCTTTCAGAGTTTGGACTTGAAGCTCATCCATTTAGAACCCTATCATAGGCCATTAATAGGTTTTTCTGGTGAAAAAGTCTACCCTTTGGGAACAATCAAGCTAGAAATATTAAACAACACTTGGCCAGTAAGTCGCACAGAGAAAATATGTTTTTTTTATGATAAGAACGTTCAATATGCCTATAATGTGATCCTCAACAGGGTATAATTGAAGAAGTTTGAAGTCGTACCATCAACAGTCCATCAATACTTAAAGTTTCTAACTTATTTTGGGGTACGTGCTGTGAAAGGCGACCAAAAGGTGGCTAGTGCGTGTTACTACTCAACAGCCAAACAAGAAGATCTGATTGCATTGAAGAAGAAGAAGACTACAACTTACCAGGTGGATACTACTGAGCCTAATAGTGAATTTGAGTTTGAAACCTTAGATCCACAAGATGAAATAGAGTTGGTCAAATCGACTCAACACTGGATCCCGTCCTTAAATAGGAGTTGATTATGTTTTTAAGGCAACGGAGACATGTATTTTCTTGGAGCCATGAGTATATGCCTGGGATTGATCCTAATTTCCTCTGTCATAAGCTCAACGTTTGTAAGGACACCAAGCCGATCAAGTAGAGACTTCGAGTTTTCAGTCCTGAAAAGAGTCAAGTTATCCAAGAGGAAGTAGAGAAGCTTTAAAAAGTTTGGTTTATTGAAGATGTTAAGTATCTAGATTGGTTGGCCAATGTTGTAATGGTAAAAAAGAAGAATGATAAATGGAGGATGTGTGTAGATTTCACTTATTTAAATAAGGCGTGCCCAAAAGACCATTTTTCCTTGCCTATAATTGATCAACCGGTGGATGCTATGTCTGGGAATGAACTTTTAAGATTTATGGATGACTATTCTGGTTATAACCAGAAAAAAATAAAACCTAAAGACAGGGAAAGTACAACCTTCGTTACCCCCCGAGGAACTTATTGCTATAATATAATACCTTTTGATCTAAAAAATGCAGGTGCAATGTATCAAAGTCTGGTGAACAAGGTCTTTGGAGAACAAATAGGCAAAAATATGGAGGTTTATGTGGATGATATGTTGATGAAGAGAAAAAAGCTTCAGATCATATCGTTGACGTCAGTCAGACTTTTGATCAGTTATAAAAGCATCAGATGAAGTTAAATCCGACCAAGTGTTTATTTGGAGTACAAGAAGGGATATTCCTCGACTTCATAGTTAATCAAAGGGGAATTGAGGCTAATCTAGCAATGATAAAAGATTTGATCGAAATGCAGTCGACGAACAAGAAAAAAGATGCACAGAGGCTTACTGGAAGAGTGGTAGCCTTAAACAAATTTGCTTCCCAAGCAAAAAATAGGTTCTTGTCATTTTTCAAAATGTTAAGAAAAACTTTTAAGTGGAATGTAAAATGTGAATAAGCGTTCCAGGAGTTAAAGAAGTACTTGGGATCACCACCATAGCTCTCCCGTCCAGTTTTGGGAGAGAAAGTATACTTGTATTTTGTTGTTTCTGAGTTAAAGTGAGTTTCGCATTGGTCAAACAGGATAATGGAATCCAAAAACTAGTCTACTATACCAGTAAAGTGATCAGAGGAGCTAAAATTAGGTACCCACATTTAGAAAAATTATCCCTGACACTTATTAAGGCTTCAAGACAAATGAAACCTTATTTCCAAGTGCACACCATAGTTGTGTATACTGATTTGCCTCTTTGTCAAGCTCTTTACAAACATAAAAAATCAGGAAGATTGACGTACTGGGCAGTAGAATTGGGAGAGTATGACAATGTCTATGAACCAAGGTCTTCATTGAAAGGCCAAACTTTGGCAGATTTCATTACTGAATTTACTTATCCATAGGTTCCCGACCAACATAGCTTGCCCACCAATAAGACTTCGAAAGAAGATAGCTCACCTCAAAAGAAAGTCGAAGTAGTTTTCAACCAACCTGAGTCATCCAGAATTTAGGAAATAACCCAGAAATATACAGAAGAGAGTAGGAAGATATTCCAGCATGGATCATTAATAGCAAAAAACTTCAACAATGATGTTTCTTTATGGAATTTGTATGCGGACGAATCTTCATGTGCTACTAACAGTGGAGTAAGTATAAGACTTAATACTCCTGATAATATTGATATTGAGTATGCTCTCAGGATTCATTTTTAATCATCAAACAACGAGGCAGAATACAAAGCCTTAATAGTTGGGCTAAATTTATTTCATTCATTATGCGTCGAGCCAGTAGTGGCGTATAATGAAACACAATTGGTTGTTAACCAAGTGTTGAATTTGTATGGAGCCAAAGGAGAATTAATGACCAGGTATCTTTCCAAGGCCATAGAAGTCATTGCTAAATTTCCAACTGTCCAAATGAATAGGATCCCAAGAATAGAGAATGCTCAAGCTGATGTAGTTTCTCGGCTAGCATCAACAAGAAGAATTAATCTTCAAAGAACAATCCTAATCGAGCTCCTGGCTAATCAAAGTATTGATGAAGACCTAATGGTTAGTTTCATCACTATAGATCTGGGACCTTCCTGGATGGATCCTATCAAAGCTTATATTGAAGATGGAAACCTACCATCCGATCCTAAAGTGGCGAAGAATCTTTGATATAAAGCAACGAGGTATGTGTTGGACAAAGAAATTTTATACAAAAAGGGTATTGATGATCTCCATGCAGCAGTGTGCTCATCCAATGGAGGTGGAAGATTTGATCAAAGAAGTGTATGAAGGATCTTGTGGATCACATTCAGCTGGAAGATCATTGCTCTAACACATCAACACTCAGGGATATTATTGGCCGACCATGAGGGCCGATTGTACAGCCTTTCCAAGAAAGTGTCATATGTGCTAGAGATTATCTATCATCCATAGAACACCTAATGTTGATTTAACGCCAATAATGTCACCTTAGTTGTTTGCTATATGGGGAATTGACTTAGTCGGCCCACTACCAACCACCAAAGGCAGGTTCAAATACTTTGCTGTTATTGTGGATTACTTCACCAAATGAGTGAAAGCAGAGCCATTGATTGATATGCCTTATGAGAAAGTGTATAAGTTCATGTAGAAGAATATCATTTGGGTTCATTGTCAATCAACATATGGTAAACTCCTCGTGATATGCGTTCATCACATATGGTAAACTCCTCATTGATTGATATGCGTTCATCACAGATCATGGCACCCAATTTGACAATGAGGAGCTTGAAGCATATTATGCCCAGTTCAAAATCCAAAAGATGCATTCAGCACCAGGCCATCCTCAAAGTAATGGTCAAAGAGAAGTGGTAAAAAAAACTTTTCTTAATGGATTGAAAAAGAGACTTGATGCTGCCAAGGGAAACTAGATTAACGAGATACACTCTATTCTTTAGTCTTACAGAACAATGCTGAGAACAATAACTAGAGAAACACCATGCATGCTTGCGTTTGGGACTGAAGCAATGGTACCAGCCGAGATCGACCTATCTACTCACATGGTACTGAACTTTAATTCCCTAGTTAGTGACTGTAAGGACATATTTTCATATGTCCGTTATTAATTCGTTATGTCATATACCGATGCACCATCGAAAAACATTCAAGAGCAATCTACATCAAAGACGGATCCGAATTACTCAAGTTCTTCATCATTCAAGACTCCGCGAAGTTTACTTTGGTAAGGTTATGTTTTAAATACCTTTACTTTTCACTTAGAGATTTTGGGAGATTTTTACAAAATATTTTCTAAGTGTTGGAGCGGACTTTTTCGTTAAATATTGAGAATGAGTATTTTTTCTAAGTTTTGAAGTGGACCTCGATTTTGACGCTCAGGTCGTTCGCGCTAGATCATCATCTCGTTCGAACGAGATTGGAAGTCGCGCGATGTCATTTCAATGACATGCGTACTTCGTTCGAGCGACATATGCTTCTCGTTCGAATGAGATCGAATTTCGAGGCGGTGCATTTTTGTATAAATACTCATTAAATGGTAATGTTTTTATTAAGAAGTCCATACGTTTTCCAGAACAGAAACACTGCCAAAGAAGTAATCTTTAGGTTTCTTCCTTTAGGGGTTTAATCCCTTTTTGATTTACAATTCACAAAACTCCCATCTTGCTTTAGTGAATTATTTTGGTGTTCAAGAATACATCTTTGCCTTTGTTCATCTTTTGTGGAGTGTGTCTCTACACCGTATGACTGCGTGTCATTGAGGATCTTGCTACGTGAAGATTCTTTGTTGAAAATAAGACTGCGAGTCCTTGGAGGGTGCTGTGGGTATTCTCTTGCTGAGTTCAAGACTGCGTGTCTTTGTGGGTTGGCTGCGCGTTGATCCATTGCAGATTTCTCTATGTAATTGTAAGTTGCGATTTATAGATTCATAGTGAAATAAAGGTTTTACCCGAAAGGGGTTTTTCTTGAAATCCGTGTCTCAGCATATTCGTTGTGTCGCATGCGGTATTTGTTTATGGTTTGACACATGCACCATAGATGGATGTTTAGGGGATGAATTAATAGACTCTAATTAAATAAGTGAGACAACGTAGAAAGTTGTGAATTAATCAATTATCACACTCTCACGTTTATTTCAAATTGGTATCAGAGCAGGTTACGCTAATTTATCGCGTATTCCTATTTTTCGCAAAATCGTGTGATATTGATTTTTTTTTGAAATATCAGTTTTGTGAAAAATCGCATTTTTTCTATGGAGCACTTCTATAATAAGATGCCTATTTTTTACGGGTCTAATTATGCCTATTGGAAAGCTCGCATGAAATCAGGTTTAAAAGCCATTGACGAGCGTGTTTAATACCTTTGCGAAAATGGGTGGACTCCTCCCATGGTCACCGTTGATAATATCACCTCTTTAAAACCCGTGTCAGCCTCGACTGAAGATGATCATAAAATGTCTAAATATAATTCATGTGGTTTGAGTGCTATTTCTGGAGCTATCACTCTTGATGAGTTTCGTCGAATTATGACGTGCACCACGTCTAAAGAGGCATGAGATGTTTTAAAATTGACACATGAGGGTACGAACGCGGTTAAAGAATCTAAGTTACAAAATTTGGCCACCCAATTTGAGACTATCACCATGTCTGAATCTGAACATTATTAACACCAGTTTTAATTTGGGTGAGGTGATTGATAACACGCGTGTCGTTAAAAAGATTTTGAGATCTCTCCCAAAACGCTTTATTCCTAAAGTCACTATTTTGAACTCTTTGGGAAATTTGAAATCACTTAAGTTGGAAGAACTTGTAGGAGATCTTCAAACCTATGAGATTGACATGTTTTCCAAAACCATTAAGGGTAAGGATAATGGCATTGATTTAAAGACTCGTTGTAAGAAAAAGAAAGAAAAAGTTTGTGAGTCCGATTCTGAGGGAGACTTTGATTTTAATGATATGGCCTTGTTTGCAAAAAAATTTAAAAAATTTCTCAACATGAACAAAAATAATTCTTCCAATAAAAAGATTTTTTTTGAGAAAAATAAAAAGAAAGGAAAGGCCAAAGAAAGCGGTGAGAGAGAAAAAGAGAATGACTCAGATGAGGAGTGTGAGGAAGATCTTGAAAACGTGACTTGTTTTTAATGTGGGGGTAAGGGACATAAGTCGTTTGAGTGTCCAACATGGATTAGAAAGAAAGGGAAGAAAGTAGCCATGCCTGCCACACTTAGTGATAGTGAGGGTGATGAGGGAGATGAGTCTGATAAAGGTTTAGCTCATGGTATGGTTATCTCTTTTTCTAGTCGTGTGTCACCCACTTCTTCTCACGAGAGTGCACACGAGAGCGATGATAGTGATTTGTGTTCTTCGAGTGAGGATGAGAGCGAGGAAGAAAGTGAGATGAAAGTGAGCTCCAAAAATCTTTTAGGGATTTGTACACCGAGACCTTGAAAACTAAGAAGTATAATCGAGATTTAGGTCGTCGGGTTTTAGATTTGGAGAGATAGAAGGAGGTTTTAAGAAAGGAGAAGTGTGATTTGACCAACAAGTTGTCTAGTCTGACGACACGTGTATCCCAACTCGAGAGTGATCTCGGGCGTGCTAGGGAGGTCACAGTCATTTTGGAGAACGCGCCTAAGAAGGTTGAAAAGGTGGTTTTTAAGGGTAAAGGTGAGACGTTAGGAATAAGTCATGACGGTGCTTCTATTTCCCAATTAGCACCCCAGCCGGTTCCCACTTTAGTGTCAAATTCACGTGAGTCTCACCCTAACCCACCTAGGCATCCCATTCCTATTAGGAAAGTGCGTCCTAGAGTTTTTAAGAGAGGTGTTCCGAGGCCTATTTATGTTTGCTCACATTGCAAAAGGAGAGGACACCGTAGGGAAATTTGCTTTAAGTTAGGGTATGTGTCTCGTTTTGCTTCTACACGTGTTTCTGATGCACATGCACCGACACATGATTCTTTACATGCTCCCGGAGACTATATGAGAGAGTTTGCACATTTAGGTGAGCAAGTTAAGTTTTTAGTCAAAACTTCACAAGAATTGATGGAGGTTTTTCATAAGTTGTGACCACCTTTGGAAAACCCCTCCGCACCTAATGATTGAGGTTTGACTTGTTTACTAGCATAGGATGATTTTCATAATGACATTGTTTGCCTATTGCTAGTATGTATAATTTTTGTATCTTTTTTGAAAAAATTTGGAAAAATAAAAAATGATTTTATTTTGATAAAAATTTTGAGAAAATCCAAAAATTATTTTTGTATTTTGTTTGCACCATTTATGGATGAAGACTTAGGATGACCTAGTCACAACATCATTCCATTTTACATGTGACTATTTGATAGTTTTTGAGATAATAGGTCAATTCATTCTTGTGCTTTATAATGTTTGGAGTCATTAAGATGTAATTAAGTGTTACTTCCTACATGTTTGACTTATGTTTCCTTTATTGCACACATGCATGGATTTGTTTGATTATTGTGCTTGTCTTATCACATGTTGGTTGGGTCTTTTCACTTCAATCATGTCCTTAAAACAAACCAAGTGCGATAAATTTTGATAAGGAAATTGTGCATAAAAGAACCGTTTTGCGAGTTTGTGTGCTTTATTTAAAAACGGGGAAGGGCTACAAAAGGTTCATTCTGCCTTTGCGAATACTAAGCCACCATTAAATTGGACCTAAAAAATGGAGGAATTTTATTATTCGGGGTCCAAAGAGGTTTAAAAGAGCCCGAAAAAATTTAAAGGCAATAAAAGGAAATTTATGTCAATTATGGGCCAATTAGGTTTTTTCACCAATTCTCCAAAGTTTGAGAATTTAGAAAGCCTCTATTCAAAATATAAATCTGAGGGTGTTTGGATGGAGAATTAAAACGGGTTTGCACGTCCTTAATAGTCTTGAAAATGCGCTAAATAGTTTTGGACGTTATTGGTGTGGAAATCACTTAACTTTGATTTGTTGATTTGTATAAGTCGATGTCATTTAAATTCAACAATTTTTTTTACACCTAAGGATACTTTTGATGTTCATTCATTAGGAGTACACATATGCATCGTGCACATATGATTGATTGCGTTGATTTACTTATCGAATGTGTTCACACCCACTCATTTCGTTTCCATGACTTGGTTGTTTGAGTTTAAATCCATGGTGTGATTTTTGTATCATATTTTTCAAAGTGGTATCTTATTTTTGTATGAAAAGTTAAAAAATTCAAAAATAGTTTGTGAAATTTGTGAGATATTCTTTGCATGCGCGTAGCTTGATCTTTGTTTGCTATGCATTTTGTCGTGACACTCCATGTTTTGATTTTTTTTTCCTGTCTATTTGGGGACATCATAAAAAGGGGGAGAAAGAATTATCAGTTATGGGGGAGTTTTTGCATTATGGTGGGAGATTTGATTATTAATGCTTTATTCTTATATCATTTCAAACTCGATGCGTCATGAATGTTTTTGCTTTATCTCATGTGTGTAATTGTACAAAATTGAAGATCACGATGTTGCACACCCCGATGAGAAAAACTTTGAGATTTGACGAAGATGATTGAAGAACAGTTTTTGAAGTCTTGCAAATTTATTATGGGAGGGTAGATTTGTATAGGCAATTTGGTATTTGATAATTCAGATTTTTTATGTATGTACCGGCATAGACATAGGGGGAGATTTGTAAGGACATATTTTCACAGGTCCATTATCAATTCGTTATGTCATATACCGATACACCGTCGAAAATCATTCAAGAGAAATCTACATCAAAGACGAATCCGAATTACTCAAGTTCTTCATCATTTAAGACTCCGCGAAGTTTACTTTGGTAAGGTTATGTTTTAAATACCTTAACTTTTCACTTAGAGATTTTGGGAGATTTTTACAAAATATTTTCTAAGTGTTGGAGAGGATTTTTTCGTCAAATATTGAGAATGAGTATTTTTTCTAAGTTTTGAAGCGGACCTCGATTTTGACGCCCAGGTCGTTCGCGCTAGATCATCATCTCGTTCGAACGAGATTGGAAGTCGCGCGATGTCATTTGAATGACATGCGTACTTCGTTCGAGCGACATATGCTTGCCGTTCGAATGAGCTCGAATATCGAGGCGGTGCATTTTTGTATAAATACTCATTAAATGGTAACATTTTCATTAAGAAGTCCATACGTTTTCCAGAACAGAAACACTGCCAAAGTAGTAATCTTTAGGATTCTTCCTTTAGGGGTTTAATCCCTTTTTTATTTACAATTCACAAAACTCCGATCTTGCTTTAGTGAATTGTTTTGGTGTTCAATAACACATCTTTGCCTTTGTTCATCTTTTGTGGAGTGCGTCTCTACACCGTATGGCTGCGTGTCATTGAGGATCTTGTTGCATGAAGATTCTTTGATGAAAATAGGACTGCGAGTCCTTGGAGGGTGCTGCGGGTATTCCCTTGCTGAGTTCAAGACTGCGTGTCTTTGTGGGTTGGTTGCGCGTTGATCCATTGCAGATTTCTCTATGTAATTGTAAGTTGCAATTTATAGATTCATAGTGTATTAAAGGTTTTACCTGAAAGGGTTTTTTTTCCTGAACTCTGTGTCTCAGCATATTTGTTGTGTCGCATGAGGTATTTGTTTATGGTTTGACACATGCACCATAGATGGATGTTTAGGAGCTGAATTAATAGACTCTAATTAAATAAGTGAGCCAACGTAGAAAGTTGCGAATTAATCAATTATCACACTCTCACATTTTTTTCAGTGACTTGATGAGGCGATTATATCTCGACATGTTGGAGGAGGTATGGGAAGATGTAGGTCTAAGAAATGTTGCCTACTAACACAGAATTTCTCGCTTTTAAAGTAAAAGGGTAAAGCCGACTAACCTGAAAGATGGTGATTATGTTCTTAAGAAAGTTATCCAGAAGAATAATAGCTTCAAGCCAACTTTCATGGCTGATATCGCATATCAACTATCATCCGATCAGGGACTACCGAATAGAGACTTTAGATGGTGAAGAATTAAAAAATCCTTGGAATGTCGAGCATCTTCGCAAGTATTATCAGAGATTTAAAGGATTTCCATGATCGTATATCTTTTGATTTTATTTTAGTATCAATAAAAAGATGATTTTAGTCTCTTCATTTTTTCGATTTTTTTCAAAGTATGGTAGTGATATACATCACCCAAAATAAAGATAACTTTTGATCTGCAGCTCCGACCAAGTCAAAACAGGATTGCAACCCTCAACATTTGGTCGGTAATAAAAAAATTAATAACCAACCAAGTCAAAATAGGATTATAATCCTCAACACTTGGTCAGCAATAATAATTCACTTCATGTATGACTTCGTAAAAACAAAAATCAAGACCAAGAGGTTGATTACTTCATGTATGATTTTGTATAAACAAGTCAATAATAAGAAGTGTAAAACTTCATATAAAACTAAAATAGTTATAAACAAGTTTTACCCAACTAAGTTAAATGCGAGAAGACATGTAAAAATTCCTAGATACTGGGATATAAACATACGTTCCTCATACACTTGGTCATCACTGATAACTATCAATATATCTAAGTGCATTAGTAGAATCAATGGCCTATCCACCGGTAACTAATAATAAATGTGAATTGATATATCTAAGTGTATTAGTAGGACCAATGACATTATAAGCACAAGTTAGCTGAATGATTAAAATAATCATAAGTTGACAAAAATAAACACATTTTATTCATACATACTGAATTACATTCAAGTGAATTACAAAATATAGGATAGTCATTCAATTGGACGTTTTCCCTCAGCTTTGGAAGATGATTGCACTTTTTCCATACTAGTAGTAGGATCATCCAACATATAAGGAGAATTAATAAAGTTAAAATTTTGAAGCATTCTTCTATTACTGCTGATCAGTGTGTTAGTCAAATGAGGAGGTCGAACTATCTCAAGTTCATTATGTAACTCATAATCCCTTAAATATTTTGATATCAAGCATTGGGGAATCGACTCAACTGGAATTCACCTGACATTAAACTCGAACGGAGGTTGTTGGCAATCTAAGAAACTAGGGTCATGCTAATACTAGAGTTTTCTATCTCGATCAACCTTCATCACAGTTAAATAATTGGTCTAACCCCATTTATAACATTCATAATGAGTTTGAGCAAGGTGGTCATCTATATGGCCCAAAGCTTCATTGTAGCCATCCATTCATACCTCTCTGGGTTGTTTCTGAAATTGGAAGGTTAATCTTTCAACTTGATATTGAAGTTTCTTCAAAACCTCATCCTTCACCTCCAACTGAGAGGATTGGTCAGCAAGGGATTTGTCTTTAGCTTCCAGTCTTGTAGACAAATAGGTAATGGTTTGACTCTTCGTCTTTAACTGGACAACTTGATTAGCTAATTTTTTTTGGTCCTAGTCTCATATACAATTGGTTGGATAGCACTTTGTCTAAAAGATGATGCGGGTTTGGATTTTGTCAATGCTTCAAGATCCTCCTTCAATTTTGCATTTTCCTCCTTTAAAAAAGAGGCACCTTTATCGGCACCAGCAGCTGAAGATTATTTTAAGGCCCCAAGTTCATCGCTTAGTCTTTCATTTTCCTTTTCCAAAAGTTTAGCAATCTCTCTGGCTTCATTAACTTCACAGTTCAATAGGAACTCTTTTTTCCTGAATGTAGAGACATATTTTTCGAATTTTTCCTTAAAACCCCAACCTTCACTCAAGGCCTTATACTTTGCTTAGTAGTTGGTACGCAAAAGATATTTTCTTTCATTATGCTCTACATGTAAATCTTCAATCATCTCAAAGTATGCAATATTACTGGCCACAACTCGATCAAGAAGAAACTTGAGATAAGTGTTTGCATCCCTTGCCTGATCAGAAGTTTATGCTTAGTAATTATGTTAATTCTTCATCAGTTAAGTCCAGGTGACCAACTTTGAATAGATTGTTACAGCACTTGAGTAGGCCGGAGTCATTGGAGGCAATTTGTTCCATCTTATCCATAAACTAAAAAGAAGAGCAACAACCTAGCAACAACAAATGACATGAGAATTAAAGGAATATTTCTTTTATTAATAAATAAGAAATGTTGCAAATACATCAGAACAAAGACAAAAAGAATATCCAAAAATGTGCAAAATACAAGAGGCAGAGCAAGTTTACACCTTCTTATTATCCTTCTCTACATCAGGGATCTCTTGCTCAACGAGAGGGATAGTTGAAATATTCCCTTGGTCGATAAGAGGGGAAGCAGAGTCAACAGCCAAGGTAGATTCCCTTAAACTAGCTTCATCTTCAATATCATCATCAAGGTTAGGTGGGGGACCTGGATCATTCCTGAGGAAGAGCTCAGAATATTCAGCAGTACCAACTTCCTTCAATGTCGTTGACCAACCTTCCTTGAATTTTTTTTCTTGGCATACCCAACTTGAGCAGAAGTAGAAGAGATATCTTTATCCAAACCCCTATTGAAGGAATCTTACCTAGCCTTTTTCCTTTTAGCCTTTTTGGTAGAAAGGTCTGTGGTCAGCTTGGCTACTTGACCTTTAACCGCCTTTGCCCCATGCTCATCTTTAGTAATAGCAGAGTTAGCTGCACCAAAACATTATCAGCCTTCTTCGAGCTTCTTTAGCAGTTTTGATTTTTTTCTTCCCAGGCCTTTTTCTCAATTTCTAGAGCCTGTTAGGGTTCTAGCAAAGACTACATCAAACCTTCAAAGGCTTCTTCTACTTCTCCCGAGGAAGAACGTAGTTGATCATCCTTTTACAGCAATTCTGTGGCCAGGGAGTGTTCCAGACTTGATCAAATTCCTAGCCAAGCTAGGACTAAAGGCTATAGTTGAGCCAGTAATAGGTGGAACCACGCTGACCAAACCCTGTAGATCGTTATTAATAACTTTTTCAACCTTCTTATCAATAGGACCCCTCATCAATCTCTTCAAAGGAGATTGATCACCCTTATTGGTTGGAGGCTTTTTGCCAACATCATTTTTCTTCTTCTGGGCAGCAGTATCAACTGGTTTCTTGGCACCAACTACAGAGTCATCTTCCAGAAGTTTGGAGATTTTTCTCTTGCCCATATTGACTGCAAGTGGAAGATTGGAGTCAAGAGAGGTGGAAGTACCAACTTCAGCAAAAATTCCAGTAGATTCACTGGCAAAAGGAAGTAGATACTAGGTCTTTCTCCTAGTCAATTATAATTAATGGAATACCAACTGTTGGTCGGTTTACAAAGGAAGTGATAGAGTTATTATATTCCATTAATGTAGAAGTTGGTCGGGGGTGATCTTCTCATGTTCTTTGGTTCAAACCCTATAAGAATTTTAGTTTTTCCAAATAAAATTCACCCCGCTTCGGGGACTTTCTCTTACGATCTTCTGCAATAAAGCAACAAGAAATAATAATTAGTACACATCACAAAAGATATTAGAAAAGAAGGGTAAAAATTGAAATAACAACCTATCCCATTCCTTGATTGAGGTCATCTGGGACCATGATAGGCTAATCCACCATCAAGTTGGGCATGTTTCCAATTCTTAACTACTAAAGCATGACTCCAATAATCTTTATTGGAGTCAGAAAAATTCAACACTAAAGCTCTATTAGCAGCTCTGGTTTTCAAATAATATGTATTTTCCCCCACAATGGATCATTTATAATATAACATTATCTCTGAAATCCCAATACGGGTCCCATAAAGTTCATTTAATATATTTACACCATTGACAATTCTCTAGGTGTTGGGAGCCACTCGTGCCGGGACAACGTCAAAATATTGGCAAAAATGAAGAAGAAAAGGAATTGGTGGAAATGAAAAACCACACTCTGATATAAACAAAGTGGAAATCCACTGACCTTCATCCAAGGATCATACATCTAAAGGGACATGAGAGACTTCTAATTCGACCCAAGATGGAATTTTATGCTCTGCCTTAAATTCCTCTAAAGACTCATCAACTATATAAACCATGGTTCAAAATATGGAAACGAGAAAAAAAAAAGAATTCTTACAAAATATTAAGGATTCAGTAAGAATTATCAAAGGAAATGAGGAATGATGGGAAACGATCACACAAAAGCTCTGAGATAACTGCTATAGCTAGAAATTTTGGGGGTAAGAAAGAACCTGGAAAATCTCCCGCCTTTTATAGGTTACCTCGAAAACAATGAACGAAATGATTAAATATACCAACGATGGACATTCTGATGGCTTCATGAATCAAAAGGTTAAAAATACCCATTTTCCCTTTGGCGGTTCGCTAAAATTCAAATTATTTGCAAAAATGTCATTTTCAAATAGTACCAGAAAATTTTACATGTGTAGGATGTCAGTTGCCGACTAAGCATCATGAAAATACTTCGAATTATTTCTAGAGTTAAATGCTCTATACTTTCACGCAAACATCAAGCGTGGAATATTGGGGTCTTCTGTTGATGCCAAAAATTATCCACCTACGTGGACCAATCAGAAGTAAACGTGTGCCCTCCTACATGGCCAAAATCCTAGTCAGCAGAAAGTAAATCTGTCGACCAATGCATGGAATGACGACCAGGACAAGGAATGTCGACCAACATAAATAAGGCCTACTAACAAGACAACGAAGCATAATCATACCAAGGGTCATACTACACGTGGTTTACACAACCAACCGTCACATTTATTATGTAAGGATGTAAATGCTTAATTATATAAAAGCATTCCAACCCTTGACCTTCAGGTCATTATAAATACATTGTATCCCTTTAATCAAGGGCATGTTCGAATGGATGTTAGTATATTCTTATCTATGAGGGTACCTAGCTTTCGGTAAGCAAAAAGATCAATAAAATAATAGTGGATGTAGACTTTCTTACATAGCAGAACCACTTTAAAAATATCTCTTTATTTACCGTTATTATTTTATATGTGATTAGAAAATTAGATCCAATCTATTTTTTTACATCAACAATAGTATTGTTCGTGTTATGGCATCACCAAAATTTTAATCAAGAAGGTGGAGATCCACATCTTGAAACCAATTAAAATATATTTCTCTAGAAATGTCAAGTGCTTTAGCTTCAAGTTTAGAAATATTCGACATCTTAGACTATTCAAATACTAAATTGGAATTAGAAATAAATATAACTTATAATTAAAAAAATCACGAATAATCACGGACGAAACTACCTTAGACCCAGTAGGGGCTAAAGCCCCCACAATGTTTTTTTAAAAATAAAATACAGATATAAGAATTTTTAAAAATATAGGCGTAAAAAAGCAATTTGTAAAATATTTTTGTGTATGTACATAAATAACCAAAACTTTGAAGTAACTTAATCTAGTTGAACCCTTTTCAACATCAATTGGCCTCCCTCTTTTTCCAACACTCAACCATCCTCTCTTACCCTCACCCCTCTATCGTTCCCTCCACCTCCCTCCCTCCCTCAGCACTCCGCAATGCCACTATCGTCCACCCCTCCTTGGTGACCTCAATTGGGTTATACTACCTATCTCTTTATTACCTTATTTATTTATCTCTCTACATATCTCTAACAAATATTTTTTATGGCTTCATATTGTTAAGAAATTGTAAATTATTTGGGATGAAGTTTTTAAGAATTACACTCATCACCATAAGTTACTAAAGACTAGGAAGTCCTCTCTCTCTCTCTCTCTCTCTCTCTCTCTATATATATATATATATATATATATATATATATAGGGAGAGGTTCTCTAGTGGACCAAAAGAATGGACTTTTTACTGGACCTTAACAAAAAAACACATTAATTTTAATTCCTATAGTGTAATTGGTCCGCACTAGCGGCACTCGAGACCCCACTACCCCCCCCCCCCCCCGCCCCCAGCCCATCACCCACCACCATCACCATAGCAGCCCTTATGGCAGCCCTTATGATAGCAGGGCTGCCATGGGGGTGGGGTGAGGTGGGGTGGGTGGGGGGGGAGGGTGGGTGGGGGGGTTGGGGGTCTATCGACAGGAGTGTTTGGTGCCGCTGGCGTGGACCAATTACACTAAAGGAATTAAAATTAATGTGTTATTATGTGTTTTTTATTAAGGTCCATTAAAAGTCCATTCTTTTGGTCCACTAGAGAACCTTTCCCTATATATATATATATATATATATATATATATATATATATATATGTGTGTGTGTGTGTGTGTGTGTTATATTTAGGGTTAAATTGCTAATGTTTGTTAGAGTTAAGTTCACTATGATTGTTGGTTTAAATTTTAAGGTGAATTTTATGATTAGGTATATTATTGGTTTAAGTTTGGGACTGAAATGTAAAAATGTATATTTTGTTTCTCTGCCTATGTATTTATATTGAAGCTAATTTTAGGGTTAATTTTAGGGCTAATGTTTGTAAGGGTTTATTTTAGGGTTGATGTTAGGATTAATTTTAGGGATTGCTAGTTTAAATTAAAATTAAAATCAAATTAAGTTTTTTATCTGTGCTTCCTCTTTTTAAGATTTAAAATATTTATTCAATCAACTTTTATTTAACTTCCCACTATATCAAATAAATATTAAAGTAGTTCTTTGGTATATAGTAAAAAATATCTCAAAAAATTCGGCTCAGGGACTTCCGCCCTCGAACCCCTGAAAATCACCATTAAATATAATTCAACAATTATAGGAACTTTAGGTTCATAAATTGGGACTTTGGGGTTTTGATTAAAAAAACTAAAACTTTAGATTCTTGTTAATTTTTTGTGGAACTTTTGGGTTGTACACATAAATTTATGAAAAACGTTGTGCTCAATTATTAATATTTAGGGACTTTGAATTCCCTACCCTATTGTATCGAAACTTTAATTTTACTATGGGGTAAAATTGTTTGGAACTTCAGGTTCAAAATATAAATAATCATCGCGGGATTTTTGATGTTCTTACCCTTATTATAGAAATAATCAAAACTTCATGTTTGATTAGAGGAAAAAATATTTTTTGGAACTTTGAGTCCATATTATAAATAATTTTAGGGTACTTTTAGCATTCCTGACCATATTATATAAATAATCAAAACTTAGAGTTTGAATGTAGGGAATATTTTATTGAAACTATATGTTAAAAAATTTAAATAATAATTGGTAACTTCAGGCCCTAAATTTTAAATAATAAATAAAAAATCCATAGCCCAAATTTTAAATAATAATTGAGAACTTCAGGCCCTAGATTTAAATAATACAAAGAACTTCAAACATTTATGTTTAATAACAAAAACATGATCTTGTAACACCTCATATTTTTGTGCATTTGATATTTAATTAATTCAGCTATTGTTAAATTACTCATGTGTCGTAATTTAATTGAATTAATTATTATTAGTATTTATTTAAATATTAAATCTGGAGAGTAAATCATTAATATTTATGGAATTTAAATTACTAAGTGAATAGTAATTATTTATTTACTCCATAACGGGTGATAGTGATGTGACATTAATTTATCTCAACCAGTGGTCGGGTATAGACTATATTGGAGTCGAGATAAGTACTTTTAAAAAAATATTTTGAATGACAATTCTGAGTGCACAATTGATTCCGGATAGGCCGAGATAGCCGAAAAAGAGTACCCAAGGTGGTAAATGGATCTAGGGACATTTTTAGGCATGATCGGGTCCACTCGGGAGTGTTTGGTCCATTTTACAAAAGCTCACAACCCTAAAAATGGGATTGGATTAATAAAACCTAAAAGTGAGAGGGGGTGGCAGCCACAACTCATTTTAGAAAAACCTAAGTATGTAGAAGGGAAAAGAGGGAGAAATTGGAGAACCCTTGGGAGCTAAAATAAAGAACAAGTGTGTGTGTTCTTCATCAAATCATCATCTACATTAAAGGATTCAGACCCTACAAAATTCATCAGGCAAGTGGTTAATTTGCTTCAATGTAAAATTGTGATAATCAATTCATATCATTGTGCATGTGATATAATTTATTATTTTTGGTTGGGTTAATACATAAATTGGGTTTTGATTTATGAGATATCTCGTGTGAATTTTTTGTTAAGGAAGATGGTGATAACAAGTCTACTGTTGGAGAAATTGGGTTGCGATTAGAACCCAGAAATTATCTGGTTTAAATGGTTAATTGTTGAAGTCAGATGGGGGTGTTATGAATCAATGGTGATTGGGCTTGTAAATTTAGAGATGATTAATGGTGGACTGAACTGTTTGAGAATCATAATTTTGTGTTGTTGGTAGTTAATAAGAGTTGAATTTAAATTTGGTGGAAATCGTTTGGGTTATAAAAGCTTACATTAGGTATATAAATCTGGAAAAAACAGAGATGAAACAACCATGACGACGCAAGGAATAAGAAGAAGAGGAGAGAGAAAATAACTGCTCGTTCGAGTGACGTAACTTTTGTTTGAGCAACGCAGTGGGCCAGGCCCACTTTTGGTTAGGTTTGGTTTTGGGATGTAAGAAATAGATTCTGTTGGTTTTAGTTAACCTAGTAAGGAATTTTACCCTTTTTTTGTAATTAGGGATTAAAAAGTGGGTTCAGTATATTTAATTGTGTAGAGGAAAAAGGGGCTAAATCTACATTAGAGAATTTGGAGTAATAAATTCTAAGGAATTAATTACGGACCAAGGGGGTGTGTCCGGGAATTTTGGTGGAGTGATGCCACGAGAAATAAATTAATGAAAAAGTTAATTATAGTTTAGCATCGAGCAATTGATTCGGGTATTTTGGGCTAGTGCTACGAGTGTATGGACACGAATTGGCAGGATTAAATGATTATAGGGTTATATAATAAATCACGAGATATTTATTTTAATAAGAGTGTTAACCTTAATAAGTGAAATTTGAGGAATAAGTTCTACAAGATGAAATTTCGGACCGAAGGAGGAGTCTGGGTATTTTAGTTGGGTGACATAACTTGAGGGATAAATAAATAAATATGGCATTTATTTAAATTACAAGTCGGTATATAAACTTAGGTATGTTAGGCTAGTGTTAAGGTAATTATGCACGGAGTAGTCGGGATTAATTATATATATATATATATATATATATATATATATATATATATGCGGTGATTGTGTAGTGTATATATATGTGTGTGTGTGTGTGTGTGTGTGTGTGTGTGTGTGTGTGTTTGTTATTTATAAATTTTGGTGTGAATAATATTTATAGGAATACATACCCCTTTAGTGATATCACATGAGGTTGCGCGATGTGGGTGAATCCCTTGGCTTGAGGAGCAGGGCGAGTATAATCCTCAGGTTATAGTCATCCAGGATTTTATTTTGAGATTCATATTCAGGGTTGAACCGTTTTGGGGTATGATTCGGTTTCACTTCCGGTGAAGGAACTATAGCTGCCTCCGCTATATTTATTTCTTTTCACTGATTCGGGGAGCTAACCGAGTTGGGGTGTCCGGGTGAATGAATATACCAGGGGTGATAGCATTGTAGAGAACATCCAATGAGTGTCTACTCCGGAGGATGGTTATATATATTTACAACATGTGTGTGAAGGTTGTAATGTGATGATACATACATATGGTGAAGATTATTAGATACGGGTAAACTACATGAAGTGAAATGTATTAATTATATGTAATTAGTGAGAAAGTTACATGGTCTTAAAGTAAATATGATTAGTTAAGTTAATGTGATAAATAACTTATAAATCATATATTAAACATACTCGGGCTACAGTTGTGTCATAGGAAGGAGTTATAATGAGGACTAGTTACGGGGTAGATGACTAGGTGGGCTGTAAAGAAAAGTGTTAGGTATGCACAATAGTTGAGGGGTGAGTAGGCCCTCAAGGGAGTGCGACACTAGCTTAAATATGAAGAGCATTCATGCATTTTAAATTGCTGAATTTAATCACTTGCTAAATATTTTTAAAATATTTTGGGTTCTAACCCTTGCTCTAAAATATTCTCAAAATCTTTTAGGTGTCCAGTCATAGAGACGCTGATGATGTCGGAATTAGCACCACCAGGTAAGGTGTTTTTAAGCTCAATCTAAGAACAACAATGGCAGCCTAGTTATGTAAAAGGTAAGAGAATGAGATGAGGAGAAGAGGAGAGGGCACCAGGATATAAGTGGTTCAGCCTAAATTGGCCTACGTCCACTGTGTGTGTGAATAACCTCACTGCAATAAGGCACTAATGGCCATGGATACAATCTCTCAAGCTTTCTCTCTCTACTGTGTATCTAGACAGAGTGTCAGCTAGGGTTGAATATTTGGGATCCTTTGCAAGGTAGAGGATGACCCCTATATATAGTATCTAGGGGGTGTAATGTACCCCCTATGCATGCAATGAGCATGTGTGTGTTTGCCTCACCAATAGGGGAAAGCCATTTGTCACTTTCACATGTAGAGAATGATGATGCAATATTCTCCTCACGTGTGGGGAATAATCTTGTTATAACTAATTTGTGTCCACGTGCCCTTATCTAAATGTCAGCCGATGCTCGGCTATCGCGCCTGGGGTACGACCTCGGCCTATGGGAGGCCGAGGTTGGTAAGTCTAGGTACCTGTTAAGTCCGAGTATTCCATGGAGGTCTTGGCCTAATTCCAGCTGAGACGATGGACAAGGTCGGCCTAATCCCAGCCGAGACAATGGACGAGGTTGAGCTGGAGTGTTTGGAGTATCGACCGATGTCTTGATGAGGTTGCTGGTGGCTTCCTGCGAGCTCGGCCTATGTCTGGCCGAGGTTGCCATTTCAAGGCATATGTGGATGCTGCTGATCCTTGTGGTGACCCTTGTAGAGGCTGGTAGTAGGGTCGGCCTGGGCCGACCTTGCTATGGCCGAGGGCTGATATCGCGTGTTCCCAACGTCGGCCATAATCTCGGCCGAGGTTTGTGTCTCTGGGCCGAGGTCACACTTGGGCATATCAATCACCCCCCAGTCCTTAGTCATATGTGGGGGCAGGTGTCTAAGGGATTATCATACCTTCGAGGCCTGTCTATTACGAGCCAATGCTTGTTTGACACTTGTCCAATGCTGAAGTAGGCTTGCTAGGTGGGCGTACTGTTAATCGCCCTTTGGGGCTCCCAAGGCAATGATGGGCCTTGGGAGTTGTGCCTGAGTATTTAAGGGTTTTGAACCATTTTTTCCTTCTTTCTTCTTCATTTCTCCCATTTCTAGCGCTCTCGTTCCTGCAGCTTTCTCTCTCTAAAAGATCTTTATTCAAGGCTTTTGGGTGGTGATTTCTCGCGTCTTCTCCTCTCTTCCTTACCATTTCATCTTCAGGTAACCTCTACCATACTTTTTCCTTCATTTTTCCTGCAAGCATCCTTATTTTCGCATTTTTTGGCGAGTTTCTTAGTTTTCCGGCGAGACCACCATAATTTCAGGCGAACTATTCTTGCCAAATTTAAGTAGTTTGATCTTTTACTGCTTTACTAGACTTTCCAACCTTGTTTGTGGTTTTAGGAATCCTAAGTGTAGTGTCATCCTCTGATGCTCAGACCCTTATATCAACTTCTTGAGGAGTTCCCCTCCTTTAGAGAGAAGACTTTAGAAAATATTAGACAAATAGAAAGAGCACAGGAGGAGGCTCGTAGGTCACAAGAGTTTCCCATTAGACCCATATTTCCACCACCTCTGAGGGTGATATATCCTGACCCCCCAGAGTTTTGCTATCAGATAGAGATTCATGTTGATCCCATACCGATGTCTGAGTCTGAATCTTCTACCTCTGACCCCATGTCTCTGGATTCCTTTCAGGAGGCCATGGACTTCACACCTTGGCCTGATCAGGCCGAGGTCTCCAGCCGAGCCTCATCCCATAATCACTCAAGCACCTCAGCCTCTTCCTCAAAGGTTGAAGTTGTTAATCCAAGTGTGGCTATACCACCACCACTTAACGCCATTCCTCTGTCGGCCTTCACTGGTGTCGAATTCGTTCAAAGATTCCCGAGCAACCCATCAACATCTGCTCCGACCGACATTGAGTTGGATGATGATGACGAGGTTGAGAGAGATGTCGACGTCTCTGAGGAGGCCGAGATCGAGAGTACTATTACTGAGGTAGACCTTCTCTGCTTCAGATATCAGTATTCTATCAGTCCCTCAGTAAAGCTTAGGAGACCTCTGAGGGAGGAGAGGGTTAATCATGGCCGAGACGGCGAGATCTACCTATACGAGCAGATGTTTAAGTTGGGGTTTCGTCTATCGATTCACCCTATTATCAAATCTATCCTCTCTTATATCAATTTGGCCCCCTCTCAGCTATCCCCTAATGCTTGGAGAGTCATAATAGGGGCCATAGTCCTATGGAAGGTTGTCCACCACTCATACCTTCCAATTCAGGTCTTCGTAGGTTACTACGTCCCTTCCTCATCCAAAAATCATCCGAGCTGCTACCACTTTATAGCTCGGAAGCCTGAGAAGAAAATGCTTCAGGTAACTCAGACTTCCAACCATAATTGGAAGCATCGGTATTTCTTTGCTTCTGGGCCATGGGAATTTGGCCCATGTGTTCCCTCGTCAATTCTAGAGCCGAGGATTCCCCTGAGGTGGGGTAAAGTTACAATATCTGCGAAGGTAGACCCTATCCTTAGCCCATCGCACCTTTAGAAGGTGAAAGCCCTTCAAGATCAGGGGGTACATGGTCTGCTGGTTAGGTTTGAGCACTTGATGACCCCCCACTTCCTCTCCGGGACAGGTCTAGGTGGAAGTCCCCTTGCCGAGCTTGGTAAGTATTTTTGTTTTTTTTAAATTTAACCCCTGAGTTTATTCATGTCTGATTATCTAACTCAGATCTACTAATTTTTTGCAGAGCGACCGCAGGACATTTCAGACGAGCTTTGGGAGATGGCTTCACCCAGCTTGACGAGACTTGCCAAGAAGGCAGGCCTTAACGCTCCTCCCCCAGCCCCCTCTGCCTCTAATCCCCCAGCCACAAAGAAGAGGGCTCCCGAAGGTCAAGCCCCTGAGGATCAGAGGCCGAAGAAGAAGACTGCTGACGCCACCATTCCCATTTCTTCAGCTGACACCCTGTCGTCTCGTCTGGATCAGTTGAAAATAACTGACAGCATAGTCGGCCACAGTCTTCACGCCTTAGATGCCTTTGGCTCTACAATGACCGAGGCTGACAAACGCTTCTTCAGGTCAATGGACACCCAATTGCTGGTTGAGTTCAGCATTCACAGGTCTATTCAGGTATGACTTGATCTTTCTGATTTTTCTTCACCCAAGTGTAACATCTGATTGTTCTCCAGCTCATTCATTATCATAAAATATGCAGGGTCTGGCAGCTATGCACCACTTGTCCAACTGGACTCTAAGGAAATTGCCCCTCATCCAAAAGGGGCAAGAGGCCAAGAGAGTCCAGAGCACTCTGAACGCAGAGATTGACCGTCTCAAATCTGAGCTGAAGGACTTTGAGAAGCAAGTGAAGGGGTTGGATAAGAACATCTCCCAGATCACGCTGTAGCACTGAAGGCTAAGGATGACATTCTGCAGCAGAAAGTCAACTCAGCTGTCAGGGTCGCCCTTGATGATTCCTCTGAGAAGATAATTGCTGACTATAAGGCCTCTGATGAGTTCATGGGCTTCGAATTTGAATACCTTGAAAGAGGTATCAAAGCCACTATTAAATGGGCTGACGTCAGGGAGAGAGAGGCCGACACTTTGAAGGCCTATGATTTCGTTGGTCTCGGCTTTGCTGATCCTCAATTTACCCAAGCTCTTCAGGAGGTTGAGGAAGAGGCTGCCACTCCTACCGAGACTGCTACGTTGGAGTGCACCGAGGTTGGAGTGGCAGACCATCGTGATGATACGGTCGAGGTGACCAATCAAGTCGAGGATGTCAACGTTCCCCCTTCAAACCCTTAGAGGATTTTTTTATTATTGTTTATAACTCATTGTATTATGGAGTTTCTGTAATCGTTGAACATATTATTTCTGAATATATATCAACCTCTGATGAGGACCATCTTCACTTTCTTTTCATTGAATGTCATGTGATGCTTTTCATTCTTAGCTCATTAATTTTCATTCTTAGTTTCGTTGCAATGGTGTCTGCTAAAAACAAATTTGTAATGAGCTTCAACCTCTGAAGCCCTCTTTCTAAGCTTGTCTTTTTGCAATGGTCTTGTTTAAACTCAACCAATGGTCCTGAGCTCAGACCTCGTCACCACTGAATGGTGTTATGAGGGTCTGAGGTCATCACCTAAGATGTTATCCCCATAATAAATCTTCACCAAATTAATGATGTTATGTGTCTGAGGTCATCTAATTTATAGTGTCTGACCTCAGACCTCGTCACCACCGAATGGTGTTATGAAGGGCTGAGGTCATCACCTAAGATGTTATCCTCATAATGAATCTCACCAAATTAATGATGTTATGTGTCTGAGGTCATCTAATTTATAGTGTCTGACCTCAGACCTCGTCACCACTGAATGGTGTTATGAAGGGCTGAAGTCATCACCTAAGATGTTATCCTCATAATGAATCTCACCAAATTAATGATGTTAAGGTCCTGAGGTCATCTCATTATAGTGTCTGACCTCAGACCTTGTCACCACTGAGTGATGTTATAAGGGTCTGAGGTCATCACCTAAAATGTTTATCCTCATAATTAATCTCACCAAATTAATGATGTTAAGGGTCTGAGGTCATCTCATTATGGTGTCTGACCTCAGACCTCGTCACCACTAAATGGTGTTATGAGGGTTTGAGGTCATCACCTAAGATGTTATCCCCATTATAAATCTCACCAAATTAATGATGTTATGTGTCTGAGGTCACCTAATTTATAGTGTCTGACCTCAGACCTCGTCACCACTGAATGGTGTTATGAGGGTCTGAGGTCATCACCTAATATGTTATCCTCATAATGAATCTCACCAAATTAATGATGTTAAGGGTCGGAGGTCATCCCATTATGGTGTCTGATCTCAGACCTCATCACCACTGAATGGTATTATGAGGGTCTGAGGTCCTCACCTAGGATGTTATCCCCACAATTAATCTCTGATCTAAGAATGAAGCAAGAACTGTCATGGGAACTGATCTTTATTAATAACCTCTTCATAATAAGATGGTACATTTACATAAAACTCTATGCAACATCATATGTAATATCTCTTTAGGTGATCAGCATTCCATGGGTTAGTGAAAGGTTCTCCTTCTAGGTTTTCTAGCCTGAAAGTGCCAGGCACAACCTCTTCTGTCACTTTGTAGGGGCCATGACAGTTTGGGTGAAGCTTATTTGCTTTCTGTAGGGTCTTCTTTAGCACTAGGTCTCCTACTGCAATGGGTCTTGACTTCACCCTCTGGTTGTAGAATTTCGCTGCCCTCTGCTGGTAGGCTGCTTATCTGACCTCTGCGTCCTCTCTTCTTTCTTCGATAAGATCTAGGTCTAGCCTCCTCTCTTCCCCATTATTGTCAGGGTCATAGGTCTGAATTCGATGAGTTGGGAGTCCTACTTCCGTTGGTATGACGACCTCTAAGCCATGTGCCAGCATGAATGAGGTTTCTCCTGTTGGTGTCCTTGTCGTGGTTCTGTAGGCCCATAACACAGCGTAGACCTCTTCAGTCCATTTTCCCTTCTCATCTTCTAACCTCTTCTTGATTCCATCCAAGATAGTTCTGTTTGTGACCTCGGTCTGACCATTTTCCTGAGCTCGGCCAGGAGATGAGAAGAACTGCTTAATCCCCACTCTTAGGCAATACTTTTCTAAAGAGGAGTTATTGAACTGGGTCCCATTGTCCGAGATGAGAGTGTTTGGGAGGCCATATCTGCATATGATATTCCTCCAAATAAATTGGAAGGTCTTCTGTTCTGTGATCGTTATCATTGGCTCTGCATCCACCCACTTTGAGAAGTAGTTTATGGTAACTATCAAGAATCTATAATTATTGGCAGCCCTCGGTAGGGGTCCTACTAAGTCGATCCCCCACACTGCAAATGGCCATGGAGAGGTGATTGACGTCATATGCTGATGGGGCTGATGAGGAATAGTGGCGAACCTTTGACATTTATCACATCTCTTTACATAAGCGGCGGCGTCTTTGGACAAAGTTAGCCACCAGTACCCCTGTGTGATGATTCTCTTGGCCAAGGGTCTTCCCCCTATGTGGCTTGAGCAATAACCCTCATGAACTTCCTGTAATACCCGAGGAACTTCCATGGGATTCACACATCTGAGGAGAGGCAATAGAAACCCCTTTTTATACAAGACGTCTCCTACCATTGAGAACTTGGCAACCCTATATCTCAACTTTCTCCTCTCTAGCTTGGACTCAGGTAGCTCTCCCCCTCTGATATACTTGACGAGGGGGTCGATCCATGAGTCTCCTAGGTTCAAATTGTGACACGGGTTACATACCTCTTCTTCCTCGATGGTTGCCTTTCTCAAGACCTCGATCGGAATGGTCCTTCCCACATCTGTCTTCATTGCCAAGGCCAGCCTTGCCAATGCATCAGCGTGATTGTTACTTAGTCGAGGCACTCTCTTCAGTTTTGCCTCTTCAAAATATTCTAACAACCTTCCTACCCTCTTTAAGTACTTGGCCATCCTTTCATCTTTGGCCTCGTATATCCCCAGTACTTGATTGACAACCAACCTTGAGTCGCTATGGAGTAGGAGTCGCTTTACGCAAAGAGTTGTTGCCAATAAGAGACCTGCTATCATGGCCTCATACTCGGACTCGTTGTTTGAGGCCTGGAAGTTGAACCTCAGGGCGTACTCAATGTTTGCACCATCCGAAGCCGAGAGTATCAACCCCGCATCGCTTCCACTGTCGCAGGAAGAGCCATCAACGAAGAGGCTCCAAACGTCTGTATCTGATGAAAAGGCTCCTTCTGTCATGACTCCTTGTTTGAAGAGATATCAATCCTCCTCGTCCTCCGCAATTCTTCTCATAAATTTTTTGGATGCGACCTCTTCTAAATTTTGGAAGACACTTAGAGTTGTCTCTTCCTCCTCTCAGAAGACACTGGGGTTTGTCTCTTCCATGCCCCCCAGTCCTTTCTCTGCCTCGGCCTCTTCCCATGTGAACTCAGCAACAAAATCTGCGAGGGTCTGCCCTTTGATGGCTGTCCTAGGTTGGTAGGCAAGATCGTACTCCCCCAACTCGATGGCCTAGGTCATCAACCTCTCGGATTTCTCAGGTTTATGCAGGACCTGTCTTAGTGGGGAGTCAGTGAGGACTACCATGGAGTGAGCTTGGAAGTAGGGCTTCATTTTTCTCGAAGCATGTATCAGGGCATAGGCCAACTTTTCCATGCGAGGGTAATTCTGTTCAGCCCCTTGAAGGGCTTTACTGTTGAAATACACAGGCCTTTGTATCCCATCGTCTTCCCTTATTATGGCCGCACTGATGGCTGTTTCGGAGACTGCCAGATACACATACAACTTTTCTCCTGCGACGGGTCGAGATAGGAATAAGGGGGATCCCAAGTAAGATTTGAGTTTGTTGAAAGCTTCTTCACACTCTTCGTCCCATTGGAAGGCCTTTCTTAGAACTTTAAAGAATGGAAGACACTTGTCTGTTGCCCTAGAAACAAACCTGTTAAGGGCAGCCACTCTCCCCGTAAGTCTTTGGACATCCTTGATACTCCTAGGAGTCTTCATGTCAAGTAATGCCTTGATTTTCTCAGGGTTCGCTTCAATTCCTCTCTGGTTAATGATGAATCCCAGGAACTTCCCAACTCCTACTCCGAAGACACACTTTGCTGGGTTGAGTTTCATTCTGTATGAGTCGATAACATCGAAGGTCTGCCACGTGAGTGCAAGCTTTAAAGCTCTTTGTTAGCATATCGTCTACATACACCTCCATAGTCTTTCCTATTTGCTCTTCAAACATATTATTGACAAGACGTTGATACGTTGCCCCTGCATTTTTCAGACCGAATGGCATCACTTTGTAGCAGTACGTCCCTTTGTCAGTAATGAAGGTTGTTTTCTCAGAGTCTTCAACATCTATGAAGATTTGGTTATAGCCTGAATACACGTCCATGAAGCTCATGAGCTCGTGTCCCGCCATCGCTTCCACCATATGATCTATCCGAGGTAAGGGATAACTATCTTTTGGACAAGATCTGTTCAGGTCAATGAAATCCACACACATTCGCCACTTCCCATTGGCCTTAGGCACGATGACTGCATTTGAAAGCCACTCCGGATAGGTAACTTCTCTTATGAACTCGGCCTCTTCTAACTTTTTGACCTCTTTTCGGATGACGTCGTATTTCTCCCTGGAGTCGACTCTTCATCTCTGTTTGATCGGCTTGGCATCTCTGGTCACGTAGAGCTTGTGGCTCATCACCTCAGGGTCGATGCCAGGCATGTCTACGTGACTCCATGCGAAGACACTCTGTCTCCTCCTGAGGAATTTTATCAGCTCTTCCTTGGTTCCTGGCTCTAGGGCCTTACCGACCTGGACGGTTTTTTTCGGCTCGTCCTCATTGAGGACGATGGATTCTACCTCTTTCGCGGCCTCTCCCTTCTTCAACTTTGTTTCATCTCTTGGGTCAAGAGTGTCAATGCTATAAGTGGTAGTTGCCCTCTTTTGGGCTTCTCTCTCTTCGGCCGAGTTAAAGTAACACTCTCGCGCTGTGGTCTGGTCACCTTACACTTCCCCTACTCCATAAGGAGTCGGGAATTTTAGCATCTGATGGACCGTCAATAACACATCTTCAAACTCTTTAAGGGCCACCCTTTCTATGATGAGGTTGTAGGCCGAGAAAACGTTCTCGTCCATAACGAAAAAGTTTATCTTGTTGGTCAGCCTCTTAGGCCACTCATCACCCATCCGTACGTCCATCTCATACATGCCCAAGGGGTGGACCTTTTCGCCACTGAAGCCTATCAATGGGTTATGATAGGGCACCAGCCTTGCTCCTCTGCTAAGACCTAGGCTCTTGAAGCAAGGCCAGAACATCACGTCCGCTGAGCTCCCCCCGTCTATGAGGATCCTCTGCACCTCGCACCCATGCACCCTTGTTGTTATGACCAGAGGGTCATCATGGGGGGCTAAGATACCCTTGAAGTCGAGTCTGGAGAACCCCACTACGAGGGTGTCCATGTCTACTTTCTTCCTCTTCTGCACTGTATCAAAAGACGTTAGATTCACAACTTCAAGCTTGGCCATTGACCTGGCCTCTGCTACATGAGCCTTCCTATCAGCTACTTCAGAGCCACCTCCTGCAAATCCTCCACATATGGTGTTAACACCAAAGGAGATCGTACCGACCGTCTTCACCGGGGTGTTGTCATCTTTTGGCGAAAGATCCGGATCGTCTTCGTCACCTCCTTCTGAATCATCGTCTCTTCTGTTCGGGACATTGTCACGGCATCTGTCATTTCTCCTTTTCTTAGGGTCGTCTCTTCCACCCTTTGGAGCCTTACCATCCACATACTTCCTCACCTTTCCAAATTTCAACATCTTTTCAATCTCATCTTTTAAAGCGAAGCATCTATCCGTGACATGGACATGATCCTGATGGAACTCGCACCATAGGTTTTTGTTCCTCTTATGTGGTGGGGCCTTCAGTTTCTCTGACCATCTCAGAGCTCTGTCATTTTTAATCTCATTGAGGATGTGCTCGCAGCTTACAGTCAGAGGTGTATAGTGAGCGAACTTGTCATCACCCGACCTCTTCTTCCCCTCTTTCTTGCTTTGGGACTTCCCACTGCCACCGCGGTTCTCATCCTCATACTTGGCGGCCATTGCCTCTTTCGTATTCATTACTTTCCCTGCGGTTGCCAGCAGCTCCGCCATAGACCTAGGGGGTCTTCCGCCAGTTTCCACAATAGCTTCCCCTTCTGGAGGCCTCCTATAAGGGCGGTCATGGCTATGTTCTCTTCATAATCTTCAACTTCTAACTTTTCTTTATTGAATCTTGCTATGTAGTCTCTTAGGCTCTCACCCTTGGCCTGCTTGACATATAGCAGGTGGGTAGTCTTCTTTTGAGGCCTCACCCCAAAGCAGAAGTTATGGATGAATCGTTCAACCAAGCCTTTGAAGTTCTCAATTGAGTTCCTCGGAAGGGAGGTGAACCAACTGTGCACTGCCCCTGTCAAGGTCCCAGAGAAGGCCCTATACTTCATCTCATCGGGTAGCGAGTAGATGTCTGCTGCCGACTGGTACATTTCGATATGATGCACAAGGTTAGTGCTGCCATCATACTTGGGAGACACCGTAAGAGGCTTGAACTTAGCTGGGGTTGGGAACCCCACTATCCTATCCACAAATGGGGAGCCCTCTGAGTAACCCCTTTGTAATGGGTCCCTGCTTTTAATGAGGTCTCCTATCTTCTCCTCAAGGCGTTGGATAGAATCATTCCATGGTCTTCTGCCATCGACTTGGCCGAGGTTATCCCCTGCCACCTCCCTGGGATGGACCGAGGGTTCCCCTGCCACGACACATCGGTTGTTGACCTCTTCCTGTTCCCTGCCTCTTCTTTCACAGTGTCGGCCTTGGTCTGGATGACCCTGCCTGTTCCTTCTCTGAGAGCCTGCTGCGCTCCTTGATCTCGACAGTCTCTGTCTTAGGTCATTCATCGGGCCCAGTCTCTCAAAGGCCGACTCTCTGCTCAACCTATCAAAGGCTGACCCTCTTTGTTGGTCCTCTTCACCTTTTCGGCCGACACAACCTTGACTTTGCCTAAGTGGCCGTACAGTGTTATTTGACACCTCATACGGCTCCCAGCAGTCTTCCGGGGCTTCTTCCTCCTCTAGATCATCATACATGTCCTCTGGGCAAGGGTTTCCATGCCTCCCCAGGCGCAAGCGCCTAGGGTCAGCAACGTCCCTTCTCCGTTGGGGTGCAGGCTGGTCCTTCATTGGTGCCTGGGGTGGTCCCCTGGCGTCAGGATGAGGCTGAATTGCCGCCGGAGTGATCATGTCCAGTGAGACTCCAGGTGGCCTCATCATAGTTTGGCTGAGCTGTGCAAATTGCTCATGCATGGCTTCTTGTGTTGCAACTAATGATCTCAAGGCTGCAGCTACCTCCGCCATTTCGGACTAGGGGCACTTGACTGGAACTAGGCCCTCCACCCCCTGGTGGCGGAAGAGGCGGTGGTAAGTCTGGTGCCATATGTTCACTATAGAGCTTGAGTAGCAGATGAGCTTAGTACCTCACAGGACCTCTTTCAATGGTGAAACATCTCCGCGCTAGGGGGAGGCATGGTTCACCACCAGAGTCTCGGATGAGGTTAAGAAGAAAAAGAGGAAGAGATAGCTTCTCGTTCCCACAGACGGCGCCAAAATAATGATGCCGGAATCAGCACCACCAGGTAAGGTGTTTTTAATCTCAATCTAAGAACAATAATGGCAGCCTAGTTATGTAAAAGGTAAGAGAATGAGATAAGGAGAAGAGGAGAGGGCACCAGGATATAAGTGGTTCAGCCTAAATTGGCCTACGTCCACTGTGTGTGTGAATAACCTCACTGCAATAAGGCACTAATGGCCATGGATATAATCTCTCAAGCTTTCTCTCTCTACTGTGTATCTAGACAAAGTTTCAGCTAGGGTTGAATATTTGGGATCCTTTGCAAGGTAGAGTATGACCCCTATATATAGTATCTAGGGGGTGTAATGTACCCCCCATGCATGCAATGAGCATGTGTGTGTTTGCCTCACCAATAGGGGAAAGACATCTGTCACTGTCACATGTAGAGAATGATGATGCAATATTCTCCCCACGTGTGGGGAATAATCTTGTTATAACTGATTTGTGTCCACGTGCCCTTATCCAAATGTCAGTCGATGCTCGGCTATCGCACCTGGGGTACGACCTCGGCCTATGGGAGGCCGAGGTTGGTAAGTCTAGGTACCTGTTCAGTTCGAGTATTCCATGGAGGTCTTGGCCTAATCCCAGCCGAGACGATGGATAAGGTCGACCTAATCCCAGCCGAGATAATGGACGAGGTTGAGCTGGAGTGTTTGGAGTATCGACCGATGTCTTGATGAGGTTACTGGTGGCTTCCTGCGAGCTCGGCCTATGTCTGGCCGAGGTTTCCATTTCAAGGCATATGTGGATGCTGCTGATCCTTGTGGTGACCCTTGTAGAGGCTGGTAGTAGGGTCGGCCTGGGTCGACCTTGCTATGGCCGAAGGCTGATATCGCGTGTTCCCAACGCCAGCCATAATCTCGGCCGAGGTTTGTGTCTCTGGGCCGAGGTCACACTTGGGCATATCAGACGCCATGCTTGATTTTCTGTTTCAGGGATGTGTAGCTGCAGTAAGGGTGGATGCTTACAGGATTTAGACTTATCCGCTTCTGTTATTTCATTCCTAGAGTAGGATGCAGTCAGTATTTCATTTGGGCATGTTGCCCTAGTTATTTCATTTATTTCAGTCAGATGATGTACTCAGATTATTATTCTGTTGGTTAAAATTTCTGGACTTGGGATTTGTGGCCAATGGTTTATTCGACAAGGATTTTATTTATTCATTTTCAGTATTAATTGACTCAGTGATTGTGTGAATGGTTTAAATTATATTTATTCGCATGTTGTTGTTGTTTGATAAAAAGATAAAATTTGGCACCGGCTTTTTTGTATACTAGGTGGTTAGTAAGTTTTAAAAAGTTTTTTGATAGTGATGCTAAGAATGAACCAAATGAGATTTCCGTTTAATTTGATATATGACTGATCACCCGGTATTTTATTAGGCGGGGTGTCATAGATATTACACAATAATTTTTTTTAATATAACTTGTAATAATTTATACCTCTAAGAACAATTTTTCTAGGATTGTTCATAGCATATCTTTAGGCTAGTTTGGCGTATCCCGTTATAAAATGTCACGTATCGTGAAGACGAACCAAACTCAATCATGTCCAAGTTTAAAGACTTCCCTACATCTCGATGAGGTATTAAATAATTTAGAGTTTGAATTAATTTACGGAATTATATTTTAGGCGGTTTACTTTTTTCAAAAGATGAACAAGAACTTTTAGTTTTGAAAAATATTTTTTGAGTTAACTGTTGGCGGAATTTTAATTTTTTTCGTTTCAGCCATTCAAATGACATGCTTAGGTCATTTGATGCCCGCTTTCATATGAGCTTCAAATGAAGCATACTGTTTTAATTTTGTTTAGGTCATTAGAAGCGAGATCAGATCTCGTTCGAATGATATCAGCATCTCGTTTGAACGACTCTGCATTAGCTTTTGAACGACATGTCGCCTTAAGTTTTGTATAAATACATGTTTCGTATTCATAACATTTAATATTTTGCCAAATACTTTTTTGCATAACTTGTGCGAAAGTTTTTCAAGTTTTGTGTTGAAAAATACTTGTTTAATTCACAACAAAACATCCTTGAATATTGTTCTTACGAATTGTTTAAACCCTAGAAAGTTTTGTACCTTTTCATACACCTTTTGTGGGGAGGATCTCCATTACTGACTTGTGATACCTGTGGGGACTCACTGCTAAAGACGAAGGATGAGGCTGACGGAGTATTGCGGTCATGTGATTCTTACGAGGATCATAATTATTAGGCGTTTACATCAATACATAATGAAAATTAAACATAAGACTGTTGGTGCTTCATTGGCCACACTGGTTGGACTTCCAGCGGTTGGTCGGTCTTCCCTGTTGGTGGGTATCCCCTATTGGCCTGGCTTATCCATTGGTCTATCTTCTCTGTTAGCCGAGTTGCCTTATTGATCGGGGATCCGCATCATGCTGACTTAGACTTGTTCCATATTGGATGACACGTACTGGTTTGTAATTGGTCCACGTAAGGTGGTGAATTTTGGTATCAACAGTAACTTTAATACTTAGTATTTAATCACAACATATTTTTAATTACAATTTTAATATTTAACGTACATTTTACTATAGAGATTAAAAGGTCTTGCGATGCACGTATGCATGTTCAATTATGTACTATCAAAAGGCGAATGTCAAATAATTTTTTAACGGACTTGTGAATGTGTGTGATTTGGACTCAGAAACTAATTTCTCGTAAGTAAGAAAATGATTAAAGGATATTGATCTAAGTGCAAACTAGAGATTGTGTACGTAGACAAATTTAGGCATTATTTACATGGTAGATATTTCCTAAAAAGGTGTGAGTATTAAATTTCCTAAAATGGTAGGTGAGGGAGACATGCATGATCCATACACATTGGGCAGAAAAAGGTCTACTAATATACTATAGTAAATAGTAGGCAAGTGAAAGTCATTAATGGTCTTATCACTTTCTTAAGATTGTTTGAAAATATTGATGCAAGAATGTATTATATTCAAATCCATATTTATGTTTCTCACAATGATGTTATCCATATTATACTTTTAAAATAATAATAAAAGAGTTTAAGGAGAATTATTTATTGCATATCACCTTAACCTATCGTTTAAACTCAGTAATATTACTACACTTACAAAAGCTCTTTCAGCTTCAAATACCAATGTGCTCCTTTCTCTCCCTAATGACCAATTGAATCCTTTTCCCAAATCTTTTTTTATTCACTTCATGTACTTCCTGATGGATTAATTTCTATTTTGTGAAAACTATCACACAAACAGGAACATTCATATTGAATTATCAAGAAATATAAATATTGATTTTGAGGAAGCGTACCTGAATCCATGACAGAAAGTTAAAATATCTGAGTCTGAGGTCTTATGCTCTTCCAGATCAACACTTTTATTTCCTCTCTAAATTTCTCTTTGACAATGGGAATCAGAAGATTGGTGTTGTGTGATCTGGGGACCATGACTCCTATTTATAACACAATCGTGTCTTTTCATAATTCGTATATTTCTATTTTAACCCATCATAAAAATAGAAATTACGCTTGTCTCTACGCAATAAAACCCCACACTTTAATAATACATTAATAAGGCCCCAAAACTTAAATTAATCACTTTAATTGGCCTACTTTTATTTGATAGCCTATAATTCATATATATTTTATATATAACCCATATATTAAATTTTACTCTAACAATCTCCCACTTGGGCTATATATATATATGTAACTTTATAAATTTGAATTATACTTTATGAGCTCATGAGTTTTAGCTATCAAAACTTTATATATCTTAACAATATTGTCCATTAATTTCACCAATATAGAATCAAAGCGATCGTCATTACATATTTCGTAAGTAGACCCATCAATGATCACATATATCAATGCAACTAATAACAAAGATCAAGTGTGGATGTGTAGCCTGTAAATTTCATGCAATGTGATCTTAACATGCATATTTCTAACTGGTCCTCCTTAAACCTTAGTGAGATCAAACCATATAAAGTCAGAGTGAATATAAACTTAATACTTTACTGCAGTAAATAATCATAAAATATCCATTAAATCAAATATGTCTATGAAAGCATATAAAATACAAACTCCCACTAAACTGACATATCCTGAAAAGAAATTGCACCCATATGAGCAGTGTGCTCATGAAAGACCTTGGGTGGTAATCCCTTAGTCAGTGGATCCGCAATCATAGAGTTTGTTCCAATGTGCTCTATAGATATAAGTCCACTCTGAACTCTTTCTTTTACAACTAGGAACTTAATGTCAATAAACTTTGACTTCATAGAACTCCTATTGTTGTTGGAATACAGTACTGCTGATTTATTGTCACAAAATAACTTAAGTTGTCTTTCAATGCCATCCACAATACGCAGCCCCGTGATAAAATTTCGCAACCATATTCCTTGATTGGACGTCTCATAACAAGTTACAAACTTAGCTGCCATGGTGGAAGAAGCTATAATAGACTGCTTAACACTCTTCCATGATACAGCACCTGAAGTAGATTTCATGCTATCTTGGCATCTAGCAAAATCGAAGTCAGAATATCCGATGATCTCTAACTGTTCTGACTTCCGATAGGTGAGCATGTAGTCTTTTGTTCTCTGTAAGTACCTCATGACTCGCTTGGCTGCTATCCAATGATCCTTTCCAGGATTACATAAGTATCTTCCCAACATGCCAACAATATACGCAATATCCGGACGCGTACATACTTGAGCATACATAAGACTTCCTACTGCTGACGCATAAGGAATCTTTTGCATCTCCCGAATCTCAAAATCATTCTTGGGACATTGATTGAGACTAAATTTATCTCCTTTAGCTACTAGGGTGTCACCTGGTTTACAATCATGCATGCCAAATCTTTTAAGAACTTTCTCGATATAGATCTTTTATGATAAACTAAGTGTACTCCGAGAGCGATCTCGGTGTATTTTTATACCCAACACAACAGAAGCATTACCAAGATCTTTCATCTCAAATTTCATTGAAATAAATCTCTTGGTTTCGTGCAACATACCTATATCGTTGGTGGCAAGCAAAATGTCATCAATATATAAAACTAAGTAAATATGCTTACTCCCACTGAACTTGTGGTATATACAATCATCAACCAGATTCATCTCACAACCAAACGAGATGGCAACCTGATGAAACTTGTAATACCATTGACGAGAAGCTTGCTTAAGCCCATAAATGGATTTCTTTAATTTGCAAACTGTTTTCTTTGCATCTCCCGACACAAAGTTCTCTGGTTGCACCATATATGTTGTTTCATTAATGTCACCATTGAGAAACGCAGTCTTAACATCCATCTGATGAAGCTCAAGGTCAAAGTGCGCTACAAGTGCCATTATTATCCTAAAAGAGTCTTTCGATGAAATCGGAGAAAAAGTCTCTTTATAATCGATGCTTTTTTTCTGTGTAAAGCCTTTAGCGACAAGACGGGCTTTGTATCTCTCTACATCACCTTTCAAATCCCTATTGGTTTTAAATATCCATTTGCAACCAATGGTTTTTTTTTCCTTCAGGTAATGGGATAAGATCACAAACGTCAATGTCCTTCATGGACTTTATCTCCTCATTCATGGCATCAATCCACTCTTGAGATTTAGAACTTTCCATGGCTTGACGGAAGGTGATCGGATCATCTTCCACCGCACCAATGTCAAACTCATGTTCTTGGAGAAATATAATGTAATCATTTGGCACAACACTTCTTCTTTCTCTAGTGGATCTCCTTAATGGCATAGGTTCTGGAGTTGGTAAAGTTTGTTCTTCTAGAATGGGAGATTCTTGGATATTGTTTTGATTAGGATCTTCTTCTTGAACAATGTCAGGAATTGGATCCTAATCAATGTTAATAACAGGTATGGGAATATCAACATATTCCTCTTCAAAACCAAAATCCTTAACCTTATCCCCCTCGATAAACTCAACATCCTTAAAGAACCGGGCATTTCTAGTCTCAAAAATTATTTTGGTAGTAGGATCATAAAATTTGTAACCCCTAGATCTTTCAGAGTATCCAACAAAATAGCAACTAACTGTTCTGGAATCCAGTTTCTTTTCATGTGGCCTATAAGGCCTCGCTTCAGTTGGACATCCCCAAATATGAAGGTGCTTCAGACTAGATTTCTTGCCTGCCTAAAGTTCAAAAGGAGTTTTAGCAGTTGCTTTAGTTGGTACTCTGTTAAGGATATACACTAAAGTCTTTAATGCTTCACCCCAGAGTAAATCTGGTAAGTTAGAGTAACTGATCATACTCCTTACCATGTCTTTAAGCGTTCTGTTTTGCCTTTTAGCAACACCATTCATGCTTGGAGAACCTGGCATGGTGTACTGCGGGACGATACCGCACTCCTCTAGGAATTTAGCAAATGGTCCTGGGCGTTGTTCACCTGAACCGTCATACCAACCGTAGTATTCACCACCACGATCAGATCTGATACTTTTAATCCTTTTGCTGAGTTGATTTTCAACTTCAGCCTTGAATGACTTGAACACGTCCAGAGATTGGGACTTTTCATGGATGAGATAAAGGTAGCCATAACGTGAAAAATCGTCTATGAATGTGATAAAATATTGTTGACCGTTCCATGAAACCGTAGGGAATGGCCCACAAATATCTGTATGTATCAGTTCTAAGACGTCTGTAGCCCTATTAGCACCAGATCTCCTTATGTTTGTCTTTTTTCCCTTTATGCAATTTTTGCAAATTTTAAAACCTGAAAAATGAAGGGAATCTAGAATTCCATCTGACACAAGTCTTTCAATTCTCCTTTGGGAGATGTGACATAATCTCTTATGCCATAATGATGTAGAATTCTCATTGGTTAATTTTCTTTTAATACCTCGAGTACTGAATTGCAAGGTTTCATGATATGAAGCAACCGTATCAAGTATATAAAGGTTATCTACATAAGATAAAGAACCAATACCAACCAAATTTGAATTATGAAGAAGACTAAATTTATTATTTCCAAAGGAACAAGTATAACCAAATTTGTCCAATAAAGAAATAGAAACCAAATTCCGTCTAAATGACGGTACGATAAATGTCTCATTCAAATCCAAATAAGTACTAGAGTTCAATAATAACCTAAATATCCCAATTTCTTTAACTTCAACCTTCTTGCCATCACCCACAAAAATGTATCTTTCACCATCATTTGGCTTTCGGCAACTCAGGCAACCCTTTCTAGACACACTAATGTGAGTGGTTGCGCCAGAATCTATCCACCAAGTGTGTTTAGGTACCGAAGTCAAATTAACCTCAGAACAAACTAGGTTAAGAAGTGTACCTTTCTTGACACGCCAAGCATGATAATTGGTACATTGCTTTTTCCTATGCCCCGCAGCTCCACAGAAGAAACAACCATCAACGGTTTTTTCTTTATGTTGTTTCTTTGGATATGGAACCACTGCAACTTCTTTATCCTTCTTTCTTTTATTACCCTTGTCCTTGGAAGTACTAGCCAAATGAGCACTTTCTGTCTTATCTTGCTTCAGTCTTTCCGCTTCTTGCACACAATGTGAGATGAGATCACCTTAAATTGACTAAATTGTGTGTGAAGAGATATCAGAACCAAATGCACAATCAAATTCTCAGAGAGATCAAGCTTAAGTGATCTTAACTTTGAAGCGAGATGAGACATTTCCATAATGTACTCCCTAATGTTCCCATTACCTTTATATTTCATTGAGATGCGACTTGTCAAAAGTGTACTTGTTTTAGTCTTTTCATGTTTTGGCAAATCTGTTCTTAATTTCTTCTAGGAACTCTTTTGCTGTCTTTATCGTTTTCGATATTGTGCCCCTGAATGCTTCTGAAATGGCCTTCTTTATGATCATCAAACACATGCGATTTGACTTCTTCCACCTTTCAAAGTCCTTTTTGTCATCAGAGGAATTTTTATTCGTAAGAGGTGCAGGAGAAGGAACCCTTAATGTAAGGTCCAGATCCATGACATCGAGAACTATATGAAGGTTCTCTTGCCATGACTTAAAGTTTGTGCCATTAAGCATGGGAATAGAATTAATACTGGCAGTAATGTTGGAAGCAAAACTGATAGCTGAATCAGAGAACAATAAACAAATAAAACTAGCTCATATAAGTCTTAAATTAAAAATAAATTCAAATAAAGGACAAATCCCATTTTAAGATATCGGACACTCTATTAATATTTGATCTTTGGAAAAAATACTAACTTGTAAGTGATATCTTGTTGTAATAATCAAACACTGATAATAAGAACATATTGAATAATAATTCTTCCTTTGGGCCGATTTATTATTCATATGTAAAACTAAATAATTATCACGTGCTTATTATTAAAGTGGTACATGTAATTTTGTTAAAAAATAATCTTCCTTTGGGCCGATTAATATTCACATAAATTACATGCACGTAATTCTTTTTATATTTCGAAATAAAATTAATTTTGAACAAAAGAGGTCACTTTGGTGACATATTGTTTAAATTAATTTATCAATACACCAAAATTTGAATTTAAATTTGTATATGGGTTCAAAACACCTTTGGCTCCAGACTTGAAAGGTCATGGGTTCAAAACCTCCTGAGATCCTTCATAATTTTCATCATTTAAGAGGCTTAAATATGAAACACCAAGATTCGAACATTTAACCTTCCACTACCATCAAATCAACCGCTAGTCCAAATTTCATGAATTTTATATTGTTGGAATCGTAACGAAACGAGAATATTTCTGAATTCAAAATTTTTCTGAAATATTAAACCTTTTGAAAAAATATTTGCAGCGGAAAATTAATATCAATACCTTCCTAATATATTCTCAACAATTCAACATGAAATAGCTCTGATACCACATGATGGATTAATTTCTATTTTGTGAAAACTATCACACAAATAGGAACATTCATATTGAATTATCAAGAAATATAAATATTGACTTTGGAGAAGCGTACCTGAATCCATGACAGAAAGTTAAAATATCTGAGTCTGAGGTCTTATGCTTTTCCAGATCAACACTTTTATTTCCTCTCTAAATTTCTCTCTGACAATGGGAATCAGAAGATTGGTGTTGTGTGATCTGGGGACCATGACCCCTATTGATAACACAATCGTGTCTTTTCATATTTCCTATATTTTTATTTTAACCCATCATACAAATAAAAATTACGCTTGTCTCTACACGATAAAACCTCACACTTTAATAATACATTAGTAAGGGCCCAAAACTTAAATTAATCACTTTAATTGGCCTACTTTTAATTAATGGCCTATAATTCATATTTATTTTATATATAAGCCAATATATTAAATTTTTCTCTAACACTTCCGCCTGTATATAAGCACCCAACGCATGAGAACACATCTTATGATATCTCTCTCTTCCCTACGCAACCCAAAAGCAGGAAATATAATTTACATTTCTCAACTGTTAAATTTTAATTCCTACTGAGAAAGGCTAATCTATGTTAGGTCACTGTTACATTTCTCAACCCAAAAGCAAGAAATATTATATAACTAGCAAGTTACCGGATGAAAAAACACATTGCCACAGGTTATTGTACATGAGAGAGATGGAGGAAGAGAAGAGGTGGTCTACAAAAGTTACTGCATGCCTGCTACTGATCATGATGATTTTTCCGGCTCAAGCCTGCCCATCGGACGGTAGTGATTGCCGGAACTGTATTATGGATCGTATGAATAAGGGTTGCCCTTCATGTGAGCCGATGATGCGATGCATGTCACGGTGCTTGTGGGGTGGTACATCAAGGACTAAGTGTATCAACAATTGTGACTGCAAGCGTCATTTGTTGTCAAAAGAGATAACAAAACCTTTTTTTCTCCACAAGGAATCAAATATATTTCTTTCATGTAATTTTCTTGTGGCTTCCGTTTAATACTATAGTGCTGAGATTGGAAAACTTGGTGTTCTTATTTTTGTGGCTACTTGAATGTTAACTTATTTAGGCTTAACAATGCAATTGAAAGTTTTTTTTTATAACATTTAAAATTATAAATATTGTAGGAAAGCTAACTTAGTATACATTATACCTGTGATATATAATTAATGAATTGTTACATCTTAACTGCTTTAGAGGCATCCAACACCCATTGAAAAATCGAGTTTTATTTATCACTTCTTAATATCACTTTTATTTATTTTTTCTAATTTCACTATCCATTCTAACTTTGAATAATTTAATATTTGATGCGTAGCTAATTTTTTGGTATATTATTTCTACATGTGATATTTTAAATTCTCTTCAATTTTCTACAAATATAATTTTCTAACTAAACGCATTTTCTAGCCATGAATGTGAATTACGACAATCAACAATGATTTTGTTCAAAATGAGGTTGAGTTGAGACTTAAAAAGTCTTCATATTATAGTTCACATTACAATAATTTAGTTTCTAACTTTTAACTTTATTACTATTGTAGTTTGTGCCTAATAGTTATGTTGTACAATCTATTATGATGTTGCGTATTTATTTTTTTTGTATTTTTATTCAATAATTTTTTATTTATATTTGTTGTTTAATCTACTTTCACTGGTAAATGTATAATTGTTTTTATTATTCCTTTAATAATACTATTTTTCTTAATCTACTTCAAGTAATGAAAGTTTTTTGGTTAGTCTTAATTATTACGTAAGACATTTAAAAAAAAAAATATCTTTTGTTTTTTAGAAATTTTTTTATACACATTTTGATTCCATATTGAACCGAATAAAATTGATATTTTATTATTAGGTCTTTCTTTAAATCTTAATAATTAAGAAATAATTATATTATTCATTACATCCCAACTTTGTAGCAGATAAAAATTTAATTGGAATGTAAATTTAATTATATTAAAATATTTGATTGAGCCCGCGCATCGCGCGGGTTGCATGCTCGTTGTGTTGAAAACATGAGATGATATATTTGTTTGAACAACTAATACTAGATTAATGGATAAAGCTCACAACCGCACGTAGGAGGTTGGGGTTCGACCGCACACCCACCCACACAAACTTATATATAAAAAAATATATATATATTGTTTACATATTCTCAATCTAAGTAGATTGGGTTTACTTAAATAACTCTAGTTTTATAAAATTGAAAATTTTAATGTTGAGTTAAACCCATAGTGAGTTGGGTAACGTGAAAACTAATTCCAATAATATCGATGTCTTGATACTTAAGACAACCTTTCTCGCGCTTATTTGATCACATTAATGTAAAGCAAACAATCTCTGGTTTCAAAAGTGACAATTTCCACAATTTGAACTAAAGATAATTTAAACAAAAATGGAAATAATTTGTTCAGATTTAAATAGGGGTGGAAAGTTTGGATACGATAACATGTTTTCCTAAGATAACTCAATTATAACACGACATGTGCGATGATTAAATGACAATGCTTGTTTTACATACATTAATACTTGATACAAGTCGTCGAACCCAAAGAAACACAACTTAACCAACCTGAATTGCCACGCCTAGAGACATGCATGATCCATACACATCCTAACTTGATTGGGGTGGGGAACTACATCTAAAAAAATATTAACATTACATTTTATCAGTAAAAAAAAGATTGCAGCTTTATCACAAACCCAACAAGCATACGTCATTACGAAAGAAAAATATGGATTTTATCTTGTATTACCTCGTATTTATATATTATTATTATTGAATATTTATTTGCAAAATTATTGCTTGTGTATATATAGTTGAAAGTGTGCATAATAATTATGTGAGTTATTGTGAATTTATATTGCATGTTATAATTAATACAATCAGTGGAATTAGATTATATGTGGATGGCTCGTATATTAATTGTTATCATTAGAAATTGGTATACTTATTATTTTAGCTAATTATACTAATTACCATTAGATTAACAAATAAGAGATTAAATTACTAAAATATCAATATATGAATAAGCTAGAGAGTAAAGAAAAAAAGAGGATGAAGTAGATTTACGTGGTTTAGCACAAATCGGTGCCTAGGTCCACAAATGTAGTGTTGTTTGTATTGATTACTGGGCAAACACCATTAATATATACAAAAGGAAGCTCTTAAGTTTTCTCTTTATTGTGGTTGCATAACAGTAAAGATATATCTCATAAGTTACTCACATAAGGTGGGTGGGTTCTATTTATCGGTTGTTAGAGGAGAGAGAAAATAGAGGGATACATGGCTCACCTTTATAAATTAGGTAAGTACATGCTTTACATACATAATGAGATAATATATGCAAGTTAGTTATGCACACATGGGGGAGAATATTTCTATATCTTCCCCATGTGCATGTGTATATAAGTTATTGACGTCATCCAATTATAAAGTACATGCTTGCTATAACGGTGTTAGTTAACATGCTTAACTATCCAATTAAGTACTCACTAAGACCTCGTCAACCACATTCCCGTTAGGTGTGGGAGTCTTGTGTCACCTTGTAATTAGTCCACGATTTATCCCATATTTATGGTATAATAATAGCCTAAGACTCACTATGATGGCTTGTAATAGATTCCCTGGAGAGTAGCATCTTCTAGGTAAGTGCTAAGCGAATTAAGTAAGTGATGTTTTAACTGAGGGATGTCATCGACTCAGATTCTCATCAGCTCGTCACTTATCGACCACATTTACTCGTGTATTTTTTCATTTTTTTATGAATATGCCACATGTCGAGCACTGGCTGGAGCGAAAAATAGTGAGTACGGCGCACATGTCTTGGGCAGTGTATACACAATTTTGAGACATTAGTGCATTTCCCGAAGGAATTACATTATTCTTTTTTCAATAAGGTAATGATTAATTCTAAAAAACTATAAAAGTTATTTTTACCCATAGTTTCAACCTTTCACAACCCAAAATTTTCACACACAAGCTTAGAGAGAGAAACTGTTCCATCCTCGGCCATTTTCTTATTTGCTTTTGCCATTCTTGGTCATTGTTCTTCTGCATGAGTTCATCGTATCCTGTAAAAGTACTCCTTTTCTAGCATTTATTATTTTTTTATTGGTTTCCTGAGTCATTTTGTGCCGTTTAGGACACCAGGTACTCTTTTGGTCCCATTTTCTCTAGTTTCCTAGTTTTTTTTTTTTTTGCAATTTCCTTACTTTTTGGTTGTGATTTTGATCAATAATGATAATATTATTGTTTGGGTTTGTTGAATTTTTTTACTGGTGGATTTGAATATTTAGGTGTCCATGGAGTTGGTTGGACTTAGGCATTTGTAAGATTTAGGATTTTCTGGGTTTTCTTACCCAATTTCTTCGATTCTGACAAAAAATATTTCGTATTTCTTTTCTTTTCTGAATATCCACCCTTTATGAGTGAGTCTTCATGGGTTGAGAGGGTGTTAATGTGCATTCGTGAATACAACGAGAGTCAATCCTAACCTACTGAACCCTTCAGTTATGTTTCTTTGGTCATTGTTCATCATATTGGGGGTAACCTAGAAAATCCCAACTTTGTTCCTGATGTTTCTTCTTTTGTTAGGTCAGCTTCTTAACCCCAAGACATTTAATATAATTGATCATAAATTTTAGCTTTTGTTATCTTAAACAATGCTAGTCACTATCTACGAGGTACAAATTATGCCACTACGACCTATGAGGATTCCTTTATTGAGATTAGTCCCTCAACTAAGGAGGCTATGGATTTCAGGCAACATTCAGGTCCTCCCAGTTCTCCTATGGTAGTGCCGATAAAGCTCTCAGGGTCGTTGGACGAAGCTACCCCCTGTCATTATTATAACTCGTATGATCCAGTTAAAACCGATAAGATTAACTTTGCCAACGATGTCAATGAGTCTAAGTTGATATCCCTGAAGGATTAGTACAACATCTTAGCTAATATAATATGTAGGATTTCAACCGAGGATGAGAGGGCTTATGATCAATATTATGCCGATAAGATATATTTCCCATTGTCGTCCTTATCTATAGGTATTCGTCTCCCACTTCATCCAATCGTTAGGGGCATTCTAAAAGGTTATAGAATGGATCTGACCTAACTTCTTTTGAACACATACCGAATGATCCCGGGGGTCTATGGTCTATTGTAGAGAGCGTTCTAGGTTTGATATAATCGAGGAGATCTTTCGGTTCATCTATGGCATAAAAGATAATTCCAAAGCTCCTGGGTAATACTACTCTCCTCAGAAGCCTTATAAAAAATTAGTTAAAGTGGTTCAAACCAGCAACTACTTTTGGAAGCATAGGTTTATTTACCTAGGTGGTGGATGGGAGTTTGACTCTAATGAAAGGTGAAAAACTACCAAAGTTCCTTGAGACTGGATTAGGTTAAACACCATTAGTATATTATTCTTTTAATTTTTTAGTTTCCCTTTGTTAGTTGACTTACGTTTTAACCTGCATTGATCTATTTTGTAGTGGAGGCTACTCCCCAACTCCCTTCTCCCTTGAAGAAACTGCAAGAACATATTTGTGTAGCATACCCCCTATATTTAAGGACACATTCCACTTGGCTAAGCTCACCACATTTGGTTATTACGATCCCCCAGACCAGGCTGAAGCTCTAAACGAATCAAACACACTAGCTCTAGTCGAGGCCAAGAAAGAAGTTGAAGAATATGATATTCTCATAAATATCTGTTTGGCTTCTCTTCATACCCCTGCTAACACTTGTCTTTTATCTTGTGTAACTCATTCCCTATACACTTTAAGATTTTAAGTTCAACTTCCTAGGAGATGGAACCAAATTGACCAATCGCGGTGCTATTGAATGTCTTTATGCATTAAAGGCTGAAGCTTCCAAGAACAAGGTTAAATCCCAAGTTAGGAATAAGTTAATGGAGGTTATGGCTGGCCCCAAGAATAAATGTTAATGATCCCAAGAAAGCTTTACCAACCTAAAAAATAATGTGGAGTCTTTGTCTCCTGCAAATAAAATGTCAATCGGTCCTTCTACCTCCTATCCTGACCCTAAACAATCGATGCTGGAGGAATAAAGGACGATAAAAGAAGGAGATACCTTTGTTATAATTGATGGGAAGACAACACACCGGCTTGTTAGGGAGCCTAAGATATATTACAAGAATCGCATAGTTAAGTAGTATAAGAGGGACCCCGATAACCCTATGACCTATTAAATAGATAAGAAGTCCATTATCTATAATCTTCTCAATGCCTTGGACGTGCTCAGCTACCATGGGAATAATCTTGCCTACGAGTATCTCAGGACTCTGAGTAATGAGTGAATGTGGATTTTTGTTCATCGCAATATGTTTTTGGTAAGCTTTCGACACTTGACTCATTTTATGAGATTATGCCTTTTCTGATCTCATTATCTTCATTATTTTTTAGGGCATCGTGAAGGCCATATATCTTAGAAAGAGAGTCGCAATAGTTGCACCTAATGTCCATAATCTTGTGAACGAGAAGAAGATAAACCATGAGCTTCTAACTTTAGTCTCTAAGTTGAGTGGTCAGCTGATCACCTTGTCTAATAAAACTTTTGTAGCTCAAAATAAGTTGAAGATGAGGATTGGGGATCTAAGGCTAGAGGATGATCAACTTATCTTAAAGAACAAAACACTATGTACAATTGAGGCTGAGTTCACTAAGGACAATAAGCAGTTTAATCTGGATGTATCCAAAATTCAAAGTTTGAGGGAGGCCCTAGAGAAGACGGAGAAGGAAGCGATAGATAAATATAAGACTTTTCCAGACTTTGAGATAGATATGATGTCTTTCTTCATGGATGGGTACACTAAACTCAAAAAGTGGGTGATGAAGCATTACCCTGGATTTTCTGATTTCGTTAGTACCTAGAAAGGAGATGATAAGGAATCCATGGATTTAGCCAATATTGTAACTATAGAAGTTGATAATTTTGTTCCTGAGATTCACTCCACTACATTAGCTGAGAAGATGACCACCACAGTTCCTATTCTTTCTAATGTATCTAAGGTGGTGGTCTCTCAAATGGTCGATGCAGCTGTCGATAATCCTTCAAAAGATCCTCATGTTTCTTGAGCTTTTTATCTTATAATTCTTCTCTTCGTAATTTATGAATATCTAGTTTGTAACTCATAAACTTAATATGTTATAAATTTTTTCATTTGAACTGATATTTCAATTGAATGATTTCTATCCTTCTCTATTGTTTTTATACATATGTAGTAGTTGTCTTACATTGTATACTTTCTACTAAGTTATTAGCCCTCATATATGACTTACTGTTTCTAAGAATTATTTATGTCATGCAGTAATGTTTTTCATAAAATTAGTTTAACGGTTATTTTTAATCGACACTTTTAAGTTAAATTGGGTCAGCTAGTATCTGAGTTATAGCATGGTCTTATGGTCGGCTCTTAGTCGACCCGACCTGAGTACTAACTACCAATTAGATGAACATGTGTTGTCAATATAGGGTTTTTATAAGTGTGAACTTAATGTTTACCTACCAACTTTATAGATGCAGTCTTTTAGTCGTGGTCACTGATATGCCCATCTGTACTAGGGTAGACCAATGTTTTCACTGGTCAACTGGATCTACTTATAAACAACCTGACCTTGTGATAGCATTGGTTTTACGGGTCGGCTAACTTTTTTATTATGACATGTCCAAAGGACAAAGCCCTTCATGAGGTGTGATCTGATTGTAGTTAATTTATTATGTTTAGCTTCTCTGAGATGTCTTCGGCCTAGGCTTATGCCCATCTCTTGAAACTGACAATCTTTGCAGTAAACAATAGAAGAACTTGAAAAATAACAATATGGAGAGAAGACTGATTTTCATTAACAATGGTGAACCTTTCAAATAAACTGATTTCATAACTTAGCCTATTATCTCAAATGATTCTGATCGGTCTAATGATAAGATTTCCTTAAGTTATCATTATTCCAATGGTTTTTAAAGGCCTCCCCCTCCAGAGCTCTATCTTATAAGTGACTAGTCATACCACTGCACTAATCATGCCAGTTCGACTCCAACTTATTTCAATTTTGGATAACTTTCTTCAAGGCTAATTCAACATCCTTATGTGTGCTCAGATTGACTCTTTTATTATAGAATCTCATTATTCTTTGTTGATATGCTATAACTTTAAGGGTTTCTTGCTCCTTTACCGCCTCCACTAAATCCAAGTTAAGCCAACACATTAAGTCTCTTCGTGAGTTGAAGTTCAAAACCTTATGGCTCGAGAAGCCGATCTCCATTCATAGAACTGATTCAGTGTCGAGTGCCAACGTGAAATGGATTTCTCCTATGGTGGTACTGGGGGTTAACCTATAGGCCCACGGGATGCTCTACAACTCATAGATCCATTTGCCTTTGCATCATCCAGTATTTTCTTCATTATGTCTCGGAAAGTCTTATTGGTGACCTCGATATATCTGTTACATTGTCGGTGACCAGGTGAGAAGTGTAGTTTTCTAACCTTAGACCTGATGTAGTATGCCTCGAACCAAATGTTATCGAACTGTGTGCATCGGTCTATGATAAATGCGAAGGGATTACCATAGCAAAAATTGATGTTTTTTATTTGAAGTGAAATACCTTCGACTACATCATCGTCATCAATGGTTCGGCCTCCACCCACTTGATAAAGTAATCCACAACTATGATCGGATACCTGAACTTCCTTTGGTCTTTGGTAGTGGCCGATAAGGTCTATTCCTCACTTGGAAAGTGACTGTGGGGATGTGATGGGTGTCATATTTATAAAAGGTCCCTGGTGGATGAGGTCATACCTCTGACATTTGTCGTAACTTTTGTCATAAAATACACATTTTCCCTTCATTGTTCTAGTATTATTCTTGTGGCCACCATCTTCACCAATGATCTTCCACCTTAGTGCTCCCCATAGGATCCCCCATGGAGCTCCTTGATCAGATCTGGGACTTTCTTAGGATGGACACGTCATAAGAGATGCAAATAAAGCCTCTTTTTAAGAGGAACCCATCTTCCAACACATATCTCGTCGCCTTATAGCGTACCTTGTGTGCCTCATTTGGTTCATCCGGGACTGCATCGCTTACCAAGGTAATGCGACACCCCGCCTAATTAAATCCCGGGTGATCAGTCCTAAATAAAATTAAAATAGGTCTCCCAGTTGGTTCATTCTTAGCATCATTGTCGAAAACTTTTTAATTACTAACCACCTAGGTGAAATTAGACTAGTGCCATATTTTAACTCTTATTAATAAAACAATAACATGCGGAACAAAGTGTAAATCAAATACCAACAAAAGAGTCTGAGAATAACAGCTAAGATAAAACAAAGTATTGTCGAATAAACCATCGGCCAAAATCAACATAATAACGAACTCCAATATAAATGAAAGTACTGAAGGACGACATGTCCATACTGAAAGCTTAAATCCTACACTAGATCAGGAAGGATAAAAGAAGCGTTTAATCAAGGCCCTGCAACACCCACCTATGTTGCAGCTCCAAAATCCCTGGAATGAAGTCATGATTGGCATCCCTATGTCTGGACACCTAAAAGGTTTTGAAAATGTTTTATAGAAAGTGTTAGTACACAAAACGTTTCAAAAATATTTAGCAAGTAATTTATCCCAATAAATATCAGTTATAGATTACATATGTTAGGATCACGCACACTCTCTTGAGTTTCCTCACCTCTCATCTATAATGTGCACGTAACATTCCTACCTAGTCTCGCTACCCACTTCAGTTAGGTCTCTAACATCTAAACACCTAAGATAATTTAGCTCACCAGTACCGCCCATACGATACGCTACATGCTACCCTTAATTTACATTAAGTCATTAGTTAAGTTCACTTTAACTTCCCCATACCGCCCCTATAGTATGTATCTGAACGTCTAGTAATTAACATTACTCTTACTTTATTATCATTACTTATATATTAAGTTCTCACACTCAATCTATTCTTAGGTACTCACTACCTACCTTCTCTACTAATCACACTCAAGTAGATTTTATATCTATTCTAGTTGTACACTTACATATTCCAGCCACTCTTACTCATAAGTAGTTTATACAATTTGTAGTTATGCACTAACAATCCTCACTACTATCATGCCCGAGTAGGTTTAAAACAATACTTAGGTATACCCAACTTAATCTTACTAGTATCACACATAAGTAGATTATTCAGATGGTATATCTTTCACACACACATATACCTAATACAACATATCCCGTTAACGATCCTATTTCACACATTAAGGACAAATGGTTCGGAATGTCTCCTCGAACCTGGCTCGAAATGTCTCCTCAAACATGGTTCGAAATGTCCCCTCGAACCTGGTTCAGAATGTCTCATCGAGCGTAGTTTGACATGTCTCAACGAACTTACCAATCCTATCACAAGGAAACACACAATAGGCATACACAACCCATGTACTCATATAAAATAGTAGGTATTCACACGACCCAATTATTCCCGTGTGTACGTAGTATTTTTCTCTCGTATACTTACCGTACTTATTATTCAATGATTTATCTCACTATTATACATATTAGAGTATTCGCATAACTCTAACATCTCTGGCTATCTCTTTATTTATAACAGTAGTTAAACTATCTCTAACCTACTGGTATACACCTTATATTAATGTGGACTCTCCTCATAACCCAATTCCCAATTTCTGACACGCGACTCGATCGGTTTATCCCTGTCGGTCCCTATTCCAAGCCTTACACTCAACATCCATAACGGTCCTTAACTATACTCTCTACTGGTCTTTATTAAGTCCCTCCATATGCATAATAACATCTCTAAAAATGTCCCCATCGCTGGAATTCAAAGAAAACTTAATCAACAAAAATAGCCAAAACTCATCTTTGGTCGATCGACCGACCGACCAAAGGCTTCGATCGATCAACTCCATCGATCAATCGATCTTCTTGTGTCGATCGATCGATCGAACATGTGCAGGTCGTCTTCTTCCTTGTTTCACCATGTTTGTCCGATCCAACAATTCATTACACCTTATGAAATTTCTTCCCAACATCACCAATCATCTTATAAATGTATAGGGACCATTCTCAACATAAATACATCATCAAATCCTCACTAAATCCATCCAAGAACTTCCCAAATCTAAATTTTCTCAAAACCCTACATCATTTAGTTCTTTATGGTTATACATCATAAACTCAGATTTTAAATCCGCAATTACCAATATTAATTCATTTGTTATTAGTCCTCTACAAATGTAAATACTAACTATATGCAATCCTACCCAAACATGTAATCAATTCATTCTTTTTCTCTAAGAACTTTAAATGAAAATAATTTATTTAAAAATCCCTACACATGGGTATTATAACTTCATAACTTTGCAATAAACCACTTGCCTTGATTATGGTAGGATCTGATTTCGTGGTTGATGAGGGTGTTTGATTGATTCCTTCTTCAATCTCCCTTCCTAATTACTCTTTGTTGCAAGAATCCCTTTGGAGCATTCACAATCACCTCTTAAAGTCTTAAGAACTCTTTCTCTTTTCTCTCAGTTGGTTCCTGTCTATTTTTCTACGTTATGAACCCTAACTTAAGCCCCAAACCATCTGATATAACTTGCAAATTTCATGGGTCTCCCCACCTCTATTTTCTAAATGACAATAATTCCCTCAAGAGGTGTCAGTTTGGTCTACAATTGACCCAGGACCCAAACTGTACACCCGGGTACACTTTTTCGACAATTTTGACCCTTTTAGGACCAACCATGCCCTCAAAATTACCATTCGAGCCCCTTTATAAAATAATCTCATTTAAATCACCGAATTAAATAATTTCTAAATCTCCAATTTAATTAATTTCCATATTCTCTAAAAGTACGGGGTGTTACATACTTCTCCCCTTACAAAGGAATTTCATCCTCGAAATTTGGATGAAGCTCTCTACCCTGCCTTAACCCTTTACTCTTAAGGCTACTACATATTTTATTTCTATCCCCCCTAATCGGAGATAATATTATAATTATTTAATTACCTAGGGCGCCTATACACCCTATGCCCGTGTTTAACCGCACGAAAATCACCCGACTATACTAGCCGTGAACCGTAATTTAACTTCCAACCCGTAGTTATATCACATATGTGAATAATAACCGGGGTACCCAACCCATGTACTAATGACCAAACATCTCTCCACTTCCAACGTTGCGCTAAGTTTCATGCGTGGGACATCTCGCAAAGAGAAATCCAAACAAGGAACCCCCCGATACACTACTGCCTAACATTATCGATCGTTGAGATCTGTTAGACTCTCAGTTCATAGTACGTACCCCCAAATACCTATCTCTTCACACAAAAGTATACACACCCACTCTTATGCTACAAGAGACAACACAAATACCGCGCCCTTACTATCATTAGTTCTTGCGTAAAGTAAACCCGGAGCTATCTCTCCTTGCTAAAAAATAACCCTGACTGCCCTGAATCACCTCAGTAGACATCCCTACTTCATGGGATAAAATATAATAATATAATTACATATTCGTATTAGTCTATTATGCCACACATAATAATATGTATAGACACATACCTAGGTCAAAGCCTCTTTTAGGTGTTACCTATCAAAACACAATCTTGTCCTGGAATAGCGAAGCCAAAATTTTGCTATAACTACCACTATAGCCTAAACCATCGCTAATCGGCCAAAAATCAGCAAGTAGTTTACTCAATTCTCATAATTCTCGAAGGTAGTAAACTACCACGTCATGCAACCACCCTTGGTGTACGCCTTTATTCTCTTTCATGCGACATAAAAGTTCTTCGACCCCATGGTAACTAATCATGTACGTACCTAGTAAGGTTACTACTGCTACCGCACCCACTAATCTTGACTCTCTCACGAATTGGAGTGTTAACCGTCTCATTTATGAAGCATCCATGTCACTTAAAAATTTTCCATACTCATATGGATAAACATAAAAGAAATTTCTCCACATTCTAGTCTATCATCCCAACGCAAGATTTAGTCTCCCAAATATAATATCGAATCCTCTTCAGATCGAATGCATCAATGTGCCACAATCCACTAGTGACTCCTCACACACAAAGGGACTACCGGGTATCTCTAAAATGTCAATGGCTCGTGCAAAACTAGTCTTAATAAACAATTTTAAGGCCCAGTATCAAATAAAATCCAACTCTCTCAAGGTAGTGGATAGAAAATGTACCCTCTAATGCTGGAGATACCTGTGGAGCTAGAGACATCGGTACGTCCCGGATTTTATATACACGCTCGTAGTGTATCTGACCCTGTTGTTGCTGCTGTGGGACCAGTGCTAGTGCTGGAGCTATCGGGGCCTGCGCTCTTGCGGGGCACCCTGCTGCTAAACCCCGTCCTGCTGTGGGCATTATCTCTGCCGGTGACCCTGCTGGCCATATATAAAACACTAACCTAGGAATGGTCTTCTCTGGCCCTTCTAGCCTTGCTTAAACCCCCCGACAGGTCGATAACTTCCAGGCCTAAACCTCTTGGCAAAGTTCACATACCGAGAATTTTTCTCCTGCTGACTATCTGTCCGCTGCTACGGTGCTTCACTGGCACTACCCCCATTACCCTTGTTCGGCTGGCTTGGCTCACCTATTTTGCTCTCCTTCGCATGGAAGTGATGATCCTAACAGTGTAGTAAGGCTGCATGGACGACATCAGTGTATGTCACCAGTACAGGGTTACTTATCAAATACTGCCTGATCCTCCAGGCCAAACCCCCCATGAACTTTACTTTCTTCCTTTCTTCATTGCTTACCTCATCTGGCATAAAATTAGGCAGGCGAGTGAATTCTTCCTCATAGTCTGATACCGTATAGTCAACTTGAATGACTTTATTAAATTTCTTCCTCATCTATGACTCCACTGCCAACGGAAAGTACTTGCGGTCAAATCGCACCCAGAACTCAGAAATTGTCATTAGATTCCCCTCCTCAACGGTGGTCACCGACTCCCACCACTGTAGAGCAGCCCTAGCTAATCTGAAGGTAGCTAACATATGTTTCTTAACTTCACTGCAATCCAACATGCGCAGGTGACGCTGAATGTTCCTCTTCTATTAGCACGCCACCACTACATCTGTGCCACCTTGGAACTCTGGAGGGTGACCTTTCTGAAAGATTTCTCTGATGCTGTGCCAAGTGGGATGACCTGGATGGGCCTGAATAAGTGGGATTGGGGGCTTCTATGCCTAAGGCTGGGGAAAATAGGATTTCATGTCCCTCATAGCTGTCTCCACGGCCTGTGACACTATCACCACCATCTGAGTAGCAGAAATCATTTCTGGGGGTGGGGGTGGGGGTCCCTGCTGGTCCTGAGGGCCCTCCCTAGCCTCACCTCTAGCGTCTGCCCCCTCGGCTTGCTCCCTCCTTGGCAGCATTCTGAAACAAAATTCAAGTTTGTATAAGTACACAATTTATACAAAATTCTAATAGAAGGACGATATCGTAAACACGCAAGGATAATTCAACAATCCTACCAATAGGGCTCTATATCAAAATAACGATGCACAGAAATCGTAGTAAGCCGTACAGATCCTAAGGACACTAGAACTTGATGCTATGATACTATCTACGACACCCCGCCTAATTAAATCCCGGGTGATCAGTCCTAAATCAAATTAAAACAGGTTTCCCAGTTGGTTCATTATTACCATCACTGTCGAGAACTTTTTAATTACTAACCACCTTGGTGAAATTAGACTATTGCCAAATTTTAACTCTTATTAATAAAACAATAACATGCGGAACAAAGTGTAAATCAAATACCAACAAAAGAGTCTGAGAATAACAGCTAAGATAAAACTAAGTCTTGCCGAATAAACCATCGGCCAAAAACCAACATAATAACCAACTCCAATATAAATGAAAGTACTGAAGGACGACATGTGCATACTGAAAGCTGAAATCCTACACTAGATCAGGAAGGATAAAAGAAGCATCTAATAAAGGCCCTGCAACACCCACCTATGTTGCAGCTCCGAAATCCCTGGAATGAAGTCACGCTTGGCGTCCTTGTGGCTGGACACCTAAAAGGTTTTGAAAATATTTTATGGCAAGTGTTAGTACACAAAACGTTTTGAAAATATTTAGCAAGTAATTTATCCCAATAAATATCAGTTATTGATTACACATGTTCAGATCACGCACACTCTCTTGAGTTTTCTCACCTCTCATCTATATTGTGCACGTAACGTTTCTACCTAGTCTCGCTACCCACTTCAGCTAAATCTCCAACATATAAACACCTCAGACAATTTAGCTCACCAGTACCCCCCATACGGTACGCTACATGCTACCCTTAATTTACATTAAGTCATTAGTTAAGTTCACTTTAACTTCCCCATACCTCCCCTATAGTATGTATCCGAACGTCTAGTAATTATCATTACTCTTACTTTATTATCATTACTTAAATATTAAGCTCTCACACTTAATCTACTCTTAGGTACTTACTACCTACCTTCTCTACTAATCACACTCAAGTAGATTTTATATCTACTCTAGCTGTACACTTGCATATTCCAGCCACTCTTACTCATAAGTAGTTTATACAATTTGTAGTTATGCACTAACAATCCTCACTACTATCATTCCCGAGTAGGTTTAAAATAATACTTAGGTATACCCCACTTAATCTTACTAGTATCACACATAAGTAGATTATTCAGACGGTATATCTTTCACACACATATACCCAATACAGCATATCCTGTTATCGATCCTATTTAACATATTAAGGACAAATGGTTCGGAATGTCTCCTCGAACCTGGATCGGAATGTCTCCTCGAACCTGGCTCGAAATGTCTCCTCGAACACGGTTCGAAATGTCCCCTCGAACCTGGCTTGGAATGCCTCATCGAGCATAGTTCAGCATGTCTCATCGAACTTACCAATCATATCACAAGGAAACACACAATAGGCATACACAACCCACGTACTCATCTAAAACAGTAGGTATTCACACGACCCAATTATTCCCGTGTGTATGTAGTATTTTTCTCTTGTATACTTACCGTACTTATTATTCAACGATTTATCTCACTATCGTACATATTAGAGTATTCGCACAACTCTAATATCTCTGTCTATCTCTTTATTTATAACAGTAGTTAAACTATCTCTAACCTACTGGTATACACCTTATATTAACGTGGACTCTCCTCATAACCTAATTCCCAATTTCTGACACGCGACTCGATCGGTTTATTTCTATCGGTCCATATTCCAAGCCTTACACTCAACGGCCATAACGGTCCTTAACTATACTCTCTACTGGTCTTTATCAAGTCCCTCTATATGCATAATAACATATCTAAAAATTTCCCCATTGCTGGAATTGAAAGAAAACTTAATCAACAAAAATAGTCAAAAATCAGCTTTGGTCGATCGATCGACCAAAGGCTTCGATCGATCGATCGATCTTCTTGTGTAGATCGATCGATCGAATAAGTGTAGGTCGTCTTTTTCCTTGTTTCACCATGTCTGTCCGATCAAAAAATTCGTTACACCTTATAAAATTTCTTCCCAACATCACTAATCATCTTATAAAGGTATAGGGACCGTTCTCAACGTAAATACATCATCAAACCCTCACTAAATCCATCCAAGAACTGTCCAAATCTAAATTTTCACAAAGCCCTAGATCATTTAGTTCTTCATGGTTATACATCATAAACTCAAATTTTAAATCCGCAATTACCAATATAAATTTATTTGTTATTAATCCTCTGCAAATGTAAATACTAACTACATGCAATCAGACCCAAACATGTAATCAATTCATTCTTTTTCTCTAAGAACTTTAAATGAAAACAATTTATTTTAGAAGCCCTACACATGGGTATTATAAATTCATAACTTTGCAATAAACCACTTGCCTTGATTATATTAGGATCTGATTTCGTGGTTGATGAGGGTGTTTGATTGATTCCTTCTTCAATCTCCCTTCCCAATTTCTCTTTGTTGCAAGAATCCCTTTGGAGCCTTCACAATCACCTCTTAAAGTCTTGAGAACTCTTTCTCTTTTCTCTCAGTTGGTTCTTGTCTATTTTTCTATGTTATGAACCCTAACTTAAGCCCCAAACCATCTGATATAACTTGCAAATTTAGTGGGTCTCCCCACCTCTATTTGCTAAATGACCATAATGCCCTCAAGAGGTATCAGTTTGGTCTACAATTGACCCGGGACCCAAACTGTACACCCGGGTACACTTTTCTGACTATTTCGACCCTTTCGGGACCAATCGCGCCCTCAAAATTACCATTCGAATCACTTTATAAAATTGTCTCATTTAAATCACCGAATTAAATAATTTCTACAAATGAAATAATTTCTAAATCTCCAATTTAATTAATTTCTATATTCTCCAAAAGTACGGGGTGTTACAGGTATAACCTGATGGGTTCCATCGAGGACGATCCTATGTACATATCCATCACCTAAATATTCTCTTCTTCATTGTTGCGCTTCAATAATATCTCCATTGATAATATTCTTCTACGCACGACCCTAGTTATCGATACCAAATGAGCCAAGAATCAGCTCAAGAGTTATAATTCCTTGGTATTATCACCATTTGTACACTAGAAATCTTGGGCATTAGCATTTTCACCTTTGCCAAATTATCTCCTCCCTTATTTCGTATATGCCCAAAACCTTATCTATGACTAGTTGAGAGTTACTGTGGGTCAAAAATTACTGGGCTACTAGTGACGAGGCTAACCCCAAGCCTGCGAGACTAATGCTTCATATTCTACCTCATTATAGGAGGCTTCAAAATCTATTCTTAGGGCAGACTAAACATCGATTCCTTCTTGTGTGGTGACAATTAACCCTGCTCCACTGTCATTTGCACACGAAGATCCATCAACACACAACTTCCAGACATGAGGTTCTTTGTCAAAACTACCTTCAATTAAGGGTCCGTTCCTGAAAATTTCCTTCATTTTTTCTAAATCACAAGCTTTTTCTGATGGTCTTACTGATGATTTTTCCTCGTCACTGGTTGGGACTGGTGTAACCTAGGCTTCGACTAGATTTCCCACTATTTTTTCATAAATAAACTCAATATAAATTTAACCCCTACTCGTCATTTGATAATTATTATTATCTCATACACGATGTCTTATTCCCCTAACTTCATAGCCCAAGCCATCATCCTGCCCGACATTTCAGGTTTATAAATGGACTTTCGAAAGGGTAGATCAGTATACATGAAGATCAAATGAGCGTTGAATTAAGTCTTCATTCTCATGGAGTTTTTTATCAATGACAATGCTATCTTCTCTAATCTAAGGTACTGGAACTCTTCTCCCTTATAGGCTTTGTTCGTGTAATAAACTAGTTTGTTCACCCCCATCTTCCCATCTCACGAAGTCTAATCTCACAGGATAATCAGATCCATCCAAGTATAAATAAAATTTCTCTCATAGGATTGGCCTCGATAGTAAATGAGGGGATCTTAGGTACCTCTATAACTCCTGGAATGCCTTTTTGCACTCCTTATTCCACTCAAAGGTCTTTCTGAGAACCTTAACGAATGGAAGACATTGGTCAGTGGCTCGTGATATGAACTAATTGAGTGCTGCTAAACAACCTCTCAATCTCATAATTTCATCCTTACTTTCTAGAGACTGCCTATTGATCAGTGCTTTAATCTTGTCAGGGTTGGCCTCAATACCCCTCTAGTTGATAATAAAATCGAGAATTGTTTCGGCCTTACTTCGAACACATACGGGATTCAACTTAATTTTATACTTTTCCATCGCATTGGAAATTTGGCAGAGGTCGTGGATGTGATCAGTTGCCTTCTTACTTTTTGCCAACATGTCGCTAACGTACACCCACATGCCGTTTCCAATATTCTCCTTGAAAACTCGGTTGACCAACATCTAGTACATTTCTCCAACATTTTTTAGCCCAAATAGCATAATATTGTAGCAATATGTACCTTGGCTGGTGATGAACGAGGTCTTCTTCCTATCTTTTGGCTTTATATTTATATGATTGTACTCCGAATAGGCATCCATAAATCTGAGCATTCCGTAACCAGTAGTGGCATCGACTAACTAGTCATTTTGCAATAATGGGTAATGATCCTTTGGACAGGCCTTTTTAAGGTCTATAAATTCAATGCACATTCACCAGTTTCGTTATTTTTACTGACAATTACTGTTATTTTTACTAACAATTACAACATTTGAGAACCAACAAGGGTACTTCACATATTCAATTAACTTAGATTTTTTTATCTTGTCCACCCTTTATTCGATATTCGTAGTCTTCTACTCGGTGAACACTTTGCGTTTATGTCTCACTGGTTTCACGTCTTTTACTATACTAAGTTTGTGGCAGAGTACATACGGATCGATACCTGTCATGTCTTCATGGATCCCTGTAAATACATTTCACCTCTGGCTTAGGAAATTTGCAAGTTCCTTTTTCAGGACCAGGTCTAAAGACGATCTGATCTGCAGTATTCGTTTCAGGTGCTTGTTATCCAGGATCACTACCTCTATCTGCACGACTTCCTTAACTATAACCAACTTATCTTCATCTCAAGAATCTTAACACTCGATGTAATAAGTCTGTGTGAGGTTTTCATGCTCTTCGATTAATGTGTAGTAACATTCTCGTGCTCCCATTTGACTTTCTTTCACATGACCTACTCCATAATGTGTCGGGAACTTCATGACCAGGTTCACTGTAGAGGATATTATTTTAAAATTCTTAAGACCAACCCTATAAAAAATGATGTTGTAGGACAAGTCCACATTCTTGTCGATGATAAATAAACACATCATTTGTGTTTTTCAAGTCAACCATGTCCTAGTTGTGACTTTTAGCTCAATGGTTCCAAGTGGATGCACCTTCTTCTATAAAACTCTAATGTGTGGATGCTGGTAGCCATGTAACTTTATTTCGAACAACTTCATCATTTTAAAGAAATCATAGAACAATACATTTCCTGAACTCCCATTATCAATGAGAATTCTCTAAAAAATTCTTCTGTGTACCATTATGGTCACAACGGGTCATTCTGCGCGTGTAACAGTCCACATAAATCATCTTTAGAAAAAACAACAATTAAACAATCTTTGTTTACCTTTTGAGGGGGGGGGGGGGTATCAAATGCTTTGACCATGTTAACCTCGTCGTTGTGTGCATAATTTTTCACTTTGTTCAGATATGATTTCCTTTTCACGGGTCTGTCACCCTTGCTTACTTCTCCCCCAATAATGAAGTGCATCTCGAACAAAATTAGTATAATATTATCTTTCTTCTCCTTAGGCTTTTGGTCAAGTCAGGGTCGTGACCATCATGTGAAGCTTCATCATCATGCGTACACTTCTTTTCATTCTTTGCCTTGTAAGGAGACTTTGATTACCTCCTTGTCTTCGGATCACCCTTGGGCTCAGTGCCCGACTTATCCACAAACTTTTCCAACTTGCCCTACCTAATCAGGGCCTTAATTTCATCTTTTAAGGCCAAGCACTTATTAGTTTTATGATCGTGGTCTTTGTGAAAGTCACAACACTTACTTTTATCTCTTTATCTCGCAGGTGTTTTTAGCTTTTTTGTCCATTTGAGATTTTCATTTCCTCAGATCTCTTCGAGGATGTGATGTACCCTTACAGTGAGAGTCGTATGGTCGTCAATTTTTTCATCTTATCTTGATTTAGATTCTTTTACTTGTCTCTTGTAAAGACATGATTTTATAAATGTCCGTTATCAATTGAGTATATTGTATACCGCTATAATTGTCGAAGAATCATTCAAGCATTGAGACGGATCCGAATATTAAGCTTCTTCAACATTCAAGCCTCTATAAGGTTAATTTCGATGAGAAAGTATTTAAGTCCCTTTACGGTTCACTTAAAAGTGTTGGGATATTTTTTATAAGGGTTTTGAAATCTTTTCAAAATATTTTCAAAGTGTTGGAGCGGAGTTTTAAAGTTTTTTGTCAAAAAATTATTTTTTGTAGTTTTAAAGGCGGTGCACTTACTGGAAAAAGAAAAAGGAAAATATTTAATTAATAGGCTCATTCGAACGACAGCCTGTGTCATTCAAATGACATGGCATGTCACGCGAAGTGCCAGCTGTCGTTCAAACGACACTGGATCTCGTTTAAACGACACACTATGTCGTTTGAGCAACTTGCCACCTTAAGGTTTTTATAAATAGGATTATCCAACTCCATTTTTTACAAGAAGACCTGTGATTTTCTATTCATAAGAAGCTTCTACTGCAGAAACATATGTCTTCTCACTTATAGGTTCTTAAACTTTTTGTTTTCAATTCACAAAACATCCTAATCTTTATGTGAATTATTTTGGAACCCAAGATGCAATCTTATTGAAGTTTTCTCTTGTAGAGAGGATCTCTATTGATGACATGGATACCACTTGAGGGAGGTACTGGGCTAACTGACAGCGGTCATTGAAGTTCGTTGCGTGTGGATCTTTGTTGAAGATAGAACTGTGTGTTCTTGTGGGGTTGCTGAGGTTGTTCCATTGCTGATGACATCGATCGATGCCTGTGGGTATTTGTGTGTCATCGTATTTCATTATAATCCGTGCAAGTTTCGATTTACGAATTATAGTGAAAGAAAAGGTTTTTCCCTTCGGAGATTTTTCCTAAAATTGATTTCCTTTGCATGTTTATTGATTTATGATTTTAAATCACCTAGATGCATGTGTTAGGGTTTATCTAAAATTTGGGTTTAATTAAAACTGGTTGGTTTGTCACATGAGAAGCCGCATTATTCCGTTAAATAAAACTCTCAAATTGGTATCAGAGCGGTTTGCACTAAGTTATTGTGTTGTGATCCTGATTTTTCAAAACTGGTTTGAAAATTGATTTTCTTAAAGTATGGATTTTGGCAATTTTTATGATTTTAGATGTCAACTTTTTGAAAGGTCTAATTGGAAAGTTCACATGAATTCTTATTTTAAATCATCCATAAAAATGACTCTGAGAGGTGTCTTGGTTGTGAGAGAATTGGCCATATGGTAGATGAGTGTCCCACTAATATAAGGAAGATTTTTAATAAATCGACATCTCATGCTTCTTCACTTAGTAATAGTGATTCTGAAAAAGGAAGAGGAAGAGGAAGAGGAAGAATTGAGTGATTTGTAAGTTACTTACAATAACCTATTGTGGAATCTATAAAGTTAAACAAGGCAAACTTGAAACTTGAAGCTAAATTAAAAAATATGTCGTAAACGAAAATAACACAAATGCATTAATTGAGAATCTTAGGACACGTGAGAAGATGCTTAGAGATAAGTTAAGGTATGTCGAGCGTGAGAGAGATAGTCTTAGAGGGTTGATGGAGACTATGAAAAATGAGCTTTTAGAGTTTGAGGATTCTAGACGAGTACTTGAGTCTAGGATAGGTGAGCTTGAGAAGAGTTTAAGATAATATAGTAAAGTGAAGTTTAATTTAGAGTTTATATCAGAAAAACTAGATAATATTTTAGGCACTGTCCAAATTAAGGAGGATAGGGGTGGTATAGGCTTTGATGATAGTGTTTCGCCCATTCACAAAGTCAATCCCGCACGTGTGAGAGAGCCTCCTAGGGATGTTAGGGGAGAGGCACCGAAGATTATTAAGAGAGAGCCACCTAGGAACATCGTGAGAGAGGTACCTAGGAATTTTAGGAGAGCGCCACCTTGAAACATTAGGAGAGGGCCACCTTTAGGTAACACTCATCACCCGATTTACAATTGCACACATTGCGGTAGGCAAGGTCATCTTAGGCATTTTTGTTACAAACTTTTAAATGGACCTAGGAAGGTTAATAAAAGAATAAATTCGATTCATCAAACCCCCACATATCGTTACAAATCTGTTTGGGTTAGGAAATCAGATTTAGAGGCTTATGTTCTAATTGCTCATGATTCTCGTTTACTTGCACGCAATTCACCCCATGTGAGATCTTTTGGTTGATTGTGTTTTATATTTGTCATACTCTAGTCGTGCTCCATGATATAATCTTACTAGTGTTATGACTTACTCTGTTGTGGTTTAAATTGTTTTATTAGTATGCTACTGTTTTAGCACGTTATTTCTTCTGTCAACACCTTCCAGGTATTATTTTCTGGAAAGCTTTTCACTAGAAAACACTGTTTCACATTTTGGGCAATCTGTGAAATTTTGATTTTCTCATTATAGCGAGATCAGTTTTCGTTTGAGCGACTTCTGATATCGCGTGAAGCTTCTTCTCTCGAGATGCCCTTGTCGTTCGAGCGACCCCTGGAGATTTTGTTTCTTCTATTTACAGTACACTGGTTCAGCTTGATATTATTTGGTACTTCTGGGTTGCCTCTAACAATTTACATTCAGTTAATCTTGGTAATCATGCTTAATTGCTTATAATGCATTGTTTGTTTAATCACATCTGCTTTGATTATTGATTCATTTGTATTACTACTATTTGCTAGCATAGGACGAATTTCTTATTAACGTTATATGTCTATTGTTGGTTGTACTTCAGTTGTGATATACTTTTCGACAAAATACAAAAAGATTTTATTTTGATAAAAAAAATTTAAAAAAAAAAAGACAAAAAGGGTTTTGTATTTTGTTTGCACCGTATATGAATGGACACTTAGGATGACCAAGTCACAATTTCATTCCATTTATCCATGTGACTATTTGATAGTGTTTTGAGACAATATGTCATGTCATCCATATGCTTTACAATGTTTGGAGTCATTGAGATGTTATTAGTTGATACTTCCTACATGTTTGACTCATTATTTCCTTTATTACACACATTCACGGATTTGTTTGATTATTATACTTATCTATCATATGTTGGTGGAGTATTTTCATCTTAATCATGTCCTTAAAAGGATCCAAGTTGAATAATACGAGAGTAATAAAAGCAGTGCATGTAAAAACCATTGCCCATGAGGAATTTGTTTAAATTTAAAGAAAAAAATGATGAGTGTACGGGAAAGGGGTGTCAGTGAATAATAATCACGTCGTGAAAGCCACCGTTTGAAAAGAGCATGCACAAAAACTTAAGGCAATAAAAATATTATATATGCCAAAATTTGGGCCAATAGGTTTTCTATAAGTTGAGAATTTAGAACCTCATTAGAAAAATAAAAATATTATTATTTATGAGGGAGTTTTGGTTGGATATGTATCAATGGGTTTGCACGTCCTTCGAAAAGTTCTTAAAATGGTACAAAATAGTTTTGGACGTTATTGGCGTGAAAATCACTTAGGCTTTGATTTGTTGATTTGATTTAGTCGATATCATCTAAATTCAACAATTTTACACCTAAGAATATTTTTTATGTTCGTTCGATAGGAGTACACTTATGCATCGTGCACATATGCTTGATTAAGTTTTATTGCCTATTGAATATGTTCACACCCATTCACTTCGTTTCCCACGATTTGGTCATTTCAATGAAAATTCATGGTGTGTGATTTTTGTAAAATTATTTTTGCATTTTTGTATGAAATATTGAAAAATCAAAAATAGTTTGTGGAATACGTTTGAGTATCTCTCTGTGATCGTAGTTTTATTGCAATGTTTATCGTGACAACTCCATGCTTGATTTGTTTATTCATTTCCTTGTCAATTTCGGTCAAATAAAAAGGGGGAGAACGAATTATGGGGGATATTTGAGACTTTATGCTTGTTTTGGTTTATGTTTATCTCATTTCAAACTCGATACATCACGAAGGTATTTGCTTTGTCTCATGTGTATAGTTACAACAATTGAAGATTATTAGATTGCATACCCTGATGAGAAAAGCTTAAAGATTTTAAGATTTGATGTTGAAGATTTCGAAGAAAATTTCTAGTCCTACATGTTTAGTACCTTTTCAGTTTTGGGTTCATGGTAGGGTATTAGATTTGTATAAGCATTTTGTATTTGATAATTCAGATATTTTTATTTTGTACTGGCATAGACATACGGGGAGATTTGTAAGGACATGATTTTATAAATGTCCGTTATCAATTGAGTATGTCGTATACCACTACATCCGTCGAAGAATTGTTCAAGATCATTCAAGCGTCTAGACGGATCCTAATATCAAGATTCTTCAACATTAAAACCTCGTCAAGGTTAATTTCGGTGAGAAAGTATTTAAGTCCCTTTACGGTTCACTTAAAAGTGTTGGGATATTTTTTTCTAAAGGGTTTTGAAATCTTTTCAAAATATTTTCCAAGTGTTGGAGCGGAGTTTTAAAGTTTTTCGTCAAAAATTATTTTTTGGAGTTTTCAAGGCGGTGCACTTACTGGAAAAAGAAAAAAATATATTTAATTAATAGGCTCGTTCGAACGACAGTCAATGTCATTCAAATGATGTGGCATGTCGCACGAAGTGCTAGCTATCATTCAAATGACACTGGATCTCATTCAAACGACACGTTATGTCATTTGAGCAACCTGCTACCTTAAGTTTTTTATAAATAGGATTCTCCAACTCTGTTTTTTAAAAGAAGACCTGCGATTTTATGTTCATATGAAACTGCTACTGCAGAAACATATGTCTTCTCACTTTTAGGTTCTTAAACTTTTTGTTTTCAATTCATAAAACATACCAATCTTTATATGAATTATTTTGGAACCCAAGATACAATCTTGTTGAAGTTTTCTTTTGTAAAGATCATCTCTACTGCTAACATGGGTACCACTTGAGGGAGGTACTGGATTGACTGACTGTAGTTATTGAAGTTCACTGCGTGTGGACCTTTGTTAAAAATAGAACTACGTGTTCTTGTGGCGCTGCTGAGGTTGTTCCACTGCTGATGACGCCGATCGACGCCTGTGGGTATTCATGTGTCATCGTACTTCATTTTATTCTGTGTAAGTTGCGATTTACAAATTATAGTGAAATAAAAGGTTTTTCCCTTCTGGGATTTTTCCTAATATTGGTTTCCTTTACATGTTTATTGATTTATGACTTTAAATTACCTAGATGCATGTATTAGGGTTTATCTAAAATTTTGATTTAATTAAAACTGGTTGGTTTGTCATATAATTAAAATTGGATATATTTGAGAAGTTGCATTATTCCGCTGTAGCAAATTATCATCTCTGTTATTCAAGCTTCCCCAGACATCGAATTTAGTACAAACAGACACCTTCATAGCTATTGCCTATTCTACATTCAATATCTTTCCTACCTTGTCCAGGATCTCAGTCATGGTGTTCAGAGGTTCCTTCACTAATGCCCAGTAAATCTTCTCAAGTAGAATACCACTCATAATAGCAAGTATTGTTATTTTATCATCATAATCTATTACCTACATATTCTGATTAATGAACCTAGTGATGTACTCTCTCGTCAGTTCGCCCTCTTTCTGCCTAACGCTTAACAAAAGAGTAACCCTCTTTCCAAGTTTTATGCCAAAGTAGAAGTTTCTAACAAATAGGTCGGCCGGTTTCTTGAAACTAGTTACCTGTCCCCTTGAGGCCCATTATATTATACGTGGTATGATCTAGTCAAAGTACTAGAAAAAGCCTTGCATCTCATCTCATAGGGAATGGAGTATATATCTAAAGTATCTTGATACTTCACTATGTGGTGCATCGGGTCAATTTTCTTATAATATATCAGCGTTATGACCGATGGCTTAAACTTTGCCAAGGTTGGGTAACTCATGACATATGATGCAAAAGAAGAACCATGCACGTGACCCCTCAATAAAGTTTTTTTTATCTTGGTTATATCCCCCAAACGGTCCTCCAAGCACTGAATTGATACCTTCCAGGGATGGTCCTTTTTTGTCTGCTCAACCTTCTCATTCTTCTCAGCCTTCTTAGCTTCTCTCGCCTCTAACTCTTGGCCAAACTCTCCTCGTTACTGAAAGTGTGATCGAACCTGGATGATCCTCTTTGGCTTTGCTTGGATCTAATCGAGAAGTATACTTTCCTAGTTCATATCTCTAGGATTCTTCCATATGCTCTCTGCATGGATGTGCTCTTGCTTCCCTCGAAGTTTCCCAAACTATCAAAATCACTCTTATTGCTTAGCCTTTCTAGCACGTTGGGTCGCTCAATTGTATAGGACTTATCATCATCATATCCCGTTGATTGGATCATTAAAGTTATACCTATCCTATAAGACTGATTATTGCCACCTGAGTCAGTCTTCCAACCAGATCTTCTCCTTTCTCCAGTTGTACCTAAATCCATCTGTCTAGGGTTCTCTATAGCTCTTTCACAGTGCGCCTATCTCTTGTCCCTATTTTTGGAGGGAGGTGACATCTCTCTCCTTCAATTTAGGTTTTACCCAATAGTAGGAGTGGCAAGGTTCAATTCCGATCGATTCTTCCCATCCAGGATACTTTGAGTCCATTGTTTCATATTTTCCTACATGGCCTCTTAGATTTTGGCCAAGATCAGTCAGATACCTTTCAATTACCCAATCCAAACGGTATAGAGGGAGGTATTTATTATTCATCCCTGCTGCTCTCCAGATTTTTAGACATTTCCACTAAAAATTTAAGCAACAAAAGCAAAGCATAGTAATACAAATAAATTAATTAACAAAGAATGCAGATTTAAAATTAAATAAGAGCGATCTAAACAGCGATCTCTGAAATTTCTAAAAATCAAACTAAAATTTCTTCAAACCAGATCTAGCCCTTTGAAACTAATGTGAATCATCTTGAGATTCACACGTTTACTAAAGATGGGTTTCCTTGAGCCCTAGAAATCTAAAATGGTGTAGAAAATAAATTGGCAAGTCATTTACCATAGATGACGATAGTTTGTTATTGCTGGAAATTAGTATACTGGTTATCTTAGTTAAATATACTAATTTCCACCATATAAATAGATAAGAGACTAAATTACAGAAATATTAATACAAGAATGAGTTTGAGACTAAACATAGAGAGTGATAGAGAGAAAGAGAGGAAGAACCTAATTTACGGGGTTCAGCCTAAATGGGTGCCTACGTCTACTATTGCAGTGTTGTTTGTATTAACTACAAGGGAAACACCATTAACAAGTACAAAATGACGCTCTCAAGTTCTCTCTATATTTTTAGCTGCATAACAGTAAGGATATATCTCATAATTTACTCACATAAGGTGAGTGGCTTGTATTTATAGGATGTTATAGAAGAGACAAAAGAGAGGGACATGTGGCTCAACTTTATAGGTTAGGTGAGTATATACTTTACATACATGGTAAGAGAATAATCACAAGTTAATTATTATCACATGGGGGATAATATTTTCATATCTTGCCCAACAGCACATGCATATAGGCTATTGACGTCATCTAGTCATGAACTACATGACTATTGTAATAGTGTTAGCTAACGGGGTTAACTATCTAGTTAAGTATGGCTGAGCCGACCTATATACGAGTCAACGATGCTTTAAACCATGATCGACCACATTTTCAGTAAGCGTGTGGGTCCATGTGTCACCTACCAATTGATTCAGGAGTCATCCCATATTTATTGTACGACATTAATAATAACATGATGTTTTATTTTTATTCTGTGAGTTATTACTGTTGTATTGGACTATGGGGGATACAGAGGCCTAGATAGGTTTTTTAGTAATCCAGGGTGAGCCCCAAGGGTGTGTACTCCTTTGGGATAAGTTTTGATAGTGTTTGGGTAATGTTTTGGTATTATTTAAAGCTCCTATGTTAGTCCCATTGGAAACGTTTAGGCCCACCAGAAACTTGTAGGTTTAAGGGTTTAAATCGAGACTTAACCCTCATCAAACATTCACCTTAAGCATAACACAAACATAAAAAATATAGGAGATTTTAAGAAAACTAAATACGGGATTTGGGGGATAATTAAAGGACTAACATGAGGATTTAATCAAGAGACTTCATCTTCCTTGTTTAGACAAGAAATAACTTGCTTTACTATTGTATTCTATGTAACTTATTTATGATTGATTTCTTTTATCATCTAAATTAGGATCAGACACATGCTAGGTTTGGATCTCATGCATAAAAATATTACACCTTAGTTTGTAATAGTGCTATGTGATTAAAAATGGTTATATCTATTATATAATTGATTTTTATATGATTATGACTCAATTATTATGACAATTTTACGTTTCAGTAATAGACTTTAATGATTAAAATTTTGTTTTGATGATTAATCCGATAATTAAGAATAACCCGTATAAAACACATTTTGTAAGTGTAGATTTAATTCATATTTTGATGAATCTGATCTAGATTATGATCCTTATATGTTGGTTACTTATTTAGGAACTATTATAGATGGTTTTGTATAATTATGAAGGTTTGAAAACCATTAATGGCAATTTGGTGTGTTAAACAATAGAATTGGTTTAGTACTCTGGGTTATTTGTATTGCGACATCATTTTGAGGATACCAGGAGCGACCCGTTTTAATGCATTAAAACATGATTAGTCATGTTATAAGTACAAGTTATGATTGATAAGGTTGATGATGAGTATTAAACATTTTATTATCATGTTTGGAAAGTACATACTCACGTGATATGTATGTTGGTTGCATTATATTCTAATTGAACTTATGATTGGTGATGACATATTTAGAGTATATGATTAGTTATATGGTTAAATTCATTATCAAATATGTTTTGTATGAATAATAATTTTTATATAAGTAAATTGGGGTGTTGTTACAAAATTTGTGAGGTTTGGTCGCCAAATTTTCAAGTTTTAAGATTTTGGATAGATTATTATTTTCCTGTTTGAGCCCAATTAAGCATAGTAATATTACGATTTTTACAAACCATAAAATATTATAGTCGTAAATCTTTAAGTTATATACACATGTCCATAAACGGGTGGTCAATAGGAGGCATACATAGTAATTTATGATGGATTTACGAAAAAAGGACGAATCTTACACAAGTTAAAATGTTTTGATTAGTCACCTTTGTTTCAACCAATGATACACTACCACACCACCTAGATTACATTACCATGTCTTTTTACTATTATAAATCTGATCCCCACCTTCTCCTTCATTACATAATATAAAGTTCTGAAGAAATAATCTTAATGAGAAAAATATGAGGACCTAGAGAAGATTTTCTTGAAAAAATTACCATAAATCAAGGATTCTTAAAAGGTATTGACGTCATTGTTAAAGTTGATCATATGAAGGAGTTTTATAATTTGTATATTTTTATCTACGATTTGAAAATATTTGAATGGAACCTATAATGCCTAAGGAGAGAGAGAAGAAATATTTCATACATTTGATTGAGAACTTGTGCTAGGAAGATAAAAGTGAAACTTGAAAACCCGAACATTAATCTTCATCTTGAGATAGTTTTTAAGTCATTAGATTTATTTATATGATGTTTGCATATGTTTACATGTGTTCTATATTTGTTTCAATGGATTAAAACAAAAAATAGAGAGTAAGTATGCTAATCAATCTATATTATGTTCTAATGTTTTATTTTGGATCTTGGTGTGTTCAAAGTAGCATAACTCTTTTGATACTTACTATGTTAGATAACATATGAGTATAACATATCCGAACATGAACATAAAATACCTTTTAATTTGGTTTGGATGATGTTTTAAAGTTAAAACATCATTGTCATTTTTCTGCATAAACAGCTGAACATGTTGCAGTAAAATCGGCATAACTCTCTCTAAAAAATTCAGAATTTCATCCCGAAAATTGTGTTAGAAACTTAATACATAGTTTTTTATAATAATGGAATCTAGAACATCTAGTTCTTTTCCATTTGTTTATAATTTACCAACTAATGTGTTGTGTGACTAGATTTAATGTTATTTTGTGTATTCAAATACTAATGATGTTAAATTGATAGGTGAGGAAGCGACTAATAGCACCATACCAAATATGTAGATCTCATACTATTCTAATTACATACTTTGAGGTGAATAACCTGGCCTATGAATTGTGGACAATTATACTTTTACGTGGAAATATGTAGTTTAAATACTTGTGTTGGGATCCTCGTAAAATGATGTTGTGTTTATGATACATATGCATATGATGAAAGATGTTAAGTGAAACTATCTAAATATATAAACTGTGGACGGTCCTATGGGATATGGTGGTCTCGTTTTAATTAGATAATCCAATTTATGGTTCTGTGTACTCGTGAAAAAACAAAGGGATGTAGTGGTACCTATAAATTGCGATGGGTTAATAGGACTGCAACGGGTCAAGATTACGAGAGTCCACAATTCCTACTTATGTTATATGATTTAAAATTTTATTTAAACTTGTTATATGTGTGGTGTGTATGTGTAACATAATTCACTAAGCTTATATAGCTTACACTCTTATAATGTTTTTTTCAGGTATGCCTATCGTTTGGAGTTCACTACCAATTTAGGACATTAAAATGTGAGAGTGAAGGATATGTAGAATGGGTTGAATATCAAAAACTTTTTGTAAATGTTAAACTAAGAAACTTGTCTATGTAAAGTTGTTTTGTCTTCATAAGTTATATTTAAAGGTAATCGTGTTCTTGTTTTGTACTTGGTAAGTTATATGTAAAGGTAGTTATGTTTTCATATAAACATGCCTTTCGGGAGAAAAATCATGTGTTATTTTCTAAGAGATTACAATTAAATTATTATAAAAGAGAATTTATATGCATTATGAGGGTGATTTTAACGTAATTAAGGCAGGGTGTCACAACTTGGTATCCGTGCATGGTTATTAGGTTCTGAACTTGGAGGCAGGGTCTAGATTAGTAGTGAATAATTGAGAGTGGGTTTGTTATGAGTCAAGATTATAACTAAAAATATTAGTATTAAAACTTATGCGATTATATTTTTGTTTAATTTATTTATATTGCAGTAAATGATGGATTTGCATGAACAACATGGTAGACCGGAGGGTGAGGCATCCCATGTTCCTAATAGTCATGAAGGTTAGAGGCCTATTAATGTGGAGGAATCGGTGTTGCAATAAAAACCTATAGATGACGTGAGAAGAACATTACATGCAGTGGCACAACTAGTGGAATAAGAGAAAGGTAGAGGATATGGTGGAAAAAGGAATATATTACATAAGAGATTCATGAAGTTAAATCGTCATGCATTTACTGGGACTACCAATCCGTTAGTGGCATAAAGGTGGATTAGAAAGTTAGAAACAATATTAAAAGTTATGGAAGTGAAACATAACTAAAATCTTTTGTAGGCAACTTTTAAGTTAGAGGATGATGCAAAGTTATGGTGGGATGCTATAAAGAGGTTAATTCCTACAATTGGGGTACTCGTGCCAATTATTCATCCACCAATTACTTAGGACAAGTTTTTGAATGGTTTCTTTGAAAAATATTTTTGTAGGATTTATAGGCAGGAGAAGTAATAAGAATTTATCATGCTAAAATAGGGGAATAGAATAGTGGCAGATTTTTCCAGTGACACGACATGATGGATAATCCACACCTAACGTGGTGAACGTACACTTCCCTTTTTTGAAAGATGCTTATGTGTTGATAAATCCTGAATCTACACATTCCTTCACATCTTTACATTATCTGCTGCATCTTAATAAACCATTATTTTTATTAGATTCCAGTTTTGCTATTGTTACTCCACTAGGAGACCTAGTTTTAATTGATAGGGTATGTAAGGAATGATTGGTACTAGTATGTGAAAAGGAGTTATTGGTTGATTTATTACCTCTTGACATGCGTAACTTTGATGTGATACTGGGTATGGAATTGTTGGAGTTGTATCATACTTTTATAGACCGCTTTAAAAAGGATTTAATATTTTAATTACCGGGTGAACCTGAATTTAAATTTATGGGGGACCGAAATATTACTCCAACATATTTGTTTTATGGTATATAAGAATATAAACTACTAAGAAAAGAATGTCAAGGTTATCTTACACATGTGGTGGACACATGATAAGAGTTTGGAAAACTATCATATATACCAGTGGATAATTAGTTTGCATATGTATTTATAAAGGAACTTTCAGGATTAGCACTAGACCGTGAAGTAGAATTTGTGATTGAATTGGTAACAGTAACTGCACCAATATCTATTGCACCATATGGTATGGCACCTGCACAATTAAAAGAGCTAAAAATATTATTGCAAGATTTGTTAGATCGTATGTTTATACGGACTAATATCACCGTGGCGTGTCCCAGTATTGTTTGTGAAGAAGAAAGATGAAACCATGATACTGTTCATTGATTATCGTTAGTTTAATAAAGGGTTGATATATAATAATGCCCACTACCTCGCATTGATGATTTTCTTGATCAGTTGCTAGAAGCCACAATAATTTCCAAGATTGATCTTAGATCGGATATCATTAGTTAAAAGTAAGAGACTATGACGTTTCTAAAACTATTTTTCATTCCAGATATGTCCATTATGAACTTTTTATCATTTCCATTTGGGTTAAAAAATGTTCCAATTGAATTCATGGACTTGATGAACCGCATATTTCACCCATATGTGAATTCTTTTGTCATTATCTTTATTGATGATATTTTGATATATTCTCATAGTAGAAAGGAACAAAAACACCATCATCATGTTATTCTACAAACCTTGCAAGACATTAAGTTAAATGATAATTTACTAAATATGAATTTGGGCTAGACAATGTAGTATTTTTAGGGCATGTTGTTTATGCTGATGGCATTTGTGTTGATCCCAATAAGGTGGAAGCAATAATGAAATGGAAAAGGCCAACTAGTGTGACAAAGGTACATAATTTCTAGGATTTATTAGATGTTACAAGATCTTTATACCGGGTTTTCTTCTAATACATTGCCTTTGACTAAGTTCATAAAAAATGAGAACATATATGTGTAGAATGATGATTGTGAGCAAAACTTTGAAAATTTAAAGGGTCAGTTAACATCAGCTCCAATATTTGCTATTCTAATAGATACATAAGGTTTAGTTATCAGGGACTTGGTTGTGTATTAATTAGCTATGGAAAAGTAATTGCTTATGCTTCTAAACAAATATAAATACATGAATTCAACTACCCTAGACATGATTTTGAGTTAGTTACAGTAGTTTTTGCACTAAAGATTTGGAGATAGTACTTATATGGTGTTAGTTGTGAAACTGTACTGACTATCAAAGTTTAAAATAATTGTTTACTCATAAAGAATTGGACTGAAGGCAAAGGATGTGGATGGAACTTATGAAATATTATGACTGCACAATACATCACATATCGGCTAAGGCTAATTCTATTATAAATGCTTTGAGTCAAAAGTCTTCAGGTAAAGTATCTTATATTTATTGCAATTGAATTGACCTGCAGTGAGACTTAGCTTTGAAGGGGGTGGAATTAACTTTAAATGATTCTTGAAGAATAGTAGCACAATTAAATGTTAGACCTATATTGATAGGCTGGATATGACAATCACAGGCAGGAGATACAGAATTGCGGAAGTTAGAGACAATATGCAAAAGGGTATGAAAAATAAAAAAATTTATTCATGATAATGACATCGTTATGTATGATAACCCTTTTTGTGTACCTAATGTGCCTAATTTACTAAGAAAAGCCTATTTTTCTTTATAGGCTATGCATCCAGCTAGCACGAAACTTTATAGAGATTTAAAAAAATGTTATTAGTGGCTAGGGATGAAACATAACATTGCATATTTTGTTGCTAGATGTCTAGTTTACCAACAAGTAAAGATGGATCATCAGAAGCCAAGTGATTTACTACAGTCTTTACCTATTCTTGAATGGAAATGGGATCATGTTACCACAGATTTTGTTATAGGTTTATCAAAATTATCATGAGGGTTAGATTTTATTTGGGTTGTAATTTAGAGATGAACTAAGTTTGCACATTTTGTTGCTATTAAAACTACTTACTCCATGAATAGATATGCCAAAACATATATGTATTAGTTAATTAAATTGCACGGTGCACCTATTTCTATTATTTCTGTTCGAGATCTTAGTTTATTTCTCACTTTTAGCCTAGTTTGCTATAAGCTTTGGGGACTAAATAAAAATTCAGTGAAACTTTTCATTCTCGGACTGATGGTTAATCAAAAAGAACAATCCAGACACTAGAAACATGTTACAAATTTATGTATAGAGTTCAAAGATAGTTGGGATGAGCAACGGTCACTAATAAAGTGTGCCTATAATAACAATTATCATTCCAGAACAAGTATGGCGCCGTATGAAGTTTTGTATAGGAGAAAGTTTAGAACTTTAGTATGTTGGATTGAAGTAGGGGAACAACAACTACTTGGGCTAATAATTGTGCACAGAATATTGAGAATATAAATCTTATTCAAAATCACTTAAAGGTAGATCAAAGTTGACAGAAAAGCTGTGCATACAATCGAAGAATATAATTGAAATTTTCAGAGGGTGATCAAGTATTTCTACTGGGTTCACCTTGGAGAGAGGTTATGAGATATGGAAAGAAGGGAAAATTAGGTCCTAGGTACATTGGTCCTTATGAGATAGTGAAATGTATTGGAGCCCTAACTTATAAGTCAGTGTTACCACTAGAATTATCTCGAATACATGATATTTTTCATATATCGATGTTGTGCAAGTATGTACCAGATCCTTCACGTGTATTTATTTCACAATCGATAGAGATTCAAGAGGAATCGACTTACGTGGGAGAACCAATAGCTATTTTAGATAAAAAGGGGCAACTATTACTTGAGAAAACATTCCATTAATTAATATAATGTGAAGGGGTCACAATGTAGAGGAGGCCATCTGGAAATGAGAGGATAATATGAAAGAAAAATATCCTCATCTATTTAGTAATTTTATTATATGTTAAATTTTGAGGATGAAATTTCTTAAGAGGGATAGAATCGTAGTGCCGTAAAATATGATTAGGCATGTTAGTTGTATGATTAAGTATAAGTTATGATTGATAAGGTTGATGATGAGTATTAAACAATTTTAATTATCATGTTTATATATATATATATATATATATATATATATATATATATATATATATATATATATATATATATATATATAAACCGTACTACTCTTGTGCGGACCAGTTTGCATTTTAATAGTGCGGACCGAACATGTGTCACCTAGCGGTGAGCCCAGAAAAGAGAGAGAGTGTGCCTACAATTTAGCCAATAATTTCTAGGCGCGCCGCCATGTGACACATGTTTGATCCGCACTCTTAAAATGAGGACTGATTTGTACAAGAGTAGTACTATATATATATATATATATATATATATATATATATATATATATATATATATATATATATATATGTGTGTGTGTGTGTGTGTGTGTGTGTGTGTGTGTGTGTGTGTGTCATTAGGTTCTAATTGAGCTTATGATTGGTGATAACATGTTTAGAGTATATGATTAGTCATGTGGTTAAATGAATTATGAAATATGTTTGGTATACATGGTGGTGTTTATATAAGTAAACCGTGATGTTGGTGAGAAATTTGTGAGGTTTGGTCGTTAAATGTTTAAGTTTTATGATTTTAGGCTTATTGTTATTTTTCTGTTTGAGCCCATTTTAAGCACAGTAAAATTATTAATTTGGCAAAACCATAAAATATGAAAATTTTACATCTTTAATTTTTCTATGCATTGCACAAATAGTGGTCCAATCGGAGTCGATATAGTGAGCTATGACGGATTTACGAAAAGGGGATGAATCTTCCATAAGTTGAAATGTTTTATTTCGTCACCTTTATTTCAACCAATCATACACCACCACACCACTTAGAGAACAAGACCCTTTTTGGGTTGTTAGAAAGTTGATCCCCACCTTTTCCTTCAATACATAACACAAGGGTTTAAAGAAATAATCTTGATGGGAAAGAAATGATGAGTGAAAGAAGATTTTCTGGGAAAATCTACCATAAATCAAGGATTCTTAAAAGGTGTTAACATCTTTGTTAAAGTTGATCACGTGAATGAATTTTACAATTTGTATATTCTTATCTTCGATTTGGAAAAGATTCGAATGGAACCTATCATACCTAAGGGGAGAGAGAGAAGAAATGTTTCATACCCTTGATTGGGAACTTGTGCTAGGAAGATAAATGAGAAGCTTGAAAAAGTAGACTTAATATTCATCTTAAGATCATTTTTAAGCTATAATATTTATGTATATTATGTGTATATATGTTTACACATGTTAGATAATTATTTCCATGGATAAGTATGCCTAATCATGTTATGTTATGTTCTAATGTTATGTTTTGGACCTTAATTTGTTCAAAGTAGCATAACACTTTTGATGCTTAGTAAAATTGATTGATTCTAGTGGGATATTTTAGATAACATATATGAGTATAACACATTCGAAGATGAATAGAAAATACCTTTTAGTTTGGTCTGTGTGATGTTTTTAAGTTGAAACTTTGTTGTTGTTTTTGTGCAGAGACAATTTTAATATTTTATAGTAAAATGGCCGTAACTTTCTCTAGAAAATTAGGAATTTCATTATGGGAATTTTGTTAGAAACTTAATACACATAGTTTTACAATAATGTAAACTAGAACATCTAGTTGTTTTTAGCTATATCTTATTAACCAACTCATGTTATGTGTGACTAGATTTAATATTATCATGTGTATTCAAATACTAAAGATGTTGAATTAATAGGTGAGGAAGTGACTAATACTAGCATACCAAAGAACTAGATTTCACAATACCCTAATTACATACTTTGAGTTGAGAACCTGCCCTATGAATTGTGGATACTTATACTTTTACATAAAAATCTATAGTTTAAATACTTACATTGGGATGTTGGTGTAATGATCATATGTTTATGATACATATGCATATGATTAAAAATGTTAAGTGAAAGTATCTAATTATATGGATTGTGATGGGTTCTATAGGATGTGGTGATCTCATTTTAATTAGAGAATCCAACTTAAGGTTTTGTGCACTCGGGACAAAACAAAGGGATATAATGGTCCTTATAAACCGCAGAGGGTTATTTAGACTATGGCGGGTCCAGGCTTACGAGAGTCCACAATTCCTACTTGTTTTATATGATTTAAAATGTCTGTTTAAATTTGTTATATGTGGGGTGTGTGTGTAAGGTCATTAACTAAGCTTCTATAGTTTACACTCCTATAATGTTTTCTTTTAGGCATGCATATCGTTTGGAGTTCGCTAACATGTTAGGACTTTAAAATAGGAGAGTGAAGGATATGTAGTATGGGTTGAATATCAAAAAACTTTTTGTAAATATTAAACTAAGAAATTTTTTTATGTAAAGTTATCTTTTACTTCGTAAGTTATATGTAAAGGTAATTATGTTCTTGTTTTGTACGTAGTAAGTTATATATAAAGGTAGTTATGTTTTCATATAAACATGCCTTTGAAAAAAACGTGTGTTATTTTCCAATAGATTACAATTAAATTATTGTAAAAGAGAATTTATATGCATTATGAGGATGATTTTAACATAATTAAGGCAGGACGTCACACCCGTGGTCGTGCGGAAACTAGCTACGGTCGTGACCATTCCAGTTCTCAATCACTGGGTTAACAAAAAGGGAGTTTTTTTTTTTTAGTTTTTAGGTTTTGACCTAGGGACTTGAGTTACCCATTCATTTTTTGCATTAAGATGATGATCATGATGATATATGTATGTTTAGCAATCATAGGTTCGGGATTTGAAGATATATCCAAGGTATGTTTGGTATTATATATGCAGTTAGGATGGTATATTGTGTGCAGTTGTTCATATTGGTGAATATATGCTTTGTGTGTTTTTTGGACATGCCATGTGTGTGTGTATTCATAGGAAATATATAAGTGGAAATTTAATAGTATTATTGAGTAGGACTATATACTTCGTCATCGGGTGATGATGCAGGCTGCATATAGGCATATATCCTGATCCTACGTGTTATTGGTCAATCATCTCATAAGTGAGGGACATAAAAGTATTTATCCATTATGATAATCTTAGTATGTGATTACACGGTGGTGTGTTACACGGTGGTGTAATGGCATAGTGAATTCCCCTTTTCTTTATGTGTAGATTTTATATAGTTCGTTAGGAGTGAAATCTCTTACGGATTGACTTGACAGAGGTATGAGAAACTCCTCAAATGTTAAAGCCTTTGTGTGGTATATATATAGTTAGTCTGATGATGAACATATTTACATGAGGAGTTGGATTATGTTATTATTCTTACCATGATGTTGTAATGTATCTTATTACGAGGTAGTACATGGGTGTTACTCTTGGTACATAGTTAGAGTTACATTAATATGTTGCAGCCTTAAATTGATGATGGGTAGCTTATTTTATAGTCTTAGAACTTGTATTTACATATTATATCTATGCCTAGTGTAGTTGGACTTGTAGCTAGGACATACTCTAGGACAAGTGGATGAAGTATTTGGCCGTGAGTGATCGTGGGACATCAAGAGACGTAAATTACTCACATTTAATTATGTTAAGATGAAGTAAGTTATTTCTTGTAAATTATGGGGTTTAACCCACTTTTTTTTCCTAAAACCCCTTTTCAGGTGTTCATATTTCGAGGTAGCAGAACTGAGCAATCTGACTTTCATTTCAACTGATAAGACAAATATATATATATATATATATATATATATATACACACACACACACACAGACACACTAGAGTATTCCCGTGCCTGAAGGCACAATGCAAATTTTCGAAAGTGTACATCGATGATAGGATCATACGTCGTATTTAGTTCGCAATAGATAAATAATTTTTTAAATAACTTATGATGCGAACTTATTAGTTTAAAAAAATTGGGCAATGTTTCCCTTGTTTACGAGGCAATCCAACCTCTTTAAGAACAAAAATACCAACTATACTATTATTAATGCTAAATCTAAAAATTTTAAAAATTTCATCAAAATTTCTTTTATTTATAGAACTATTCGCCCCTTTTAAGAACAAAAATATCAACGATACTATTATTAATGCAAAACCAAATATCTAGTATTTTTAAGTTGAAATTATTTTTTACAGCACCGATGTGTAAACATTTTAGAAAATTTGGGCCAAATTTCCTCGATTTATAGGACTATCCACCACTCTGTTCAGGAAATAAAAATATAGTACAATAACCATTATCGATGTCATGTATAAAGTCGTTTATAATGTAAATCATATATTGGAAATTGAAATTCTAATGTAAAATCAAAACTACATCCATAAACCACTACCTCAAACAATTAACAAATGATTGATTATTATAAAATATTAAAATAAATAAAAGAACAACATCCAGTACAGCGAAAAAGAAACTGACGAGATTCAACACCAATTCATTGGTACTCAGTTTCCATATTTAAACCTAAAATCATTTATAAAAAAGGGGTAAGGATATTTCTTCAATATGCCAATGTCCGACTATTTTTTCAAGATGAAAAGTCGAGACAAAGAACTTCGGTTATTTCTTCAATATGCTAATGTTCCCAGCACATATTTCTTCAATATGCTTCTCTGCATCAACTCTCACACCTGTAAGGTCATAAGCCAGATCCTCCATGCATATTTCTTCAAGAGAATATAAAATTACATGTCGGAAACTTTGAAAATGGAATGTAATCATCATATTGCACCTATGTAGCCATATAGCACCTATATATCATAGCTATAGAAGCTATAACAGCTATATAGCACCTATGTAGCTATATAGAAGATATGTAGTTATATAGCAGTTGCATAGCTATGTTTGTATGTATCAGATATGTAGCTAATTCAAATAGGTTGAATACTTAACATCAAATGCACCTTGTGGATTGTTGATTGAGAGTAGCATCCCCCATTTATCGATAGTTCGTTTCCTTTAAAAAAAATAAAGATAAATAAGACACAAAATGTATAAAATAAATAACTACCTCATCAATTTGAAGATTAAACTATAACTAAATAAGTAACTGAATCTGAAATTAGTTGACTTGATGCAATCATTTGCAATCTCCATGAAGAAATCAGGCACATGGATCATGAACATTCAAACAGAATTGATCAAGCTTAATTTGTTTAGTTTTTGATCCAATCTGAAACGAGATTACAATCTAGCTAAATGTAAATCTTTTGTTTAGTTTTAGGTTGTTTAATTACAAACTTAGAGAACGAGTAAACTAAATTAATGAGATTTAAAGCCTAATTAAACTTGATCTATTTATATTATGAATTGGCATACATAATGACCTTATAATAGTTATTTTTTTTCTATAAACTATAAATCACAACGGATGAGAAACAATAAAGTGGTCGTTTAAGAATTAAAATAGAGACACCCATGCACACCCACGCACACAATAGAGTGGCATATGTATCTCCTATACACACACGGAGCAAAATATGTCCATGGATAATGAAGTCACCTTTAATGCTAGGAAATTGAAGTTATTCAGCCTTGATATCAGTTCAAGTGCAGCAATCCATAATTCATTAAGAATATTGATGTAAAGAACAATATGAAAATTTAGGAAATTGAAATCACACCCATGCACATAATAGATGGTGCATGAAATAAGTTATAATACACATATAAAATAGATTTGAAGCCCAAATAAAATGCAACTTACCTTATGAGTACTTATCAAATGATTTTGAGATCCAAGTCAATAAGGATTAGCCCTACCAATACTAAACATCTGAAAATGTCACAAATATAAAGATATTGGGAACCCGAAATGTCCAAATTGTAAACAAAACAAAATATTGACCAAACACATCACTTGGCGCACAACTTATAACCATAAATATCATATACTAAAATAAGGTCAATCATAGGATGAAAATGCCATATCAACTTCACCAGATTGCGGAGGAGATTGTGGTTAACTCCCACCTCCATAGTAACATTTCAGTCCCCATCATTAGACAAAAAATAAACGAAAATAATTGAACTGATCTTAACATCTATATCATCAAATTTACACAAATCATACTATGAATTCCGACTAAGGATAAAGGGAAAACCCAATATTTAAAGAACAAAATATGTAGGCTCCCATATTAAATCCAAAAGGCCATAAGATAACGAATGTATTAAAGAAACAAATCTCAAAATAGAAAATATTATAGACAAGGTAAAGAAAATTTTAATTACTAACCATGAACCATTCTCAATCAGAAGAAATAGATGCCTTAGGACTACCCATATTCTCCTAATTAATTTCCCATATTCATCATAAAAGTATGACCCTAACAACATATCCAAACAAACCGTTAATTCAAAAGATCACGATTTCTAAGATCATTATTAAAATCAAGAATAATGAACTTTGTACCTAATTGACTAATTAACTACCATACACTTTTGTTATTTGCTAATTAAAAATGATTGAAACAGCCTCAACAATGTACACATAGGAGAATATTGGAAATTATCCATACATCTTTTCTGCAGTAAATGTACACATAGATTCACCTGAAATATAATATGAACGACATAAATACAATTTCGCATTTTCAAACTATGTACACACCTTAGAATATTACAGCAATATATAATCTGAAGTTTCTTATGTACTTAACCATGTAGCTAATAACAGATCTAAAAACTCTCCCAATCATAACTCGAAGAAACTAATCCATACTAGTTTATGCATCTCTACTTCTTGATCCGAGTCAAAGGGTTTTGAAGTTGTCCTCTTAAATTCTTAGAAGAAGAAGCAAAAGCAATTGGATTCCACAAAAAAGAAAAGTTTTTCTCCCCAGGGAGGTTATTACTTGAGAAGTTCTCATACTTTTTCATGTTAGTTCTTTATTCGAATGTTAGAAGGATGGCACAATGTTCATAAGGATAATACATAACATTTATAGTCAAATTCCCTATAGAGAAAATTTAAAAACAAAAACTTGTCAAGTCAGTGCCAGAGAAATACAATCAACATTGTAGATGATTAACGTTTAAGTGGTGTATCGGGTGATTCTACATGTGTGAGTGTGTGTAATAACACGGTTTCTACTAAAACATAAAAATAAAGTGAGAATTCCACTCAAACACTACATATGCGACACAAATGAACTAAATTTTTAACAGTTTAAGTATTGCAGATACAAATGAACTTAGATATAAATTGTTGATTCATATTTCACAATGTGACGTCCCAGACTGAATGAATTATGATATACTGGACATCTAAGACAGTGCAGTGCACTTCTAAAACCCGATTTGAACAAAACAACTCCTTCGAGACCCAAGAAATGAACCCAATATACACTTATTTTCAACTCAAAAATCATAATTTCTTAGATAATAATATGCATTGTGAATCATCTAATAAAAATGCAACGAACATAATATTTTAGGATAATGCATATTAAAGAAGTCAACATTACAAGAAGTTTGGGAAAAAGTAAATAATATACTAAACTGAAAATAATGTACAATATGGATCCGCATAAAAATATTACCTTCTCGTGTGACAACTATAAAGGGTTTGAAATCTCTGAAACTATATACCTTCTCTAAAGCACTCAAAGATGAAGCATTTGTTATCTTCATCTATAAAAGGTGATCCTAAAAGCCAACAACAGCCCTGTTACAACTGCAAATGACATGATTAAACTCCAACACACCAATCTCAAAATCAATCACTCTAATGCAAAACACAACTATAAGAAAGTACTAAAAATCTTTTTTCTTGCACAAATCACACTATTATTGAAAGAAAATTTAAATCAAGTAAAATCTAAATTACCAAACATCAAAACTATAATTTTGAAACTATCAAACCATATTAAGAAATTAATTTAAACAAAAACATAAGGTTCCTTGACATTTTTTAGAGGCATAGTAATATATTAATGTCTTAACATTTTGTTTAAGCATATGAACTATAACACTTGATAAATAAGATTTTCAACATAATAAAACCAATTTATATGCTCACCTCTTAATTGTAATAAATAAAATGTGAAAGCCTTTTGACAAACATTCATGACATGCACAAACATTCATGATATACAAGCATTCATGATTTTCAATAGAATAGTAATTGAGATAGGAAAGCAAAGAGCTGATGGCTCCTTTGATTATTAGGCACAATTAGATCCTATCAACTATCTTTCACATACCATTAAAGCCTATACCAAGGTAATGTAACTCTTTCACCATCTTATACATACCATTAGAGCCTATCAACTATCTGCACATTAAAGACAATGCTATGAGGACAATAATATCCCATAAAACGAAATAACCACAGTATTGTTCAACTAATATAAACCATCTAAGAAATATAAACCACTGTGGCATTTGAAGCTCAACACATGTTACTTCCCTTTGTCAATGTCTTTTCCATTGTTCCCTTTGGGTTATGAGCGTAGAAACCTTGACATCACTTATGTAAACCCTATATCTAAATGTAAAAAAAAACATACCTTTGCTTGTTAAAGTTGTGGCTCGTGTTCACACTTCCAAATCACAAATCGATTTTCTATTACCCAAAAAAATTAGATCTGCAAACAAAACATTATAGAAGTGAAAAAATTAAACTCCCAGATTTGTGCATGTTTGTAAGTGTGAGTGTGCACGATTGAGCCCCCAAATTTGTGTGTACATGTGTGAGTGTGAGTGTGTGTGTGTGTGTGTGTGTAAGAGGGTGATATAGAGACTACCTGAAGTTGGCAGAGGTGGAGGTGGAGGGCAGCGACAGGTAGGGTAGTGTTGGGAGGGTTTGTGTTGAAAAGGGAAGAGAGAAGAAATAAGGGAGAGGGGAGTGAATTTGGGAGATGGGATGAGTTTGAGGTTCAAGTAAAAGGAAAGTTATGTCTGTGTGAGAAATGAGGGAGGGTTTGAACAAATTGATGAAGAGGTTATAACCAAAATGTCCCAAATTTTGAATTAAATAGAGAGTTTTGTAAGAAGAAAAAAGGGGGAAATCAAAAATTTGAGGGCAAAAGCGGTAGTGCAGAAAAATTTCATATAGATGACATCATAGTTATATCGTATGACATACATAAGTTTTACTCCTTATTATATATATATATATATATACAATAAGTCTCATGTAAGGACTCCTTATGATACAAACCCCGGTACACACTATTTTTTGAAAATAGTAAAAAAAATGAAATTCTTGAAGAAACTTCATGGATATGATCTCCACGTTGAGAAGATCATCTTCAAAAAAAAATTCATCAAAAACTCAATAAAAAAATCATTGAGATGAGGTAATATGTAAACAAATGGTATAAATATGCATTTTCAACCGTTGAAATGTTGGGTCGATGCCAGGCGCTTTATTAATTGAATTTTTTTATGAAACTTCATGGATATGATCATCTCAATATCAAGATCATATCCATGAAGTTTCATCAAAAAAAATTCAATCAAAAAGTTGGTGAGTTAATCTCCAACATTTCAACAGTTAGAAATGCATCTTTATATAATTTTTTTACATATCACCTCATCTCAACAGTATTTTTCTTGAATTTTTTTATGGAAAAAATTAGAGATGATCTTACCACTATGGAGATCATATCCATGAAGTTTCATATATATATATATATATATATATATATATATACTTGGAGTAGTACTTATTATTTCATTTCAGATTTTCCATTTGTATCAGGATCTCTATTTGTTATTTTATTCGAAGATATTGTTTATGGGTCCATAGTGGATTTCATATTCGTATAATTATTTGATTTTGAGACTATTTAGTATGGTGGAGATTTATTAAGTTATATGGTTATGGCTTTGGACTCATAGTTATTATCTCATTTTATTTATTGTCATCCATTTATATTACTATTTGTACGGTTAATTATTTATTGTTATCGTTGATGCTGAGAATGGTATAAATTATTTGACATCGTTAAGGCTTGGCCACCAGATACATGGAAAATATAAGTTGTTATAGTTGGTTTAAAGGGCATCCCAAGTTCTAGTGTCTTAGGTTCCTTGGGATTTACATTATGTTTTGTGCTGTGTTTTTTAATGTTAGAGCCCTACTGTGAGGTTTCTTTGTACTCTTTTTACATAATTATTATCTCAAATGAATTTCTTAGTTTTCTTTCAGATGGAAAACACCCAAGTTAGGAAAGTTAGGATAAATACAACTATGAATGACAATCGAGAGACTAAGATGGACTGACAACCACAATATCAGGCACCATCAGTAACATCTTTCGACATGATTACTATCATATCTTAGTCACACTGGTGTGAACGCAACACTTCATTGGCCACAATAGCCATAATTACAAGTGGTTTCTCTATCTCCACCACATACTTTATATTGGGAGATATCACTTGTTAGCTTTGCTAAAAGTAACCTACTTGAGTTTGCAGGAGCTGCTAACATTTTAGTTTCCCATCTGTAGATGAAGGACATCGAAGAACTTGAGGATGGTTGAATGGAAAAACCGCCAGAGATTAATTCTAGCTAACTTTACTTTAAAGGGAAATGCATTTTAGTGGTGGGCATCTATTACCGCATATGAGGAAAGGATTATTATACCCATCTTAGAGCTTGGAATAGGTTCGAGGCTAAATCTTTCCCACTAGTAGTGAGAGGGATGAAGAATAGGGAGTTTCTGAAATTAAAGCAAGGTGACCAATCAATTATTGAGTTTGAGAAGGAGTTCACCAACCTCACTATGTTTTCACCCAATGAGGTGGACACCGATGCTAAGATGATAGAGTACTTCATTAAGAGGATGACTTAGAGGATTAGACAAGTACTGATGGGGAATCCAACTTACACCACGTACACTCAGATGGTGACCTGATCTATTTATAGGACCACCACAAGTTTTAGAAGGTGACATGGGATAAAGGTCCAATAAGGAGACATATAGCCATACATTCAAGACATGAGGTAGTGCAGAGGAATCTTACGATACACAGGAGGTCCAACATACCAAGGGTCCGCAACATGGGGACCATTGACCATCCCTATAAGAGTCACCAAGGTTATGATCATTTTCATCGTCAAGGCCATCAAGGTGAAGGACTTAAGACTCACCAGAGCCAGGGTCAGTAGGGTTGAAGCTAGCAAGGCCAACAATAATGTAGACATTAATATGGGACTTTTCTTGTTATTTTCTTTACTTGTATTGAGGCGGGAAACACATATAAGTAGTTCTTTAATGGCAATCAGGGTGCCCAGGGTCAGAGAGGACAACTAGTATTGTCAAGCACCGTAAGGCCAGAATGAACAGCTACTGGTCGCACCAGTTGTTTCCATTTCATCCTTATTGACACTCAACATTAGGGATAACAACAATTATTATATAAAAAAATTTATTACATCATTCTGAGGGATACGCAAACACCAACATAGACAATTGAGGGTACATTTCCTTTTCATAGGCGCTTGGGGCATATTCTATTTGATATGGGTGATTCACATTTATTTGTTAGTAGATATTTCACTCGATTAGTGGGGATGGTCTAAATAGGATAAGATACTTTATTGCATATAGATTCACGGTTGGGGAGTGGTACACCTATTCGTCACGTGTGTCGCGATATAAGGGTGAATATTGGGTCGCTACAAATTTTTTCCAACCTTTTGATTTTGGACATGTCTACCTACAATGTTATTTTGGGGATGGATTGGTTGTCCAGAATTATTCTAATGTAGACTATTTTGCATAATCTATAGATTTTGCCATTTTAAGACATGATATGTACTTGATTGTGATGCCAGAGCCCGAGGGAGGGTCAAGTTCACATATTTATAACATATAGGAGGATACTTTAGAGGGAGTTATATCAGATTCGATTCCATATGTTCAAGAGTTTCGTAACGTATTTTAGGTTATACTTGGGTTACCACCAAGTAGGGAGATCGATTTTGTTATTTAGTTATCTCTGGTCACGACGTCGATAGCCTAAGAACTGCATCGTACGGATCCATTATAGATGAAATAGATCATATAATAGATTAATTAGTTTCTTGGATATGGGGTTTATTCGAAGTAGCACTTCACCACGGAGAGATTTGGTCCTCTTCGTAAAGAAGAAGGATCGATCATTGAGATTTTTTGTGGAATACAAGTATTTTAATAAGGTCGCCATATGAAAAAACATATTCCACCCCGTATTAATTACTTGTTTAAACAATTTATAGGTACCACATATTTTCTTAAGATTGACTTGAGATCAGGGTATCATCATTTGAGGATTTGAGAGAAGGATGTGCCAAAGACAATGTTTCTGACGTGTTATGGAATGTGTGTGTTCATGGTTATGCCATTCTTCCTAACTAATGCTCTAGCAGTGTTCGTGGACATGATGAAAATGGCATTCAGGGAGTTTTGGGATCAGTTAATTATCGTGTTCATTAATGACATTTTGATATATTCTCATATAGAGTACGATCATGTACATCACTTGGGGGTAGTCTTAGATACCAAATGAGAACACCAGCTCTATGCTAAGAATGATATGTGTGGATTTTAGTGATGGAGGTTCAGTTATTGGGTCATATTATTACCAATAGGGGGATATTAGTGAATCTAAGTAAGGCGTTTGCAGTTATGGATTGGGGACAACCCATGATACCGATGAAGGTGCGTAATTTATTAGATTTGGCAGGGTTCTTTCATTAGTTCATTCATGATTTATAAAAGATTACAGACCTTTAACTAACTTGATGAATAAGAAGGTAGCATTTGTTTGATTTGATTTTTGCCAACAGGCATATAATGATTTGAAGGCTAAGATAACTTCAGCTCCTATTCTTGCTTACCTCGTATTGGGGTTGACTACATGGTTTACATTGATGCCTCACTATAGCTATTTAGGGTTGTGTTGATGCAGGAGGAGAGACATGTTGATTATGATTACCAAAGGCTTAGCCCTCATGAGGGGAATTACCCCACCCATAATTTTGCGTTGGCAACAGTGGTTTTTGCTCTTCGAGTGTGGAGGCATTATCGATTAGGAGAGTGATTCAATTTTTCCATCGACCAGAAGATCCTACAATAGTTGTTCACACAGAGGGAGTTGAATACGAGACAACGATGTGTAACACCCCGTATATCTGTGCATGTAATATTTAATTAATTCGTGAATTTTAAATTACGTGTGTGTCGTAATTTAATTGAATTAATTATGGTAATATTTATTTAAATATTAATCGAAGAGTGAATGGTTAATATTTAGGGAAATTTAATTACTAAGTGAATAGTAATAATTTATTTACGTCATAACGTGTATTAGTGACGTGGCATTTATTTATCTCAGTCGGGAGTCGGTATAAACTAATTTGGGTGTGAGATAAGGATTTTTATAAATTAATTTGTATGTCAATTTTGAATGCACGGTTGAGTCTGAATGGGCCGAGATAGTCGAAAAAGTGTACCCGGGGGTGGTAAACGGGTCACAGGGCATTTTTAGGCATAACTGGGCCCACACGGGGCTATTTGGGTCACTTGGGCTTGGCCTATTAGGCTAAAAACGGGATTTAGCTTTAATACCTAATTGGGAAAAAAGGGAAATGACAGGAAACACAAATCTAAACCCTAAGTTTTGAGAGAAAACTATAGGGAGGAGTTAGAGTGCATTGGGGACCCTTTTGGAGACAAGACTAGGGACGAATTTGGGGGATTTATCATCAACCATGCGAATCTCACACTCGGATCAGACCCTACGAACCCATAAGGCAAGTGGTTAACTTGCTGAAGCATTTATTTATGTTTTCAATTCATATATTGTGTGATGTGAAAATCAAAAATTCGTTTTGGGTATAACGGGTACAAAAATGGGGTTTTTTTAATTGGAAAACCAAAAGGGGAATTGGTGTAGGAATTTATCGTGTTACATGATTCTGAGTAGATAGTTAACTTTGATTGATGAATGAAATTGGGATAAATGGATGGCTGCGATCGATCGATCGATGGTCCGGGATTTTTGACAGGTCGGCCAGTTTTGTTATACAAGAGAAACAAATTTAAAATTCGATTCCCATACATTATTTAGTGAGAAATAAATATGGAACATAATTTCCTAACAATTATAAGGGAAAGTAATTGGGATTGGGAGGGATTTATGTGTGACACACTATGGTTAATTTTTGGAGAAAATTATTTCAAAATAATTAAATACGGATCGAGTGGGCGAGTCTGGATACATTGGTTGAGCGATGCCTAGGTATTAAATTAATTAAGATTGAAAGCTAATTAATTCGGAGTCGGGGATATAGACTCGGGTATTATTTTATTCTCAGGCCATGAGAGCGAGTTCGAATATATTGGTTGGGTGACACCAATAATAATTTAATTAATTAATGTGCAAATTAATTAATAATCAGAGTTGGACAATAACCTTGAGATACTAAGTATAGGCTAGTGTTATGGACTCAGTACATGGTAAAGCCGAGATATTTTATATTTATATATATACGGTGTGCGATAGTACATATATTGTGTGTGCATATAAATATCAGTGATTAGACATTATTAATATATATACTGTAGTGCTATCGGAGGAAGTTGCGCGATGTGGGTGAATCCCCTAGCTTGAGGAGTAGGGAATCCGTTATATGGGTGAGGGGCTTATCTCACTTTCAGGGAAGGAATATGACCGCCTCCATTATGTTTATGTTTTTGTCCAAGTTAGTGAGCGATTCTGACTTGGGGTAACTAGGTTATGCGAGTACACCTAGTGTGATAGCACTTTAGAGAATACATGTGGTGAGTTATTACTCGGGAGGATGGGTTATACTTATATTCAATATACGTGTGAATGTTGTAATAGGTTCTACGTATATAATGGGATAAATAATTATATACGGGAAGTTTAAATACATGGAGAAAAGTGTATTAATTATATAACTAGTAAATGTTATATGGCTTTTAAGGAAAGATGATTAACTAAGTTAAGGCGATAAGTAACTTATAAGTCATACATTAAAATACTCGGGATTGAGTAGGGCGGTTGACAAGAGTTATATCAAGTATCTAGTTTCGGGGTAGAGGATTAGGTGGGAGATAAAGAAGACGTTAGGTGTGCACATTAGTTGAGGGGTGAGTCTGTCCTCAAGGGAGTGCGACACTAACTAAATTATGAAGCGCATTCATGCATATTTTATTACTAGAAGTTAATCTTTTGCTAAATATTTTTAAAATGTTTTGGGTTCTAACCCTTGCTATAAAATATTTTCAAAACCTTTTAGGTGTCCAGCCACAGGGACGCCATACTTGATTCATTCTAGGGATTCGCTGCTGCAGCATATGTAAATGTTGCAGGATTTGGATAGGCACCTCTTTTCCTTCTATTCCTAGTGCAAGGAGTTTCTATCAGATATCCGAGCATGTTGCTCACGGTTTTACTTAGTATTTATTTCAGATACTTGAGATCCATTATTATCAATATTTACATTTATGTTGAATTTTAGCCGATGGTTTATTCAACCAGTTTCTTATTTATGTGTGATGGTTGGATTCAGTTAGCTTGTGATTGTTAATGATTTATTTCCTCAGGAGTATTTCATTGAATTAATTAAAGATAAAACTTGGCACCAGTCTAATTTCATGTAGGTGGTTAGTAATTAAAAAGTTTTGACAATGATGCTAAGAATGAACCAACTGAGAAACCTGTTCTAATTTAATTTAGGACTGATCACCCGGGGTTTAATTAGGCAGGGTTTCACACGATGTTGGTTGGAATTCATTAAGGATTAGTAGTTTGACTTCAAGCATCATCAAGGCAAGGTGAATATTGAGGATGTAAATGTGTGTAGTCTAGATCTAAACCTAGAGAGGGGGTGAATAGGTTTCAATACAATTTATCCTAATTTTAAATACTAAACATCAACTAGAATTCTAGATTTAAGTAATTTTCAATTTAGCAAATAGATCTAGGTTAACTATGAATATAACAAGCAAAAACAACCAAGAAAATCATAAAACTATCGAACAACACCAATTTATGAGGAAAAACCCAGCCTATGGGTAAAAAAAATTGGTGCATCTTAGTTTCTTATTAGATTTGAAAAGTTCCTCTATAAAACACAAGAAAGTACCTCTCTCTTGTTACCAAGCAAGAAGTTACCTATAAATGCTAAGACTCTCCCCCATTACAATGATAAATCAGGTCAAAGCTCCATTAACTGAATATGAAAGTAGCATTCTTGTAAGGACATAATTTCCTTAGTCTGTAGTTTACATAGAATATGTCGTATACCGCTACAATCGTCGAAGAAGTTCGCGTTCATACATTCATGAAGACGGATTCGAATTTCAAGCATCTTCAACATATGTACAACATGAGTTATAATTTAATATAAAATGTTTTTATTCTTGGTAAATGCTTTACTTTAGTATTGGGATTTTTTTTAAGACTGTTTTTATAAAATTGAGCATTTTTTCTAGGTTAAAATTATTTTTTTAAGACCTGTAGGCAAGCTTTTTAAAATAATATTTTCTCGCTCCAGTTGCTCAAATGACAAGGCAATGTCATTCAAACGACATTGACATGTCATTCAAACGACAGCTTCTAATGACATGTAATGTCGTTTGAAGGGTCGTTTCTTATTTGCTTCAAACGAACCCGCACTGTTTTGGTTTTTTAAAGGTCGTTTTTAAGGTCGTCAGTAATGACTTCTAATGACATGTGTCGCCTCAAGATTTTTAATAAGCTATTAATGTTTTGAAGACATGTTTCATTAAGAATTTTTATACACGAAAATTTCTTTTTGGTAGGCCTTTAGTCTTCAGCTTTTAGGGCTAAAAACTGTATTTTTTACTCACCAAAACATCACAATTCTTTTGTGAATCATTTGTGGAACCCAAAATCCTTCTTGGAAGTTTTATCTTTGTGGAGTTCTATCTCTACTATTGATTGGTGGTTCTTGCGGGAGATTCTTGCTCACGACTGCGGTCATTGAGGTTCTCGAAAGGATCTATGATGGTTGATTGGTTATGGTCTATGTGGGTTTGTTGTGGTAAATTCGTTGCAGATTTCATTGTGTAATTTGTAAGTTGCGATTTGCATTATATAGTGAAATAAAGTTTTTACCCAAAAGTTTTTTTTTTCGGAACCTCGAGATTTATGATTGTTTGAATTTGCATATTTAATTTATATCACATAGATTCATGATTAGGTTTTAATTTATTTGGATCAAAGATTTACTCTAATTAAATAAGTTTAAAATTGGAAATTTGCAAATTAAATTGGTAATCGATATCACGCATACTTTACAATTCTTTATCCTTGGACTACACCATGATTGAACTCTTCAATATTTTAAACACCTCCTCTGAGATCTCGGAGTATAGTTCATATGGAATATAAATGAATTAGATGTAAATCACGACTATTGTGGATTTAAAACACTCAAATCATATCATAAATATAAATATAGATTTAAAAATCTCTCAATTTGAATATGAACACTTATGATTTGCAAAAGGAGAAGCAAAATATATTCCCTAAAACACCAAAAAGTCCTCTGTGTACGTCTAATTTGAAATGAGGAAATGTGTTAAAACATTTGGAGAGAAATAAGGTCTATTTATATACTTTTTCAAAAGTTAGTGCCGCTATGCACATAGGTGCAAATAAGCACCATGCACATGGTTTTAGGCAGGGAAATAATAAGGCCAAAATAATCACGGTCATGCTCATGGGGATAATTCAAAATCGTGCACACGATTTTAGGCAGAGAATTTCTCATGCCTAAAAGGCATGCACCGTGAACAAGGTGTCATTTCCCATCATGTGAACGGTTAAAGACAAGATGAAAGTATCCTTGAGAAATTTCCTTTTAAAACTAAAAGAACAATACGTTATCCATTTTGAAAAAATATACACATACTCTAAGGAAACAAAAATGATCATTTTAGACAAAGTTGTACACATTTTAAAATAACGTGAGCGTGTGCATAGCCAAACGACAAACAAATGGATATAAAAGGATGAAATTTGATTGATCAGCAACGGAAGACTTGAATGTAGAGGTGTCGTGTGATCTCCAAGTTTCATTGTCCACGGGTTTTAATGAACAAGACTCTCTCACACAAAAAGTATGATATAGTTTATTCCTCAAATTATTTAACATCGAAGTACGCCAACCAAACTATATATATATATATATATGTGTGTGTGTGTGTGTGTGTGTGTGTGTATAAATGTTTTATATTTCCTATCTCCACCTTTGTTTATTCCATGTAAATACCCCAAAACCTAAAAGATTTTTATTATAACTACTAAGACTCACTCCACATTAGCCATATAACGAGAGAATCTTGTCATAATATACATAAAACCCAATAGACCAACTCAATGTAAAATCTTTGTCTTGAAAAAATATGATGATTACTGCAAAACAAAACTCAACAACACAAAACAATTACGCGGGAAGCATACATAAGAAGAAAACTCCCTGCTCGGGAATCCTCCAAAAACAACAATATGAATGATAAGACATATACATATAAAGATCCCTTAAATCAAACGTATTAAAAAATTGATTATGCAATAAATAAATTTTAATATCTCCCCTTAAACTCATCTCTCTCCTTAATGATCACATATAGCACCATCAAAAAACTCAAACAATTCCCACTTACTCAGAAAATTTCCCCCTTTTGTCATGGAAAAAATAAACAATAACAAGAAGAATTTAGCATCAAAATATGGTATAAACATGGTAATATCAGTAGGTACAAGTATTGTAAGCATATAGAAATAAAATCAGAAGTACCAAAAAGTGAACTGAATAAGACCAAAATAGGGGATCCGTGTGCACGGTGACATATGGGTCCATGCAAATGGAAACAGGGAAGAGATCCTAAGAAATCCAAAAATATTACGTCCATGCAAACTGTGTCAATAAGGACACGTGCGCACGCTTTTCAGCTGAAAACACGACCAAACTAAGAAAAATACCAAACTTTTCAACTCTCCAATCACCAAAACACTTCTAGAAACGATCTATCACGAATCTCACCAACCAAATATGATACCCATGTAAAAGGAACTTACCTAAAATTGATGATTAAATAATGATCAATAGCATTACTAAAACTAGTAGAATATATAAGAAAACATAAGAGCAAGTCTTATGACTAATGTAACATGAAATCCATAAGTTTTCACATGAAATAACGTGTCAAATTACTTGAGAATTGTCAAATAAAAACATTTAACTCAGATTTTAAACACAACAAAAGTATGAGATGAAGCATTTAGGCTTGCATGTGTATAGAAATGGAAAAACACAAAAATCAACAAATAATTGTATTTCTTGACACATTATCGCATATTTATAAGAAAAATATATTTTGATCATGAGTTTGACTTTAAGATTAACCCCTTTCACTAAAACTAACATGGCACAATGTTGTAAGAATATTTTGAATACCAATCTAAAATAGCTAATTCTTTCGAATTAAAGCTATAGCCTTACCTTGTTTTGAATGTTGGTAAAACTCTTGGCTTGTGACTCTTTCTAATATACAGGCTTTTGTCATTGATTGAAATTTCACACACACTTTAGATGACACCTACCTAAGTGATATTTGTGGATTCGTGCAGTTTTTTGAAACACAAGCCTTCAAATTATCAAAATCAAACCAACGTTACCATTTATCATTATTGTTTTTTAAAAACTAAATTTGATAATCACATTCAACAATATTTTCAATAACAATTCGATAAGCATTTTAAACATCATTTCATGAAATCACAAAGATTATGCAATAAGTTTCGCGCAAGATTTGATAAAATAATACACAAAATATCAAAAATTGTTTGTATTTTTTTAAAAAATCAGTAGGTATATGTAAAAAAGCAATAAAAATTCCAATATGAATATATATATATATATATATATATATATATATATATATATATATATATAGATAGATATATAACTTTTACTCAAAAGAAATACAATCACTTGATTTCAACCATGCCTAAGCAACGTCTAAGTTAACGAAACCTAGAAATGTCTAAAAGCTCAATGAAGATATCGGCTAATTGTTTCTCTATAGGAACATAGTTTATGTTAATGACATTTTGTTCTACCAAATCCCTAATGAAGTAATGTATCAATTCTATATGCTTTGTCCTAAAAATATTCATTGGGTTATTCAAAATGTCAATTGCACTCATGGAATCGTAATAAAGGTTTATTGTTCCTTTATCCAACCAATAGTCATTCACCATTTGATTCATCCAAAGAAATTAAGTGAAACAACTACTGCGACAATGTATTAAGCTCTGGCCATAGACAAATATATGAATTTTGTCTCTTTAAAATCCAAAACACCCTAGACGTTCCAAAGAAGAAGCATCCTCAAATTATTCTCTTTCAATCAACAGAATCATTTGTCCAATTGGAATCTGAATATGCATAAAGTGGGTCATTAGTATCATATGGAGACTATAACCCAAACTTTTTACTACCATTAACATATCCGATCACCCTTTTAACTACTTGTAGATGTGATTCTTTAGGTTTCTGTTGATATCTTGCACACACTCCTACACTATAAAATATATCGGGATGACTCACAGTTATGTAGAGCAAACTACCAATTATATTTCTACACAACTTCTCTTCCATATTTTTTCGTCAATTTTGAATAAATTCCCATAGAGATGTTAGAATGTTTTGCATATTCCATTCCAAACATTCCTTAACATACTTACCTTGGGAAATGAATATCCCATTATGCATTTGTTTTACTTGTAAACTAAGGAAAAATGTCAACTCACCCACCATGCTCATTTCAAAATACTTCTTCATTCCTCTCAGAAATTATAAACATATTTCCTATTAGTTGACCCAAACACAATATCATCCACATTAATATGAGATACAAGGATATGATCCATAACTTTTCGTACAAAACGATTCCTATCTACTCCTCCTCTCCTAAAACCACTTTTCAAAACATAGGTGATCAACTTCTCATACCAAGATTTAGGATATATTTGAGACCATATAAGGATTTATGAAGCCTCAACACATAATTAAGAAACTTTAGGTTTTCAAACTCCTTGGGTTGTTCAATATACATTGCATTATTCAGTACCCGATTGAGAAAAACACTTTTGACATTGATTTTATATAGCTTAAATTTCATTAAACATGTAATGGCCAATAAAATTCTAACACTATCTAACCTTGCAACGGGGGAAAAGGTTTCATCAAAATTCACACATTCAATTGGAGAATATCCTTGAGATACAAGTCTATCTTTGTTTCTCACAATCATACCATGTTCATCTAACTTGTTGTACACCTTTTTAGTATTTATTATGTTTTAACCATATAATATAGCACTAATCCCCCAAATTTTAATCTTTCAAATTGATTCAATTCGTCTTTCATTTCTCAAATACAATTTTCATATTTTAAAGCTTCTTTCACATTTTTAAGTTTAATTTAAGATGTGAAACATTAAAAATTGAGTTCATTAAGAACTTTAGTTCTTTTTCTCACACCACTCTCAATATTACTATGACTATAGATGGTGTATGATCTATTTGAACACAAGTACGAATCTCTCTCTCTCTCTCTCTCTCTCTCTCTCTCTGTGTGTATATATATATATATATATATATCTAACTCTCATTTCGTGAAGTAGTTCCCTTAACATTGCAAGTAAGGATTAAGCACGAAATCAACACGCATTTTTTGGTAGCATATCTTTGTACAAATATTGACTTTTAACAAATAAAAGTAATAACTTGATAATTGGACATCAGGGATTTCCAAAATGAAGTGGCACCAATTTGTACAATTGGCACGTAACTTAAGCGAGGGAATGTTGTTTTAGAATCACATGGAATATTGCAATTTATGTAATATAAACAAAATCCATGAGTGAGTGTGTATATCTCAAGGAAAAATTTTCATACACAGATACCCGTAGGTAATTATCAGTACCATCTTGAGGTGAAGTTGCGATTCATGTGTAATCGAGTTAGTTTTGGTTTTGAACCTTGAGGATGCATCTCATTCTCGAAGAATTAGGAAGGACATAGAGTTAAGATATCTAGGGATGGTTGGTAATGTCTCAATTTTTATTCATGACGTGTTTTTTGTGTGCTTGTAAATGAACAAGTAAGTGGATATCGTCTCTAAGAAGGGAAGTTTCACATAATAACTTCCTCGTCTTGGTGTATAAGGTTTTAAAAATTTTATAATTTGGTTCTGGTAATAGTAAGATATCCTAAGCCAAGGTTTATGACCTAAATGAAGGCTATCTCGGTCGTCAGTGGGTGGACTTAGTCGTAGATTTAATTTTGTTAAGCATATGTGTCCTTGATGCAAGTAGTACTATCTTTGGTGGTCTATCCATGGATATTTCCTCGAGTCTCAAGAAGGAGTATTCAGACTATTCATTGCACCATAGTTGTGTTTCACTAGTCTCCCATAGTTGGGGTTTGTTTTCGGTTGTTCTATAACTACGATGACAGTTTCAACTTAGTGTTTGGATGTGGGCTAGGCCGAGCATTGCTAATGTATCGTGGTAATTTAGGCCTTTAATCAGGAAATCATTTTTTAGGATTACAAAAGCATCCTAAAATGATTGTTTGCGTGGGTGAATGTAAATTTCATTACATGTGATGTATTTATTAACTTGGATGTAGTATTCTGTTATGTGTATTCCGTTAAGATTATTTTATCATCCTTCCAGAGTTATGACATTACATACAACTACGATTGCAATTTCTTTTATTCTAAAACTCGTCAATTATATTCTGAAAATATAAGAAGTTGTGGTTTAGTGATGATAACTTATCAATAGAACTGACTCTGGCATTATTCGAGTCTTCATCACGAGGAACTGTCACATATGGTATTATTATGTGTTAGCATGTGTTTGCACGGTTGTATGAATCCTAGTTTTTATGGATTGTAAGTCTTAGAACCTAGGATAAGGTTCATGAACAAATTGGGACTTAGAGTGTGGGTTGCAATGGTCTAGTAGTAATTGAGTTATTTGAGAGTAGACGGGATACCGAATTAGGTAAATGACTAAGTATGAAAATGGAGGGTTTTTAGTTGAGAAATGGAGTATGTCCTAATGATCAGGTTAAAAGAGAATTATATGCTTATACATGTGTTAGTGATCCCTAGATACGGGTTAGAGATGACTTTTGTGACAATGCTTATTGATTGGTGATCTCTAAGTTTTGGATCAAAGGCGAGTTGTGTGATTGCACAGATTATCTAACGTCACCTAGGTTTGGGGATAGAGAGGAGTTCATGTATTGTGATCTGAATGAAAGAAGTAAGATAATAATTGGAAATTCGTAGGGATGTGAAATGAGGTTATATATTGATATTTATAAAATGAAGGGTACTAAAGTTTACGATAATTATGTGGGCATCATTGTTGATAAGTATTTTTGGGATTTGTGATCTAAAGTTGATCAATGGAATGATCAATGGTCATGGGTAGTATCGTCATCATCGTGTGTTTGTGACATGTAATTGGGCTAATTATTTTAGTATTGATGTGGAAATTTAATTATCATGGACAAATTAAAGTAATCATTAGAGTTACGTTGGAAAATTAAAGAATGATGTTAAAGGGTAAACATTTATAATTTTATAGCAAGCAAAGTTAAAATAGTTAGCACATGAGGAATTTTAATTTATGTGGGGAAATTAATTAAGTACTTAGGGTGAGGAATTACAGAGGAATGGAGGAACCGCGGACAAACGGTTGTAATGGTGCCCCTCAAGCCGCTGTAGCGGTTTAGTGACCACAAAAGAGGAGAATAGGTCAGGGTCGCAGTTAAAAATTAACGACAACTACTTAGATGAGAAATCTGATTGAACCTTTAAATGGACGAAACTTGGAAAATTACCTCAATTGGGAGGCTGAAATTTGTCCACCCTAGGACAATATGATACTTTCCTTTTTTGTATAAGATGAGTAAAGAGGGAGATCCATTCAGCCTTAGAGAGAGAGAGAGAAATATGTTTTTCTCTCCAAAAATTACCTTTTGCTAACATTACATTAGGATAAAAATAATCCTAAGTGGGTGAGTTGGAGGTTGTCTAAGGGTGCATTTTTGTGGTGTTTTAGAGGGAAAATACAATGGAACTATTATTAGAGGTGTATTTCTAAGTGAGGAAGCTTGGTAGCCCCTTGAAGTAACCTTCTGAGGTGGGGCCTGCCTTTCTACACTAACTATTTCTCCATATTCTGTCTCCAAATAGGTAAGGGTGTTGTTGTAACAACCCGAGGTCTTGGAGAGGATGATTTATTTATTTTGGGAGAAATAAATAATATTTTATTGGAGAAATAATTGAATTGGCAATTGAGGTCAAAATTTGAAGTTGTTAGAAAGAGTGTTGAATGTCGATTCTGAGGGTACCATAGTGTCCGGAAGGGTCGAGAAAGTCGAAATGACTGTACTTGGGGTCTATTTAGGTTTCGAAATAAATTAGGACCGTTTGACTCGAATTAAAGTCACCGAGTCATTTAAAGTGTGTATTATCATTTAAAGATGTGTGCCTTGGGAGATTAGGCTTAAAAATCCTATGGGAGATATTTCTCCCAAGAAAGAGAGAGAAATAGAAAGAAATAAAGAGAGAAGAAGAAAGAAGAAGAAAAGGAAGGAGAAAAGAGAGAGAAAGTGGAGATTTCCGGCCAAATATGCGATCTCAAGGCGGATTCAGACCCTACGAACCCGAGGCAATTGATTAAACTTGTTAAATAATTGTTGTGTACAATTTATTGCATGATTTGTGGATTGAATTTTGGGTTTTAGGTTTAGTTTGATAAAACCTAACTTTTGGGGAAAAACCTTAGATTTATAGTGTATGAATAGATTTGAGGTTAGAAATTAGTTTATATGTATTCTAGGATGATTATTGATGATATATATGTGATTGGGTTGAAGATATATGGAGAGAAAATGATTAAAATGGATTTTGGGTATTTTGGCCTACTTAAAAAGTAGCCATTTTCGAGAGTGCTGAAGGGCCGAATCGATTCGGCCTCCTACCGAATCGATTCTGAAATTTGCAGGTGCCCAGGTCTGAGTGACCGAATCGATTCGGACTCCAGTCGAATCGATTCGGCCTGAGACAGAATCCCAGGTCTGATGACCCGAATCGATTCGCCTTCCTGGCCGAATCGATTCGAAAATAGGGCTTTTGAGGGATTGTTTTTTTAAAAAGAATTTCATCCCATTTTGTTCGAGGTTATCGATTGGGGATCTCTATAGGAGATATTTGGAGTATGTTTTGGAGACTTCTAGTGAGTTTCCTTTATAAGAAATTTTGGAGTCATATTGACTAAATTGAGGAATACCAATTAGAGATTTTGGTATTTTTCTAAGTGGGGAAGCCCACTTTTATTTGGGAGTTTTATTTGGAGATAATAACGAGTTCACAATTTAATAATGAGAATAAATTAGATATAATGGATCTTAGGATTCAATCCCAAATGGGATAACTTTAAAGGTTCATAAAATGAATTGAACCCTATTATGGATGGAGAATCATGAATGATATTTGAGGTGCATACGGATATAGAAATATCCTTATTGATGTTGGATTTGGGAGATGTCTCACACAATGAGAAATGCTAATTGAAGGGCATTAGGATAAAAGAACATCCTTAACTTAAATAGAATTGAGAGATAATTCATAATTAGAAGCGACATGTGAGCTTCAAGTGATAAATAGTATAGTGTATACTAAGTGGGTAAGATGTGTGAGATTTGGAGATTAGTGTATCAAGAGAGAGATATACTAAAACTAAATAATGACACAAATTCTATTGCGCCTAAGAGCGTATAATGAATATGAAAATGATGTTGCAGTTATACCTTATATAATGGTATATCTTTATTATGTGGGATGTATGTATACCTTATATGATGGTGTATATACATGTTAAGCATACCCCCTCCTTGCTATCATTGGGAAGTTACGTGCGTAGAGGGTGAGCATCCTAGCTCAAAGAGCGGGGTGTAGATATTCCCCAGGTCATAGTCGTCCATGGTGGTCAGCAAATGACATATTTATATACATTTTTTTATTTTGGGGGTGAGAGGTTGTGGGTATGTGTCACTCTCACTTGCCGGTTAGGAGCTATGATCGCTTCCCGAGACGTCGTGTGCGTGAGTTAATCACGAGGTGGGTGTCATGGAACCCCACCAGGTGACCCCAGTTTGCTACGTATATGGGCTGCTGGAAGATGATAGCATGTGAGCCTGCGTCCTTTGAGTTATAGCTCGGTTGGATGGTTATTATTGCTTGTGTTTGTATTTGGGTATCAAGGGCATAATGGACCTCAACGACCTACATTGCCAGGATTAGTGTATCGGGGGGGTTCCTTGTTTGGATTTCGCTTCGGCGAGACGTCCCACACACAAACCGCAGTGTAATGTTGGAACTTGGGGATAAGTTTAGTCCTTAATGCTCATAATTATCTATATATATATCACCTATCCCGACGATCGACAGTGCCAGGAGTAGTGTAACGGGAGGGTACCTTATTTGGATTTCGCTTCGGCGAGACGCCCCACGCATGAAACGCCGTGTACTGTTGAGAATTGGGAATATTAATTAATTAAAATTGGATAATAATAATTTGGGTTACATGCATCTTGCATCGAGGGAATAATGAACCTCGAGGATCGATACGATCAGGAGTAGTGTAACGGGGGGGTTTCTTGTTTGGATTTCGCCTCGGCGAGACGTCCCATGCACGAAACGCAATGCCGTGTTGAGAATTGGGAGGAGTTTAGTCCTTAACTCTTGATGCTAATAACTCATATATAATAATTACATATATATATTGTTTACATGCCAAATAAGGGCATAACTAGAATATAAAATATTCTAGTAATTGGGAAAGTTGATGTATTGTGTTGATGTGGCCATGATTGGATCATGTAACTTTATATGTTCAACAAATGAACATTATAAAGATAACTATAACTATTACATTAAAGTTAATGTATATAACTTATAGATTATAGAAGTGAGCGTAGATTGAGTGATAGGTTAGACGGTTTCACTTAAATACTTTATTTGGGTTTAAGTTAGAATCTTCTTACCTAAATAGAATCGGGCATCCATTTGGAGATCATGTGCATACGTTTAGTGCGCGCTTTAGATGAGAGGTGAGTTGAATTATTATGGAGAGTTTGATTCCACCTTAATCATGTAATAATGCATTTATAATTATTATGCTTTTTAATACACTTACTATAAAATGTTTTTCAACTCGGGCTCTGACCCGTTTATATTTTCTCCTCCATGTATATATTGTATTACTTTAGGTGTTCCTCCGCAAGGACGCCATTGATGTTCATCCATCCTATATTCGCAGAGCTGTGGCAGTAGCGGACTGTTGCGGCACTTTGCTTTAGTCGATTCCTATCTTTGTACATCTAGATTAGGATTCAGTTTGTATATTGAGTTAGTATTCAAGTGTTGTAGATTAACACTTTCATATTTCATTTCTCAGATTATTGTATTGTCTATTACCCGATAGGATATTCGAGTATTTTATTTGTTCTTTGTATTCCACTCTTGTACATTAATGGAGTTTGCACTTATCACTCATCATAGTTAGATGTATATTGTTGGTTGAGTTGCATTATTGGTTTTGTTGTTGTTGTTAAATAAAAACTTTTAAATTTTTGGCAATTCGCTTTTAATGATTTCGGGTAGTTAACCTTATATTATTAGAATTGTCAGTTAATGTTGAGACTGTGCCATCTGAGATACTTGATTTAATGTAGTATAGGGCTGGTCACCCGTTATTATTTAGAGCGGGTTGTCATAGTTGTATTATTTGAATATTTGCATAACGAAAATGTATTTCATGGAATATTATACATATTTGAGTTATATGTACATATTTTGGATGTTGATAAAATTTTAGATTTATACTCCACGTGTAAAATAAATTGTATATAGGTTATACACATTTATTTGTGGGTATTTATCATTTTATGCATTTGGCTAAAATGGATATTAGTTTGGGTGAAGAAAATAAAAATATAAATTTAAGGGTTGTTTAAAATAATATGCTAAAAATATTATTTAAACCCTAAACTTTAAAAAATTATTATTTGGGCCCAAAGGGTGTTATAAATTATATTTTTACCCCTTAAACTATGTAGAAGTGGTTTTGACTCCAAACATTTATCAAATTATAGCTTGAACCTTATACTTGTTAAAAAATATTATTTTGACCCTAAAATATATTTTTTGGAAATATTTATAAAAACACCCCCTCAACTTTGAATATTTATAAAATAACCCTTAATTTTTTATACTTATAAAACACCCCCAAATCTTTGGATAGCCGCAAAATAGACCTTGAACTTTGTATAATTGTAAATTATCCCTTAGACTTTTGAATATTGCCAAAAAATAAGAATTTTGGTAAAGTTACAAAAGTGCTTCTAAACTTGTGATTTTGGAAATGAGTCCCTAATATTGAAATGTTATTGGACTTTAACTTTATAAAGTAGTTAACAAATAGCCTCAGTAGTTTAAAAATTACAAAATGAAACTTAAATGTTATGTTAAATAAATTTAACTCTAAAAAGATTCAAAAAGGCAAAAATGTATGCTAAGTATATAAAAGGGGATAAAACAAGTAAACTACGCATAAAGTGATTTACACGGTTTGGCCCTTGGGTCGGGTTTAAAATGTTAAAGTATAAAAGTAATAAAAAAGAGTTTATACAAGTAATAAATATGACGACAAGCCGAGTTTTTTTTTTTTTGTAAAAAATCGCAATTGGATTGTAAGGAAACGAACTTAATGAAAAGTAAAAGAGTTTTCACAACGAAGTTACTAGAAAAAATTTAAAATCCCCCGGAGTCCTAGGGTGCAGCTTCAAAATAACTAACCAGTAAAATAGCGATTGCGATTTTATAGAAGATGGTGCAAGACCGTGAACATAAATGGGATTCCAAGGACTACAAGATAAAAGAACATTTATGAAACTAATAAAGTTGATAAATTCTAGGAAAGAGGACAATTGGTGAATAAATGATTACGGAATTTGCATTTCGGGTTTTAAATAATATCGTGTTAAATCTTTAGTAAATATGAAAGTAAAGTAAATTGGTGAACCCTAAAATGCGAAATAAAATGAATGACACATTATTTATAAATTAAAGGAATATAACTACTGGGTATGTAAGTAATTCCAAAATAATCATGTGAGTTAATGGAGTAAGAGGACTATTTTTTGAATAAAGTGAAAATTGTTGCCCAGAAAAATATTATAGAGAGGGGTGAATTGGGATTTTACAAACTTTTCGAATTAAATTAATATTTCAGAAAATATTTAATTTAACACTTTGAAAAGTGTGAGTGGCCCGATATGTGTGTTTTAAACAAAACCATTTTTTCTCCGAAAAATTATCCAACTTTTAATTATGCACCAAACCAAGTTGTGAAAAAACCAATTCTTACTTTAAACCAATTTTATCTTGATTAATCCTAAACATGCATCTAGTGATTAAAGAAAGTAAAGTAAAGAATACTCACAACGCCGGATGTAAGAGGAAAAAACCCGAAACGGGAAAACAACCTCGGACGGCCCAAGCCAGACAATCACTATGAACAATGGTTTTACAAAGATAGCTTAGCCTTACACTAAGACTCGATCCCCACGGGTCTTGACGATCCTTCTGATCTTCAACCGTTCATCAATAGTTCCCATGCAGAAATGCCGTCTTCCACGATACATGTCCACAACACACGCGTCCACGTATGTCTCGGTGTTCACCGAATGGCTTTGATTCGTCTACGATGTCGAACACTATGTCCGTCGCTTCTTCACCGCAAAACTCTTTGATGTTCAATGTGTAGAACAAACAACTTTGGTGCAGCAAGATCACGTAAACATATAAGAATGATAACTCGGATCTTTGCAAACTCTAAGGATGTGTTTAAGACTTTTAAACCTTAGAAAACATGTGCAAAATAATTTCTGGTCGAATATTGTTTTCCAGAATGTACACTTACGAAATTATGATGAAAACACTGTTTAAATAGGATTAAAATGCTGCCTCGAAAAATGTGTCATTCGAACGACTTGAGGAACTCGTTCGAGCGACATCCCATCTCGTTCGAACGAGATTGGATGTCGTTTGAACGACAGCGCGAAAGTTTGACTTTTTGATAAAAACGTCTCTTCCAATGAGAGATCCAAAAATGTCAAACTCTTACGAGCTTATCATCATAAAACGTAGTTTAAGCCTTTAAAACACTTTTAAAACATTTTTCTTTATAAAAAATACATCCTTATCTTTTAAAAATAATTTCGAGCACTATAAATTATATGCATTCATACCTGAGTGATCTCGGAATGAAATTATCTTTGAAGACGATAAAACTTGCACCAATTAAACATCGGCATGATTAATTCTTTGAAACTTTAACGCAACGTCTTCAATACATCATAGACCGAGTGGGGTCTTGATAAAATAAAATTCTCCCTATGACATATTACAAACACAGATTTGTTCATGGAATTAAGTCAAAACAATACAGGGACTCAATTGGAAACTTATGTCCTTACACACTTAATCCAAATTTCAGATTAATAAATCTTTGATGATTAAAACAATGAATATCGAATTAAATCCTACCAATTTATTAACCAAGTTAAAATTGTCGATTATAATAACCAAAAAATATTTAATCAATTTTCATATTTAATATAAATTAATATATTGGAATTAATTATTTAATTCAAAAATAATTATTTTAACCTTAAAATAATTTTACCAAATTTCGGAGTAAATTTTTTTACAAATTTAAGTGCTGAAAATATAAAAGTAAAGAAGCACAAGCAAATAAATAAATATAAGTGCGAAAAAATAAATGATACCGACATTTAACATGGTTCAGTCAAATCCCGGCCTATATTCGCGTTCCCAAAACCCTCATCTCCTTTGCACTTTACTAAACCTGATCCGCTTGCAGGTAGGATCAAACCACCTCTTACAATCGTTTGCAAGCTAACTCCGAACTTCAAATCCCGTGGTCCACTTGCAGGTAGGAACCAATCACCATTTACAATGCGATCCAATTATGGGTAGGACCAAGCACCGTTACAGCCGAATCTTCACCAAAGCTTCAAAATGAATCTAGATTTTTAGTACAAAGTTTGGTTGATGAAACTCTCTAAAATTATAACGTAAATATGAGTTTCTTCTTGAATGAGACTTCACAATGATTCTAATTTTGGCTCTAGTCTTCCCTTCAAATAATAACAGAATCAACAATTCTAGTGCTCTTGATTTATTCTTCAATAATAACAGAATAAAATTATTATTTCTATCTCAAACTTGAGTAAAGATGGGTGTAAACTTTTGTTTCTCTCTTGAATGTGTGTATGAGCTGAAATAAAATTTTCGATTGCTCTACTTGGTTGGTGTAGTTGAATAAAATATTCATATGATTTTCAATAATTTCTCAAGTCTCTTAGTCTTCAATGCAGCACTTGAATGCTTAAATAATGGTTGAATGAAAACTCAAAAAATATAGTTGTTAGACACAACTCTTTACGGTTTTAAATGCTCTAATTTTGTTGAGATGAAGATAGTTAAAAATAAAATGTAAACCCTATTTTTCTTTTTCAAGAAAAATATGGTTGTTAAGACATGAAAATGGAATGCATATATCTTGACTCATTTTTAGTGGAAATATAGTTCCAGAAATAGAGTTTGTCTATCTGAGTAGAAAAGATTTCGTTTCTGCTAGATAAAAGTTAGTAACACCAAAGAGAGATAGAAGTATTCTGATATATATAATAAGGTGTAAACCATTTTGAAGAGAGATATGTTAAAAGAGAAATTCTAAATTACCCGTTGTGACCGCTTAACCCGGCTGGCAAAAATAAGACAACTTATTTTATTATATTTGTTGTCCCTCTTGCATATATGTTAAAAACAAATGTAATTCACAAAAAAACAAGACATAAACCCACCAAAAATCTTCTATCTCCCTCTGCTCAATAGCACGCCTCTTTTGCTTAAGGAGAAATACATGAAACTTTACTAAGGTATGACTTCTCTTTCACTCACTACACACACACACACACACAGAGATATATATATATATAATTATGGGTAATTTGATCTAGGGTTTTTTATTTTTTATTTTTAGGTTGCAAATTAGGAATTATTTTGTGTTCACAAATTAATTATTAGTTTTTTTTTTAATTTAACTAGGATGGAATCTAAAATTTTAAAAAAATCTCCCGACCTTAATTTGAATATTATCTTGGATGAACATGAAATAGAGGATATAGGATATGGTGATGGTTGAAATGAAAATAAAGAATATGCAGTAGAAAAAGTAAATGATCGTCAATTGGGAATGAAATTTGATAGTGTCGATGATTTATTTAAGTATTACAAAAAATATGATAATGAAAAAGGGTTTCCAGTGAAGAAGAGGACTTCAAAAAAGGGGATTGATGGTGCACTGTGACATGTGTATATTTCATGTGGTCGAGAGGGCAAGCCAAAAATTTATTCAAAATGCACCAAACTCAAAAGGTTAATTGCAAGGCTATGCTTAGGGCGGTTGGTAGTTTACCTCGACCACAACCATGAGTTAAGCCCAGGAAAATTTCGATTTTACAAGACTAATCGACAAATTTTTATTTTTTAATTGATGTATAATTTTAATTTTTTAAACGTGCAGTTGGAAATAAATACACATCATAGGTCTCAAGACTCGAAAAGTGGATCATATGTTCCAAACATTCAAGGATGTCATTATCAAATTCAGGTATTTTTATTAATTTTAAGATTAATTATATATTAATTAACAATTTTTTTATTTTTTCAATTATGTATCGGGCTATTATCATCCATATTTGAGTGGTGCAAATCAGAGCCAATGGAGAATTGAACTTGCTGGATTTAGTTATTAGTATTTTTGTGTTTAATTATCATTTTTGGATGTTCCAATGTTGTAATATTTTTTTCCTCCAGAAAGGGAGTTTTTTTTATTTATTTTGAATGGCACTGGTAGCCTACTGTAAGTGAAACTTGTTGTTTTTTTAAACTTGGTTTCTTTTTGGTTCTAAAATGGAGGAGGTTATATAATGATACTTGCTATTTTTTTTATACACGTGGACTAAAAAATAAAGCAATAAATATGGGTTTCTTTATTGTTGTGCCATATCAGCAATGCGGTTTGAGGCGGGATGAGAATGGCGGTTCAACTAGAATCTCTCATGTTAAAAATAAAGAATCTAAAATGGAGATTTGACATAGAAAAAACTCAATATATAAGTTCATCAACACTGCACGAGGTAGCTCGCGTGTGAACCAAATCATGACGGCCAAACGTATGTAATTAAAGAGTTATTTGGGGCTTGAGAATCTTAAATAAACGTATACGATGTATATATAAAAGAAATTTTAATCCACTTCTACTGATATATATATAAGAGCATCAAGCATTAGACAGAGTAAAATCAAAAGTACACAAGATTTTGAACAGGCACACATGTTGTTCAAGGCAGTCAGGCGAGTTGACCTTGATGGATTAATTTCTATTTTGTGAAAACTATCACACAAACAGGAACATCCATATTGAATTATCAAGAAATATAAATATTGATTTTGCGGAAGCGTACCTGAATTCATGATAGAAAGTTAAAATATCTGAGTCTGAGGTCTTATGCTCTTCTAGATCAACACTTTTATTTCCTCTCTAAATTTCTCTCTAACAATGGGAATCAGAATATTGGTGTGTTGTGTGATCTGGGGACCATGCCCCTATTTATAACAAAATCGTGTCTTTTCATATTTCATATATTTCTATTTTAACCCGTCATAAAAATAGAAATTACGCTTGTCTCTACACAATAAAACCCACACTTTAATAATACATTAGTAAGGCCCCAAAACTTAAATTAATCACTTTAATTGGCCTACTTTTATTTGATAGCCTATAATTCATATTTATTTTATATATCAGCCCATATATTAAATTTTACTCTAACAATATCCCACTTGGGCTATATATATATGTAACTTTATAAATTTGAATTATACTTTATGAGCTCATGAGTTTTAGCTATCAAAACTTTATGTATCTTAACAATCTTGTCCATTAATTGCACCAATATAGAATCAAAGCGATCGTCATTACATATTTCGTAAGTAGACCCATCAATGATCACATATATCAATGCAACTAATGACAAAGATCAAGTGTGGATGTGTAGCATGGAAATTTCATGCAATGTGATCTTAACATGCCTATTTCCAACTGGTCTTCCTTAAACCATAGTGAGATCAAACCATATAAAGTCAGAGTGAATATAAACTTAATACTTTAATGCAGTAAATAACCATAAAATTTCCATTAAATCAAATATGTCTATGAAAGCATATAAAATACAAACTCCCACTAAACTGGCATATCCTGAAAAGAAATTACACCCATATGAGCAGTGTGCTCATGAAAGACCTTGGGTGGTAATCCCCTAGTCAGCGGATCTGCAATCATGGAGTTTGTTCCAATGTGCTCTATAGATATAAGTCCACTTTGAACTCTTTCTTTTATAACTAGAAACTTAATGTCAATAAACTGACTTCGTAGAACTCCTGTTGTTGTTGGAATACAATACTGCTGATTTATTGTCACAAAATAACTTAAGTGGTCTTTCAATGCCATCCACAATACGCAGCCCCGTGACAAAATTTTGCAACCATATTCCTTGATTGGATGCCTCATAACAAGCTACAAACTCAACTGCCATGGTGAAAGAAGCTATAATAGACTACTTAACACTCTTCCACGATACAGCACCTCCAGCAAGTAAGTAGATATAACCTGAAGTAGATTCATGCTATTTTGGCATCCAGCAAAATCGGAGTCAGAATATCCGATGATCCGTAACTGTTCTGACTTTCGATTGGTGAGCATGTAGTCTTTTGTTCTCTGTAAGTACCTCATGACTCGCTTGGCTGCAATCCAATTATCCTTTCCGGGATTACTTAAGTATCTTCCCAACATGCCAACAATGTACGCAATATCCGGACGCATACATACTTGAGCATACATAAGACTTCCTACTGCTGACGCATAAGGAATCTTTTGCATCTCCCGAATCTCAAAATCATTCTTGGGACATTGACTGAGACTAAATTTATCTCCTTTAGCTATAGGGGTGTCACCTGGTTTACAATCATGCATGCCAAATCTTTTAAGAACTTTCTTGATATAGCTCTTTTGTGATAAACTAAGTGTACTCCGAGAGCGATCTCGGTGTATATGTATACCCAACACAAAAGAACCATTACCAAGATCTTTCATATCAAATTTCTTTGAAATAAATCTCTTAGTTTCGTTCAACATACCTATATCGTTGGTGGCAAGAAAAATGTCATCAACATAGAAAACCAAGTAAATATGCTTACTCCCACTGAACTTATGGTATATACAATCATCAACCAGATTTATCTCAAAACCAAACGAGATAACAACTTGATGAAACTTGTAATACCATTGACGAGAAGCTTGCTTTGCGTTTCTTTAATTTGCAAACTGTTTTCTTTGCATCTCCTGACACAAAGTTTTCTGGTTGCACCATATATATTGTTTCATCAATGTCACCATTGAGAAACGCAATCTTAACATCCATCTGATGAAGCTCAAGATCAAAGTGCGCCACAAATGCCATTATTATCCTAAAAGAGTCTTTCGATGAAACCAGAGAGAAAGTCTCTTTATAATCGATGCCTTTTTTCTATGTAAAGCCTTTAGCAATAAGACGGGCTTTGTATCTCTCCACATCACCTTTCGAATCCCTCTTGGTTTTAAATATCCATTTGCAACCAATGGGTTTTTTACCTTCAGGTAATGGGACAAGATCCCAAATGTCATTGTCCTTCATGGAATTTATCTCCTCATTCATGGCATCAATCCACTCTTGAGATTTAGAACTTTCCATGGCTTGACGGAAGGTCATCGGATCATCTTCCACCGCACCAATATCAAACTCATGTTCTTGGAGAAATACAATGTAATCATCTGGCACAGCACTTCTTCTTTACCTAGTGGATATCCTTAATGGCATAGGTTCTGGAGGTGGTAGAGTTTGTTCTTCTAGGATGGGAGATTCTTAAATATTGTTTTGATTAGGATCTGCTTCTTGAACAATGTCAAGAATTGGATCCTGGTCAATGTTAATAACAGCTGTGGGAATATGAATATCAACATATTCCTCTTCAAAACCAAAATCCTTAACCTCATCCCCCTCGGCAAACTCAACATCCTCAAAGAACCGGACATTTCCAGTCTCAAAAATTATTTTGGTAGTAGGATCATAAAATTTGTAACCCCTAGATCTTTCAGAGTATCCAATAAAATAGCAACTAACTGTTCTGGAATCCAGTTTCTTTTCATGTGGCCTACAAGGCCTTGCTTCAGCTGGACATCCCCAAATATGAAGGTGCTTCAGACTAGGTTTCTTTCCTGCCCAAAGTTCAAAAGGAGTTTTAGCAGTTGCTTTAGTTGGTACTCTGTTAAGGATATACACTGCAGTCTTTAATGCTTCACCCCAGAGTAAATCTGGTAAGTTAGAGTAACTGATCATACTCCTTACCATGTCTTTAAGCGTTCTGTTTCGCCTTTCAGCAACACCATTCATGCTTGGAGAACTTGGCATGGTGTACTGCGGGATGATACCGCACTCCTCTAGGAATTTAACAAATGGTCCTGGGCGTTGTTCACCTGAACCGTCATACCTACCGTAGTATTCACCACCACGATCAGATCTGATATTTTTAATCCTTTTGCTGAGTTGATTTTCAACTTCATCCTTGAATGACTTGAACACGTCCAGAGGTTCGGACTTTTCATGGATGAGATAAAGATAGCCATAACGTAAAAAATCGTCTATGAATGTGATAAAATATTGTTGATCGTTCCATGAAACCGTAGGGAATGGCCCATAAATATATGTATGTATCAGTTCTAAGACGTCTGTAGCCCTATTAGCACCAGATCTCCTTATGTTTGTCTGTTTTCCCCTTATGTAATTTTTGCAAATTTTAAAATCTGAAAAATCAAGGGAATCTAGAATTCCATCTGACACAAGTCTTTCAATTCTCCTTTGGGAGATGTGACCGAATCTCTTATGCCATAATGATGCAAAGTTCTCATTGGTTAATTTTCTTTTAATACCTCGAGTACTTAATTGCAAGGTTTCATGATATGGAGCAATAGTATCAAGCATATAAAGGTTATCTACATAAGATAAAGAATCAGTACCAACCAAATTTGAATTATGAAGAAGACTAAATTTATTATTTCCAAAGGAACAAATATAACCAAATTTGTCTAATACATAAATAGAAACCAAATTTCGGCAACTCAGGCAACCCTTTCTAGACACACTGATGTGAGTGGTTGCACTAGAATCTATCCACCAAGTGTGTTTAGGTACCGAAGTCAAATTAACCTCAGAACCAAATAGGTTAAGAAGTGTACCTTTCTTGACACGCCAAGCATGATAATTGGTACATTGCTTCTTCCTATGTCCCGCAGATCCACAGAAGAAACAACCATCAACAGTTTTTTCTTTATGTTGTTTCTTTGGAAATGGAACCACTGCAGCTTCTTTATCCTTATTTCTTTTCTTCCCCTTGTCCTTGGAAGTACTAGACAAATGAGCACTTTATGTCTTATCTTACTTCAGTCTTTCCTCTTCTTGCACACAATGTGAGATGAGCTCATTAAGAGACCAAGTCTCCTTTTAGCAGTTGTAGCTCACCTTAAATTGACTGAATTGTGGGGGAAGAGATATCATAACCAAATGCACAAGCAAATCCTTAGAGAGATCAAGCTTAAATGATCTTAACTTTGAAGCAAGATGAGACATTTCCATAATATACTCCCTCATGTTCCCATTACCTTTATATTTCATTGAGATGAGACTTGCCAAAAGTGTACTTGTTTCAGTCTTTTCATTTTTGGCAAATCTGTTCTTAATTTCTTCTAGGAACTCTTTGGCTGTCTTTATCGTTTTCGATATTGTTCCCCTGAATGCTTCTGGAATGGCCTTCTTTATGATCATCAAACACATGCGATTTGACTTCTCCCACCTTTCAAAGTCCTTTTTGTCATCAGAGGAACTTTTATCCGTAAGAGGTGCAGGAGAAGGAACCCTTAATGCAAGGTCCAGATCCATGTCACCGAGAACTATATGAAGGTTCTCTTTCCATGACTTAAAGTTTGTGCCATTAAGCATGGGAATAGAATTAATACTGGCAGTAATGTTGGAAGCAGAACTGATAGCTGAATCAGATAACAATAAACAAATAAAACTAGCTCATATAAGTCTTAAATCAAAAATAAAATCAAATAAAGGACAAATCCCATTTTAAGATATTGGACACTCTATTAATATTTGATCTTTGGAAAAAATATTAACTTGTAAGTGATATCTTGCTATAATAATCAAACACTGATAATAAGAACATATTGAATAATAATTCTTCCTTTGGGCCGATTTATTATTCATATGTAAAACTAAATAATTATCACGTGCTTAGTATTAAAGTGGCACATGTAATTTTGTTTAAAAAAATAATCTTCCTTTGGGCCGATTAATATTCACATAAATTACATGCACGTAATTCTTTTTATATTTCGAAATAAAATTAATTTTGAACAAAAGAGGTCACTTTAGTGACATATTGTTTAAATTAATTTATCTCAAAATATATATATAAATACACCAAAATTTGTATTTAAATTTGTAAATGGGATTAAAACCCCTTTGGCTCCAGACTTGAGAGGTCATGGGTTCAAAACCTCTTGAGATCCTTCATAATTTTCATCATTTAAGAGGCTTAAATATGAAACACCAAGAGTCGAACCTTTAACCTTCCACTACCATCAAATCAACCGCTAGCCCAAATTTCGTGAATTTAATATCGTTGGAATCATAATGAAACGGGACTATTTCTGAATCCAAAAATTTTCTGAAATATTAAACCTTTTTGAAAAAATATTTGCAGCCAAAAATTAATATCAATACCTTCCAAATATATTCTCAACAATTCAACATGAAATAGCTCTGATACCACATGATGGATTAATTTCTATTTTGTGAAAACTATCACACATATAGGAACATTCATATTGAATTATCAAGAAATATAAATATTGATTTTGCGGAAGCGTACCTGAATCCATGACAGAAAGTTAAAATATCTGAGTCTGAGGACTTATGCTCTTCCAGATCAACACTTTTATTTTCTCTCTAAATTTCTCTCTGACAATGGGAATCAGAAGATTGGTGTGTTGTGTGATCTGGGGACCATGATCCCTATTTATAACACAATCGTGTCTTTTCATATTTCGTATATTTCTATTTTAACCTATCATAAAAATAGAAATTGCGCTTGTCTCTTCACAATAAAACCCACACTTTAATAATACATTAGTAAGGCCCCAAAACTTAAATTAATCACTTTAATTGGCCTACTTTTATTTGATAGCCTATAATTCATATTTATTTAATATATAAGCCCATATATTAAATTTTATTCTAACAGACCTTCCATGGGGCTCATTGATTAAAAATATTGCATATATATATATATATATTAAAATTTATAATAAAAGGATTTCATCCTTTAAGTCTGTGTGGCTACCAAAAGCTAATTGGAACATTGTCTGCCTCCCCTAATAACATAGGAGAAAATAATCGTGCTATTATCTCTAAAATTGGTTGGAAGATTATGAATGATAAAAATTTGTTATGGGTCCATGTGTTAAGTGCGAAATATAAAACGCATGAGAATACTAGGAACTGGACATGCCAACCACAAGCTTCCCATGTTGGGTGAGGAATATTTAAATGCAAAAATGACATTGTGAAAAACACTAAGTGGGTGATTGGTGATGGAAGGTCGAATGACATATTCAATGATAGGTGTATAGGTAACTCCTCCATACCTAGGACTCACACCAATAATCATATCTCACTTGTTAGTGACCTCATCAAGTATGGGGTCTGAAATGAACAACTTATTAAGGATACCTTTAATAATGATACTGCCAACAATATCTTGGGAATTTCACTCCCTCATACTACGGCGAGAACTGATAGCCCTAGTTAGGGCCCCAACGCCAATGGCAAATTCTCTATAAAATACTGCAATAACTCTCTCGTCAAGATCGACCTTAACGCCTCCTCTCTTATTAACTGGAAGTTCATTTAGAAAACTAATATCCCCCAGAAGTTAAAAATGTTACTTTGGATCATTTTTCATAGAAAAATCCTTACTAATTTCCAGATATTCAATCAACATTTAACTGAAACTAAAAATTGTGCTTTTTGTGCGTTTGATGAAGATATTGAACATGTGCTTAAGAACTGTCATCTTGCCACTAATGTTTGGAAAGCGATCTATACCCCACGTGTGTGTGGGACATTCATAAAAATACAAATTTTTTTGAATGGATCAAAGATAATATATGGAATAACCCAACGCCCAATGGAGAATTTTTGTTTATTTCTATTTGAAAAGAAAAATATCTCCTCGAACATGGTTTGCACTAACTCCAATGACTAGGCTATGTAATTAGTGTGACACCCGCTTAACTAAATATCGGATGATCAGGCCTTTATTAAATTAAAATAGAATATCTAGATTGGTTCATTCTTAGCATCACTGCCAAAAAACTTTTTAATATTTACTAACCACCTAGTATTTGAAAAGTTGTTGTCAAAATTTATCTTTTTTTATTAACATGCAAATATGTTAAATAATTTAAACCATTAAGTATCACATTCACCAAAATAATAAATCAACACCACAAATAATGAAATACTGAATCAAATAAGATATGATGGGAGTAAACACCCCAGTTTGAAACTCTAATACAATAATCCATATAAAAACTAAATCCACAATTGAATAATAAAGGAAATAAAATGTCTCTGGAAACTACTGCTAAAAGAAGATGGGAAACATGCCCGAATGAGATAATGTAATGATTGCATCTGATCTGCAAGAAAATGGAGGAATCTACCAAACTAGGACCTGCAATCGTCCACAACAACTGCATCAACGACAAGTAGAAATGAACTCCTAAGCTGGGCTTCCCTGTGGTTGGGCACCTAAAATGATTTTTACAAAAATAGATTTGGGAAAAACGGGCCAGAGCCTGAATAAAAATATTTAAAAATACAGCAAGTATTTAAAATGCATAATTAGCAGATATTATATTCATGTTAGGTTCACGTCTCTCACTTGAGGTCCTCACCCCTCAACTAGTGTGCACACCTAACGTATACTCCTAAACCATCCTAGTTATGCTATCCCGGCTAACTAGTTCGAATTAAATATTTTACTTCATCTACTAACTTTCGTTACTCACTTGTGTCACCCATACAACAACAGTTTATGTTCTTTGTCTATTGGACATTTATAAATTTCTCATATAATATTAAATTCTCGCATACTTATATACATTTAGATATCACTATCTTTCGCATCTACTAAGCACAAACAATAAAATTAAATCACAAGTATATATATACATGTCCCTTTACTTATATATACTATTATAGAACCCTTAGGCTGAGATATACGGTGCATGCATACTCTGTTATCATGTCCTCGTACATCACGAACTGTATAAAGGACAATTGGTTATGTATCTCTCTCGAACCAAAAATATGAATCACATATATTGGAGGCGAACATAGTCCCCAGCTAAATGGGTCATGACATACCTACGCTTCCATTCAACCATCGAGACTATCATACTCTCAAATAGCACGTTTCCAAGGTCCTATGTTCAGGGTACCCGTCTTAAATCCCCCAAATGGGCTCATCACTATAAGATCGTCCACGACGTGAAACCTCCCCCCAATAGCAAGCAGCGTAGGTATGTTATACACACAATAAATCATACAATAGGTTTTCACACAATTTACCTATTTACATCATTAGTATAGATATACACGCAACCTATCATACATGTCCCATACGTAGTATATCTGTATCCCTCTAATATTCTATATATTAATTAATTTCCATTTTTCTTCTCATCGTACGTTCACGAGCATCTCTCACCACCCGAAATGTATACATTATTTTATAACATAATATTAGTAGGTAACTCACTCATATCCTACTGGTTTAAGTTATCGTTCTTCCTGAATTCCCGTGACTTGAATTATTTTTCAATTTATATTTTCCTCTCGATTAAGCCCAATTAACTTGGCCTTTAAATTCCCCTCATAGGGTTAAGCCTAAGACCCAACCTAGGCATACTACCACTTCAATATAATCCCCATTATATTTAAAATTTCATCCAACAAGTGAATCCCGAACATTTGCCAAAGATTCTAAATAAAAAGAGAAAATTGGCTAAAAATCTGGGTAGTCGAATCGATTCGGCCCTGGTCCAAATCGATTCGGCCAGAAACCAAATCGATTCTCCCCTATAGGTATTGTCTTCTACCTTTGTCTTCCACGAGTTTCTCCATTTTTACACCTCCAAACCATCATTATACTATCCCAAACTCCCAACCAAAGGTCTATAACATTATAGTAACATGTATCAATGATTTTTAACATGGGATAATCATAAATCTCTTACAAAACTAATCCCAAATCAGATTGAATCCAATATAATCTTAAAAACCCTAGAATTTCCTATTTCTTTAAAACCTCATTAAAGATTCCAAATTTCTTCACCAAGATTAAATGTAAATTCGTGGGTTTTATACTACATGCATGAGGGAACCTATCCTATATCAATTTCACCCAAGATTAAGATATATGTCGTCCAAATTCATCCAAAACACATGAATTTCATATGTAATTCAACCTACTCTAACATGTACATCATATATGCTTATATATTCGCAAGTCTAAACACTTGCCTTTTACGGTAGGTCTGATCCATTAGAGATGATGGGTATGGTGGTGTAATTGGAGTAGGAATTGGTTGTTCTAGCCTTTGGAACCTCCTCCCTCATATGGCCTCTCTGCAACATGATGAATTGTAACCCTCGAATACTCCTATTCTCAGATGATATAAACCTCTTAATTTCGTAGGTCATACTTCCCCAAAAATACAAATGACTAAAATACCTCTTCAGGGTGCTGGTTTGGCCTAAAAGTTCCCCGGGATCCAAACTAAACCCCTGAGTAGACTTTTCTGACTATCTCGACCCTTCTAGATACATTGGCGCACTTAAAATGACCATTCGAATGACCTAAAAATAAATTACATTTTATTTCATTAAATTGAGTCCCGACACGACTGACATGCGCATCCTGACTAAATCTGTAATTGTCGTATGTTTCACTTGCGACAAATTTAATATTTTCATAATCTCATATTACTTTATTCACTAAGTAATACTCAATATAATTCACATCAATAAATACTAACCCTTGTCTCACTAGTTAATATTTATTTTAGTCCGAATTAATTTCCAATTAATTTCCTATATTTAATTTAATTAATCCGACATTTAAAATCAGTAAAAATACGGGGTGTTACAATTTGTTATTTTTTAAAATTATAAAGTTAGTTCAAACCATATCACGGGTAATGTTCCTGACACCCTTTTGAGTGATGGCTCCTCTACAGGTTACGAGATATTCATAAATGGCAACTACGACCCATTCAGTAAATTGGGAGGTTTTGGTGGCATGGTTAGCAGTAATGAGCATTGATGGATCCTTGGATTCAATGGAAAGATCAGAGGGGATAGCAACCCGTTAAAGGTTGAGTTCATTGGAATTCTTCATGGGCTAAATTTGGCCAAAATTAAGGACAGGAATAGTTCCATAATTCACCGTGATTGCCTTGACGCAGTGCAGATTCTTAAAGGGAAGGGTCATCAAAATTACCCCTTGACCAACATTATTGACGAGCACATGGATATCATGGGAGAGATGAAAATCAGAGTTAACCATATCAGGTGCACCAATAATATGTTGGCGGATGGTCTTGTCCATCTTGGGAGACAATATGAGCTTGATCACACCGAGTATAAAGAGATCCCGAAGGCCCTCCTCTTTTTTCTTGATCAAGTGGACCCGAAAAACACAATTGTTCCCCTCCAATCTTGTGTTGACCTCGTCTACTACATTGCCACCTTTGGTGGATATGCATTGGACAATATGGTACAGTGGAAGGGTGGTTTCAATGGACGACTTAGGGGTACCCCCACTCCCGTACGTGCCCTAATGGAGGACTCTACTATAGTTCGAATATGGCCAAGATGCGTGGATGGAAAGATATTATGGTTGAGACCGACTCACACGAGCTAATTGGAATGTTCAAGGGGGTTCGGTACCATGAGACTGACTTCGATAACATCAGGATTGACTACTACGAGCTTATGAGGGTTATGGGAGCCGACTTCACCTATGCTCACACTGGCAAGATTCGTGGATCTTATTGGTTAGCACGTGAGGCATAGATGCAAAACGAGGCGTTCGTGGAAATCGAGGATATCCCCGATGTTATGAAATGGATACTTAAGAACCCTATGATGTAGCGTGTTCATGTTGTTATTGGACTTTCGCTCTTGTCTCTTGTTTTTTTATGCTTTGCCTCAATGGCCTATGTTTCTTTTTGATGTAAAACCCCTTTAACCACTTTTATTTCAATGTTTACCAAAAAAAAAAAGCTATGACTGGTCAAAACAAAAGACTAATCATGCCATGAGGTGTACAAGAGTAATCATGTCATGAGGTGAACAACTTAATACCTATTCAAAAAATACATTATATATATATATATATATGTGTGTGTGTGTGTGTGTGTGTGTAAATATTTATCATAAAGATTTACTATAGAGTAAAAAAAACTTTAATATAAAATTAAATAAATATTATGATAAATAATCATAAAAGTATAACTATATTAAAATTTATATGATCAATGAGAATGCTATGTGATATTTATTTCAACCAATTCACAAATTCCAATTTAAACTTATTTAATTGGAGTCAATTTTTAAACCAAATTTATTTAAACCTTAACACATACATCTAGGTGGGAAAAATCAAATCATCACAAATAAATTGCTAACACGGAGATTTCAGGAAAAAACCCAAAAGGGAAAACCTTTTTATTTCACTATGCAAAAGTAAATCGCAACTTACATACACAATGAAATCTGCAATGAATATCTGCATACACTTACATAGACACGTAGCCTAGAGTCATCAATGGATCAACCATAGTGAACCCACAACAACACGCAGCTCCAAATTAGCCATGAACACCCGCAAGCATTCCCAATGGCATGCAGTCGTGAGTCGTAGATTTACCCTCTCTATAAGAGAAACTTCAACAAGATGTATCTTGGGTTACAAAAATAATTCACTTAACTATTGAGATTTTTATGAATTGAAAAACAAAGTTAAAACCCTAAATGAAGAAGAAAAAATAATTCCGCAGTCTGCAGTTTTCGTAAACTGAAAAACGTCAAGTCTTCTTAAGGAAAAATGACTCATTTAATCAGGTATAAATAAAAAAATTGATTCGCTGACCTCCCTCAAATGAAAAATGATGTATCTCGAACGAGTTAAGATGTTGCTTGAACGAGGACATCGCGCCACATGCCTATGTTGCTTGAATGACAGTAAGTTGTCGCTCAAATGCCCTAAACAACAAAAAAATATTTTAATAAAACTTCGCCTCAACACTTAGAAAAAATTCTTTTGACGAAAAACAATGCCTTGGGTGTTTAATAATAGTTTAGAAAAATTATTCCAACACTTTAAATGAACTGTAAAGGAACTTAAAGACAACATTACCAAAATTGATCTTGCAACGGCTTTTCTGTTGAAGAATGTTGATATTCGGATCCGTCTTGATGCATGATTGAATTTGAATAAATCTTCGACGGTTATAGCGGTATATGACATACTCTAATGCAAACAGGACTATGTAAAATATGTCCTTACAATCAATTATATATATATATATATCAAGGTTCTAAAAAATGCGGGGCATGACCAAGGCGTCGAGGCCAAGCCTTAAGCCTTAGAAGCTTAGGCGGGCCTTAGGCGTAAAAAGCCTTAGAAGCTTAGGCCTTTTTTAATGTATTTTAACATTTTTAACTATAACAAGGCTATTAAAAATACTAAAATGATACGTACCTTAACATATGCCTGAATATATGTAAACTAAAATACCATTTTTTTAAATACTAAGAAAAAAAAGAAAAAAAATGCATTTTTTTATGAGAGGCAGAGAGGTTTGGGATACCATTTATCTTTTTTATTGTTTTGAATGAGATATTGGTCCTATTTTTTCAAAAAAGTCTTTAAAATACGATATAGTTTCACTAAAGCATTTTTGTTTTTAAAAAAAGTGCGCCTTAAGCCTTTTACCAAGAATAAGGCGTAAAAGGCTTAAGGCGGGGGGTTTCTCCCAAGCCTCAAGCCTAGGCGGAGCTTATTTTATATATATATATATATAAATATACATAATACTTAGTAAAAGTTTGTTTGGAATCATTAAAATCAATATATTACATTAAACTAAAATGTACATTAATTATAATTGTCGTAATTAAATATTAATTAAAAGGTCAATACATTTTCGTATAACAAAAACGTTGATAAAACAAAGGATATTTAACCTAACTAAAAGATAATGTTTTAAGAGTAAAACATTATTAACACATACAATGTATAGTAATTGCATGTAAAGTTGGTGATATTATACTGGTGATAATATTGTATTTGTTATTTCTACCGTTCTTTTCTATATTAGATTTTGTTTAGAACCCCTACTGGGCATCGGATCCCCATGTTCCTTTTATTATGGAAAGTTAGTTAATATTTTGTGTCAAAGAGCATTTTATTGGTAAGTAATTATTTCTTCTTACGCCAGTAGCTCAGATCACTTGAACCTCAGGATGTTGCCTAACGGGTTCGACGCTTGTTATTATTATGATTTTTTTGTCATGAAAATGGAATTTCATGCTTATTTGGTAATTCTAATTAATTAAAATGAACTAGAAACATTATTTAGGTTGTTTCATATCACTTCACACTAAACATGGCCGAACCAGACCAAGTTGACCAATGGGTAACCCCAAAATTCAGGTCAAGGTGTTACACATATATATTATTTATGGGTCCGTGGTGGATTTCAGAGTTGTATATTGATTCGGTTTCAATACTATTTAGAATGGTGGAGTTATATTCAGTTATATGATTCGCTATTAGGTCTCATAATCATTATTTCATTTTATTTATTCGCATCATTTTATATTACTATTGTGGATGGTTATTTATTTATTTATTTTACCACTAATGCTGAGATTGATATAAAATTTTGACATTCTCTATCTTCGGCAATGAGGACTGGCAACCCAATACGTGGAAAATAGGAGGTGTTATAGTTGGTATCATAACATCCTAGTATCGAGTGTCCTAGTTTCCTTAGGATTTTTGTTACGTTCTAAGTTGCATTATTTGATTCCAAATCCCTATTGTTGGGTTTATTTGTACTCTTTTTACATGATCATTATCTCATACAAACTTATTAGTTTGCTTTTAGATGACAAACACCCGAGGTAGGAGAATTCGGGCAACTGCAGCTAGGGCTACTAATTGGGAGACTGAGCCAAAGAAGTAGCCATAACAGAAAGCACCTCTGATATCACCATCGACATGGATGTCGTCAATACTCAGGTAGTTATAATAGTGTGTCCATCGCACTTGAGCACCTTCAGCATCCCTAACATCCAGAGCCACAAGTAGTTGTTTCAACTCCACCATAGACATCATCTTAAGAGAGAACACTTTGAGACTTTGATAAAGGTAACTCGACAGGATTTGCAGAAGCTACTGACATTCTCGTGGCACACCTGAAAAATACCACTTAAGTCATTTAATTCAAGATTAAATAGTCTAAATGGCTCCGAACAATTTTTTGAAGAAACTCTTTAACCAAAACAAACAGCTAACACAAGATGTGTATAAAAGATTATATGAACGAGTTATTTAAGGTATGGGTGTACCAGTTTTGAAAAACAAAACTTAAATTTATGTTCTAAATCAGCACAGCCTCAAGAAGGTGATGAGAGGAAGAGTAAGTATGCAAGTACACAAGAGTTTAACGTGGTAAAAACCCCACCCAATTGGGGAAACAACCACGGATGTCTCTACACCTCAAAACAAAAATCCACTAAAATATAGTAACAGGTTACGAACTATTTAACAATCTAAACATACAATCAGACCTAATTTAAGTTCAGAAATTATACCAACTCCTCTGGATTATTCTAACTTCTCTCAAGGCTTCGGATGTTGTAGATGTTCTCTCAACTTTGTAACTCCACTCCTTCTAGCTTTCAGTCGACTCCCAAATTCAATGATCTGTCTACCAACACTTCTTTAGTGTTATAGTGTGATAAGTGTAATGGTGAAGTGCCTAATCACATGCATGCAACACACACACACTTATACAGACTATACTCCTAAACAAATTACAGCCATAGTTCTAAAATGCAGTAAGGATTTCTGAATCACGATTTGTTTGACAGTCTCAGACTACGGATCTTTATTTCTATCCACATATCTTGAGGGAACCTTGCTATAAAAAGTAGCCAAGGTCCTAAACACTTTCTTTATATTATTTACAAAACTATTTCACAAAATGTGAAATATTTCACAAAAGTGTAAAACCCCATTCAAGATCTTAACTAGATTTAAGTCTGAATTTTCTCGTAAACTGAAAATAGAAATAAGTTTGTTGGTTATGGTTTTGAAAAATAATCAAATAAGAGTAAAATAAACCAACAAATATGGATTTCTTGAAAAAAGAATTCAACCTAAGAATATTAAACGTGTTTGTATCACAAATAGTTTAGATCTGCACTTTCTATGAAAAGAAAATGAAATCAAAACTTCATGAATGTCGAACAAGAGATTAAAGACAGTAGAGGATAGATCCTCTCTACTAATGAACACACTCAAACTCACAGGCTATTTTTCTGAGGAAAAATCAAGAGTTTGGTTTAGGGTTTTGTATTCTCTCTCTATCTTTTCTCTCTCTCTCTCTCTCTCTCTCTCTCTCTCTCTCTCTCTCTCTCTCTATTCTCTCTTTTTTTCTCAGAGGTAAAGTGATCCAAAGATTGTAAACGTCTCACATATGGACTCTATTTATACTAGAGCATGGAAGACTCTGGAAGGTCTAGGCAAAGCAACGATCAAGATTAATTACAAATGATTGATATAAATCTTACGACTGAAAATTGATCGCTGTTAAAAGCATTTTGATTGGTTAACTCAGTTGTTATAAGGATTGTGAAGGTAACATGCAGATCGTAGATAATATAGATCCAAGGGTTCTCAATCAGTCTTAGATATGTGAGATGAAAGAAACAAAGATCCAATCGATATCTCAGCAACACGTGTAAGGCCATGATCAAGTAAAAAATGCGTGTTTTAGATTTCTAAAGAATCTCATTTTCCACCACAAAATTCTCTACCACTTTCAGATCCTACCCAAGTAAGTTTTTAGGAGAAAAGGGTAATTATAAATCAACCCACAAAACTATCAAAACCAACTTTTAAATGATAAAAAAATTATAAATTTCAAAAAATTATTTACCATATCCCAAAAATTATTAAAAAATTATTTTTATGGGATTTAACATACACCCCCCCAGATTATAAAGAATGCAACAAATGAATGCAATCCTAGGTGCAGTGTTGGTATTCTACCTTTGATACTTTTAGAGGAATTTGATATGTAGTGTATGAGACTCTCTGGTAGACTAGGATATGACTCAATTTTATCACTATTTCCAAACTAGACAAGCTACTATATAATGTAGACTCAAGTGAGTCAAAGATATAGGGTGCTTCAACCTCCCCCTTTGGAAATATGAGATAAAATCTCCATTGAGTCATCAAGGACTCGTAGGGATACAAAAGAAATAAGAAAATCCTATTCCTATACAAAATTCTAACTACCCCATATCCTAGAAAAGAAAATTACATTACTCAATTAAGTACAAACCAATACCCTAACAACATTCTGATAACATGAGGTACTGATCTCCTAAAAATAAGATAACTAAGATCAAGATTTTTAGTTAAAGTAATTAAAGTAATGTCCTAGTGGACTCAAAACTTCTCCCCCATTTTGTTTCTAATGGACAAAGGTTGTACACACAGATAAGAGAGAGAAATATGAAAGCAGAAATATCAAAGATACATTACAATTTTGCCATAACCATCCCAATTGGTTTATGTAAGGATTCAAATCGTATATTTTCCAAGAGTTCAGTGAATAAATCAGCTAATTGCAATTCAGTAGGCATGTAATTAATCTCCAATTCCTTTGATTCGACTAACTCACGTATAAAATGATGCTGAATTTTAATATGTTTAGTACGAGAGTGTTGAACAGTATTTTTGGAAGTGTTAATCACGCATTGATAATCACAATAGAGATGTAATTGTTCTTCAATAATACCATAATCTCTTAACATTTGTTTTAGCCAAAGTAATTGACCACAGCAACTGCCTGCGGCGATATATTCAGATTCAACTGTGGATAAAGAAGTGCAATTTTGTTTCTTACTATTCCACCCTACCAAATTATTACCTATGTAATAACATGCTCCTGATGTTCTTTTACTATAATTAGAACACCCAGCCCAATCAGCATCGGTGTAGTCAATTATCGTGCTATATGTGTCATTTGTGTACCAAAGTCCTGAATTGAGAGTTCCTTTAACATATTTGATAATTCTTTTAACGCAAAGTAAATGACTCTCTTTAGGATTATTTTGATAGAAGGCGCAAACAAAAACAACATACATAATATCACCACGGGAGGCAGTAAGGTATAAAAGTTTTCCTATCATACTACGGTGTAACACCCCACGACTTTGGAGACTGAAAGATTTAATTTTGGGAAAATTAAATTTAATTAAATTGGAGAATTTTAAAATTTGGGAATTTAAGTCCAAAAATAGAGGACGTTTCAAAGTATTCCGGATGATATTTTTGAGGGTACCATCGATCCCGGAAGGGTCGAGATAGTCAAAATGACTGTCATTGGGTCTTATTTCGGCTCCGGAATGTTTTTAAGTTGTTTTGACTTGAATTGCAGTCAACGGGTCATTTAAAGTGTGTATTAACATTTAAAACTGAGTTTGTTGTTTTAAAGGATTTAAGGCTTACGGATGAAGCCATTTCTCATTTGAGAGAAAGAGAGAAGAGCCCTAGAGAGAGAAGAAGAAGAGGAAGAAGAAGAAAGGAAGAGAGAGAGGAAGAAAAGCTTGGAGATTTCCGGCCCTACCGCGACATCGAGGACGATTCAACCTCTACAAACCTGAGGCAAGTGTTTAATCTTGCTAAATAGCTATTTGTGTATTTCATTTCATAATTTGTGGGTTAAAGAAATGGATTTTTGGGTATTAATGTCAAAACCTAGATTTTAGGTTTAAATCTTGAAATCAATGATTAAATATGGATTTAATGGAATAGAAATGTTTGGGATCAACTTTGGGTTGACTTATGGGCTTAAAATCATAAATTGATGAAGGTTTAATTGTTAGAACTGAAAATTTAGGGTTTAGAATTCGTGGGTTTTGATGAAGAAGAAGAACCCTTCAAAAATTGCAGGTCCGAATCGATTCGCCCCCTCAAGCGAATCGATTCGGTTTGGTGAAATTGGCAGGTCTGCATTGATCGAATCGATTCGAACCCAAGCCGAATCGATTCGGCCTATTGCAGAAGCCCAGGTCTTTGGACCCGAATCGATTCGCCTTGGAGGCCGAATCGATTCGGAACAGGGCCGAATCGATTCGGAAACAGGGCATTTTGAGGTATTTTCTCCATAGTGATTTCAAACCCCTTTTTGGTTGGGTTTATTGATTTGGGGCCTTCTCTTATGATGAAAGAGATATGTTCTTGGAGACACATAAGGAGCTTCTCACACATTAGAATTTTGGGGACTCCTTAGGGTAATTTGGTAGAAATGTATCCATGTATGTAGTTGGAGTATGTATAGAGATTTTGGGGAAACCCTTTGGGATTGAGAATCCTAATTATAGATTAAAAGTAGGTATAGATGTGATGTGAGGCTAAGAACTCTTAGAGAGATCTCAGACTAGGGTATTCACAAAAGTGATTGAACCATAGTCGAAATCGAGGGAAATGAGATAATCTGATGATTGAAAGAATGAGCTTGAGGCTGATAGACTATTAGTTATATGTATACCGATAGTCAAATGATTACTAGATTCTTTAATGTACTCTCAGATATAGATGAAATGTGTAGTGAAGGATTCCTACGCAAACTCTTGGGTGATAGCCCTAATGTTGAATATATATAGGTATAGATATATACATATGGTTTGGGAGACTATTCATCATAGGAAGATGATCGAATATGTTTCAAGTATGGGATTATATTCACGTATCGGGGTAAATTAAAGGAATTGTGGTGACGGCTTGCATATTGAGGACTATGTATACTTATAGCCAGGTATATATATATCTTATACATATGAACGAGAATTAGTTTAGATATATAGAAAAGGATATGTGAATACGTGTTGATATATATATATATATCTGTATGTATATAGATATATGGATATCTTTATGTTGTGGACATACATGGTATGGATATTTAAACCGTATATGATGGTTTATTATTTGATCATATGATTGGATCATATGGATTATATATATTATGCATGTGAATGATATATATACTTATTTGGTTAAGCATACCCCGCTCATGCTATCATTGGGAAGTTGCGCGCGTAGAGGGTGAGCATCCTGGCTTATAATGCAGGGTGTGGATATTCCCCAGGTCATAGTCGTCCCTTGTGATTATTATACATATAGATATATATTTTTGGGGATGAGACGTGGTGGGTATGTTTCGTCTCATTGCCGGTTTGGAGCTATGACCGCTTCCCGGGTCGTCGTGTGCGTGAGTTTACCACAAGATGGGTGTCGTTTAGTCCCACCAGGGTGGCCCCAGTATTGCTACGTGAGCCGGGCACTGGGAAGATGATAGCATTGATGCAGTTTATCGGCGATATATATAGCCGGGTATATTATGTGCATGGCCCTATACATCATATGTAGTATGTACACTTGGCTATTGGATTGATGATGATATATATATATGGTTAGAAATAAATACCTATATACATATATATATATATATATATATATATATAATTATATATATAGCCTTTAGATGAAAGGATATGGACTTTTATGAAGTACATCTTAGATGATAATGGTGTACTAGACTGATGGGGGTTGATGTATCGCACATAAGGTATTATTTCGGTTACATCATCCCAAGGATACTATTGGAGGTTCTTTTATTTTATCTTAATTGTTTTCTTTCTTTTCATTTCTTTCTTTCTTTCTTTAGTAGTTATAGTTAGTAGTAAAGGTAGTATTATATAGTATGTTAAGGATTATGGATCTCTAGGATCGACATTGCCCAGGAGTAGTGTAACGAGGGGGTTCCTTGTTTGGATTTCGCTTTGCGAGACGCCTCACGCACGAAACGCAGTGCCATGTCGAGAGTTGAGAGAAGTAATTCTATTTGTGGCATCTCGGATCTCTGGTCTTGACCTTGTCAGGAGTAGTGTAACGGGGCGGTTCCTTGTTTGGATTTCGCTTTGCGAGACTCCCCACGCACGAAACGTAGTACAATGTTGGGATTAGAGAGAAGTCTTGCCAATATTCCATGTGCATGTTATTAAGTATATTAATTCTTACGTTTTTAGCCTATTTATGTATATATATATTTATGTACATGTATAGGGGTAATGTTTTAGGAATTATGATAATTATAATTCATGAGATCATTAATCGGAATTCATTAAGCCTTTTATGGCATAACTGTTGTAGTCATAATCTAATAGGATTAGAAATGGGTGGATCCTTAGATTATGACGGGAAGGTAGCTCTCGTGGATATAGGCTAGGCCTGATAAGTTAGGTTATTCTAAAATTAATGGGGGGTAATTTAACTAAAATTGAGGACGCGAATAGGTGCGCGCCTTTAGATGAGAGGTGAGTTGGGGTTCCACGAGAGTGCGGTCTCACCTATTTATGAAATTAAGTACACCAGTATTTATTATGCACGGTTAATACACTTGCTAAATATTTTACACATTCGGGGCTCTGACCCATTTACTTCTCCCTCTTTCTTGTATATACATATATATTTCCACAGGTATCCTACCGCATGGATGCCGGATGACCTTCTATCCAGTGTCTTGGGAGCCGTGACAGGTGCGGACTGTTGCGGGATGTTTCATGTAGCCGCTTCCTACTTCTTTAAAATTTTAGGTAGGTTTCATGTTGTATATCGGGTTTGTACCCAAGGGATATTTATATATATGTTTATATTTATTCCATTCAGTTATTGTATTTGCTGTGACCCGACAGCTTATTCGGGTTATTTATTTATTTATGGCATATTCATGTTTAGTGATTCCCTTCATTTCTTATTGCTTCTTGCATCTCTCTCTTATTCTTTAGTAGTTTCATAGTGTTGGGTCTTGTATGTTGCAAGTTTTAAATTTTTATAACATCTCGCTTATGTGATTTTGGGTAGTTAGTCCTATATTATATAGTACCGTTAGTTGATGTTGAGACTGGACCATCTGGAATTCCTGATTTAATATAGTATAGGGCTGGCCACCCGTTATTGTTTTAGGCGGGGTATTACATACGGTATAAGGTTGAGTCGATGGATTTCCCATTCTCATCTTTTGATAGTTTAACAAAAGTACTCATGGGAAACCTAACATCTTTGGTTATTTCTAAATTGAACTTTTTGACAATCTCTAAAGCGTATTTGGATTATGATACAAACAAATCATCTTAATTTTTCTTACCTTGAAGACCTAAGAATAATTGTAACTCCCCCATAAGTGACATATGGAATTCTTTATGCATAATGTCAGAAAATGTTTTGACATATGTTGGGGAGGTAGATTCAAAAATGATATCGTCTACGTATACTTGGGCTACGGTAATATTTCTATCAAAGTGTTTGACAAAAAGAGTTTGATTATTCCCTCCTCGTTTAAAACCGTTGTTTAGAAGGAATGTAGATAGATGTTCATACCAAGCTCTATGAGCTTGTTTTAACCCATAAAGAGCTTTCTTAAGCTGGTAAATGTGATTTGGATGATGAGGGTCAATTAACCCTTTGGATTGTTCTACGTAGGTCTCTTCAATCAAGATGCCATTAAGGAAAGCAAATTTAACATCCATTTGATAAAGTGTGAAATGCAAATAACAAGCTATTGCAAGAGTAAGCAAACAGACTCAAGGCGAGTGACAGGTGCAAAAGTTTCCTCAAAATCTATTCCTTCATTCTTAGAGTATCCCTGGGCAACTAATCTAGCTTTATTTCGAATAATCATCCCAGATTCATCTGTTTTATTTTTAAAAAGCCAACGTGTGCTAATAACCCTTTTATTTTCAGGCTGGGGTATAAGATACCATACATCATGAATGACAAATTGAAGAATTTCCTCCTACATAGAACTTATCCACAATGAGTCATTCACTGCTTCATTAACATTCTTTGGTTCTGTAAGAAAAACAAAGCATGCATAATGAGCAAGATTACGTAGTTAGGATCTTGTACGAACTGACTCAGAAGGATTACCAACTACACTATATAAAGGATGATATTTGGAAATCCAGTTAGGCACTTCAGGGTTCTCAGTTGGTAAAGAATCATCTATCTCTGGAGAATCATAAGTTAAAGTGTTTTCAGATTCATCCACTATAGTTGGTCCTTTGATCTTACTCTCTACATTAGTGTCACTTACAACCACATTAATGGATTCCATTAAGGTTTTGGTACGAAGATTATAGACACGATAGGCTCTACTATTTGGAGAATATCCTAAGAAAATAGCTTTATCTCCTCTGGTTTCAAATTTAGACAGATGTTCTCTATTCTTATATACATAACAAGTACTACCAAAGGTTATAAAGTACTTTAGATTAGGTTCCTTCCCATACCAAAGTTCATAGGATGTTTATTTGGTGTTTTTCCTTAGGTAAACACGATTTATTATGTGACACGTTGTACGAATGGATGCTACCCAGAAATATTTAGGTAAGTTCTTCGCATGAATCATCACACGGGCCATTTTTTGAAGAGTGCAATTTTTACGCTCAGTAATTCCATTTTTTAGGTGTCTTAGGGGCACTAAATTCATGTTTCTAACCATTATAGTCACAATATTCGATGACACCTGAATCTATAAATTCACCTCCTCTATCACTACGAATTCTATCTACTAGGAGTCCTTTTTATTTTTAATACGAACAAAATTTTTAAAAACTTATGAAATTTTTCTGATTTGTGTTTTAAAAAGTCAACCCAAGTAAATCGAGTGAAGCCATCAACCATAACTAGGATATAACTATTGCCACAAAGACTAACAGTACGAGAAGGACCCATTAGGTCCATATGGATGAGTTCTAGAGGTTTAGTGGATAGAACTTCTTCAACTTTCTTGTGGGGAGCCTTAACAATCGTTCCTTCTTGACAGGGACCACATATGATGTTTGAAATTTGTTTGATCTTAGGAAGACCTCTAACTATCTCTTGGGAACACAATTTACTAAGGCTTTCATAATTAATGTGACCCAACCTATTGTGCCATATCTCATTGTCATCCATTATAGCAATGTTATAAATCTTTGTACTTGGATTAACTATATAACAGTTATGTGGAGTATGGAGTACAGTAATAATACAATCACCTTTTTCATTTAAAATTTTACAATTATTATTTGAAAAGGTGATAGTATAATTGGAGTCACAAAATTACAATATACTTAGTAAATTATCTTTAAGACCTTTTACCGAAAGAACATCCTCAAGAATAGGTAATCCTTATTCATGGGGTGTTCCTTTACTAATGATCTAGGCTGATACACCATCTCTGAACAAGACTTTTCCTACAAAGAAGTTAGTTTTTTTTTAAAGTTTGGAATCATCCTCGGTCATATGTTTAGAATATACAAAGTCTAAATACCATCCAGATGCTGTGTGTTCATCTTTAAATGCACTGATCACAATGTTGCATTTCATCTGGAGCAATAGTTCATCTTTTCTAACCCAAATTGCTCTAGGTTTCAATTTTCCCTTATTTGCTCGTATTTAATAAAACTTGCGAGCTTCAGTCTTTTCTTTAAAAGATTTTTGCGCATATTTATGAGGATTATAAACAGTTTGAGCAATTGGTTTAGAAAAGAATCTAGGATTCCTCCTTATTGATGATCTATTAGTATTTGTTCTTCTCTTCCTATTTCGATAGTTAGAATTCTTATCCGGCAGTCTAGGTAAGACATAATTATTTTTGCTTCTCCTAGAATAGTTGAAGTTATGGTAAACAGGAGAGTGATAGACTGATTTATATATACGTTTGTAATATCAACCATCAAAGGAATGTCCATAGACATCACAATAGGAGCAATAAAGATGGCTCATAGAAATCTTAACCTTAGGAAAATTGTTAATCAAAGGCTTGTCTATGTTTTGAGATCTAGACTTTATCCTAGGTGGCATAGGATGAAATGACGAATCATATTGTCTAATTGGAGGGCAGGCGTATTTAGCCTTATGTTCAACATTACGCTTAGAGTTACTTAATTCACCAATGTCTAACTTTTGTTTTAATTCAAAATCATTTTTAAGGTTTAAAAATGTGACAAGTTTCAATAGGTCTTTTGCCACCACACACAAACTTGATAGGTTCACAAGTTTTATTTAGCTTGGAATTGTTGGGGCAAAAACCTATTCCAGCTCTATCATCAGAATTAGTCTTACTTTCAGCAACACGATCTTTAAAACATTTTGAGTTATTTTCAAATTTAACAAACTTTTTGAAGACTATAGATGTCTTTTCTTTTGTTTGTTCCAATTCTAAAAACGTTCCTTTGTATTTCTTTTCAAGAATTCCATTTGAGTCAGACAACTCTTTCAATTTTTATTCGAAAGTTTTCATTTCATTTTCATGAGTTAGACACTGAGAAGTGTACTCTTCAGCATTTTGCTTGATCATATAACTTAGGGTTTGTATCTTCCGTGTAAGGTCTTTGACAATCTTTTCATGTCTAGTGCTTTTCCTGAGAGCTTTTTAGTACAGTGTGTGAATGTCAAGAAGGTCCTCATTGTCAGAGTCACTAAGTGTGCAGTGTGCATTGTCCCCTAGAGATTCATTTTTAGGACTCACACACGCATTGGCATAAATAATAGATCGTTCCCTTTGACTCATACACAACGCATTTGAACCATTATCAGTATTCTCAAGTAATAAAGCAGACAAATAAATGGGGATAACATCATTTAACATAGCATGATCAGATTCCGTATCATCAATGTATATAATTTTATCAAAGAAGGACATAAAAGGGTCATAAGTATTAGATGACTAAGGTTCATCAGTCTTAGATTCACTTGAGTCATCCCAAGTCTGTGACACCCCGACTAATTAAATACCGGGTAGCTACTCCTTTATTAAATTAATTCAAAATGCCAAGTTGGCTCAGCTAATAGCATCACTGTCGAAAACATTTTATTATTACTAACCACCTAGTATTTAAAAAGTAACTTGCCAAATTTTAATTAAAGTCTGATTAACATGCAACAAGTGTAATGAAGAATAATAACACCATTCACCATACTGAAGTAAATAGAATAACCATCACATAATGTAGATAAAGTCTGGAGGAAAACTCCTCACTATAAATCCCACAATTGGATTAAGTAACGAAATACTGAATACTAAACCAATACATGCCAAAGTCTGAAAAACTGAAATGAAAAGATATCTCTAATAGAAATGGGCAACATGCCCTAAAACTGATAGATAATGAATCTGGAATCCAAACGATAGAAGCGTCTACAAGCAAATCCATGTAGCTTCCACAAACAGCTACAACTCGTCACCTGAATGAGTATCCTATGCATGGTGTCCTTGTGGCTGGGCACCTAAAATGGTTTTACAAGAAAAATAGATTTGAAAGCAAACGGGTCAGAGCCCGAATGTGGAGATATTTTAAAAACCTGCAAGTGCTTTAAAACATTTAAAACATTAAATGTAAAGTACATGTTAGGACGTGCACTCACATGATATTCTCACCTCTCGTCTAACTGTGCACTCCTAACGTAAGTACCCATCTAAAACGACACAACCCACTAGCTAAGTGACATCATATCTAGCTAGACTGGCATAGGTTTTAACCTTATTACTCGGTTCCCAATTAACATTAAAACGATCTCAATTAAATAGGGGCTTAACGTAAATTCAGGTTCTCACAAAAGTAATACAACTCAGTATAGATTATCCCATTTATATTTCCATATTTACACACAATACCATATGAAAGTTCCCAGTTTATTAAGCGTATATTTTCCACAACATAAATATACAATATAAGCACCCTGAGACTAAGCTGCGGTGCACACATACTCTGTTATCCATCCCGGTACATCACGTACATAAGTATCACATATTCCGAATCTCTCAGGAATAGTTCAGATAACACAAATCACAAATAGTGGAGGCGAACACAGTCACATCACATGGGTCACGCACATACCTGCGCTCCCACGATCAGCGGATTTATTAATATCCCAATAAGTATTTCTCTGACCTATGTTCATCAAGGTAACCAGTCTGAATCCGGGCAACACAAGGATTAGAGGGACCTAAGCGAACGCAAACCTCCCGTGATAGCAAGTATGGTAGGTATGTCATACACACAATTCATATACCAATACTAAGTAAACACACATCTTAGTAATCCCGTAGTTTAATTGTAGTACTATTCTCATTCTAGTACCAATATATAATATATACAACTTATACGATTTCGGTTTATAATCATACGCGCCATAATTTATTCTCACGTCGTAGTAGACACTCATGTCTCAACCCAAATAGTCCATTGATTTAAATCACTCGTATATACTTTACTCCTCATAATAACCCAAAAGTCCCAAATCTATCAATACATCATCAAAGGAATGTTATCTCTACCCTCGAACAAGTTTACGGGACTCCCTAAATCAAAACAGGCCAAAAAGGCCTAAACTGCCAGCTCGTTAGAAGTCTCGTTCGAACGAGGCTGTTCGAACGAGATTCCAGTTCGTTCGAACGAACTGTACCTTCTAACGACATCTCGTTCGAACGAAGGTATCGAACGAAATACAGTTCGTTCGAACGAAGGTATCGAACGAAGTCTCCCCTCGTTAAAAGCGACTGGTCAACTCATTAGAAGCTCGTTCGAACGAGCTCGTTCGAACGACCTGGTAAGGTCTTCTAACACGGGACCAGTTTCAGCCCAGATTTTCTCCAATCTCGTTTTTCATCAATTTATACTCCTCAAATCTCCTCTAAAATTTGTCCCAACAATGTTTTAAGGTCTCTAATCAATCCTAAACATAACAAGGTTATAAACTAACGTATTTTACTGAGTTAATTCATCCCAATCATCATTAAATCATCAAGTCTCATCACTTTCCCCCAATTTTCAAGAACACAAACCCTAAAATTTTAATTCATGAATTAACCCAATATAAATCCGTTTTAATTTCATCCAATCACTAATATCATCAGTATAATCATCTACCTATCATTCTACATGCAATTCTCCTCAAGATTTCAAGTTCTAAGTTCCAAAATACATGGGTTTTCATATTACACCAAGAACAAATCAATTTTATTAAATTCCTATACATGGAAAGAGCATTCTCTGAAATTAAACGATATTAAACCACTTGCCTCTAGTGTCTCTGAGTTTGGTGTTGATTTGATGAAGCTTTTTCTGCAAAATTCTCCTCCTCTCTCTCTCTCCAAGCTTTTCTCCAATGGTGGCTAGGGTTTTCTTTTGGGAAAGTTTTGGAAACCTAATTGATAACCCCCGTAGCTTATTGGGTCATTAAGGGTTGGTTAGTGGCTTAGTGGGTCAATTCCCACTCAGATTAAAACTCCCAATTTTCGTCACTTTTAATTCTCCAAAAATACAAAATTACCAAAATGCCCTTTATGTTGCCGGTATGGCCTAAAAATACCCCGGGACCCAAATTAAACCCCCGGCTAGTGTTTTCTGACTATCTCGACCCTTTCGGACGCATTGGCACACTCAAAACGACCATACGGTTAATAGAATTTAAAATCACTTTTATAATTAAAATAATTATATCCTGACGCGACTGTCACACGCGTCCCAATAAAATGACCAAATTGCCGTATATCAATCTCACGACAAATTTCATAATTCAATATTCATATAACATCATATATGCTCAATATAGTCAAATACCAACTCACATCTCGCTAGTATTTTACCTGGATTAATTTCCAATTAATACGCATTTAATTAATTAATCCCATAAATAAATATCACAAAAATACGGGGTATTACAAAGTCTTTCACAAGTTAGCCCTAGTGTTCTTATTCTTACTCAAATTAACTCTACAGTCCCTGGCTATGTGTCCTAACTTGCCACATCTGTAGCATTTAGTGCTCTTAAGGTCTCTACTGGGTTTGTTGTCAAATCTCTTCTCATGAGTCCTATTATTAGAGTTGTTTGAATAGGTAGGTTTGCCTAGTCTATTTGCAATTTTATTTCTGAATTTTGCAATTTTCTTGAATTTTTTATACATTAAGGAAATCTGATTATCCAAGCTCTCTAAATTACAGTCCTCATCAGAATCTAAGTCAATTTTAGGTAAATGACATTCAGGTTTAGTCAACTTAGAGGTAAAGACTAGATTAGATGCAGTCTGTTTCTTATGGGTTTGTGTTAATTGGTTCGTAAACTCTAATTTCATTTCCACAGTTCTTAGCTTTCTACCGAGGAGTTCAGGGGTAAGGTTTTGATCATCCATCTCCTCAATTTCATAACGCTTGTTATAATTTTTTTGTGGAAGTGACCTTAGAATTTTAGAGACAATTTCTTTCCTATCATAAATTATCCCATTAGCATGCAGCTTAGTCACTATGTCTATCAACCTAATGTAGAAGTCATCAAATGACTCACTCTCAGTCATGACTAAAGTGTTATATTATTGGATTAACATTTGGGTTTTAGCATCTTTAACACGTATGTCTCCTTCATGTCCAGTCATTAGGGTGTCCCATGCTTCCTTAGAGGTAGTACAGAAAGATATCCTCTTGAATTCATGTTCATTGATAGACACGAATATGGCATTTTTTCCTTTATTATTGTTAAGGGAAGTCTATTTTTCTTCTTTAGTGAATTCACTTAGCAACTTCCTAATCCTCACAATACTTCCTTTAGTGGCTGGTTTAGTAGGAAAAGTGTAGCCATTTTCAATAGCATCCCAGACATCATCTCCCAATGTCCCTTGGATGAAAGAAACCATCCTCACTTTCCAGTAAGGGAAGTTGGTTCCATCAAAGAGAGGGGGCCTGGATAGGTTACCTAATCTCTCAAATTTCTCGTCCATAGTTTGTTTTGAGAAAACAATTTCAGAAACTCAAGATCTAAAAGAATTTGTAAAACCAAAGCTCTAATACCAAATGAAAAATACCACTTAAGTCGTTTAATTCAAGATTAAACAGTCTAAATGGCTCCGAACAGTTTTTTGAAGAAACTCTTTAATCAAAACAAACATCTAACACAAGATGTCTATAAAAGATTATATGAACGAGTTATTTAAGGTATGGGTGTACCAGTTTTGAAAAACAAAACTTAAATGTATGTTCTAAATTAGCACAATCTCAAGAAGGTGATGAAAGGAAGAGTAAGTATGCAAGTACACAAGATTTTAACGTGGTAAAACCCCACCCAATTGGGGAAATATCCACGGAGGTCTCTACACCTCAAAATAAAAATCCACTAAAATAGAGTAACAGGTCACGAACTATTTAACAATCTAACCACACAATCAGACTTAATCTAAGTTCAGAAATTATACCAACTCCTCTGGATTATTCAGACTTCTCCCAAGACTTCTTGTGTTGTAGATGTTCTCTTGGCCTTGTAACTCCACTCCATTTAGCTTTCAGTCGACTCCAAAATTCAACGATCTCTCTACCAACACTTCTTTAGTGTTATAGTATGATAAGTTAGTGGTGAAGTGCCTAATCACATGTATGCAACACACACACACACACACTTATACAGACAATATTCCTAAATAAATTACAACTATAGTTCTAAGATGCAGTAAGGATTTATAAATCACGGTTTGTTTGATAGTCTCAGACTATGGATCTTTATTTCTATCCACAGATCTTGAGGGAACCATGCTATAAAAAGCAACCAATTTCCTAAACACTTTCTTTATTTTATTTATAAAGCTATTTCACAAAATGTGAAATATTTCACTAAAGTGTAAAACCCCATTCAAGATCTTAACAAGATTTAAGTGTGATTTTTCTCTTAAACTGAAAACAGAAATAAGTTTTTTGGTTCTGGTTTTGAAAAACAATAAAATAAGAGTAAAAAAACCAACAAATATGGATTTCTTGAAAAAAGAAATCAACTTAAGAATATTAAACGTGTTTGTATCACAAACAGTTTAGATCTGCACTTTCTATGAAAAGAAAATGAAATCAAAACTTCTTGAATGTCGAACAAGAGATTAAAGACAGTAGAGGATGGATCTTGTCAACTAACGAACACACTCAAACTCACAGGTTATTTTTCTGAGGAAAAATCAAGAGTTTGGTTTAGGATTTCGTATTCTCTCTCTCTCTCTCTTTCTCTCTCTCTCTCTCTATTCTCTCTTTTTTTCTCAGAGTTAAAGTGATCCAAAGATTGTAAACGTCTCACATATGGCCTCTATTTATACTAGAGCATGGAAGACTCTAGAAGGTCTGGGCAAACCAACGATCAAGATTAATTACAAATGATTGATGTAAATCTTACGGCTGAAAATGGACCGTTGTTAAAAGCATTTTAATTGGTTAACTCAGTTATTACAAGGGTTGTGAAAGATAACATGCAGATCATAGATAATATAGATCCAAGGGTTCTCAATCAATCTCAGATATGTGAGAGTAAAGAAACCCAGATCCAACCGATATCTCAGCAAGACATGTAAGGCCATGATCAAGTGAAAAACGCGTGTTTTACATTTCTAAAGAATCTCATTTTCCACCACAGAATTCTCTGTCACTTTTGTATCCTACCCAAGCAAGTTTTTAGGAGAAAAAGGGTAATTATAAATCAACCCACAAAATTATTAAAACCAACTTTTAAATGATAAAAAAATATTTATAAATTCCAAAAAAATATTTACCATATCCCAAAAATTATTGAAAAATCAGTTTTATGGGATTTAACACACACACCTAAATTATAAATAATGCAACAAATGAATACAATCATAGGTGCAGTGTTGGTAGTCTACCTTTGAGACTTTTTGAGGAATTTGATATGTAGTGTCTGAGGCGCTTTGGTAGACTAGGATAATACTCAATTTTATCACTATTTCCAAACTAGACAAGCTCCTATATAATGTAGACTCAAGTGAGTCAAAGATATAGGGTGCTTCAACACCAGTGGAGGATGGACATAGAGAGAAACTTGAGGATTATTGAATGCACCAACATTCAGAGATGGATGTTATCTAGCTTTAAGGTGGTGAGGGATGCATGTTTATGGTGGGAGGCTACTACTAAAGTTAAGGACATAAGTATTATGCCTATCTCGGGGCTATGGACCAGGTTAAAGGAAAAGTATTTGCCTTTGGCAGTGCGACAGTGAAGAAGAGGAAGTTTTTAAAATTATATTAGAGTGACCGATTAATTTTTAAGTACGATATGGATTTCACTAGCATCTCTTTATTTTCACCCAAAGAGGTGGAGATCGAGGCTAATAGGTTGGAATGATTCATCAGGGGACTAACTTGGAGGATCATATAGTTCCTGATGGGGAACCCCGTTACACCACGTACACCTAGGTGGAGAAATTTGGTGGTAAAATATGTCCTGGTGCATTTTTAAGACCACTACGAGTTTTCAAAAGGTAAAGGGTTAGAAGAGGTCCAACAAGCATGTCTATCCAGGTAAGCAAGACATAAGGTAGTTCAGGGGAGTCTTGCCATACATGGAAGTAGCTGTGTTCGCGGTCCGGTCCAATTTTAAGGTATTTTTAGGACTAAACTGCATTAATCGGTCCTATAAAATTTTAGATCGAGACCAGACCGAAATAATCAGTCTCGGTCCTATTTAATTTTCAAGCGGTCCATGTTCGGTCTCGGTCCTATTCGGTCCATAAAACATTAATATAAAAAATAACAAATAACAAATATAAAAAATTGCAAATTTTATACATAAAAAAACAGGGTTGTTTATATAAAAAAAACAACAATGTAATAAATAAACAGATTCACACAAATAACCGACTTTCTTTTTTGTTCCAAAAAAGTGAGATATAAATTTGCAACATCAGCTTCAAGATGATTCACTTGAGTTCATATTAACTCCTTGCATATACAAAGAAATTATTGAGAAAAAATAAAGGAAACAACATTACATTAATTCTTTACTTGAAAACAGTTGTTTGAGAGTTGATTTTTCCAACAAAAAGTTACAATGTTTTAGAAAATCTTTCCCCAAACAATAATCTATTATAGTTTACCATTTGGTTGAATTAGTTAAACATGAGATTTGAACAAATATGACATACAGATAGAAAGGGGGAAAAGGAAAAAGACCTTGAGGTTAGTGGGAGTGGCAGCATAAGCAGAACGGAGAGAGTGAACGAGTGCTTGAGAATCCTTTATCGCCAATGACTTCCCCATACTCTTCTCTCTATTTCTACTTTGAACAATTGGACCGGAATGAACACTGCCTCTGCCAAAATGAAAACCGATGAGATCGATTGGGTTGGGTTAACACTTTAGGGTTTGGAACTTTTGGGTTTGATGAGGGAAATGAGAATGATGGTCATAGGGAGAGATGGAAGAAGAGGTTAGGGTTGGTTACAAACTTGCAATTAGATAGTGAAGTGTGTGAACTTCTTGTAACTTATATATATATATATATATACAGTACTGCTCTTGTGCGGACCAGTCTTCATTTTAAAAGTGCGGACCGGACATGTGTCACCTGGCGGTGAGCCCATATAAGAGAGAGAGAGTGCCTATAATTTTAATCTCATCACTAGCTGACATATGTCCGGTCCGCACTCTTAAAATGCGGACTAGTCCGTACAAGAGAAGTACTGTGTGTGTGTGTGTGTATATATATATATATATATATATATATATATAATAAAAGTGGTCCGGTCTAGTCCAAAACCGCTTTTTAGGACTCAATACCAAGACCGGATCGATTTATTCAGTCCTTTGTAATTTTAGACCGCATTAAGACCGCATTCAAAAAATTCCGCAAATGTAGGTTAGGTTCGGTTCAATTATTTCGGTCCATTTGAGTTTATGCACATCCCTACATGGAAGGCCCAGCAATCCAAGGTACCACAACATGGGGACAATCCCCATAAGAGATATCGAGGTTACGATGATCGTTATCATCAGATCCATGAGGTTCAACAACAACAGACTCTCTAGGGCCAGTTGGGTTGAAGCCAATAAGGTAGGCATCAACATGGGACTTTTCTCGGTACTTTATTCTCTTACCTTGAGATGATGCACACATTTAGGAAGTTTCCTAAGAGCCATCAATGTGATAAGGGTCACAGAGGATAATATAGATATTAAGCACCGCATGGCCAATGTCAACTGTTATAGGCCCCGCCAGTTTTAGTCATTCTAGGTCACTTAAGACTAGCCTATTGATTTAATTATCTCTTGCTTGATAATTCACCACATTCAAGTTTCTTAAAAACAAGCTCTATCTCCTTTTTAAGAAGAATTTCTTCGAATTTACATGATGCCCTAACAATATTCTTCAAGCCATTAACTAAGAAGAAGAATTCAACAATGTGGTTACGATCTTTTGCAACGTGAATACATGCTGTTATAAGTTAGAATAAAAAACAATGCACATATAATTCTAGCTTGTTCTCTATTAGAATCAATGATTTAAGGACATTATACTTGCCTTTCATGTTACTTTCCCCATCGTAGCCTTGACCACGCAAGTTTGTCACAGTAAACTCATGCTTTTTAATAATTCATCAAGTAAAGATTCAAGTGAAATTCTCGTAGCTTCAAGAATGTGTACCATGGCTAGAAATCTTTTCATCACAAAACCTCACTTGTCCAAATATAGCAAAAATAATGGGCATTTGTTATTTGTGCAATACCCCGTATGTTTATAAAGAATTAATATTTTATTAATTTAGAATAATTTAATTAATATAATGGAAATTCTAATAAATTGGATAATTTAAATGATGAAATAAATTTGTTTGTGTGGAATTAATGGTTAAATGAAGTTAATTGAAATTATTAAGTTAATTCAGTTAGTTGGTAAAGTTTAATGGGCTTTAGTGTAGTGCTTTAAAACTTTGGGGTTAAATGGTAATTATTATAAGCTATATTTTTAATTGGACACATCGAGAATTTTGGTAAAGTCTTGAGGGTAGGTCTATATTTATGTATTTCTTAGAGAGTAAGTAGGGTTTTATTATGTGAGTTTCTAAAAGGATTTATAGCCGCCAGTCAAAGGCTCCACCCGTGCCCAACCCAAGACCACAGCGAGGTCCAAGACTGCGACCATGGCTAGGTCACTCTTAGGCCATTCCTTAGTCTATCTTGCATTTTATGTTTTGTCTCTTATATATTTTGGCTTCATTTTAAAGATTCCAACCCTTATTTTAAGTTGTTTTTTTTCACAAAGAACCCCTAAAAAAAACTCCAAACCCTTTCCCAAGCCACCTTTCTCCCTTAATCAAATCAAATATATTTTTCAAGGCTTCTAAGTAAAGATTCAAATAAGGTTTTCTATGAAATCAAATCAAGTTTTTCAAGAGTATTCAAGCCTAACATTTCAAGACTTCATCTCTTCATTTCAAATCAAGTTTTTGGTTCATCTTTGAGGCAAGTTGTTAACTACTCCTCTCCTTTTATATATACACTTTTAATTTCATGTAAACCCTAATATTAGGCTTAAAATGTATTATAAACCCACCCTTAGTGTTTTAATATCTCTATTTGTATTATCTTGTTTAGGTAAAATCGATTAGCCGTCCATGTTATATATTAGGATTTGGTCTAATTAATAATGAAATTTCAAATTGAACCTTTGGATAGTAGACTTGAGTATTAGGAATTGAAATTTAATCTTGGATTCATGTAAATATGAGGATATATTGAATAATTACAAACTTAATTAGTTCTGAAGATACTTTCTAAATGGGGTTATACTTTTGGCTTTATGAGTAGTAACTTTGAGATTAATGCGGAGAAAGATGTGATTCGAGAATGTTTAATAATATTTAAAGCTTAATCCCGTCTATGTATGCGTGAACATTAAATAACCCCATGTTTATAACCATTTACTATGATTTGAGCTCCTTTAATTGTATTGTGTTCTTGTAATTTGGTATTAAACCTAAATGTGTATAAAATTGAATTAATCCCGTTTATACCTTATCTTATGTTTTTATTTAACCAAAAAAATAGCTAATGCAAATAAATTTGGGCCTTTTTAATATACCCATTTACATTAAGCCAACTATTTAACTAATATAATGTATTTGCAGCCTATCTTATCTAACTTTAATGCTCCTCTAGCCTTGTTTAGAAGATCCTTCAGTTCTTTTTAAATCTTCATGTGAGACAATTGAACATCAACATTTACCAAATAGTATGCCACCATATTAGATACCCTATAGCAATGATTCAGAGTAAAATGAATTCTTTGAACATGAGATATGATATTTTCTATACTATCTATAAATCTCCATGGAATAGTCCAGCCTTTATTAATCATACTAACTATCAATAAAGAATCCATTTAAATCTGAACAAAATTGATGTTGCTATGTAGACGAGCTTGAATTCCCATCTTCAAAGCCATAATCTCTACTTCACTATTTGTGGATATGCCATTTGAATTTGCAAACCCCAAAACAAAATGAGATTTATCATCTCTAACAATACCCCTGTAACCACTAAGGCCTGGATTACCTTTAGAAGCGCCATCAACATTCAACTTGAACCAATTTTGATTTGCTGGAAGCAAAATAATTTAGTAGATGAATTAGAAGGAGTACTAGATACACATTTTTTGGGTATTGGTTTGTGGTTATTGTTGGATTATATTGGTCGGATGCAATTGGATAGGGAAGTTGGTTGTTTAATTTCTTTAAACCTTTAATTTAATTCACAATAATAAAATCATTAACTAATTATATAGTCTTGATGACTACCCTATATAAACGGAAGTGTATCGAGGGGGTTCCTTATTTGGATTTTATTTATGAGACATGCCACGCATGGAGTTTGGAGACAGGTAGGAATGACGACTTTAGATTTCTTAAACAATATATTTTTTTATTTATAATGATTAAATTTATGAGTAGTCTCATATTAAATAAAATCACTGTGAGCGATTCAAGAATACCTTTAATCTTTAATGAAATGATGTAACATTTAGTTTAGGGATTTATTTAGAATAAAATGAATGGTGGGGGTAACGAAAAATGGTAATATATTTTTAAGTGATAAGTTAAAAAGGAAACATGGAATTTTAATAAAGAAATAAATACTACGGACTTTCAAAAGAGATAAATAAATAATGATAATTTTGGGTGTATACCTAGAGAGAACGCTCTTATATAGGCGTGCTCGGGGTGCACACTCTTATGTGGGCTTTACATTAAATGTTCATCGTTCTTACCATGCTATCACGAGGTGGTGCCCGGTCAACGTTGTAATACCCCGTACTTTTATGGATATTTAAATTACATAAGTGGGTGTAATTTGGAAATTTGAGGAATTTCTGTGAATAATATTTTTTGGAGTTTATGAAGGTTAGATGTTTACCGATGTGTGTTACAGTTACTTTTGGGGTTAAGTAAATGAGTCGTAATATTTTTATGTCACGTTGCAGTTAGGTTAAGCGACGGAAATTAGTTTACGTTGTAGAAAAAACGTGTTGAGAAGTGTCGGATGCGACTAGTGAAATTTAGTTAAGTGACTCGGATGGATATTTAGAGTGCACGGTTAGTTTCGAAATGGACAAGATAGTCAGAATAGAGTATCCAAGGGTAGCGTTTAGGTTCCGGGGATTTTTGGACTAGTAGGGACTCGCAATTGAGTAAACGAGTCAATTTTGGGTATAATAAGGGATAATCTTTATAAACCCTTATAATAAGAGAAGAAGGAAGAAAGGAGATTTCTGGGTGGCCAAACTCCGCGGGATTCGACTCGAGGTCATCGAATTTTATCCACGAGGTAAGTGTTTACTTTCTTTATTCTTTTAAGAATATATCTCATATTATAGTTGGTATTGATAAACTATAAAGATTCTCGGTTTGGGTTTTCTTGAATCGAAATGGGTTTTTCAGGAGTTGAACGATTAAAATCGGATAAAATCTTATATTAGGAAAACTTTGGGATTTCTAAAAATTAATTGTTTCTTCTTGGTTCTAGTATGATTAGAACGTATTTTCCCTGAATATATATAGTTGGTTGCGATTAAATAAGGTTGGGAGAAGAAATAAAAAGCTTGGAGGTGTATTAATGGAGGTTTGGGATTTTGCAGAAGAAGGTGAATAGTAACTCAACGCACATTTCGAATCGATTTGGGATAGATGTGAATCGATTCGAATCTTGGTAAAAAAATAAAATTTTTATATCTTTTCGATACGTTCGCGTGGGTGCCAACCGCGTATTTTTCTGATTTTGTTTTTGAACTAGTAATGATTTTTCTACGGAAGCGTGTCCGAGGTCGAAATTGTTAATCAGAAATTCAACCTGACATTGGGAGAAAATTAATTGACGTGTTAGTTAAAAATCGGTGTTAGGATGATTATAGTGATGTTGGTTGAGGTTAGAAACCATAAAATGGAGAATGGGTTGATATTTGGGTATTTTGGAGATGATGAAATCGCCCAAACAGTGCCCTCCGAAAAGGGCGAATCGATTCGGGTTTAGACCGAATCGATTCGCATAAGGGGACATGTAAGACTGTCTCAGGCCAAAATGATTCGGATTGAGACAGAATCGATTCGGATGGAAACTGAATCGATTTGCTATCCTGAATCAATTCGCATTTGGGGCGAATCGATTCGCATTTGTTGAATTTGGCAGTTTTCCTTCTTTGAGTTTAGGGGGAGTTAAATTGTAATTGGAGATTATTATAGGGGATTCTAGTTATGATATTAGGACTCCTAGATAACGGTATTGAGGGTGAGTAAACATTGGAATGAAATAGAGAACCTTAGATTAGTTTAGTGTACAATTTGGGGTATGGACTTAGCGAATGTTCGGGTAGAACAACGTTCGAGAGAGATCTTCAGCAAGTGTGTATAGAGAATACTTATGGGTTTAGTATTTTAAGTATATGAATGATTATATACTATTACGAATGGGATCATTCGGGCATATTGGCTATCTCTACAAGAGTTTGGCAATTATAGCCATATATATATATTGAGAAGGGATATATATTATATATACGAAAGTTATTACAGTATATATATGATATGATATGAATATAAATATAAATATATCTGTATGTGACTGGTATATTTGTACTTTAAAGGCTGGTTCCACAGGCTTCCCCGGGCATAGGGATGGACAACCATGTTATATATTTTCTCTAGTGCGATCCAGGGAGGTTGCGCGATGAGGCTGAATCTCCTGGCTTGAGGAGCGGGGAGAGTATATCCCCAAGTCATATCGTCCCACATACGAGTGTGATAGCTTTATTCCACTTTCACGAGGGAATATGATCGCCTCCACCGTTGTGTATTTTTACCATGACCATGAGTGAGTGTGGTTTGGTACCGTGGTTGATTGACTAAACCCAGATGCGGATAGGCACTATGAGACTGCATCCTCGAGTTATAGCTCGGTGGGATGGTTATTATACTTGTTGTCTATAGTATATTGCTTGTATATGAAGACGAGATATCATATAGCTTTAACTGGTGTAAAGAGTAAAATAAATAAGGATTTATTCTCATTCCAGGAGATTATATCTGAATTTAAATTGTGATTTGTATATTAAAGTGAGAACTATATATATACGGAATTTTGTATACTAAAGTGAAAATGGTATTTTAATCTAGCAAAAATTATGGAATATGAACGGCATTATTACTATTATCATATATATAGCAATGAGAACTATGTGTGTGTGTGTGTTTGTGTGTGTGTGTGTGTATATATATCACATTGCGGACTATATTAAATTAAGCTTATGTGATAGCTTACGGTATAACTTATGTTATATCACACAAGATAGGCGATAGTCACGAGGATTTAGTAGATGTATGGAAGAGATTAGTTAGGCAGGGTAGCTTAACTAGATTATTTAAAAAGGTATGTGATAGGTGTGCACTATTAGAAGAGGGGTGAGGTGTATCTCATGAGAGTGCGATACCAGTTTAAATATGAGATATTTCATATTTTAAAATAAGGCATTTATGCACATGTAAAAATATTTTCAAACTCGGGCTTTGACTCGTTTCTCTATTTTCCCCTCTCTTGCTATATATATATATATATATATATATATATATTAGGTGTACAGACACAAGGATGCCTGGATGATGATCCATTCGAGTCAAATGTTTGCGACAGTAGCTATGGATGCATGCAGGTTTATTTTAGACGCTTCAATTCTTGTGATCTAGATAGGAAGCATTGTAGTAACATTCGAGCCGATAGCCCGATTGTATTCATTTATTCTTTTATTGTCTTTTAGTGCGGCTTTTGATTTGGTTGTATTATTTTAAACCGGGTGTTCAGTTATTTTTATTTCATTTTAGTTTGTGTATATAAATTATTTTGATTGATTTATTTGAATGGTTTGGTTAAAAAGATCAGTTACATAAAATTTTGACGCCAGCCTAATAGGTTATTAGTAATTAAGTTGGTTTTTGACAGTGATACTGAGAATGAACCATATAAGACCCCTGTTTTAATTTGGTATAGGATTGATCACCCGGTATTTTATTAGGCGAGGTGTCATAAACGTGATGATTTGTGGATTTGTTGACACGTGTATTGGATGGTATGTGGATTTGGTGCGTCAGACGATTTTATGGATATTCCTATCCATGCATATAATAGGTGGTAATGGTGTATGTGATAATTTTATGTGTGCATACCAAATATTCTTGAGTGGCCAGGAAGAGGGGCGCATATTGGTTATGGTTAAATAAATTAAGAGATTTATTTAATTATTAAAACTAATGAGTTAATTAAAATGGATTATGAAGTTCCGTGACACATGATGGGTTATCGTTATTGGCTAGATAAATTGTATTTATCATTTGTATATATATTTATTTTAAGTTGCATAACTTCAGCGACTTACTGCGTTTTGACCCGTTTTATCCGTGGTAACCTTTCTGGTGCTTGAGCTCGTTTGCACGCATTGACGATCTCTCCAACTATATCATATATTTCACTCTCTCCTCATTATCAGAGATTGACGTATGTTCATATCTTTATTAGAATATCTTTTATATATTAATCTTGTGCATTGTGTATTATGGATTTAGTTGGCTTGTACTATTAGGGCAGGACTATGGCATGTATTATTGAGACTTAGTATTGGCGTGTATTTTGGTGTTATTTTTTAGTTTTAGAGATATCTATCACTCTATAGTGGTCGATGATACATCTAATGAGTTTTGTATTAGAGGTTTATCACATTGCATTTGTATTGTCACATGTTTCATTTGTTTAATTTCATGTTGAGAATGATATTTAAATTATTTTTACAAGTTGTATAATTTATGTTAGGAATTGATCAACCTTATGGTTAAAATATACAGGTTGTTACAGTTGGTATGAGAGAATGGTCTTAGTCCTCGAGGGTTATAGGTTCTCTTAGACTTATGCATAGCGTTCTTTGATACATGCCTTTCTTTGTACTCTTAATTATGTCTGGTTACTGATAAGACTTTATCTTGAAATTTATGATACCACCAAAGAGGAAATCACGATCGGTGAGGGTGTACGGGGGACGCGTTGGCCCTGTAGTTCCACTATAGGCACCGAAAATGCCGGTGCCTAGGGGAAGTATCTCTTTGATCCTCAGGAGTTGGCCAACATTATCCACCAGTCTATGACGAAATTTTTTGCAGCGGGTAGGCATGAGAGGTCTCCAAAGATGGTAGAGCAACCTATAATTTAGATGACTATATGGTAGAAAGTGAATGGTTCTTTTATAAAGAACCCCCAACCTACATTTGTTGGTTCATTATATCCCATTGTATCTTATTAGTGGCACTCGAACATCGAGCATCATTTGAGGTTATTGGACTACACCGATGTGAAGAAATAGGTGCTGGTGACTTTTCGCCTAACGGGGGACACTCTCTAGTGGTGGGAGAGTGTGACGACTCCAAGATAATGGGATGGTTTGATGTATGATCACTTCATGGTTATATTCGGGTGGAAATATATTACATATACTCATTGAGATTGCAGAGAAGCTGGAGTTTCTCACTTTGAAGCAGGGATATGGTACTGTAGTTGAGTACGTGAGAGAGTCCATGGCGCTGTCTCTATTTATCCCAGAGGAGGTTATCATATAAAAGAGGAAGATGGAGTGCTTAGTTTAGGGATTAATGTGGCACATCAAACAGGTGATCATGGGGAACCCTATGAATTCCACCTACACCCAGGTGGTGGACGTCGCTTTAATGTATTATCAGGATAGGCATGATCATAAGAGTAAGTTAGAGAAGATGGGCTAGTCTAGTGGAACCAAGGCGAAGGCTAATTAGGGTGCATGCATGGAATTTAGGTTCAGTAAGCCCAAGTACAGTGTAAATTCTTTAGGCTAGGTCTACAGTAGAGACCCCAACCGTAGTTGTAAGAACCCCCACAAGCAAGGTAGGGGCAACAATAGTAGCAGGCGCAGAGGCAGCAGGGAGTGCCTTTGACCTCATTTATAGGAGTTCATTTCAGGTGTGGTGGTAAGAGACATAGATACTAAGTTTTCCCAAGTGCGGAGACTCATGGGAAGGTACAACATGGTTAGAGACAGGGACAGGGCCACTAAGACCAAAACGATTTCAAGCCCCAAGAACGGTAAATGTATCGCCCTAATCAACTCCTAGCGCCGAGGCCTCAGCCGATAGAAGCAATCCCATCTTCAAAACAGTAACCCCATCTTTAGTATGACCAGGTGTATCAAATTGCACAGCCCCAAGAGGAGGGCCAAGGGTAGGTCCAGGCGGTGATATGTTTATGTTTTTGGCACCTTATCTAGAGTTTTGTTTGACACCATCGCCACACAGTCTTTCATATCACATAGATTTATGGATACTTCTGGTTTCTTTTCTAGACCTTGCGATGGGGATCTATCTTTAGCTACGTCGTTGGTAGTATCTACTCATATATTGGAGACTCGTGATGATGTGGTGATAAACATCGTTGGATTAAATTTTGTTGCCAATTTGTTAGTGTTAAATACTCATTCATATGATGTGATCTTAGGCATGGATTGGTTAGTTAGGTATGAGGCTCACAGAGATTATAGGGGTCAAGAGATTCTTTTCACATTACCAGGTTAGGAGATGCATATTGTGGATATGCCTAAGCTAGAGGGTGGTGTTATGGCACGCTTATACTTTATTAATTAAGAGACTCTAGAGGAGACTCTCTGTAGAGTGGTGTTAAATGAATTAACCACCAACACTCTAATAAACTACCCGCATATTTAATCACATATTGATTTATGATTTATCGAGTTTTTACTAAAGTTCAGGCCCTACATGGGCTAAGATATTATTATGCGCAATTTAATATATTGCGTATACTTTGGATTTGATGAAATACACTAAAATAATGCTCTAGTAATGATTTAATTAATTATTTGATATGCCACCACATATATTGTGACAAGTGGCACCATCAATATTGGACACTTGGTTCCATAGAGAACATGACATGTGTCAAGCCCACTTGGGGCACTTTTTCTATAAAAGAGGATCCCCCTCCTCATTTGAAGGATGATGGTCTTGGGGGGAAAATAAGGAGAGGAAATATAGCTCTCCTCCCCCACGCACCTTTGGAGCTCTGTCACGGATTTGATAGAGACGAGCATATTTTTATAGTTTCATTATACGGTATATGGGCGTTTGAGAGGCGGATAGCCGGATTTGTCACCCCCTACGCACTGAAATTACCAAGACTGGGCGTTCGAGAGGCGGCTTGCCGGATTAGGCACCCCCCACACACCAAAACCACCAAAATCGATCTCTCTTCGGCGTGTCGTACGGACCCACGAACTATGAAGACTTTGATTCTGCAAAGACGGATACGTAGGCGCAACCTCGTTGCTCAAGTCTAAAACAAGCTCGACGTGGTGCCTCCTCAAATATGCACTCACATCTTACATTTGGCGACTCTACTAGGGAGGTATTCGTGATTTCGGTTGCGTAACGCCACGTGCGCACACATGGAGAACTTGGTGATAGTGGAACACTTTTGTTCAACAAAGATAAGTATTATTACTTTTATTCTATCGTTGGCCTTGTTGAGATATCCCATATATTTTTTTTATGACGAATACCACAAATCATGTTTGTAGAATACAAATGTAATCTATTAGCATTTATCTTCAGTTAGAATATATGAAATATTCAGATGAATAAAATATACACATGAATGATGCTGCTGAAGAAAAAAATTATTATTATTGATTTTCAGCATTAGTTTGATTAAAAAATTTATTAGCCATAATTATTTGGCCACAAGATATTGTCTGATTGTGTATAGTTCACGACAAAAAAGATGCAGATTTTAGTAGTTGACATGTGTCAGAAATATTAATCTGACTACACTCTATCAGAACCGAAAGCTCTCCGGTAATATTGGCTTCGTCATATTATATATTAGGCACTCCAGTAGCTTGTTATATCTAAAGGTGAGATAAAGAAAATGGTGTTTCAGCTATTGTCCAACACGAAATCTCTAATACAATTATTTTTTTAGCCACATAACGCTCTGACAAAATTAATACGACATGCTTTTGTATTTGTACTTGAAACATTATTTTAAACATGTAAAAGCCACCTTGGGTGCTTGAGGACATCCTATAAAATAAAAATTAATATGAATGCATGACTATTGCAAGTTACCCATACTCATGAGATCAGACTAGATAGGCAGCGTGTAGAATAAGCAAGTGTATCCCATAAGTATCTGAGCCTTACAAACTGTCAAAAATCTCAGTCAAAATGTTTGTTGATGTAAAAAACTAGATTCTATCTAATTAATCAATCACAGATAAAAAATGAATAACTAAGACAATGGGTTTTTATAGTGGTTCAGCTATAAAAAATGGCCTACGTCCACTGTTGTTGTATTGTTGACTGTTTGCCTTGAATCTTGATGATAGGTTGACTAAGAAATCAAAAGTCCCCTCTTATGACGAGGTTACAATGTATTTATAGCGTTGAGGCTATACAATTAAAAAGTAAATCCGATGTTATCTAGTAGACATATACATTTGTACAATAATAATGCACATTTAATGCGTAGTCGCCTTTTGGTTTTCTTGATTGGATGCTCTGCACACTAAGTATCTCGGACCGCCTAAGTTGCTCTGTATGCTTAAGTAGCTCGGAACGCATGAGTAGCTCGGTGAAAGTATGCTGTTTATTGAAAGTATTTCTATTTGCTACGTAGATTGATACGTGTCTCAATATGATTGGTCCACGTCAGCTGACTAAATTTGGTATCAACAGAAGCCACCAATATTTCACAGTTGAGGTTGAAGAAGAGTGTGGAACATTTTGCTTGAAATCTTCTCAGATTACTGGTCTTCAGAGATTAGGAAAATTTTCATTGTATATAATTCCTTTTAAGCGCATAATATCAAACTTCGTAAATATTTTGAATTTTTCATGATCACTTCGATATTTATGCCTTTTTGCTCTTTTAGCCATCGAAAACGCAAACGTCTTCCCTTGTAATCATTGCTTTTCTCTATTCCCGAGGTAAAGTGTTTAAGTGCGACAGAAATCTTATCGTCTTCTACTTTTCAAATCTGTATTTCTGAACTCTTCATTTTCTCTCTATCTTGTGCTTTCGTTCTTTCCATCATTCATTGTCAACCGATCTCTCTTTCTTCTGTAAGATTTTCTTCATTCTTCTTTATTTACATTATTCACCATGGTTTATCTTATTGAATCATTGGATAAATTTCGGTCTGATTTTCCAATCCCTTCGTGGGTTATTTTGGAAGAACCTCCTTGTCCTTTTGATTTATTTTCTTTGGCGGAGGGACACTGGTTCCCAACTCTTTTTGTAGCTGAGTGTGGATTTTCTTTCCCGTCAAATCCCCTGTGTTTGGAGTTTTGCCAATATTTTGATATTGTACCAGTATTTGAAGTGCCTACTTGATCGTGCTATAGCCAACAATGTGGCTTATTACGAAATGATTGAAGATATTCAAGGAACGATCAAGGAACTTCAACAGCAGTACAAAGAATCCAACAAACTCCTATATGAGGGTTATGAGCAAAAGTGTCAACAATTGAGTGCTGATCGGGTTATGATAAGTATCTCTCTGCTCATAAGAGAAGAGAAAATGTTCTAAGTCATGAGGTCGAAGAACATAGGCACATTGCCAAGCTGTTGGGAGAAGAAAATGTTACGCTGCAGGAGGAGCTAAAATGACTTAAAATTGTTTCCTCTTCTTCCTCAGGAGTCTTGGTTCCAGTCAACGATGAGGGTTATTCCTTTTTAGAGGTTAAAAATGCTACCTTGAGAGAAGAGCTGGAGACTTTGAAACGAGCTAAACCGACATCCTCCTCAAGGGGTAGAGGTAGAGCTGTTTGAAAAAATGTTGAAGAGACAAGGACTGACCAGACTTTAGTAAATCAAGCCACTCAGATAAAAGACAAAACTCAAGCCTTGGTCGAAATGTCTCAGAAAATGCAAGTTCTCACCGACCAACTCTCCAACCAAAATTCAGTATTGGAAAATAAGGATCTTTTGGTAAAAAAGCTCCACGAGCAACTTGATAGATTGACCTATAAATTTCACAAGCAGCCCAAGGAGTTTTGGATGGCTGGGTATAATGAAGCTTTGTATCATTTTGATGCTCGTTTGCAGCAGTCGAGCAACAAAGGATATAAGCAGGGATGGTTGAATGCCTTATGTGTTCTGAAACTGGAGCAAGGTCATTTCTGATGGGATTATTATGAACTTGGAGTTCTTGATTTACCTTTGCCTCCCTTCAAACTTGACCTTAGTTGGATTCCAACCCATGCCATTCCTCGAATTTTGATCTCCAAGTATCACGGTGATTATAGTCTTCATTCGAATTTTGAGATATCTCTTCCAAAGCACTTCCTTGATCGACCATCTATAATTAATGTCAGAATTTTGCAAGATATGAACTTTATAAACTCTCCTTATGCATTAGATGATCCTCCAGCTGGGGTGGAACCTATTTCAAAAGCAGAGGGAAAGAAACCCATAGAATAGGATATTTGTATGTAATGAATCAAATTTCATATCGTATGTAATTGGCTTGGTTTTAATAAAGAAAGGTTTAGTTTCTTTTACAATTTCATTTCCTTGGAAATATTTTGTAGAATGTCTTTGTTATTCGTTGGTGAATATATATATATATATATATATATATATAAGGACGAAATGTCCTGTTTCATTTTTAGACAATGGAACTTGTCCCATTTATTGTCTGATTATAGTGACTTGTCACTCTTTGGGCCTAAGCAATGGAATGATTTTCATCCCATGTTCCTGCTTAGTTATAGTAATCTTTCCAGGATTACCTTGTTGCCTAGACAGTGGATGCCTCGGGAGGTCACCCATCTTCTTGCCTAGTTTGGAGTGTCCCTTGAGATCACTCGTGATCAAACAGGCTTTTGCATTGTATGATTTTTATTTACCAACCAACCGGAGTTGATGGTTATTAAATTGCCGACCAACCGAAGTTTGTGGTTGTTGAATTGCCAACCAATCGGAATTGGTGGTTACTGAATTGCCGACCAACTGGAGTTAGTGGTTACTTAATTGCCGACCAATCGGGGGTAGTGGTTGCTGATCTAAATTTGTGTTTGTGTAGTGTGTAGCACTAATATTCCAAAAAAAATCAACAAAGGAGGAAATATGGGCGAAACATCACTTTACTCATATTGAGAGAAATGTATTACATATGGATTTTAACTACTGATAATACTTACGCAGATGTTCTGTATTCCATGCGTTCTTGAATTCTTCTCCCTCCAAAGTTTTAATTTTGTATGTCCCAGGACGAACAACTTCAGTTACTCTGTAAGGTCCATGCCAGTTGGCCTCCAGCTTGTTATGTTTTTGGATCACCTTCTTCAGCACATAATCCCCCTCTTTCAAATCACACTTATTCACCCTTTTATTGTAGAACAAGGTTGTTCATTATTTGTATGATGCATTCTTGATTGCTGCTTCTTCCCTAACTTCTTCGAGCATATGCAGGTCTAAACGTCTCATCAAGTCGCTTACAGGAGAATTAAAATTAAGCACCCTATGTGTGGGTAGACCCAATTCAGCAGGTATGACAACCTCACTCCCAAATATCAACATTTACAAAGACTCCCCAATTGTTATTCGCGGTGTAGTGCGATAAGCCCACAACACAAAGTGTATCTCGTTAATCCAGTTTCCCTTTGCGCCATCCAACCATTTTTTTAGGCCATTCAGTAGGGTTCTGTTTGTCACTTCAGTTTGCCCATTGCTCTGGGGATGCCCTGGCGCAGAGTGGATCTTCTGTACATTGGATTGATGATATTCAGCGAATTCCTTATTGTCAAATTGGGTTCCATGGTCAGTAATGAATGCGTGTGGGAGACCATATCTGCAAATAATACTCTTCCAAATAAACTGATAGACCTTATCATACGTCATATCAGTGAGAGGTTCAGCTTCCACCCATTTGGTAAAATAATCAACAGTAACTACGAGGTATTTGAATCTCCCTTTGGTCATTGAAAGTGGCCCGACCAAGTCTATCCCCCACATGGATAATGGCCAAGGGGACATAATGGGTGTTAACAATGCTTGGGGAGTTCTTCGGATGGAAGATAAACGTTGGCATTTATCGCACTTCTTAACATAAGCTGCGCTTTCAGCTCTCATCGTTGGCCAGTAATACCCTGTGTTATTATTCTCTGCAAAAGCGTCTGACCTGCTATATGGGCACCGTAAGATCTTTCATGAACCTCTTCAATTAAGTCTTTAACTTCGGAGGGATGGACACATCTCTGTAGTCCTGCTATAACGCCTCTTCTATACAAAATGCCACTGGTCAATACGTAACGAGCAGCTTTAAACTTCAGTTTCTTGGCTACGAGTTTATCAGTTGGCACAGCCCCCTCTTCGATATAGGACCTGATGGGATCCATCCATGATAGTCCCAAGTCGAGGGCAATGAAGTTCATCATCAAATCTTCGTCTACGCTCTGATCTACCAGGATTTTTATTGGGATTGTTCTTCGTAGCTCGGTGCATGTTGTTGATGCCAGCCGAGCTAGGGCGTTGCGTCTTCCATTCTCCAATCTCGGTATTCTGATCAACTGAACTGCGACAAAAGTTGAGATAACCTTCATAGCTTTTGCATGATACTTGGCCATTAGTTCTCCCTTCGCTGCATATAACTCGAGAATTTAATTTACGATTAATTATGAATCACTAAATACAATGACCTTCTCTGCCTTCATGGCTTTGGCCAGACTTAGACCCACGATCATAGCATCATATTCAGTTTCATTATTGGAAGCCTTAAATTGAAAACTTAGAGCATGCTCCATATTAATTCCATCAGGACTATTTAAAACTATTCCTGCTCCACTTCCTGTGGCACACGAAGAGCCATCCACATATAGATTCCATACAGGTACTTCATTATCAAACTCTTGGTTAGACAGAGTTCCTCGATGGAATATTTGATACTTCCTTTTGTCTTCCCTCGACACTTCTCGCTACTCGTTGATTATCTTCTCTTACTTATCCATGGATGGAAGTTGGTTGGATGTTATCTTCGATGATCCCGTAACATCCATGGGTTGTTCTGTATTAAATAACTGCTCTTCTGATGTATCAGAGTGAGTAAACTCTGTGATAAAATCCACTACTGCCTGCCCCTTAAGTGACGACATAGGCTCATAAACTATGTCATATTCATCAAGTTCTACTGCTCAGTACATCAATCTTCCCGATTTCTCCGATTTATGCAGAGCTTATCTTAATGGCATATCAGTATACACTACTATAGTATGGGCTTGGAAGTATGGCCTCATCCTTCTGCTTGCTTCGATTAGTGCTAGTGCTAACTTCTCTAGTCTTGGATATCTAATCTCTGCTCCTCGAAAGGTCTTGTTGGTGTAATAGACTGGTTTCTGCACTTCATCCTCCACTCTTATCAATGCTGAGCTAACCGCGTTATCTAAAATCGCCAAATACAAGTATAGCATTTCTCCCATCACTGGTCTAGATAACAATGGAGGTGTCCCCAGATATTTCTTCAACTCTTAAAAGGCCTCCTCGCATTCATCATTCCACTCAAAAGTTTTTCGAAGTGTTTTGAAGAATGGGAGGCATCTATCTGTTGCTCGTGACACAAATTTGTTAAGTGCTGCAACTCGTCCTGTGAGACTTTGCACCTCCTTTTTCGTAGCTGGAGATCATAGCTCCAATGGGGCCTTGATCTTTTCAGTGTTCGCCTCGATACCTCATTGGTTAACAATATATTCGAGAAACATACCTTCTCGTACTCCAAATATGCATTTGGTGGGATTCAACTTCATTTGATATTTCTCTAGTTGATCAAAAGTCTGACCTAGGTCAACTAAATGATCAGCAGCTTTCTTGCTTTTTGTCAGCATATCGTCGACATAAACCTCCATGTTATGACTGATTTGCTCTGCAAACACCTTATTCATCAGCCGCTGATATGTTGCACCTGCATTTTTAAGTCCAAAAGGCATAACATTATAGCAATAAGTCCCCCTCGGGGTCATAAAAGAGGTACTTTCCTTGTCCTTAAGTTTCATTTTAATCTGGTTGTAACCAGAGTAAGCATCCATGAAACTCAATAATTTATGCCCTGATGTAGCATCCACCAGCTAATAGATTCAGGGCAAAGAAAAATGATCCTTTGGGCAGGCTTTATTAAGATCAGTGAAGTCCACACACATCCTCCACTTATTGTTTTTCTTCTTTACCATCACCACATTTGCTAGACAATCAGGATACTTGACGTTCTCAATTAAAAATGATTTTTGTAGTTTCTCTACTTCTTCCTGTATAGCTTGGTTCTTTTCAGGGCTGAACACTCTTCTTAGCTGCTTCACTGGCTTGACTTCCTTGTTAAAGTTGAGCTCGTGGCACGGGAAACTCGAGTCTATCCCTGGCATGTCTTTATGACTCCATGCAAAAGTCTGTTTTCTGTGCCTTAGAAATGCTACCAGTTCCTGTTTTATCGATACATCCAATGACGCACCAATTTGGGTTGTTCGTTCTGGGTGTTCATCGTCCAGAATGATATTTTTGATAGCTTCCATGACCTGCCCCTTCACGAGCTGAGACTCGTCTTTAGGGTTTAATGTTTCAATCTCTGCATCTTTTGTTTCATCCACTTGATATGTAGTCTTCTTCCTGGATTCTTCTCGTTCTTCTTATTCAGTAGATGAATAGTAGCATTCCCGAGATACTTTCTGGTCGCCTTTCACAACTCCCACTTCGAAATTGGTTGGAAACTTTAAATATTGATGTACAATAGATGGTACTACCTCAAACTTCTTCAGGCCTACCCTTCCCATGATGATGTTGTAGGCTAATTGGAAGTTTTTATCCATTACGAAAAAGCGTACTCTTTCTGTTCGGCAAACAGGCCATGTACCAATAAGCATGTCCAACTTGATCGTCCTAAGTGGAAAAATCTTTTAGCCAGTAAAATCGAGGAGGGGTCTATGATATGCCTCCAACTGGGCTAACTTCATATTCAAACTGTCAAATCATGGGTAGAACATGATATCTGCAGAGCTACCATTATCCACCAGTACTCGTGAAATCACCAACTCCTTTATTTTCATTTTGATCACCAATAGGTCGTCATGAGGATATACTATACCTGCCAAGTCGTTCTTAGAAAATCCGATGACCAGTTTGTCCCTATTCACCTTCCTTGGGCGATCATCTTCAGCCAAGTTTATGCACTGTATGTAAGAGCAAGCTTGGGCCTCATTGAGGTAAGCTTTTCTCTCCGCAGTAAGATCTCCACCTCCTGCATCTCCACATGTAATGACATTACATTCAAATGGCCCAAAATGGATTGAAAATACCTCGCGCTCCGGCTGTCCTGGCCTTTTAGGGAGATCGAGGTCATTTTCTGGATCATCTCCGTGATCTCTCTTCTTGTCTTCTTTTGCTCGGCGAGGAGACTTAGATCTTTGCCTTCCTCTATTGCTGGTTTTTCCACCATTTTGGCGATCAACGTACTTAGTTAGTTTTCCTCGCCTGATGGGTGCTTCAATTTTATTCTGAAGAGCTATGCAACGTTTAGTCGTGTGGCCGTGATCTTTGTGGAATTCACAGTATTTGAACTTGTCCCTTTTGTCAGGATCTGCCTTCCTTTTCTCTGGCCATGTTAGCTCTTCAATGTTCTTGATCTCTTCCAGAATATGATTCATATCTACCTTTAAGGGAGTATAATTTCCATATTTCCTCATCTGCTCCAACGTTTGTCTACCTTTCAAATGCTTATTGCCACCATTGTTCTTCTGATCCTTCTTCTCAGTTTTACTAGCCTCAATCTTGGTCTCCTTAGTGTCTGTATTCTTCTTCGCAGCCATGGCTTCCTCAGCGTTCATGATTTTGGTTGCCTTTGTCATCAGTTCTGCCATAGTCCTAGGCGGATCTTGGGTGAATTGAATCGCCTTGGGCGTAAATTCTCGTACAAGCCAACCCACTGTGGAAACCACCCAACCCACCATGACTGTAAAAACCCGAACCTTGATTCGACCCATCATGGGGGATTTTAGAAATTTGAACAAATATCTCCGAGTAGTCTGACCTCCGAACAGGTAGGTCCGAACATCGTCGCACTTCGATCCATCTGATTTACGAACAGATACCTTGGAACAACCTCCGACCCAGATCAAGAAAAACCTCCGAGTCACCTGGAAATCGTCGAGCCACCTTGGGGGTTTTTAAATGCAACCAACATTATCTCTAAACATCTCCGAACAACCTGACCCACCTCGGGGACTGATCTGCGGACAATCGCCGACCTACGAGGAAGGTTTACCTCCGAAGAACCTACCTACGAACAGGTAGTCCAAACAAACATCATCTCCGGAAAAAGCGCGTTCCAATGTCCTTCGATGACCTTAGCATCCGAGGACCTTGTCGTTCAAGGAAATCCTCGACCTCCAAGTGGGTATCCCTTACCTCCCCGAGCGTGTATCTCCGGAGTATCCTCGTCCGCCGAACAAGAAGTCGGAATAGCCTCGGTACCGGGAGAACGGACTGCCTCGAACATTGGGGAGGAACTGAACGCATAGATGGGTTTCAAGCTTGTGTATAATGTTTGTTGTTGTGAGCAGTGATTCTGCGATTTTACATGGATGTATACGAACCATTTGGAGGAGAATCCAAGTTGGTGGGTCTTTGTTTTGGTTTAAATATCTAGATAGGCACCGAGATGTTAACACGAGACACCTCTTTTAGAGGTATGACGTACAGTGTGACAAAACACCACAATTGAAATACTTTTAAAAAAATTACACAATATTATTTATATGTCATTACAACATATTGACAAAAGACTTGCAATTTTGTATAGGCCATGTCTATTGGTACTGACTCAATTCTTCTAACGCTTCACTTTCAATTACAAATATCTTAAATGACAATATTATCCCTTTTGACAATTGCTTATTGGGTATAACTTATTTAAAAACTATTTTATTAAAAAAACTCTTTTCAAACATTCTCAATAATTTTTTTAATTAAATAATTACAAAAATATTTTATTATAAAATTAAAAAAATAGACGTTATTTATTTAAAAAAATTGGACATTTTTTAAAAAAAATAAATCTTATTTTTTGGTTAAAAAAATAACATTTTATGTTATGTCAGTCGTAATTGGATCGTCTTAATGATAGGTAAAAAAAATTAATATTCCAGTACGACATAAGCTATGCAAAATAATTATTCGTGATAGGTAATAATAATTGTTCTGAGAGTTTTTCAAAAAACTGTTTTTTACATAAAACTTTGGAAAAAATTAACAAATAAAAAAAACTCTTTTTAACATTGAAAATTGTTTTTTATATAAAAAAAAATGGGTCATTTGATGAAAAATCCCTCAACATTTTTTTAATTAACATTTAGTCCAAACATTTTTTTTTGTTCCAAAAGGTCCTTCATAATATAAAAGGGAAATGAGATATGTACCGACAGTATTTGCCGAAATATTACTGGATGCCAACTGTAAGGAATTTTAAAACAAAAGGTGAAAGTAAGAAAACTAAAAAACAAAACGCCTCTTTCATCTTTGTTTCCTTCCTAGCTAAATACCCACCCATTTTCACACTCATCTTTACTTTTATTTTTTTATTTACATTAAACTAACTTTTATTTTTTGAAACAGTTTTTTTCAAAAAAAAATATAAAATTTGTATTTTCACTAAAAATATGTTTTTTAGAAACAAAACTATTCTAATAAGATTTTTTATAAAAAAACTATTTTTAACTCATTTAGTCCCTCAAACACCCATTTACCCAATATTCTCTTATTTTTTAAAGATCCGCACTAGCGTCACTCATTATTTTTAAACTTAATTTTTATTTAAAATATGTCCATTTTAAAAAAATATGTCCATTTTAAAAAAATCGTTGGATATAACTTATTTAAAAAAAACATATTCGTTATTTAAAAAATGACAGTTATATTTATTAATGAGTGTTCTATGTTCAACAATTAACCGGAGTTACAATTCTTTCTCAAATTATATTTTTAGAAATTAGTTTTTTACTAACTATTTTGTGGTAAGATTTTTTTTGGTTAAAAAATAATTTTTATATATCTTAGATTAGTGATTGGTTAGTGTCACTGGCACGAACCCACGTCATTTAATGGATGTGGGTCCGCGCTAGTGGCACTAACCAATCGATACAAAATAAATTACATATAGTTTTTAAACTCAAACAAAATTTGTTTCACGAGTTTATAAACAAAAATGGTTTCACCAATTTATAAACAAAAAGTTATATTTCAATATATATAAAAAAAAAATTAATTGTCTTTTAATAAATTATGTACAATTTTTTATATAAAAAACAGTTAAAATGGACAATTGATGTTTAGTCCCAAGAAGTTAAGTATATTTTGCATTTAGGATGAGAAAAAGAATGTTTGTGAGTGTTTTTATATTATGAAGGAACTTTTGGAACAAAAAAAATATTTGGACTAAATGTTAATTAAAAAAATGTCGAGGGGTTTTCAACGAATGACCCATTTTTTATATAAAAAATAGTTTTTTTTATTTGTTAAGTTTTTTCAAAGTTTTATGTAAAAACTGTTGTTTTTTTTTTAAATTTAAAACTATATTAAAAAACTATTTTTTACATAAAACTTTAAAACAAATTAACAAAGAAAAAAATGGGTTTTTACACGTGAAAACTGTTTTTTATATAAAAACATTTTTATGTTATGAAGGAACTTTACTTCATATCCTTAATAAGTAAAAAAGTATAGTGAGGAGATGGTGTCATTTATATGCAAGGAGAAAGTTGGAATTTTATGTCAATATGGAGTGCATGCAGAATTAAATGGAGCGTCGTTAGCTCCTCCCTTTTTTATATGTGCTATTGAAAAAAATAGGTCAAATAAAACATATTGTCAATTTTATTAATTGTGGATGTCATGGTATTTAATTTGTGCATGTTCTATTTATACACCCTGAGAATACTATTCGAAATATTTGTAGCCTCGCAAAAATTTAAGTTGCTCGAGTAGAAAAAATATATTTTTTTTTTGAAAAAATCAAACTCCTCGAAATTGCGAATATTTTATGTTATCCTACGGGGGACCTTTTTTAAGACTTAGCACAAACAGGTACTCGAGCAATATTGTCAAAATAGAATTTCCGAGCAACCATAACAAAATAATATTTTTGCGAAAAATTTGCTCAAGTCATAGTACCTTCGAGCAAGTGCCTCGGCGGAACCTCCTCAAGTAGCCTCTTCGAGCAGCCTCGGAGGGACCTCCTCGAGCGGCCTCCTCGAGCAGCCTTGGGGGAACCTCCTCAAGCGGCTCATAAAATAAAAATATTTTTTGAACTTAGTATTTTTTCTCAAGTCATGGTACCTCGAGCGACCTCACACGCGGGGCCTCGAGCAGGTACCTCTAGCGACCTCACCCAAGGTGCCTCGAGCTAACTTCTCCTAGTGGCTCGAGTTGCCTTTCCCTAGCAGATCGAGCAGCCTCGCCCTAGTGACTCGAGAAGCCTCGTCCTAGTGACTCGAGCTACCTCATTCACGGTTGCTCGGAGCAGCCTCCTGAGCAACCACATCCATGGTCGCTTGGAACAACTTTTTTTGCTATCTTGCATTCGATTTATATTAAACTATGATTTATTCACATGATGATGTTAGCTACATGAAATTTGAAATTGATATTTATTACTCATCTCGAGGTGACCGAGCATGCTTATTGACTAAATTATCCTATAAATAATTTAATGGACCATTTCTGATTTTTCTCAGCTTTGATAAAATAGTGGGGGCATGAGATAAATAGCTCACTACATATCCACACTCTATCAACTGCATATTGTAGCATATCAAATTCGCATCATAAAGATTGCACAGAACAATATGTCTATGACTCCTCGAACAATGTTTCCGAGTTTATTTTATGCTATTAACATAAAATAAAATAAAGGGGGAAGATTATACCCTGCATGATTATATATGGCACTTTAATATGCCTTATGAGTTACTGATGATTTTTGTGCCAGAATCTGAGTCGATTTCTTATCCTTGTAGATATTGAACGCACATGATTAAATCGAGCTCGAGCAATTACATCGGGTCTTATAGATGTCAAGACCAAACGCTCAAGAGATTTTATTTTTTAATTGGGGCCAAACACCCCGTGATATGTATTTAAATTCTTTCAACTCTTAGATGGTGTTTTAACCAATTGTTTAATTTTCTTTACTTTTCTTTATCTTGAGATAAAAGACAAATCAAAGTAAAGAGGGGGAAAAGTATTGTATAGTGTACCATTTATAGTTAGATGTAAAACACATGTGACAAGCATGCTCAGATTCGGTCCCATAATGGCCATCATTGATGAGGCATCCCCAAAAGAAAATATCAGAGTTGTTCGTCACAACCACTGGATGGCTCATATATAGCACTGACTATGTGACATTATTTCCAGTAAAGCTAAAGGGGGCAAGCAAAATTGCCCGCAAAACCTGGAGCATAGATACAGAGGTGCATTATAGTTTTCACAAACCTTACCAGTTTCGAGGTAAGTCACCCACAGAGGTGCTTTATATTTCTCACAAAACCTTACCAAAATTGTGGTAAGTCGCCCACAGAGGTGTATTATAGTTTTCACAAACCTTATCAGTTTCGAGGTAAGTCGCCCACAGAGGTGCATTATATTTCTCACAAAACCTTACCAGATTCGAGGTAAGTCGCCCACAGAGGTGCATTATAGTTTTCACAAACCTTACCAGTTTCGAGGTAAGTCGCCACAGAGATGCATTATATTTCTCACAAAACCTTACCAGAATTGTGGTAAGTCGCCCACAGAGGTGCATTATAGTTTTCACAAAACCTTACCATTTTCGAGGTAAGTCGCCCACAGAGGTGCATTATAGTTTTCACAAACCTTACCAGTTTCGAGGTAAGTCACCCACAAAAGTGCATTATAGTTTTCACAAACCTTACTAGTTTCGGGGTAAGTCGCCCACAGAGGTGCATTATAGTTCTCACAAACCTTGTCAGTATTATGGTGAGTCTCCCAAAGCGGTGCATTACAGTTATCATAAAGTCCTACATTACTAGGCCCACCTGACCCTCGATTATGGGAGATTTCGTGCCAATAAGACTTAGCCCGCCTGACCCTCGGTTATGGGAGATTTTATGCCAATAAGACTTGGCCCGTCCTGCCTGACCCTCGGTTATGGAAGATTTTATGCCAATAAGACTTGGCCCGCCTGACCCTCGGTTATGGGAGATATTATGCCAATAAGACTTGGCCTACCTGACCCTCGGTTATGGGAGATTTTATGCCAATAAGACTTGTCCCGCCTCCACCCTCGGTTATGGGAGATTTAAGTTCAATATGACTTGGCCCGCATCCACCCTCGGTTATGGGATATTTTATGCCAATAAGACTTGGCCCGCCTGACCTCGGATATGGGAGATTTTATTCCAATAAGACTTGGCCTGCCTCCACCCTCGGTTATCGGAGATTTAAGTCCAATAAGACTTGGCCTGCCTCCACCCTCAATTATCGGAGATTTAAGTCCAATATGACTTGGCCCGTCTCCACCCTCGGTTATGGGAGATTTAAGTCCAATATGACTTGGCCCGCCTCCACCATCGGTTATGGGAGATTTTATGCCAATAAGACTTGGCGCGCCTGACCCTTACTCATGGGATATTCAAAGTCCTATTTACTAGGCACAAAACCCCAATATTACTTGGCACGCATGACCCTCTTAAGGGAGATTTAAAAGCCCTACATTACTAGGCATAAGTCTGATTTATGGGAGACTAAAGTCCTACATCAATAGGCACGCTTAAAGCCCCTGACTTTTGGGCACACTTACAAAATATGTTGGTTTAAATACCCCAGTTTACTCGAGGCACTAATGGTTGCTCGACCGAGTACGCTCAAATAGGTTTTTGATCTTATGGTAGAAAAAGATTCGATATACGTATATTAGCACCAATTGGTTGCTCGGGACAGTATATCTGGCAAGTTTGTTATTCGAAATGTTTGAAGTCACAATAAAATTATGGAGATATACTCATGCGAGAGGAATGGGGGCAATCCCACCCACCCACCCCCCGGCGGAAATACTCCTCCAAAATAAAAAATAGAGGAAGCAAAGATAGCCGTAAAAACTACATACAAATGATATATGCATATACGTGCATGATAAACAGACCAAACATAGTTATGTGATGATTTTCTAGTCGAACAAGCTAAATGATTCATTTCGTATACATAGTTGATATGTCTCAGCCGAGGCTTCAACACACCAACTATGTCTACGAGGGGGGAAATGTAGAGTGGTGTTAAATGAATTAACCGCCAACACTCTAATAAATTACCCACAAATTTAGTCACATATTGATTTATGATTTATTGAGTTTTTACTGCAGTTCAGGCCCTACACGGGCTGAGATATTATTATGCGCAATTTAATATATTGCATATACTTTGCATTTGATGAAATACACTAAAACAATGATCTAGTAATGATTTAATTAATTATTTGATATGCCACCACATATATTGTGACAAGTGGAGCCATAAATATTAGACACTTGGTTCCATAGAGAACATGACATGTGTCAAGCCCACTTGGAACACTTTTGCTATAAAAGAGGATCTCCCTCCTCATTTGAAGGATGATGGTCTTGGGGGAAAAATAAGGAGAGGAAATATAGCTCTCCTCCCCCACACAACTTTGGAGCTCCGTCACGAGTTTGATAGTGATGAGCGGATTTTTATAGTTTCATTATACGGTATATAGGCGTTTGAGAGGTGGATAGCCGAATTTGGTACCCCCCCCCCACGCACCGAAACCACCTAGACTAGGCGTTCGAGAGTTGGATTGTCGGATTAGGCACCCCCACGCACCAAAACCACCAAAACCGAGCTCTCTTCGTCGTATCGTATGGACCCACAAACTATGCAGACTTTGATTCCGTAAAGACGGATACGTAGACGCAACCACGTTGCTCAAGTCTAAAACAAGCTCGACGCAGTGCCTCCTCAAATATGAACTCACATATTACACTCCCATTCCTTTAGACTGGATACCAATTGTCTGGGATTTTTCTAATGAATATGAGAAGGTTTTAAGGTTGCCTCTAGCTCGAGATATTGACTTTGTGATTGATTTGGATCTCAGCACTAAGTTGGGTGCCAAGGCACCTTATCGGATGTCTCATTTAGAGATAGGGGAGTTGAGGGAGAAGATTAAGCAGTTGTTGGAGTAGGGATTAATTCGGCTTAACATTTTGATATGGGGAACTCCAATTCTTTTTGTGATGAAGAGAGATGGTTTACTATGATTATATGTTGACTACTTTGAATTGAATAAGGTTACAGTGAGGAACAAATACCCTTTGTCAAGGATTGTTGATTTGTTTGATCAGTTATTAGGTGCTTCTTTCTTCTCGAAGATGGATTTAGATTTGGGATACCATCAGTTTAGGGTATGAGAGGAGGACATACTAAAGACTTCCATGTCGTTTGGATTGAATAATTCCCCGGTTGTGTTCATGGATTTAATGAACACATTTTTTTGGTAGTTCTTAGATTTATTTATTATCATCTTCATCAAAAATATCTTAGTTTATTTTCTAACCATGGAGGATCATACCAAGCATTTAAGGATGTTACTTTAGACATTATAGGAGCATAAGTGGTATGATACAATCAAGAGATGCGAGTTTTAGAGGCACAAGGTGCAGTTTTTAGTCCATGTATTATCAAAGTCGAGATTGTCCGTGGATCCAAATAAGGTGGCAATCATGTGGGGTTCTAGACATACCAGATTCAGTCTGTGTGGATTGAGAGGTGTTATCTTGCCTTCGATTCTCTTAAGGAAAAGTTGACTTCGGATACAGTTTGACTCTACCTAGGAGTGGGGTTGAGTATTTGGTATACACTGATGCTTCCCTACAAGGATTTGGTGGGGTTGTTGATGCAGAAGAATTGTCCTATTGCCAATGTGTCTCGAAATTTGAATCATCATGAGGTTAATTGTCCGACACATGATTGGGAGTTAGCAGCGGTAGTGTTTGCACTACATGTTTAGAGGCAGTATTTGTCGAGTGAGAAGTCCAGGCTCTTCAGCGATCAGAAAATCCTTCAATATTCGTTCACGCAGAACGACTTGTACATGTGGTAATGATGGTGGTTCGATTTCGTCAAAGAATACTAGTTTACGATTCGTATAACCTATGGTGGCAGATGATTTCAGTCGATGACTGGGTTGCAGTTTATCTACTCTTCAGTTGACCAATGTTCGGTTCGTTTAGATGATGGTCAAGTTGGTTGATGCTCTCATAAGGAAGATCATTGTGACTCCTGATATCACGAGGAGGCGCTCGATCATCATGAGGTTTGTGGATTTGTTGGAATGAGGATTGGATGGTATGTGGATTCAGTACGTCACATGGTTTTGTGGATAATTCTGTTCATGAGAATATCAAGTGGCAAAGTATGTGTGATAGTTTTATGTGGGCGTACCGTATGTTTTTTAAATGGCTAGGGAGAAGGGGTGTATGTCGGTTCTGATTAAATTAATTAAAACTAATTAGTTAATTAAAATGGATTGTGAGGTCTCATGACACGTGATGGGTTATCGTTATTGGTTAGATAAATTGTGAATTTATCATTTTCATATATATATATATATATATATATATATTTGTTTTGAGTTGTGTGGCTTTAGAGACTTGCTTGGTTTTGACCCATTTTAACTATGGTAATTGATTAGTATCGAATATTGCACATATATACCCTCGAAACTTATGCATTTTAGCCCCCTCGGGTACTTTAATGCCTATAATTATGCTCGTTAATCAGACAACCTCCGTTTTATATGCTAAAATATTATTTGAGATATAATTGAGCTTTTATAGGTGTTAAAGTGCTTAGTATGAAGTTTGGGCACGTTCCGATTAAGTTTTGTCGCGATTCGCACGTTCAGGGGCATTCTCGTAATTTTACACTTTGGGATTTATGCCCAGAATCTTCATGGAAGTTGTAGCCCTCGGGCCAAGCTTCGCGTGGCCGCAAACGGTGCGTGAATGGGAGTCCGAACGAAGGAAACACGAAGCTTTAATCGGAAAGAATTATAAAAGATTCATTAACAAATTAAATAATTCCATCCATGTCCCTTTTCTTCTTTAATAACAAATCCATTAATTCCATCTATGTCCCCAAAACGAATGAAGATGGTGATTTGGCCCTAGGCTCGGGTTTTGGGTTCGTTCGAAATTCGGGACTTTTGTCCGAAATTGGAGTTTGATTATTGTCCACACGCGCATATAGGTCAATTGGCCCGAGTTCACGGGTTCTTGGAATACCCATTTTGGGCATTTCCAAGCTTTGGCCATTAATGGTGGGTTTTGACATTTTCATGGAGGTTGGACATGGTTGGACTCGGTTTTGGCCATTGATGGCATGGGTGAGTCTTGATTTGAGTTCGCAGGTGGGCGATTTCTATGGCAAATGTGGGTCTTTGATTTTTGGCCATGGATGGTGCTAAGTGGCTGGAGCTGCTGTGCGCGGCCGACCAGCCATGCTCCGGCGGTCGACCGCTGATTCGATTTTTGCCTTTGATCCGAGACAGTGTGCTCCTCCCTTGTTCACCGGTCGACCACGTTTTGGCTGCCAGTCGACCGGTCCCCTATTTTGTGCGTTTATTGATGTTGCCACTTTCTTTTTCTTTTTTTTTCTTTTTCTTTTTTTTTTTTCTTTTTATTCCTTAATTAGGAGACTTATCCTTATTTCTTTTCTTTTTTCTTTTTCTTTCTTTCCTTTTCCCAACTTAGTATAAATAGAAGACATATCTCATTTTTAGAAAATATCATGTAATAAATTAGATTTTTAGTTCTCTTCTCTCTTAGAACTGAGGGTTTGGTATATTTGGGGCTTTTTTGTTGGAGATAACTCCTCTCCCCATTTTCCACCATTAATGTAAGTGTTACTATTCATTGTCTCCTTTAAGTTGTACTTGCTTTATTTTCCATGTTTAATTAATTTTCATGCCTAGATAATTTTAGTTGTTAAATTAATTAGTTGTGATTTAATTAATTAGTTAATTTATTTAATGTTTTTAATCACGCGTAGCGTCTAATTTAAATTAGGGTGCGATTAATGGAACTCACGTAGGGTTGATTTGTTGCTTCGCTTTGGTGATGGAGATTTACGTATTTATTTCGAGTGTGTTGTCCTAGTTTTTACGCCTAGGAAATTTAACGGTGTGTATCATGTATGCGCCGTGTTTACGACCTTGCGTGCGTAATTTTCGGGGTATTTATTGACGCCAAAATCTTATTAGTCTTTTATACGGATTTAGGGGTGTGACAACTCTTAATTTAATTAATTGACGAAATGAGACGCAATCGTAATAATTCGTAGTCCCATGTAACCATTTATACGCGTTAACTCAATTTGAGGGATATTAGTCTCATCCTATAATTTTTATTCTCTTTGTTAATCTTAGTTTAAATACACTCGTGCCTAGTTTATCTTTTATTTCTTTTTAGTTAGAAAAATATCTTTTATACTTTTATTTAGGAATATTAAACCTGATAAATTCTAGCAACTCGTCTCTATGAATTTTCGATATCTGACTTACCGCTATACTCACCCGTTGAGTGTAGTCGAAATTTAGGTTTTTGTATAGAGTTGGTGAGCCGAATATAAAACGATCGGCGCGTAGGTGACTCTCGCGTCGCGGCAAAACCCAGTCTATCAAATAGAGCCGTTGCCGGGGACTTGATGTTTTAGAATTTATTTGATTTAGTATTTCATAGTATTTTCTTTCTATTTGTATTATTTTCTAACCTTTTTGCAGGACTTTCACATTTGAGCACTTAGAAAACGCTTGAATATTTTCCACGCGCACCTACTTTGTGAAATTCGCCACTTCGAGCCATTTTTGGGGTAAGCATGTCTTATTCCAATTCTTTTGGTAATCATTGTTATAATTCACAAAATTCCCGCAAACCTATGACTTTCGGTGAATACTTAATTTTCCAAAAATTTACAAATTCAAATATTACTTTGGGCGAGTATAACGAAAGTCAAAATTTGGGTTATTGTAATTTTGATGATGATGATAATGATAATGATTTTGGGCCTTTACCTCCTTATAATAGGAATTTTGAAACGAATTCGAATAGTTTTCAAAATTCCTATAATAATGAGTTTTCGTTTAAGTCCTATGGTAATTTTCAAAGTTCCCATTTTCATGGATCCGCACCTCGACTAATGACATTCGGTGAGGGTTTGCGTATGTATGAAAATGAGAAAATTGAAAATCGTTATCGGGAAGAAAATCGTTCGTGGGAACATGAGTTGGATTTATTATTTGAGTCTGACGACGATTTTGCTTCCGAGACTTTCGAAGTCGAGGAATGTTTTGAACCAAATGAGGTACTTATGCCTACTTTGGAATAAACCATTCTAGACTTTTCCCATCGCGTAATAAATATTGAAAGCGAGGATAAAAATGATGTAATATCTATTTGCAATGAAATGATTTCTTCTTTGGCACCCAAAGAAGAATATTTCATTGAAAATGATATTATTTCATTCAAAACTCAAACTTCATGCGATGATGATTCATCTCATGAGTTTGAATTTCATTCATCCCCATTTTCATTCTCTATTATCCCACCGGAACAAGTACCCGATGATTCAGTTTCAAACTTTAATGTTTTAAACCCTATCGCCGATGAGGAGTACTTTCTCGAGTCGCCTTACACGATCGAATTCGTGCCTTCGTGTGCGCCACCTCCCATTCCAATTTCAAAATCATTGGGAGGATATTCAGTTTTTCTCGATCCCCACATGTTTTTTTCACCCGTTCAATCCAAACCCCCCATCGTCCCTCCAAAACTTTTAATTGGCGATGGTTCATTTCTTCCGCCTTACACATACCTTCCGTTGTTCAAACGGAATTCATATTTTTCGGAGGCATGCTTTTATGTGAGGGTACACCGATTATCCTCCAAAGTGAAATCGTTTTTTCAGTGGACCCTCAGCTATTTAGACTTCTAATGTATAGTTAGAGTGAGGTCTAAATAGTAGGTTGTATATAGTTAACTTTCTTTCGTTATTTTTTTCTTTCCTTTTTAATTTAGTCTAGTGTAATTAGTTAACTTTTCATTATTTTTTTTTGCTATGCTTGGTACTAACTTGTTTTGTAGATTCTTTGGACTTGTTCTTATGGTGATCGCTCCACTTTTGGGTAATATCGTTATTTCCCTCTATTTGACTTGGTTCTTAATTTACATTGAGGACAATGTCAAGTTTTAAGTCAGGGGGTGTGGGAAATTCTATCCATTTCATTATTTAGTCCATTTTTTTGCTCACATGTTAGTTACTTAGTTTGCTTTTCTTAGAAAAATTAAAAATTTCAAAAAGATTTTCTTTCTTTTTTCTCCTTTTTTTTAGGCATTTTACCTTTGTTTTCGATGATAAATTTCAATAATTGCCCGATCCAATAGAGAACCCAATGATGCATGTTCTCGATTTTAGAAGTTATTAGACTTTAGTCTCGATTATTGATATTGTGAATAACTTCATGAATTAAACTTTAATCCCATGAGCACATGCACTTTTATGGTTATATTGATTTGGTTTAAGATTTCTATAACTCGATAATCTTTTATTGCATTGTATATACTTACACCGAGTAGGTTTTGTACCTTTCATCGTTTGTGAGTGTATACACTATTCTTTTATCATTGAAAACATTGAATTCGTTGGTAATCTCACTATTCTTTCATTTGACCGTTCATTAATTGAGTTCATACTTGAAATGTGTTATTTGATCATGATTTTCATATATTGTTTTGATTCGAGAATTGCGTAAACTTTGTGAAATGATCATAGGACCTCTTTGTTATATCACCCATATTAGCCTTGACCTCACCCTTATATGTTTACCCTCGTTAACCCCTTTGAGCCTAAATATAGCCTTTCGTTTCATAACCCAAATCCCATAACCAACTCTAAATTGGAGTTTTAGCTCATACATATACTTTCCATACCTTTGTTTGGAATGTTACTTGGGATTTAATGATGTTGTTATGTGTTGCGATTGTAATTTAGGCATATGAGAGTTTGACAAGTAAAGAAAAGAAAGTAGTGAAAAAAGTGAAGAAAAAAAGAAAGCAAGAAAAAAAGAAAACAAAAGAGAAAATGAGAAAAAGAAGAAAAGAAAAAGAAAGAGAAGTTTGTAAATGTTGTATATAGTTCAATAAGCTTTTATTACTCTCCCCGATGATATATCTAATGCCTTTTTGGAACTTGTTTTCTAATTTTGATATTGTCCGCATTTTTCCATTATCCCGAGTTTTCATCCCTAACACTTTGAATCCGTACATACATTCCCTCATTTCGTACTCTAGCCTAGCCTGCATTATAACCCTATACAATTCCTATGTGATCTTAGGTTGATGTAATTCAAAGGTTTAAATAGTTTTGATAATCTGTGAAAATGCATTTCGCCTCCTCTAATGAGTGGTATCTTTCATTGAGATTACAGTTTTTAATTTCATATATTACGTTCTTCGTTTGGGACATGTGTGCGGCCTAGTTTCCATTTACATTTACTCTTTATGCCCGCATGTTCCATGTGTTACCTCCCTGTTTCGAGTGAATTCGCTTGATGAGCGTAATGCCCGTGAGAATTGAATATATGCTTGCTTTAATTTAGTATCCGATTTATATAAGTTTTTCGCCAAATCACACTTTTCATGTACTCGCTCCCCTCCCACATTTTAAGGTTTCAATTCTATGAGGTGCATTCTATAATGTTAATGATTCGGACTTTTGTGTGAATTCATTCACTTTGCTAATAATGCGTATGAAATCTTTTTCATTGTTGTTGGGCTTTTCGCATGTTGATTGGGCATATTTTGAGGAAACCATATGATGTTTGTGGGTATCATCACTGAAAACCCTCACGAGACGACACTCGTCCACTAGGGCAACCTAGGGGTTTAACAGCTTATTGCATATGCTAAATGCAATCGTGTTCCCTACGAAAGTGGCATTTATATTTCGATGCATATATACATAGGGATGGCAATTTAACCCGAACCGTAGGAGTCCCGCCCCGCCCCGCCCCTAATGGGGCGGGTTTTAAAACCCGATTAATGAATTAGGAGCGGGTATGGGTTTAAGAAAAAAACCCGTTTATTAAATGGGGCGGGTTAGGAGTTAGCTGAAATAAAACCGCCCCGCCCCGCCCCGCCCCGTTTAACTTATGCTTATATAAATATCCTTTATATGTATGTTAATTATAATTAAATTATATATATATATATATACACACACTCACACACTAAAAAAAATCTTTATATGTATGTTAATTTTGTAAAAGATTTAAGTGAAAATATGAATTGACAATTGGGGGATTGTCTCACTTATTGGAATACGAGCCATTGTATACCTCTAAGACTATAATGTAATATTTTTAATTTTACTATTTTTAAAATTAACGCAACCCGTAGGAGCCCCGACCCGCCCCGTTTATTAAATGGGGCGGGTTAGGAGTTAATTTTCAAAAATCCTAACCCGCCCCGCCCCGCCCCGTTTATTAAATGGGGCGGGTTAGGATTTTTGAAAACCCGCCCCAAACCCGCCCCGTTGCCATCCCTATATATACATGTTGTGATTTTCTTATAGTTCTTCTTGCGTTGAATTTCATTACTAGGGACTAGCAATGTGTAAGTTAGGGGGTGTGATTCGTATCGAATATTGCACATATATACCCTCGAAACTTATGCATTTTAGCCCCCTCGGGTACTTTAATGCCTATAATTATGCTCGTTAATCAGACAACCTCCGTTTTATATGATAAAATATTATTTGAGGTGTAATTGAGCTTTTATAGGTGTTAAAGTGCTTAGTATGAAGTTTGGGCACGTTCCGATTAAGTTTCGCCACAATTCGCACGTTCAAAGGCATTCTCGTAATTTTACACTTTGGGATTTTTGCCCGAAATCTTCACGAAAGTTGTAGCCCTCGGGCCAAGCTTCGCGTGACCGCAAATGGTGCGCGAATCGGAGTCCGAAAGAAGAAAACACGGAGATTTAATCGGAAAGAATTATAAAAGATTCATTAACAATTTAAATAATTCCATCCATGTCCCTTTTCTTCTTTAATAACAAATTCATTAATTCCATATATGTCCCCAAAACGAATGAAGATGGCGATTTGGCCCTAGGCTCGGGTTTTGCTCGGGTTTTGGGTTCGTTCGAAATTCGGGACTTTTGCCCGACATTGGAGCTTGATTATTGTCCACACGCGCATACAGGTTGGTTGGCTCAAGTTCACGGGTTCTTGGAATACCCATTTTGGGCATTTCCAAGCTTTGGCCATTAATGGTGGGTTTTGACATTTTCATGGAGGTTGGACATGGGTGGACTCGGTTTTGGCCATTGATGGCTTAGGTGAGTCTTGATTTGAGTTCGCAGGTGGGCGATTTCTATTGCAAATGTGGGTCTTTGATTTTTGACCATGGATGGTGCTGCGTGGCTGGAGCTGCTGTGCGTGGTCGATCGTCCATGCTCCGGCGGTCGACCGCTGATTCGATTTTTGCCTTTGATCCAAGACAGTGTGCTCCTCCCCTATTCACCGGTAGACCGCGTTTTGGTTGTCGGTCGACCGGTCCCCTGTTTTGTGCTTTTATTGCTGTTTCCACTTCTTTTTCTTTTTTTTATTTTCTTTTTCTTTTTTCTTTGTATTCCTTAATTAGGAGACTTATCCTTACTTCTTTTTCTTTCTTTCCTTTTCCCAACTTATTATAAACAGAAAACATATCTCATTTTTAGAAAATATCATGTAATAAATTAGATTTTTAGTTCTCTTCTCTCTTAGGACTTAGGGTTTGGTATATTTGGGGATTTTTTGTTGGAGATAACCCCTCTCCCCATTTTCCACCATTAATATAAGTGTTACTATTCATTATCTCCTTTAAGTTGTACTTGCTTTATTTTCCATGTTTAATTAATTTTCATGCCTAGATAATTTTAGTTGTTAAATTAATTAGTTGTGCTTTAATTAATTAGTTAATTTATTTAATGCTTTTAATCATACGTAGCGTCTAATTTAAATTAGGGTGCGATTAATGGAACTCACGTAGGGTTGATTTGTTGCTTCGCTTTGGTGATGGAGATTTACGTATTTATTTCGAGTGTGTTGTCCTAGTTTTTACGCCAAGGAAATTTAACGGTGTATATCATGTATGCGCCCTGTTTACGACCTTGCGTGCGTAATTTTCGGGGTACTTGTTGACGCCAAAATCTTATTAGTCTTTTATGCGAATTTAGGGGTGTGATAACTCTTAATTTAATTAATTGACGAAATGAGCGCAATCCTAATAATTCGTAGTCCCATGTAACGATTTATATGCGTTAACTCGATTTGAGGGATATTAGTCTCATCCTATAGTTTTTATTCTCTATGTTAATCGTAGTTTAAATACACTCATGCCTAGTTTATCTTTTATTTCTTTTTAGTTAGAAAAATATCTTTTACACTTTTATTTAGGAATATTAAACCTGATAAATTCTAACAACTCGTCTCTGTGAATTTTCGTTACCCGACTTACTGCTATACTCACCCGTTGAGTGTAGTCGTAATTTAAGTTTTTGTATAGAGTTGGTGAGCCGAATATAAAACGATCGGCGCGTAGGTGATTCTCGCACCGCGGAAAAACCCAGTCTATCAGTAATCTTCCAGGTGCTAGAGATGGCCCGCACACATGGACTCTCTATCGAGTTAGCACATATCCTCCACTGTCTCCTCTCCAACATTATCATTATCAGAGATTGGCGTAGGTTCACCTCCTTATTAGACTATCTTTTATATTTCAGTAGGGTGCATTGTGTATTATGGATTCAGTTGACTTGTATTATTGGGACAAAACTTTAGCATGTATTATCGTGACTTAGTATTGGCATGTATTTTGGTGTTGGTATTAAGTTGTAGAGATATCTCTCACTCGATCGCAGTTAATGATACCTCTTATGAGTTTTCTATTGGAGGTTTATCACATAGATTTCCTATTGTCACATACTTTATTTGTTTTATATCATACTGAGAATAATATTTAAATTATATTTACAAATTGTACAGTTTAATGTTAGGAATTGATGATCAGATTAAAGTATACAAGTTGTTACAATTTGCCTAATGCATTATGAGCTTCATCAACACGCCTTGGGGTTTTACTTAGTGATCAAGTTTGGAGGTCCGACCAACATAGTTGTGGCCAAGGATAGTGTCGATCGACATTAGGTCTTAAGATCTTTACCCTTGATGAGTAGTCTTAAGTTTGTTTTTCCATCTGAAAACTGAATATGAAGTCTAAATCTGAAATCTGAACGCGAATCTGAAGTCTAAAAGCTGAATCTAAAAATATATTTATTTTTATGTCTGAATGGATTATTTAGACATTCAGATTCAGACTTCAGAGATTGATTTATCTCTTAATCATTCAAAGACAAAAATAGTTGTTAGCCTCTCAATTATTTAAAAAAACAAACACTATTTGATACCTCTTAAGTCTGAATGATTTAGATTCGGACTTAAGAGGTAAAAAGAAACAACACCAGAAAAGGCATTTTATATCTAATAAAATCCGTGCGCATCTTTAAATGAACCTATTTGAGTTTATTTCATAAAAGAATTCAACTAAAACCCCAATGTGTTGGGATTTGTGAAAGTACTTGTTGGAGTTTGTCTCTCTCTCTCTCTTTCTCTCTCTTTCAAGCTAAAGTCAAAACATGCTTGACATCATTATTGTAATGTGACTAAATAGTGGGCTACCAAGATTTGTATCCTTACGTTGTTGACAATATGGGAATAACATTAATTGTGATATATTGTTCAATTAATGTCATGTCTCCCAAGCTAGATTTATATATTCGGGGAGGTGAAATGTTGGGATAGTACATGTGAGGGAAGACATATACAAAGTGTGTTGTATATGCAAAGAGGTTTTATTGGGGGAGGATTCAAAGACTGTATATTTTTACAGTTAGGAGTTAAATTATTAAGTGTGCCTGAGCGTGTGTTCAAACACCAGTTATTTTCATAGTGAAATTAAACTTTTTCCTCATGTGGACGTAACCTATATTGGGTGAAGCACGTTAAATCTCAAGTGTCTCACTTGTGTGCTTGTAATTTATTTCCACACTAATTTCAATCCATATTTATTTCTATTTGGTTGATTGTGGTGTCGTATTTTTTCACAACAATTAGTTGCAGAGCTTTTAGTACATACTATTGGAAATTATTATACTTTGATAATAATTTTAATTGAATGAAAATTGTTATTAAATTAATTTTGTAGACACAATGGTTCATGAAAGGTTGTGTCCATTTATGAATGATTGTGATCATTCGTAAAAAAAACAATTGTCCGTGAAAAATGGTGTATGTTTGAGAGTGGTTGTTACCATTCATAAAGGACATGACTATTCGTGAAAGGGTGTGTATTTTCATGAAAGAATGTGAAGTTTTCTATTAATAGGACACCACTTCTTCATTATACTTATACCAAATAATTTTCTAACCATTCTTTCTCCCTCCTACATTCTGTATTCGTAATTTTTCTCTTGTTCGAAGTAGAATTTTGTGTTCGAAATACAAACATTTATTGAGTTCGTCGAAGCCTTGACGGTTTGAAGTGCTGGTACCGTCAAGGATGAAAAATATGTTCTATCCTAGAAGACGATTGCTTACAACCTTGAGCACTTATTGATGGAGCAAAATCGTCTTAATAACACAACGTGAATTTGTCAGGCTCGAATTCTGTTATCAATTTTCAAATCAATATCGTTACTTTTGTTTAATGGATTACTTGTAAGTTTATTTTCTTACTATTGATAAATATTGTATATTTATTATTTACTTGTTTTATGTTGTTTTAAATTATTAAAAAACGTTTATTTTATTTTCTAAAATAAATATCCGGAATAACAATCTTAAGACGATTTTTTATTCTGTTTCTGGATTTTTTTAAGGAACTGTTTTAATAAATTTACATAACATAATTAGTTTCATTTATTACAATTTTCTGTTTTGCATAAACAGATTCTTTTATATGCTAGTATTTTGTTATATATTTGTTGCATATATAATTTCAATATAAAATAGTATTTGTTACTATTGTAATTGTGAAAAATACATACATTCTGTTTTTATAACAGAAATGGCTACGTCTTTTAGTAACCTTGTTGTCCCAATGGTTCGCACACCATTAGGGGAAAAACCTGAAATATTCAATGGCACGGATTTTAAGCGTTGGCAACAGAAAATGAAATTTTATTTGACAACATTGAATCTGGCTAAATTCCTCAATGAATAATCTACTACTCTTAATGAAATTAAGACGAGTAAGGAGAAAGTTGTTGCGGTTGATGCGTGGAATCTCGTTGATTTTTTGGGTAGAAATTATGTTTTAAATGGACTTGACAATAAACTATATAATGTGTATTGTAATGCTAAATTAGCAAAAGAACTTAAGGAGTCTTTGGACACCAAATATAAAACCGAGGACGTCGGCACGAAGAAATTCATTATTGACCGTTTATTGGATTATAAAATAGTGGATGTTAAAACTGTGATATCCCAAGTTTAAGAACTTCAAGTTATTCTTCTTGATATTCATTCTGAGGGTATGTCTCTTAGGAAATCATTTCAAGTGGAGGCAATTATTGAAAAATTGCCACCTTCTTGGAAAGAATTCAAAAAATTACTTAAAACATAACGAGATGAAACTTGAGGAATTAATTGTCCGTTTGAGAATAGAAGAAGACAATAGAAAATCTGATAAAAGAAGTGGAGGAGATCAATCGTTCGAGTCTAAGGCTAATGTAGTCGAAGGCGGATCAAAAACTGACAAAAAGAGAAAACACAATGGAGAAGGTCAAAGAGACGGATCTAAAAGTTCTACAAAGTTCAAAGGAAAATGTTACAACTGTGGTAAACCCGAATATCGCTCTAAGTACAGCCGAAAGTCGAAGAACGCCAAGAAATAAAATCCTCAAGCAAATATGACAAAAGTAGATGAGATCTCAGTGGATGTCAATGATATCAACCTCTCTGTTGTGGTTTTCGAATGCAACTTAGTTAGAAATAATAAACATTGGTGGATTAACACTCGTGCTACACGCCACATATGTACCAACAAATGGATGTTCTCTACTTACAACTTAGTTGAAAATGATGAACAACTGTACATGAAAAACGCTTTAACTTTGAAAGTTGAAGGACGTGGAAAAGTAGTGCTGAAGATGACAAGTGATAAAGAACTCACTCTTAAAGATATGCTTCATGTGCCTGATATTTACAAGAATTTAATTTACGAATCTCTGCTAAGCAAAAATGGTTCTAATATAATATTTATTTCCAACAAATTTTTCCTTACTAGAAATGACATGTATGTAGGCAAGGGCTATCTCAATGATGGGCTCTTCAAAATGAATTTAATGACTGGGATACCAAATAATAATGAGAAATTTGTTTATTCTAGAAATCAGTTTATTCTCACTCGTTTTGATCGTACTAATAACCAAACCTTTATCATCAATTTCAGTATCTATGGTCCAAGCTCAGTGTGTCTTCACTACCCACACTTCGCTTGAGGGGGAATGTTAGAAATACGATATCTAACAACTAAGATATATACTCATATCTATTGAAAGCTACACACGGTCAACACAAGAACTATTCAAAGGTGGAGCCATTCAAAGATTGCGGCATCTTAGGAGTTTAGTTAATAACAGCTAGTTTAGTAACAGCTACTTCTCCTTTTATTTCTCATGAACGTTTGTTAGTTCCCTTTGATTTCTCATGCACATTTTTCATTTTTAAGTCGTATAAATACCGGCATCATTATTAAATAAAGCAAGCAATAGTTACAGTCTTAAAAAAAAATCAGTTTCTTCTTACTTGGTTGAGTCCTTTAATATTTGGCATGAAAGATTAGGACATGTTAATTATGATAGATTCCGTAGATTAATTTCTTTAAATTTGTTTCCTAAATGTGAATGGGATCCTAATCATAAATGTGAAGTATGTGTAGAATAAAAAATGGCAAGAACACCCTTTCATTCGATCGAAAGAAGTACCGAACCTTTTGATATAATTCACTCCAATATATATGATTTGAAATGTGTAAAAACTAGAGGTGGTAAAAATTATTTCACTACTTTCATTGATGATTGCACTCGATATGGTTATGTATATTTTCTTCGAAGCAAAGATGAGGCAATTGAAGTGTTTAAACTCTATAAGACTGAAGTTGAGAATCAACTTAGCAAAAAGATTAAGGCAATAAGAAGCGATAGAGGTGGTGAATATGAATCCCCTTTTGAACAATTTTGTTTGGAACATGGAATCATTCATGAAACTACCGCTCCTTATTCATATCAATCTAATGGCATTTTTGAACACAAAAATCGGACATTAAAAGAAATGATGAAGGCTATGTTGATAAGTTTTGGGCTACCACAAAACATGTGGGCATAAGCGTTGCTCTTCACCAACTATATTCTCAACAAAATTCCTCATAAGAAAATTAGATATTTAGTTGATGGTCCTATTTTTTTCTAATTTGTTGATTTTTAGCCCTGTGTCATTTTACCTTTTGTTTTAAGTCCCAAAATAGTTACTATGTCTTTTCATTATTGGTAAAATGTTATTGTAATTAGTAAAATGACATTGAAAATTTTGAAAAGTAGGACCTCCAACTAATTATAAAAAGACATAGGAGTGGATCCAAAAAAGTCTAAAGACTTAGGATTTGAAACTAAAGGTCCCTAAGAAAATCCACAATATACCTTATGAACTATGGAAAGGTTATCGACCTAACTATAAATACTTAAAAGTGTGTGGGTGTTTGGAAAAGGTAGCGATACCTAAACCTAAAAAGGTTAAGATAGGACCAAAGAACATTGATTACATATTCATTAGTTATGCCAACAATAATAGTGCATATCGATTTCTTGTTCATAAATCTGATATTCCCTACGTGTATGTTTAATACGATTATTGAATCTAGGGATGCTACATTTATAAAAATATTTTTCCTTGTAACATGCAAAGTGAATCAAATTCACATAAAAGAATTCATGATGCTATAACTAGAAATCAAGAGATTATAGATAATAATGTTATAAATGAGAATAAACCTAGGCATAGTAAAAGGTCAATGACATCAACATCATTTGGTCTAAATTTTCTAACATATTTATTAAAAATTGATCCACAGACGTTTAAGGAAGCAATTTCCTCTCCTGAGGCTTCTTATTAGAAATAATTTGTTCATAATGAAATTGAATCCATACTAGAAAACCACAAATGGGAACTAGTAGATCTTCCACCCGATAATAAACCATTAGGCTATAAATGGATCTTTAAACGGAAGATAAAAACAGATGGTTAAAATGAAAAATATAAAGCGAGGCTTGTAGCAAAGGGTTACAAGCAAAGAGAAGGACTGGATTACTTCGATACTTATTCACCACAAGAATTACATCCATACGAATGTTAATAATAATAGCAGCGTTAAATGGAATCGAAATACATCAAATGGATCAAAAAACATCATTCTTAAATGGTGAATTAGACGAGTAGATATATATGTAACAACCCGAAGGGTTTATTACTTCTGGACAAGAGAAAAAGGTTTGTCGATTGGTCAAATCTCATTATGAGTTAAAGCAAGCTCCCAAGTAATGGCATGCTAAGTTTGATAATGTCACGATGTCAAAGTGATTCATAATCAACGAGTGTGACAAATGTGTAAACGTTAAGAGCACTCAAAATGGGTACATTATAGTGTGTCAATATATTGGTGATATGCTTATAATTGGTAACAATGATAGCATAATCAAAGCTACCAAAAGAATGTTAACTAATAAGTTCGACGTGAAGGAAATGGGTGTTGCTGGTGTTATATTAGGAATTAAAATTTCTAAAACATCCATAGGTTTAATATTATCTTAAACACATTACATTGAGAAAATACTTGATAAATTCAAGAAGTGTAATATTATACCAACTAAAACACTGGTTGATGTTAACATTCATCTCACCACAAACAATGGTGAAAGCATATTACAACTAAAGTATTCTCGTATAATAGGAAGTCTCATGTATATCATGAACTGCACCGAACCGGATATAGCCCACTTTGTAAGTAGACTAAGTCGTTATACGAGTAATCTAAGTAGTGATCATTGGAAAATCATTGTTAGGGTTTTAGGGTATTTAAAACATACCAAAAGCTTCGGACTGCACTACACCAAATATCCATCTGTACTTTAAAGGTACACTAATGCTAATTGGATATTTGATTCGAAGGACTTTAAGTCCACTAGTTGATATGCCTTTACTCTTAGTGGTGCAACCATGTCTTGAAAATCCTCAAAACAAACATGTATTGCCATAAATACTATGGAATCTGAATTTATTAGTTTGGATAAAGATGGAGATTAAGTCGAATGGCTAAGAAACTTCTTAAAGAATATTCCAAACAAGGTTAAACATGTGCCTGCTATATGTATACACTGTGATAGCCAATCAACAATTGGATGGGCACATAACACCATGTATAACAGTAAATCTAGACATATTTGTCGTAGATACAATACTGTTAGGTAAATACTCTCTAATGGAATTATCTCCACTGACTATGTTAACTCATGAGATAACATTGTGGATCTGCTTACTAAAGGCTTAACTAGAGAGCTAGTAGAAAGACCATCGAAGGGAATAGGCTTAAATCCAATGAACTAACCAAGAGTTGCCATGGTGGCAACCCAACCTAGTTGACTAGAGATCACAAGATATAAGTTCAAAGGGACAATCGAACTGTGTATGACTCATTGGGCACTATATATATATATATATATATATAATCCATTCCTATGATGAGACAGTGCACAGTTTCCGTGAAATTTAGGATAAGTTATGCTTTTAATGACTTTTATATCTTGATATGTTCAAATGAGGTATTGCAGGATAGTCTTCATAGAAGTCACCTATGTGAGTGAGAAGGGGTTGCTTCTATGAGAATTTAAGAAGGAAAACTTCTCAAAAACACTCATGAACCAGGTGGTGTTCAAGGACAAAACGAACACAAATATGAGAACCAATAGTGTTTGAAGATAACTGTGTGACTTCTGTCGTCTTGATTTACAAAAATGGTTAACTATTCAAGGCATCTTGCCCACTGATTAGCCAAGTAAATCCGATAGATACTCATTAGGGAAAGTTAAAAGTATCTGGATACTTATCCTAATACATTGTTTTTCTAATGTGATCGAACATGAATATGTTTCTTCTGTTGAATGGTATACAAAGCTAATTTTTTTATTAATGTGGGTGAATATTGGAAATTATTATATTTTAATAATAATTTTAATTGAATGAAAATTATTATTAAATTAATTTTGTAGACACAATGGTTCGTGAAAGGTTGTGTTCATCCGTGAATGATTGTGATCATTTGGAAAGGACACAACTGTTCATGAAAATGGTGTCTGTTCGTAAGTGGTTGTGACCATTCGTAAAGGAAATGACTATTCATGAAAGGGTATGTCTTTTATGAAAGGGTGTTTAATTTTCTATAAACAGGACACCACTCCTTCATTCTACTTATACCAAATAATTTCCTAACCATTCTTTCTCTCTCTTACATTCTGTATTCATAATTCTGCTCCTGTTCGAAGTAGAATTTTGTGTTTGAAGTACAAACATTTGTTGAGTCCACCGAAGCCTTGACACTTTGAAGTGTTGCTACCGTCAAGGAAGAAAAATCCGTTCTATCCTAGGAGACGATTGCTTACAACCTTGAGTACCTATTGAGGGAGCAAAATCGTCTTAAGGACACAACGTGAATTTGTTGGGCTCGAATTCTGTTATCAATTTTCAAGTCAGAATCGTTACTTTTGTTGAAAGGATTACTTCTAAGTTTCTTTCCTTACTATTAATAAATATTGTATATTTATTACTTACTTGTTTTATTATATTTTAAATTATTAAAAATAGTATATTTTATTTTTTAAAATAAATATCCGGAATAACACATACTAGGTGTTTGACAAAAGTCGGTATTTAGACTTTGTTGCTAATGAACTAGTGTTTGGAAATCTCGGGTCATTTACTTTCAACTATGGCCAGAATTATTGCGATTTATACAAGGTGGAACCATTCGATACAAAAGGTAGCTTTACCTTATGGCAAAATATGGTGAAGGATGTCCTTGTTCAAGGAGTCCTAGCATGGGCATTGAAAGGAAAGGGTGGAAAGCCGAAAAAAAAATGATAGACGGTGATTGGGAGGATGTTGAGTCAAGTTTATTGAGCACGAAATGACTCAATATTGGTGACAATATTATCAACAACGTCTTTACTTACATGTCCTTGCATGAAGCCTCCCATTGCAGGTATCCAAAAATCTCCCCGATGCCTCCAAAGATAACAAACCAACATTTCATCAAAAACTTACTCAAAATTTCCCGTCAGATCCTCTAGTTTCAAAGTCTTTTGCCTATGTGGTGGGGAGACATCATGAAAACCATACCATTCCCCTCAAAGAGATACAATCATTTAAATGAAAACACGCATTTTTCTTATCAGAAGATGACATCACCAAGATTTTAGAAGCATTCAAGTTTACTCTAATGGATAAATTCTCATATGACAGACCTTCATCGTTGGAGATAAGGAAGGTATTTCATTATTTTGGGCTCAAAGCTTCGATCAATATAGGGATCATAGATAATAAGCATATTCTAATAAGACTCTTTTATGTGGAATATCTTCATAGACTGTGGTTAAGAGAAACATAGTTTATCAATAGATTTCCCATGAGAGTTTTTAAATGGACGTATGACTTCCATCCAAGTGTTAAATCATCCATTAATCCGGTACGGATTTCATTGCCATTACTTCCTATCCATATTTACAAAAAAGCTAACATATTTTCAATAGCAAGTGTCGTTGGCCCTCCTCTCAAACTAGATAAGGTAAAGGCCTCGTTAATAAGATCCAGTCCTTCAAGGGTCTACGTGGATATGTATTTAAATAAGGGTTTGACTTCTAGGGTTTGGATTGGTTATGGGAACGATGATAAAGGTTTTTGGCATGCAATAAAGTATAACAGGATTTTCTTTTATTGCGAGGTGTGTCAAAGGTAACGCCACGAGTCTAAAAAATACTTATTGATTGAAGATAAGAAAAAGGTTAACAAAGGAGAAGCCATCAATGAATATCTTATAAAGAAACTAAAGGGTCAAAAGGAGATGAAGGTGAAATACAGAAAAGATGAAAAAGATAAAGATTGGGTGCAAAGAGCTTTTATGAAAGGAGGAAACATGAAAATTAACCTCAAAAGCATGTTGTTCAACCAAAAGAACTCCAAGAATATAGAATGTTAATCTAAGAAAAGAGGGAAGTGGGTGGGCACAAAGATGAACACCGAAGCCCTCCAACAAAAGGTGCAAGATGTAGGGGAAAATAAGGGGACAAAATGCAAGTACAATCAAGCTAGGGTTTATAGCTATAAAGAAGGTTTACAAAGAGTCATAAGAAAATATTGAGAATGAAAACTAATAGGAGCAAGAAGATGGAACAAAAATAGAAGAAGGAGAAATAGAGAAGCTTTGGAAGAGTTTCAAGAGGTGGAGAGTAGATTATAGCTCTCACCAAGTCATATTTCATCCCCTCATCCACACATGGAGGAGGACTTTACAGAATTCCAACACAAGAAGAAAAAAATAATGATACAAAGTGGAGAAAAGAGAGTGCTTAGACCCAACACAAAAGCTTCAGACCAATAAATTTCCAAATGATTAAGTGGCTATTGTGGAATGTTAGAGGGGTGTCAAAAAAAGAGAAGTCAGTATATTAAAGAAGGTGAGGAAAATTCATAATTTGTCCATGCTAGTTATCATAGAGCCTAAAATTGCCAAAGAGAAGGTTGGGGAGTTTATGAGGAAGATAAGTTTTGAGTCTCAAGAAGAAAATGATTCAAACTCAATTTGGATCTTTATGTCTCATGGTCTCAAATACACTATGTCCTCTCAAATGGCACAATGTATTACATTCAAATGGAGAATCCTCACCTATCAAGTTCAACTCTAGTTTCAATAGTTTATGCAAAATGTACAAAGAGATATTTGCATCCTTTGTGGGAGTATCTTCAATCAGTACCGGTTTTAACTCCTTAGATGGTAGGGGTATTTCAATATAGTTCTCTCTTCTAGTGAAAAGTCAGGGGAAATCCTATTAATTTAAATGCAGTTAATGAATTTCAAGAATTAATTTCCAATTAAGGCTTATTGGACATTAGGTATTATAGTTCTAGATTCACATGGTTCAATAAAAGAGAGGGTCAAAGTAGAATTTGTCTAAGTTTAGATAGGGTACTGGTGAATCCTCAATGGCAATCTATGTTTTCAGTTGATATGGGAAATTATAGGAAAAATATTTACAAATAAGTGGGTGCCTTCTTTTTAGGTTATGAGATTCCTAAGTGTATTTCTTCTACTCTTATATCCATAATCCCCAAACAAATAATGTTACTTTTTTTCCTGATCAATGACCTATAAGCCTCTGCAATTTTTCAAATAAAATTATATCCAAAGTCTTAGCTGATAGATTGGCCACAATCCTTCCTAAAATAATTTTTAAAAATCAAAGTGGTTTTGTTCAAGGTAGGTGCATTACAAATAATGTCCTTATGGCTCAAATAGATGATAAAGGCTTTTAATCATAAGAACTTAGGTGGAAATGTGGCTTTGAAATTAAATATGGCAAAGGCTTATGATAAGGTTTTTTAGCTACTTTTTGTTAAGGTGATGAGGAAGATGGGAGTCAATGAGACTTGGATTAATTTGATATGTAGGAATTTATCTAACTATTGGTTTTCTATAATTATTAATGGTGATCTTGTGGAATTCTTCAAATTTAATAGAGGCTTAAGGCAAGGGGATCCCCTATCCGCAACTCTTTTTGTGTTAACTACTGGATGGTTGAGTAGGAAGCTAAACTCTCTTATTAGAGATGCAAATTATGTTGGACTTAAAGTATAGGTTGCCCCTACATCACACATCTTGCCTTTGCTGATGATATACTAGTGTTTGGTTTAGGAGGGAAAGGAAATATAAAATGGGTGTTGGTTGCTTTGGTAGAGTATGAATGTAATCTCTCTAGAAGATCAATAGAGAGAAAAATTTAATGCTAGCCTCTAACAAATTAACATTAGAGAAGATAAGGTGGATTTCAGAATTCACAAAAATTCCCATAAAGCAGTCCCCTATCAATTACATCAAGTACATTAGATGTCCAACTTTCACAGGGAGAAGGAAATGCAATCATTATGAGGACATAATCAAGAGTGTTAGGTCCAAGTTGAAATGTTGGTCCAATAAAATTATGTCAAGCGGTGATATATTGACACTTATAAAGTGTGTCCTTCAATATATTCCCCTTTATTTGCTATTTTCTAGCTATTATTAAACCTCCTAAAAAGGTCCAACAAACTAAAAAAAAAATTGTAAACTTCTTTTGAGGATCTATAAATGGCATTCCCATATTGCATTGGGATAAATGGGAGGTTCCTTGCAAACCTTATGAGGAAAGAGGTACGGGGTTAAGAAGTATGTTATATTGGACAAAAGTTTTTAGTCTGAAACTTTGGTGCAAATTTATAACTCAAGACCCTTTGTGGTTAAAGTTCATGAAGGCTAAATATTACAGGAAATCTCACCCTTGCAAGGTTAATAGTATGAGTGGGTCTTAAACATGGAGGAAAATGATAGAAGTTAGAGACAAATCTGAGAAGATTATCCAATGGATTCCAAGTAAAGGGGATATTAAAGTGTCTTGGGATAATTGGTCAGGTAAGGGAACTTTGTGAGATCAAATCCAGTTCAATACTAGTTGGTTTATAAAATACTTCAAAACAAAAGAGGGCTAGTGGAATTGTAATAATATTGATTTTAAGATTCCTCATTAACTAAGACTTTGTTTTAAGGAGACTCGGATCCAAAGTGTTGAGCATAAAGACATAGTGGTGTGTGCTACTAACAGTAATGGAAAATTCCTTCTATCTTCATCTTGGGCTTATGTTAGACAACATCATGGATACTCTTATTCTAATAAATTGATCTAGAGTAGTGGTGTTCCATTAAAGATCTCCATTTTTATGTGGAGGCTTAACAAAAACATAATTCCAGTTGACTTAGCTATTCAGAGGAAAGGAGTGAGGAGGCCATCCACGTGTAACTGTTGATCAAAGCCAAAGTGTGAATAAGTGGATCATCTTCTCTCTGAATGGGAGGTTGCTACTAGACTGTGGAGGTATTTCAATGGAATTTTAGGGTTAAACTTAACTCCTACTTCTATTAGAGCAAGGTTAATTAAGAGATGGTCAGAGGGATATAATTCAGTTCGGGGGATATTGACATATAAAATTCCTCTTTTTGTTTGTTGGTGCTTGTGGAATTCTAGGAACAAAGTGAGATATGAAGGCAAAAGTCACTTCCATCTCAAAATTATTGAGGATATGTGTGATATGGTTAAGCTTAGGAGTTATGCTATGGCTAAAATTCCAAATGGTATGTTTATCAAAGGTCGTATGCATTTCCTATCAAGTGTAGAAATCTAAAGAAGCCAGTCCGAGTGATTGGAAACCCCCTCCTAATGGTTGTTTGAAGCTTATTGTAGATGGTTATGCTTAACGAAATCCAGGAGAAAGAGGAGGTGGGGGTATTCTTAGGAATCAAAAGTCAGAGATGATTATGGCATTCTATTTATATTTCCAAAAGGCATCAAACTTCACGGCAAAAGCTAAATCTATTTGGGAAGGATTAAAGTTGTGTGAAGATTTGAAAGACTATCGTATCATATTGGAATCAAAATCTAAAATCATGGTGGATATTATAAATGGCAAACATAATCCTCCTTGGTCCATTCTAATGATTGTCAACAACATTTAGAAGCTAAGTAATAAGATGACAATAACTTTTATGCATGTGCTTAGAGAAGGTAACAATTCAACAGATTTCTTAGCAAATTTGGGATGCAAGATCAAGTTTATTTTCAACTCTCGTCTCATTTTTTATTTTCCTAAACATCTTAAAGGCTTGATGGTCATGGACAAGTGGGGTTTTCCTAGTTTTACGCATTTATAGCTTGTTGTTTTTCTTTTTAAGCTCTCATTGACTTTGCAATTTATATTTGGATTATTTGTGCAAGTCTTTTTAATTCCCTCATGAGCCACCTGAGGGGGGTAATTCCCCCTATCCTATGAATAATCAAGACCCTATTCAAAAAAATGTCATTGATGAGGATACACCGCAAAAATTGTGAGAAAAGTTAGAGAAACTTTATCTAGTTAAGAGTCTCGCAGCAAAGCTCAATCTCAGCGGGAGTTTTACAAGTTTGAAGATAGATGAGGACAGGAACCTCATAAATCACATTAGTATTTTTCATGGGCTTGTCGATCAATTAAAAAAGGTTGATGTAAAGATTGAGGAAGTAAACCATCACATTAGTATTTTTCATGGGCTTGTCGATCAATTAAAAAAGGTTGATGTAAAGATTGAGGAAGTAGACCAAGCCTTGTTGCTTCTTACCTCTCTTTCGGATTCATACGAAAACTTAGTCACCACTATTTTGTATGGAAAATATACGGTGAAAATGGATGAGGTGGAGTCGACTCTATTGTCCCGTGCAAAGAGAAAATCTTCAGGGGAGGAGAGTTCGAGATCAATTATATTTGTTTAGGGTCATAATCGAATAAGAAAAAACAATTGAGGATCTGGTGGAAGTAGTAGGTCCAGATCAAGGGGTGGTGAAAAAAAGATGACAATGTTATAAGTGCAAGGAGTTGGGTCAAGTAAAACGTGATTATCCTTTGAAAAATAATGACTCTGATAGTGCATCGATAACATATGCGGGAGAAAAAGACTTTTGGGGATGCTCTGACCGTCTCCAAAGAAAATTTTCTACCTCAAGATGAATGAATATTGGATTCGGAATGTTCGAATCATATTTGCTCCAAGAAAGAATATTTTGAAACGTTTCATGAAAATGAGAAGGGTTTTGTCTTTGCCTAGCTAACGATGATAAATGTATCGTTGAGGGTGTGGGAACAGTAAAACTCAAAATGTTCGATGGGGCGGAGTGCACTTTGGGTGTTGTGACATATGTCTCGAAGTTGTGAAAAAATCTAATTTCCATTAGCCAATTAGATTCCAAGGGGTGTCGAATTTTGGTTGCCAGTGGAATTTTGAAAGTCACACGAGGTTGTATGGTTCCAGCAAAGGGAGATGAGAGTAAAGGGTTGTATCATCTGAGGAAGCGGTGTGCACAAGGAGTCAAGTGCCCAAGTCATGTCTCATTTGTTGATAAAATGAAAACATCAGTTGTAAGTTTCCTAACATTAGACGGTGATGGGAGGAAAAATTCTACTAGGGAAAGGGATGACCCGGGATCCCCTTCTAGAGTCAATGAATAATATTTTGACACGGGATAGTTTCACACATGTATTGGCCGTTGATGAATCAAGGAGACTTAGTATTGTATTTCGATTCAGAATGTGTGTAGCTAATACAAGAAAGGTCAATGAAAAATATTTGTGGGCATAGCAAACGGAAGTCTTATTAATAAAGACTTAGTCTTGCTATTGAAGACTTCACAAATTTCACTACTTTTGAAGTTGGGTTAGTATGTGAGCCCGATGGAATTGTTCCGTCAACAAATATTTGATATAATTGTCTTGTCATTGGCATATCATGGATCGCCAAGGTGGAGATTGTGGGGGTTTGTGCTTCATAATTCAAATCGAAGTCAAAACAAGTGTGGACGTCATTATTGTAATGTAGCTAAATAGTGGGCTACCAAGGTTTGTCTCCTTAGGTTGTTGGCTAGGGAAAGAAAATATGAGGATAAAATTAATTGTGATGTGTTGTTTAATTAATGCCATGTTTCTCAAGTTAGCTTTATATATTCGGGGAAGTGAATGGTTGGGATAGTAAATGTGAGGGAAGACATACAAATTGTGTTGTATATGCATAGAGGTTTTATTTTGGAGTGTATATCTCTATAGTGAGGGGTTAACTTTTTTAGAACGTGTGAGCGTGTGTTTAAACACAAGTTATTCTCATAGTGAAAGACTATATTAAGTGAACCACACTAAATCTAGTGTATCTCACTTGCGTGCTGGCAATTTATTTCCACACTAATTTTCATCCTCATTTATTTCTATTTGGTTGATCGTAGTGCCGTATTTGTACACAACAGTACTTATCTTAGCCCAATATGTGCGAACGAAATGTATAAAAAAAAGTGGTAAAAGAACAACTCGTAAACAATTGTACATTCATTACTTTGACAATTTCAAGCCAAAACAGATTAAATTGTAACTAATTTAAAGGTAAAGGGCATAAAAAGCTGAACTGAATAGATTTTGCGAAAACCCAACTGAAATGTCCAAAGCAAAAGAATCCTGAGTTGTGCCTTTTGTGCAAAAATCCCGTGTCACTAAAGAAACATTCCGAAAAATAAATAAATCCCAAAATGGGGTCTTTGAAACAAAACATACTTGGAGGATAATTTTACATTAGAGTGAAATGCGTTTAGGAGCTGGCGTATATTTAATTAGATTAAAAAAACGAGCTCTGTAACTTGAATTGAATTCTGAAACACACATTCAGGGAAAGCAATGACCTTGATGATTGTCTTGTTAAAACTTGGCACTAAATTTTGTAGAGATTTTAAATTTCTTGATTGTAAAAGTTTTTCTAAAGAGATTACAGGGATTTTTCCTCCAAGAAGGTTTCATGCTGCCAAAAGCATCCTAGCTTTTTTTGTTTTGTTTTGTTTTGTTTTGTTTTTAGTTGTGGTGGGTGGGGGGGGGCCTCCTCAATTGATTATGTCTAGTTAGGATCTCATTTTGCTATCTGAATTACAGCAAATCAACAGGACATTGGTCTCGAAGAAGGTTTCATGCTTCCAAAAACAACTTAAACATTTTTTGGGGGAACCTCGTCAATTGATTATGTACATATAAAACCTCATTTTGGCATCTGAATTACAGAAAATTAGCATTCCATTAGTCTCCATATATAATAATTTTCTTCCTTTATTTTATTTAAAGGGGAAAATAAATAACCTTAACAAGCACTAACACTACGAACCAAGATCTGGTCAGTCCCCTTAGTTGGCCTAATTCTCAGTTTTACTCAGAGACCCTGATAATCCATAGAGTTGGTCATGCTTCCACTCAACCACAAGTCTCCTACTAAATCAAAAGCGCATCAACATTGCGTTTCCCCTCCGGGCCTTTTGTATACCATGATGAAACATAGTCCCCATATACAACTTGATTGTATCGGGGAGGATCAAAAGCTGGGAATATTGTCTTTGTCTTTGCAGGATCGTGAAATGTGGCAACAGAAAGCCGGGCCCTGTTGGCATTGGTTATGGCGCGATGTTCAGCACTTCTGTACTTTCCATTCGTTATAATCTGCAGGGTAAAGACACCATGTCAAGACACTACATACTCATTTTGGCTTAAAGAAAATTATTTTGAGTTAACTTTTCGTGACGATATTCTTTTTGGCCCCAGAAATAGATATCAAAATATAATTTAATAAATTGAAATACCACGGGAGTTGGGAGATTTTTTGTTTGGTGGTGTGTTTTTTTCTACCAGAACCTTTATTAAAGGATGAACTTTATTCATTCGAGCATGAATGCAATCACGACTTCAAAGTTCAAACTCAGGTAAGATAGAACAGCTGCAGAACAAGTAATATACTAAAATAAATCAGGGATTGCGCTGAGATTTTGGAGGCCCACGGCGAGCTTCTCAAATGGGGCTTTCATATTAGATTATATTAAAAATTGCTAAAAATCTAACATGACACATTTGGAGAAAGCAATATATAATCAAGCTTTTCTGTTAAATTTAAACACATTTTTACGTCAGGTTTTGAAAAAGATGGCATAATTACTCGTTCTCAGTTGTTTTTCTCAAAATTCAAGTACTTCTCACTCTCTTCTTTTCCCTTTTCTGTCCCTAAAGAAAACTTGTCCCCAGTTATGTATCCCATCTTCCTTCTCTAATTAAATATTTGCTCTAGTTAAGAATTATTCCCATTCAACCTCTTTCCCCATATACCTGGGAATAAAAGACCCTCCCTCTGTCCTCTATTTTAGACATAAATCTTCTCTATCTTCACCGTCTCTCTCCTTTCTCTGTATTCTGACTTATGCATGATTGAAGGTGTTATGATTAAAGAAATTTTGCAATGTTGGCAACTGGTGGGATGTGAGAGAGAGAGAGAGAGAGAGAGAGAGAGAGACGTGAGGTGAGGTGAGGTGAGGCGATAACGAGACATGATAGAGACGTGTGCGAGAGAGATTATAGTTATTACCCACTTTGGCTATTTTTAATGTGTAATTCTCGGTTTTGTGGCTAGATGCACAGTCTGGATTATAAAAAGTGCGGACCAGTCTGCACCGGAGCATTATTGTACATATATATATCGACATAAAATGCAACGATCAATTATAAGTGCTTAGAGACGTAAACTGATCCAGTAAAAAGACAACTCTTAAGGCACACCTTCTAGACAGATCTATCAGCACCAAAATGCGTGTGCGTATGCCTTCCCCATGCTTAAATAATGGCATAAACTTAGCACGAGCTATTTTAATTTAACTCCTTCCTTTGAATTTCTATATAGAGAATATAATTGAAGGAATTCATGAAGAATGCAATTACGATTCAAAAAAAGTATGAAGTTGTTCTAGCCACCAGCAGTCAATTAAATCTTAAGCCACTGATGAAAATATAAAGAAATATACGTGGATAGCTATCAAGATAAAACAAAAGTCAACAAAAAGACATACCTCAGTTTGGTCAGCCAAAAGGACAAAGATCGCATTAGATAAAGGGTGCACAGTTACCCATTCACCGTTCTTTAAAACCTGTAGACCTCCAACATCGTCTTGGATGAGAAGGGTAATGGCACCCATATCAGAATGGGTTTGCAGACCAAGAGTGAGGTCCGGCTGTGGGCAAGGTGGGTAATAACTGACAGTGATGTTCTGGTAGAATTCCCCAACGGCCTCTTCAATGCGGCAAGTTGGCAAACCCAGGCTCTCTGAGATCAAGCCCAAAAGCTTCTGTGCGAGCCCCTTCATGTGATCGCTATACTCTGCTACAACTTCTCTGTTTGAAAATTTTGATGTTAGTTGCGTCACACATTTTATTTGTTATATGCAGGCAAAATACTGTTGTGATGGAAGGGAAGCCACCCAAAAAATTAAGAAATAAGATTATTTGATTGGTTGCCCAGTAAACTTAGGCAAGAAATGAAAATATCTTGACTTGTTTCGTTCTTCTTTCTTTTCTTTTCCTTTTTTTTTAACTCTTGGTTGCATATTCTTGTCGTTTTTTGTTTCCTCTTTTTCTTTCTTATTTATATCTTTACTGATGGGGCCAGAACCTTATTTTGGAGTCTGTTGGAGTCAACTTTATTTTTAGATTTGGTTTCTTGGTAAAAAAAAGGCTTACAAGTTGGCTACGGTCACAAGTTGAAGCACAAATTGAGAGTTGAATCTTTGGTATTTTTTATGTGACTTAAAATTACCAGAGAGAATGTTGAGTGATATTGTTTAATATCCATTCTCGAGAGATATTTAAGATTAGTGAGAGGTTTCTCTGTACAAGAACATCAGTTCTAACGGGTGGCTGTACTTGGGATGGGGGTACACCAACTTCTTGCACTTGTAATATTTTTCACATAATGGAATCAAGCTTTCTCCGTAGCGTAGGCAAGTCCAAATCAACCCCTCTTGCGCCTAATGCCTTGCAGCCCCTCAGATCTCCTGTCCAAAGGTCCAGCAAACCTTGACTAAAAAAAATAGAGAACTTATCAAAAGCCCCCGGGATGCGGGTGTATTTATGTGCGGCCCTTAGTGATAGTGTGCGGCTATATTAACATGTATTGTGGTCTAACATGACAAAAATATATTAAATATAACATAGATATTTATAATATACTCAACTCAACAAAGTCTTTTTCCCAATTATTTGGGATAGGTTACATGAATCCTTATTTTCCATTCCATTTTGTTCATTGCAATATCTTAGGTTAAACCACATGATATCATGTCCTTTTTTACAATATCCCACCAAATCAATTTAGGCTTACCTCTACCCCTTGCGTTACCATCAATACTAACTAAATCACTCTTCCGTACGGGGGCATCCATTGGTCTACGCTTGACGTGTCCAAACCATCTAAGTCGATTTGCTCTCAATTTATCTTCTATAAGAGTTACTTTTATCATTCCACGAATTTGTTCATTTCTAATTTTATCCTTTCGAGTTTTACCACAAATCCATCTTAGCATTCACATCTCCGTCACGCTCATTTTCTGCACATTTTGTTTTTGGTTGCCCAACACTCTGTCCCATATAGCATGACGGGTCTAATGGCCATCCTATAAAAATTTCCTTTTTACTTCAAAGTATATGCCTATCAAACAATACGCCAGTAACACTTCTCCACTTAACCCACCGTGCCTTAATCGTACGAGTAACATCATCATTAATATTTTCATCTTTTTTATAATCGAGTCTAAATAAAGAAAATGATCATTTCTAGGTATCTCTTAATTTCACCACATCCCCGTTTGTCCTCATATTAGTACTAAAATTGTACTCCACATATTCTATTTTAGTCCTGCTTATTTTAAATCTTCTTGTTTCTAAAGTTTCTCTCCACAATTCCAATATAACATTAATCCCCATTTTAATCTCATCCAGCAAAACAACATCATCTGCAAATAGCACACACCACGACACCTCATCTTTTATTTGTCCAGTCAACTCATCCATAACAAGAGCAAAGAGCTAAGGACTTAGTGCTGACCCTTGGTGCAGACCTAGAGTAATTGGGAATTCATTACTTTCTACAGCTGATGTTCTTACTATAGTCATGGCTCCATCATACATGTCCTTGATTACATCAATATATCTACGAGTCACTCATTTTTATGTAGAACCCGCCATAGTATATATCTTGGTATCCTATCATATGCCTTCTCCAAATCTATAAAAACCATATGACGGTCCTTTTTCCCTCTATGCCTCTCCATTAATCTCCTCAATAAATAAATTGCTTCCATTGTTGACCTCACCCAAATTGATTCTCAGATATTGTTGTTTTCAACCTCAATCTAAATTCAATCCCTCTCTCATACAATTTCATTGTATGACCCATTAACTTAATACCACAATAATTTGAACAACATTGTATGTCACCTTTATTTTTAGGGACTGTTGGGGTTTAGTCCCAGTTGTTAAGAATCATTAGTCGCCGATCTCAAGCATATTATTTTTTGTTGCTAGTCCTATTCATACAAATACAACCAATCACAAGCAAGAGTAACTCCCACCCACGTTCAAAATCATAAGATGACTAACTACTGTAACTTTCAATTATGGGACTGATGCCATAACAAAAAAAAACTATGGAATCGATTCCCATTTTATCTATCTCACGCAGGACTTCAGCCATAATATCTATTATTTTTATAAATAGATACTAAAACACTCTTTCTCAATTCATTGGACATCCTATTAGTCACTATAATTTTATTAAATGATTTTGTAAGCCAATACACTCCTTCCTCCCTTAAGCACTTCCAAACCTCAATAGGGATACCATTTGGTCCTAAATCCTCCTTGTTTTCATCTTTTTTAGAGCAATCATAATCTCTGTTACCCTAATTCTGCAAAAAAATATATTTTCTCGAGTCTCCCTAAATTCCTCTATATCTAATCCACTCCCATTATCTCCATTCAATAACCGCTCGAAGTAATTTTTTCGTCTTTCCATAATCTCATCATCCTTGACTAGGACTCTAGAATCATCACTTTTAATACACTTGACGTCATTAAAATCTTTTGTTTTCTGTCCTTAAGTTTAGCAAGCTTATAAATACTTTTTCCCCTTCTTCCGTTCCTAATTTTGTATGAAGATCATCATGCGCCTTTAACTTAGCATCTCTTACCATTTTCTTAACTTCTTTTTTAGCCCATTTGTATTTCTCAAAATTCTCTTCGTTTCTAGTTGTTTTCCATGTTTTAAAGCACTCCCTTTTGATTTTTACTATATTTTGTAATTCTTCATTCCATCACCAAGTTTCTTTAGATTGTGGCCCCCGACTTTTAATTCTCCAAAAATTTCTTTCGATATTCTCATAATGCATTTGACCATCTTGTCCCACATTATGTTAGTCTCATCTTCGGTATTCCATAACGCTTCATTTGATATTTTATCTTTAAATAATTTTAATTTTTCTCCTTTTAAGTTCCATCACCTAGTTCGTGGGTTAATCATCTCTTTTCGCACTCGTTATTGATTTTTAATATTTATATCCAACACCATTATCCTATGTTGTGAAATCTCTCTCCAGGGATAACCTTACAGTCTTTACAAGTTAATCGGTCTCCTTTCCTAGTAATGAAAAAGTCTATTTGGCTCTTATGCGTTCCACTTTTATAAGTTATTAAGCGTTCAAGCCTCTATTTAAAATACGTATTTACTAGGACAAAATCATAAGTCATCGCGCAAAATCTAAAATAGGCCCTCCACCGTCGTTCCTATCTTCAAAACCATATCCTCCATCCACTATCTCATACATATCCTATAAGGTCATAATATAACATCAAGGATCGGACACAATGTTACATTAGTTTTTAGGAACCGGGCACAATGTTACACTAGTTTCGAGGAGCCACAAATAATGTTATATAACATCAGGGCCGCACATAAAACCATCCAAAGTTAAAGGCTTAAAGACTAAAGGTCCCAAAAAACAACCCCCTTCCATGCACCCAAATCCCTTTATTTTCCTTTAAAATCCCAATCTTCAGAGTGCATACAACATTTATGGGGTGTCACAGAGATGGGACGACATCAACTAGATGCATATGTAAGATTGTTAGCCTGCAAAGCAGCCGTGGGAGTTCACCTTCAAGCTGGCGAGAGTATAGAAGGTTGTCGCCAAGTGTTGTGTCAAGTCAAGAGAATATAGAGGAAGGTGAACTCCAAAAACTTAGATGTGGTCGTCAGCAAAATTGGCTCCGAATGTTGGGGGCGGTGAGGCTTGAAACAAACAAGTGAAGTTATCGCGATGTCCCATGGTCACAAACTGCAGGTGAGGGGTTCACAAACCCTAGTAAGGCCTAAGACGATCCGCCTCGCTACCCAACCCACTTGGGTTAAACCGGAAATAATTATTTACCAAGATCCATCCCACTCCACTTAAACTAATTTCAATTTATAATTACAAAAGTGCGCCCTGAACTACCCCAAAATTACAACTCCATGTGCTTAACTTTCAAAAATAATACATCACCCCCCAAAGTTTACAACCCATTAAGAAAATTTTGAAACATCCCCCACTTGCTTTTTGCCCTCCCATTGGCCATAAAGATTGTTAATGTTGAGGTTTTATTCTTAAAACCATGTTTTATGACATTTATGGTTTATTAATAAAGGATTGTCTTAGCTCATTTGAAATATGAATCATGTTTGTAGGAATGCCCTATATTTGTGTATATATATATATATTGTATATGTCAGTCAAATATACGTGCTAGAAATTTTGGTGAGTTAGGTTCGGCTTGATCATTAGTCCAGATAGGGGATTGACATAGTCTCGGTAAAGCTGCGTATACAATCTTAGTAGTTTAACTTAACTATGGCTACTGATGCATGTTTGATTGTTCGGGAACAAGTTTGGTTGTTCAAGGAAGATTATACCGATACATTAAACATGAATTGAATAGGACTATATGTGAAATTCGAGTCTAGGTGCAGACAAGATTAGATTTGCACAATCTCACATTTTGTAAAGGGTGCATAGATTCTATATCCCGAGAGATATGGGGCTCAGAATATTTACATAATCATTATTTGGATTTGTTAATGGATGTGATTCACCTTATTGGCCCTGTAAATTTGGTAGTCATTATGTGAATATATCTGAGATTATATTCCGAAGGAATCCACGTCCATGAGATTTTTGGATTGTGATACCCCCTTATTAAACTTATTCTACTAGTAAACCTAAACAATGGATTTTAATCCGGTAGAGCATCAAATAAGTTAAGTTTGAAATCAAGATATAATAAGATGTTAGTGAAAATCGATTCGCGGAAAATTGAATTTCACCAAGCAGGTATTTGAAACTTAACGCGGAGAATCATAATATGTGCTAACTTTGCAAATAAGGCATCTTTATTCTAGTGATTTTGAGATAACTAAATTGGAGTGAAATTGTAATCATTTAGCGGAAGTAATTACAACTAAACAAAAATAAATAAATTACGGAGGCGAATTTGGAAATTCTATATTTCTGTTAAGAAGCTATTTGTCTTGGGTCTCGGGTATAAAATCCTAATTATAGAATAAAATCCATATTTCTCTATTTCTCTATATAAAAGAGCATGGGGAAGAGTCTCCATAACAATCTCATTTTAACACACTCGTGAGAAAAAAGGAGAGAGGGACGACTAGGGCTTAAGAGAAAAGAGAGCGAAAATGGGGTATATATATATATATATATATATATATATATATATATATATATAAAGAGAGAGAGAGAGAGAGAGAGAGAGAGAGAGAGAGAGAGAGAGAGAGAGAGAGATGGAGAGAGAGGAATAAGAGAGAGAGATCTCAAGTTCTTAAAGATCAAACCCTTGTTTAAGTGTCCACACCCCTTGCTCACTTTTGTATACCTAAAGATCATAAACTGGAAGTTCTACAGAGGTTCAGCACACTCTTTATCAAATCTATTTTGCTAGATTGGATCACCAACCAGATCTGCAAATGTATTATCCAGCTCTCTTGCCCTTGGGTAATAAGGATTAAGTATCAAAACCCTAAATATGGTTGAATTTATGATCCACCTCGTTTTATATTTTGTTGTCGTTCAAAAAACTTTTTTATAAACCTTTATCCAATACTTTCAAGGCTGGAAGAAGAATTCCTTACCATGAAGTGGATCGTGGAATACTATTAGAGCATTGCAAGGGACAACTCGCAAGTCCTTGAGTCTCTCGTGGAAGAAATTGAAGGATGGGAGGATAAATTTTTTTTATTGGAAGAACGAGTTACATGTATTTGGGTTTATCTTTGGCACAACGGGCATCGTATGCAAGTGTACTAGTGCAACCAAACAATTTACAATTTTATATTAAAGTATGACAATATGTAAAAAAAGCGTGAAGCGCACTTGACACGCTTTCACCCCAAGTCCACAAAGTCGATGGTTATGTCCTTGGGTGAGCCATTGCTTGTGGACCCCATTACTTGTTGCTTTTGACGACCTTTTCCTCTACTTTTCCGTTGTGCCATCTACTGTAGTGTTTTGAACTCGTTGGTGGTTGTTGAGGAATTATTGGAGGTTAACATTGGAGATTTCTTCCATGTGAGATTTTTTGAATAATTCGTACTCAATTCAGAGTCTTAGTGTGTTGATGACTACTTCATGCTCCTTATAGGCATGAAGATGATATATCGGTGGTTATTTCTTTTGGTGATTCGTCTAGGTTGGTCCCATTGCATCCTTGCCATAATATAACCCTTTTGGGGATGCTTGTGGACCCCCTTTGTTGATTTCACTTTGACGCTTAATTTTAAAGATACTTATTGGATGTGTTTGGCCAAGGTATGGCATTGGCCTTTGTTGGACCAATCATTGTCATCAAGGGTATTCCCTAGGTTTTACTTGAAGACAACATAGTGATCATATGTATATCTAACTTGTATTTAAATTGCAAGGTTGGTACAAGTTAGAGGTCAAATATCTTATAAGAGAATGCAACGAAAGAAAGAGAAAGAAGATTAATACAAATACACAAGAAGATCAAGCATGAAGAATGAAGGCTAAAGGACTTGAAGATTGAAGACTTGAGAGATTTGGATGCGAACGAATCTTTACGTCTATATCCAATATGGCCCAAGAGTATTCTTCATTCACCACAAAAGTATTGAAAACTAAAAGGTGAAACTTTATTTGAGTAATAGTTGAGGTGAAAGAATTAATCATACTGTTAATAACATATTTGAACTCAACAACTACGATAGATCACAAAAAGGGGGAAGTTAATTTGGATCCCAACGCTTGTCACAAAAGTCAACAGACGTTTGTCTAAGCGCTTTCACTAAAGGTAACATTACTGCCTACTTAAACATCTGAGTACCATTAGATCTCCAATGGACAGATTTCTCAAAAAGCTTATAAATACAACTACTCCCCATCAAATTTCTTTACCCAAGCATTATACAAAAAATTGATACTCTTCAACTTTGACTCAAAACATCAATATCTCCTTTAACACATATTAATTGAAGATCAAAAGAGCTACATTTGAAGATCCAATTTGGGGATTTTATCATCAATACTCTTGACTGAATTTGGATCAAACATGTGGGACAGCTTTCAGTGGGAGGCTTTATATTTGTCCTATTATAAGAACACCAGAGAGTTGTATTTCATCTACTAATCACCATCATCATTGTAACAAGGAACTAGGGTTTCTAGCTTGGGTTTGTGTGCTTTGGACCTCAAAAGCCTTGTTTAACAAGTGAGAACATCATTTAACTCACTAAGAGAACTTTGTAAGGTAGGTTCATTATTTCACCTTAAAGAAGAAAGAATAGTGAATTATAGTGGATGTAGACAAGCTTTGCCTAATCAAATTAAACCTTGGTTTGCACTCTCTTTACACTTTATATCCTTCTATAGTTGTGTGTGATTGTGATTATACAAAGAAAGATAATTATCACGTTAAAATTTTCCATCAAAACCTATTTTGGGACTTACAGCGTCACCTTTTGATGAGGTGGTGTGCTAGTTCTCACCGTGGAAAGTTTTTCGGGGAAGAGTGTGTGACGTAAACTATACGTCAAAGGCTCAAAAGAAAATAAACACCAATTCTAGAGAGAGACTAAGAATTTAAATGAAGGAATGTCCTCAAATGAGGAGTATATGGAGCATTTATATGGGAGAATTACTTGTTAACCAAGTAATTACCCAAAAGACTAAAAAGGACAACTATTAACAAAAATATGCCTAATTAGTTTCAAACATGCTTGGAGACTAATTGAAAGAAACAAAAGGAATAAAAGAACTAAAATAAAAGGAAAGAATAAAAATAGAAATAAAAGGAAAATAAAATATGATTCCCATCACTCTTCCCCCACCCCAAAAAAAAGAATTCGTCCACGCACTCAGAGGAATGTCCACTGAGTCCGACTCCAGAATGGTAATCAATGCATGTCAAGGAGGCTCCTCAGGCTCATCAAGATACTACGGTGGGTGCTCCATCGCTAAAAGGGCACGGCGGCATGGAAGAGAGCACTCTGAAGCTCGATGTCCAACGTTGCCACAATTGTAGCACCAAAACATGGTTCAAAGACTCGGTCGAGTCAACTCAGAATCGGCCGAGTTGACTTGGACTCGGTAGTGGATGAGACGATACCGGGTCACGATACGAAAAAAAATAAGATACTGCTAATATCGGCTTAACCCGCCGATAAACCGGCCGATCCGAGACAAGGGGCCTATATATCAGCCGAGATAAAGAAAACACGGGCGAGATGAAGCAAAACAACAGTGGAATCTTGAAAAAATTGTACAATCATGAAAAAAAACAAGGAATCTTGAAAAAAAAAAAGGGAGAGTTGAAAATAATTACCTTAAACAGTTGATGGAGACAAAACAAGGTCACGAGGTGTTGAAAAATTGTACAATCTTGAACTATAAAACAAACCAGCTGCAATCCAACTCATACACATCATGTTCCGCCCAAACGAACCAGCTAAAAACCCATATTTTCCCGCCGGAAAAGAAGTGCAAAAACAAGTATGTCGGCCAAGATCTCTCTCTCTCTCTTGTGTCGGGCGTGTCTTATTTTAGGTTTAAGAGGTCGGTTGCTTTTGTTTTGTGTACAGGAGTTACTTTTTCGGGTTTTTAAAAGAATGTTTTAAAAAATGTTTAAAACCCATGGTTAAAAATGTTTAAAAGAAATGCTAAAACCCATTATATTTGTATATTTTTTTGTAAAAAATAAAATAATATATGCATTCTTTTACAAAAAAAAATAACTCTAATTTATATTATTCTTACCATAGTTAACGTTTTTAAATAACATTTGCATTTTTTTTTAAATAAATAAAAAACTCTACCAAAAAATAACAGTAGAATTATTTTTTGGATCAATTACCAAAAAGTTCCTCAAACATTTTTTTTAAGTCCCTCAAACACCCATTTAATCAATATTCTTTTATTTTTAAAGGTCCACGCCAGTGGCACACAAAAATAACAGTAGAGTTAATTTTATTTTTTTAAAAGGATGCAAATCTTTTATTTTAGTATAGTTATTCTTTACAACATTAACTCTTTAAAAAAAACATTTGCATCCTTTAAAAAAAGTTATTTTTTAAGTAGAGTTATTTTTTAAAAACTTTGAAAAAAATAACATTTGTATCCTCTTTATTTTTTAAGTAGAGTTATTTTTAAAAACTTTGAAAAACTAATAGTTGTTTTTCAATATTAGTATTGGTTTACTATGCAATATTGAATCTGACAACTCTGCCGCGCTTTAATATAACCAATTCTACAATGCAATACATATAGAATGATGGGTTTGAATGTATCTCATTGGTCCACATTGTTAATCTTTTTTTTTTTTAATTTTTATATTTTTGGGGGGATTTTTTGCGCTCTCTAAATAGTGTACCATTGCGTATAGCCCGATACCGCGACCAAGTTAAAAATCGAGTGTCCGATACCGGGACTTTGAACCATGCACCGGAATTTGGGAGGACCAAATGTGGCGCTGTGGACATAGTAGTGGTGGCTGAGGTAGTGGTAGAGGAAGCCGATACTGGAGGAGGGGAAGTAGCAGGGACCGATAGAGGTGGAGCTCGAGAGGAAGGTTGAGCTGCTAATGCCATGTGATAAGCTTCGATCTTGGTAGCATACTCTACCGTCTTCAAAAAGGTCAGTATCTCTCGTAATCTCATATCACACTGAATATATGGCAGGAGCCCCAAAATATTGGGGCTGATCATTAGTTTAGGATAGACGAACCCTAGTGCAACGAAGCTGGAACTGCTCAGTATACAAACTGTAGACATCTCTTGTCGGAGGAGGGACTGGATGCGAGAAAAAAGTCCGCGCTCATATGTTGGTGGAATGAATGAAGCCTGAAGAGCGGCCTTCAGCTCTGGCCATGTCTGGATAGGAGGAAGCCCTGCAACTATCAGTCGATAAAAAGATCATTCCACCAAATTTGGGCGAATCCGTGAAATTTGGTGGCAAGGAGAACACAAGAGTGACCCTGAACCCGCTTGTAATCAAAAAATGTCCTCATGAAGTCAACCAATCAATCATGTCATCGAGGGAGAATCGTTCGTCGAACATAGGAACAAAGATGCATATATCCCGTGGAGACTCCAAGAATGTAGATGGAGTGCCATAGATAAAGGGTCTCCATCCTGATGAGCATCAAGGCCCATCACATCACGCGGCACAGGTGCGGTATAATCGGCAAGGGCGGCATCTAGGCAAGTAGTGGATGAGGAGGAGGAACATGCTAGAACCATTGGGGATGCTGGAGGGACGCAGTGATAATGGGGACACGTGCCAATCAAATGTCCACGCTCACCACAATAAAAGTATTGGTGGTCCCGTAATGATGTGAAGTGATGAACATCGGGTGGGGGATGAGATATCCACTCTAATACGCTGTGGTGAGGGCCTCCAGCGTCGGAAGATGAGGAAGAATCGGAAGAGAGTAGGGACAAGTCATGGTGGGAAGGTGTGTGGGATGGTGGTGTTAGGTGATGGTATAAATGTGGAGAAGGTGGTTGATGGCCGGAAAGGTGTAGGCAAAGGGGCTCCGAAGTTCGACCATACATGGTGTGAGTGTCGAAGCTAAGGGCCATGGGTGTTTGACCGTAATGGTCGAAATTTCCGAATGGTGGAGGGTGAATGTCCAGCGGCCAGCCATGGGCCTCAGAAATTCCGGGTGGTTCTTAATTGTTGGTGGGCCCGAGAATGATAAGTGATGGGATGAGAGTCTCGGATGGGCCGAGTAGGCTGGGGTTGCGGGGTAATCGAGAAGTTTGGCTTTTGTCAAGGTAGGCGGGAGGGTCGGGTGCTGGTGGATTTCCAGGCAGGCGAGGATTTTCTGATGGACGACTGGGGTTGGAAAACCCAAGGAATTCAGGGGTTTGGTTCTGGCCGAGTGGTTCCGATCTATTGGTGGAGGCGGGAAAGTAGAACTTTCGTTCGAAAGCGGGGCGTCCAAGGTTATCTCCGAGGGCAGGATCGGCGAGACTGTCTCCAGGCTCGGATTGTCTGCAACGTCGGTCGGGACCCAAGATTTTTTTTAGGAGATCGATCGTCGAACTTGTGCCGAGGGGGTCGACAAGTCCAACAGAATCGACGGCTTCAGGCACAGAGTCGGGAAGGTCTTGATGTCCGATCAACCGATGAGTGTAGGGTTTCTGCCTGACCCGAGGATGGCGGGAGTTCCGCCCAGGGCTGGCGCCGGATTTTCAATGATGGCCTCCATTATGTACCTATATAAGGTGGATTTCAGTGGCTCCTCTGTGGTGTTGGTTTGAAATTTGGGGAAGAGTTATAGGAAGGCATCAAATTGTTATTGTTTTGGGGTCATTTCTTCCACTTTTCGAGTGGTCATTTCTTTCATTTTGTCCATTTTTTGCATATTATTTGTTGATTGTTTTCCTTCTATTCTTGAATCTCCTCTTCTTGTTGTTTGGATTTCTTCGGAGCCATTGATAATGTAATGTACGATTTATTGATAATCTACACAACAATACATCAATGTTGGAGCGACAGTCGCTCTGATACCAGTTTGATGTAAACTACACGTCCAAGGCTCAAAAGAAAACAAACACCAATTCTAGAGAGAGGAAATAAGAATTTCTTATATTCAAAAATAAAGGAATGTCCTTAAATGAGTACATGGAGTATTTATATAGGGGAATTACTTTCTAACCAAGTAATTACCTAAAAAACTAAAAAAGGACAACAATTAACAAAAATATACCTAATGAGTCCCAAACATGCTTGGAGACCAATTAAAAGAAATAAAAAGAATAAAATAACTAAAATAAAAGGAAAGAATAGAAATAGAAATAAAAGGAAAATAAAATAAAATAAAATTCCCATCAGTTTGTGTTCTCCAGCTGTAGCTTGGATTTGCTGCTTGTACTGACTGACCACTTTGCCAGTACGTATGTCGGTTGTTTCGCATACGACTCCATCCCTAGTGGGGAGTATACCAGTGTTTGTTTTGCTCCCGGTGATGCAATCCTTCCACGCTTTTACGCTTGAGTCCGACTTTCGCAAATGGGGGAGAGTGATGTGCACGTGTTGAGTCTAGGGCTTAACTAAAAAATGCCTTTTTTACTTAGTATTTTATTATTATTAGAATAAGGGATGTGCCTATGGGAATATCCACCAATTAGTTGGGAATGTGGAAACTTTTAGTGAGGTCGTGGATTATGTCATTATCCCAATCTATGACATCAAGAGATGCTTAAACATTCCTTGCGTAGTTAGAATATTATAATGATAATTCTTACCCCATCCCTATATATAGTGTACCCTTTTATTGGAAAACTCCATCATTTAATAAAATATTCTCTCAACAAGAGTGTTTCTTTGTTTTCGCTGTGTTAAGTCAATGATAATGTTGAATCACGCAATTTTTAATGTGTTATTTATAACGTCTTATTTCTTCATTGTGGTTTATTTTTCTTCGATAAAGTGTGATTGATTTTGTAGGGCTTCCGCAAAACCGGTGGTCCTTATGATATAGTGCACTATAGACCAATTTACTTTCTCAAATTTATTACACAATCTCCAAGCTACTCCGACTGCGCAATAAAAAATTAGATACTTTGGAATTTTATTTTTAGGCTTGAAGCAACTAAGCAGGATAAATCTTAACAAGTAATCATAGGATTTGACTCACGATTTCCAATATTCACAGCCTAAAAAATAAAAGAACTTAATACAAGTATTTTCTGGAAAGTTAGTAGTCTTGAGAGAGATATCTTTCTGTTTTGGATGTGCCTTTTCTTTTCCAAGAGGGGATTCTCTTCAAGCATTAAGACACAGTTTTGAACTCTACTTTTCCTGCCTCTTTTAGGTTTCTCAGCAACCCAAATGGATATTAAACACAATTAAATAACTATTTCAACGGAGAAAGGGGGAAGAGAGAGAGAGAGAGAGAGAGAGAGAGAGATCCTACCTGTAATTAGGAGGGAAGTGGGGCCAGAGAGACGGATTGCGGCGAGAAAGGGGCAATGTGTGATGATCAAAATAATCCCTCCAGTCCAACACGGTGTCATTAGAGGCGACCAGCATGCGGCTTCCATAGCCCTCAGAGGCAGGGGAGTTGGGGTCACAAGAGTAGCTGAGCTTCTGAGGCATTGGAGAGTCTTCAAAGAATGAGAAGCCAACGCTCTTCATTTCGTCCAGCAACCGGATGGGAACCCCATGGTTGGTAACGTGAAATGCACCCCACTCTCTGCAGGCTCCCCGCAGCTTCCCCATGAGGTCGGCGTCACAGCCACCACTAAGGTCTATCAACGGGATATTGGCCGTGGTGACAATGTCGGTCTTGTTAGGTCGATTCTCGGGGGGTTGGATATACTGGGATGGCACCTGATGGACCTTCGTACTATTTAGCACTAAGGACTGGACTCTAGAAGGTGTGTCAACCGCTTCCATTTACAGTGACTATACCACTATACAATTGAATCCAGCCAAATCCTGCAAAAACAAGCACCAGTAAAGAACAGAAGTTTGTCAACAAAGAAGACTTACTATGCCAGCCTGATGAAAAGGTAAATGTAACAAAAAGTTGTTGCAATAAACCTATGACTAAATAAACAATATTTATCGTTTCATATCAAAGACACATATGTACATATAGAAATACAATCAATTAGAAAAATGTATGATACAAATGATTACAATTGTACTTTCAGTTGATCAACCAATGAGGTAACCTATGAAAGAATATATGATTTTAACATGTTTCACGAGAAAAAGATTTTTACCTCCCTTTTACTACTCTTATCTTCATCACAAACTCCAAACATAATGTAGGCCAACAGTTGGCCTCAACCGTCTATTGCGAAACTTCAATAAACCTTTAAATTAGTCGAGTAAATCAAAATCTGCTACTACTCTTTACATAAATAGAGTTAAGTGGGTTTATGCAGCAAATTTTATGTATCAGACTAAGTTTTGGACAGCTGCAAATAGATGAACATGGAAACACGATACAATTCCATTTCGTCCATTTGTATTAATCTCCTACACCAATGCTCCACCCGAAAAGTAAGACAAAAGGAACCCGACCATCACCCAACGAATCCTATAATGATAACATCAGTAAAGCTAGAAGGTTGCATGCTACCTTAAATTGGAAACACGTAATCAAAAACTCGTATACTGACGATAGCCCAGAGCCAACTATTTTGCAGACCTGACGTATATCCTAAACATCATACACTAACTGTTTCATACTTGGACACAAAGGTTCTTTCTTATCCATAATTTCTTCCAAAAGAACTTGTTAGAATGGGGGGAAAAAAAACTTTCCAGACTCAACCACATAACTTACTCTGTAACTTCATGCTCCTCACGCAAATACATGTATCTCTCTTTTTATATATTCAAATCTAGAAAGCACGGATATGGATACGGATACGGTACCGATACGGATACAGGTATCATATTTGACATGATACAAATAAGAAAAAGCTAAAAAACGTAGGATGCCACAATCTGGATATGGTAATAAAACAATAATATTATATATTGTATATGCATAAAAATTTAATATCTTAATAAACTCATTAAACAGTAAACAATATTCAAGTCAATAACAATTTTATATAAGAAAAAAATAACAATTCACGTTCACCATAACTGTACAAATGTTGTTTGAGTACATGCAAAGTGGTGACGACGTTGGGAGAGAGAGCAAGTTGTTGTAGTTTATGACTTTCCATTCTATTCTTAAATGTGACCAGCGGCAGTGACTAGTTTGGGTTTAGTTTATGAAAAACAAAATTGCTTTATGTTAGACAAGTTTTTTTTTTGAATTATAGGTGGCCTTGACTCAATGTGACATGCCAAGTTTTCTACTAAAATGGCCAATTTCTTGGCAAATCGCCAAGTCAATAGACTAGTTGTACTATTATTTTTCCTCTAATTGTTTCGTCTTTGAGCCATGAACATGGGGATGGGGACAAGGGTTAAATGTGTTGCATTAAGAGGTATGTGGTCCTCTATAAATTCACAATCTTTCGGGCGAGCGAGATGGAGGGTGTGATGTGACCACGTTTCAGCTTGTGTGCGCCATCTAAATATATAATTATAAATATAAATTTATATATTGTAACTAATTTATAAATTACTTTTTAAATAGAAATATTTAGAGATTGTATGCTTATAACTTTTGTAACAATGCAATTGACAGGTGCTACTGTATTTTATACTAAATGATGATTTTGTACTTATCTAATTGATCCATGTTATTATATCTATTTTTTTAACTTTTTATGTTCTTTTCGAAAACGTTGGTCTCTGCAAACAGCATAGCTTTGCGTATCGCACTAAACTGATACAGACACTGAGTTGAATGGGCGGCCAAGTCATGAACCGATACCGTGTCTTTCCACCGTGCTCTCTAGATATGAGCAGATGAAAAACTGTAATATCCTATCTATCTCCTCTCTCACTCTCCATTATCTATCTTTGTCACTCAATCAAAACGACGACATCAATAGATTTGCATCGAATTTGTGGATTCCTTTATAAATCTGTGTTGGTCTTTAAAATTTTAGGTTTATAAATCTGCGTTGGTTCTTGGGTTGGATTTTATTTCTACAGAAGAGAACTGCAAGCAGAAGTTTTATCATTTCCTAGTGGTAGATCGATGCTAAAAATATTTTTTTCTTTTTTTATTTAATTATTTACCTTAGGTACAACTTTTATGATTCTATCAAAAAGTTTGGATTTGGGGGGTGGCAGATCAATCCGACCCATACCAGTTAGCCAACCTGTTCAGAACCCGCCATATCCAACCCGATCCACACGCAACCCGCACAGCCCAAACATGGCCATTTTCCACATCTGCATCTCACCATACCACCTCAGGTTTCCAAGACATATCTAAAAAGAAAACATAAATACGTTCAGGATACAAGCCCATATATGCTAATTTTTCTTTTAGCTTTTGGATACGGATTGAATACATATCGGGCTCTAGGAAACATGGGTATGGGTGCTGCGATTCGGCTAAATAAGGCACAGGCAGTGATTCAGCGAGGTGTGTGTGAGATGGGTATTTTGCGTGCTTTATAGGTATCGGGCAAATATTCGTGGATAAACTTACATAAACAATATTTACGTATATCACACAATTCAAAATACATAAACAATGTGATAAAAAGGTGATGATGATCATCACATACAAAAAACAAGAATCCAAAATCCAAATTACGAACCCTATTTCCTTTTTGGACGTCCCGAATTAAAAATCCACTTTCCCTTTTTAGATATAATCAACTAACCAAATTCCAAAATAGTGAACAAGTCTTTGATCTTGGCCACTTATTTCGATCGAAGCATCAAGCAGGGCAACCCGGTTCTATTTGGCTAAGCCCGTGCTCGTCCAAGAAGGGAGTTTGCTTTACCCAACTCGCTTTTTGATAACAAGGCAGAAACCTTCGACCCGACATTCATTACTTTCAAATGAAGAGTGCCCTGCCCTAGCAAGCACTTGCTCCTATCAAAAAGCAAGACTTTACAAAACAAGGCCTCGCGGAAGTCAGTCGTTAGCGATTATGTTCCCCCAACCATAGCTGATAAATCCCGACCAAGAAAGAGCCCCTTTTGCCCTGTACTCGTCAACCGGAACCTCTGGCCTTGCGCCAACTCTTTCCTCACTCAAAGATCGCTTGACTAGGCACCACATGCAAAGGTATATTTAAAACCATAATTTTCAAATAGGGATTCTTAATTTGGGATTGAAGGAAATAAGAATAGCGTACATACTCCCTTCGTCCCAAATTAATAGTCCTACATTCCTTTTTGGGCCATCCCAAATTAGTAATCACTTTCTTTTTTTGGACATAATCGACAGAAAAAATTCAAAGATAGTGAACCATGCTTGATCTTGGCCATTGTGTGAATCCTTATAAATCGTCATTTTCAAATAGCGACTATTGATTTGGGACGGAGATAGTATAATTTTATGTTAATATTATGTGGGTGTACTATTTCTTTTGAATTAAATGCATAACCAAATTCCAATCTAAATGATTCAAAAAAATAAAAGCTTAAACAGTTCTAGTATCTACCAACGAATATCATCTTATGAATTATCATGTGTATGCCAGCGATCGGCGGATCAACTCTTTAGGTAAGGGCATCCCTTGATTTTTGAAAACTTACAAAAATAATAGTAATTTGTCTCACTTAATTCGATAATATAGTACTTTGTCCTCCACCTCAAATCGTGTTTTGACAGCATATGAAAATAGGTGGAATTACAGCATTACCCATCCGAACAATTCCAAGTGCATGTACTTCATTCAAAGGGTAAATAAAAACTTTTGTTATAATGTTTGAGTTTCAAAGGGGGACTCTAAATTTGCCACTGAGATTCTAATTTATTAATAAATCGATTTATCGTGCGACTTTAAGTGAAGTGGCACAAACTTTTGCCTTTGAGAAGCCTGAATATTGCACTTGATCATCATCTACTTACATGAGTTGGTGATCGGAAGAAAATAACAAACAATGCCAATTTTGCACATATCAAGTGTTATTAGGGATATCTATTGAACAATCCTTAGTGACTACAAGAACCAATAGAAATCAGGTAATAGAAAACATGTAAGAAATCAGGTATATCATGGATACTAATAGGTGGTACCTGTCTGTTTCTCCTTCAGATTCAAGCTTATTTTCTTGTTATCAATCTCCAAATCAATGTGGTCAATGTGGAATGGTAATGATTTTGAGTTTCAAAGGATTTTAACTCATGGTTTGGGGCGTCCGTCACAGATAACTAACAACAATAGGAAAGTAGCGAAGCCGATATAATCTCGGTTGTTCTTTCAGTCATTTTATTTCTTAAATGAAAATTTTACTCATTTCACCTAAACTATTCAAACACTTAAATTATTTTCAAATACCTTATTATTTATTTTGAACTAAAAACATCTCTGGAGTATTCACATATTACTAAAATAAAGAGTCATCTCCCTTCAAATTTTTTGTGTTTTTTTTATTTTATCATTTTCTTTAGGATTAAATACCAAAAAGTTCCTCAAATATTTTTTAATACATATTTAGTCCAAGTCTTTTATTTTGTACCAAAAAGTCCCTTATTCTTTATTTTTAAAGGTCCGCGTCAGCGGCATGGTAGCCTTTTTGGCATGGTGAAGGACTTTTTGGTGCAAAATAAAAAAGCTTGAACTAAATATATATTAAAAAAAGTTCGAGGGACTATTTGGTATATAACCTTTTTTTTATTTTATAACACATTATCAACACGAATAACTAGACCGTGATCAATTATCCCCTCAAGTGATTTGATCAGTTCAAATCTTTCTATTTCTAATTCCAAGAGAGACTCTTTATCTTTACGCAATCTACATATCATGTGACTGTCCAACATGTAAGTTAGAGTCAATACAAAACATGAATGTCATGTTGAGTATGAAATCGAGCCTTGTGACGGTAGTGTAGATGTGATGTTTGCATTAATACTATAAGGATAAGCATGTCATTTATGGTGGTGCACAATAACATGCTCGACGAGTTCATTTTTTTTATAGAAAGGACAAGGAGGTGGTTTTCACATAAGGTATGTATTAGATTTGTGTTATTTGTTTTTTTTAAAATATATATATGATATAAGATATTTTCTACAAAGAAGTTAAAACTTGATTTGATTTTGACATATTCAAAATAAGAGTATTAAAATTTTTCTAATTTTCTCTAAGAAATTGATTATATTAAATTATTATTTTTGCTATTTATGGGGACCTAAATTTATTAATTAGGCACAATTGAAGACTGTCGATCAATCCTAGCAGTGCGAGAGGTGCGTCCGACCCAAATCCTCAAAGACAGCACGAGTATTTGTCATTTGGATAAGCGCAAACACTTATCATGTCCATATTGATAAGTTCAAGTTGGTTACCTACAATCTCGGACGAGATATTTATGAGTCACCACACGTGCCAATAACAAACTGGGAGAGTTCCTTAAATGACTCAACCACTATGGTTTTGTACCATTATAAGTACAACCCGCACCCCAGGGTCAAGGGGGTGTAATTTTAAAATTTTAAGAGAACCTAATAAAATACAGTGACCTCTCCGTGGACATGGGCAATTTGTCGAACCACGTATACTCTTGGCATCATATTTTCATTCTTTTATTGTTTTCTGAATTTCTTTTATTGTGATTAATTTGTACTCACAATTGATGTCACTTATGGGAACGATTTTTCTTTCCACAAAAGCAATTTTCACAAGGAATAGCTACGATGTCTCACCAGCCAAACAGTGCCCCCAAGCCTGGAGACATGCAATCTGATTTGGCTCCACTAAGGATCAGTTCTGAGGTTCGTCAAGATGGGAACCTAAGGTTCCGACCAGAACGATAGCTTTCGGAGGAAAGCCACGGGTTGCCAAAGTCTACTTAAATCTCACACCTGGTTGACGCCTATAAAGAAATACTTCAGCAGCATGAGGAGGCAGCTCGCCTCCAACTTGAAGAGAATTCTCGCATCCAACGGCAATTGGAAGAGATGGAGAAATAACTCCTTCAGAGCCAAAAGTGCTGACCTCTAATTCCTAGCCCTCAGGCGAGTAAGACTCACAACTGAGGAAGGATCACCAGGCGCGATCAAAAGTGTTCAAGGTGTGAAAGTTATCACAGGTGCCACAGGGATGACAAGCGCCACAGAGATGACATAAGGAGTTTGGTTCGAAGGGAAATAAACCAACACCCCTCTCATAGGCGGGCCAGGTCAACTAAAAGGCTAGCAAGGAGAGACCTCATCACTCAGGTGAAGTTTCTCGTCTCAAAATACATCAAATGGGAGGAACCCCTAAGAAGTTTGTAACCCCCATGTTCAAGGTCTACGCTAGCAAGACTAATCATATTGACCATGTTCAGTAGTAAAGTCGGGCTATGACTTTGTGGAGTCATAACGACACACTGATAGTCGTATTTTTCCTTCCAGCTTGGGCGACATTGTCCAAAAATGGTTCAAACATCTCCCTCACATGTCCATCAAGAGTTTCAAGGTGCTCGCCTAATCCTTCACTACTTGTTTCATTACTAGCAGCTCTCACCCCAAAAGAATGGACTCATTGCTCACGATGAAGAAGAAGCAACAGGAGTCCCTGCATGAATATGCTAAACGTTATTAGGAAGTCTTCAATGAGGTAGAATATTGCTTTGAGCAAGTTGTCATAGCATCCTTCAAGATAGGTCTACCCCCACATCAATGCTGTATCAATCCCTTACTAAGAAAGGAGCTAAAACTATTGACGATCCCATGTCACGTAATAAGAAATATGCCAAGGTAAAGGACGTGGTTCACACTGGTCAAGGTGAGACTGCTCACACCAAGGCAAAAAAAGGGGGCGACAAGGATAACACCCCCCAAAATGGGAACAAGAAGAAGAATGGAGCCAAAAATGGAGGCTGAACTGATTCCTTTAAAGATTTCCAAGCCGTCAACACAGTTTTTAAGGAGTCAATCTACAAGATTTGAGAAAAAAATTAAAGATCAGTAGTTCGTCAAGTGGTCAAAGAAGATGGGTGGTGATCCGACCAAGAGGAACAACACACTCTGATGTGTATTCCACAAAGAAGGCAGTCACAAAATCGTAAATTGTAAGGCGCTCAAAGCTCATCTGGAGGAGTTAGCTCAAGTTGGGTATCTAAACGAGTTCATTGAGAATAAGTCTGACCAGGCCACAACTAGTGGCAATTAGAAACCAGATAACATCCTTAGTGATGACATGGGGCATGAGTCCATCGTCATTCATGGAGCGTTCGATCTTAAGAAGATCCAAGGGAATGTCATTCGAATAGAACTCAAGAAAGTTATAATTATGATGGAAACTTTCCAGAGTGATCCCGCTAAAATACAGGCTGGCAAGCGCCAGTAACCAGAGGACATTGATTATAACAAGCACATTGTCTTCACGAAGGAGGACTTGGTTGGGGTACGAACTCCATAACACGATGTGCTAGTAATCACTCTTAGAATCGCGAACTGGGACGTGGACAAGCTATTAGTGGACCAAGGAAACTCCTCAGAGGTGATGACCTGGAGCTCTTCCACAAACTCAAGCTTAAGATGTCAAACCTCAATGGGGAAATCGTCCCTCTAGTTAATTTTGCGAGAAAGATAGTGATGTTGTTGGGGAAGTGTAATACCCAGTATTTTTATGACTTTTAATTTTGGGGATTTATTAAATTTAATTAGAGATATTAATTTAATATTAATCCGAAAAATTATTTAAATACTTACTAGCGTGACGAGAGTTAGTAATTATTGGAATTTTGTTGTAAGTTACTTTATGAGTAAAGTAAGAGGTGTATTTAAATTTAGTAAAATTATCACGAGAATTTAAATTGATAATTTTGGAAATTTATCGGGACACGCTTGTGGCGTGTCGAGATTAAATTTGGACTATTAAAAGTGAATAAATTATAAGTCACCCGTATGGTCATTTTGAGTGCGTCAATGTGTCCGGAAGGGTTGAGATAGTCAAAATAATGTACCCGGGGGTTTAGTTTGGGTCTCGGGGCGTTTTTAGGCCTAATTAACATCCCGGGAGGGCGTTTTGGACATTTTACATTTTAGGGCATAAAAACCCACGAAATTTCTAAGAGTATACCAGATGATAGGAGTCATCTTCTAGGGTTAGAACATCCATAAACTAAAGACGGTCATTGGAGAGGAAGAGGAGAAGCTTTCCAAGGAGTTCTAGGCCAAGAACTCCGCCGTTTGCACTACCGTCGCCGCCAAACTTTAGATCGCGCAACGAGGATCAAAACCACACCAATCTCTCCACAAATCTGAACCAAGAATTCCCAGGCAAGTATCTATCTTTCTCTATTTCAGTTAATGCTTCAATAATATTAGCCTAAGATTGTTTAGGTCTAGTTTTTGTCAAGGTTCTAAAAAACGCGAGGCGTGATCGAGGCGTGAAGGCCAAGCCTTAAGCCTTAGAAGCCTAGGCGGGCCTTGGCTTAAAAAGGAATGAAAAGGGGTTTAGGTCTTTTTAATATATTTTAATATTTTTAACCATAACAAGGCTATTAAAATACTAAACTTGTAGATATCCTAAATATATGTCTGAATATTTGCAAATAAATATACTATTTGATTATAATGGTCCGGTTTGTAAAAAAATCTTTAAAAGGCGATATCGTTTCACTATAGCATTGTTGTTTTTAGAGAAAAAGTACGCCTTAAGGGTTTTACCAAGCATAAGGCATCAAAATCTTAAGGCGGGGTGTTTCTCCCAAGCCTCAAGCCTAGGCGGAGCCTAGGCGGGTTTTTTAGAACAGTGGTTTTTGTGAAAGAAAAACCTATTTGGAGACTTGAATTGCATGATATATGGGTAATAGATGTATTCTGGAAATCAAACTCACATGTAGAGATTGAACCACGAAAATTACAGTAAATTAGGAGTATGAAATCTGATAAAAGAATGGGAAGAAACTAAACGAAGAAAATATTAGGGTTCTTGATATTTTTATGGATTATTTCCCATCTAATTCATTATTCATGATGAAAATCCGCATGCCTTACGTAGAATACCCTTTATTTGAGAATATAACACTGGTAGTATAAATTGTTGGGAGTTTGGAAGTCAAATATATTGTTTTGGATGATTTTGGAAGAGGAAACCCATAAGTGGAAATTCTGCAGATTTGTCATACCTGCTTGATCGATCGATCGAACCAGGAGTATCGATCGATCGACACATCGATCGATCGAGCACCTGCCATCGATCGATCGACCCCTCCTGGAAAACTCAAATTTCCCTTTTTTTAAATAGGTGGTCCCAACGTAAATTAATGGAAATTCTTGGACATTATTGTTAGAATATTTTGGGAGGTAAAGAAGACCAGTAGGACTTTATAAAAATGGAACCCTTAATATAAGACAAGATTTAATCCTTAACAAAGGTATTTTACACTTAAGAAACAATGGGAACGTGTGTTTAAAGGGTGAGACTCGTGAGGAAGTTACGTTGTAAAATAAATGAGTACCTACTGAAATTACACTTGGGGAGATAGGAATTCACGAATGTTACGTAGTAAGTTGGAATAATCCCATAAATAAGAATAAAAGAGACAAACCGTTATACGGGATAATCTAGTAATGTGCAATGAGAATAATTATCATAAGTATGGGTTGTGGGTGTACCTAAATTTGAAATGGGAATAGTAGTATACATATATGATTGTGTTTGTGTATATACTATATACTTGTAAAAATCATGTCCGCGCTACTTGCTATCCCCGAGGTTACCGCCCTGGGACAGTCTTATCTCGATGGGACCTTTATGGGGGATATTGACTCGTACCCTAGAACATAGGAATCCTTGGTACAAGCTATCAAATCGATAGTCAGACGGTTCTAAGAGACGTGAGGGTATGTGCTGACCTCTTAGTGACTTGGATCTATGCTTCGCCTCAATTTGTATGTGTTTTGTGCTAATACAGTTCAAGAGTTATTCCGAACTAGTATTTTCCCTTAGTACGAGTGATATGGGGACTTGATATTAGAGTATGTCCGCACCATAAATTTATGTGGGGTGCCGTGGAATATATATATTATATGAGTATTTGATATATAAATTTAAACTTGGAATTTGGGAACTATCTACTGTAACTATGGTAAGTAAGAAATGAATAATTATTTCAACTTGGGATTAAGTGTTTGAAAGGTATGATTACGTTACTGGGAAGCTTTATAATTAAATGAGGGTTATGTGAGAACTTTGCTTTTAAATAAAATTAACTTTCTCAACATTAGAAATTGTCGGCATGAAATCTTATGAGTAATTTAAGATAAGTTAAATTGTTTGGAGTATTAGTGCGATAGGTGTGCACATTAGAAGAGAGGTGAGAATTTCTCAAGGGAGTGTCGCACTAATATGATTGTTGCTTTAGCCGGTAAGCATTTTAAATACTTGCTAAACTGAATTTTAAACTGTTTTACACACTACACCAAATCTGCACTATTGTCAAGGTCATTGACCCTGACAAATCCTCCTTATCAAGGTCAATGACCGTGACATTTCGAGGCGAGACAACTTTTTTTATCAAGGTCGTGTCACGGTCATTGACCTTGACACAAAACTCGCATTTTGTGTCACTGTCGTGTCGCGGTCAATGACCGTGACATGTTTGTCACGGTTTATAACCGTGACAAAGCCGTGACCCTTTTTTAAAAAATTATCACGGTCAATGACCGTGATAATTCTGGGCAGAATTTAAAAAAAAATATGTTGGGCAGTATGGCCACTGCCACTGCCCAGCAGTGTATTTGTACCTGTTATAGCAACGTCGTACCTGTTCCAAACATCATATATCCAAACAAACTAAAGATAATGCGAATATATATTCATGACGATATAATCCAAATATTCAAAATAGAAATAATATACATGACGATATAATCCAAATATAATTAAAATGGACAAACTTAAAAATAATGTTACTACATGTCTTGGGTAAATGTGAGGAGGTGAGTAAGCCACACGACATACGAATTGACGCACCCACTAATATACGTCGTGCCGCATTGTTCGCGCAACCACAATAGGGAGTTCTCCTTCCCGGGTATGACATGCGTGACGAGCACCCTGGACTCCATCTGTTGAAGCGCACGTCTATGAACTATTTCACCCTCGACGATATTCGGGTCCCTCAAACCCCACCCTATCCGCTGGCCATCAAATATGTCCAATATGAACACGCTCGGCCAACCAAGTGTCGACAATGGTCTGTTGAAGGGTGCCAAATAGGGAAGTGGATCATCGAAGTACGAACGTGTCGGTGATGAAGCAGCAAGGTCCACATACTCGTCATCATGTGCCTCGTCCTCCCGCACCTCCTCCTCCACCGCCTTCTCCTTACCTTTCCATTTCCCTTTACGTCTCCACCCAACGTACGCTTCATGAATGCGTACATATCTTGGACAGTCGCCTCCAAACGGGATAGCTTCGCGTCGTGTGAATCCACCGTTCGAGCCAACCCGGTGTCGCTCGTCTCCAATCCGATGATCCTAGATTTGGCCACCCGCGAGCTCACTCCCCTTGTCCTCCCCTTGCGATCAGAGCCAAGCACTTGGCTGAGTGCGTCTGTGGACAAAGATGCCTTGTAAGAATCAGACTGCGACTCATGCACTTCCTTAAGCTTTGCCTGAAACGACAAAAAGCACATGATTAGTTAAATAAGTAAACTAAAAAATTATAACGTAATTAACAAAAATTAAATTGTCGGATTACTTACAATCGTGGCCGCGACGCTCGGGGACACCTCCTTGTCCTTCCCCTTCTTCGTCCGAAGAGCCACATAAGTATCGAGCCTATGTGGCTTACCCCCTGGCCCACTCCCTACCCCCTGAAATAAAATAAAGAAAAGTAAAATTAGTATCGGCCCCGCAAAGTAAAATAATGAAGAATAATATATTTCTGTAGTTATAGAAAAATTAAATCTTACCTGCATCCTATGCTCCACCTCGGCGTAAGAGGTCCGGCCGGAGCAGTGCATGTCCGTCTTTTTTGTCCGATTTTCCCTCCAAGATTGACGAGATGCCAATTGTCGATCCTCGATCTCATTGTCAATGAACTTCTGCCATTGTGCCAATGAGATCGGCTCCTTGGGAGGAACGGATTCACGCCATTGGATAATCGACTCTCTTGTTTTCCCAAAGTACCGTGCCCGCATATTTTTTTTTCACGACTTGAGTTGCTCCCTAATCTGCTCCAAGACGGGATCGCGTAGCTTTGGATCCAAGTTGAATTGTTCATGTCCAACAAATACAATGTTAGTTGCGAATAAATATAAATATAAATATAAATATATATATGAAATTGAAATTGAAATTGAAATTGAAATATTCATATAAATATATTACCTGTAGTGCCGCCCAAACAGCTAACTTGAGCTCATATGTCACCTCCTTCCAACTCATAAACCCCGGGCCGATGACCGTCTTTAGCAGCTCGAGGGATCTCGCTAATAGCTCCGACTTGTTCTCGACGGTAATACCAAATTTTCCATATTTGGGGAGCCTAGGGGTGGAGGAGCCCTCGTTGCCTCCGCTACCACCGAGCCCAGACGACATCATCATAAACAGCATCATCATCTTCGCCTTAATATCTGAAGGAGACATTTTTGCTGTAAAAAAATGTTATTAGTACAGATAAAAAAAATGTTAATAGTACACATACACACACCCCTACCCCACCCCCACCACACACACGCACACGTCATGCCACTTTTAAAACTAACCAACCCAACATTTCATCAAGTAAACTAACAATTAAAGTATACAATTATTAATTTACTAATTTACAATGAGGGACAATCCTACTTTCATATGAAATTGGCACTAATTATTAATTTACTTTCATCTAAAACTATACAATTAAAGCTATACAATTTCTTAATTAAAGATATACAATTGTTAAAATTGCCCCTCCACACCCCCCACACCCCACCCCCACCCCCACCCCCACCACACCCCTTGCCCCCTCCCCCCGCCACTCACACACGCACACACACACACACACCCCACCCCTACCCCCACCACGACCCCCTCCCCCTCCCCCACATCCACCCCCTCCCCCCACCACACACCACCATACACACCTACGCACACACACACACACCCCACCCCCACCCCCTCCCCCCACCACGACCGTGACAACTACAGTTATTGTTTATCAATAAAATTATGACATGAGGTAATTATAATTGGAGCATAAATTTCATTATCATAATATAATAAATCCAACCAAGTACAGAGATTCTACAAATTAAAGTGAGAATTAAATTTAAGACTTTCTAACAACATGCATGTGTATGGATTCTAATGATATTACCAGTGTATGGATTCTAACGAAAGTAACTAATGATATTCCTAAAAACATACAATTGGCAACATTTTGTGAATTTACTAAATTTATATAATATTATCAAATTCTGTTAAAAAATTATCTAGGGTTTTACCTAATTGAATTAATTTCATGAATAAAATTATTATCAATTTAAATATTTATATAATTAAATGTAACATATGAATTCTAGAACTTTTCTAACATTTACACAATTTTAACTATCACTAACATTTACACCATTCTAACTATCACTAACATTTACACATATATATACACACATACACATACACATACATATAGAAATGAAAGAGAAAGAGAGGAAAAAAAATATACCTTAGAGTGAGAGAGAGCAGAAATCGCGGATGAGAGAGAGAGAGAAAGAGAGAGAGAGAGAGAGAGAGAGAGAGAGAGGGAAAACCAAAAGAGGTGGGAAAAAAAGAAGCCTAGGGCTTTTTTTGCTGCAAAAGTTGTCACGGTCGTGTCAAGGTCATTGACCGTGACACAAATCTCGCGTTTTGTGTCACGGTCATTGACCTTGACACGACCGTGACACAGAATTGTCACGGTCATTGAGCGTAATACGACCGTGACAAGTAAATTTGTCACGGCCTTGTCACGGTCAAAGACCGTGACAATTCTGTGTCACGGTCGTGTCAAGGTCAATGACCGTGACACAAAACGCGAGATTTGTGTCACGGTCAATGACCTTGACAAGGGTGGCCGGCTGAAAGGTGACAATTTGGCCATTTTGGTATAGTGACAATTAGGTTCTGACCCGTTTCCTATTTTCTCTTCTCTCATGTATATATATGTATATATTACAGGTGTCCAGCCACAGGGGCGTCTTGCATAGAGTCCTTTGGATGGAACGTGATGCAGCTTAGGTGGGAGTTGCAGGCCTCTTGTTTAGACGACCTCATTATTGATTCCACTTATCATTCTATTTTATCCAGTTGGGCATGTGTAGCCCTTTTCCATTATTCAGTTGTTTTTATCAGAGATTGTTATTTGTTTAGTTACAGTATTTACATTTTGGAATGGTTATTGTCAGGATGTTTTTCCTTTAAGTTTTAACGTTGGACTTATTTAGTTGAATGTTTAAATTGCTTGGATTATATTTTCCAGTCAGATTGTTGTGTGATTTTTAAACCATGGACTATGTAAGGTTTTTAATATTGGTTTTAAATTAAATTTGGAAATTGATGTCTTAAAAATGGTTTTGTCACTTAGCTTAATTATTTACGGTGTTTTAAATTGGAAAAATTATTTTTGCGACAGTGATGCTAAGAATGAACCAACCGTTCACCTTGATTATAATTTAATAAATGACTGATCACCCGGTATTTAATTAGGCGGGGTGTCCCAGGAAGGTGGTCCTGACAGTAAGAGCAAGGAATAATTCAAAACTCATAGAATTTTTTGCGGTCGATATTGAGTCACCCTACCACGCCATTCTACGTAGGGATGGCTTCACGCCATGAGGTTTATCCCTTTCATTTACCACTAGAAGCTCAAGTGCACCATGGACAAAGGAATAGTAGAAATCAGAGGTGGTCAAACAGCTGCTCAAAAGTGCTTCATCGCCGCCATTAGGTCCAAGCAAGGAAAGAAGAAAAAGAAAAAAGTTATTTCAGAGGCATCCTGTAATGGGGCTACTATATCTATAGAGCAACTAAGGCATGGGCAACTAGGGGTGGAAGAGACCAGGATCTACCCCGCTGATAGGGACGTCGAAGACCTAGATGAGATAATCTTTGATAAAGCCAAGCCAAAGAGAGTTTTTTATCGGGATGAGCATAACTATTCTTGAAAGGGAAGAGTTAATCGCTTTTATAAGATAGAGCTTAGATGTTTTTGCGTGGGAACTATACAAGACGACTTCCCCGAAAATGACTCCCCTTTGCGTAAGCCCTGTGGGACGACTTGCCAAAAGACTACTCGCTACTAACTGAAGGCGTGACGCTCGTGCTTCTTTCAAGGAAGGGTTGGGTCTGGTCATTGGGATCGATCCTACGATTTATCATTAACTCCATGTGGACTCAACATTCAAGCCGATCGTATAGAAGGCTCAATGAATAACCCCAGAAAAGGAGAAGGCAATGGAGAAGGAAATAGGGAAACTTTTGGAGGTAAGGTCCATTAGAGAAGTTTAATTATCAAAGTGGCTCTAAAATCTGGTCGTGATTCGAAAGAGCAATGGGGGCTAGAGAGTCTAAATAGATTTTACCAACCTCAACAGGGCCTGTCCCAAGGATAGCTTCCCCTACCGAAGATACACCATCTTGTCGATGCCATGACAACTCATAAGCGAATGAGTTTCTTAGATATTTACTCGGGGTACCATCAAATCCCTCTGTTTAGTCCCGACCAAGATAAGACTTCATTTATAACGCTAGTTGGTTTGTATTACTATAAAGTCATGTCGTTTAGCCTAAAAAATATAAGATCTACATACCAGAGGTTAGTCACCAAGATATTCCAACACCAAATGGGGGAGACCATGGAGGTATACATCGATGACATGGTTATCAAGAGCAAGAATAAGAGAGACCATCTCCCAACCTGGCTAACACCTTCAAAATCCTCAGGCGCTAACGATGAAACTTAATGATAACAAGTGTTTATTTAGGATCCAGTTAGGTAAATTTGTGGGTTATCTAGTTAGCAGGAGGGGGATTGAGGCTAACTCGAATAGAAGCGATCAACAAAGTCCAACCGACAAAGACATTATGAGAGGTCCAAAAATTCACCGGAGTACTCGCAACACTTAACCGCTTCATTTTGAAGTCGTTTGAGCGTTGTCGTCTATTTTTCCATATGATCAAGAAGGAAAAGGGCCTCACTTGGGATGATGAGTGCCACAAGTCCCTAAAGGAGATCAAACCCTATCTTAGCAAACCTCCACTATTGGCGATCCCTAATCAGGGGGATCCTTTTTACCTTTATCTTGTAGTATCAAACCACGTAGTTAGATCGGCCTTAGTTTACGAAAGAAAGGTAAAGAAATTTTCTATTTACTATGCCAGCAAGACGCTCTTGGATACCAATTAATGTTACTGGCCTTTGGAGAAACTAATTTATGCATTGATGATCGCTTCACGTAAGATGAAGCAATACTTTGAAGTCCATTCCATCACTATAATCACTTCATTCCCCCTTAAAGTTATCCTTCGTAAGACTGACATTTATAATAAATGTCAAAGTGGCCGATAGAACTTGGGAGATTCTATATTCACTTCCATCCAAGGATAGCAATCAAAGGGCAGGTTTTTATTGACTTCATCGCAAAATTTACTGGAGAAGTTCCCATCGACCAGTAACTGTCCAATCAATCAAAATTACACAAACAAACCCAAGGCAAAAGCTGGATATTATATGCTGATGGTGCCTCCAATTAAAAGGGCTAAGCATAGGAATTATCCTTATGACTTCAGAGAATGCTATGATCGAATAAGGGATCAGATTGAGATTTGATGCCTCCAATAACGAGGCTGAGTATGAGGCGCTCATCGTCGTTCTTCGCAAAGCACGTTTTCTTGGGGTAAGAAGACTCAACATTTATTGTAACTCCAAATTGATGTCCAATCAAGCTGGTGGGGGTTTTAATGCCAAAGATGAAAAAATGGCAGCCTACCCCGTAGTCGTACACGAGCTAGTTATGAAATTTAAGGAAGTTCATGTTTAACAGTTCCCCTGGGGGCATAATAGTTATTTAGACGCTCTAGCAGCACTAAGCTGGTAGTGGACTTAGATCTCAGGAGAACCATTGAAGTGGAATTCCTCGTTAAGCCCAGTATTGATAAGACACCAGACCCCGAGCACTGCCTCTACATCAAGAAAGGTCCTAACTGGATGGACAACATTATTACATACTTATAAAATGAGACACTACCGACTGACAAGAAATCAACTCATCAGGTCAGAGTCAAAGTTGCCCATTTTTACCTAGACCCTGGGGGCAAACTTTATTGGAGATCCTTCATAATCCCCTACCTCCTGTGCGTACATCTAAAAGATGTTGAGCAAGTTCTTCATAAACTTATAATAGAATATGTGGAAATCACACAGGAGGAAGGTCCCTTGAATTCCGAGTAATAAAAGAAGGTTACTGGTGGCCATATATATAGAAAGAAGTTAGTGTTTATGTTCAGACATATAAAAAGTGCTATAGGTTATCTCCTCTGGTTCATCAATCGGCTAAAGATCTGAGGCCTTTGACCAACCCATATCCATTTGCACCATGGGGGTTGGATATCGTGGGAACACTACCTATAGCTACTAGGAATCGCAAGTACTTGCTGGTCGGTACAAATTATTTCACCAAGTGGGTAGAGGCAAAATCACTAGCCAACATCAGAGACGTGGACTTGATAAGGTTCATCTGGAGAAACCCCATAACACGCTTTGGTGTACCAAGGACCATCATAACTATTAACGACAAATAGATTGAGAGTGGACCATTTCAAGTTTTCTACAACTAGCATAAAGTTAAACATTACTTCAGTTCGATGGCATATCCCCAAAGTAACGGTCAAGTGAAGGCCTCCAGTAAATGATGCTCGATGACCTTAAGAAAAGGCTGGAAAGAGCAAAAGGCTCTTGGGCGGATGAGCTCCCCCATGTTCTCTGGGTATGTCGTACCACGCCCAAAAAACCAACTGGAGAAACAACTTTCGCACTCACATATGGAATGGAAGTTATCATACCACTTGAAGTGGGCCTACCTACCATGCGAACAAGGTTGGCCGACCAAAGACTAAACAACGATGCCCTTTGCGCTGAACTTGACCTGGATGATGAACTAAGAGAACAAACCATAATCAAGTTGGAATCATACCAACAACAGTTGGCAAAGTAGTTCAACAAGGGGGTCAATCCGAGGAAGCTCTAAATAGTAGACTACGTACTCAGGAAAGTTCTCGATAGAGCCATAAAACTATTAGATCGCAAGTTGGGGCCCAACTGGGAGGGATAATTCAAAGTGATCAAAGATGATCTATAGGGAGCCTATCACTTGGAAACAATGGAGGACAGAGAGATACCCAGAGCATGGGATGCGACCAACCTCAAGAAGATCTACTTTTAGTTTTTTTTTTTACTTTTCAGCACTTAGTTTATGCAAATTTTCATTTCAAAACCTATGTTTCTTGATAATTTATTGTTCATATTATGAATAAAGGCCCTTCTTTCTATATCTCAAAGATCTTAAGTTATTTCATTACTTTATATTATTTCATAAGTAATAGGCTCATAATTAGCTCTTAGTCTTTGAAAGAGTATTGATCAAGCTTTAACTATTATTTTACTAAACTAAAGCCCTTAGGTCCTTATCATGACCAAAACAGGCGACCTCATGACTTGTGCAGGCAAAATAAAAGCCCTACAAGGGATCCTTAGGCAGTAAACCAATAGTGTTTGATAGGCTAAATCTTGAACTGGTGGATTGCTTATAGACCAAGTATACTTTTACCATTGTATTTTTTAGGCCTAAGAGAGTGTGATGACATGACCTAAAAGGTAAGAAATAATGAATAATGCATGCAAGGCATAATGGACTGGAAAAATACATAAAAATTGGTATTGACTTGATTCATTCGGTAACCACAAGTTACAAGAAGTACCAATTATATAATAATTACAAAGATTTACAACAGTCTATAGTCAACGAGCCAGAAGTTATTCTATTTGCTTCCTATGGCCATCGTCAAGGTTAGTCTTGTATACATCATCACTATCATGACCTACCATGTAGCACTCGATAAGTTGAGGAGGAATGGCATCTAAAGGAATGCAGGTCTCATCATGCCAAAAAGGAGGCCGTATGTACGCAGGACGGTCAACTTGGTACATATACCAGAGTTGAGAGTCCTAGGCGATCTTAACCATGGCATCAGTATACACCTCGTCACATCCCTGCTCAAAGTTAGCGTCCTTGGCGAGAGGAATCTAAGCCACCTCCATAGTCAGTTGATAATTTTCATTCGATAGACGAGTGTTATCTAACTTCAGCAGGCTGTTCTTAGGTTTCATTGAGGTCATGGCCTCGATGGTGATCTTCTTCTCCTTCTTGTGAGCCTCCTTGGCCTGATTCATAGCCTTCTTAGACTTTAGAAGGTCTTCAATCGGTTCATTATTTAATTTAGATTAATTGACGTGACCATCCAAAAGCCTAGTAAACTCTGCCACAAACTGCAACATAAGAAAAAGATCAAGTGTTATTTAATAAATAGAAGTTAAGCAGATCTGATACAACAAATAAAAAGAAGACCCTTATCATGGACAGAGTTTGGGATGCTCGGAGATAAAGCTACTCAGGTCCCAATATCTTCAGCTGCTCATGATCACCTTCGAGCATTGCCCCCCTTAGGAAACTAGGGGCCAGGGTTGGATTATTAGCCACAAGCTGGGCCTCCAAGATATTGGGGAAAGAAGGGGGCATATTGTTATTCTTTGAAGAGGTTATAAGGGACTTCTTCTCTTCCTCCCTCTTTTTCTCCTCTCCTTTCTTCGTTTTCTCCTCTTTTTTCTTCTTGGCGACCAAAATTGGGTTACCAGACCTAGAGGATTCACCCTCTGCCTTCTTTTGGGATTTGGCCCTGGCAGAAAGGAGGGCATCGTCATCATCAGAAACCATAAGGAATCTCATCCTAGTAAGTTTTATTAGACCCTCCTCCTCCTCTAGCTGGATGGACCTAACATTAATGGCTAAAAAAAAGAAGAACTTTCCTCATCAGGAAGAGGAGGATCAGGTATGTCGTCCATCGGGCGAGTAGTGAAGTTGTTAGTGGTGTTGGTGTACTCAAGAAAAAGAGACAACGACCTAGGGTGTTTACCGTCAGGTAGATATTCTTTCACCCTCCAAGCCTTTAGGAGGTCAGCAACCTTAAAATCTCAGAGAGAAGGATCCTTCTTTTTCTTACAAGCTATACACAGATAACAGAAAAATAAAATTAGCAATAAGAGAGTAACAATAAAGCATAATCTGAACGATTGAAAGACTAAGTTTTAATTTATGTGATCACCCCCCAGTCAGGGCACAAAAACCCCGTGTATTCTTAGCCCTCAGGGAGCTGTGGATGTTGCCAATTTCTGGTAATGAACCCCTAATTCCAATACCCTTTATTGGAATCAGGGAGATTTACGACCAACACCCTCTTGGCCTTCCTCACCTTCAAGTATAGGAAACAATCAGAAGTACGAGACCAGGTGTAGCAATACCTTATCTCTGGGATGCCCAAGTCAGTCTCATAGAGCTTATTATACGATTGACCCCATTGACTATTCGCCAAGTATTGGGGGTATACTGAGGAGGGACCACCACAAAGAATTCAAATAACTCTAAAAATAAAGAATTTAGGGGAATGGTCAACCCCCCTTGGACTACAGCTAGGGTATAGATCCCATGTTCCCCATCGATGTCTCTAACATCTTTGGGCATGGGGGCACACTCGATTGTAATGCAGGAAGGAATATAGTAGGTTCTCCTAAACTCTTCAACACTTTTCCCATAGATGGTTAACATTTTTGAAAGACTATATTATCACTACAAAAAATGAATAGAAAAAAGCTGCAAAAGTAATAGATGATGATGGATACTTACAAATGTGAAAAAGTGCGAAGATGAAAGCTCTGGAGTTTTGATAGTAGAAAAACTGGAAGCAAAGTGACGGTTTATTGTTGATATAGCTCAGTTTGAAACCTTGTGCACAATCATCAGGCGCGATATCTAGGGAGATTTCGGCACTTCACTTCTTGATCGGACGAGTGTACCCCTGGAACTTTTGTGTAATCACAAGCTTGATCTTTCGGTTCAACTTCATAAGAATGGATCAAAATCATTTGAGCCCATGGCAGTAATAAAACCTATTGGCCCAAGAAACCTTAACCCAAAGATTTTAGGGGCAATTGTGGGGACCTAAATTTATTAATTATGCCCAATTGAAGACTGGACGATCAAGCCCAGCAGTGTGAGAGGCGCACCCGACCGAACTCCTAAAAAATAACACGAGTATTTATCACATGGATAAGCGCAAATATCACGTCCATATTGATAAGTTCAAGTTAGTTACCTATAATCTCGCCATTCAAGAGTCACCACACGAGCCAATAACAAGCTGGGAGAGTTCCTTAAATGACTCAACCACTACGGTTTTGCACCATTATAAATACAGTTCGCACCCCAGGGTCATGGGGGATGTAATTTCAAAACTTTAAGAGAACCTAATAAAATGCAGTGACCTCTCCGTGGACGTAGAAAATTTGCCGAACCACGTATATTCTTAATTTGTGTGATTGGCATATTATTTTCATTAGTTTATTGCTTTCTGGAAGTCCTTTTATTGTGGTTAATTTGTACTCACACTTTCGTAATTTATCTTTATAGTTTTTCATAATTATAATTTTGATTACTATAAAATTAAAAATGATTATTATCGAGACTTGAAATTCGCCATTATTATTTAAAATTTGAGGTCTGAAGTTCCAAAATGCTATTTAAATTTTAGGACTTAAAATTTCAAATGACTATCTACATTTTGGGTCATGAAGTTCTCAAATAGTCATTTTAATTTGGAGATGAAATATTCATATAAAGAGCTTTAATTTAGGGCAAAAATTCTTAAATCATTCAAATTGGGATTTGAAGTTCTCAATTACTATTCAAAATTTTGGACTTGATAATAATATATGCCCTAAAATCAAACCTGAAGTTTTAATTTTTTCTATAATAATGCATGGGATACTAAAAGTCCAATAACAATTTATAATTTGAACCCAAAGTGCTAATAATTTTGTAATCAAACATGAATTTTTAATTGTTTAATAATAATGGTAAGGATATTAAATGTTCCATAATGATTATTTGGACCTGAAGTTCCAAATAATTTCACCCCTTATCAAACTTAAAGTTTGGATATTATTGGCTTGGGCTTTCAAAGTTCCTAATATTTAATGTTGTGATAGAAAGTTGACCTAGTTATTTACAATTGTACCTGGAGCTTCCCTATAATTATTCGAACATGGATATTGAACTTTTCTACGTTCAAATTTTGGTACCTGAAGTTCCTAAATTATTTGGGGCTAAAGTTTCAAAGAAAATATATCACAATCAAATCTGAAGTTTTGATTGTCTAATTGAATGTGTATATACCTAGAGTCCCCCAATTATATTGGTGATATGAATATCCATAATCTTTATTGTGACCAAAAGTTCACAAATTACTATTTGTAATTGTGATGTAGTATTTTCTAATTACTATTAAAAATATTTGGACCTCAGCCTCTAAAAAAATGTACTATAAATCAAAACTTGACGTCTTGACTATTCATGGGGTATGAATTTTGAAGGTCCTTGAATAATAATTTCTAATTTGGACCTGAAGCTCCAAATATCTCATTTTTTGTTGGAATTAGTTTCAAAATAAATAAAATATTAGAACAAGTCTTTTCAACTTCTTAATATTAATGGTTTCACCATTAAAGTTTTATCTTTTGACCTTTCGCTTCTCTTGACTGTTATATTATCTTTTTAATGATATTTAATTTTAACTCGTTTTCACATTCCAATCATTTACTATATATTGGAATCTTGAGAATGTGAAAAAAAGCCCATAATGTTTAATAAGGGAAATTGAATTATCATCGCCCAAAGTTAATAAAAATATTTAGCACTTTTTTGATATCCAAAGAACCTGAAGTTCTAAATCACCAAATATTCGCAACATAAAGTTCTATTTATTATGTCAATAAAATTGAGAACTCGAAGTTCTCATTATCTTTTTGTACAAAATATAAGTCATAATTATTTTAGTGATCCATAATATATCCTCAACTATTTATTTTATTTATTACACAGTTTAAAAAAAAGAAAAAAAATATGGATCAAGATTAGGCCAAGCTCGAAGTTTTGGCAGGTGCTAAAGGTTTATTCCCTAGTTTTATATTAGAAATCTATAGTTTCTTATTTCCGAGTCTTAAGTCTCTAACGTTTAATAACAATATGAAATTTTGATTCAGCGGTTATAAGCCCAAAGTTCTAAACTTTAATTCGTCATTTTTTCTCCTCTAAATATACATATTGATTTGATATCCATATAGTTAATGTTTTTTTGTACTTAATGCATAATGATTAAATTAGGATTTATGTTGATTCATAGTCATCAAAATGCAAGATTTTTAGACATATATTTCTTTAGATTTTTTTCATAAATCAATACCCTTAAATATTGAACTCTTTTGAGATTATTAAGTATTTAAAGATTCATTGTTACAAAACTAAAAGTTTTTATTATCCATCTCATTATTTGAATATAATTGTTTAAGTTCGGTCACCAAAGACCGCGACATAAATTATTATTGTTTATATATATATATATATATATATATATATATATATATATATATATATATATATATATTTGGACGCACAGTCACTTCCCAATCTATATTAAATATTATAATTGACAATTATGATTTGATATTATATAATGACATTTGTCTATTAGATAATGAACAACTATACTATTTTGAAAAACCATAAGTTTTTTCAGATTTGGTATGTAATATACAAAAGATTTCAAGTATAGTTGGACCTAAGGCTCCAGAAGAGCCTGTGTTATGTTGTTATTTGGTACCCTCCCATACATATGAAATGATTTATACAAAAGTAATTCTTAAAGAAATTCGCTTCATTTTATGGGCAGCAAAATACGTGGGTATCATATTGAAATAAACAGTGAAAAGTAATTTTGCATTACTTCTAGTGTTGGAATCTCACACTAGCAAACAGTCATTTCATTATTCATGGGGCTATACTATACAATATTTATTATTTTAGAATTTCACTTTATCATGAGTTTGAAGCTCCATGGTTCAATTAGGTGATATTATACAATAACTATTTTGATCACTTTATTTTCATAAGCATTTAAAATTGCAAATGATATCCTATGTTTTTTTTACAAAATATTTATGATTTTATTTATGTCTATATTTACTATCACAAGGATATATATATGATGCTTATGATTCACCCTCTATTGAACCATTGATAGTTTATCGCGTATGTGTAATTTTATTTTGATGAAACACTCTTCCCACCATTAGGGAGAGGGTAGAATGTACCTGAAGTACAAATTGAAACTGAAGAACGACGATATTATCACGGAATACTTCCACGTTATCTCATTTAATCCATTGTATCTCTCAATACAAAAATGAAGTGAAAAATTATATTGCAACATCAAATGTCACATGGGCTAGTTGTAAATGAGCTTGCCAAAATCATTATCCTCGAAGGACAAAATAAATTATGCAACAAATTAATTTATTGCGCATGAGAAACATGGCAATCTATAGGTCTTAACTGCTTGACTCCCTAATATTAGAGGTTAAATAAAATCATGCCCAAATAATGCTCTAAAAAGAGGTTATACATAACGCTTCAGACGAAATTATGAACAAAATATCTACTTTCTCTAAAACTCCAAAAGAATTTATTATGTATGTTTAGAACCCCATCCTAAGATTCCCCTTAAGCACCTCTTTAGGTCTGTAGCACTCACTCGTTCATCGTAAACCCTAGGCCATACTTCGAGTACTGGTCTAGAGGCCACCGGGCACTGTTGGGACCCGTTTGACTTCGATCAACTTCCTCGTATGAGCATAATCTTAATGAATCTTTGAAGGTCTCGGAATCCCCTTTCCAATGGTTCACCCCGTGTGTAAATCGACCTTATAGTTCGGACGAACGGTCTGTTTCATTATCAAAAACTGATCTAGAGGCCACCGGGCACTCCCAGACCCCATTTGAGTCCAATTAATTTCCCCGTATGAGAGGAAGATCAATGAATCCTCTAAGAGATCTGAATCTCCTTTCCAACGGTCCGCTCCATGCACGAATCAGCCTTACAATTCGGATGAACGATCCATTTTACACCAAAATTTGATCTAGAGGCCACTGGGCGCTCCCTAACCTCGTTTGACTTCGATCAACTCTCCAACTTGAGTTAATCTCAATGAATATCTTAAGGGCTCTGAATCCACTTTCCAATAGTCTGTCCCGTGCATAAATTAGCCTTACGATACAAACGAATGACCCATTTTACTCCGAAGGGTCAACAGGTTCTTCCAGGCCCCATTTAACCTCGATCAACTCTCCAAACTGAATGAAATCTCAAAGGGCACTGAATACCCTTTCCAACGATCCATCTCGTGCGTGAATCAGTCTTACGGTTCGGACAAAAAATTCGTTTTCCTTTGAAAACTTCCTGTCCAGTGACCAACGGGCACCTCCTGGCCCCGTTTGACCTCGGTCAACTCCCTTACCCGGGAGTGGATTTATGGATTATTAAAAATCTCTGAATACCCTTTCCAATGGTCCATCCTGTGTGGGATTCTGACTTACGATTTGCACTTTATGATAATTTTTTTGAAAAATGTGTCCTAGACTACCGAATGGCACCCTCAAGACCCTACCTATCGGGTAGTGTGTCTGAGATTTTATGTCGATAGATAGTTCCAGGAAACTATCAATCGGCACCCCCCCCCCATTTGACCTATATATAGAGTACATGACCTCACTTTGAAAAGCACCCCTAAAGACCCCTGAACATCCCTCTCAGTAATTCAGAGAACATTCTCTCGAATTCAGAGTTGTTCCCTTCCTAAAAGCCCATCTCCCACATTCCATCCTTTTCATATTTCATTGTAGTAAATTACCCACCATCTCCTCATACGACATTCATCCCATTACAAGATAAGCGTATCTATACTCAAGATCCACTCCAAGTATTCATAAAGAGGTCCAACTCTCCATCCTTTTCTCTAAATTCTCTTATTTTAGTATTAATTATTTTATTTCTACTTTAGTGCTTTATTTCATTACATCACATACATTAATTTCAAACCTTTATTAGTAGCATTTTCACATACTCTATTTTCATAAAAAAAAATAAGAAAATAGGGTTTATCTATAAATTCCAAAATAGGGATTCTCACTACACATTCTCACACTTAAAGTACGTTTATATCTACACATATAAGAGAAAATCCCCGTTTGGATCTATGGGTTAAACCCCACCCTATGCTGTCTTCTAACTATGTAGACTTTGATGCCCCTTGGGCTATGGAGGCGTCTTGGGTAAATGCCTAGATTCGAGTCCTCCCTTATGCATATTTGATATATATATATATATATATATATATATATATATATATATATATATATATATATATTCTTAATGGATGTCATATTCTCGCGTGCTCGTGTCTTGTTCGATGTATACATTTATTCTTCCATAACAACTTGTGATTCGACAAACACTTACATTGTATTTTGAATTATTATTTTATGGGAACACTCCTAAGGATGAATTCACGCCGTCCTTTTTCATGACGCGAGTTGAACGATTCCATTCTCCATCTATATTATGCACATAAGCACACACTTTATGGAGTCTAACAGGAGAAGATTAACACAGTCCATGAGAGATCAAAAGGGCGGGATGGGTGCCTAACACCTCCCCATTCTGTAACTTCATCCCGGACCTTTAAATTACTTGGTTTTGTAAGCATCAATATTGTCCTTGATGTCGTTCTCTCAAGGAGGCAACATTTATTTTTTCTATTTTGTGCAAAATAGGCTAGCGACTCTATCTCTACATATTATCCCACATTGACGACAACTTAGTGCCCCGAGAAAGGCGCAATCCCGTGCGCACGTCAAAGGGAAGCCCCCAGCCCTCCCGGGATGGCCACAATGGTGACTCTGCTGGGAACATGTTTTAAGAGGACTAGACTCTATTCCTACATGGGTGTTATGCACCTACCTGTATGTTCCTTTTACTCCTCTATTTACTTTTTATGTACATCTACCTCATGCTTAGATCTATCACGCGCCCTCTCCACGTATATATCACTTGCCACTTATACACTTCACACACTTGTATATATTTTTCCTGTTCACTTCACACACTTACACTTAGCTTCACTTCTACTCACATATTCCACACATCACTTAAATTATCGATTCTTAGGCTTCACTGGCACACACCCACACTTCATACACTTGTATATATCTCCATACTCACTTACACATATAACACATCACTTGTAGTTGATTCATGTATAGGATCACTACCACACACACTCACTTGTAAATATTCACATGTCACTCACTCACATGTATATATCCCCATCACCATGCGTAGTATAGTCTCCATGCTTTATGTTATATTTACTTTTCATGATACTTATATATGCTCCCTCATTGGTGTAGTACTCCCTTTACTCATCATGCAAACAAAAATACTCTCTCTCCATAATATATTAATTAAGACTCATACATTTTTGCAAACTACATCACCAAGAGTATGGCAATATTGGCCAAAATTTTATCCTGTATTGAAGGGTCACTTTGTGATGGGCGTTGGTCCTGCCGAGTGCAGTTAGTCTAAGAGATATGACTCTCAACTTACCATAGTCTCGTACCTTTGATGTATATCGAACGGTTCCCCCTACAGCGTAGCGCTTGACCAAACTCACGACGAGAGGAATATAGCAAGGGACTCGTTCATGTACGTCGACTATATCGAAATCGCTCTCACACGTACCGTCCCCATGAGGTATATCGTGAGACAATTCACGTACACTAAAATATATCAAATGGCTTGTCCACTTGTACCGATAAATGATTGCCCTTATAGGCAAGAGGTATATTATGGAAGTTATGCCAAAATGGGGAACCCTTCCACTAACCCAACAAGTGCATAAACCTCATATAAATGTCACACATAGGGCACTTATATTTAGTTTGTCAGTTACCATATGAAACTCTACTGAAATTTGGGTCAACATATTGCCCAAATTTTCGCGCTATCTTGCCTTTTTCCAAAATAGGACCCCGTCCGTGAGCCTGAAAACAAGTTAAACGATGTCCTATATATTTTTAAACCCTATTTTTCCAGGAACGGGTCCTGTCCGATATTTTTCTGCATTTAGGCAAACCTAATACAAGTGAAAACCTAATAATAATAATAATAATAATAATAATAATAATAATAATAATAATAATAATAATAATAATAATAATAATAATAATAATAATAATAATAATAATAATAATAATAATAATAATAATAATAATCACGTTGAGATTCTTTTCCTTTTTCCCTCCTTTTTTTAAAAATTGAAAATTGAAAAACCTTTTTTTCTCCTTCTTTCATAATACTAAAAACTTTCTCCCTCCTTTCAAAAATAAATTCAAACCATTTTCCCTCTCAAATTGATCGCGTACTTGATTTTGACCTGGCTCCCTATTGGCTTCGATCTTTAGTCAAATCACCCCAAAGCTTCGTTGCCTCTTTGTTACTTCTCTCGAATTTGGGTTTTACCTCCACGAGCTCTTCATGGAGAGTACTGACCAAGCACCGAATGTGCAACCCGATCTGATGGTCATCCTAGCCTAACTCAGTGCCAAGATCGATAGCCTTCAAACCAAGGTCCATGAAATGAGCGTCACTGGGCCCAGATTCTCAAAGAAATTGAGGTTATCTTTCCTCGTGCTATGGGTCCACCCACTCCCGATCCGATTTGGGTCCCAAAAGAGTATCAGCATGCTTCCCGTGCCCCACGTGCCAATGGGCCGCCACCTGCTCAACTCCTAATTTTGAACCTTGCCCAACTAGGGGCTAATCCACCAATACCCGTGGATCCTAAATAGCAGGAGTTGAACAAGGTCAAGGAAGACCTCAAATTATTGTCAAAGAAGTTCGACCAAATCAAGATATCCAGGAACTACATGGACTATACCCCTATGTCTCTTTATCCCAAAGCTAGTCTGCTAGAAAAGTTCAAGATGCCAGATATTGAGAACTTCAGGGGAAATGGACCCCCGATTATTCACCTTCGAAGCTATTTAGTACCTCCGAAGAGATAGTGGCCTAAATGTTTCAGTATATCTTGAAATAAAGTGCGCTCCAATGATTTTTATCCCTTGAAGAATCCAGGATCTTGGGAGGATATCGCTTGGGAATTCATGTCTCAGTACAATTATAATGAGGAACTAGAGGTTATGCACCGATATCTAGAGCTTCATAAGCAAAAACCTGATAAAACAATTAGTAGCATCATAAGAAGGTGGAAAGCGAAAGTTGCCACTGTGAACAACAGACCCTCCGAGGAGGAACAAGTCAGTATTATGAAGAACTTATTGCCTCTTATTCTAGCATCCATGGGAGGACAATACTACCCATATATTCGATCTATTCGAGAGGCTGGTGTAAAAATTGAGAAAAGAATTACCAAAGTGGAATCTACACCAAAGAAAGTGACCGGACAGTTCACTCCCTGAAAGTATGAAAAATTTGTTAGTGCTGTAGTCTCAACCATTAACAACATTTCATAACCTACTACCTCCTGGACACCGAAAAGTTGCTCTAGTCCTGCCAACAAAGAGCACACTGAGCTCCATGATCCCCTGTCTAAAGTCTATCAGGCCCCGTTAAGCCAAAATTTCATTAAACCTTTAGACCCCCGTCCATTTCCAAATTTACTCCCTAAAAACCTCAAACTCAATGCCTGTTGTGATTTCCACCAATTCGCAAGTCATACCACAAACCAATGCTTCCACCTTAGAAATGTGATCTAAGGCCTAATTTACTGGGGTATCATCTCCCCACTAGTTAATCTTAAACCCAATACCACTCACAACCCACTTCCAGCACATACAAATGGCACCTTTCTAGAAAGTGACCCACAATTTGACCCATCTACTCAAATCATGACCAATAAAGCATCCATCATCCCCACAACCTCACCTAAACCTATAAAGGTTTGCACATATTTTCTCCTACACCATACCTGCTTCAACGATTAAGTTTTATCACTCCTTACAAGGGCCTACATCATCGTCTACGCTCGATCTGAGGGGGGACGCATCGAGTACCCGATTGTGTTGAACCAACTCTTAGAGTTTGGGATGAAATTGCCCATTAAGATGAATGTTAATTGTCAAAAATTTAGTGGCTTGTTCATGAAAGCCCGAAAGTGGGCTCTGGAATCAGATGAATAGGTATTACCCGTTGAAAAGGTTAGTCTAGATGATGTGGTACAGACCATGGATGATATGTTTCCACAAACAAGTGAAATCTGTAGCATTTCTGAGTTGCTCACCATTTTGAAGCTCCAAGGATTATTGGTCCCTTCACTCTTTCACCACCCCACTGTATGCGAAGATTTGTATGATGAAGTTATTGAGGTTGTCGAGTGTATTGATTACTCTTGGTAAAAGAACATAGTCGACACCGGATGGGGGAATGATTTTGACAGATCATATTTTGAACTAAGTCAGGAAGAAGTTAGTCCAATTACCAACTTATGTGGAATGATATCCTTTGAAGATCTGTTGGGAGGAATTAATAACGTGGCCATTCAATCTGAGATAGATGAAGCCATGATATTCTTATTATTTCCCTCTTCGTTAAACCACATGACCAAGTCAGAAAGACACTATAAATATCATATTCCTCATGCAACCGAAACAGATAAAGGAAAGGGAGTTATCGAAGAACTTCCCATGTCAGAAATGACCATTGGAGAAAGTAAAGTCCTTGATCAACTCAAGAAGACCCAAGCCAATATCACCCTATTAGGGCTTTTCATGTTGTGGCCATTTCGAGGGTTTTCGGGGTCTAGGGGGTATCTCTCGAGGTGGATTCCTACTTCCTTCCCCCTTTTTGGATGTGCGCGAGGGATTATATCCTTTATCAGGCCGTCGTCGATGTGGAGTGATATGTAGAGATAGAGTCGCCAGCCTATTTTTCATAAGACAAATAAAATAAATGTTGTCGCCTTGAGATAATGGCATCAAAGATAATACCAATGATTACGAAACCATGTAGTTCAACAGTTCAAGGACTAAGCTACGAAATCGGAAGGTGTTAGGCACCCATCCCGCCCTTTCGGTATTTCATTTGCATGTGTTAATCTTTTCCTGTTGAACTATGTGATGTGTGTGCGTATGTGCATAATATAAATGGAGGATAAAATCTCTCGACTCGCATCATGGATAAAGGCGGAGAGAGGTCATCCTTAGGAGTATTCCCAAAATAATAATTTAAAATATACAAGTCGTTACAGAGGAGCAAATGCGCATATTGTTGTCAATTTATAAAATACCGCAAGTGCACGGGCTATTATAGAATAGCGAGTGTAAGTACGGGTCGAACCCACGAGGATTTGTCAATTTTAATTATTAAAAGAATTGCAACTGTCCAACTAGATCAAACGGGGTAGAGAATAATTATAAATTATACAAAATAAAAGCAACTACGATAAATGAGAGTAACGCAAGAGATTTGTAAACAATTAGGAAATAATTAGGATTCGGGGTCCATTTATCACGTAACTAATATTGCACACTAATTTAATGTTGCCATTCCCTTTTTATAACTCAAATTAAACCGACTCTCGCCGTGTTTAATTCGGAAAATATGACGGTTATGATCAAAGTATTTTTAACGTCTCTAATAGACGGCTAAAATCCCTATTCCCTTAGAAAATACAAGTTTTAAAATTCGCAAATGTATTTAAGCATGGACTATCAAAACAATCAAAGTGCAAGCATAATCCATCAAAAATTACTATTTTTAAATCTCAAAACTTGATTTGACAAAACAATCTTGAAGGTTCTAAAACACACTCTCGTGTCGCTTTAAAATGAATACCGAATCTTTAATAACAATTAAAACAAGTAGGGAATAAACAACGATAAAATTAACGTGACAATATTAGCTAACTATGATAAACTTCACCCTACTCCTAATATAAGAATCAAGCTACCATAATGAAAGAGAAATTGCAAGAATGAGTAGAGATCTTCATTAATAAACCAAACTTACAAATAGTTCTCTCACAACAATCTTGAATCCTCTAAAAAAATGATAAAAACTTGGCCCTCAAATTGATTACAATAACTCAAAGTTGCTCCCCGAAATCCTCCACGAAAGTCCTCTCTAATTGTCTCCAATTGTCTCCGAAATTATGATCCCAAGGGTCCTTTTTATAGGACAAGTGGTGAGGTATTTGAGTTGTGGTGAGACTCTTTCTGATTGGCCGAATAGTGTTGGTAGCTATCTCTCCACCTCTTTAATCTTTGGATCGTGATAAGGGACGGAATTTCCCCCCACTCGAAAACTCTTATATTTTCTTGTTGAACACGCATGCCGAGTTTCGTCCAAATCGGAGAATAAAAATTTCCGACTTCTTTACGATTTCACAAGTGTAAAAACAACATTTTTTCGAACGACCGTAAAAATAAGCTTTTTCGCGCCTTTTTTGAGTTGATCATCAATTTGCACCAAATTCCATCTTATCTGCAAAAATTTCACTAGGCAACTTTTTTCACAAATTAGCACAAGAATATTATAAAATTATCGGAGTGCCCATTTTTGATTTAAAATTACCATTTTCAATATGAATTCAATCATTCTCGCATTTTTTTCTCCTTTTAATAAAATAGTCCTAAGAAATTATTAAATACACTAAAATGGGACTAACAAAGTATAAATTTGGGTATAAAATATACAAAATAATGCACTCATCAAATACCCCCAAACCTAAACTTTGCTAGTCCTCGAGCAAAACTAAAAATTTTAAAATTTAACTCACTTTCGTAGGAATCACGATTGCACTTGGCATGTGCAACAAGCCGTTAAACCTCTAGGTTACCCTAGTGGACGAGTTTTGTCTCGTGAGGGTTTGCAGTGAATATACCCACAAAATTCAAAAGCTTGACTCAATACAAATGACTAAAAAGTAATATAACCAAGTTTGAATGCAAACTTCATAAATATAGTAGAACTTCATTTCTTAATCTCAACTTATTGTGTCTGTGTGTGCATAGCCAATATAACCGTCAATTTCAAAAGATTTGATCGTTGCATTTCTTATCCGAAAGTTCGTTTTGATTTCAAAATCTCACAGAATGCACTCAAAACAAAACGGGTTTTGAGGCGATAACCGTAGTTGGTCGTCTTTTAAATTCTCCCTTGTCAAAGAGTAGGAGCTGTCTAATTAGGGAGATTAATTTGGAGACCCTTGTTGTCGTCGATTAATCTCGGGAAAACTAGATTTTAAAATTGAAATTCCCCTCACCTAAATTAGATAATTCAATTTGCTGTGTGTTAGCTAGGAATTACGTGGTTTGAGTCAAATATTATTTTTCATCACATAAAAAAAAAATATCGAGTGAGTTGAGTGTATGCGAAGTTGGTTTCGAAATCAGACCGGTCGTTTGTCGAGTGTGGAGTCTAGCATTCCCGATACTTACGTAGGTAGATTTTCAATATTTACCGAGATGGGAGACGAGTTAGCACCACGTGCCCTTAAAGATTACCTTTATCCAACTAGGTCTAGTCAGCGTTCATGCATACTTCTCCCCGATCACAATGCAAATAATTTCCAATTTCATTCGGGAACAATCCAACTGTTGCCCGTGTTTCGGGGTACTGAAAAAGAGGATTCGTACCTTCACGTGCGTGAATTCGAGGAGATATGTGGGACCATTAAGTACCAACAACTCTCCGATGAGATTGTTAAGCTTAAATTGTTCCCGTTCTCGTTGAAAGACAAAGCTAAGAGTTGGTTTAACTCGTTAAAACCCGAATCCATCACCACTTGGAACCAAATGAGTGTCACCTTCCTACAATAATTCTTTCCTAACCAAAAGACGGCGTCGATACGTCACGCCATCAACACATTTAGCCAAAAGGAGGGAGAAGCATTGTGGATGTATTTGGAGCGATTCAAGGACTTGCTGCTGCAATGTCCACACCATGGGATTGAGATGGGACGCCAAGTCCAAATTTTATATGAGGGGTTCGATTGTAACACCCGAACTATGCTCGAGTCACTATGTAATGGTGATTTTACCGAGAAGAGTGAGGTCGATGCGTGGGTATTTCTAGAAGCCATAGCCAAAAAGTCCCAGCGATGGGCACCCAATAGAGAATCTAGATCCACCACCTCCAATGAGGGGTTCGCTCACCAAGTCGAACAACGTTATGATTTAAATGCCAAAGTGGCCACATTGGCCCGACGTTTAGAAGCTTTCGAGACAAGCAAAGAGGGCAATCGAACAGCATCTGCGGCCGTTCAACATGTAGGTTCCCCTATGTGTATACTTTGTGATGCATTCGACCACTTAGTCGAGAATTGCCCCACCCTTCCGGCCCACAAGGCACTCACCGAGCAAGCCAATGCCCTCTACCAAAATAGGGCAAAGTATGACCCATATTCCAATACATACAATTCGGGATGGCGAGACCACCCCAATCTTTCATGGTCCAAGGGTCAGTACCAAGGAAGTGGAGGTCAATCTTCCGATAACCCACCCCCTGGTTTCCAAAAGAATGCCACTGCACTCTCGAATCCCTCATCCCAAAAGATTCAATCTTTAGAGGATTCGATGAACCTTCTTGCCCAAAGTACCCTTCAATTCCAGCAAACCACGCAAAATGTCCTCCAATCCACCCAGCAAAGCATGCACGCGAATACGCAAGCCATTACGAAACTCGAGGTCCAAATGAGCCAACTAGCTAATGCGTTGAGTGAGAGGAATAAGGGAACATTCCCGAGTCAGCCCGAACCCAATCCAAAGGGTAACATGCCAAGGGGTCAATTTCTTATTCAAGGCGACACGAGCGCATCACACCCCCAAGAGCATGCAAAAGCCATCATCACGCTTAGGTCTGGCAAGGAAGTAGAGACAAACATTTCACCACCTACCGAGAGTGAATCCGAGAAAGGTAAGGCGAAGGAAGATCCACCCGTGTCTCCAACTTCATCCTCACCTTTACCTTCCGAGCCATCTGTAGAGACCTATGTCCCAAAAGCTCCATTTCCACGGCGTTTGGTGCCACAAAAGAAAAAAGCGCAAGTTGATAAGATGCTGGAAGTATTCAAGCAAGTACAAATCAATATCCCACTGCTTGATGCTATTCAACAAGTCCCATCCTATGCGAAATTTCTAAAGGACCTTTGTACCTTCAAGAGAAGCACCAACGTACCCAAGAAAGCTTTTCTCGCCGAGCAAGCAAGCTCGATCATTTCATATCGAACTCCCATCAAGTATAAGGATCCCGGTACTCCAACGATCTCTATCAAGATAGGGGAGTACCTCATCGAGAAGGCACTTCTAGATTTAGGAGCAAGCGTGAATCTTCTGCCGTACACCGTATACGAGAAACTAGGTTTGGGGGAGTTGAAACCGACTAGGATTACCTTGTCCTTAGCCGACCGTTCTGTGAAAATCCCGAGAGGTATTGTTGAGGACGTCCTAATTAAAGTGGGTGACTTTATATTTCCTGTCGACTTTGTTGTCTTGGACACCCAACAAGTGCAAAATCCTATTGCACAAATCCCTGTTATTTTGGGTCATCCTTTCCTCGCCACATCTGATGCCGTCATTAGGTGTCGAAGCGGCCAATTGAACCTATCCTTTGGGAACATGACTATGGACCTTAATGTGTTCAATTTGGCCAAACAACCACCTGATGACGATGAACCCGTGGATGTCGACATGATTGATAGTATTGTCCAAGAGACTTTCGAGCAAACTTATAATGACGACCCTTTAGCTTCTTGTCTTGCCTTTTTTGGGTCTGAATTTGATGTCGAACAGTCCATCGAAGAAGTCAATGCCCTCCTCGACTCTGCCCCTATCATGGAAGTAAGAAATTGGAAGTCTAAACCCGAGCCCCTCTCACTTTCCTCATCACATATTCCACCCTCGATTGAGAAAGATCTCGAGCTTGAATTGAAGCCACTGCCTGAAACGCTCAAGTATAGGTTCTTAGGACCTTCTGAATCCTTACCTGTTATCATCGCGTCTGACTTAGACAAAGAAAATGAAGATAAACTGTTGCGTGTTCTCAACGAACACAAGGAATCCATAGGATGGACCATAGCCGACATTACTGGGATAAGTCCCTCGGTGTGCATGCATAGGATACACTTAGAAGACAATGCTAAAAATTCCCGTGAAGCACAACGTAGACTTAATCCCAATATGAAAGAGGTCATCCGAGCCGAGGTGCTAAAATTGCTCGATGCGGGTATCATTTACCCCATCTCTGATAGCCAATGGGTCAGTCCCGTTCAAGTGGCCCCTAAGAAATCTGGTGTTACGGTGGTGAAAAATAACGATGATGAGTTAGTACCCACAAGGATTCAAACCGGTTGGAGAGTGTGTATTGATTATAGGAAGTTGAACGCTGTTACAAGGAAGGATCACTTTCCCCTTCCTTTCATAGACCAAATGCTAGAGAGATTATCCGGCTATCCATATTACTGTTTTCTCGACGATTACTCCGGATACAATCAAATTCCCATCGCTCCTGAGGATCAAGAGAAAACCACCTTCACTTGTCCATTTGGTACTTTTGCCTACCGACGCATGCCCTTTGGGTTATGCAATGCACCCGCCACCTTTCAGCGGTGCATGATGAGTATCTTTTCGGATATGGTGGAGCGGTTTCTCGAAGTCTTTATGGATGATTTTTCTGTATTTGGGTCTAGTTTTGATGAGTGCCTCCATCACCTCACCCTCGTTCTGAAGAGGTGTAAGGAAAAGAACCTTGTGCTTAATTGGGAGAAGTGTCACTTTATGGTCAAACAAGGCATAGTGCTAGGTCACAACATTTCTGAAAAGGGTATCGAGGTAGATAAAGCTAAAATAGATCTCATTGCTAATCTCCCACCCCCTAAAACTGTGCGTGAAGTTCGATCATTCTTAGGACACGTCGGTTTTTATCGGAGATTTATTAAGGATTTTAGCAAAATCTCTTGACCCTTGTGCAATCTTCTTGCCAAGGACACACCCTTCGATTTCACTAACGAATGCGTTCATGCCTTTGAAAGGCTAAAGACGGAATTGACCTCTGCACCTATTATGAGACCTCCCGACTGGAATCAGCCGTTTGAGATCATGTGTGACGCTTCCGACTATGCCATAGGTGCGGTTCTAGGTCAGGGTAATGAGAAACTTCCTCATGTTATCTATTATGCCAGTAGAACTCTTAATGATGCCCAATTGAACTATTCCACGACTGAAAAAGAGTTCCTCGCTGTTGTTTTTGCTCTTGAGAAGTTTAGGTCTTACTTGATAGGATCCAAAGTTGTCATTTTCACTGATCACTCGGCCCTGCGATACCTTTTGTCTAAAAAGGATTCTAAGGCTCGTCTCATTAGGTGGGTCCTATTACTGCAAGAGTTTGACCTTGAAATTCGGGATAAGAAAGGGTGTGAGAATGTAGTGGCGGATCATTTGTCTAGGTTAACCATTGAATCTTTCGATAACCTGCTGCCACTAAATGAGTCCTTTCCCGATGAGCAACTGATGCCTGTTTCTCAGCTTCCATGGTTCGCCGATATTGTGAACAATCTTGTGACAGGTGAAATGCCACTGCATTGGTCTAAGCAAGATTGTTCCAAATTTTTAAAGGAAGTCAAACATTTCTTTTGGGATGACCCGTATCTTTTCAAGTATTGTCCAGATCAAATCATTCGAAAGTGTGTCCCCGATCACGAGATTCAAAGCGTAATCTCTTTCTGCCATGACCAAGCCTATGGAGGTCATTTCAGTGCTAAAAAGACCGCTGCAAAAATCTTGCAGTGTGGATTCTATTGGCCCACCATTTTTCGTGACTCGAATGATTACAGTAGGAGTTGTGACCGTTGCCAACGGTTAGGAAAGATCACACGTAGGAATATGATGCCCTTAAATCCCATTCTGATTATCGAGGTTTTTGACTGTTGGGGCATTGATTTTATGGGTCCATTCCCAAATTCCTACGGAAATCTCTACATTCTTTTGGCAGTTGATTATGTGTCTAAATGGGTAGAAGCCATACCGTGTAGGACGAATGATCGCCACGTGGTGGTCAAATTCATTCGAGAAAATATTTTATCCCGTTTCGGCACGCCTCGAGCCATCATTAGTGATCAGGGAACCCATTTCTGTAATCGATCCTTCGAGAGTCTTATGAAAAAGTACTTGGTCACGCACAAAGTAGGGTGTTCTTATCACCCTCAAACCAGTGGTCAAGTTGAAGTTTCCAATAGGCAAATCAAGCAAATCATCGAGAAGACAGTGAATCCAAATCGAAAGGATTGGTCCTTAAGATTATTGGGTGCATTGTGGGCTTATCGCACTGCCTACAAAACACCACTTGGTATGTCCCTGTATAGGCTTGTCTATGGAAAAGCCTGTCACCTTCCGGTAGAGTTAGAACACAAGGCCTATTGGGCCATTAAGACCTTCAATTTCGATTTACCTGCTGCGGGAGAGGTCCGAAAACTACAACTTAATGAGTTGGAAGAGATTAGGAATGATGCGTACGAAAATGCAAAATTGTATAAAGAGAAAATGAAAATGTTCCATGACAAGTCCATCTTACGGAAGTCATTCGAGCCTGGACAGAAAGTTCTCTTATACAATTCTAGGTTGCATCTCTTTCCCGGTAAGTTGAGGTCTAGATGGTCCGGTCCCTTTATTGTTAGGACAGTCTACCCACATGGGGCGGTTGAAATATAGAATCCTAAAAATGGTGAAATTTTTAAAGTTAATGGTCAAAGGTTGAAGCCATATCTGGAATTGAGAGATCGGGAAGTGGAGGATATTCTCCTCCAAGACCCTGTATACCACGAGTGAACATGAAATTGGGTCATTGTTGTTGTATCATACTTTTTGTTTTACAGGAATTGTGCGTTGGAAAAAGTCCCTCATTATGGTAAGATCTTTCATATCTTTCCTACCTTTTAAATTTTTTGTCTTGAACATTGAGGACAATGTAGAAATTAGGTTTGGGGGTATTGAGGTCATTTTTCTCCGCTTTGTAAAAAAAAAAAAAAAAAAATCAAAAATCCAAAATCCAAAAAGATTTTCAATATAATTGAGTTTTGAAATAATTTCTTAATATAGAATTATTTCATGGATCTCTCATCCTATGAAATTTTTACACATTAGCCATTAATATGATTGACAATGGATATTGAGGCGAAAGTTAATATGCTTAACGAATAAATGTGGAGATTTTAACCCGATGAGATTTTGTGCCATTCATCGTTTTCGAGAGATTTAAATCAATCCGAGTTAAAATTACTCAATCTTTCCTTCAGTGATAAATTCGTTGATGATCTCAAATTCTTTGTTTTGTTCGATTACTGAAAACAAAAAGTCAAAATGTGAATCTTAAGCACTAGAAGTCTTAGTAAGTCGTCTTGAGACACAAATCAATTTAACAAAACTTGAGAAATGAGATTAGGCCATCGTTTGAAAGCCCAAAAATAAGCTTAACACCAACCTTTTTACAATATTCCGTTGCAAGCCCATTTGAGCCAAAAAGAAAATAAGCCTTTTGTTGAAAACCCATTATACTACCCAACTCCAACTGGGAGTTTAAAGCCTAAAAAAACAAGCCATACCTATTTTCTGAGAATACTAGGGTAAAATTACGGTAGAAAAAAGGCCAAAAGAAAATGAGGTTGCAAGAATGTGAGTATGAAAAAAAAATGTGAGCTTGAAAAGAAAAAGTAAAAAGACAAATTGAGGTTAGAAGAAAAAGTGCTAAAAGTCAAAATACCGAAAAACCTCTATATTCTCAGAAATTTTGAACTCCAAAAATAGCCATTCTTTCTAGCCAAAATTCGAGCCTACAATACAACCAAAGAAAGTCCTAATAGATCTCAGGAGAAGTTAGTTATAGTGTGGAGAGAAGACGAATAGGATCTATGGTGTGATTCAATGTTTTCAACAAGTAATCGATTTTCTGTTCATGAGATCATATTCATCCATTGTATAAAAATCCATTTTTGATTATGTATATGGGAAATTTGTTCATATAAATTTACTCTTTTATTCACATATACCGAGAGAAAATGACCCATTTCCGAGTGTTCGATTGTGAGTGCATTCTGTGAGATTTTGAAATCAAAACGAACTTTCGGATAAGAAATGCAACGATCAAATCTTTTGAAATTGACGGTTATATTGGCTATGCACACACAGACACAATAAGTTGAGATTGAGAAATGAAGTTCTACTATATTTATGAAGTTTGCATTCAAACTCGATTATATTACTTTTGTGTCTTTTGTATTGAGTCAAGTTTTTGAATTTTGTGGGTATATTCACTGCAAACCCTCACGAGACAAAACTCGTCCACTAGGGTAACCTAGGGGTTTAACGGCTTGTTGCACATGCTAAGTGCAATCGTGATTCCTACGAAAGTGAGTTAGATTTTAATTTTTAGTTTTGCTCGAGGACTAGCAAAGTTTAGGTTTGGGGGTATTTGATGAGTGCATTATTTTGTATATTTTATACCCAAATTTATACTTTGTTAGTCCCCTTTTAGTGTATTTAACAATTTCTTAGGACTATTTTGTTAAAAAGAGAAAAAAATGCGAGAATGATTGAATTCATAGTTAAAATGTCAATTTTAAGTAAAAAATGGTCACTTCGATAATTTTATAATATTCTTGTGCTAATTTGTGAAAAAAATTGCCTAGTGAAATTTTTGCAGATAATGATGGAATTTGGTGCAAATTGATGATCAATTCAAAAAAGGCGCGAAAAAGCTGATTTTTACGGTCGTTCGAAAAATTGTTGTTTTTACCCTTGTGAAATTTTAAAAAAGTCGGAAATTTTTATTCTCCGATTTGGACGAAACTCGGCATGCGTGTTCAGGAAGAAAAGATAAGAGTTTTCGAGTGGGGGGAAATTCCGTCCCTTATCACGATCCAAAGATTAAAGAGGTGGAGAGATGGCTACCAACACCTTTCGGCCAATCAGAAAGAGTCCCACCACAACTCAAATACCTCACCACTTGTCCTATAAAAAGGACCCTTGGGCTCATAATTTCGTAGACAGTTTTAGAGAGTGGTAGAGAGAGCTTTAGAGAGGGCCAATAATTATTTTGTGAGTGGAATTTTTTTCAAGATTATTTGTGACACATCAATTGTAAGTTTGTTTATTTAATAAAATTGAGTATTCATTCTTGCAATTTTATTATGTCTACAATTATGCTAGCTTAATTTCCTCACTAGGACTAGGTGAAATTTATCATGTGTGATTAATATTGTGTGTGATTTAATTTCGTCTTTATTTCCCGATATGTGCTAAACGTTTTAAAAATTCGGTATTCATTTAAAACGATACGAGAGTGTGTTTTAAACCTTCGGCATTATTTGAAAATAATCATTTTTATATTTTAAGTATGAGTACTTTTTGATGGGTTATACTTTTATTAAATTGATTTATAGGCCATGCTTAAAGACTATATTTTAAAATTTAAAAGTGAACTTTTTAAGGGAATAGGGATTTTAGGCGTCTAAATTTAGAGACGTTAAATTTTATTTTGGACTTCTCACGTATTATTTTTCCGAATTAAATACGACGAGAGTCGGTTTAATTTGAGTTATAAATTGAGTCATATGTATATGATAAGAATCATATGTCGGTTTAATTGAGTCATATGTTATAAATTGAGTCATATGATAAGAATCATATGTCGGTTTAATTTGAGTTATAAATTGAGACATGCTTGAATCATATGTCGATGCATCACATGGAGGTAATAAATTGCAATAAGGATCCAAATATTTATTATCCCTTTTTCGAAAATAGTCAAGTAAAATTGGGGATGCATACTCTACTCCTAAATGTGAGATTTTATGAAAAGCGTGGGAAGAAGATCTATCACTGGGTGATACACTTTCTTCATCAAAAACAGGAGGATCGTCATAAATACTTGACGTATCAGTAAAATCGGATGACGAATCCTCAAATAAATTCTCCCACATATAAAAAGAAGCAGCATTCTCCTCAATTAAATTAGGAGAAAAATCTTGACAAACATCCAAATCATCACAAGTATTACACGTGTCAAGATTGTCAATTTTTTTCTCCTCACAAAATTGATTATCCCCAATTAATTCTTGATTATTTTTAGAAATAGCATCATTATACCGTTTGTTCACCTCTCTCCAATTGATACACTTTGGTGGACCGATAGTAATTACAGGGGTTGGAGTCTCATCCATACCTTCTTTAATTTTTAAAATGACTACTGACCCATCTGAATTAAATTGAAATACGTAGTCATCTAGATTTTCAGTATATTGTAAAAACACGTCCACAGGATCCATTGAGGAATATGAGAAAGAGGACGGGATAACAATATGAGGATCACCCATTGTAATTTACAACACATGAATTTATTTATTTATTTTGGATAGCTTCTACCCTTTGACAAGGGAGAATTTAAAAGAGTACCAACTACGGTTGTCTCCTCAAATTTCGATTTCACCTCCAGGTAGGTGGTCGGTACGAAGACTCATTAAAAACCACCAATCCTAGACAAGGTGAAACGGAATCGATTTGACAAGTTCGCGTTGGAGTAGCTTTTAATTCTAGCCTTGTTAAGAGTTTTTTTTTTATTTTTTTTTATGAAATTTTTACTAAAAAAATGCAAAAAGTAAAACAAACTAGTCCGAAAGTCGCAACTTCTTTTAAGAAAAAAAAAATTGTCAAATCCCGGGCAACGGCGCCAAAAACTTGTTGTCAATTTTATAAAATACCGCAAGCGCACGGGCTATTATAGAATAGCGAGTGTAAGTACGGGTCGAACCCACAGAGATTTATCAATTTTTTTTTTAAAATTAATTGTGACTGTCCAACTAGACTAAATTGGGTTGGAGATGAGATGTGTTAATAAACTAAGCAACACAAACAAGAAATAGGAGTACGAGAGATATAATCAAGGTAGCGTGAAAACTAGGACATTGGATCCATTTATCACGTTAAACTAACACTGTGCAATAATTTAAATTCGTCATTCCCGATTTTATAACTCAAATTAAACCGACTCTCGTCGTATTTAATTCGGAAAAATAATACGTGAGAAGTCCAAAATAAAATTTAACGTCTCTAAATTTAGACGCCTAAAATCCCTATTCCCTTAAAAAGTTCACTTTTAAATTTTAAAATATAGTCTTTAAGCATGGCCTATAAATCAATTTAATAAAAGTATAACCCATCAAAAAGTACTCATACTTAAAATATAAAAATGATTATTTTCAAATAATGCCGAAGGTTTAAAACACACTCTCGTATCGTTTTAAATGAATACCGAATTTTTAAAACGTTTAGCACATATCGGGAAATAAAGACGAAATTAAATCACACACAATATTAATCACACATGATAAATTTCACCTAGTCCTAGTGAGGAAATTAAGCTAGCATAATTGTAGACATAATAAAATTGCAAGAATGAATACTCAATTTCATTAAATAAACAAACTTACAATTGATGTGTCACAAATAATCTTGAAAAAAATTCCACTCACAAAATAATTATTGGCCCTCTCTAAAGCTCTCTCTACCACTCTCTAAAACTGTCTACGAAATTATGAGCCCAAGGGTCCTTTTTATAGGACAAGTGGTGAGGTATTTGAGTTGTGGTGGGACTCTTTCTGATTGGCCGAAAGGTGTTGGTAGCCATCTCTCCACCTCTTTAATCTTTGGATCGTGATAAGGGACGGAATTTCCCCCCACTCGAAAACTCTTATCTTTTCTTCCTGAACACGCATGCCGAGTTTCGTCCAAATCGGAGAATAAAAATTTCCGACTTTTTTAAAATTTCACAAGGGTAAAAACAACAATTTTTCGAACGACCGTAAAAATCAGCTTTTTCGCGCCTTTTTTGAATTGATCATCAATTTGCACCAAATTCCATCATTATCTGCAAAAATTTCACTAGGCAACTTTTTTCACAAATTAGCACAAGAATATTATAAAATTATCGAAGTGACCATTTTTGACTTAAAATTGACATTTTAACTATGAATTCAATCATTCTCGCATTTTTTTCTCTTTTTAACAAAATAGTCCTAAGAAATTGTTAAATACACTAAAAGGGGACTAACAAAGTATAAATTTGGGTATAAAATATACAAAATAATGCACTCATCACATATAAAACAAAATACAAGCAAGCAGGTATATAAAATATGTATATGATAAGAACAAAGTAATAAATGTATGAGGGATGACTCAAGTATAATGATTTACTCAAGACACTTATGTAGCCCGGGGGAATCAAAGTCCACATAGTTCAAAGACAATACAAGGTGGGGTTTAACCCATAAATCTAACTGGGGATTTTGATTATGCCTGTGTGTGTAAAAAAAGGTGTTTTAGTGTGAGAAAAGGTGATGAGAAATCCCCGTTTGGAATTTATAAATAAACCCACTTTTTCTTTTCTTTTTTTATTTTTTAATGAAAATAAAGTACGTGTAAATACTAATATAAAAAGTTTTAAATTAAGATATGTGGTGTAATGAAGTAAAGTACTAAAGTGGAAATGAAGTAACTAATGCAAAAATAAGAGAATTTAAAGACAAATGGGAAGAATTAGATCTCCTTATGAAGACTTAAAGTGAATTTTGATTGTAGATACGCTAATATCATGATGAGATGATGGTGGTATGAGGAGATGGGTGGGAAATTACTCAAAGGAGTATGAGAAGGATGGAAAGAATATGGAAAATGGGCTTTTAAGTGGGAATAGTTCGCATTTCGAGAAAATTTTCTCTGAATTGCTGAGAGGGATGTTCAGCGGTGCTTTTCAAAGTGAGGTTATGGCCTCTACTTATAGGGCCAAGGGGGGTGTTGATCGGTAGGGTCCTTGCCCTGCCTATCGATATAGAACCCCTGATACAGTCCTGATAGGCAGGGTCCTAGGCGTGCCATTCAGTAGTCTGAGGCATTTTTAAAAAAATGACTATAAAATGTGAATCGTAAGTTAGAATCACACACGGGGTGGACCATTGAAAAGGGTATTCAGAGACCTTTAAGAATTGATTGAGCCACTCTCGGGCTTGAGAGTTGATCGAAGTCAAACGGGGCCCAAAAGCACCCGTTGGTCACTAGACATGAAATTCCTGAAGGAAAATAGATCGTTCATCTGATCGTAAGGCTGATTGGGCACAAGACAGGCCGTTGGAAAGGGTATTAAGTGCCCTTCAAGATTTTATTCAGCTTTGTTCGATTCAGAGAGTTAACCTAGGTCAAACGGAGGTCAGAAACACCTAGTGACCTTTTTGAGTAAAATGGGTCGTTCATCTATACCATAAGGTTGATTCATGCACGAGGTAGACCATTGGAAAGGAGATTCAGAGCCCTTCAAAGATTCATTAAGCTTTCGCTCAGATGAGGAAGTTAACCTAGAGCGCTTGGTGGCCTCTAGATCAATTTTTGGGGTGAGACGGATCGTTCATCTGAACTATAAGGCCAATTTACGCCCAGGTCAGACCATTGAAAAGGGGATTTAGAGCCCTTTGAAGATTCATTAAGCTCTTGCTCAGACGAGAAAGTTTATCAGAGTCAAACTGGGCTCGAGTGTGCCTCGTGGCCTCTACATCAGTTTTTGATAATAAAATGGACCGTTCGTCCGAACCATAAGTCCAATTCATGCATGAGTCAGACCATTAAAAATGGGATTCAGAGCCTATAAAAATTTGTTGAGCTTTTGTTCAAGTGAGAAAGGTGACCAGAGTCAAACGAGGTATGAGAGCACTTAGTGGACTATAGATTGGTACTCGGAGTATGACCTAGGGTTTGCAGTGAATGAGTGTGTGATAGGGACCTAAAGATGTGCTTAGGGGTCCTAGGATGGGGTGTCTACAAAGAGCCCCTCGACGGTTGAACTTGGAATGATTGAAAGCCATCGAATGATAAACACCAAGTCGACATTGAGATAGGACTTTAGGTCAATTATGTAGACCTAGAGTGTGGGATTGACCGATTCAGAGGGTTGAGATCAGTTTTGGGGACCTAAGGAGTTGAAGATGATCGATTCAGTGTGTCAAGGTCAAATTTGAGGACCAAAAGAGATAAGGATGATCGATTTAGCGGCTCGAGGATATGTTACGATTGGTTTTAAGGGGCTAGGGAGACCAATTCAGTGGGTCAAGGCTAATTTTTAAGTTGTTTTGGGGATAACCAATTTTGAGGGTCGAGGTCAATTCTAAGGATCTTAAGATGTGGCAACCAATTTTGAGGGCCGAGGTCAATTTTGAGGACCTGAAGTTATGAAAACCAATTTTGAGGGTTGAGCTCAATTCTGAGGACCTTAAGTTGTGATAAATAATTCTAAGGGCCGAGGTCAATTCTGAGGACCTTAAGTTGAGATGACCAATTTAAAAGGCCAAGGTTAATTCGGAGGACCTTAAGTTGTGACAATCAATTTTGAGGATCGAGGTTAACTCTGAGGACCTTAAGTTGTAGCGATCAATTTTGAGGGTTGAGGTCAATTCTGATGACCTTAAATTGTATCGACCAATTCTAAGGGCCGAGGTCAATTATGAGGACCTTAAGTTGTAAAGACTAATTTTAGGGGTCGAGGTTAATTCTGAGGACTTTAAGTCGTGATGATCAATTCTGAGGGTCGTGGTCAATTATGATGACCTTAAGTTATGATGACCAATTCAGAAGGCCAAGGTCAATTTCGAGGACTTTAAGTTGTGATGACCAATTCTAAGGGTTGAGATCAATTATGAGGACCTTAAGTTGTAGTGACCAATTCTAAGAACAGAGGTCAATTCTGAGAACCTCAAGTTGTAATGACCAATTCAAAGGGTCGAGGTCAATTCTGAGGACCTTAAATTGTGACGATCAATTCTACAAGCTGAGGTTAATTCTGAGGACCTAAAGTTGTGACGACCAATTATGAGGGTCGAGGTCAATTTTGAGGACCTTGAGTTATAGCATTGGGAATTTATCTCCTAGGAAATTTTAAATTACCTTGGGAGTGCAGGTGTATTTGTTGTTCCACTAGGGATTGTGTTATTTTGAGACTCCACTAGGGGATGCTTCAGCTTTAGGGTCCTGAATGGGAATTGTAGCAGACTTGGATATGGGCGCATTGTTGGTTTTCCTTATGGTATATGTTATATGTGTGTAAGATTAATCATGTTAGGAATTATGATGGCGATAAGAGCATAAGATTAATCCAATCGGGGATTTCGAGAGTTTATAGGGGCTTAGTGTTTCAAAAAATGATTTTCTTGAGGACCTTCAGGTTCCATATTTTTAGGGATTTTGGGGAATTTTTCGAGCAATTTCTGGATTTTTCTGGACAAAATTTGGAATGGGGTGCTGATAGGTAGTCTTGGGAGGGTGCCAATCGACAAGGGCATGGATTCCTGGGCTTCCTCGGGAAGAGGAAAAGGCATATACCGATCGGTATGGTTAGGGGGCTTAAGAACTTTACTTTTGAATGGATTGCTGAATGTTTGTTAAGGATTATAGGTCACCTTCCAACCTTAGAGTTTTCCTTCGGGGGTCGCAGGGGCTATAGGTATACTGGTGCAGATAAGGAGGTTACTAGCACATGAGGTGGTGTCTGGGTTGACAGGGCTTACGGATGAGGTGACAACTATTTCTTGTTCTTTCCTTATCGTTGACTGGAGGATCTTGGCATTAACCATTTTGTATGCTTAATGCAATGCCTTTGCACCTGAAAAGAGAGACTTAATACGGCAAATATGATGCATTTTTTGTTTGATTATCTTGATTTAGTAGCTTATTCTACATGCACTTTAATTTACTGTTGAGATTTTATTTTGAGAAAGGGTAGGAAAAGTTTATTTTTTTTAAATTTTTCAATAGAGGAAATACTTGGAGAATTTTCCTTTTGAAGGGTCTTATTTTGAGAATAATGCGTTTTTAGAAATTTTTGGATAGCAGAGGGCCTTGGAAGCTTGGTTGGTATATGAATGAAGAGATAGAAAGCTTGATGTAAAGTGTAGCTCGTCGCCTTTGTTGGATTGTGTTGATTCTGGTGTGTCAGAGAGACTCTACTAGTGATGTCTTTGCTAGAGCTGTTGGTTGGAATTTGGTAGCAGCGGTGGTACAATTCTGGTACCCTGAGGACCATGTCTTCCATTTTGGCCTCGACGAGGTTTGTCTAACCTAAGTGGAGTTTTCAATGTGGTGGCGACTATTCCAATTTTCTTATTTTTCTCGAGTATTCCTATCGGAGTTGCTTCACATTTCTCCCTCAGCGACTCGATCGTTGGTTACTATAGGGACTATTTCTATTCAGGTGATTATGTATATAGTGCGCTCGAAAGGTTTTGACGATGCTGGATTTTTCAAAGATATTGCCTTAGGCCTTACTGTAAGGCTATTACTGATGACTAGGGATTTGATGGCGGATCCCCAGGTGGCTGCGATAACAGTTTGGATGTTTTACTACTATAATCCTGTGGTGGTGGTGTTAGCTGAGACCCTGAACAGTTTGGAGGCTTGGAAGGAGGGCCGTTCCAACTTTTTGAGGGGAAGGCCAGTAGTGTTGTTCATATATCTTGCATAGAGGTTTTGACTGGAGGCCCCTCCTAAGTACCCCTTGGCGATTGTGCCTAATTTTTTGTCCGACCTTTCTTCAGTTTTGGCCCGTCTGTAGAGAGTTGGGCTAACTGGTTTTTAGAGCATGGAGCTCGGTGTCTTCACCGGTTAGTGCCATGGTGGGGGGACTTAGTGACTGTCTTGAAGCTTGGAGAGTATTGGTATGTGCGGTTGGTGGTCCTTCGATAGACTTCCTTCTATTTCCCTAGCGGCTCCAGTGCCAAGTCAGGTGGGAACAAACTATGCCCCCTCGTATAACAAACTTGTTCCTGGTAGAGAATTTGACTGAATCACTAAGGATGATCTCTGGGCTCTTTATGGCAGCGTCGCCGGCCTTCTATCCGTCCATCATATTTATAGAAGGGGCCTAGCATGTGTCTGGGGACTACCTGAAGTGGTTATGAAGCGGGTGTTAGAGAAGATTATGGCAAAGAGACTAGTCAAAGGTGGTTTGTTGCCTTCGACATCATAGAAGATGGTGTTGTGGTTCTGTCCAGGCTTTTCAGGGTGTATCGATCCATGGAGCGCATACGGAATGTCAGCTAGGAGTGGAAAACTTGATGTAATATCTCGAATTTCTGTGTATTTTTATTTAATTAATTTAAGGAATTAATTGAGAAAAATACGTTTTAATTAAATTACGCGAGTGAAGTAATTTAAAATGATTAAATAGTAAATGTGTTTAATTGGATATTAATCGGGAATTAAATATGAATTAATATTACATGATAGTATTTACTAAGTGCAAATAGTAAATAATTGATAATTATGGTGATACGGCATAGCGAGTGATATGCGCATATTTTTACTTTATCTCACCGTGAGTCGTGCGTGTAGACTATTTTGTGATGAGAAATAAGAAATATATTTTAAGTGACTTGGATGATAATTTAGAGGTCACGGATGGTTCCGGATGGGTCGAAATAGTCAAAATAGTGTACCCGGAAGTATAGTTTGAGTTCCAGATTAATTTGGGACCAACTGACACTTATCGAGGGTGTTTCAGTCATTTTTATAAAGTGGGTTGAATGACCTACGAAATTTAGAGCCTTAGATCTGATATTTGAAGATTGGGTATGTGACACCCCGCTTATTAAAATAAGAGGTGGCCAGCCCGATACTCAAATAAATACAGGAATCATAGATGGTCCATTCTTAGCATCACTGTCGTGAAAATAATAATACAAGATAGCCACCAATTATTTTAGAAAACGGATGTCAAATTTAATTTTGTAAGTTTAAATAAAACCATTAAGACAATCCATTTTTTTAAAAATAAGGTGGATATAAGTAAAGATAGATAACAGTTTAACAATCATTCACAACATAATAACCGAATAAGCTGTCGGTTAACAGACCAATACAAGCGGTTACACCGAGTATTAAAAATAAATATCACGGTATATATAAGCAAATACAAAACTTGGGCAACACGCCCGAATGTGTAGACTGATCATAACTAGAGTGTACAAAAGATTGATGCATCTATCACAAAAGTCCTATAACATCCGCAAAAATTTCATAGCCCCTGGACACTAGGAAGGAAGGATCAACACGGGCGTCCTTGCAGCGGAGTACCTGGACATAAAAGAGATCCATACAAAATAAAGAAATATAAACGGGTCAGGGCCCGGTTTGATATGATAAGCATGTGAATAAAATGCATGACAGTTATGAGTATCTAACATCATAAACAAGCTTAATTCTCTCTTCACAATTAGAATAATCCTCACCTCTCATCTAAATGCACAACCTAGCGCAATGTCGTTTATAATGATAACTATTCATCAGTGCAGGAGAAATAACTCAATTTCAACTTAATAAGCTTATTTTTTTCATCTTTTGCACAATATGACTTTACAAGTCCATTTCTCATTAGGAAACTTATTGATTTATAAAATGCTTTAGCCATTTATAAAATGTCACATTCGGGAGAATAGTTATAATCACAAAATATAACTATTCTAAGACGATCCTTCAGGGTCACCTCACTGGATGCGCCCCTAAATAGCTATTATCTTCCAGGGCCTATCACCAAGACCACCTGGGCATCCTAAATCGCGTCGCGTGGGAAGCGGCCATATACCTTCGACTGCGAGTCATAACCATACCCGGAATTAACTCACTTCGAATATAATAACATCACAATATACCACCGGTCCTATAGCCGAGGACTATATTCACTCTGCATTCACTAGCCACGAGACTTTACCTCATTCGTGTAACTTCCCTTATGATAGCATTTAAAGAGGTATGTATATGCAAATCAATATTCACAAGATATGCCAATTAAAATGTACATTACGTTATATCCGGGATCATATGTGTTTAATGACATAAAACACAACATTCAACTAGTTTCATATTAGTCTCCATGAATTTATGACAACCTATAAGCCATAAAGTATAATATTACCTCATCCCAATCCTAAAAGTCCAAAATTACATATCCCTACCTTCCCCTCGTCCTAGACTATCTAATTAAATTAAATGGACACTTACTACTAGCTACTATTTATTCTATTAATGAATCCCCGACATGAGCCCGAACACCCCTTTACTAACTTAGGATATGGACTCCCCTATTACGAGACTCTACAACTCTAGTTTTACTTCATGTAAGAAGGTCCCTAGGCCTAAACCTTAAAAGAAAGGAGCTAAAGAAAACTAAAGTTTTCGGGTGAAAAACAGGGTACCGGTCGACCGCTCTTCCAGAAAATGGCCTTATAAAAGAAGCAGCAAGCCCCTTCCCCAAGGCCCGGTTGACCAGTCCTTATACCGTGGTCGACCGCGCTTTCTAAATATGCCTATCGAGAGAAGCAGTGGGCTTTTCTCTTTAGGCCCGATCGACTGGGCTCTGGACCGCGGTCGACCGGCGTCATCAATTCTCACGGCCAACCCTTCTTTCAACATGCCAAACCCAAAACCCTAACCCTATATTCCTCCACTTCCCTCAACCTCATCATCTAATAACATTATCCCAACCTTTCTACACAACAACAAACCATTATTTTCAACTCAAATCATACAAACATCAAAATCTAAGGGTTAAAGACCAAAATTCATCAAAACTCACAATTTGTTCAATTCTTCAAATACACAACTATCAATACAAATTATCCACACTAAATCATACATTTGCAAGTTTAAAACTTGCCTTAAGGTTGTAGTCTCGGATTCTCTTCTGGTAGTAACGATTCCAAGCTCAAATCTTCAATTCCCTCTCTCTCTCTTCTTTCCCCCAAGCTCTCTCTTCTCTCTACTCTCTTTAGGTTTTAGAAACATAAATGAGAAATAAAATGCTCTTGGAAGACTTAAATGCCCAATTACATTAAGTCTAGCATTTAAATGCTACTACATAATTAAAATGACTCATAACAACATAATTAAGTTATAACCGGTGAAAAGTACCCGGAACCCAAAAATACAACATGGTACTTATTTTGACTATCTCAACCATTTTTGGACTACCCGCACCCTCTAAATTGGCATCCGGGATAACATAAATTATTTTATGTTCCAACGTCATTTTAATTTGTCAATAATGATTCAATTGGAATATAATCCATACCCGTCGCTAAAAGCAGAATGATGCAATAAAACATAATATGATGCTATTCACATTCACTTAACAGTAAATATGCAAAACTCAGTAAATATTATCTCTCAAATCACTTAAAATAATATTTACTCTAACTTCCTTTATTTTATAAAATTAACCCACCATGTAATTTAACATATAATAATCACTCACAAGTAAGGGGTATTACATGGTATTAGGGTTCATGACAAAAAAACTACTAGAGAGGCCAGTAGAGAGAAGGGAGAGCTAATTCTCAAAGCATAAGGAGAAATTCTAAAGGTGGTGAAGAGTTCTTGCACATCAAGCCAAATTGGAAGGGAAGATTGTAGAAGCAACAATCAACCCTCAATCAAGAACCACAAAAATAGATTATATATTCAAGGTAAATGTTTATTGCAAATCACATTCAAGTTATAATATCCATGTGTAGGGAGTTTTAAGAATTAGTTGATTCTATTAAAAAACCTTAAGTTAAATGTATGAGTTGATCACATGTTTGGGTAGGATTGTGTGTAGAATGAATCCCTATGTAAATATAAAATGAAATATTAATATATTTTATGATTAACTTGGAATCTTTATGGGTGATTGGTTGAAGAACATGAATCTTGATTGACTTAGGGTTTGATTGATGAACATAAGATGTCAATCCGTCAAAAAATTTGATGTAACTTTAAATGTATTCCATTTGAATTGTACTTCAAATTAGAGTGTGTAACACCCCGTCTAATTAAATACTGGGTATCTACTCCTTTATTAAATTAATACAAAATATCAAGTTAGTTCAGTCCTAGCATCACTGTCGAAAACATTTAGTTAATTACAAGCCACCTAATATTTAAAAAGAGAGATGCAAAATTTTATTAATTAAGTTAACAAATGACCAAGAATTAAATCATTAACTGTCAATCTCATGAACAATCTCATATGAATAACCGACGAAATGAAATCAACTAAGTCTGGAGTAAACACTCCAATAATCATAATGCCAGAGTAAATAAAGTCCCAATACAAAAGTCTGAATAAATAAACCAACAACCGAAATAATGAAAGTCTGCAACTACAACCTCTATATAAGGATGGGCGACATGCCCTAACTGATACAAATGACTCTAAAGGAACCAAGGATAAATATGAAGGCGTCTAATACCAAGATCCTGCAGCTTCCACAGCAGCTACAACACGTCATCAGAATGGAACTCCTATGCTTGGCGTCCCTGTGGCTGGGCACCTAAAATGTTTTTTTACAAAACAAAAATAGATTTGGAGGAAAACGGGTCAGAGCCCGAGGTGAAAACAGTTAAAAGTTTATCAAGTGTTTAAATTACAAATAAACAACACATATTATAAAACAATAGTTGCGTACTCTCACATGAGTTTCTCACCACTCAAATAATGTGCACGCCTAACGTATGCCCTTAACCCATCCTAGTTAAGCCCCTAACTAACTAGCCTGTACCACTTCCGCTTTCGCATTCTACCATAGGATGTCTACTTTTAGTACCCAAACCAGTTATATTCATAACCCATATTCGCATTCATTAAAATTACTTATTTCAAGTGTTAATTAAATTCTCAATCTTAGCCCATTCAAATATCTTAGTTATTCACATCTACTAAGCAACAAGGAACGAGTCACAAGTACATAAGTATATCACTCTCAGTACATAAATACATATCTGGCACCCCTAGGCTAAGCTGCGGTGCACGCATACTCTGCTATCAAATCCATGTACATCACGTACGTAAGGATCACGTGTTTCGAATCACTCAGGAACCGTCTAAATATAAATCATACATATTGGAGGCGAACATAGTTCACATACCCATGGGTCATGGACATACCTACGCTCCCTTGGTCAGCTGACTTATTAACTCACAAATAAGTCATTCACAGTCCTATATCCTTAAGGTACTAATCTAAATCCCCCCGAAGGCACACAAAGATAAGATGGACCTTTTCCGAAAACTAACCTCCCATGATAGCAAGTATGGTAGGTATGTCATACACATAAGAAATCCATACACTAGGCATTCACACAACCTAAGTAATCATATTTCCATATAGATATTCACACATTCCATCTAGTAAGTCTCATACATAGCAATTTTATCCCGAACATCATACGTAATATATATAGCTTGATAACTCTCTCGTCGAATCAATTTGAGTACTTAAACCCCTCCCAAAAGGTTACTAAGTCTCCTATTAGTTTCTAATGTTATCCCGGTAACTTAAAGTCCCACCGTTACTGTTCTTATCCTTACATGAACATAAATTCCCATTATAGTTTCAATTCAAACGATTTCTAATCATACCTCACTCGGTAAACTCTCGTAAGCAATAGCATTCAATTCCGTATGGTAAATCATTTTTTATGGCATCAACTACGAACCTACTGACCTTAACTAAGTCCCAAAATATCAATTTAAACATCCTAAGAATCATCATCGGCCTTGGGATTTTTATTAAGCCTTAAGGAAAAATAATTGCCAAAAATCATAAGGGATCGATCGATCGAATAAAATAGGTAGATCGATCAATCGTCGATCGAGCGACATTTTTGAGTCGATCGATCGATCAAGGAGGTATCAACCCAGAGTTTCTTAAACAGTTACGAGTTTTCCTCTTTTTACACCTCTAATTCTACATTACAATGTCTTAAACTCCCAACCAAGTATACTAATTACCATACCAACATGTTTGCATCATTTTCCACGTTTTGGAATCATCAAATCAAAGTAGAACATCAAATTCTTGGATCAATTTACCAAATTTTCATATCATAACCCTAGTTCTTCTATTTCTTTAAGAACACTATCTAATTCAATAAAATTCCATAAGTCTCTACACATGGATCATGATTTTGTGGCTGCTAAAATCCTAGAAGTTAATCTACATGCAAAACCTACCCAAATTACGATTTCAACTCTTCAAATCCATTTAATTATCAATATTTAAGGTTATTCTTCAATTCTAACCTAACATGGATGATATATGCGCTAAATTATTGCAAGTTAAATCACTTGCCTGGTAATGAAGATTCTGGTCCGATGAAGTAGACGATATGGGGATGATCCTTGCTTTCCGATCTATCCGGTGGTGGTGACGGTGGTGCAAAAAGCCTCTAATTGGTAGGTTCTCCTTTGAAAACTCCCTTCTCCTCCACTCTAATGGCCGTTTATGATTTTTGGTTGTGAAACCCTAATGGACTCAAGTGTTGACTGATAAAACCTATCTAAAATTCGTGGGTCACTATTCACCCAAAAATAGGAATGACTAAAATACCCTCTTGGATTGTCGGTTATGCTTAAAAATGCCCCGTGACCCAAACTAAACTCTCGACTAGTGTTTTTTGACTATTTCAACCCCATAGGACACATTGGCGCACTAAAAATGCTCATAAGGATGACATAAAAATAAAAATACTTTTAAATCCATTAAATTGGGTCCCGACATGACTGACACGCGTGTCCCAACTTCATTACCGAAACTGTCGTATTTTTAACTCACGACAATTTTAATAAATTCAATAATCACTCACTATAATCACTCAATAATATTCAACAAAATTATAATAATCAAATACTAACTCTTGTCTCTTTAGCATTTAAATTCGAATTATTTTCCAATTAATTATCCAAAATTAATTTTAATAAATCTCATAATTCACGACAATTTAATTTATTAAATCACATAATTAAAAGCCATAAAAATACGGAGTATTACATACTTCCCCCCTAATAACGGAATTTCGTCCCGAAATTCAAAAAATAGGCATATCTGGAAAAATTTGTAATCCTTCAGTACTAAAAGTAAAATACAAAGGAAGGCTCAATCACTACAGCCCTCGCTTCACAACAAGCTTGTTGAACACTCTTGACACATTATCAGTTACAGGGTAATACCTCAATAAATGCACCTCATGTTGCGCTCTTACTAACCAACATTCGAATAAAATAGCCTATATATCATTGGCCATATTATCTCAATATTATTGTGAGTCCGCACCTCACTACGTATTAACTCTCACATTTATCTAGACACAAAACTCCCATCTTGGGAGAAACCATAGAAGATCTCACTACTCTTATCCGTTCTTTGTATCTCTGTTCCCGATGTTGTGACTTTTACACAAGGGGAAAACCACTCACGATAGTTGGTGGTTATCCCACCTTAGTCATCGGACTCTAACTCCTGACTGATCCAAAACTCTGATAATCCGCTCACCTCTAAACATCCAGAGAAAGAATGATAAGGTTTATCCACACAAAACCTCAGTAAGCCCCGTGTCCACTATGAATAGATATGGGTGCTTTCACCCAACTATACCATTAGGTAATATCTTCTCCCCATTACCATAATATACATTACTTATTAGTTATACCCGTTTTGAAAATGAAATGATCGCAATGAATCCAAAATTTCTTTCATACAGTTCCACCAGTCGTCAATCACCTTGCACCTATTCTTCGTGCTATAGGTAATACAACTTTCTCAAAACAAAATTATTCCCACGACTTTCTTATACCCCATATTGAAGGTGGGTTTCAGGTATCTCATACTAGTTCAGAATAATTCTGCGTAGGACCACGTACCGTCGTGTTCACTATATAATAGTGTAAATCACCCAAGGATATACCAATTTCTCTACTTCCGAATAACTTGTCCCACATATTCGAAGGAATTCGTTACTTATCTATAAGTTCGCAACCCCTCAAGGAAATTTACCAACTTGACTCTTTTATCACTGGAATCGTCGGCTTGATACAAAATTATTTGGTTGATCATCTTACCCCAATCGATCTACTACTTAATATACCCATTTCAATGCCGATTTTCACGTATAATTCTTCCTGTTAAGTGATACTTACTAACCCTCTTCTTCCCTCGACATATACCAAAATTTTGACACGTGCACCTTTCACCACGTTGTGCACATCTGGACTTTTATACCTTATTAACATCCTCACTCTATTTACACGTAAGCCACTCTCAACATTCGATTGGGTGGAAATCTACTCCAAATTGTCCATAATACTTAACTATTTGCCTTCTCAAGAGACACTCCCTTTTTAAATGGCTTCCCACTGCCTTTCAACCAATTTTGGTAGTTTATTCTGATTGCACAAGAATCAACATATTGTTGTTCTTCTCACGACTCTTAATCCACTCTACCACTTTCATTTTGTCATATTAGTCTCACAAGTAATAATTTCACCCATCTATGTCCCTTCTTCTGATGATTAACAAATAAGAAAACCAGGGTGTCTACACCCCTTATAACCTCTGCATACGGGTTTAAACATCATATACGCTCCATACGTACTCCAAACCCTTTATTGCCCCTGCATTTGTAACGTGGTTATACCACTTGGGCGTTCTCAATCACCCCCGAATTTGAAATCCTAAATCCTCCTTAACCTCAGTCCATCCTTCAACCCGCCGAAATAAAAACCCCAAATTTTTCAGTACTTCCTCACCACACCACTGACTCTACTGGCCTTGTATCGTAATTTACCCTTTAACTTCCAGTTATAACTACATACTTCCATAACGATCGAGGTATTCAAATCATGAACGAATGGCCACACATCTCCTTACTACCAACCTTATGCTAAATTTCATGCGTGGGATGTCTCGCAAAGAGAAATCCAAACAAGGAACCCACCCAATACCTCGGTCATCGGAATCCGTTAGGCCCTCAGTCCATAACATGCACCCCTATATTCCCGTCTCTTGATAAAAAGTTACATTTTCTTCCATAATTTCACTTAAATGAGGAACTTCTTCGAAAGGACATTGTCTCTTAACATTTAGGGTAATCACATTCCATAAACACCATTCAAATGTAATCGGGGCTCTCAAAATTCCGTCCTTAGATATACAACTATGAGTATTGACTTCCACGTCTCTACAGGGTGATATAACAATGACCTCCTCTTATTACCATATCCTGAGCGTTGATTATAATAGCCAGCTAAATCTTTCCGCTGAATAGTAAACCAAATACATCCCGAATCATATTAATTAAATCCCTACACATACTGGGATCAATTATCCGATACCATTCTACCTTTTAAAATTTCGATGATATATGTATACATATTTATAAACGCGAGCCCGATCCTCTCGCAGATGGGGTCTCACCAGAACAAAATATTATACACCAAGGTAGTAACCCTGATAGATTTGTAATAACCGCACACTATCGATTTAAACATTATAATAAAACCATAATTAGTATAATATTATACTCGTATATCACAACACTAAAACGAGTAAATTCAATAGAGTATATACCCCTATCAATATACCCATTCATCATCCATGGATATCACCAAAGGTAATCCCATTATACAAGGGAGAAATATTCACATAAATAATAACATTGCCGAGATACTCACTAAACTCGACTCTCATGCGAATGTAACAGTAATAAGTAGAAAAATTAGTAACTCGTTCCTGACACATACAACATGCAACATCATCTGAGGAAATAACTCATACTTCTATCTTGTCAATTTCCCTGGTTGCTCAAATGGTTCCTGGACTTAACACACCTGTCCGTACCAAACTGAACCAAACTGAAAATTTCAATAACTATTGCCCTTTCTAGTCTCCATACCATTATCCCTATACTTGCTTCGAGAAATATTTATAAGGCACAGGTTTCACTCCCCACAAAATACCTCTACATATACTCCACTTATCTCCGGTCACACTGACCATGTTAAGGTGGTCCTTCTCTCGGACGTTGGTAGTCTCAACTCTGATGACTACCTCCGTTGTTCCTTTAGCTTTGATGACCATAAGGAACACACTACTGGCTTCTACAACTCTTGCTGAAATCACCATCACTCGGTAACAATTCAGCTATCTGAATCATTTTAATGGGTCTCCCCTTTGTGGTGCCTCTCCAACACCGGTTCCCCCAGTCTTACTCTATATAAGTTCTTTGATTCTTGTATCTCCCCCACACAAGGAAGCGTTTTACCTCCATATTAACAAAACGCGACGTTATTACCATCTGCATTGACCATCCAAGCAGAATTTCCCAGAAGTGCTAAAAATTCTTCTTATATGTAAATTTTCCTTTTAATGTCATCTTCTCCATTTCACCTACTTCACCCGGTGTAAGTTTCGCTAAATAATTAAATTTCTTCTCACAAAGTGACCTTTGTCCGACCCTCTTATGTGAGTTCAGAACAACGTTCGCATCTCACGCTGAACATCAAATGCTGGAACTTATGGTCAAACTATACGTATGCGCCTTCTCTCGGGAAAACATTCCACTTATAAGTGTGGTGATTACCTCTCAACATTGAAACTCCCCTCTTACGAGCTAAGGAAAAAAAAATTACCCTAAATTTTCACTCCCGATTAGCCATACTCCGACATATGCCATTTCCACATTTTTAGAAATTTCACATACGAGGCAGGCCATTGGAAAGGGGATTTAGAGCCCTTCGAAGATTTATTGAGCTTTTACTTAGGCGAGAAAGTTGATCGAGTCAAATGGGGCCCAAGAGTTCCCGGTGGCCTCTAGATCGATACTTAGAGTATGACCTAGGGTTTACGATGAATGAGTGAGTGATAGGGACCCAAGGAGGTGCTTAGAGGGACTTAAGATGATTTGTCTACACATGTCCTATCAATTGCACTGGAATGCCTTAATAAAGATCCTCACAGGACCCACAATCCCTCTTTCCACTACCCTCGAAGAAGCCATATATACGGTTGGGTCCCTGACCTCTTCAATATTCCTCTAATTTTCTGAAGAAGAGATACCGAAGTTTAGCCCTGATCACAATTATTCTCTCAACATCTCCGTTAAGGTCTTGGGAAAAATAGTCCCTTTATCACTTGTCGACAATGAATCTACTTTCAATGTATGTCGCTCAGAACCTTCAACTGTTTGGGACTGCAAGTCAGTAATCTCACTCCCACTTCTTCCGCCGTACGTGCTTATGATAATACTCGTCGAGAAGTAATGGATTCTATAAAACTCACACTAAGGGTTGGCCATATCAGTTTTGTCACTGATTTCCAAGTCATTGACATAATCTCATGCTTTAATTTACTCCTTAGTCGTCCATGGCTTCACAACATACAAGTATTATCCTCTTTCCTTCATTAAAAAATGAAGTTCTTTGCTAAAGGTCAGGTTATCACTATTTTGGGGGACGATGATAGTATATGCAATTCCATCACTAGTAATCCAGTATTGGAAATCCAGCATGGAATGAATGACATGCTCCTCTCTGATTTCAGAATAAATCCACTTCCCATCCCAATGAGGGAAAACTTCAAAGAGCGAGTTTATTCAAAACACAACCCTCATGGAAATGTCAATATGATTCAGATATTTAAGAACATGCACTTCATGCCCAGAATGGGGCTGGGCGATGCCACTAAAAGATACTCTAGCCCATAGTCCTGAAGGTGACCTTTCCCCGATGTAGCCTAGGTTACTAACCTTCATCGAATGAACTCAAAGCGCTCCGTCGATCGAGATTGAAAAGAAGCTTAGAAGATGAAAAGACTGTTTCAGGAGAATATTTGAACGAAAGATTTATCAAGGAAGGTGAATACTTACCCTTATGTGGATTCCCTGAATCATGGTACGATCACATTGACAAGAAGATGAAATCGAGGCTAAAAATATTCTTTTAAGACACTAAATTTTTGGTCGAAGACTATAAACATGAAGTGCAACCTCACACCGAGAAAGTCGTGACAATTACTAAAGACTTTGAGGAAAGTGATTTTAAAGACTCATTCGACCTACAGACACTGAGGATGAGACTTTGCATGATTCATTCAGATGCCACGTCATTAGCCCATCTACCCAAATCAAAGCTGCTGACATGCCTCTCCTCAACTGGAATGTTGTACCAGTCCAACCTGCTCAAATTTAACCCAACCTTGTTATTTACCCTATCTAAGTCTCTTCACTTGTTATTTTTCCCTTTCCTGATATCAATGTAACTGAGACCTCTTTTAACGAGGTTCTCAATGCCATTTTACTTGAAAATGAAATAAATGAGGATTTTGAGTAACGTGATGTGCCTTACATTAATTGTCTTGATTCTAATCAAACCTTTGATGATCATTATTTACAAATGGACAATTCTTAACTAATCTTAATAAAGAGAGTGACAAATAACATAATTGCATTTGAATTAATGATGATGAGACTATTATTATTACTCTAGATTCTAATAGCCATCAGTGAAAGATTAGTATAGGGTCCAACCTTAACGAGCATGAGCGTGCAAGATTTGAAGAACAACTGAAAGAATTCATGGACGTCTTTGCATGGTTCTACAATAACATGCCCGACATTGATCCGAAAATAGCTCAACCTAAGATCCCGATATTCCCAGAATACAAGCAGGTTAAATAAAAATTAAGGAAGCTCCGTACCGAATGGTCCCTCAAAGTCAAAGAGAAAGTGGTCAAATAATTGAACGTGGGTTTCATTCGAGTGATCGAATACCCAAGATGGATCGCCAATATCGTCCCCCTGCCGAAGTCAGGTGGAAATGTCCGCATGTGTGCCGACTATCGGGATTTGAATAAAGCATCCCCAAAAGACGATTGCCTATTGCCCAACATCGATATGATCATGGAAAACATAACTAGCCACACCCTAAATCATTTGTTAACATATTCACTGGATATAACCAGATCAAGATGCACCTTGAACATCAAGAGAAAATCGCATTCATCACTGTATGAGGAAAAATTGCTACACAGTCATGCCATGCGGACTCAAGAATGTCGGGGCTACTACCAAAGGGTTGCCACAACGATCCTGCAAACCTTATTCACAAGGAAGTTGAAGTCTACGTAGAAGACATGATCATTAAATCTAAGACTCGAGAAGGTTTTATTCCTATCCTCCGAAAGTTCTTCAAATGACTGCAACAATACTAGGTGCAGCTAAATATATAGAAATGTGTTTTCGACGTCACGAAAGGAAAACTCTTGGGATTAATGGCCAATGAGAAGGGAATCAAAGCAGACCCTGCCAAGCTGAAAGATATACTTAAAATTCTACAACCATGGATGGATAAGGAAGTCCGAGAATTCCTGGGTAAACTACAGTACATCAGTAGGTTCATCAACTAACAAAAATTCCATCCTCGAACCTATTTTCAAACTTCTCAGAGGGGATTTAACTAAAGTATGGAATGAAGCCTACCAAGAAGCCTTTGACTGAATCAAGCGATACCTCACCCGAACTTCGATACTCATGCCTTCGCAGCCAGGTCTCCCCCTCCTCTTATACTTGACCGTAATAGATACTGCAATAGGGGATCCTTTAGACCAATACATTGAAAAATCTTGTAAATAAGGAGCCATCTATTACGTCAGTAAAAAACTGACCGAATACGAAGTCAACTACATTGCTTTGGAGAAAGCGTGTGCTGCCCTATTCTGGATAATACAGAAACTACAACACTACATGCTTTTCTTTCCCATTAGACTAGTATCCGGAATGGATCCCATCAAATACCTAATTAAAAAACTCTCTATGTCCAGCCGAATGACCTATTGGTTGATGCTGTTACCCGAGTTCGATATTGTATATGTCACGTAGAAAGATATAAAAGGGAGATCTATCTTTGACTACCTTGTTGATTACCCCATGAAAGGAACTAATGTTTGAGTCTATGAATTCCCGGATGAAGATATTCTATGCTCCTCTTAAGAGGACATTATATAGAAAATGTTATTTCGTGGGGCTTCCAACAAGATAGGATATGGCACTAGGATAATCCTGATCGCCCTTGATAACTCTCACACCCCCATTGACATCAAAAGAGACTCCCCTTACACCAATAACATGTTTGAATACGAGGCATGCACTGTAGGCCTCAAAATTATCCTTAAGAAAGAAATCGGACACTTAGATTTCTACAGAGACTGTATCCTCATTGCCGGCTAAATCCTCAGAAAATGGAAAGTCAAAGACGAGAAACTCCTACCCTTCCATGACCACCTAAAAGGGATGGACTCCCAATTCAAAGATATCACCTTCCACTACCTGCCTCGTATAAAGAGTAACCTAGATGATGCTCTTACTATCTTGGCCTCCATAGTCGACATGTTTGAGGGAATAATAATTGCCCCTTTTCTGGTTCAAAAACAAGATATGACCACCCATTGCTACCACATTAAGCTCCTTATTGAGGAAGATTTCGATATAGTCGGGTTATGGTACAATAATATTTAATGCCTCCTCAAATATGGTAGATATCCCTAAGCATAGATAAGAAAGACTGTGCGACCCTTCATAAATTGGCTACCCAGTATGTCATTTACGACAAAGCATTTTTCAAAAGAAACTTCAATGGAACCCATTTGCATTGCATAACAGGAGCTGATGTTGAAGAAATTATGCAAAAGATTCATAGTGGGGAATATGTTCCCCACATGAACAATCATATGCTTGCTAAGAAGATCATCCATCACGGGTACTACTGGACCACCATGGTTTAAGATTGCACTGCCTATGTTCAAAGATACTTCAAATGCCAATAGTTTGCCAATTTCTAACACTTGCCTCCTCAGGAATTATACAACATGACCTCCCCTGGCCCCTCTCTACCTGGGGAATTAACATTATAGGGAAGGTTACTCCCAAAGCTTCAAACGGTTAAGAATACATCCTGATCGCCATTGATTACTTCACTAAATGGGTCGAAGACAAATCATACGCAGTGTTGAATTCAAAGAAAGTGTCCAAATTCATCAGAAAGAACATCATCTGTCGATACGGAGTTCCCCACGAGTTAGTATCAGATAATGTTCTCCACTTTGAAGCGGAGGTCATAAAACTAGTCGGCAAGTACTGGATTCAGAGACACAAATCTTCTCCCTATCGATCCCAAACCAATGGTGATGTCGAAGCTACCAACAAAAGTCTTAAAACCATAATCAGCAAAATGATCAAGAGTTGCAGAGATTAGGCTGGTCGAATCCCTTAAGCCCTCTGGGGCTACCGCACTTCAATCAGAATGCCTACTTTGGCTACCCTTTATTATCTAGTGTATGGAATGGAAGAAGTCCTACATATTGAGCTAAATATACCTTCTCTGTGCATCATGCTCGAAAGCAAAGTTAGCGAAGAAGACTGGCACCATAGTCGCTTTGATGAACTATCACTCTTGGACAAAAAGAGACTTAAAGCTCTGTATTATATACTGGAGTATCGTCTCTGGATAGTACGATCGTTTAACTGAAAAGTCAAGGACCGCTATGTCCAATAAGGAGACGTTGCCCTTAAGGAGATCATAGAGCCCGTCTAGTACCCCAAAGGGAAATTTAAACAGAATTAGAGTGCCCCTACATTATGAAGAAAATTCTTTTAGGTGGAGCCTCTGTGCTCACAGAACTTGACGAAAAAGAGATGGCGCATCTAGTCAACTTGGACTGTCTCTAGAAATTTTACCTTTAGTCTAAAATCTCGATGCTCTACGAATATTCTCATCCCCCATTCTATTTTGAAAAAAAATCTATTCATTTCCCCTACCTAGAACTATGTGGGACCTGATCCTCTAAAAAATATTTCTTTCAAAATGAGACTCATGAAAATTTTCAAAAACCCCAGTGGTACGTAGGCTGCTCATATTCCATATATGGTCACGGTCCCCTTCTTTTTCATAAAAGGCTATTCTTTTCTACCTTCTTTTTCACAAAATGATATTCTTTTCTAACCCCCAAGAATGGCGATTTATCTTATTATTCACATGAACAAGAGGATTATGTATGCCTTAGTGATTGGTATAGATAATTCAAATGAAAAACTCATCAAGAGGCACAACAAAATATAATCAAAATCATTTTATATATAATGAAGGAATACATTACTGTTACATGAAGTATCAATGAAGGGAGCTAAATAAATTACCCCTTTTCACTGACAAATCCATATCAAATAAGCCTAATCCTTACCAGCTTCACAAAAATTAGCCCTAACCCATGAAAAAAAAAAATCCAAAAATCACCCAAGACATAAATTACCCTAGCTTCACAAAATGTTACCCCAACTTCACATACATTGTCTTCAACTTCCAGACGACCCCACTTCATTATAATTCCTAGCCCCTGGTTGTCCCAAAGTTTCTCACTCCTAGTTAACACTATGTATGCGCTCCATGGAGCGATGCACCCTAATAAGCTTAGACCAAACCACGACACCGTCCTCCATAGCATCGAAGGCGATAATACACCTTTGCCCAGCCTCTTCCTTTATGATCTTCTCTACTAACTGCTTAAATAACCACTTAAAGTAATCCCACACACATGCTAGGCCCTTCCTACAGATTGTGATGGACGGGTAGAAAAGCAACGATGCTACCACAAGGAGCCCATCATCATTTGTTATGATTCAGTCAGGTCCTCTATCGGGAAGAAGTTTGTTATGCGAGGAGGAACTATTTGTTCCCATTTGACTTAGCATTGAAGCCGTCAAGGAAAGTAAAAGGAATTCTAACGGAGGCCAACTAACTGCACATACTGGTACTCTCCTAGCTGTAAAATAGGTGAAAAGTATCCCCACTATGGCACGGATCTACGAAGACACTTGGCTCCCTACTCAACAAACAAGTTAACCCAGTTTTCTACCGATGGGCCAAAACTGAAGAAAAGTCGAACAAAAAAAATGAGCAACCCGCCATAGGATGCACTGGAGGTGTCACCAAAAGGAACCTCTCTGTAAGCCATATGAACAACATTACCATGACGCCCCTCAGAAAATCACAATGGCACTTTTTTCAAGCATCAAGACCGTTCAGGGTCTTCGTAGCACCATCGTCGCAGGATTTTGATGGCAAGACATCCATGTCGCTATCATAACCACTTGGTGATCAGCCGTTAAGTCCCCTATCACCATTAAAAGCCTCTCAATAAGGCCTAAATTAATTTCTCTGGCAAAGCTATCATCATCAAAGTCTCTTAGGCGCACTGAATACATAACCGCCTAAAGAGAAATAGTCCTTCGAGTACCCTACGGTCGAGCCACTAAAGGAGAAATATGGAGCAACTCCACCAGAAATGCACGAAGAGAATGAGAAAAATTAGGCATAGCCACTGTAATACCGGGGCTGACCCCCAACATTGATAGAAATCCTCATAGGTAGGATAGACCTCGTTCGGCCAAAATGAAAGACGTACTAGAATTATACTGCTACTGCTATCAAGTTCCAGTCTATGGCTCGATTACGCCACAGAGAAACCTAACACAAGTTAAAAGTATCATAGTCAACACTGTAAATGCACATGGCCTCCTATTTTCAAGATAAGAGGAGAATTCTTTATAAATGGGAAGAGTAATTTAGGGAATAAGAAATGAGAAACAAGAAAAGAAATATGGGTGTTGGTGAAGAAAACACACCCCATACCCCTCTTTTTATACCCAAAATCCTTGGAAAAAAGAAAAATTGCTGGAAACCCATTTAATTCTCAGCCTTACAGAAGTACACAAGTATGCAGGAAAGTGTTATCAAAGCTTATAAGTGATTTGACTTGACCCCCATGCTGATAGACAGGTCAAGGGGTATGCTGATCGAAAACCCCTCTTTTTAGAAAATTTTCTCTTTTCTCATTTTGCCCAAAAATCAACATCCAAAAATTCATTTCTCACAATAAATCTCTTCAAAGGGAAATTCTCTTTAACCAAGCCTCCGTGGCCTCCCTCTATTCAAAAAATCCAAAAAAATAAACTTTTTCTACTACTTCTCAAAATAAAACCTCAAAAGCAAATTAAAGTGCATGTAAATTAAGCCACTAAATCAAGATAATAAAACAAAAAATGCATCATTTTTCCCTTTTTGAGTCTCTCTTTTCAGGTGTAAAGCCATTACATCAAGTAAACAACATGGTCAATGTCAAGCACCTCCAGTCACAACAATAGATCTATGAGAAAATATAGAAAGGAAATAAACAAAAATGGATGTCACCTTATATGTTGCACAACCCTCTCTCCCAAGTACAAGACGGACCCAATCTTATGCGCCAATAACCTCCGTATCTACACCTGCATACCCATAACCCCCGCGACACCCAAAAGAAGACTCCAAGAGTATAAGGTCACCCACATCCCCAACAAAGGGTCAGTAACTACAAAAGGATTCTACCCCCTCAAGCCTGCTTATCGACGGTCCCTTTCAAATTTCGTACAAATATTGCCAAAAAATTACCGAAAAATCCATAAATTTCTCAACAAATTCCCAAAAATACCTTAAAAATATGGAACGGTATTTTACCCCAAGAAAATCATTTTTGGAGCACTAATCCCCTTACAAACTCTCAAAATCCCCAACAAGCTTAATCTTACACTCTTATCCTCGGCATACTCCACAACATAATCAATGATGCACTCCAATCCAAGTCCAATATAATTACCCAATCGGAAGCTCAAAACTAAACACCCCATGGTGGATTTTCAAGACAACACAATTCCCACTGGAACCATAAGTGTACATATACCCCCAAGATAATTTAAAATTCCCCACGAGAGTTATTCCTCATGCTATAACTTAAGATCCTCATAATTAACCTCAGCCCTCCAAATTCGTCGTCACAACTCAAGGTCCTCAGAACTGACCTCGGTCCTCAGAATTGGTTATCCCCATTTTAGGTACTCAGAATTGACCTCGACCCACAGAATTGTTCGTCCCAAATTTAGGTCCTCAGAATTGACCTCGACCTTCCGAATTGGTCATCCTAACTCAAGGTCCTCAGAACTGACCTCAGCCCTCAGACTTGGTTGTCCCAACCTTAAGTCCTCATAATTGACCCTAACCCTCAGAAGAGGTCATCACAAATTAAGGTCCGTAGAATTGACCTCGATCCTTATAATTGGTCGTCATAACTTAAGCTCCTCAGAACTGACCTCGACCCTCAAAATTGGTCATTATAAATTTATTTCCTCAGAATTAACCTTGGCCATTAGAATTGGTCATCACAACCTTAAGTCCTCAGAATTGACCCGACCCTCAAATTGTTCGTCCCAACTCTTGGTCCTCAGAACTGGCCTCGACCCTCAGAATTGGTCATCCCAACATTAGGTCCTCGGAGTTAACCTCGACCCATAAAATTGGTCATCACAACCTTAGGTCCTCAGAATTGATCCGACCCTCTGAATTGGTCTCCCCAACTTTAGGTCCTCATAATTGGTCATCATAACTTAAGGTCCTCAGAATTGACCTCGATTATCAAAATTGGTCATTATAACTTTAGGTCCCAAAATTGACCTCAGTTATCAGAATTGGTCGTCACAACTTCAGGTCCTCAGAATTGACCTCGTCTCTCAGAATTGGCTATCACATTTCAAGGTCCTCAAAAGTAACCTTGGCCTTTAGAATTGCTCGTCACAACTCAAGGTCCTCAGAATTGACCTTGGCCCTTAGAATTAGTCATCACAACTTTAGGTCAACCCTCAAAATTAGTCATTACAACGTTAGGTCCTTAAAATTGACCTCGACCCTTAGAATTGGTCATTATAACTTTAGGTCCTCATAATTTACCTCGACTCAGAATTAGTCGTTATAACTTTAAGTCCTCAAAATTGACCTCGGCCCTCAGAATTGGTCGTAGCAACTTCAGGTCCTCATAATTGACCTCAACCCTTAGAATTCATCATCACAACTTTAGGTTCTCAGAACTAACCTCGGTCCACAGAATCAGTCATACCCAACATAATTCTAGGTCCTTAAAATTAACCTCGACCTACTTAATTGGTCTCCCTAGCCCCTTAGAACCAATCTTAACACATCCTCGACCTACTGAATCGGTCATTCTCGCCTCTTTAGGTCCACACAATTGACCTTGGCCCACTAAATCGGTCTCCTTAGCCCCTTAAAACCAATCTTAACATACCCTCCGAATCGGTCAACCCTCATCCTCTTTGTCCATAAAATTGACCTAAATTCCTCTACCCAAATGTCGATGTGGTGTCTATCATTCAACGACCTTTACTTGTTCCAAGATCGCCCGTTAAGTGACTCTCTATAGATAACCCATCCTAGGACCCCCCTAAGCACCTCTTTAGGTCCCTACCACTCACTCGTTTACGCAAACCCTAGTTCATACTTCGAGTACTGATCTAGAGGCCATGGGGCGCTCCCGGGCCCCTTTTGACTCCTATCAACTTCCTCGTTTGAGTGGAAGCTCAATGAATCTTCGAAGGTTTCAAAATCCCCTTTTTAATGGTCTACCCCATGCATAAATTAGCCTTATGATTCAGACGAACAGTCTATTTCACTATCAAAAACTCATTTAGAGGCCACTGGATACTCTCGAGCCCATTTAATTCTAGTCAACTTCCTCATTTGAGACAAAGCTCAATGAATCTTCAAAGGGATCTGAATCCCCTTTCCAAAGGTCCACCCTATGCGCTAATCGGCCTTACATTTAGGATGTAAAATTGATTTAGAGACCATCAAGTGCTCCCGTGCCTCGTTTGGCTCTAGTCATCTCTCTAGCTTGAGCAAAGCTCAATGAATCTTTGAAAGGATCTAAATTCCCTTTCTAATGGTCTTCTTCGTGCATGAATCAACCTTATAATACAGACGAACAACCCATTTTACTCCGAAGGGTCACAGGTGCTTTTGGTCCCCGTTTGACCTTGGTCAACTCTCTGAACTGAATGAAGATGAATGAAGGTTAATGAAATCTCGATGGGCACCAAATACTCATTCCAACGATTCGTCCCATGCATGAATCAACCATATGGTTCTGACGAACGATCCGTTTTCCTCCGAAAACATCCTGTCTAGTGACTAACGGGCGCTTTTGGGCCCCTTTCAACCTCTGTCAACTCCCAAACCTGGGAGTGGATCGATGGATTCTTAAAGGACTTTGAATAACAACCATTTTTCCAAAAAATATAATCCAGACTGCCAAATGTCACCATCAGGACCCTGCCTATCGCCAGTGTGTCAGGGGTTCTAGGTCGATAGGCAGGTCCAGGACCTGTCGATTGGCACCCCCTTGTCCCTATAAATAGGTGCCATGACCTCACTTTGAAAAACACCCTTAAAGACCCCTAGATATTCCTCTCAGCAATTCAGAGAATATTCTTTCAAATTTAGAGTTGTTCCCTTCCTAAAAAGCCTATCTCCCACATTCCATTCCATCATTTTCATACTTCATTTAGTAAATTCCCCCATATCCTCATACCACCTTCATCCCATTGGAAGATCAGCATATTTACACTCAAGATCCACTTCAGGTATTCATAAGGAGGTCAAACTCTCCATATTTTTCACTAAATTCTCTTATTTTAGTATTAGTTGTTTTATTTCTACTTTGGCGCTTTATTTCATTACATAATATACATTAATCTCAAACCTTTATTAGTAGTATTTTCACATACACTATTTTCATAAAAAAACCAAAAACAAGAAAAAAGGGTTTATTCAATAAATTCCAAAAAAAGGATTCTCACTAAATATTCTCACACTTAAAGCACGTTTATCTCTACATACATATAAGATAAATCCCCCGTTTGGATTTTTGGGTTAAACCCCAACCTATATTATATTCGAACTATGTAGACTTTGATGCCCTTTGAGCTACGTAGGCGTCTTTGGTAAATCCCGAGATTTGAGTCCTCTCTTACGCACATTTGTTATATATTGTGTGTGCGTATATATATATATATATATATATATATTCTTGATGGATGTCATATTCTTGTGTGCTCGTGTCTTATTCAACGTATACATTCATTCTTCCATAATGACTTGTGATTCAACAAACACTTACATTATATTTAGAATTATTATTTTTTGGGAAAACTCCTAAGGATGAATTCACTTCGTCCTTTTCCGTGATGCGAGTTGAATGATTCCATTCTCCATCTATAGTATGCACATAAGCACACACTTCACGGAGTTTAACAAGAGAAGATTAACACATGCCCATGAGAAATCGAAAGGGCGGGATGAGTGCCTAACACCTTTCCATTCCATAACTTTGTCCCCATACCTTTGAACGAATTTTTTCGCAAGCATCAGTATTGTCCTTGATTCCATACTCTCAAGTCGACAACATTTCTTTTGCCTATTATATGAAAAATAGGCTGGCGAATCTATCTCTATATATTATCCCACATTAACAATGACCTAGCACCCTGAGAAAGTGTTCAATCCGCGCACACGCCAGAGTGCACCCCCCCCCCCCCCGAGATGGCCACACTATGAAAAGAGATAAGTCCATGAAGTGATTATAAATCCCATGAAGTAGGCAAATGTATCTAATATTAAATAAAATCTTTATTTTTATACATATATAAGAGAAAAGTGGGATCACCAAAGATGATCATCGATGACATAATTATATATATTTTAGCTACATAAAAATAAAATGGAAATGATACAAAGAATCCAATTACTATAAATAATTGTCGACAAAGAATATATTGGCCAAAAATGAGAAAATGTCGTGATGGCATAATTCGAGTTTGTTAATATATGTGGTGTATTTGAACTTATAGTACAAACCTTATCAGATGATAATTGTAAAGGTTGCAAATGGATGTTTATAAAAAAGTGATGTGATAAAATAGCTAAAAAGTGCACAACCTGTGGCATTAGATTTTCTATAGAAATTGGAGATTAATTATATACAAACATACCATCCCGTTACGACCGTAGATACTTTTCATATTTCTGACTTGCTTGCAGTTTTTTGAAGTATATTATATGAGAGTCGCAAATATTATAACTCCTTATTTATAGGAAACTTAGACAAATAATACATATAAAAATCCTAGAAGGATTTTCTTTGTTTGGAGGAAAGATAAAGAGTACTTACTCAAATACAATAATACATTCATTGTACAATAGACAATTTGGAAGGATATATGTATAACCGTCTTAGCAAATATTTGTCTAAGGAAGGGTACGGAAACAATCATATATGACAATGTATCATTATACAAACACCCTTAAAAGGATGTGCTCTTGAAAAGATCAATTGAGATATAAAACACCCAATTAAGAAATTAAAAAATGAATGACCTTGGGGTAATTAGTTCTTGTCTCGGCCTGCAAATAGAGAATAATTTTGGCTAAAATCCATAAATTAAATGGATTGAAAAGTCCTATAATATTTTAATATATCTTAAGAACGCTATTTTGTATTCCCATGGTTTATAGTATTTGGATATTAAAATATCCATATCATCTTAAAGAAGATGACAAATATAAATTTGGTCTAGAAATACCATATTTGCATGTTATTATTGCAGTGTTAATTTGGCCCATAAGTACTATACTTTTACATTACTATTATTATATTGATATACATCTCATAATGCATGATATCGAACATAATAACTGCTGTAAATTTATTGGCAAGAAACAATTATCATTGAATTTCAAAGCATGGGACTAATAGCAATCATAGTACGTGATACGTTCATGGAATTATTGATGTGATATTTCTAATTCTAACGATCCATGTGTAGTTAGTTATATAGATTCGGGTTATATATGGGATCCTCACAAGGAATAATTAAAGCACTTATGACTTTCCTTAAACAATATATGTTCCCACTACTACTTATAAAGGCAATGGTATTCGTATAGTCCAAACTCAAAGGGACTACATCGAGGGAGATGTGACCAACACATTTAAGTTCTTCTACATACAAGAAATCAAGAAGAGTTATGCAATACATAAATTCTAGAAGAGTTCTGTTATTGAAAACAAGCAGATCCGATAAAGTGATATGTTCGCCCCTCTCCTCTTCACCAAAGTCTTATGGAAGTCAAGCTTCTGAAATAAATGAGATTGAAGTAACAACCTATCAAATCTATTCACCAAGTCAATGTAACATTTTCAAAGATTGCGTATGAGGTAAAAATTCATCGACTCAATCATCATAGAAATGATATAATCAGGGAGAGTATCCAATCAAGGGAGAATTGAAGAACAAGATATTTTGGGACATATGCACATTGTACTCCTTTTCTTTTAACTAGGTTTTTTTCCATTTGGTTTTCCTATTAAAGGTTTTAAGGAGGCGACACTAAACGCGTCCAACACTGTTTCAATGATCATAAAAGTTGTACTCTTTTTATTTCACTTTAGTTTTTTCCCACTGAGTTTTTCCTTAGTATGTTTTTAATGAGGTAACAATCATTGAATGATGGATATATTGTACATCCAAAAAGGAGTGTTATAAATATGTATATAGTAGATTTCCTCAAGTATTCCACAATTATTAAAGGGTACATTGGGAGTGTGTGTGTGTGTGTGTCTTATAACATATATATAAAACAGTGGATGTCCACTCGTATTTCATGTTGAATAAGAGCCTATTAGGATATTATACTCTGTACTATAAATAGGGGTGATACCCCTTAAGTATTGACACGCTAATGAAATGAAAATCTCTATCTCTCTCTATGTCCCTTTTATTTTACAACACGTTATCATCACGAATTGATACCACATTAGTTCTTAAAAAAAGTAATTGTGATGGATTAATCTTAAAAGTCGAATGTTCACAATTTATCTAAAGAAAGGTTTGTTTATAGCGTGTTGTTATTACCACCCTAAAAATTATCCCAAACACCAAATAAAAAGTAAAATAATTTTTTACTTCAACACACCAAAAGTAATAGTATTTTTTTGTTGAACTTACTAAAATAACCCTAATCAAAATAATAAATGACACCCCAAAAATTCCCTCTTAAACCAAAAATAAACTTCTGTTACTCTCACTTCAACCAAAACCACCACCGTGCCATTAAACAACCCACGACCAAAACTGCCACACCACCACCACTCTCTAGTTTAGCCACCTCTATTGTTATATGTTGTATTTTGCTTTGTTTCTTGGTTATTTTTGACTTTTTTGCAGTGCAAAACCCGAGTTATCATCAATGGGACCTAAAAAATGCACAAATGAAGTAAAGCATAAAAAAACCAACATTAACGGCTCACTCTATTTTATTTAAGGTATTTTTCAACCTTGTCAACATTATATTAATCATTTTAGCTAAAAAAATAAAAAAATACATACGTCACAAATAGGGTTTCTGAAACCTCCAATCACGTTGACAAAAAAACGTGAGTGATGAGTTCCCACGGTATTTCGTCATCGTGAAATGGGGGAAGGGCAATATAAAACCATGGCATGTTGACCCCATGATTTCTCTCTACAAATATCCTAAAGTTTTAGTGTTTCCAATACGGTGACCTGATACTGTGGTTAGTTAGATTACACGGTGAGTAGTGGTTGTGGTATCCTTATGGTGATAATGTGCATTACCACGGTGTCTTGTTACCTTGGGTGGTCATTTATTACGGCTTCTTATGGCTGTATATAATACATTTACAACCACTAATGGTCGTGGATACCCAAACTTGCGGCACCAAGTCACCATTATTTTAGTAATATACATAATTTTTATCGTGTTGTACAACTTATTAATTTAATTTATTAATACAACTTACGTCCAGCTGGATGAGGCTCTTCTCAACGCCACATTCGGGAGGGACATTGATAATATGTGCATACTTAGTGCTAGTACTAGCGGTGGGGCCTTCGATAGTCAGAAAACTTCTAATGATTGCACGGGCATGTACCCCACTTACCCTTCTTCACCTAAAGAGGGTTATCATAAGAAACATAATCAGGATATGATACGTCCAAACTTATGTGACTAGTTCCCTGATTTGGAAATTTTAATAATCATAATTCAAAATTTTAATTACATCAGTTATCATTTATATAAACTTAACATTATTTATTTATTTGTGATACGATGTGTCAACTATTGAAGGGAATTTCAAAACTGTCGAGCAAGATCATCTAGTGGACTTCAATACATACGAGGTGTAACTAATTTATTTATGAATTTGACCATTTATATCTCCAATTTTTGTTAATGGGGCAACGTATTATTTTTGTATTCATTAATAGGTTTTTCCATGTTATGAATCAGTGATTGATTGGGTCCAATAATGAGATAGATGTGACACCCCGCTTATATAATAAGGGGTGGCCAACCCTATACTACATTTAATCAGGAATCTCAGATGGATCATTCTCAGCATCTGCTGATGATACTGAAATAAATAAGGCTAACTACCCAATATTATAAAAGCAGATGCCAATTTTTTTTAATGAAAACATACAATGGACATCAAACCAACAACAGAATGACTATTAACATGAATAAAGAATATACATGCACTACATGAAGAAAGGACATGCTCTCATTATACATCACACGTACATACAAAAAAAATATATACCCGAATATGCTGTCGGGTCACAGACAATACAACATTCATAGGGAAGGAATATAAAATGCTACAAATAGTCCTTGGGTATTAACCCGATTTACAAAATGAACCCTATCTAGATTTACCAAGGTATAGAAGGCGACTACAATCTAAATCCCACAACAGTCCGCATCTACTATGGCTCCCAAGACACTGGATAGAAAAACATCCATGGTATCCTTACGGTGGGACACCTGTAGTACAATATATATATATATATAACAAAAGAGAAATATAAACGGGTCAGAGCCCGAGGTATAAAAATATTTGCATCAAGTGTATTAACCGTGCATAACAAATATAAATGAAATATTTCATAATCAAAGTGGAGTCGCACTCTCGTGAAATTCCCAAACTCGCCAATCGTCTACAGCATGCACCTAATCATGTCCCTGAACCTTAATTAAGCTACCCGACACATTTCAAGGGCAAACTGCCTAACTGAACGCATCCTATACCCACATGACCCGCCATTCTGACATAACCTAAAAATCCTTTTCATTCTAATCACACATAAATATATACACACATATATATTTGCCTTACTAGGCTTTATTGTTTCTAGTTATTAGCTTAAACCAGTTATTAGTCTTAGCACGACACACACATTATCATCAGTTTTCGTATAAAGAATTTATTCTCCAAATAACATACATCCAATTACTAAGGACAAAACTTCTATCCACTCCCAACATTGCACTACGTTTCGTGCGTAGGGCGTCTCGCCAAGAGAAATCCAAATAAGGAACCCCCCCCAATACACTACTCCTTGACAATGTTGATCGTTGAGATCCATTGTGCCCTTAACCCACAACCTATAACTCCAACTACTTACTAGGAACACTATCTCCAAGTATTTAAGTATGATACCACCTAGAATCCTTAAGGTTTATATATGATTATCTAGTTATAAAGCACAAACATTCAATCCTATAACCATGTACACATACCACACATAAAGCATACTTTAACGTACTCACACATATACGGTTATAAGATACAAATATATTGCACCATGATATCATCTTCCAGAAATTACTCACTTTCTCCCGGGTTACCACATATCAGACTATTATCACACCGCCATGGTAACAAAATCAATCCTAACGTATGGGAAGCGGCATAGTTCCTAATCGGAAAGTGAGAACGACTCATACCCAAGACTTCTCACCGCCAAAAATAAAATCACACAAATACTAATGGACGACTATGACTTAAGGACTATACGCACCCTGCTCCTCAAGCCAGGGGCCTCACTTACATCGCGCAACCTCCCATGATAGCATGTCTCGAGTATGCTCACACAATAAGTATATATATCATTCACAATATATATACATACATATGATCACATCATATATACAAACTATCACACACAGTATATATATTCACGCCATATATACACACATATATACATTCATATCACTATATCTCTATATATACATCTATACATACTATCTCTCATCCGTATGTATGAAATCTATAAACTCGACTATAAGTGTACACAATCCTCATTATACTAGTCGTTGTTCCAAGCGTACTAACTTAATTCGTTATATAAATACGATCCTTCACTTGAAGCGTATACATCCATTGCCCCTATGATATGAATAGTCTTCCAATGTATCCAACCTTAAGGTTACTAACCCAAAGTTTAACGTATGTAACAATCACTACACATCCCATCTATATCCGAATGCACATCGATATATCTAATAATAATCCCGACTATATGTATACACCTAACTAATAGTCTGCAAGCCTCAAGATTAATCTTAAATTCATTTTTGTGATTTCATCATGTAGTGAAATACCCATCGTTAATCACACATAGATAGGTAGTGACTGCTCTGACTACAATTTAACAAAATCCTATTCTAGCCCATAGTAGAATCCATTCATTCTCAATTCATCCTACGGTACAGTTGCTCCTATGAACCCTTAACGTTACTGCGTTTACGATTTTTTCCATAAGTTAAACATTACTAGCTAGGGATACGCGACCTCTCTCTCTCATTGGTCCCCAAATCAACTAAATAGGATCTCGTCACTAAGAGGATTTAGCACAAAAGTCATCCTAATAATTTCATGCCATCCCTTCACAACCACCTCGAAGAATCTTCAACCTTGCATCATAGATTAACTCGCTTCTAATCTCCAAATAGGACTCCCATCCCTAATAATTTCCCACTACATCGACGGGATAATCTCCAATGCAAACGAATGTATGTTTCCCCAAACTAGCTCGATATTTCCCCATAATCAAGACATGTGAGAAACTCCCAAAGAACCTCCAAAACTTACTTCTCGTACCATAATAGGATATTCCAATTCGAGAAACCCGGTCGAAATGGAGTAAAACTCATTTTAGAAAAATCTAGCAAAATAACCCTATTTCCGAATCGATTCGATCTGGTCCGAATCTATTCGGTTTGCAGGGCGAATCGATTCGTCCCTTATACGAATCGATTCTGTCCTAAGGACCTGTGAGTCTTTCTTAAGTCGGATCGATTCGTTTTGGGTCCGAATCGATTCGGTCATACATACCTGACACTTTTTCCTAAGCTGAATCGATTCGCTTTAGGGGGCGAATCGATTCGGGTCTGCAGAACTTCAAAAGTTCCCCACTTTTGCATAACCCACGAATTACAAACCCCAAAAATTAGCTTCTCCCCTTCATCCTTCAACCCAAATATATTTCTAACATCCAAAAATCATCCTATATCTAATCCCATCAAGTTATACACCCTTAAACCCAAGTATGAACATCAAGTGCAAGATTTAAATACCCATAATCCAATTCTTTTATCCACAAATTATGAAATGAAATACACAAATGAATTATTTACAAGATTAAACACTTGCCTCGAAATCGTAGGGGCTGAATCATCCTCGAGATCGCGTATTGGCCAGAAATCTCCAAGCTTTCTCCTCTCTCTCTTCCTTTCTTCTTTCTCTATTTCTTTCTCTTTCTCATAAATGAGATAGGTTGATCCGTAAGCCTCTTAAGCCTTTTAAACATAAATCCTAATTTTTAATGATAATACACACTTGAAATTACTCGTTTACTCCAATTCGAGTCAAACTAACTTAAAAATATTTCGAAACCGAAATAAATCCCAAGGACAATCATTTTGACTATCTTGATCCATCCGGAATCAACCGCACCCTCAGAATCGTCATCCGAACTACTTTATAACCTCCTCTGGTTTTGACCTCAATTGCCAAAATTTATAATTCTCCAATTTAAATAAATTTATTTCTCCCAACTAAATTAAATTCTCAGTCCCAAAAATCATGGGGTGTTACAGACTTCCCCCCTTACAAAAATTTTGTCCTCAAAATTTAAGTTAAGCCTAGGACTCCGAACCTCATCTAGATCTTACATATACCCTCAAGATCATTATACCTATCTCTTCCACTTCTCACATCGAATCATTTAAACTTTAAAGTCAAACTAGCTAATTAGAGCGCCAATACACCCTATTCCCGAGCTCAACTCGTAAAAACATAACCCGGCTCCATTAGCCTCAAATCGTAATATAATTCTCAACAAATTTATCTATAATAGCGTATTAAGTATATAAAAGTTTGAAATTTCCAATGGTTGAACTCTTCTCAATTCCTGACATTCACTACTTTCATGTGGGGGAGGTCTTGCAAGCGAAATCCAAACAAGGAACCCTCCTAATACACTACTGTGTAGCTATGTCGGGGATTGAGATCAGTTGAACCAGGGTTAAGGTTTTATAAAAGATTTTTCAAACCAGAGGTATTGCCCGGAGGCCTATATAACAATATAATATAAAATAATTTCATGTCTTTCGACACATCTATCAAACACCATATGTTCAAGACATAAGGTCCCAATAAATAAAATACTCTCACCAACACCTAGATCTCAAAACTAGCATAACCCTGAGCTAAATTCCCTGCTGAATAATGAATCCGCTAAACTCTGAACCTCCTCTGTTATACGAATCCTTAACATCACATTAAAGTATTGCCTCAAAGTAAATCCTTCCCTCATTGGAACACTACAATTACCTGCACCTAACCTAACTATAAAACGATATCCTCATTGTCACTACTCAATAAGCCTTAACAGTCCGCACTTCCGGAAATCAATAGCAAAACTCTCTACTAGCTCATTGCGAAACGATCTATTATCCCAAAAGATGGCATACAAAGTCCGCACTTACTCACTCCTTCCTCTAAGGAAATTCTATACACACTATGGTTATGGCGGCTAACCACTCATTATACCTTACATGCGACGTTCCCAATACCGTGTAAAGCGTGACCTTAAACCTAAATAAAGGTATTCTACCTTATACTTCCATAATTAAATTGTTTTACTTCATCCCTGGGTCCCTCTACTCCTTCCGGGACAAGCCCTTCTCCCTAAGGCCTAATTCTCCTAAAAGAAACGTCCTCCTGAAAATCCTTCCTAACCATCCTGAAGGACAAAGTGTTATTGTGACCCCCGATAACTACTTCAGTCCAACTCAATGAACCTAAGTCTCTAAATTTCTTACTCCCTTCTTAAATGAAGACGATACTCCTGAAAATGGGACAATACCACATACCTTTCGTCGGTAAAATTCAGCAACACTAGGTTTCCTAACAATTATTGACGAATTTCTCAGTTTAAACCTCCCAAGGACTTCACTATTTATTTCTTCTCTATATGTACCTTGTTGGGTGCAAAGTTCGCCATTCGAGTAGATTCTTATTTGTGCTCACCAATAATTGATCACCGTGAGTCATATCTAATAGTCTCCTCCTTACTTCCGCCTGAATTGCGAAAGAAAATACTTCTAGTCAAAGCGTGGCCCAAATCCCTTATAGGCATTGCATCACTCTGTACACATCCATTCAAAGGTGCCTTGTGAATCCTTCTTTCACGGACTTGCAACTATTATGTTAGCTCCCTCTGAAGAGCCTGAAGGATGTCCTTTCCTAAAGGCTTCTAGTATTCATTTCCATGCAGATGGTCCTGGGTGGTCTTGAGCTTATCGAAACTGTAGGATGATGTGCCATTACAACAATGGTAGCATCCAGCGTTCGTGCCACATTATTAGCAACTTCGGTTACAGTCACAGTCCCTATGGGCATTTGGGGATCCACACTATCAGTCCCTCTATTTGCCCTACATGGACGACTAAATTTTGGCGACGTCTGAGATGAAAGAAACCGTTTCAAAATGTAGTTTAAGTGAGTACACCTCGCAGAAGAAGATAAACGTAGTGAACACAATAATCCTAATAGTAGGGCTCTACATCAAGAACGCTTGCGAAAGAACACAGAAAACCCGCACAGATCCTAAATACACTATGTCCTGATGTTCTGATACCATCTGTGACACCCCTCTTATATAATAACGGGTGGCCAACCCTATACTACAATTAATCAGGAATCTCAGATGGATCATTCTCAGCATCTAATGACGATACTAAAATAAATAACTACCCAAAACTATAAAAGCGGATGCAAAAAAAAATTAATAAAAACATACAATCGACATCAAACCAACAACATAATGATTATTAACATGAATAAAGAATATACATGCACAACATGAAGAAAGGACATGCTCTTGTAATACATCATAAGTACATACAAATGTTGTCGGGTCACAAACAATACAACATTCATAGGGAAGGAATACAAAATGCTACAAATAGTCCTTGGGTATAAACCCGGTTTACAAAATGAAACCTATCTAGATTTACCAAGGTATAGAAGGCGACTACAATCTAAATCCCACAATAGTCCACATCTGCTATGGCTCCCAAGACACTCGATAGAAAATCATCCACATTATCCTTGCGGTGGGACACCTGTAGTACACAATATATATATATATATATATATATAGCGAAAGAGAAATATAAACGGATCAGAGCTCGAGGTGTAAAAATATTTGCAGCAAGTGTATTAACCCTGCATAATAAATATAAATGCAATATTTCATAATCAAAGTGGAGTCGCACTCTCATGAAACTCCCAAAATCATCTCTCGTCTATAGCGCGCACCTAATCGTGTCCCTGAACCATAATTAAGCTTCCCGACACATTTCAAGGGTAAACTACCTAACTGAACGCAAACTATACCCACGTGACCAGCCATTCTGACATAACCTAAAAATCCTTTTCATTCTAATCACACATAAATATATACATAACTTACTAGGCTTTATTGGTTCTAGTTATTAGCTTAAACCAGTTATTAGTCTTAGCACGACACACACATTATCATTAGTTTTCGTATAAAGAATTTATTCTCCAAATAACATACATCCAATTACTGAGGACAAAACTTCCCTCCACTCCCAACATTGCACTACGTTTCGTGCGTGGGGCGTCTCGTCGAGCGAAATCCAAACAAGGAACCACCCCGATACACTACTCCTTGACAATGTTGATCATTGAGATCCATTGTGCCCTCAACCCACAACCTATAACTCCAGCTACTTACTAGGAACACTATCTCCAAGTATTTAATTAAGATACCACCTAGAATCCTTAAGGTCTATACAATATTATCTAGTTATAAAGCACAAACATTCAATCCTATAACCATGTACACATACCACACATAAAGCAAACTTTAACATACTCACACATATACGGTTATAGGATACAAATATACTGCACCATGCTATCATCTTCCAGGAATTACTCACTATCTCCCGGGTAACCACATATCGGACTATTATCACACCGCTATGGTAATAAAATCAATCCTAACGTATGGGAAGCAGTCATAGTTCCTAACCGGAAAGTGAGAACGACTCATACCCAAGACTTCTCACCCAAAAAAATAAAATCACACAAATAATAATGGACGACTATGACCTGGGGACTATACGCACCCGGCTCCTCAAGCCAGAGGCCTCACCCACATCGCGCAACCTCCCATGATAGCATGTGCTGGGTATGCTCACACAATAAGTATATATATCATTCACACTATATATATACATACATATGATCACATCATATATACAAACCGTCACACACGGTATATATATTCACGCCACACACACACACACACACACACACACACATATATATATACATACATATCACTATATCTATATATATACATCTATACATACCATCTCTCGTCCGTATGTATGAAATTTATAAACTCAGTTATAAGTGTACATAATCCTCATTATACTAGCCGTCGTTCCAAGCGTACAAACTAAATTTGTTATATAAATACGATACCTCACCTGAAGTATTCATCCATTGCCCCTATTATATGGATAGTCTTCCAATGTATCTAACCTTATGGTTACTAACCCAATGTTTAACGTATGTAATAATCACTACATATCCCATCTATATCCGAATGCACATCGATATATCTAATAATAATGTCGACTATAGGTATACACCTAACTAATAGTGTTCAAGCCTCAAGCTTAATCTTAAATTCATTTTTGTGATTTCATCATGAAGTGAAATACCCATCGTTAATCACACATGGATAGGTAGTGACTGCCCCGACTACAATTTAACAAAATCCTATTCTAGTTGATAGTAAAATCCATTTATTCTCAATTCAGCCTATGGTTCAGTTGCACCTATGAACCCTTAGCGTTACCGCGTTTACAATTTATTCCATAAGTTAAACATTACTAGGGATACGCGACCTTTCTCTCTCATTGGTCCCCAAATCATAACTAAATAGGATCTCGTCACTAAGAGGATTTGGTGCAAAAGTCATCCTAATAATTTCATGCCATACCTTCACAACCACCTCGAAGAATCTTCAACCTTGCATCATAGATTAACTCGCCTCTAATCTCCAAATAGGACTCCCATCCCTAATAATTTCCCACCACATCGACGGGATAATCTCCAATGCAAACAAATGTATGTTTCCCCAAATTAGCTCAAAATTTCCCCACAATCAAGACATGTGAGAAACTCCCAAAGAACCTCCAAAACGTACTTCTCATACCATAATAGGATGTTTCAATTCGAGAAACCCGATCGAAATGGAGTAAAACTCATTTTAGAAAAATCTAGCAAAATAGCCCTGTTTTCGAATCGATTCAGTCTCATCCGAATCGATTCGGCCTCCAGGGCGAATCGATTCATCCCTTATGCGAATCGGTTCGGTCCTAAGGACCCGTGAGTCTGTCTTAAGTCAAATTGATTTGCTTTGGGTCCGAATCGATTCGTTCATACATACCTGACACTTTTACCTAAGCCGAATCGATTCGCTTTAGGGGGAGAATCAATTCGGGTCTGCAGAACTTCAAAAGTTCCCCACTTATGCATAACCCACGAATTACAAACCCCATAAATCAGCTTCTCCCCTTCACTCTTCAACCCAAATATATTTCTAACATCCAAAAATCATCATATATATCATCCCATCAAGTTATACACCCTTAAACCCAAGTATGAATATCAAATGCAAGATGTAAATACCCAAAATCTAGGTTTTGATATAAATACCCAAAATCCAATTCTTTTATCCACAAATTGTGAAATGAAATACACAATTGAATTATTTAGCAAGATTAAACACTTGCCTCGAAATTGTAGGGGCTGAATCATCCTCGAGATCGCGTATTGGCCGAAAAGCTTCTCCTCTCTCTCTTCCTTTCTTCTTTCTCTCTTTCTTTCTCTTTCTCACAAATGAGATAGGCTGATCCGTAAGCATCTTAAGCCTTTAAATCATAAATCCCAGTTTTAAATGATAATACACACTTTAAATGACTCGTTTACTCCAATTCGAGTCAAACTAACTTAAAAATATTTTGGAACCGAAATAAATCCCAAGGACAGTTATTTTGACTATTTCGACCCATCCGAAATCATCCACACCCTCAGAATCATCATCCGAGCTACTTTATAACCTCCTCTGGTTTTAACCTCAATTGCCAAAATTTAAAATTCTCCAATTTAAATAAATTTATTTCTCCCAACTAAATTAAATTCTCAGTCCCAAAAATCATGGGGTGTTATAATAAAATGCTGAATGTCATTGTAATTACTTTGAAGTAAGAGAAACCCGCATTGGGGATAAAGCCTCATGTTATATTGGGTTATAAAAGTATTGAAATACGTCAGAGTGGAAATGTTAAAGTCGACGACAAAAAAAGGAAAAGAAGCATTGGGATGAAGAAACGCGATTGTCCCTTTCGTTTAAAAAGCATACCATTGGTTGATAAATCATGTAAGATGGAATTAATATGCAGGGTGCACAATCACGAGGGGACAACCACCTTTGTTAGTCACTCTTATGTCGGCTAGTTAACCCGAGAAGAATGGAAAATTTCCGAGGAGTTAATGGAAAATGGTGTTGGGACAAAGGAGGTTTTATCAACATTGAAACAACGCGCACTGACAAATTGTTCTACCATGATGATAATATTCAATACTAAATATAAAATGAAAACATGTGAGATGCGGGGTCACAACGAAGTGTAACAATTTATGCATCTCTTTTTTGAGGAGTATTACATTTTTTGGACAAACGATGTGAAAGTTCGTATGTTGTTGAGGATGTTTTGTTTTCCCACCCAACATCTATTCTATTGGAAAAGTGTTTACTAACTGTCCTCATTATTGACTGCACATATAAGACCAATCGATGCAACATGCCCTTAATTGAAATGATTGGTGTCCCTTTGATGGGACAATAATTTTGTATTGCCTTTGTTTCTTTGTCAAAGGATAAAGAGGCAAATTTTTAGTGGGAATTGGGACATTTATACAATTTATACAAGATAGAAGTGTTGACTAAGGTTGTTATGTCTGATAAACAATAGTCATGTATCAATGCAATACGCGTCATACTTCCTTCCTCATACACCATTACATGTTTGTTCCATGTGAAAAATAACTCGGACCTTACGTGTACAAAGTACATGATCACACCTAAAAAACTCTTCATCCAGGGTCGGATAGGGATCACAGATTCTGAAATGACCCAAGACTTCAATAAAAGTTGAGAATTCCTTGGAAAATTGTGGTTTAAATTTCCAATTTTGATAGAATATGTTAACCGAAATTGGATGTTAGTGCACCATCAAGTTGCATGTTCAGAGACTAATAAGGTTATGCATTAGGGTAACCAGATGACCAACAGGGCGGAAGGTGCCCATTCAAAGCTCAAGAAACATTAAAATAATAGTGTTGGTTCATTTATAATTGTTTGGAAAGGTATGAATGCTTTATTAAATCTTCAAGTGACACAGATGACTGTCGATCAAAAATCACTTAGAACTAAAATGCACACTCACAACGAACCAAGTTAGAGAGAAATCTGAGGACCATTGTTCCACTTGGACTTGAATATAATTGTCTAAGAGTTGGACATAATGAGTCCGGTTGTTTTGCATAGTGCTGGGAGCACATAATTGGGAGAATTAACATACCTTAACCTTTTACGGACCGTGATGGGGTTGCCATATGCCCACCAGTTAACAAGTTCTGAGAAAGATGGCCAACCAATTCCAACATGGGCTTTGGACTCGCACTAGTGAAAACTTTCTATCTTTCTCGATATACCCAAATTCCATGATGTTGATTCCACTTCGAAGATGTAATCATTCAAAAAGCGATGGAATGAACCTAGTGATGCAGAATAAAAGATATTTTTAGGAAAGTTAATGGGGATTATTACTCCATCATCTACCTCATTAATGGAGCCAATTTTGAAGAATAAAAAAGGTAGGCCGAAGGGGAAGAGGTTGAGTCTGAGTGATAAGAAACATAAAAACTCAACAAAAGACCATATTCACCATGGGCGGTCGATGCACCAATAATGTATAATTTGAAAATGAATCATCATAACCGCCCACCTTTCACATAAAAAAGTCCCAAGATCTAGTCCACATATATGAATTCAACATTCAACATGTACTAGATTTTTTTCAACCATGTATTGATGGAATATTTGATGCTCTATCAAATGGAGACTGTGGATGCACACTTGTCTCAAGAGGTGTGAGTATTGGCTATGGTGCAAAGCATGGTCAAACGGTTAGGACCGCGATGTTGACAAAACTACAATAGAATAAGAATCACTATATATCCATAATGAAGTCATATCCCTTTGAATCGTGTGAAGATAGACTTAATTACTTTAAATATACATGCATAATGGACAAATGGTTTATCGTGTCAGAATTTGGGTATCTTGCATCTAATGGATTAAAGCTCATGATTGTGATGATATCCAAGCTTTAATGTTTGACATTTGTGCTGTTCGATGTTGGGCTAAAAGCTCCATTGCAAGAGAACCGTGTTGTTATTGTATTAAATGTTAAAAATAAACACCGGGTCTCATTGCAATAGGCAAGATTCTGTCCTTACCCCCTATTGCTTCCCATGGTATATCGTATCCAACACTCAAGGCTCTTAAGTAGGAAAATATATTCAAGATCAGGATGGTTGGGTTCGAAAATATTTTCCCCAAAAATATTTCTACGAAGGATGAACCAATTATTATCTCATGTAATGGAGAGGAGGATTTGATAGTTCCATGAAGGGAATGATATAACTATTGCCATAAAAATGGTGTAGCTTTGTGAAGGAAATGATCTAAATTTTGTGTAGGATTTAATGTAATTTTTGTAGAGGAATTGATGTAGTTTTTGTAAAGGAAATGATATAACCTTTGTGTAGGAATTGACGTAATTTGCGTGAAGGAAATGATGTGATTTTGTGAAGTAAATGATTTAAGCTTTGTGTAGGAATTGATTGGAATGCTATGACCTTTGTGTAAGAAATGATGAAGTTATTTATGTGCAATTATATTGTATGGTGATATTTTTTTTCTTCAATTGGTGTTGTTATTTCTATTGAATTCAATTGATAATTTTCTATCGTTCTCAGAAACACCACAAATATACCAATATTTTCTTCACAACACCACAGTCATCATGCCAAGTGGTCGTGGGTACACTAACTACAATGTTAAGTGGCAATGGGACCAAATCCATGGTGACAATTAGCCTTGTAGAAAATAAAATAAATTTGGGGGTTTTACAATCAAGATGATAGGTGGTTGTGGGTACACCAACTATGGTGACAAGTGGTCATGGGACCAAACATATGTTCATGGGACCAAAAATGCGGTGGCAATAGGTAGTGTAGAATAAACAATACGTTTTGAGGTTTTAAAAGCATGGTAACAAGTAGCCGTGGGTACACCAACTATAGTGACAAGTGTTAATGGGGACCAAACACACGGTGGCAATAGTCTGCGTAGAAAATATAATACATTTGGGGTTTTAAAAGCATGGTGACAAGTAGACGTGGGTACTTGAACTACGTTGACAAGTGGCCATGGGTGTAAACCCATGGTGGCAAGATGTCGTGTAGAAAAGTTAGTAAGTTTTTTGGGTTTTACCATCACGGTGAAAAGTGTCCATGGGAACAAACCCATGGTGACAAGATGCCATGGGTTTCCCATTTACTGTGATAAGTAGTCGTATGTTCCCAACCCACGATGATAAGATGCCGTGTTTTTACCACATATAGTGACCAGTTGCCGTGTAACACATTCAGTAACGTTTGAGAAATATGTAACTTCTAACTAACTTTATTATAAAAAAATCCAATGAAAAATTAATACAACAAATTAGAAACACAAGTTAGCATCTATAAGAACAAGATGAAATATAGGTAAAAGGGTGTACGATGTTAACACAACAAAATTACAAACACACCCAAAATAAGTTACCAATCATACAAAAGTTACAGAACATATTTTTAAACCCCTAAATAACTATTACAACTCAAGAGGAATAAGACAAAAGCCAAATTATTTCATTCTTATCTTCTTCATCACATGATCATGTTTGGCCTTCGTCCTTGCTTCTCTTGTGATTCACTTCGTCGAAACAAATGTTCATTTTACTTTATCTTTAGTGGTCTTGGCTCCTTTGACTTCAAGTAGGATGTCAACTATTGTTCTTGCTTATTCAAGTACATCTTTAATATCTTGGTCCTCTCCTGTTTTAATCTCATTTTGTAACATTTTGTCAGCTACATCAATTCTATTTACATGAAATATGTACCATAGGTTAAACAATAACTTTATAAATTTCAACGATTATTAATTATGAAATATTAGTTAATTATTACTTACCAACTTATCGTATTCTTTGACATTCTTTTGTAAAATCAGATATTTTGGATTTTGCATAGTGGGATGGGAATGTTCTAAGAACTAATCTATGTAGTCAGCTACACACTCCCATGGATATTGTTGAACTTGCTTGAATTCTTGACTTTTTAATAATGGATGGTCCATCCATTTCTCTTGTTGTAATTTTTCATTGTCATATCTCACTTTGTAATGATGTTGGCTCCTACCTCTCTCTTAATACAAAGGTCTCATCGATAGCCTAGGCATAGTTTGAACCGGACTCGCTTATCGGAGAATACATTTAGATTAGTAGGGTTCCTCCACATCATAACAAATCAATATGCCACTGTAAAGTGACACTTCCTAGAATGGGTAACAACTAGACCATGACCAAAAGACACCGTACCATAACTTATGGTGTGTTGCAACCATGAAAAGTGATGAGACACGATGATAACTAACTGTAACTATCACAAACACAGATGTGAGAAACCTAAGCTTAATGAAATATACAGTTGCATTTCACTGTACATAAATCACCACAACAGTGATAACACACCGTGAATCCAATAAAAATATGCAAATAGTAAACCACAATGATATGACACCATTTCAGATGAACAAGACACGAGCACCACACACCGTAAATTGTCATCTCCTCCGGTGACAGATGGTCATGGTTGCAGGTTGGGTCAGGTGTTGTTACCTCTGTATTTCTTACTTTCTTTAGGGTTTAAGGTCATATTTGGTTACTTCAATGTTTTAGTTGTGTCTATAATACAAGTATTAGGGTTTTAAAGCACATAATAACTTACATAATTTCAAGTGTGTGGTTTAGGGTTTACATACAAATAAATTATGCTGCAACTAAACATGATTTTAAGTGAATGGTTAGGATTTACATACCAAAAAAATTTGCAAGCTTCCACTTTTAAGCACTGTTCTAAAAAACCCGCCTAGGCTCCGCCTAGGCTTGAGGCTTGGGAGAAACGCCCCGCCTTAATATTTTGACGCCTTATGCTTGGTAAAACCCTTAAGGCATACTTTTTCTCTAAAAACAACAATGCTTTAGCGAAACGATATCGCCTTTTAAAGATTTTTTTACAAATCGGACCATTATCTCATCCAAAATAATCAAATAGTATTTTTATTTGCAAATATTCAGACATGTTTTTATGATATGTACAATTTTAGTATTTTAATAGCCTTGTTATGGTTAAAAAATATTAAAATATATTAAAAAGACCTAAACGCCTTTTCACGCCTTTTTACGCCAAGGCCCGCCTAGGCTTCTAAGGCTTAAGGCTTGGCCTCCACGCCTCGATCACGCCTCGCATTTTTTAGAACCTTGCTTCTAAGGCATGTCTTTGGTGTGGAAGGAGTGTATTCAAAATAGAGAGTGTTTTTATTTTAGAGAGAGAAAGTGGAGGGAAATTGAGGAAATGGGCCAAAATTACTTTGTATATTGTTTGATTATTTGTTGTGTAACTTACTTAGGTGTTTTGAAGAAGATTTTTTTAGTGGTGACTAGAGACTGGTTATTCGGAGAATTTTTTTGAGGTGGAAATAACAACTCCCTTGTTTATATTTTCTCAATTCATCTAAAGGAAAAAAAAGGTACGTACAATAAACCATTCTCAAGAACCCTCTCAATTGCAAAACTATATCAGACTAGGTTTTCATTCCTTTATATCACCTTTGTTAGTTTTAGGGGTAGTTCCTCTCTATTTTAACATCCCCATTTCTTTTAACTTTTTCTATATGTGATTGATTATGTATACATATAAGATATAATTTAATTCTTGATCATATCATCATTTGACATATTTTTAAATTGAGAAGGTTTTATCACTAACAAACATTATGATAATTTTTATCCAATTTTTTGTGTGAACTTAATAAAGCATTAAATAAATAAATAAATAAAAATTATATATTCATTATATAATGGCTTAATTATTAACTTTGTTTCAATTTTATTCAAATAATTATGCAATGCATCTGATTTAGAGTTTGTTCTTATACATTGGGGCATTTATAATTGAACCTTATATTATTTTATTTTCTATATCAACTTTGTACTTTTTGTTAAAGTTCCTAATAAAGATTTAAATACTATTTAAAATGTGGGACTTGAAGTTCCCATATTGTTATTTTAATTTTGTGGTAGAGGTCCCTAAATTAGTTAAAATTGATATCTGAAGTTCTTAATTGACTATTCAAATTTTCGGACATGATAATAAAATATGCTCTAAAATCAAACCTGAAGTTTTGAGTATTTCTATAATAGGGCAATGGATACTTAAATTACCCTAACAATTATTTATAATTTGGACTCGAAGTTCCAAAAAATTCTCTTTCTAATCAAACTTAACATTTTGATTATTTTACAATAAGGTTTAGGACATTAAAAGTCCCATTATGATCATTTATAGTTTGGAATTGAAGATGTAAATAATTTTATCACTTATCAAACTTGAAATTTAGATATAATTGGGAAGGGCCTTTAAACCCTAAATATTTAGTGTCATGATATGAATTTGACCTAATTATTTACAATCAGGACTTGAAGTTTTGCAATAATTATTCAAATATGGAAATTATTTTTCTCTCCGTTTAAATTTTGGGACCTGAAGTTCTTAAAGTATTTAGGCTTAAAGTGTCAAAGAAAATATATCACAATCAAACTTGAAGTGTTGATTATTTAATTGAATGAGTGTGGATCATGATTTCCCTAATTATATTTACGATATGAAGATCTGCGGTAGCAAAAAAATTCACCCGTTGGGGGATGCCAAACCATCACGATGCAAGTATAAAAATAAATGAGAAAGAGACAAAGATTTACGTGGTTTAACCATCAATGGCTTACGTCCACGGGGATTCAGTAGTGTTTTTACTATGATAATGAGATAATTAACATGAGAGTGTTTCTCTAGCCTCTGAGCCCCCCTTTCACAATGGAGAATGTCCCCTTTATATAGAGTTAGGGGTTACAATTGGATAAGTCCTATCCTTATAGAGTTTGATTTAAATAAAATATTGATCCTTGATCTTCTACTCTATCAAGGACTCTAGTAGTATCTTTTTGGAGCGTATGCTGGTCTCAATCTTGACCGGTGTGCTCGCCACGTGTCATGCTACTTATATAAGTGTATTTCCCCCCCCCCCCCCCCGCCCCCACAATAACCCCATAGGTTGCAGTTCAGCTAATTTGATTTTGAGATGAGCTGGAAGATGGTCTGTAATCTCTTCAAACGTGTGTAGTTATCGATATGAACTGGATTGACATTCTTTAAATTATCGTTCAACTTTTAAGCCTTTCTGTGGTTGATCCACTTGAATTTATAAGGTCTTAGAGGAATGTTTTTCTTGAATGGAGAGACGTTCAATCAATATGGGAACTAGATTCGAGCGTGTCGATATGCCTACGTACCCTCATGAGATCAGGTCAATCGTAGTTTGTTGTTCTATTTTGTTATATGGTCCAATTTGGGAGGCCTACCACATACCTGTTAAGCATTCGTGTGCCGAGGATTGCTCGTGCGTGCGCCAAGTTTAGGGTATCTCCCTGTATTTTGATTTTATATGGTCTAATTGGTGAGGCTGACTACAGGCCTATAAAGCAATCGTGCGTCGAGGCTTGCTCGGGAGTTCACCTAATGCAAGGTATCACCCTATATTAGGATTTTTATACGGTCCAATTAGAGAGGCCGACCATAAGCCTGTGAAGCACTAATGTGCTGAGGCTCGCTCGGGCGTGCACCTAGTTTAGGGTATCACCCTATATTAGGATTTTCACATGGTCTAATTTGAGAGGCCAACCATGGGCTTGTTAAGCACTCATGGGCTGAGGCTTGCTTGGGCTTGCACCTTGTCTAGGGTATTACCCTAGATTAGGATTTACATATGGTCTAATTGGTGGGTCTGACCACATGCCTGTTAAGCACTCATACATCGAGGCTTACTCGGGCATGCACCTAGTCTAAGGTATCACCCCATATTAAGATTTTCACATGATCAAACTAGAGGGGCCGACCACAGGCCCGTGAAGCACTAATTCACCGAGGCTTGCTCGCACGTGTATCTTGTCCAAGGTATCACCCTGTATTTGGATTTATTTATGGTAGAATTAGAGAGGCCAACCACATGCTTGTGAAGCACTAATGCATCGAGGCTTTAGGTATCACCCTGTATTACGATTTTTATAGGGTGTAATTGGAGAGGCCGACCACAGGCATGTGAAGCACTCATGAGATGAGGTTGGCTTAAATGCCTATCATTAGTAAGGAATTTTTTAAACCCATTCGTCATGGAGGAAACCAATCTTATGGTTTTTCAGCTTGATATCGAATTTGCTTTTTTGCTTGACTAATGTTGTAGTGAATTCGTTCTCAGGTCAACATCGCTACGAAGCCCCCAGTGAGGTTTATGAAGTGAAGACGGGATAATAATAATGCACGACCATTCATTGGGAATTTGTTACGAGTCATGTTGACCATTTGTAGGGTGCTGAAATAAGATGATCTAATTATTATCATGCCCGAACTTCTATCGGGGCTAAGATAAGAAGAAACGATGATGATGCCCGACCATCCATTAGGAGTCTGTTGTAATATAATATCAATTATATAGGGCAACTGAAATGAGAAGATCAAATAACAAGCAAGCCCGAGCATCTGAACTGAATCACAATAGTAGATGTAATGCTGACCAACGAATGAACATGCAGTCATTAGCCGAAATTGAATCAAATAATAATGATAATGCCCAATAGTCCATTGGGGCTAAATTATGATGATCACATAATATAAATTGCATCGACTATCCATCGAAGGCTAGTGAGAAATCCAAAAAAATTATTAAAGTGCCAACCATCCGTCGAGGCATTTCGAAGAAAATAAATAATGCCTGAGCATCCATCCAAGAAAATTTTTAAAGGACTGAGTAGATATTATGAATGATCTGCATTGTTAGAGAAAAATAGATTTCCAAACCATTCATTAGGGTTGAATAACAATCATAAATGTAATGTCGATTAGTAATTGACTATACCGACCATTTACCGGGACTGAATGTAGATAAGGATTATCCCAACTAACTATCTGTTGGGGTTAAAATAAAACTTATGTGGTAGACATCTTCGGGACTAAATATATGAGAATAAATATTTTTCCGATCATCTGTCGAGATGAATTATGAATGTGCCTGACCATCCTTCAGGTTAAGAATCATAGCGTTAGATGATCAATAATTAAGTATCACAGCCCGAGCCTCCGTCGGTTATAATAAATAATCTTGCCCAATCGTTCATTAGGTCTACAGTATTGTAGCGTGCTCAACTATCTGTCGGAGCATTAATAAGATAAATGGTGCCTAAACATCTGCCGAGGGAAAATTATATAGTATCGAGTAGATATTGTGAGCGATCCGTGCTCGAGCATCTATCGGGGCATTAATAAGATATCTAAGAACTCAAGATTATGGTGAAGTATCCGCCGGGACTGAATCTTGTACTCGAAGAAATTAATAAGTTGCCTAACCATCCGTTGAGGCTAAATTAAATAGAAACCATCATAAGATTGATTTATTCGACCAAATAATATATGATACGTACTTGCTCGATTATTGAGCAATGAAAATTTCAAAACGCAAAATAATAAATGTGTTTTGTTATGAGAAACTCATGAGCGAACACATTTATTTAAATATAATTATTTATAATTTGAACCTTAAGCTCCAAATATATCAATACTATTGAAATCAGCTTCAAAATAAATTTGATAAGACTTTTCCACTTTTTATTTTTTTATTCACTTAATTAATTTAAATACCTTTGTGACAACCCGCCATCCGAAATAGGGGGTGGCCAACCCGATACTCCAAAATAACGAAATCATTCTCAGCATCACAACAAAATAAGAAGTATACGGGATAACCACTCCTTATTTCAGAAAAACGGGTTGCCAAAAATTTTGGTTTTAATGTTAAAGAAAAGAGTTTAAACAACCCAACTTAAAAAGAAAGTGGAAGCCCAGATGAAATTATATTATATACCCACGAATGTACAATAAGAGACTAAATATGATGTCGGCCACAGACTCATACAACAACATTAAACAAATTCAATAATTTACATAATACATTACATTAATCAATTACAAAAGCTTGGGCCTCGCGCCCGAGTAAAAAGATCCGACCTTAACTAGAGTGCAAAGATGATGGCGCCTATTTCAAAATGTCTCGTAATACCCGCAAAGCATCACGGCTCGCCAAATACATCGAGATAGGAAGTCATATCAGGCATCCTTGCGGTGGAGTACCTGAGCGGATACAAGATGCAAGCACAACAAGGAATATGAACGGGTCAGGGCCCGGTTCTATATGATTACCAGATGAATAAAGAGTATGACCGTTATGAATGATAAATCATGATGAAAGAAAAATAAGAATCTACCTAAACAATTTAAAACATAAGCTAAGCAGGAAAATAAAATGAATAACATTAAACTAAAATCTTCATCGTATGTACCAATTATCTCATATATCTTTTCCTTAAGAGGAAATATATATATATATATAATCACAATCTTATGCTCTTTATGGAAATTTTATCTCAATTTTACCTTTTATAAAAATCCTTTCCTTATCAGGATAATAATCATTTTCAAATGCTCTTTGTGGCATTTATATGTGCTCTTTGTGGCACTTCATTATGCTCTTTATGGCATATAATCCATCAAGTCCCACTTGATTATGAATAGTTATATTTATATACATATAACGATTCTAAGACTACCCATCCGGGTTTTCCCACTGTGCGCGCCCCTAAATGACCATCATCTTCCAGGGCCTACCATTAAGACAACCTGGGCACCTATAACGCAAAACGTCGGGAAGCGGCCATGTGCCTGCGGGGTAGTCATAACCACACCCGAAATTACCTACCCATCACATAAAATATACAACACAAACGCTCACATGGCCTAGGACTATATCCACCCTGCATTCATTAGCCAGGGGGCTTCACCTCACGCACGAACTTCCCTTATGATGTCATTTAGAGAGGGTGTGTTCCAACCATTTTTTATTTACCATTTTCAAAAATCAAGTAAATTATCATTTACCAAATTCATGCCATATCCATTTCATTTCCATTTATACATGTATGTTTCATTTTATTTGAACCCATCCTATTTACGTTATTGTAAATAATTCACCTTATTATCCGGAGCCATACGATAAATTATATCGTTACCACAACCTCAAAGGAATGAATAAACTTTCAATTTATTTTCCCAACACACTTTTATGGTGTTATTATAAACCATAAAGACTAATATAGCTCAATTGAGCTCCTAAAGTCTCCCAAACATAATACTATAACTCTTAGTTTTATAGTAATTGACTAGAAGAAAAGAATGCCCTATCATTAATAGGCATAACCCCGAAAAAGTCCCCACATACCCCATTCCTAATGTAGGGTAGTCGACTAACTCATCTCACACTCTAGGACTCTAAGTTTACTTCATTCAAGAAGGTTCCTAGGCCCTAGATTTAAAGAAAAAGAATTGGAATTAAACTAAGAAAATCACTCAAAAGTGCAGGGTTTCCGAATCGATTCGGCCTGGACGAATCGATTTGATCATCCGAATCGATTCGATCAGGAAAACCTGACTTTTGCATAGCTGTCGAATCGATTCGGCCATGCCGAATCGATTCGGTCCACTCACTGCCCCTCTAGCGAATCGATTCGACCAGGCCGAATCGATGCTCCCCTGCGAATTTTCCAAGTTTTGTTTTAAGGGTTATGAACCCTAATTTTCTCCGAAACTCAAATCCCTTCCAATTTTTAAACAACCAACATCATTTATCTACCCAAAGACTATCCTACAAGGTTTGTAACCATTAAAATCCACAATATCATCATCAAAACCAAAATCTAGGTTTAAATACCATAATCTTCATTTTGATACCCAAATGCAAATACATAAATATCACACAAATTATTCATCTTAAATCACATATTAGCAAGTAGAAAACTTGCCTTAGAGTTGGAATCTCAGATTTATTTTGGGTAGAAGCAATCCCAGTCTTCAAACTCCAACTTTCTCTTCTTTCTCCATTTTTTTCTCTTCCTCTATCTTTCTACCCTTTTCTCTCTATGTTTAAGACATGAAATGAGAAATGAAAATAAGGGGCAAGACTTAAAAATCGTGGCTTAAGTCTAAAGTCTCCAACTTAAGTGGTTAACACCACATTAAAATGACTCCCAATACGCGTTTAAGTTAAAACCAGGTAAAAGTGCCCGAAACCCAAAAATACAATATGGCACTTATTTTGACTGTCTCGGACATTCCGGGACTAACTACACCCTCTACACTGGCATCCAATAATTCTATAAATTATTTCCAGTTCCAATTTCATTAAAACCATAATGTTATTCAAAATACATGACACTATAAAACATGCAACCTGATGATATTTACTTTCACATACAGTAAATATGCATCAATTTAGTAAATATTAATTTTTAATTCATTCAATTTCAGTTCCAACATTTTATATAATTACCTTATGCGATAAATTAATATAAAATTAGCCTCCTAAAAGCGAGGGTTGTTACAACCTTTTTACATACTCTTTTATTGGTTAAATATCCCTTTAACTATCCTTTTAATGAATTCACTATTAAGCCTATGTCTTTTAGCCTTTCGGTTCATTTAACTATTAAATTATATTTTTAATGATATTTAATTTTAACTCTTTTCACATTCCATTTATTTATTATACATTGGAGTCTTACAAATGTGTAGAGAATGTGAAAAATTTTGCCACTCAGTTTTTCAAAAATTGAATTATTTTTTATCGGGGCTAATAAAATTGTCTGACACTTGTTTGGGAGATTCTCTAACATTTTTACCCATAATCAAACCTTAAATTTTGATACAAAAGGATAGAGAATTCAATATCCTTGAATATTAACCGTATTGAACCCGAAGTTCAACTATTTTGTGTAGAACTAGATATTCTCACACACAAATGATAAAACTTTAAGTTTTATATTTTTTTAATTCACACCTTCGCTTTGTGAATTATTTTTAGGGCAATTTACAATTAGGTCCTTTGGTAATAATTTTTAAACATTTAAGGACAATTTACTATTAGGTCCACTCGTTGTGCCACTAGCGTGGACTTCTACAAGAAGAGAATTTATGGATCTAAGCGTTTAAATTTTTTCAAAGTTCCTTTACTGTTTAAAATTTGTTTGTGAGGGACCTAAGAGTACTGTCCCCTTATTTTTTATTGAGTACCTGTAATCCTGGATTTTAATTTTATATTTCATATGAACATGAAGATTCATGTATGTATGACATAAAAAAATAATCTAGAGTTATATAATATTGGATCAAATTATAGAGCATGAAGTTCTCTTTACGTTTCAAATAAAATATTGATCATGTTTATTTTTATGGCTATTGCTATATATTATAAACCTAAACTTATTTACGAGCCTGAAATCTTTACCTTATAATCAAACACATAAATTTTTGATACATTAGCTAAGAACCAAATTTCTAAATTTAATGTGCTAATTTGACATACTTTTGTTTTACATCTTAATTTCATCTTTGTATAGTGAAGATTTTTTGTGCTTAAAGCATAATGAATAAATTCTGATTTGTGATGATTCAAAGTCATCAAAATGCATGATTTTTAGACATATTTCTTTGAATGATTTTTTTATAAACCATCTATATCCTAAAATATTAAATTCTTATAAGATTATTAAGTATTCAAAGATTCATTGTTACAAAAATTAAAGTTTTTGTTATCCATCTCATTTTTTGAATATCTGATAAGTATTTGACACGAGATGTTTTTTTAAAAAATACCTCCATTTGTTTAAGTTCGACCACCAGCCACTTGACCAGAACATAAATTATTGTTGTTCATATATATATTTGGACTCACACTCGCTTTATAATCTACATTAAATGTTTAATTGACAATTGTGAAATGTCATCATATAATGATATTTGTTTACGAAAGTCAGAAGTATTTTTAGACTTGGTATGTAATATAGTAAAAGTTTCAACCATAATTGAACCTAAGAATCCAGAAAAGCTTATGCGATGTTGTTATGTGATACCCGTCCATTCATATGTAATGAGTTATATGAAAGCAATTTCTGAATAAATTCTCTTTGTTTTATGGGCATAAGAATACGTGGGTATCATATTAAAATAATTAATAAAAAATAATTATGCATTATTTTTATTATTGGAAGATAGAAGCTCACACTGTCAAACAATTATTTTATTATTCACGGGATTATACTATACAACATTTATTATTGTACAATTTCACTTTGTCATAAGCCTAAAGCTCCATGATTCAATTAGGTTATGCAATGACCATTTGATCATCTCATTTATTTTTTTAATCCTTTAAAATTGCAAATGATATGTTGTATTTTTTTTTACAAAATATGTATGATTTTTATTGATGTTTATAATTACTATTGTTATCACAAGGGTATATATATGGTGTTTGTAATTCAGTCTCTATTGAACCATTGACAAATATAGTATTTTTCATATATGTGCAATTTTATTTTGATGAGCCACTTTTTTCACCATTAGGGAGAGGATAGAACGTACCTCCAGTACAAATTGTTCCTGAAGAACGGCGAGAATTATTATGGAATAGTTTCACTCTATCTCATCTAGTCTTCTTATTTCTTTATGAAAAAATGATGTGAAAAATGATATTTCAATATGAAATGACTACAAAACTTAAAATGTTAGATGTAGTTACATAGATTAGTTGCAAATGTGCATGACAAAATCATCGTCCAAGTATGAAAAAATAAATTTGGTAGCGAATAAATTTATTGCATGCCAGAAGTGTGGCGAACCTTTATGACTTAACTACCTGACTCCCTAGTAGTGGAGGTTAGATAAAATCATGCCCAAATAAGGATCTAAAAGAGGTTATACATAATGTTCCAGAAGATATTATGAACAAAAGACCCACTTTCTCTAAAACTCCCAAAGAGGTTATTGTCTTTGAAAATATACAAGTCCCTGAAGTGACTATAACGCCCTTGTTGAAGTAGGCAAAGGTACCTAATATTAATTGATATATCTATGTTTTATACATATACAAGAGAAAAAGTAGGATCGCCAAAGATGATCATCAATGACATTATTATATATGGTGTAGCTACACAAAAATCAAAGGGCAATGATACTACAAATACACATACTATAAACTAGTGTCGACAAAAAATATATTGATCAAAACAAAAAAATGCCATGATGACATAATTTGAGTTTCGAAATAAACGTGGTATATTTGAACCTATTGTAAAAACTCCAAAAAAATTTAACCCTAAAAGTTACAACTAGGTGTTTATAAGAAAGAGAAGTGATTAACTCGCTAAAAAAGTGCACAACTTATGGCAGATGATTTCTTATAGAAACCACGTATTGATTATATACGAACATACCGCCTTGTTATGATCGTAAATACTTTTTAGATATCTGACTTATTTAGTGATTTTTTAAATATATTATATACGAGACTCATGAATATTATAACTGTTTATTTATACAATATTTAGACAAAGAATACATATAAAATCCTAGAAGGATATTCTCTCCCTGAAGAAAAGATAAGGAGTACATATTCAAATACACAAAGACGTTCACTATGCAGCTGACAATATGTAAGGACATGTTTTATAAATGTACGGGTTGGTATCTAGACTTTTCAATTTTATCCTAAATCTCAGCATATATGTCGTATACCGCAACTGTCGGCTCGTCTCAACACAATCATCTCTTGACGAACTTAATCCGAATTCTATGTTTCACGTGTCGATCATTACCAACACCATGCATCATGCTCAATATCTATATCGTGTGTTCGTGTCACTGCTTTTTCGATTAATAAGTCTTCATATACAAGAAAAACAATCTGGCCAAACCGGTATAATAAAGAGAAAAATGAACCGATCCGGTACTGGCTAATCTTATGTAAAGGGTAAATCGAACGGATAAGGAAAAAAATGAACTAATTCGGTTGGTGAACCGAACCTATGGATCCTTTCCGAATTGGTTCGACGATCTCAAAAAAATCCAGCGCATCAGAATTTTTGAGTATTTATAAATTCCATCTTCGGAGGTGGTTTTGTTTAAGACTTTGAGGGAACACTTTATAGACCTAATACATCAAGTATTCATATGGTTCAAGCCCAAAAACCTTGAGATTCACTAAACACTCATAATCATATGTGTGAACATCCTAAACCCTATCATACCCATTCGTGGAGCATCTTGTGTGGAGAAGAAGGATCTATACACTGCTGATCTTGGGGCATCTTGAGGGAGATCTTGCTGGTGACAACGAACCGGTGCCTGAGGTTTTCACTTCTCAAAATGTATTTCATTATGTATGTAAGTGTTTACAAATCATATTGAAATAAAAAGTTTTTGCTCCTTTGGGGGATTTTTCCTCATTTGCTATGTGTGATCGATCCTTGCTTGATTTGAATATGTTTAATGTTTAATCAATCACCTTTAGATGCACGACTTAGGTGTATAAATTAGTTTCTCCAGTTGAACAAAAAGCTCACTCTCAAATTGGTACCAGAGAGGGTTACGCTAGTTTATCGCGTATTCCTATTTTTCTGTAAAATTGTGTGATATTGATTTTTTTTTGAAAAATCATAATTTTAAAAAATTGGCCCAATGTTTCCAAGTGAAAACTTATATAATCGATTGCCAATTTTTGATGGGTCTAATTATGCTTACTGGAAAGTCCGCATGAGATCTCATTTAAAAGAAATCGACGAGAGAGTTTGGTTAATTTGTGAGAGAGGCTAGACTCCTCCCACTGTCACTGCAAATAATGTCACGAATTTAAAATTTTTGTTAGACTGAACTGAGGATGAGTTTAAGTGGAGCACTTTTAATTCATGAGGGCTTAGTGCAATTTTCGAACACGTCATCCCTAACGAGTTCCGACGTATTATGACGTGCACCACATCTAAAGAAGCGTGGGATATTTTGTAACTCACCCACGAGTGCACAAACGCGGTCAAAGAGTCTAAAATTCAAAATTTGACCACTCAATTTGAGATGATCACCATGCTAGAGACTGAGTGTTTTGATGAGTTTTATGCACGTTTATCTGATATTTTTAATGCTAGTTTTAATCTCAATGAGCCCATACCTAATGCAGGAGTGTGTAAAAAGATTTTAAGATCGCTGCCAAAATGTTTTATCCCTAAAGTGACTGTTTTAAATACCTTAGGTAATTTGAATCCTTTGAAATTAGAAGAGTTGGTAGAAGACCTACAAATGTACGAAATTGACATGTTCCCCGACACTGTCAAACCTAAGGATAGAGGAATAGCCCTTAAATCCCAGTCTAGGAAGGGGAAAGGAAGTGTCCACGAGTGACAAGAAAAGGAAAGTGAGATTTTATAAGTCCGAGTCTGATTTTGATATGGCCCTTCTTACAAAGAATTTTATAAAGTTTCTCAAGTTTTCAAAACAAAATTCTTCCAATAAAAAGTTTTTTGAGAAAAAGAAAGATAAGGCCAAAGAAAGAAGTGAGAAAGAGAGAGAGTGAGGTTAATTTAGAAAAAGTGACATGTTTTGAGTGTTAGGTCAAAGGGCATAAGTCATTTAAGTGTCCCGCTAGACTTAGGAGAGAGGGGAAGAAAGTTTCCATGCCAGTCACCCTTAGTGATAGTCAGGAAGAGGTGATTGATACCGGGGATGAAGACTCACAAGGGAAGTTTGTAGCCTTTTCAAGTCGTGTGAGCACACCCATTTTGTCCCACGATGACTGTGTACATGAGAGCGACGATGATGAGTCGAGTGTTTTTAGTGGGGGTGAGAGCGAGTTTGAGAGTGTAGATGAAAGTGAGATCCAAAAAGCTTTTAGGAATTTGTACGACGAGACTTTATAAACTAAGAAGTATAATAAGGATTTAGGTCATCGGGTTTTAGATTTGGAGAGTGATAAAGAAGTTTTAAGGAGATAAAAGTGTGACTTGATCGACACGGTGTCTAGTCTGATGATATATGTATCCCAACTCGAGAGTGATCTCAAACGTGCTTGAGAGGTCAAAGTACCTTTAGAGAACACATCTACGAAGGAAGGAAATATGGTTCTCAATCCCGTTTCGGGTAGAGGTGAGAGTTTAAGAAAAGTTCATGACGATGCATCCACTTCCTTTGTTGCACCCGAGCCGATTCCTGCTTTAGTGATAGATTCATATGGATCTCATCCTAACCCACCTAGGCGTCTCATATCTGTTTGAGAGAGGTGTTCCTACGCCTATTTATGTTTGCATGCACTCCAAGAAGAGAGGACACCTTAGAGAGTTTTTTTTTAAGTTGGGTCACATGTCACGTTGTGCTGCTACATGTGTTCACACACACGTACCCATGCTTGACGCTCCGGATGATTACACGAGAGAGTTTGCACATATTAGGGAGCAGGTACTGTTTTTAGTCAAGACTTCACATGACTTGATGGAGGGTTTTAGTAGGATGCCACTATCTTTGGAAAACTCCACTGCACCTACCGATTGAGGTTTAGACTTATTTTCTAGCATAGGTCGATTCACATGATGATATTTTTTGCCTATTGCTAGTGAGTATCATTTTTTTGTATTAAATTTTTTATTTTTGAAAAATTTTGAAAATACAAAAAGATTATATCTTGATAAATTTTTTTGAATAAAACAAAAAGAGTTTTGTATTTTGTTTTACACTATTTATGGATGGACATTTAGGATGATCGAGTCACAATTTCATTCCATATCCACGTGATGATTTGATAGTGTTTTGATATGCATCATCATTTCATTTTGTGCTTTTCAATGTTTGGAGTCATTGGGATGTGATTCATTGTTACTACCTACATGTTTGACTCATAAATTCCTTTATTGCACACATGCACGACATTATTTGAGTATTGTACTAGTTTATCACAAATTGGCTTGTGTGTTTCCATCTCAATTCTGTTTATATAATGACTAAAATGCGAGAAAACTTGACAAGATAGTAGTGCATGTAAAAACTTTTTATCGTGAGGATTTAATTAGAACAAAATATGATGAGTGAATCACAGGAAAGGGCTGCAAGAGTTCAAAATTAACTCGTCGTGAAAGGCACCGTTTGAAACGAGCCCGAAAAAAAATCAAATGGCAATACAAAGAAATATATGCCAAATCTAATGGGCCAATAGGTTTTAGTTTCATCACCTCAAAAAAAAAATATAATGCATAATTATTTATGAGGGAGTTTGGATGGAAAGAAATGAAAAATGGGTTTACACGTCCTTGAAAGTCATGAAAAAGCGTTACATTATTTTGGATGTTATTTGTGTGGAAATCACTTTGAGTTTTGATTTGTTGATTTGATTGAGTCAATTTCTTTTAATTCCAAAATTTTTACACCTTTGGAAGATGTTGAGTTCATTCGTTAGGAAAATTTAACATTCATCGTGCACATATATTATGGATGCATGTATTGATTATCCCGTCGAATTTGTTCACATCCCTTCATTTTCACTATCACCGACTTGGTTGTTTCGGTGTTCTTTCATGGTGTCATTATTTGTTGTATATTTTGTGAGAAAAATTTTGAAAATTCAAAAAGAGAAAGTTGTTCTCCTTGTGACATTCTCCATTTGCATTTATTTATGTTCTTCTTATTTATCTATTTGGGGACATCATAAAACGGGGGAGAACGAATTATGGGGGATATTTTTAAGATTGATTTCATAATGATTTGCTTGAGCTTAATTGATAGTTATTTTTGCTTATCATTATATTCTAAATTGTTGCATGTCACGGGTATCTATCTCTTGCCTAATGTGTGTAGGTATCATATTAAACATTATTTTTGTACACCCTCATGAGGACAAAGGAAAAGAATTGAAGATGTTGAAGTTTGTTTGAAGACATGTCATCCATTTAGTATTTTCAGTTTTTGGGTTTAATGGGGGTCTTAAATTGTACGTCATTTCGTTTTCAAATTAAGGTAACATAATTCGAATTTTTTATGTATGTGCTGTAATACCTCGTAATTTTTCATGACTTTTAAAATGAGTTATGTTTTAAATTAATGGCTTAATTGGATTTTATTATAAATTAATTCATTTGGGTTTTATCCGAATTGTGAATATTAAAAGAATGATTCTGTATATTACTTAAAGATGTTTAGGTAATATATGAATGTGATGTTATTGATATTGTTGTGAGTTGTTAATTCAGTAATTTGAATTTTTAGTCGAACGCGGAATGAGACGTGTCGGGACTAATTTGTTAAATTAAAAAGGAAACTCATTTTTACATCAACCTTATAGTTGTTTCGACTGCGTCGTTGCGTCCGAAAGGGTTGAAATAGTAATTTTGAGTCTCAGGTCATTTGGAAATGAAAAGACAACCCAAAAGGGCATTTTGGTCATTTTTACAAGGGGATGAATAGTGATTTCGAATTTTGTCCTATTATAAGTATTTGGAGATTAGTTGAACGTGGGTTTATTCATCTCTTCTACACAAAATTGAGAAGTCATCTTCCTAGAGAGAGTGAAAGGTTGCTTGGGAGAAGAGAAGCTTGCTTGGAAAGGAGGAGAACCAAAGGTCACCACCACCATCACCACCAGAAGTTGGCCGGAGAAAGGGAGAATTACCTATGTTATTCAACTCCAAAGGATCAGATCTTCATTAGAGGCAAGTGTTTGATAATTGCAATCTAAGTTTGTACATTGTCCATGTTAGAATAGTTATAAAAAGATGAGATGTTTACATGTTAGGAAGATAATGAAGAGTTGTTAATGGATTTCTGAAAAATGAAAATATATAGGAATCAAACTCATGTTGTAGGTAGTTAGTAATCCATGAAATAATCATAAATCTGTTGAAGAAATTCTGAGAATCAATGGTGTCTTTTTGAAGATATTATGTATATAATTTTCTGGGAAAATAGGATAAAGATATGCTTTTAATTCAAACTCTTGATGATTCTAGGATGTTTAGAGCATTAGAAATCAATAACATATTTTTCTATATCATGTAGTAAGGTTTATAAGTAATTTGGGAAGTTAATATGAAGGTTTGATTGATAAAAAATGATTAAACCCGTAGTAGAAGAAATGCAGAAAACTGGGCTGTTAACTGGGCGATCGATCGATCGAGCCCCTGCCTTCGATCGATCGACCTCCCCAAAATCTTTGAAGTTGTTTCTTTTTAATGCTTGTTCTTATCCCTAACCTTTTCTAAGTCTTTGGTGATTATTAGTTGGATATTATGGGACTTAGGAAGGTTCAGAAAGCCCTAGTTAAGAATTCAATTAATGTGATTGGGATTTAATTGAGGAGAATTATGATAGTTATATTGAAAGAAATTTCGGTGGCTAGATTCATGTGTTGGATTCTAATGTGTATGCATGAGGATTAAGGATAGGACCAGTAGGGGAGATTTAATAGAGCACCTGGTTAGCCTTAGGGTTACAATTTGAGCATCAAGGACTGAGTTTAAGCTCATTATTGATTGCGCAAGGACTAAGTGTAGTACAAGCGCTTAGTGGTATGGCTCCTGGATAGAGATGGGAGTTCAGACCACATTTGGTTGAAAGAGGGGATGAGGTTATTTCGGTTGCATATTTGAAGTTGACGGACCTCCACGACCGCCAAAGTTAAGTAGTAGTGTATTGGAGGGGTTCCTTGTTTGTATTTCGCTTTGCGAGACGCTCCGCGCATGAACCTTAAAGACGTCGGGAGTGGAGATATGTTATAGGATGCGAGGATGTTGATTTTTTGATAATTCATATAGTGTGAATGAAACACTATAGACTATGAGCCATGTGGTGATGGTATTCAATCCTAGTTGATAGAGGATGTGTTTATAAGAGATTTGAAACTATCGGTTTTAACCCTAATTAAGGGAGAGTTTAATTCGTGGTAATTTGGGAGATAAGATGATATGGACCAGTAGGATATTAGTGATGTCTTATTGAATAAATGTATTGATGAAAACCTATTTGAACCTTGAGTAATGAGTGAGGCTCGGGGATAATTAAATTGAAGAAGTAAAGTCATAATGTTCAATATGTAGGATGTAAGAGATATAATGCTACGTATGAGAAGTATCTTATGGTAGTATGATTACCTTGTTGGTATTATATCTATAGGTAGATGATAATGCCTATTTGATTGGTGGATGATTTATGTGTATGACATACCTAGCTTACTTGCTATCGATTGGAGGTTTGTGCGTGAGGGCAGTCATATCCTGATGAATCCATGGGATTTTTTATTTGTCGCTCGAGAACATAGGTCTATGAAAGACTTATCGGGGAGTTGATAAGTCCGCTGACTGTGGTATGTAGGTATGTGCATGACCCATGGATACGAGAACTATGTTCGCCTCCAATTTGTGTGTTGTTATTTGTGGTTAGAGGAATCCTTACCAAACCTTTAGTTCCCTATTCGGCGATCAGCGATACTGGGACATGATAACAGAGTAATGCATGCACCACAGTTGTGACTCGGGGTGCCGTATTATATATATATATATATATATATATATATATATATATATATATATATATATATATAATGAATTCATTTAATGGATATATTGTGGTTAAATCAATCTACTGTGTGATAATTGTAGATAACAGTGAATTGGGAAAAATAATTAAACTAAGTTAATCAATATTTATTCTTATAGATTTGAAAAGATTAATTCATATTAATGAGAAATGATTCATGTTAATGGGAAACGTATATGAATGATTATACTACGTATGGTATGGGACATACGTGTTTATGATATGGGATGGAATCATATTATGGAAATTTGTGAAGAGGAATCATTAACTAGGAGGTTAATAGGAAACGTTACGTGTGCACTCTAGCTGAGAGGTGAGAATATCAAGTGAGAGTCTGGATGCTGACATGTACATAATAAATGCTTTATTGCACTTGTAAAATACTTAATGTTTTTAAAATCTTTTTCACATCGGGATCTGAACCATTTCCTTGCATATTTTCTTTTCTATTGTACCTTCTATATCAGGTGTCCAGCAGCAGGGACACCCATCTTAGCGGATTATGACGAGCTATGGAGTATTTCTTAGACGCCTATCTTTATTTGATTCACAGTATTCTTTTAGTTAGGGCATGTCGCCCAAAGGAATTCAGTTATCTCTTCTATCTGAGTCAAATACTCTTGTATTCATGTCGTTTTAATACATTTATTATTGTTGGGATTAGGGTATTGGATTATTATTTGGGAATGTATATTCCAATTGCATTTAAATTCTTTTGTGTTATCTATTTGATTATTAGTGTTGTAGAATAATATGTGTAGTGTTAATCATAAACTAAAATGGATTTTTTTTGAATTAAAATTTGGAAAGTTTTTAACACTAGCTTAATTGGGTATTTGATGATTAGTAAATATTTTCGACAGTGATGCTAAGAATGAGCCAACTGTATATTTTGTTTTATTTGTTTAAATACGTGAAGATAATTTTTCCCAAAGTTTGTCTCGAGGACGATATAGGGAAGATTGGGTATCGTTTAAATTTTGATTCAGTTGAAACTATATGGTGAGGCTTGGCGTATAACATCAATGGGGATTTTTGATAATGTACTGTATGGGCGGTACAACATAAATTTCTTGCGATGTGAGATTTATACTCGGAGTTGGAAGTATGTAATACCCCATAATTTTTAATGACTTTTAAAATGAGTTATATTTTAAATTAATGGATTAATTGGATTTTATTATAAATTAATTCATTTGGGTTTTATCCGAATTGTGGATATTAAAATGAATGATTCTGTATATTAGTTAAAGATATTTAGGTAATATATGAATGTGATGTTATTGATATTGCTGTGAGTTGTTAATTCAGTAATTTAAATTTTTAGTCGGACGCGGTATGGGACGTGTCGGGACTAATTTGTTAAATTAAAAAGGAAAATTATTTTACATTAACCTTATAGTTGTTTCGACTGCGTCGTTGCGTCCTGAAGGGTTGAAATTGTAAGAGAAGTCTATTTGATGTTATTTTTGAGTCTCAGGTCATTTGGAAATTAAAAGACAACCCAAAAGGGCATTTTGGTCATTTTTACAAGGGGGTGAATAGTGATTTCGGATTTTGTCCTATTATAAGTATTTGGAGATTAGTTGAACGTGGGTTCATTCATCTATTCTACACAAAATTGAGAAGTCATCTTCCTAGAGAGAGTGAAAGGTTGCTTGGGAGAAGAGAAGCTTGCTTGGAAAGGAGGAGAACCAAAGGTCAAAGGTCACCACCACCATCACCACCGGAAGTTGGCTTGAGAAAGGGAGAATTACCTGTGTCATTCAACTCCAAAGGATCAGATCTTCATTAGAGGCAAGTGTTTGATAATTGCAATCTAAGTTTGTATATTGTCCATGTTAGAAGAGTTATAAAAAGATGAGATTTTTACATGTTTGGAAGATAATGAAGAGTTGTTAATGGATTTCTGAAAAATAAAAATATATAGGAATTAAACTCATGTTGTAGGAAGTTAGTAATCCACGAAATAATCATAAATCTGTTGAAGAAATTCTGAGAATCAATGGTGTGTTCTTGAAGATATTATATATATAATTTTCTGGAAAATTAGGATAAAGATATGCTTTTAATTTAAACTCTTGATGATTCTAGGATGTTTAGAGCATTAGAAATCAATCACATATTTTTTTATATCATGTAGTAAGGTTTATAAGTAATTTGGGAAGTTAATATGAAGATTTGATTGATAAAAAATGATTAAACCCGTAGTAGAAGAAATGCAGAAAACTGGGCTGTTAACTGGGCGATCGATCGGTCGACCCCCTGCCTTCGATCGATCGACCTTCCAGAATCTTTGAAGTTATTTCTTTTTAATGCTTGTTCTTATCCCGAACCTTTTGTAAGTCTTTGGTGATTATTAATTGGATATTATGGGACTTAGGAAGGTTCAGAAAGCCTTAGTTAAGAATTGAATTAATGTGATTGGGATTTAATTGAGGAGAATTATGATAGTTATATTGAAAGAAATTTCGGTGGCTAGATTCATGTGTTGGATTCTAATGTGTATGCATGAGGATTAAGTATAGGTCCAGTAGGGGAGATTTAATATAGTACCTGGGTAGCCTTAGGGTTACAATTTGAGCATCAAGGACTGAGTTTAAGCTCATTACTGATTGCGCAAGGACTAAGTGTAGTACAAGCGCTTAATGGTATGGCTCCTGAATAGAGATGGGAGTTCAGACCACATTTGGTTGAAAGAGGGGATGAGGTTATTTCGGTTGCGTATTTGAAGTTGACGGACCTCCACGATCGCAAAAGTTAAGTAGTAATGTATTGGAGGGGTTCCTTGTTTGGATTTCGCTTTGTGAGACGCTCCGCGCATGAACCTTAACGATGTCGGGAGTGGAGAGATGTTATAGGGTGTGAGGATGTTGATTTTTTGATAAGTCATATAGTGTGAATGAAACACTATAGACTATGAGCCATGTGATGATGGTATTCAATCCTAGTTCATAGATGATGTGTTTATAAGAGATTTGAAACTATCGGTTTTAACCCTAATTAAGGGAGAGTTTAATTCGTGGTAATTTGGGAGATAAGATGATATGGACCAGTAGGATATTAGTGATGTCTTATTGAATAAATATATTGAGGAAAACCTATTTGAACCTTGAGTAATGAGTGAGGCTCGGGGATAATTAAATTAAAGAAGTAAAGTCATAATGTTTAATACGTAGGATTTAAGAGATATAATGCTACGTATGGGAAGTATCTTATGGTAGTATGATTACCTTGTTGCTATTATATCTATAGGTAGATGATAATGCCTATTTGATTAATGGATGATTTATGTGTATGACATACCTAGCTTACTTGCTATCGACGAGAGGTTTGCGCATGAGGGCTGTCATATCCTGATGAATCCATGGGACTTTTGATTTGTCGCTCGAGAACATAGGTACATGAAAGACTTATCGGGGAGTTGATAAGTTCGCTGACTGTGGGTACGTAGTTATGTGCGTGACCCATGGATACGAGAACTATGTTCGCCTCTAATTTGTGTGTTGTTATTTGTGGTTCGAGGAATCGTTATCGAACCTTTAGTCCCCTATTCGGCGATCAACGATACTTTGGCATGATAGCAAAGTAATGCATGCACCACAGCTGTGACTCGGGGTGCCATATTATATATATATATATATATATATATATATATATAATGAATTAAATGAATGGATATATTGCGGTTAAATCAATCTACTGTGTGATAATTGTAGATAACGGTGAATTGGGAAAAATAATTAAACTAAGTTAATGAATGTTTATTCTTATAGATTTGAAAAGCTTAATTCATATTAATGAGAAATGATTCATGTTAATGGTAAATGTATATGAATGATTATACTACGTATGGTATGGGACATACGGGGTTATGATATGGGATGGAATCATATTATGGAAATTTGTGAAGAGGAATCATTAACTAGGAGGTTAATAGGAAACCTTAAGTGTGCACTCTAACTGAGAGGTGAGAATATCAAGTGAGAGTCGGGATGCTAACATGTACATTATAAATGCTTTATTTCACTTGTTAAATACTTGGTGTTTTAAAAATCATTTTCACATTGGGCTGTGACCCGTTTTCTTGCATATTTTCTTTTCTATTATACCTTCTATATCACGTGTCCAGCAGCAGGGACGCCAACCTTAGCGGATTATGACGAGCTATGGAGCTATGGAGTATTGCTTAGATGCCTATCTTCATTTGATTCACAGTATTCTTTTAGTTAGGGCATGTCGCTCAAAGGAATTCAGTTATCTCTTCTATCCGAGTCAAATACTCTTGTATTCGTGTCGTTTTAATACATTTATTATTGTTGGGATTATGGTATTGGATTATTATTTGGGAATGTATATTCCAATTGCATTTAAATTCTTTTGTGTTATCTATTTGGTTATTAGTGTTGTAGAATAATATGTGTAGTGTTATTCATAAACTAAAATGGATTTTTATTGAATTAGAATTTGGAAAGTTTTTAACACCAGCTTTATTGGGTATTGGGTGATTAGTAAATATTTTCGATAGTGACGCTAAAAATGAGCCAACTGTATATTTTGTTTTATTTGTTTAAATACGTGGGGATAATTTTTCCCAAAGTTTGTCTCGAGGACGGTATAAGGAAGATTGGGTTTCGTTTAAATTTTGATTCAGTTGAAACTATATGGTGAGGCTTGGTGTATAACATCAATGGGGATTTTTAATAATGTACTGTATGGGCGGTACAACATAGATTTCTTGTGATGTGAGATTTATACTCGGAGTTGACCTTACCAGTATGATTTGTCTTTTCGAATTTCAGGACGAAATTATGTTATAAGGGGGAAAGTATATAATACCCTGTAATTTTTAATGACTTTTAAAATGAGTTATATTTTAAATTAATGGATTAATTGGATTTTATTATAAATTAATTCATTTGGGTTTTATCCGAATTATGGATATTGAAATGAATGATTCTTTATGTTAGTTAAAGATATTTAGGTAATATATGAATGTGATGTTATTGATATTGCTGTGAGTTATTAATTCAATAATTTAAATTTTTAGTCGGACGCGGTATGGGACGTGTCGGGACTAATTTGTTAAATTAAAAAGGAAAATTATTTTCACATCAACCTTATAGTCGTTTCGACTGCGTTGTTGCATCCCAAAGGGTTGAAATAGTCATAAAAGTCTATTTGGATGTTTATATTGAGTCTCAGGTCATTTGGAAATGAAATGACAACCCAAAAGGGCATTTTGGTCATTTTTACTGGGGGGTGAATAGTGATTTCAGATTTTGTCCTATTATAAGTATTTGGAGATTAGTTGAACATGGGTTCATTCATCTCTTCTACACAAAATTGAGAATTCATCTTCCTAGAGAGAGTGAAAGGTTGCTTGGGAGAAGAGAAGCTTGCTTGGAAAGGAGGAGAACCAAAGGTCAAAGGTCACCACCACCATCACCACTGGAAGTTGGCCGGAGAAAGGGAGAACTACCTGCGTTATTCAACTCCAAAGGATCAGATCTTCATTTGAGGCAAGTGTTAGATAATTGCAATCTAAGTTTGTATATTGTCCATGTTAGAATAGTTATAATAAGATGAGATTTTTACATGTTTGGAAGATAATGAAGAGTTGTTAATGGATTTCTGAAAAAAAAAATATATAGGAATCAAACTCATCTTTTAGGTAGTTAGTAATCCACGAAATAATCATAAATCTGTTGATGAAATTCTGAGAATCAATGGTGTGTTCTTGAAGATATTATGTATATATTTCTTTGGAAAAATAGGATAAAGATATGCTTTTAATTCAAAATCTTGATGATTCTAGGATGTTTAGAGCATTAGAAATCAATCACATATTTTGCTATATCATGTAGTAAGGTTTATAAGTAATTTGGGAAATTAATATGAAGGTTTGATTGATAAAAAATGATTAAACCCGTAGTAGAAGAAATGCAGAAAAACTGGGCTGTTATCTGGGCAATCGATCGATCGACCCCCTGCCTTCGATTGATCGACCTCCCCAGAATCTTTGAAGTTGTTTCTTTTTAATGCTTGTTCTTATCCTGAACCTTTTGTAAGTCTTTGGTGATTATTAATTGGATATTATGGGACTTAGGAAGGTTCAGAAAGCCCTAGTTAAGAATTGAATTAATGTGATTGGGATTTAATTGAGGAGAATTATGATAGTTATATTGAAAGAAATTTCAGTGGCTAGATTCATGTGTTGGATTCTAATGTGTATGCATGAGGATTAATGATAGGTCCAGTAGGGGAGATTTAATATAGCACCTGGGTAGCCTTAGGGTTACAATTTGAGCATCAAGGACTGAGCTTAAGCTCATTATTGATTGCGCAAAGACTAAGTGTAGTACAAGCGCTTAGTGGTATGGCTCCTGGATAGTGATGGGAGTTCAGACCACATTTGGTTGAAAGAGGGGATGAGGTTATTTCGGTTGCGTATTTGAAGTTGATGGACCATCATGACTGCCAAAGTTAAGTAGTAGTGTATTGGAGGGGTTCCTTATTTGGATTTCGCTTTGCGAGATGCTCCGCTCATGAACCTTAACGACGTCGGGAGTGGAGAGATGTTATAGGATGCGAGGATGTTGATTTTTTGATAAGTCATATAGTGTGAATGAAACACTATAGACTATGAGCCATGTGATGATGGTATTCAATCCTAGTTGATAGATGATGTGTTTATAAGAGATTTGAAACTATCGATTTTAACCCTAATTAAGGGAAAATTTAATTCGTGGTAATTTGGGAGATAAGATGATATAGACCAGTAGGATATTAGTGATGTCTTACTGAATAAATGTATTGAGGAAAACCTATTTGAACCTTGAGTAATGAGTGAGGCTCGGGGATAATTAGATTAAAGAAGTAAAGTCATAATGTTTAATACGTAGGATTTAAGAGATATAATGCTACGTATGAGAAGTATCTTATGGTAGTATGATCACCTTATTGCTATTATATCAATAGGTAGATGATAATGCCTATTTTATTGATGGATGATTTGTGTGTATGACATACCTAGCTTACTTGCTATCGACGGGAGGTTTGCGCGTGAGGGAAGTCATATCCTGATGAATCCATGGGATTTTTAATTTGTCGCTCGAGAACATAGGTCTATGAAAGACTTATCGGGGAGTTGATAAGTCCGCTGACTGTGGGTACATAGGTATGTGCGTGACCCATGGATACGAGAACTATGTTCCCCTCTAATTTGTGTGTTGTTATTTGTGGTTCGAGGAATCCTTACCAAACCTTTAGTCCCCTATTCGACAATCAGCGATACTGGGATATGATAGCAGAGTAATGCATGCACCGCAGCTGTGACTCGGGCTGCCATATTATATATGTGTATATATATAATGAATTAAATGAATGGATATATTGTGGTTAAATCAATCTACGGTGTGATAATTGTACATAACGGTGAATTGGGAAAAAGAATTGAACTAAGTTAATGAATGTTTATTCTTATAGATTTGAAAAGAATAATTCATATTAATATGAAATGATTCATGTTAATGGGAAATGCATATGAATGATTATACTACGTATGGTATGGGACATACGGGGTTATGATATGGGATGTAATCATATTATGGAAATTTGTGAAGAGGAATCATTAACTAGGAGGTTAATAGGAAACGTTAAGTGTGCACTCTAGCTGAGAGGTGAGAATATCAAGTGAGAGTCTAGATGCTAACATGTACATAATAAATATTTTATTGCTCTTGTTAAATACTTGTTGTTTTAAAAATCATTTTCACATCGGGCTCTGACCCGTTTCCTTGCATATTTTCTTTTCTATTGTACCTTCTATATCAGGTGTCCAGCAGCAGGGACGCCAACCTTAGCGGATTATGACGAGCTATGGGGCTATGGAGTATTGCTTAGATGCCTATCTTCATTTGATTCACAATATTCTTTTAGTTAGGGCATTTCGCCCAAAGGAATTCAGTTATATATTCTATCTGAGTTAAATACTCTTGTATTCGGGTCGTTTTAATACATTTAATATTTTTGGGATTATGGTATTGGATTATTATTTGGGAATGTATATTCCAATTGCATTTAAATTCTTTTGTGTTATCTATTTGGTTATTAGTGTTGTAGAATAATATGTGTAGTGTTATTCATAAACTAAAATGGATTTTTTTTGAATTAAAATTTGGAAAGTTTTTAACACCAGCTTAATTGGGTATTGGGTGATTAGTAAATATTTTCGACAGTGATGCTAAGAATGAGCCGACTGTATATTCTGTTTTAATTTGGTATGGGACTGGCCACCCGGTATTTAATTAGGCGGGGTGTTACATGTGTCGGCATAAACATAGGGGGAGTTTGTAAGGACATGTTTTATAAATGTCCGGATTAGTATCTAGGCTTTTCAGTTTTATCCTAGATCTCAGTATATATGTCGTATATCATCACAGTCGGCTCATCTCAGCACGATCATCTATTGACGACCTTAATCCGAATTTTGTGTTTCACGTGCCCATCATCACCAATATCGTGCGTCATGCTCAGTATCTACATCGTGTGTTCGTAGTACTACTTTCTGATTCATAAGTCTTCATATACAGGAAAAGCTTTCTGGTTGAACCGATTCAATGAAGAGAAAAACTAACCGATCCCGTACTGGCTGATCTTTTGTAAAGGGAAAACAGAACTGATAAGGAAAAAAAATGAACCGATCCTTTGGATCCTTTCCGAACCGGTCCGATGATCTCAAAAAAATTCGGCGCATCAGATTTTTTGAGTATATATAAATTCCATCTTTGGAGGTGGTTCTGTTTAAGACTTTGAGGGAACACATTATAGACCTAATACATCAAGTCTCGATATGGTTCAAGCCCAAACACCTTGAGATTCATCAAACACTCATAATCATATGTGTGAATCATCCTAAACCCTATTATACCCATTCGTAGAGCATCTTGTGTGGAGAATAAGGATCTCTACATTATTGATCTTGGAGCATCTTGAGGGAGCTCTTGCTGACAACAACGAACCGGTGCCTGAGGGTCTTCGCTTATCAAACTGTATGTAAGTGTTTACAAATCATATTAAAATAAAAAGGTTTTTCCCCTTTGGTTTTTCCCCCTCATTTGCTATGTGTGATCGATCGTTGCTTGATTTGAATATGTTTAATGTTCAATCAATCACCTTTAGATGCATGACTTAGGTGTGTATTTAAATTTGGATAATTAAAAATTGGGTTTAATTAAATTAGTTTCTCCGGTTGAACAAAAATCGCACTCTCACAACCAGTAAGGATATAGGTACAACCGTCCTAGTAAATATTTGTCTGAGGAAAGGTATGAAAATAATCATATATGTCAATATGCCATTATATTCTTAAATAGATGTGCTCTTTAAGAGTCCAATTGAAATGCAAAATATACAAATAAGGCATTAAAAATTAATAACCTTGGGGTAATTAGTTATTATCTCGGCATGCAGATCGAGCACATAGCCAGATTCATTAGTCCAATGGATTGAAAAGTCCTACGACTATTTAAAATTTATTAAGCACACAACTTATCAAAATATACATATCATCCTAAAGAGGATGATAAATATAAATTGAAGCACCCTTTGATGGAGGAGTTCCTAGGTTTGCTTAAGTCTAGAATATCAAGGTGTTCAACTAGTTTGGATAATTTACGCAAAACATTTTAATTTTAGTCGAGATATCTTCACACAATTCACTTACTATTCACACATATGCATTCATATAATTTTTGAAGTATCATTTAATATTTTTTAGGCATTAATTGATTTTAAATTGGATTTATTTAGGAATTAATCAGATAAATTAATCACATGCTTAATAATGCTAAAAATGTGGAAATGTTGTTTTGGTAAAATAATATGTGAAAATATTTTTCATGATTTTTACCTGAATTAAAAATAGTTTTTTGGTATTTTTAATGGATTAAATACACATTTTTGTGTTTTAATTAATCATTTTGTTATTTTCAAAAAGTACATTTATTTAATTTTAGTGTGTTTGTTATATGTTTTCCTCGTGTATGTGTTAAGAGATGTGTTTATCATTGTTTGATCAATCTTATCAATGACTGAGATTAGAGGTTGGAACATCATCCGGATCACTGACTTTTTTTTAAACCTGTTACCTATTTGACCAATTAAGTTTACCTTATACTATTCTTTTGTGACCCTTAGAATTACACTCGAGGGTAAGAATCCATCTTAGCCGTTTATCTTAAGTGATTATCACTTATTTCCAGATCTTTCTTTTATTTGATATATAATCCCTTAAGTTGTTAATCGTCGAAGATTTTGGTCACTTTTTAGGGTTTCATTTTTACAGAGAGCGAGAGAGGAGAAAAAGAAGAGAGTGAAGAGAAACCAATTTGGATTTTTGACTCACTTCAATCTCAATGTATTAGAGTATTAAACCTAGAACTATATTTCACGTTTGCACATAATTTTTCTATTTTAATTTTTGAATCATTTGAAGTTTAAACCAAATTTTGAAATCAAAATAATTTTTTATTTAAACTTCTTGAAAAACATTTTACAAATTTAATGGAACTTTTATATGTTTTCTTTTAAATCTAATTACTGATTTTATTAAAGATTTCAGATCTTCGTCTGTTATACTCTTTTATTTGTGGAAAATATTTTATTTTTCAGTGTTTTGAAACTGTGATTCTTTTTAGTTTTGAACATATTTGAAATCTTTGTATATAATCCTTATGTCTGATTTAAACCGCTAAAATCTCCCTTTGCATGTAGAGGAATCTTGTAATTTATCTTGGACTCAATTATACATGTTAAGTGTGTGTGGGTTTCATCCTTGCATGTAGGAAAATACTATACTACACAAATTCCACTATCTTTCTATTGATATTTGGAGGCTTGGATGTTTCCATTCAACTTGACCTTTTTGCGTCAACATTGAGAGGCTTTGTAAATGCACTTAAGAGGAAATCCCAAGTTAGGTGATGTAAGGACATATATATAAGTCCTGGTTTACATTAGTATATGGCGTATACCACTACGACCATCGAAGATTTATTCAAGACCTATCATGCATCGAGATAGATTCGAATATCAACGTTCTTCCACAGAAAAACCTCTACGAGATGAATTTTGGTAAGGTTATGTTTTGGTTACTTTACGGTTCATTTAAAGTATTGGGATATTTTTCCTAAATGTTGGAATATTTTTCTAAACTATTTAAAATAAGTTGAGGCACTGTTTTTCGTCAAATGAATTTTTTTTAAGTGTTGAGGCAAAGAAATTTTGACGATCCGTTCGTTCGAACGACATTATCACGTCGTTAAAAAAACATTGGCATGTCACGCGAAGCCTCGTTCGAGTGACATCTGTCCTCGTTCGAGCGACATTACGACTTCGTTTAAGCAAGTTGCCAGCTCAAGTTTTATATATAAAGCGTATTAAATGAGTCATTGTTTCTTAAGAAGGCGTTTTACAGTACACGAAAACTACAATCTGCAGAATATTTTTGTCTTCTTCTTTTAGGGTTCAAACCTTTGTTTTTCAATTCACAAAAATCCCAATAGTTTAGGGAATTGTTTTAGAACCCAAGATACATCTTCGGTAAAGTTTCTCGTGTAGAGAGGGTAAATCTACGACTGAAGACTGCGTGTCATTTTGGAGTACTCATGGGTGTTCCTTACTGATTTGGACTTCATGTTCTTGTGGGCTGCTGCGGTTGTTTCATTGATGACTCTAGGCTGCATGTCTATATGAGTATCTGCTTGATATTCATTGCAGATTTCATTGTGTATATATGTTTTAATTTATTTTACATAGTGAAATAAAAAGGTTTTCCCTTTTGTTTATTTTTTTAAAAATTTTGTATGTGAGCAATATATTTTTGGATTGATTTTACCCACGTAGGTGTATATTTTAGGGCTAAATTAAATTGGTTTAAAAATTGACTCTAATTAAATAAGTTTATAATTGGAATTTGCGAATTTACTTGAAATCGATATCACATAGCACTCTCAAATTGGTATTAGAGCCCGTTGCACTAAGTTATTGCGTTTGATCCATTTTTCGCAAAATTTTATGATATTGATTTTTTTGAAAGATCTGATTTTGAAAAATCGCAATGTTTCCAAATGAAAACTTATATAATCGGTTGCCAATTTTTGTTGGGTCTAATTATTCTTACTAGAAAGCTCGTATGAAATTGCATTTAAAAGCAATCGATGAGCTTGTTTGGGTTATTTGTGAAAGAGGTTAGACTCCTCCCACTGTCACCGCAAATAGTGCTACTAATTTAAAACCCATGGCAGACTGAACTGAAGATGAGTTTAGATGGGGTACTTTTAATTCGCGTGGGCTAAGTGCAATTTCGGATGCCGTCATTCCTGAAGTGTTCTGACAAATCTTGACATGCACCACATCGAAAGAAGCATGGGATGTTTTACAACTTATCCATAAAGGCACAAATGCGGTCAAAGAGTCTACAATTTAAAATTGAACTACTCAATTTGAAACAATAACCTGCTTGAATCTGAATGTTTTGATGATTTTTACGCACGTTTATCTGATAATTTCAACACTAGTTTCAATCTTGGTGAGAACATTCCTGATACACGAGTGTTTAAAAGGATTTTAAGATCGCTGCCAAAATGTTTTATCCCTAAAGTGACAATTTTGAATTCCTTAGGTAATTTGAGCAGTTTAAAATTAGAAGAGCTGGTAGAAGACCTCCAGACAAATGCGATTAATATGTTTTCTCACCATGTCAAGCTTAAGGATAGAGGGATAACACTTAGAGCCTAGTGTAGGAAGGGAAAGTAAGTGTCCATGAGAGATAAGAAAAAAAAATGGAAAGTTTGTGAGTCCGAGGCTCTGGGCGAATTGGATTTTGATATGGCCTTGCTTGTGAATTTTTTTAAAAAGTTTCTCAAATTTTCAAAAGAAAATTCTTCCAATAAAAGATTTTTTGAAAAAAATAAAAAGAAGAATGAGGCCAAAGAGAGCAGAGAGAAAGAGGAAGAAGAGAGATGTTTTGAGTGCGAGTGTAAGGGGCATAAGGCGTTTGAGTGTCCCACTAGGCTAAAGAGAAAGGGCAAGAAGATTGCCATGCCAGCCACTCTTAGCGATAATGAGGAAGAGGTGAAGGATTTCGTGAATGAATCTTCACATGGGATGTGTCGTCTTTTTAGCTAGTCATGTGAGCACACCTAGTTTTTCCCACGACGATGAGGATACTTGTGCACGTGAGACCCCCGAGGATGATAATTTGAGTGTTTCTAGCAAGTTTGAGAGTGAGTGCTCTAGTAAGGGTGATAATGAGCTCCAAATTAAGTTTAGAGACTTGTACGCTGTAACACCCTGTAATTTTGTGGATTTAGTATTTAATTATTTTTGGGAGAAATAAAATTATTTGAGTAGGAAGGATTATTTTAATTTTTAGCGACTTTAAGTTTAATTATTCGATTTTTTGTGTGTCGCACTTTGAGGTCAAAATTTGGAGAATGATATAAAGTATTTCGGATGGCAATTCTAAGTGCGCGATTGAGTCCTAATGGGTCGAGATAGTCAGAAAAGAGTACCCCGGGGTAATAATTGGGTCTCAGGGCATTTTTGGCTATAGCCGGACCCACACGAGGGGATTTGGGCCATTTTAATTAGGCCCATGTGACCAAAAACGGGATTAGGGGTTTTTAACCTAATTAAGGGAGTGTTGAACGACAGTTAACACAACTCTAAACCTAGATCTTGAGAGGGAATTAGGGGAATCAAATCAAGAGCTAATTGGGGATCTCTTGGAGTCAAATTAAGGGACAACGTGAGTGTTCATCATCAACCATTCTCTGCACCAACGGATCAGACTCTACAAATAATTCCAGGAAAGTGGTTAACTATTGTGATTCTTAAAATAGGTGATAACTAATTCATATTATGGTAGGTGTATATGAAAATTCGTTTTGGGTGTGTAACTATAATTGAAAATGGGTTTTTCTGAATTAGAGTAATGGATAGATTTAATTACCTAATGGATGCTAAGTTATGAATTGGGACTGTTGAGATTGGATTTTAGGGTGAATTACAGTATGTATTGGTGATTAATGTGACTGAAAATGATGAGGTCGAATTCGATAAAATGAGACTCGGGTGAAAAACCCAAATCGGATATACCCAGAGTTATATATAAATTTGAGGATAAATTAAGGTGTCTAGGATGTTTAGAACATGTTTCTTATGTGGAGGTATCGTTAGTTGTGTTTGGGTTAAAACAGGGGATGAGATAAAATATTGGAGAAAGTCATCAATGGCAAAATAAAAGGTCGGAGAAGGAGCCGATCAGTTCGATCGATGGAAATGATCAATCGATCGATGGTCCCAAATTTTTGGCAGATTGGCTAGTTTAATATATAAAGGGAAATTGATTTAAGATTTATTCCCCTACTTTTTATTTAGTGATAAATGCATATGTAACACATATCCCTTAGCAATTATAAGGGAATATAATTGGGTTTAGGAGGGTAATGATTGGATGTCTCAAGGGATGAATTTGTGAAATAAATTTTTGTATTGATTTCAGACCGAGGGAAAATATTCGGGTATTGTAGTTGAGTGGCACTACATTATTAAATTGATTTAGGTGTAATTAATTAAGTAGGGGGCGGAATATAGACTCGGATATAAACGATGGTACGGGCTAAGCGAGCGAGTCCAGGTTTAATGGTTGAGCAACACCAAGTATTATATTAATTAATGTGTAAATTAATTAAATTAGAGTCAGATCATAGACTCGGGAAAAACACTATATTAATTAATGTGTGAATTAATTTAATTAGAGTCGGATCGTAGACTCGAGAAGGTAATAAATTAAACAATGAGAAAATTAATTAATTTGAGTCGGCCATAGACTTGGGAATTTACAGGCTAGTGTTATGACTATTAGTACACGGTAAAGACGTGATCTATATTATATATACGGTGTGGTGATAATATATATGTATGTACATTGTGTGTGCTATTGAATATCAGTGACTAGATATTTATTTAATTTATATACTTTAGTGCTATCAAGGGAGGTTGCGCGAAGTGGGTGAATTCCCTAGCTTGAGGAGTAGGGCGAGTATATCCTCAGGCCATAGCGTCTGGTATATGGGTGAGGGGCTTATCTCACTTTCAGGGAAGGAATATGACCGCCTCCACTACGTTTATATTTTGGGCCAGGTTGATGAGTGATTCCAACTTGGGTAACTAGTTTATGTGAGCATACCTAGTGAGATAACACTTTAGTGGAAATTATCCGGTGAGGATATACTCGGAGGGATGGATATACATATAAAATATGTGTGAATGTTGTAGTAAAGATACGTATATAATGGTATTAAATATTATATAAGGGTAATAATACAGTATGTGATGTACTTACTGTATATAACTTGTGTCATGGTTATATGATATTATTTAAAAGGAATTAATTTGGTTAATTAGAGAGATAACTTATAATCCATGAATAATAATACTCGGTTTAGAGTAGAAAGGAAAGAGAGGATTATACTAGGACTAGTTGGACGAGTACTACAACTAGGTGAGGCTAAGGTAACCATTAGGTGTGAACAATAGTGGAGGGGTGAGTAAGTCCTCAAGAGAGTGTGACACTAACTTAAATATGAAGTGCATTCATACATTTTTATTTACTGCAGTTAATTCACTTGCTAAATATTTTCAAAATGTTTTGGGTTCTAACCCTTGCTATAAAACTATTTTCAAAACCTTTTAGGTGTCCAGTCACAGGGACGCCAGATTTGATATTCTATTCCAGGGACACGTAGCTGTGACACATGTGGATGCTAGCAGGAGCTTGGATTAGATGCATCGTTTATTCTTTCCTAGAGTAGGAATCATCTATCGATTTCATTTTTACGTAGCGCTTGTCGCCCGGACCTTTCAGTACAGTTTTCAGATTTATTTATTCAGTTGTTGGATGATTGTTATGGACTATTTACTTTGGCGGCCGATGGTTTATTCGGCAAGTAGTTTAATTATTTATTCAGTTAATTTGATTCAGTTGTTGTGAATGGTTTATATGTACTTCCGCATGTTATTGTCTTTTTTAAATAAAAATTTAAATTTGGCACCGACTTTTTGGAATACTAGGTGGTTAGTAAGTTTAAAAAGGTTTTCGCCAATGATGCTAAGAATGAACCAACTGGGATTCTTGTTTTAATTTGATATAAGACTGATCACCTGGTATTTTATTAGGCAGGTTGTCACATACGCCAAGACCTTAAAGACTAAGAAATTTATTAAGGAGTTAGGTCTTCAAGTGATAGATTTGGAGAGAGAGATTGAGAGTTTGAGGGGATTTTAGGTGTCGGAGAGTCAACTCGATAAGGTGAAGGTTTCTTTGAGTGAGCAGTTGATAGTCGGAAATCGAGAGAAGAGTGAGCTTATAGACCGTGTATCATAATTAGAGAGAGATATTGAACGTTCCCGGGACGTAAGGTTACTTTAGAGGATACATATAAGAAGGTAGGAAAGATGTTCCTCTGTCTTGCTTTAGTTAATGTCGAGAGACTAGGAATAGGTCATGACAGTGCATCCACTTTCCAAGTTGCACCCGAGCCGGTTCTCGAGTTTTTGATTGATCCATATGGATCTCAACCCAACCCACCTAGGCGCCCTGTTAAAGATAGGAGAATGTCCCGTAAACGTTTTGAGAAAGGTGTTCCTAGGCCGGTGTATATTTGCACCCATTTCAAGACGAGAGGACACCTTAAGGAATTTTGCTTTAAGTTGGGTGGTGTGTCACATAGAGTTTTACCACGTATTTACACACACGCACTTACACATGATGCTCCGGATGATTACTTGAGTGAGTTTGCACATACTAGGAGCAAGTAAAATTTTTGGTCAAGACTTAATATGACTTGATGGATGTTTTTCATAGGATGTCACTACCTTTGGAAAACTCCACCGCACCTAACGGTTGAGGTTTAGACTTGTTTGCTTGCATAGGATGATTTTCAGGATGATATTTTATGCCTATTACTAGCGTGTACCATTTTTTGTATTTATGTTTTTCATTTTTTGATATATTTTTAGAAAAACCAAAAAGATTTTGTTTTTGAAAATTTTTGGAAAAATACAAAAAGATTTTCTTTTTTTAAATTTTTTGAAAAAGTCGAAAAAAGTTTTATATTTTGTTTACACCGTTTATGGATGGAGATTTAGGATGACTGAGTCACAATTTCATTCCATATCCATGTGACTGTTTGATAGTGTTTTAATATGCATCATCATTTCATTTTTGTGCTTTATAATGTTTGGAGTCATTAAGATTAAATTAAAGATTACTACCTACATGTTTGGCTCTTAGTCTCTTTTAACGCACGCTTGCGCGGATTTGTTTAATTATTGTACTTGTATATCATATGTTGGTCGAAGTGTTTCCATCTCAATCCTATCTTTAAAATGAACCAAATGTGAAACAACTTGACAGTGAAAGTAGCGCATGTAAGAACTGTTTACCGTGAGGAATTAAATTGAAAAAAAAATGATGAATGTTCACGGGAAAGGGTTGAGAGAGTATAAAATTAACTCGTCGTGAAAGACACCATTTAAAAGAGCCCGAGAAAAAATTAAGGCAATAAAAATAATTATATGCCAAAATTTGGGGCCAATAGGATTTCTCTAAGGACAAAAAAATAGATCACCTCAAAGAAAAATAAATGCATTATTATTTATGAGGGAGTTTGGTTGGAAATATGTAAAAAACGGGTTTGCACATCCTGACAAAGTCTTGAAAAAAGCATTATATAGTTTTAGACGATATTGGTTTGTAAATCATTTTAGACTTTGATGTGTCGATTAGATTGAGTCAATGTTATATAAATTCACATTTTTTGATACCTAATGAAGATTTTGAGATCATTCGCTGAGAGTATCCATATTCATCGTGCACATATATTATGTTTGATTGCATTGATTTTTCTATCAAATTTTTTCACACCCATACATTTCGTTTCCACGATTTGGTTATCTTAGTGTAAATTCATGGTGTGTGATTTTTGTAAAATTATTTTTGCATTTTTATATTAAAAAAATAGTTGGTGGAAGCTTTAAAGTTTGTCCTTAATGATCGTAGTTGATTTGATTGCTTTGCTTGTCATGACATTCCATGTTTATTTTGTTTATTCTTTTCCTTGTCTATTTCGAACAAATAAAAAGAGGGAGAACAAATTCTAATTATGGGGGAGTTTTAATTATGAGGGAGAATTGAGAATTGTTTGATTTATGTTTATCTTATTTCAAACTCGATACGCCACAAAGGTATTTGTTTCTTATCTCATGTGTGTAGGAACAAAATTGAAGATTGATTTGCACACCCTGATGATGACAAAGAAGATTTGAAGATTTCAAGTTGAAGATTTTTGAAGAAAGTTTAAAGATGCAAGTCTAAACTTTTTTAGTACCTTTTCAGTTTTGGGTTCATGGGAGGGTATTAGATTTGTATACGAATTTAATTTGATAATTCGATTGTTTTTAATTTGTACCGGCATATACATACATGGGATTTGTAAGGACATATTTTATAAGTCCTAGTTTACATTAGTATATGTCGTATACTGCTACAACCGTCGAAGATTTATTCAAGAAATATCATGCATCGAGACTGATCTGAATATCAATGCTCTTCAACAGAAAAGCCTCTATTAGATGAATTTTAGTAAGGTTGTGTTTTGGTTACTTTACGGTTCATTTAAAGTATTGTGATATTTTTTTTCTAAGTGTTGGAATATTTTTCTAAACTATTTTAAATCAGTTGAGGCACTATTTTTCGCCAAATGAATTTTTTTCTAAATGTTGAGGCGGAGAAATTTTTACCCTCCGGTCGTTCGAATGATGTTGCCACGTTGTTCAAAATACATTTGCATGTCACACGAAGCCTCATCAGAGCGACATCTGTCCTCGTTCGAGCGACATTGCGACTTCGTTTGAGAGTGTTGCCGACTTAAGTTTTTATATATAAAGCGTGTTAAATGAGTCATTATTTCTCGAGAAGACCTGACGTTTTACAATACATGAAAATTGCAATCTGCAGAATACTTTTGTCTTTTAAGGTTCAAACATTTGTTTTTTAATTCACAAAAATCCCAATAGTTTAGTGAATTATTTTGGAATCTAAGATACATCTTTGGTAAAGTTTCTCGTGTAGAAAGGGTAAATCTACGACTGAAGACTGTGTGTCACTTGGGAGTATTCGTGGGTGTTCTTTGCTGATTTGGACTGTGTGTTCTTGTGGGCTGCTGTGGTTATTCCATTGCTGACTCTAGGCTACGTGTCTATGTGAGTATCTATGTGATATTCATTGCAGATTTCATTGTGTATGTAAGTTGCGATTTATTTTACATAGTGAAATAAAAAAAATCCCTTTTTTTTTTCCTGAAATCTGTGTGTCACCAATTTATTTTTTGTTTGATTTTACCCACATAGTTTTATGGTTTAGGGCTGAATTAATTTAGTTTAAAAATTGACTCTAATTAAGTAAGTTTACAATTGAAATTTGCGAATTTGGTTGAAATCGATATCACATAGCATTCTCCGGTGATCTTTTTTGTCATTTCTAATATTTGTTTTTTTTATAAACATATTCTTTGATTATAGTGAAATTATTTTTCATTTGGGGAGTAGAGGCTCTCATGGATGTTTCCTCTGGGGAGCTTTTACCACGTTACATCCGTTGTTGTGGATGCTTGTTATTTTGCTTACCCGCATTAGTTTTTACATGTGATGTTTCAATTCATAAGTTTTCTTTAATACTTGACTAAAGATTTTACAAATAAAATCTGCTAGACTTTAGGATAAACATATCTTGTGTTATCCTTGATATTCTATTTTTTGCGAATAAGGCTTGAATAAACTTGTGGTTTATACAACACGTTTGGTTAACTTTGTTAATCATATTTTTACATAATTTTTTTTCAAGTGGTATCATATATTCTTACTAATTCTTTCAAGATCCTATACTTTCTGAAATTGTTTCGTAAAAATGGATGATAAAAATATTTGGAAAAACTTAGAAATCTTTCAAGACCTCGTGCGTTTGATGGAGGCAATTTTCCATATTAGAAGCTTCATACGATTGCCTTCATTCAAGTTCAATTGGGTGATGATATTTGGGATGTTATTGGAAGTGGTTTTCAACCACCCACTAGATCATTAGTTGAGGGAAATACTGAACGAGTAAGGAAAATAATGAGGGAAGATACTAAAGAAGAAAAACTGTTAATTCAGTATAATAACAAAGGATATAACTGTATTTTCATGGTTGTTAATGAACATATATTAAAATGCACCTTTAAGGAAGCTTGAGACACTATGATCACTACCCATTAAGGTGATTAGTGCGTTAAAGCAACCAAAATACAAATGCTAGTTCAATAGTATAATTCTATAATGATGTCTGACGCTGAAACCTTTGATGAATTCTATCTTAAGTTGTCTCACATAATCACTAAACTGCAAGATAATTATATAGATTATCATAATAAGGACATAATGCTGAAAATATTGAGATATCTCCCTCCTAAGTTTGACTGTAAATGGTATGCCATTAAAGAAATGGGTGGCCTTAAATTGACCCCTGAGCTTCTTAGTAGCAAATTTAGGACTATAGATTTAGAAGTTGGTTACAAAAAATTAATATCCTCAACCACTAAAAAGCACAGTGAGTCAAACATGGGATTCACTGAGGAAACCTCAGCTATACATGTTTGTGGTGACAAAAAACACAACAAAAATTATAGAAAAAATCAATCACTAGAAGATTAAGAAAAGCATGCAATCACAACACAACACAACAATATACGTGGTTTGGAAAATTGCCTACATCTACGGAGAGGTCTACTGTTTTTATTAAGTATCTCTCAAGAGGGTTTCTCTGGTACACGCCCCTCTGCCCCGAGCCAGGAGTTCCCATATATTCATTACAGAATGCGGTTGTAACCTCCACGATAATCCATGAATCCCTTGAATATCTTTTCGATATTCTCGGGGATAAACTTGGTCTTATCTTGGGTTAGTTTCATAATCGTGTCTCATAATTTGGGTCGGACACTTAATTAACCTTTATGGGCCTGGTCAACCACTCTTACGGGCTGAAAGAAATAGATACCCACAATTGCCCCTAAATTTTTTGGGCGACACATTAGGCCCACGAATTTTAAAAGAAAGTGTTTCCCTCCTTATGGCATAATTGCAATTTACATGATTAGGAGAAGAGCGACTCGTCATTTTGCTTGATATTGGAGCGTCAAATCTTCTTTGAACTGCGTGAACCATCATTGGAGTGTTTAAACTCAAGTGTTGAATGAACTTGATCATCACTTTAACTTCCTTATGTCTCGTGCTTCCCAAGCTGTCTTTTGCTATTCATCTCCCAAATTCAAGGTCTTTTAACATTTCCAGCTTGATTCTTACTTCGTAAGTCTTCAACTCCCTTCTTTTTCTTAATTTCTTTTTATCGTTGTTCTTCATTCCACTGTAGCTAGGATTTTTTGAGTTTCTTCATGGCGATGATAGACAACAATAGGGGTGTGCACGAACCCGAATGGACCGAAAAAACCGAATCGAACCTACTTTTATGTTTTTTTTAAATTCGGTCTTAAAATATGTAGAACCGAATTACTCGGTTCAGTTTCGATTTTGACTCTTAAAAAATGGTTTTGGATCGAACCGGACCGCATTTATTAAAAATATATATATTTTATATACATATATAAATTTAGTTAACTGAATTTTTTTTAACCCCAATATACCCACACACACATTTTCATTTCACCCCAATATACCCCACGTACGCACACGGACACGGACACAACAACCCTAACACCCCAATATACATTTCTCCTCTCTCTCTCTGCAAAACACATCAGCCATCGCTGATTCTCCCTAAGTTCCCATAGCAGCCACACGCATCCACCCATCGCCCACAGCAGCCATAGCCCTAACACGCACGCACTGGCACTGCCATCGCCCAACCACCGTCCACCGATCGGAGCCAGCCACCGTAGTCATGCCCATGGCCCATCTGGTATTTCACTTATTTTTCTAGATCTAACATTTATTTGTGTGTTTGTTAACCTTTATGAGAAAGATTTGTTATGTTAAGTGTAAACTGTGTATATGGATTCTTTGAGGAAAGCTTATACTTAGAAAATGTTTGTGCTTGATGTTTTATTAAAAAAAAAAATTAAATTAAATTAAATTAAATTAAATTAAATTAAATTAAATTAAATTAAATTAAATTAAATAGAGATTGGGTGTTTGTTCAGATTGGGATAATGGCCTCATTTGGGGATGTTGAATATATCAGAGCGCTTCCATTTTGGCTCTCTTGTGATTATTATTGGTGTGTGTTGTTTACATCACAATCTCTAAAAGTCTTGAGCCTTCTCGTGTATCTTTTTTTATGTAGAAGGTGGATTAGGTAGTTGTTCTGATAGGGAACAACTTGTGTGAGCAGAAGAAGAAGATTTATGTGATCAGGTGCTTTATATGTAAACATTCAGATGAGAACATAAAGCACTTGTTTTTGCATTGTAGTGTGACCAGTATGCCATGGGGATTGATTATAGGTCTCCCTGGTATCTGCTAGGTGATGCCCAATAGTTTGTTTGACTTCCGTCTGAGTTGGAAACCCTTGATTTTTGCATTGTAGTGTGCTGTTTTGTTTAAATAGTGATGTTTTTTTAAAGAAAATTGTTGTTTTTTTTAAAAGAAAATAGCTGTTTTAATGCAGTTTTTAATAAAAAAAATGTGTTGTTTTTTAATGGAGTTCTACATGTGTTGTTTTTAATAAAAAAATGCAGTTTTACAAAAAAAAAGTGTTGTTTTTAATAATAAAAATGTGCTGTTTTTTTATTGGTATGGACCGAATAGGACCGAGACCGAACACGGACCGTTTGAAAACCGAATGGGACCGAGACCGATAATTTCGATCCGGTCTCGGTCCATAATTTTTTAGGACCGATTAATGCGGTCCGGTCCCAAAAATACCCCAAAACCGGACCGGACAGGATCGTGAACACCCCTAGACAACAAATCTTTGCTTGAGTTTAGAAAATGCTGTAATATCCCTGACTGGGTAGATATTGAGTGTGCCCCAGTTCCCCGCAACGTTCGTGATGTTGAGGATGGACACTGGATACACGTCCTCCTATTATCTCAAGAGGGTTTGACGTTTCTCCCAAATCCTCTATTTTTAAACTTTTTTTAAGACTTCGACATAGTTCATGCTCAATAATCTCTGAGTTTTGGAAGATTGTCAATGGAGTCCATAGGATAAATCAGCTTTATGGTACCAATTTAGGGCTAATTGAAATATGTTATTGTTAAACTTTTTCTCGCATAAGAAGGAGTTTTCTATATCTAAAAGCAAGGAGCCCTGATAGGGTATTGGTAGTGAATTTGTAAGGACACAAATTTCCAATTGAGTCCATATATAGTTTTGGCTCAATTCCGGACAAAAACATTTATTCATAGGATTTTATTTAATTGTAATATTCAAGACCTATGAAGTGTTTGTTGAAGACGTAGCGGCAAAGAGTATAAAGCATCATCAACATGCCGTAGTTTATGTGCCTCGTTTGTACGTCATCAACTTAGTTCCATGCTCCCAAGGTATGAATGCAATTATATTTATATATGAGCTTGGAACAATTTGTATTGGGTGTTAGGTTAATAAAAACTGCATTTTATTTTTCAGAAAGAATCAATTAGAAACTTAAAAATAAGTATATAAAAGTTTATAAAAGTTTCTGGGCCAAAATCGAATTTTACAAACTTTCTGGACGTTCGTTAGAAATGTCGTTCGAACGAGTTTTTTCGTTCGAACCAGATTTCGTTCGAACGAGTTTTGTCGTTCGAACCAGGTTCGTTCGAACGAGTTTGCCAACGACCCTAATCTGGCCAGTCGTTCGATATGTCGTTCGATATGTCGTTCGAACGAGTTTTCGTTCTAACGAGATATCTAACGAGATTCTAAAGAGCCCAGGCTGGTCGCTCGTTAGAAGTCTCGTTCGAACGAGAGTCAAGTTCGTTCGAACGAGACGTCAGGCGGGAACGGTTTTGAGCAGTTTTTGACAGTTTTTTCCCCACTTCTCCACTTGGTTTTCAACCAACTTTTTCATACTTTATTATGTGCGGGAAACACATTTTCCTAGATAACTTTTCCATTCCATATCCAACTCTTAGAGAGAGTTTGAGAGCAAATTTAATTAGGGAAAATGTTCATGTTTTTGAGTGTTAATTTTTAATGGAAAATTCATACACACTCTAGTTTACACCCATTGTTGTTTATTCCAAGTTCTATATATACATATCCTTACTTGGAGTTTTTGGCACCGGTTTTCTCTACCGAATTCAAGAGACGTTTCGGGTTTGCTTCTACACCCCATCACAATAGAAGACCTTTGTTAAGATTCTACCCGTTTGGAGAAAGGCTCCATGTTCTGGTGACGGTGACCGTTTAAAGTCCTATCGGTGTATTTCGAGACCACGGTGGAGCTCCGTTGGTTATCCGCTAATTGGAGGTTGATACAAGAAGGAGCATCACGGCTTGAGAGGGTTCGAGTTTAGGAAGTAAGTCTTTTGTCTTGTATTTTGTAATACCGTTTTTAGTGGATTTGAGGCTAGGGCCGTCCCGAGGTTTTTTTTTCCCGTTAGTGGGTTTTTCCTCGTATATCGCGGTGTAGTGTGACCTTGTTTATTTTATCTTGCACAATATTTAGAACGCATGCTTAGGATAATTTCAAGATAAAATTTGGTTTTATATTCACACTCATTCAATTTGGAACCCGGCCTTGTTGTTTTGTTGAACCATCTCTTATTATACGCTTCCGCATTTGTTTAAAAAGGAAATTAAATATTTTAATCTGTGATCATTAATCACCGGGGATCCAACTTCGCTTACAAATTGGTATCAGAGCCAAAAACGATAAATTATTTCGTTAAAGATCCTTTAATTTTTGGCTAAAATGGATTTTTCCCCATTTTCAAAATTTCCTATTTTTGATGGTTCAAACTACGCGTATTGGAAAGCGCGCATGAAATCGGCACTTAAATCTATCGATGAACGTGTTTGGATGTCTGTTGTTAACGGTTGGACTCCACCAACACATTTAATTGAAAATGAACAAGTTCCCAAACCCGTCGATAGATGGACCGAAAATGAGTTTAAGCTTGCAAATTTTAATTCCCGTGGTTTAAATGCTTTATTTAGCGCTGTCACACCGGATGAATTCCGACGCATTATGACGTGTGAGACCGCTAAAGAAGCTTGGGATATTTTACAATTAACTCATGAAGGAACGAGTGTCGTTAAAGCTTCTAAACTCCAAAACCTCACTACTCAATTTGAAACTATCAAAATGGATGAAAAAGAAACTTTTGATAAATTCTATGCTAGACTGTCTGATATTATTAATTCATCCTTTAACTTGACAACCGTGTTGTAAAGAAAATTCTGAGGTCCCTACCCGATAGATTTATTCCTAAGGTGACCGTTTTAAATTCTTTACCCACTTTAGCCTCTACGAAATTAGAAGAGCTTGTAGGTGATTTACAAACCTATGAACTGGATATGTTTCCCTCTAAAACTGAAAAGAAAATTGAAAAGGGCGTTGCTTTAAAAGCCCGAAAAGAGGTCAAACAAGTAGTAGAGAGCGATAGTGATAGTGACTCGGAAGATATGGCTTTGTTTGCTCGTAAATTTAGAAAATTTCTTAAATTTAACAAAGATAAAGTTAAAAATGATTTTAAGAAATTTGAATCTTCTAAACATGATAAAAACGAGAAGATTTCTAAAGACGATAAGATCCCTAAACCTAGTAATGAAAATATTGATAGGGACGAGTCTAATAAATGTTTTGGTTGTGAAGGTTATGGCCATAGGGCTTTTGAGTGCCCCACTAAACTAAGGAAAGAGGGTAAACGACCCATTTCATATAATGCGACCCTTAGTGATAGTGATAAGGAAGAGAAGCCCGAATCCCCCACTAAGAAAAATTTTGTGGCTTTTATGGCACATGTGAGTGATAATGAAAACTCATTGGATGATGAAATTATAGCACATGCCACTTCCAAGGTCATTGTACATGATTCTCTTATTTTTGATGATAGTAAGAGTGAAGAAGAAGAAGAGAGTGAAAATGAAGAAGAGGTTGATATGAGTGAACTTCAAAATGCTTTTCATGAATTATATAAAGAATCTATTAAATTGAAAAGAGCTAATTTGAAGTTAGAAGCGAGTTTAAGAGAGAGTGTCAAGGTCATTGATGAAAGTGCCTTAATAGAAGACCTTAGGACACATGAGAGGACTCTTCAAGAGAAGCTTAACTATGTAGAAGGCGAGAGAGATAGCCTTAGGGGTTTAATGGAATCCTTGAAAAAGGAGCTTCTTGCTTTTGAAGAGCGAAATGTTTTACTAGAATCTAACATTTTAGAATTGGAAAATAAATTAAAAGATTCTAGTAATGTCAAATTTGATTTGGAATGTCGTTCTGAAAAACTTGATAAAATGTTAGGAACGGTCCAAGTTAAAAATGACACTTTTGGTTTAGGCTTCAATTCTTGTAATGATTTTAACCCTAAAGTCAAAACCAATGTTTTAGGAGAATCTTCTAGGAATGCGTTTAATGATCACTCCTTAGATAAATATTTTCGACATGCTCTTACTTGTACACATTGTGGTCGACAAGGTCATCTTAGGAAATTTTGTTTAGATCTTAAACGAATTCCTAGAAAATCCCATAGTAAAGTAACCACGATAGCTAACGTTCCTACACCCCAAGATAGTAATTCTTCATTAATTTGGGTTAGGAAATCCGACTTGGTTGCCTTACAAAATAGGGATTTTGATTCTCATTTACTTACACATGCCTCCTCCCTTGCTAAATCTAAAGGATAAATGTGTTAGTGTTTGCATACTTTAGCGTTTGTAATTCATGCTATATTCATATGCTAAATGTATGCTTGTTTAGTCATTTTCTAGTCATTGCCTATTTTCATATCTCATGCTAGAAATCATGACTTGTTTATCTTTTTGTATTATATTTTGTGTTTGAATCGACTGCATAATATAAAAAGATTTTTGTTTATCATTTGTGTTTTATTTATTTCATTTAAGCTTAATGAAAAATACAAATGATCTTTGTTTGTCCTTTTGAGTAAATATTTATTTTTGATTTAAAATGTTAAAAACTCAAAAAGATTTTGTTTTGTGTGTATTTTTGTTTGACACACTTTATGTGGCATATATTTGTGTTTGAATCCTATCGTTTACGCTTCCATGTGGCTAGAACTTTTGGTTTAGATTTTCAATCCTTAAAATGTTCTTTACCATGTTTTATATGGAGTAGTTGGATTTTGTATTGTTTAAATGGATTCTATTTCTATATGCCTCTATTCACACATGCACGAGCTCTTTTGAAATCTTAATGTCACATGTTATATTTGAGCTTTTTGAGGTGTTCTCCTATCAATCTAGTCATCTACATATCTATGACCTAGGAGGACTAGTGCATGTCAAAATCCGTTGCATGTGAGATTTGTGTGAAAAATGAAAACATGATAAATTAATATATGCACGGGGAAGGGCTCCGAAAGGATGAATTAAGTCCTTTGCGATAGTAAGCCACCGTTGATTGGATCTAAAAGAAATACGTGATCCAAAGGCCTAAAAACATAATATTTGGCATTAAATAAAAAGCAATTTCCAAGGCCTATGTTTGTTTGATATATTCATTCACAAACAAAAGAATATATATGCTCATTGAGGGAGAATTGGATGGTATATCAACGGTTTGCACAATATCCGTTTATCCTAGTTGTCTTTAATGTCATGACTCTATTTGGTTGTAGAATCATCATCATGCTAGGCTTGTATGCATTGTGTATGTTTGTTCATTGAGTTCAATCTTTATATTGTCACATGAGGTTATATTTAACTGTGATGAAGTTTGCAATCAAATGAGAACTCCGTGAACGTTTCTTAAGTGTTTGGGTCTAAATTTAATTGTTGCTAGTTCACACCCCTACACTTCCGTTTCCATATGACACATTTTTGCCATACGAGTGTGCAAACTTATTGTATTTTGTGTCATGTGTGTGTTTATATCTATATATTTATGCAAGTGCACTATTGGTATATTTTTCGTATCTATATATATGATATTTGTTTGTCTTTGCCCTGCTTTTATTGCCCATATGCTTTCATGTCTTATCACTTTAAGCTTTCACATGTTGTTTATTAGTTCTTTATCCTTTGCCTATTCCCGAACAAAAAGGGGGAGAATGATGATAGGGGGAGAAATGGTATAAATGGTATCTAATCCTATTATTATCGTATCTTCGTTTGGGGGAGATTTATCTTAGGGGGAGACGTCTTTCTAAGTAGGTCATGTGTTTAAAGGGAGAATTAATTTAGGGGGAGTAATTAATTAATTGCATTTAATATTTTGATATTCCCTATGCATTTGATGAGTTTGCTTAAGTGTGCAGGAATTATTCTAAAGCGGCATCTTTCTATGGCAAAGCGTTTTGATCCTTGGGTTGAGTCAAGATTGGGCGGGGTATGTTTTGAGTCTAGTAGAGCTTGACGGCCCTTTAGGATTTTTGTTTGGTTTTTGTTCCGGAATAGCCAAAGGGGGAGATTTGTAAGGACACAAATTTCCAATTGAGTCCATATATAGTTTTGGCTCAATTCCGGACAAAAACATTTATTCATAGGATTTTATTTAATTGTAATATTCAAGACCTATGAAGTGTTTGTTGAAGACGTAGCGGCAAAGAGTATAAAGCATCATCAACATGCCGTAGTTTATGTGCCTCGTTTGTACGTCATCAACTTAGTTCCATGCTCCCAAGGTATGAATGCAATTATATTTATATATGAGCTTGGAACAATTTGTATTGGGTGTTAGGTTAATAAAAACTGCATTTTATTTTTCAGAAAGAATCAATTAGAAACTTAAAAATAAGTATATAAAAGTTTATAAAAGTTTCTGGGCCAAAATCGAATTTTACAAACTTTCTGGACGTTCGTTAGAAATGTCGTTCGAACTAGTTTTTTCGTTCGAACCAGATTTCGATCGAACGAGTTTTGTCGTTCGAACCAGGTTCGTTCGAACGAGTTTGCCAACGACCCTAATCTGGCCAGTCGTTCGATATGTCGTTCGAATGAGTTTTCGTTCTAACGAGATATCTAACGAGATTCTAACGAGCCCAGGCTGGTCGCTCGTTAGAAGTCTCGTTCGAACGAGAGTCAAGTTCGTTCGAACGAGACGTCAGGCGGGAACGGTTTTGAGCAGTTTTTGACAGTTTTTTCCCCACTTCTCCACTTGGTTTTCAACCAACTTTTTCATACTTTATTATGTGCGGGAAACACATTTTCCTAGATAACTTTTCCATTCCATATCCAACTCTTAGAGAGAGTTTGAGAGCAAATTTAATTAGGGAAAATGTTCATGTTTTTGAGTGTTAATTTTTAATGGAAAATTCATACACACTCTAGTTTACACCCATTGTTGTTTATTCCAAGTTCTATATATACATATCCTTACTTGGAGTTTTTGGCACCGGTTTTCTCTACCGAATTCAAGAGACGTTTCGGGTTTGCTTCTACACCCCATCATAATAGAAGACCTTTGTTGAGATTCTACCCGTTTGGAGAAAGGCTCCATGTTCGGGTGACGGTGACCGTTTAAAGTCCTATCGGTGTATTCCGAGACCACGGTGGAGCTCCGTTGGTTATCCGCTAATTAGAGGTTGATACAAGAAGGAGCATCACGGCTTGAGAGGGTTCGAGTTTAGGAAGTAAGTCTTTTATCTTGTATTTTGTAATACCGTTTTTAGTGGATTTGAGGCTAGGGCCGTCCCGAGGTTTTTTTTTTCCCGTTAGTGGGTTTTTCCTCGTATATCGCGGTGTAGTGTGACCTTGTTTATTTTATCTTGCACAATATTTAGAACGCATGCTTAGGATAATTTCAAGATAAAATTTGGTTTTATATTCACACTCATTCAATTTGGAACCCGGCCTTGTTGTTTTGTTGAACCATCTCTTATTATACGCTTCCGCATTTGTTTAAAAAGGAAATTAAATATTTTAATCTGTGATCATTATTTCAAACCCGGGGATTCTCCAACTGCGTCTACAGAATTTACCCGATTCCCACAAAGATTGTTGGTCTGAAGGATTTATTGTTAGGAATTGGCAATTTCCTCCCCAAACAGAGGGCGTAAGGTACATGGGACCTCAGATCCCTACCTACAGGGAGGAGTACATAGTTTGTTGCCAAACCTTTTTCATTTATTGCTTGGTTGCTCATCTTGATGTGTTTCTCTTCTAATGTTCTCCTCTATTTCCTTTTTCCAGTGAAGGCTAAAAATCAAGAACCTGCTCCTCGAGAGATCTGAGCTGCTAAGCTGATAAAGTCTTAGAAGATAAGGGACTATATAGCTGAGGGTGAGCACCTTAGGTCTGCTGCATTTCTGTTGGAGTATAAAAAAACTACTATCAGTTTCATTGCTCGCCCAGTGGACACTATACCTCACCTTGATATCCTAGAAGAAGGAGTTGGTGCCTCTGAACCCATCGAATTAGACGACAAGGAGGAGAGAAACTTAGAGGTTGGTATTACTGAAGGTGGTAGATGTGGTAGTATTGAGGTAGGATCCAGGAAGGAAGGATCCAGTGAAGAGGGATGCAGTGAAGAAGGATCCAGCGAGGAGAAGTCTAGTGACGAAGGATCCAGTGAGGAAAAGTCCAGTGAGGTGGAAATGGCTCCTCTAAGAAAAAAGAATATAATCTTGGATGATGATGATGATGACCTGTTATCCAATAGGATGAAGTTTCTGAAATAAAAGCCTGGTGATTCTGTTAGTGGTTCCAAAACAGTGGCTCATGAGAAGGAGGTGGAGAGAAAGAAAAAAAAGAAGAGGAAAAAAGGGGGAGAGAAAGAAAGAGAGAGGAAGAGAAAGAGAAAGAGGAAGGGAAGAAGAAAGAGAAAAGGGAAGAGGATATAAGAAGAGAGAAGGAAGAAGGCATAGGCCTCGATGGCCTCCATAGTGCTTATTGCTATTCCTGCCGAGGAGGCCTCGGTGGCTTTTAAGCCCTCATCTTACCCCACTACTGCTAGAAAAGGCAGTGCTCACAACGAACCGTGAGCGATCATCAAGCATAGGGCCTGACCAATTAGCCCTAAAGTCAGCTCAATGGCTTGCTTTGCTAAGGACACTTTTATTCTCTGTATTCTTCTGTCTTGAAATCTTTTCATATTTCATTAATTAACTTCTGCCTTCTCTTGCAGTTCATTTCTGATTAGTTTGTCCTGCTACATGGTCGATCTAAAATATCAAGGAGGAATATCGAGCTCAAAGAGAGTTTAAGGTCCTCCCAAGAGGCTTTGAAGTCTTTCGATAAAGCTTTGACAGATGCCAAAGCATCTTTTGATCGGGAAAAGGCTGACACGACAAAGGATTGTGAGCTATGCGAGATTTATAATCTGGTGATTATTGACAAGTTGGTCGTGGGCAAAGTGCTGAGAAAGCGAACAAAGTGCTAGCCGAGAAGGTGAAGAGGTTGGAGGCAGAGGTGGAAAATATTCGGGAGAGCACGTATAATGAAGGATGGGAAGAAACATATAAATGCTGAAGGCTAGATAGCCTACGTCGGTCGAGCAGGTTTTAAAAAAGGCTGGGATCGAGCCTTGATCGCTACTGGCATTGATGTTAACCCCCTATTCTCCCAATACCACCTAGGACCCAAACCTATAGTGGAAGAGAATGCCCTTTCTGCTCGAGCTACTATAGAGCATGTTGTCCTTACTGTAGGTGCTTCGTCTGTTGATCAGGGCGTGGTCTCTATTCCACCAGAAGGAGATGCACCAGCTGTTGGCACAAGCGAGGTCACTGATGATCCTGCTGCTAACAAGGGAAAAAAGCCCTCTTCTTTTGAGAAGGTTAACGCCACTAGCTAAACCTCTCCTTCTGTCTGTATTTGTTTTATTAAATGATGTGTTCTGTACTCAACTGATGCCATTTTGTTCTGAATGAAAGAATCGCATTTTTGCATTCACTAATTTATGCTGTTTTTGTCATTTATTTTCACCATTTGTAGCCTATTGATTTAGATGACTATATCCCTGCCAACTCTCGTCTGAGCCAAATCCTTGGTTCAAACATCAGTGCCCAAGTGCTCTGAGCTTTTATATAGATTTATAAGTCCCTTAGGGCAACAAACAAGGACCATAAGGACCAATATGAAGTGGTTACCAAACTAAAGGATAGACTCGAGGAAATGGAAAAGATTGGTGCCTTTGTTCAAGAAGAGATGGATGCCTTGAAGGCAAAGCTTCTGGATGCATATGAAGTTAACCAAGTGGGGGAGCTGATGCAAAGGGAAAACGATGCTCTGAGAAGAGAAGTTTCACGTCTCAATGAGAACTCCCCGAGTAATGCTCCTCAAATACTGCGAGGGTCCTCTTCGTTGTTCGTGCATTGAGCTAGATCAGATGATAATGCTTCTCAAAGGGAGATCATCGAGCTAAAGGTGATGTTCGACAAGCATATGTAATCGCTGTCGGTCTTTAAAGAGATGTCACATGATTACGACACTTGTTCCGAAAGGGTCCTCGATAGGTGATCAAGGCTGGGGAGATGCCCCCGCAAAGCTGAAGGAGACCGAGGAGCTAGATTTTATAAGAGGGTGGCTAAGTGCCCTCAGGGAGTTAATAGTCACCAAAAATTCTACCATGTGGTATATACATGAAATTACTCCTCCATCTTTGGATCCAATTCCCTTTGGGAGAGACTACCGTTGGATTCGCACATATGTCATTCCGGTGCAGCTGTTAGAGCCGTGCCCAGAGGGGGCTGTGGAAAGCCGTTTTCCTCATCCTGATGTTGGTCATAAATCTCGAGTAGTAAATTATCTTACTCATTAATCAGGACCTTCGTAGACCTCAATAAATTTCTTATTATTTTAAATGTAATCATGTAGCTCTAAATTATAAATATAGTTGACTATTTATGTTTTGGGAGTATGCCGACTAAACATGTGTTGATTGCTTTTCATTTATGAATATATAGTATGAAACTCTAATCATTTTGGGCACTTCGACCGACTAAATGACATTTAGAGCTACCTTTTATTTGAACATTCCCCCAGTCCAATATGCCTTAGCCATACCATTCCGTCCACTTTACCTTTTAGGTCGTGTCATCACACTACCTTAGGCCTAAGTAGTGCGATGGAGAGAATGTACCTAGTCGATGGGAAATCTGCCCGAGCAGGATTTTCTAGCCAAACTATGCTGGCAACCAACCCGAGTTGGTCATATTGGCTAAGGATCCCCTGTAGGTTTTTATTTGTTGTCGGAGCAACCTGAGAGGCTAATTATCTGTTTAGAAAAAGGCCTGATAAAGGTTACTTGTTAACCTTGCTAATCATGTTTTGGATTTCTTTGATTAGGGTAGACCTAACATTGTGTTGTAATCGTAGAGGGTTGGTTTATAAGATCCCTTGACTGAAGCAAGTTAATCAGCTCGTTGTAGTCCAAGAACTCTATTATATTCATAAAAAGGGTGAAGTATGCTACTTGCAAAGGGTGAGCATTGAATTATTATCAAGAAAACCAAGATATGTAGAATGACAAGGCCAATCAAATTTTATTAATTGAAATTGTAAATAAAGAACAACATTAGTTTGTAAATGAAAATTTGCCTAAACTAAATATACGCAGGTAAAGAAAGCCTAAAAGTAGAACTTCTTGAGATTTGCCGCATTCCAAGCCCTTGGTATCGCCCTGCCCTCCAGCGTTTCCAAGTGATAGGCTCCATGTAGGTCATCCCTTACTATCTTAAAGGGTCCTTCTCTGTTTGGTCCCTATTTGTCGTCTGAGGGACTTTTCTTAGGACATAATCCCCGACTTGGAATTTCCTCGGATTAACTTTTTTATTGTACTGTCTGGATAGCTGTTGTTGGTAGGATGTTAACTTAACTAGAGCTAATTCTCGATGTTCATCGGCTAAATAAAGATTAACGAGTAATGATTCATCATTGTGGCCTTGGTCGACCATTTTGGATCTCATGGTAGGGAGATCGACTTCCAATGGAATGACTACCTCCATTCCATAGGTGAGCACAAAGGGAGTTTCCCCAGTTGCTCGCCATGGGGGCGTGCGATAGGCCCAAACGATGTGAGGCAGCTCGCTTGCCCAAGCACCCTTGGCCCGTTCTAGTCATTTTTTTAGTCTATCAATTATTGTCTTGTTGGAAGCTTCAGCTTGCCCATTTCTTTGAAGATATGCTACGGAGCTGAAATAATGCCTGGCTCCGTGATCGTTGCAAAAACTCTGGAAGATACCACTTTCGAACTGGGTCCCGTTGTCAGTAGTGATCATCCTGGGTATGCCAAAGCGAGTGATTATGTTCTTCCATATGAATCTTGTCATGTCCGTGTCCCGAATATTCGCCAGTGGTTTTGACTCTATCCACTTCGTGAAGTAGTTTATGGTGACTAACAAATACTTCTGATTTTTGGATCCAGTAAGCAGTGGTCCTACAATGTCCAAACCCCACTGGTCAAAGGGGCACGACTTGGTCAATGATTTGAGGTCGCTGGTGGGCTGGTGAATCATAGGCGAGTGTTTTTGGCTTTTTCGCACTTTTGAACGTAGACTCCAGCATCTTTCTGCATATATGGCCACCAATACCCTTCCTTGATTGAGCGATAGGCCAATGACTTCCACAAATTCTCTCATGAAGTTCGTGTAGAACCTTCTCGACATCTTGTGGATGAACACACTGGAGGTAGGGTCCAATGAAGGATCTCTTATACAATTTTCCATCAGGAGATAGGTGAAATCGGGTAGCTTTAACTCTTATCTAATGTGTCGACCTCCTGTCACTTGGTAGCGTATCACTTCATAAATAGTCTATGATGGGGTCCATCCAACTTGGTGCTCATTTTATGTGGATAACCTGCTCGGATGCTTACTCAGATTCAGGAATTATGATCAATATTAGGCTGCAGAAGGTAGTCTATTTGGATCATTCTTTTTAAATCAGATTCTATTATAGTACTCATTGTTGCTAGGGCATCGACGTGGCTGTCTGTCCCCTGGGGAAGTACTGAACATCAACCTTGTCAAAGTTGGCTATGAGTCCCTTTACGACAACAAGGTAAGCTACCATCCTTTCATCCTTTGCGTTGAAATCTCCATATATCTGATTGGATACCAGCTGTGAATCGTTGAAGGCTTAGAGGTGCATTTCCCTTAGCACTTGTGCTTTGCGCATGCCATGTATCAGCGCCTCATATTCTGATTCGTTATTGGTAGCTTTAAATCCCAGCTTGATTCCTTACTCGAGTACCACATTTTTGGGGGTTACCAATACTATTCCAACCTCTGCCCTCGAGAGTTAAAGGCTCCATCTACGTATAAGGTCTAAGGGCTAGATAGTTGTGTGCTTTCCATTAATTGACTATTTTCATGATGATCGATGGGCCAGTCTCCTATGAACGCAACGATAAAATTAACTAGAATCTTCCCCTTGATGGTTATTCTTGGTTGAAAGTGAATGTCAAACCTCCTAAGCTCGACTGACCATTTTGACAGTCGGTCGGAGAGGTCAACTTTCCTTTGAATAACTTTGAGGGTATATGAAGTGACCATGAAGATGGAGTGAGCCTCGAAGTAGTGCTTTAACTTTCTCGAGGTTATCCCTAAGGTATAGATGAGCTTCTCCATTGGCAGGTACCGTTTCTCGGCTTTCAAAAGTGTCTTGCTTGTATAGTAGATCGGATGTTGGCCTCCCTCCCTTTCACATAAAGCTCGCAACATGATCTGATACATCAAGGTAAAGGTATAGATCATTTCCTTCTTTAGGAATCACGAGAAAATGAGGCATGTTGAGATAGGTAATATGTTCTTCTAAGGCTCTAGATAAGTCATCATTCAATGTTAGGCCCTTGTTCTTCTTTAATGGATGGAAGAACGGTTGACATCTCTTTGAGGACTTCGAGATAAAGAGATTAAGTGCAATGATCATTCCAGTGATCTTTTGGACATCCCTTATCGTTTAAGGGGGCTGGACTTTATTGATGGCATCAAGCCAGTCGGGGTTCACATCGATTCCTCTTTCGCTGACTAGGTATACAAAGGAATTTTCCTGACTGGACACCGAATGAACACTTATTGGCATTAAGTTTCATTCGGTATTTCTTGAGCATATCAAAAGTCCTAGCCAGGTCAGAGAGGTGATCATCTTTAATCTTACTTTTGATGAGCATGTCGTCGATATACACCTCTATAGTCTCCCCCATTTACTTCCTGAACATTCTAGTAACCAGGCGCTGATAAGTTGCTCCTACATTCTTTAGGACGAAGGGCATAACCTTGTAGCAATATAAACCAATAGGAGTTATAAATGTGATCTTATCTGGTCTAGCCCGTAAAGGGGGATTTGATGGTATCTAGAGTAAGAGATTAAAAAGAACATCCTCTTATGAGTTGCTGTGGCGTCGACCAATTGACCAATCTTCGGGAGAGGGAATCTATCATTGGGACAGGCCCTTTTGAGGTATGTGAAGTCAATATAAACTATCTAGATTCCATTGCTCTTAGGAACTACCAATGGGTTGGATAACAATTTAGGGAATTGGACTTCCTGTATGGAACCTGCGTCCAGTAAATTTCTGACCTCTTTTTCTATGGATTTTTCTTTCTCTCGCACTGTTTGATGGGATTTTTGTTCTATTGGCTTGAAGGCTGGGTTAACGTGCAACCGATGGCTGGATCTATCCCAGGCGACTCGTAGGGTTCCCATGTAAAGTCTTCCAAGTTGCTGCGAAGGAGCATAGCTAACTCTTTCTTCTCACGATCAGTGAAGGAGGTACCAATTAGAAATTTCTTCCCAATCGAGCTACTTCCAGACGCGACCTCTTCCAGGTCTTTGATGACCCTTTTTGAGGGGTGGAGCCCCGTTTCCTCTACCCATGGTACACCATACCTTAGTTGCTATTTGGAGGGTGGCAAACCCTCTTCAGTGTCCTCCTGACTCTTCGATTCATCTATTTTCCTCTCCTTCTTGGGTCGAATGGCTGTGAAAAAGCACTTTATATCCATAGTTTGGTCGCCATGGATCTCAACCACTCCCCGATATGTAACGCGCTTGAAAATTTGATGGCATGTTGACGGTACGACCTTCATTGCATGGAGACAACCTCTGTCGAGGATGGCGTGGTACAGAGACTCAATTTCAACTATAAGAAATTTAATCATTTTCAAAATATTTCCTGCCCCAACTGGAAGGACGATCTTTCCCAAAGGAACTGTGATTTTTCCAGCGAAGCCGACCAACGGAATGGTGGTTTCCTTGAGGTCGGCGGCACTCAGCTTTAACTTTCAAAACAACTCCAGGTACATCACTTCGGACGAGCTAACTTGGTCGACGAGCAATCCATCGACATCCCAGTTGGCTATCTAGAGTTTGATGACCAGCACATCATGATGCAGGGCTCTAACTCCTCTTCAGTGAATACAATACGCTTGTTATAATCGACGTCCTCCAATCGTCGATGCTTCTCGGCCTGAGTTTTAGCGGGATCAATTTTAAAGTCTTGCATGACTGCAGTGAGCTTCTTGACTTCCATCCGAGTAGCATTTCCTTGTATTTTCTTGAGGTCTGACACCCCATGGATTAATGCGAACTCGTGGCCGATATACTCGTCGAGGATGTTATCGGGCCTTTGCTCTCCATTTGCTGCTGCCTTATCTGTCTTCTTCTCAATAAACTCATTGACATTCCTAGCCTGGGTCAACTCCTCGAGATGAGATTTGAGGGCTTTAGAGTGCTCAGTTTTATGGCCACCCTCCTTATAGAACGCGCACCTTAGTGCATTATTCCGTTTGATGGGGTATCCTCCCATTTCCTTGGATACTTGATAAATGACTCGTCTTTGATCTTGGTGAGAATATTGTATATTGGTTCCTTGAAGACTGTATTCATAACCTGAAATGTTTTTGAGGGATCATTTTTGTTTCCATTTTTGGAGCCATTTTGCTCCCATTCTTATTTCCTTTTGTAAGAGGGTAGTTTAGATAAGATGGAGGCGTAACCCCTATTTGAGTATGGTAATGATAAGCTAATTTGGCCAAAGCTTTGGATTAATGATAGGACATACAAACACAAACCCAATGAAGATGAACTCAGTTTAAACTCTCAAATCTCTCGTGTATAACTCAGAAAAGTAGTAATGAAACTTAGAAGTAACTTAGCTAGAGGGAGGGAGAGAGTAAGCACACTAGATACACCTCGGTAGGCAGGTATAAACGCACCCAAACACCCTCAAGAATCTTTGTCAAGTATTAAAAGATTCGTAATAAATAACAATGGTGAGTGAGTAAACCCATCTGGTTTGTAATAACTCTCTCTGATGTGTATTATCTCTAGCAATAACTCCTGAACTCTCAAAAGTTCATCCTCTCCTCAAAGGTGGTTGGGGTCCTTAAATAGCCCCCTACACCACCCCCGAGGTAACTCAGTCATTAAAGACTATGAAAGACATCCCTCATACTTTATGTCACAACATTAAATGCCTGATGCACTAATTGTCTCCATGCCATAAACATTAAATGCCGAGACATGCCTTTTGCCTAACCACTGTGTGTCAGGGGGCTGTGGTCGCAGAGGTGGCTCACCAACTACCTGACAACCCCAAATACCACAGTGGTTTACTCAAGTGCAGGTCTGACACTATTTAACTAGCTAGTGACATCACCTATAGTAGATGTGACATTACGTAGAGGGTTGTTTGGTTCACAACTTAACGCCCAATGGAACTCCAAGCTGCTCCGCCTGAGGTTCCACGATCAGGGTGCTTCGGTGTTTTACCAGGTGTATCTAAGATGGTCAGGACAAGCCCGCAATGGTGGCTCACTTATCAATCCTCCAAACTAAGTCCCTCTAAAGTTCCCACGGCGAGATCATTCGATGGAGCATGAAATCTCTCCCAGGCCCTGCCAAGCCTGGTCTCTCGCGAGTACCGTTTGACCTCATGCTAAAACTCATTATTATTCTCGTTACAACATTACAACCGTTATAGCTTACAGTCAATATAAACAAAGATACTATATGACTAACATAACAAGCTAAATATGAGTTGCCACGCTAAGCTTCCACGCAGAGTTGCCACACTTGAGCTGCCTCGGTTGCTTAATCTCAAACACTATTGCCAATTAGGGAATTATCCCTAATCTCAGGATTACCTTCAAGCCCCCTCTACATTTGCCCCTTCGTGGAGAGATTTGTTGGAACAAAAAATGTCTGCACGAAACTTCTCAATCCGATGAACATTCTTTGTGTGAAAGAATTCTGGCCTTCTTTCCCCCGTTAGAACGACAATGATATAATCTCCAGGAAAAAGTAAAATTCTCCCCGATGTACCTGAGCCAAAGTGCCATTCTCATTGGGGCTCGGGCAAAGGGACATCATCGCTTTTTCCTCATGTCGAACCTCATCCGTTCTAGCTTTAATATTTGAAATTCTCCCGAAAGGCCTACTAACCTTCTCAAATAGTCGTTTGAACTCCTGGTAAGTGAAATTCTCCCCTATGGTGCTTCGCTATGTTCGAAAAAGAAAAAATTCTCCCCGATGTAACTGAGTCACAATTCAAACATTTGGATATGTGGTGAGGGGATGTCGTGGCTTTGTTGAACCGTTGGGGGAATGCCTTTGTTGGGAGTCATTAGATATTCTGACAAAAATTCTGGCACCAAAACTCAAACTTGTTGGAGAAGGCAACCCCCTTCTTTTCCCCAAGCGTCACCTCATTAATGACGTGGCGCTATCTTTTCAATTGTCGAGACCCTTCTCGATGTTCCACGTGTTCATTTGAAATGATTATAGGCGGCCCTCGCACGTGCGATGGTGGGAAACTTAAAAGTCAGGTTTACAAACCCTTCAAACGTCTTTTTCATTTCAAAACCCTTCTATTTCTTCATCTTCTTCATCTTCTTCAAGCTCTCCGCTTTCTTTAGAGAGAGAAATTCTATGCGAACTCTGTGCGACCTCCATTGTTTCCCCGTTCTTTACTCAGTCTCATCCTTCTCTCATCTTTTACACCACCCCCTGCAGTTGTGCTCCTCCCCTCTTGTTCTTAGCCCTTTTTATCCAGCTATATCGTTCATCACCACTCTCTCATGTCTTTTTCAAGCGCTTCCAAGGTTGTTGCCACCACTCAGCCAGGTTCACCCTCTGCCGCTGCTGGCGTTTTCACCACCCTTAGTGGCGCTGCCTTGGATGCTGCTCGTCAAGAACATCTGCGCTTCTACCGCCGATCACCCATCTTTGAAGAAAATGATAAGTTTTTTGAGACATGTAAGACCCGCCACTTCTCGTCTAAGTTTGACCCCTTACTTTTGGGTAATGAGGAGATGGATTCATCAAAGTGGTGCTATCTTCCACCCGAGGGGACTCTGTGTTTACGTCTGGACCGTGGAGACTTCCCCTATTCTCAGATTGACTTCGAATCACCTGGGGGTCACCAACCCATTTTACTGCATGGCACACACATATGCAGAGCACAATGCAGCACTCTAAGTGCTAGTCTCCCGATAGAACATCACAACTCGCACCTTCTTCGCCGCATGGGGGGAGTTTACTGTTACACTGGAGGATGTCTGTGAACTCCTTGGGTTTGAGGCCATGGGTGATTTCACCTACCACGACGAGCCTCTGGATGCCGAAGAGGCTGCTAATTGAGTTGAGATGGATCGAATCTACCGCAGTTGCACCAGTTCCTCAAACAAAGCCACATTTGCCCCCTTATCAACTATTTTTTCGAAGCTCCAACGCCGAAGGATGTCACTGATGTAACAGGCCGCGATCGAGGTACCTCCCTGGAACTACCAGCCTACATACTAGTATTACTTTCACGCTTTTTTCTTACTGGAAAACCCAATGATCCGCCCAGGAGGGACCTGATAAATTTTTTTGTTTTTTTGGCCAGAGGGTTCAACCTACCTCTGGCCGCCATCGCCTTGGGTTACCTCTATACCTGTTTGGATTGAACCCATATTAACATGGAACGATCACTGGGCCATTACAACTTAGCGAATTTTGCCAATACCATCGTTTTGACCGGCTTCCTTTATACCCGCTTTCTTCTTTTGCTGCGAAGTCAGTTTCATCGCTCGTGAGTGAAGGTATTAAGCCCCCACGCCTCTTATATTTCCACAAGAAGCAGAGCCAAAAGGAGATAGTGGAGGTTTTTGATCATTAGACTCCTTCGTGATGAGGCCATACAGTGAGCCCACCTTTGCCCGTAGTTGGGACTTCTTTCCTGCTGCAGCCACAACAATCAGATTTAACCCGATTATAAAAGATCTATCACAAGCCGTAGTGCTACTTTTCACCTTGGGGTTTATCCTCTCCTACACTAAATGGGGGTACACCTCTGAGCCTTACAACCCTGATAGATGCAGCAGGTAGTTCGATTTCGATCAGGGGGCTCCTCGACCTGTGTTCTAGGACAATCATGCCAAGGCCACCTTCGTTGAAGCCTGCACTTTCTATACTACAGCCGCGGTGCTTGGTGTGACATCCACCATCGATGGCCATGTCACCCTTCCTAGTGGTATTAGGAAGGGAGACGTATCCACTTCTTTTGCCACTAAGTTCCATCTGGAGCAGTTGGCCATGATTCATGAGTACATCCAGTCCCCCCCTCAATATCCCCTAGTCCTTTCCTTCTCTTCTTCTGAGTTGGGTCTAAAGGGGAACTCCGTGCTTGGGGTTGAGTTTCCCTTAAGTAAAACTATTAAAGAGTCTCCCCATGAACTACCCCCTCATTGCCCAATGATCCCAACTGCCACCTCGAAACCCAAGGTCGCTGCGACCCCCAAACCATCTGCCCCTACAGTCGAAGCTGCCATGGGAGAAGGGCCTTCTGATCCCCTTGCCAAGAAAGCCAAGAAGTCTAAATCTAAGAAGACCAAGGCCCAAGGTCAAACGCAAACTCCATTGGAGGCATTCCCAATTGCCTCCGTTCCCCCTCCCATATCTCCAAAAATGGTTGAAGAGCTGAGGAGGCGGGTGGAGGCCAAAGTTACCCGAATAAAAGCTTAATTCCAATGGCGCACAGTCGCCGTTCCTCCTCCGGATACATTCCCCACAATTGTGGTTGATCCTAGTGAGCCACCAAAAAAAAGGAGAAGGAGTTCTAAGGCGCGTGAAAGTGGTGGTACAACGGGCTCAAGAAGGAAAACACTGGGTACTAAGTCCTAGAGGAAGTAGACACTTGAGAGAACTTTATCACCATCTTCTTCGCTGCTGCCTCCTTTCCACCTTCACCCGTGGTTATACCTTCTCATTCTCCCTCTGGATCTGAGGTACGTGTGCATTCTATATTTCTCATTCTCCTTCTCTTAACATAGCGCCTTTACTTATTTCCTGATAACTTTGGTGCAGGGAGTTGAAGAAGCAAGGGTCAGTCCTCCCAGCCCCCCAGTCCCCTAGTGAGTCGTTTCATGGGGGGACGTTGTAGTACTCCTCCAGCCACTGCCGCCCTTCCACGTTCTCCTTTAATAAACCTTACCTATTCGCGTCGTTCCTCCTCCCATCAGGCCAGAGATGCCGCGACAGGTGCTGCTAAGATGTGTGGCCAGCCCGAGGCAACTATTCCAACTTCCTCTGAGTTACCCTCGGAGCGGGAGGTCTTTATACCCCTGGTTATGGTCGAAGAGAGTGACCCACATGTAAATTTCTTTCCAAGCCTTGCATCTTTTATTTTTCCCATTGGTTTATTTATCAATTCTAACATGTTGGGCTACTTTAGGTGGAAGTGGCGTCACTGATAGATAATATTCTCCTTCCTCCTGCATTGTCAAGACCCATTACTGTAGTTCCTCTCTTCAGTGCCATAACGGGGGTAAGCTAGGTGCATTTCTGTCTCTTATCCTTTTGCGTTTACTCCTTCTGTCTAACACTTGTCTTTACATTTACAGCTTTCTCCAAGTATTTCTCCGCCCTTTGCGTTGAGTGGCCTTATCGCTTCCTAGACCCAGGATGGTGTGGCTGCTCTCATTGGGGCATCTCTCGAAGGTCCAATATCTCCTTCTGATGATGCGCCCGTGTTGGTCATAGTACCCTATGCCAGCGAGGGGAGTGTGCCTACCCTTGAGTCTTCTGCGTCTAAGGTCTCCATTGAGGCTGCTGAGGTAATGATCCCGCCTCCCACGGTTTCTAGCATTATGGCTCCCGTGGTAACTACCCATCTCGCTCCTGCCGCTGTTGAGGTACTTCTCTCATTTCTATGTATGTCTCATCTTCTCAAACTCCACCTGTATAGGTGACTTAATCAATGAAAACATTTGTTTAAGAATTTTTTCAAAAACTGCACCAATATGGGTGACTTAACAACGAAAACACTTGTTAAGATTTTTCTCAATCTCCACCTATATCAGTGACTTAACAACGAAAACACTTGTTAAGTTTTTTCTCAAACTCCACCTATATCGGTGACGTAATAAAGAAAACACTTGTTAAGGTTTTTCCAAAAACTCCACCTATATCGGTGACTTAACAACGAAAACACTTGTTAAGATTTTTTCCAAAAACTCCACCTATATCGGTAACTTAACAACGAAAACACTTGTTAAGATTTTTCTCAAACTCCGCCTATATCGGTGACTTAACAACGAAAACGCTTGTTAAGATTTTTTCTCAAACTCCACCTATATAGGTGACTTAACAACGGAAATGCTTGTTAAGATTTTTATGAAGTCTTTATTTCCTCTGACTGTTCTCAGGTTGCTCGGGAGGATTCTTCACCAGCTCCTTTACCTATTGCCTCGTCGTATAGTGAACCTGTCTCCTCCGAAGAATTTAGCCATAATGATTGAGGTTCCACGATCGGTGCCTCTGCGGAAAGCAAATCTGGGTGCGAGCTTCCTCTTCCAGACATGGCTCCTCACGCCTTATGCCTGATAGTACTTCATCGTTCTCCTCAAATGCTTGCCAACCACTGCCTGACAATTAAGCAACTTGTGAGCTATCATCCTAAAACCTTCATGGTGGACTACCTGTGTTCAAATATCTCAGTTATGAGCTACAGGCTTTAAGGCATGGCCACTGTTATTGTTGAAATTGCCAACACTCCAACTGCGAATATGACCAGACCCCTCCTTAACTAATTCTTGGGCTATCTAAGGGAGTTGGGTCATAACGGGCACGCATTTGAAGAATTTAAAGAGCTAGCGGTTGGACAGCCAGAGGGAGCTCTTACAAAAACATCAGGAGGATCAGCGGGCTGAGGAGGCTAAGTTGGCCAAGCTAGCACCTCTATTTGGATCCATTGACAAGGAGGTGGAGGAACTCAAAGAAGCTCTGCGCGTAGCGAAGTCGAAATAAGAGAAACTTCTGATTGAGCGTACACAGGCAAAGATAAGGTTGGAGGTCTCTATCAACTCTCAATGGTCTTTCCAAGAAGCTTCTTCGGGCCTCCTTGGAGATTTCTTCTCTTCTCCTGATCTATGGTTCCTTCTTGGTGAATGAACTTGTGTATATATATTTTTTTCTTCTCATGTAATTCTTGCGTAATAGCTCCCAATTTTGTAATGCCCCAAAGTTCATGAATGGAAAAAGATACTTATTCCCATGCTATTTCTTTGTGTTACAACTGTTTACATACATTGTGAAATATGAAGTTCTGTAATTCTTTCATCTTTACTTGAGTTATAATAAAAGAAATTGCTTGCGTACTTATCATAAGAAAGAACTTGTGTATTTATAACAACGACCAACTACATCAGTGGTAAAACATATCTACCTTTACATGATAAACTTTCAACCACTTATTGTTAATCTTGAATGGTTTATCTTCTTCCATTCTTGAAATTAAGAAATAACCTGAGTCATGAGCCTCCTTTATAACGAAAGGTCCCTCCCAATTCGCTGCAAACTTAGGTAGAGGAAGCCCCCTAATATGTTTCACTGCTGCTTTCAATACAAGATCTCCCTCCATGAATTTCCTTGGTCTCACTAAATTATTATATGCCCTGGAGAGTTATTTCATGTACATTTGAAAGTGTTGCATCGCATTATCTCTGTGTTCATCCAACGCTTCCAACTGCACATGTCTATTCTGAGGGAGCATGCTGCTTCGCAAGGCATATCGAGCGGAGGGAACTTCTAACTCTACCGGGAGAATTTCCTCAGCCCCATAAATAAGAGAAAATGGCTTATACCATGTAGGCTTCCTCTTAGTCATTCGGTAGTCCCATAAAATGGCTGGTATCTTGTCATCCCACGATCCTGGGAAATCCTCCATCATTTTAGCTAAGATATTGACCAAAGTCTTGTTAGTCGCTTCGGTTTGACCATTCCCCTTTGGGTATGCCACCATCGAAGTGTGATGGATAATGAAGTATTTTTCTGTAAGCATCGTTTCCTCTGAATTGACAAAAGGGGTTCCATTGTCCGAAAGGATAACCTATTGGATCCCGAAACGACAAATTATGTATTCCCCGATGAAGTTACTCATCACTTCTGCTGTTACCCTTCTCAATGGTATCACCTCAGCCCACTTTGTGAAACACTCTGTTACTACTACTATCCATATCTTCCCCCTCGACGAAGGGTGTATTGCCTCTACTAGGTAGAATGCCCACGTATGAAAAGGATAAGGCGTCACGAGGGAGTGTAAGTCCACTGACGGGGAATGGATCATATTTCCATGAAGCTGGCAGGCATTGCATTTTCGAATGAACTTAGTAGAATCTTTCTCCATCGTTGGCCAATAGTAACCCAGAGTCATCAACTGGTCATATAGATTGGACCCTCTTATATGAGCCGGATCATGCGCCTGTTTGAGAACCTCAGTTGCCTCTTCCTTCGTAATGTAACGTAACGGCCTGTTGAAGTATCACCTTTGATAAAGCTTCCCCTCTTGAACGTAGAATCTCGGGGCCCTTCGTCGGAGTCCCATCGCATCAATTTTCTCCGTTGGGATAACTCCATCTTTAATGAAGTTAATACAGGGATGTCTCCAGTCAAGTTGAGTCTCCATAAAATGACATTCTGCTTCCTCAAAGAATAATTGGCATTTATCTCACCTCCGTTGTAACTCGGCTGCATCTTGCTTTATGTTAGGCCAGAAATATCCCTCCCTTTGCATTCTTCGGTAGAGGGGTATCTCGGTTGTTTCTCAGTGCTCCGCATGTGTTTTCTTCAATATTTTCTCTGCCACTTCTGGACCGATGCATCTCGATAGCCATCCTCCTATATTTCTGAAGTAAAGGTTTCCATGATTTGTAAAGTACTGGGCCAATTCTCTGAGCCCCATCGTTCCTTTACCAGTCTCTAGTTGCCTCTTAATCTCTCCCCTCCAGTACGCATCCTCCTCTATCGGTAAGATTGACTGTACCATCGAAGGAACTGTTCTTCGTTGAATCACGACAATAATTGTATTGCTCCTCATGATTATTTTCTAGGTAATGGTAGCATAGGCGTCTAGTGGCGGTTCATCGTTCTGGGCTGCCTTTTGATCTTGGTCTGATGGAACTGGAAAAGAAGTCTCTGAATGATCGTTCTGTATGGTGCCAGGCTCATGTGTTTTAACGCATACTCTCCATTCACTTACTGAACCACCAGGTTTGAATCCCCCTTAATGCAAAGTGAACGGATCCCCCTTCGAAGAGCCTCTAGCAATCCCAACACCAATGCTTCATATTCTGCCTTATTGTTAGAGCAAGGGAAATCTAACTTATAAGAAAGGCAAACCTCCTCTGTTCCTTTCGATAGAATAACCCCTGCTCCTCCTTTCTTTTTTGCCAATGACCCATCGAACTGCATTATCCATTCCTCATCTGTTGCCTCTAGGTGATTAGCCTGCAAGTCGTCTCCTGGGATGCTTTCCTTGGGTGGCTCAAACGTTCCTAAAGGGAAAATAACCAACAGATCAACGTACGCCTGGATTTTGATTGCGCGAGGAACCACGCACTTTAAGTCATATTCGAAGAGGACAAGGAACCATCTAGCTGCCCTGCCAATCAATATAGTTCTTGCAAGCAAATACTTAATGGGATCACATCTAGTTACAATATGAATTGTAAAAGACAACATATAATGTCTAAGTTTTTGCGCTACAAATACTAAGGCTAAATAATGCCTTTCTAAGCTACTATATCTGACTTCTGGACCATAGATGATCCTGCTGAGGTAGTAAACTGGTCGTTCTTGCCCATCGATCTCTTGTGCCAGCAATGCTCCCACGAACCTCGTGGTGGATGTGAGATACAGAAGCAACGACCTGGGGAAGAAGTGGTGGCCTATGTTCGAAGATTCAGAGAAAGATCCCTCGACGTGAGGGAAGAGGGCAAAGAATCCAAGTTATTGCAGATCTGTGCTGAGGGGCTGATTCCTGAGTACATCTGCCATCTCATCAATGAGACGCACGAGGGGACTTTCTCAGCGTTCTTAAAATCAACGAGAAACATCTCCTTAGTAGTACGACCCCTTTGCTTGACTTTATACGACCATTATCCCCTGCATTAAGATGGGTTATATCTTCGACTTTGGCATATTTCTTTGTACAATCCATCAAGTCGTCAATGGATGTAGCCTTTTTCTTAGTTAAGGACTAGTGCAGTATGTAGGAGTTTGGCAAACTAATTTTAAAGGACGCTATGGTGACCTACTTTGAGCAATCCTCGATTTTATGAAATAGTTCCCAGTACCTCTTGGCCTATTCCCTGAGGTTCTCATGTAGATTATTTTTCATAGTAAGCAGTGCATCCATCCGCTTCGAGTGGGAGTTGCTTGTTATGAAGCGAGCTGTGAATAACTTAGCCAAAGATTTAAAGTTTTTAATGGACCTGTGTGGTAATCTCTCGAACCACTTCTGGGCCACATCATGAAAGCTATAAGGGAAGATACGACACATGAGCGCATCATTATGACTCCATAGGGTCATGGCTTATCGATATTGCTGAACATGATCAATGGGATTAGTCTTCCCATCATAGATCTTGAACCTAGGAATTGCAAACTTTTTTAGATCCTCTTATTCTTCTATTCCCCTTGAAAAAGGGGACTTCATTTGGGTTTTGAGTTCTCTTATGGTTAACTCTCGCATAGATTTGGCACCGTGATGAGCTGGGTGCTAGTCCATCTCTCTTCGGACCAAGCTCTTATGTCGTTGTTCTGCAGACTAGGACTTCTGTGGCATCGAGCTTATTGAGAGCTCTCTGATTGATCATCATTTAACCTATTTCTCTCAGTTCCGTCTGAGCCACGCCTGGGTCTCCTTCCTCGACTGCGAGAATTGCTCCCCTGAGGGATAGGAGTTCGGTTGTTGCATCATTGAGTATTTTTATGGTGCTCTCTTTCAATTCTTTTTAGTCACCTTTTAAGGCGAGCATTTTCATCTTCTTGTGGGCGCGTAGCCTCCTCTTGTTCTTGGAGTCTGGCTTTATAAGCATCAATCAATCTTGAAATTTTCATGAACCTGGGTGGCCCCTGGCTTTCCTCAGAGACTTGCCTCTCTTGGTGGAGTCTCAGGTTTGAATGGTGAATCTCAGACCTTACCTTTGGAAGGATAGGTTTCCGCTGAATATCACCTGCTTAAGAGACGTTCCTGCAATGTGTCGTAGGAATAACAGTCGCTTCCTATAGACGGCGCCGATTGTGGTGACAAAAAATATAACACAAATTATAGAAGAAAGTAATCACTAGAAGATTAAGAAAAGCATGTAATCACAACACAACACAACAATATACGTGGTTCAGCAAATTGTCTACATCCACAGAGAGGTCTAATATTTTTATTAAGTATCTCTCAAGAAGGTTTCTCTGTTACATGCCCCTCTGCGTCAGGAAAGGAGTTCCCATATATTCATCACAGAATGCGGTTATAACCTCCACTATAATCCATGAATCCCTTGAATATCTCTTCAAGATTATCGGGGATAGACTTGGTCTTATCTCGAGTTAGTTTCATATTCATGGCTCATAATTTCGGCCGAACACTTAATTAGCCTTTATGGGCCTAGTCGTATACTCTTACGGGTTGATAAAAAATAGATACCCACAATGTCTGACTTGAAAAGTGACTCAGACCAAGAACTAGATTTTGAAACCCTTGATACCCAAATTTCCTTGCTGAGCAAGTTGTTTAAAAAATATTTAAAATATGGAAACACAGTTGTTGCTCGTAAAGGAAAATCTAGTCACCAATGACTTCAAGCTTGTAGACCACATGAAAGAAACTTTTATATACCCACGAACTCAAATAACAATAGACCCACGAACTCAAATAAGAATGGACTTGAGTCGGACCAGTCCCATATACAATCTCATAAATGTGGTAAAATGGGATATTATGCTAATAGGTGTTATTCTAAACGAAAAACCACACCTAAGGCCCATATTATTAAAGCATTGTATGACTAAAGTGATTCTGATGAAGATGAGTCTGGTACATCAGCATAAATGAATCCTGGATGTCTTTTTATTCCAAAATTATTGAATATGATGGTGATGCTTACCTTTTTTATGATAATCTTATTTCTGCTTATAATAGTATTGAAACTTCTTCTTCTACCACTCATATTAATGATGTTTCTATTTTTTATACTCGTAGGTGTGTGAGTCAAATTAACCTAAATAAATATGAATTGAATTTGTGTGTGAGTTCCACCAATATAACTGAACCGTTAGGGGACACAACACAGACTTCACTTTATAATAGCGATGGTGATGACGATGATGATGATTTGCCAAATTTGTAAGACTTGTATGCTAAGACTTTAAAGAGATGTTCTAAGTTTGAAAAAAAGGTGAAAAAGTGATCTGAACAAGTTGAGAGTTGCAGACACCCCATTCTGTTACCCCTAATTCTCCTTAGGTCCCTAGCACCTCCATTCATCACTACAAACCCAGGTCATACCCCGAGTACTGACCTAGAAGCCATCGGACACTCCCAGGCTCCGTTTGACCAAAATTCAAAGTCTTCAAATCGACCGAGACTGAATGAATCTTTGAAGGGCACTAAAACCCTTTTCCAACGGTCCATCCCGCGCACGATTCTGACTTACCATGCGGACGAACGACCTATTTTCCCCGAAACTCAATTAGGAGGTTATCGGGCGCTCCCGGGCTCTGTTTGACCTAGGTTAACTCTTAAACTCGACCGAGTCTAAATGAATATTCTAAGGTCACTAAAACCCCTTTCCAACGGTCTATCCTGTGTGCGATTCCAACTTACGGTACGGACGAATGATCCGTTTTACTCCGAAAGGTCACCAAATGCTTCTAGGGCTCGGTTGACCGAAGTTAACTCCCCGAACTGGATCAAACTCTTTGTAATGTCAAAGTACATATCATAACCTTTCCAACATTCCACCCCGTGTGTGATTCGGACTTACCATGCAGACGAACGATCCGTTTGCGTCCGATGATTCCCCATCCAATGGACCGATGAATGCTTCCGAGCCATATTTGACCTAAATTCAACTCACGAACCTGGGAGCGATCCAAAGGACTTTCAAAGGTCTCTGAATTACCTTTCCAATGGTCTATCCTATGCACAATTTTGATCAACGGTTTGCATTCTGTGAGTAATTTTTTGAAAAGGCCTAAAAGACACTGCCAAACGCCAGGTCCCAGACCCTGCCTATCGGCAGTGTGCCTAAACGCACCTACCAATTGGCAGGAACAGGGCTATGCCGATCGGCAATGCCCTGGGCCTATAAAAAGGAGGCCTGACCTCACTTGCAAGGAGAGCCTAGATCTGATAGAGATCACTCCCAGCAAATCCAGAAAACCTCTCTCGAAGTCAGTGTGATTTCCACACCCCAATCCCTTTCCAACCTTCACTTTCCATCATCATTTTCATCAAACTTGGTGAATTCAGTACCCTCCATCGTCATCCAAGTCTAAGGGATGCTCTCCAACATTCAAGATCAAGCTCAAGATCTTCAAGAAGGTCCAATTTTCTTAACTCTCTCCTTATATTCTCATAAATTCGCAATAACTTATTTTATTACTTAGCACTTTCATTATCTCAAGTCACACATCCTAATATACTTTTTACTTAGTATTATTGCACATCTCTTATTTTTATACAAATAAAAAACCAAAAAAACAAGAAAAAGAGGGTTTGCTCATAAATTCGAAACGGAAATTCTCATACTTTTCTTACACTTTTCTCACAACTAAAACACTTTTTCTATGCACACACACACACACAAATAAGAGAAGCCCCCGGTTGGATTTATGGGATAAACCCCACCCCTAATTTTGCAAGTGAACTACGTGGACTTTGATGCCTCTATAGGCTACGTAGGCGTCTCGTGGTAAAACCTGAGACTCGAGTCCTATTTTTACTTTTTCTCCCATTTTCTATTTTCTCTAAACTCCACTCTCTTATATTATATATATATACATATATTTGTTCTTAGCGACTTATTATTCCACATGCGTTATCGTTCCATCATAACGGTCAACGTGAGGATAATCGCGTAAATTCTATTTTCTAATATTTTTATACCTTCCTATGGATGACTCGCTTTACCTCTTCCATGGTGCAAGTCGATGATTCCTATCTCCACTATATATACACATGCACACATATCACGGGGAAAATAAAGGAAAATAACAAAAACCCATGAGAGACCGAAAGGGCGGAATGGATGCCTAACACCTTTCCATTTCGTAACTTAGTCTCCGGACCCTTTTCGAATCATTTTGATTTATTACCCGCATCGTACCGCTTGACCGAAGTCATAACGGGAGGTATATCACAGGGAACTCGTTAACATACGCCGAGTATATTTAATTCTCTCTCACACGTACCATCCCCACGAGGTATATGGTGAGGAAATTCTTGTACACTCAGGTAGATCAAATGGCTTGTCCACATGTACCGATTGCCCGCAAGAGCAAGACGTATATCGTAGAAGTCACGCCAAAGGGGGAACCCTTTTCGATTCACCCAAAAAACTGCATACCCGCATATAGGTTTCAAGCCTAGGACACACATGTTAGATTGTCAATTTTTACCCGAAACTCTGCCGAAATTCCGGGTCGGCCTGCCGCCCGAATTTTTGCATATTTTTAAAAATGGGACCCTGCCCGTGAGCTTGGTCACGAGTCCAGCCATAGCTTTGCATATATTACAAACCCAATTTTTTCAGGCTCGGGTCCCCTCCGGCATTTCATTTTGCATTTGGGAGAATTAATACAAGTGAAAATATAATAATTATAATAATCATGCTGAGACCGTCTCCAAAAAGAAAATTCTTTTATTTTTTTATCCAAAATCCAAAAATATTTTTTCCTTTCCTTATCAAAAATCCAAAAACATTTCTCCTCTCTTTATCAAAAGTCCAAAAATATTTTTGTCTTTCAATCTAAAAAAAAAATTCTTTTTTTCTCAAAAATAAATCCCATTTTACTCCTTCTTAGGTCGATCGCAAGCCCTTGGCCAGGCTCCTTATTGGCTTCGGTCTTCAGTCAAGTCACCCCGGAGTTCTGTCGTTCCCCTATTACTCCTTTCGAGTTCGAAATCCATCCTCTTTCCATGGAGAACACAAATCAAGTACCCGTTGTGTAGCCGAATCAGACGACGGTCCTAGCTCAGCTTGTGTCCAAGATTGACAACCTCCAAACTGAGGTCCGAGAAATGCAACGAAACCAGGTTCCCGTTCCTCAAGAGCCCAAGGCCCTATTCCCTCGTGCTATGGATCCACCCGAGCCCATCTGGGTTCCCAAAGAGTATCAGCACGCTCCACGTGCCCCTCCTGTTAATGGGCCGCCACCTGCCCAGCTTTCTATGATGAACCTTGCCCAGTCTGGGGCTAACTTGCCTATAATCATTGATCTGAAGGAAGAAGAGATGAACAAAGTCAAAGAAGACCTCAATATGCTCACCAAGAAGTTTGACCAAGTCAGAATCTCAAAAAATTACATGGACTACACCCACATGTCTCCTTATCCTAAAGAGAGGTTGCCCGAGAAGTTCAAGATGTCGAATATTGAGAAATTCGGAGGAAGTGGACCCCCGATTGTTCATCTTCGAAGTTATCACTGTTCCATGACTCTTCTAGGGGCTTATGAAGAAGTGATGGCCCAATTATTTCAGTAAATTTTGAAGGATAGTGCCCTTCGATGGTTTTTGTCTCTCGAAGAGTCCAGAATTCGTAACTGAGAGGATGTAGCCCGGGAATTCATGTCACAATACAAATACAATAAAGAGCTTGAGGTCACCCGTCGTGATTTAGAGCTGCTCAAACAGAACTCTGGGGAATTAATTAATAACTTCATCGCCTGATGGAGGGAAAAAGCAGCTACCATGACCAATCGGCCTTCTGAGGAAGAACAAGTCAGCATAGTGAAGAAGAACTTCTTACCCCATGTTCAAGCAACGATGAGAGGATAATATTATCCCCACTTTTGAGCTCTTAGAGAAGCAGGAGTAGAAATCGAGGAAGGTCTTGCTAAAATAGATGTCGAACCAAAAAAGGTGTTCGGACAGTTCACCCCCCAGGAAATATGATAAGTTTGCCAGTGCTGCGGTTTCAACCATCAACATCATCTCTCAACCAACCACATCATGGGCACCAAAAATCCGCCCTGTCCCAGTTCGAAAGGAATACACCGAGATCCATGCTCCCCTCTCTAAAGTTTATCAAGCCTTGTTAAGTCGAAACCTTATCAAACCTTTGGATCCCCGTCCATTGCCAAATCCACTCCCAAGAAACTTCAAGGCAGATTCCCATTGCGCCTTTCACCAAACTGTTGGCCATACCATTGACCAATGCTTTCACATCCGAAACATAATCCAAGGTCTAATTGATCGGGGTACCATCGCCCCACCAGCCAATCCTAAGCCAAACACTACTCACAACCCACTTCCAAATCATGCCAATGCCATTTTTCTAGAAGAGAACCCAGAATTCGATCCCTCAACTCAAATCACACCCATATACTTTCCTAAACCTCTTCAAACTTGCCCATGTTTCCTCCTACACCCTTCTAGCCTTACTGATCAGGCACTGTCACTCCTTACCAAAGCACGCATCGCCGTCCGTATCCATTTTGAAAATGGAAGTATGGAATTATCGTAAGTTTTAAACTAACTCTTAGAGTTCGGGCTGAAATTGACCTCAAAGATGATCATTGATTGCCAGAGTTTCAGTACACTATTCTTAGAAGCACGAAAATGGGCCCGAGAGTCAGATAGTTAGGTAGTACCAACCGATGAAGTCAACCTTGACGACGTCGTCCAGATCATGGCAGAATTATTCAGGAAAACCAACAACATTTACAGTATGACTGAGTTACTTGATGCTGTGAAGCTAGAGGGGAGCCTAGTCCCTTCACCCTTACACATCCCCAAAGAATGGGATGACATGTATGAAGAAGCCGTTAAAGTTGTGGAATGCATCGATTTTACACGGAAATACATAATTGTTTCCACCGGATGGGGGGAAGAATTTAGATATTCGAATGAAGAACAAGCTTTCGAGAAAACTGGCCCGGTAGCTGGAATGTGTGGAATGATATCATTTATAGAACTCCTCGAAGAAATAAACAAGGTGGATAAACAACCCGAGATCAACGAGGAAACGGGATTTATGTTATTCCCTTCTTCAGTAAATCACATAACTAGATTAGGGAGGCATTACCAAATCTCAAACTCACTACCAGTCAATGACAAAGGGAAGGGTGTGGAAAACCTTCCTATCCCAGAGATGACCCTCGAGAAGAGCAAGATCCTCGATCAACTAGAGAAAACTCAAGCTAACATCACTCTATGGGGGCTTTTCATGTCTTCTCAGCTACATAGAAATGCTTTGATCAAGTTGCTCACTGGACCCACAGTTTCTCCTTCTACCACACCAGAAGAAGCGGTTTATTTGGTCGGATCCTTAACCTCCACCCGAATGCTATCCTCTTTCGAAGAAGAAATCCCCAAGATTGGGCCAAACTACAATCATGCACTCAACATCTCCGCCGAAGTTATGGGGAAGTTGTACCATTCTCTCTTGTTGATAATGGATCCACCTTTAATGTCTTCCCACTGAGAACCTTCAAATGTTTAGTCCTAAAAGAAAGCGACCTCACTCCAACCTCCGCTGTTGTGCGTGCCTACGATAATACCCGTCAGGAGGTTATGGGATCCATAAAGCTTATAATAGGGGATGGCCCTATAAACCCTGTCACCAAATTCCAAGTTATTAACATCCTAGACTGTTTCAACCTATTGCTAGGACGATCTTGGCTCCACAGTATCAAGGGCATGCCTTCCTCACTCCATTAGAAATTAAAGTTATACGCCGACGGACGGGTCATTACCATCTTGGGCAACGACGATAATGCCGATGGTGAAAGTACTAGCAGTCCAATACTTGAGATACAGTACGGGTCAAATGATATGCTCCTATCAGGATTCTGAGTTGAATCACTCCTACTCCCGACAGGGGACGACTTCAAAGAAAGGGTTTGTCCAAAATATGACCCTTATGGCAACATCAATGTGATTCAGATGTTCAGGAACATGCACTTCATGCTCAGACTGGAGCTAAGGCAAAGACAGCAAGGGATACTTGAGACCATTAAACTAAAGAATTTTTCCCTCGTTATGGTTTGGGGTATCAACCATCAAAATAAGAGCTCAGAATGATCCGCCAGTCTCGAGCAAAGAGAATACTAGACTGCATCCAGACTATCCCAGGTGACTCCTTGAACGGACGATTCATCAAAGAGGGTGAGGACTTACCCTTTTGCGGATTTTTGGAACCATGGTATGACCATACAGACAAGAAGATGAAGCCTGGAATGGAGATCTTTTTCCAAGACAGCTACCCATGGGCCGAAAATTCCCAACACCAAGTACAACCACTCATCAAAGATACCGAAGAGACTGAGTAAGTGACTCCGAAGATTCTTTCAACTTACAGACACTGGGGCTGACACTCTGCATGGTTCATTCAGGCACTACATCACTGGATCCATCCCTCCTGATTAAAGATGCTAATACACCTCTCCTCAACTGGAATACTGCACTAATTCTACCTGTTGAAATCTCCCCTAATCCTAATGTTTACCCCTTTTCTTCTTCTGTTGTCCATCCTTGCTCAAATGTAATTGGGTCCTCTTTTGACGAGGTTCTCAATGTTGTTTTTCCTATCAATGAAATAAACGAAGATTTTAAGTATCTTATTATGCCTTACATTAACTGTTTGGATTCTAATAAAACTTTTGATGATGATGATTTTGCAAATGAACAATTCTTAACTGATCTAAATAAGGTTAATAATAAACAACATAATCGCGTTCAAATTAATGAAGAATAGAATATTGTTATTAACCTCGATTCTAGTAGCCAACTGCGCGAGATTAGGATAGGGTCTACCCTTGACGAGCATGAGCATGCACAACTCAAAGAATTGTTAAAGGAATTCATGGATTTCTTCGCATGGGCTTACGACGATATGCCTGGCATTAATCCTGAAATAGCTCAGCACAATATTCCCACTCTCCAAGATTAAAAGTCGGTCAAACAAAATTTGAGAAAGCTCCGCACCAAATGGTCGCTCAAGGTCAAAGAAGAGGTGGTCAAACAGTTGAACGTAGGCTTCATTCGTGTGATCGAATATCCCATGTAGCTAGCCAATATAGTGCTTATGCCGAAATTAGGAGGAAAAGTTCAGATGTGTGTAGACTATTGAGACTTGAACAAAGCCTCTCCAAAGGATGATTACCCATTACCCGATATTGACACGATCGTAGAGAACACAACCAGTCATGCTCTCAAGTCATTCGTCGACGGGTTTGTCGAATACAACCAAATCAAAATGCACCCAGACCACCAAGAAAAAACCACATTCATCACCCCATGGGGAACCTTTTGCTACACTGTTACGCCATTTGGTCTCAAGAACGCTGGGGTTACCTACCAGAGGGCTGCCACAACCATCCTGACGATCTGATTTATAAAGAAGTTGAGGTATATGTGGATGATATGATTATTAAATCCAAAACTAGAGAAGGTCATGTTCCTGCTCTCCGAAAATTCTTTGAACGACTGCGACAGTATCAGATGAGACTCAATCCGTAGAAATGCGCCTTCGGCGTTACAAAGGGAAAACTCTTGGGATTCATGGTCAGTGAGAAGGGGATATAAGCAGATCCTGCCAAGCTGAAAGCCATACTTAAGATGTCACCTCATCGAATAGAGAAAGAAATCCGAGGTTTCCTCAGGAAATTACAATACATCAGCTGGTTCATCAGCCAGTTAATCTCCATCTGCGAACCTATCTTCACACTCATACGAAAGGATTCAACTAAAGTTTAGAATGAGGCATGCCAAAAAGCCTTTGATCGAATCAAACAATATCTGACCCAACCCCCGGTACTCATGCCACCACAGCCTGGTCTCTCCTTGCTCCTATACCTAACCATAATCGACACTACAGCTGGGGCTTTGCTATCCCAATACCTTGAAGATTCCCACAAATAAAGATCCATATATTATATGCCAGTCACAAATTGGCTAGATGCGAGGTTAACTACACTGCTTTAGAAAAGTCACGTGTCGCGCTTGTCTGGGTCACCCAAAAGCTGTGACATTACATGCTCGCCTTCCCTATCAAACTTATATCCCGAATGGAACCCATCAAATACATGTTTGAGAAACCCACCTTATCCATATGAATGGTCCGATGTTTGATGCTCCTAGTCGAGTTCGATATCGTGTACGTCACGTAGAAATCCATGAAAGGAAGAGCCATCTCTAACTACCTCGTTGATTACCCTGTAGAAGAAGCTGATGTATGGATCTCTGAATTCCCAGATGAAAAACATCCTTAGCACTGCTCAATACAACCTTCGATGGCAAATGTTCTTTGACGACTCTGCCAACAAGAAGGGATATGGCATTGGGATACTTCTTATCGCCCTAGATGACTCCTACACTCCCATCGCCATCAAGTTGGATTTCCATTACACCAATAACATGACTGAATATGAGGCATGCACAGTAGGCCTCAAAATTTCTCTCAAGAAAGGTATTCAATGCCTAGATGTCTACGGGGATTCTACCCTCATCATCGGTCAAGTGCTTAGAAAGTGGAGAGTCAAGGACTATAAACTCCAACCCTTTCATGCCCACTTAGAAGAACTAGCCTCCCAATTCCAAGATATCACCTTCCATTACCTACCCCGAGTAAAGAATAACCTAGCCGATGCTCTCGTTACCTTGGCCTCCATGGTCGACATGTCCGAAGGAATAACTATGACCCCCTTCCTAGTTCAAAAGCAAGACAAACCCACCCACTGCTACCACATTGAGCTCGTCACTACAAAAGATCCCGAGCTAGCCAATTGTTGATACTATGATATCTGGCGCCTCCTTAAGAATGGTAGGTATCCCGAGGGTTCCAATAAGAAAAATCGAGCAACCCTTCGAAGACTCACCGCCCAGTACATCATCTGTCACAAAGCACTGCTCAAAAGGAACTTTGATGGAACTCATTTGCACTGCATCGCAGGGCTGACATTGAAAAGATAATGCAGAAGATCCACAGTGGGGAATGCGAACCCCACATGAACGGTCACATGCTTGTTAAGAAAATCATTCGATAGGTCTACTAGCGGACCACCATGACCCAGGATTGCACCGCCTATGTCTGGAGATGCCTTAAATGCCAATAATTCTCTAACCTTCAACATTTGCCTCTATGTGAATTATACAACATGACCTCTCCCTGGCCATTCTCCACCAGGGGCATCAACATCATAGGGAAGGTTACACCGAAGGATTCCAATGGGCATGAGTTCATCCTAGTTTCCATTAATTACTTCACCAAATGGGTCGAAGCGGAGTCATACGCAGTGCTGAACGCTAAGAAAGTGGCCAAATTTGTCAAAAAAAATGTCTTCTGCCGGTATGGGGTCCCGCACGAGCTAGTATCAGATAATAGGTTGCATTTCGAGGCAGAAGTCACAGAGATGGTCATCGAGTATGGGATTAAAAGACACAAATCTTTTCCATACCGACCTCAGACCAACGGTGCAGTTGAAACCGCCAATAAGAACCTCAAAGCCATCATCAGCAAGATGATCGAAAGCTATTGGGATTAGGGTCGACCGGATCCCGTATGCCCTCTCGGGCTACTTAACCTCAATTTGAACCTCTATTGGGGATACCACTTTATGGTATGGAAGCAGTCCTACACGTAGAGCTAGAAATACCCTCATTACGCATCATGCTTAAAAGCAAGGTCAGCGAAGAAGACTGGTGCCAAGGCTGTCTTGACGAGCTGATCCTCCTAGACGAAAGGAGACTAAAATCACTATACCACATACAAGGGTACCATCGCCGAATAGAGCGTTCATTCAACAAGAGAGTCAAGGACCGCAGTGTCTGAAAAGGGGACCTAGCCTTCAAAGAAATCATAGAACCCATCTGGGACCCCTGAGGGAAATTCAAGCCCAATTGGAGCGGTCCCTATATTGTCAAAAAGATCTTGTCCGATGATGCCTCTATGCTTACTGACTTAGATGGTGAATAGATGGCTCGTCCAGTCAACCTAGACCATCTCAAGAAGTTCTACCCCTAGTCCAAAATCTCGGCGCGCTACAACTCTTCTCGTCTCCCTTCTATTCTTAAAAAAAAACTCTTCATTTCCCCTGCCCAGAACTACGTGGGCCTAATCCTCTGCAAATAACCATTTTTAAACAAAGTATAAAATTTCAAAACCCCATAGGTACGTAGGCAGCTCATACACCTTACATAAGCACGACCCTTTCTTTTTCACAAAATACTATTCTTTTCTTACCTTCAAGAATGACAGTTCATTCTAACATATATTTAAACAAAAGGATTATGTATGCCTTAGAGATCGGTATAGATAATTCAAACAATACAAAATTCATCGAAAGGCACAGATGGATGATCAGAAACTTATTTATTTCACTAATAATAAATTATAGTACAGATTACATAAGAAAAGGAACGGATAACTCCCTTCCCCCTACCCTCCTAAAATAGCCAAATAAAATCCCCACATTTATTCCCTATTACTAAATAAACCATCTTACCCACAGCTACCAGAGGAGCCTGCTCCGTCATCATAATCTACATCCTGGGGTCCCAAGTTTCTCCTGCCTGAACAGAGTGTCCTAGACAATCCATGGACTGATAAGCTCAAACCAGCTTCGAAAAAACCACAACACCTCATTCCATGGTCTTAAAAGAGACAAACCACTTTTGTTCAGTCTCCACTGCCAACATCTTGCTAACTACTCTTCTCCACAACCACTTCATATAATCCCTAGGGATATGCCAAACTCTCCCAACATACTAATAGGGATGGGTCGACGGACGCCGACTCTCCCACAAAGAGCCAAGCCACAGGCGTAGATGATCAGTCAAATCCAATACCGGAAAGAAATTTAGTGTCCGAGGTGGCACGACCTGTGCCCAGCCAAATTGGCGTAGAAGCCGCAAAGGGATATAAAAAGAGGACTGGCTGAGACCAACTATCCACACATATCGGTATTCTCCTAGCTCCAGAACAGGCAACAACTGTCCCCACTAAGGCACTGACCAGTACAGAATCTGAGCCCCATGCTCCATAAGCCAATTCTCCCAGCTCTCAATATCCAGGCCAATGCCGAAGAAGTGATGCAAAAAAAAGTTAGGTACAATCGATAAAGGATATTCTGGTAGAGTCACCAGGAGGAGTCTTTCAGATAACCACATGAACAGCATCACGGGGCTGCCCCAGTCACCAGCAGAAATTTTGAAACCAAGCCCAGAGCAACGGCTCCAGCATAGCCAGCATCACCTACTTCCCGCAAAGGCACGAACTATAACACCGCCAGGAGGGAGATCATTCCTCCAGCAACAACAACTAGTGATCCAGTCGTCGAAGGCGAAATAAGAAGAAGCCCGACCAGCAAATCCCCAGGAAAACAGGAAAATTCAGGTAAAGCCGCAACAACACTGGGATTTATCCCCAGCATGGTAGAAAATTCCTCGTAGGTAGGACAAACTTCATCCAACCCAAAGCGGAATACATGGCCTTCGGGGTACCAAAATTGTACCGCCGCCATTAGTATGTTCCACTCAATGGACCGATTGTGCCACAAAGAGACTCGACGCATATTGAAAGCATCATAGTCGACATTATAAGAGCACATCGCTTCCAAGGCTTCGAGGTAGTTAGCAAACTCAATGCTACCAGGGAGAGCCATCTTGCAGGACTAAGAGATAGTAGGTAAGTAAGTAAGAATGTGAAGGTGTGATGAAAACACTCCACCCCTTCCACTTTTTATACTTGAGAACCCTCACAAAAGACATAACCCCTGCAGAAATAGGAGGGAATCCTACCCCATAAGGTACAAGAAGCTGAAGAGGGAACTAATCAAAAGCTTTGAATTGATGGGACTTGACTTGACTGCCGAAAGGCAGGGCAAGGGGCTTGCCAATCGACAATCCCCCATTTTTGGAAATTTTCCTTTTTCCTTTTGTATCAAAATCAGAAAAACCCAATAAAAATAAAATTGATATTCTCAATAGAGTTTCAAAAAAATCTCTTCCACCCCTATATAATTTCCCATTTTTAAAACTTTCCTTCAAAAAAATCCTGAAAATGTCTCTTTTTACGGTCTCAGCAGCAAAGTAAAAAGCGCATGTGCATGCATTCACTCACCATTAACAAAAGATAATAAAAAAATCCCATTACATTGTATATATATATTCTTCTATGTTACATCAAATTTTGCAGGAAATAAAAGAAAAAGCAAAAAACAAACGGGACTCAGCCCGAACCCACATTTTCTCTCTCTCAAATCTACCCTTCACCCCTCTCTCTAAGAGCTTCCATCCCTACGACGTGCTCTCTTTCCCTTACGACAAGATGACGCACCACTGCTACCTGAGCCAGAGTCCTCCCTGAATGAAGCAGACGACACCAAGTAAGAAGGAATCGGGATCACATCCCGAATATGGGCAGTCGATGAAGATATCGAGTCTCTGATGTCCCTCAACCAAGTGGTCGATACACAGACTTACTGCAAGAAGAAGGAAAAATCAGTATCAAAGAGGGATCAAAACAGACAAAGAACCAAGAAAAGAATAGAAATATATACCGCAGGATAAAGAACCTCCTCTATCAAACTAACTCCTCTAGATTCATTGCATGAGGATGATGCAACATGAGGACCATCCCTCCATCAACCCGCCGGATGTTGTACGAAGGGATATGCAATCAAACAAAGGGAACCTCTGAAGTCACCACCGTCGTAGACACTGATGGACCACCGCTGTTGTGGGAAGACCCCACAGCCCGATTCGAACCCGTAGGAGGGAAAGGCAAGGCATCATATATGCTAGGCGCCATCAACCAGCTCGTCACAAAATCCATATAGTCATACGGCGCAGACGTAAAAGTTTACAATAAGTAGGACTCGTCGATCATAGTCGCGATCCTCGCATCCTCTGGCAACAGCCGCTCCCGCCTCATAGACGTAGGAGGCTTCACAGGTGGAACCACAACCTCCTCCTTCACAGTCTATCAAACCACCCGCTCCCCCAGATACCAGGAATGGCCAAACTCATGAGCCAGCAAACACCTCATCTGCGCATTCACCTCGATCGCTCCCGTATCCTGAATGGTTGTCCCCCAAGGGTAAAAAGTCACCTAAAAATCCCCAGCAGGCATAAGTCAATAAAGAATCAAAATGTGCAAAAATCAAGACTGAAAAGAAAAATTCTTACCCTACCACTGGTCAGGCCATTCAAGACCTGACACACTGCCTCTAGAGAGAGAGAGATTCCTTCGATTGTAGATTGTCCTTGCGCCGTCGATACAATCGACAGAAGTCCCCAACAGTCTCCTCCTTCAAGACAATTAGCTGGGTATTGCACCCAATCACCTCATAGAACCACGTCTGCCAAAGACAGGAATTCACAATAAAAAAGAGACGCATAAGAAAAATGCGAATGCATAATGCGCAAAATTAAAGGATACCTCGAGGAGATACGTGGCTCCAGTAAAAGTTTACCGGTAGCACCCGCTGAATGCATCCAAAGAAAAATAGAGGGTCGCCAAAGTCAGACTCCCCCAACCATAGAGAGGGATGTTCGAAAACATCCCCAAATACGGCAAGAACTACAAATGGATGACGTCGCCACTCGACGCCACCATGAAACCTCCCAATACCAGTAATATGAACAACTAGGCCATCTGCCTCACCTGCAGCCCATCCTCCACATCAACCACCCTACTCAGCAAGATATTATTTAGCAAGGATAGCCGGATGGAATCTCCAAGAACTATCCTCCCTACGTCACGAAGCGCCGCCCTCACTCCCTCTGGTCTCACCCTTAGAGAGCGATCCACCTTTATCTGCTCCCCATCGTAATCCCGCCCTAACAACTGCGGCACGTCTATGGGAGTCACGATCATCTCCCCAAAATTGAAATGGAAGATGTGGGTAGTATCCCACCATCTCTCCCCTAAAGTGCATAAGACCGCTGTCGATCGAGGCGTCTCATCCAGCGCAGACGCCAACCTCCCAAAACCTGCTGCTGATACCACCCAATGCACCACAGATGTAAGATGCTCCCAGATGTCCTTAAGCCTCGTCGTCCCATGAGCACGCATGTTCTTCAAAGAGATATCAGACTGTCAAAAGAAGAAACCTTATCAAAATTTAAGAAGGAAGGAAAAATCAAGAATGCCAAAAGTCAGGTTGCTTACATAACCGTCGGGGCTCACCACCTTAGAAGACCGATAAGGGGATGGATCCCATAGCAAAGTTCGCTCATTCACAATCGGCTTGAATGCGTCAAAGGATTTCTCACTCCCCAAAGCAAGATGCGCCCTGTCCCTCCACTCCTCGTTTGCCCAGTCATCAACAATTAACAATTCCCTATGTGCTGCAGTGCTCACAAAGGCATCCATTTCTTAGAGATCGGAATGCTTGAACGATTTGTAGAGGAAAATCATAGAAAGCAAGAAGTTGTGAAAAATGAGGGGAATTCGCCCCCTTTATATAGGATGCCAAGGGTCATGCCGTTCGGCATTGACCCCCCAGCCACCAATCGGCACTGACCCTTTACCTTCCCGAGGCAGTCCAAAAGTCCGTGCCACTACCTAATGGCACCCTCTGAACCATGCCAACCGGCACCCCCTTTAAATTTCGTATAAAAATTCCCAAAAAATACCAGACAACCCTGAAAAATTCTCAGAAAATTACTAAAAATCCCAAGACAAATTTAGAACATTTTCACCAAGAAACTTTTGTAACCCCTATTTTCCCAGCAGAACTCTCAAAAACCAAGTAAAACTCCTCCCAACAACATCCCCGGAGGATCTATAAAGATCACCCCCTATGCCCCAAAGGCCTCAATTTTCCCCAAGCAATACATCCAAACCCTGGGCCACCTAAATCTCCCCAGTGGAATTTTGGCTTTTCCTTCAGAGGATGCAAAAGATTTCCCCAGCAGTCGGCTCCCCAGCCCAAAACTAAACCACAAGATAAATCTCCCCGACAGAGTTCCCCAAGAACATCTCTACTTAAGCCCGCAGAATTGGCTTCGACCCCCGGAATTGGTCATCTCAACTTAAGCCCGCAGAATTGTCTTCGACCCGCAGAATTGGTCATCCCACCTTAAGCTCGCAGAATTAGCTTCGACCCACGGAATTGGTCATCTCAACTTAAGCCCGCAGAATTGGCTTCGACCCACAAAATTGGCCATCCCACCTTAATCCCTCAGAATTGGCTTCGACCCATAGAATTGGTCATCTCTACATAAGCTCGCAGAATTGGTTTCGACCCGCAGAATTGGTCATCCGCAGAATTGGTCATCTCTACTTAAGACCACAAAATTGGCTTCGACCCGCAGAATTGGTCATCTCTACATAAGCCCACAGAATAGACTTCGACCCGTAGAATTGGCATCTCAACTTAAGCCCGCATAATTGGTCACCTCCACCTTAAGATCGTAGAATTGGCTTCGACCTGCAGAATCGGTTATCACTATATAAGCCCATAAAATTGGTCATCTCTACTTGAGAAGTTTCGTGCAAACATTTCTTGTTCCAACAAATCTCCCCACTAAGGGGCAAATGTAGAGGGGGCTTGAAATAATTTTGAGAATTAGAAGAATTTCCACATTAGTAACAGTGTTTTGGGGATTAAGGCCCCATGGCAGCTCAGCGTGGCAGCTCAAGTGAGGCAGCTCAGCGTGACAACTTGTATTTTAGCTTGTTGTATTAGTCATATTGTATCTTTGTTTATATTGACTGTAAGTAATAACGCTTGTAATTATGTAACTAGAATAATAAAGAGTTTTAGTGTGAGGTCAAACGGTACTCGCGAGAGACCAGGCTGGCCAGGGTCAGGGAGTGATTTCAAGCTCTATCGAATGACCTCACCGTGGGAACTTTAGAGGGACCTGGTTTGGAGGATTGAGAAGTGAGGCACCGTTGGGGCTTCCCTTGGCCATCTTAGATACACCTGGTAAAACACCGAAGGACCCTGACCGTGGAACCTAGGGTGGAGCAACTTGGAGTTCCATCGGGTGTTGAGTGGTGAGCCAAACAGCCCTCTTCTTAATGTCACATCTACTGTAGTTGATGTCACTAGCCAGCTAAATAATGTCAGGCACGCACTTTAGTAAACCACCGTGGTATATGGGGCTGTCAGGTAGTTGGTGAGCCACCTCTGCGACAACAGCCCCCTGACACACAATTGTTAGGCAAAAGGCATGTCTTGGCATTTAATGTTTATGACGTGGAGACAACTAGTGAATCAGGCATTAAATGTTGTGACATAAAGTATGAGCGATGTCTTTCATAATTTTTAATGACTGAGTTGCCTCGGGGATGGTGTGGGGGGCTATTTAAGGACCCCAACCACCCTTGAGGAGAGGATGATCTTTTGAGAGTTTAATAAGTTATTACTAGAGAAAATACGCATCAAAGAGAGTTATTACAAACTAGAGGTCTTATTAACTCACCATTGTCATTTATTACGAAGCTTTTAATACTTGATTGAGATTCTAGAGGGTTTGATGTGTTTGCTTGCCTGCCAAGGTGTATCTAGGGTGCTTACTTCTCTCTCCCTCTAGCCAAGTTACTTCTAAGTTCATTACTACCTTCTGAGTTACACATGAGAGATTATGAGTTTAAACTGAGTCTTTTCTTCATTAAGGATTTGTGTTTGCATGTTCTACCACTAATCCAAGGTTTTAGACATTTAACTTATCACTACTATACTTCAAAGGGGTTATGCCTCCATCTTATCTAAAGTACCCTCCTACACCATCATAACGGTCAACGTAAGGATAATCGCGTAAATCCTATTTTCTAATATTATTATACCTTCCTACAGATGACTCGCTTTACCTCTTCCATGGTGCAAGTCGATGATTCCTATCTCCACTATATATACACATGCACATATATCACGGGAAAAATAAAGGAAAATAACAAAAACCCATAAGAGACCGAAAGAGAGGAATGGGTGCCTAACACCTTCCCATTTCGTAACTTAGCCTTCAGACCCTTTTCGAATCATTTTGGTTTCCTATGCATCAGTATGTCTTTGGATGATGACCTTTGGGATGACTCCCTTTATTTTGTCTGTTTTGAGTAAAACAGATTGATGACTCTATCTCTCTACATTTTTCACCTCAAATAAATGACGTCGGCCGAAGCGCTCTCGAGAGGGACGTGCTGGACCTAAGCTCCCCCCTCAGGCCGCCCACCCGCCATGAGGATCGAGGATGACCGCAAGAGTATAACTAGGACTGCTAGGCTAAATGTTGAAGATTACACGAGTCAATGTATAATTAATGAGACCGAGGTTAAAGAATTCAAATCTAAATTAACTGAACTTCCTGAAAACAACTTTGTTTTAGAGCAAAAATACAAGGCCACTTTAGTTGAATTGGAACAATTCAAAGGAAAATATTCAAAAGTTTTAAAAGGTTGCAAGATTTTGAATCCTCAACCAAACAACAAGAACATACATTGAGTGAAATGAGAAAAGATAATGAAAAAAGTGGAATTAGTTTTATTGAAAATAAAAATTCTTCAAAGTATCAAGAAATCTCATTGGAAAAGAGAGTTATAGCAAAACTACATTCTGACAAATGACAGAAACCTTGTGTAATCCCCAACAAAATCCTAAAAATAAAACTAAGTATGTTTATCCTCCAGTTACAAGTAAGGAAAACACTGTATTTTTCATAATTAAACCTAGAAATCAAATTAGTTCTAAACCCATTTTCCAAGGTTTATGACAATTGTGACACAATATTGTTCCTACTGCGATGTCTATGCACACAATCTAGATGACTATCTCCAAAAAAGAATTTACACATTAATCTATCAAAATATTAACTACTCTCACATGAAGCGCCCTGATTATATTTTTCCTATATAAAATCAAAATAATTTTACGGGAAAGTGAAAATAAGTTAAGTACTAAGAAAAAACCACCTTAAAGGACCCCTTAACCTTCGACTAGATCAAAAGGCAAAATGAATTTTAAAACTAAGCCTATTTGTGAGAGAAAAGATAATTTATTACCCCAATTGAGGTGAAATGTTGTCATTTCTGAACTCGAAATCGAGAGCACATCAACTCGATGGTATTTAGATTTAGGGTGTTCTAGACATATGACTGGTGACAAAACAAACTTAAAAAGCTTGACTAACTACCTTGGTGGCAAAGTCATGTTTGGAGACAGAGTTTCGTCCAAAATCATAGCCAATGGAACACTTTTTGAGGAAGGTTTACCTCTATTTGATGATGTCCTCTTAGTTAAAGGGTTAAAGCCAATCTACTCAATATAAGTCATTTTCGTGATGCAAAGTACTTTCTTAGATTTTTTTAAAAATAGTGCAAAGTGATTGACAAAATTGGTAATTACATCATAATTGGAAATAGAAATAAGTAGAATTGTTACATAGTTCATCCTGTTTGTGGTTCTTGTCATTTTACTAGACTTGATGATACGGACCTTTGGCATAATAGGCTCAGTCACATTTATTTTGAAAACTTGAGCAGATTGAGCAGCGAAGAAATTTTTAAGAGATTGTCTAAAATTAAAAAGAGTCCAAATATAGTTTCTAGACCTTGTCAAGTGGGAAAGATAACTAAGGCTCCTCACAAAATTACATCATTTATTAACTTTAAAACCCCTTGATCTCTTCCAGGTGAACTTAATAGGTCCCTCCCATACTATTAGCCTTTGTGGTAATATTTGCATTCTAGTAATTGTGGATGACTTCACGCATTTTACCGAGGCATATTTTATGAAAAATAAGTAATATACTTTTTAAGAGTTTTTAAAAAAATTAATTGAAAAGGATACCCAAGTATTATGCATAAAAAGTGACTGGGGTGGCGAATTCAAAGACACTGACATTGTTGAATATTGTTCTAGAAATGGCTAATTTCATGCGTTTTTTCTCCTAAGACCCACCAACATATGGAATATTCGAATGTAAAATTAGAACTTTTCAATAGATGGCCATGGTATTAATTCACGCTAAGGACCTCCCCAAATATTTTTGGGTTGAAGTTTCCCATACAACTTGCCATACCATTAATAGGATTTGCCTCAGTAAAAATACCAAAACTACTCCATATAAACTTTGGCACAATAAAGGGCCCAATGTTAAATACTTTAGAACCTTTAGGAGTACTTGGTATATATTTCATGATAAAGAAAAGCTTTCAAATTTTGAATCCCAAGGTGATAAAGGCATTTTTTGGCATATTCTCAAAATATTTATGCCTATAGGTTTACAATTTAAAAACCAAGTCCATTATGGAGTCAATATGTGTAATTGTAAACGACACTTCAACCACTTATGTCAGTAAAATACCAGTTTTTGAGGATGAGTCTGAAACTTTTAAGAACATTGACTCTATTATAGAGACTGATAATTTACTAATTGAAACCCCTATAATTCTCAACTGGGTTCTAAAGGTCATCCTCCCACTAACATAGTTGGTGAAGTATTAGAGCTAGTTAAAGTGAGATTACAATTTCGCTTGCAAACTTTTCATATTTTAATTCCCTTGTGGAACCTAAAATTTTTAATGAAGTCGTACAATATTCTTTTTGGATAGATGTTATGCAAGAAGAGCTGGCACATTTTAAAATTCACTATGTTTAGTAACTCGTTCCTGGGCCTACTAATACTAAAGTAATCGGTACCAAATGTATTTTTAAAAACAAAACCCATAAAAAATTGATGATAATTAGAAATAAAGATTGGCAACTATTCCAGGGTTATAATCAGACATTTGCATGGATGAGATATTTGCGTTAGTTACACAAATAGAATTTGTTCATCTTTTGTTGTCTATTGCTTGTCATTTAAAATTTATTTATTTTTAAACGGATATTAAATCTGCCTTTTTAATTGGTATTTTAAGAGAGGAAGTTTATGTAGAGAAGCCAAAAGGTTTTATTGACCCTAAATACCCTAATCATATCTTTAGACTAAAAAAGGCAGTGTATGGCTTAAAATAGGCCCCTCGGGATTAGTATGACCGCCTTTTAACCTCTTTACTCAATAAACGGTTTGAACATGGTGGCAGTGACCAGGCATTATTTGTGAAAAAATGAAAAATGAAGTGTTAATAGCGCATATTTACGTAATGCCATAATATTTTATTCAAATTCTCCTCAAAAAGTTTAAACATCTTCCAATTATATGAGAGGAGAGTTCCAAATGTCACTTATGGGGGAGTTACAATATTTTCTTCGACTTCAAGTGAAAAAATTTGATAACGGCTTATTTATCTGTCAGTGTAAATATGCCAAGGATCTAATAAATAAGTTTGAGTTGAATGATGCCAAAATAGCACGTACTCCCATGAGCACTGTAATACCCCGTATTTTTGGCAATATTTATTTTTGGGATTAATTAATTAAATGAGAATTAATTGGGAATTAATCCGGATAAAATACTAGCGAGATGTGAGTTGGTATTTGACTATATTGAGTATATATGATGATTTATGAATTTTGAATTATGAAATTTGTCGTGAGATTGATATACGGCAATTTGGACATTTTATTGGGACGCGGGTGACAGTCGCGTCAGGTTATAATTATTTTATTTATAATAGTGAATTTAAATTCTATTAACCGTATGGTCGTTTTGAGTGCGCCAACGCGTCCGGAAGGGTCGAGATAGTCAGAAAACACTAGCCGGGGGTTTAGTTTGGGTCCCGGGGTATTTTTAGGCCATACCGACATCTTATAAGGGTAGTTTGGTAATATTGTATTTTTAGGATTTAATAATGACGAAAATTAGGATTTATAATCTGATTTGGGTAACTAACCACTAAACCCACTACCAACCATATTGACCCATAAGACTACGGGGAGTTTTAGAATTTGGTTTTCTAAGTCTCCTAAACAAACCCTAGCCACCTTAGCCACCTTTGGAGAAGAAGGCTTGTGGAGAGAGAGAGAGAAGGAATCCTGCAGAAAAAGCTTCATCAAATCAACACCAAATTTAGAGACACTCGAGGAAAGTGATTTAATTCTATTTAATTCAGAGAATGTTTCTTCCATGTTAGATAAATTGAAAGATTTACATTTGTTCTTGGAAGTTAAATAAAAACCCCTTTTCATTGGACTTAGGACTTGAATTTTGAGGACAAATTGCATGTAGAATAGTATGGAGATGATTATTCTGATGTTAATATATGTTGGATGTAATAAAAACGGATCTAGAATGGACTTATGGAGGATTTAAAATTCTAGGGTTTATGTTCTTGAATATTTGGGGGAAAGGGTAGAAATTTGATGAATTAATGATGTTTAGGATGTGTTAATTCCTTAAAAGATGTTAGTATATGACCTTAGTATGTTTTAGGATGATTGGAGACCTTAAATCATTGATTGGACGAATTTTGGTTAAGATTTGAGGTGTAGAAATTGGTGAAAAACGAGATAGGATTTCTGGGCTTGAATCTGGTCACTCGTTAGAAGACCTACCCAGGTCGTTCGAACGAGCTCGTTCGAATGAGCTTCTAACGAGTTAACAGTTTGGGGTTCTAACGAGAGGGATGTTCATTCGATAATCTCGTTCGAACGAGATCTCGTTAGATAGCCCAGTTCGTTCGAACGAACTCTCGTTCGAACAGCCTCGTTCGAACGAGACTTCTAACGAGCTGGCAGTTTAGGCCTTTTTGGCCTGTTTTGATTTTGGGAGTCCCGTAAACTTGTTCGAGGATAGAGATAACATTCCTTTGATGGTGTATTAGTATACTTGGGATATTTGGGTTATAATGAGGAGTAAATTATACAAGTGTGGATCAAATAGACATTTGAGTCGAGACGTGAGTGCCTACTACGACGTGAGAATGAATTATGGCGCGTATAAATATGGACCGGGATTATATAAGTTGTATATATATTAAGTTGGTACGAGAATGCGATAAGTACTACAATTAAACTACGGTGATTACTAAGATGTGTGCTTACTTAGTATTGGTATATGATTTGTGTGTATGACATACCTACCATACTTGCTATCACGGGAGGTTTGCGTTCGCTTAGGGCCCTCTAATCCTTGTGTTGCCCGGATTTAGACTGGTTACCTCGATGAACATAGGTCAGAGAAAGACTTATTGGGATGTTAATAAGTCCGCTGATCGTGGGAGCGTAGGTATGTGCGTGACCCATGTGATGTGACTGTGTTCGCCTCCATTATTTGTGATGTTGTTATCTGAGAACGATTCCTGAGAGATTCGGAATGCGTGATCCTTATGTACGTGATGTACCGGGATGGATAGAAGAGTATGTGTGCACTACAGCTTAGGCTCGGGGTGCTTGTATTGTATATTTATTGACGTGATAATATACACTTAGTAAAATGAGAACTTTCATATGGTATTGTGTGTATAACTATGGAATAATATAAAAGGGATGATCTATAACGAGTTGCACTACTTTTATATGAGAACCTGAATTTACGTTAAGCGCCTATTTAATTGAGTTCGTTATAATGTTAATGGGAACCGAGTAATAAGGGTAGAACCTATGACAGTCTAGCTAGATATGATGTCACTTAGCTAGTGGTTTGCGTCATTTTAGATGGGTACTTACGTTAGGAGTGCACAGTTAGTCGAGAGGTGAGAATTTCATGTGAGTGCACGTCCTAACATGTACTTTTCATTTAATGTTTTGAATGTTTTTAAAGCACTTGCAGGTTTTTAAAATATCTCCACATTCGGGCTCTGACCCGTTTGCTTTCAAATCTATTTTTCTTGTAAAACCATTTTAGGTGCCCAGCCACAAGGACACCATGCATAGGATACTCATTCAGGTGACGAGCTGTAGCTGCTTGTGGAAGCTACAGGGATTTGCTTTTAGACGCTTCTACCATTTGGATTCCATATTCAGTATTCTTCAGTTGTAGGGCATGTTGCCCAAATTCTATTAGAGACTTTTCCATTTCATTTTTTCAGACTTTGGCATGTATTGATTCAGTATTCAGTATTTAGTTATTCATTTCAGTTGTGGAGTTTGTTGTGAGGAGTTTTTCCTCCGGATTTATTTATATCGTGTGATGGTTATTCTATTACTTCGTTATGGTGAATGGTGATATTATTCTTGCATTAAATCTTTTACTTCATGTTAATCAGACTTTAATTAAATTTGGCAACTTACTTTTTAAATACTAGGTGGTTAATAATAATAAAATGTTTTCGACAGTGATGCTATTAACTGAGCCAACTTGGCATTTTGGTTTAATTTAATAAAGGAGTAGCTACCCGGTATTTAATTAGTCGGGGTGTCACAAGCACAACCACGAGACTAACTAAAGATGAAAATGGAAAAAAGTATTGATCCTACTTTATATAGAAACATGATAAGTAATTTACTGTATTTAACTTCTTCTCAACCTGCTATAATGTTTTCAGTTTTTATGTCCACCTGTTATCAATTTGCTCCAAAAGAAAGCCACCTTAAAGGCGTTAAGCTTATTATTAAAAATGTAAATCAGACTTTCGACTTGGGCTTATGGTACATGAAAGACCCAACTAGTACTATAATTTTTTATAGTGATGTCGATTGAGCTGGTTGCTTTGACAATCGTAAAAGTACCTCAAGTGCATGTTATTATGTTGGAAAAACTTGGTCGGTTAGGGCTGCGAGAAACAAAATTGTATTTCTTTATCAGAGGCTAAGGCAAAATATATCGCAACTGGCAGTTGTTGTGTCCAATTAATGTGGATCAAACAAATTCTAAGTAACTACGGTATTATAAAATCTCAAGCGAATATATTGCGTGATAATTAGAACACCATAAATATAGTTAAAAATCAGCACTATCAAACCAAACGCGTAAAAATATGTCATCATTTTATCAGAGATTTAATGGATTCTAAATAACTCCTAATTGAATATGTTAACACTGAAAACTACTTTCTAATTTCGTAACCAAACCTATTGATAATACTCATTTTAAAAATTTAAGAAGAGTAATACGGATGGTTATGCTTGATTGATATTATACATGAACCTACATTTCTGTCTTTGTAATTGGTATGATATTCTATCCATGGTAATGGGGAATGGATGTTTGATAATAATAAAAGAAGCCTCCCATATCTAGTCAGTGTAGGATTAACACTTAACAACATTTTTTTATCAGTTCCTTACTTTTCACCTTTGTATATTTAAGCCAAAATGGGGGATAAGAGTACATCCATAAATTTCATAGTATCTTCTATACGTGTTATTACTCACTTGATCTTACTCACTTGATCTGAAGCTATATTTTTCAAATTCTGTCAAAGATTTTTTATTCTTTGAGCCTATGATAAAATGTTATTAGTTGAGTTGTATTTTACACTCTTCTTCTTATCTTCGATTCTAGGTGATGTAGTTAGCTCTTTTATAGGGTTAGGATTTTTATCCCGAGATTTCAAAAAGTATCCCATGAGATATGTATGTACTCGATGTAGTTTTGCCATAAATATCCAAATGGGGAGATTGAAGCATCCTTTGATAGAGACTCTTCGAAGTTTGCTTGAGTCTAGACTATCACGGTGTTCAACTAATTTTGATACTTTGTGCAAAAAATTCTAATTTTAGTAGAGATCCCTTCTCAAATTACATTCAAGATTGAAGACTCAAGGGAACACTATCTGTACATTATGATTCTAGTTGGTAAGATGAAGACATATCAATTAAGTATAGTGGAACACACACTACTTCACTCACATTTCACACACATCCATTCATATAATTTATGTAGTATCATTTAACACTTTTTAGGCATTAATTAATTTTAAATTCGATGTATTTAGGAATTAATCAAATAAATTAACCTTATTCTTAATAATGCTAAAAATGTGGGAAAATATTATTTTGATATTATAACGTGTGAAAATAATTTTCATGATTTTTTAATAAAAAAATATTTTTTTAGTTTTTAATTGATTAAATACATATTTTGTGTTTTAATAAATCATTTTATTATTTTTAAAAATAAATTTAATTGATTTAAGTGTGTTTATTATGTGTTTTCTTCGTGTCTGTGTTGAGAGATGTTTTTATTGTCGTTGGATCAATCTTATCAGTGGTTGAGATTAGATGTTGGAATATTACTCGGATCACTGACTTTCATTTTAACTTCTTACCTATTAGACCGCATAAGCTTACCTTATATGATTCTTTTGTGACCCTTGGATTTACACTCGATGGTAAGAATCCATCTTAGCCAGTCTAAAGCGGTTATAACCTATTTCAAGATCCTTCTCTTCTCTAGTTTATAAGCCCTTAAGTTGTTAATTGTCAAAGATTTTGGTCATTTTTTAAGTTTTTATTTTTAAAGAGAGAGAGAGGAGAAAAAGAAGAGAGATGAGATAAATCAATACCAGTTTTCGACTCAATTCAATCTCTATGAACAAGAGTCTTAAACCTTAAAATATATTTCACGTTTGCACATAATTTTGCTAGGTTGAGTTTTGAATCATTTGGAATTTAAACCAAATTTTGAAATCAAAATAACTTTTTGTTTAAACCTCTTAAAAAATATTTTACAAATCTGTCGAAACTTTTATATGTTTCCTTTTAAATCAGATTATTGATTTTTATTAAAAATTTGAGATGTTCGTCTATTGTATTCTTTTATATGTGGAAAACATTTTGTTCTTCAAAGTTTTGAAACTGTGATTCTTTTTTAGTTTTGAATAGATGTAAAACCTTTGAATATAATCCTTAAATTTGATTTAAACCACTGAAGTCTCAATTTACATGTAGAGAATTCTTGTAATTTATTTAGGACGAATTTGTACATGCTAAGTGTGTAAGAGTTTCATCTTGCATGAAGGAAAAACACTTCACTACACAAATTCCACTATATTTTTGCATCAACATTCAGAGGTTTTGTACCTGCATTTGAGAGGGGAGTTTTAGTTACTTAATCTTTTTTACCATTTATGATATTAGTTATATTTGTAAACATATTCCTTTGATTATAGTGAAATTATTTTTCTTTTGAGGCGTAGAGGCCCTCGTGGATGTTTCCTCTGGGGAGGTTTACAACGTTACATTTGTTGTTGTGGATGCTTGTTGTTTTGCTTACCTGTCTTAGTTCCTACATGTGCTGGTTCAATTCAAAAGTATTATTTAAAACTTGACTAAATATTTTACAAATAAAATCTGCTAGACTTTAGGATACACATATCTTGTGTTATCCTTGATATTTTTTTTATGAACAAGGTTTCCTCAATAAACTTGGGATTTATAAAAACATGTTTAGTTAACTTTATTAATCATATTTTTGCATAAGTGTTTTTTTCATAAATTTGTTCGAGAACTACCATATGTACATGTTACTATTGCACAATTGAATTTAGTCTAGAATTGCCATACATGTATCTTATTAATATATTGTTATATATAATCCAATAACGGACATAATAATTACAGTCAATCTCTTTGTAAGAAAAAATTACCATTGACTTGCAAGGCATGGAACCAATATTAATCATATTATGTGATCTTTTTATATCTATCCACATGTCTCTAGTTAGGTTTATATATGCAATTTATCTCTGGGCTACTCATAAGGAACAATCAAATCTCTTATGACTTTTCTTAAACAACATGTGCTCATACTACTACTTATAAAGGCAATGGTACTTATATAGCTCAAACTCAAACAGGCTACATCAAGGGAGATATGAATAACACATTTAAGTTCATCTAGGGAGATATGACCAAAACATTTAAGTTCTACATCAACTCAAGAAGCGTAATGCAACACACAAATTCCATAAGACTTATGATAATGAAGTAAAATAGATATCATAAAGTGACATGTTCATCTCTCTTCACCCAAGTCTTATGGAAGTGGATCATAAAAATAAAAATAAAATTGAAGTAACAGTCTATCAAATATATTCATCAAGTCTAAGTAACATTTTAGAAGGTTGTGTAAGATATTGAAATGCATCGACTCAATTATGAAAGAAATGACAAAGTCAGGGGAAGTATCCAATCCTGGGGTGCATTTTATAAGGGGGAGAATTAAAAAAAGATATATTGGATATATGTGCACTCTACTCTTGTTCTTTTAACAAGGTTTTTTTTCCATTGGGCTTTCCTGTTAAAGATTTTAATGACGCAACACTAAGTGCACGCAATACTGATTCAATGATCACAAAAGTTGTACATTTTTTCCCTTTACTTTTTTTTTACCCACTGAATTTTTTCTTTGTAAGGTTATAATGAGGAAATAATCATTGAATGGTGGATATATTGTAAATCCAAGGGGGAGTGTTATAAATATGTATTTAATGGATATCCATTGATATTCCACAACTATTAAAGGGTATATTAGAATACCTTATTTTGTACTGTAAATAGGGGTCATACCATTTGAGTATTCACATACAAATGAATTGAAAATTTCTCTCCTTTTAAATTTTCTATATGTCCTTTCTAATTTACAATATATATATATATATATATGTGTGTGTGTGTGTGTGTGTGTGTGTGTGTGTGTTATAAATATAGAAAATAGTGAATGTCCACTTGTATTTCATATTTAATAGGGGTCTCTTGAGATACAAGACTTTGTACTATAAATAGGTGTGATGCCCTTTGAGTATTGATGAACTAATGAAATGAAAATCTCTCTCTCTTTCTCTCTCTCTCTCTCTCTCTAAATTATCATTATATCCTTTTTTTTAGTTTGCAACACATTATCAGCACAAATTGCTACCACACTCGATCTTAAGGAAAGTATCCATGATGTAGTAATCTTACAAATTGTTTGTTTACAATTCATATAAAGAAAAAGGTTGGTTTATAGGGTGTTGTTATTACCACCCAAAAAAATTATCCCATACACACAAAAAGTAACATAATTTTTTACTTCAAGATAATAAAAGTAATCGTAATTTTTATTGTTGAACTTACCAAAATACCCCTAATCAAAATAATAAATGACACCCCGAAACAATTTCCCTCTTAAACCAGAAACAAACTTTTGATATTATCACTTTAACTAAAACCACCACCGTGCCATTGAACAACATACAACCACCACCACCACTCTCTAGTTTAGCCACCAACAACCACTTCCATTGTTATATGTTGTATTTTCCTTGGTTTCTTAGTTATTTTGGCCTTTTTTTTCCAGACAAAACCCTAGTTATCATCAATGGGACCTCAAAATCCCACAAATGAAGAAGAACATCAAAAAAACCAACATGCAATGCTCACTCGATTCTTTTGAGGAATTTTTTCAACCTTCTCATCATTATATTAATCATTTTAGCTAAAAAAAATGAAAAAATGCATACTTGACAAATAAGGTTTCTAAAACCTGCAATCACGGTGATGAGAAACTATAGTTGATGAGTTCACACGGTGTCCTGTCGTCATGAGATGGGGGAAGGGCTAATATAAATATAAGACATGTTGACACAGTGATTTCTCTTTATAAACGACCTGAAGTTGTCGTGTTTCCAACACGGTGAATTAATATTGTGGTTAGTGAGAATACACGGTGACAAGTGGTTGTGGTATCCTTATGGTGATAATGTGCATTACAACGGTGTCTTGTTACCGTGGGTGGTTAATAATTACGGATTCTTATGGTCATATATTATAAATTTACACACACTGATGGAAGTGGTTGACCAAAACTCACGACACCAAGTCACCGTTATTTTAGTAGTATACATAATTTCTATCATGTGTTGTATAACTTATTAAATTAATTTATTAATACAACTTATGTCCAATTGTAAGAGGCACTTCTCAACGAAACATTTTAGAGGGACATTGATAATATGTGCATCATTAGTGCTCGTACTAATGGTGGGGACTTCGATAGTCAGAAAGATACTAATGATTGCACGGGCACGTACCCTACTTACCCTTCTTCACTGAAAGAGGGTAATTGTAAGAACCATAATCATTTCATTAGTGTACATAAAAATGGGAGTGTTATTAAATATACAAAATAGCGGATGTCCATTTGTATTCCATATTGAATAAAGGTCTCCTAGGATACCATACTTTGTACTATAAATAGGGGTGGTACCTCTTGAGTATTGACACACTAATGAAATAAATTGTTTTCTCTTTCTCTCTTTATATTTTATATATATATAATATGTTATTCTAGGTGATAAAATCCTACTATTATTTAATCAACACAACTAAAGCCAAGTAGAATATAAGACCTACACAATCACATAAGAACAATAAGTACATGGTTCAGCCATGTGCCTACATTCACAAGATGTCCATACCTCTTTATTGATCTAGTTCTGATAAAAATGGTGACATGAAATTTTTTTCCAGAGAAAACGTTACATTTATAGAGAAAAAAAGAGATTGAGCCATGTAGGACTCTTTGACCTCAGATAGCCATCCGAGATTATCAATCGTATCCAATTTTGAGATTTTCGCTAGTTAATGTTACCAATATTTATCTTTTTGTTTGAGATATTTGATAGGATTATTGGACACGTGTCCTCTACCCATGACATGTCAAATTATCCCTCACAAATTTCCCTAAAGATTTGCAGCTGCTTGAGGGTGTGGAGGTTTGCTCACTCCTTTAAATGGATTCAGGTCGGGATTGTTGATAACACTTGGTCGTCCGTGGATGACATGGTCAGAAGATACGATTAGTACTTATATTTGAATTTAATGTCATAATTTTTGTAGTTGATTATGGAGGTAACACTAGTAATATTCCCTAGAATTTTTAAGGGTACGATGCTAAAAATGTAGTCACTAACACAAAGAGCGACTATATGTCAAAGTCGTCATTTGAGAGCATGCTAGTTAATGATGAGTTTTATCTTGGAAAATTTTCCATCCCCCTAACGCCCTTACTACCATTAGTTTGGTTCATTTTCCATCATTTTCATTTGCCTTCAAGTGTAGCAGAGTTCATTTGTGCCTCCATAATCTGTAAGTTTGCTCTTTCCCTTTACACTATATGTTTGTTATAATTTTTTTAAAATCTTATTTTTCTTCCAATCTTCTACCGTTTGATTACAAAAATGGTTTATATCATCAATGACTATTACGCCTTTTAGAAGTCATTACATCCTTGACTGGGTAACGATTGAGTTGTGAGAATTCCCCTTGAATTATTATAATATTGAGGGAGGATAATAAAGTTTCTCCCAATTGAGGGTTGAAGTTGGGATTACCTTCCCTCCAATTGATTATTTCTTGAGTTATGCCTATATTTTGATGTTGTGCATGTTCAATTTTCTCCTAATACTTGGAAAATAATCAATGAGTTATATGGGACTTAACTCGGGGTCCCTAAAATATACTACTGTTGTATGTGGTGAAGTCCAATAAGGGTATCTATTACTTGAAGTTATGAAAAGGTGAAAGATTTATTATGAAGGAGTGGGAACACTTGTTCATACCAGAGGGGGTGAGCCCTATAAGGTACCTAGGTGCCTTAAGTATGGTTGTGAAATAGGTCTGTCTGCTTGAAATGTCTTTCCTCGATTGAGTCTTTTTTATTTTTATGCTTTGAACTTGTTTTTATTTTTTGACATTTTACTGTGCATGTTGTCGCTAGAAGAAAGAACCTAAATATAATGATGCCAACTTCTTTGATCTAAAAAAGGTTTGGTTACTTAGGAAACCTTTGACTTCTATCGATCATCCCTGGTCGGCTTCACTCTTATTGTCCAATACCTCTATTACCATGGTATTTGTTGATCGCATTTGACAAGCACAATCCTTCGACAAATGGCGCATTGGGATTTTTTAAGATTATTAGTATCATCATTATCCCAACAGTTATCCCTACATCTTCTAAAGAAGGTATGGAGATTAAGAGGAACATTCCCAACCTGATGGGGTATGCATTTGCTCCCACTTTATTAGTTGCTCAACCCTAAAAAAGAAATGAGTTTGGGGGTTTTCTGATCCCATGACTCTGGGGGATTCCCTCGAGATGATGCATGTCCCTCCTTTTAAGAAAAAACATCATATACGTACCTTGTTGTTTAATTACCAGCCCAAAATTTGGTCGATGCCCTCAATTACAAGGGGAAGGGCCCAACTGATATGTCTGTCAAGTAACTAGAATTGTCTTTTGGTCTCCTGAGGGGATCTTGTCTCCCTACCTATCAATCTTAAATTGCTATTAATCCTTCAGATAGGCTGGTCATACATGTCGCATTTGCACTCTCTTTATTAATATTCAAACTTCTTCAGTTTAATTTCTATTGCTTTGAATGTCCTTGTCCTAATTGTCATTCTTCTCTTTTTTTCTCTTGACATAAGGTCTGACAAGAAAAATAGAGATGTTTGACCTAAGGAAGGACTTAGATGGGGATGATGCCCAAGTGAAGGCCAAGGAATATGATGTTTCCATGAAGGCCAAGTACATTGAAGTTGCCTTTGCCCAATCCTGGGTCAAATATTTGGGAAAACCCAATGAGTAGTCAAACTAGAGGTAATTGGGCTTCGCCTATAAGTCCTTCTTCAAAAAGGTCCAATATGGTGGATTAACAAAATCTAAGGTCCTTGCTGAGTCTGAGTTGTTCGCCCAACACTCTCATGAATCCCCTACTAACCTAGAGGAAGAAGAAGGAGAAAAGGAGGTCGCCGACCAACCTAAATAGGCCACTGACAAGAGAAAGGTTTTTTAGAGAATGAGACTCCTATTAATTATATTATCCCAAGATCTTTTTTGTATTTTCAAGAATATCTTGTATCTTGACCTGTTTTGTACCCTTTTATAAGGGCTTTCCCACTCTTTTGACTGTAATGATAATTAATTTTGACTCCATGAAATTATGTTTGGCTTATATTTTATACTTTCTTGTTTATGCCTTGTTTTGTTGCCTATTTTAGATTTCTTAATGCACTTCTTTCATTCTTGTAGTTTCATAACAACACGGACTTAGTGTTACTTGCCTAAGAGAATGAAGATTTAGTCTTTATTCTTGGAAGTAATGTTTCTGAGTGAGTCGAGGAAGACTTTGTTGTTTTTCACCAATAATTACAAAAAATGACAAGTGCTTTTGGTGATCAGAAGAAAATCGTCTTAAATCTTTCGACCGAGCTCGAGAGATCAGAAAAATAGGTAGTCTTTTGCAAACTGAGAACGTCTCTCTAAGAGAGGATTTTAGAAAGGCTAAGCATGCCTTTAAATGAAACAAGACAATCAAACATGTTATGTACTAAATGATCATGAGACTAAGGTATCTCTTTAGAAAGGGGCTTCGTCTCATTTAGGAATATGGTTATTGTTGATGTCTAAAAATGGTATTAATCCAGATTTGTAATCACAGATAACACTATAGTAAGTTAATCAAATCACACACACAAGGGAAGAGATTTTTAGAGTGGTTCAGATATAAAATAGCCTACGTCCACTATTGGTATTATTTAATAGGGTTTATAATAACTCGGTATGGTGTGCATTTGAGTATTTTAGTTATCCCTCCAGCTTAGGGAGTATTTTGTATTTATATTGGTATAAAATCCTAGAGATGGAATGCCTTTATATTGCCACGCATTTACATCTGTGTATAATAAATGAAGCTCTTAGAATTCAGTGTTGGTTGGCATCCCATCCGAGTAACTTTTGGTATTCCTGACGGTTGTCATTCCTGGAGTTGGTCAACCGTCGAGCCGACTAAGTATCCCTAACGCCGATCAAGGTGTCTAGTCAGCCCTGTAAGAAGACAGGTGTATATTTATCTTCAGTCCACTTAGGAAAGAAATGTTTACACACAATAAAATCCCTCAGTGATCCATGCTTGATTTTTTATCAAAAGTATGGAGTAGTTGGTCCAGGAAATTTCTCGGTGTACTACTTTGAGTCTTTGGTCAGCAGCCGACTTCCCATACTTGTAAAGATTTTCATAGGTACTATATAATAATAGCATTTTTGTAAATAATTCAAACTTTCTTTAACCGCTAAAGGATACAATAGTCATTTGAAGCTTTGGGAGGCGTGTAGCCGGTGGTAGTTCAACAGTTCGTTCAATTAATCATTCCATTCCCTTTTATCGAGGCAACCTATAAATAGGGACAGCTTTTCCCTCTTTTCTTTTCACCTCAAACCTTTGGCACTTAAGATTTTTCCTTCGTCTTCAAGCTTTCTTTGTACGATCTTTTGCTGCCATTATTTTTCTTCAATTCTTGTTGTCACCTTAGATTCCATGTAAGCCTTCGTTCCCTCTTTTTTATTTTTATCATTTTTTTGACAAGAGTTCACTAGATGAGTTTAGAGAAAAAAGAAAAATTACTTGTTGGGATAGATTTAGAGATATCCTAGGGTCCCATAGATGTGTAATCTCTTCCTGAGGTCCAGTTCATTCATAGCTGAGTGTGGCATCACCTTTCCACCAAACCCTACTTTCCTTTAATTTTGTTAATTCTTTGATGTGGTTCCTTCTAGGGTGGCACCCAACCCTTAGAGGGTTATAGATTGTATCCATAGGTTAAATAAGAATTACGAGATCCATATTTGGGTGAGTTAATATTTTGCTATAAATGGGGTACGGTTGGAGAAAACACATACTATTTGAAGAATAAGCAAGAAAATAAGGCCTTAGTAGTGAATTTACCAAATTCTAATAATGATTATTAGGATTATGGTGTAATTGTTAAGAACTAACAACATGCCCCTCTTTCATAGGGAGTGACTTATACTGGGCCCACATGTCCTCAAATAGGGTGTGGCATAGGTTGTAATTATGTCCTTTCCTTGTTCTTCTTTGGTTATGTGTCTCTGAGTTCTACCGGCTAACTTTGTTATATCCTTTTGTATGCAGAGGAAAGTAAGAAAAGGTGTACCAAATAAAGTAAAATTAATATGAAAGATCTCAATTTCTTGTGGGGACTTAACCAGAAGGTTGGAGAAGAAAATTCTAGAGCTGCTTCTTTGTTACTGGAATACAAGAGTTCCATTACCTCTTTTATTGCTCAACCAATACTTATGTTGCCCCATGTTTCCATCAACTTATAAGAGGATCATGTCCCTACTGCTTCAACTATAGAATCTACTGGTGACGAGTTCAACCAGGGATAAACTTCTTCCTCATTTTAATCTTTTGAAAATTTTGAGATCCCACTTTCTCCAATAGTCGAATTGATTAAAAGAAAGATGCCCAACTTAATGGGTGGGCCATTGTCTCCTCCCCCCAAGAAGAATGCTGATGATGGTAAGAAGCTAGATGAGAAAAAAATCCAGGCCAGTGATAAGAGGCCTCTTGGTGCTGAAGAGACTTAAAATACTGAGTCTCAACTTAAGAGACTGAGGAAATGTTTGCCTAGCCCTCAGAAATAGGCCCATAAGACTCAAGCCGACCAGCAAGTGTCGGCTGCAAACAAGAATCTAGCCGACCAATAAGAGTTGGTGAGAAAAATTCAAGTTAACCTTGACATGGGGTCAACTTTTGTTGCTATTAGCCTGGGATTGGCCAAATGTTTGATCAAGTCTAGAATCTAATTGGGATGCATAAATCCCCATGTCCAGGTCTAGGCTAACTTATAGGGCTTGCCATAACTTAGCATCAGTAATGAACTTATCTTCTGCTTTTTCCTTAATGTTGTTGAATTTTCTCTAACTTTGGGAGTTTGCACTTTTTTTGAAGTTTTAGGTTAACTTCAACCAAATAATAGAGAAGGACGATCAACTAAGGTCCTCTCTTGGTGAAGTGTAAGAGTCCTTTGAGGGCTTAAGACAATATTTGGAAGCTTCCCGACAAGTTTTGGAAATAAAGCAGAAGTCTTGGGAAGAGGAACTGAAAAAGGCCAATGATAGAGCCACTACAGCTGAAGTCAAAATAAATGATGCTAATGAAAAAGCCAAAGTTGCTGAGAAAAAATTAGGTGATGTTAAAGGTAAAGCCAAAACTGCTGAAGACAAACTTGCAAAAGTCACTACTGGGGCCCAATCTATTGAAGATAAAGTGGCTAATTTGACTTCTGATGTCATTTCCCTTAAGGCTAAGGGCAATGCTGCTTTTGACAAGGGCTGGGAGAAATCCCTCTGTGCTGCCTCCACTCAGATTGAATATGCCAAAAAGTTATCCTTTAAGGAAGGTTAGTCGGAAGCTCCGAAGTTGGTCGATACAAATAAAAACTTAGAGCTTTGCCAAAGGTATGATCCTGGTACTCCTCATAACCTGGATGAGGAGTTTAATGTCGAGGAGGGGTCTGTAGAATCTTCTATGATGCCCATTGAGTCTTTAATGGTGCCAAATTCTAGTGCCTACCAACCTGCTACTGGACAAGACCAGGCCAAGGATAAAGTTTAACTCCTTTTTAGCAAGTTTATTTTTTATCTTTTCTTTCTTGATGATGTATCAGCCATTGTACTTCAACGATTAATCAATGAAAGAATAATTTTTTTCTCAACTCTTTATGTCTTTAAATGATCTTGATTTCTTGTTGGTTTGTTCTTTTTTGTATTGTTTACTTCTCTGGATTTTCTTCGTAAACTCATATATTTGTGACTTTCCAATTTGATGCTAGGAAGAAGGCCATTGCTTCTGCTGAATCCTATTTACTTAGGCTTTGCAAAAATCTCTATGAAGCTGGCCATATTCCTTTGTTCAAAGAAGATTTCTTAGGGATGCTTATCCCTGATGTTACTGATCAAGTGAAAGAAGCTTACATCCATCTTCATTGACTCTTGCACAGAGCTGTAGCGAATAATGCCGATTGTTATGAGATGATTGAGAGGATGCAGGAAGATCAGAAAATTTCCAAAGCATTGCTCCATTATAACTATAAATCCAAATATAAGGCATTAAGTGAAAGTTGTGGATTTGATAAGAAATTGAAAGACATTACTTCTACTTTGCACAAGAAAGAATTGGCCATGAATCGAGAATTAGAAAATACATGATATTGGAGAAATAAAATAATGCCCTAAGGAACGAACTTAACAGTCTAAAGATATCAACCACTACTGGTCCTGATGAGGGTGCTTCATTTTTAGAGGTTGAAAATGCCAGGTTATTGGAGGAGTTAGAAGCTTTGCAGGAAAAGAAAACCAAAAATGCCTCTGGTCAACAATCAAGGAAAAATGTAGTTGCTCGACCCACTATTGATGAGGAAAAGACCAGGAGAACTTTGTCCAAGCAAGTTCCTCAACTTAAAGAGAAGAATAAGGCTTCAAAAATCTTCAAGATAATGTGGGCTGCTTTACTTTCCATTTCCACAAGCAACCCATAGTTGTTTGGATGGATGGATAAGATGAAGCTCTGACTTATCTAGATATGCATATGGAGCAGGCCAGAAATGAAGGTTATAAATGGGGCTGGTTGAACCTGCTCACCTTATTAAAGGTTCCCCAAAATGATGAACTATGGCATTGGCATACTCCAGGAATAATGGACTATCATGTTCTTTCTTTCTCAATTGACTTCAGTTGGATTCCTCAAGATGTTATTCCTCGGAGTTTTATTAGGAAGTATGTTGGAGATTTTGGCCGTGAAGGAGAAGTGGAGTATGTTCTTCCTCAGCATCTTCTTGATTAGCCAAGTGGTAGTAGAAGCTTTCGGAGGAAGCCTTTTGGTTCTAGTAATCATCTGATCACCCTTGATAATCCTCCTCTTGGGATGAGCAAAGTTGATGGAAAGCGTACAATGGAATAGTTATATACTTCTTTTTCTATTGTAATGCATTTTGATCAATGAAATGAAGTTATTTTTTATTGAGTTCCCTTTGTTTAAGCATGTGGATATTATTTATCTTTTTGTCAACTAGGTAACCTATATAATGATTAGTCAATCAGCTTATAGTCTAAGTAACTTGCTCAAATGTTTAATATTTGATTCATGTTTGAGTCGTTTATACGGCCTTCGATTCGACTAATGCACTTAGATAAAACTGTAAATAGCTTTATTGTACAAAGTTGTAGCATTAGTTATCAGTTACGACCAAGTGTATTAGGAATGTATAATTGTTCCAGTATTTTAACCTAGTCGGGTATAATCTCTAGTTAAGAAATTTTACTAACTTCTTGTTAGTGACTTTCCGAGGACAAATCATACATGAAGATTAACTTTTCTGAAGTTGGAAAAGTTTGAACCATGAACTTTTCTGAAGTTGGGAAGTTTGGCGAGGAACTTTTCTGGTGTTGGAAACTTTTCTGAACTTAGAAAAGTTTGGAAAAGTTTAAACCATACACTTTTTTAAAGTTGGAAAAGTTTGAATTTAAATGGCTCATTAATTTAATAATTTAATATATATTGCAGCATACTCCGAAAAACAAAACAAAAAGGAAGTATAATGGAGAAAAACACATAATTTAATTAACTTGAAGGACTAATTATATTAAAAATGAAATTTCTAAAAGCTGAATTACTCATAATACTTGTTCAGATGGTCTACATTCCAAGGATTCTTGAATTCTTTGCCTTTCAGAGTCGTCAATCGATAAGTTCCTAGTCGGATAATCGTAAAGATATGGTATGTACGATGTCAGTTAGGCTCCAGCTTTTTGCTCTTATGAATTTCTTTCTTGAGCACCAGATCTCCTTATTTCAAGTTGGTTGGCTTGACCCTTTGATTATAAAACCTTCCAGTCCTTTGTTGATAAGCAGCCATTAGATTAACAACATCTTTTCTTACTTTTTCTATTATATCCAGGTCTATACGTCTCATAAGATCACTCTTGGGTGGGCCAAAGTTTGACACCCTGTGAGTCGGCAGACCTATTTCCACCGGTACCACTGCCTTAATGCCAAAAGCTAACATGTATGGGGTTTCCCCGGTTGTTGTTATGGGAGTGGTCCTATATGCCCAAAGGACATTGTGGATTTCATTAATTCGGTTGCCTTTAGCATCATTCAGCCTTTTCATCAACCCATATAGAAAGGTTTTATTGGTGATTTTTGTTTGGACATTGCACTATGGGTGACCATGTTGAATGAAGTTTCTGGATGCCAGAACTAACACAGTACTCTTCAAATTCTTTGTGATCAAATTGAGAGCCATGGTAAGTGATGAACGCATAAGGCATGCCATACCTGCGAATGATCTGCTTTCATATAAACTGGAAGACCCTCAGATAAGGCATATCAATCAAAGGCTCAACCTCCACCTATTTGGTAAAGTAATCAACTACTACAACTAGATATTTGAACCTTTCCTTACTGGTCAACAGTATTACAACCAGGTCAATTCCCTAAAGAGCGAAAGCCAATGGAAAAGTGATGGGTGTTATAGTTATTCTTTGTATTATATGGATGATACAAAATTTTTGGCACTTATCACACTTCTTAGTGAAATCAACACAATTTTCTTTCATCATCAGCCAAAAATAACCTTGCATTCCCATCCATTATCTTATAGACCTCCTGGTTGTGTGAGCTCCACATGAGCCCTCATGCAACTCTTTGATCAAATTATTTTTTCATTTAGATGAACACAACGAAGTAAGGAAACAATGTATCCTCGCCTATATAGGACACATTTTCTAACACATAATTGGCTACTTTGTACCTCATCTTCTTGGCTTCTTTTTGGTTAGACGATAGTGTTACTCTTTTGATGTACTCTCTAATTGAGTCCATCTATAAGGGATCTAATTCCATATATATGACGCTGACCTCCATCCCATCAATGCTTCTGTGGGCGAGAATTTTCACTGGGATTGTTCGCCTAAATTATGTTTGAGTTAATGAAGCATGCCGAGAAAGAGCATCTTCTAGGGCATTCTCTATTCTAGGAGTCCTTACCATCCAGACTGAAGTGAACAAAGAAATAACTTCCATATATTTTTTATGATATATCATCGTAGTTTCCCCTTTGACGCTATAAATTTGTTGCATTTGATTGACAATCAGTTGAGAATCACTATACACCAATATCTGGCCAGAACCCAATAACGAAGCCAGTTCTAATCCTGTGATCAATGCTTCATATTTAGCCTTATTGTTAGAAGCCTTGAATTGGAATCTCAATGCATATTCCACATCTAAGTTATTTGGAGTGTTGATGATGAGGCCCACTCCATTTTCATTAGAGCGTGAGGATTTATCTACAAATAATTTCCAGATTGGAGTGTCATCACAGAAATATTTTTCTCCTAGCATTCTATGTTTGAACATATTTATACTCTATTAAATTCTTACTTGAATAGATGATGAGTCTTGTTGATTAGACATAATCTTTTTTCTCTTTTGAGATAACTCTCTTTCGAATAAATCTTCTCGATAGGCAAACTTGGATTATGTTGTACTTCAGCATATGTGAACTCAGCTATGAAGTTTGCCACTACTTGGTATTTTATTGAAACTCTTAGTTCATAAATAATTTCATACTCTCCCAATTCAACGGCCCAAGACATTAAACTTCCAGACTTTTCAAGTTATGCAATGCCTGTCACAGAGGTAAATCTGTGTAGACGACAATGGTGTGAGCTTGAAAATATGGCCTCATTCTCCTAAAAGCTTCAATGAGAGCTAATGCTAACTTTTCCAAACATGGATATATACTTTACGCTCCTCAAAATTCCTTGCTAGAATAATATATTGGCCTTTAAACTCTTCTATCTAATCAGATCAAAGCTGAAATGACAGCTAATCTAGAAACAACCAATTATAGATATAATTTTTCTCCCAAAACTGGTCTGGAAAGGAGTGGGGGAGAGCCCAAGTACTTCTTTAAATCCATGAAGGCTTTCTCATATTCTTAATTCCTCTTAAAAGTTTTTTGAAGTACTTTAAAGAATGGAACACATTTATCAGTTGCTCAGGAGACAAGACGGTTCAATCCAGCTACTCTTCCTTTCAGCTTTTAAACATCTTTCTTGTTGGTTGGGGACTGCATTTCAAGCAAGGATTTAAATTTGGCAGGGTTCGCTTCTATTCCCCATTGATTGATGATGTACCCTATGAACATTCCTTCCTATACCCCGAAGATACATTTGGTTGGGTTAAGCTTCATCTAATGTTTTTTCAGTTGATCAAAGGTTTGAGTTAAGTCTGCAATGTGGTCAGCAGCAAATTTGCTCTTGATGAGCATATCATCTACATACACTTCCATATTTTTATCGCACTACACCAAATCCTGCGAATATTCATGCCCAGTTGGTCACTGCCCAAGTCCCTGACCAGCTGGTGGCGGACTTGGGCCGTGACCATCTCAATTTTTGGCGTGACCATATTCATTACCACACTGAGTCATGGATGCTCTAGAGGTGGTCACAGCCCAAATCCCTGACCACTGTGGGTCACGGACTTGGGCCATGACCAGGTCGTGACCATTTTGGCGCCGAATTCGCGCCAAAATTCCCTCCAAACTTGGTCGCGGATGGGTCACAGACTTGGACCGTGACCATAGGTATGACGAAGCACAACACACATACATATGGGGTCACGGCTGGAGGCCGTGACCATTTCTTGGCATGGGTCACGGCTATGGGCCGTGACCAGTAGGCAGTAGACCACGCATCTTAGCTTCATTAATTGGTCGCGGTTGGTGGGTCACGACTCTAGGCCGTGACCAGGTCATTCTTAAAATAAAAAAAAGGCGCCTCTCATATTTCATTTCCCCGCCCCTTATCATTGATGGCCCGTCTCTCTCGTCAAGGACCATGGTCGCCTCCCATTTTTGTACTACCATGCACAAAAACGTGCAAAGAGTGAGTGATTCCCATTTTTGTGCTGCTCTGTAGAGGTTTCCATCTTCGTTCTCATCTTTCCATTTCCAGGTACGCCCCTTCTTTTATCATGTTTCTAATTTAGGGTTTTATTTTGGGTATTGCTTGGTTGTTGGTTGGTAATTTAACCGGAGTTGGTCAATTGGGCATCATCTTGAGTAGTTTTGGTTAAATGAAAATGGGATATGACTATGAGATGAAATTATATTCGCACAGATTTACATCAGTTGAGAGTTTCGGTTAGTGTAAGTTTTATCGTTAACTTTCTATAATTGATTTAGTTTCATGTGTAACATCCTTAAAAAATTGTCATTTGTGTCTATCTGGTCATGTAATAAATTTTCTTTTTCATTTTTGTTTTGTTTTGCTAATCCAGAGCATGGTTCTTAAAAAATTACTCTATATATTACAGTCACACTTACTGGAATGGTAACTAACGGTATTGTCATGTAACTCCTCATGGGGTCTTAGAATGGACAAATAAAAAATGAGGATAGGTTATGGTGATTAGTTCAATCTATTGGGCTTCAATTTAGGTTAGGTTATGGTTATTAGTCCAATTATAGTTAGGTTATGGTGAATTTTATTATTTCAAAGCTCAGTTTGGATTATGATCTCTCAAGGGTATAGAATGTTCGAATTCTATTATTTCGGAGCTCATTTTTTATTTGTGCATCGTGTATTGTGTTCTAATTTGTTATATTTTTTTTTTCTATTTTGCAAATCTAAGTAATTTTAGGTACCACTATCCATGTATATGATCTTTCTTTATTTCTCTACTAAAGTTTATTTATTTTTTCATTTGATTTTTATGTTAGTTTAGTTTTAAAAAAATGGTCGATGTTGTTTGGGGGTTTCAATTATATGTTCTGTGAGTTGACAGTAGTGTTTTTAAATAAGGTATTTGGAGTTTGAAATTATAGTTTCGGTTCAATTATATGTAATTTGGATAAACGACTTCCACCCAATTTGAATGCAGATTAACAATTAAACATGAAATCACAAAAATTTAGTCGTATGATCCTGAGAGAAATATAAACACTAACTAAGGAGAGACAAAAAAGTTTAAATTTGTTGATCCCTTTTTAAGAGACCTCTCATCTTAGGGTTAACAAATTTAAATTAGAAATAAAATACAACTAGTTCCATTTAGTTATTGTTTGCAGTATCAACTGAAGTAAGCCCCCCCAATCTAAATTAGAAATATAATAATTGATTGAGACATTATTTAGCTGACCATGGGTACCACTTAGGCTATCCACTTGATGTCCAGAGAATGTCATATGCCATTGCAGCCCAAAGACTGTCCACTTGACGTCCAGAGCTGGGCCATTTAGTGGTTCTCAAAGATGAAATGTACTTCAACATCATAGAAATTTTCTTCAACTATGAATTCGCTATGTTTTGGAGAAATGTAGGCTTCTTCAATAATTTGTTTTGTTATAGAGCCTCTTTTAAAGTGTGCAATAATGTTTTTATTGATGCAGGAAGTTCGAGGTTTTTTTTTCCACATTACTCAACCATTATCTCCAATTGCAACGCCACTAGTTGATGGAGCATCAAAGACGAAGCATTTACTTCTTTTAGATATTAAGGTAGTTTTTGGGAAATTCCAATATGGATCATTTTGTCCCTTTTTTCAAACCAAAATTGCTCTATTCTTCTATTGTATTTTTGTTCAGTCATCTCGTCCTGTCTAATATCGATTTCAGTTGGTATGTATTGATTCATTTGGATTTCGTGATTTCTATCTAAAGCCCTAATTTTTGTGTATGTATGTGTAGATTTATGTTTGTATGTGTGTATGTGTGTGTATGTATAGATTGTATGTGTGTGTATGTATAGATTTATGTCAAAAAAAATATTAGGGTTTAGTAAACCCTAAATAGTATGTGTGTGTATGTATAGATTATGTTAATAAACCCTAGATTGTATGTGTATGTATGTATAGATTATGTCAATAAACCCTAGATTGCATATGTGTGTATTTTTTTTGACAAAATATGCTTGTCTTGTTTTTTTTTTGAGAAAATATAATTAAATGATTTTTTTTTACATACGAGTCGCAAACATGTGTGCGCATTATTATAGTGAGATATTGTTGGCTTGGTTGTTGGATACTATGTTGAATTTATTGAATTGATACTAGTGCCGATAAATGTACATGTTATTAAATTTGTTGGGTGTGCTCTTGATTTTCCTATGAAAAAGTATATCACATATCTTGCGATTAATGTGCATTTTTTGACGTTTACGTCAAGATATTAGGAGGCTACAACTTGACATGGAACAAATACAACTTGATTTCGTTCATTCATATTTTAACTTGACATGTATGCCATAATTTTGTTGATTTCATATAGTTCTGTTTTAGTTTGAGATTTGTTGTGATCAACTTGATTGGATATGTATTTTAAAACCTTAAAATGGCAGCGTAATAACCACAACTACATTGACATTATAGGCACCAGGTTGATATTATAGATTTTTGTTCTCCTTTGCCTTTGTGTACTTTTCTTTACATATTATAGGCAGCAGGTTGCTCACGTTTGTTTGAATTACGGTGTTAAAATGGGGGGATAAATCTGCGTCATATGTAAATCTACGACATATTATAGGCAGCAGATCTAATTCTTCAGTGGTTTTGTGAGGTACTTTCTTTAATTTTACATACCCGTTCTTCATAACACATTGTAACTCGTAGGAACTGACCCCGCACGGCCCCGTGGGTGGCGCCAATACCTCCCATGGGACCAATGTAACTCGTAGGAACTGACCCCGCAGCCGCGGGTCTCCTTACCCCACAGCCGCAGGACTCCCGGTTTGAGAATACGACGATAATTTGCATATTTCTTGACTTAGGCTTACAAACATGGCGTTCGAGGGTAAAAACTCGAAACAGCCCCTGAACGGCCCTGTGGGTGGCGCCAACACCTCCCACGGGACCAATGTAACTCGTAAGAACTGATCCCGTAGCCGCGGGTCTCCCGGTTTGAGAGTACGACGGTAATTTGCATATTTCTAGACTTATGCTTAAAAACATGGTGTTAGAGGGTAAAAACTCGAAACAGCCCCCGAACGGCCCCGTGGGTGGCGCCAACACCTCCCACGGGACCAATGTAACTCGTAGGAACTGACCCCGCAGCCGCGGGACTCCCGTTTTGAGAGTACGACGATAATTAGCATATTTCTTGACTTAGGCTTAAAAACATGGCGTTAGAGGGTGAAAACTAGAAACAGCCCCCAAACGGTCCCGTGGGTGGCACCAAAACCTCCCACGGGACCAATGTAACTCGTAGGAACTGACCGCGCAGCCGCGGGTCTCCCTGTTTGAGAATACGACGGTAATTTGCATATTTCTAGACTTAAGCAAAACATGGCGTTGGAGGGTGAAAACTCAAAACAGACCCCGAACGGCCCCGTGGGTGGAACCAACACCTCCCACGGGACCAATGTAATTCGTAGGAACTGACCCCACAGCCGCGGTTCTCCCGGTTTGAGAATACGATGATAATTTGCATATTTCTTGACTTAGGCTTAAAAACATGGTGTTAGAGGGTGAAAACTCGAAACTGCCCCCGAACGTCCCTGTGGGTGGCACCAACACCTCCCACGGGACCAATGTAACTCGTAAGAACTGACCTCACAGCCACGGGTCTCCCGGTTTAAGAGTACGGCAGTAATTTGCATATTTCTAGACTTAGGCTTAAAAACATGACGTTAGAGGGTGAAAACTCGAAATAGCCCTCAAACGGTCCCGTGGGTTGCACCAACACCTCCCACGGGACCAATGTAACTCGTAGGAACTGATCCCGCAGTCGCAGGTCTCCCGGTTTGAGAGTACGACGGTAATTTGCATATTTCTAGACTTAAGCAAAACATAGCGTTAGAGGGTGAAAACTTGAAACAGCCTCCGAACGGCCCCGTGGGTGGCACCAACACCTCCCACGGGACCAATGTAACTCGTAGGAACTGACCCCGCAGTCGCGGGTCTCAAAACGACGGTAATTTGCATATTTCTACTTGGTTACTGATAATTTTAACTCATATATGCAATTTTTCAGCTTGATTAAATTTTTTGTAAAACTATTTGGTTACTAATATTTTGTTTATGTATCCTATCATTTGTAGGATTTTTGCACGCGGAATAAACGAAGGATGCAATGGTCTACAGCATGAAAATTGTTTATATGTTGTGGACATTCAGAATTTTATTTTTTGTGTTACAGCCGTGCGGGCTTTTATTGTTTAGTTTTATGGCCATGCGGACTTTTATAATTTGATTATTGAATTTTATGGCCGTGCGGGCTTTATAATAAGTAGGTTTTACATTCACAGGTTTTGGAATGTCAAGAAAATAGAGAAAATTTTGCCCAATTTTTTTTTTTCTGTGAATTATTAAGACGCTTAATATTTATAAGTTTTTATATATATTTGTTTATTATCAACGTTCTTGATTCGCAGTTTGTGATTGGACCCCCAATTTTAGGTGCACTCACAGGACCCCCAATTTTAGGATTGGACCAAAAAAATACATTTTTTTTAAATTATAGTTAAATATGGTCATGGACTTTGTCCATGACCATTTTTATTTTTTTCGTCACACATAAAAATGGTCGCGGACTTGGGCCGCGATCATTTTTTTTATATTTTTGGTCACAGTTATGGGTCACGGCCAAAGTCCGCGACCATTTTTTTCCTTTTTTTTCGTCACGGTCGTGGATCACGGACTTAGACCGCGACCTTTTATTTTTTATTTTTTTTGTCATGGTTGTGGGTCGTGGACTTTGGCTGCGACCAATTTGTGTCGGTTGTGGGTCACAGATGAAGACCGTGGCCAATTTTTTTTTCTCACGGTCATGGGTCGCGAACTTTGGCCGCGACCAATTTGTCACGGTTGTGGGTCACAGATGAGGACCGTGACCAATTTATTTTTTATTTTTTTGTCACGGTCGTGGGTCGCGGACTTTGGCCGCGACCAATTTGTCACGGTTGTGGGTCACGGATGACTGCCGCGACCCGTCACGGCATGGGTCACGGCCCAAGTCCGCGACCATATGCCTTGACCCCCTCTCGGCCGTGACCATTTTTTGGTCACGAACTTGGCCCGAGACCCAAGCAAATGGTCACGCCCGAAATGGTCACGGCCCAAGTCCGCGACCCACAGTTTTGGTCAGGGATTTTGGCCGTGACCAATCGCCAGTTTTGGTGTAGTGTCGATTTGGTCTTCGAAAACCTTATTCACTAGTCTTTGATAGATAGCTCTAGCATTCTTCAACCGAAATGGCATGACATTATAACTAGAATATGCATCCATAAAATTGAGTAATTCATGATCTGCTGTAGCATTGACCAATTGATTAATCCTTGGTAAAGGAAAGTTATCTTTGGGCATGCCTTATTGAGGTTTGTGAAGTCAATAGGTATATGTTATTTGTCATTTTTTTCTTTACCATTACCATATTAGCCAACTAGCTAGGATACTTAACATCTCAATGAATTGTGCTCGCTACAATTTCTCCACTTCATCCTGGATTGCCATATTTTTTAAGGCTAAAAACTCTTTGATTTTTCTTGATCAGCTTAGAATCTGGATAGATATTAAGCTCATGGGAAATGAAGTTTAGATCAATCCTCGAAATATCTTCGTGGCTCCAAGGGAACACATTTTTCCTTTCTCTAAAGAATGTAATTAATTCATGTTTGAGAAAGGGATACAATCTTGAACTAATTTGGGAAGTTATTTATGGCTTGTCATTGTCCAGTACAATAGTTTATGTTTCTTCCATAACTTTCCCTTTCACCAGCTCCTCCTCTCCTCGAGTATCCACAGTGTCAATGTGGAAAGTGATAGTGCCCTTCATTTGTATTTCCTATTGGTCGGTCGAAGTATAATAGAATTCCTTAGCTTATTTCTGATTGCCATTTATTATGCTGACTCCATAATTTGTTGGAAATTTCATACAATGATGCACTGTTGATGGTACAACCTCTAACTGATTTATTCCCACTTTTTAAGGATGATATTAGAAGCTAATGGGAAATTTATATCTAACACAAAGAAATGAATTATTTCTCTCCTACTCACTGACCAGGTGCCAGCCAAAACTTCCTGTTTGATCGTTCCTAATGGGTATAGTTTCTCTCCTGTAAATCCTATGAGAGGTTTATGGTATGGTTCTAGCTTACTATCTTTTAGCCTTAAGCTTTGGAAACACTTGTAGAACATTACATCAGCTGAACTCCCATTATCAATAAATATCCTTGCAATTTTACCGTAATAAACTCTGTATGTGATAACTAACGGATCGTCGTGAGGATAAAGAACCCTACTTGATATACCAAATTACACCCTCGTCTAGGCCGATGGTATCCTCGTCCATGACAAGGGCCCAAGTATACTACACAGGGTATCACTAAAGAAGGGAGATATACCAAAAACGGCCTCGGTCTGGCCGCGGGTATCCTCGTTCAGGACGAGGGTCCAACTCTGACAACACCGGGGGTCTTATCATAGACCGGACGAGCTTATGACAGGCCGACCCCTCAACATAGACCGGACGACCCTTCGGGCGACTATGCGATCGAATGAGGGTAACTATCAGCGACCGGACGACCCTATGAGGGGACGACAGTACGAGGCCTACATCTAGTAGTGCTAGCACGAATTTTAGCCTTGGCCTGACATCATAAGACAAGGGTGATATCACCATAGTGCGTGATTTGGGAGACGTGCGGGACAGTGCGCGTGGGACTCACATAGCACGTGGACTAGACCATTATAACAACATCATCCCCTCACGTGAGGGAATATTATGTCATCATTAATCACAAGTGGCACAGCCATGTGTCAACAGGGAATTGGTTAGATCATCATTCATATGCTCAATGCATGCTTGGGAGGTACACTACACCACCCAAGACCTATATATATTTGTCATCTTCAACCTTGTAAAGGGATCGATCATATAAACCCTAATGAAAACTCTGCTTGAACACACAGTCAAGAGAGAGTGAGCTTATGAGCATTGTATCCAAGGCCATTAGAGCCCATATTTAGTGGATCATACACTCATAGTGGATGTAGGCCTAATTGGCTGAACCACTATACATCACTATCTTCATTCCTCTTATCCTCATCCCCTTCTACATACTTATACATATACATAACTCTATTATTGCCATTATTATTACTGTTTGAGCTCATCATCTCTTATCTGATGGTGCTGAATCTTAGCATCATCAGTTTGGCGCTGTCTGTGGGAATGAGAAGCTATCTCTTCTTTTTTTATAGCTTGACCTTATCGAAGACGCTGGTGGTGAACCAATTCTCCCCCCTTCGTGTGGAGTTGTTTCACCACTGAAATCTTTTGATCATCACAACTCAGGCATATGGCATCGGAGTTACCACCACCACCTCCTCCACCAGCTAGTAGAGTAGGACCTTCTTTCAGTCAAATACCACCTCAGTCTGAGATGGCAGATGTGGTTGATGCCCTGAAATCCTTAGCAACAAGTCAATAGATTATGTAGGAGCAATTTGCAGCTCTTAGCCAAAATATACTGAGACCACCTAGAGTCTCACTGAAGATGATTACTCCGACAGCAGCACGGGGTCAGGGGACCACCCCAGGCACCACGTAAAGACTTGCCACCACCACAACGACGGAGGGATGTTGCTGACCCCCGTTATCTACACCTGGGGAGGCAAGGAAACCCTTGCTCGGAGGATAGATATGATGATGTGGAGGTGGAAGAGGCCCCCATAGATTACTAGGAGCTGTATGAGGTCTGTAATAATACTATACGACCTATCCAGGAAAGCAAAGGGAAGTGTGGGAAGCAAAATCTCGACGATTGCCCAAGAGGCTCAGCTTTTGATCGTCGGAGCAGAGGGTCAGCCTTTGAGAGGTTGGGCCCAGTAAATGACCTACGAGAAAAATTGTCCAGATCGAGAAGTCTTGCAAGATCCATAAGAGAGGCAGTAGATGGCCAACACCACGGGGGCCGACCCTATAGATGAGACGACGATCACGGGGAGGTGAACAGTTGACATAGACCTGCCGTAGCAGAAGCCTCAGTTCACCCCCAAGGAGGTGGCAGGGGATAACATCGGCTAAGCCAACCCTACGAGGACCTGGAATGACTCGATCCAAAGGCTGCAGAATAAAATTGGTGATATCCTAAAAAGCAGGGACCCCCTTCAAAGAGGATACTCCATAGGCTCACCCTTTATGGCGAAGATAGTTAACTTCCCAATGTTATCCAAGTTTAAGCCACTTGAGGTCACCCTAAGGTATGACGGGAGTACCAACCCTATCCATCATATTGAGATGTACCAATCAGCGGAAGATATATACTCTATCTCAGATGAGATGATGTGTTGTGCCTTTTCCAACACTCAGACTGGGGCCGCATATGTCTAGTATATGTCTCTTCCAAAGAACTCCATTGAAAGCTTTAAGCAGTTAACAGACTGGTTTCTCCATAACTTTTACTTCGAAGTGAGGCCACTGAAGAAGACCACACACTTGCTCTACGTTAAGCAGGGGAAGAACGAAATCTTGAGAGACTACATAGCCAGGTTTAACAAAGAGAAGTTAGAGGTCAAAGACTATGAGGAAAGTATAGCCATGACAGCCCTCATCGGAGGACTCCAAAAGGGAAATCTATTATGGAAGCTTACTGAAGACCCCCGAAGATGATGCCTGAATTGCTGGCAACAGCGAGAAAGGTGATAAACACCGAAGAGGCGATGGCCGCAAAATACAAAAATGAAAAAGAAGGCACTAGTGAGGGTAAGTACCAGAAAAAGAATAAGGAGGGGAAGAAGAGGCTATCAGATGATAAATTCACTGATTACACCCCTCTAACAGTCAGCTGTGAACACATTCTGAATGAGATAAAGAGTGATCGATCCTTGAAATGGCCTGAGAAGTTGAGGTCACTTCCTCACAAGAGGAAAAAAACCATGTGGTGTGAATTTCACCAAGCCTATGGTCATCTGACCAATAAGTGCTTTGCTCTAAAAGATTAAATTAAAAAAATGTTAAAATAATGGAAGTTAAGAAAATGCGTAGACAAGGGTGCCTTCAAGAGGGGCCGAAGGGACGACCCCAGGAAGAAGAGAAGTGATACATGTAGAGAATATCCTCCAAACAGAAGAGATGACCCTTCAGGGGATGAGGACGACCCTGACCTCCCACCGAAAGATGACCACGGCCCTGTGAAAAAACTTAATATAATCTCGTTTGGTGTGGGGGTGATCTCCGGAGGACTAGCAGGAGGAGGACCAGAGATTACCAATAAGAAGGCCATCGTAGCTAAAGCCAAGGCAGTCACAAAAGTTGTACACTCGATCTCTATTGAAGAAAATCCAAAAAAGAGGAAGAGAGTTGATATGGATACTCTGATAGTGGGTTTCTCAAGAATGGACTTCAAGGGACTCTTAGCCCCGCAAGACGACCCTCTTGTCATCACCACCAGGGTGCACGAATCTGAGGTGCCGAGGATATTGGTGGATAGGGGTAGTTATGCAGATGTGATGTTCTAGCCGTGCTTCAAAGCCTTAGGACTTAGTCGTGCTAGGCTCGTCCCATACCATCACCCCTTGATTGGTTTAAGTGGGGAAAAAGTTCATCCCCTAGGAGTGTATGAGGTTGATGTTAGAATGGGGGACGAATGGCCAAGATGGCTTACCAAGAAGGTCAATTTTTTTATGATGGACGAACACGTCTTCTCAGCATATAGCATTATACTGGGGCGAGTGGCCCTCAAATAATTAAAGTTGTACCTTCCACAATTCACCAAATGATAAAATTCTTGACCCCTTACGAGGTAGGGGAAGTCCAGGGAGACCAGATGACGGCACGAGAATGCTACTTCAACTCTGCCAAAGAAAGAGAGTTGCACAGGAAGGCAAAAACTACTTACAATATTGATACCCTCGACCCTAGGGATGAAATAAAGTTGAATAAAGGAGAAGTCGTGGAAGAAGTAGAACCCATCATCCTCAATGAGGATGAGCTAAAAAAAATCATCCAAGTTAGCAAAGCTCTAAATACAGACATAAAAGAAGACCTCGCCAAGCTGCTAAGGAGGATACAGAACATCTTTGCATGGAGTCATGCAGACATGTCGGGGATCAACCCCGAAGTCATGTGTCACAAGCTTAACGTGGTAGTGGACGCAAATCCAGTGAAGCAGAAGACGAGGATTTATTCTCAAAAAAAGTATGAGGCCATAAGGGATGAGGTAAAGAAGCTGGAAGAGGACAAGTTTATCAGGAAGGTCATCTATTACGAATGGCTTTCTAACGCAGTTATAGTCTCCAAAGCCAACGAGAAATGGAGGATGTGTGTAGAGTTCACCGACCTCAATAAACATAGCCCCAAGGACAGTTTCCCTCTTCCCGCATTAATCAGATGGTGGATGCAACCGTGGGCCATGAGCTAATGAGCTTCATGGATGCCTATTTAGGTTACAACTCGATTTTCATGAACCCTGAGGACTCAAAAAAATGGCTTTCATTACCGAAAAAGGGACATACTATTATAGGGTTATGTTCTTTGGCCTAAAGAATGCGGGGGCAAAGTATCAGCACCTTGTGAATAAAATATTCAAAGACCAAATTGGGAAGTCTATGTAGATGACATGTTGACCAAGAGTTTGAAGGTTGAGGATCATGTGGCCAACCTCGAGAGGACCTTTAACACGATGGACAAGTATCGGATGAAACTCAACCCAGCCAAACGTGTCTTTAGGGTTGAAGCAGGGAAGTTCTTGGGGTTCATCATCAACCAAAGAGGAATTGAGGCCAATCCTGAGAAGATAAAGGCCCTTCTAGAAATGAAGACCCCCAGGACCATTAAAGAAGTTCAGAGGCTCACGGGGTGAGTGGCTGCTTTGAATAGGTTTGTATCTAGAGCCACAGACAAGTGTTTACCATTCTTCAAAATTCTCAGAAAGTCCTTTGAATGGAGCGAAGAGTGTGATAAGGATTTTAATGAACTGAAGTCATACCTGGGGTCTCCCTTGATGTTGTCATGTCTGGTGTAGGGCAAAAGATTATACGTGTACCTCGTCATCTCACAGTCAGCCATCAGCACAGCCATTATGAGAGAAAAAGACTGAGTGCAGAAGCCTGTGTATTTCAACAGTAAGGCACTCCAAGGGGAAGAATAAAGATACCCTAGGATGGAGAAGTTAGCCTATGCCCTAATCCATGCATCAAGAAAGATGAAGCCATACTTCCAGTCCCATAAAATAGTCATCCTCACCGACTCTCCTCTTAGGCAGGTTGTACACAAGCCAGAAAAATCGAGGAGGCTAATGGCCTGGGCTATAGAGATGGGAGAGCTCGACATTGTGTATCAACCTAGGGTGGACATTAAGGGGCAAGCATTAACGAATTTCATGGCTGAATTTACTTGGGAATAGGATGAAACTGAAGATGAGAGCGTCGAGAAGACAGATACCCAATAAGGCAGAGTTGCTGACCCATCCACAGATAAGGCTGAGATAACCACCGCTAGAGAAAAAGTTATCAAAAATGAGGAGGGAAGATATCTCTTTAGATAGGGATACCTCACCGAGGGAAATTTCTCAGAAGAATAGGCTGTGTGGAACCTCTTCATTGACGGTCCCTCTTACGAGAGCGGAAGTGGGGCTGGATTAATAGTATCATCACCTAACGGCACAAACATTGAGTACGACCTAAGGTTCAACTTCAAAGCCTCTAACAACAAGTCTGAATATGAAGCCCTGATAGCAGGCCTCTCTTTATCTAGGTCTCTTAGTGTTGATCAGATCTGGTTCCATAGTGATTCAAGACTGGTGGTAAATTAGATACTAGGAGCATACGAGGCGAATGATGAGAGAATGTCCAAATACCTTGAAAGAGTGAGGTCACTATTGAAGAGCTTCAGAGAAGTAAAGTTAAAAAGGATAACTAGGTTGGATAATGGTCGAGCCAATGTGCTTGCTAGGCTAGCCTCAGCAACTAGGACATATATCAAGAGGACAGTCCTAGTGGAAATCTTTCTTCGGCCGACGATTGAAGATATAGATGGAATACTTAGCACTTGCTTAAATATTAGCAGGGAAGCTTCATGGATGGACCCTCTAATCAGCTATATTAAAGAGGGGGAGATTCCAGAATCAAAGCAAGAAAGGAAGAAGTTGAGATACAGAGCAGCAAAGTTCACTGTCATCGGAGACACTTTGTATAAAAAGGGGTTCTCACTCCCTTTGATCAGGTGTGTGCAACCGTATGAAGTTCCGCACATCTTGAAAGATGTGCATGAGGGGTCTTGTTCAATCCATATTAGGGGCAGGTCGTTAGCAAAGAGGATAGTCACCCAGGGATACTAGTGGCTGACCTTGGGGAAGGATACTACGGCGTACGTAAAGAAGTGCGATAAATGCTAGAGGTTCGCCACCATCCCTCATCAGCCCCATCATCCTATTACTCCATCACATCCCCATGGCCATTCGCAGTATGGGGAATCAATTTGGTAGGACCCTTGGCTAGGGTTGTCAATAACTATCGATACTTGATCGTAGCAATTGACTATTTCTAAAAATGGGTGGAAGCGGAGCTGATGGTCACGATCACTGAGCATAAGACCTTCCAGTTCATCTAGAAAAACATTATATGCAGATATGGTCTCCCCAACACCTTCATCTTAGATAACGGGACTCAATTCAAGAATGTATCCCTGGAAAAATACTACAAAAGAGCGGGGATCAAACAGTTCTTCTCTACCCCAGGACGATCTCAGGCTAATGGACATACTGAAGTTACAAATAGAACAATCCTAGACGGGATCAAGAAAAAACTCAAGGAGGCAAAAGGAAGATGGGTTGAGGAGGTATATGCTGTGCTGTGGGCCTACAGGACGATGATAAAAACTCCTACCGGGGAAACCCCTTTCATATTGGCATATGGATCAGAGGCCGTCATCCCAACCAAAATTGGGTTTCCTACTCACAGAGTCTAGATGTATGAGCCCTAGAGAAATATGGAAGAAAATAGACTTGATCTAAACTTGATCGAGGAGATAAGAGAAGACGTCGAGATAAGACAAGCAACCTATCAGTAGAGGACTGCCAGGTTTTATAACCAGAGGGTGAAACAAAGGCAAATCGTTATGGGGGGGCTAGTCCTCAAAAAGACATGGAAGAAACCTAACAAGCTCCACCCAAATTGGCATGGCCCATATAGGGTCATTGATGAAGTTGTCCCTGTAACCTATAGACTAGAGAACCTTGAAGGGGATCCCTTTTCGAACCCTTGGAATGCAGATAATCTAAAGAAATACTATCAATAATGTTGTAGTTAATGTCCTATCGAATCGCAGTTGTAATGAATGTGTTACTTTATAGAACACTTGTTAATGAAAATATTATGTTGGCTCCCCATCTTTTTGGCACATTTCTTTTATCTGCTTGGGTAATTCATATTAAGCCATAAAACCATCTATGGTAGATAAATACCCTAGGCTAGGATGAGGGTGAATGGTAGGGACGACCCTCCATTCACTCTCAAGAAAGACGATGATGGACTTGTATTTAAAAACACCACTATCTTGGTAGAAACTACCCTCAGCTAGGATGAGGGTGAATAGTAGGGACGACCCTCCATTCACTCTCAAGAAATAAGAGGGAGGACTTGTATTTTAAAACATCATTAGCTTGGTGGAAACTACCCTCGGCTAGGATGAGGGTGAATGGTATGGACGACCCTCCATTCACTCTCAAGAAAGGCGAGGGAGGACCTGTATTTTAAAACATCATTAGCTTGGTGGAAACTACCCTCGGTTAGGATGAGGGTGAATGGTAAGGACGACCCTCCATTCACTCTCAAGAAAGACGAAGGTGGACTTGTATTTTAAAACATCATTAGCTTGGTGGAAACTATCCTCGGCTAGGATGAGGGTGAATTGTAGGGACGACCCTCCATTCATTATCAATAAAGACGGGGTGGACTTGTATTTTAAAACATCATTAGCTTGGTGGAAACTACCCTCGGCTAGGATGAGGGTTAATGGTAGGGACGACCCTCCATTCATTCTCAAGAAAGATGGGGGTGGGCCTGTATTTTAAAACACTTAATTTGGTAGATCCCTAGTCTAGGATGAGGGTGAATGGTAGGGACAACCCTCCATTCACTCTCAAGAAAGACGAAGGTGGACTTGTATTTTAAAACATCATTATCTTGGTGGAAACTACCCTGGGCTAGGATGAGGGTGAATGGTAGGGACGACCCTCCATTCATTCTCAATAAAGACGTGGGTGGACTTATGTTTTAAAACACTTAATTTAGGGGAAACTACCCTCGGCTAGGATGAGGGTGAATGGTAGGGATGACCCTCCATTCACTCTCAATAAAGACGAGGGTGGACTTGTGTTTTAAAACACTTAATTTGGTGGAAACTACCCTCGACTAGTATGAGGGTGAATGGTAAGGACGACCCTCCATTCACTCTAAAGAAAGACGAGTGTGGACATATATTTAAAAACATCATTAACTTGGTGGAAATTACCCTCAGATAAGATAAGGGTGAATGGTAGGGACGACCCTCTATTCACTCTCGAGAAAGACGAGGGTGGACTTATATTTTAAAACATCATGTTTGGTGGAAACTACCCTCGTCTAGGATGAGGGTGAATGGTAGGGACGACCCTCCATTCACCCTTAAGAAATACGAGGGTGGACTTAAAATTGAAAAACATCATTAATATCATAGCCAAGGCACAAATCATAAAAGAGGCAAATATAGAAGACAGGAGAAGACAAATTCCACTACAAAATTAAATGTTACAATATTTGTCCAAAAGAAAGTGAAATACAAAAACATTAGAAGCAGAGGGTATAGGCCACAGACGGCCACCCTTCTGAGCAACATCGTAAGGTAGAGCATCAACATCAACAAGAGGAGCCCCTTCGGTGACCATAACAGGAGGTCGGCCCTCAGACGTGCCAGTGCCTTCGACGTGAACTTGAGACTCTACATGGGCCATGTGACACCCCGCCTAATAAAATACCGGGCGATCACTCCTATACCAAATTACAACATGAGTCTCATATGGTTCATTCTCAGCATCACTATCGAAAAACCAACTTAATTACTAATAACCTATTAGGATGGCGTCAAAATTTTACTTAACTAATCTTTTTAACCAAAGCATTCAAATAAATCAATAACAACAGTTTATATACATGAACTGAAAAGAGATAAAAATAACCGAACACTCGGTTAACATAATACAACCAAATCGAATGTCGCACTAAAAGGCCGTAAAAGAATAAATGAATACAATTGGGCTATCATCCCGAATGTTACTACAAATCTTCCTATATAGATCATAAGAATAGAAGCATCTAAAATGAACCTGCATGCATCCACAGCTGCTGCAGCAAACGTCTGACTCGAAAGACTCATCATCCAGGCATCCCTGTGTCTGGACACCTAATATATATACATATATAGCAAAAGAGGTAAAATGGAGAAACGGGTCAGAGCCTAAGTTTGAAAATATTTTGCAAGTGCATAAATGCCATATTTTAAAATATGAAAATTTCTCATATTCAAATTAGTATCGCACTCTCATGAGATACCCCTCACCCCTCTTCTAATATGCACAACTATCGCATACATTATAAACAACTCAGTTAAGCTACCCTGCCTAACTAATTCATTTCACCCATTTTCTAAAGATCCTCATAAATTCGAGTACTAAGGACTAAACTTCTTCCCATTCCCATCATTACAATACGTTCGTGCGTGGGGGTGTCTCGCGAAGCGAAATACAAACAATGAACCGCCCCGATACACTACTACATGGTAATGTTGATCGTCGAAATCCATTAGTCCCTCAGTACATACAACATTTTATAACATCCCGTATATAAATAGTTCTCACTAGAACCTATGATCCATATACATATAAATCCGGATATAAATCTACCGGGAGGAGAATATCTCTTTATTCATTCTTTATAAAATATTCTAAGCTATCGTCTGAGCTTATACATTATAATCTCTCACTTATGATTCATACTTACATCATGAATAACTTCCACTAGTTATTTACACTATGCACGTTTTAGTGATATTAACCTCGTATATAATATTTGTAACAACCCGCGTAATTTTGGGCTATTTTAATTAATTTCCGGAAAATGGAGGAAAATAAAGTTTTTGATAAAATTATTTTTATTGCTCAAATATGTTGGTTATTATTTTTAAAGGCGAGAATTTCAAACGGTTTCGAAAACGTAGTTAAAACAGATTTTAAAATGATTTTTAAATGTTTTTAACTCTTGGAATTCTAAGTCGGCGGACATTAAGTAATTTTCAAGAGTTGTTTTGACTTCCAACCCTTCATTTATTTGCCTTATTTAAAGAAGTCTTTTGGATTCCAACTCTTCATTTCTTTTCATTATAAAAGGAAGTCGTGGGAAACCCTTTTAACATACTTTTAGCACAAATTTTGGCAGCAAATATATTTTATATTCCTCTTCTTTTTATATACACATTGACCCTTGAGATTTGTGAGTTCCAACCTTAGATTAGAGGTGTTCTTGGGGCTATTTTTTCGGAGGTTCTTGGAGAAGCTTTTGTAGATCTTTTGAGTTGATCTTGAGGATGTGATCGTCGGTTTCTCATCATGGTTTGAGGTATGGGGTTTTACACAATATGATCCTTAAACCTCGCGAGTGTCATTCTCTTTGATTTCTTATTAATTGAACTCATATTTGAATTGTTAAATTCATTGAAATCTGAAAAATAATTGTTGAAATTATTTTGATTCATGTGGTATCAATATATTGTTGATGAGCACGTTGTCATGAGATTTTAATATGGCACGGATGTTGGGCACCCGCCAAAATATCTATTCCCTGGCTATGGCTTGATAAAGCATATGCGAATGGGGTGAGGGCTGGTGACCCATTGATGTGTTGTTGAGAAATTATATTGATAAATGCTTTGAGATTTGCATTTTGATTTGAATATTCATACTCGTGTTGTTACGTTTTATTCATCGCTAATATATATTTGTTGATCATCTTTCTTGTCGTATTGTGTACTTCCCCATATTTTCTTTAGTTGGCAGGTTAGCATGGATTTGAGCGCTATGGACCAATTGGGATGATTTTAGCGTGGATTATTTTGAGAAGAATATTTTTGGAAGATTTGTATTATTTTGATGTATAGAGCTTTGGAAATTTGTATTTTATTCGAGTTAGATAGTTGTATTTTATTATTCGAGAGACGTTGTTGTATTTTATTTGAAGAGATTGAGATTTGTAGTTTCTCTTTTGTTGTTATGGGACTTAGATGCTCTATACCTTGTCACTTGTGGATTTGGATTTATTTTATCGCATTAACGCTCCGTTCGCTCTCCCCGGGCGGGCGGGGTGTTATAAATGGTATCAGAGCTTAGGTATACGGCAACCCTCGGGGCTTGGGTTTTGGGTTCATTGCGTGGTTAGCAATTTTTGAAGATAGAAAATTTTAGGTGATATTGGTGATAGGTTTAGAGATTAGAGGTGAGGAATTATCTTTGGAGACGAGATTATTTTTGGAGATTGTTAGCCTGATTTTTTTAGAGTTAGGCATTCGGCGAATTTCGAGGGAGAAATTCCATTGTTAGTGGGGAAGTGTAACAACCCGCGTAATTTTGGGCTATTTTAATTAATTTCCGGAAAATGGAGGAAAATAAAGTTTTTGATAAAATTATTTTTATTGCTCAAATATGTTGGTTATTATTTTTAAAGGCGAGAATTTCAAACGGTTTCGAAAACGTAGTTAAAACAGATTTTTAAATGATTTTTAAATGTTTTTAACTCTTGGAATTCTAAGTCGGCGAACATTAAGTAATTTTCAAGAGTTGTTTTGACTTCCAACCCTTCATTTATTTGCCTTATTTAAAGGAGTCTTTTGGATTCCAACTCTTCATTTCTTTTCATTATAAAAGGAAGTCGTGGGAAACCCTTTTAACATACTTTTAGCACAAATTTTGGCAGCAAATATATTTTATATTCCTCTTCTTTTTATATACACATTGGCCCTTGAGATTTGTGAGTTCCAACCTTAGATTAGAGGTGTTCTTGGGGCTATTTTTTCGGAGGTTCTTGGAGAAGCTTTTGTAGATCTTTTGAGTTGATCTTGAGGATGTGATCGTCGGTTTCTCATCATGGTTTGAGGTATGGGGTTTTACACAATATGCTCCTTAAATCTCGCGAGTGTCATTCTCTTTGATTTCTTATTAATTAAACTCATATTTGAATTGTTAAATTCATTGAAATTTGAAAAATAATTGTTGAAATTATTTTGATTCATGTGGTATCAATATATTGTTGATGAGCACGTTGTCATGAGATTTTAATATGGCACGGATGTTGGGCACCCGCCAAAATATCTATTCTCGGGCTATGGCTTGATAAAGCATATGCGAATGGGGTGAGGCCTAGTGACCCATTGATGTGTTGTTGAGAAATTATATTGATAAATGCTTTGAGATTTGCATTTTGATTTGAATATTCGTACTCGTGTTGTTACGTTTTATTCATCGTTAATATATATTTGTTGAGCATCTTTCTTGTCGTATTGTGTACTTCCCCATATTTTCTTTAGTTGGCAGGTTAGCATTGATTTGAGCGCTATGGACCAATTGGGATGATTTTAGCATGGATTATTTTGAGAATAATATTTTTGGAAGATTTGTATTATTTTGATGTATAGTGCTTTGGAAATTTGTATTTTATTCGAGTTAGATAGTTGAATTTTATTATTCGAGAGACGTTGTATTTTATTTGAAGAGATTGAGATTTGTAGTTTCTCTTTTGTTGTTATGGGACTTAGATGCTCTATACCTTGTCACTTGTGTATTTGGATTTATTTTATCGCATTAGCGCTCCGTTCGCTCTCCCCGGGTGGGTGGGATGTTACAATATTCTCATCTTTATATACGTATATCCCTATTTTATTCAGAATTTTATACTCCCGAAAGATTCAGAATTTATCTCACATTCCATTCTTTATTATGTCCGTATATATATATATATATATATATATATATATATATATATATATATATATATATATATATATATATATATATATATGTGTGTGTGTGTGTGTGTGTGTGTGTGTGTGTGTGTCTTGGGCACTATATCCCTAGTGCCCAAGACACCTCTCAACTTCCGACATTTGCTCGGTTTCATGCGTGGGACATCTCGCAAAGAGAAATCTAAACAAGGAACCATCCCATTATACTACTTCCTCGCATCGTCGGTCATCGAGATATAACGGCCTAAGGCACACCATCGGAACTTTCTAAATCCTTCCTCGTACTCGTACTAACGCGCTTTTACCTATGTGTCCTTCCATTTTAGCGAAATGGAACGTCTAACTAATCGGGGCGTCTACTCTTTGCAAAAGTGATACAACATTATACCCAAAACATATTTCCTCTGAATTTGCCTTCTCTTCAAGGCCTGGCTATAAGCCTCAAATAAATTTCCTTCACCTTGCCTCACCCACATACTTGCGGTGAGAGAAACATTTTCAGTGCTTTTCCACAGCACATCTACTTTTCATTATCCCCTAATCATCAAATGACTCTCGGCTAATTTATTATCAAAACCAACATCTGAGCATACAATAACATCTACTCGATGAAGTTCCATCTAAATATATAATACTTGGCGAGCTCAACCCATATCCAGGTGAGATATCGTAAAAATAACCAATTCCACCCTGGAACCGTGGATACGATAGTCTTGCAATCATTAGCCTGATATCGCTCCGACCATTCAAAAATATATTATGCAATCATTACTCATATAATATATATACTATCGGCACCCCACATAAAATCTATGATGCTAGCATACTCTGCTATTAACTCCCCGTATCTCTCGTACTAAGGGAAATACTAGTCCAGAATCACTCTAGAGTTGTATTAACAAAGTACACACAAAATGGAGGTGAAGCATAGTTCCAAGTCACTAATAGGTAAGCACATACCCCTCACGTCTCTTAGGACCGTCTGACTATCATTCTCAAATAGCCTGTACCAAGAAATTCTATGTTCTAGGGTACAAGTAAATATCCCCCCATAAAGGTCACATCGAGATAAGACTGTCCCGGCGCGGTAACCTATGTGATAGCAAGTAACGTGGGTATGATTATTTATAAATAGAATATTTAGTATAAGCACACAGTCACACAGCCATATATATAAATATTCACATTTTCCAATTAAGTTCTCCCACAACCCATTATAATATTTTAACCGTACTTAATACAATCTCACCCAATTATTACGCATAAAGTAATTATCTCTTTTATCCTCAATTATAATCATTTCATAATTACTTCATATACTCTCTATAATATTACCCATACTGCCACAAAGCTCGAATTACACACACGAATCCAGGGTTAACAAAATACCGTGACTCTATATAGCCACACAAAATATGCCTCCTTCATCCGAGGCAAAACTCATAACAACATTCTTGTCAATTACCCTGGCATCTCCAAATGGTTCCCAGACACAGTACACCTGTCTTAACCGAGCTAAAAACTACTTTGTTCACTGTCGGCCCCTAACCGATCCTCATGTGAATAATTCAGGAATTGCATTCTTTCCAAGTCTGGTAAATTAAAGGAATTCGTGGTTAAAGCCATATGTAAGATCCCTCTATGAGTAAAACATTTTTCTCCCTCAAATATGGTGATCATAATTCCCACCATTTCGACATTGTTCTAACGAGTGAAAAAATTTCCTCAAATTTTCACATCTGTGAATTTTCATAGCCTGCTATGAGCCAAAGCTTCTGAGCATTCTAATTCCACTGATTAAAGCAACACTTCCTTCGCGTAACTTAAACTTCAACGAATGGTCCTTATCAAAGACCCTTTCAAAAAAATTCCAAATTTAACTTCACTGGGTAATTTAAGTTTAGTACCACTCTCTACTATAGAGGTACTTTAATAAATATGACTACTATACTTTAGTAGTCGTTGTAGCAATCCATGAAAATTCCACGAAAGGAGTGACCTCTACTGCTGTCCTCATCCCCAGCTTCAACTTACAGCTCAAACTAAGCCCCGTCTCTTGCTTCCCTCATAACGGCCTTCCCTGGTCGCCCTTCTTCGATCAGCACACGAATCTCAAATGAGCACGTAAAAGATTCACTATAATCTTACATAATAGCAGGAGAACGAAATTTCATAAGAGGAATCAACAATGCTAATCATAAAGCTCTATGTCAAATCAAAAGCAACGCTGAAAGCGTAGTACGTCCGCACAGATTCCTAAGGACACTAGAACCCGATGCTCTGATACCATCTGTGACACCCCGCCTAATAAAATATCGGGCGATCACTCCTATTCCAAATTCAAATAGGAGTCTCATATGTTTCATTCTCAGCATCACTGTCGAAAAACCAACTTAATTACTAATAATCTATTAGGCTGGCGTCAAAATTTTACTTAACTAATATTTTTAACCAAACCATTCAAATAAATAAATAACAACAGTTTATATACATGAACTGAAAAGAGATAAAAATAATAGAACACTCGGTTAACATAATACAACCAAATCGAATGCCGCACTAAAAGGTGGTAAAATAATAAATGAATACAATTGGGCTATCAGCCCGAATGTTACTACAAAGCTTCCTATATAGATCACAAGAATAGAAGCATCTAAAATAAACCAGCATGCATCCACAGCTGCTACAGAGAACGTCTAAGTCGAAAGAATCATCATCCAGGTGTCCCTGTGTCTGGACACCAAATATATATACATATATGGCAAAAGAGGGAAATGGAGAAACGGGTCAGAGCCTGAGTTTGAAAATATTTTTCAAGTGCATAAATGCCTTATTTTAAAATACGAAAAATTCTCATATTTAAATTAGTATCGCACTCTCATGAGATACCCCTCACCCCTCTTCTAATAGCGCACAACTATCGCATACCTTATAAACAAATCAGTTGAGCTACCCTGCGTAACTAATTCATTTCACCCATTTTCTAAAGATCCTCAATCCGAGTACTAAGGACTTAACTTCTCCCCATTCCCAACATTACAATACGTTCGTGCATGGGGTGTCTCGCGAAGTGAAATCCGAAAAAGGAACCTCCTCGATACACTACTACATGGTAATGTTGATCGTCGAAATTCATTAGGCCCTCAGTACATACTCCATTTTATAACATCTCGTATATAAATAGTTCTCACTTGAACCTATGATCCATATACATATAAATTCGAATATAAATCTACCAGGAGGAGAATATCACTTTATTCATTCTTTATACAATATTCTAAGCTATTGCCTGAGCTTATATATTATAATCTCTCACTTATGATTCATCCTTACATCATGAATTACTTTCACTAGTTATTTACACTATTCACGTTTTAGTGTTATCAACCTCGTATATAATATTCTCATCTTTATATACGTATAAGCCTATTTTATTCCGGATTTTATACTCCCGAAAGATTCATAATATATATTTATTATGTTCGTGTATATATATAAATATATATATATATACAATATACTATACACATCAAGTATATCCATGCTTATATATGACACACTATATAAGTATAATAACCATCCCTCAGAGCTATAACTCAATGGTTGCAGTCTCTCAATGCTATCATCTTCCAGAGAATTACTCACACATCATTCAGGGTACTAGCGGTCAGACTCTCACACCGACTTGGTAAAAACCAAATCACAACATATTGGAAGCGGTCATAGTTCCTCCCCGAAAATGAGAATGAAACATACCCACCACGTCGCACCCCTAATGAAAATCACACAATATAAAATGGACGCTGTGACCTGGGGACTATACGCTCCCTGCTCCTCAAGCCATGTGCCTCGCCCACATCGTGCAACTTCCCATGATAGCACTAGAGGGGGTATGCTTCACATAAATATACCATTCACACACAGATATATTCATAATTATATCATATATATACTGTCTCTATACCCGTGTATATATATATATATATATATATCATCAAATCTGGCTATCCACGCCTATCTCTCGTAGCATTAGCCTGTAATCCCGAATAAACATATTCGATTTAGTTCCATAAGTATTCACTTACTTAATCCAATTCCATAAGTATTCACTTCCTTATAATATGAATATAACATTTCTTTTAAATTCAGAATATTAAGCCTATCACCACTAGCCCGTATCCTAATTACATCTGAAATTCTCATTCGAATCCCCATGGTCTTTATCCCATTAGACTCTTAAAAATCACAAAGTCTCACAACTTAAATTTTATGGCAGATTTCACACCTTGTACTAAAACAGCCATAACTCACCCCACCGAAGTCCAATTGACCTCAATAAAATCTCATTATAAATATAACATCCATACTTTTATTTTAATCTATAAATGAGAATCTAATTAAAGTCATACAGAGAATGGCATGCATTTTAATGTTCTATAAAATTTCCATAACTCAGCTATTCTAGCAGCTTAAACACCTTGCACTAAAACCGCTATAACTCACTCTACATAAGTTCAATTGATCTCATTCAAAGCTCATTAGAAATATAACTTCCATACCTTTCTTTTCATCCATAAATGAGCATTTAATTCAAATCATATAGAAAATTGAATGCATTTGAATTGTCTATAAAATTTCTGTTTTGATTCCCCGGCTAACTATCTCAATCTCGGAACTGCTTCCTTAGAAAATCATTATAAATCCAAAATAAATTAGAAAAATACGCGATCAGTGCCCACGTGATCGTATCGAAAATATCTACAAATTTTATCTTTTGACCAAGAGCCGAATCGGTGCTCTTCCTAGCCGAACTAGTTTGGAAGTTACGCTGGTCACTATTCACCTTTTTCTCCAAAAATCCAAACCTCCATTTTTGTTGTTTCTAAAATCATCCAAAAACTCCATAAACATTTAATCTATGTTTTACAACTAAAAAATCAATTAATTTGGGGTATTAAACCATTTCTCTTAGATTTAAACCCTAAAACCATAAAAACCCCAACTTATCATTTTAACCCATTTCAATCCATTTATTCACTCCATTTACATGGATTTAACACTAGAAATCATTAAGAGTTTACATTACATCAATATGTAAACTCATATTCAAATTTTCTCAAATTTATTTTAGGGTTCTAACCCAAAATAATATAGTTTACCAACTATAATATGAGATTTATGCATAAAATGAAATAAAGCAAGTACACACTTGCCTGGAGGATGAAATCCGACGACCTCGAGTCGTATTCGGCGGAGTTTGGCCAAAATCCCCCATTTTTTTCTTCTTTTCTCTTCTTCCTTCCTTTCTTTCTTTCTTTTATCTCTTTTATTTCCTTTATCTCACTCTCTCGTGTCTCTTATAAGAGAGAAAAGGGTTTATTCCTTAATAAACCCAAAAATGACTCATTTACTCAATTACGAGTCCCTACTAGTAAAAAAAAATTCTCGAAACGTAATTACTTCATCGGGATACTCTATTCTGACTATCTCAGTCATTCTGAGACCAACCGCGCAATTAAAATCTTCATATGAGGTACTTGACCGCAATTCACTAATTCGACCAAACACAGCTTAATGCGATTTTACAATTAAAATATTATCCTTTGCCGCTTTAACCTACTGCGGCACACAAAATATGCCTCCTTCATCCGAGGCAAAACTCAAAACAACATTCTTGTCAATTACCCTGGCATCTCCAAATGGTTCCCAAACACAGTACACCTGTCGTAACCGAGCTAAAAACTACTTTACTGTCGGCCCCTAACCGATCCTCATATGAATAATTCAGAAACTGCATTCTCTCCAAGTCTGGTAAATTGAAGGAATTCGTGGTTAAAGCCATATGTAAGATCCCTCTATGAGTAAAACATTTTGCTCCCTCAAATATGGTGATCATAATTCCCACCATTTTGACATTGTTCTAACGAGTGAAAAAATTTCCTCAAATTTTCACATCTGTGCATTTTCATACCCTGCTATGAGCCAAAGCTTCTGAGCCTTCTAATTCCACTTAATAAAGCAACACTTCCTTCACGTAACTTAAACTTCAACGAATGGTCCTTATCAAAGACCCTTTCAAAAAATTTCCAAATTTAACTTCACTGGGTAATTTAAGTTTAGCACCACTCTCTACTATAAAGGTACTTGGATAAATATGACTACTATACTTTAGTAGTCGTTGTAGAAATCCATGAAAATTCCATGAAAGGAGTGACCTCTACTGATGTCCCCATCCCCAGCTTCAACTTACAGCTCAAACTAAGCCCCGTCTCTTGCTTCCCTCATAACGGCCTTCCCTGGTCGCCCTTCTTCGATCAGCACACGAATCTCAAATGAGCACATAAAAGATTCACTATAATCTTACATAATAGCAGAAGAATGAAATCTCATAATAGGAATCAACAATGCTAATCATAAAGCTCTATGTCAAATCAAAAGCAACGCTGAAAGCGTAGTACGTCCGCACAGATTCCTAAGGACACTAGAACCCGATGCTCTGATACCATCTATGACACCACGCCTAATAAAATATCGGGCGATCACTCCTATTCCAAATTCAAATAGGAGTCTCATATGGTTCATTCTCAGCATCACTGTCGAAAAACCAACTTAATTACTAATAACCTACTAGGCTGGCGTCAAAATTTTACTTAACTAATCTTTTTAACCAAACCATTCAAATAAATAAATAACAACAGTTTATATACATGAACTGAAAAGAGATAAAAATAATCGAACACTCGGTTAACATAATACAACCAAATCGAATGCCACACTAAAAGGCTGTAAAATAATAAATGAATACAATTGGGCTATCAGCCCGAATGTTACTACAAAGCTTCTTATATAGATCATAAGAATAGAAGCATCTAAAATAAACCATCATGCATCCACAACTGCTGCAGAGAATGTCTGACTTGAAAGAATCATCATCCAGGTGTCCCTGTGTCTAGACACCAAATATATATACATATATAGCAAAAGAGGGAAAATGGAGAAACGGGTCAGAGCCTGAGTTTGAAAATATTTTGCAAGTGCATAAATGCCATATTTTAAAATACGAAAATTTCTCATATTTAAATTAGTATCGCACTCTCATGAGATACCCCTCACCCCTCTTCTAATAGCGCACAACTATCGTATACCTTATAAACAAATCAGTTAAGCTACCCTGCGTAACTAATTCATTTCACCCATTTTCTAAAGATCCTCATAAATCCAATTACTAAGGACTAAACTTCTCCCCATTCCCAACATTACAATACGTTCGTGCATGGGGTGTCTCGCGAAGCAAAATTTAAAAAAGGAACCGCCCCGATACACTACTACATGGCAATGTTGATCGTCGGAATTCATTAGGCCCTCAGTACATACCCCATTTTATAACATCCCCTATATAAATAGTTCTCACTAGAACCTATGATCCATATACATATAAATCCGAATATAAATCTACCAGGAGGAGAATATCACTTTATTCAATCTTTATAAAAAGTTCTAAGCTATTGCCTGAGCTTATACATTATAATCTCTCACTTATGATTCATCCTTATATCATGAATAACTTTCACTAGTTATTTACACTATTCACGTTTTAGTGTTATCAACCTCGTATATAATATTCTCATCTTTATATACGTATAAGCCTATTTTATTCCGGATTTTATACTCCCGAAAGATTCATAATATATACTTATTATGTTCGTGTATATATATATACAATATACTATAGACATCAAGTATATCCATACTTATATATCACACACTATATAAGTATAATAACCATCCCTCAGAGCTATAACTCAATGGATGCAGTCTCTCAATGCTATCATCTTTCAGAGAATTACTCACACATCATCTTGGGTACCAGCGGTCTGACTCTCACACCGACTTGGTAAAAACCAAATCACAACATATTGGAAGCGTTCATAGTTCCTCCCCGGAAATGAGAATGAAACATACCCACCACGTCGCACCCCTAATAAATATCACACAATATAAAATGGATGTTGTGACCTGGGGACTATACGCTCCCTGCTCCTCAAGCCATGTGCCTCGCCCACATCGTGCAACTTCCCATGATAGCACTAGAGGGGGTATGCTTCACATAAATATACCATTCACACACAGATATATTCATAATTATATCATATATATAATGTCTCTATACCCGTGTGTATATATATATATATATATATATCATCAAATCTGGCTATCCACGCCTATCTCTCGTAGCATTAGCCTGTAATCCCGAATATACATATACGATTTAGTTCCATAAGTATTCACTTACTTAATCCAATTCCATAAGTATTCACTTGCTTATAATATGAATATAACATTTCTTTTAAATTCAGAATATTAAGCCTATCACCACTAGCCCGTATCCTAATTACATTCGAATTTCTCATTCGAATCCCCATGGTCTTTATCCCATTTGACTCTTAAAAATCACAAAGTCTCACAACTTAAATTTTATGGCAGATTTCACACCTTGTACTAAAATAGCCATAACTCACCCCACCGAATTCCAATTGACCTCAATAAAATCTCTTTATAAATATAACATCCATACTTTTATTTTAATCTATAAATGAGCCTCTAATTCAAATCATACAGAAAATGGCATGCATTTGAATTTTCTATAAAATTTTCGTAACTCAGTTGTTCTGGCAGCTTAAACACTTAGCACTAAAACAGCTATAACTCACTCTACATAAGTTCAATTGATCTCATTCAAATCTCATTAGAAATATAACTTCCATACCTTTCTTTTCATCCATAAATGAGCATTTAATTCAAATCATATAGAAAATGGAATGCATTTGAATTGTCTATAAAATTTCTGATTTGATTCCCCGGCTAACTATTTCAGTCTCGGAACTGCTTCCTTAGAAAATCATTATAAATCCAAAATAAATCAGAAAAATACGCGATCAGTGCCCACGTGACCGTATCGAAAGGATCTACAACTTTTATGTTTTGACCATGAGCCGAATCGGTGCGCTTCCTAGCCGAACTAGTTTGGAAGTGACATTGGTCACTATTCACCTTCTTCTCCAAAAATCCAAACCTCCATTTTTGTTGTTTCTAATATCATACAACAACTCCATAAACATCTAATCTATGTTTTACAACTAAAACATCAATTAATTTGGGGTATTAAACCATTTCTCTTAGATTTAAACCCTAAAACCATAAAAAACCCAACTTATCATTTTAACCCATTTCAATCCATTTATTCACTCCATTTACATGGATTTAACACTAGAAATCATTAAGAGTTTACATTACATCAATATGTAAACTCATATTCAAATTTTTTCAAATTTATTTTAAGGGTTCTAACCCAAAATCATATAGTTTACCAACTATAATATGAGATTTATGCATAAAATGAAATAAAGCAAGTACACACTTGCCGGGAGGATGAAATCCGACGACCTCGAGTCGTATCCGGCGGAGTTTGGCCAAAATCCTCCATTTTTTTCTTCTTTTCTCTTCTTCCTTCCTTTCTCTCTTTCTTTTATCTCTTTTATTTCCTTTATCTCACTCTCTCATGTCTCTTATAAGAGAGAAAACGGTTTATTCCTTAATAAATCCAAAAATGACTCGTTTACTCAATTACGAGTCCCTACTGGTAAAAAAAATTCTCGAAACTTAATTACTTCACCGGGATACTCTATTCTGACTATATCGGTCATTCTGAGACCAACCGCGCAATTAAAATCTTCATATGAGGTACTTGATCTTAATTCACTAATTCGACCAACCACAGCTTAATGCGATTTTACAATTAAAATATTATTCTTTGTCGCTTTACCCTACTGCGACATATAATAAAAATGCTCCGACTCATTTACTTAATCCGAAAAGTAAATATAACATACATCGAAAATCATTAAATCCTTGAAAACCTCAAATATTAATATTCAAGATAATTTCTTAAATTCCCAAATTGCACTTAATTATTAAATTTAAATCATAAAAGTGCGGGGTATTACATTCTCCCCCCCCCCCCCCTACAATTGAATTTCGTCCCCGAAATTCAAATATAACCGGTACTACCAACCTTGGATCGCTAATCACACTTTATTCTGACAAACTCGGTTATCTAGTTCCATTGCAACGCTCACGTATAAAGGACAACATGTTCAATCTCTCAAGAACCAATGAAACATATACACATATTGGAGGTGAACATAGTTCCAATCTGATGCGCTATGCACATACCTACGCACCCATACAACCGTGATCACTATCATTCTCACAGATAGCCCGTACCTAGGTTTCATGCTCTAATGGTACGACTCGAAATCACTCTAAGGCACACAAGATATGGTCGTCCACAACGCGTTAACCCCCGTTCGATAGCCAGTACCTAGGTATGTTATACACATGATATTCCAAGTAATAAGCATGCACACAACTTATATACATTAATAGGTAATCACATAACCCAAATACTATAATCCTTAAGTAATATTAACGACGTTACTCTCCACGACATCCGTATATATAGGCTTTCTAGGACTTACATTATCTCCTAGGTTTTCACACAAATTCGATACCCCGAGGACCATTACACCTTTAATTCCCTAACACTTTGGAATTTAAGCCATCCGTTACTCATGTAGGTTAATACACTCGATTGGATAACCCTAGGATGGTTTTTAACTCGAACGAACCCTAAAAACTCAATCTGGAATCTCGTTAGAAGTTTCGTTTCCATTTCGGGCGGTACATAAAATCCACTTACCAATCTGTCCACACACCCTTTAATCCGTGCTTATCATCCCACTATTGAAAGCGTCAAAGACTTAACACTTTCTCTAAAAATAGGCCTCACTTTCCTCGACCTGGTGCTAACACCGGTGTATTCTCAATAATTTTCTCAAGATTCAATTCTTCCTATACTTGGAAATCTAATCCTTCTCAAGTTTAACCCACCAATCTTCTTGTGGTTAACTCACAACAATCTCCCTATATCATCACCACTAGGCCTATTGGCCTTAATTCATGGTAGTTCTAAGATCAATGTTTTTCCTACACACGAAAAATGAGTATTGTTCCAACTATATCCCTAGTGGCCAAGACACCTCTCAACTTTCGACATTTGCTCGGTTTCATGCGTGGGCCGTCTCGCAAAGAGAAATCCAAACAAGGAACCCTCCCGTTACACTACTTCCTCGCATCGTCGGTCATTGAGATATAAAGGCCTAAGGCACACCATCGGAACGTTCTAAATCCTTCCTCGTACTCGTACTAATGCGCTTTTACCTCTGTGTCCTTCCATCTAAGCGAAATGGAACGTCTAACTAATCGGGGCGTCTACTCTTTGCAAAACTGCTAAAACATTATACCCAAAACATATTTCCTCTGAATTTACCTTCTCTTCAAGGCCTGGCTATAAGCCTCAAATAAATTTCCTTCACCTTGCCTCACCCACATACTTGCGGTGAGAGAAACATTTTCAGTGCTTTTCCACAGCACATCTACTTTTCATTATCCCCTAATCATCACATGACTCTCGGATAATTTATTATCAAAACCAACATCCGAGCATACAATAACATCTACTCGCCGAAGTTCCATCTAAATATATAATAATTGGCGAGCTCAACCCATATCCAGGTGAGATATCGTAAAAATAACCAATTCCACCCTGGAACCGCGGATACGATAGTCTTGCAATCATTAGCCTGATATCGCTCCGACCATTCAAAAATATATTATGCAATCATTACTCATATAATATATATACTATCGGCACCCCACATAAAATCTATGATGCTAGCATACTCTGCTATCAACTCCCCGTATCTCTCGTACTAAGGGAAATACTAGTCCAGAATCACTCTAGAGTTGTATTAACAAAGTACACACAAAATGGAGGTGAAGCATAGTTCCAAGTCACTAATAGGTAAGCACATACCCCTCACGTCTCTTAGGACCGTCTGACTATCATTCTCAGATAGCTTGTACCAAGAAATCCTTTGTTCTAGGGTACAAGTCAATATCCCCCCATAAAGGTCACATCGAGATAAGACCGTCCCGGCGCGATAACCTATGTGATAGCAAGTAACGCATGTATGATTATTTATAAATAGAATATTTAGTATAAGCACACAGTCATACGGCCATATATATAAATATTCACATATTCCAATTAAGTTCTCCCACAACCCATTATAATATTTATAACTGTACTTAATACAATCTCACCCAATTATTACGCATAAAGTAATTATCTCTTTTATCCTCGATTATAAACATTTCATAATTACTTCATATACTCTCTATAATATTACCCATACTGCCACAAAGCTCGAATTACACACACGAATTCAGGGTTAACAAAATACCGTGACTCTATCTAGCCACACAAAATATGCCTCCTTCATCCGAGGCAAAACTCAAAACAACATTCTTGTCAATTACCCTCGCATCTACAAATGGTTCCTAGACACAGTACACCTGTCTTAACCGAGCTAAAAACTACTTTGTTCACTGTCGGCCCCTAACCGATCCTCATGTGAATAATTCAGGAACTGCATTCTCTCCAAGTCTGGTAAATTGAAGTAATTCGTGGTTAAAGCCATATGTAAGATCCCTCTATGAGTAAAACATTTTTCTCCCTCAAATATGGTGATCATAATTCCCACCATTTCGACATTGTTCTAACGAGTGAAAAAAATTCCTTAAATTTTCACATTTGTGCATTTTCATACCCTGCTATGAGCCAAAGCTTCTAAGCCTTCTAATTCCATTGAATAAAGCAACACTTCCTCCGCGTAACTTAAACTTCAATGAATGGTTCTTATCAAAGACCCTTTCAAAAAAATTCCAAATTTAACTTCACTGGGTAATTTAAGTTTAGCACCACTCTATACTATAGAGGTACTTGGATAAATATGACTACTATACTTTAGAAGTCGTTGTAGCAAACCATGAAAATTCCACAAAAGGAGTGACCTCTACTGCTATACTCATCCCCAGCTTCAACTTACAGCTCAAACTAAGCCCCGTCTCTTGCTTCCCTCATAATGGCCTTCCCTGGTCGCCCTTCTTCGATCAGCACACGAATCTCAAAAGAGCACGTAAAAGATTCACTATAATCTTACATAATAGCAGGAAAACGAAATCTCATAAGAGGAATCAATAATGCTAATCATAAAGCTCTATGTCAAATCAAAAGCAACGCCGAAAGCGTAGTACGTCCGCACAGATTCATAAGGACACTAGAACCCGATGCTCTGATACTATCTGTGACACCCCGCCAAATAAAATATCGGGCGATCACTCCTATTCCAAATTCAAATAGGAGTCTCATATGGTTCATTCTCAGCATCACTATCGAAAAACCAACTTAATTACTAATAACCTATTAGGCTAGCGTCAAAATTTTACTTAACTAATCTTTTTAATCAAACCATTCAAATAAATCAATAACAACAGTTTATATACATGAACTGAAAAGAGATAAAAATAATCGAACACTCGGTTAACATAATACAACCAAATCGAATGCCGCACTAAAAGGCGGTAAAAGAATAAATGAATACAATTGGGCTATCAGCCCGAATATTACTACAAAGCTTCCTATATAGATCACAAGAATAGAAGCATCTAAAATAAACCAGCATGCATCCACAGCTGCTGCAAAGAACGTCTGACTCGAAAGAATCATCATCCAGGTGTCCCTGTGTCTGGACACCAAATATATAGACATATATAGCAAAAGAGGGAAAATGGAGAAACGGGTCAGAGCCTGAGTTTGAAAATATTTTGCAAGTGCATAAATGCCATATTTTAAAATACGAAAATTTCTCATATTTAAATTAGTATCGCACTCTCATGAGATACCCCTCACTCCTCTTCTAATAGCGCACAACTATCGCATACCTTATAAACAAATCAATTAAGCTACCCTGCCTAACTAATTCATTTCACCCATTTTCTAAAGATCCTCGTAAATCCGAGTACTAAGGACTAAACTTCTCCCCATTCCCAACATTACAATACGTTCGTGCATGGGGTGTCTCGCGAAGTGAAATCCGAAAAAGGAACCTCCTCGATACACTACTACATGGTAATGTTGATCGTCGAAATTCATTAGGCCCTCAGTACATACTCCATTTTATAACATCTCGTATATAAATAGTTCTCACTTGAACCTATGATCCATATACATATAAATTCGAATATAAATCTACCAGGAGGAGAATATCACTTTATTCATTCTTTATACAATATTCTAAGCTATTGCCTGAGCTTATATATTATAATCTCTCACTTATGATTCATCCTTACATCATGAATTACTTTCACTAGTTATTTACACTATTCACATTTTAGTGTTATCAACCTCATATATAATATTCTCATCTTTATATACGTATAACCCTATTTTATTCCGGATTTTATACTCCCGAAAGATTCATAATATATATTTATTATGTCCGTGTATATATATATATTTATATATATATATATATATATATATATATATATATATATATATACAATATACTATACACATCAAGTATATCCATACTTATATATCACACACTATATAAGTATAATAACCATCCCTCAGAGCTATAACTCAATGGATGCAGTCTCTCAATGCTATCATCTTCCAGAGAATTACTCACACATCATCCTGGGTACCAGCGGTCAGACTCTCACACCGACTTGGTAAAAACCAAATCACAACGTATTGGAAGCGGTCATAGTTCCTCCCCGGAAATGAGAATGAAACAAACCCACCACGTCGCACCCCTAATAAAAATCACACAATATAAAATGGACGCTGTGACCTAGGGACTATACGCTCCCTGCTCCTCAAGCCATGTGCCTCGCCCACATCGTGCAACTTCCCATGATAGCACTAGAGGGGGTATGCTTCACATAAATATACCATTCACACACAGATATATTCATAATTATATCATATATATATTGTCTCTATATCCGTGTGTATATATATATATATATATATATATATATATATATATATATATATATCATCAAATTTGGCTATCCATGCCTATCTCTCGTAGCATTAGTCTGTAATCCCGAATATACATATTCGATTTAGTTCCATAAGTATTCACTTACTTAATCCAATTCCATAAGTATTCACTTACTTATAATATGAATATAATATTTCTTTTAAATTCAGAATATTAAGCCTATCGCCACTAGCCCGTATCCTAATTACATCCGAAATTCTCATTGGAATCCCAATGGTCTTTATCCCATTAGATTCTTAAAAATCACAAAGTCTCACAATTTAAATTTTATGACAGATTTCACACCTTGTACTAAAACAGCAATAACTCACCCCACAGAAGTTCAATTAACCTCAATAAAAGCTCATTAAAAAGATAACTTCCATACCTTTATTTTAATCTATAAATGAGCATCTAATTCAAATCATACAGAAAATGGCATGCATTTTAATGTTCTATAAAATTTCCGTAACTCAGCTATTCTAGCAGCTTAAACACCTTGCACTAAAACCGCTATAACTCACTCTACATAAGTCCAATTGATCTCATTAAAATCTCATTAGAAAGATAACTTCCATACCTTTATTTTAATCCATAAATGAGCATTTAATTCAAATCATACAAAAATGGTATGCATTTGAATTGTCTATAAAATTTCTTATTTGATTCCCGAGCTAACTATTTTACTCTCGGAACTGCTTCCCTAGAAAAATCATTATAAATCCAAAATAAATTAGAGAAATACGCGGTCAGTTCCCACACAACCTTATCTAAAAGATCCATAACTTTTATGTTTTGACCAAGAGTCGAATCGGTCTGCTTCCTAGCCGAACCAGTTTGGAAGTGACGCTGGTCACTATTCACCTACTTCTCCAAAAATCCAAACCTCCATTTTTGTTGTTTCTAATCTCATCCAACAACTCCATAAACATCTAATCTATGTTTTATAACTAAAACATCAATTAATTTGGGGTATTAAACCATTTCTCTTAGATTTGAACCCTAAAACTATAGAAACCCAAATTATCATTTTAACCTATTTTAATCCATTTCTTCACTCCATTTACATGGATTTAACACTAGAAATTATTAAGAGTTTACATTACATCAATGTGTAAACTCATATTCAAATTTTCCCAAATTAATTTTAAGGGTTCTAACCCAAAATCAAATAGTTTACCAACTATAATATGATATTTATGCATAAAATAAAATAAAGCAAGTACACACTTGTCTGGAGGATGAAATCCGATAACCTCAAGTCGAATCCGATGGAGTTTGGCCAAAATACCCCATTTCTCTCTTCTTTTATCTTCTTCCTTCCTTTCTTTCTTTATTTTCTCTCTTTTGTTTCCCTTCTCTCACTCTCTCGTGTCTCTTATAAGAGAGAAAAGGGTTTATCCCTTAATAAACCCAAAAATGACTCGTTTACTCAATTGTGAGTCCTTACTGGTGAAAAAAAATTCTTGAAACTTAATTACTTTCCCCGGATACTCTATTTTGACTATCTTGGCCATTACGAGACCAACCACTCAATCAAAATCTCCATCTGAGGTACTTGACCGCAATTCACTAATTCGACCAAACACAGCTTAATGCGGTTTTACAATTAAAATATTATCCTTCGTCTCTTTACCCAACTGCGACATATAATAAAAAGGCTCCGACTCATTTACTTAATCCGAAAAGTAAATATAACATACATCGAAAATCATTAAATCCTTGAAAACCTCAAATATTACTATTCAAGATAATTTCTTAAATTCCCAAATTACACTTAATTATTAAATTTAAATCATAAAAGTGCGGGGTATTACATTCTCCCCCCGCCTGACAAAATAATTTCGTCCCCGAAATTCGAATATGACCGGTACTACCAATCTTGAATCGCTAATCACACTTTATTCTGACAAACTTGGCTATCTAGTCACATTGTAACACTCACGCATAAAGAACAACATGTTCAATCTCTCAAGAACCAATGAAATATATACACATATTTGAGGTGAACATAGTTCCAATCTGATGGGCTACGCACATACCTACGCATACATACAACCGTCATCACTATCATTCTCACAGATAGCCCGTACCTAGGTTCCATGATCTAATGGTACGACTCGAAATCCCCCAAACGCACACAAGATATGGTCATCCACAACGTGTTAACCCCCATTCGATAGCCAGTAGCTAGGTATGTTATACACATGATATTCCAAGTAATAATCATGCACACAACTTATATACATTAATGCGTAATAACATAACCCAAATACTATAATCCGTAAGTAATATTAACGCCATTACTCTCCACGACATCCGTATATATTTCCTTTCTAGGACTTACATTCTCTCCTAGGCTTTCACACAAATTCGATACCCCGAGGACTATTACACCTTTAATCCCCTAACACTTTGGAATTTAAGCCACCCATTACTCACGAAGGTTAATACATTAGCTTGGATAACCTTATGAGGGTTATTAACTCGAACAAACCCTAAAAAGTCGATCTAGAATCTCGTTAGAAGTTTCGTTTCCATTTCGGGCGGTACATAAAATCAACTTACCAAGGTGTCCACACACCTTTTAATCCGTGCTTATCAGCACACTATTGCAAACGTCAAAGACGTAATACTTTCTCTAAAAATAGGCCTCACTTTCATCGGCCTGGTGTTAACACCTATGTATTCTCAATAATCTTCTCAAGATTCAATTCTTCCTATTATTGGAAATCTAATCCTTCTCAAGGTTAACCCCCCCCCCCCCCCCAATCTTCTTGTGGTTAACTCACAACAATCTCCCTATATCATCACCACTAGGCCTATTGGCCTTACGTCATGGCAGTTCTAAGATCAATGTTTTTCCTACACGCGAAAAATGAGTACTATTCTAGCTATATCCCTAGTGCCCAAGACACCTCTCAACTTCCTACATTTGCTCGGTTTCATGCGTGGGACGTCTCACAAATAGGGAATCCAAACAAAGAACCCTCCCATTACACTACTTCCTCGCATCATCGGTCATCAAGATATAACGGCCTAAGGCATACCATCGGGACATTCTAAATCCTTCCTCTTACTCGTACTCATACTAACGCACTTTTACCTCTGTGTCCTTCCATTTCAGCGAAATGGAACGTCTAACTACTCGGGGCATCTACTATTTGTAAAAGTGCTACGAACATTATACCCAGAACATATTTCCTCTGGATTTTCCTTCTCTTCAAGGCCTGGCTATAAGACTCAAATCAATTTCCTTCACCTTGCCTCACCCACATACTTGCGGTGAGAGAAACATTTCCAGTGCTTTTCCACAGCACATCTACTGCTTCAAGAGAGGGATGAATAGATGACACGGCATCAGCAAATTTTAAGATGACCCACCGATAGGCCATCTTGATTCCCCTCTCTAAGTACTCAAGATCGAAGCCTTAGAACTCGTCGGAGAGTTTATAAGCCTCGACAACATCGATCTCGACCCTCTTCACTGCCTTAGCAAGTTCAGTATTGAACTGGACCCCCTGATTAATGAGAGCCTCCTCTTTTGCTTTATGAGGTCGTCCTTCGATTTCAGGTCGGCCTCATACTGCTTCACAAGCTCGTCCAGAACCCTTGCATGCTCGGTCCTCGCACTCTCCAGCTCAGCCCTGGCAGTCTCCAACTCAGTCTTCAAGTCGGCCTTATTTTGAATAACTCTCTGACCTCATGGAACTTCTTTTGATTTGCAGCCATCCACTTGGTGGCAGATATGAAGGCGCAGACAGACTGTATAAAATAAGTGAGAGGTCATATTAAATATCCGAGGGAACAATTTATAAAATATTAATGAATCAAAAGCTGAGAGACGAATGAAATACTTGAGCCAGAGTATAAAGGCCGTAGTCATAAACCTTGGTCGGGGGAATCTTGGATAATAATTCATAGTCCGCGACTAATGGTGTCGAGAATATGGAGGCCTTGGATGCCCTCAAGTTGTCTATCAGAGAGGAAGGTTCGTCCCTCAAGAAGATTAGATTTTGAGACCAGTAGGCGTCCATGCATGAGGAAAAGTTATTCCCCTCGATGTGTGTCTGAGGGACCTCTGCCCTTGCCCTCGTACGTAAGTCAGGCCGAGAGATAGCAAGGACTTTTGGCTCCTTATGTTTGCACGTGTCGACGGTCGGCTCTACTTGGGTTAGCCCCACAGCCTTCATCTTTTTATGAGGCTGCTGAGGCTCCTTACCTTTCTTCTTTCGTAGGCCAGACATCAAACTAGGGGCGGTCATCTCCCATTGATCAGATATGTTTGCAGGCCGACCTAACAAAGAGACGATACATCAAAAATAAGCATCAATAATGAGGAAACACTTGAAAGAAATAAAACAAAAAGCAACTCACATAATTTTGTCAATGGGTCGACCCTTAGACCAGCTTCTTTGAGGAAACGAGGGGTCATTAAATCTTCAAATTTGGAAAGGCCACCCTCTTTCCCTTGTTCCCTCAGGTAGTCAACTATATCCCTTTCATCGAGGCTAAGTCCAGGGTCTGACCTTACTTTCATTGAGGGGTTAGACCATTCCCTTGGAACCCTCGGGTTGTCTTCTAGAGGCTCATCCCCGGTGGGAAATTACCAGTCCCCTAGAGATGAATAAGAACCTCTTCTTCCAATCATGATTGGAAGGCTGTGCTACATGGAGAAGTTTTTGTCGGACTTCCTTACCCCTAGATGAAAATATCCAAGTTGCTTGGATAAGGAAGTTATGTTGTAGCAGGCTATGAACAATTCCGTCCATGGCTCATCGATAAAAATGTTCTTCCAAAGGTAGACATAGCCGAGGATGGTCCTCCAGGAGTTAAGAAAAAGTTAAGAAAGAGCAACCCTAAGGGCAGAAAGTATATCAACTATTGTAGGGTGTAGAGGGAACCTAAAACCTACCCTGAGCATCTTCTCATAAACGGTAACTTCCCCTTCATTCCCCTGGAAGACCCTCTCATCTTCATTTGGGACCCTCATATTTACATTGGGTTGTATACCAAAGAGGTGCCTCTATAATAAAAGGTCATGATCCCCAACAGACGAGATGTAAGCCTAGGCACTAAAAGTATCTACTTGATTATTATCAGAATTCTCACTAGCGTCCTCAGCCCTCTCGTCCCCAGATCTCTTAGCCTCATCGCCTGTCGGTGGCCCATCTGGAAAGGCTACTTGGAAAGCAAGAGGGGACAGGGCTGTCACAGGGACAACCTCAGAAGGAACTATCCCCTCAACCTGTCTATTTGGGCTAAGTATTGATATATCTCTTCTCCTAGAGGGCCCAGCACCTGTTGGCGACGATGCTCTTTCATTCATTTATCCCTCTTGTGTCTGACACTCGGCTAGACGATAGGAAGACCCAAAGGGCTCAGAGGGTACAATTCTAGCTAATAAAATTAGGAATATGGGTCGTACCCAAATAGGGTCAGCCCCTCATCTACGCACGTCCTCTTCCTCTATTCATCTAATCTCCGTAAAACACCTCTCCCTCAAAGTTGGAAACTCCTCATCTAAATCGTAAAGTCTTTTGAGCATCAAGAGGGAGACCCCACACTTGTGGAATTTTCTCAAATAACCTACAAATAAATTAAACAATTGACCAAGCTGACAATTGGATCAAACCTAGAGAAATGAAAGGTTTTTATTTATGAGTACTCAAGAATAAGAAGAATAAAGTTTACCGGAGAAGGAAACCGGAGGTTCTCCAGAGAACCTTAAAGCACCAAAACTCAAGGCAGAACCACCATTAGGCGGTGGAAGGGGAATTGGGAAAGGCCTAAAGCCTGATATCTATACCTATAACCGCCACAGGAGGGCGGTTTCTCACATTGGAAAAGTATAAAATGACCAAGAAATTAGAAAATATACCCAAAACAAGAAATAAATGAAAATGAAGAGATTGGTGAAGGAGTTACCTGAAAGAGAAGACTCGAGTTGGAAGTTAACGAAGCTTTCACAAAAATACAGAAATGGAGGTCTAATTACCAAGGCTAGAGAGAGAGTGTGCACACGAAGAAGAAGAAGAAGAAGAAGAAGAAGAAGAAGAAGAAGAAGAAGAAGAAGAAGAAGAAGAAGAAGAAGAAGAAGAAGAAGAAGAAGAAGAAGAAGAAGAAAAGAAATGATTATTTGAAAAATGGTTTAAATACTTTGTTATTAGTGGGCCCATCAATCAATGCGGTGCATAGCCCATGAAGAAAAATCATCATTAGGGCACAAAGTCCTAAGTAGTGTGCAGTCATCACATCTAGGAAACACAAACTATTTGTCATTCAACTTGACATTTTTCATTTGTCAAACTCACCACCTAACAAGACGTCAATCAACTTGACAAATATCACTCATCAACCTAACCACCCATTTGGCATTACAAGGCAACATTACCCCTTAGCCATCTCAACAGCATCGATGACCAAGGGCTAGGGGTGATTGATATACCAAAGTACAACCTCGGCTAGGCCAAGGGTATCCTCGTCCATGATGAGGGCCTAAATCTACTACACAGGGTCTCACCGAATAAGGGAGATATACTAAAGGCGCCCTTGGTCTGGCTGAGGGTATCCTCGTATAGGAAAAGGGTCCAAATATCACTACACCGGGGGTCTTATCATAAGTCGAATGACCTTATGACAGGCTAACCACTAAACATAGGCCAGATGACCTTATAACAGGATGACCCACAAGGAGACCATGTTATCAAATGAGGGTAGCTATCAGCGACCGGACAACCCTATGAGGGGATGACAGTACGAAGCCTGTATCCATCAGTGCCAGCACGAATCTTAGCATCGGCCTGACATCATAAGCCGAGGGTGACAGCACCATGGCACATGATTTGGGAGATGTCTGGGATAGTGGGAGTGGGACTCACATAGCATATGGACTAGATCGTTATAATAATATCATCCCCTCACGTGAGGAAATATTATGTCATCATTAATCACAAGTGGCACAGTTAGGTGTCAACAGGGAATTGGCTAGATCATTATTCACATATATACTGAATGCATGATTGGGGGGTACACTACACCACTCAATCCCTATATATATTTGTCATCTTCAACCTTGTAAAGGGATTGATCGTATAAACCCTAGTGAAAACTCTGCTTGAACACATAGTCAAGAGAGAGTGAGCTTATGAGCATTGTATCCAAGGCCATTAGTGCCCATATTTAGTGGGTCACACACTCACAGTGGATGTAGGCCTAATTGGCTGAACCACTATACATCACTATCTTCATTCCTCTTATCCTCATCCCCTTCTACATACATATACATACATAAAATTCTATTGCTGCCATTATTATTACTGTTTGAGCTCATCATCTCTTATCTGGTGGTGCTGAATCTTAACATCATCACTACTCATATCATTTTTGGAGAATTCGATCACAAGCCTATCTCTGTTGACTTTTCTTGGCTGATTATCATTGGATTCATCCAGATCAATCTATGTGACAGTTGGACAGGCCTTGGCTTCATTTAAGTAAGATTTCTTTTCTGCAATCGCGTCTCCTCCTTTAGAATCTCCTCCTACAATGAAGTGGCATCCATGGGATATCATGTCTACCTCCACCTCTAGTTTATAAGGATTCTTCGATAAGTCTGTGTCTTCTTCAAAATCATGGTTTCTTTCCCATTAGTTATCTTCCCTTTCCTGGACTAGAGATTCAGACCTCCTTTGATTATCTCGGTTGTTATTTCAATTAATAAACTTGCTCAGTTTTCCCTACTAAATAAGATCTTCAATCTCATTCTTCAATTCAATGTTGTTGTTCATGTTGTGTTCGTGGTTCCTGTGAAAATCACAGTACTTGGACTTATCCCTCTTATTGGGGGTGTCTTCAACTTTTTAGGCCAAATCAATTCTCGCTTCCCCTTAATTTCCTCCAGGATATGGTGAACACCTTTATTGAGGAGTGTATACTCATTATACTTATTGATCCTATCAAGATTTTTATCTTTTTTATCCTTCTTGATTGAATTAGAATTATTTTTCTGACTTTCACCCTATGTATCAGGAACTTCCTTAGCTACCATAGCCTCCTCGGCATTCATTATCTTTCTAGCCTTAGCTATTAATTATGTTATGGTTTGGGGTGGATGCTTTGCTAAGCATAGTATAGGAGCAACCCACTCATAAGTATTGCAATGGTTGTCTTCTCCTCATAGTCCAACACCTCTAATTTTTCATTGTTGAATTGTGTAATATATTCTCTAGTACTTTCTCCTAGATTTTGTCGCACAATCAAGAGATGAGTGACACTCTTTATCTTCTTAGACCCAAAGCAAAAGTTATTAATTAATAATTTAGCTAACTAATGAAAACTAGAGATTTTACCTCTTGGGAGATTATTATACCATATTTGGGTTGGACCCGTGATAGAACTGGAGAAATCTTTACACCCCATCTCATCAGTTACTAGGTATATGTCGACAGAGCTTGATATTGCTCTATGTGTAGGACTAGATCAGTTTTCCCATCATACTTTGGAGTGACCACTTGTGGATTAAACTTGGAAGGTATGGGGTATTCCAAAATAGCCTGGATGAAAGGTGAGCCTTTAAAAAAACTCCTTTTGTAATGGATTCTTAGTCTTGGCCATTTCACCTAGCTGATCTTCCAATTGCTGAATAGATCCCTTCCAGGGCTAATCTTCTGGCTGAGATTTGGCCGAGGTAGATTTAGCGGATAAACTGTGTTAAACTTTCCTCCTAAGAGGTATGGTTGACACGCACAATGCCCCTCATACTGGCCCTAAATCTTATGGACCATTCTCTATATTCATGATGATGCTCTTGATCCATGTGTTGACCTCTAATTACTCGGGGCCTAGACGATCAAAATCACACTCCCTGCTTAGCCTCTCTAAGACACTTATTCTTTCTTTGGAAAAAGATTTACCATCATAGTAATCCATTGATCAAAATGAGGAAGTTATGCCAGGACGGTATGATCTATCATGAGAAGATCGAGAATGATAAATCTTTTCATTTTTGGATGGTGGAGGTGGCATATCTTTTCTGGAATTGGAAGACTTGCCTTGCATAGTGCGAGCCAACTGTTTGACTGATTCTTGCATAGTCTCTTGTCCCTTAGCTAAATTGAATGGGATTCGTTGGAGGTCTGTCTCACCAGGGGGAGCATATATTCCTTGATTATTACCTGCAGCCGCCAGGTTGCTTTTATGGGCAGTAGTCATCCTTTTAACTAGAGAATGGAATATATGAGGTAGAGAACAATGACTATCAGTCGAGTTCCCATAGACGACGCCAATCTGTTGATGTCTAAAAATGGACTTAATCTATATTTTTAAACACAGATAACAATATATAAATTTAATCAAATAACACATGCAAGAAAAGAGATTTTTAGAGTGGTTCAGCTATAAAATAGCCTTCATCCATTGTTGGTATTATTTAGTAGGGTTTATAATAGCTCAGTAGAGTGTGCATATGAGTGATTTTGGTTGTCCCTCCAACTGAGGGAGTATTTTGTATTTATATTGGTGTAAAACCCTTGAGATGGAATGCCTTTATATTGCCAGGTATTGACAACTGTGTACAATAAATGAGACTCTTGGAATTCAGTGCTGATTGGCATCCCATTCGAGTAACTTTTGGTATTCTTGATGGTTGGAGTTCCTGGAGTTAGTCCGATGTCCAGCCGACTAAATATCTCTGAATTCGATCAAGGTGGCTACTCGACCACGTAGGAGGACAGGTATACATTTATCGTTAGTCCAAGTAGGAGAGTAATTTTTACACACAAAAGTTATGGTGAAGGATGGATGGATGCCCCATTTCACTTCGATGATGTCAATTAAGTGCCATATAATCACAAATTATTTAACTCCCTAGAAGTTTAAAAAGTGACTATGAATTCTCAATTCTGATACTAGTACCAAGTCGACTCCCCATTTTCTTATCTTTCACTTATTAAGAGTGAATAATCGTGGATTCCTCCTTATGTGACCCTAATGCAACTGGTGAATGACTTTCTCATTTGTCGTAATAATGATAACGAGTTCCATCCCAACCCTAATGATGGCCGTTGAGAAGACGTGTTCAAGCAAGAGAGTCATCAAAGATAATAGGTATGCAACTACCATCTCGTAATTTTCTTATTCATTTTGTAATCGGACAACCATGGTTGACCTTGTAATTAATGAAAAGTTTGAATGAAGTTTGGCTTATTTTCCATTCTGTATTAACATTCTCCCATTTTAATTTATGCCAAGCATATGGTTTTGGTCATATCTTTTAAGATAATGTCATCATACTACCTTATTCATAGCACCATTTTATGGGTAGAATCCACCTGGTCATTAGACAATCCACTCGTTTTAGGATTTTATCCAACCAATATTGGTCAGACTACTTGATACCTAGGGATCCCTATAGGTCTTTATCTTTCTTAGGCAATTCATGATGTTAGCGTGTTATTATTAGCAAAACATGTAACCTTAAGGTTATGACTAAGTGTAATCATACTAATAAGATATCAAATTAGTGGTCTGATCGAATATAGACAAGATAAGTTTTCATTAACATTGACCTTCCATTTGGAACAATAAAAAAAAATAATTGCATTAACAAAACTTAAATATTCAAAAGTTGAATAGAAATAACAAACTAAAATTGGTGCAAAAGTTTAAAAATAAAATTTCCTAAGGTTGGTTGCATTCTAAGCCCTAGGTATCTCCTTGCCCTCCATTATTTCAATATGGTAGGCTCCTTAGAGTCATCTCTTTGGATCCTAGTTTATCATTTGATGAGTTTATCATTTGATGACTTCCTCACACTGCCGATGACCTTCCTCAACACATATCCCCTACCTAAAACTTCCTTAGATTTACGTCCTTGTTATATTGCCTCGTGAATTATTATTGGTAAGATTCCAATTCGATCATGACTTATCCTTTTTTCTTGTCATCTAGGTCGATCTTGGTTCTAATGATTTCATCCTTAATACTTTGATCGGTCATGGTTGATATCATGGTTTGAATTCCAACTTCTAATGTTATTATAGCCTTCATTCCATGAGTTATGATAAAGAGAATTTTTGGATCAACCTCCTAGGTGTTGTTCAGTTTACCCAGAGGACGTGGGGGAGCTCGTGCACCGATGCACCTTTTATCCTTTACAACCTTTTTCTTTATTCCATCAAGGATATCTTTATTATAGGCTTCGTCTTTCCCATTTCTCTGAGGATAAGCCAGCGAACTGGGGTAGTGTTTGATCCCATGGTTGTTGTAGAAGTCTTGGAATCAGTCGCTCTCAAACTATGTTTTGTTATCAGTTATAAGTGTTCCCAACACATCTAAATGAGTTAAAAAATTCTCCGGATAAACCTAATCATGTTAACATCTCTTATGTTCACCAAAGGCTCTAATTAGATCCATTTAGTGAATTAATATGTGCTAACTATAAGAGATACTTCTGATTTCTAGGTGTTGTAGGTAGTTTACTTACAATGTCTATCCCCCGTTGAGTAAAAGGTCATAGGTTAGTCAAGGTCTTGAAGTCGTTGGCTAGCTGATGGAGAATCAACAAAAATATTTGGAACTTCTAACGTTTATTCACGTAAAAGATGATGACCTTTTGATATTAGGCCATAAATATTATTTTTTTATATCTCTGACCACGAGGGAACTCCTACATTCATGGCTTTCACAAATTCCATCATGCATCCTATAAAGAACTTTGTCGACATTTCTGGGATACAAACATTGCAGATATGTCCCGATGAAAGATCTCCTATAAAGTTTCTTCTCAGGGATGGATAAAACTGATCAACCTTCACTCTTATATGATGATCATGTTCTTATCAGTAAGAATTGTGTCCTCCCATAAGTATGCAATTATTGGGTATATCCAACTGAGGACATTTTGACAATACGTTCTTGGTCGACATTTTATTGCTTAGGGATGATCGATTGAGCCAGGTACTCCATTTCGATCACTCTTTTTAGGTCGAATTCCATGGCTGAGGTCAATGTTTCTAAGGCATCTGCATGACTATTATTTCCTGAGGAATTGTTGAGCTTGGATAGTGTCTTAACTAGGCAATATGTAGGTAGGCATACATGCGTTCATCCCTAGCATTGTAATCTCGTGACACCTATTAGAAACTAACCTTGAGTTATAGTAGACGTCAAGGCTACTGGATCCTAAGGATAAAGCCTTTTTCAATCCAACGATGAGAGCTTCATATTCCGTTTCATTATTAGATACCTCAAATAAAGTTGGATTCCCTGCTCGAGGATTGTCTTATCTTGGGTCACTAAGATAATTCTTACTCGTGACCCTTTTGAGGACTATTTTATTCGAAGCTCACTTATTATATTGGTTGGGCTCGTCATTGATCGCTTAATTTATGAGTTCCACTTCATCGGGTTGATTCCCTTGGGAGAATTAAATGGCGAAGTCTACCAAACATGTCCCTTCTTAATAGTTTTGGGTTAATATTGGATACCAAACCTCCCTAGTTCCATCGAGCATTTGGACATCCATTTAGATAGGTCGGGCTTTCTAAGGACTACCTTTAGTGGAAAGGAAGTTATTACTATAATGGAGTGTACCTCAAAGTAATTCTTTGATTTGTGTAAGGCACTCACTAATGAGTAGGCTAGCTTTTTTTAGGGATATAACATTTCTTAGTGTCCAATGATATTTTACTTACATAATAGATGAGTACTAATTCCCCTCATTCTCTCATACCAAGTCCGAACTGATCATATGGTCAGACACTAAGAGATATAGCTAGAGTTTGATTTCCTCTAGTGCCTTTGAGAATTCATCATTCTAGACCCCATTCTTCTCCTTTCTTAATAGCTAAAAGAAAGGTTGTCACTTTATAAAGGATTTGGAAATGAAGAGGATGAATGTCGCTAATATCACGATTAGCTTTTGAATATCCCTAATAGTCTTGGGCAACTGGATGGTTCTTATTGCTTTAATCAGATCGAGGTTTGCTTCATTTTCCCTGTAGCTGATCAAGTAACCCAAAAACATTTCGGACTGGACTCTAAAAGAACAGTCGGCTATGTTGAACTTCATTTTGTAGTATTTAAGGACTTCAAACATATTTTTTCCAGATTTTCCATTTTTATCGACCTTTTATTTTCTTTTAAAAGGCATGTCATTTATGTATACTTCCCTTGCGTCACACATGTGATGCTTAAACACCTTGATGACAAGTCACTGATAGGTCACACCTAAGTTTTATGGTCCAAACGGACTGACTATATAGCAGTAGATGCCAAGGTAAATGATGAAATATGTATTCTCGTGGTTAGGCCCAAATTGAGGGATTTTGTGATAATCAGAATAAGCGTCTAGGTAGCTCATTCGTTCATAGATAGATGTGGCATTGACCAATTAGTTGATCTTTGGTAGGGGATAGTTATCCTGGGGACGTGATTTATTTAGGTCAGTGAAGTTTATACAAACTCCCCACTTTTTATTATTTTTTCTAACCATGACCGGTATTGAGAGACTCTTGGGGAATTAAACTTATTTGATGTACCTTACCTCTAGAAGTTTCCCTACTTCCTCTTCCACTATCTTTGTTTATTCTAGGGTTATTCGTTGTGCCTTTTATGTGATCGACATAAATATTAGGTCCACATGAAGTCGGTGAAACATCATTTTGAGGTCAACTCTAGGCATATTATATGACTTCCAAATGAAAACATCCTGGTTCTCCTTGAGGAAATAAACCAACTTTTTCTTTCAAGATCGATGAGTGAGTTGTCGATCAAAAAGTTCTTTCTCGAGTGAGAGTCATCGAATATGACTTCTTGTAGTGGTTTCATGACTCTATCTATATGGGACACCCTTATGTTCTCTACCCCCGATATTCTATAGTTTCACTATTATTTGGATGGGGTAACTCCCTTCATATTTTCCACCTTTTCTTCATTATTCTCCTACTTAGATCTGATGGAAGTAGTAAAGCATTATCGAGCAGTAACTTCATTCACACGTATGACCATTAGCCCCTAGTTAGTTACACATTTGAGCTTTTGGCGGTAGTCGATGGGACTTTCGTTATTGCGTGGAGCCATCCTCGCCTCAAAATAACATTGTATGGAGACTCAATGACCACTACCAGTAACTCTATTAATTTTGATATTCTTCTAGTTCATAATAGGAGCACAAAATTTTTAAGGGGAATCGTCATTTTTCTTGTGAAGCCAACCAGAGGTATGATCGCTTCCTTCAGATCTTCCTTCTTCAAATTGATCTTATCGAATAACTTTATATACATAACTTCGAAATAATTCTCCTGGTCCATTATTATAGTATCCAAATCCCAGTTGGCAATTTTGATAGTAATTACTAGTGTGTCATGATATGTTGTTGTGACTCCAACCATGTATTCTTCGGTGAAGATGATATACTTGTCGTAGTTAATTTCATGTGGTCGACTACATTTTTTGGCTATGACTTTAGTAGGGTCGATCTAGAAAGCTTCCATAAATATAATAACCTTTTTTAAATCCATTGTTATGGTGTTACCTTGGATCTAATTAGGGCTTGAGTCCCCATGAATAACCGTAAACTCATGCCCCATCATCTAAGATGTTGTTTGTCTTTGGGTATCACTCAGCGGGATACTTTGTGTTTTTTTCTCCACCTAGTCATCTAGATAACAAACCTGGCCCAACTCTTTTAGGTGAGACTTAAGAACTTTATAGTTCTTCATTTTGCACCTATATTCCTTATGTTAGGAACATCTTAGAGTCATATTTCTCTTCTATAGATCCCCTTCCATATTTATCGACCGCTTAAGGTATTGTTGATCCTTGATTTTATTCAGGATCTTGTGTATTGGTTTTGTAAAAATAATGTTAATGGTTTGATGGGCCTTGTTGGATTTTGACTTATTGTCACCTTTTTATCCACTATTTGGTTTTCCCCCTTATTGGGGGAGATATCCTTATCTCCATTCTTGGTCACCTTAGGCTAACCATTATCCTATTGTATGTTAGTTACTACATCTTCTACCTTGGCATATATCTCGATCTGGGACATTAGGTCAGCCGTAGTAGTGTCCTCTTTCTTTGTGATGGACTGATGTAGTATGAAGTTTCTCAATAGGCTAATCTTAAATGAGGCTACTAATAATTTTTCAAAGTAGTCCTCCACCTCATTGTAGGTTTACCAATAGTTTCAATCATATTCATATACCGTTTCTTGGACCTTCTTCTTCACTATGAGGTGGGAGTCCATCTTCTTTGGATGGGTACTACTTGTGATAAACCTTGCCATGAAGGCCTCCATGACCTACTGGAAACTGGTGATTGACTAATGTGGTAATTTTTCAAACCATTTTGTGCAAAATATCCTAAACTAAACGAAAATATGTGGCATGTGAGAGCCTCTCTATTGCTCCAAAAGGGTCACAACCTACTGATAATAATGAACATGGCAGGTGGGATTAGTTTTTCCATTGTAAATCTTAAAATTGAGGAACATAAAACTTCTTGGGAGGATAAAAATCCTAAATTAACCTTGATAAAAGGGATTTCATCTGACTTATGATGTCCCTTTTGTCCAGCTCCTTAGTGGGCATGGCCCCTCGGTGAGCTGGATGTTCGTCCCTCTCACTCTGAATGAGGTTGCAGAGGTCCTTCTTGTTACAATGACTGCTGGTGCATTCTCTTATATTTGGATATCCCCTCCGACTAGAACGATTACGATAGAACTATGAAGTCCTTCTTTTACTGCGAGTTTTACTCATCCGAGGGCTAGAGTTTGGGGAAATCTTGCAATGTTTTCATTTGTCCCTTTGGAGGTTTTTCTCCATTTTTTCCTAGTGACGCTAAAGGTGGGTATTCTCCTCCCACTGGTGACACATGGCCTTCTCCAACAATAGAAGATGTTATTCATAGGCGTCCATAAGCCATGCAATCTGTTTAGATAGGGGTGGCTCATTGCTCTCCATAATTTTATCCTCATGTGGATGGTAGAAAAAATTGGGAGCGTGACGACTTCTATTAAGTTAGATATCATAGTTGATCCTGGGGCCTCGTGGGCATTCTAGTTGTCTTGTCGGCTACTATATGAATGAGACATGATCGGTTTCTAGTTATCTTTAGTTAGTTGAGGAAGGAAAAACATTTCCCACAGATGGCTCCAATTGTAGGTGGTAAAATCATACTTTTATTTAATTAACCCAATTAAAGTAGAGCAGAATATAAATCATGCACAATCACATAAGAACAATACGTATGTCTACGGGGTGTTCCCCTCCCTTTATTGATCTCATTTTAGTAACAATGTCTACATGCCCCTATTCCTCGGGGTAAAACTCTTTGACCTTAAGTTGCCATTCAAGCTTATCGACCGTATCTAATTCTAAGATTTTTACTAGTCGGTGTTACCAACTGTAAAGAAAAATTATGTCATCTTTGTAATGTACATTTATAATTTGTAATATTGACTTTATTCCGTTGGAAAAAACTGTTTGAGTAATAGGTTAGGGTGTTTATGTTTATATTATCAAGCTTGTGGAATGAAAGCACTAGCGGCTAGAGTAAAGCGACATAAAATTCATGTCAATTTTTGTCTTCAACCTTGGGATCTAGAAAAGGTATCAATTTTTACTATGTTGATCCCTAGGTTTCTGGTTGGGTATTTTCATTTTTATTGAGGCATTTTTTTAAAATTATTTTTTTGAAAATATTTTTTGTTTTTAAATTAGTTCAAACGAGATCAGTATTTTCGTTCTAATGAGATGGATAATATCGTTCGAACGAGCTTCTAATGACCTTCAAACAAGAGCTTACTACCTGACTTTTAAAATGCAATCATATGTGCTTTTGATCCTCATTCCAATGAGTTTAGGTACTTCGTTTGAACGACCTAGTTTTGTTTAAATATGATTGCCTAAGTCGTTCAAACGAGATCCTATTTTTTGTTCAAATGACGTGCCTCAAAATTTGCGACGTTTTGATCTTCACGTTGTTAAGTTAATAAGGCCTGAGGCAGTTTCTTTTTGTTAGGGTTTCAAAAGTAATTTTTATAAAGTAAAAACCTGTAGTCTATTTTACCCGTTTACACCCAGTTTTAGAGATCTATGAATTAATATAAGATTATGTGTTGAGATTTTAGGTTTTGAGACCCAAAGTTGTTCGAGTATCGTTTGACACAGTGGATTATATCTTGCTACGTGATGGATATTAGTCACATATTAATGGATACTGAGATGCGAGAGGGTTGTGTTATGAGACATTGGTGGATTCATATGATTTATGTGTAGAAGGTCAATAAGAAAAGATTGCATAAGGCTTTAAGGGAGGCGAGTCAGTGAGTAGCCATCTGTTGTCCTTATATAAACCCTATTTAATAGTGGACTAGTGTAGGCTAGGCCATTCAAGGTTTATCCAATTGTGGATTTTCCTCGTACATCACGGCATTATGTGATTTCTCTTTAAATTATTTATTTTATTCTTGCATGATCACACAGTAATGGTTTAGGCATGATAAAATTAGGGCAAAGTTTTCATAACATTTATTTAATCCGCGCTTCTAATTAAAATTGGGTAAAAATTGGATTGCAATCTGGAATTTGGGTGATCCTATCCTATACATACACACTTGCATTTTAGAATTAGTATCAGAGTAGGTAGCACTAGGTTATGTGTTGATCCCCGTTTAGTGTATTTTTATGACTATTTGATGGAGTTTAATCGTGAGGGTAGTTCCATTACCCAATATACCTATTTGTTGATTTAAACTATCCCTATTGGAAGGCACAAATGAAATTTTTCTCAAAATTTATTGATGAAAATGTTTGGAACTCGGTGGAAGAAGGATAGTCTCCTCCTCCTGAAGGTGGTTTACCTAAGGCGTATTCGCTTTGGAGTAAGGATGAAAAAATGTCTCAACCTTCAATTCCAAGGGTGTGAATGCTATTTTTGGTGTTGTCGCGGCGTAAGTGTTTAGGATAATAATCAAGTATGAGAGTGGACTGCTAAAGATGCATGGGATATTTTGAAATCCATGCATAAGAGAAAAAGTACTTTTAGGTTGTCTAAGCCACCAAATCTGACAACAAAATTTGAGATGATTATAATGGAAGAGCATGAGATGTTTGATAATTTTTATGAAAACTATCAGATATTTGTAATTCATCATTTAACTTAGGTAAGCTTATCCCTTGGCCGAAAGTGGTTAGAAAAATCTTAAGGTCTTTGCCTAAAATATTTAATGCTAAGGTCATGGTCCTAGATTCTCTTGCAGATGTTGATACTCTTAGAGTCCAAGAACTTGTAGGTATTCTATAAATATATGATGACGATGTGTTCCCTTAAGAAAAAGGAGAAGAGTGTAACTTTGAAAACCCATAAGGAGAATGTGTCGAATTCGGAGAGTGAGGTTAATTTAGATACCGAAAAGATTGTTAGGTATGATAAAAATTTCACAAAATTTCTTAATATTAGAGAAGAAACTAATTCTAATAAGAAATTAAAGAACTTCAACAATAACCATGATAGGAAGAATATGGATAACCCTAAGAATGTGGAAGACCATGACAAGTGTTTTGAATGCTAAGGTTTTGGGCATCGTGCATTTGAATGCCCCACTGAACTAAGGAAAGAAGGTAAGAAGCCTAAATTATAGAATTCAGTCATTAGTTATAGTAAGAGGAACCTAATTCTACCTTGGAGATTAACTATATCGCTTTTGTGAATAGTTATGAATGAAAAATCTTTTGATGATATTAATATGCAATGTATTTCCGAAGTTCGGTCATTAGATTCTCAAGTTTGTGAAAATGAGTAAGAAGAGGACAGTAGTGGTAATGAGGAGAGTGAGCTTCAAGTTTCCTTCAGTGAGTTGTATGAGGAATTTTTGAAATTGAAAAGGCTAACTTGAAATTGTAGACAAAGTTGAAAGAAATTCCCATGGTAAATAATGATAAGTTGATTGAGGATTTAAGGGCACATGCAAAGACTCTTTGGGAGAAGCTCACATACATTTAGGGGAGAGAGATAACCTTCTAGGAATGATTGATAATATTAAGGAGTCCCTAAAATTTGGCGAGTCTAACTTTTTCTTGAGTCTAGAATTTTGGAGTTAGAAGATGAATTAAAAGACTCAAGTCATGTCTAGATTTATTTGGAATCTAGGTCTGAAAAGTTTGATAAAATATTAATTTGGTACAAATAAATAATGCAAAATTGGTCTAGGTTGTAGTGATCCAAATTCTTTCGCTCCTAAATTTAAGACCATGATTGTTAGAGAGTAAACCATTGCCAAGGAAATTCCCAAAGGTCAGGTCGAGAGTAACTTTCCTATAGTTTAAGCATGCACACCCTGCAGTAGGAAAGGTCGCCTTAAGAGATTTTGTTTTGATTTTAAAAATGGTCCTAAGAATTCTAAATCTCATGTCTACATGGTTCTCAAAACCTGAGGTGTTAAATCGTCATTTGTTTGGTTGAGGAAATAAGATCTGGAGGCATTTAATATTAGACTTGTTGATTCTCACATGCTTTCACGTGATTCATCACATACCATATCTTATAAGTGATTCTGTTTGCATGTTTTTCATACACTAGTTTTGTGCTTTACTATGTTAAACTAGTACTATGATGTGTGACTTTTGTATTTTTATTATTCATTTTTTTGTGTATATTTATGAAAAAGACAAAAAGATTTTGTTTTCTTTTGAGTCAATTTTTTTTTCTTTTAAAAATTTAGCAAAAACTCAAAAAGATTTGTATTTATATTGTGTCGTTTATCTTACACATTTTATATGGCATAGTGGTGTGTTTGAATCTCATTCATTCCATGTTGCTAGAACATTTAAGTATGGTTTAAATGATTTGGATTGTTTCTTAATCATGCCTTGTCATGGAGTTGTAATTATTTGGTATTGCTTAATGGATTTATCTATTGTATATTCCTCCGCACATACCTTCACAAACTCTATTGGAATTTAATATCTATTTATACATGACCTAGGTGAGGTGTATTCCTATCAATCTTTTCAAATACATATTTTTATATTAGGGGAATTTATGCATGTAATAACCATTGCGAGTAAGGATGCTCTTAGGTTGAAACAAAAATAAGAGAGTGCAATGAAAAAGGCTAGGAATGGGGTAAATCTTCTTTGCATTATAGGCTACCATTGGTAAGAGCCTTTGAAAAATAAAAGAAAATACTTGTCAATGCCAAAATTTAGATATTGATCATAAAAATCGACATCTTAAAAAAGATCAAAATTGCATATTTATATTTTTGAGGGTGTTGCAAGTTAAAGATCAATCGTTCTGCGCAATTTAACCTAGTTGGTCCTTAATGTATGACGCTAGTGATTTGAGAATCATCAATATTTTCTAGGTGTGTGTGCATTTAGTTTGTTTGTCTTGTTGATTCACTTTATTTATCACTTGAGGTTAAATCTATGTTTGATAAATTAAGAAGATAAAATTAGAACTCTTGAACTATCTTGAGTGTTTGGGACATATTTCTTTTTTTTTAGTTCGCATCCATAGACACCATACCACATTTTTTAGATACACATTTATGCCATACGCGTATAGAAAACTTTTTTGTGTCGTGTGTGGTAATATATGTGTGTGTGTGTGTGTGTGTGTCTGTGTGTGTGTGTGTGTATATATATATATGTCACGACATATGTGTGTTGATATATGTATATATGGTATTTGTTTGAGTCTTTTCATACATTTAATCTATGTTCGTCATTGTCTCATTTCTTTTTGGACTATTTGTAATGGTGTCGCTGTTTGGTTATTGCTGTTGTTTCACTTCACATTTCATGATATGATTGTTTTCCATATAACCATTTGTTTCATATTATGCCCTTTCGCCTTTGTCCATTCTCAAACAAAAAGGGGAAGTCGTTTAAATTAAGGCAGAGGGTTTTTATATGTGTAGAATTTTTAGCTAATGAAGTCATATAGTTTATAATCTCTTTGCATTTGAAAGGTGTGTTAAGTGTGCAAGTTTATCCTTCAATACAGCAAGTTTCACAAGAGAACGTCTTCAAAAGAGTTAGAGTCGGTCAAGTGTGAGTTTGTGTATTTTTTCCTTTTGGGGTTTGGGGATTGGGCATTAGAGCTTGACGACCTACTTTTTTTATTTTTGGTTTTATCCCAAATTAGACAAAGGACAAAATTTGTCATATTTAATGTGCATATATAATTTGTAATATTGGGTTTATTCCGTTGGACGAAATTGTTTGACTCATAAGTTAAGGTATTTATGTTTTTACCTTTAAGCCTATGCAAAGAAGACATGAAATGTCCCGAGTAAAGCGTCATCAAATTCATGTCAAGTTTTTATCTTAAACCTTGGGATCTTGAAAATGTATAAGGTTTTATTATGTTGATCCATGGTTTTTTGGTTTGGGTGTTGTTATTTTTATTGAGGCATTTTTTGAAAATATGTTTTTTAGAAATATATTGTTTTGCGGTTAAAGTCATTCAAACGAGATCAGTATATTCGCTCTGACGAGTTGGATAATCTCATTCAAATGAGGTTGATTTTTTCGTTAGAACGAGTTTCTAACAACCTTCAAAGTAAAGCTTAATTCTTAACTTTCAAAATGCGACCAGATGCTCATTTGATCCTCATTCCAATGAGTTTAGGTACTTCATTTAAACGACCTAGTTTCGTTTAAACGAGATTACCTAACTCATTCAGATGAGATCATATTTTTTGTTCGAATGACCTGACTCAAAATCCATGACGTCTTTATTTCCATGTTTTCCAAGTTAAAAGGGTCTGAGGTAGTTTGTTTTTATTGGGGTTCTAAAAATATTTTATATGGAGCAAAAAACTAGTGTCTCTTTTACCCGTTTACACCCATTTTTAGAGGTCCATGATCAATATGATATTATGTGTTAAGATATCATTTTTGGAGCCCAAAAGTCATTTACTCTTCATTCGTTCGAGTATCTTCTGACATGGTGGATTCCGTGTCATTATGTGATGAATGCTAGTCAGAGATCGGTGGATACCAAGACGCGGGAGGATTGTGTTATGAACCTCTGGGGGATTCATGCGGTTGCTGTGAAGAAGGTTCGAGGAGAAAATATTGAATCATGATTAAAGGGAGTCAAGTCAGTGAGAAATTCATTTTTCATTCTTGTATTAACCCTATATCATAATAGATTTGTGTATGCTAGGTCGTTTGAGATTTTTCTATTATGGGTTTTCCTCGTACATCGCGGCATTGTGTGATTGCTATTTACATTGTTTATTTTATTCTTTCATGATAACGTAGTAACGGTTTAGGCAAGATAAATTTGGGATAAATTTTTCACAACGTTTGCTTAATCCGTGCTTGTAATTAAAATTGGGTAATTTCTAACTCAATTTAATTAATTGGAATAAAATTTAGAATTTTAGTGATCCTATCCTATACATACACACTTGGATTCTCACTAATCTTTATCTTTTCATTTCGGATATTTGATTAAATCGTTGGACAATTGTCCTCTCCCCAAGCATTGTCAAATTATCCCCCATAGTTATATATATAAATACATACACACATTATATATGTTAAAAATATATGCTAAAAGTATACGTGTTAAACACGAAATGACACCAAATCGTATTATTTACCTAACACGAACCAATTAAAACATGACACGTTGCGATAAAGAATCTCTTATTTTTTAACTAAAATGAACACGACCCAAATAAAATGTGACACGACATTAAATTTTATGTTTCTACCTAACAAGAATATGACTCAATTAAAGCATGACATGCCTAATGCAAAGCAAGTAAAACTTGACACCATATGATGGGGAATCATTTTTTTGGTCAACACGAACTAAATAAAATGTGACACTACATGGAATCATATTTTTCTCTTGATGGCCTAACTTTTTTCAAGGAATAAAGAAACTCTTATGGGGGATTTTGTCTACCGCTGACTGCCGAAGTGTGAGGGTTCATAACCCCCTCTGATGGCCTTCCCGACAATGTTTGTTTAATATCCAACATATGTGACTGGAATTTCTCTTAGTTTCCTATCATTATTCTTAGGGCTCCGATGAGGTCTGTCATATCGAAAGTGGTGCATTTGTTGAATCATTCATTCTACCTAGAGGTGACAGCGGTGGTAGGTTTGATGACATTTTTTAATCAATAGACTTGTGTTTTAGACAAGGAATTCAACCCAAAAAGCTCTGAATATGAGAGTGAATAGTAAAAACAAAATCTAAACTTTCGAGTTAACGATTTTACCCGCAATTCCAAGATATACTGAATAAACAAAATTAAGGAGAAATTAGTCATGATTTTTGGATAAAATTACAAATAATATGATGGTGAATAATGATTTCATCGAGAATTGTATTCAAAACCAAGATCAAGTTCATACAGCACCTAGAAAATGAGTTGAAATGAAAAATGTGAAAACCCTTAATCCAAACCCTCAAACTATAGATAGAGTTCTTAGCTAACTCATATGTGTTCCTATAATCAGGTTGTGAGCAAATACACCCGTGAAAAACAACCGAGTTAACAATATTTTCCCATGGATAGCGCCAATATGATGTTGGATTGAAATGCAATAGTCTAGATAATAGAAAGGAACTCACTAATGAAACATGATCTGGGTATGATAATAAACAATGATAATTCAGTGAATAAGATAAGAGAGATCAACTCATAAATTTTAGAGTGGTTTAACCAATTGGACTGCATCCACTGTGATCCAACTCATTCTTCACGAACTGCATAGTGTTTTACAAGTTAAAATTGTACTTTCTCTCACTAGAGAGTATTTTCAGTTTGTTTTTACAATAATAGGGCTTATGGAACAAGTAACAACGTACGTTGTATTTATAGGTGGATTGGGGTATAATGTGAACCAAAAATCACATGGTGCATGTTGAATTACATCCTCATATCAAATGTTGTATCCTGTCCTTCAAGAATCTATGTTAAATGCGTAAACATTCTCTTCACTTGCAATACAAACATAGGCTTCCATTTGTCCAGGCCTGATATGATTAAAATACCCTTTATGGTGAATTTACGTGATTTAATATTTCTGGTGCAATTTGGCAGAGGGAATGAGGCACATGATATAAGGCTAAGGGTATGAAGTCAACCCTCTGAGGTCGAGGGTCAAAAATGTTCCAAATTTTGAGATGAGACCATTTTTTATTTCATTTATTACCCTTATCTTAAAGCTTTTGAATTGTTTCAACTGTGATAGGTGGTTGGAGTCTATGTGTTGATACTCAAGGAGCTGAAGGAATAGAGGATCCTTAAAATAGGGGAGTCGACCCCATGTAAGCCAATGGAATGAAGGGTCCTTGAAATATAGGATCCAACCCCTTATAAGCCGAAGGAGATATGGGTCCTTAAAATGGAGGATCCAACCCCCTTTAAGCCAAAGGAGATGAGAGTCCTTGAAATGGAGGGGTCAATACTTCATAAGACAAATGAGATGAGGGTCCTTGAAATGGAGGAGTCAAGGGAGCTTAGGTTCATTAAAATTAAGGATTTTACTCCATGTAAGCCGAAGGAGCTAGGGGTCCTTAAAATAGGGGAGCCGAATGAACCTAGGGTCCTTAAAATGGAGGATCCAAAGGAGATGAGAGTCCTTAAAATTAAGGAGCCAAAGGATCTAACGGTCCTTTAAATGTATGTTTGACCACCTGTAAGCTAAAAAATCTAAGTGTCCTTAAAATAGAGGATTCAAACAAAATAAGGGTCTTTGAAATAGAGGAGCCGAAGGAGCTAAGGGTCCTTAAAATAGAGGAATCAACCCATGTAGCTCGAAGGAGTTTAGGATCCTTGAAATAGATGAGCCAAAGAAGCTGAGAGTCCTTGATATGGAGGATTTAACCCCCTGTAGGCAAAAGGAACTAAGGGTACTGAAATGGGGGATCTAACCACCTGTGCTCCCGCTATATTGGGTCATAAGTCTTATATTCGAGGGTTACTTTAGTTTGATTGTAATTGTATATGGTAAATTACTTATTTGGTTTGGAATATCTTTACATTGGTCGCACTTGCCAATGTCAGTCTTGCCCATTATTTTTCTACATATACCCTTGCCTTCATTTAGTTCAGATCACTTCACATATCTCTTAAGAAAAATATTTCTCTTTCCAGGATATTTACAAGAGTTAGAGCTATTCTTGGAGTTTTCCTCACCTCCTCAAAGAGTTTTTTTCCTTTCAGATCTTTTTTTGGCAATATTTTGTAGTGTATAACTATTTATTCACTATCATTAAAATCATTACATGTACTTAAGGCATTGTTATTAATTGTTATTGTTTAAGTTCATTGACTTTGGCTCAGTTTTATCTTTATTCTCATATTATACATTATATTTGCAATTCTGTGAATGCCCAAACTTTTTAAGTATTTATTTAGGGAGTTTAGTAAGAATTTAGCCGAAGAAACCTAGAATCCTTATACTGAGGATTCTTCCTACCCTCAAATCCCTAAGTCTTCTGATTCATCATTTAGGTTTAGGCCAATCGTGCCTTATCACCCTGGTGATTGTTCTAGCGGTAGTAGCACCATGAGTGAAGATGATAACTCCTTTACCGCTACTATTAATGACATTACACGAAGTGTGATGATTCATCATTTGGCTATGAATGTTACACTAATTATCTAACTTTACCCTATGCTTTATCCCCATCTTTTTCTTCCTAATATTCTGCCTCCAAGGCATCTTCATCATTTGACTCTATAGTTACTTCATCCTCTGACTCTAAGGCTACTACTTCTGAAAGTGATCTTGATCCTCAAGAGGCGATAGATCTTGACGAGTATGATGGGGAGTTGGAACAAACCTCATTTATAGAGCTTGTCACCGAGTTTCCTCCTCTGAACCATGATATTGCAAAGGAGTCTATTGATAATGAGGATATTTACACGCTTGATCCCTTTCGAGACTGCCTGTATAGGAGTATTAGTAGGATAAAGTCTTATAGGCTTCAACATTTTTATGGTATAAAATCCTCCATTGCTATGGGAGATTCAAAAAATGATGAGAGGGCATATGATTTAAAAAATGCCTATAAGATTGCCTTATATCTTGCTATGTTTTTTTTAGGGTTTCGACCACCTTTACACATTTGCATCTAAGATATATTGTCACGTCTTGGGATAACACAAACCTCACTAACCCCAAACTCTTAGAGGGTCATACTCAAATCCATCATAACTTATAAGTACATCCATACTGAAAACATTACTGTGGAGATCTTTCGAAGTGTTTACACTTTCATATCCACAAAGCACTGCCCTGGGTATTACTATTTTAGCCCTCGTAACTCCACATGTAAGATGATGAAAGTTTCCCAAACTTCTAACCACCACTAGAATACTGACTTCTTTTATATTAGTGGAGATTAGGAGTATTTAGAAAGAGAGGTACATTAGGGCGATGCAAGGGTCCCTCATGATTGAGGAAAACTTCCTTTGAGCAGTATTTATTCTTATCCTTGGTTTATTCATACTATTGTAGCATTCTCATGGTTTATTGTCGATATTTACAAATTGTTTCTTTTATGTGATTTACAAATAGAGTCACTCCAGGTCTGAATGCTACCAATTGACAACTAGTAGACAACGCTATCAATTATGGTGTCAAGACCTACAAGGATTTGTCCCCTTTAGCCCAGGTTAAAGAGTTTCATATTATCTCTAATGCCCATCCGTTTAAGCAGTTTAGTAAGTTATTCTACCTCATATTCTTTCCTATATCGGCCTCGTAGTATATTCTTGATTATGTTTTAGATTAGGTGCAAACAAGCCTTCTGAGCTAAGTTTAGAAGAGTGGCACATATTGATTTCCAAGATCATACTTGACCATATTACAGATGTCAGGGAAGGCTCAACGAGCCGATTAAGAAGATAAATGGGAATGGGAAAGGACATATTAGTAGCAAACCTTATAAGAAGCAAAGTAAGGAGACTGTCCCTTCCAAAAGGACTAGGGCCACTAGAGCCTAACTAGCCATGTGATGCAATAAAATCTAACCTCTTTTAGGGAGATATGCTAGGTTCTCCAATCCAACCCCAAAACCCTCTATGATAACTCTGTGAGGGATCCTGACTTCCTGGTCAAGAACTAGCCTAAATGTGAAAACAAGTATTTTGAAAAAATAGAGAGGTGAAGAGGTCGATCGGCCATCAACAAAGTTTTCCAAGTTTGTACCTTTATTTTTTCCTAGTGTTTTTTGTTTGTTGACATCTTCGTATCCTTTTTACCTATAGGGTCTAATGTTCATGGTGCATCGCCGTATTGGACCAAAAAGAAAAATTATGCTCTGGTGGATTCCAAGTATAATATGAATTCCTTGTGTCACTATAAGGGATAGTATGAGGCCCTCATAGGAAAGAAGAACACTAAGCTCTAGAACTATAAGAAGGAGAAAACAACAAAGATCACCATTTTGACCAAGGAGAGAGACAAAGCAAGGTTTTCTCTTCAGACAATCGAGTATGATTTTGAGAAAAAGATGGGTGAAGCCATTGTTATTGTAGTGGAGAATTCTAACAAGGATGTCCTTGCCGAGTAACATTATTTTTTCAAATTCCAAGACCATGGATTGTAGTACATACACCGAGGGTATGAGGAGATGAATGTGAGGGCCAATCGTGATTTCCCTAATGTTTTTTATGAGGTATAAAGTTAGTAGATCAATGATGATGTGGGGAAGTCTATATCCCTAGAGTTTGATGCTCAGGAGTATGCACTAGAGGGAGATAAAGTTGACATCCATGTTATAATTGAGAGTCATTTGAATATTGAAGATATTCCTGGGGGAGACGATATTACTCCTACCCACTTTACCATCAACGTTGGAACTCCTGAGGATGGTGATTCTAAGTTTTTTCTTTCTTTTGAACATTTCTTTGGTCTTGTGTGGCCTTTATTGAATTTTTGGTCAACATTGGGTTTTGTAATCTTAACATTTCCCCCATCCAAAGGGTATTATGTTTAAATCCTAGGAGTTTTCTATGCAATGCTTATGGTTTTTTCTATTCCATTTTTATTGTACCAATGCATGGTAATGCCTTTCTTGAATATCGTAGTTAAACATATTTGTTTCTAGATTTCTCAATTGGTACTCCCCATATGCTTGACATTACTACTTAAGTTTTATGTGTTGAGGCCGGCCCTTGGTGGTCCAAAGAGGATGCATTAGTTAACTTGTTCTCAAATTAATCTTTGTTAAATCATCTGAATAAATGGTAAATAAGGAACGCAAAGTTTTTTCTTAAACTAATTTTTATTAAATTGGTCGAACCAAATAAATATTTCAACTTTCGCTCTTATGTTTATGCTGGATCATATCCAAGTTTTGCATTAGGACGAGGGTGACTTAATTTAGAAAAGCATTTTTCTTGAGCCTTGGCTCATCACTTTTAATTATGATTTGATACGACGCAAATATTGCGTATTTCACCCGTTAACCTACGCGTTATTAGCCCCCTCGGGTATCTTAATCTCTATATTTATGCTCGTTAATGAGACAACCTCAAATTTCTATGTTAACATGTTTTTCAGGGGTTAATTGAGCTTTTGTAGGTATTTGGATGCTTAGTATGAAGTTCGGATGCATTCCGGCGAAGTTCCGTACACAATCGCACGTGCAAGGGCATTTTAGTCTTTTCACAGCTTGAGTACCTGGCCCGACATCTCACGGAAGTTGTATCCCTCCTCGCTAGCTTCGCGTGGCCGCAAACGGTGCGTGATTCCGATGTATAACGAAGAAGTTACGGCGTTTCTTGCGGAGGAAATACAAGGAAGCAAAAGAGGAGAAGGAGAAGAGAAGAAGAAGAATGCAGTGGGCTGCTGCATTCTGCCCTGCTTGATCGATCGATCGATGCTTTTTGTCGATCGATCGACCTTTCTGATTTGTCGAAGTTTTGCCTTGGTCGATCGATCGACCAAAGGGGTAGATTGATCGATGCTCTGTTTTCTGCAGATATTTTGCCTTCTTTTCTTTCTTCTTTATTTTTATTCCAACTTACTATATAAGCCAATTTTGTTGTAATAAGACCATATAGCAGTAGAGGCACGATTTTAGGTTAGTTTAGCTTAGGGTTTTGGGGTTTTTTCTTGGTTCTTCTTCATTTCTCTTTGGATTGACAATCTAATTGGTTTGTAAGTTGACTTTTCATTACCCTCTCCATTAATATAGCTTGTTTTCCATTAATTCTTGCTTTCTAGATAGTTTTCATGCTTTGTTAATTAGGTTTACATGCTTTAATTCTTGCTTTCTTAGTTTAATTAGTTTAATTTAGTTTATTTCCATGTATTGCCCTTAGATAAATAGGGTCGGGATTGCATTTTCACTATTTATGGGTTTGGACCTCGAAAATTAGGTTTTGTGTAAAATTGCATTTAATTGAAACCTCGCGTATTAAAGTCGGATTATTATGCGTTTAACTTTCTTTGTCATGCAACGTTAGTGTTTATAGCGATTATCCGAATTAAATCCGCGTGTGACCATTTTCCGTTAAATGTTTAATCTCGCAACTTTGGATTAAATTCCTTATTGTGTGATGTTTATGCTTAATTGAAAATGCTCGATTAAATTGCTTTCGAGACTTAACTCTAAATAGTATTTGTTTCGATCCGTGTGGTAGAATGCGATCCCGATCCTCGCTTTCCTTTTTTTTAGTGTTAACTTCTTTTTTCTTTAGTCCACCATAATCAACCTTCACCTTTTCTTATTTCTTTTACACCATTTTTATTCTTGAAGTTTTAAAGCAATTAACATCTAAAATTCAATCACTCCCTGTGGATTTCTTACGATACCCGACTTACCGCTGTGCTTGCTTGTCAAGTGTAGTTGTAGTTTAGGTTTTTTGCATTGAGTCGTCGAACCGATAACAACGATTTGCGTATTACACGACGCACGGTTCGCGCTCCATCATGATTTTTAACTTTTACTAGGGAATTTATCCCGACATTTTTTATAAAAGATATTTATCATTAATGTATTTCTAAGACCTATTCGGTCTTTTTACAATCTGTTGGGCTCAGCCTTAGTCTTTTCATATGAGGCATGTTTATCCCCATTTTGACTTTAACGAAATAAATTTATGTCCTAAGGAAGAGTTTTATTTTCATTGGGCTCATCTTATCTCAGGATTCGATCCCTCATATATGTCATATTGTGATAAATACCAATGAGTTCAAATCCCTAAGCATTTCCCTTTTACACGGTAGATGGGGTTAGACACAAGAAGAGATATGCAATAAATCAACAAATGGGGTGAGAGAAAACATCTACTTTTTTTCATTCATATAAGGAACATTTACCTCATATTGAAAGCTCGTATTTATATTAAAAAAACTTCTTATCTCTAGTGGTAATATTTATTCAAATGCCTCATGTTTCATGGGTTGGTAAAGGGTTTTCGTTCAAGATTTTCAATCTTGTAAGAACCTAGAACTACTTCTTTTGTAAACTTGTAAGGGTTGTCTTAGTTGGGATAAAGCTTGTTTTTATTCTAAATCACCATAATCCCCTACTTTCAATGATCGTCTCCTCACCATCTTGTTATATTACCTAGAAACTCTTTGTTGATATGTTACCTATCGTACCTGAACATCTTCTTTGATCTCTTTTACAACTCCAAATACATCCTCCTATCCTCATGTTGTTTTGCTTATTGAAATGTTGAATTATGTGGCTCCGCAATCTAATTTCAGTCAGCATAACTGCCCCAGACCCAAATACTAACATAAATGGGGTTGTCTTCAATGTCTATTTCATTATTCGATCTAATTCTGAGTTTATCCTTGGGTTCACGACACTCATTTTCCTTTGGTTATGAGAAAGGTGATGACAAACAAAGATTTTAAATGAGAAAACTAGATAGGGTTCTTTTTTCTAAAATGAGTTTTCATATATTAAAGTATTTATTGATGACGTGAGGGGGTTATAAATGGATTTAATCCCATTGATGTGGGCTTAAAAAACTGGGGGACTGTAAGTTGGAAACTTTGGTTTAAGTTTCATATATGTAAGAGAGTAGTTATCTTAGTGTTAGGGTGCTTAAATGTATATTAAGGCATAATCTCTATTAATGGCGATAATTTAACATTCAAAGTTCTATCAACAATAAAGTAATAAACTCAGTTGGAGTAGAACAAACTCTTTTGTATAAACTCATACAATAATTAATATGATTGTCAATTAATGAACCCCGAAAGCAACCATTAAAAGGGAAAGAGAAGCAATCACTCTAGACACATCCTAGGTAGGTAGCTCAAGCACCAAAGTAATCAATGACTAAGATCAGTGTGTATTTAATACTTATCTTCTTGGACAAACCTTGATAAAAGAATTCATAGCCAAAAGATATGAAAACTGTGGTAATAAATATGTCTCAATGTGTAACACCCCGCTTAAAATAATAACGGGTGGCCAGCCCTATACTACATTAAATCAGGAGTTTCAGATGGCTCAGTCTCAACACCAACTGTCGATATAAATATAATATAGACTAACTACCCGATATCATATAAGCGAGATGTTAAAATTAAATAAAATATGCAACAGACAACAAACCAACACTATAAAACTACTAAAAAGGAAAGAAAAAAATGCATACAAGAACTATGATAAATTAAATGCTAGAATAAAAAGAAATGAGTAACTACAACCGAATATACCACAAAGGAGTAGACCCAAATAAGCTGTCGGGTCACAGCCAATACAATAACTAAAATAAATATATATGCACATCTATAAATATCCCTTGGGTATATACCCGATATACAACATGAATCCTACCTAGATTTTTAGAAGTAGGAAGCGACTACAATCTAAGTCCCGCAACAGTCTGCACCTGTCACGGCTCCCAAGACTCTGGATAGGAGGTCATCCGGCATCCATGCGGTAGGATACCTGTAGTAATATATATATATATATATATATATATATATATATATATATATATATATATATATATATACACTTGCCTCAGATTTGTAGAGGTTTGATCGTCCTCGATGTCGCAGTTGGGCCGGAGATCTCCAAACTTTTTTCCTCTCTCTCTCTTCCCTTCTTCTTCTTTCCTTCTTATCTTCTCTCTCTAGGGATTTTTCTCCCTTTCTCTAAAATGAGAATGGCTTAATTCGTAAGCCTCTTAAACCTTAAAGCATAAGTCCCAATTTTAAATGTTAATACACACTTTAAATGACTCGTTTACTCCAATTCGAGTCAAACGGACTTAAAAATATTCCGGAGCCGAAATAAAACCCAATGACAGTCATTTTGACTATCTCGACCCTTCCGGGATTGATGGTACCCTCAAAATCATCATCCGGAATACTTTAAAAAGGTTCTATATTTTTGGACTTCACTTCCAAATTTTAAAATTCTCCAATTTAATTAAATTTTATTTTCCAAAAAATTTAATTTCTCAGTCTCCAAAGTCAAGGGTTGTTACACAATGTTTGTGTTTAGCTCAAAACTCTCGTCTATTTTCTGATAAATAAATCTGAATCTCTCCAAAATCCCCTCTGGTGATATATATAATCTGTCAAGTACACTCGAGTAATCTTAGGGGCATTAAATGCTAAGTCAGATCACTATGCCTCCACATCACTAATATTGAATGAAAATGTATGCCATCATGCTTAGACTTCACTAGAATTAAATGCAAATTATTCCACCATGTTCCATATTGCTAGCATTAAATACTAGGAAAAGAATTAAGCGACTGGTTGTATGTTAGGAAGTTGTCCACAGGTTATAGCGCGCCGAAACGCTAGCCAATCCTCAAAGCCCTGTTGTTTAATCAAGTTTGGATTGGACACATGGTAGGTCACACATGACACCATTGGGATATTTGTGGAAATAACTTTGTTACTCTCAACAAAGACCATTTGTATAAAACCCAGTGGACAAGGAAACTCGTGGTTTCTCGGATGGTGCTCCTTTGGATGAACTAGAGTTTTACCCAGTGTATCTAAAGAGGTTAAGTCATGCCTTAACGTTCCCTTTCTTCTCAATCCTCCAAACCAGTTCCCTCATAGGATCCCCAAGTGAGGTTATTCAATAGTGCATGAAATCTTCCCTAAGTCCTATCGGGCCTGGTCCCTTGTAAATACCGAATAACCTCACTAACTATTATAATATGCCTTATAAATACACATAATGTAAGTAAAACAAAATACAAATATCCTTCAAATAGATCCCTCAAAAAAGCTTCATCCTTGTTGCCTCTACCATTTTAACTTGCTTCACATGTGCTTGCTTCAGTTTCCTATGTGTTTTCTCTAGATTTCTCTGTCTTCCCTTGAGTTAGCTTATGCTCAAGCTTGGCTTACTCCTCACATTCCTTTGTAATGTCACTAATTTTATTGAATCCTTTTATATTTTCTCATCTATTATTAGAAAGGAATATCTCTAATCACATGTTTATCATTAAGCCCCCTATATTTCCCCTTTCGTAGAGAAATTTGTTGTGCGAGAAAGAAATATATGTACGAAACACCTTGTTTCAAAAAACTCCACCTCATGTGAACTCAAAGGAACTGTGGCTTGCCTTCATCCTGGTATAAAATTTTGGATTTGATAAAACTGCTCAAGAACAATCTTGGTCCATGGGATCTCATTGCGAATAAACTTGATTCGTTGGCACTCCTCATGAATAATCACTGCGAATCGAAAATTTAAAAATTCAAATTTGAATAACCGTGAAACCCTTCCTTTGCAAACAAGTTATATCTTTTAGCGCATGTTAACAATTAATTCTGGAGTCCAGTCATCTTACATTTATGTCGTCATTTACCATATGGCAAGTTGGGGTAAATTATGCATAACTTGTTTACCCAAGCGTTATCATTTGCTATTTGTTTTTCAATATTCACGCGTGTAAAATCAAAATGTTAATCCCCCAATTCTCTAGTTCCCAACCAATTATATATCCCAACACTTGACATTCTTTAAACCTTGAAAATGTCACGACATTAAAACTAAGAGATTATGAATTTCTAGATAGAAAAAGTTCCATTTTTCCCCTTGAAACTCACCATAAATCGTCATAAAAACAAATCTCCACCACTGATTTCTTGTCGCCTACATTTTGTAGTGTTTGCGATTCGTTTCGTTCATTCTAAACTTGTATTAACATCAATAGCGTCCTCCATCTACCAACTTGAAATTTACATCCAAGCTCTAGAGGCCCAAAAAGTGGCGTGCCATGCCCAGTTGGAGTTATACAGTTGTACCCCTACTTTAAAAAAATGATAAGCTTAGGTAAGAGTTAAATGCATTATTTGGATAATTGATTGACAAAAAAAACACTTTGTCGTTGTTGGAAGAACCAGACAAAAGATAAGAATGGGGGTATCTCGCCCCACTTGGGATCCTTCATTTGAGGTTGGATCGTGTGAACTTCCCTCAATAGCATATTGATTTTGAAGCTCCCGGAGCCTCCCCAAAAGGCTTTGATGCCTAGTCAACTTACATTCATGAAATATATACTAGGATCCTTAAAAAGATTATTCTTCTTAATACTTGTTAGTTTGGGAACTTCACTTTATCAAAGAATAATGAAGCCTTCCACTTATTGATCTCTAGGTGGAACCACAGTCCCACACTTTCGTAAGAACTTGGGGTGAATTCATAATCACCCTCAAAGATGTTTGTGAGATAATGGGACTTGATACTTTTGGTGCCCTATCTTATAATGATAAAGATATTGATGCATATGAAGCTAAACACCAAACAGACTTCGATAAAATTTATCTTGAGTGCGTTGGGGATTCCAACAAGTCTACCACCCAACTCATTAAATACTATTATAAGGTTCCCCCAAACCCATGAAGGATGATAAATACAAGGGTATCATCCCCGATGCATCTTTTGATGATGGGAAAGGTTCCTAGTTAGAAATAGTTGCTTACCTCTTGTGCCTGGTCTCTCACTCCTTTTTATCAGGCATCAACCTCGTAGAGACCTGATCAATATATTTGTGAGGTTAGCTCATGGGGTTAATCTTCATGTTTCTACCATTACTCTTGTGTCCCTCGATACTTATCTAGATAGGAAACATATTAACATGGAACGGTATGTGGGGAGGTATAATGTATCCAATTTTGTAAACACAATTCTCTTAATCGGGTTACTATATTCTAAGTTTTCTGATTTTCCTCTTTGGAACTTCCCATTAGAAAATTCCATGAAAATCTAAGGCTGCTTTATTGGATAAAGAAACAAAGTAGAAAGACTTACTTTAGTTGGTTGATAAATACTCATCCTTTGTTTCTAGGCCTTAGTATGGGAAAACCCAAGCCCAAACATGGTAATTCTTTGATGAAACCAATCTTCAAATTCAAATAGTAAAAGAAGAAATGGTCACCTAAAAATTTTCTTTCGATATTTTGCTTATGATCACCCCTGGATGTCTTGCCTTGTTCACTAAGTGGGGCATTGAAAGTCAACCCTATCACCCTCATAGTTCTTTCAGATAATGAGGAGATAACCAAGGTCTACCCTTCATTACTTGTTGAAGCAACAAAATCAATAATTCTTTCCCCTTAGCTTGCCCAAATTTTAGATTATCCACCATTGTATCTATTTATTCTAAGTTTAAGGACAATATCACCATCCTAGGCAACAAAAGGTAGTATAACATGTCCATGAGATGGCTCATGTATTATTAGCCATCTCAACTTAACAAATTCGTAGACTGGCTCAAAAATCCACTTCCTTACTCTTTGGTGAAACTTTATGTCCTGAATAAGCTTGGGCTAAAAATGAACTCAATAATAAGAGTTAAATTTGAGCTAAACACAAAAACTAAGGGTCCACTCTAGGAATTACCTCCGTTGGCACCGTTCAGCGATGTGTCCCAAAAGGGGGAAAGAAGACTATTGACCCACTATTGTTGCATGAAAATGAAAGTTTCTTTTATTGTTGTTTCATCTCAAGAGGAGGCTTCCCCTAAAGCTCCCAAGAAATACAAAAGTGGTCGGGTTACCTCTAAAGGCCATTCGACCACATATGCTAAATTTGGTGGAAAAGTGCGCCTAGTGGCTGGTGAAGTTCTACGTATCATCAATCCACTATAAATTATTTCCCATGTTTTTTATCTGGGGAACTTAGGCAGCCCCTACTTATATTCTGTTACATCTCAGGTTACTAGAAAGAAAATTTCTACCATTGGTCAAGCTAAAGAGGGACCTCCCACTTATTCTCCTTCGCAGCACACCAAAACTTTTTGCACCAAGACCTTAAGGAAAATAGAGACTCAAGAGCGTGATGTCAACCCACCAAGTCCAACTCCCACGCCGCCAGGTTCCCTTTAAACATATAATTTTGGAAGATATTCTTATTGATGAGGATATGGTGGATGCTTTTACGCACATGTTTCAATGTTACCCATTTCTCCTTCTTTATAGGTAACTCTTTATTTTTATACAAGTTATTTGAGAAGAAAAAACTAAGTGTTGAGATTCTCCCTTTGAAACTTTTTTTTCATTACTCTTTCAAATTCCCTATCACTAGGTTATTCCCCACCACCTTCAAGGGACCCTTAAAGCCTTATCGTTGATCAACCTATCCCTGATCTAGTTGTATCTCCCCATTCATCGACGGTTGGACTTGCGTACTCCAGGCATGCTTTATCTATTTGTATGACTGGGGTAGAACGAAGTTTGTCAATGAAAGATGAAATAATGGGACAATCAGGAGGCGTTGGTGATTCTTCAACAACACCTGGTGATTTTTTAACGGCACCTGCCTCACCGTCTTCTAATGTTTTATCACTAGCTATGATTCCTCTAACCAACAATTAGGGGTAACTTGTTTTTTGACTTGAAAATTTCTAATTATGCCTCCTCAAAATGTTGTGTTACTGATACTTAAATGATATGTATTCTCTTAGGTGGATATTATGGCCTTTGTGAATAGTTTGAATGAGTTTTTAATCACTTTGAAACATTTTGAGGCTAATTATGGATTGGATCTCACGAGATACCTTTGATGAGGTAAACTCTTGAGTATAGTTAAAAAACACTTGGAACCATTTCCTTGCTTTCTCGTGTGTTAACTCTTAACAAGCTTCGTTTTCTTGTATTGATGTAGTTTTCCTGGGGTGAGGTAGGTGAACCAATTACTTCTTCCACTGAGCTTAATCTGTGTTTATCTTAAATTTACCCTTCAAAAATGGAGATTGGTTCTACTTCATCAGGGCTCGCTTCTTTTGTGGCTCTTGACCAGTTCAAGCGGAGTTTCCTTTGCTAGCTCTAGAGAAAGCTCCCCCAACTAAATTTCGATCGTTGAACCTAGGGATCGAAATGATCCCTTAGTTTCAAATGTGATTGCTCAAGATCTTGAGGTATATTCCAGGTTTTAGTCATGCCTTGCATAGATATAACTTTTTTTAGAAGGATGTCACCTAATTGGTGAGTTTTCTTCCTCAAAAAAAATTTAAATCTTTTCACCTGCCTGGTGGTATACCTTTCTTGGATGAAAGGATTTTTGGAAAATACACTTGTTTGGTGACTTAGCAATTTCTTTGCTAAGTTTTTTCCTCAATGTTTAAACTCATTCTCTCTCAAGTGCCTGGTGACTTCTTTTTGTCCAAGTCACTTATTTTTTTGTCCAAGTTACTTTTCTTTTTGTCTAACTCACTTCCTTTTTACTTTTTAAGTTTTGGGAATATCCTCATTTATAGGTCCAAGATCTACATCTATGAATTGAAAGGCAGAACAACTCAAAAGATAAAGAAGTTCCGTTAATTTCTTCATGCTTGTCCGAGTTCAAAGTACCATTTGTACAAATAAGAATCCCCTTTGTTACATGATTTCTTCCTCATATACATCGATATAGTATCTATGGGGAAATTACTTAGAAGTACATTTTATGCTACAGCGCTTCCTATCTGATTAAACTCATTATCTCTCACATGCTTGGTGACTGAACAAACTCTTTGCTAAGAGTTTTGTGGTCAAATCTCACACCTTCTTATTGACTTAGCAAACTTTTTGTACATTTCATGTTCTAGAGTTGGTTTTATTTTGTATCTTCATTTGTATGGTATCAAAAAAGGTAATTAGTAATCGATTATTTAGTGTCTCACATTTTATCTACTTGTTCAATTTTATTTATTTCGTTATGCTGAGAATGTTACCAAATGTTTTAATTCCCGTGATTTTTGTATTACACCTGATCAATTTATCTATGAATTTTATAGGGTGTCATAGTATCAAACGTCATCACGTATCTAATTATGTCAAGAATGAAGACAATTTTCAATGCAAAACCAATATTTAGGACATCAAGGAGGGAAAGTAGAACTATAATATAACATTTGACGAAATCGTTGACAAATAGACACTGTGCGTATTGGTATAGGGAAAATGTGAGTACCGATCAGGTTGAAGACATATTTTTGGGCCATTCTGAGTCCATTCAATTAGCTAAAATGTTGGAATACTCTCACCTACTAGGTGAGAGTGTGAGGGTTCTCGATGGTAGCTACCCAAATTTAATTTATTTACAGTTAAAAGTAATATTTTTTAAAATCTAAATTGGATAAATAAATTACCATAGCTTATATATGACAAAAGTGATTTATAAAAAATGATTTAACTTCTTATCATATGTTCATTAATCATATTAGAGATATCAACATGTAGAAAAATAAAGCATGCACTTGAAATGAAGAGTTTTATGAGGAAATCCTTAAGGGAGAAAACCTTAGGCCAAACTAACACTCTAACGAAAAATTTCCAACATAGTCAATTTGTATGTAATTTGGCTTTAATCCGTGTTGGACAAAACTCTTTAAGTCATAGTTTAGGACCTGAGTTATTGAAATTTCAAGCCTATTACGAGGTTTCTTGAAGATGTAGTAGACAAGTTGGAAGATCTACATCATCACATCATGCTTAGTGTAACATTTTGCCTTCATGTTCCTAGGATCTCTCAGGTATGGATGCGTACATATTTTGATCCTTGGAGGTTCAATGACTGGGTGATAGGATTTTTATAAAATTATCTTTAAAATATTTTTATCTCTTTTAATATTTTTAGAAGAAAAATATTACTTTCATGAGGTAGTTGTAACGATATTGGGTATGTCATTATCATGAGAGCATATACCTTTTTAGAACAACTTTGAACGAACTTCGAACAAGATCGATTTTGGCAACATTTGGCAAGTTCTGGAATCTCATTAGAAATGTTTCTTAAAAGGTGTTCGAACGAGATGCATGCCTTCGTTCGAATAAGATGTACCTGGTTCGAACAAGCTAGCAATTTTTTTATAAATCCAAAATTTCTCAAACTACTTTTCATCCTTATCTCGTTATTAACAAGCCTCCTATCAATAGGAGTGCGGTACAACATTTTTCTTAGAGAATTTTCCAAGCTTTGAAAGTTCAAAACTTGTTTGAAAATCTCTCCAAAACCCTAGTTTATACCCAAGTGGTTTAGGATTCAAGTTTCAATTCATATATGCTTTGAAGATCCTATTTTGGGCACCAAGGTTTATTCTCCATGACTTTATGAGAATTATTTCTAATATGGATTTTGTGTGTGATGGTTGTTGAGTTGTTTGATGGATAATAAGGCATGTGTGGACTCACATGTTGTGGCAGTTGTGTTTGTAAATTCCCAAATTATCATTGTGTAAGAGAGGTTGAATATCGAAGATGCGTCAGGGCTTGCAAGGGAGCCGAGTCATTGTGTAAGTCATGCTAGGGTGCTTAGATATAAACATAGGCATAACCTCTATTAATGCAATAATTTAACAAACAAATTGATATTGGCAATAAAGGAATAAACTTAGTTGGAATGGATTAAACTCTTTAGTATAAACTCACAAACTCTCATGTATAACTCAATAATAATAAATGAATATGATATGTTTAGAACAATTAATTTTCCCTTGAAAGAACTAGTTACGAGGAGAGAAATGCAAGAACTTTGAATAACCCCAGGTAGGAATCTCAAACACGAGGGTACAAAGGAATAAGGGTCAAAGATCAATCAATGCTTTTGTTCTTAGTAGAAAATTTTGGGTAAAGGTGTTCATGGTGAAAGATAAAAACTTTGGTTCTTGTAATCTCTTTATCTCCCTCTCCATCTCCGGTGTGTGATGCCTTATTTTTCATTCGTCCTTTAATAATGGAATAATTTTATGTGTGTGTGTGTATGTGTGTGTTTGTATATAGTCTCAGTACCAATCTTTTAGGACCTTAAATGCCCTTTTCTCTTGTAGCACACGTATGTTGGTCCCCGATCAGCCATCTAATGGGGGACTGAACTGCTCAGTGTGGCATAAATTTATCTCAAATCATCGACGAAAGTATTAATTTAATGAAAAGTAATAATCGCTATGCTTAACATAATATATAAAGTCTATCGACATGGAATCAATTATAAAAGGAATATTCCCTTATGTCAGATAATGCTTTTATACGTCAGCACTTCTTCGTCGGTCATGAACACATTTGGTCAAGGGAACTGGTGGTTGGTCGTAACATGTTTCTTAGCCTTATGATCTCTCAAACTAGATGGTGTTTTACCATGTGTATCTAATGAGGTTAAATCAGGCCTTAACATTTCCTTGCTTCTCAATCATCTAAACCATGTTTCTTCCGCTGTGCTTATTTCATCTTCTTCTGCCTTTGTCTGAGCTGGTTTATAAGTCAACTCACTTGACTCCTTACACTCCTTTTAAATCTCACTAATTTTTGTTGAATCGTTATCTAGTTTCTTTAATGAGGGAAATTATATCTAATTACGGGTTTATTTTGAGCCCCCCCCACCCCCCCAATATTTGCCCCTTTGTAGAGAAATTTTTTAGGTGGTTAAGAAATATTTGTACAAAATAACTTGCTATGATAAAACTCTACCCGTGTGAACTTAGCAGAAAATAATTGTGACCTTCCATCCTTATAGTAGGAAAATACTACTTTTGAACAAACTTGATCCATGGGAACTTATTGTGAACAAACTTGATTTGTGGGAATTCATTGCGAACAAACATGATCTATGGGATCTTGCCGAGAATGAACTTGGCTGATAAAAAAACTAAACAACTCGCATTTGATAAGACCGCGAAACAAATTTCCCTCTATTTGGTGCGTGTCAACAATTAATGCTAAAGTTTAATGCTTTGACATCTCTACTGCCATTTTCCATGTGACGAGTTGTGGTGATCTATGCATAGTTAATTTACCAAAAATCCATCATTTATAATACCCACGCGTGGGATAATAAAAATTTAACATTCCAAACGACTATTTCTCAGTTGTTTAAAACCCAGCACTTAATCTTTTCTCCAAACCTTCAAACTTTCTAACATTAAAATCAGAGCTCGAGCTTTTTCTAAAGAGAGAAAGTAATACTTTCCCTTAAATCTCACCAAAAACAACCACAAAATCCCATATCCACCAGTCGTTAATTGTCGCCTTCCCTTATATGTCGTTTGCACATTGTTTCATTTATTAAAACCTTTGTTTAGCAATAATAGCTTCCTCTAGTCATCAAATAAAAGTTTTCGTCCAAGTTTTCAACCAATCCCAAGAGGCTCAGACGGTGGCGTGTCAAGACCAATTGCAGTTATACCCTCATGCCCCTTACGTTGGGGGAAATGACAAGTTTAGGGAAGAATGTAAGGAATTTTCCAATCAATTACAAGCCAAAGATGACACTGGCGCTGGTGGAAGAAATAAAGGGAAAAGAAGACCAAGGACACCTAGCTCCTATTGTAACTCTTTATTTTAGGTTGGACCATGAGGACTTCCCTTATTCATAGATTAATTTTGAAGCACCTAGAAGCTTCCCCAAAGGTTTTGCTACTTGGTCAACCTATATCCACCAAACCTACTTTGTCATCCTCAAATAGGTAGGACTTCTCCATACTTGTTAGTTAGGGGACTTTAGTTTGTCCAAGAACAATGTAGCCCTCCACATATTGGTCTTTATATGGAAACAAGTATCCCATACTTTCATTGCAGCTTGAAGTGAATTCACGATCACCCTTAAATATGTTTATGAGATTATGGTACTTGATCCCCATGGTACCCTTTCTTACAACAATAAAAAATTTGATGTTACTGAAGCTACAGCGCAAGCAGACTTGGATTAAATCTGTCGTGAATGTGTTGGGGATTCCAACAAAGTTACCTTCACCCAACTCATTAAATTTAATTACAAGGTTCCCCCAAAACCCACCAAGGATGAGAAGGCCAGAGGTATCACCCCTGATGCACCTTTTGGTGAAGGTAAAGATTTGTCGCTGAAGTCAGCTGCATATATCTTGTGAGTGATCTCTCACTTCATTTTATCGGGAAATCCCAACGATCAACATCGTAGATACTTGATCAATATATCTATGTGGTTGAATAGTGGGATTAATCTTCCACTTGGTGCCATCACTCTGGGGTCCCTATGCACTTGGTTAGATAAGACTCATGCCAACATGGAATGACCTTTGGGTAGGTATGATGTCTCTAATTTTCCTAACATCATTCTCTTAACGGGGTTCCTTTACTCGAGGGTCCCCGTTATTACCCCTTAGGAGATCCCCATTGTTCAATTTTCTTTAAAATGTCCATGGCTGCTCCTTTGGAATAAAAAGAAAAGTAGAAAGGACTTACTTCCTTTAATTGACAAGTATTCTTAGTTTGTTTCTAGGCCCTAATGTGGAGAAACACAAGCTCAAGCATGATCTTCAATAAGACTAATCTTCCAGTTGAAGCAGTGATAGCAGAAATGATTATAGAGAAACCATACTTATTTTTTGTTCTTGTGCTTACTACTGGACATCTTCTCTTATTCTCTAAATGGAGCAATGAAAATGAGGCATGTCACCCCCACCGTTCTTCCAGGCAGTTTAGGTATTATTAAGGTATCGCCCCCATGACTTGCCGAAGTAGCCGGATTGATGAATCTTTCTCCACAACTTTTTTAGACTTTATAATATTTCTCATTGTAGCTCTTTGTTTTGAGTATAAGGATAAGATCGCTATTCCAAACACAAGATTAAGGGTGATGTGTCATTTAGCTGGATTATGCATTTTTGTCCATCTCAACTCAACCAAATCTAAGAGTGGCTCAAGACTCCACCTGCCTATCTATTGGTAAAACAATATGCCCTCAATGAGATTGGGCCTAAAAATAACTCACTAATAGGAGTTAAATTTCATCGAAGCACCACAAAAAAAATTCCATCATAGTAGTTACCTCCCTTGGCACCATTAAGTGATGTGCCTTAAAAAAAAGAAAAATGTTGCCATATCCACGGCTGCTACAAAAAGGAAAGCTTCCTTTGTAGTTGATTCCTCAATGGAGGAGGCTTCCCTCCTAGGTCCCAAAAAATAAAAAACTAATAAAGGTGCCACTGAATTGGCTGGAGTGCCTTTAGAAGTCGTCCATCCACATCATCCAAACTTATTGGAAAAGGTGCGCTTAGTAGATGTCGAAGTGATACGTGGATTCAATCAGTTTCCAACTATTAGTTCTATTAATTTAGCTAGGTTACCATGGTAACCTCTTATTTATAATGTTTTTTCTTCTCAAGTTTCTCACAGTAAAAGTTCTAACTTTGGTTAGTCTAAAAAGAGACTTTCCACTGGTTCCCCATCTCGACAAAAAAATTGGAAGCCAAAACCTTGAGGAAATGTGCAACTCAAGAATGTGTTGTGATCCCACTAAGTCCAAGTCCAACTCCCATGCCACCAGGTTCCTTTGAATGTATTATTTTAAAATATAGGCGTGTAGATGAGGATGTGGTAGATCCTTCAACACATCCTTCTCCCACGCTACACATTTTTCCTACTCTAGAGGTAACTCTTTTTTTATTTTGTACAATTTTGTTTTTGTTAATGGGATCCATCTAATACTTTATCTTTTTCTTTTTACACTTTAGTAATCTTTATCTCCTGGTTATTCTCCATCACCCCCAAGGGACCCCCAAGCCCAATCATCGATGAACTTATCGTTGATCCATTTCCATCTCACCATTTCATCAATGATTGGACTTATGTAATCAAGGCACGCTTCCTACAGTCATGTGAATTAAGTATCCCGTAGATTGTTTATGGAAGATAATATGGTTGGTCCTTCAGGTAGTGTCAGTGAAGTTTTAACAACGCATTAAATACCTTCTTCAACGGCATCTAACTCACCACCCTCCAGCGTTTACCACTCGTTGTGATTCCTCCAGCCAACTTGCCAGAGGTAACTTGTCTTTTTTAACTTGTAAAACTTTTAAGTATTCCTACTCAAACTGTTGTGCTGATGATACTAAAGTGATATGTGTTTACTAGGTGGATGTTATGGCCATTATTAGTGCGCTGAATGTGTCTCTTCCACCTCACCCCCTTATGAGTCCAATTGTGGATTGGATTCCATGAGAGATTTTTAAGGAGTTAAATACTTGAGAAAAGCTCCAATTTTCTTATAACTGTTATCTTGTTAATTCATGTTTTAACTCTTAACAAGTTTTCTCTCCCTCTGTTAATGCAACTTTAACGGGGTGAACCAATGACTTATACCAATGAGGTCCATTTGCCCTTAGTGGCAGTTGCCCCTTCTAACCTTGAAACTGGTGTTGCATCGTCAAAGCCCTATTCTGGCCTAACTCTTGTGCCAGTTGAAACACAATTTACTATGCCAGCCCAAGAGGAAGCTTCCATTGCTCAAAGTCATGTCGTTGAACTTAAGGATGGAAACACTCCCTTAACTTCAACTATGGTTATTCAAGATCCTGAGGTATATTTTTGTTTTAAAAATACACCCCCTTGATGACTTAGCAATCTCTTTACTAAAAAAAATTCAAATCTAAGACTTAGAAAACTATTTGTTAATAATAAAAAAAATTCAAATTTCACACTTTCTTGGTAACTTAGTAAACTCTTTGTTATCCTTTTTTCAAAACCTCACATTTTCTTTGTAGCTTAGCAATCTCTTTGCTAAGATTTTTTTCAAATCTCAGATTTAGCAAACTATTTGGTAAAACAAATTCAAATCTCACACCTCCTTGGTGACTTAGAAATCTCTTTGCTAAGATTTTTTAAAATCTCACACCTTCTTGGTGACTTAGAAAACTCTTTACTAAGGTTTTTTCCTAAGTTACCTCTCTGGTCACAAATCAAATTGTGGCTAACTCTTATTGTGGTCAATTTATAGCCTGCGAGGGAACATATTGCACCATCTAAGGTACCTTAGGTTTTTCTGTCTCAACCCGTTATATATCCTCAATAAATGGAGAATCACCCCATTATGTTGAGCCATTTCGCACTGAGTACTCTAGTGATAGTGATCATAGCTCCATAACTAATGTCAACACAACTAATAGTGAGTCTAGGTGTGAGATCCATTGCCAAGCATTGCACCTCCAAAATTCTGTCGGTAGGTTCTTCTACAGTGCCCATTTATTTTAGGTTTCCATCGCACGATAATAGAACAGATTATTTAACATCACCCAAAAACTTTCATTGTAAACTGCCTAAGGCAAACAGAGTTGTAATGGGGAAAGACTCCAAGGTATGGCAATAGTTATGGAAGAGGTCATGAACACTCAAATTTTCATTCTAGATAGAGATAAGATCAATCGAGACTTGAGCAACCTTAGATATCAGTCCACGGATGGGTTCAACTCCAGTTGGCTTATCAATCATATGAAACTCCTAAAGGATGCTCGAATGGAGACTCAACGCGAGTTGTACTTGAAGAATGTTGAGGCCCAACGTGTTGAGGAGGGAAGGTTGAAGGAGCTTACCACATTATAGAGGATCTTAATAATAAATCAAGGTAGTGGAAGAGACTTCGGCTAAGGTTGTGAGCGATTTCTAAGCAGATTAGAAATGGAGGATTAAATTTAAATGAGACTCCATGCCATTATGAAAACTCAACAGGCTTGCTTTAGAGATGCTTACTCGCTTCCCGAGGGATATTTCACCTCCCCAGACCTATGGTTTCTCATAGGCTAAGAATATTTTTTTCCTTTCTTATATTTCTGGGGAATAATCCCCACCTGTAACGTAACTCCATTTAATTTGAAATATAAATAATAAATATTTTGTTATAGACACTCTCAGACGTACCCATACATATTTGCTTACTTACTATATTTTTGTTTATGGCATAAATTGTGATTCATTTTGTATGTATGTGCTTGCTCATAATCTATAAATACCTTTCAAAAATATTATGAGCAAAATCAAAAGCAAGATGATATAAAATAATAAAGTACAGCCAACTCTAAATATAGTAAACTTGTGTGTCATCTTCTATCTTGGAGATAGAACATTATCCTAAATCATGTGCTTCTTTGACAACAAATGGTCCCTCCCAATTAGCTGTGAACTTGGGCAATGTGAGTCCTCTAATGTGACTAACAACTGCTTTTAGATCCAAATCTCCTTCTACAAATTTTATTGGCTTCATTAAATTGTCATAAGCCCTGGAGAGTTTCTCCGTGCACATCTGGAAGAGTTTCCCCGCATTATCTATGTGTTCGTCCAATGTTTCTAGTTAAGCGTTCCTATCTTGAGGGAGAATAATGCATCGTAAGCCATATCTTGTCGAAGGTACTTCTAGCTTAACTGAAAAAACTAGTTCAATTCCATGGACCGAGCAAAAAGGTGTATAACCAGTTGGTTTCCTTTCGATCGATCGATAAGCCCATAGTAAGATGGAATTTTATCATCCCACACTCCAGGAAAGTCCTCTATCATCTTGGCCAAGATGTTGACCAGGGTATTATTTGTTGCTTCAGCTTGACCATTGTCTTTGTGACAGGGTACCCTTGAAATGTGATGTATGATCGATTATTTATCTATTACCAATGTCACCTCTTTGTTGATGAATGGAGTTTCAATATCATACAAAATAACCTTGAGAATCCCAAAATGGCAAATGTTGTACTCTTTGATTAATCGTGCCACCATGCTCGTTATTTCTCTCTTTAAGGGTACTGCCTTTGTCCACTCTTTAAAACACATTATCGCCATGAGTACCCAAATTTTTCCCCTAGAGGGAGGTTTGATTTCCCCCATAAGGTCAAATGCCCAAGTGTGAAATGGATAGGGAGTTTTCAAGGAATGAAGGTCTACCGAAGGAGCATGGATTATATTTCCATTAAGTTGGTACACTTTACACCGAATGAACTCAGATGATTTTTTTTCCATAGTTGTCCAATAATAACCCAAAGTCATGAGTTGATCATAAAATTTGGCCCCCTTAATGTGAGATATATTATGGGATTGATTAATAACTTCCTATATTTCCTCCTTTGTGATGCACCTCAAAGGTCTATTGAATTATCCTTTGTGATAGAGGTGCTCATCTTCAACGTAGAACCTTGGGGATCTTCTTCTAATTCCCATAGCGTTAATTTTCTCTGCAGGAACAACCCCAACTTTGATAAAATCAATGTAAGGTTATCTCCAATCTGTTTAGGTTTCCATAAAATTACACCCAGCTGCTTGAAAGAAAATTTGACACGTAGCACATTCTCTTTGTATTGTTGTTACGTCATGCATTATCGTTGGCTAAAAATGTACCTTTCTTTAAATTCTTCGATACATAGGAATTTCATTGGTCTCACAATGATCCTTGTGAGATTTCTTAAATTTTTTCTTTGCTTTCTCTGGGCCTATGTATCTCGCTATCCATCCTCTAATATTTTTTAAGTATAAACTCCCTGCCATAATGAAATATTGCGCTAACTCTCTGAGCCCCGTCTTTATTTCTCCAGACTTCAAGTGTTTCGATATTTTACCTCTTCAGTCTGAATCATCTTCAGTTGGTAATATTCAAAGCATGATTCATGGAGTTATTTTTCGTTAGATCACTATAATTGTTGACTCGTCGTTCCTAGCTACCTTTTATGAAATGGTGGCATAGGCATCAGCATGCTTGTTCATTGTTCAAGCATGCCTTTCACTTTAACTTGATGAAATCAACCGATCAATCTATAGATGATTGTTCCATAAGGTGACAAGCTGAGGTGCCTTAATGCGCATTTTACATTCACTTATTTGACCACTATGTTAAAATCCAATTTGATGTCGAGCAAACTGATGCCTCTTCGAAGAGCCTCCAATAATTCTAAAAATAAAGCCTCACATTTTACCTCATTATTGGAACAAAATAAATCCAACTTAAAATACAGAAAAAATTTCTCTTTTCTTCTTAAAAGGTGACCCATTTTAATCCTTTTTCCTTTAGCTGATAAGACATTGAACTCTATAATCAACTCTTCTAGATTGGCCTCTAAGAAGTTGGCTTGCAGATCATCACCTGGAATGTCTTCGTGAGGTGGCTCAAATATCACAGAACATAAAATTGCCAATAAATCTATGAAAGCTTGACTTTTGATCATGCAAGGGACCACACATTTTAGATCATACTATGAGATGATAAAGAACCACCTTGCTACCCTCCCAATCAAAATGTCTCATGCCAATAAAACTTAATGGGATCACAGCTTATCACAATATGAATAGTGAAAGATAACATATAGTGCCTAAGTTTTTTAGCAAAAAATATCAATGCTAAATAAACCCTCTCAACACTAGTGTATCTTGCCTCTGGACCATGGATGATTCTAAACACATAGTAGACAGGTCGTTCTTCCCCATCAATCTCTTGTGTTATCAATGCACCGGTAGACCTTATGGTAAAAATAAGATAAAGATGCAATTATGCTCCAGTTCTCGATTCAATCATTTGTGGGGAGGATAGTAATTTCTTAATCTTGTTAAAAGCATATTTATGAGGTTCCTCCCATTTGAACTTTCTATCCTCGCACAACAAATCCATCAATGGATGAATAATCTTAACCAAGCCTGGGATAAATCTTCTCAGGTAGGAAATCTTCCCGAGGAAGCTCTTTAACTCCTTCGTCGTTCTTTGGCAATGCATATCAGGGACAAATTCCTTATTATCTTGGTCCATTTGAAGTCAGTGGTGATGCACCACAAAACTCGAGAATTTTCCACTCGTTACACCAAAAGTCAATTGAGTGGGTTCATCTTTAATTTATATTTTCTATTCTTGTTGAAAACTCTTCTCAATAAAATAAGTGAGATTCCTTCTTCCTTGATTTGATGACTAGATCATCCATATAGAGATCCAAAATATCGTGGAAAAAGTCATAAAAATGGCCATCATCATTCTTTGATAAGTTGCCCTAGCATTTTTTAAATTAAAAGGCATGACGTTGCATATAAAATTACCCAATGGAGTTCTAAATGTCATTTTATCTACATTGGTTGGATCCACCTTGATCTGGTTGTAGTCCACAAACCCATCCATGAATTTATATACATTTCATGACTTGGCATTGAATCCATCAAACTGGCAATTGTTGGTAGAGGAAACTCATCCTTTAGGCAAGCTCTAATGAGATCTCTAAAGTCAACACATATGCGTATTTGATTTATGTCTTTCTTCCCCACTAGAATAATAATGGAAATCTAAATTAGATGTTTTATTAGCTTAATTAATCCAACTGCTAATAACCATTGTACCTCTTTTTTTATCTTGAGATTTAGCTATGTCTTGTATATTCGGGTTGCTTACTTCAATGAGTATTGCCAAATGCCTTACCTTCAATCTGTGATAACTTACCTCTTGATATAACCCTAAAATATTTGTGTATTTCCAAGAAAAAATGTCTTTATACTCCCTAATAAGATCAATAAACCCACATTTATTCTCATCATCTAGGTTTTTTGAAATGAAGATTGGCCTTTTATCTTCTTTATCCTCAACCAAATTAATTGGCTCCAACTCTTGGACTTGTGGTTTTGGACGATTAGTCATGCACTCAGACTCATATTCAATCTCTTCAACAAATTCATGAATGTTGTAATTATGAATGATTAAGGATTTCCCTTAATTATTTACCAGGAAACACTCATACTCTAGGGAAGCTTCCTCTTCAGTTTTTTCGGCTGATCTACACACTTTCAGAGGCAATACACCACCTTCCATCCTCCAGATGTATTTTCTTGCATTGGCATTTTGGAAATGCAACTGCCTTTCTCTTTATGTCTCTCTCAGTTTCCTCCAACTTAGTTGCAGTAAACTTGCTAAGAACGCTCTATCATTTTACCTCGGGTTATATTAGATCAATCCTTGGTCTCATTATATCTATTATCTGTTTATAAATAGCTTAAGGTTTAGGAATGACATCATGCACCTCCTTAGTTCGCTGCTCAGTGTCCAGCATCTCAACACCTTGCTTGTTCACAGGTCCCAACCTTTCTCTAATATTTGGAACTCTAACTCCCTCCATACGGCATGTTAAAATAGGCGTATCCTCAAATAGTTTGGTGTAAAATGCACCATCCAGCAAGTGTGCCTCATTTTATGCAAAAGGCTTCTTAGTTTTTCGTATTATTATCTCAGATCCCTTCATGTTAGCTTTGTCGCATTAGTGATGCGTCTAATGAACTAAACTGTTCTTGTGTATCCATGCTCTTCCTATCAAAAGATGGTATGCAGTGGAATGCTTAATCATGTGGAACTTAATGTGTGAAGTGAGATTCCCCGTCACAATCCCAATATTAACATACCAAATGGATTTTAAAGTCTAATTGTCATAACCAAAAATAACAAGTGGTATCGTTATCAACCTTACCTTTGAGATATTATATGTATAAAAGGTACTAATAGACATGATATTAATAGAGGAACCTTTATCCATTAAAGCTTTAGCAAATCTTACACCGTTCACGCTTGCTATGACATACAATGGTCGATTGTGTGGGAACCTGACTACTCTTGAAGTATTAAACGATAAATACTCCGAGAGTAATCCTTCTGCACAAAGTTGAAGTAATTTTGAGTCATTGGCCTCCTATCTCATGGCGATACACCACTGTCTGAATATTCGTATATATTCCACCAAGTTCTCACTCTACTGTTGCCTCTCTTATGTAAATTGGGTCAGAGTTAACTCATCCTCAGCTAGAAAGAACGTGTGGACAAACAAAACGTGAATATCCTCCCACGTAGCCAGACTACTTGGAGTCAAGTGGGAGTACCATGTGCCAGAAAAATCCCTTTGGAGTAGCTTTTTATTGTTGTAGTGTGCATCTAAATATTCCACAAACATATTGATGTGTTCCTTCGAATTCCTCCCTTCCTTGTGTACTTCTCAAAAATGGGTGAATGTAATCCTTGGGACATGGTTCGTCATTAAACATCGTTTGATTAAGAGTGCGGAAGTCATCATAAATAGAGGTAGTCCCACTACAACTATACGAATAAGCTTACTTCATCCTCAATATCTCCTTCTTTATCTCCTCAATAGTTAAAGTGTGAGCATGTTTCGTGAGGTGAGAGAAAGAGAAAGAGAGATGGGTTTGAATTTTAAATTATTATTGAGTTTTTTATTTTATTTTGTTTTTTAGTTTTGATTTTTTTGGTTTATTTTTATTAATTTTTAAGTTTTGACTTTTTTTAATTGGGTGACGGTATATTAGTCAATTTAGACTTAAAAAAATGATCAACCCAATTTCCAGTGTTAATTGCAACAAATTGGTAATTAAGGGGGTGAGTTTATCGGGCTTTTTTTAGAGGGTGACTTGAAAATCCGAGATACATGAAGGGGGCTAGGTGTAATTTACCCTAAAATAAAATAACCCTTTTCAAAAAAAATCATTTTTATCCTTTTACAATATTTTAGAAAAAATAATAAAAATTAGACAAATGTTAGGACAGATATAAGTCACCTATAGAGTATATTAGAGAAGCCTTCAACTTACTGATTGGTGTGAATAATGAGGGGGTTCACCCCTATTTATTTTCCAATGGATGCATCCTCAAAAACTCCTTATTTAAATGGGACAAGTTTAAATTATAAGAGTTCAACCAAATGTGGATATACATCCACGTTATATATATATAATTAAAACACTTCCCCTTGAATGTACACTATTTTTAGCATTCAATAATGGTTGCCTCATGAATACTAACAAGAAAAACCCCGGCATAAAGGGAAATGAGTATGACTTGTGTGATCATTGAAGTGTTGGACGCAATTGATGTTTCCTTTGTTGGGATTTTATTCTTAAAACCATGTGTTAAGCATTTTATTTTATTTAATAAAGGAATGTTTTATTCATTTTGAAATGAGAATTAAGTTTATGAGACTGCTTAATATTTATTTAAATATATTATTTCATATATATAGAGCTTAGTATGAATTCTATTGAATCGGCTTCGAGTAAATCACAAGGAGATTAGAATTTCGGTTCTAGCACTATTGAAAAGTTCAAAACTCAGATAGGGATTTGACATCCTATCGGAATGGTTGCGATGCAATCCTATTAGATTATCTAAAGTTATAGGAACTTGTATAATGGTTTGAAAAACTTGTGAGATAGTTTAATAGAGGATTGTGATCAGTACATCTCGAGAATGTAATGAACAGGACCACTTGTGAGATTTAAGTCTAAGAGTTGTCTTGACTAGAGTCGGGAAATCACACACCATTTACAAAGGTGCATAGATTCTTAGTTTCGAGAATTATGAGGATTAGAATGCTTATGTATTTGTTTTATTTGTTGTATTAATTGTTATGGGTGTGATTTAATTTTATATTGAATTAAATGATCCCTGCATATTAGGTGACAGGTATGTATGTAGGTATGATATCTCAGTTCGGAGGAATCCGCGTCTGGGGATACCATGGATTGTGATACCCCTTTAATAAACGTATAATATTTGTTTCCACAAGTAAATTTGATGGGTGGATTATTTAAAATTCGATGGATTAGCAAAACAAGTGAACTGTGAGAATCAAGGAATTGATTATATGTTGGTTGAAGTCAATTAGTAGAAAATTGATTTGACTAAGCAGGCATCGGAATTTTAATGCGAGGAATCATATTATGTAGCGTTATCAACTTTAAAAATAAGGCCTCATTATATCTAAATGATTTCTGAGATAATTAAATTGGAGTGCAGTGATAATTATTTACTGGAATTAATTATGATAAAAATAAATGAAATAAACTACGGTAATTGTAATTTGAGATTTCTGAATATTTATTTGGAAGTTAATTTAATTATTTATCTTGGGTCTCTAGTGTAATCCATTTACCCAATTAATTAGGAGCAGACTCTCAAAGAACACATTATGGACCAAGCCCACATTTTATACTTGTATATAAAGGTGTGGTAAGGGAGTTTATTCATTAATAGGGTTTGAGTGGGTTGAGAGAAAATACTATTCACATATTTGTGAAGATGACAAGAGATAGGCCACCCTATCTCAATCAAAATCAAGGGTTTCATGTCAAAAAAGTTCTCACACATCTACCTAGCTTTAGGGAGTATCATACACTTATCCAAGCTTTATAGAAGGTTGAGAAAACTTTTGGAGATCTAAAGTAAGGCCACAATTCCTCATCAACAAAAACCTTTCTCCCCATTGGATTGTAAATGGATCCATAAAGATATTGTATATTAAACCCTCGGTTTTGTTTTCAAACCTACTTTTTATTTTTATTTTTCTCTTTATATTATTTGATTAATCGAATATTCAAGGGCTTAAAATTTTTATTTCGCATATCGATCCCCAACAATTGGTGTCGGAATATTTTGTTTAGATTAATCATCCATTGGAAGGGTCCATGTTGTCCAAATTATTAAACCCTAGTTTAGCATGGTGTGGGATTGTGTATCTTTGTGTATGCTTCCATACAAACATGGTTTTGTAGAAATGCTTTATTTAAATTCCTTCCATCATGGTCGCACATTATTTTTCTATTTGAATGGATCCTACAGTGGTTTATTCGTAGCTATTTTTCACCCTTAGATTCTGTAGTGCTGTAATAATTAGGTTTGTGTAATTATTTTATTATAGATGTATTTGGATGATATTGTGAGGGGATGTAATATTTATTTGCATTTAAAAATATTTATTTATATGGGTTTGAGTGTTGAAAAAAGTATCATGGAGTTTTATAAATATTTGGAACATTTATCGCGTAATAATAATAATAATAATAACAATAATAATAATAATAATAATAATAATAATAATAATAATAATAATAATAATAATAATAATAATAATAATAATAATAATAATAATAATAATAATAATAATAATAATAATAATAATAATAATAATAATAATAATAATAATAATAATAAGAAGAAGAAGAAGAAGAAGAAGAAGAAGAAGAAGAAGAAGAAGAAGAAGAAGAAGAAGAAGAAGAAGAAGAAGAAGAAGAAGAAGAAGAAGAAGAAGAAGTTGTCAAGTACACGTCTTTCGAATCGATGCGAAAGGAGAACCGGATCGATCCAAATTCGGCTCATATCGATTCGATCGGGCATTGATAGATTTTTTGTTTGCTTGTTCTTTTGATTTTTTTGATGGCTTCTCGCGGTGGTTCTTCCTCATTTCCCTTCTAGACCAGGTTTGATCAGCTTTTAGAAAGAAATATGTTTAATATTTGTAATGAAGTCTACTTTAGGTTGGAATATATGTCAAAGGGAAGTCCTCTACAATAAGGACTCTTGAGCTTGAAGAGTTTTACTTCAAAAAGAAGTTTAAGTCGCGGTGGAAAGGGGAAATTTGAATAAATTATTTTTTTAAACCCTCATGTTTTTCAAAATACAAAGTGGGAGAGGAGTTTCAATATACACCCTACGGTATCCATCTATATTTAAAATTATGATGTTATTAGTTCCTCATGTCATCTCAATCTGGCCCCCCATCGAATGGTCTTAATCACGGTATCATGAAAATTTTAAAATTCTTAAGTGGTAGTTTAGTGGAATTAAATATGAGTGAGTTTGGTCCTCCCATCAAGGAAGTTCTACACGAGCAGGTTTAATTTTATTACACAAGTCAGTGGTATTCATAACTTTTGTATCCTTCCCATCGGAGTCACTGCATAAGTTGTGGGAGCGAAAGTCATCAACTATTCAATTATGCTGGACATAAGATCTTGAACATAATTGAAAGACGAAAGTTTGTCTAATTCAAGGTGAAGTGATATAATCTCCCATCAAGAAATCTCACTTCATAAGGGAATTGGGATGTTCGATGGGATTTTACTTTTTAAAATTGGCGGTGAGGGATGCCAATTTAAAATAAAATCTAAGTTAAATTCTCACATGTGTATTTTGAAATTAATTTGCTTTTCAAAATGGGATCATCTTTTAACACACTTGCTTGAATCTTAAAGGACAACAAGTTAACTGGAATGAACTGTATAGACTAAAAATGCAATCTAGATATTGTCCTAACTACTGAGAACTTTAAGTTTGTCTTGACGGATACTTTCCCTACCAAATCAGAGGAAGGGGCAGTCGAAAGGGACATCTAAGCTTACCAGATGTGGTAAAAGACAAATCAAATGGCTCGTTGCTACATAGTAGCTTTTATGACTAATGTGCTCAACACATGTCCATTGCTTAAGATATGATTCTAAACCTCAAGGATATATTTGAGGATTAGAATTATGATGCGAGGTTAGACACTATATCAAGGTTGGTCAACACCAAGATGCCTGAGGGTACTCTCATACGCGATCATGTTCTCAAGATGATGTCCATCTTAGGATAACTAGAAGTGCTTGGATATCATATTAATGGAATAACCCAAGTTGATTTCATACTCCAATCACTACTGGAGTCCTTTAAACAGTTTCTCCTAAATTACTCCACGAACAAATTTGATTACTCATCGGGCTAACTTCTTAAGGAACTCCGGGTTACGAAGAATATCAATAGGCATAAGGGTGTGATTCAGGTTGATGAGTAAGGCCCATCTACTTCTTCCCTGAAAGATAATAATAATAATAATAATAATAATAATAATAATAATAATAATAATAATAATAATAATAATAATAATAATAATAATAATAATAATAATAATAATAATAATAATAATGATGATAATGATAATGATGATAATGATAATAATAATGATAATGATAATAATAATAATAATAATAATAATAATAATAATAATAATAATAATAATAATAATAATAATAATAATAATAATAATAATAATAATAATAATAATAATAATAATAATAATAATAATAATAATAATAATAATAATAAGAAGAAGAAGAAGAAGAAGAAGAAGAAGAAGAAGAAGAAGAAGAAGAAGAAGAAGAAGAAGAAGAAGAAGAAGGAGGAGGAGGGAAAGCATTGGGCACAACCAACTTTAATCCCAATGGATCAGTTAAGAAGATAAAAGGAATTTGTAATATCTACAAACAGGAAGGACACTGGAAGAAGTAGTGCCCCATCTTTTTACATAAGAAGAATGAAAATGGTAATTTCTCTTATATCATTGAGATATGCTTTGTATTGCAATCGATCAGCTCCTGGTGTGTGTATTCGGGAGCCACTAATCATGTTTGTAATTATTTGTAGGGGTTACAAGTAACTAGGGAGCTCAACAATGGAATGATGTTTCTATTCATGGGCGATCATCACAAGGCAATAATATTAGCAGTAGGAATTTTCATGAAGATAATAAGTTAGTATTGGTAGATTTTTTTTACGTTCCTAGTATCAAAATAAATTTGATTTCGGTTTCTAAGCTTGTGATTAACGAAATCCTGGTTTATTTTGATAAAGGATTTTTTAATCGAAAAAATGGTAAATCTCTTATTTGTTCTGGTACATTAAAAAATGATATTCATATTATATGACCTATCTCACCACTGCAGCTTAATACTTAATTGAATAACTTAAATGGATTTAACCAAAGATAAAGGAACTTTCTAAGTTGACCAAATATATCTTTGGAACTTATGGTTGGATCATATCAATCTAAAAAGGATACAAAGACTGGTTTCAAATGGGTAATTTAGTTCATTGGAAATGGAGTCACTTCGAGTATGTGAATCTTGATTAGAGAGTAAAATAACCAAGAGTTCATTTAGGTCCAAGGGGTATAGAGCCAAAGGTGCATTGGCGTTGGTTCATTATGATTTATGTGGACCTATAATTACTCGAAAAAGAGGTGTTTACGAGTACATCATCATTTTCATCAATGATTAATCGAGGTATGTATATCTTTAACCTTATGCACCACAGGTGAAAGCCTTTGATAAGTTCAAAGTGTAAAAGGTTGAGGTGGAGCATAGGCAGGTTAAACTAATCCATGCTCTACAATCTGATCGTGGAGGGGAATATCTCTTACGAGAGTTTAAAAACACCTATTGTACTTGGGTGTTACAACCCAAATGTCTGTACTGGGCACTCCACAGTAAAATAGTGTAGAAGAAAGAAGGAATAGACTATTTTGGATATGGTTAGATCCATGATGTGTTATTTGAATTTGCCATATTCTTTTGTAGGTTATGCATTAGATGTGGACACTTATTTAGTAAACTTAGTCTATTTTAAATCGGTTTCAACAACTCCTATAAAATTGTGGATTGGGTGCAAACCTAGTCTAGGGTATGTTCATATTTGGGTTTTCCCACCACACGTGTTGAGGAATGAGCTTGGGATGTTGGAATAAAGGACAGGAGTGTGTCTCTTTATAGGTTACCCGAAAGGAACCAAGGGTGAGTTATTTTATAATCCTAAGGATCAGAGGGTAATTATTAGCCGAAATGCTCAATACTTAGAGGAAGTTTATATGATAAACCACAATCCCAAGAGTAATATTATCTTACAAGATCTAAGAGGATAAGAGCAAGAAAAAGCTTTGGACCCACCCATACAGGATAAAATACAACTTAATCTCGATAGTACATTGCCTAACTGTAGTGGGATTATCACCGATGATCATGATACACGTGTTACTTATACTGGACCACAAGTAGATCAACGTCATAGTGGGAGGTTCAGGCATCATCCTAATAGGTTTGTGTATTTGGGAGATCATTTTGGTGAAGTCCCAAGGGAACACGAACTGGATCCCAGCAACTACGATGAGGCACTCCAAGACAAGGATTTTGAGATGTAGCTAAAAGCATTGAATATCGAGATGAATTCGATGTATTTGAATCTAGTATAGGAACTTGTACACTTATCAGATGGGATAAAATCCATCAGATGCAAGTGGATCTACTAGAGAAAGAGAGGGATAAACGGGAATGTGGAAACCATTTAAGGCGTGACTTGTTGTGAAAGGGTTCACTCGAAAAGAGGACATCGATAATGAGGAAAAAAAATTCTTGTAGTCATGATTAAGTATATACGGATTGTATTATCCATTGTTTCACATCTCGATAAAAAGATTTGTCAAATGGATGTCAAGACCTGTGTTCTTGAATAATAGTCTTGACGAGTGCATCTATATTGTGCGACCCATTAGATTCATAGCAAAGGGCCAAGAAAATAGGGTGTCCAAGCTTAAGAGACCCATTCATGGACTTAAGCAAGCATCATGATCTTGGAACATCCTGTAATACCTCACATATTTATAAGTACTAAATTTAAGTTATATTGATTTAAATGAACTTGTGGAAATCATTATTCAAATGCAATAATTAAATCAATCCTTATTTTGACGTAATAAATAAATGAGCATGTTAATTAAATTAGAATGTTTAATTAAATATGTTATTTCATTAATGTGGCATGCATGTTATTATTTTTATAGTATGACGATATATTGCGAATAATGAAGATAATCGCGAATAAATTGATGACTCGTTGATTTAATGAAGTCGTATTGAGGATATATGTATATGATAATGATGGAACATACAAATAAAGATATAAAGTGTCTATAGGATTTTAAATATGATTGGATGATTTAACTATGCATTTTAAGTGTTTAAAAATGGACCTATGGGTTGGGTAGGACCTTAGATAGAGTTTCGGGTCAAACCAGATATGGATAGAAACCTTTTAGGGGACTTAGTTCTGGACCATTGGGTAACTCCGAATTTAACCAATTAAAATGATATTTAAAAGAGGTTAGATCAAACCTAGGGTTCCATAACCACCCCCACACCATATTTGGAGGCCACGCATCTTGGGAGAGAGGAAGAACCACCCTAGGAGGAAGAAAAGAGAACCTCCTCTACTATTTCAGGCAAGGATTCTCTTGTCGTTCTTACTTAAAATGTTCTTTCTTCCCATGTTAGATATGAATTGATGTTATGTAATTTATTAATTTTATTGTAGAAATCATGTTGTAAGATTGATATCATATTCTAGAAAAAAAATTGTTGAGATTTAAGATGAAACTTTAGAACTTGCATGCTTAGAAATTTTAGAGAATTCTTGAATATTTAATGTTGGTTTAAGAATTATTTAGATGTTGAATCATATTTATAATGATCCCATGTCATTTTGAAGATTATATCCATCCTATATATTAAGTTTTTGAATTCTTTCGAAGATTGGAGAGACATATTGATTTTGTTGGAAAAATCCCATCATGAGAAAATAGCAGATCATGGAGCACTGGGGTGTCCGAACCGGTTCTTCCCCCATAGAAAACTGGTTCAATTCTCCTATTTAGTTAGGACATGTAATTGTAGGTCTTTTCATTACGATCACATGGGATCTAACCTCGTATTTTTCATATTTTTTTAACTAGTTATGATTTATCTAAGAAAAGGTGTGCGAGACCGTTTTCACTCAAGTGAGGGATAGAAACTTATTCCAAAATATTAATGATATTTTTATGAACTTAAATACTCATTCTAATGGGGATGGGTACGTAAATAGCCTTCCATGCGTAATATCTTAGAGTATCAGTTAACTACTTAATTAAAATAATTCGTTGTAGGTTCCCGAATTAAAGTAAAGAATATGATGTGTTATAAGACTGAGAGTAGACCTTTATGATGATGATGATGATGATGATGATGATAATAATAATAATAATAATAATAATAATAATAATAATAATAATAATAATAATAATAATAATAATAATAATAATAATAATAATAATAATAATAATAATAATAATAATAATAATAATAATAATAAGGATGATAATAATAATAATAATAATAATAATAATAATAATAATAATAATAATAATAATAATAATAATAATAATAATAATAATAATAATAATAATAATAATAATAATAATAATAATATGATTAAGACGGTTTAAGATTGAATAAAAGAAGTACTTATTAGAGATAAGTTTAATACTTGAGAGTATGACTGATGGTTAGCTCCCTGAATTTGTTATCATATAAAAACACAAAGAATAAATGTATCCTAAGCCTAGTGGGCTAAGTCAGGATAGTTGGTATTGGGTACGATTGTAGTCACGGTGTAACTACCTATACATATTAGTTGACAATTTATATATGTACATATAAACCTTAGGGTTAAAGGAAACAAGTAGTGTAAATTATTAATGGTCTAAGAGGATTAAATCTTGATCTAAGGGAAGCTAAATACATAAAGTAGTACTTAAATTGGTAAGGTAGTTCGGGAATAATGACACACATGTATATGAATGAATGATAAATCATGTGGATTGATTATTTAGCCAAGGAGGCAACATATGGGACTTAACATTTAATCGAGAAGTAATCATAGGATAATGATTCAATAAAGATTATATATTAACGAACTAGAATGTTATGGTTAAGCCGAGAAGGTTATATTTATATGGATCGGAATTCTTCAGTTAGAGATAGTTATAGAGTACTGCTTATACATATTGGATAATAATATGTATTATATTATTTCGTGTGGACATACCTGGGTTCGTGGAACGTCTTATCAGTTGGGGTTTGAATGTGATCGGGACCGGATCACACATCGTCACAAGTGGGATAGGTGGAGTGTTAGGTCATATTTTAGATATTACATGGTAGCGCCACTCAGAGGAGGTTGAGCATTGATGCAAGTATCCTTTGTCACCGCTTGGAATGGGTCATGAATTGGTGTACTGCGTAGGTACAGCCCCGCTTTCTTTTGTTTTGTTGTTACCAATTTTATGATGAGTGACTCCTCTGAGTATTACCAATAGAGCACGAACAGAATGCCGAAGATAGATGTCTTCATGTGTCACATATATACGGACATATATAGTTATTTATATACACATTGTGGAGTTCTTTGTATGAGAATGCGTTCTCATAGTCTATAGATGTAGACAATAATTAATGATAACAAAGTCGGACTAACATAGCGTTGTGGATAATTGGTATCAAAAATAAGTCCTGATGGGTTAATGCGATAGACAATTATGAATGAGAATAATAATTGGGCAGTCTACAAATGTAGAATGTAATTAAAGAGAATGAAACTTATAGTATAATTGTGTAGATGATAATTAGTATGAATTAAAAATCAAATAATCCGACGAGGTAGACTAAAGTAAAGTAACATTATATGACATAAACATATGCACTGATATTTATATGGAACTTAGTGGGAAACATTATGAAGTTAATCCGGGGATGGGATGTGAAGCGTAAATACTCAGTTTTAGTTAATGTACAGCTAAATAGATTTATCGTTACATGTCAGGTTAAATAATGGAGTTCATAATTGGCATTCGTTTGAGGATATGAGTAGGACTACTTCTAGATGAGAGGGGAGATACTCGATACATGTGAACGTCGATGGATAGACATAAAGTATGAGTTGGTTACATTTTACATATTTATTGATGAATAATCCTTGCAACTCTAGGGCTTTGACACAAAATTATAAATGTTCCCCCCAGGTGTTCTCATAAACAGGGATAGCAGGACTGACAATGGATCGGACTTGCAATTGCTTTGTATGTAGAGGATTTCGTTCCATTGATTCTAGTATAGGTTGTACTTCTTCATTTGGTTATTTTATAACATATCGAGATTGTAAGGGCATAAGCCCAAGAGTTTATTTATATCAGTTTGTACTTATATTTACATTATGGGCATTGTATGATGATTCAGTTTTATATTCATGTATTAAATCAGTCTTTTATAGATTCTCTTTTATTATTATTATTAATTGTAAATTTTGATGAAGAATAAAAGCTATTTCTATGTTTTTCAGTGCTGAGAATGGCATAAATTATTGACAAATCCTATTTTCGGCTTATCGTGTCAGGCCAACATTTATGTGAGAAAATGGAGGTTATTACACATCCGACTTGATCAGGAAATTGAATCTTTTAGTTTCGATCAATGTTTATATGGAACTTGTGTGTATAAGAAGAATCACAAAAATATGGTGGTACTTCTAGTACTTTACAGAGATGATATTATCTTGATCGGGAACGATGTGAGTATATTGTATAGTGTAAGAGTGTGGTTGTCTAGCCAGTTTAATATGAAGGACTTAGGAGAACATAATCATATCCTAGGGATCAAGCTACTACGTTATCGGAACAAGAGGATGTTGGCCTTATCCCAAACACCTTATATCGACACACTTTTCACAAGGTTTAGCATGCAAGATTCTAAGAAAGGGGTTCTCTCTTTCAGGCATGGAAGTTCTTTATCTAAGGATTAGTGTCCTAAGACACCTGGTCAAATAAAGAGGATGGTGAATATACCTTATTCTTCGGTGGTGGATAGGCTCATGTATGTGTGACACCCCGCTTAAAATAATAACGGGTGGCCATCCCTATACTATAATTAATCAGGAATCTCAAGTGTATCATTCTCAGCATCGACTGACGATACCAAAGTAAACATAGCTAAATACCCAAAACAATAAAAAGCGGGTGCCAAAAAAAATAAAACATACAATGCAATAACCAACCAACAACATAATAACTATCGAACATGATAATACACACACACATGCTAAGATGAAAGATAATAGTTCCAGAGTACACCATAAATGCACAAAAGAAAATACCCGAATATGCTGTCGGGTCACAGACAATACAACAATCTGAGAAAAGAAATATAAAAGTGCTACAACCACAACTCTTTGGTGTAAACTCGATATACAAACTGAATCCTAAACTAGATCTACAAAAGATAGGAAACAACCATAACAAAATCCCGCAACAGTCTGCAGCTGCTACAGCTCCACGAATACACTGGATAGAAAACATCATTGGCATCCTTGCGGAGGAACACCTAAAATAATACAATATATATAGCAAGAGAAGAATATAAATGGGTCAGAGCTCGAGGTGTGAAAACATTTTAGCAAGTGCATTAAAATGCATAATAATTATAAATGAACTATAACATGATTAAAGTGGAGTCGCACTCTCCTGGAAATCCAACTCACCCCTCAACTAGAGCGCGCACCTAAACGTACGCTCATGGTCCTCAATTGACTACCCAACTCTTTCTAGGTACAATTCAATCTAACCTACGCCCAAATTCACACTTGCATAAACCTTCATCCATAACAAATCCTTAAACTTCCTATTCTAACATACCCCACATGTGCATTAAAAATTATATTAACTTATAAATATACATATACATATCTCTTACTAGAATTTAGCGGATTCTAGTTATTAACTTACACTAGTTATTACCATCTAAATGCTAAGGACTAAACTTCTCCCAACTCTCAACATTGCACTGCGTTTCGTGCGTGGGACGTCTCGCAAAGCGAAATCCAAATAAGGAACCCCCCGATACACTACTCCTTGGCACCGTTGATTGTCGAGTTTCATTATGACCTCAATGCATGATGCATATAACATCAACTACTCAATTAAAATATTACTCCAACTTATTCTCATAAAACATTAATCCACTATAACATATAAATCTGAGCACTAAGGACTAAACTTCTCCCCACTCCCAACATTGCACTGCGTTTCGTGCGTGGGATGTCTCACAAGATGAAATCCAAACAGGAACTCCCCCCCCCCCCCCCCCGATACACTACTCCTTGGAACTGTTGATTGTCGAGATTCATTATGCCCTCGGTACCCCGCACTTAACTACGAATACATATGATGAGCAATAATATCTAATCACATATATAAGATAATGCTCCAAACCTTTAGGGTCTAAAACATTACTCTAATTACAAAGCACAATCATTTAACCCCAACAAGTAAGTATCCAAAACCCAATCACTTACGTATATAAAAATACTTCACAATGATATCACCTTCCAGGAATTTCTCACTTTATCCCGGGTTAACATATATCGGATTATTATCACATCGCCATGGTAATAAAACATATCACTACGTATAGGAAGCAGTCATAGTTCCGAACCTGAAAGTGAGAACGAATCATACCCACGACTTCTCACCCAGAATAAAATCACACAATAAATAAAGGATGGCTATGACCTGGGGACTATACGCACCCTGATCCTCAAGCCAGGGGCCTCACCCACATCACGCAACTTCCCATGATAGCACTGGAGGGTATGCTCACACAATAAGTATATATACATCATTCACACTATATATATATATATATATATATATATATATATATATATATGTATATATATATATAATCACATAAGGTATTTATAATTACGTCATATAGGTATACATACTCTATTATGTCCGTATGTATGAAAGAAGTGAAATTATTTATGAGTATATAACTCTCGTTATACTAATATTGCTAACTCGCATACCATCCCATTTTACTTCATACTACGACCCCTCACTTGAAACTCATCCATCACGCCTATTAATATGAATAGTCACCCAATTCAATCAACATTAAGGATACCATATATATCCGAATACACACCGATCAACAATCATTATCCCCCAAATAAAAATCTCAATTCTAGGAGGATTCCCCACTAAGTAGATATGATAACTTAAATTCGTACGCTCTCGAAATAAACCAATACGACCCCAACATTTCATCATAAGGGAAACTCCCTAAAAGTCTCCAAAACATACTTCTCGTAACATATATTAAGGTTTCAAATCGATAAACCCAAACGAAAAGGAGCGAAACTCACTCTAGAAAAACCTCGCAAAACAGCCATGTTTCCGAATCGATTCGGTCCTAACAGCGAATCGATTCGGCCCAAGTGAATCGATTCAGTCTAAAGGGACTTGTAAGTCTTTTACATACCGCATCAATTTGCAAGGGGTGAATCGATTCGGTCCTAAAGACCTGTATGTTTTGCAACATGCCGAATCGATTCGTAAGGGACGAATCGATTCGGTATGTTCAACAAGCTACGAAATGGGTTATTTTCTCCAAAACCCAAAATTCCAAAAATCAATTATATCCCTTTCTCTCCATCATTCTTCACCCCAAATTTGTTTCTAACATCAAAACTCATTATATAACTCAACCCAACTATTTATACACCCTAAAATCCATATACACGCCTCAAATGCAAGATTTACCCAAAATCTAGGTTTTTGACATAACAACCAAAAATCCATAATTTTTATCCACAAATCATGAAATAAATGATACACAATAATTATTTAGCAAGTTTAATCACTTGCCTCGTAGTTGTAGAGGTTGAATCTTCCTCGAAATTGTGTATTGGCCGGAATCCCCAAATTTTTCTTCTCTTTCTCTTCTTCATTTCCTCTTCTCTCTCTCTCTCTCTAGGGCCTTCTCAATCTCAAGAATGATATTGTTATCTCCCATAGGCTTTTTAAGCCTTAACACCAAAATACTCAACTTTAAATGATAATACACACTTTAAATGACTCGGTTACTCCAATTCGAGTCAAACGGACTTAAAATATGTTGGAACCCAAATAAGACCCAAGTATAGTTATTTTGACTATCTCGACCCATCCAGGATCAACCGCACACTCAGAATTGTCATTCGAAATACTTTCTAACATCCTCAAATTTTGACCTCAATTGCCAAATTTAAAATTCTCCAATTTAAATAAATATTTATTTCTCCCAAATTAATTAAATTATTAGTCTTAAAAGTCACGGGGTATTACAGTATGTTATGGTCCATATTAGAGCGAAAATATGTTATATCGTTGGCTTAGTCAGTAGATTCCAATTTAATCTAGGTGAGGAGCACTAGGTTGGGGTTGAACTAGGCCATCCTAACTTACTAAACATATATAGCTAGGTACATGATAGATTAATTAGAACATAATCAAAGTCTCTGCAATTTCATTATTACATTATAAAATAAAAAGTGCAAATAAATCACAAAAGATCATTGATGTTCAACAAAACCACAATTCTACACAGTTCCATTAATATAATTTTGTGTGTATATGTGTATATATATAACGAGAGAGATTAATTTTGTGTGTATATGTGTATATATAACGAGAGAGAGAGGGAGAGAGAGAGAGAGAGAGAGAGATGGGGTAGGGGTTTCGTATGTATTTTAGTGTGTGACCTGATTATTTATTCCATAAAGATTTGGTTTTGAAATTATCTGCAAAAATTATGGAATTTGGATTATAGGTTTGGACCCTATTTAGTTATAAATGAATTCCAAATCCATGGACTTTTTGTATGCACCAAATAATATGATTGGAACTGGGCCTCCCAATTCCAATTCCAATGATCGAAATTGGGCTACCTAACACACCTTATCGTCTTTTTAAAAAATTGAAGAAAAATGAAAATATTAGGTATTAGAGAGGAATTATTTGATTTTAAGTACATAGTTAACCATTGTTGACCTTAGTTTATAAATTTTAGGTTCAGTCTCATTTTTTGGAATTATAGGCACTATATGTTTATATGTATATATACACACATATATATATGTACATTAGAAAAAAATATTATAAGATTATTTTATAAAAAGAAAAAAATGAAAAAAAAAACAAAAAACAAAAAAAAATATTATATCTTGCTAGGTTAGCGGCTCATTTAACTTTGGGCATCTACCTGTATCTTGGTTTTACCTCGAAAATAGGGACTCGATTTCCAAACTAAGCATTGTCAATCATATCAAAACTTCAAATTGGTATGAAATCTCATGTGTTGAGCCTAGGTATGGAGTAGATGATCTTTCCAAACTACATGTGACTCGATTTCCCCATATGTAAATACATAGGATTTATGGAGATTCATTTAGATCAGTTTTAACCTTGTAAGTTAATCCAATTTATTATATTTAATACACCCATACTAAAACATATATAGACATTCTATTATTCATTACCTTTTATACTTTAAATGATATTTGTATAAAAATTGAAAATGCTCTACTTTGTATCTACCCATGTATATTCGGTCGTAGTAATATGCATATAAATACACATATAAGATACATCATCCCAATGAATATAACATGAGATATTCATATTGAGATTGAAAGAGTGGAGTCATTATCTAACATCATCCTTACACTTAATATTAGTTCAACCTTAAACCAATAACATTATATTCTCAACACTACGAGAATAACATGAAATTCACTTGTTTTAAGGAAAAAATATGATGAATAAAAATCGAGCACCTTCGGAAGCACGCTAAAGTTACTAAGGCGTGCGATGCATGACACCTAACCTCGAGTTGGGTTTCTCACAGATAATATTTGAGAGTGCATTTTCTATGACACCCGCATATTTTGACATTGTAGGTGGCCAGTCCCCAATGCCAAATTACGTCGGGTGTCAAAATTAAAATATTATTCTAAGCATGAAATATGAGACATTACAAAGTTTTTCCACAAGATATAATCAAAATTTAAATACAACGAAGATAAACATCCACACAAATAAAATTCATGGCCATGCTACCTCCAAAGTGAAACTCAACTCCCAAAGATAAATTAATACTCAATATAAATAATCCAACTACAAGTCTCTAACTATAAATCGTCAACAACTGTGGAACCGAATGACCCACCAAATCCATAAATAACTGTCTCATACATAAAACGATGGGATGAAATAAAGCTAAACTACTACAATGATAAAATAAACTTCAGTTTCACTCCACAAGTCTCCAATCCAATGCAGCTACTCTAGCGACAATACCTTAAATGTTAGTCAACGTAATGGGTCAGAGCCCACCGCATGAATACCAGCACCTCCTCCTAATTAGGATCCATGAATCCAGACAAAAGTATCATACATGATAAACATTACAATAGAGTATTATAAATTACGCGATATAAGATATACGAGTAAATTAAAACAACACTAACTACCCATATAGCTAAGTCACCCCATTATTCAAGTCCAATTATATTTTGTGACGCTCAATTAAATCTCATAATTATTAATTTAATTATTGCAATCAAATTTTATTTTCCTAGTGCGGCAATAGTATAGCTAGTTTACCTTTCTATCGGTCCTGCACATACTCCTGGCGTGCCAACAATTTTTACACACTACACTCATTCCCCTCACTATAGTCAGTTTGTCCAATTTCATTAGTACTGTACATACTCGTGAGGTTCCACGCACGACACGTCACTATAGCCAATTTGTCCATTTATTTTTAGCCATGCACATACTTATATCGCTAACACACACCCACGTCCTATAGCGAGTTTTCCCAGTTATTGTTAGCTCTGTACATACTCGCGACGTAAATTCATTTTACTATCTGTTCATTATCTTATGCATTAATTATTGATACATAATTAAGTTTTATTTATTCTCTATAAGCCCCACCCTTAATTTGAGTAACACAACCTAAAACCATCCCTAGTCCCATACCTAGAGATCCCCCAAACCATAAATATTTTCTTATTTATGACCTAGGAAGAATACCTACAAAAATTCCCACCTTGTCTCGCACCTAGACTAACGGATGACGTAACGGTGTACTACCTAGCCCTACTTAAGGAAATATCCAAATGTACGTGCACACACTCACTAATACCATACCTAGCAAGTGCAAAACCCCAAAAGGTCTATCTACAAATCTCATACCTAGCAAGCAACCTATGAAACAAGTGAAAGTACACCTATTCCCAAAAAACTCAATGTCCCCACGGTATCGAAATATTAACATAAGCCATATCCAGATAAAGCATATTTTAATTTATCGCTACAATTCATCCACTTAAATATATGATTATAATTTTATTCAAATTACGTTACCAAAAGTCACACGGGCTATAAAATTACATAATTTCCATATAAGTGATGTTTTTCAATTAACACAAAATTCCACTTTTGTACGTATTCCCAATATTACACAATAAATGTTCCGTTCTACAACCTACACATCAATATTGTAATTATACGAGTCAAAACCTTCTTCCAAATTCATATTTTTAGTTTGAACACATGAAACATCCCACAATTCAATCGTAACCCAAACCTCTAATCTAAGCATGCGATTATTTCGAGTCTTAAATCATATTTTTAGATTAAATAAAAATAGCCCCATAAGTACTTTCAATTTATTTAATTAATCTTCCTAATAAATTTTAAGGAAAACATAAATGATTAAGGTTTAGGCAATATTTAAAATGTATGACACTTAAGGGGAACAATAAAACTATTCGTGCATGTGAAGAAGCCATCTTTAAAATCTGATTATATGGTTGCGATCCTCTTGTGAAAAATAGCAAAGGCTCGTTCTTGATTGATCTTGAGAAAACTTGATTTGGATCTTCAAAATTTGAGTCGAAACTTATTTTTAATAGGGTTTAGGATTTGTAGAAGGGAGGAGATAATAATTTGGGAGGCTACTGCTTTTTTAGAATGTTAAATGTGTTTGAGATAGTCTAAACTCAAGTCTTTATTATATAGGAAAGGAGAAGAGTTTAAATCAAAAAAATTTGGTAAAAACTAACCATCCTGCATCTATGCCCCTGTGCAAATCGATTCGCTGCAGGGGAAGAATCGATTCGGACCTGAACAGAGCCCGAGTTCCCCGAATTTAAATAACAAAGATAGAAATTTTGATTTTCCACTGATTTCAATTCCGTTTAAAACTTTATGTGACAACCCGAATATAATTATGATAAATTATATTTAAATCATGATTAGCTTGTGTGATATGTATAATATGTTATTAGTATATATAATGTTAATTCATTATGTTTAGTCTAATCCTACCTTCATAAAACATGAAGAATCGAACTAGTTACAAATGTGAAATTTTGAAGTTTTCGGTAGGAATGTTCAAGTTTAAGACTAGTTTTGACCTTTATGACATAACAATTGACTTGAGGTGTAAACTAGATATTTGTAGATATATGAGTTAGGGTTGTAACACAATAAACGTTCCATCGAACGGACATCCGAGTGGGAAGATATTGTCTTTTTACGAACAGGGGCTAAAGTAGTCATTTAGCCTTTAATGATATTTTGTTTTATATGATGCCACATGTTATAAATTGATTGGTTGGAGGTGGAGGTTATTTTGGCCGACTTAAACCCTTGAGATATCCTCCTTTCTTCAGCAAACTCAGTTTGGGAGAGTTTTAAGTTGAGGAAAAACAATTGTGAGGGTTAGGAAGAAGAAAGTGAGGAGAAACATTCAAAAAAATTCATAGAAAATTACGTAAAAGCCCTAAGGTAATTCCAACCATGAATCTTGCTATTTTCTTTCATTTATGATTTATATGATATAAATCCTTGATTTTTTATTGACCTTTCATGCATGGGTGCATATGTATGGATATATGCAAATTTAAGTTAAGTTGAATGTACAAAACCCTAAAATTGATTTGTTTAGAAACTTTATTTATTCAAACTTCCATATATTTTTGTATACTTACTGGAATTGATTGATTCAAATTGTAGATTAACTTGCACTCATATATGTATGACATATCCGAAAATCATGTGAAAATACCAAGAAATGAGTCTTTGGTGAGAGTTTGAAATTCGGGTATGAAATCTGCCCTAAGGGTGAAAATATGCCCGCCATGTGTTCGGTGTTTTGCTTGACATAGCAAACGAACCTTAAAAATTATGAAACTTTAATTTTGTATTTTTCAATATGTTTACTTATGTTGGGTGAAATATCATATAAATTTATCATGTAGAAAAATTATGGAAATTCGTGGAAGTTGAATGAATGATAAGAGGGCCTATAGGGCAGATTTTCCATGTGGTAAAGAAATGAGCATATCTTGCTCTACGAGACCTAAAATGATGTACCATCTTTTGTATTATAATACTAATATGACAAGGATTGAATTTCCAAGAATAAATGAATTTGGATTTGGATGGAACTTCACTTGTGATAAATGATTTGAATGGAATCATGTGATGCTTATGGATTGAATTATGTTTAAATTGTTCTTTGGATTATTGATATTATTATGATGATACTAATATTTTAAGAATGATGGTAAGGGAAGAAGAGCTGATTGAACAAGTACTGGATAAAGGCAAGGGCAAAAGCCAGTTAAACTGCCAAGGTGAGTGTACTTATGATTTGTTTCATATATAAATATGAATATAGCTCTAAGAGAGGATTTGTTTGAATACTTCGGTATTCAAGATTTGTTTGGATATTAAAATATCCAGGATTTGTTTGGGTCTCATGATTCAGGATTGGTTTGAATACTTCGGTATTCAGGATTTGTTTGGATATTACAATATCCAGGATTTGTTTGGGTCTTATGATCCAGGATTGGAATTGGACAAAGATCCAATGATTTGTTGGAACTAATGTTCCTGGATTTGTTATTGCCAAGGGGCCAAATTGTTTGGATCTTATGATCCAGGATTTGTTATTGCCAATGGGCGGAATTATTTGGATCTTATGATCCATGATTTGTTATTGCCAATGGGCAGGATTGTTCGGATTTTATATCTACATATTCGATATAGAATTGTTATTCTATTACAGGGAAGGAGTTCCTCACTAAGCTTAATGCTTATGGTTTATATTTTAACAATTTCAGGTTCATACGCTGCCAGCTAGAATACCATATGACCGGTAGCTTTAAGAGTTGCACCGTTGGAGAGAGCTGGGGTTTAAAAATGGGATTTTATCGTTGTCACACTGAAGATACACCCTAGGCATAATCGATCCCTGAGTACCCACCACTAGTGATACTGGCACTCCATGTGCACCTGGTGCTCCTGGTGTTGGAGGCTCTTGCCCCTGCTAGCCCTGTGCTTTTGAACACTTGAGAGATCGGTGTCCCATCTCCCCATAATTGTATCACGCGCCGCTAAATGGTCCAAACTGCCTAGATGGCGCTCGCTCACCCTATTGTCCCTGCCCTGTCCCTGAGGGCCTTGTGGGATGTCATGGCCTTGTTGAAAGGCTTGCTACTCCTGTACTGCTCATTAACTCTTCCACGGTTGGTCATAGCGACTCTTGTTCTCCCCACTCGCCTTGCTCCCATCTTGACCACTCGACTCATGCCTCTTACCTAACTTCTTTTGGTAATTTACCTTCTTTTTCCATAGCAACAATGTGACGTTCACCACTTGGGTGTAAGTAGTGTACACCGGATTCCCCAAAACCATTTGTTTAATTGACCATGTCAGGCCCTTAATGAAACACTCCATCTTCTTTTCCTTAGTATTCATCTCCTTTGGTACAAACATTGACAGATTCGTGAACTCTTGTCCATACTCAATAACTGACTTTAAACTCTGTTATAAATCTAAAATCTTCTTCTTTTTCATACTCCTAATCGAATAAGGAAAATACTTATCATTAAATTTCACCAAAAAGTTTCCATAATTCATACAATCTCTATCCTCAGATGTGATGACACTATCCCAACACTACAACGCATCCCCAGTCAACTTAAAGGTAATTAACATATACTTTTGCGCATTCGTTTAATCCACCATCCTCAAATGCCTCTCCATATCACGCCTTCATTGGTGAGAAATCATTGGGTCAGATTCCCCTACAAAAGTGGGAGGATTGCACTTGCGAAAATTGGCCCTCACCTTGTCCCAAACCAAAGCAGGTATACCCTGCTGCTACGCCTCTTAGTTTCCCAACCTCTGTCTTCCTATCTCGATACCATCCATTATTGCGTTATCACGAATGATATCCACTAACTCTTCTGCACTTGGAAAAAAATCGACCATGCCTCTCCTGAGCTGCGAAACCAAAAACTGAACCCTGTCTTCTATCTCCAGATCTCCTAGTGTTCTCCATCTAAAAAGACAACAAACCACATCAAACTATGAAAAACTAAAGAGTACAAATCATCAAAAGGGATCAAAGATATGTAATGCATAAGCTATAACAGACTCACAAATAACGAGACTTAAAACTTAGCTCTGATACCAACTGTGACACCCTCATATTTTGACATTGGAGGTGGCTAGTCCCCGCTGCCAAAATACGTCGGGTGTCAAAATTAAAATACCATTCTAAGCACGTGACGGAAATATGAGACATTAAAAACTTTTTCCAAATGATATAATCCAAATTTAAATCCAACGAAGATAAACATCCATGTAAATAAAATCCGTCACCATGCTAACTCCAAAATAAAACTCAACTCCAAAATATAAATTAATACTTAGAATAAATAATCCAACTACAAATCTCTAACTGTAAACCGTTAACAACTGTGGAACCGAATGGCCCACCAAATCCATAAATAACTGTATCATAAAAAAACGTCAAAATGAATTAAATCTAAACTACCAAAACGATAAAAAAAAACTCCAATTGCCCTCCACAAGTCTCCAATCCAATCCTATGTAGCTACTCCGGTGACTATACCTGAAATGTTAGTTAATGCAATGGGTCAGAGTCCACCGTATAAATACCAGCTACTCCTCCCAATTAGGATCTATGAATCCAGACAAAAAGTATCATACATGATAAATATTACAATAGAGTATTATAAATTATGCAATATAAGATATGAAAGTAAAGTAAAACATTAACTACCCATTATTAAAGTCCAATTAAATTTTTGCGACAGTGAATTAAATCTCATAATTATTAATTTAGTTATAGCAATCAAATTTTCTTTTCTTAGTGCGACACTAGTATAGCCAGTTTACCTTTATATTGGTCTTGCATATACTCCTGGTGCACCAATAATTTTTACACACTACACCCATTTCCATCACTATAACCAGTTTGCCCAATTTCGTCAGCACTGCACATACTCATAAGGTTCCACGCACGACATGTCACTATAGCTAGTTTTCCCAATTATTGTTAGCCCTCTACATACTCGTGACGCCAACACACACCCACGTCGCTATGACCAGTTTTCCCTATTATTGGTAACCCTACACGTACTCGTAACGCAAATTCATTTTAATACCCGTTCATTATCTTAGGCATTAATTATTGATACATAATGAAGTTTTCTTTATTCTATATACACCCCACCCTTAATTTGAGTAACATAACCTAAAACCATCCCTAGTCCCATATCTAGAGATCCCCAAATCATAAGTATTTTCTAGTCTATCACAAGGAAGAATACCTATGAAAAACCCAGTGATTTTTGGACTATGTCTCTATCTTTTTTTTAAATCGAAAAATTGGAAAAATATTTTTGGGAGTTAATTATTTTTTATAATTAAAAACGTTTGTTTAGTAGTGTAAGAAATAAGGTTTCAATTGGAATTAAAATTTGGGGAAAGTGTAATTTCTATCTTTGTTATTTAAATCGGGGGAACCTGGGCTCTGTTCAGGTCCGAATCGATTCGACTTCTAGGGCAAATTGATTCGCACCAGGGTAGAGCTGCGGGATGGTTAGTTTTTGAGAGTTTTTTTATTTAAACTCTTACCCTCTCCTATATTAAAAATATTTGGATTTAGACTTTTTCAAAGCCATTTAACCTTTCTCAAAAAGAAGAAGCTTCATAATTATTATCTCCTCCCTTATACAAAACCTAAACCCTATTAAAAGCAAGTTTCAACTCAAGTTTTGAAGATTCAAATCAAGTTTTCTCAAGATCACCCAAGAGTGAACCATTGCTATTTTTCACAAGAGGATCGCGATCGTATAATCATATTTTCAAGATGACTTCTTAACAGACATGAATACTTCTATTGATCCCCTAAAGTGTTTTACGTTTTAGATATTTCGTAAACCTTAATCAATTATGTTTTTCTTAAAATTTATTAGGAAGATTAATTAGGGAAAGTTAAAGTAATTATGGGGTTGTCTTTATTTAATCAAAAAATATTACTTAAGACTCGAAACAATCGTATCCTTAGATTAAAGTCGGGTTACAATTGAATTGTGGGACGTTTCGCGTGTTAAAACTAAAAATATGAATTTGAAAGAAGGTTTCGACTTGTATAATTACGATATTGATGTGTAGGTTGTAGAACGGAATTATTATTGTATAATATTGTGAGTACGCATGAAAGTGGAATTTTGTGTAATCAGTAAAACAGCATGTATAAGAAAATTATGGAATTTGATACCTTGTGTGACTTTTGGTAGGAATTATTTAATTATAATTAAACGGATATAATTTGGATGAAATTGTAATCATAGAATTAAGTGGATGAATTTTAGCGATAAATTAAAATATGCTTTATGTAGATATGGCTTGTGTTAATATGTCGACACTATGGGGACATTGAGATTTTTGGGATTAGGAGTACTTCTACTTGTTTCATAGGTTGCTTGCTAGGTATGGGATTGGTAGGTAGACCCTAATTAGTTTTTCACTTTCTAGGTATGGGACTAGTGAGGGTGTGCATGTACGTTTGGGTATTTCACTAGGAGGGGCTAGGTAGTATGTCGTTGCGTTATCCCGTTAGCCTAGGTGCAAAACTAGGTGCTGATTTTTTGTAGGCATTCTTCCTAGGTGATAGACTAGAAAATACTTTTGGTTTAGCGATCTCTAGATATGGGACTACGGATGGTTTTAGGTTGTGTTACTCAAATTAAGGATGGGGTTAGGATGTGTTTCGGACGGATCAGATCAGAAAATGACCCTTCGGAAAAAATTCCAATTTTTTCGAAAATAAAATAACTATTCCGATTTTCGATCCAATTTTTTCAAAAAATTTATAAAAAAAAATCTGAATTCGGAAAAATCGAAAAATCAAAAATTCAAAAAATATACTAAAAATCTAGAAATATCAAGAAAAAATATAGGATTTTCAATTACTCAAAATTCTCATTTTAAATAAATCAAGAAAAAAGTTTAACACAACATGTATATACCATGGTTCAAAGTAGCATCCGAGTCAACTCGAAATCGGCCGAGTTAACTCGAAATCGTAGGGCCTCGGACCGATTATGAATCACGATTCAAAAAAATATATATATCGTATGAAATTGCTGAAATAACATTGTTATAGCGTCAGTACCAAGATATCTCGACCAATTCAACCCGAGTTGATGATATTTTGCCCAAAGAAAAGAGATGAGAACAAAATAATTGAAATTTGTACTGAAAAGGTGAAGGAATAAGATATAATAGGAGGGTGAGAGATATAAGGTAAGGAATCTAACCTTTGTTAGAAGTAGAGTCACAAACCTATTTAATGGCTAATTTTTTGCTATAAAAAAATCCCTTGAGTTTCCTTCTGTTTTACACAACATACTCATCATCTTCAAAGAATCCTCGAGAAGAGTGAAGAGTTTTTTGTTGAAAACCATGATTTGTTTCAGAGATGTTTATCTTGGTTGAAGATCCTGCTTTGTTTTGTTTCAGAGAAGTTTTTGTTGTGTTGGGTCTGATGAAAGTAAAAGGCTGAAAGTAAAGAAATTTGAATCGTCGTATTGTGTTGGTTACTGTGTTGGGTCTGCTGAGTTATTTTTGTGTTTTTAAGGTACAAATAATGTCTCTTAGTTGTGTTTCAAAAAAAAGTCACTTAGTTAAAAAAAAAGCTGATATGATTTTGTTTTTTTATATAAATAATGTACAAAATAATTAGTTAATGTAAAGAGTACAAATAATTATTTGTACAAATAATGTTTATTATTTCTAAAAAACATAATGAAATACAAATAATGTTTTACAAAATAAAGTTTATTTCTATAAAATCATTTCTCGTTCACCTAATATTTTATTTGTATAAATAATGTTTGAAAATATTATTTGCACATTTAATTTTTTTTTAAGTTTCTGAAAATAATGTTTAGAATTTTTTACAAATGTATCTTTATTTACTTAAAAATTCTTTACAAATGTACCATTGTCTTTAAAAATGTATATTTATTTACTTAGTACTTCGTCACAAAATGTATCATCTTTAATTTATTTGAAAATGTATCATTATATTTTTTTAGTGTATCTTTATATACTCCTTAATTTTGTATAAATGTATATTGGTTTGTTAAACGTATGTACTTATAAAATATTTACAAATGTACCATTATCTTTTTAAAATGTATATTTTTTTACTTATTTTTATAAAAGATATCATAATTGCAGTTATGGAATATTGAGTCTGACAAGTCTGTCGCGCTTCAGTATAACCAATTGTACAATGCAATGCATATTAAAGGATGATTTTAAATGTATCTGATTGGTCCACATTATTAATCTTATTTTTTTTTAAATTTCTATATTTAATTCAAAATTGTTTACGCTCCCTAAATAGCGTATCGTCCGATATCGCGATCGATACCACGACTGAGTTGAAAATTGAGTGTCTGATACTGAGACCGATACCGTGACTTTGAATCATGGTAAATATATAAGGATTTAACCATTCTTTTCATTTGTGTAAAGGATAGAGGGATAATCTCATTTTATAGAAGACTTTTTTGGACCTCTCTTCCTCTCCTAGCCGATGTAGGATACATGAGAATGTTTAAAAAATCGAAACAAATTGAAAAAATTGAAAATTGAAAAATACTTCGAAAAATATCTGAAATAATTCGAAAAAAATCGAATCGGCGTAGTTTAGGAAAGATCGGATCGGAAAAATCAAAAAATCAAAATTATTTTCGATTTTCGATCCGATTTTTTTAGGAAAAATCGAAAATCGAAAAACCCTATATACGTTCCAAAATCGGAAAATATCATATCGGATAACGGAAAAATTGAAATGTTCGAAAAAAAAACACAGCCCTAGGCGGGGGCATATAGATAATATAGAAAACTTAATTATGTGTCAATAATTAATGCCTAAGATAATGAACGGGTATTAAAATAAATTTATGTCGCGATTATATGCATGTCTAACAATAATTGGGCAAACTGGCTATAGCGGTGTGGGTGTGTGTTGACGTCACGAGTATGTAAAAGGTTAATAATAATTGGGCAAACTGGCTATAGTGACGTGTCGTGCGTGGAACCTCACGAGTATGTGCAGTGCTAACGAAATTTGACAAACTAGCTATAGTGGGGTGAATGGGTGTAGTGTGTAAAAATTGTTGGCACGATAGGAGTATGTGCAAGACCAATAGAAAGGTAAACTGGCTATACTGGTGCACTAAGAAAAGAAAACTTGATTGCAATAACTATATAAATAATTATGAGATTTAATTCAGTGTCGCAAATATAATTGGACTTGAATAATGGGGTGGCTTACCTATATAGGTAGTTAGTGTTGTTTTATTTTACTCGCATATCTTATATCGTGTAATTTATAATAATCTATTGTAATACTTATCATGTATGATACTTATGTCTGGATTTACGGATCCTAATTGGGAGGAGCGGCTGGTATTCAGGTGGTGGGCTCTCACGCATTGTGTTGACTAACATTTCAGGTATAGTCGTTGTAGTAGCTCCATAGGCTTGGTTTGGAGACTTGTGGAGTGCAACTTGAGTTTATTTTATCTTTTTAGTAGTTTAGATTTATTTCATTCCGTCTTTTTATTTACGAGATAGTTATTTATGGATTTGGTGGGTCATTCGGTTCCACAGTTGTTAACGATTTATAGTTAGAGATTTGTAGTTGGATTATTTATATTGAGTATTAATTTTTCTCTTGGAGTTGAGTTTCATTTTGGAGTTAGCATGGTGATAAATTTATTTGTGCGAATGTTTATCTTCGTTGGATTTAAATTTGAATTATATCTTGTGAAAAAGGTTTTTAATGTCCCATTACTGGCACATGCTAAGAATGGTATTTTAATGTTGACAACCGACGGAGTTTGGCAGTGGAGGCTGGCCACCTCCAATGTCAAAATACGCGAGTGTCATAGTTTCTTTCTTTTAATTGCAAATGACATTTTCATATCACAACTTTTAACAAGAATGTGATAAAAGAAATTGTGTACCATTAACGTACATTAGAAGCCAACTCTTAGCGTTAATGCCAAATATTGAATTAAAATATATAAATAAGAAACATATTAATGAATTTTGACTATTACAATACTTTTTAAACAATAAAATAAATTTATTTTTAGCGTTTCAAAATATTTTACAAAAAATAATATAAATTAGATAAATGTTAGGAAGGATATAAGGCACATACAGAGTATATTAAAGAAGGCTAAAACTTATTCGTTTGTGTGAATAATGAGGGGGTTCACCCCTATTTATTGTCCAAGGGGTGCATCCTCAAAAACTCCTTATTTAAATGGGAAAGTTTAAATAACAAGATCTCAACCAATTGTGAGCATACATCCTCATTAAATATAGATAATTACAACACTCCCCCCTTCGATGTACACTATTTTCACCATTCAATGATTGTTTTCTCATTGAACTCATTGGTAAAAAACCCAACCTAAAGGAAAGTGAGTATGAATTGTGTGATATCATTGAAGTATTGGACACGATTGATGTTGCCTTTATTGGGGTTTTAAGGACGCAGTTGATGTTGTCCATGTTGGGATTTTATTCTTAAAACCATGTGCTGAACATTTTATTTTATTTAATAAAGGCTTGTTTTATTCATTTTGAAATAAGAATTAAGTTTATGAGAATTCTTTATATTTGTTTAAATATATTATTTTATATATATGTCGGTCAATAGAGTTTAGTATGAATTCTAGTGAGTCGGCTTCAGATTGATCACAAGGAGATTAGAATTCCGGTTCTAGCACTATTAAAAAGGTCACAACCCAGATAGGGAGTTGATATCCTATCGAAAAGTTTGCGATGCAATCCTAGCAATTTATCTCGAACTATAGTAACTTGTATGATTGTTCGAAAACTTATGCAATAGTTCAACAAAGGATTGTGATTGATACATCTCAGGAATGTATTAAATAGGTTCACCCGTGATATTTGAGTCAAAGGAATTTCTTGATTAGACTCAAGAAATCTCACACCATTTTCAAAGGCTGCGTAGATTCTTAATCTCGAGAATTGTTAGAATTGGAATACTTGTGTGATTGTTGCTTTAATTGCTATGTATGTGATTCAAGTTTAAATTTATTCAAATGACCCTCAAATATTGGGTGACGGTTATATATGTAGATCTGTGATCTTAATTCGGAGGAATTCACGTCTGATGATACCTTGGATTGTGATACTCCCTCGATAGACATATAATATTTGCTTCAACCAGTTAACCTGGTCAGTGGATTATTTATAATTCGGTAGAGTAGCAAAATAAGTTAAGTCAGAGAATCGAGGAATTGATTAGATGTTGGTTAAAGTCAATTAGAGGCAAATTGATTTGACCAAGTGGGTATCGGAAGCTTAAGGTGGGGAATCATATTATGTACCTTTAACAAGTTGAAAAATAAGACCTCATTATATCTTAGTGATTTCTCCATTAATTAAATTGTAGTATAATCATAATTATTTAGTGGAATTAATTATGATTAAATAAAGAAAGGACATAAATTACGATAATTATAATATGGGATTTTCGAGTATTTATTTGGAAGCTAATTTAACTATTTGTCTTAGGTCCCTGGTGTAATTCATATACCCAAGCAGTTAGGCCCAGACTCTCAAGAAACTCAGTTTGGCCTAAGTCCACCTTTTATACGTGTATATAAAGGTGTGGGAAGAGGGTTTTATTCATCATCATGGTTTGAGAGGACTGAGATTAAATATTATTCATCTTTTTTTTAAGAAACCTAGAGAGATACCGCCATATCTAATCAAGAGTAAGGGTTTTCATATCAAAAGATTGCCACTCACCTACCTAGATTTGGGGAGGATCTTACACTAAAAGATCTAATCTTTACAGAAAGTTAAGCAAGCTTTTGGAGATTCAAAAGAATTCAGCACTTCATCATCAAGAAATACTTCTCTCCCCATCATATTGCAACCAAATCCGTAAAGGTATTGTGTTCCAAACCCTAGGTTTGTCCTTCAAACCTCGTTTTGGTTTTTCCTCTTTCAATCGTTTGATTAATCGAATATTAAGGGATAAAAAAATTTATTCTGCATACATCAATCCCAAACAACCTCATTAAAACCTTTAATAGAAAAATTGATGGAAAAAAACTAGTTAAAGGAAAAATAATATAGCGTGAAATTGTCCCATATAACATGTTCTTGTGTTCTCCCCCTAATAATATTGTTCCCTAATTAGCATGTCTCAAATTGTATGTTGGTGGAGTTGACAATTCTTTCCAATCTCATAGACAAGGTTTTAAAATATTTCTTTTGGTAGGAACTTCGTTAAAATATTAGTTAGGTTGTCACTGGAACGGAATTGGATGAATTCAATCTCTTTTTTCTTCCGAAGATCATGATTGAAGAAAAACTTTAGTGAAATGTATTTGGTTCAGTCTCCTTATATAAATCCTTTTTATATTTTTGTTATGCGTGATACATTGTCTTTATATATGAAACTTGGAACATCTATTATGGGAGACAATTAACACGAGATATGAATCTCTAATTTAAATATCTCATCCATACAAATGCATGGAAAAATAAATTTCAGAGTGGTTAAAAGAAGTAGCTACTGAAGTTTTTTTAGTTTAACATAAAGAATTAGCAATAGTACCACAAAGAAATACATAATATGTCTAAGATCAAACCTTATGAGTATCGAAGAGGTATCCGGAATCACATAGCCTAGTAACTTAGAACCAATAGAATTATAAGAATCAAATATTATCATGCCAATGATTCAACATAAATATCTTAGAATGTGTTTGATACCAACATAATGTCTTTTCGTTGGTTCATAACTATATTTAGTATGCGTATTTAAAAAGAATTATATATATATTGAATCTAGTACATTCTGAAAAGTATAACAACGCATAAATTCCATTCAAATAGGGTACTTCTGGCCCAATATCTCAGCATATTCCGCTTTAGCTAGGGAGGTATGGATCTCTCCTTATGTTCTAAAGAACATACAATTATCGGAGTACTTAGTGGGTGTGTTTTGTCCATATTCAATCATTTTATGATCTTTTTTGTATAATTAGAATGATGGACTAAAATCCCACTAAATATTTTGTTGATCTGCAAGCTAAGACAAATATTGTTTTCCAAAGGTCTTTCATTTCAAATTTCTTCTTCAAATAGACATGAATTTTCTCGAGCTCTTCTAGATTCCAAATTAAATTTATTATCATCGACAAAAACTGATATTATTTCAAATCCCATTGAGAATTTATTTATAAAGACACGGAGGCAACTGGAATGTTTTAACACCCTTCCTTAGATATGCAGTCACTAACATGATTGTACCACATTCTTTCGTACAACATTAAGTCGTACAATGAATATCTTAGTCGAACGGAGTATGTACTCCATAGCTTTGCTTCGGGCAAGAAAAATTCTTGTAAGTTTCTCAAATATATTTATATGTCTAAGTCCTCGTATAAATAAGCGGTTGCAACAATCATGAGTCCTTTAATTAGATTTTTCGAAATCGATAAGCTAACGAAATATATGAAATTTAACATCCATAATGAGGGATTATGCTTCCTCATCATCAATCCTATCTTTCTGCATGAATCCTTATGCCATAAGCTATGCATTATATTGATTAATTTCATTTTTCTTATTTTTTTTCTTAGAAACACCCATCAATAACCTACATGTCACACCTTTTGGGTTCGTACTATAGATCCAAATACACCATATTTATTTAGAGAGTCAAATTATGCCTTAATGACAATATTTTATTTTTGTGAATATATTCTTTGCCAACATTCATTTATTGTACATGGTTTTGAATCATTATCATCGCCATTGTCCTTTGAAATTTTCATATCTACTACATATGTAAATATGTCCTCTGTATATAATTTACTAATTACATGCAATGTCTATGTATTTTCCAAAAAACAACAGGTATATCTTCTTTATTTTTATTTTGTTAAAACACGGGTGTTCGTGGAATTTACCCTTTTTTTTATGTTTGGGTGTATTTCCAATGTTTGTTGGTAAGGGATGGGAAGTTCTATTTGTTAGTTCTCATGATAAATAAAGAAATAAGTGCATTTAAAAATGCATCCACACGAAAAAAAAATTGGGCAATATCTTTATTATAACAAACAAGTTATTTTGAATTCACACAAAAAAAATTGGAATAATACATTTTTTAATATAGACTAATTAATATACATACATTGAGTTCATCTCATAGAAATTTAGGAATTGACACAACTTGGACTAAAATTACGAGACACTCCTTAATCGATTCTATTAAAGCAAAGGGTTAATCACAATTTCCCCCCTCAACTTTACCCCTGATTTCACTTCACCAACCAAACTTTTATTTTCTAGATTCAGCCCCTCAACTTCCAAAACAGAGTCAAGTAACTCCCTTACAAAACACCATTAGTTTTTTTTACCATTAGTTTTTTGAATAAAATATTGGTCATGTGTCACACGCATGAGGATATTTTGGTCAAATCCAATATAAAAGTTTTAAAAAAATACAAAAAAAAAATTCAAATATAATTACAGTATCTAAAATTTATAGAATAGCAATTAAAAACTTCGGAAATTATAAAAAAACAATTAAAAATCTGAAAAATATTGATTGTTTTAAAAAAAATCCATAAATAATAGAAAATTATATTTTGGAATTTGCATAAAAACATTTAAATATTTTGAATAATATTGAAAACAAACTTATAACATTAAAAAAGTTTGAATAATATTGAAAATATCTTAAAATAATGGAAAAGGCATTTAAAAAGGTTGAATAATATTGGAAAAAGCTTTTCAAATACTGAAAATTTAAATGTTTTAGCAATTGGAAAAAACTTCTAAAAAATTAAAAATAATATGAAAAATATTCAAAAAAGTTTGAATAGTATTGAAAAAATTATAAAAAATTCTGGAAACGTAGAAAAAAATATGGATTTGTTTTACTTCAATACATTATTAAATTTTTATTTTAGACTTTAATACAAATTTATTAGTTTATTGGACTTTAGTACATTTTTCGTCGCTAAATAACACGAAAGATCACTTTTAGTGGCGAAATTCACATTTAACGACTAAAAAGTAGTAAAGAATGATAAGTTGTATTAAAGTCTAAAATTAAAAAAAATTAAAAATATTTTAAAAGTTTGAATAATATTGAAAAAAAAAACTTTTTAATAATTGAAAAAACATTTAAAAGGTTTGAATAATATTGAAAAAGACTAATAAAAAATCTGAAAACAATAGGAAAAAAAATAAAAAGTTTTGAGTAAAATTATAAAAACTTTTAAAATTAGAAATAATGGAAGAAAAAAATACAAAAAGTTATAATGATCTCAATAGAAACTTTCAAAAAATCTATAGTAAACAGGGAAAAAAAACAATTCAGATCCCACCTTCTTCTTGACCCATTTAAAAAAACTCACATTCCTCTACGACAAACCCATAAACACATAATTTGGGTAATAAAATAACTCATCCAATACCGTCTTATCCAAACCCACCTTCTTCTCCAACCCCAAATCTGCGTGCGCACGCGCGCAATCCCATGTTGTGTGTTCGTGTGCATGTGTGTGAGAGGGGATGGTAAAGACGAGCGAGGGGTGCAGCCATGGATGTCCATGGTTGCTAAATAAGTGTCGCACGTCATTTTCCATCCAAAAAACTAATGGTGTTGGTATTACGAGACTATTTGAAACCGTTTTGAAAGTTCGAGGTATTAAATCTAAAAAAAAGTTTGGGTTGTAAAGTAAATTTGTTGTGTCATTAAAACACTATCCTAATTTAATCTTTTGAACAGCTATTCAATTAATTATCCACAAAATTTACATGTAATTAGGTGGTGGTTCAAGATTTTCGAATATATATTTACACCGACATATCAACACGATCAATCACTGCACTATCCAAGATGTTAATATATACTGAGATCGATACAGAATGGTTGTATGATAGCTCGTAATCCAATAATTAGGGCACCCATCTCATAAATAAGAAGTTGAGGGTTCAAAACTCAGAAGTGTGGAGTTTCATTGTGAAGGTTGAAAAAAAATAGGCATCTCTTCCTTTCAAGGCCAGATTCTCTTTAAAATGGCGTTTTCAGAAGCGTGCTTACTTGGTGATGTAATGCTCAAGCATATGAATTTGGACAAGGGAATATAGCGCATGTGCCCGCGCGCGCGCGTGTGTGTGTGTGTGTGTGTGTGAGAGAGAGAGAGAGAGAGAGATCATATCCAGCACGGAATTTATGACTATTAGTCTCAAAAGGTATGGAAAAAGAAATCCATAATATCTTAAAGCAGGCTGATCAGGTTGTAAAATTCTAAGAAGGAAAAAAACTAAGAAAAAACTGTTACTTTCTTCAGACCCTTAGCTCATGGATGAAAGAATCTCTCCCAGATCCCCTTCAACACAAGGATAGCAAGAACTGAGATATATAAATTCCTTCCGAACAAGCCTCCATTCATGTCTATGGAAAATTTCTCTTCAAAGTCGAATAAATTCCACAATAGTTAACTCGACCCCCAAAGAAAAATGGCCACCGCGAATCTAAAAAGGCATGCGACCAGCAAGCCTGCTTTCTGAAATCCTTCTGTCAATGGCTGCATCGATGGAGCTCATCTGAAACACGGCAGGAAATTAGAACAACAAACATGACCACCAATCACATGGTTGGACCAATTAAAAATTTACAGCTTGCTTCTGTGCAAGCGAAAGAGGCTGACCTGGGCCAAGCTTGAACTCACTGTTCGATCAAAAAAAATATATACACAAATGGCCAAATATCTGTGTTGGGGTAATGTTCTCGTTCCACCAAAAACCCCACACTTCACAATAAAGCATACGGAGAATATATTCCACAATACAGAAATAAGAATTTTGCATTTTCTAAAGAAAAATTACATACTAGGTTGGAGATCCCTCGAGTTGATCGCAGCAAAGCTTGTCAGAATTGTAATTATTAACTACCAGCAAACATAATGTAAAATACCTATTTGAATCTTTGATCACCACAAAACTGGTGGGATTGCTCGCTAACCAGATAGTGGCCGGAGGAAAAAAAAAAATACGCCCATTGTGTGTTCTAAGGGTTCCGCTTGGTTAGGGGTGAAACATTTTTCACCTGGGTGAAAAGTATTAACACCTATTTAGAGTAAGCCTTTTTTCGTATGAAATTGTAAATAAGTTTTAAGGCTGTAATTATGTGATTTTGACACAATACTGAACAAAATCTAATGCAAATAGGTTAAAATACTTTTCATCATTTTACTTATCACATAGGTGAAAATTAATTCACACCAAACCAAAACGGAGCCTAAAAGAAAAAGAAAAAGATGCAAAATTGGAAATGCATACAGGTGTACCTTTATAAATATGATACAATGCGTAAACAACTGAATCTGAAAACCACGGAAGTTAATGCCTACCCATCTGGTTAGGCGTGTAAACGAACTGCATATCCATATGAAACTTGGATTACAAGGTCATTATAACTTACCTGGCTAGTTTCATCATGCACCTGATATTTCAGTAAAGACATTCTTCTTTCCTCCTGAAAATACAGCCATAACCAAATGTCAAAAATCCACAACACTACTTTGAAGCCCCATTTGGTTTGGGGAAAAAAGTAAAGGATCAATTACCAAAACATTATTTTTTTATTGCACATTTAGTTCAAGCCTTTTTATTTCGTTCCAGAAAGTTCTTCAAACACCCATTTAATCAATATTTTCTTATTTTTAGAGGTCCGTCTGGAGCTTTGGCGACCCTCACCGGAGCCCCTTGTTTTGAGTGTTTTTATGTGATGAGGAACTTTTTGGAACAAAATAAAAAGCTTGAACTAAACGTGTATTAAAAAATGTTCAAGTGACTATTTGATATATGCCCCAAAAGTAAAAGGGGATTTAGGTTAATAAATCCCTTAAAAAGTCTATTTATATATGATCAGTCCAAACGATAATCTTGTTGGAATCTTGTAACCATAAATTTTGTAATTAATTAACGATAAGTCCAAACGATACAGTTACACTTGCAAATTTAGATACAATTACATTTATTAATGTAGATACAAGGTCATACTTGGTGTGATGGCAAGTGCTTGCCCGCCCAAAGCGTTATGTCACGAATTCGAGTCTTGGAAGCAGGCTCTCCAAAAATGGGGGTAAGGCTTGCCTACATCTACCTCTCCCAGACCCTGCTAAAGCGGGAGCCTTGTGCACCGGGTACGACCCTTTTTTTTTAATGTAGATACAATTGCACTTGTAACTCAATCTATATTAGTAAGTGTGGTTGTATTTACATCAATAAATGTAATTGTATCTATATTCAAGTATCTACATTAATAAATGTAACACATGTGGACTTATTGAAAAAATGTTTTTAGCATGTCCTTATCGTTAAATTCTAAAGAGTCTGTAACGATTTATCACCATGTTTCCCAATGTAAAATGATGAAGCTATTTGTTAAAAAATTTGATTGTGTATAATTGTGCACGTTATTATGTGGATTTGGACAAATAGCTAATTACATTTAACATAGGGAAATCAGACAGAGCCTGAAGGGGAAATGTATCCTAGATACAAATCTTGAAAGAAAATTACTAACCATGGACATAGCCTCGTCATCCCAAACTAAATAGACCTCATTTGTGGCTGGCTGGGTAGCAGGAGCTCGGTTTGCAATTACAGGAGGCGGTCCAATTGAAGGACCACCAGTATCTGGACCAGAGGCATAAGAGTGTGCATTTACTGGTGTCCCACCTGAAGTAAATAAATACAAAATACGTATTAAAAATGCAATTTTTATATAATCATACCAATTTTTTACACCATGGAAGTCTTACATAGACCACGTACTCTTATACGGGATTTTAAAGATTTATGTGGGAGAAGTTTTTTTTTAGCTAGATGTTTGTGGGAGCTTTGCCCAGTCAACTTCAATGGCGGCTTCTTATCTTTGGAGGTCATTTTAAGAGATGATGATACGAAAAGGCAAAATCTTGTGGAGGTGCATTATTTTGTGTGGTCTGAAGTTTGTGAAAAGGAACAAAATGACTTTGGAGGACATGAGCTCTAAGGAGGAGGCAATGTTCTAAAAATCCCCACCTAGAGACACCCAGACGCCTAGCGGCACTCTGCACCTCGGCTACGCCTTAGTGCCCTAATTCGTTTAGGTACCCCAACGGATGCGCCCTCAAATCGCGAATTCATGGATTCGATGGGAATTAATGACTAATTCGCGAATTGCAGAAACTGAATTCGCGAACCAAGGAAGTCAAATCCGTGTACACAAAACTTTGAACTGATTTGTTGGTAAATAGACACAAAAACCTATTATAACAATTAGTACAGCAAGGACAATTGCTACTGACAATTGCTACTGACAAAGGTTACTGCAAGTCTGCAACTTTGCCTAAAAGAGTGATGGACTAGTTTCTCATATTTAAAGAGCCTAGTGGGGTGAGATTGTTTTCCTCCATCGATGTGGGACTAGCAAGATCAAATCTTTCATATATCAACCATTAATAAAACTTTAGTCAGGCTCTCTCCGATGTGGGATAGAGCTTTTTTTGTTACACATTGTAGCTTTCATTGTTGAATTGAATTATGGCGCCCCATCTTTATATATTTATATAATTATATATAACAATTTAATTTATATATTAAAATTATACCCATCTCAACAAAATATTTTACTTATAGTCTTTTAATTATATAAAACTCACTTTTACTGATTGTCTTTTAATTATGAAAAATATGAGAAACTTACTTTTATCTTTTAATTATTTTTAACTTTTGTCATTAGACTATATATTATTTGTGTGCTTAATTACATAAGATATAATTATACATACTAAAAAATACACTTATATATATATATATTAAATACACAGACGCACTGGTGGCGCTCTCAAATTCCAATAATTTGAAAATCGACGAATTAACGCACTCGCATTCGCACCCGCTCCCGCTCCCGCACTCGCATTAGGGCACTAAGGGCTACGCCCTAGACGTTAGGGGGTGATTTGTCGCCAACTACAATTTTGGTGCAAGTGTGGTTATTTACACATTAATTTAACTACTTAAACTTTATATTGAATCGTTAATTTATGAATTTTTTATAACATGAAATTTAAAAATAAAAACCTCCTGCCTTTCGTATAGCGCATTTTAGGACATTTTAGGAGATATGGAAGTGAGTTACATTTGCTATGGGTGTCAACTTTAAAACACTTCAAGGGTTGGAGTTGCCTTTTACCATTAACAGCTGGGCTGAAATTTTAACACAACTATTGATACTATACTCTTTACAGGGGAGGATTTGGAGTTTGGAATGCAGACAGGTTGTTGGAGGCTATGACTGCGTGGGGTTAAAACTGTTGAATTGTAGCTGTTGGTTGTGTGTGTGTTTTTTTAACAAGTAAGCAACTATATTGACTAAAAGCCGCTTGAGGAAGTGCAACCCCGTATACAGTCAACATACACACTTAGCCCTCAATGCAAAATAAACGGGTGAAAACAAAATATTACTCCCCCCACAAGGAACAGAAAAAATAATCCCTCCGGCGTCAAAAAATCAACAAATGACAAAACCTGCTAAGGACAATCCTTTTCAGTCCACAACTACAACAAACCCAACATAGAATACCACACACTGGCTGGTCCACTCTATACATTCTTCTCAATGTTCGAAAAGGCTAATTGCGGCCTCGAGGCGTTTTCCCCATACGAGGAGACCCTATAGCCTCGAGGCAGTCCGAGACGATAGCAACGACTTAATCAGACATAACCCCCCTCCGCTTTTCAAAAAATTAGACTTAACCCCCGCATATGCATCACCCACTTGTACCTTATGCATTGGCCATCTCTAAATATAGCATTATGTAGGGGGGTAAAATTAAACCATACAAAAAAATAAAACAAATTCGTTCTTAAAAAATAATAATAATAATAATAAATAAATAAATAAATAAATTTTAAAAAAACTAACACAATTTCATAAATTAAAACCAAAAACTAGAACAAATTCTTTCATTAAAAAAAAGTAACACAATTTCTTGAATTGAAACCAAAAATAAAGCACATTGTTTTTATTTAAAAAAAAAAAACACAATTCCTTGCATTAAACCAAAAACAAAACACAAGTTCTTTAAAACCAAAAAAAAAAAAATGAACGGACTTTCTTGCGTAAACAACAAAAAAACTCATTAAAAAAACACTTTCTTGCATGAAAACCAAAAGGCGAATATAAAATCTTTTTACAAACATAAAACGAACGCGCTTCCATGCATAATCTCCAAAAAAATGAACATAAAATTCTATTAAAAAAAAAAAAGACACGAGAGGGAAGGCAGAGACTAGGGTTTGGCTGCATAGAAATTTATCGAAATGTCAGGGAATAAGCTTTGAATCGTGCGAGGCTTTTAACTCTTTACCTTTCAAAATATTGGGAAAAAATAGGTTCACTTGAAAAAATGAGGATTGCGCCTTACATGGCCTCGAGGAGCAACGGCTTGAGGATATAGCAACAACCAATGGAGTCTATAATTTCTCAAAACACCCTTGAGGCTATAGCCTGGCATTTCATAGCTCTTGCTATGATGCTAGCCTCGACTCAAAAGCAATTTCGAGCATTGATTCTTCTATTTCTATATACTAATATTATCTCATTGCCGATATAAAAACTATAAATTGGCTCCCATGAAAATGTCTTTAGCCTATTCATATTTTCAGCGAAAATGTCCAAATCATATTTCAAGAAAAGAATAGCCTATTCCTACGTATCTCATATAAGTTCATACTTGTAGGAATTGGTACTATGACAGATACGGGACTAAATGGAGCCATTTTAGAGTTGCAAAATGTGTTGCTCATGATGACATATGGATTAATATAAAATGAAGCAAATCCATATCTCAATATTAGATAGTGATAATAGAACTCAAACCTTGAAAGCTGGGGGTGTGGTAGCTACTTGCCACAGCAGTGTTGTTGCTTTTGTGTGGATCAATTGAGGTTTTGAGTTCTGCAGGAGAGCTGAATGGAATACTTGCTGAAAGCATAGGTGCAGAAAATGCCAAGCTCTGAGGAAGCATGTTGTTATTAGCAACAACAGGGAACAACGGTTGAGATAAAGGAACGGATGGAGTAGATGCTTGCAGTCCTGGAGGAGTGATCGGAAATGACGATTGTACGCCTGGTAATGCAGGGGATGACATAGCAGGCCTCACAGCCTGTACAGGGAACAAAGGCTGTTGTACCAATCCTAATGGTGCAGGTGGTGGAACTGAGACAGCTGGATGCTGTGGGAACCAAGGTTGGGGGCGAGGTGGTCCTGGCCAGCCAGCAGGACGCATCGTTAGTGCAGGATTATAACTGCATCCAAACAACCAAGACAGATCTAAGTAAGAAATGGTTCACCTGCGTGCTTCAATGTTATTTATATATAAAGAATGTCAGTTGCATGTGGATAAGCAGTGAAAATTTTGCTTTCTAAATAAACAGTCTTGAAAAGAATTCTTGGTATATTCATCTAAAATTCGGCAATTTGTCCAATAAAGAGAGAAATATTAAATTCTTGAGTTCGGCGAAAAAGTTCTGATGGTTCTCAATGTGAGCAACATGAAAAGCCAAAACAATAACGTAAAAATGCAATTATTAGCATGTGGATAGCTCTTGCCATTTGTATAAACAAAACTCTTGTTTAAAATGTACAAAGGAAAATGTTGAGTAAGGAGAGCTTCATAAGATATGCATTTGTGGAATATTGGCCTAACATAGATGAATGAGGCATCAACCACCATTCCCTCGCAGGTCCCATCCCAAAATGTTAATAAAGTTAAGAGAATGCACTTCCACAAATTCACAGAATGACAACATTCACTACAAATAAAAATTCAGACACAGTAAACATATTTGTTTTCCTTCAAGCACCAGACGAAGCATTTATTCTAGCAGGAAAATTTAGAAGAATATCCCCACAGTAGACATACATGGGCTGCATCATGCCTAGAGTTGACTGAGGAGGATACCCGATGCCTGGACCTGGTACTACACCAAATTGGGATGGGATCTCCACTTTAGCCATTTTTGATGGAGTATCTTCATCTGCAAAATAAAAAAATAATAGTCATACAAAGTAAAAAATATTTAGATCATGCTTTCCTTCTTAACGACTCTATCGCAGGACTCACCAACTACAGAAATTTCACCTGAATCGATGCTATTGATTGTATCAATATGGTATTTCATATTTACTCGCGTACATATAAAATATCGAGTAGCAACTGATGGATTGAGATAGCAGATTCTAGAAGGTATGCCTATGCAATCAGTATATCTCAGGTAGTATAGTTTGATAACTGGATTAATTTTATTCTTTACTCCATTTTGCAGGACTATGCGGACCAATGAAGCACCAACATTCCCCAAGTCAGAGTCTACACACGTCCATGATATGCCACCGACATGCTGGGACACGCTGAAAAGAGTGTCCAATTTTTATTTATTATAAATCCGACCCGCGAGGGAACGCTGGGGCCAAATTTCAAATTTTAAAACAAAAAAATGGGGGGAAGTAATACTTGAACCTTTTAAAATAAAAACAATATAACATAAACAAAGCCATAGTTTAATAGTGTAAAACACTAAACACATCAAACAGCAACAGAGAAAAGATCACACCCTCCAGCATACCACACTCCTGGCATCTTCTCCTCATGGTGTCGCACCCTCCAGCCTCTTCTCCCTCTGGGGTCACAGACTTTACAAGTTGCAATAGGGTCTTAATGGTTCATATTTTATAGGTTGCAATGGTTTTACATTTTAGGGTTTTTTTCCTGAATATATTAGGGTTTTAAGTTCTCCGTCTTTCATTCTTGGTACATATGTTTAAGTTTTGTTAGGGTTTCAAGTTCTCTGTTTATATATAATGTTTATGTTTTTGTTAGGGTTTCAAGTTCTCTATTTATTGATACTGTTAGATGTTAAAGATTAGTTTGCTATATTTTTATAAAAAGATCGAGTACTGAAATACGCATTTTTTTATGTTACCCCATTTGCAATTTGTGGATTTTAGCTCACTTTTTGTCACAGAAATTAAGTTAATTTCGATTAATATACAAAATATATATTATAGTCAATGTGTCCTATAATTTTTGGAATATTGTGTCAGATTGTTGTGTCGAGAGTCCCATGTACGTGCTTCTTAGATGTGGACCCAATTTTTTTGTTTTCAAGGAGTGCAGAATATCACATTACATTAGTTACAAAAAATAAAGAGAAAATTATAAATTAAAATACTCGATATTAATATGGAACCAAAGCGCCACATGCGGAACCGTTTCAGACCTCTTAAACGAACAGTCAGGTCTTAAGGATCAATCATAGACCATATGAAGTAGGTATATCCCGCAATATATATATGGAGAGAATCACAAGTGGACCTAAAAAGCGGACTTTTTAACGGACCTTAAAGATATATATAGACGTCACTAGAAGTAGGAATGGGGAACACCACGTGAAAGTAGATAAAATTATACTTACCAAGAAAGATATATATGATCGGTGTTAGAGAAGCTAACAGCTTGTTGACCACGATTCACTTCATTTTGGATGGCAATATGTAGATATAGAGGGTTGAGGGAGAGATGTTGATGCCCAGATTACGTTAGATATCATTGCAAAGAAAAGTGCCGGATCAATGAAGGGATGTGGCTGCCACATCAAGCATTAATGTGGGTCAATCCCTAAAAAATCCTTTTTGTTGAGTTACTAGTGAACATTTGAGAAATAAAGGTTTAGTAATTAGGAAAAAAGTTAAAAAAAAGAGATACAAAAATGCTGCTATAGAGGCTTAGAGGCCATTTCTACTGCTTCTATATTTGTCAGGGTCATTGTGTTTTTTATTAATTTTTAATTATTCTACGGCTAGTAAAACAATAAAATAATACATGCCTCGAAATTTGAAATATATCCATATGTTAGGTAGTCACCATTCAATTATCAATATCAATAAGCATTCAATAATCAATACAAAATGGTTCAATATAAGAAATATATTTTCAGCTTTCAAATGATACAAATAAAAAACCAAAAAACACCGACTGTATTTACATTGTCAAAACGTAATAGGAAATAAAAAAAACACTGAAAGTATTTATATATATTTTTCAGTTCAGAGTCACACTTAGGGTTGAAAATAGCGAAACAAAAAACACTGAAGTGATTAGCCAAAAAAATGAGATAAGAGAGAGATGTACCAAAAAATCTGAAGGTTGGAGTCCGCAATGAGTGAGATAGAGGTTAGGAGGTTTCAGTCGAAAGTCGGTCAGAGACAGAGAGGGGCTTGGTCGGAGATCGATCGGCAATATAAGGGTTTTTATGGACGAGAAGCAGAGGGATTTGGATTTACGTTTATCTTTTGATCGTTTTGGATGATATATTGATCCGGTTTGTAAAAAAAAAAAGGTCTTAAAAAACGATGTCGTTTTGCTAAAGCATTTTTTTTAAATAAAAATATTAAAAAAAATGGGCCTTAGCACGCCTTGGCACCGTTGACCACGCCTTGGCACCGTTGACCACGCCTTGCACGCGCGTTGACCGCCTTTTACCACGCATAAGGCATGTGCATGGCGTTTCTTCCACACCTCACGCCTAGGCTCACCTTTTAGAACACCGGTATGTGTTCTTACTGTGTCTTTCCTACTTTTCTTCTTGTGCTTTTTCTGCTCAAATTCTGCATAATGTTGTACAGGGAGCTACCTCATTTTCTTTTTTTATGAAAACCAGAATGTTATAATTGAGGGGCAATGTTATAATTGAGGTGCAAAAAGGATTAGAATGAAGAAACGGATGCAGAATTCTTCAAATAAGGAAGCAGCAGAAGATTGAGAATTGCAAAAATATCAAAATGACAACAGTATTTCTCTTTTTTCTGAGAAGAAACTAGAGTAAATCCAACTGTATTATCCCCCATCTCCCCACCCCCCACCCCCAAAAGAAAAATAAAAACACAATGACCCTGACAAATATAAAGGCGGTAGAACGTCCATAGCAGCATTTTGTATCCCTTTTAAACTTTTTTCCTAATTAGTAAACCTTTATTTCTCAAATGTTCACTAGCAACACAACAAAAGGGATTTCTTAGAGGTTGACCCACATTAGTGCCTGATGTGGCAGCCAAATCTCATTGATCCAGCAATTCTCTTTGTAATGATATCTAACATAATCTGCACATCAACATCTCTCCCTCAACCCTCTATATCTACATATTGCCATCCAAAATGAAATGAATATTGGTCAACAAGCTGTTAGCTTCTCTAACATCGACCATATATATTTTTTCATTCAACGTCAACAAGCTTCGCCTACACGCCTAGGCTCCCTAGGGTTTGAGGCTTGACCACTACGCCTCGACCACGCCTCGCACCTTTTAGAACCTTGACGCAGACACATTCTCCAGTTATACAATTGAATTTAAATCACTTTTCCCTGAACACTTCATGAAAAATAATCACTTTCACGCATGGGCAATTGAAAAAAGTACTTCAGCATCATTCAGATAATCTAGTCAACATATCCAAGAATAGCTGATTCAATGGTAAATATAAAGGTCGTAGCAGGGCCAAGGCTCCCGCTTAACGGTAGGGTCTAGGAGAGACGGATGTCGAAATGGAAATTGAGAAGATAGACAGACTGCCACCTACTCTAAATGCAGTCTTTTTATTTAATTATTTTTTTATAAGAAACGGAAATTTATTGATGTGTGCTTGTACAAGATGAGGAAGACCATGAATCATCAAAATATAAACAAGAACAAGAACATAGAGAAATAAGTCGGCTACATAAACCAGCCCTGAAGGTCTGCCTTGCAACGCTGCTACTGTTAACTGATTAATGTTAGAAGTAACATAATAGCCTTCCCAGTGACTCCTATGAAATTGATTTTGCCCCTCAATTCTTCTTTGTCCACTAATTAGTTGTTGAAAACCCTTGAGCCAAACATTCCATGCTAAGGCCAATACTATGCATTGCCATCACATTTTACCTTCTTTTTGTACCCTCTAATCCAAGGCAAAGAAACTCAAATCAACTTCTTGGCAGCCCACCAAACAACCCCAATTCTCCAATATATATATATATATATATATATATCAAAAGACTCGCGTGGAATTGCAATGTAGTAAAATATGATCAGACGATTCCTCATTCCTTTAGCGCAGTATGCAACAATGAGGTCAGCACAATGTTTGGTCTCTTAATTTGGAGAGCAAGTGTTTCCTTATGTAGGATTTATATATATCAAAAGACTCGCGTGGAATTGCAATGTAGTAAAATATGATCAGACGATTCCTCATTCCTTTAGCACAGTATGCAACAATGAGGTCAGCACAATGTTTGGTCTCTTAATTTGGAGAGCAAGTGTTTCCTTATGTAGGATTTCCAAATCATCTTAAAAGGTTCAAATTTTTTATTTTATGGAGGATCCATAAAGAAGGATTTACAATCAAATTCTCTAAGGATCCGTTTGATACATATTGGGAAAAAAGTGTTGGCATTTTGCCTAGACAAATATTTTTTTCTCACATTAGACTATCAAACACCAAATAAGGTAAAACAAGTTTTTTTAGGCGCAAAACAGTTTAATAACACATTTTTCGTCCATATTAACATATAGAATAATAAAAAATATGTTTTTTTTAATTTTCATCCCAAGTCTTAGTTAATAAAAAAACAGTTTTTTCTTTTCTTTTTTACTTCCCGTTTTTATTTATTAAAAAAGTAACAAACTATATATTAAAAAAAAAGTTTTTTACGCCAAAACTACTTACTAAAAACAGTTTTTACATTAAAACAGTTTTTAATTTTTACATTAAAACAGTTTTTACGTTAAAACAGTTTTTAATTTTTTTTACATTAAAACAGTTTTTATATTAAAATAATTTTTTGCATTAAAACAGTTTTTACATTAAAACAATTTTTTACATTAAAACAGTTTTTACGAAAAAACAGTTTTTACATTAAAATAATTTTTTACATTAAAACAATTTTTACATTAAAACAGTTTTTTACATTAAAACGGTTTTTACGAAAAAACAGTTTTTAAACAGATTTTAATTTAAAACAATTTTTTTAATTATTTAAAACAATTTTTAAAATATTCTTAACAATTTTTAAAATATTCATAACAGTTTTTTTTTATTATTTAAAATTGTTTTTAAATTGTTTTTTAAAATATTAAAAGCGTTTAAGAAGTCAGCAAATTTGTTGGCAAATATTTCTCACCCATACAGCAAAGCAAAATTTGCCAACATGTTATGCATAAGAGGTGTTGTACATTGGCAAATAGCTTGTAGGCAAATTTTGCTATCAAACACACCAAATTGTAGGCAAATGTCATATTTGCCAACTTATTTGCCATTTGCCATGGCAAAATAATGCTATCAAACGGACCCTAAATGAATTCCCCTTCCACACCTTCTTATCCCGTGAGCCACTAGATAAAGGTTACCCATCCACGGGTCCCCTTCCACACCTTCTTATCCCGTGAGCCACTAGATAAAGGTTACCCATCCACCAAACCGAGCAAAGACGAAAACTCATCCAACTCCCAATCAATAGGGTTCCTCCTAAAGAGAAATTCCAAGAATAGGTACAAGATTAAGATGTCAAAGAACAAATGATAGAATGATGATTGTTGGATAATTGATAGTGTAAAAAAGCAACATGATAAAGGAATATCTCTCACCCAAGTATCCTCCCGAAGTCGAATATTATTCCCTTTTCCCACCCCAAAATGAATATTTGTAAGAAACAAATTCAGCTCTTATGATATGAACTTCCATGGATTACGAAGAGTGCCCCAAACCACTACATATAGGTCCCGTCCATTGGCATGAATCCAATACATACTACAAATTATTGAGCACCAAAGAGAGCCTAGTTCTTGCGGAAATTCCAAAGTCATTTTTCTAGAAGGGACAAGTTTCTTTTACTTAAATTACCCACCCCCAAAACCCCATTTTTGTTTAGTTCTAAAAGCAATTTTCAAATTAACAAAATGGTCCTTTTTACCTTCCCCCGCCTTTCCCCCATAAAGAAACCACTCTACTTTTTCAATTCTTTTTACAATTTTAACCAGCATTTTGGAAAGAGACATAAATAAATAAGAATATTACTACAGGGCGAATTTACTAACACAAGTCTCCCTCCTCTTAAAAGACAACATTTATGCCACCCGTCCAATTTACTAGACATTCTTTCCACCACGAAATCCCAAAAAGAAAATTGGTTCGGGTCCCCCCACAGAAAAATAATAATAATAAATCAATAAAATAAGTGCATATGTAGATATGTTTAAGGGCATAATTTATTCACACATCCCACCTTAAGTCATTCAAAGGAATTCAGGATACTCAAAGAATGAAAAAAAAAAAGCCTTCTATTTTTAATTGTTATGATCCAGAAACTTAAGCAAGAGGACAAGTCTTTTTGTTGATTTTTTAAATTCCTGATTTGAATAATTATTCAATTCAAGAGAGGGTATGGGTTCGTCAAACATGATTGTTGATGAGGGGTGGGGGTCCTCTTAATCGAAAGATGGTTTTCTGATCGATGAACTTCAGAAATACGAGGATAGGCATGTGTGACCTGATTTCAACATCTCAGGTCTTTATACTTTTTAGGGTTGTTGAGGGAGCCGCTAGGGATTACTCCCAGTTCAGAATCTTAAAAGTATGGAGAAAATATTGACTCAAAAATTCTGACTAGTCCTTCACAGTACAGCTTCATAGCCACAGTATAGCCCTTTACATAGTTGTCTGAGGCAAAAGGCGCACCAAGGCGCCAAGGTCCCTGTGAAGCCTAGGCGCACGTCTGATCAAAGCGAGGTGCAAAGTCTACAAAACATGCAAAAGTTGTATATTTATAATAATAAGATCATTTATGATTAAAATTATAAATATATAGCATATATTACTATTATACACGATTATGAAGAAACGCATCGGAAGAAGATAGAGCCTATACCACCATATGACAAAAATATAGATTTAAATATCAAAATTATTTAACAATTTAATTATCCAATAATCACAAAAGAAATGATATTGATATATACGAAAAAAGATGCTCCAATGTATGAAGAAACATCAATATTAACGTATAACTTATTTAATGATGCAGCACTCAGTTTAATTTTGTTTGTTTCTTTTGCTTAAGAATGGATTAGTGAGAAAGATAAAGTTTCACTACGAATCAAGGACTCACGAAGAAACATCAAAATTAACTTATACATTATTCTATGATGCAATACTTTTAGAGTTTAATGTTGCTTGTTTCTTTTGCTTAAGGATGGAATAGTGAGAAAGATAAAGTTTCACTACGAATCAAGGACGTACTTTATTTAGTTTTGGGGCGGGGTGGAGAATCGTTTAATCTTCAATATTCTATTGAAAAATATGTAAAATCAACATATATTTTGGTTCATTCTTGTATTGGGGGCGTCATCCAAAAATATTTAACGAGGCGCATCACGCCTTGAGCCTGAAGCCTAGGCACACAAGGCGCGCGCCTTATTAAAGGAGCCTTATGTGAGAGAGGCGATGCGCCAATGCTACTCCTGGAGCCTAGGCACGCCTTCAACAACATTGGCCCTTTAGTTAGTAGGCCCTTTGGGTATCACCTGCTAAATGTGCCCTCGTTTAAACTAGGTGGGATGATGTTCGGAGGCATGTCTGTTAAGGTAGCTGGGGTAGGGGATTTGTACGAATGAATATGTTCTTTCTTGTAACTATGAGTAGTTCTTTTTTTCCTCTATAAATAAAACTCTTTTTTCCCTTATTTGAGAGATGTGGCGTACGCAAGTAATATACTGGCACAATTAAATTTTCATATTTTGGGTGTGGGTGATGGGTGGATGGAAGGATTTGATGAACCCGGAACACTCTGTAGAAGTGGAATGTAATCCATTGATGACGTTGTAGCCGTATGTCGTGGAAGGTAATCCCAGATCTGAAGGATAACCTCAAATCTGGCGGAGCAGGACAATCAGTTTCTGGGGCTGGACAGCTGGTTGATGAACATTAATGCAGGTTTTATTAAGTTCTTACGGATGTCGTGCGTAGGGCATGAGAAGGAAGCATTTTTTGTTCTGGAAAATTGAAAAAAGGTGAAAGGAATTTTAAAAAAGAAAGCGCAGCAATCTTCTGCTGGATCTAGATATTGCAGAGAAAACTACTTAAGAAATTGCAGTGTTCTATTAACCTTGAAGGAAGAAGTGAGGTTTAAGGACAGTGAGAGGGAGAGGAAAGGGGAGAAGGGAATCTTCATCTTTGTGGTTATCAATGAAAATATAGTTTCTTGGAGTGAGCGGCTTCCTGGATAATCCCATCGTGTTCAATCTAAGGAACCTCAACCATGGAGTCGAGCATAATAAGTTCTCCTTGCTCATCGACCCAATTGTCTGCCTCACAAAGCTACTGAATTTAACTCCTCAACGACTGTTTTCCCTGCAAAACTTCTGCCTTCACATCTTGTCTTACACGCTTCCCCTCGTACCCAACATCATCGATGGCACAGCGCTGCAAATCAACGGCAACTTCTCTTCAACGACTTCGGAATTGTTCAAAGCAGTGGTCTCTTCCAGCACCTTGCATTCCAGCCTAACGCTAGAATTAACCAGCTCCTGCTCCCCACATGTAATTCCTCTGTCAAGAGACTCCTAAAGTGGTATTAGTGGCCTAAAAAAAGGGAGAAAAGAAAACTCAACTCAACAAAGCCTTTTTCCAATTCTTTGGGATTGGGATTGGAGTCGGCTACATTAATCATATTTTCACTGTGCAATATCATCGATTAAACCATATAATATCATTTCATTTTTTACAATATCTCACCAAGTCAATTTAAGTATACCTCTAGCCCTAGTGTAACGATAAATACTAGCTCAATCACTTTTCCTTACGCAGGGAATCTATTGACCTACGTTTGACATGTCCAAACCATCTAAACAACTTTTCTCTCAATTTTTCTTGGAGCTACTTTTACCATTTCTACTATTGAAGTTAAACGTATACTAGCCTACTTCTTTGCTCTTAGGATTCATAGAAGAAACTCTATTTTAGGAATCAAATTTCAAAACCAGACCATTGCACTTGGATTAGTTGTAACTACAAGCCATGCCCCCAGACACATTATGCGACTGTTTCACACGACATCCAACGTCTCTACTAGCAAACCCTTCCGCCTTTGTAGAAGCTCAGCCCGTTGCTCCTTTTCACACACGGAGGTCCTTCCACCCACATAGGAATACCTCAAAGCTCCAATATACCACACCAATATTCTTTTTTACAACCAATTCTGATATTCAGTGTCAAAACTAGCATGAGGGAATTTCAGTAAATTTGCAGTCTGATTTGTTTACCAAGGTCACATATTTAGCTCTGGGTCCATGCGATGAATAAACACATTGAAGAACAACAACCACGGTCATTGACCAACTTCGGAATTCTAGCGAAGGAAACCCTTGAATTACAAGTTTCTTGAATATGCAAATAACCTCCCTTGTTGCTTTGACTTAAAACCTGATATCCCATCTCTTCTTTAAAAATCCACCTCTAGCTCTTCAGGCTTCTAAAAAAACACCCGCAATCAAAAACACATCTCCCGTCTCCGGTAGAAACTCATGTCTAAATTGAATAAACAGCAACCCTCTTTAATCTACAAGATCAAACATTTTCTAATGAGGAACGGTTCCATCACCTCTATAGTACGGAAGCGAGGTGTTGTAGATATTCAGCATTTTAGACTCGTCAATTTGGTTGGTAGTAGTTACAAACTACTAAGCAAAAGGTGTTTTTGCATCTCTCGAGGAGGGTCGTAGATGGTATAATTTCGAAATCTCGAAATTCATTTGTTGAAGGGAGGTAGATTTTAGTTCGTGGAGGTTGTTAGATTAAAGAACCCAAATGCAAGGATTATTTGTAAATTTAATATGAAAATGCCTATAATCATGTGAACTGCTATGTAGGATTAGCTTTGGTGATCGATTGATTCAATGGATGAGTATGAATGTTTAAAAATGCAGGTGAGGCATACGCCTCAAAGCGCGCCTCCAGGCGAATCAGTGAAAAAGCGCCTTGAGGCTTAAGCCTCGGGGGTAGAAGTTGAGGCTTACTATGCCTCTCGGGGTCTGAGGCGTACCGCCTTGGGGCGATCGGTTTTGAGTTGGGGTAAAAAAAAAGGGGAAAAAGAAAAAACGTATCCTTCATTTCTTGGTTTTCAGTTAGAAGTAAAGAACCTGAAAAAACAAACGAAACCCTAAATCACTTCCCTTTCCCTCATTTCCTTCTCCCGACCAAGTCGGCAGCTTCTTCCGACCACTCCTCTTCTTATTCCGACCAAGGTAAGCCTATCCTTCATTTCCTTTCTGGTTTTTAGTAGGATTTTAGTAGAATTTTTTACATTTTTACAGTTCTCTCTCTTCCAACCAAAGTTTTATAAGTTTTTACCCCTGTTTTATTAATGTTTAGCAAGAAATCGTTTATGTTTTAAACTTAGCGTATTTTTTTTTTGAACTTGGCTTTATAAGTTTTTTTTATCTTAGCTTGATATGTCTTTTTAACTGAACTGAATATATTTTAATAAACTAATATATTTTAAAGGTCAAATGCTCTCCTTTGAATACATTTCACTCTTTTTTAAATCTTTTATTTTTTTTAATATTAAGGTCAAATGCTCTGCTATTTTTTATTTTTTATATATTTCACTCCTTTAAAGGTCAAATGCTCTGTTTTTCAAATCCTCTATTTATAATATATTTCAGTGTTTTTAATAAACTTTATGTTCTTGAAATTTATTTATTTTTTTGTTTTAAACTTAGCTTGAAATTCACCTTTTTTTTTAATGCACTGTTTTTTTTATGTAGTTGTTTTTATTAATTAAAAAAACAGCTTCTTTATTTTTCTAAATTATGTGATGTAACTTTATTTATATTTTGTTGTAGTTGAATTATGTCAAAAAAGGGATCCGACTTGGAAATATGGTACGGAGGTCGACAATGGGAAGGGGTATGTCTATATTCAATGTAATTATTGCAATAAGGTTGTAAAGGGGGGGTGAAAAGAATGAAATATCATCTTGCGGGAACAAAAAGAAATGTTAAAATATGCGAGAGAACTTCCCCGGATGTGAGAGGAAATTGGGGAGTATATAAAAAAACAAATTGGTTGAAAGAGATATTGAGCAAAGAAAAGAGAGGAACAGATTGGTAGTGATGCTTATTACACCGATCAAAGCAATCCATCAAAGGATGGTGCAAGCATGGGAAGGTTAACTTAGGATGCATTGGGTTTTTTTTATGTTTTATGATGAAACATTTTCTTCACTTCAAACTTAATAGGTTATGTTGTAATGACGACGCACCTTATGATTTGTTGGTTGCTTGGATTTAATGATTATGGACATTTTTACATTATTTAATGTATTAGATTATTTTTGTGTGAATTTATTAGACTTTTTATATTATTTTTCTCTGGAATTTTTTTGGGTGAGGCTTACGCCTCGCCTAGCACCTTTTTAAACATTGCTCCTAAGTCAAGTTTTGAATTGTTCAGGGGAGCATTTCATCCAGTTTCCTATTGGTCACAAGGGATTTAAAGTAGCTTATGCTCCAGGAAAAGGAGGATGACTTTCTTAAGGTATATTTACGGTTGTGGACAGAAGTGGGGCCTTAGTCTAAGTTGCCCACTTGGCGCACATTTCAAATTCAAAGCTATTTGGGACCCCGTGATGGGGAAGTTTGAGAAATGGCTTCCATGTCTAAAAATGGTAGATTGACTCTTTAAAAAAGCACTCTCCAATTTGTCCACTTACTATCTCTTTAATTTGGCATCTTAGGAGATGGACAAGCATATGTGGCATTTCTTTGGGAGAGCGATGAGGGGGATTTTTCTAATACAGTTTAGTTAAATGGGATGAGGTTTGTACTCAACACAGACGGGAATTAGGATCCTTTCTAGGTCGAATAGATCTTTGTGGGAAAAAGGCTGTGATTTATCCCATCAAGGAGCGGGGCGCCAGAACAAAGGTTATGAAGGCAAGTTGTTACTAAATTTGGTATGGCACAGCATGGTTGGCGGTCCACTAGCACGGGTGAGTCTTTATAACATATTGCCAACATTTGGGCAGATTTCATTAGATGTCTCTGTTAAATGGTGAGATTCTCACAAGATTGCTGGTCTGAGACACCTTTTATTTATTGCTTTGGATAGGAGTCCCACTGTGGTAAACTATGTAGAAGTGGTGGTAGGCAAAGGAGTTTGAAACTTGCATCACCAGGATACATTTCCAAGATTCGAAGCTTAACGTAGTTGAAGCTTTACTAACTTTGTTAGATCTTGTGGATTTGGGTATTCCACGCAAGAGAAAGAACTATATTCGTAGTCTAGGTAGCCAGACATTAAGTCTGTCTTAGCAAGGGTTAGGCATTTTCGTAGAGGGCAATTTGGAAAACATAAGTTTTGTTGAAGGTGACTACCATCGTTCGGATGGGAGCAGAGACGTTAGCTTTTCATAAAGGGTGATTTGGAAAAAGAAGTTTTGTTCAAGGTGACTTCCATCGCTTTGACAAAAGCGAAAGACGTTACTTAACAAGGGATAACATGATGTGCAAGGCAAGGTGGTCTAGAGGGATTGGAAGTGGTGAACCGTCTTTTGTTACATTGTGGGGATGACGAGAAAGTTTGGGAGTATTTTTTTTCCCTTGGATATTCTATGTTGAATTTATTCTAATTTAAGTATGCTTGTTGTTTTACGGATTTTCGAGGGGATCTTGATCAAAGGATGTAGTGATTGTCTCCTTTGAATATGAGATCCCGTTCTTGTAGGCTTTATTCAGTCTCTTTGTGTGTGTGTGTTGTGTGTGTGTTGGGGGGGGATCTCTTTGCTTTTGCATACTTCTGGTATATGGGTTCGCCCCTTTTATATGTGGGGAGAGGGAGGCTGTAGAATGGACGACCGTTCACAAATGAAAGGATCAGACATTTCCAGTGCCTTAGGGTAGAACCTATTTCACAAAACAGATTAAACAAAAATAAGGACCAGTCATACACCAACTACAAAAGCTGTAATTTTATTTGCCCTTCTCTCTCAGAAAATGAGTCTCGAGTCCGCAACTTGACCATTTCCTCACTTGTACAATAAGATTATTCGCGAAGAAGACATCTATCCATCCACTCCTAATACTCTCTCTCTCTCTCTCTCTCTCTCTCTCTCTCTCTCTCTCTATATATATATATATATATATATATATATATATATATATTACCCTATGATAATCAAAAAAAAAGTTTCACCCCTCTCAAATCATATCATACTAGTCCTTGGTTGACAAGGAAACTAAAGCAATAATTACTAATTAAATAAAGTCTTAAACTATAAACTACTGTATAATTTTATTCCAAAGCAACCTCTCACATTAATTATAAAATCCTCATGGCACCCGTTTGTGACCGCCGCATACATTACCTCCCCCTCCTTTGCACAGGCTGTCTACAAGCTTTACAGGAGACTTGGAAGCATATGTGGCATAAAAATAAATATTTAAAGAGAGTTCGTGGCTTCAACTTTGGCCCGATATATGTTTTGATAAAATTTATTGTCTCAAATAATAACGCCCAACTAATTAGATTTTGGCAAGACCCAAAATAAACATGACCTAAAATTCCAGACCTTGCGAGGGTTGCATTGTAATTTTTGTGGCTCTAACACTATTAACCTATAATAATTAATTACATGGATATTTCATCCTAAACCTGCAAAGCCTTTAACGAAAGATACAATGACACTTTCCCAGAGATATGAAAAGGTTCGTGGGGTAGGGGGTGAGGTGGGGAATAACTGTCTCATAATCTTCATTCTAAAGAATCTAAACCTGCATTATAGCACTTATCGACTCAGGTAATTTACATCCAGTGGCTGATTATGATCAGAGTAAACAACACCTACCAACCACAAAAAACATGGGAAGTTCATAGATTAGCTAAACTTTAACCAACTATAACTTAAATTGGTTATGCAACATGATGTGTGCGGTACGTGGCACGCGCATGGGATCAAGCCAAAAAACAACGGATATTTTTTACTGAAATTATTTCTTCTTATTATTGCCGTCCATTAGTAGAATAAACGAATATTCCTTTGAAATGTTCTAGTTTAGGTTAGTGAGATCTAGTGATTCTTTTTTTATTCCCTCTTGTGTGTGTAAATATTCTGATACCTTTACATCACAACAAATTTGTATTCCATGTGAAAATGAACTTTAAAATCCAAGAAACTTTAAAACCTGGATTTTTTAAAACCAAGAAATCAAGCAAGTTATGCGAGTTCAAGATCCCCATGATTTGAGAAACTCAACATTTCCAAATTCCTGCAATAAGAACACAATCTTAGAGAAACAGATGTAAACGAACTTTTCAACTAGATCTTAGGGTAACAATGTTGAAGAGATGGAAAAAACTGAAGATTTAAGCCAAACACTCAACAAACAACCGAAAATAGAAAGTCTCTAAATATTCTTCAATAAGCCCACAAGAGAAAGCTATAATGATATATATAGCCAAGGGGGGAGACCTTGGGCTTCAAGTAACCCTTGAAAAGAAGAAGCAAAAACTACTAGAGCTAATAAGATAACTACATAAAAATAATCCTCTCGAAATCTTTTTCCTAAATAAAATCTAAATTACAATTGCAGTATTATTGATTTCTTGACCCAACAGCACACCCCTTAGGGCCCAATATGCACCATTCTCCTATCCTTTGAAAAAACTTGGTCTCGCATTGGAGCCAAAATCTGATAATCATCTGCCAGCCAAACTAAATAAAAAATTTTGAATATTTTGGGGTTTTCAACCCAACTACCCGTCCATTTGATAGTTTGGCGAAATTTGCAATGACAAATATGAAATCTTTTAGATTTGTCATGTTTGATAGTCTTAATTTTCCATGGCAAATTTTGCCAACTTTCACTAAGGTACCACATACCAATGCACATTTTTATGATTCACCGTGGCAATAATTTCTTTGGGTTTTGGGATGGAAAATATTTCAAGGAAAATTTTGCCAACTTGAGCTATCAAATGGACCTTAAATGTCCTTGCCCAAATAATATGATTCCCGTGAAATGAAAATTTGGAGTAACATTTTCAATTCCTAGAAATCGATCATATGGTGTGCCACATATTTTAATGTGGCCAGCAGCCCAAAATTCCCTCAATATTAGGTTCATCGAGCTCGTCCAAATATATTTTGGAACAAAGAATGCCCACAATCCTTGCTACATGAGAAACACCAAGCCAACTCACTTGGAGTTAAAGCCCAACTGTCCTTCAAACCAACAGTGCCTGGTTAGCGGATCGCCGCAGTACGTGGAACAGGAACAGGGTACGTTACTTGCCGCAGAATGTGGTACGTTGGGGGGAGGCTTCTTTAAATCACCTAGTGGAAACGAAATACGTTTAGCCGATATACTTTTTTTGGAGGGCTTTAAAAAGCTGCCAAAAATGGTCGGAGACTTACACCTCTTGTTCCAGAATCAAGAATTACGCCTCATTAGTGCGAGGCAGTGCACCTCAAGGCAGATCGAGGCAAGGAGCTGGGGAGGTCGCCTTTGATGAATAATTAAAACCTTAGGGGAAAAAGGAACTAGAATAAGACTCACAGATACTATTTTGGAATCAACCCAGGACACCAGATCTCCATTCCATCTCGACTCCAGGTACTCTCTCTCTAGCAGCCTAGGTTTTCTTTTACAAAAACTGGGATTCTGCTTACGAACAATTGTTTTTGTTACGAACAGTACGTTTTCTTTTAATTACAGCTTACATAAGTTGAAAATCCAGATAGCCTATCCCGACATTTAAGCAGCCAAATTGATATCTTTTGTTTGTAATTCATGTTTGATAACAACTATCTATATTTTATATCCTGTTTAGTTATATTTTTTTATGTAAACCAGTACAATTAATATGTTCTTTGATTTGACATTTCTACAAATAATATAATATTGTTTGATATAAATCAAACTACTATATACGTTTGTATTTATTTTTTATAAAATAATTATATAAATATTATCAGTTAATTTTTATATAAAATTATAATAATTTTCACTTATATTTATTTAAAATTCAAACTCACATTTTATCGGGCTACAGAATTAATCAATATTTATTATTTTTGTACACAATTAATTAAATATATACTAGTTTTTCTATTATTTTTGTGGTTTTATTATTATTTTTATTCAAGGCTTGCGCCTCGGTACGCCTCGTTTTTAATTGAGACTTACACCCCTCTCCGCCTCGCGCCTTTCTGAACATTGATATAAGGCCAGCTATTTTATCTAAACACTTATACTAATTTCATTTTTGAACTAATAGTTTAATACATAGTGTAGTGACAATTACTGTTGGTGACAATTACTGTGCAACACAAATAGATATGAGAGAAGTAATGACCAAGAAAGAACAAATAAAACGCCAATCACACAACAACAGGTGTACGTGGTTCAGCAAAGATGTGCCTACGTCCACGGTGGTGCAGTCAGTATTATTTCTCTATATTACAGAGAATACAACTTGTCCTTTGCCCCGGACCTAGGGTTTAATTTATACATGTGTATGCTAGTTAGTGGAGATGATGGGTTCCTTCATATTAGCCATCTTCTCTATAACTTCTTTTCATGGGATCGTGGGTAGAGACCGGTTCAATATGAAAGATAGAGGGCCTGGGTTTTGGGCCGCCAGAACTGGGCTACTCGTCCAGGCCCATGGTTCTCAATTCTGGGTACCTACAATTGCCCCTAAATTCGTTGGGCCATGTTTATGGGTCCAATGAATTTAAATGATCAGCCATTACGGCTGATTTGTGATTCTTTGAAAACTGTGAAGTTGCTTTGGCGGCACCCGCTTCGCTATCCGTGCGCTATGATTAGAATTGAAGGCTTGTTGGAATAAGGCACATTTCTTTTCGTCGCTTCAGCTTTTCCAGCAATCTTCTATCTTCTGAGAACTCTTACGATTTGTACCTTCTGCTTTCGATCTCTACTCTCGTTGCTTCTTCGCCATTTGACCTGATCTTCTGTCTTGTAAGTCACTCGTGCTCTTTGCATTTTCTCTTTGGTTTGTAGTTTTTCTTGTATTTTCCAATGGCGAAGATTGGAAATAGGTCGGTCGCGGAGTTTAGGAAATTCTACAACATTCCTGAGTGGGTAGAGATTGAGTGTTGTGCCTCGCCTCCTAGGAGCGTTAGGGATATAGAGAATGCACATTGGATTCATGTTTTGTTGCTCTCCCAGGGGGGACTTACCTTTCCCCCTAATGATCTGTTTCTGCATTTCTTTAGCTATTTTAGTATTGTACCTGCACAATGTTCGCCCAACGTATGAAAAATAGTGAACGGCGTGCATAGGATAAATCAATTGTACGGCACAAGGTTAGGGCTTGCCAAGGTCTGCTTTTGTTACTCCTTCTCTCGAACGAGTTCAGGTGTCCTGTACCTTAAGGCTAGGAGCCCTGATAGGGTATTGGTAGTAAATTTACCTGATTCCCATAAGGACTACTGGCAAGAAGGTTTTCTTGTTAGGAATTGGCAGTTCTCCCCCCAATCCGAAGGGTCGAGGTCTGAGAGGTTCACTATTCCCTTTTATGGGGAAGAATATATAGGTAGATGTTATATTATTGTTTCAACCTTTGCTGACTTGTGATTTTTCTAACCTCTCTTTGCTTTTTCTTTCACAGCGAGGACAAAGAATTTGGAGCCTGCTCTCAGCGAGGTTCGTATCTCGGAACTGGTGAAAGCTTGGAATATTAGGGAGCCTCTGGGTGACGGCAAGCATCCTAGGTCTGCTGCTTTTTTGCTCGAGTACAAGAACACAGGCTCCAGCTTCATAGCACGACCTGTGGATAGTGTTCCAGAGTTTGGCTCTTTCGGAGAGATTACGGCTGAGCCCATCCAGTTGGACGAAGAGGAGAGCAGCTCGGAGAGTGAGCCTGCAGGCGCTGTGAGTAATTTGGGTGTGGGAGTGCTGACAGTAGCAGTTCTTCTGAAGAAGACCCGTCGAGCACTACCAGCAGTTCAGGTGGAAAGATGCCTCCAAGGAAGAACCTGATCAGAGATGATGACGATGACGACCATGTGCTCCTTGCACAAAGGTCGTAGAAACAGAAGACTGCATCTGGGGTTGTGGTTACATCTTCTCGGCCTTCCTCTCAGGAGCAAGAGAGGAAGAAGAGAGAAGAAGAGCAAGTGAAGGAGAGGGAGAGAAAGAAGGAGGAGCAAAAGAAGGTGGAAGAAAGGAAAAGGGTCGAGGAGAGGAGGAAGAGAGAGAGCGAGAAGGAGGAGGAGAAGAGGAGAGCTGAGGCAAGGACGAAGGCCGGCCAGGCCTTAGTTCCAATGTCTGCTCTGCCTGAGGGGGCTTCCGTGGCGACCTCCCCTCAGCTAGCTCCGGCCCTCCTTGAGAGAGCTGTCCTCCAGGCTGATCGCCAAAGGGCAATAGGTTCAGAGCATCTGGCCCTTCAGGCTAGTCAGAGGCTTGCTCTGGTATGGTTTATTTTCTTGTGTTTTGTTGACTTCTTTTGCTTTCCTCTTCTCATATCTTCTTCTTTTTTGTAGTTCGTTACCGACTTCGCTGTGCTGTATCGCTCACGCGACGAGCTGGTGAAGAAAAATAGTGAACTGGAGCAAGAAAACTCTGCCCTGAAGCTGAAGGGTAAAGTGCTCGAGGCCAGTTTCAAGGCTGTCGATGCTGCTCGGATCTCGTCTGATTTGGCCCTTGCCACCTCCGCTCGCGAGAGGGATGATGCGGTCAGGGAGCTGGGTGAGCTGAGGAAGGCTTATGATCTGGTATGTGCGAGCAAGCTGGACCTTGCAGAGAAGAGCGGAGTCCTGGCCGAGCAAATGGAGGCGGAGAAGGCCCAGGCAGCCACCATTAAGGAGGACTCATACAACTCTGGGTGGGTTGCTGCTTATGATGATGCTGAAGTTCAGATTGGCTACATCAGCCGTCTGAATTTCAAGAAGGGCTGGAACAAAGCTCTTCTAGCTGCTAGTGTGGATGCTGAGTCTCCCTTGTTTGACGAGCACAACCCGGGTCCCAAGCCAACTGTGGACGAAGAAGCTCCTGCTCCAACCATCGGGGGTGCTGATCTTTCTTCGGATACAGTTCCTGCTGGGGGGGTACTTCTGCTGCGGCTGATAAGGAGAAGCAGCCAGACACTGCTGGGCAGCCTGAGGTTGCTAGTTGATATGTTCTTAGGGTTTTCTTCTGTACTTTTTGCTTGTAATTTCCCAAGTTTTTTCTGCTCGGTGTACTCGGTCTTTATTAATGAATGATAAGATTCTCCTTTTGTTTACGCTGATCCCTTTCTCTTTTCTATCTTTCTTTTATCTGTAGTTGGTTGATGTGGATGACTATATTCATGTTACCTCCCAACTAGGTAGGACTCTTGGTCCTAATGCAAGTCCTGCAGTTCGCCAGGCCTTTGCTAGACTTTGCAGGTTTGCTAAGTCAAGGAACCAAAAATATAAGGATCAGTCCGAGCTAGTGGCCAAGTTGAAGACAGGCTCCAGGAGATGGAAGAAATCGGTGCTTCAGTGCAAGAAGAAGTCAGTGCACTGAGAGCAAGGTTGCTGGAGGCAGTGTTTTAAATAGCTCGCTATCGCGAACGCAATAGCGCGCTATTGCCTTTTGCGACTGGAAAGGGCAACGCAAATGGGTCTGCTAACTGGGATGCTGTTGTTGCATGCGCTATTGGGCGCAATTTGGCGCGATTTAGAGCAAAAGTGCGCAAACCTGCGCTATAGCCGCGTGATGCATGTTTTTTTTAAACCCTCTGGCTTACCAAAATGGAAAACGGCGTCGTTTTGGTAAGTACAAAGGTTAAAAAAAATGTAGATACTTCCTTATTCACTTTTGACAGCTCCGATCTAAAAAAAAACCTTCCTTATTATAGTTTTGACAGCGCCAACTTAACAAAACCCTTCCTCAATCACTTTTAACAGCCGCGATCTTGAAAACCAAAAAAAAAAAACTCACTCTGGACTCTTCCTTCCACAGTTTGGCCGCCCCGACCCAACTTTGGTAAGAATTTACACAGTTCTTTTTTTATTTTTATGTTTGACAATTTTTGAAAACCCTCATTTGGTGTTAATTTATTTTTGAAACTTTATGCCTTTGAGATTTTTGATACAATATGGTCCTATATTTGGAACATTATGGTCCTATTTTTGTGTTTTATTTGGAATGTTGTAGCACTTTATGGCTTTATGACTATTGGAGTGATTGTTTGAGCTTATTTATTTATTTATATTTGTTACATGTTTTTCAAATTAAAAATTTGGAATGCACGAATTGCTTGCGCAATACGTGACGCTATTTGCGCGATGCGATTTCGGTACAAAAACGCGACACCCTGCGCGACCGCGATTTAAAACATTGGTTGGAGGCCACCGAGATTAACCAGGTCGGGGAGTTCCTGCAGCAGGAGAATGAAGACTTGAGGAGGGAAGTCCTAAGGCTTAAGGAGCATTCGCCGAGCATCGTTTCGGCAGTCCTACAAGGCTCTTCTTCGTCGCGAGCTGCTCGGCCTTCCCTCCCGCGTGCTGGTAGGAGTGACAGGGGTAGGAATAGGGAAGTCGAGGATCAGCGTGAGAGGGAAATGGAGGAGCTGCGCGGCGATGTTCGGCGAGCTTATGTGACTGCTGCTGGGCTCCAGAGGGACGTCACCCGACTACGGCATTTGTTCAAGAACGGTCCTCGACAAGTGTGGTCCGATGGCTACGATCAAGGCTGGCTGGAAGCTCCGACGAGACTATCAGAGTTCGAGGAGCTCTCCTTCATCAGGGGGTGGTTGAGTGCCCTCAAAGAGCTGCAGGTTCCGAGGAACTGAACGTTGTGGTATCGACACGAGATGTCCTCCTCTACTCTGATGCCCAATCCATTCAGGCGGGATGATCGATGGATCCCCATTGATGCTATTCCCCGGCAACTATTGGAATTGGACGCAAATGAGGTCGTGGAGGAGCTCGCCCCTGCTCCTGATGATGGAAGGAGAGCTAGAGTTGCTGATTATCTTGCTCGGAGGCTTCCACCTCCTTAAGATTTTATTACTCTTTTTCTTTTTGATAATTGTAAATGCTTTGAGCGAGCTTCGCCGACTAAACATGTATTATCATTGTTTGTAAATATAAAAGATTAATGAAAAGTTCGAGTTTTGGGCAATTTTGCCGACTAAACGTGTTCATCCAATCCTTTTATATTTTTGCTGCTCCACAATCCTTTTTATTTTGTCATGTGAGTGTCCGCCCAGTCCAGTATAAGAATACCATTGTGCCCTCACTTTACCTTTTAGGTTGTGTCGTCACACTCCCTTAGGCCTAAGTAGGGCAATTGGCGAGGACACACCTGGTATTAGATGTCTTCATCCGGTCAGGATTTTGTTTAACCAAAGTAGGTTTGATGCCTAAGAATACTCTGTAGGGCTTCATATATTGCCAGGGGCAATGCTAAGAGGTCTGTCGTGCTTCATGATGATGACCTGAGGAGGGGTGTTCCCCTGCTATGTCAACCGTTATGCCTGTGATTTGGAAGGGATGTGTAATAAGATATAACTGTTACTAATTAGAGCGTGATCAACTGAGAGATTTTCATTAGTGAATTGAGAAATGAACTGTCCTTTCACATAATGAATACAATAAAAGATTTAATAATATAACTCCTGAAAATAGAATTTCTTGAGATTAGCTTCGTTCCATGCTCGTGGTATCTCTCTGCCCTCCATCGTTTCCAAATGATATGCACCTCGCAGGTCGTCTCTAATTATCTTATAAGGTCCTTCCCAGTTTGGGCCCAGTTTACCATCTGATGGCTTCACTGTGTTGCCCAGGACCTTTCTTAGAACATAGTCCCCAACTCTGAATTTCCTTGGATTGACCCTTTTGCTGTAGTGCTTCGCGAGCTGTTGCTGATAGCTTGCTAGTTTTACTAGGGCAAGTTCCCTACGTTCGTCGGCCAGGTCGAGTTCAGCGAGCAAAGCCTGATCGTTCTGGCCTTGCTCGACAAGGTCGGATCTCATTGTAGGCAATCCCGCTTCTAGTGGGATGACCGCTTCCATACCATATGCTAGCGAGAATGGCGTTTCTCCTGTTGCTCGCCTAGGAGTCGTTCTGTATGCCCATAGGATATGCGGTAGCTCGGTTGTCCACGCGCCTTTGGCTCGCTCTAACCGCTTCTTCAATCCAGCGATCACTGTTTTGTTGGAAGCTTCAGCTTGTCCGTTGCTTTGAGGGTAGGCCACCGAGCTGAAGTGGTGCCTGATCCCGTGTTTGTTGCAGAAGTCCTGAAAAGGGCCACTCTCGAACTGTGTTCCATTGTCAGTGATGATGGTTCTGGGTATTCCGAATCGAGTGATTATATTTCTCCATACGAACCTTATCATGTCAGCATCTCGGATGTTCGCCAGTGGTTCTGCCTCGATCCACTTGGTAAAGTAATCAGTTGCAACCAACAGGTATTTGCGATTATCGGCAGCGGGGGGGAGTGGTCCCACGATGTCCATCCCCCACTGGGCGAAGGGCCAGGGACTGGTCAGGGATTTTAATTCGCTGGCGGGCTGGTGGACCATGGGAGCGTGAAGTTGGCATTTTAGGCATTTGCGGACATATACTGCGGAGTCCTTTTGCATGTATGGCCACCAATAACCTTCCTTTATTGCTCGGAAGGCTAGAGACCTTCCTCCGACATGACTTCCACAGATTCCTTCGTGAAGCTCGTGAAGCACTGCCTTGACATCGCCTAGGTGGACGCATCTAAGGTAGGGGCCGGAGAAAGATCTTTTATACAAGTTGCCTCCTGTGGATAAGTAAAAGCGAGCAGCTTTGACTCTTATCTGGTGGGCAGTTCTCTTGTCCTCTGAAAGCGTTCCGTTCTTTAAATAGTCTTTCAAGGGATCCATCCAGCTGGGGGCTGATTCCAATTGGAGTATTGGTTTTGCTGTTGTCAGCTCGCAGTTGGGGTAAATGCTTGGGCAACTGAGGAAATCGATAGGGATGATCCTTTTAAGGCTAGAATCAACTGCCGAGCTCAGGGCTGCTAAGGCATCAGCGTGGCTGTTTTGCCCCCTGGGAAACTGTTGGATGTTGATCTCTTCAAAGCTCGTCATTAAGTTTTTTACCAAGGAGAGGTAGGCTGCCATTCTCTCATCCTTCGCGTTATAGTCTCCACTTATCTGATTGGAAACTAGTTGAGAATCACCGAATACCTGCAAATGCTTTGCTCCCAGAGTTTGTGCCTTTTGGAGACCTGCTATTAAGGCTTCGTATTCTGCTTCGTTATTGGAGGCTGCAAATCCCAGCCTGATTCCTTGCTCAAGGACTGTATTTTCTGGAGTGATGAGAACAATTCCTACCCCTGCCCCCTTTGAGTTGGAGGCTCCATCAACGAATAGTTTCCAGCTTTCCACTGTATCCTGGCTGTTTTGTTCTGTTGGCTTAGGCTGGTCGAAGGGTTCTTTGCCTGTGAATTCAGTTATGAAATCGGCAAGGATTTGACCCTTGATAGCTGTCCTTGGTTGAAATTGGATGTCAAATCGGCCGAGCTCGACTGACCATTTAGACAGTCTGCCCGACAAATCCGCCTTCCTTAGGACAGCCTTGAGGGGGTGTGATGTAAGGACGATGATCGTATGAGCTTCGAAGTAATGCTTCAGTTTCCTCGAGGCCATTACTAGGGCGAATGCGAGCTTTTCCAATGGTAGGTAGCGCTACTCGGCATCTAATAAGGTTTTGCTCGCGTAATAGACTGGATGTTGGATTCCTGTAACTTCACACATTAGCGCTGAGCTGACAGTATGACTGGATACAGAGAGGTAGAGGTACAAAGAGTCCATTTGCTGTGGTATGACAAGCAATAGTGGAGAGCTTAGGTAGGACTTGAGCTCGTCTAGTGCTCGCGAGCAGTCTGGGGTCCATTCTACTGTTTTGCTGCCTTTTAAGAGTTGGAAGAAAGGCTTGCATCTCTGGGAGGATTTAGAAATGAAGCAATTTAGAGCAGCGAGCATTCCAGTGAGCTTTTGTACATCTCGGACTGTGCGAGGAGGTTGCACTCTGTTGATTGCATCAATCTGGTCCGGATTAGCCTCTATGCCTCGCTTGCTGACCAAATACCCAAGAAACTTTCCTGACTGGACACCGAAGGAACACTTGCTCGCGTTGAGTTTCATTCGGTACTTCCTGAGGATTTCGAAGGTACTTGACAGGTCCAAGAGGTGATTTTCCTTCTCCTTGCTCTTGACGAGCATGTCGTCGATGTAGACCTCCATTGTGTCACCCATTTGATTCCTGAACATTTTAGTAACCAGCCGCTGATAGGTAGTCCCTGCATTTTTTAGCCCAAAAGGCATGACCTTGTAACAGTATAAACCAACCGTCGTGATAAACGCCGTTTTGACCTGATCTGGGGCATACAATCCTGAGCACGCGTCCAGGAAACTCATTCGTTCGTGAGCTGCAGTGGCGTCTACTAGTTGGTCTATTTTCGGAAGAGGGAAGCTATCCTTGGGGCAGGCTTTGTTGAGGTCAGTGAAGTCTATGCAAACTCTCCACTTCCCGTTGCTTTTCGGAACTACCACTGGGTTGGATAACCATTTGGGGAATTGCACTTCCCATATGGACCCTGCATCCAGCAGTTTTTCGACTTCTTTTTCTATTGCTTTGGCCTTCTCGGGAGCAGTTCGTCGTGCCTTCTGCGCTATCGGCTTGAATGTGGGATCGGCGTGCAACTGATGGCAGACCATATTGGGATCGATTCCTGGCAGCTCATAGGGTTCCCAAGCGAAAACATCTATGTTGCTTCTGAGTAAGGTTGACAAATCCTTTTGCTCTTGGTCAGTGAGTGACGCTCCGATCAGGAAGACTCTGCTGCTATCGCCTTCTTTAGCCGTCACTTCTACCAGGTCCTCGACGACACGCTCGGAGGGGAGGAGCCTGGTCTCTTCCACTCCAGGCCTTCCATATTTTAACTGCTATTTGGAAGGAATTGCACCATCCTCCACTTTCTCGCTGGTTTGAACGGCTTTTCTCTCTGGCTTTGGTCGGATGGCCGCTATGAAGCATTTCCTTGTCATCGCCTGGTCGCCATGTATCTCCATTACTCCTCGCTCGGTGACATATTTGAGTTTCTGGTGGTAGGTCGAGGAGACTGCCTTCATTGCATGAAGCCATCCTCTGCCGAGGATGGCTTGATATGGTGAATCAATGTCGACCACCAAGAATTCGATCATCTTGGAAACATTTCCAGCGCGCACGGGCAGTACTATTTTGCCCAAAGGCATGGTCATCTTCCCAGCGAAGCCGACCAGAGGGACAGTGGTTCCCTTTAGGTCGGCGATGTTCAACTTCAATTTCCGGAACAGGTCGATGTTCGGATGAGCTTCCTTGATCGACGAGCAGCCTGTCGATGTCAAAGTTGGCTATCCTGAGTGTAATGACCAAGGCATCATGATGTGGGGTCCTTACTCCCACAAGATCTTCATCCGTGAAAACAATATGCTTGTTGTAGTTGATATCCTCTGCTCGCCGACGTTTTCCTGACTGTGATTTTGCTGGGTCAATCTGAAAAGCTTGCATTACCGCTGTCAGTTTCTTTACCTCCATTCGAGCTGAGTTACCTTGGATTTGCTTGACGTCAGATACTCCGTGGATTAATGCGAATTCGTGTTCGGCGTCATCTTCCAATACGTTGTCGGGTTTCGTCTCTTTGTGGGCAGCCACTTTCTCTACCTTCTTTTCCACAAAGTCATTCAAATGTCCGGACTGGGCCAACTCCTCGAGGTGGGACTTAAGAGCCTTGCAGTGCTCGGTCTTATGCCCTCCCTCTTTGTGGAAAGTGCATCTTAATGCATTGTTTCTTTTCGAGGGGTCTCCTCCCATTTTCCGGGGCCATTTGATGAACGGCTCATCCTTGATCTTCGCGAGAATTTTGTAAATTGGCTCTTTGAAGACGGTGTTGACCGCCTTGACCGCCTGGAACGATTTTGTAACGTCAGGGCTCCCTCCGTTTTTGGAGCCATTCCTGCCCCCACTTTTTCCTCCTTTTTTCTGGTTCTCAACTTTCTCACTTCCCTTGGTAGTGAGCTTGGCTCGGCCGTTTTCTCCTACATTAAGGCGGGTGACATCTTCCACCTTTGCGTATTTCTCAATCCGGGCCATCAGGTCGTCAATGGTCATAGCTTCCTTCTTCGTCAAGGACTGGTAAAGGAGGGAAGAGCTAGGTAGCCCAATTTTGAATGAAGCCACTGCCACTTCTTCCGCGCAGTCCTCGACCTCGTTGAATAACTCCCAGTATCTCTTCGCGTAGTCTCGGAGTGTCTCCTAAGGTGTTTTCTTCATTGTTAATAGAGCATCCATCCTTTTGGGATGGGAGCTGTTGGTGATGAACCGGGCCGTAAAGAGCTCGGCCAGGGATTTGAAATTTCTGATGGATCGGTGAGGGAGTTTCTCGAACCATTTCTGGGCCATGTCATGGAGGCTCGAGGGGAAAATACAGCACATCAGTGCATCCCGGTGATTCCAGAGGGTCATGGCCTGCCGGTACTGCCTGACATGATCAATGGGATCAGTCTTCCCGTCGTAAATCTTGAACCTTGGAATGGCAAACTTCTTGGGAGCCTCTTCCTCTTCAATTTCCCTCGTGAAGGGTGACTTCATCTAGGTCTTGAGGGCTCTCCTGGCGAGTTCTCTGGTCGACCTGGTGCCGCGGTGAGCTGGATGTTGGTCCATTTCTCTGCGTACCAGGTTCCGTATGTTGTCGTCGCTGCGAGCAGGGCTCTGGTAGCGGCGAGCTTTTCTTAGTTGTTCGCGGAGGTCGTCGTCTGAGTCGCCACCTTCGTCCCCTGGATATTGCCGCCTAGGGCTCCTTCCTCGGCTGCGAGATTTGCTCGCCTGAGGGCTAGGAGTGCGATAGGGGTGTCTCCTGCTATCAGGACGTAGTTCCTTCTCCAGTCTTTCCGGTTTTCTTTTCAAGCGAGCATTCTCAGCCTCATATCTGCGAGAAGACTCCCTCTGCTCGAGGAGCCTTGCCTTGTATGCATCGATCAATCTGGATATCTGCGTGGACCTTGCTGGTCCTTGACTTTCTTCTGAGGCTGGCCTTTCTAAGCGAGCCCCTCGATCTGAACGTCGGACTTCAGACCTAATCCTGCGAGGAGCAGGTGGCTCTTGAATGTCTCCTGCTTGAGGAGCGTTGCTGCTGTGACCAGACATCTTAGATTTTTTCTTGGCGTGGGCTCTTCTCAGGGAAAGATGAACGCTTCCCACAGACGGCGCCAATTGTAGTGACAATTACTGTTGGTGACAATTATTGTGCAACACAAATAGATATGAGAGAAGTAATGACCAAGAAAGAACAAATAAAACGCCAATCACACAACAACAGGTGTACGTGGTTCAGCAAAGATGTGCCTACGTCCACGGTGGTGCAGTCAGTATTATTTCTCTATATTCTGAAGAATAGGTACAGAGAATACAACTTGTCCTTTGCCCCGGACCTAGGGTTTAATTTATACATGTGTATGCTAGTTAGTGGAGATGATGGGTTCCTTCATATTAGCCATCTTCTCTATAACTTCTTTTCATGGGATCGTGGGGAGAGACCGGTTCAATATGAAAGATAGAGGGCCTGGGTTTTGGGCCGCCAGAACTGGGCGACCCGTCCAGGCCCATGGTTCTCAATTCTGGGTACCTACACATAGTTGTCAAATCGCGAATCGTATCGTGAATCGTTTACCCCCGAATCGCGAATCGTGAATCGAATCCTGAATCGTATCGGTCGAATCGGAACCAAACGATAAAAACGTAGTAAAACATACGTAAATGGAATTTAACACTATAGAATTGGTAATTAAGCGTACGTAATATGACAAAAAACTAATCGTAGCACATGATAATATGCCAAAATATATCACAAAAATTAACCGGTGCACATGTTCTCATTCATTTTAAGCTTAAAAATGTAAAAAACAAAAATATATCATAAAACAGCCTACATATTAATTTAAAACACCCTACATAAAACAAATATATATCATAAAGAGCCTATATATTAATTTAATGTAAAAAAATCGCGAAAAAAATCGCGAAAAAAAAAAAAGTGAATCGGACCGAATCGGACCCGAATCGGAAGATTCGAATAGTGAATCGCCGATTCAGTCCGATTTTTTAGACATTTGCGATTCTAAGGTTGATTCGAATCGTTTTGGTAGTGAATCGAATCGTCCGATTCGAATCGCGAATCGGACGATTTTGACAACTATGGTTTAATAAATAAAAAATTGGCACAGCCAACTCGATATATTTGAAATGCAAAAACTTCTATTTCTAAATATTAGCATTTATGGAAAAAAAGTCAAATACAGTCATACTTAAACTCAAAATCAGATTCATACTTGAACTCAAAATTAAATTTCCCATTTTGTATTTTATTTTTAAATACATATCATACATTTTATTTAGATTTGAAGAGGAACACGTGTCAAATGTTTAGTTTTTAAAATTGTAACTTACATAAGAATGTATTGGGTGTAGTATTTCACATGGACATTTAGTCCTAAGTTACATGACCTAGTTAGCATCCAACCCATTAACTGGTTTATGAATACTTGTCATTATTGGTTAGATTCTGGCCCCAACAATGTTTTTCCCCTAAAATGGGAATGAGTTTATTTATACATAATTAGTTAACGGTTGGCAAATGGTATTGAATTCCCTTGCTGATTATCATTTACCAATAACTTGTAAATACTTATCCCTCCTTCCACTTTGTTTCCAAGACTAATTATCAGTTATCGAAAAAAATTTAAGACATGACATCTTTCCTTTATTTTCAAGTCTGATAACCATTTACCAAAAAAATTGATAGGTATTCCATCTTGCTTTATTTCCTATACTGAGTACCAGTTACGAATAAACTCCAAATTCTTGACTCTTTCTGATATTTTCAGTTACCAAAAAATATACCCATTCCTTCTAAATTTTATATTCCGTACTTCTCGTCCTTCCATAAGGAAGAGAGAACTTCCCAAAAATTTTGGAATCTCTTTCCTCTTATCCTGTATTTCACCTTTTACGTCTCAATAATATGCAGCACTCTTTCTTCACAAAAGGGGATGAAGAAAGCTTTTAGTAGCTTCCTTGTCATCCCCGAAAACTCTAATCTACAGGCAGAAGCCTGACATTATTTGATATGCAGAAACTTCTATTTCTTCAATTTCAAGGAAAATAATATCAAGCATTTATGGAAATAAAGTTGAACACATAATCATACTGATGGGGAAAGAAAAGGGATTGGATGAGGATTTATTTGATATTTTATTTATTTATTATATTTAAGATATTAGGATATTTATTAGTATTTATCTTTAGTAATTATCCTTTAGTATTATCTTAGTAATTATCTCTTAGTAGGAATCTTAGCCTATAAATATTTGTAACTTTCATTATTGAGGGAAGACTTCAATGAATGAAAATTGAGTATTACAGATTTTAGTTTGATAATTAGTTGTGTAGTTCTAATTTCTCTCTGTGATTGCTCATTCTTAGAGCATTTCTGTTTATTTTCATCGATCTCGTGTTGGGCAAATTTCTTAATAATCTGTCCTGCACCATTTTGGTATCAGAGCACAAACTCTGACCTTGATGCCTTCTCCCACAACCGTAATTCACAGACATCATCAGCAACAACCAACCACAACCAGAAGCCCTACCATAAACCATAAACCATCATAACTCTACACCACCAGCAAACCCAGATCGCAGACCCATATCAAAACACACCCAAAAATAAATAAATAAACACCATCGTCATCATCACTATCATCACCTCAGCATCTTACCAACTCCCCTCAATCAACCATTGTCTGCTTATTTTCTCAACCCAGCACTTCAGGCTTCGGCCCAAGCGCCCAACTATTAACCATGTGCAACGCAGACCCACATTCTAGAAATATTTTTATGTTGACACCCAAAGAGAAGCCAAAAAAAAAAGATTTTCTTACATTAGTCTTCCTTTGATGTCTATTTCCCTTTAAAATATTTCCCATTTCGTTCTTTCCAAATATTCCAAGCTACACATAAGGAGACGCTCGTCCACATACTTTTCATTTTTTTAAGGTCCCCATGGATCGAGAGATCCATAGATAGGAAATCGGAGATACAATGATATATATAGCAAGGTAAAAAGACAACTAGGGACGGATGCGATAACTACCTAAATAAGATCAAAAATACGATTAGAGTCTCTACTCTCTTGACCCAAACACATGCCCATTAGGTCAATCAAACTGAACAGCACCCGAAAAAGGGGGAAACAAAAAAAGAAAGAAAAAAAAAACGGGAATTTCAAAGATTAACACGAACTTAGCCGACTCTAATTTTAATTGATTTTTTAACAAAAATAAATCTAGACAGTTATGTAATTTCAAGATCCTCTTGATTTGTTAAACTCCTCAATATCAATAAATTCCTACTGTAAGTTCCTCAGAAAGCAAATGTAACAAATAAGCTTTTCAACTAGCTCTATAAGAATAACAATGTGGAAGTACACAAAGAAACACGTAAATGGGATGTAAACGGTACGCTGAGAGTATCACATGCATAACAATCATATACCTTCCTCTCCGTAGTGTGCTGCCAATACGTCAGGTGGGATTCCCTGCATTCCGTATATTTCAATTTCGGTTGATTCTCTACCAGGCTTTGCATTTGGCACCCTGTAACAAAATTATCATCTTAAGTGAGTAGGCATGTACTAAGAAATATTGTCATGAACAAAAACAGATTATGGAGAAAATTTAGAACAATATCGCTTTACTATTCATAGTTATATCGCTTTATAAACTATGAAGACGAAATGATCTGAGGGTATTAAGTATTGATCTATAGAAATTGGGCAACCTAATTCATCAGACCCGGACAAAATACTTCACAGTTAACAGCTGACCAGTATAAGACCAAGTCCAGTACTTTACAGCCTTGCTACATTTGGTGCAACCAACTAGCCAACAACGTGACTGGCTCCTTCGGCTGATTTCTCCAGAGCCAACCTATATTGATCCAGGCCCATCCACAGGCCTCAGCAGCAGTAGCAGAAGCTATAAGCTGTTTATCTCTACTAAGATCTCCAACTTTCTTACTCTACTTTCTTCAAATAGTTCTGATGTGCATGTATGTTAATTCGTCATTTATTTTATTGTCTTTATTTGCTAGTAGAATAATGGCTATTCTACTTTGGAATTTCCTTGTGAGATTAAAGGCAGTCTAGTATTTTAGTCCACAGCGTTACTTGGTGACCAAGAGTAAGGTCACCAACAAATTTCCATGTATGGAATCTCTCCATCGTAATAACTTTTGATATATAATTTAAGAACGAAAATTTGAGAGAATGGATTGAGAGCCCTAATTTCTTCCTTGTGTGGATATTGTGTGTAATTGCTTTTGTTGATGTGATGCTTGTTGTATGAACTATGCGTAAAACTTGAAAAAAACACCGCAAGACCAATCCTCCAAATACTATCTGCCTCTTGCTGCGTCACTCCACCCTCACCCCATTTTGTCACAACCTGCGACGTGACCCAGACAACGCCCAACCCTAACCGGCCCCATCAGAGCACTCACGGAGCACCAAAAACAAGAGGCCCATTATTCGATCCCTTGCATCCAAAACTACCTAAAATCCAAATCCAAAAACAAGAGCCCCATTATTCAGCTCCCTTGAATCCAAAACTACACAAAATCCAAATCCATATCCCTTGCCCATGCTCCCCGAACTCCTCGCTGACGATTGCAAGGCCAGACAATGCACTGGTACCCACCAGTTCACGCAACGATGATTCGTGAACTTAAACTCAAAGTTTCCAGGATTACACTACAGCCCCTCTATTTTCACCCATAAACTATTCCTCGCTTCCAGACACCCGTTATCCTCCCAATTTGTAGGAGGGGTGATCAAAGTACTCTTTAATGATCATTACAAGCCTAGAAGGCATGACAGATGCAGAGTGCTACAAGAGCATTAAGAGAGAAAGGCTCCACAAGTCATTGAATCCCTCGGAGATGCAATAGACTGTTGGAGGGGTGGGTTCTTCTTGGTTGTACAATGAGGCACAAGGTTGCACAAAATGAATAGTGTTGCCCACACAATGTAGAGTGAAACAAGAAAATCCCTTAGTTAAAATTGAAGTACCCCTCTAAATTCATAACGAAGGCTAGTCAGAAATCAAGTATCCAGTATCCAGCTAATTCACTTTCTCCATTTAGCTCCAAAACTATTTCTTTCTCAAGTAAAATCCAGAAAATCCCAATCAATACAATCATAAGTCTTTCCAAGTCAATATTTTTAATTCAACCCATTCTTCGTACAAGTCCATTACTAAGCTGCCCAAGTCAATAATTTGTCTCCCTACACAAAAGCCATTTATGAAGAGGCAATTGTGGCATCAAGGATTTGTCTTGGCCTAAAAGTGGAGACTAGATACCAAACTAAGTAGTAAAACATTTCAATTTCAAAGTTGAATTTTTGGTCAGGGTATCAACTATCAAGCATAAAAATGTAGCATTAGTAAAACCAATACATACCCCAATTTCACAACATATACATGAAGTAACGAAAGTAACACACGTGATGATATTTGTCTCCCCACACAAAAGCGCCTCATGAAGAAGCAATTGTGGCACAAGAATCTGTCTTAACCTTAACCTTGAAGAAGCATGTGAAGAAGCAACGGTAGCATCAAGGATTAGTCTTATAAACTAAGAAGAGACTAGATACCGACCTAAGAGGTGTAAAATCCTTCAATTTCAAAGTTGAATTTTTGGGGGGTATCAACTAACAAGCATAAAAATGTGGCATTAATAAATTTGACAACATTTCCCCCTTTTCACAACATATAACATATAAGAGAGAGAAAAGGGTAATAGATATACTTGGATACATTCTCTTTGTGGACCTGGAGGACATGGATAGCCATGCCACTAGCTGTAGAGAGCTTCTTATGACAAACATGACACTTGAAATGCTTAGCTTTCTGGTGCTGCACCAATATCTTCTCATCTTCAAACTCTCTATCGCAGTAATAGCACCAAATCTCAGATGAAACCCTCTTCTTCTTCTTTCCCATCACACTCAAATTTTACCTCTAGCTCTACCTCTCTCTCTCTCTCTATATATATATATATATATATATATATATATACGTATATATGAATCAAGCAGGATTTGATTTGTTTTCGCCTTCTGAGGGAGGAGAATTAGGGTTAGGGTTTCTGATTGTCTTTCCCTCTCAGGCAAATAGCGTCTCTTGTGTTATGTGGGATTTAGTAAGAAAGGGTGAATTACTTAAAATGAGCCTCTATTATACCATTTTGTTACATAACGCCCCTTTCTATAGAAAAAACATCTTACTTAACCACCATGAATTAGACTTTTGTCACATTTCACCCCTTTGCAAGAGCACACCTAGAATGATGGGCTAAGAATTTCTGAAAGTGGGACTCGAGTTACTAACCAAGTTGGGAATTCGGGGGAGTCCTCGGGCTAGGGGTGTAAACGGATCGGGTATGGATCGGGTCTGGGTATATCCAGATCCAATCCGGGTATATTTTTAGCGGATCGGGTCTTACCCGATTACCCGACGGGTCTCAGAAAATGGATCCAGACCAGGATCCGTTAAGGACCCGGAGACCCGATCCGAATATATATATATATATATATATAAACTAACTTATATATATATGTATATAAAACTGTTATTTTTATATATAACTAACTTATATATATATGTATATAAAACTGTTATTTTTATATATAACTTATATATATATATATGTAAATATGTATGTAAAACTGTTTTTAAAATATAAAACTGTTATATATAACTTATATGTAAATATGTATGTAAAACTGTTTTTATAAAATTGTTATATATAACTTATATGTAAATATGTATGTAAAACTGTTTTTATAATATAAAACTGTTTATATATATATATATATATATATATAAGTTAGTTATATGTATATTTAGTAACTATATGTAAGACTATATATATATAATATTATATATAAATATATATTTATTATATTATATATATATACACATTCGGGTCGGGTCCTTATCGGATCGGAGTCATGTATATCCAGATTTGGTCCATTAACTAATCGAGTAATCGGGTAATCGGGTAATCGGATAATCGGGTCTATAAAATTTGCTCAGATCCGTTAATTTAGGTCGGGTCCGGGTCCAGACCCGGTCCATTGACAGCCCTACCTCGGGCAGTTTCTTTGAGGTTATTCTTTTGATTTTTTAGCTAATGATTACTTAAATGTTTAACGATTACTATCATTTGGTAGTATTAATCACTGACATTGAGAGTAAATGAAAATGTATATGCCTATTGGCTAAAAAATGCACCCTGTAATTAAATTAGTATCATAATCATTCATAAAATTAAGGGATAAAACAAAATATTTTAAAAAAAATTGTAAAAATTGCTTATAATAATTAGGATTCTGATCACGCAAAAGAGATTCATAAATTGAATAAATGGGAATGCAACCAATGATATTTACCTTAATAAGAAAGATATTTTATGTTTATTAAAGCAATATACACCTTTAGAGTTCGGACCTTCCTTTGAAATCCTCAAATCAACCAATCAAGAAAATACTCGAGATGTATTAAAAAGAATCAGATAACACGAGAAAATAAGAGAGTTATAAGAAAATGAGGTATTGTTGGTGTTGCTCAAAGGGGAAACAGGAGAGAGGATTTCATATATTTTTCCTAGAATTTTAGTGAAATTGACACTTACGTGTAATGGGTTGGGTTTTGGCAAAAAAGATACTTCGTGTTTAAGAGAAAAATAAGGATTTTTTTTACTTGGGATATGGCATCACCACCACCACCATCACACACCTTTTTGGCATTACCTATTTACATACATAATCTCCGATAATTTGGGATAAAGTTATGTTGTACTAATATATTTGAAAAATTAGAAGATAAGAATTTCCTTTATACTTTGCAAATATCTTGCACTTTTCAAGTTTTAAAATGAAATATTCATAAATCTTTATTTCTCTAACAATTTGTTGATTAACGTGGTAACTAATGAAAATGCCATATTTAGAATATTTTGAATGATTCATATGTGGCCAGACATGTCATAAAAAAATATCTCGGGTTGGACATATGTACCAAAAGGGGTCAACTTGTCAAGGATCGGCCTAAAGTAGTGACTTTAGCAACCCTTGCCCAAAACAAGTCTTAAACAAACTTACAAGAACCAAGGATTATCCAATGCGCGTATGCACTATCATACATTCCAAGGACCAAGCCTAACTAGTCAAATAGAGTTTGGGCCAATTTAATGAATTATATATATCATTCGATTATACTTGCTTTCTTAACATATACACATAAATTACGCTGCACGTTTAATAAATGGTATAAGTGGTCAATAAATTATAATAGATAATATATATAGTCCTTTCACGTGTCGAATATTTTGTATCTCATCACCTCTCACTGGCTCATGTCTAACGCGTGCCAAAATAGCTCATATAGGGGTATGCCAGTCTCGGGGCACACATACCCTTATATTCTATAAACCATACTTTTTTCCTTATGCATTATCTCATTATATATAATTTTACTCTGCTAAAATACCTTGAATATGAGAGGATAGAAAGTGAACTTTAAGAGATTATTGTAACTGCGATCCAACAAAACTGATATTAAATACTTGTTAGATTGACAACTTTGGGATTCGTTTATTTTCATGTAAAAATTGATGTACTGATTGTCAATATACATAAACCCTTCAAGGTCGAATAAAGGTTTAGCTTCAAGATCTCCCTGGTTTAATCTCGTCTTAACATAAACAAGATTTTATATAAATGAATTAAGAACATGGTTTCGATATTACCTCTAGATTTTCTATTATATTCTTTATATGCGTAATAATGAACAAAGTGTGGGCCCTTCCTTCGTGATCTACTTTATCCCTATTATGCTCTCACTCTAGTTATAAATTTATATGGTTTCGAGAGTGATATATTGGAGGGTTTTAGGAGCATGTTTATAGATTACTGTGAGGACTTTAATGAGAGAGATAAGGTTGTGGATCCTAATGGCCCAAGGAAAACCTTATCCAACCTCAATCTTAATCCTATCTCATTGATTATAATCAGTTCCACTATATTATTATAATTCTAAATCCACTCCTTAACTTAAAATTATATTTTGAGCTCATTTTTATTGTTTAACTAATATATTAACATGTGGATGTTATATATACTCGTTAATAAAATAAATTACAACTTATGTTTATTAACTTTTTTTAATTCCTTGAGACGTTTGGCTTAACATATTTATAATGCCAAGTTAACATTATCCACTTATAGGTTTTAGCGTATATAAGAATTACAAGTAATTTAGGGGGTATTAATAATCTATATACCGATATGTGGAATCCCTTTATAATTTAACTCACCATTTATTAATCACCGCTAACCCAATATACCAAGCTTATTGATTCAACAATAAATCTCACCCTGTATGTCAAAGCAACGACTAACTTGTGCACCTGTCCATCAAGTATATCAAGATTAAAGGTTCAAGTAAACTTGATAATCATAAGGTGTACATTATGATATTAATTAGTATAAAGACAGTGACCTCAAAGTGGTCGAGTTTAATACACGTAATGTTTACTAAAATAATAAGTTGAAACTATGGTGCTTCCCATAATTAAGACGAAACTATTAAAATACTATGATACAACTCTATAAAAAATGTGTCCAATTCCATGTAAGATTGTTAGTGAGGTAGTTATATTCTAAAAACTGATGATATGATCATTTATGTGTAATTCGTAGTCTGCACACCAAATCATCTAATACGGAGAATAAAAAAACACCATTAATATATTAAAATAATGAAAAACATTTTAGTTGATACTTAATTTTCATTAATAGATGAAAAAATTTATTCAATTAAATAAATAAATCCAAACTAAAACAACTACAAAATGCATTGTTTTAGTTTAGTCACATGGATTTAGTTTAGTGACTTAACAACCTCCCACTTAGACTCAAAGCCATGTTGCAACGCATCTCACTCACATCTTCTCTCTATGTGACTATTAAAAGTTATGGTCTGTAATATCTTCGTGAAATGGTTGCAAGGTTGTTCTCTGATACAATTTTGTAACTATGACGTCACTCGGATACATAATTTCTTAAATGATACGATACTTACCAGTTGTTATGTTTACAGCTCTTATCGATATTAGGTTCCTATGAGTTAGTAATCGCATTACTGTTAATACAATAACATGTAATAACCAACTGTATTAGATGTGATAATTCTAGATGCGACAAAAGGTTCATGAGTTATATCGCTTCCTTAGTTTCCTTAGAGGCTGCGACATATTTGACAAACATAATTGAATAAGAAATACATAATTTCTTGAAACTCATCACGATAGATTTTGAAATTCTTATTTAACTCCAAATCTGAGTCGATGTACCCAATGGTTACTAACCTCTCAACATGATCAACTAACATATAGTCTCATTTATTTTTCAGGTACTTGAGTATATGCTTTAACATATTTTAGTGTTCTTATCCAAGTTTAAATTGATATAAAATGATTATAACAACAACAAAGCAGAGTTTTATTGCATAAAACTACATACATAAGGCTTCTAAATGCTTAAGCATGAGGGGGTGCCTCTCTCTCTCTCTCTCTCTCTCTCCATATACATAAATGTATATACCTCTCTGTTTCTTTCTCTCCCTCTCCCTCTCCCTCTCCCTCTCTTTCTATATATCTCTCCAAATGCCTTGGAACATTGATCCTTAACTAAAGATTCCACGTCTAAATTGAGGAACCCTTTAATGGAATCATGCATGCTAAATGATAAGCACCAAAAACTGTATATTTTATACCCGAATAGACGATTTTTAGTTGCTAATTCTTGGCAAAATGGGTCGTATGTGCTTAAATGTCTATCTTGTAGGTCAAATGTCCGTTTGCGGTGTCAAAAGTTATATATCAAGGCAAATGCGCGCTGAATGAAGCTAAATTCCCTCCCTCGTAACCTTACCCGAGCCTAAACCTACCCCAAACCCCGTGTGTGTTTAGTTTGTCCCTTTTTAATATTTTTCAGATTTTTAGTTGAGTCGTTTTATTTTGGTTTATTTTCTATTTTTCTATTTTTATAATTTTATTTTATTTTGATTTTTATTAGTTTTTAGTTTTATTAGGATTAGTTTTTAGGAGCTTATTTTTAGTTTATTAGATTTTATATTTTTTAGGACTTTAGTTTTCATTTAGATTTTAAGTTTTTATTTCTTTTGTTTTATTTTAGTTTTTATATAAGCGTAGGATTTTGTTTTTTTATTTTTAATATTTTTTATTTTGATTGTTTTTAGTTTGTTTTATTTTTAGTTAGATTTTATTTTTTTATTTTTAGATTTTAATTTTTCATTAGTTAGTATTATATTTTTTAAGGGTCACAAATTAACACACACACACACACAAATCCCATACACACTACCCTACACACACCACACCTAAACAATCCCTCACCCTCACACTAATTTCTTACACCACACACACACCCTAACCAACCCCCACTCATCTTCTACCTCTCACCCACCTCACTCTCTCTTTCCACCATAACCTCCATAGCTAATAAACCTTTACCCTTAACCACCAACACCACCTTAACAATACCCTTTACCTCTTTAACCCAACACTTACTCCAACTCCGGCGAACGCCGCCGGTACCCATTACAGTCCCGTACCCAATCTCATCCCCGCTACAAACCCATCACCTATCTCTCTCCTCTCTCATACCCTCATACTCCCCGTAAAGCTCCTACCCAGTCACTTAAACCCAGCTCAACCTGAACCCCATTGCCTCAGCCCACTGTTGGCGACCCACATGTCAGCCCCAACTCCGACGACACCCAGATCTCTCCCTCGACCCAGATTCGAACCCCCCAACAGCCCCGTCGGCGTTAAACCTTGACCCGAACCCGGATACCATCCCGAACCCATCATCGGCCAAACCCGCATCTCCAACCCCCAGCCCTGTCAGATCCGATTTGCCCCACTGCCATTTTCGAACCAAACCCACACATACCCGAATCCCTAACCCTTCCACCTGCCACCTAATTTCAACCCAATTTCCAAAAGCCACCAAAACCCATCTCCCGATTTTGCCACCTGCTAAAAATAAAAGCTAAAACCAAAGACAATAAACTTAAACCCCACATGTCTTATTTCCCACTTAAAACCATTTTACCCAAATACCCCCCAACTATCAACTTTAAACCATTTCCAAAAATAACCCTTAACTAAATCTGATTTGTTCCAATCCTCTCACCCACATGACCTCACACATCTCTTACCTCATGTGTACACACCCCATTTCCATGCATATTAAACCTTCCCAAAAATATCCCTTAGCCCCATGTGTGACATGCATCTACTATAAAATAAATGACCGAGTGTAGGTCTTAATTGATTAATTCATCACACACATTAAAAAATAAATGCGAGAATAAAAATCAAATAAGAGCACGTAGTCACACACAAAAATTGACTCGCTAACAGGAGAGGCGCGAGGGTTCAAGAGATGTACCTCCCACGTTTTTAACACCGTGGGGTGAAGAACAATTTGGGTCGATCGAGGGGAGATTATGCCTATCTTAGTCGGTTCCGGGAGTCCTACCGACCCAAAGTAAAGAGGATTAGTTTTCTCGCCTTTGGACGCCCTCTCTCTACCTTGTCAGGGTTCCCTATCACGCTTTTCTTCGAGATGAATTATTACAAATTAAAATGAAAAATAAATGGTGTCTCCAAGCACCGCAATACAAGCAAAATAATGGAATCCTAATACAAGGCTTCTAAAATAATGAAAATGGCACAAAAATGAAAAATTCAATACAAATGAATCACAAAATGGATCCTCTCAAGTGCTTCAAGCTCCAAAGATTGGCAACGACGCCATTTGATAGAGTTGACTTTTGCGTGTTTGTCGTTGTTTGAAAGCTCCTCTAATTAAAACCTTTCATACCTACAAAAATATACCAATACTAGAGTGTAACAGTAAGTAAGGGAATCAATCCAAATCTAAGGTTGAAACATGTAAGAGAGGAAGGTGTAACTCATTTGTTTATTTTCTTTTTTGGACATTTTTGCTTTTTCTATTTTTGTAGCTTTTCTTAATATTAAAACAATTTTTGTGATGAGGGTGAAATAAGACTAAACTAAATCAAAGATGTGAAGAACTAACTAAAAATGATGAACAAAGTCTAACACTAAAATAAGAGATAAAGCGAGGTAAATAAATTTGAGAATAATCAAGGAGTGAGGCTACACAACAAATTCTAGATATTTTAACTAAATAATTTAATTATTTGAATTCTCCCAAATTAATATCAAAATTACAAATAAACTCTCGTTGCAAATGTAATTTTAATAGTAACCTTTTAGAAAATTAAATATAACCCCCCACAACTCTAGAAAATAAATATACACTCCTTTTAATTAATCATCCGCTAGGATCGATTCATCAAAATTTGTATAAATCATATTAAATAAAATTTAGAGTTGAAATTCAAGGAGTACTATCAAACTTAAGAAACCCCTATCTCTAGTTCGAATCTAAAATGTGTATTATATCTCGAATTTCGATTTTCTCTCGAAAATCATTTACCCTCTCTCGAGGCGTAAATTTAAGGGTGAATGATCAGAATTAACATTCAAAGGGAATTTTCATATAATCGCACTAATTAAATCAAAATAACATCAAATAAGGGTTCACCCCACCCCTTGAAAGGGGATTTACCCTAACATGATATGAAATTTGGCAAACTAATAATCAGAGGCATAAAATAAGATGAGAGCAGAAGAGAACAATCAAACCCAATCTCTTGATGTGTAATTGAAATCCAATCCTTGCGTTGAAATTTACATCCCTCAATTTGAGTGATCAAATCAAAATTACACTCAAATTGATCCTCACAACAATTTATTTTTCCTTACTAAATCAAAAATAAAAGAAAATAAAATTACTTTAAAAAAATAAATAGTGTTTCTCTCTAACTCTATAATTTTTCTCCCTACAATCTCCTCCCTCAAATTAGGTCTTCTTCTTCCTCTTATAGTTCACACGGAGCTAAGAGTAAATTGGGTAGGGATTAAATGGACATGAGGGGTGTGAGGATAAATTGGGGTTAAAATGAAGAAATGCATAATTGTGCATGGATTGTGTTAGGGGGTAGGAGGGTATTTTTGGAATAAGGGTTACGTGAGTTAAACACACGTGGTTTCTTTTGTTTTTTATTGGTTTTGGGAACTTTGGCACCTCACAATTTGGCTTGCATTAGGAGAAGTGGGTATGGTTTTGTTGGTTTCGAATATGGCATGTGGGTTCATGGATGGAATCGGGTTTGTGTAAGAGGGTCGCGGGTTGGGCAGGTGTAGGTTGGGTCAGGGAGGCTACGAAATGGGTTTGGGCGATGGAGGTTGGACTCGTTCAAGCTCGTCGAGGCAGGGTCGCAGGTTGGGAAGGGCGCTGACGGAGGTATCGGGATCGGGCGACAACGGTTGGTCGCTTGATTTGCGGTTTTCAGGCAGAAGGGGGTTTGGACTGGTAAGTTGGTAAGTGGTAATGGTCTTGGGTTTTGATGGAGGTTGAGGCGGAGATCAATGGAAGTGAGAGAGGAGTGGGTGAGTGAGGTTGAAAATGAGATGGAGGGGTATAGGGTGTGTTTGAGGTGTATGGGAATAATGTGTGAGTGAGTGAGTATTTGGGTGTATGTGAGTGTGTTATAGTTTTGCGTGTGTGTTTTTGTTTGGACCCTTAAAAATAAAAAATAAAAATATTTAAACTAAAAATAAAATCAAACTAAAAAGAAAATAAAAACAATAAACCTATTAAACTAAAAAGACCCCCAAAATAAAAAGAAATAAAAAAAAATCTAATAAAACTAAAGCTAAAATCCTAAATAAAAATATTAAAGACACAAAATAAAAATAAAATAAAAAATAAAAATCTATTAAAACTAAAAAATATAATCCTAATATAATAAAACAAAAGAAATATAAAATATAATAAAACTAGAAAATAAATTCCTAAAAACTAATCCTAATAAAAAAAATGAAAAAAAATAAAATAAAGATTAAAAACTAATAAAAAAATTATACTAAATAGAAAATAAATCCTACAAAATTCTAAATAAATCTAAAATAAATTCTAAAAATAAAATGACTCAAAATAAAAAATTTAAAAAATAATAAAGGTACAAACTAGAGACACACACGATGTTCAAGTTCGTTTTTGGGCCAGGTCTAGGCTAGGGTAAGGCTACAAGAATGGTGATTTAGCTCCATTAATCGTACATTTGCTTTAAAATAAGCGTCAAACTTTCGCAAAAGGTGATCAAGCCTGCACATTAACCATTTACGCATATAAGACCCAAATTGCTGAGAATTAACAACTAAAATACGTCTATTTGGGGTATAAAATGTACACTTTTGAGTGCTTATCAATGAAAATGAAACAAGTAGAAGAAAGTGTTGTTTTTATATAATTTGAGCACTATAACCAATCAGTCATGCGTTGTGATCGGTCGGTCATTCATACGCATAGTCGATTAGTCTCCTCCCTACTTTCAGTAAACACCTTCCCAATTAAGTCAAAACTGTCATTTTCTTAACCAATTCACTCCTAGAAGCTTCACTTATTCAAAGTGAGCTTAGTATGCCCCGGTGTGGCAAAAAATAGTTCGACCCCGTGTGTAACCTTAAATAGCTTTGTATGTCCCGGTGTGGCGAGAAATAATTCGGTCCCATGCGTAACCTTAAATAGATTTGTATATCGCAATGTTGTGAGAAATAGTCTGATCCCATGTGTCACATTAAATAGCTTCGCATGCCGCGGTGTGGCGAAAAATAGTCTCGTCCCATATGTGACCTTAAATAGCTTCGTATGCCCTCGTATGGCGAGAAATAGTTCAGACTCATACGCGACCTTAAAAGGCTTCGTATGCCTTAATGTGGTGAGAAATAATTTGGTCCCATGCATGATGCATGACTTTATATAGATTCATATGCCCCGTTGTAGCGAGAAATAGTTTTGACCTATGTGTGACCTTAAATAGGTTTGTATGACTCGGTGTGGCGAGAACTAATCACGTTCCATGTATGACCTTTAATATCTTTTTATTCCCCGATGTGGCGTGAATTAAATATCTTATGTGCACTAGCCACGTTAGCCCTAAATTTTCTACTATAAATAAAGCATTAGATGCACATTTTTAGACAATGACATAAAAATCATTGATATACAACATAAACTTGCACGCAAGAATATCATCTCACTACTCTGTCATAGATACCGACGCGCTTACTTCCCCGTTCTCAGAGAATCACTACCCTCGAGAGTGATCAATCCTTTATTTATTATTGAAAAGTTGTATTGAATCATTAGTCGTTCATTTTTTGTTTTAATTCTAATTTTATTATTTTGAAGGAAAAGTTTATTTTGTCTCTTCTCTTTCTCTTGAAACATTATTATCTTAAAGAAAGTTTTTCATTAGAGTGGGTCATGCCTCACCCATTTAGGAAACACATGGACCCCAATACCAACACCCTTCGACATTTGGCTACTCTACCGAGGAGGTATTCTTACTTTCATGGATAAAGAAGGTCACAATGTTTCTAAACAGCTGGTCTTTGAAGACACTCTAATAGACAATGGAGGTCAAAGAAACAAAACGACTGTTGATACCAAAAATTGTCCATCTACATGGACCATTCATATACTAACACGTGTTGTACAGTAGAAGATTAATCCTAGTCATCAAGGATGAAATATCGACCAACTCTAGGGATACCTACTAACACCAGAAATGTCGACTAACGATGACAAGAAGACACCAACAGTTGTATACATTAATGATTGTACAAATGTAAACGCCTATGATATAAATACATTCTATCCTTTAATATTCCAGCTCTTGTACACCCCCTGGGGGCTATAAATACATTGTAAACCCTACATCCAAGGGATACAAAAATATAGGCTATTGAACAATCCCAAAGCAATACATAATAGTGGACGTAGGCTCTCCTATCAAGCCGAACCACTTTAAAAATCTCTTGTCTTTTTTATTTCTATTTATCTGTGATCAACTAATTAGCTTAGTCTAGTTTTTTGCATCAACAGATTGGCGTCGTCTATGAGAACGGTTTTTTTAATCGATCTCATTCAATTAAACATATAAATGGCTGATATTCTTGAATCAAGTATCAGGAACGAAGGTATTCCCCCTACCCCTTCTGCTCCTCCATCTGCAAATGATTTAACTGGAATTCTGGTCAGTCTTACAAGAGGCCAAGAGGCTATATAAGATACTATCAAGCAACTTGCAAAAACTCTTCAAGCCGGGGCACCTGCTCTATCTGCTAAAAGAAATATGCCATGACCCCCACCAAGAGGTGGTCGGCGCAACCACTCGATATCGACAAGAGAAGTCTCCTACCATCCAAGATCAACTTTATTACTCTGCACATCGGAATCTTTCCACATGTAGTCTTATTCTCCGGATAGGCCAAGTACTTTAAAGAGATTAAATCGGCATCTACCTTCGATCATTTGGGACCCAGGGGGAATAAAAAAATTTCTAGGGCAAGATCTGGTAATACCCAATGACCATCTGATCAAAGGGAAATCACAACTCAATCTTGATCAAATTCTCAACGAACTGCTACTTGGACCGAGCAACAACTTCAGGAAGAAAGCTCAACAACTAGTAAAGTTGCAATACACAAATTCAGTGCTGCTAATGATGCATGAAAAGGCTCCATACTGGGATTGGAAGACATATCAGGAGAAATGGCGAAGACAAGAAACCCATTACAAATAAGTTTTGTAAAAGGGTCTCCATTTATGCAAGCAATTGTGGATTTTCCTACTCCAATTAAGTTCAAGGATCCACTAGTAACACCCAAATATGACGAAAAAACTAATCCAATCCTTCATATAGAACAATACCAGGTTGCTGCTGATATTTATGCCATTCCCAATGAAATGAGATGAGGCGCATTTTATACAACCGTTACTGGATCTCCCCAAGTCTGGTCAATGTTTTTCCTCGGGGATAAATTTTTAGCTTCAACCAACTGGTCGAGCTATTCATTAATAACTTTTTCTTTGGAAGAAAGCCTGTGAAAAGGGTGGCACACTTACTTAGTGTGAGACAAAAAGAAGGAGAGAACACCAGAGATTAGATCACTCGTTTTAATAACGAGAAACTAAAAGTCATATATTATGAGGAGAATACTGCAATAACTGCCCTTATGAGTGGATTGCTCCCCGAAAAACTGTATTACACTATTGCCAAGGATCCTCTGAAATTAATGGCAGAATTGATGGCTAAATTAGCAAAGATCATATATGAGCCAAGGTATTTTTTAAAAGGCCAAGTAATGGCAAATTTCATGGTTGAGTTCACTTACCGTGAGGTCCCCGAGCAATAAAGTAAGCAGGCAAAACAAGAATCAGGAGGAAGTGATGTTAACAAGAAAGCTCCTGAAGAACGTTCTTCAGAAGAAATTGAAGTTGCAAGGTTATATGTTCTTAGTTTAATTCGTGGAATACACACACGCAATCCAATTTTAATATTAGCTATAAAATGATATTCTCCAATTTCAATTTAAAAGCAGATTCACAAGTTCGCAAGAACAAATTTCAATTAATGCAATGGGATTGATAACTTGACTAATTAAAATAAAATTATTCCAATTTTATTCATTTTATCCTAAGCATACATCTAGGTGATTTAATAAAGTAAAATGCGAAAATCCCAACCACAACACGCCGATGTACGAGAAAAATCCAAATGGAAAAAATCTCGAATGGCTGGGCCTAGACAAAATCCACTACAAAATAGGTTTTACAAGAGACTCAAAAGACTTACAGACATTGACTCACTCAAGACTAGCTTATGTCGTCCTCGAACTCTGAATTTATAATACGCGAAGCTCCAACGCGTTGCTCGACACTCCTCGTGTCGCGGTATCCACTGAAGCCCAAAACCACCGTCTCCACAAAGCTTGAATGCAGAGATACACCGCAAACTTGCTTGTTGAATGTCAAGTTGATTGAAGGGGTTTTGTTTCAAAAGATGATAAAAGTGTTGGAGATGATTTTTACCAAAAAGAGGGAAGTTATGAAAAATGCTCTTAAGAGGATAATAAACTTCCCCGTTGTTTGAAACTGATTTTCGTCCATATAATATAACTACAAAAGTAGTGGACTAAAACAGTTGTGGGAAAATAACTGCTTAAAAATTCAGATCTGGCAGAACTTGTTCGAACGAGGTCGTTCGAACGACTTGTCGTTTGAACGAGTTATCTAACGAAGTTCCAATATCGAATTAGATAGGTCGTTAGAAATCTCGTTCAAACGAGATCGTTCGAACGACCTTTCTAACGAACTTCTAATGAAGTTCCAGTATAGTCTGGGGAATGTCATTAGATCCAGGTCGTTCGAACGACCTGGATAAACTTCGAACGAGTTTACTGATTTTTCCAAAAACCGTTTAAATCATTTTTCAAAAAAGTTCTTTATAAAAATTGATTATTTACGAACATTATTCTATATGAAAATATCTCATTTATAAAAAGTACTCCAACACATAAAATTATTTTTGGTCATATACCTTTTGGAAGAGCGAACATGGCGTGCATAATGATGTTGCGTGAACCTTGGATGCAATGCTCGAATCTTTACGTTGTATGATGATTGATGAGGAATGACCCAAAATTGTTTTGTCCAATGGAATGTAGCCAATATAACAAATGACTCGATTGGAAATTTGCCCTTTCAAATCTCCCCCTTTGGCTATTCCGGGACAAAACAGAATTAATGAAAAAAATAAAAAAAGACTGAATTTGCTAAGCCAGCAGTCAAGCTGATTCTAAAGCCCATCCCAAAACCCCCAAAAAAAGACAGACTCAAAGACAAGACTAACGAGCTTCAAAGGAGTAGGGGATGTGTCCTACATACATGAAACAACGAATTCATAAACGCATGGGGAAGTAGAGAATGAATTATATATAAAACTATGCGTTAGCTTATGTTGTGAATGGTAAATGAAAGCCCCCTTTAAATATGCATATGTTCAATATTAAGAATTTAACTCCCCCTAAATTATGCATATGATCAATATTAAATCCAATTAATTTATTCAACTCCCCCTAAATATGAATTCTCCCCCTAAATGTGAATTCCCATTAATTAATGTTTCTCCCCCTTTTTGCCCGGAAAAGACAAAAGGGATAAGGGGCCTGCATGATAAATGATAATAGAGAGAATAAAAGGAAACAAATCAATAAATATGAAGAAATAAGAGTGACAAGGGAAATAATGAGGATTTATTAAGCAAAGGGAAAGGGGAAATAGTTAAGGTTCATACATGACATTAGGAAAATATCCAAACCAAATAAAATAATACATGAAATAAAACAACCACTCATCCTCACGAGAACAAGTAAACAGGAAATGAAAAACAAATCACATCAAGAGCCAGGAGCATCAGGTGGAGTATCATCGGGAAGAGAGCCGGTTCCGGAAGAGCCTGCCCCGCGGCGCATCTCCATACGACGAATGGCATCAAGATGCTCTAAAAGGAGAGAGTCCCGACGAGCCTGGGCTTCATCTCGACGCGCTTGTGCCTCCTCCCGACGAGCGTGTGCCTCGCGGTCCTGCTGCATAGAAACCAAAAGCTCCTGCATAAGGGCCCTGTCCTGACGTCTATCCTCCTGAAGCTGTTCAACCTAGAATGGACAAATAAAAAATTCTCCGACTCGACGGGTGCGGGAACATAGGAAGGGGAGGGGCGATGGATAGAGCGAGAGGGTGCGGGACGACTGGAGGCAGAGTGAGTGGAAGCGGCGGAGTGAGAAGAGGGGGAGGGGGTGAGGTGAGGGGTATCCGGTGGAAAATGACCATGAGATCGGCTGACCGAGGACATGTCAATGGTTTGATATTTGGTGAAGGGGATATCGGTGGAGATGCGGGGGCAGTCGGTGACAAGACAAAAGTGAGTAATAATGGCCGCAAAAGGGAGGGCTTGGCGAGCGGGACTGGAGGGGAGTATCCGAACCGTCCGAATGACACTAAAAATATAGGCGGAGAGGTCGATGTGAGCTCGAATTCTAATGGCAAACATAAGGTCCACGTGATGTTTGGTTATTTGGGTTGTGTTTGCACGTGGAAGAAGACAGGCACATAAGATCCAATTAAGGACCATAAAATCAGGATGTAAATGTTTATGGAAGATTGTGACAGTGCAGGGAGGGAGGAACCTAAAAATGGTGTTTAGAACAAGGGATGGATCGGGACGGGTATCGGATGTCCAAGGGAAGGAGGGATTAGTGACCCTAGGTAGGGGGATGAGTTGAGCTATCGAGTCGGGAGAGACAATAATCTCCCTACCGTGCACCTTAGAACAAATGTGATTATCCTTATCGTGCATCCCAAAATAAAATTCCCGAACAAGGTCGGGAAAAACAGTATCCGTGAGAGAGAAGAGAGGGTCCCACCCTAAATCAGAAATCCACGAATGCACAGTGGTGCCGTGGAGAGAGTGGAGATTAATAATTTTCTCCCTAAAGATAGAACGTGTAGTGAAACCTTGTGTGAAATAAAGAGTGTGTGCGGAGAGGGTCCTCCAACGCAGCCGAAGGTCAGGTATAGCTGCATTGGCACGGGTCTCCTCATCAGAGGAAGAGGAGCGTTCCTCGGGGGAATTGATTATACGACGTTGGTGACGGTTACGGGCCATGGAAAACAGGAAGGAAACTAGAACCTACCCGAACAAAAGTCCAACCAAACCACCAATCACACCAACAACCAATCAGAATAATCACATCCTCCGTTAAGTAAAAAAAATAAAAAAATTTAGTTAAGATAAATTCCATGAAATTAAAAAAATTTGAATTTAATAAAAAACTTATAATATCATGGAATAGAGCTTAACCAGGGGTAATCAAAAACAAAATTAGATAAAATAAAAGGCCCCCCAAAAAATATACACACATTTATATATACGAATGTTAGGTAACAAAAATCGATTTAGTTTAAAAAGGACCTAAACACACACACACACACACACACACATATATATATATATATATATATATATATATATATGGCTAGCAAGCAAAAGAAAATACCTCGAAATTAAGAGGAAAAACAGCACACCACAAATCCACACAACAAATGGGGAAGAAAAAGGATGTTAATAGAGGGGGGTGAATAGAGGAAAAATCGTGGGAGAAGAGAGAGTGGGAGAGAGTAAGAATGAGAGATAGAGGAAAGAGAGTGGGAAAATGGAAGAGAATGGGAAAAAAATCTGGGAAAGTGGGGGTTTTGGAAAACGTGGCAGGTGGAGAGAGAGAAAGAAGGAGAGGCGGCAGAATTTTGGGAAGTGTAACTGCAGGTTTTAAACGCAGGTCGTTCGAACGAGTGATGTCGTTCGAACAAGGTATTTCGAACGAAGTCACAGTAGAGGAATGGGAGATTCGTTAGATATTTCGTTAGAAGTTCGTTCGAACGAATTTTGTCGTTCGAACGACATTTCGAACGAAGTGACAGAATGGGGGATATAAATGTCGTTAGAAATCTCGTTCGAACGAGAATTTCTGACTAAAATCAATATTTTTTAAATAAAAATAAAATAAAATAGGGTTAAATAGCATAATATCAGGAATTAGGAAGGCCAGAACGATGCCAAAATGTAGATTTTAATAATCCTAACTTGTGGCAACATATCCAAATAGTGGGAGCGAGAATGTAAGGGTGTGAACAATACGAGTGAGAGTTTTTAGCCACAACAATGTACAAGTGCGTAATGCCAAACAATATATACGCGCAATATTCACTCATATTAGCCTTGTGTCAAAAAGGAAATATTATTGAACACTTAAACACGAATGTAACAAGCATACAAAATAGATGATTCTCTCGCCAATAATGTCACAATGAGAAAGCAATAAATCGATAAAATGTGCATGCCCATTGATCTTCAACTTATATCTCCAATGAGCAACAGTAGATTGAGACTATTCTTTTTGAAGAATCAATAAAACTAATTATTTTGGCCTTGGCATTATATATCATTTTTAATGCTTCTATTTTAGGCACAAAAGAGAGAATGCAAATGGAGGATTTTCACACAAAAACTTTATGTTTTTCGCAGCCCGAGTCCTTTACTTGAAACAGAAACCAACCAGAAGAATATAATCATTTTGTTTCAATCCGGGCAACGGATGATTATGCACAATTTCGATTGCTTATAATGGATGTTACAGGATTGAGAAGACAACACCAAATCTCACTTTTCAAGAACAATGTGAACAAGATATTCGCAATATTTTGTGTACGGTGTGTGAAAAAGGCAAAGATACGAGGAAATCATAAAATTATATATATCATAAAAGAGCATTATTGTGCACAAGATAAACAAGATCTGGATTAACTACTCATCGAAAGCCACGTGGATATGGAAAAAGATAGTGATCCGAATACATCAACCACAAAGCCATACGGACAAAAAAAATTTGAAAGCTTTTCTAACCATTCCCGTTTTCCTTGAAAATAAAAAGAAAAATATTTTTGAGATTTTGAATAAAATATAGACAAAAGAAATCTAGTTCATAGGTATAAAAATATACAAGAGAAGCAACCTAAACTAGATAATCTGCTTCGATCTCAATCAATGGAGCAAACCCCAATGGATTTCCTAAGGTTTTCAAACCTAAGTGCATCTAGAGGTTTAGTAAAGATATCGGCCAATTGTTGATCGGTAGGAACGAAGCTTAGAGAAATAATTTTTTCTTCAACCAAGTCACGAATGAAATGTTCACGGATCTTAATATGCTTGGTTCTAGAATGTTGAACGGGATTACAGGAAATATGAATTGCACTAGTATTGTCACAATATATAGTCATAGTGCCTTGGAAAATACCGTAATCTTCCAACATTTGTTTCATCCAAATGAGTTGAGTGCAACAACTTCCGGCGGCAATGTATTCGGCCTCCGCCGTGGACAAAGAAATATAATTTTGTTTCTTGCTCATCCATGAGACAAGTGCACTTCCAAAATAGAAATAACCGCCAGAGGTACTTTTGCATCCATCAACATCTCCTGCCCAATCGGCGTCTGAATATGCCGATAGACAATCATTGGTGTCAAAAGAGTACCAAATTCCAAAAGACAGGGTCCCACTAACATATTTGATGATACGTTTGATAGCAAGTAAATGAGACTCTTTTGGAGCGGCTTGATAACGAGCACAAACTCCTACACTAAAGAAAATATCCGGACGGCTAGCAGTTAGGTAAAGTAAACTACATATCATACTTCTAAAAAGTGTGTGCTCTACATCCTTTCCTTCGGTATCCTTACTAAGTTTAATCGATGAACTCAGCATGCATGTTTAGCGGATTCGAGTTTAAATTTCTTTATAAGATCTTTAGCATACTTAGTTTGGGACAAAAATATCCCACTTTTGAGTTGACGAACTTGAATACCTAAAAAGAAAGTAAGTTCACCTACCATACTCATCTCAAATTCATTATGCATTTCTTTTGAAAAAATTTGAGTATGTTTATCACACGTAGACCCAAACATTATGTCGTCGACATATACTTGAGCAACTAGGATACCTTTTTCATCACGACGAACGAAAAGTGTCATATCTACTCCCCTCTCTAAAAGCCACGAGAAAGGAGATAAGAGGTGAGTCTTTCATACCAAGCACGGGGTGCTTGTTTCAAGCCATATAGAGCTTTCTTTAGGAAGAAAACATGTGTAGGATGTTTTAGGTCCTCTAACCCTTTTGGTTGTTCAACATAGACTTCCTCTTGAATAATACCATTTAAAAAAGCACTTTTTACATCCATTTGATATAATTTAAATTGAAGGTGACATGCTATGGCGAGTAAAAGGCGAACCGATTCTAACCTAGAAACAGGAGCAAAAGTTTATTCAAAGTCAACACCTTCTATTTGGGTGTATCCTTGAGCAACTAATCTAGCTTTATTTCGAACAATGACACCACTTTCATCCATTTTATTTTTGAAAATCCATTTAGTGCCAATGACATTGGTATTAGAAGGCCTAGGGACTAATTCCCAAACATCATTTTTCTTAAATTGAAACAGTTCTTCTTGCATAGCATTAATCCAGTGTTCATCTTTTAATGCTTCTTTAAAGTTTTTAGGTTCAATTTTAGAAGTATAGCATAGATAGGTAACTTCATTTTCTAATTGCGCCCTAGTCTTGACACCTACCTCGGGATCTCCTATAATTTTTGAAGTGTCATAACCTTTACGCACCCAAGGAGTAGGACCCTTTTTCTCAGTAGTTGTAACAACCAAGTCATTTTGAGATTCAACACTTTCAACATTTGACACAACATCACTTTCAACATTTGACACAACATCACACTCACATGACAAATCTTTCTCATTATCAATTGATGTGGCCGGAGCATCATCTTTTATGACAACATTAATTGATTCCACGACTTTAGAACTACTTAAGTTGAATACTCTAAAGGCTCTACTATTTTGAGAATATCCTAGGAATATGCCTTCATCACTCTTCGAGTCAAATTTGCCTAGAAGTTCTCTATCTCGGAGAATATAGCATGGACTACCAAACACTCTGAAATATGACAAATTAGGTTTCTTACCCATCCACAATTCATAAGGAGTTTTGTTAGTGTTAGGACGCAAATAAACTCTATTTACTGTGTGACATGCAGTGTTAATCGCTTCAGCCTAAAACCTACGGGGCACATTTCTTCCTAGGAGCATAGATCTTGTCATTTCTTGGATCGTTCAATTTTTTCTTTCAACTATACCATTTTGTTGTGGTGTTCAAACGGCTGTGCATTCACACCGGATTCCTTGAATTCGGTTCCATTATCACTCCTAAAGCGGTTTATGGTAACAACGTGTTGATTTTGAAGATTTCTACATTTAACAGTAAGAAAATCAACTGTTTCAGATTTTTCTCTTAGAAAGCCTACAATAGAGTACCTAGAGAAATCATCCACCATAACTAATATGTATTTTTTTCCTCCTATGCTCTCGGTACGAGTGAGACCCATAAGGTCCATGTGTATCAATTCTAAGACACGATATGTTGTTATAGAGTTTAATTTCTTACGAGGACACTTAATTTGTTTTCCTAATTGACATGGCCCACAAATGGTGGAGGTTGGCTTTCCTAGTGGCGGTAAGCCTCGAACTAGCTCTTTTTTCACTAGTTTATCAAGATCTCTAAAGTTTACATGACCTAGTCTTTGATGCCAAAGATCGGCAGATGAGGCTTTTGCATTATTTCAAACTAAAGATGATTTAGGAATAATTCCATAGCAATTGTCACTAGTTCTACCACCTTGTAAAATAGATTCACCTGACTGATCATAAACGGTGCACTCCGATTGACTAAATTTCACATCAAGATTTTCATCACATAGTTGGCTAATACTTATCAAATTAGCCTTGAGACCATCAACATAAAGAACATTTTCAAGTTTAGGAAACTCGGAGATTTCAATAGATCCTCTACCCATGATTTGAGACTTGCTACCATCCCCAAAAGTGACTTTACCATCTTTATAGTTTTCGAGAGTGGTAAATAGAGATTTATCACCAGTCATACGTCTTGAACAACCACTATCAAAGTACCATTCAGAGGTATTTTGAGCCTTTAGTGCAACATGAGCAACAAAAGCTTTCTTGGTATGATTTTTCTTAACCCAAGCTTGAGTTGTTTTCTTTCCTTTGTTGACTCTAGTGTTATAATTAGAATTATTTTCTTACACTTTAAAAAACCTAAGAAACTCTTCCATTAGACTTTTAGAAGTATTGACTAGATACTCGACTTGACTCTTAAGTCTAGCTAAGGAGCTATAGGGTTGTTTAGAATTTGTGGATTGAGAGTTCTTTCCAAGTTTGTAGAAAAAATCTTTAAGATGGCCCCGTTTGTGACAATATGTGCACACATAGGGTTGTTTTGGGCCAGCTTTTACAGGTTGCTTAGTAGGACTTGTTTTAGAAACATTAGATTTGGTAACAAACTTAGCTACTGGTTCAGGTTTGACTTTCGATGAATCTCCTTCTTCATATCCTATACCTTTTCTCTCTTAATAACCTTTCTCCTTATATCCTAAAACAGGACCTAGAAATAATTTTCCCATTCTTCCTGAATTATCCTCGAGTGTGACTTTAACTTCACGAGAGGACTCGAGATCTTTTTCAAGTTGGGCAATTTTAGTTTCTAGAGATTTTTTAATTTCTGAAGACTCATTAAGATCTTTGTTAACACCTTCCAAGGAGATAGTTAAGTCACATTTTTCTTTACCAATCACGATAAGCTTTTCAGAAAGAGATATCTTAATTGCCTCGAGTTGACTAACTAAAGCCTCCTCCTCCTTCAGGCCTTTCAACTATTTTTCTAAAGTTAAGACTTTAAAGGTTAATCTTTCGTTAACTTTTTGAATGCGAAGAGATTCATTATAGAGTTCAGAATAATCAGATTATAGTTCACTCTCATCTATATCACTATCACTCTCTTTTTCATCACTACTAGTAGAATGAGTAGAAGCAACCTCAACTTTTTGCTCGGAATTGTTAGCATTAAGGTATGACACACTCGAATTACTAGCATGTCTTTCCATAAAAGTAGTGAAGTTATTTCTAGAGGGGTTAGAGTCATCAGAGTCTTCAGACTCATTATCACTATCACTTAGAGTAGCATTGTAAACAGCTTTTTCTTTGCCTTGTATTTTAAGTTTTGTAGGGCACTCGAAAGCTCTATAACCACGTCCCTCACACTCAAAGCATCTCTCCGAATCATCCTTTTTAAAGTTATCTTTGTTGAACTTCTTTGGATCCTGATTATTGAATTTTTTATTTCCTCCTTTGTTTTTGTTCTCAAATTTAGGTTTTTCAAATTTAGAGTTTTATTTTTTAAACTTGAGAATTTTTTTAAATTTTTTAGCAAATAAGGCTATATCATCAGGATCAAAGTCAGACTCATCAGAATCAGACACATCGACTTTCTTAACTTTTAAAGCAACACCTTTATCTTTGCCTTTGTTATCTTTAGGAAACATATCTAGTTCATAAGTTTGCAGATCACCAACAAGTTCTTCAAGTTTTAAAGTATTTAGGTTTCCTAAAGAATTAAGAACAGTGACTTTAGGAATGAATAGCTTAGGAAGACATATAAGTATTTTCTTAACAACACGATTTTCAGGTATTTTTTCACCTAAGTTAAAGCAAGAGTTAACTGTGTCTGATAAACGAGCATAAAACTCATCAAATGTTTCAGTTTCTTTCATGGTGATCGTTTCAAATTGTGTAGTTAAATTTTGAAGTTTTGACGCTTTAACAACACTAGTTCCCTCATGAGTAACTTGGAGAATGTTCCGAGCTTCCTTTTTCGTTTCGTACGTCATTATACGACGAAATTCATCGGGAGACACGACACTAAATAATGCGATTAATCCTTTAGAGATAAAGTTACACCATTTTAGTTCGTCCTCACACCACTGTTCAACAGGAGTCAAAATAATTTCATCATTAACAACCATAGTAGGAGGGGACCATCCTCTTTCAACAGTAACCCAAACACGTTCATCAATTGATTTAAGAGCAGATTTTATACGTGCTTTCCAATAGGTGTAATTAGTTCCATCAAACAAAGGTAGTCTATTCGACGAAAAATTATCCATATAACCTCCAGGATTCATCTAAATAACTTTTAGAGACTAACTCTGATACCAATTTGAAGTTGCAAGGTTATATGTTCTTAGTTTAATTCGTGGAATACACACACGCAATCCAATTTTATATATTAGCTATAAAGTGATATTCTCCAATTTCAATTTAAAAGCAGATTCACAAGTTCGCAAGAACAAATTTCAATTAATGCAATGGGATTGATAACTTGACTAATTAAAATAAAATTATTCCAATTTTATTCATTTTATCCTAAGCATACATCTAGATGATTTAATAAAGTAAAATGCGAAAATCCCAACCACAACACGCCGATGTACGAGGAAAACCCAAATGGGAAAAACCTCGGACGACTGGGCCTAGACAAAATCCACTACAAAATAGGTTTTACAAGAGACTCAAAAGACTTACAGACATTGACTCACTCAAGACTTGCTTATGCCGTCCTCGACCTCTGAATTTGTAGTACGCGAAGCTCCAACGAGTTGCTCGGCACTCCTCGTGTCGCGGTATCCACCGAAGCCCAAAGCCACCTTCTCCACAAAGCTTGAATGCAAAGATCCACCACAAACTTTCTTGTTGAATGTCAAGTTGATTAAAGGGGTTTTGTTTCAAAAGATGATAAAAGTGTTGGAGATGATTTTTACCGAAAAGAGGGAAGTTATGAAAAATGCTCTCTAGAGAATAATAAACTTCCCCGTTGTTTGAAACTGATTTTCGTCCATATAATATAACTGAAAAAGTAGTGGACCAAAACAGTTGTGGGAAAATAACTGCTTAAAAATAAGTTTAAAAATTCAGATCTGGCAGAACTCGTTCGAACGAGGTCGTTCGAACGACTTGTCGTTCGAACGAGTTATCTAACGAAGTTCCAGTATCGAATTAGATAGGTCGTTGGAAATCTTGTTCGAACGAGATCGTTCGAAAGACCTTTCTAAGGAACTTCTAACGAAGTTCCAATATAGTCTGGGGAATGTCGTTAGATCCAGGTCGTTCGAACGACCTGGATAAACTTCGAACGAGTTTACTGATTTTTCCAAAAACTGTTTAAATTATTTTTCAAAAAAGTTCTTTATAAAAATTGATTATTTACAAACATTATTCTATATGTAAATTTCTCATTTATAAAAAGTACTCCAACACATAAAATTATTTTTGGTCATATACCTTTTGGAAGAGCAAACATGGCGTGCATAATGATGTTGCGTGAACCTTGGATGCAATGCTCGAATCTTTACGTTGTACGATGCTTGAGGAGGAATGACCCAAAAGTGTTTTGTCCAATGGAATGTAGCCAATATAACAAATGACTCGATTGGAAATTTGTCCTTACAGAAACGGTTGCAGACCTACCAGATTCCTCTTCCCGAACACAAGAGATGACTAGGAAGTATGAAGAAGTAAAGGGAAAAATATTCCACCATGGGAGTTTGACAAACCAAGCATTTGACAACAATGTCCCAATGTGGAACTTATATGTTGATGGATCATCTTGTTCAACCAGCAGTGGAACAGGTATAGTACTTAACACTCCTGATGGTATTGATATTGAATATGCACTAAGTTTTTAATTACAGGCTTCAAGTAATGAATCAGAGTCCGAAGCTCTTATTGTGGGCCTAAGTTTAGCTCAATCATTGAATGCTGATCAAGTCATGGCACAGAGTGACTCTTAGCTGGTAGTAAACCAAACACTGGGTTTATATGGAGCTAAATGAGAATTGGCAACTAGGTATTTATCCAAGGCAATGGAAGTCATTGCAAAATTACTAGTTGTTCAGATGAACAGAATCCCAAGGTTGCTCGAGCTGATGCCCTTGCTTAGCTAGCCTCTGCTACCAAAATTAAACTCTGATGAACTATCCCTATTGGGATTTTGGCCAATAGGATCATAGATGAAGATTTGATGATCAATTTTATTGCCATAGATATGGGACCATCATGGATGGACCCCATCAGAGTATACATTAAAGAAGGAACTCTACCAACAGATATAGCGGAAGAAAAGAAGTGTGACACCCCGCCTAATAAAATACCGGGTGATCAGTCCTATACCAAATTAAAACCGGAATCCCAGCTGGATCATACTTAGCATCACTGTCGAAAACTTTTTAAAACTTACTAACCACCTAGTATTCCAAAAACTGGTGCCAATTTTAACTTTTTAATTAAACCAAAACTGTACATGCGGAATTTAAAATATAAACCATTCACACAACTGAATGAAAATAAACTGAATCGTAATTACACAACATGCCGAATAAATCACCGGCCACCAAAGAAATAATCCGAATACAAATATTCAACACCTGAATAAGTTACACCTGAAAACTGTACCGAGAAGTCTGGGCGACAAGCCCTAAATAAAACTGAAACTGATACAAGATTCCTACTCTAGGAATGGATGAATGATGCGTCTAATCCAAACTCCTGCTAGCATCCACATATGCCTCAGCTCCGTGTCCCTGGAATAGAATATCAATCCTGGCGTCCCTGTGGCTGGACACCCAAAAGGTTTTGAAAATATTTTTATAGCAAGGGTTAGAACCCAAAACATTTTGAAAATATTTAGCAAATGAATTAACTGCAGTAATTTAAAATGCATGAATGCGCTTCATATTTAAGTTAGTGTCGCACTCCCTTGTGGACATTCTCACCCCTCCACTATTGTGTATACCTACCGGTTACCTTAAACCCACCTAGTTGTACTACCCCGTCCAACTAGTCCCGGTATAACCTTCCCTTACCATACTACTCTAACCCGAGTATAATGATTATTGAATTATAAGTTATTTCACAATTAACTTAATTAATTCCTCTTAAATAGTAACATATAACCGTATCACAAGCTATATAAAGTAAATACATTACCCACTGTATTATTCCCATAAATGAATAACTTAATTAATTTCTCATTAATTAACAACATATAACTGTAACCCGAGTTATATAAGGTAAATACATCACACACTGTATTATATCCTACATATAATATTTACTACCATATTATACGCACCTTTACTAACATCCACACATATATCATACATGTACCCATCCTTCCGAGTTTACCCTCACCGGATGATTCCCTCTAAAATGCTATCTCACTAGGTGTGCTCACAAAACCTAGTTTTCCCCAAGTTGGAATCGCTCACCAACTTGGACCAAAATATAAACGAAGTGGAGGCGGTCATATTCCTTCCCTGAAAGTGAGATAAATCCCTCACCCATATATACCGGACGCTATGACCTCGGGATATACTCGCCCTACTCCTCAAGCTAGGGGATTCACCCACATCGCGCAACCTCCCTTGATAGCATTAGAGTATATAAATTTAATAAATATTTAATCACTGATATTTAGTATCACGCACAATAAATACACGTATATATATATATATATACTATCACGACACCGTATATATATATAATATAAACGCCGGCTTTACCGTGTACTCAAAATCCCGTACACTACCTGTAATTTAATATCACACACAATATATATACACGTATATATATATACTATCACTACACCGTATATATATAATATAAACCCCGGCTCTACCGTGTACTCCAAGCCCCGTACACTGCCTGAAATTTCCCGAGTCTGTGGCCCGACTCAATGTAGTTAATTTTCTCACTTAATAATTTATCGTCTTCCCGAGTCTATGGTCCGACTCTAATATAATTAATTCACACCTTAATTAATATAATACTTTCCCTGAGTCTATGGTCCGACTCTCCTTAAATTAATTAACACACATTTTAATTTAATACCTCCCCGAGTCTATCACCCGACTCTAATTAAATTAATTAACAAATTAATTAATCAACCCAAATTCCGAGTCTGTGGTCCGACTCTAATATAATTAATTATTACATTAATTAATAAGTACCCTTCACTAGTCTCCAATCTGATCCTCATTAAACTAATTATCCCACCCATTAATTTAATCATTCCCGAGTCTACAAACCGACTTTAATTAAATTAATTATCACATTTATTAATTTAATAACTAGGTGTCACTCAACCATTGTCCCCGGACTCACTTACTTGGCCCGCAACTTGATATTTCCCGAGTCTATATCCCGACTCAAAATTTATTAGTTTATCTCCAAACTTAATTCACTACCTTGGGGTCGCATGACCAATATACCCGGATTCACTCACTTGATCCGTACCTCACTATTTTGGAATAAAGTCTCTCAATTTCATCCATTAAATGCCTCACCTAAATTCATCCTAGTCCCAATTACTTTCTCCCATAATTGCTAGGAATAATGGTTTCCTATTTATTTATCACTAAATAAATGCTTGGGAGTTAAATTTAATTAATTTTTCCCCTTATACTTCACCCAAGGCCGAACTGCCCAGAATTTCCCATCGTCGATCGATCGATGCCCCCGATCGATCGATCGACCCCTTCGTTACAGCTCCTCTTCCCCCTGTTTTCCACCATTAACGAATTTAAAGGTTTTTAAACCATAATTTAAACCTCTAATTACATCATCCCATCATCTACACATGGTTAATCCACATCCTATTCATCATAGAAATCATTAAGATAATCAACTTCTCTAATTATCTCACAATTTTCGAAATGGGTCTTTCTCCACAAAATTCAATTATCTGTTTTAAATCCAAATTTCCAGATTCGATTTCCACTCTTTTATGTTCTGGATTTTCTCGTTCAAATCATAAATACATATTCAGATATCAATCACCCATCTAAATCTTACTTTGAATCTCATTCAAGTATTTCAAAAATAAAAACCCCATTTTGTACCCATTTACACCCAAAAACGAATTCTCATACCCACATCACTATGATATGAATTGATTATCATGCTTTAAGAATCAAAAACAGCTAATCACTTGCCTGGAATCATTCGTAGGGTCTGATTCCGTTGTTGTAGAGTTTGGTTGACGAAGAACACCCCAAATTAACCCTTTAATTTGGCTCCAAAAGCTCCCAATTGCTCATGCTAAGCTTTCCCCCAATTTCCCTCTCAAGCCCTAGGATTAGATTTGTGATGGCTGCTGATTTCCTAACCCCTCACTTAGGTTAAAACTCTCCATCCCGTTTTTCACCTAATGGGCTTAATTAAAGTGGCCCAACTCACCCCGTGTGGGTCCGACTAAGCCCAAAAATACCCCGAGACCCAATTACTACCCCCGGGTACTCTTTTCTGACTATCTCGACCCATCCGGACTCAATCGCGCACTCAGAATTGACATCCGAATTAATTTATAAAAATCTTCATCTCACACCCCATTTAGTCTATACCGACTCCCGGCTGGGATAAGTGTATACCTCGTCATTAATACTCGAAATGACGTAATTAAATTATTACTATTCACTTAGTAAATAAATTTCCCTAAACATTAACCATTCATTCCCCGATTAATATTTAAATATATATATTGCCATAATCAATTCAATTAAAATTACAACACATCAGTAATTTAAAAATCCCGAATTAATTAAATATTAAATGCACAAAAATACGGGGTGTTACATACTTGCCCCCTTACAAAGGAATTTCGTCCTCGAAATTAAGATAAACCTAGTGTTCCAGTATTAACATTACTCACTAGTCATGTGCCTCCAAGTCCGCTATATCTATCCCATCCGATTCTAACCATACGTTACCCAAGTATGCATTTAACTTAACCAGGGCGCCCATACACCCTATACCCGTGCTTAACCGCACAAAATTTTGCCTTAATTAACCCGGGTGCCCATACACCCTATCCCTGCACTCTACCGCACGAAAGTTACCCGACTGTGTTAGTCGTAACCCGTAATATAACTTCGAACCCGTAGTCATATCACATATACATATATTTACTTATATAATTACTGCTCGGGTACTCAACCCATGCTACGTCCAACTATCTCCCCATAAATACTTATCTCTCAACACAAAAGAATATACGCTTACCCTTATGCTACCAAAGACAACATAATACCGCGCCCTTACTACCACTAGTCCTTGCGCAAAATAAACCCCGAGCTATCTCTCTTTGCTCGAAAATCAATTCAACCACCCTGATTCACTTCAGTAAACATCCCCATTTACCGGGATAAAATGTGAGAACACAAAACCTCACTATGTGCTATTGCACCACGTAATACAACATATATACCCACATATATATAGGCTATATGCCCTCTCCGGTGATACCTAGTACCAACCATACCCTAGTGTCGCGGACACCAAAATTTTAACTCCACTATCCACAATAGTTAAATTCCATCGCTATCCAGCCGACGTTTAAAAAAGTACTATCAACCCTACTCCCATAATTCTCGAAAGTAGTAATTCCTCGCATAATTCAACGAATCACTCAGTGTACGCCTCCACTCTCCCATGAAGAACACTAAGGAACTCCGCTACCCTATGGAAGGTTTACCCACATGCTATGGCTGCTCCTGCCAACGCACCCACTAAGTTCGACTCACTTGCGAACTCTAGTGAAAAATAAGTCTTATACTGCGACATCCTCTTTGTCACTCAATAATATACCCCACGCCCCTAGGGTAAAATAATTACTTCTATACTCCAGCTGCATCGGCTAGTTCTCGATTTCCGGAGCAGCTTCTCCCTGCCCGAATGCACCCGTGATTTGCTTTAGTGGCTGTACATCCAGGACCTCGTCATGTAGTTGACCCCTGCCTCGCTTAAGGCAATATCTCTTCATGTGTATCGCTTTTCCCACAAACGAAACACTTTCTAAAATGTTCACCCTGCCACTGATCCCTTTCATGCCAACCTTGTTGGAATTCCTGGCCATCCCGCCGATAGCCTCCCGTTTTAGATCGTTTGGCATGATTTCCCTACTGGAAATCCTGCCCTTGATCTCCCCCAGTCTGCTGCTGGGATACCCCACTGGTATTATTCCCTTCTGCCTCATCCGACTGGTTAATCCCCACTACCTTCCCGCTTCCTTTCGCGTGAAAGCGATATTCCCAACAGTGCCGGTGTGTTGCGTTAACGACATCAGTATAATCTACTAATGCGGAATTATCAATTAAATGTTGTCTGATTCTCCAGACTAACCCATCTATAACCTTTGCTTTCTTTCTCTTTTCCTAGCTCACCATCATCCGATAAAAATTTTGCCAACGAGTGAAATCTTTCTCGTAATCGGCCACTGAACGGTCTCCCTTTGAGTCACCTCACAAAATTTTCTCCTCATTTCGGTCTCCACCCCTGAAGGAAAAATACTTGCGGTCGAACCGCACCCATCGCAATCTCCTATGCGTAGGTGACGCTGGATCCTCTCTTACTTGACACGCTAATACTACACCTGAAGCCCCTCGCAACTCTGGTGGGTTTCCACTAAAATAACCTCTCTTTATTGTTTCCACCCCGACGACCCTGCGTGAGTCTGAACATCCGACGCCACTAACACTTGTGGCTGATTCCGTGGAAAGTACCTTGCCGTTGTGACCCCCGTTGCTCCAACTGCCTGTGCTGTGCCACTATTTCAGTGACCTATGCTGCCAAAATCATCTATGGCCGTTGTTGTGGTAGCTCTTGCTCCTAACGAGCCTCCCCCGTCTCATCTCCCCCTGTTGCCCTAACTGCTCTCTCTCCCTCCTGGGCGTCATCTGGAATGAGAATCGAATTTTATGAGTTCACTCTCAAATATAAATTTCGCAGAAGAACGTATATGCGCATACGTATGAGAATACAACAATCCTATGATAGGGCTCTATATCAAAGACTGCTAAGATGAAACGTGAAAAGCCGCACAGATCCTAAGGACACTAGAACCTGATGCTCTGATACCATCTGTGACACCCCGCCTAATAAAATACCGGGTGATCAGTCCTATACCAAATTAAAACAAGAATCCCAGCTGGATCATACTTAGCATCACTGTCGAAAACTTTTTAAAACTTACTAACCACCTAGTATTCCAAAAACTGGTGCCAATTTTAACTTTTTAATTAAACCAAAACTGTACATGCGGAATTTAAAATATAAACCATTCACACAACTGAATGAAAATAAATTGAATCGTAATTACACAACATGCCGAATAAATCACCGGCCACCAAAGAAATAATCCGAATACAAATATTCAACACCTGAATAAGTTACACCTGAAAACTGTACCGAGAAGTCTGGGCGACAAGCCCTAAATAAAACTGAAACTGATACAAGATTCCTACTCTAGGAATGGATAAATGATGCGTCTAATCCAAACTCCTGCTAGCATCCACATATGCCTCAGCTCCGTGTCCCTGGAATAGAATATCAATCCTGGCGTCCCTGTGGCTGGACACCCAAAAGGTTTTGAAAATATTTTTATAGCAAGGGTTAGAACCCAAAACATTTTGAAAATATTTAGCAAATGAATTAACTGCAGTAATTTAAAATGCATGAATGCGCTTCATATTTAAGTTAGTGTCGCACTCCCTTGTGGACATTCTCACCCCTCCACTATTGTGTACACCTACCGGTTACCTTAAACCCACCTAGTTGTACTACCCCGTCCAACTAGTCCCGGTATAACCTTCCCTTACCATACTACTCTAACCCGAGTATAATGATTATTGAATTATAAGTTATTTCACAATTAACTTAATTAATTCCTCTTAAATGGTAACATATAACCGTATCACAAGCTATATAAAGTAAATACATTACCCACTGTATTATTCCCATAAATGAATAACTTAATTAATTTCTCATTAATTAACAACATATAACTGTAACCCGAGTTATATAAGGTAAATACATCACACACTGTATTATATCCTACATATAATATTTACTACCATATTATACGCACCTTTACTAACATCCACACATATATCATACATGTACCCATCCTTCCGAGTTTACCCTCACCGGATGATTCCCTCTAAAATGCTATCTCACTAGGTGTGCTCACAAAACCTAGTTTTCCCCAAGTTGGAATCGCTCACCAACTTGGACCAAAATATAAACGAAGTGGAGGCGGTCATATTCCTTCCCTGAAAGTGAGATAAATCCCTCACCCATATATACCGGACGCTATGACCTGGGGATATACTCGCCCTACTCCTCAAGCTAGGGGATTCACCCACATCGCGCAACCTCCCTTGATATCATTAGAGTATATAAATTTAATAAATATTTAATCACTGATATTTAGTATCACGCACAATAAATACACGTATATATATATATATATATATATATATATATATATATATATATATATATATATATATATATATATATATATACTATCACGACACCGTATATATATATAATATAAACGCCGGCTTTACCGTGTACTCAAAATCCCGTACACTACCTGTAATTTAATATCACACACAATATATATACACGTATATATATATATACTATCCCTACACCGTATATATATAATATAAACCCCGGCTCTACCGTGTACTCCAAGCCCCGTACACTGCCTGAAATTTCCCGAGTTTGTGGCCCGACTCAATGTAGTTAATTTTCTCACTTAATAATTTATCGTCTTCCCGAGTCTATGGTTAGACTCTAATATAATTAATTCACACCTTAATTAATATAATACTTTCCCTGAGTCTATGGTCCCACTCTCCTTAAATTAATTAACACACATTTTAATTTAATACCTCCCCGAGTCTATCACCCGACTCTAATTAAATTAATTAACAAATTAATTAATCAAACCAAATTCCGAGTCTGTGGTCCGACTCTAATATAATTAATTATCACATTAATTAATAAGTACCCTTCACTAGTCTCCAATCCGATCTTGATTAAACTAATTATCCCACCCATTAATTTAATCATTCCCGAGTCTACAAATCGACTTTAATTAAATTAATTATCACATTTATTAATTTAATAACTAGGTGTCACTCAACCATTGTCCCCGGACTCACTTACTTGGCCCGTAACTTGATATTTCCCGAGTCTATATCCCGACTCAAAATTTATTAGTTTATCTCCAAACTTAATTCACTACCTTGGGGTCGCATGACCAATATACCCGGATTCACTCACTTGATCCGTACCTCACTATTTTGGAATAAAGTCTCTCAATTTCATCCATTAAATGCCTCACCTAAATTCATCCTAGTCCCAATTACTTTCTCCCATAATTGCTAGGAATAATGGTTTCCTATTTATTTATCACTAAATAAATGCTTGGGAGTTAAATTTAATTAATTTTTCCCCTTATACTTCACCAAAGGCCGAACTGCCCAGAATTTCTCATCGTCGATCGATCGATGCCCCCGATCGATCGATCGACCCCTTCGTTACAGCTCCTCTTCCCCCTGTTTTCCACCATTAACGAATTTAAAGGTTTTTAAACCATAATTTAAACCTCTAATTACATCATCCCATCATCTACACATGGTTAATCCACATCCTATTCATAATAGAAATCATTAAGATAATCAACTTCTCTAATTATCTCACAATTTTCGAACTCACATAGCAAGGATAATACTTCTGCAAAGAATCACTACTCAAGGGTAATACTGGCCAATAATGCGAGCAAACTGTGCAACTTTTTCCAAAAAGTGTGATAAATGTCAAAGATTCTCTACCATTCAAAAAACTCCACAAGCTACTCTCACTTCAATCACTTCACCATATCCATTTACCATATGGGGTATAGACTTGGTCGGACCACTGCCAACCACCCGAGGAAGATTCAAATACTTGGTTGTCGCCGTGGATTATTTTACAAAGTGGGTTGAGGCAACGTCTCTGATAGACATGCCGTATGAAAAGGTCTATCAGTTCTTATGGAAAAACATCATTTGTAAGTATAGGATGCCCTATGCTTTCATTATCGACCATGGAATACAGTTTGACAATGATGATATCACAAGTTACTTTGCTCAATCCAATGTTCAAAAATTGAATTCAGCTCCAGGACATCCGTAGAGTAATGGACAAACTGAAGTTACAAACAGAACCTTACTTAACGGGTTGAAGAAAAGGCTTGATGATGCTAAAGAATATTGGATAAACGAGCTACACTTTTTCTTGTGGGTATACCGAACAACACCGAGAACAACTGGAGAATCCCCATTTATGTTAGCATCTGGGACTGAACTGTCATTCCTGTCGAGCTAGGCTTGCCATCCCATAGAGTTTTAAATTTTAACTCTCCTGTAAGTCACTTAATGAGAAGGTTTGATCCAGATATGCTGGAAGAATTAAGAGAAGGCACCGCCCTAAGAAATGCAGCCTATCTACAGAGAACAACTCATTTTTACAATAAAAGGATGAAACCGACCAACTTGAAGGAAGGAGATTATGATATGAAGAAAGTGCTGCAGAAAAATAACAAGCTTGAGGCCAATTGGCATGGGCCATACCGTATTTCAGCCGTGATCCGACCTGGAACTTATAAAATTGAAACCTTGGAAAACGAAGAATCCAAAAACCTTTGGCATCAGAGCATCTAAAAAAGTATTATCAATGATGTTGTAATCGGTTTGAAATCAAGTTGCAATATTAATAAAATATTTAGTTCTTTCCATTTTTATTGTTAATTTTTTTAGGAGTACTAGTGCTATGCACTACTCTAGCTAACTGATAAAAAGTTTCAAATTTTTGCTCGGCTCAGCAAAGATTGCCCTAAATATTGCTCTACAGAAGCAATAAGTTACTCGGAGCAACCATAAAACTTGATCGTTTATACACAAAGTCCAAGTCAACAGGATGTTAAATCCTTAAAAAACTTGGTCCACAAACATAAGGATAAAACAAGATCTTTATCCTACTGGGCAAAGTACGAGAAAAATGTTGCAAAGATTCCTCAAGAGGAATGTAAGCACATAATCCACAAATGCCTGGTCACACCATTATTATCCAATGCAAAAACCCTAATAGTTGGGTACATTAATAAAACCTTTGGAGATACATGGGTAACTAGCTCTAAATTTAGATTTTAATCTTAGTATGCTAGTAGAACCTATGTATTCATCTAACTAGCTCTAAATTTGATTTTAATCTAAGTATGCTAGTATAACATATGCACTCATTAGTAATTGATACTCAAATTATTCAAAGTGTATCAATAGAACTAATGATACAGAAAGGGTTGATATTCAACATAAGATGAGATAATCAAATTTTCATTTCTTTTAATCAAATTAATTACATGACTGTGTTAACAAAATAAAATATAAAGCTTCATTATGCAGGACGTTTCCCTTTAGATTTGGAAACATAATCCATTATAGCAGGAGGATCATTTAAAGTATAAGGGGAATTAATGAAGTTAAAATCCTGAAGCATTCTGGTATTGCTGCTACTGGGACGATCAAGCAGGCGAGGAGGTCGGATAATTTCTAATTTATCATGAAGCTCATAATCTCCCAAGTATTTTGAAATCAAGCAGTGAGGAATACGATGGATTGGAATCCAATTGACATCTAATTTAAAGGGGGGATTATCGAGCTTAATCAATCCTGGATCATACCAGTCCCACAATGAGCTGTTTTGATCCACCTTCATCATTGTCAAAGCATTCATCCAACCCCATTTATAGCTCTCATTCTTAGCTTGTTGAAGCTTATCATCAAAATGCCCTAGATCTTTATTATATCCATCTATCCACACTTCCCTTATTTTTTTATGGAATTAAAAAGTCAATATGTCAACTTGGTAATGCAGTTTCTTCAACACTCTATACTTAGTTTGTAACTGAGAAGATTGAGTGGATAGTTGCTCGGACAAGGCATGAAGCTTCTGTGACATATCAACAATGACTTGATTTTTTGTCTTTAATTGTGCAGCTTGATTGGTAAGGGTTTGTTGGGTCCTGACTTCCTTTGTAGCACCTTGGCCAGGCTAGACTCTAGCTTGAGAAAATAAAGAAGCATGTTTTAATTTCTTTCGAGCCTCTAACTCCTTACTCAACCTTGCATTTTCAGCCTCTAAGAAGGAATGACCCTCATTTGTAGTAGTAACAACATCAATGGATGACTTCAGGGCATCAAGTTCATCTCTCAAGTTGTTATTATCTTCCTTCAAAAGCTTGGCAACGTCCATTACTTCATCCACTTCACGTTTGAGCAGGAATTCTTATCTTCGAAAATGAAAAAAAATAAATTTATCCTACTTTTGCTCAAAGCCCCAACTTTCACTAAGGTCCTGGAATTTCTTCTCATAATCCTCATGTAAAAGTGCCCTGGATTCATTATGCTCCTCCTGCAGCTCTTTAATCATTTCATGGTAGGTAACATCATTGGCCACTACCTGTACAAAAAGACACTTCGAATGAACATAAGACTCTTTGGCTTGTTGGGATACCCCTTCCCCGAGCATCTCCAGTAGGTCGGCATCAATCAGAGATCAGTGACCAGCTTTGAAAAGCTCATTACACCTCTGGAGTAGCTCGGAGTCAATAGATGAGAAATATTCTAATTTATCCATAAACTATTAAGAAGAAGAAAGTTATCAATCAATAAGGTGCAGAGCATAGAAAAACACAAGAAGAGGAACAAAAATATTTCTCTTTTCATTAATAAAAAAGGGAAAGTACAGATACATCTTCAAAAATAAAAGAAAAAGTACAACTACTGAAAAAAGAAAATAAAAAGCTGCTCGGCTCTATATCTTCTTCTTATCTTCTTTGGGATTAGCTGAAGTAAAAGAAGGAGCAGAAGGAGGAGGAAGATTAACTGTGAAGGGGGCATAAGAATCAACATCCTGGCGTTGATCGGCAGACTCCACCGCTATCAAGGATTCAGTGGAACCCCCATCATCATCAACGTCCTCGTCCAGGTTTAGAAGGTCCCCAAGTATCGCAAGAGCAACTCGAAATCTTTTGAAGTGCCGACCTCCACCAGGGCAGCAGACCAACCGTCTTTAAAGCATTTTTTCTTCACAAACTCAATTTGCAAAGAAGTTTCTCCAATGTCTCTATCCCAACATCTGTTGAAGCCAGCCTTATCCCTCTTCACCTTCTCAGCACCAAGTCCTTTTGTAGCTGGGCAAACTTGACTTTCTCAGCATCTAAGTCTTTATGTAACTTATCAGCCAGACCCCGAGCAGTTTCAGCAGCTCCTTCAATAGCTTTCATTTTCTCCTTCTATTTTTTTGTTCATTAGCCAATGATTATTGGGAATCAAGCACTCACTTTTTCAGCTCACTAAAAGCTTCTCCAACTTCACCAGAAGAAGCTCTCAAAGCCTTATATTTCTCCAACATATTATTGAAGTCAACGAGGAACTATACAAGAATAACAAGAAAAGTCATTATTATGAAGAACAAATCAAGAGGCAAAATTAAAGAATGCAAAAGAATATACAAGAGCAAGGCTTTGAGCAACCCTATCAGAACTTTTGGAACGAGGTAATGCAACTGCAGCACCCGTGTGGTTTGGAAAAGTCCCAGACTTTATTAGTTGTCATGCCAATCCAGGGCCAAGAACCACTGGAGAGTTAGAAGAAGATATATCGACTAACTCATACTGGTCGGGACGAGCAGAAGAACCTTCTGCTAACTTAGAAGGATGCCATTTCTTTATTCTTTTTAGGGGGCTCTCTTCAATTTTCTTAGCTGGGGGCTTTTTCCCAGTCTCATCTTTATTTTTCACCCCTTTATCAACTTGTTTGGAAGGGGAATTATCAGCTATGTCTCCCAAAATGTTGGGAAACTTCCTTTTTCCCATGGATACGACAAAGGGCAAATTTGAATCTAAGGAAGAAGGGGAAATGGTAGCAAGATCACGACTACCAGATGCAACAGCTGAAGAAGTAGAAGGAGGTTCTTACTCAATGTTAATTATAGGGGAAGAAGTAAGGCGAGCAACAAAGGAGGATATTGTGTCATTGTATTGTAACAAATATGATGCAGACCTGACGTGCCCCTCGCCAATCCTTTTATAAAGTCCCCAAATAAATTTCAACTCCCTAAGATTCACTTCACTTTCCTTTAGGCACATTCTCTTCTGATCAACTGCAATTAAAATTTATAGAGTAACAATTAGTGTTACATTTAAATAGATATGTACAGGGCAAAACAGTTAAATGAGGAATAACCTATCCCATTGCCAAAAGGAGGGTATCTAGGCCCTTGATACTCAGCATTTCCAGTCAAAAGGGTGTATTTCCAATTTTTTAGAACAACTCCATGCTCAAAATAATCCCTATTAGAGTCTGGAAGATTAACTACTAACGCTTTGTTTACAACCCTAGTCTTTAAATAAAAAGTGGTGTCACTAGTCACCCACTTATAACAAAACATTATTTCTAGAATCCCCGGATGAAGTCCATGAATTTGATTCAACCTATACACCATATTTATGAACCTCCAAGTATTCGGGGCTACCCTAGCTAGGACAACATCAAAGTATTGACAAAATTCAAGGCACGGTGGGTTGGGAGGAAAGGTAAACCCACACTCAGCTATAAAAATAGAGGGAAACCAGTGACCCTCAGCAAGCGAGAAAAGATCAGTAGGTAAATTAGCGTGTTCAAAAACAACCCAAGAGGGAATCTTAAAATTCATTTATGAATTCATCAAGAGAATCAATAGAGTTAACCATGTTTAAGAATAAAAGAGAAGGGAAAGAGTTCTTATAGGAATTAAGGATTCAATAAGAACTGAAGAACAGTTAACGATCGCACAAGAGATAGAAAGAAAGCTTGAAGACACTGTAGCAAAAAACACTCAAAAAATTTGAGGCAATGAAAGTTTATAAATTTTCTCGCTCTTTATAGATTGCCTCGAAAACTGGAAAAATAATGATTAAAAGGCAGTATCAATTGAACTGGTGGCGACTAAAGGCAGAAAAGATGAATTTTCCCAAAAGTGATTCGTTAAAGTTGTGGATAATTTAAAAAATTCCATGCGCATTATATTTCCATAATTAAACCATAATATTTTACAAGTATGGGAAGTCGGCAATCGACCAGGCCTAAAATTATTGCCCGAGCAACTTTAAGAGACAAATGCTCCATACTCTTGTGAAAACTTCAAGCACGAAACATTGGGGGCTTCTGTTGATGCAAAAAATTGTCCATCTACGTGGACCATTCAAATACTGACACGTGTTGTACAGTGAAAGATTAATCCTAGTCATCAAGGATGAAATACTTACTAACTCCAGGGATACCAACCAACACCAGGGATGTCGACAAACGATGATAGGAAAACACCAACAATTGTATACATTAATGATTATACAAATGCAAACGTCTATGATATAAAGGCATTCCATCCTTTGATATTCTAGCTCTTGTACACCCCCTGGGGGATATAAATACATTGTAAACCCTAAATCAAAGGGACACAAAAAGAGAGGCAATTAAACAATCCCAAAACAATACACAACAGTGGACATAGGCGCTTCCATCAAGCCGAGCCATTTTAAAAATCTCGTCACTTTTATTTCTATTTATCTGTGATCAACTAATTAGCATAGTCTAGTTTTTTGCATCAAAAACAACTAATGAAGGTGTTATGGTTATAGGAACACGAGGGACTGGTCCATTTGTGGGCCAGGTGAGTAACTCAGTGTTGCTCCACATTTGATAAGGATGAATTTTATGTGTCTATTATTTGATTTTCTAAAGAAACACAATGTAGATATGACGAGTTTGGGCCAAGTCCGTGTCACCTCGGTGGTGGCTATTACTGGAGGAGCAATCGCAACATAGGTGGCGTCGAGAAAGAAAATGGTGGTCGAGTAAATTCCTGATCTTATTGCCTATCATATAGCAAAGAAAGTTGAGCTGGATGAGTCACATTCAAAGGAAGTTACTGTAGGGTAAGTGAAGAAGCTTCTTTCACTCAAACATACCGAGTCTCCTCTCTTGTACGAGGAGTTAAAGAACCCATTTTGGGTAGTATCAATGAGATACCATACCTAGAGGCGTATGTTACACCAAAGTTCATAAAGTTTAATGTCAAAGGAAAAAATCCTAAAGAAAATATTAAGAGGTTCGTAAAGTACCTCGGTGTACATTGCAATGATAAGAACTTAAGTCTGAGAGAGTTCTCGAAAACATTCACTGGTAAGGCCTTCTTATGCTATTCCTACTTAGCACCAAACAAAATTCCCACAGGGGAAGAAATGCACAGGTAGTTTCCCTGAAAATTCTTTGTGGTTGAAGATGAGTTTACTTTGCGGCACTTTGCTCAGGATGTACACACGTAGGTAAGGTTGCTTCAAATTTTCATAGAAGTTTACTTGAATAATACAAGATTTACTTGGTCGACAAAACACATGATAGCACATTCAGGGAGTTTATTAGAGCAACAAAGAACATTATGATGATAACACAACTAAAGGCCCAGAGTTAGAGGGACTAATTAATTCCCTAGGCAGGAAAGTTTCAGGTAGCTTGGGGACAAGCTGTTAACTATGTGGACATCAATCCCAAAGGAAAGAAGAATAGATAAGGAATGTTAAAGAATTGTGCTCCAAGAAAATAAATTTTGGTAGTGATGTTCATCCACCATTACCTTGTAGCGTGGAGTAAGTTATGTATAGTTACCAAACTTGCGAGAAAGAGTAGAGGGACCATTTAACTTGCGTGATCCATCACCCATCACAGCAGACACGATGCGAAATTTTACGAGCTGTACCAGAGAGTTCAAAAATCGACCAAAATTGTTATTATTTATGAAAGATAATAAACGAGTAAGTTGCTAGTGTAACTCTCCAAATTCCACCCCTGGATGTCAACTAAAACTCGTTGCCAGCCCACCAATATGGGTTCAAGAACATGGTTGTGGCCAATGACTTAGAAAAACTAATGGAGTGTGAGGAATAAGAAGAAAATGATAAAATTCTATAATGATTGGTTTCTCGAACTTGGCCAACACAGATTATAAATGTGACTGGGATGAGGAGTTAGAGATTGAAGAGGGCAATGTTAGTGTTTTGATCGCACTAGATGAAGGTGGAACTTCAAAGTCAGAGTTCATTTATAATGCGCAAAAACTCCAAAGTTTAAATGTTTTTTTATCAAATTGGAGTAAAGTCTGAGACCATGTTAGTGATTTCCAAGAAAATTCACAAAGTTGTATAAGACAGGGGGACCCATCGATAAAATGGAATGAACCTATTAGAAGGCTCATCAAAAGGTACACATTAAAGAACTGAACAGGTAGGTACCATATTTTTATAATAGACCCTTATATGTGATTGCTCCAGTGAATGGGATTAATTTCCTACAAGCATTACTAGATGGAGGGGCATCGATCAACATTATGCATATAAGTACTCTTTATGAAACAGAGATCTCTGAAGAGAATATTGTACCAATTCCTTTGGTATTTTAGGCTTTGGTAGCACTGGAATGCAATCGATCGAATATGTGAATATTGGGATAAAATTAGGCAACTTCATTTCTGACATTAAATTCCATGTCATCAGTTCCAATATAAGTTAGCAGTTATTGATATGAAGGGTAAGGATGCATACCCATGTCATTATATCTTCTATATTTTACCAGTGTACGAAACCTAATATTCATGGGACAAAAATATTGATCAAGGAAATTGAGAGGAATTTCTTACTGGAAGAAGCTCATTTAGTTTATATAACCTTTTACAGTAAGCTTGATGAAGAACAAAACCCTTTTGATTAAAGGAGTTGTAGAATCGGGGACAGTCAGGAAAATCCATTCATGACTGATTAGGTCCACCCGTGACACCTGTTGAGGTGAAAAGTAATGGAAAAATATATTGAAGAGCAGACTAGTCCAACTTGAACTTGTAAAAAAGTAGTTTTCCCCAATAGCAAAGTGGTTTACCGTTTGTAATGGTGTGCACGAGTAGAACTTTAGGATGAAAGCATCGATCTGGTACTATAATGCTTTGTAATATATGATTCTCGTATAATAAAGCATGTTGAAGAGCCAGAAGAAGCTCTAGTATGCATACATGATTGGCTAAGGGATCACCTGCAAGAGTTAGATAAGTTGAACTCAGAGGAAAAAGGTGGCGATGAGAGACACATCTTCATATTTAAAGGTTTGAAAAACATAAGAAATTATCAACTTTCTCAAGGAATTCATATATGTGTTTGCATGAAAATATATAGAAATATCGGGCATATACCTTGAGGTAATTTCTCACAAGTTGAATATTTTGCCTAATGCTTTGCTTGTGAGACAGGCCACTCTCACTTACAAGACTGAATTAGGCTTAAGATAAAGGCATAGGTGAAGAAACTACTCGCGGCATGATTCATTAAGTCCATCCAACATCCTATTTGGATCTCGAGCATTGTGCCCTTAGTAAAAAAGGACAAAAAGAAGATTGGGATCTGTATGGACTTCAAAGACTTAGATCGCGCGTGCCCAAAGGATGAATTTTGTTACCAAGCATTAAAATTTTAGTGGATGGAACTACTACTCATAAAATGTACAATTTCATGGATAAGTATGTTGTATATAATTAGATCAAAACGGATTTAATGAATGCGAAAAAGAGAACTTTTTGAACTCCTCTCAGAAACTTTCACTATATAGTCGCTTTGTTTGGATTAAAAAATACTAGGGTAACTTATTAACGGACAATGATGGCCTTAATTAATGATTTATTTCATGACATATTGGAATTTTATGTACATGACTTGGTGGTGAATTCCAAAACATAGAGCAAGAACATCCAAGACTTGAGAAGTGTCTTTGAATGTTATCGAAAGTATGAGATGCGAATGAACCCCTCGAAATGTGCCTTTGGGGTTGTAATAGGCAAAGTTTTTGGCTCTGCTATCAACAAATAAGGACTGAAAATGGACGTACAAAAGCAAAAGAAAATTCCGATGATGCTATCATCGTGGAGCCAGAGACAATTTAAAAGTTTCCTAGGGAAACTTTTTTATTTGAGGAGATTCATACCGACTTTGCCGGAGATTACTTATCCTTCCTCCCCGTTTGTTGATGTATAAAAATGGAGTGGGTCCAAATTTATAATCACAGATAAAATAAAGATGATCAATCAAGGTAAGCACTTAACAAATAGGGTTTTTAAAGTGGTTCAGCAATGAGAAAAGTCAACGTTCACTGTTTGCAGTATTTTTAGTAATTATAATAGCTCAAGGCTGAGTATGTTTGTGCCTGATTGAATCCCCCATTTTACCTGAGGGAGATAATGTGTTTATAGTGGTTAGAAACCCAAGTGATGAAATGCCTTTATATATTCAGGCCTTTATATCTGTATACAATAAATAAGACCGTTATATTCACAGGTATGTGTACAAAGGCTATTGGCGATTCCACCCGAATGACTTTTGTTATTCTTGATGGTTCGTATTCCTGAGGTTAGTGGCCTATTGTCCAATCAAGTGTCTTTGAAGCCGACTAAGAAAGTAAGTATTGTGAGGAAAGCCACATAGAAGGACACGTGTCTATTTCTCATTGGTCCACGTAGATGAATAATTTTTTCATATAACAAAATCCTCCAATGATCCTTTCTTGGTAATTGATCAAAAGTACGGAGTATTTGATCCAGAATCTTGCTCGGCGTATTATCTAAAAGTTGGTCGACAACCGACCACCTGAACTTGTAAAAGTTTTCATTAGTACATCTGATAGTGACATTTTTGTCAATAGTTTAAATTTTAATAAACCGCCAAAGGGTACGTTCGTTTTTCTACGTTTTGGGACTCGTGCGATTGACAACAGTTCAATCATCTGTTCAGTTTAATCATTTCATTTCAACTTTCGAGGTTAACCTATAAAAGGATGGATTTTTTGCCTCCATTTCTCTTTACCTTAAAAGTTACTTCTTTGCTTCTCAAGTTTTTTCTTGTTTCTGCTCAAACTCTTTGCCATTCTTCCCAAACCTATAAGCTTTCTTTCATTTCTTCTTCTATTTTTGATTTTTTTCTTTCAACCGTCGGGGTGTATGCTGTAGATGAACATTCTTTGGATGAGTTTAGGGTAACTAGGAAAATACCCAATTGGGTGAGTACAGAGGTTGTAGATGGTCCCATTAATGTTCTATCTTTAGAAGGACATTGGATCCCAATTCTTTTTATAGCTTAATAGGGCATAAATTTTCCCCCAAACCAACTTTTTCTTCAGTTCTGTCAATACTTCGACATTGTTCCACCTAGGGTAGCCCCCAATACTTGGAGAGTAGTCAATGGGGTAAATAGGCTCAATGGGATTTATGGGACTCAAATTAGGATTCCTGAGTTGATGTTTTGCTATAAGTGGGTTACTACTGGTGACAACACTTATTATTTAAAAACTAGACAGGCCAATAGGGCATTAGTTATTAATCTCCCTGATTCAGATTAGGACTATTGGGACCATGGGGTAGTTGTAAAGAATTGGCAGTATGATTCCCTTTAATGCAGCTATTGGTTCGTAAAAAATCTCATATTCGCCTTGTTGATACCAAAAATTGACCATCTACATGGACCATTCAGATACTGACACGTGTTATACAGTGGGAGATTAATCCTAGTCATTAAGGATGGAATACTGGCCAACGCTAGGAATACCGACCAACTCTAAGGATGCTGACCAACAATGACATGCAAACTCCAACAGTTGTAATCATTAATGACTGTACAGATGTAAATATTTATGATATAAAGACATTCCATCCTTTGATATTCCAACTCTTGTACACCCCATGGGGGATATAAATACACTGTAAACCCTTCACACAGGGACAGACAAAAAGAGAAGCAATTGAATAATCCCAAAACAATAAACAACAGTGGACGTAGGCTCTTCCATCAAGTCGAACCACTTTAAAAATCTCTTGTCTCTTTTATTTCTATTTATCTGTGATCAATTAATTAGCATAGCCTAGTCTTTTGCATCAACAGATTGGCGTTGTGTGTGGGAAAGATATTTTTAATAGATCTCACTCAATCAAACACTTAAATGGATGGAATTACTGAATCAAGTCTTAAAAACGAAGGTATTCTGTGTGCTCCTTCTGCTCCTCTATCTGCAAATAATTTAACCGGGATTCTGGCCAGTCTTACAAGAGGCCATGAAAGATACTATCAGGCAACTTGCATAAACCCTCCAAGATGGAGCGACTGCTCTAACTGCTCAAGGAAATATGCCGCCACCCCCACTAAGAGGTGGTCGGTGCATCCACTCGATATCACCAAGAGATGTCTCCTACCATCCAAGTTAGCTCCATTACTCAGGACATCAGAATCTTTTCATATGCAGTTTTGTTCTCCAGAAAGGCCAAGCACCTTAGAAAGATTAAATCGTTCATCTCTATTTGATCGTTTGGGACCTAGGGGGAACATAAATGTTCTTATGGAAAGATCTCGTAATACTAGATGACCAAATGATTAAAGGGAAAGCACGACTCAATCTATATCAAAAGCCCAATGAACTGTTATTCAGAACGAGCAACGGTTTTAGGAAGAAAGCTTAGCAACTCATAAAGTTACAATGCATAAATTCAGTGCTGCCAATGATGTATGGAAAGGCTCCATATAGAGATTGGAAGACAGATTGGGAGAAATGGTGAAGACAAGAAACCCATTACAAATAAATTTTATAAAAAAGTCGCTATTTGTGCAAGCAATTGTGGATTTCCCTACTCCAACAAAGTTTAAGGCTCCAATAGTAACACTCAAATATGATGGAAAAACTGATCCAGTCCTCCATATAGAACAATATTGGGCAGCAAATGATATTTATTCCGTCCCCAACGAAATGAGATGTAGAGCATATTCTGGAACCATTACCGGATCTGCCAAAATCTGGTACAATGGTCTTCCTCGGGGATAAATTTTTAGCTTTAACCAATTGGCCGAGCTATTCATTAACCACTTTTTCTTTGGAGCAAAGCCTATGAAAAGGGTGGCACACTTAATTAATGTGAGACAGAAAAAGGAGAGAGCACCAGATATTAGATCACTCATTTTAATAACGAGAAACTAGAAGTAGTAGATTATGAGGAGAAGACTCCAATAACTGTCCTCATGAGTGGATTGCACCCCAAAAAATTATATTACACTCTTACCAAGGATCCTCCGAAGACAATGGCAGAGTTAATGGCTAAAGCAGCAAAGATTCTGAATGCCGAGGAAGCAATAGAATCCAGGCATAGCTCGGAGAACAAAGTTGATGGCAACAATGATAAGAAAGATCACAAAGATCCCAGAGAACACATGGAATCAAGACAAAAAGAAGTTTTGGAGTGACTCAAGAAGTATAATGACTACACTCCGCTAATAATGGGAATTCACCATATTTTGGAGGAAATTAAGCTTAATGAATATGTACATTGGCCTGATAAGTTGATAAGTTCCCCGACCAAGAAAGATAAAACTAAGTACTGCGAATTTCACCGGGATCACGGTCACACGACGAAATATTACATAAATCTTCAAAATAAAATTGAAAGTCTCATCCAAAGAGGAAAACTGAATCAGTACGTTGATCGGCAGAACAACACAGGAGGTCGACATAGATCAAACTCTCCTTGTAAGCCCAGAGAGGAGAAGAAAAGAACTCATGAAGATGATCAGGATGATGATGTCGATCTCCCTAAAAAACCCCGATAACCAGAGTGTGAGGTACTATGTATCAAATTTAGTTCTTTTGATTGCCAAGTGATTAAATGTGGAAGAGATCATACAACAGTGCAAAAAGCTCACCTCCACGAGGCACAAGCTTGCTCGTACATACAAAGGATCAACCTTAAAGAGAAGGATCAACCAATAAAGGTTAACAAAGATAACTAGTAATTGGTTTTTCTAAAAATGACCTTTCAGGAGTATTGTATCCTCATGATGACCCACTGGTAATCAAAGTCAGAAAAGAAGAAATCATTGTCTTTAGAGTATTAGTAGGTAATGGTGGCTCGATGGATATCATGTTTTATCCTTATTTCAGTAACTTGGATTTTAAACTTAGCCAATTAGAGCCTTATCATTGACCACTAATAGGCTTTGCTGGTGAAAAAGTCTTACCTTGGGGAACCATTGAAATGGAGGTGATGATAGGCACCTGACCAGCTAGCCGAACGAAGAAGATTCGTTTCTTTATAATGGATAAAAATGTCTATTCAGCTTACAATATAATCATGGGAAGAGTGGGATTAAAGAAGTTTGAAGCAGTACAATCCACTGTTCATCACTGTTTAAAATTCACTACTGCTTTTTGGTATGGGAATTGTGGAAGGTGATCAGAAAGTAGCTTGGGAGTGTTACTATTCCTTTACTGAGCAAGAAGACTTGGAAGAAATAAAGAAGAAAACCACTACCTAAAAAGTGGATACTTCTGAGCTTGATGAAGAATCTAAGGTTGAAACCTTAGATCCAAGAGGGGAAAAAGAGCTGGTTAAGGGATAAATTATGGAAGCAACTAAAAGCATTATGTTAGATGATGATAAATGGAACGCACCACTCAAATAATTGATCCTGTTCTACTAATTGATCAATTATTGGTAAAGGAAAATGATTATTTGGGCATGCTTTGTTGATGTCAGTAACGTTTATGCATATACACCATTTATTATTACTCTTTTTGACCATCAATATGTTGGCCAACCAAATGGGATACTTGACATCTTCTATGAATTGAGCTCTTTGCAATTTCTCCACCTCCTCTTGGATTGCCATGTTCTTCTTGGGACTGAACGCTCTACTTTTCTGCTTGATCATCTTAGTATCTTTGTTGATGTTGAGCTCGTGGTAGATGGAATTAGGGTCAATTCCTAGTATATCTTTATGGCTCCAAGTAAACACATTCTTTCGCTCTCTAAGGAAAGCAATCAATTTTTATTTGAGGGAAGGTGTTAAGTTCGAGCCAATTTGAGTTATTCTTTTGGGCTTTTCGTCATCAAGAACAATGGTCTGTGTTTCCTCCATAACCTGTCCCTTGAACAGATCTTCTTGCTCCCGATGATCCAAAGCCTTTTGCACTTTTTTCTGGTCGGCTGAAATATAATAGTACTCTTTAGCTTCCACTTAGTTGCCTTTCACTATGCCGACTCCATAACGAGTAGGAAACTTCATATACTGACGTACTATATATGGTACTGCTTTCAAAGGCTTTATCCCAACTCTATAGAGAATTATGTTATAGGCTGAAGGGATATTTTTATCCAGTATGAAGAAGTGAACACTCTCCTTTCTACTTGCTTGCCAAGTGCCAACTAAAATATCCAACTAAATTTTCCCTAAGGGATAAATTTTTCTCCTGAGAATCCTATGAAGGGCCTGTGATAAGGTTATAATTTATTGTCTCATAGCCCTATGCTATTGAAACAGTTACAGAACCTAACATGTGCTGAACTCCCATTGTCTACCAGGATTCTCGTTAATCTTCCATGATGAACACTAAAAATGATAAATAGTGGTTCATCATGAGGGTAAAGTACTCCGCTCAGATCATTCTGGGAGAAGTCGATCACTAATCTATCCTTGTTCACTTTTTTAGGCTGACCAAATGTGTCATCGGACAAGTCAATTTGCTTGATGGAAGAACAGGCTTTGGCTTCATTTAGATAAGACTTTCTCTTAACTATCTTATCTCTGCTACGGCGTCTCTTTCTGTGATGAAATTATAGCCAAAATAGATCATTCCTACCTCAACTTCTGGCTTTTTGTTTTTTTTTGACAGGTAGATATCGTCCTCATAATCATCTTCGCAAACCTTTTTCTTATCATCTTTACCTCTATAATGTGACTCATACTACCATCTGGTGTCTTGATCACTAGCCCGATCAACAAACTTAGTCAATTTCCTCCCGACGGATGAGAGTTTCCACTTAATTTTTTAAAGTGATGCAGCTGTCAATGGTGTGCCCCCGATCTCTATGAAAATCATAATATTTAGACTTGTCTTTCTTGTTGGGAGGTGACTTTAGTTTCCCAGATAAATTTAACTCTTTATTACCCCTAATCTCCTCCATATGTGACATATGCCTTTGGTGAGGGAGTATATTCATCATACTTTTTGATTTTATCAATCTTCTTATCTTTTTTATCCTTCTTGGCTGAACTCTTCTGGATTTCAGTCCCCCAACTCTGGAGCTTCTTTAGCAACCATATCCTCCTCGACATTTATAATCTTTCTATCATTGGCCATCAATTCTGTCATAGTATTAGGAGGATTTTTGCCAACGCATAGTAAAGGTCCTTGGCGAGTAATCCACTCATCAACGTTGTGATTGCAGTCTTTTACTCATAATCAATCACTTTTAGTTTTTCATTATTGAAGTGAATGGTGTACTCCCGAGTAGTTTCTCTAGGTTTTTGATGAATGCTCATGAGACGAGTGACACTTTTGACTGACTTTTCCCCTAAACAGAAGTTATCAATAAACAGCTCACTCAACTGATCGAAACTAGAAATCTGCCCTCTGGATAGGTTATTCTACCATATCTGAGCTGAGCCTGTGATGGTACTTGAGAATGACCGATAGTGCATCTTGTCAGGGACAGAGTATATATCGGCAGAAACTTGATATTGCTCAATATGGAGGACTGGATCAGTTTTTCCATCATATTTTGGAGTAACAACTCGTGGCTTGAACTTGGATGGTGTTCGAAAATTCATAATGGCTGGGATGAATGGAGAAACCTTCACAAAACTCCTCTGTAATGGGTTTTTAGTCTTGGCCATTTATCTCAGTTAATATTTTAGCCTCTGTATAGATCCTGTCCATGTTGGATCCTTAGTTATGGACTTAGTCGAGCCATCTTTTTTCGACCTCGCACACATATGTGCTGGGCTCTCTTCCTGGGAAGTCTGCTCGACATGTATGGATACTTTGGTACTTGCTCTGGTCCTGGGTAAACCTTTTATATGTTCTCTTATTCCTCGGTGCTCTTGAGTTTCCTAATGTTCGCATAATCTGGCTAGTTCCCTGTGATGCCCCCTAGTTGCTCGGGGTCCTAGTCGATCAAAAGTCAATTATCTACTTAATCTCTCTAAGGCGCTCGACCTCTCAGGTGAGAGAGATGTCCCATCATAATTGTCTGTATTTGTATGCATAAAAGTTATCCCAGGACGCTAACACCTTTCTCGTGATGACCTACAATGTTAACTTCTTTTATATCTAGGAGCTAGAGGCGGTATCTCCTTTCGGTGCAATGGAGTGGCTGTAGATTTAGCTTGTATGGTTTGTACTAGTTGCCTCATAGTTTCCTACATCACTCCTTGCCCTCTGACAAGATGCATCAAAATTCCTTATAGATCTACTATGCTGGGTGGAGCATATGGAATAATAGCATTCCTTTCATTCCTAAGGATATTTTCTGGGTCAGTCATTTCTGGAATGGAAAATAAATAAAACAAGTGGTGGAGAACGATGATAGACAAATGTTCCCACAAATGGCATCAATATGTTGACGTTCTAAAAATGGAATGGGTTCAAATTTATAATCACATATAAAATAAATATGATCAAGCAAGGCAAACACACAATAAACAAGATTTTTAAAGTGGTTCAGCTATGAGAAAACCCTATGTCCACTGTTTGTAGTATTTCATATGACTACAATAGCCCAGGGTTGAGTATGTTTGTACCTGATTAAATCCTCCCTTTGAGCCAAAGAAGATCATGTATTTATAGTAATTAGGAACCCAATAGATGAAATGCCTTTATTTATTCAAGTCTTTACATTTGTATTCAATAAATAAGATTGTTAATATTCACAGGTACATGTACAAAGCTGTTGGCGACTCCATCCAAATGACTTTGTTTATTCTTGATGGTTTGTATTCTTGAGGTTGGTCGGCATGTTGGATGATTAAGTGTCTCTGGAGCCGATCAAGAAAGTAAGTATTATGAGGATAGCCACGTAGGAGGATAGTTGTCCATTTTTCATTGGTCCACGTAGATGAATAATATTTGCATACAACACCGCTCATTAAGGATAAGGGGAAGTGGAAATGGGAGAATGAGAAATAGAAAGAAGGACATGAAAAACTTGTGTATTACATCTTCAAAGTGATTCCCGGTACTAAGTCCAGATACACATGTATGAAAATGCACTGCTTAGCCTTTATATTTGTGGTTTAAATGTTAAGGCACTACTTACTCGCATTTACAGTACATATTATGACTAAATGTAACCCCATTAAATACTTGCTTGGAAGAACCATTTTAGTTAGGCGAGCAACCATATGATTTCTCATCCTCTCAAAATATGATTAGAAGTGTCTTGCACTTAAAGCTATCAAAAGTCAAGCTTTGGTTGACCTTCTAGCCAACTTTTTGAACCCCTGGGTGAGGAATTACTAGGGGATAACTTTGAATCTTGTTTGTGCGAAGAAATGGAAAAGTGAAAGATAGAATTTGATAATTCTCCAGAACAAGGTACCGGAAGAGTTGTACTCATACTCTCTAATACCAAAGAAAAGATAACTCTTTCTTATAATTTAGACATCAAGTTTTTGAAAAATGAAGTAGAGTATAAAGAACTAATGCTTGGGCTATTAGAAGCTTTAAAAAAAAGCTGGAGTCTTGTGTAGACGAGGGTATCCTAGCCTCATCGTTAAATAGGTTAATATGGGAATCTTCTCTAAAACATGATAATTTATCTCCTTACTGAGAAATAATCCATCGTTTGTTGAATCAATTTTTATATGTTAAGGTGAAAAAGGCACCCCCAAATGATAAACAAGCATCTAGATGCTTAAGAAATAATCGTGATCTTTATTTCTAAGCGAGCAGACCAAAAACTGGTGAGCCTCCATACTTAAGAAATTGGGAACACAAGAAGAAAATATGAAGTTATGAGAATTAGTGAACTTATACATGCTACAAGGTAGTCTTTACTTCAAAAGTCCCGAGAAATATTAGGTAAGTTGTGTGGGAGAAAAAGAGGCCCATAAAAATATGAGAGCGATGCACGAGACGCACTATGATGACAAATATATCCCACTTTATAGGTATATATAACAAGGAGGTTAGTATTGTCCCAACATGAGCAAATATGCTGCTCCTTTGCAGCAAAGTTACTTAAAATGATAGGCCCAATTTGACTAGCCAGCTAAAGAAAATTTTATAGAGGCTTTGGACAATTTGAGGAATCCTTACATAACCTACCTAAAGGATGGAGAGTTTCCTGTTGAGCAAGAGGATGAGATCTACTTGAAGAAAAGGGTTGGTTATTTTTACCTATTCATGGGGAGATATGTACAAGAAAGGATAGAATGAGAAGGCCTTTAGGTGTGTTGCCAAAGAAGAAATGTAAAAAGTCTTAGAGGAGGCTCATGAACCCCCGCACGTGGGTAAAGCAAAGTTATGCTATCGATTGATGACTCTAAGGTATTATTGGCCCACAATAGAAGCGTGTTCCATTAATTTTGTGAAAAGATGCAGAACATGCCAAGTTCATGGAAACATAATACATGCCCTATCAATAAGCTTTTAGAGTTTGGCTTCTCCTTATCCATTCCAAACTTAGGAATTTGATCTACTAGGAAAGATTACCCTAACTTCTAGCGTGAAAGATTTTATCCTAATGGCTACATAACTCTACACTAAATGAGCATAAGCGATCCCTCTAATGAGGATAACTGCTTAATTGGTCACTCAATTCATTTGCGAGTATATTATTTATGGGTTTAGCATCCTAAAGGTCATCCTCACATATAGTGAAAAATAACGTGTATGCAAGGAGATGAGACTGTTAAAAGATAAATACAAAATCATCCACAATAGATAAGTTATTTTCTATCTAGGAAGGAGTGGGCAAGCCAAGGCAACTAACAAGACGTTAATTAATATTTTGAATAAAAAGCTAAAAAATCTCCCTGGGACTTGGGATGACAAATTGTCGATGGTTTTGTGGGCTTATAGAACCTCGAAGAGGAAAACAACAGGGTTCACCCCTTTTTCTCTAGTCCGGGGAATAAAAGTTGTCCTTATTATGGAACTAATAATACCCTATACAAAAATGTCTTTGAATAATTATTTTCTACTAGGACCAAGGCATGCGCAATTGGAAACTTTGGACGAGCATAGGGGTAAAGCCAAGGAAAATATCAAGGTTTACATCCAACAACTCTCACGAGCGTATATGAACTTAGTCAAGCTAAAGTAATTTCAAGTTTGGGGTCTGGTTCTTCTAGCATCGACTTATCACTTAAGGATCATGCCACTCTCAAAGTTTAAGCCCAACCGAGAAGGACCATTCATGGTCGGAGGAGTGGGCAAGTTAGGGTATGTCCAGATTTCAGAGTCTTAAAGTGATTGTATCCAGTCCATGTACTACAAGTGGCTTAATAAGTACAATGTGTGAGGTATCTTAAAGTTTATTTATTTTCTTATCTATGAAAATTACAGTTTCTCATATGAAAAATAAACCCCCTTTCTATATGAGTAATATATAAAAATATCAAGTCCGTGATATAATGAATATAATTGCTCATGCTTGGTTATAACAAGCTTTCTTCAAAAAGTTATATGATGATTGTATTACTTATATTGAATTATATAACCAAAGTTACATTTTTATATATCTGCTCACAATATTGTGTGAGGGGATATGTTTCCAAAGTTGAGATTATACTGATCCAATAACAAAATATAGTGAGCAGAATGGTCCAAGAATTCCCAAAGTATAAGGGAAAATGTTATTTTAAGAAACCCTGTGCTTTTCACGCCATATTGTAAGGGGATATACTTTCAAGTTAATGTCCACTTCAAAGGATGATGAGCAAGGCAGCCTAAGAATTCCCAAAATGTAGGAAAATGAGAGTGCCACGATCTTAATGGAATAACTTATTTAATTAAATGTCTCCAAACACTAATATAATTTTATCTTATTCCCTAAAGACGTGCATCTAAGTGATGAGAGAGATAAATAAAATATGCGATCACACGAAAATTCAAGAAAAAACCCTTTTCAGGGCAAAACCTTTTATATCAACACTTTAGAAACTTTATGAGACAGTCGACTTACAATACTACTTGATGCAACCACGAGTATAATGCGCAGTACTTGCAGAATCTCTAAAGAATACTACTTGTTCTTGAGCAGTCCATGGGCGAAAATCCACCTTCGGTATCAAGCGATCAACCTTCAGCATTCAGTCTTCTGGGTTCACAAGTCAGTCATAGAGATGATCCCTCCACAATGAGTAAACCTCAACTAAGGTTCAAAATGGTTCACAAAATATATTTGGGGATGTGTTCGTGAGGGAAAGGTGTTTTGTAAACAAAAAATGTTGAAAACTTTTGCAACAGACATGTAAAATTTGTTTTGGCAAAAGTCCTGCAAAATTTGGAGACGAAACAAGTATTTATAGGTCATGCACCAAATTCGAGATGGCGGTTCGTTCGAACGAAATTGAAGATCATTCGAACGATAATGTCATTTCTTTTAAATGAAAATAGAGTTCATTCGAATGAGACTCCAATATCGTTTGAAACAGCTTCTAACGAGTTTAAAAAAATTCAAATATAAGGCCCTCTTTAGTAGTGAGTTTGTTGTAGAGACCAAACGACACTTCTAAAGATAAGACCATTTCGTTCAAACGATAAGCTAATCTCATTTGAACGAAGTTAAAAAAATATTTTTAAATTAAAAATCCAGCCTCAGTTTAAATAAAAATAAACGTCCCAAATAAATCTTATTAATAATTTTAAACACCAATTGATTTATACCTTTGCGGGATGTAGAAAAGTCTTGAATGTTGGAGTCGGTTTGTTTTGTCGTGATAGTGTGTGACAGTTTGTAACAGGATATGCCAAATGTGCCATGAAGTAAAAAAAATGAATCATAAGCCTAAGGTAAACTATTTCCCTTACAAATCTCCCCCTTTGGCTATTTCGGTACAAAACTGTACAAACCTACCAAAATTATAATAACATAAATTGTACCCTAAATGACAAAAATAGACTAATAGGATTCTTTGTCTTTATGTGCTTCCCTTGGGCTTCTTTGACTTCATCCGACGTGTCTTTATTTTTGCATAAGGTACCTACACACATGAAGCAAAGAAAAATACTGTGAAGCGCATAGAATTTGAAATAGAAAATAAAACTCGTAATTACCTTCTCCCCATAAATCAAACTCATCAAATCTCCCCCTCAATTTGTTCTCCCATTTTTTGTTCGAAATAGACAAAGGAGTAGAAACGTAAGCATGAATTTCAGAGAACCATGTAGAAGAAATAAGATATCATCATAAAAATATGTAAAAAACAAACGTATAATGATAATCTCAAAGGCAAATCTCAACCAACTATTTTTGAAAATTTTCAAAAAATTTCAACTATAAAATTTTACAAATACAACATACCATGGAGAAACATAAAAATACCCGAATCATGGAAGCAAAATGTATGGGTGTGACCATATACTATATGTTAATTAATGTAGACAAACATGACACATGTGAACGAAGGATTGAGATACCACTAAGAATGATTTTAACGTTTACCCTAGGTGTAAAAGATTGTGAACTCATGTGAAATTGACTTAACTTAATCAACAAATCAAGACTGTAAGTTATTTTCACACCAATTACGCCCAAAACTATGTAATGTTTTTTTGAGATTTATATAATTTGTTCAAACCAATTGATCTTCGATTTAAGTCCCTCAAAATATGACATATATCAATAATACTCTTAATTATTTTAAAGAAATTAATGCTCATTTGTAGCTAAGCATCAATGTTCAAACAAAATGGATCGACACTTCTATTTTTATGTGCCTCTAATCTTTTTAGGTTATTTTCTTTGCAAACGGTGGCTTTTAATGCAAAGACTTTGTCCTTTGTAATCCCCTTTCCATTACTTAATTTCTAACAATTTTTTTGAAAAAATTATTTAAATCCCAACAATTTTTCTTACATGCACAACTTTTTATCTCGTTTTAACATTTGATTCATCTAAAGAAAAATTGAGATAAAAACACTATGATCGAAATGTGACAGGTAAGTGCAATACTCATATAAGCTCGTACTCATGTGACATGGAAAGTGGATGCACCGTCATAACCTATGTAACACCCTGTATTTTTTAGGGTTTAAATAATTATGTGATTGATAATTATTGTTGGATTAATTAAATTAAAATGGGAGAATTAATTATTAATCCGGATTAAAATTGAATATTTAATAGCGTGATGAGAAGTTATTAATTAGTAATATTACTGTGAGAATAAGTAATATGGAATGATGATTTTATATAACTTTCCAGGAGAGAGAAATACGACATCTTGGCATATTAAGTCGGGACACGCGTGTGAGTCGTGTCAGGACTAATTAAGTGGAATAAAAAGGTAGATTATTTTAAGTAACTCGTATGATCATTTCGAGTGCGCCGTTGAGTTCGAAGGGGTCGAGATAGTCAGAAAACTCTACCCGGGTATTTTATTTGGACTCCGGGATATTTTTAGGCCAACCCAGCACCCGATAGGGGTTGTTTTGTAATTTGGATTTTTGGAGGAATTAAATGGACGGAACTTGGAGAAATAATATATCAGCTAATTGGGGACAATTAGGGTTAGGTTACACCAAAATCAAGAGAGAGCCACAGTGGGTGAGGGAGAGCAAATTCCAAAGGAGGAGAAGCTATGTTCACCACCTTGCACAACCACTACCACCACCACCATCGTGTAGATCGGAACGCGATCCATACCGACAACACCAACGGATTAGATCTTAGAAATCAAGTCAAGTGTTTATTTCTTGCTTTCTTTAGCAATAATTATGTTCATGTTAGTCTAGGTTAATAAAACTTTGTTATGAAAGTTAATTTGGGTGAAATTGGAGAACTATATCATAAACTAGGGCTGATTTGATAAGAATTTGAATACCATATGTAGATAGGATGGTGCCTACGAAATTAGAGTGATTTCTATGAACCAATCTGGGCTTAATTTGGAAGTTATGCATATTAATTTAAGAACTAGGGTTCTTGAGAATAAAATTGGGGATTTCTAATTTTATCGATGATTGGTGATGATTTAATGATGTTAGATTATGAGAAATCTCATATACATGTTAGAATAATATTTGGTATGATTGTTGGAAGTTTGGGCTTAATCTTTAGAGGTTTTAGGGTTGAAAAATGGTGAAAAACGAGGCTGTCTACGGTTGAAGATGAAACGGCCCAAGTCGCGAGATGTCGTTCGAGCGAGATTGGTTGTCACGCGAAATCGTTCGAATGACAGTGGAATTCGTTCGAGAGAGATCCATTCTGGTTCGAGCGAGATTTTTAATTTTCAGATAATTTCTTATTTCCCCCTATTTGTGTAAACAGTCAATTTGAGTGAGAAAAATTAGTGTTCGATGAACCCAAAATAGTGCAGAATTATTGGGAGTTGTTTAGGTGTAATGATTCAAATACTTGGAACGGTGAATTTACCTTGAAGATTGCGAGAGAGAGATAATCGTAATTATAATTACATCGAGAGTATTAAGTGATAAATACATATGATATTAGTTCTAACGACATGGAACTTATAAGAATAAAAAATAGTGGTTACTTTTGGAACTTCTTCTGATTATGTATTAAGGATTTTCGGGTGACATATTATCCTTATATATATTAGAGAGAAGGAATATCGTGATTTAAAAATACATTGATAGTATTTAGTGATGGTAATACTACATATGGAATATGACATTTGGTTGTGTGTATACCATTTGATTTGATGGGCTGTGTGTATACCTATATTTGATATTATGTGAAAATTCTGTTACTAAAGCCGTTTAATAAAATTAAACTATTTAAGTAACTCCGAATAGTTTTTTGAAGAAACTCTTTTCTTAAAAACCAAAACTAATTGAACACAAGATGTGTTTTATAAAAGTATGTACGAGATCTATTCAAGATTTGAACAACAAGTTTATAAACCAGTTTAAACAAACTTTAAACCCAGCACAACCAAGAATGAGATGAGAAGATGTAGGAAAATTAAGAACGAGATTTTTTAAGTGGTAAAACCTCAGCCAACTGAGGAAACATCCACGACTCCCTCTACGGAGTAAAACAAAAATTCCACTATAAACAAATTTTAACAGTTACAAACTATATAACAAATATGCATACAACTCAGACCTATATAAGTTTAGGAATGTACCCTCTGGTGTCCTTATAACTTCTCTGCAGTTCTGATTGTTGATGTTGTTCTCCCATTTTGTTAACTCCCAATTTGTTCAAGCTCTTTACGTCGACTCTTGTTCACAATATCTTATTACCAACACTTTTCGTGTGGTAGGGTGAAAGTGTTTATGGAGGTTCTCTCTAACACATGCATGCACACACACACACACTTATTATGTACAATCAGTCCTAACAAATTACATATAAGTCTATATGCAGTGACTTTTATTTTTTTCTCTTCTCACAAAACTTAACCTTTTTAACCTTTAAAGCAATCCCAGAATCCACTGCTATCTTACTCAGAAGACGTATCAAGATCTTAATCAATCTCTGTTTTTGAAAAGATTTTTGAGATTGAAAACCACCAAGTGCGATTCCAAACTAGGTAAAAGGTTTTGTTTCAAGAGAACTAGAAACAGAAAACATTATTGTTGATTTCAAAGTTAAAAATCTTTTCAGAAAAGAATCAACAATATATTTCTCAAGCTGAGAAATAAAAAAATGCAAACTAAGTGTAATATACCATGAAGAACTCAGATTTGAAATTTCTATATGCCAGAAAACAAGATCTAAAGAACGAAGAGGTTACAGCAACAAACCAACTCTCAAATCACCTCTCAAACACTCAAACACTCAAGATTGTGTTTGGGAAAATACAAGGGTTTGAAGGTTTATTTTTTGTTTGAACTGTTTGGACGATTTAGGGTTAGGGTTAAGTTTTCTAACTCTTTCTCTCTCTTCTGGTTTCTCTCTTTCTCTCTCTTCTCTCTCTACTCTCCTTTTTTCTCTCAAAGGACGAAATGGCAAAAAGTCTCTGAAGGCTGAGAGTAGGAGCCTTTTTATAGGAGGCTGAGAAGGTTCGAGAATGAGGATTGAAATCAAGGGATCAGATTTAGTCAAGATCAATTGACTTGGATCCAATGGTTCACGATAAGCGGTGATTTAAATTCTCCTGATTGGTCCAAATGGGGTTCACAGTGATTATGAAGGGGCGCATGCAGATCGTTGATAAAAAAGATCCAAGGGATGAAAATGATCACAGGTTTAGTCTCAGTAAAGAAACACACTTCCCACCAATCAGAAAGCAACAAATGTTGGCTAATGAATAGAGTTAAAACGCGCGTCTAAAGTTAATTAAAATCACACCCTGAAGTCTCTGCCGCTTTCGGAATCTACCCAAGGTAACTTTAGGCCAATTAAACCAACAATATGAAATAGCAGATTGACCCCACAAACTTTTAAAACCAAGTTTTAATTAATAAGACCTTATTTTAAAAAGTTTATAAAATCCCAAAAAAATATTTAAAAACCAATATTAGGGATTTAAACACACTCAACATATGTACACACATTATTATGCAATATGAGATGTATATGATCCATTCTACTGTGTGTGAGTGTTGGTAATGAGGTCTAGATCACTTCAATCAACGATGAAATAGTAGTGTAAGCTCTGGGGTTCTTTGGATTCTAGGTTAGACATAATTTTGTCACAATTTCCAAACTAGATGAACACTTATACAATATAGACTCAAGTGAGTCAAGAGTATAAGGTGCTGCAATCTCCCCCTTTGGAAATATGAGACAAAATCTCCTTTGAGTCATCTAGAACTCTTAGGGCAACAAGAATGAGGAAACCTTTTCCTACAAAAATCTATCTACCCAATTCCTAGAAAGCAAAAGTACATAACTCAACTATTTACAATTGAATACCCTATTACAACTGTTGAGAATAACTGTATAGAATCCTGCAATGAATCACTAAGATCAAGCTGTTTAGCATATATGAATTTCATTAGACTCAAATTTCTCCCCCATTTTGTCTCAAATAGACAAAGGGAAAAATAAAGAGACCAAAGAGATTAATCAGCACACACCATACCAATAGATTTACGCAAAGAAATAAATCGATTGTAATCTAAAGGTTTGGTAAACATATCTGCGAGTTGCAAATCAGTAGGAAGATAACTGATTTCTAATTCCTTAGTTTCAACCAATTCGCGTATAAAATGATGTCTTATTTTTATGTGCTTTGTTCACGAGTGTTGAACAGGGTTTTTAAAAATATTGATCGCATTTTGATTATCACAATAGAGATGCAATTAGTTTTCTTGAATACCATAATCACTCAGCATTTGTTTAAGCCATAGTAATTGAGCACAACAGCTGCTAGCGGCTATGTATTCAGATTCAGCTGTTAAGAGTGATGTGCAGTTTTGTTTCTTACTACTCCATCCTACCAAGTTATTACCTATATAATAACATGCTCCTGATGTGCTTTTACTATCATCAGTACACCCAGCCCAGTCAGCATCAGTGTACCCAATTATAGTGCTTGGTAGGGGTGGCCATAGGCCCGAGGCCCGCCAAGACCGCCCAACCCGCCCAATAAAAAAATAGGGCTTGGGTAAGGTAAATAGGCCCGCAAAGCGGGCTTGGCAAAATTTTATAGGCCCGATTTTTTTTCGGGCGGGCTTGGGCATGAGTTCTTAAGCCCGATGAGGCCCGGCCCGAGGCCCGAAATATATATATATATATGTGTGTGTGTGGGGGGGGGGGACTTCTATAAATATAAAAACGTATACCAACTCTTTTCATGTAAAGTGAGAAACTTTATAAATGGACTTTGTAATATATGGAGTTTAAAACATATTTTTAATTAAAAAAATTGGTCTTTAAATAAAAAATAGGTATTTTAATTTAAAAAAAAATCTTTTAATTAACATAATAGGTCCCGATCAGGCGGGCCTGGGTAAAGAGCTTTCAAATCTGGGCGGGCTTGGGATTACATAATAAGGCCCGATCTAGGCCTGAGCGGGCTTGGGATAACACTTATTTTTTCAAGCCCGGCCCGAGCCCGACCGGGCCTGCCCAGGCCCGGCCCGGCCCACGGCCACCCCTAGTGCTTGGTGTGTCATTATTGTACCAAAGTCCTAGATTCAGAGTGCCTTTTACATATTTAATGATTCTTTTAACAGAATTCAGATGGCTCTCTTTAGGGTTATTTTGATAACGAGCACATACACACAGCATACATAATATCAGGACGAGGCAGTAAGGTATAGTAAGGTTCCTATCATACTACGATATAGAGTAGGATCTATAGATTTTCCAGTTTCATCTTTAGAAAGTTTTACCGTAGTACTCATAGGTGTTTTAGCATTTTTAGCACTCTCAAGGCCAAACTTCTTTACCATCTCTAAAGCGTACTTAGATTGCGATACAAATAATCCTTCTGAATTTTGTTTGACTTGAAGACCTAAGAAAAATTGCAACTCCCCCATAAGAGACATTTGAAACTCTTTATGCATTATTTTAGAGAAGGATTTTACTTCTGAGGGAGAAGTTGATCCAAAGATAATGTCGTCAACATAAACTTGAGCAATAATGATGTGTTTGCCAAAATGTTTGACAAAAAGGGTTTGATCATTTCCACCTCTTTTGAAACCTTTATCTAAGAGGAAACTGGAAAGACGCTCATACCAAGCTCTAGGTGATTGTTTAAGGACATACAAAGCCTTTTTAAGACGAAATACATGATTTGGATATTGAGGGTCAATGAACCCTTTAGGTTGTTCTACATAGGTCTCCCCAGTCAATATTCCATTAAGGAATGCAGATTTGACATCCATTTGGTAGAGTGTAAAATGCAAGTGGCAAGCTATAGCAAAGAGAAGACGAACAGATTCTAAACGAGTAACAGGAGCAAAAGTCTCATTAAAATCTATTCCTTCAATTTGAGAGTATCCTTGAGCAACTAATCTAGTTTTGTTTCTAATGATTATCCCACTTTCATCAGACTTATTTTTAAAAATCCAACGTGTGCCAATAACCTTTTTGTGATCAGGCCTAGGTACAAGATACCAAACATCATGAATGACAAATTGAAGAAGTTCTTCTTGCATAGCAGAAATCCAGTGAGAGTCATTCAATGCCTCATTTACATTCTTTGATTCCACTTAGGAAACAAAACATGCATAATGTGCATAATTTCTTAGTTGAGATCTTGTACGCACTGGCTCACTAAGGTTACCAACTACGTTATTTATGGGATGATCTTTAGAAACCCAGTTAGGTACTTCAGGTATCTCAATTGGTAATGAATCATCTATTTCAGGAGAGTCATTTTCTAAAATGTTTGTAGGCTCTTCTACAATAGTTGATTCACCAGTCTTGTTCTCTACAGTAGTGTCACTCACAATTACATTTATGGATTCCATCAAGGTTTTAGTGCGAAGATTATACACTCGATAGGCTCTACTGTTAGGCGAGTATCCTAAAAATATAGCTTTATCTCCCCAGCTCTCAAATTTGGACAAGTGTTACCTATCTTTGCATACATAAAAAGTACTACCAAAAGTTCTAAGGTACTTAAGATTGGGATTTTTATTATACCAAAGTTCGTAAGGGGTTTGTTTGGAATTCTTTCTAAGATAGACCCTATTTATAATGTGACATGCCGCACGAATAGATTTTACCCAAAAGTTTTTAGGCAAATTCTTGGCATGTAACATAACACGTGCCATCTCTTGAAGTGTACGATTCTTTTTCTCGGCAATTCCATTTTTTTAGGAGTCTTGGGAGCACTAAACTCATGTTTGTAACCATTATAGTCACAATACTCTATTATACCAGTGTCTTTGAATTCTCCACCTCTATCACTACGGATTCTATTTACTTGAGTGTCCTTTTCATTTTCAATGCGAAGGAGTATTTTTAAGAAAGTTTGAAAAGTGTCAGACTTTTGTTTTAAAAAGGCTACCCAAGTAAATCTAGTGAAGTCATCAACCATAACTAGAATATAACTGTGTCCACATAGACTAACAGTTTGGGAAGGACCCATTAGGTCCATATGGATGAGCTCCAAGGGATTAGAGGTAAGATCATCATTAACTTTCTTATGAGATGCCTTAACAATTTTACCTTCCTGACAGGAACCACAGACAATGTTAGGAATGGGTTTGATTTTAGGAACTCCTCTAACTATTTCTTGAGAGGTTGGTCTACTAAGATTATCGAAATGTATGTGACCCATTCTGTTATGCCATATCTCGTTGTCATCCATTCTGGTAACATTACAGATTTCAGATTTATTCATGACAGTATAACAATTGTCAGGAGTTCTGAATCCTGTAATTATGCGTTCACCTTTTTCATTTAAAATTTTGCAATTGTTCTTTGAAAAGGTAATAGTATGATCCGAGTCACAAAATTACGAGATACTAAGTAGATTGGCCTTAAGACCTTTAACTAGAAGAACATTTTCAAGAACGGGAAGTCCATCTTCTTGGAGAGTTCCTTTGCCTATGATTTGAGATGATACTCCATCACTAAAAATTACTTTTCCACCAGCGAAGCTGGTTTTGTTCAAAAGTTTAGTATCATCCCCAGTCATGTGCTTAGAACATCCAAAGTCTAAATACCAACCAGATGATGCGTGCTCAACTTTTAAAGCAGTAATAACTATATTACACTTCATCTGAGGTAATATATCTTCTTTCCTAATCCAAATTGCTCTAGTTTTCATTTTGCGCTTATTAGCTCTCAATTGATAAAATTTGCGAGCATTCGATTTTTGTTGAAAAATGTTTTGCGCATGATTTTGAGTTTTATGAAAAACATGAGCATTTGATTTAGGAAAGTGCTTAGGAATCCTTCTAGGAAATGTTCTTTTAGGTTTGATCTTTCTCTTTCTATAATTAGAGTTTTTGTCTGGTTGTCTAGGAAGTACATAATTATTGCGGCTCCTCCTAGAATAGTTAAAGTTCTGATAGGTAGGAGGATACAAGACAGGTTTAACTAGTCTCCTAGCATAGCAACCATCAAAAGAGTGACCGTATATATCACAGTAAGAGCAATAAAGATTTCTCAAGGTTGGGGTCTCCTTAGGAAAGTCTTTAAACAACGGTTTTGAGGAATTTTGAGGTTGGACTCTATTCCTAGGTAGGACAGTCTTGAATGCGGACTCACTCTTCCTAATATAAGGGTAGACGTATTTAGCCTTAGGTGAACTTTCATGTTTAGAGAAACTTGATTCCCCAATGTTAAAATTTGATGTTTTGAATCAAACTCAGTTTTTAGGGAATGAAAATCTGGGCAGGTTTCGACAGGTCTTTTACCTCCCGACATAAACTTGATAGTTTCAAAAGATTTTGTTTGTGTCTTCAAATTGGGGCAAAACCCTATTCCAGTTCGATCATCAGATTGGTTTTAGATTTAGCAACAAATTCATCAAAACAGTTTGAATTATTTTCAAATTTTGTAAATTTTTTGAAAACAGTTGCTGTCTTTTCTTTAGTTTATTCCAATTCTAACAATGTCCCTTTGTATTTTTTTCTCCAGAGTTTCATTTGTTTCAGTCAAATCTTTTTGTTTTTGATCAAACATTTTGATTTCACTTTCATGAGTTAAATATTGGGTAGTATACTCTTCAGCATTCAGTTTGACCATTAGGCTTAGATCTTCCAGCTTTTTGGTGAGATCTTTCACAATCTTTTATAGTCTAGTGCTTTTCTTGAGAGTTTTAGCATAGAGTGTGTGAATATTTAGGAGGTCTTCATTGTCTGATTCACTAAGTGTAGTGTGTTAAGTAACCCCTAAGGCTTCATTCTTTGAACTCACACACCCATTGACATCGTCATTATCGCTTTCCCTTTGACTCACACACCCCGAAGAAGAGATAGCAATATTCTCAGTAATCAAAGCATCTAAACCAGTAACAGCATTATTCAAAACATCAGTAGTAAAATTACTAGATTCATCCTCACTAACAAACACAGGCATATCATCATTATAGATAATCTTGGCAAAGAAGGACATACAAGGGTAAAAAACATCAGATGACTCAGGTTCCTCATTTTCAGAGTCATTTGAATCATCCCATATCTTGCAAATGTTGGCTCTAGTGTGTTTGTTTTGAGTGTTCAAGTTAACTCTGCAATCTTGTGCAATGTGTCCTAGTTTTCCACATCTATAGCATTCAGTCTTCTTAAGGTCTCTGTTAGGTCTAGCGTGAGAGTCCTTATGAGTTTTGTCATGGCTTTTCTCATGAGGTCTGTGATTAAAGGGAGTTGGATAATTAGACTTGCCTTGTTTATTTGCCATGTTGTTTCTAAATTTAATGATTTTCTTAAACTGTTTTGACATCAAGGCAATCTGATTGTCCAAACTCTCTATATCGCATTCCTCATCAGAGTCATCATTGGAAGTATTAAACTCAGGCATAATCAATTTTGAAGATAAGCTTAGATTAGAACTAGTCTGTTTCCTATGGGACTGGGTCAATTGCTTCTTAAATTCTAGTTCCATTTCCACAGTTCTTAATTTACTATTGAGTAATTCAGGAGTGAGATTGATATCACACATTTCCTCAATAGCATATCTTTTATTGTCAAATTTCTGTGTTAATGATCTTAGAATTTTAGATACAATTTCTTGTCTATCATATGTTATCCCATTAGCATGCAGTTTTGTCATAATATCAGTCAGGTTCATATAGAAGTCATCAAATGACTCAGTCTCAGACATAATTAAAGAGTTATACTGTTGAATGAGCATTTGAGTTTTAGCAGCTTTAACTCTAGTGTCACCTTCATGAGCAGTAACCAAAGTGTCCCAAGCTTCCTTAGAAGTGGTACAGGATGAGATTCTTTTGAACTCATGTTCATTTATGGACATAAATATGGCATTCTTTCCTTTGTTATTATTTCGAGAAACTTGTTTCTCTTCTTGTGTGAACTCACCTAATACTTTCTTAACCCTCTCATTACTTCCTTCAGTGGCTGGTTTTGAAGGAAAAATGTAACCATTTTCAACAACGTCCCAGACATCATCTCCCAGAGTTCCTTGAATGAAAGCAATCATTCTTACTTTCCAGTAAGCAAAATTGGTTCCATCAAAGATAAGAGGTCTGGTCAAGTTACCAAATCTTTCATTTTTCTCATCCATATTTGATTTTCAGAAAACAATTTTAGAAACACAGGATCTCTTTAAAAGAATTTTTACAAGGCTCTGATACCAATTGAAAATTCTGTTACTAAAGACGTTTAATAAAATTAAACTATTTAAGTAACTCCGAACAGTTTTTTGAAGAAACTCTTTTCTTAAAAACCAAAACTAATTGAACACAAGATGTGTTTTATAAAAGTATGTACGAGATCTATTCAAGATTTGAACGGCAGGTTTATAAACCAGTTTAAACAAACTTAAAACCCATCACAACCAAGAATGAGATGAGAAGATGTAGGAAGATTAAGAACGAGATTTTTTACGTGGTAAAACCTCACCCAACTGAGGAAACATCCACGACTCCCTCTACGGAGTAAAACAAAAATTCCACTATAAACAAATTTTAACAGTTACAAACTATATAACAAACATGCATACAACTCAGACTTATATAAGTTTAGGAATGTACCCTCTGGTGTCCTTATAACTTCTCTGCAGTTCTGATTGTTGATGTTGTTCTCCCAGTTTGTTAACTCCCAATTTATTCAAGCTCTTTACGTCGAATCTTGTTCACAAGATCTTATTACCAACACTTTTCGTGTGGTAGGGTGAAAGTGTTTGTGGAGGTGCTCTCTAACACATGCATGCACACACACACACACACACACACACACACACACACACACACACACTTATTATATACAATCAGTCCTAACAAATTACATATAAGTCTATATGCAATGACTTTTCTTTTTCTCTCTTCTCACAAAACTTAACCTTTTTGACCTTTAAAGCAATCCCAGAATCCACAACTATCTTGCTCAGAAGACGTATCAAGATCTTAATCAATCTCTGTTTTTGAAAAGATTTTTGAGATTGAAAACCACCAAGTTGGATTCCAAACTAGGTCAAAGGTCTTGTTTCAAGAGAACTAGAAACAAAAAACATTATTGTTGATTTCAAAGTTAAAAATCTTTTCAGAAAAGAATCAACAATATATTTCTCAAGCTGAGAAATAAAAAATGCAAACTAAGTGTAATATACCATGAAGAACTCAGATATGAAATTTCTATATGCCAGAAAAATAGATGTAAGAAAATGATTAAGTTGGAAACAAGATCTAAAGAACGAAGAGGTTACAGCAACAAACCAACTCTCAAATCACCTCTCAAACACTCAAACACTCAAGGTTGTGTTTGGGAAAATACACGGGTTTGAAGGTTTATTTTTGGTTTGAACTGTTTGGACGATTTAGGGTTAGGGTTAGGTTTTTTAACTCTTTCTCTCTCGTTTCTCTCTTATCTCTCTACTCTCTTTTTTCCCCTCAAAGGACAAAATGGCAAAAAGTCTCTGAAGGCTGAGAGTAGGAGCCTTTTTATAGGAGGATGAGAAGGTTCGAGAATGAGGATTGAAATCAAGGGATCAGATTTAGTCAAGATCAATTGACTTGGATCCAATGGTTCGCGATAAGCTGTGATTAAAATTCTCCTGATTGGTCCAAATGGGGTTCACAGGGATTATGAAGGGGCGCATGCAGATCGTTGATAAAAAAGATCCAAGGGATGAAAATGATCACAGGTTTAGTCTCAGTAAAGAAACACACTTCCCACCAATCAGAAAGCAACAAATGTTGGCTAATGAATTGAGATAAAACACGCGGCTAAAGTTAATTAAAATCACACCCTGAAGTCTCTGTCGCTTTCGAATTCTACCCAAGGTAACTTTAGGCCAATTAAACCAACAATATGAAATAGCAAATTGACCCCACAAACTTTTAAAACCAAGTTTTAATTAATAAGACCTTATTTTAAAAAGTTTATAAAATCCCAAAAAAATATTTAAAAACCAATATTAGGGATTTAAACACACTCAACATATGTACACACATTATTATGCAATATGAGATGTATATGATCCATTCTACTGTGTGTGAGTGTTGGTAATGAGGACTAGATCACTTCAATCAATGATGAAATAGTAGTGTAAGCTCTGGGGTTCTTTGGATTCTAGGTTAGACATAATTTTGTCACAATTTCCAAACTAGATGAACACTTATACAATATAGACTCAAGTGAGTCAAGAGTATAAGGTGCTTCATTATGTGTATGACATACCTAGCTGCTTGCTATCGCGCGCGCGCGGGGGGGGGGGGGGGGGTGTAGAAACAGTCTTATCGTGAGTGACCTTCGGGGGGATATTTTACTTGTATCTCAGAACATAGGACTGTGAAGACTTATTTACGAGTTGATAAGCCGTTGACTATGGGAGCGTAGGTATGTGCGTGACCCATATGAATGTGAACTATGGTCAGCACCAATACGTGTGATTTGTTTATATGGTTCGTGGGAGATTTCCGAACCGATAGTACTTGTTTGAGTACGAGATGTACCGGGACATGATAGCAGAGTATGCAATGCACTACAGGTATATCCTTGGGGTTCTGTGTTAGTATATATATATATATATAAAATAGTGGTGTATATTTATATATACTTGTGTTATATTATAATGTGATATTTGTAGGCTATTAAGATTGGGTTAATACGTATATAATAGTGGAAGATATATATGTATGCTTTTGGTATATCCTAAAATGAGATAATCTCAGATTATTAAGATAGTGAAATCTTCGATAACGTAAATAGTAAATACTTGACTTTAGTGTGATAACACTTATTTAAAATGATAAATGTCGATATCAAATACGGGATACTACTACGAGGGGTAACTAGTAGGATAAACCTTTTCCTAGTTAAGAGTGTGTCAGATGGCTAGGTTGGATTAGATATACGTTAGGCGTGCACACCAGTCGAGAGGTTCGAATCTCACGTGAGATTTCGAACTAACATGCATATGATACTTGCTTTAATCCAGTTTTAAATACTTGCTAATAATTTTTTTTAAAACATCGGGCTCTTACTCGTCTCTTGCATTTCTTCTCTCTTTTGCTATATATATATATATATATATATATATATATATATATATATATATGTATTAGTACCGGTGCCCAGTCACAGGGACACCGGTTCTAGATACTTGGATGGTTTGTCGAGCTACAGCTGTTGTAGAAGTTGCGGGTCATTGAGATTAGACGCTTCTCTCAGTTCATTCAGTTCCTAGTTCAGATATCTTAGTTCGGGCATGTGTCGTCCATTCTCATTAGTGAAGTTGTACTCAGTTTTCTTTGCAGTTCTTTTCAATTGAATTGAGTATTTATTATGGTTTGGTTTGTGACTTTGAACTGGAGGTTTTATCCAGTCTTAATTATTCAATAATTGATTCAGTTAGCATTAAATTCCTGTGTATGGTTTATAATTACATGTTCAGAAATTTATTAAATCAATTGGTTTCAAGTTTAATTGGATAATTTTTTGACACCATCTTAATTAAATGTTAGGTAATTATTGGATTTAAGTTTTTGACAGTGATGCTAAGAATGAACCAACCGAACATTCTATTATAAATTTTATAAAGGACTGATCACCCGATATTTAATTGGGCGGGGTGTCACAAGATGTATCAGTGCATCAAGTTCTAGTGTCCTTTAGGATGTGTACGACTTATTACGTTTCAACTTAGCGTTCTTTAATGTAGAGCCTTATTATAGGATTGTTGTATTCCACTGCGTATGCGACTCACGCTCTCCTGCGATTTAGTCTAGTGAATCCAATTCACATGCGAGAGTGATTGGACTTTGTACTCATAATAATATGGGACGACCAACGAAGGCCATTAGCGGGACTGCTGGATGAGGAAAACAATTGAAAGTTGTGAAGAATTCGGGGAACGGTGATCGCGATAGCAGTTACCAACATTAATATATAAGTGTGATGGACCAATGGAGGGAGCTAATCCAAAGGCAATAATGTAAAGTAGAGTGCAAAGACACTCAAAATTTTAAATTTAGAAGAATTTTTTTCTAGCTCAAAGAAACGACAAAGAGTAAGAATAGTCAATCACATCGAGATATTGGGTGCAAGTTGACCGTTTAATCTTCCTCCAGTTAGTGGGGAATGGACCGACCGTAAAGGATGAGTTAACTTGGTAAGGGAACTTCGTAACCAAAGTAGGAGTTACAGAAGATAAAAAGGGTCCGTAAGTTGAAATGGACTCGTGGGTGGAATACCCTAGCGTGAATGGGAGGTGCGACTAAGATGACTAGTGTCAATGCCTTCACAATATATGTTTATTAGAATATGTCAACGCCCCAGAAGAAAGGGAGCCAGTAGAGTGGTGATACCTAGCCGAAGGGAAAGGTTGAATTCAATAGTGTTAGTAGAATATCACCAGAATGTATACCCAGTGGGGGAAATCTATTTAAATGTTATTGTTGATACCAAATTTAGTCTGCTGACATGGCTCAATTGAGTGAAGACACGTGACAATTTGCGTGGCCACAACAAACACTTCCAAACAACACCTTGACTCCGAGGAACCATACTGCAACGAGGAACTCTGCTTCCCCGATCAACTCAGACGCTCCGACCAATAAGAACTTTACGAGGAACTTTTGAGTACCGAGGAACTTTTGAGTACCGAGAAACTTAGGCGGTCCGAGCAGCTTAGGCAGTCCGAGCTGCACCTCGAACAAAGCAATAATAGCAGGATAATCAACAGATTGACTGCACATTAAATGCTTATTATTATCATACAGATGTATACGCTTAAGGGGCATTGAATATATTACCCTTTCACATTACAGCCTTAGGGATATAAATACATTGTATTATCCTCATTGTGGAGGGACCGGAATTTCTTGAGAAAACTTGTAATAAAAAATTCCCAAACAGTCAGCAATAACAGAAACAGTGGACGTATGCCATTCTTATAAGGCTGAACCACTTTAAAATTTCTTTGTCTCGTTTTATTTTATCTGTGATTAAATAATTAGATATAATCTAATTTTTTACATCAACAGATTGGCCCCGTCTGTGGGAAACGACTGGTAATATCGTTTTTCAAAAAAAATAATTCATCACAAATGGCTGATATTCCAGAACCCAGCAATCAAAACGCTGGAAGCCCTCCAAATCCATCTGCTCCGCCTAATATTCCAGATCTGGCTGGAATAATGACAAATCTGACCCAGGGCCAAACAGTCATGCAAGAAACTATGCGACAACTCATACAAACCCTCCATGGCGGTGCACCAACCCATTCAGGATCGCGAAGTATTCAAAGAAATACCCGTTTACCTTCTTCGCGTACTAGCGTACTGATTCATATCGTACTGAGGAGTCTGAAGATTTTTCTTATCAACCTGGATGAACTTCGTCGGTACAAGCCACAGATACTGAACAACGTATCACTCTCTCTGTCTCTCTCCAGAAAGGACTAGTGCGCTAGAAAGATTAACCAGAGTATCTCCTTTTGATCGATTAGGTCCTAGGAGGAGCAAAAGTCCTCCTAGAACCGCATCGAGGAGTTTTCGACGACCATCAGACTTAAGGGAAGGATCTGCCCAGTCGCGACCAGCTGCTCGTCAAGATAGATACCAGGAAGCCACATCAACGCGATCAGTTTCTCGAACCAACAGGCCCGAGGAAGGAAACGATGCGTGAAAAGGCTCTATTCAGAGACTGGAGGATAGATTAGGGGAAATGGCTAAAGCCAAGAACCCTCTATAATGAACTTTTGTTCAAGGAACACCTTTTGTCCAGGCCATTGTAGATTTTCCAACACCATCAAAGTTCAAAACACCTGTTGTGACCCCCAAATATAATGGAAAGACCGACCTTGTCCTTCATATAAAACAATACCAAGCTGCAACCGACATCTATGCTGTTCCAGATGAGATGAGATGCAGAGCATTCTCGGGAACTCTTACCGGATCTGCTCAAATATGGTATAATAATCTTCATCGGGGTAAGATCTCAATTTTTTTTCAACTGGCCGAGTTATTCATTGGGAATTTCTGTTTTGGGGCAAAGCCAGTTAAACGAGTAGCGCATTTGTTAAGTGTTAGACAAAAAGCTGGTGAAAGTACCAGAGATTATATAACTCGTTTTAATAACGAGAAACTCGAAGTCATTGATTATGAGGAAAAGACAGCGATTACCACCTTGATGAGTGGACTACTGCCCAATAAGTTGTACTACACTTTGGCCAAAGATCCACCTAGAACCATGTCAGATCTGATGGGAAAAGCGGCCAAGATTATGAATGCCGAGGAGGCTATGGCTGCGAAGAAGAATATGGATGCCAAAGAAATCAAGGTGTAAAGCTAAGAAGAAAGAGCATAAGAACAATGGTAGTGACAAACACTCAAAAACAAGGTCGTCATGGGAAGTATTGAAGAAATTTGATAATTATACTCCTTTGAAGAAAGACATCAACCATGTTCTAGAAGAAATCAAGAACAACGAGGAATTAAACTGGCCAGAGAAAATAAAGGCAAACCCTGACAGGAGAAATAAGGCAAAATATTACGAGTTTCCCAAAGATCATGGCCATATGACCAAAAATTACATAGCTCTTCAGAATGAGATTGAAACACTCATCAGACGAGGAAAACTGGCAAAGTATGTTGATCGAAGGAATGAAAGAAGAAATAACGACCGAACAAGAGAGAGGTCTAGATCTCCTCGTCGAGCAGAGGAGAACAAGAAAAGAGACAATGAAGTTGATCCAGAAGATGACCCCGATCTTCCCAAGAGACCAAGGCAGCCAGAACGTGAGGTATTTTCGATATGCTTTGGGACATTTGATTGTATTATTATTACAGGTGGAGATGCAGGAGGAGGAGACCTTACTGCAGAGAGAAAATCTTACCTCTGTGAGGCTCAAGCTTGCTCATACATTCAACGAATAAATCTAGCTGAGGAGGATCGCCCTAGAAAATTAAACAAAGAGAAATTGGTCATTGGTTTCTCAAAGAACGACCTCGTAGGTGTTCTATATCCTCATGATGACCCATTGGTGATCAAAATGAATATGAAGGAAGTGATGATTTCAAGAGTACTGGTAGATAATGGTAGCTCGGCAGACATCATGTTCTACTCGTGCTTCGATAGTTTAAATCTAAAACTATCTCAACTGGAGCCTTATCACAGACCCCTCCTGGGTTTTTCTGGTGAGAAAGTTTTTCCACTTGGGACGATTAAGTTGGATATATTCATTGGTACATCGCCTGCTTGTCGAACAGAAAGAATACGCTTCTTCGTGATGGATAAGAATGTTCAATCATCATACAATATCATCATGTGAAGAGTAGGATTGAAGAAGTTCGAGGCTGTACCATCTACGGTACATCAATGCCTAAAATTTCCAATAAATTTTGGAGTAGGAGTTGTGAAAGGTGATCAGAAAGTAGCTCGGGAATGCTATTATTCATCCGCCGAGCAAGAAGAACTGGAGGAATCAAGGAAAAAGGCTACTACCTATCAAGTGGATGAAGGTGCAGAAATTGAAATATTGGATCCTAAAGATGAGTCGCAACTCGTGAAGGGTCAAGTGGTGGAAGCTACTGAAAACATCATTCTGGACGACGAGCACCCTGAACGAACTACTCAAGTAGGTTCATCGTTGGAAGCCTCATTAAAGCATAAATTGATAACTTTCTTAAGAAGCAGAAAGGAAACTTTTGCGTGGAGTCATGAGGATATGCCCGGGATAGACCCAAATTTCTTATGTCACGAGCTCAATGAGAATAAGGAGATCAAGCCTGTGAAGCAGAGAAGAAGAGTATTCAGTTCCGAAAAGAATCAAGATATACAAGAGGAAGTCGAGAAGCTCCAGAAAGCTTGCTTTATTGAAGATGTTAAATATCCAGACTGGTTAGCAAATGTGGTGATGGTGAAAAAGAAGAACAACAAATGGAGGATGTGTGTAGACTTCACCGACCTCAACAAAGCATGCCCAAAGGATCACTTTTCGCTGCCCTGAATTGATCAACTAGTGGATGCTACCTCGGGACACGAGCTGCTGAGCTTCATGGATGCTTATTCTGGTTACAATCAGATTAAAATGAAACCTGAAGACAGGGAGAGTACTTCTTTCATTACCCCTAGGGGAACTTATTGTTATAATGTCATGCCTTTTGGTTTGAAAAATGCAGGTGCAACATATCAGCGGCTGATGAACAAAGTGTTTGCAGAACAAATCAGTTGCAATATGGAAGTCTATGTTGACGATATGCTGACAAAGAGCAAGAAAGTTGCTGATCATCTAGTTGACTTAGGCCAAACCTTTGATCAACTAGATAAATATCAAATGAAGTTGAACCCGATGAAGTGCATATTTGGAGTACGAGAAGGCATGTTTCTCGGGTACATTGTCAATCAGCGAGGTATTGAAGCTAACCCTGAGAAAATCAAAGCTCTGTTAGGGCTGCGATCCCCAACGACGAAGAAAGAGGTGCAAAGTCTTACAGGACGAGTAGCAGCACTCAACAGATTTGTATCGCGAGCAACTGATCGATGTCTCCCATTCTTCAAGACGCTCCGAAAGACTTTTGAGTTGAATAATGAATGTGAGAAGGCTTTCCAAGACTTGAAGAAATATTTGGGAGCACCTCCACTGTTATCCAGGCCAGTGATGGGAGAAAAATTATACTTGTATCTGGCAGTGTCTGAGGATGCAGTTAGTTCGGCATTGATAAGAATGGAGAATGGAGTACAAAAACCAATCTACTACACAAGTAAGGCCTTTCGAGGAGCAGAGATCAGATATCCAAGGCTGGAAAAATTTGCACTAGCATTGATCGAGGCAAGTAGAAGAATGAAGCCATACTTCCAGGCTCATACTATAGTAGTATATACTGATATGCCATTGAGGCAAGCCCTTTATAAACCAAAAAAATCAGGAAGATTGATGTGCTGGTCAATAGAACTTGGTGAATATGATATAGTTTATGAACCCAGATCATCGCTAAAGGGCAAGTGGTAGCAGATTTTATAGCAGAGTTCACCTATCCTGATACCCCCGAGGAGCAAAAGTTGCTCACTGATCAACCTGTGGATGTTATAGGATCATTAAATGCAAGCCCAGACCAACTTAGCTTGGTAAAAGGGCAAGTAGATATTACAGAATCATCAAATTTAAGCCCAGACCAGCTTAGGTTGGTAAAAGGGCAAGAAAAGATGATCGACGAACAACAAGAAATATCAGGAGATGGTGAAAGAAAGCAATAAATTTTCCACCGAGGAACTCTGTCAGATCATAAATTTAAAGATGAGTTACCTATATGGAGTCTGTATGTGGATGGTTCATCCTGCACCACAGGATGTGGCGCAGGGATAGTTTTGAACAGTCCGGACGAGGTCGACATGGAATACGCCCTACGTTTCCAATTCAAAGCTTCGAATAATGAGGCTGAATATGAAGCCATGATTGCAGGTCTTAGTTTGGAAAAAACCATGGGGGGCAGAACAAGTTATTATTTTCAGTGACTCGCAATTGGTCATAAATCAAATGATGGGAGTATATGCAGCCAAAGGAGATTTAATGATCAGATATCATGCAAAGGCAAAGGAACTGGTGTCGGAATTTGCTGCTATTCAGCTGGTCAGAATACCAAGAATGGAGAATGCGAGAGCAGACGCCTTAGCTCGATTAGCATCAGCTACTCGTACCGAGCTACGAAGAACAATCCCAATTGAAGTTTTAGCTGGTCGGAGTATAGATGAAGATCTGACGATAAACTTTAATACCCTCGATTTAGGGTCATCATGGATGGATCCTATCAGGGCATATATTGAGAAAGAGGAATTACCAACTGACAAACTTGCAGCCAAGAAACTGAAGTTTTAGGCTGCTTGTTATTTACTGACTATGGTATTCTATACAGACGAGAAATTATAGCAGGTTTGCAAAGATGTGTGCATTCCACCGAGGTGAAAGATTTAATTGAAGAGGTCCATGAAGGGTCCTGTGGAGCCCATGTAGCAGGTCGGACACTTTTGCAAAGAATGATGACTCAAGGATACTACTAGCCGACGATGAGAGCTGAGATTATAGCCTATGATAAAAAATGTGACAAGTGTCAGCGCTTCTCCTCCATCCGAAGAACTCCCCAAGCATTATTGACACCCATTACTTCCCCTTGGCCATTTTCCATATAGGGAATAGATTTGGTCGGGCCACTGTCGACGACAAAGGGAAGATTTAAGTATCTTGTGGTCGTTGTGGATTATTTTACTAAATGGGTTGAGGCTGAGCCTCTCATTGATATGACGTACGACAAGGTGTACCAATTTATTTGGAAGAATATCATTTGTCGATATGGTCTTCCTCATGCCTTCATCACAGACCATGGAACACAATTTGACAACGAGGAGTTCGCTGCCTATTGTCATCAGTCAAATATCTTAAAGATCCACTCGGCACCAGGCCATCCCTAAAGCAATGGACAAACTGAAGTGACAAACAGAACGCTGCTGAATGGTTTGAAAAAAAGACTGAATGACGCGAAAGCAAACTGGATCAACGAGCTACAATTAGTTCTATGTGCTTATCGAACTACTCCCCGAGCAGCAACAGGGGAATCTCCATATATGCTAGCATTTGGAAGTGAAGCTGTTATACCCGCCGGATTGGGTCTCCAAACACACAGAATACTGAATTTCAATTCCCCTGTCAGCTATTTAATGAGAAGGTTAGACTTGGACATGCTCGAGGAGGTTAGGGTAGAAGCAGCCATTAGAAATGCTGCTTACCAGCAACGAGCAACTTTGTTCTACAACAAGAGAGTGAAGAAGTGCGACTTGAAAGAAGAATACTATATGCTAAAGAAGGTGATTCAAAAGCACAACAAACTGGAAGAAACTGGCATGGTCCCTACCGAGTTAAGGAAGTTGTTCGACCAGGGACATACAAAATAGAAACTTTAGAGGGGGAGGAGTTTAAGAATGCATGTAATGCAGAACACCTGCGCAAGTATTATCAGTAATGTAAACTCTCATGTAATGAAGTTTCATCTGTATGAATAAAGTGACAATGTTCTGCCCAGTTCTTTCCTTTTATTGGAATTTTTTTGCGGAATACTAGTGCTACACACTACTCAGCAAAACTCGGACTACTCAAATCTATTCCTAAAAATGCCAACTAAGGTTGGTTAGGAAGTAATTCTATTCTCGAAAACGCCAACTAAGGTTGGTTGGGAAGTAAATCTATTCCTAAAAATGCCAACTTGGTTGGTTAGGAAGTAAATCTATTCCTAAAAATGCCAACTAAGGTTGGTTAGGAAGTAAATCTATTCCTAAAAATGCCAACTTGGTTGGTTAGGAAGTAAATCTATTCCTAAAAATGCCAACTAAGGTTGGTTAGGAAGTAAATCTATTCCCAAAAACGCCAACTAAGGTTGGTCGGGAAGTAAATCTATTCCTAAAAATGCCAACTTGGTTGGTTAAGAAGTAAATCTATTCCTAAAAATTCTAACTAAGGTTGGTTAGGAAGTAAATCTATTCCTAAAAATTCCAACTAAGGTTGGTTAGGAAGTAAATCTATTCCTAAAAATGCCAACTAGGGTTGGTTAGGAAGAAAAACTATTCCAAAAAGTGCCAAAGATTGGTCGGTAAGAAAAGCCCACTAACTGTAGTTGGTCGAGAAGAAAAATTTACCGACCTTGGTTGGTCGGAAACATTTTATGAGTACGAGAAAGTGATCGAGCAAAATTTTTGATACTCGTGACTTTTAAATTTCTACCAAGTTGGTCGAGAAACAAAGTGTCATCAATTTTGGTTAGTCATCAAATGATTACCACAAATTCAAGATAGTCGACAATAAGTTTTAACAAACTCCAGTTGATCAACAAATAACACAATGTTGTTATCTTTTTAACAGATATATATGCACATATATAAAGTGTTTTATGATTACAAGACAATGGCAGTCAAGATTTGTAAATAAAATTATTTCATTAAATGTAGAACAAAATACATGAAGAATGAAATACAAATTTATTACATCAAGATTCCTATTTTATTGGTTTCTTCCCCTATGCTTTTGAAACAGGTTCCTCGCCAGCAGGTGGATCATTCAAAGCATAAGGGGAATTTATGAAGTTAAGATCTTTAAGCATCCTGATGTTCATCACAGATGGTCGATCGAGTAGGTGCTCGGGATGAGATATCTCAACATTGGAATGGAGATTGTAATCGCCAAGGTATTTGGAAATCAAACACCGAGGGATGGCCCGAGCAGGGATCCAACTCATATCAAGCTTGAATGGTGGCACTGGTAGGTCGAGCAGCCCATGATTATGGTAATCCCACAGGTAATGACCCTGTTCCAGTTGCAGTACACCTAAGGCATTCAACCATCCCTGTTTGTAACCCTCATTATTTGCATTTTGGATACGATCATCCAAATGGTAGAGAGCCTCGTTGTAGCCAGCTATCCAGAATTCTCTGGGCTGCTTGTGAAATTGATATGTCAATCTTTCCAGTTGCTCGTGGAGATTTTTTGTAAAGAGTTCTTTATTCTCCAAGACAGACTTCTGCGCAGAAAGCTGCTCGTCCAGATTCCTGATCTTCTTAGACATTTCTGCCAATGCCTGGTTCTTTGCCATCGGTTGGAAGGTCTGGTTCTCCAGAGCAGATTGAGTTCTCTGTTCCTCAACAGTAATCCGAGCAGCTCTTGCTCGTCCCCAAGGAGCTCTTGCTCGTCCTCTAGTAGATGTAAAAGGGCCAGACCTCTTTAAGGTTTCTAACTCATCCCTCAGGTTGACGTTTTCGACCTCCAAGAAAGAGACTCCCTCGTCGTTCACAGGGACCAAAGCGTTTGAGGTGGCAGCTGCAGACTTCAACTGAGACACCTCTCCTTGCAGGTTATTATTTTCTTGCTCTAACTACTCAGCTATCTGTCTGTGCTCTTCGACCTCAGCCTTCAAAGTTCTCTCCCTCACATCGTAAGCAGTAAACCGTTTATCGTATCCCTTATCGGCACTGATTTGCTGATACTTCTTCTCGTACCCCTCGTGCAAAAGAGCAGTAGATTCCTTATATTGTTGCTGAAGTTCTTTAAGAGTGCCTTGGAGATCTTCAATCATATCATAGTATGCTACGTTGTTAGCCACTGCACGGTCGAGCAGGCAATTCAAATACTGATAGGCTTCAATTTCTTGCTCTGAAGCACCTTAACCGAGGATGTCAATGATTTGAGCTGCACTCATGTCTGTATGACCAGCTTTGAGATACTTATTGCATTGCGTTAACAGTTTTGAATCATGAGCAGACAATAATTCCATCCTGGCCAGAAACTAGTAAAGGAAGAAAAAGCAATAATCAATAAGAGTACAAACAGAGCATGAAGAAGAGAATCAACAGTATGCATAAGCAAAAATTCAAATTTTATTACATCATAAAGGATAAGTACAAAGTTCAGAATTACATTTGACAAATAAAAATAAAATAGAAAGAAATCCGAACAACTCTACACCTTTTCCTTATCTCGCAAAACTTTCTCGGGAGGCTGGGACGAGGAGGTAGGTTGCTCGGATGGAACAAAGGGTTGCTCAGGAAGTGCTGGAGGTTGCTCGGATGAAGTAACGGGTAGCTGAACTTCCTCGCCAGTGGGCTGGATAGCTGGGGGATGAGAAATTTGATCTCCCATCACCATGGAAGATTCCTCAGAGGCAGCTTCGTCATCTTCTTCTTCATCTTCAGGAGTTGGAGGGGGGCCCGGGATGTGTCCCTGAAATAGTTCAGAATTTTTACCAACTTTCATCTCTTGCAGAGCAGCGACCCATCCATCTCTAAAGTATTTGAGGCTGCCATATTCCACTTGCGACATCATGGCAGCCAAACCTTTATTCCACCCTTTATCCCAGCCGGCGCTGAAAGATTTTTGGACAGCCAATTTCCTCTTTGTCTTCTCCGAGGAAAGCTTCTCGGAAAGAATATCATCAATAACTTTCAATTTATTCTCAACTTCCTCATTCCGGCGACTTACTTACCGAAGTTTACCCAACTCCTCCTCAGCAGTCTTGAGCTTATTTTCAAGCTCCCCAGCATTTTTGAGCTTCCCTTCGAGCTCTTTATTCTTCTCCTCCAAATCATTTATTTTTTTCTCCAACCCCTTGGAGACCTCAACAACCTGAGTTTTCTCCTGCTCGGTCGAGATAAGCCTCTTCTCCTAAATCGCCTTATCATCATCATATTTTTGACGAGAATCTTTCAGAGACTGCGCCAAACCCATCAAAGCTTACTCTACACCAGACGAGGAGCTTGAAGCTTTAATAGCTTCATCTTTCTTCAGAATTGTATTAAAACAGCTCACCAACTGTGAAAAGAAAACGAAAGCAAGTCAGTGCACATATATAAAAAAGGAAAGAATGAAAATTTAAGACTATAGGACTTACAGAAGCAATATGACGAGCTGCTAATGTGGTAACCGTGTCCCGAGAAAGGTTTTCTTCAATACCTTGGATCTCAGGAATGATCCAAGTCTTCACCGAGTTCATAGCAGAGCTCGGGGGAACAAAAGTGGGAACACCACTAGTCGGGGGCTGAGAGATGGATTCAGCCAAATTAATAGAGGAGCTTTTCTTCAGCCTCCTCAGAGGAGCATAAACTTTCTCGACTAACGATGTAGTCTTAGTCGGAGAAATGACAATCACCTCCCTTGGAGCAGCAACCTTGCTCGGAGCCAGTGGGGGCTTCTCGACAACCTTCACAGGAGCAGCCGAAGGAGGTGCATCAATTTTCTTTGTCCCCTCTTCTGGGACATCAAGCTTACTTCTCTTTGCCTCTCCAGCACCAGAGGAAGATTTCTCAAAAAGGGTAGGAGGTATTCTTTTCTTTATCCTTTCACTCAAAGGAATATGTGACTCAAGTGAAGAACTTGTAGAGGCTGGTATTGGTTCTGCGTCGCTTATCACCGGATGAGCAGTAAAAGAGGAGGTGTAACTCTTGTACTGCAGCAAATATGAAGCTGACCTAATATGCTCGTCGGCAACAGTCTGATGCAAACTCCAGATAAGTTTTAAATGCCTTATGTTAACGTCTGCCTCTTTTGGAGATTTTCTTTTGCTGTCAACTGCAAATAAATCAAAATTAAAATATCAGTGACACATTTTATCAAACACAAAGAAAGCATAATTTTGAAAATAAAATAAAAACAACCTATCCCATTGCCATAGGAAGGACATCTGGGACCCTGGTAAACATCATCTCCAGTTAATGGAGGGTGTTGCCAATTTTTCATAACAATCCCGTGCTCAAAGTAGTCCCTATTGGCATCTGGGAGATTGACCACTAAAGATCTATTTAAAAACCTAGTTTTTAAATAAAAAGTATTATCGCCCACAACCCATCTATAACAAAACATAATTTCAGGAATTCCTATACGAGTTCCATGAATTTGATTTAATCTATAAACACCGTTAACTATTCTCCACGTATTGGGGCTATTCTTGCAGGAACCACGTCAAAGTATTGACAGAATTCCAGACATAAAGGGTTTGGGGGAAAAGAAAAGCCACACTCAGCAACAAAGAGACTGGGGAACCAATGTCCCTCAGCCAAACGAAAATAGTCTGAAGCCTCAGAAAGCTCTTCCAAAATAACCCATGAGGGAATAGAGAAATCAGAGCGAAACTTATCAATCGATTCTACAGGATAAACCATGATGAAAGAAGGAAATCAAAGAGAAAGAAGAAAATCTTACAGGAAAGGGATGAGTCTGTTGACAACAAATGATGAAAGAGATGAACGCACAGGAGAGAGAGACGATGGAAAACTCAAAGAGACAAATTTGAAAAAGTAGAAGACGAATGGATTTTCTGCAATGTTTAAATACTTTGCCTTGGGAAAGGGTAAAAGTAATGATTACAAAAAGAGACGGTTACGTTACCGGCAGCTAAAAAGACAAAAAGGGCACGAGAATCGAAGCGGTTAGAAAAATTCAAAAAAGACCGATTCTACGAATTTGGAAGGAGAAATAAATACAAAATAAAATACTCCTAAATTTCAGGATGACCATTTAAAACCGCCATATTTAGAGAAAGAATGTTCCACACTCCTCAAATTTCGAACTATGAAACATTGGGGGCTTCTGTTGATACCAAATTTAGTCTGCTGACATGGCTTAATTGAGTGAAGACACGTGGCAATCTGCGTGGCAACAATAAACACTTTCGAACAACACCTTGACTCCGAGGAACCATACTGCAACGAGGAACTCTGCTTCCCCGATCAACTCAGAAGCTCCAACCAACAAGAACTTTACGAGAAGCTTTTGAGTACCGAGGAACTTTTGAGTACCGAGAAACTTAGGCAGTCTGAGCTGCACCTCGAACAAAGCATTAATAGCAGGATAAAGAACAGATTGACTGCGCATTAAATGCTTATTATTATCATACATATGTATACGCTTAAGGGGCATTGAATGTATTACCCTTTCACATTACAGCCTTAGGGCTATAAATACATTGTATTATCCTCATTATGGAGGGACCGAAATTTCTTGAGAAAACTTGTAATTAAGAATTCCCAAACAGTCAGCAATAACAAAAACAGTGGACGTAGGCCATTCTTATAAGGCTGAACCACTTTAAAATTTCTTTGTCTCATTTTATTTTATCTGTGATTAAATAATTAGATATAATCTAATTTTTTACATCAACAGTTATGATTAAATCTTAACGAAATGGTGATGGATTCAGTCAAGACCAGCGGGTCGACCATGTATTCGATATGCTCTGTAGAGCGCAAGGAATAACGAAATTAACAACTGGAAGTTAAGACTGCCAGGTCAGAGAGAAGGACATCCCAACCTGGACAGGAGGACCAGTGAACGGGAAATTACCCTGTATGTAGAGATAAGGGTTACCAGTATTGAATGTGATCACTTGAGAAGTGAAATTGATAGTATCAGGAATAATAAATCGTGCCTGTAAGGCATACTAGTTGGAAAAGTAAAATATCCAGTGTAAGAATCGGGTTAAGAGAATTGGACCCAGGAACTAATAACCCAAGAGTAGTAGGTCTAGACAGGACTAGCGTAGTCCTGAATAACTGTAGCATACCGTATTTCGGGGTCGACGGGGCTTAGGAAATCAATGAAAGGAAAGTAAGGCCATATTTGAGGCCTAGCGATTTGGGGCCAATGTCTCGATGTCGGGCGGGTGAGCCACAAAACAGAATAATTTACCCACCAAAAAGGAAGGGAAAATCTAATGAATGGCATCCGAAAGGGATAACGATTATAAATAATTATGGGTCACAAAACGTGCGTATGGGGACCCTACGATCAGGATAGACTGATGGAGTTTTATTTCATCCTTGTGAATAAATGATGAGTTCAAGTGACGTGGGTGTGTCATAACATATATGAATAGTTAACACTAAGAATTTGAGTGTGCATTCAGTTTAGTGGGTACGCTGGCGACAACAACCTTATTATGTAAATGACTTCCATTTGGTAGCGAGACTTTTGTACCATCTGGGGGGAGGAACAAGTTTAGTCACTAAGAGAGATTGGTATATGGTATTATGTAACGATTCGTGCTCCTTTGAGTGTTATGATAGTAGAGCATATTATTATTATATTATACGGTTACTGGTTACCGAGGGTTTGAACGGTAGTAAATTGTGTGATAAGACTATCCTACTAAAAATTTTAAATTTTAAATATATGGTTTTAGCGAGGCATCACCCGAAAGACGGATGAGCTTGCATATGTGTTGCATTGTATTGTAGACTTCAGCGAGTATGTTGTCTTACTATGTTGATTCCGGTGAGCAGGGATGTTATACTGATGTGATTCAGGGTATATTGACTTATTATAGTGAGGAGAGATATAGCTCCTTAATTATATAGTGCTAATAACTTGTGATCGGGAGAGCGCCGCATTGTATGCCGTCTTTAGTGACATGAAAGTAGACGAGTAGACTTTTATGTTCGTAGATGGGAATTCAGTGATATATGTTATGGAGTAAGGACTTAATAGATCTCGACGACCAGCAGTGTTAGGTAGTAATGTATCGGGGGGGGGGGTTCCTTGTTTAGATTTCGCTTTGCGAGACATCCCACGCATGAAACTTAGCGAACGTTGGAAGTTGGGAGAAGTTTGCCTTTAGTACATGGATTTAGTATCGTAATGATTACCCGTATACGTAGTTATAACTGCGAGATAATGGTTATATTACAGATTAAGGCCGATGGAGCCGTATAAGAACAATATGTGATAATGTTACCAATCATTGACACCACGAGCAGACTCGTGGGACAACCTAAGATATTATTAGGTGGAAAAGGTAGGGTGGCTGAGTAGGACCTTACCATATAGTCATGCCAAGTATGTGGGGCATAATTTGATATTTATATAAAACGTCCAGTACGGTGGGGCTGCAAACACAAATAATAGGGTGTATGGGTGCCCTAGATATTTGGGTAATAAATTATTCTTCCTTAAGTGAAAGATTGTGACACAATGTGCATTTTTGGAAGTAACGGAATGTAGACATTTTGACTTTAGGACTTAGCTGTTTGATGGTTTAGGTCAGTTAGGACTATTGATTCCCAAATTCGCCAAGAGGATGGCATAGGAAGAATTCGATAAAGTTTAACTCGGGAAAAGTTAAAACTTACTTAATAGGACATGGAGAGAACATGTTTCACGAGAATCTGAAGCGTAAAGAGAGGGGGAAGGACTTGTGACATGCAGTGATGACACTATTGCCTGAGCCATAGATGTGAATGTGGTTGTAAGATAGGTAAAATGTGTAATGATATAAAGCCGTAGTGGTGATGGCATAAGCAAAATAAGATATTGCTGAGCTCCAATTGGAAGTGGACCATCAGGAAATAATAGAGTTCCTTCAGCATTAGGAATTCCTTAGCAGTAATGAAAGAGTGAATCCCTGGACCATTTCAGAGTTAATTACTTCGCAACGGGATCATGACCCTATGTGGGTGAAAGTGTGTCGTGTAATTAAAATAACTCACGTTATGCCGAGTTAGGACAAATCATAACGTGAAATAATAAACCCCAACCATTATTCCTGGGATAGTAACATTATATGGGGTACAAATAAAGTTTTTATTCGAAAGAGTCAAGAGAGTCATGACTCGATTATTAGGAAGAGTTTTCGAGAGGCCATGAATATCGAGATGTGAACGTATCCGGCCTAACGCACTCACATGTGGAAGGGCAGACTGAGAGTCTTAGTTGCACATTGCGAGGTATGTTGTATTTCCAATTATGAGAAGGTTTAGTGAAATATCTTCCACTGGTGGGGTTAGTGTAAGACGACTCCCCTCAACTCTTTATCTATAGGATTCCATTCGAGGCGTTATATGTATCAATCCTCGTCATCCGTGTGCTTATTGGATAGAAGGGAGGAAAATAATCTACTAGGTCCAGAGGAATTTTCAGACCCGTTAACCAGGCTAGAAATGATTGGGAATTGCATTATTACATGTTGTAATGAGGAAATTGGTACCGAGTGATGTGGGATCTTTTCCTGTTATTGTTAAGTTTGGGCCGATAGCGTACGAGATTGGGTTCCATAGTCCCTTGCGGAGGCAGTATGGCGAAAATGTGTTGACATTTATAGTATATATTGTGTGTAAAGTATATACCATACAAGCAAGAATAAACTACTAATGAAACATAGTAGTAAGACAAATTTGTATATATCTAAATACTGATTAATCTGCTAGTGCGAGTAGTAGGAGGTTAGATAGTAATTATCTAAAATGTAAGTAGTGAAACTTAAATGGTAAGGCTTGAAGAGTAAATTATAACATCACTGAGGTGTTCATTATTAAGGGTGATTCGTATCGAATATTGCATATTTCCGCCCGTTATCTTTATGCATTCTAGCACTTTTACGGTCCTAAATGCCTATAATTATGCTCATTAACTAGACAACCTTGGATTTGGATATATACATACTTTGCAGGGGTTATTTGTGCTTTTGTAGGTATTGGAACGCTAAAAGTGAGGTTCAGTTGTATTTCGGAGAAGTTCCGTCGTCGAATGCTACTTCAAGGGCAATTTGGTCTTTTCAAACTCACTATTTTTTATGAAATGAAATTACCAACATGTAGATCATCAAATTATCTTTCCATGGCCACTGACCGTGCATCATTCTGACTCCGTATGTGGAAGTTATGCCCATTTCCGAAAGGTTTCGGTATTTTCTTCTACTTCAAGGGCATTTTGGTAATTTCATACTGCATAATTTGGAGGGTTTCAAAATAGAATCACGTAGAGAATTGAATTAGCTTCGCGTCGGTTCCGACCACGCCTCATTTCGATTCCGTACGAGGGAGTTATAGCCGTTTCCGTGCAACGCCTCAAAATTGGTTCAAAGTGGAAAAGTGGGCTGCCTCCAGCCCAAGGCAAATTCCAAAAGTGCGGTCGACCGGTCCCAAACATAAGGTCGACCGGTCCCATCAGATATGGACGAAAATTGACTTATTTTGGGTTTTTTGGGTTGGTTTTGTTGGGGGTTTATTTTGGGGTATTAAATGAATGTTTGGGGCTTTTCTTTGAGATATCTTGTTTTAGTTAGATAAGGTTAGAAGACATTTTGGGGGTTTTGTTGGGAGCTCACCCTCTCCTCCATTTTCACTTGGGTTTTCACCCATTTTATGTAAGAACTCTACTATTAATTCTCTTCTTTGTTGTTTTCTTTCTTTGTTAGCTAGTTTCCATACTTTGTAGTTTGTTTAATTATTGTTATTTATTATTTTCATTAGTTAATTAGTTGCTTTAATTAATTAGTTAGTTTAATTAATGTCATTAATTATGTGTAGTGGCTAATTTAGTTTAGGTTGTGTTTGAATTGAACTCACTCGAGTTGACGCGTTGCTTTGCTTTGGTGATGGAGTTTACGGGTCTATTTTGGGTGCGTTGTCCTAGTTATTACGCCTAGGAGATTTGACGGGGCATATCATGTATGTCCCGTGCTTACGACCTTTCGTGCATAATTTCTGGGACATTTGTTGACGCCAAAATCTTATTAGGCTTTTATGATGATTTAGGGCGTAACAACCCTTGATTTAATTAACTGTCGAAACGAGACGCACTTGTAATAACTCGTCGACCCATGTAACCATTTTATACTAATTAACTTGGGTGTGGGATATTTGGCGTAACCTATAGTTTTTACTCGCTTTCATAATCTACTTTCAACACATTGCCTAGATTAACTTTTCCTTTTAGTTTGTAATCATCTTTTACACTTTTATTTCGGAGTATTAAATCACTTAAATTCTAACATCTCGTCTCTGTGGATTTTCGATACCCGACTTACCGCTGTGCTTGCCTTGCAAGTGTAGTAGTAACTTAGGTTTTTGTATTGAGTTGGCGAAACGAAAACAACGATTAACGTCTTTACACGCGCTACTTTTCGCACTTAATCAAAATGGCGCCGTTGTCGGGGACTAGTTTGTTTTAGACTTTATTTGATTCAATATTTCATAGTATTTTCTTTCTATTTGTATTATTTGCTAACTTTTAGCAGGACTTCCACATTTGAGCACTTGGAAACGCTCGAATTTCCTGCGCTCACCTATTTTGTGGAATTCGCCACTTGAGCCATTTTTGGGGTAAGCATGTCTTATTCCAATTCTTTCGGTAATCCTTGTTATAATTCTCAAAATTCTAGGCCTATGACTTTCGGTGAATACTTAGCATCCCAAAGTAAAAAAAATTCAAATATGACTTTGGGCGAGTATAACGAAAGTCAAAACTTAGGTTATTGGAATTTTGATGATGATGACAATGATTTTGGGCCTTTACCTCCTTATAATAGTAATTTTGAAACGAATTGCAATAGTTTTCAAAATTCCTATAATAATGAGTTTTCGTTTAAGTCCGATGGTAATTTTCAAAGTTCCCATTTTCATGTATTCGCACCTCGACCTATGACTTTCGGTGAGGGTTTGCGTATGTATGAAAATGAGAAAATTGAAAATCGCTATCGGGAAGAAAATCGTTCGTGGGAACATGAGTTGTATTTATTATTTGAGTCCGACGACGATTTTGCTTCCGAGACTTTTGAAGTCGAGGAATGTTTTGAACCAAATGAGGTACTTGTGCCTACTTTGGAACAAGCCATTCTAGACTTTGCCCATTGCGTAATAGATATTGAAAGTGAGGATGATAATGACATAATATCTATTTTCAATGAAATGATTTCTTCTTTGGCTCCCAAAGAAGAACATTTCATTGAAAATGATATTATTTCCTTTGAAATTCCAACTTCATGCGATGATGATTCATCTCATGAGTTTGAATTTCTTTCATCCCCATTTTCATTCTCTATTACCCCACCGGAACAAGTACCCGATGATTCGGTTTCGAACTTTAATGTTTTAAACCCTATCACCGATGAGGAGTACTTGCTCGAGTCGCCCTCCACGATCGCATCTTTGCCTTTGTGTGCGCTGCCTCCCATTCCAACTTCAAAATCCTTGGGAGGATATTCAGCTTTTCTCGGTCCCCACTTGTTTTTGTCACCCGTTCAATCCAAACCCCCCATCGTCCCACCAAAACTTTTAATTGGCGATGGTTCATTTCTTCCGCCTTACACATGCCTTCCGTTGTTAAAACGGAATTCATATTTTTCGGAAGGCATGCTTGTATGTGAGGGTACACCGGTTATCCTCCAAAGTCAAATCGTTTTCACGATGGACCCTCACCTATTTAGACTTCTAGTGTACAGTTAGTGTGAAGTCTAAATAGTAGGTTGAATATAGTTAGCTTTTTATTTTTTCTTTCCTTTTTAATTTAGTCTAGTGTAATTAGTTAACTTTTTGTTATTTGTTTTTGCTATGCTCGGTACTAACTTGTTTTGTAGATTCGTTGGACTTGTTCTTATAGGGATCGCTCCACTTTTGGGTAATATCGCTCTTTTCCTGTCTTTAACTTGGTTCTTAATTCACATTGAGGACAATGTCAAGTTTTAAGTTAGGGGGTGTGAGATATTCTATCAATTTCTTATTTTAGTCCATGTTTTTGCTCACATGTTAGTTACTTACTATGCTTTTCTTAGAAAAATTCAAAAATTTCAAAAAGATTTTCTTTCTTTTTTCTCCTTTTTTTGGGCATTTTGTCTTTGTTTTCGATGATAAATTTTAATAATTGCCCAATCCAATTGATAACCCGATGATGCATGTTCTTGATTTTAGAAGTTATTAGACTTTAGTCCCTAAATAATTGATATTATGAATAACTTCATGAATTAAACTTTAATTCCATGAGCATATGCATTTTTGTTGTTATATTGATTTGGTTTAAGATTTTTATAACTCGGTAATCTTTTGTTGCATTGTATATACTTACACCGAGTAAGCTTTGTACCTTTCGTCGTTTGTGAGTGTTATACACTATTCTTTTCTCATTGAAAACGTTGAATTCGTTGTTAATCTCATTATTCTTTCATTTGACCGTTCATTAATTGAGTTCATACTTGAATTGTGTTACTTGAGCATGATTTTCATATATTGTTTTGATTCGAGAATTGCGTAAACTTTAGGAAATGATCATAGGCCATCTTTGTTATATCACCCATATTGACCTTGACCTCACCCTTATATGTTTACCCTCGTTAACCCCTTTGAGCCTAAATATAGCCTTTCGTTTCATAACCCCAAATCCTAAAACCAACTCCAAATTGGAGTTTGAACCCATACATACACTTTCCATACCATTTCTTTGGAATGTTACTTGGGATTGAATATTGTTGTTATGATGTCGGTTGCAATTTGGGCATATGAGAGTTTGATAAGTAAAGAAAAGAAAGTAGTGAAGAAAAAGAGTGAAAAAGAGAAAGCAAAAATCAAAAGAAAACAAAAGAGAAGCATGAGAAAAAGAAGAAAACAAAAGAAAGAGAAAGTTGTAAATATTATGTATATAGTTCAATAAGCTTTGATTGCTCTCCCCGATGATATATTCGATGCCTTTTGGAACTTATTTTTCGTTTTTGATATTGCCCGCATTATCCCTTTATCCTGAGTTTTCATTCCGAACACTTTGAATCCGTACATATATTCCTTCGTTTCGTACCTTAGCCATACCTACATTATAACCCTATTAAAGTCCTATATGATCTTAGGTTGATGTAATTTAAAAGCCATAATAGTTGTGATAATCTGTGAAAATGCATTTCGCCTCTTTTAGTGAGTGGTATCCTTTCATTGAGATTACAGTTTTTCAGTTTATACATAGCGTTCTTCTTTCGTGACATGTGTGCGGCCTAGTGTCCGTTTACATTTACTCTTTAGCCCGCATGTCCCGTGTGTTACCTCCCTGTTTCGAGTGAATTCGCTTGATGAGCGTAATGCCTGTGAGGATTGAATATATGCTTGCTTTAATTTAGTATCCGGTTTATATAAGTTTTTCGCCAAATCACACTTTTCATGTGCTCTCTCCCCTCCCACATATTAAGGTTTCAATTCTATGAGGTGCATTCTATAATGTTAATGATTCGGACTTTTGTGTGAATTCATTCACTTTGCTAATAATGCGTATGAAATCTTTTTTGTTGTTGTTGGGCTTTTCGCATGTTGATTGGACATATTTTGAGGAAACCATATGATGTTTGTGGGTATCATCCCTGAAAACCCTCACGAGACGACACTCGTCCACTAGGGTAACCTAGGGGTTTAACGGCTTATTGCATATGCTAAATGCAATCGTGTTCCCTACGAAAGTGGCAATTATATTTCGATGCATATATACGTTTTGTATTTCCTTCTGTGAACTAGTTTTGCTAGTTTCATCACTAGGGACTAGCAATGTTTAAGTTAGGGGGTGTGATTCGTATCGAATATTGCATATTTCCGCCCGTTATCTTTATGCATTCTAGCACTTTTACGGTCCTAAATTCCTATAATTATGCTCATTAACCAGACAACCTTGGATTTGGATATATACATACTTTGCAGGGGTTATTTGTGCTTTTGTAGGTATTGGAATGCTAAAAGTGAGGTTCGGTTGTATTTCGGAGAAGTTCCGTCGTCGAATGCTACTTCAAGGGCAATTTGGTCTTTTCAAACTCACTATTTTTTATGAAATGAAGTTACCAACATGTAGATCATCAAATTATCTTTCCATAGCCACTGACCGTGCATCATTCTGACTCCGTATGTGGAAGTTATGCCCATTTCCGAAAGGTTTCGGTATTTTCTTCTACTTCAAGGGAATTTTGGTAATTTCATACTGCATAATTTGGAGGGTTTCAAAATAGAATCACGTAGAGAATTGAATTAGCTTCGCGTCGGTTCTGACCACGCCTCATTTCGATTCCGTACGAGGGAGTTATAGCCGTTTCCGTGCAACGCCTCAAAATTGGTTCAAAGTGGAAAAGTGGGCTGCCTCCAGCCCAAGGCAAATTCCAAAAGTGCGGTCGACCGGTCCCAAACATAAGGTCGACCGGTCCCATCAGATATGGACGAAAATTGACTTATTTTGGGTTTTTTGGGTTGGTTTTGTTGGGGGTTTATTTTGGGGTATTAAATGAATGTTTGGGGCTTTTCTTTGAGATATCTTGTTTTAGTTAGATAAGGTTAGAAGACATTTTGGGGGTTTTGTTGGGAGCTCACCCTCTCCTCCATTTTCACTTGGGTTTTCACCCATTTTATGTAAGAACTCTACTATTCATTCTCTTCTTTGTTGTTTTCTTTCTTTGTTAGCTAGTTTCCATACTTTGTAGTTTGTTTAATTATTGTTATTTATTGTTTTCATTAGTTAATTAGTTGCTTTAATTAATTAGTTAGTTTAATTAATGTCATTAATTATGTGTAGTGGCTAATTTAGTTTAGGTTGTGTTTGAATTGAACCCACTCGAGTTGACGCGTTGCTTTGCTTTGGTGATGGAGTTTACGGGTCTATTTTGGGTGCGTTGTCCTAGTTATTACGCCTAGGAGATTTGACGGGGCATATCATGTATGTCCCGTGCTTACGACCTTTCGTGCATAATTTCCGGGACATTTGTTGACGCCAAAATCTTATTAGGCTTTTATGATGATTTAGGGCGTAACAACCCTTGATTTAATTAACTGTCGAAACGAGACGCACTTGTAATAACTCGTCGACCCATGTAACCATTTTATACTAATTAACTTGGGTGTGGGATATTTGGCGTAACCTATAGTTTTTACTCGCTTTCATAATCTACTTTCAACACATTGCCTAGATTAACTTTTCCTTTTAGTTTGTAATCATCTTTTACACTTTTATTTCGGAGTATTAAATCACTTAAATTCTAACATCTCGTCTCTGTGGATTTTCGATACCCGACTTACCGCTGTGCTTGCCTTGCAAGTGTAGTAGTAACTTAGGTTTTTGTATTGAGTTGGCGAAACGAAAACAACGATTAGCGTCTTTACACGCGCTACTTTTCACACTTAATCAAAGGGTATTTGGTTATGTACTGTATGGGCGGTACTACGTAGATTACATGAGATGTGAGGTAAATACCCGGAGTTGTCCTTACCAGAAACGCCTTATTTTCGGGATGAAATTCCGTTATTAGGGGGAAAGTATGTAACACCCCATATTTTTGAGGATTTAAATAATTATGTAATTGATAATTATTGTTGGATTAATTAAATTAAAATGTGAGACTTAATTATTAATCCGGATTAAAATTGAATATTTACTAGCGTGACGAGAACTTAGTAATTAGTAATATTACTGTGAGAATAAGTAATATGGAATGACAATTTTATATAACTTGCCAGGAGAGAGAAATATGACAGTTTGGTATATTAAGTCGGGACACGCGTGTCAGGACTAATTAAGTGGAATAAAAAGGTAGATTATTTTAAGTAACTCGTATGATCATTTTGAGTGCATCGTTGAGTCCGGAGGGGTCGACATAGTCAGAAAACTCTACCAGGGTATTTTATTTGGACTTCGGGATATTTTTAGGCCAAGCCAGCACCCGGTAGGGTAGTTTGTAATTTGGATTTTTGGAGGAATTAAATGGACAAAAATTAGAGAAATAATATATCAGCTAATTGTGGACAATTAGGGTTAGGTTTCACCAAAATCAAGAGAGAGCCAGAGTGGGTGAGGGAGAGAAAATTCCAAAGGAGGAGAAGCTATGTTCACCACCTTGCACAACCACTACCACCACCACCATCGTGTAGATCGGAACGCGAGGAACGCATCCATACCAACAACACCAACGGATCGACCTTCGAAATCGAGGCAAGTGTTTATTTCTTGCTTTCTTTAGCGATAATTATGTTCATGTTAGTCTAGGTTAATAAACCTTTGTTATGAAAGTTAATTTGGGTGAAATTGGAGAACTATATCATAAACTAGGGCGGATTTGATAAGAATTTGAATACCATATGTAGATAAGATGATGCCTACGAAATTAGAGTGATTTTTAGGAACCAATCTGGGCTTAATTTGGAAGTTATGCATATTAATTTAAGAACTAGGGTTCTTGATAATAAAATTGGGGATTTTGAATTTTATGGATGATTGGTGACGATTTAATGATGTTAGATTATGGGAAATCTCATATATATGTTAGAATAATATTTGATATTGATTGTTGGAAGTTTGGGCTTAATCTTTAGAGGTTTTAGGGTTGAAAAATGGTGAAAAATGAGGCTGTCTACGGTTGAAGACGAAACGGCCCAGGTCGCGAGATGTCGCTCAAAGTCGTTCGAGCAAGATTGGTTATCGTGCGAAGTCGTTCGAACGACAGTGGAAGTCGTTCGAGCGAGATTTCTAATTTCCAGAGAATTTCCTATTTTACCCCTATTTGTGTAAACAGTCAATTTGAGTGAGAAAAATTAGTGTTCGATGAACCCAAAATAGTGCAGAATTATTGGGAGTTGTTTAGGTATAATGATTCAAATACTTGGAAAGGTGAATTTACCTTGAAGATTGCGAGAGAGAGATAATCGTAATTGTAATTGCGTCGAGAGTATTAAGTGATAAATACTTACGATATTAGTTCTAACGATATGGAACTTATAAGAATAAAAATTAGTAGTTACTTTTGGGACTTCTTATGATTATGTATTAAGGATTTTCGGGTGACAAATTATCCTTATATATATTACGAAAGAGGGAATATCGTGATTTAAAAATACATTGATAGTATTTAGTGATGGTAATACTACGTATGGAATATGACATTTGGTTGTGTGTATACCGTTTGATTTGATGGGTTGTGTGTATACCTATATTTGATATTATCTGTATGACATACCTAGCTGCTTGCTATCGCGAGGGGGTTGTGTAGAAACAGTCTTATCCTGAGTGACCTTTGGGGGGGGGGGGGGGGGATATTTGACTTGTATCTCAGAACATAGGACTGCGAAGACTTATTTGTGAGTTGACAAGTTGCTGATTATGGGAGCGTAGGTATGTGCGTGACCCATAGGTATGTGAACTATGTTCGCCGCCAATACGTGTGATTTGTTTATATGGTTCATGGGAGATTTACGAACCGATAGTCATTGTTTGAGTACGAGATGTACCGGGACATGATATCAGAGTATGCAATGCACTACAGGTATATCCTTGGGGTGCTGAGTTAGTATATATATAATAGTGGTGGATATTTATATATACTTGTGTTATACTTACAATGTGATATTTGTAGGCTATTAAGATTGGGTTAATACATATATAATAGTGAAAGATATATATGTATGCTTTTGGTATATCCTAAAATGAGATAATATCAGATTATTAAGATAGTGAAATCTTCGGTAACGTAAATGGTAAATACTTGACTTTAGTGTGATAACACTTATTTAAAATGATAAATGTTGAGATCAAATACGGGATACTATTACGAGGGGTAACTAGTAGGATAAGCCTTTTCCTAGTTAAGAGTGTGTCAGATGGATAGGTTGGATTAGATGTACGTTAGGCGTGCACACTAGTCGAGAGGTGAGAATCTCATGTGAGAGTTCGAACTAACATATATATGATACTTACTTTAATGCAGTTTTAAATACTTGCTAATAAATCTTTTTAAAACATCGGGCTCTGACCCGTCTCTTGTATTTCTTCTCTCTTTTGCTATATATATATATATATGTATTAGTACAGGTGCCCAGCCACAGGGACACCAACTCTAGATACGTGGATGGTTTGCCGAGCTGCAACTGTTGTGGAAGTTGCGGGTCATTGAGATTAGATGCTTCTTTGAGTTCACTCAGTTTCTAGTTTAGATATCTCAGTTCGGGCATGTGTCGCCCATTCTCATTATCGGAGTTATACTCAGTTTCCTTTGTAGTTCTTTTCAGTTGAATTGAGTATTTATTATGATTTAGTTTGTGACTTTGAACTGGAGGTTTTATCCAGTCTTAATTATTCAGTAATTGATTCAGTCAACATTAAATTCCTGTGTATGGTTTATAATTACATGTTCAGAAATTTATTATATCAACTGGTTTCAAGTTTAATTAGATAATGTTTTGACACTAGCTTAATTAAATGTTATGTAATTATTGGATTTAAGTTTTCGACAGTGATGCTAAGAATGAACCAACCGAACATTCTGTTATAAATTTCTAAAGGACTGATCACCCGATATTTAATTGGGCGGGGTGTCACAACCAATTCCTTGCCTCTCGATGTTATCTAAAGTGGGACCGATGAACATATTTTCAACCTTCTTAGATGTGTCCTCTAAAGTTACCTTGATCTCCCGGGTATGTTCGAGATTGCTCTCGAGTTAGGATGCACGGACTTTAAGTTTCTCACGAGTCTCTAACAAAGATTGTAGTTCTTTTCTAAGACTAGCCACGGTGTTGACCAAATTCGTATTTTTTCGGCCTAAAATGATCAACTGCTCACGTAAAGAAATCTTCACTTTCTCAAGTTGACTCACTGATGCATCACACCCTCTCAAAACTTTCACCTCTTTCTCTAAATCTAATACCCTAAGAGACAAAATATACGTTGACCTTTTTAGTTTTCAAAGTCTCGGTGTGAAGATCACTAAACACCTTTTAGAGACTGCATTCTCCCTCACAATATTTATATATCATGCACAAAATTTGAGGCGGCGACTCGTTCGAACGAGAATGTCATTTTATTTGAATGAAAACAGAGTTCGTTCAAACGAGACTCCAATCTCGTTTGAACCATCTTCTAACGATCTTCAAACGGATTCAAACAGAAGGTCGCCATTAGTAGTTCGTTCGATATAGATATCAAATAACATTTCAGACGAAAAGATAGCCAATCTCGTTTGAACGAGGTTAACAAATTATTTAGATTCAAAATTCAACCTCAATTTATAGAAAAATAAACATCCCATATAAATCTTATGAATAATTTTAAACACCAATTGGTTTAAACCTTTGCGGGAAGTAGGGAAGTCTTGAGTGTTGGAGTCGGTTTGTCGTGACAATGTGTGCAGATATGTAATGAGATACGCTGAATGTGTAATGGAGCAAATAAAATGAATAATAAGCCTAAGATAATTATTTACCCCACACTTTCTTTATTTTAACATGTTTATATATCTTGAGGGAATATGCTTGCTTTGTTATAAGTGCATGGCTCAAAAGAAAAATATAACGAGAATGGAAAAAGTTCTCAAAGTATAAGGGAAAGTGTTTTACCTTACCAAATGTTTACTTACTCGCAAATATTTTATGAACAAATATAAAATATAGCGAATAGAAGATCCCAACGTATAAGGGAAAGACAAAGTGTTCACAAATTGAATCACTTGCTCGAAGATAATAAAAGAGTACAAAGTAAACACATAATACAAATAATAATGATTTTTATTTCTTTCCACAAAAATATTGAACCACTCGAAGAGTTAGCAAAAGTACTACGAATACTCAAAACGATAACATTTAGGATATACAAGCTAACTATCTTTTACAAGAAAAATATGGTTACTTATTGTGGAAGCTTTCCCCAAAAATGGGCCCACTTCCGGCTTTATTTATTCTCCAATTTGGGTTATTAGAGCAAGACTCTCTTCTTCGTTGGACAAGACCTTACTCAGCTCAACTTCAAGACATTTAATTGTTACCTTAGATCAAGTACTCATTTAAGGCACTCATTGGATTTAGCTTTTTTTAGCAGACTTAACCTTTAAAAACTTTCTCATAGAAGGATGAACAATGCGGCGAGCGATGGCATCCGTCCAACCCGGTTTGAAATGGTAACAATTCTCCAAGTCTTTGATAACAATGAGGAAGTGACAAGCCTCAGTTAAAGAATCATCATTTAGATGGGCAGAAGTAAACTGACGAACATGAATAAAAGGTATCTTCAAGTTGGCAATAAATATGCCTTCAACATTGTGAACGAATTGACTAGTAAGGGTGGTGCTCATAAATTAGATCCAAAGTGGCTCGGTCCTCCTCGCGCACCTTCTTCACATGTTTCTCAGACCACAATTATTTCAGACAATCATTTAGAGCATCCAATTATACAATGTTGAACCTAGTATCCATGGAGCTTCTGCCAATCCAACATCAGACTCCTCAACACCCTGCTCGTTATTCCCACCCTTATCAAAGTAGGTAACCTCTGAGTCATGTTCATCTTCTTCAAGGATTTCCTTCTCCTCTCTTTCATAAGAGTAAGAAAAGAGTTGGATAATAGTAAACCAGTAAGCCCATGGGGTTAAGCATACTGCTTGAGAGCCTATGTTGCTCCTTGCCATATAAGAAACAAATAATAACATGGTAAAAATTTCTAGAGCCAATCCAGTGGTGAAATATAACCACGAATGGTAGTAGCTTACTTGTTGATTAGGTAAAGGATCCACAGGTGATACGAGAATATGGTCACCACCCTGCTCGGCCTAAGAAATTAGCATAAAAAAGTTGACAACGCCCGTGACAAATGTCTACTTGTGAAGTATGCATAAAAGAAAAAAGACGGTATGATAGATTAGTACCTAAGGCTCCACAGGAACGTGAATGCTTGTGGTGTTCACCTGAAAAATAAAGAAACGGGTTGAGTAACCAAGCAAATATATGCACAATATAAGAAAATGTATAAAAAGGATATGACAGTCTAGTACCTGAGGATCCGCGAGCACATGAGCGCTCATAGTGTTCACCCGAAAAAAAAAAACAGGTTGAGTAGTCGATCAAGTATTTTTATTGTATAAGCAAATGAATAAAAAACGTATGGCAGTTTAGTACCTAAAGCTCCACATGCACAGGAGCGCTCGTAATGTCACTACAAAAAAAAGTACTTTCCACGACACTTGAAATGCGTCGTGAAACTCTTTCCACGACACATTTTCTGTAGTCGTTGAAGGGGGGTGTCGTAGAAAGTTACCTTCTATATCGACACCTTTGCGGTGTCGTAAAACTATTTCACGACACCCCTCAAGTGCCGTTGAAACAAATATCTACGATACCTAGTTACTAGTCATAAATATCCACGACACCTTTGTAGTGTTGTAAAACTATTTCATGACATTGGCCAAGTGTCGTTGAAACAAATATTAACGATACCTAGTTACTAGTCGTAAAAGTCATTACCCAAAAAACCTTCCACGACTACTTATTATGTGTCGTCAATGTTATTTTATGACTGAACGTACGTGTCGTTAATATTGTACACGACTAAATATAAGCGTCGTTATTATCATTTTACGATGTATAAGATATGTCGTTAAAAGTGTATAATTTTTTTTTATAAAAATTAGCTTCTCAAATGCCTGTTGCTTATACTAATATTAACATATCCACATATATGATTGTATCACGATTAGCCATTCCATAATTCTTGAAATTTAAAACAAACTTATATAATTAAAGAGGAACTCGTAATATGTACTCATAACCATAATATCAAAGTCGTGCCCAAAACAGTAGAATAAATAAATACTTGGGTGTTACAAGTCATATAAAAGCATGGGATTATATTGAAATGAAACGAGCATAGCCTAACAAGTTAAAATCCAATCTTCCTTCAAAAAATAACTAATAGCATTCTTAAAAAACATTCCTCCCAACATGTCTTCAACATCTTCCAAAAATAAGTACATGTTCAGAAAATAATTTTAGTAAATACTCTCGTAAATTAACAACACACTTGTAATAAAAAAATAAAAAGTCAAAGTATACCTTCAATCCAAAAAGCAACGAAGAAACACCATACCCACTCGATTCCTTATGTTTTTTTGAAATCGATACGAGAGAATGTCAAAGCAAAATTCTTAGAATAAAATTCAAGAACTATAACTATTCCACTCACATAATTAGTTAAAATGAATGTATCGATGCAACCATGCTATGGTACTTCCTTTTGTATCATCAAGTATGGAAAACGCATCCAAGTATCGAAAAACTGGCACTTTGGACACTAAAATTTCAACAACCCATACTTTATAATAATCAGGCCCAAGGATTTCATGGTGCACTAGTGACTTCAGGTCTGTAGAGTCAAGTTCTGCGCTTGCCACTTCTTCTCCAGTCCCCAATCAATGTAACAATTTGCAAGGGGAATTTCTTTGTGGAACACTTTGTGCACATGAAGTTTCTCGATTGCACTAATAAGCAGTACAAAGAAAATAATTAAAAAATAATTATTAATACAACTAGTAAAACAATTTAGACTTACATAATTCAGTAACAATAACCTGTGGAGTATGTGTGTTATTATGCGTGGCATCCCCACAACCCTCATATTGACCCTATAGAAATTGCAAGTGAAGTATATAAAAACAAACCAAGGGAAAAACTATATGTATTGGATCATGTTTTATTTTAAAAATATATCACATTTCGTTAATTTCCTTGTGTCATTCGACTTTCCATGTGCATCTCCCATTCCAAAAGTTGTTGAATTTGATTTTCAAGAGCCGTTACCCTTGCATTACTATATAACGATGCATTTACCTTCGTAGGCGTCACCCCAAATCCAAGACCTCGGACATGACCCGGACGTTCAGGAACAAGCACCTTTACTACTGCATCATCTCTCAACGATGTTGAGTCATGAGATGGAATTTTTTCCATATTTTCCTAAAATAAATACAAGAATTCAACATATTAAAAAATTATAATAAACACATTGTATCTTTAAAAAAAATTATTAAGTGTTGTGTAAGTGTATAAGTCGTTACTATTGCTTCACCAACAACTTGATTAACCGGATCGCCATTTTCTCTCCTATGTCCCCTTGTCCAAACATCAACACGACGTATAATTTTATTTGGGTCTTCGGCTTTCTAAAAAATTTTAAAAGATAGAATTACAAAATAATGTAAGCTATTTATGAAGTATACAACTTTAAAGGGGAAACATACCATGGTTTCCTTAAGTATTGCATAGCCTCTACGACTAGTTGGGCGTGGATGGATTTGCTTTGCTCTAGCGTCCTTATGCTTTTCGCTTGTTTCCTATAAAAATAAGAGAAATCATATATAATTGCTAAGAAATACGAGAATACTAAAAGTGGACTTTAGTCTATTAATAAAAGTAATAAATAAATAATTAAATTCACTTGCATCAAATTCAGATGACAAACGAGATTTAACAAATTCATCCCATTCATTTGACTTCATTCCAGGGGTCTTGAGTAATATAAGATGGCGAGTGGAATTTGGTCCTTTATCTTCTTCTCGTATCTGTGTTGATAATTTTGACTTATAATCTTTCCTAGCTCTGTCGGTCTGACCCAAAACAATGGCCTTTCGGCATTCTTCAAGGTTATATTTTTGCTGCATCATACAAAATAAATACACTATCTTAGTTGAAATTCAATATGTATAAAGTTACATTCAAAATATTACATAATAGTGCCAAGGGTAGAGAAATAAAATACTCACAGTAACAAACTCCCATATTTGATCCTTGATGTCACTTGTCACCTTATCCCAACCTTTATATGTTACTGGTACGTATTCTCGTGCTAAAATCCCAATCATAGAACTGAGCTGGATAGAATCGCATCCAATTAGTTGCCCAAACTCATTGAATTCTACCTCTTTACGGTCTTTTATCCCAGTTGCAATTACATTCAATTTTGATGGCCCCCGCTTCTTTTTTTTGCCCTTATCAACATAATCAATGTTAGGTACTTCATCCGCATAAATTTCTTCTGCCGTATGTGAGTTAGAGACTTCTCATGATATTCTTGCATCCTCATTCTCATTGCATGTAGTTCTTTTCGATCTCTTACCCCTAACAACCTGTTTTGGATACACACAATATACATGGAATGCAGTGTAAATTATATGGACTTCAATAACATTTATTACAAAGTTTAAATTGAAGAGATAATGGACTCATAAATCACCTCTTTAAACATATCCGCCAAATTCTCAAAAAATAGATTTTTTTTCTATTCACTCCACTTGACAAGTCAACCTCCACACATACTCTTGCCAAGATAGGCCTCGATAAAGATGTTCTAGCAGTATCTAGTTTTAGAGGAGATCCAACTTCATTACAAATGGAAAATATGCTTTCCTTATTGTATAAATGAATTAGTAATAGAGGCAGATTAATCCAGACTGGAACCAAACTATCTATAAGTCACACCCTATGGAAGTCCTCTTCATGAAACAAGAAAATAAAAATATGTTTTTGATTTATCAATCCTATATTGAAAATTTCCAGATTGGAACCTTTCTAATATTAGCTATAAATGGCTGACCATGTGAAAATTTCCCAACCAAAGTATATTTGAAAAGTGCGTCCATATTGTGGATGATAAGGAAATGTAACATAGTGACACTGAGAAATAAGACAATGAGCAGATCATCTATGTACCTCCAGTTGATATATTAGTGAGAGAATGAGACTTTCTTTATTTGGCGCTCTTGTGTGCCATTTGTCGTATTTCGTCAATAACAGTCCTGAAAAAAAAGATAATGTCAATCAGTAATCATTTATGTTAATCAACTATATAGCAAAAATGAGTACAATCAAGAAAACATTGTTAATATTTTACTACATAATCCATACTTCACCACACATACACACATGCATATCCCATACTACACTAGATATGTACACCTGACTCCACACTAGATACATACACATGGCTCCATTACTCCTTCATACTTGCTTTTTTTTTATTATGGAAGCATAGTTGTTGTCTTGTCAGTGCGAAAATGTTGATTTAAATGTGGTTTGTCATTCCCCTCCAAACATGGAGTGAGTGAACACCACATAAAAGTTCAAACCTTAATAAAGTAAAAGAAGTTATAGATAGGGAGGTGGTGAAGATACACATATTATTTCATCTATAGCTGCTGCCATTGCGTGATACTCAGCTTCACCAGATAGATACAAAGTCTTTGGGTTGTCTTTTTGAAGCCTAAGGGATACAATTTTCACCAAGGAAAAGACAATAGACTAAGGTAGATCAACGTGTTGTAGGACACCCTGCCCAGTCTGCATCGAAGAAGCCATAAAGGACATGGTAGAAGATACAATTTGGACCAAGAAAAAGACAATAGATAATTTATTCATGCATTGTACCGATCTACCTATAATTTGTCAAGGATTCTTTGATGTTGGTAGGTTCAATATGATATGAGACACTGGCTTGCAGAACAGTTGGTGAAGTTGTGTTTGATAGTTGTCTAGCCTTGGATCGTGTAGTCATGGAATGGTAATTTTTGGAGGTGTTGACTGAAGAATTTTTTGGTGTGCCAGATTGTAGAGGTATTTCCAAATGAATGCAATCTGAATTGAAAATGGTGGGAGGCAATTGGGAAATTGAATTTTGATACTATGAATTGTTTTGTGTTTGTGGATGATTGGTTTGGGAAGTATGTGAATGTATAGTGTTGTCTTGTGGTTGCATATGATCATGTGGGTGAGCAAAAAGGTGTGTAGTGGTACTTTACTCAAGTATACTGTCTTGTTATTGCGTGGTAGGATAAAGCATGCTTCCTTGTGGTTGCATATGAAGATGTGGGTGAGTAGGTAACTGTGTACTGATATTTTGTTCAGGTACACTATCCTCTAGTTGCGTGTCAATCGATATGAGTCTTTAAGCAGGTGATGTATCACTGTGTTGATCTTTTGAATGAGTTTCATTCCTATTTGAAGTCCCATGTCTGACTACTAGACTGGATAATGTTGAATCTACACAAGATTGACCTCGTGTGTTCCTATTTTAATTTTCTTCCTTATTATCTAGATTGTGTGTGCTACATGCTTCCATAAACTCATAATATGTAGTCATATCAGTGTTAGTTTCCATAGAGTGAATATACTTGTCAGGATTAACATAGGGCATAATATTTTCATCAAATATAACATGTCTGGATACAAATACCTTTCTTTTAGATTGTTGATGGCACCTATACCCCTTATGAAAAGAATTGTATCCAATAACTATACATGGAAAAGATCTAGGTACATTGATTCGTCATGCATGTTACCTACTATCCAACTTCACAGAAGGTAGTCCTCTTCCCAAGAAGCATTCACATCAAGTTCCTTGTCGATCTCCTTATATTTTCCATATTTGGGCTAAACAAATGGATTGCTATAAATCCAATGACTCACACACATCTCTACCCTATACACCACTAGACACGTACACCTTACTCCTCATTAAACACGTACACCTTGTTTGAGGACATCACATGAACAATTCAAACATAAATGACTCTTAAACAAACGGACAATATGATATGATAAATTAACATTTAGATGACACCACATAAACATTATTATTTTCCAACACCAAACTGCCTAAAAAAAAATAAACAAACATTCATCTAAACCTGCATAAGTCCAAAGGTTGATTTATATTAGAACTGATGTGGTACAGAAAGCTACATTGGCATTTAGTTACATTGGCATTTAGAGAAGTGGTACAGAAAGCTATATTAGAACTGATGCTACAGAAATCTATAACAAAGGAAATATGGTTTAGTCTTTCTTCTTACTTGGTATCGCCACTAAGATTTGCCGAGAGAATAAGCATAAGTTTTTTATTAGAGTTAATCTACAGTTCTAAAAAAAGAATTTCTACATGGTATGCTGTATGCATACTAATTTTGAATCATCTATGTTCTTTAGAGCATAATAGCTATATTCAACTTACTAATAATTATGCTTATTATTGAATTTTATTGAATTCTAATACAATTTTGAAGATCATTATTGATGGAAAATAGATTTCATTAACTTGTTTTTCATCTAGGTGAAGAATATTTAATCCCAAATGGAATAGAACTTAAGTGCTTTTCTGTAACAGGACTGAAACAGAGTACGTGAGTAAGATGCTAACAAAAGTCAAGCAATTTGCTCAACACCATTCATGTCATGTTTGGTTTGTAGCACATCCAAGATAGGTATTGTCCTTAAATTACTCTTTATAAAAAGAAAATAAGACTTTAATCTTCCACACAGTAACATCCTCCGTCTATGAGAGCATTGACATTATACTGATTAAAGCATGTTGTTACTATGAGAGACGAATACTGGCTGCTCACCATGGACGTATCTCAACTTATTCCCTGGAGACCTTGGCTCTTTACATATTTCATATATATAATAATTGCTTTGCTGGACCACTTGAGGTTGCTAAAGTTATCTTGCTTTCATTACATATCATGTGTATATTTGTTTATTTAATCTTCCATCTAAATGTTTTTTCTTTGCACTTTCAGGTAAAGAACCAAGTTCTAATATAAATTAAGAGAAGTGGTAAAGAAAGCTATATTAGAAATGATGCTACCTGTGCTCTTATGAAGTTTTGCGATTATATCGATTAGAACTGATGCTACCTATGCTCTTATGAAGTTTTGCGGTTATGTCGAGTAGATTAACAATTTCCTTTTTGCACAGTATGTGCTGCTGGAGATTTTAATAATAGAAGATGGGCTCCACTCAAATCCAAGCATCCACTCCCACAAAAAAATAAGCGTAGTTATAAAGGGATGTTTACCGTGTAGAATAGACGGATGAAATAGCTACTTGAACTAGTGATGTTTGCGCCTATAGAAATAGTTACATTGGCATTTAGAGAAGTGGTACCAAAAGCTATATTATATACCTGTTGAATATCTAATACTCGGAATGCAATCCTCCAATTTGTTAAGCTCAAGGATAATACCTTATGGCCATAAAAAAAAAGGCTTAAAATAGCTTACGAGTTTACATAACTTATCTATAATATTTATTCATGAACCTAAAGTGGATGATAGTAGAATACAGTGATTTGTTTTGAAACTGGAATTTGAAGGAGGGGTGGTTAGCAGTGTTAATTAATTTGGATCATAAATGAGTAAGCATCCTTGAATTTTAAGTTTCCATCCATACTAAATGGCCAAATTAGCATGTATGTAGCTTGAATAAGAGGAAGATGAACCTCCATTATCATATTATCGATTGAGGCATAGTAGAGGAAATTAAATGAGTAATAACACATTTATATCCTACTATAAGATCACTATAAACATATTCCAGCAGGTGAGATATTTGTTGTTAGAAAAACATATTCTAACCTCTATAAAAAAATTAACAATCAACTAAATCTAAATCTAAATCTAAAATCAGTGTTGGAAACACCAAAACCAGATATGAAATTCTAAATCGGTGTCGAAAACACCACTCCCAACCACCCCTCCACCACAACCAATATCCCCTACCAAATCAAAATCACAAGGCAAATCCCTTAAATCAGCATTCGTGTGTGCATATGTTTTCATTTGTGTATTTGTGTGTGTGTGTGTGATAAAGAGCCGGAGAAAGATAGCATCTGATGTGTTATAAAATACACCAAAGTAATATTTAAACAGTGAAATGAGGTGAATAAGAGGTTAAGAAAATGTGAAGAATTTCTCTCAAAAGAACAAACATATAGTAGGCTAATTGCAGCATAAAGAAACATTCCCCGTTGAATTTACCATAAACATACTAACACTTATATTCATCAAACAAAACAATATTGTTCAAAAAAATATAAATTCATCAAATAAGCTTAATGTCTACATGCTAAAATAAATAACTATCAAACGATAACACCCTCACAATCTATCCTCGCACGAGGCTCATCACCATTCCTCTCATTATTGCCAAGTTTCGAAACATCAATCGATAGATATGATGTGTAAGCACTCTCATCATACGTCTCCAGCTCATGAAAACCTCGTGGTGGTGCCTTGAGAAACACATACCAATTTGATGTTCCACTTTCTCTCGAATAAAATACTTGTTTTGCTTGTGATGCAAGAGTAAAATGATATTTTTTTTAGCTGATTTTGTCCTTGGTAGAGGTTAACTAAAGTGAACCCATCGTCAAATTTAACACCATTGGAAATGTTGGCCCAATCACATTGAAATATAGGCATTCGAAATTTGTGAAAGTCCAATAAAATTATATCCCGTATAATCCCATAATATGAAACCTTAGCAACGACTTGTGTGGTATCTCTTGCACTAGATCTACAAATAGTCTTTGCCTCAAGAAAAACACCACTATCTTGGGTGGACTTTTCAACTATTGATGTGTACAATCGTTTTCCATTTATTACGTAGCCTGAATATGACATAGCATAACATTGTGGCTCAACTGTTAGCCACTTTAGGATTGTTGATACTTCGGTCGTATTTGCTTGAACCTTCATCTATTTAAAAGATCATAAATAAAATTAAATGAATTTTTATATACATAACAGTATTAAATTCTTATAATGCACAATATAAGTATTGGTCCACCTTCTTCACAAACCACGAAGCGAATGTCTCGATGTGTCTTTTTTGTAGCATAGTCTTGTCTTTACATAAACTTCGATTGGAATGCCTTAGCTCGCTCAAATGCATTCTAATATGAATGTAAAGGAATTTTAATAAAAATATTAATGATAACAAAAGTTAATAAATATATATAAAGATAATCATTTTACTATTTCTATATATGGCTCAACTTTTGAATTGTTAAATAACACATGACGGTGGGCAATTTTTAACATTTCATCAGACTATGTTATTGGGTTCCCCTTAGAAATAGGTCGACCTCCTAGTATTGTCTCATCTTTGAACTCTTCATTTTGAGACTATGGAATACCTATATCTGCTGTTTTTTCTAGATACATGCTACAAAATCTTACACACTCATCAGCCAAATAATTTTCTGCTATGCATCCTTCAGGTCGTGCACGATTCCTAACATAACCCTTAAGTACCTTCATAAACCTAATGAAAAACAAAAGAATACAAATATAATAGCTATTTACTAGATATCTAACTTGTTAATAAGATAAAAAGTCAAATACATTATGAATTACCTCTCAAATGGGTACACCCATCGAAATTGTACCGGCCCACATAATCGAGCTTCTCGAGCTAAGTGAATTGGCAAGTGAACCATAATGTCAAAAAAAGAGGGAGGGAAGTACCTCTCCAACATGCATATAATCTCTAAGATATCTTCCTCTAATTTTTCCATTCTCCCTTTATCGATCACTCTTTGACATAACTCATTAAAAAATGAAGATAAGCGAAAAATCACTTGTCTTGGCCCCTTCGGTAGTAGTCCCCGTATAGCAACTGATAACAATTGTTGCATTAAAACATGATAATCATGGGATTTCAATCCCAATAACTTACATTCTTCCAGTGAAACACAATGACTAATGTTGGAGCTATAACCATCAGGTAACTTCAAATCATACAGTCTTTGACAAAACACTTTCTTTTCTTTCATTGAGAGTGTGTAAGGTGCTACCGGCAGGTAAAATTTATTCCCTTTTGGTTGAGGATGCAATTCCTTTCTAATTCCCAATTCTTGCAAATCTTCACGAGACTCGAGGCCATCTTTTGATTTTCCCTTTACATCTAACAATGTGGAAATGAGGATCTCACTTATATTTTTCTCGATGTGCATCACGTCCAAATTGTGACGTAAATCTAATGTTTAGAAAAAAATGAGAGGATTAATATGAAAAATAAATGTCATAAAACTTTTAATAGAATTGAATTAAGTTAGTGGTTGAGATTATGAGTTAAAATATACATACATGCTAATACGGTAAATAAAAAAATATTGACTTCTTTTTTAAGAACACTTTCTTCCTCTTACGCTTCTTCCCTTTACTGAAATCATTTTCAACAACCTTCAAAGCATCTAAAATTTCCTCTGCATTTAATGGTTTTGGTGGCCTCCTCAATTCTTCAAATCCATCAAACCAACTCTTTTTGGTAACCATCCATAGATGGTTCATTGGAAGAAAACGTCTATGGCCCATATACACCGATTTCATACTCTTTGATAACCGTAGTAAGGATGTGTTAGGACCACAAACTGGACATGCAAATTCCCCTTTTGTGGTACATCCGGATAAATTACCATATGCGGGAAAGCCATTTATTTTCCCATCAAAATAACTTTGAAATTAAAAGTAGATTGGCTAGATGCATCGTACATCCCGACCTCATTATTCCACAACTCGATTAAGTCATCTATAAGTGGTTGCAGATATACATCTATGTCATTTCCTGGTTACTTTGGCCCGGGTATAAGCAAAGTTAACATCAAATTTTCTTGTAACATGCATAACCATGGGGGAAGATTGTACACAGTTAGAATTACGGGCCAACAACTATAACTCGAGCTAAGATTATTAAAGGGATTAAATCCATCCGCTGCAAGTTAAAGCGTAAGATTTCTTGGATCGGATGCGAAATGAGGCCACTTTTTATTAATTGTGTCCCATGCTAATGAATCAACTGGATGTCGCATCTTGCCATCTTTGATTATGTGAGTTGAGTGCCACTGCAACTGCTCTGCTTTATCTGATGATAAAAACATCCTTCGAAATCTTGGGATTATTGGAAAGTACCGTAATACTTTTGCAGATACTCCCTTCTTAACCTTCTTTGTGAGCTTGTCGACTTTCCACCGTGAGGAGCCACATTTATAGAATTTATCCAAATGTTCATACTATTTTCTAAATAAACAACAATCATTAATGCATGCATCTATCTTCTCATAGCACAGATCAAATTCTTTTAGAAACTTCTTCGTTACATACAAAGACTTGGGAAGAACGTTATCCCCGGGCAACATTTCATGAATAGACTCAAGAAGTTCATTAAATCCTTTATCAGATAGTCCGTGTATAGTTTTATGTTTGTATAAAGTTGTAATTGCTGATATCTTTGTATATTTTGTAAACCCGGGATATAAAGGAGTCTTGTCATCTTTCAACTTTACTTTTAAACTTTCAACACCGCTTTCAAAACTATCGTCAACAAAAACTGCATCTTGAACATAAGCGTCTCTATACATCCTATGCAAATTTGAAAATTCAATATCAATATCTTTAGAGTACGAAGAAGTCGAATGTTCTTCGTGAAATACCCACTTCTTGTACGTAGGATCAAAACCATGAATGACTAGGTGTTCAAATAGTTCTTCCTCATCTTGTTGACAAAGATTTTTACATTTTTACGGGGGCATATTATCATATCAGGATTTCTAGCAGTTTTCTTAGCACATTCAATAAATTTGTACACGCCATCTTGGTACTCCTCGGTATGTCTAAAGATAATAAAAAAAGCATGAAATCATAATCAGTTCTCAATTTTTGAACAGTGTTCATTCAGAAATACACTTTAGGTTTGTTAAATATATGTAAATGTATAGGCATGAGTGTAATAATAATAAAAAAACCTTGGAAATCTCAACCAATCTTTTTCTATCTTGAGTTGCCCACTTGCTAGTTTCTAATCTGTTTACACCAGCAAACATTAATATTGAAAAAGAGGTAAAATGTCAACAATTAATGGATAAAATGTCATGTTCTTTTCAAATATAGTTACATTCTACAAGTTTTCATTAGATTAGTCACATTCTACTAAATACCATTAGATTATTCATTATCTATAATAATATATTGAAATAGATATATAGTTAGATCATCGATAGATTCAAATATAGTTACTATAGCCATTTTTTTCTTATTCATGGTTTCCTTAAGCATAGAAGTAATATAAACACCCACACTCAACAATACATATTCATACACCTAAATCAAGTTGACCTATTATAATATACATATGTTCAGAATTATCAGTGTGGGTATATACACGTAATAATTTCAAACTAGAAGATACACAAATGAAGCAAGATAAAGATACCTATATTGGATCTGATTTGTAGTGTCTGAAAACTACCCAAAACAATCACCTGCAAAATAGAACAATGAAATATTGTAAATGTAAACATTAGATTTAGTAGTAAAGAGTTTGCTCCTGAAAAAAAAACAATTAACCCAAATGTCGATAAAATAAATAAAACTCACATAGCCCAGTTAAGAAAGAAAAAAAAGAAGAATAACACACAAGTTGCCAGATTTTACGCTATATATCCAATGTCAAAGAGTGAAAAAGTTGTTTAGGATGCACAAAATTTGATTTCCAAGAACTAAGAGCCAATAATAAGCAAGATATATTTTTATTTCAAACCATCCGAAAGATCCAATATCTTGATACCGTCTAAATAAAGAACCAAAAAACATTTCAACCTACAAAAAATAGCCAACAACTAAAAAAGGACATTACACCTTCCCTTTATTTGGCAAAAAATATCGGAAGTTTGAGAAGTAACCATAACATTACAATTTCAAAGTACTATAATTTAAATAGTATAGTTATTAGTATGTTCAATTAGTTTTGAGTTCTAAATGGAAAGGATGTTGGAGTGGGTTGTGAGTTACCAATAATTTTTATTGCGACATTTTACTGAACATCTTGCGCGCATACGTTAAAAACAGTTTGTGTGATTACATTTGTTTATTTGATCCCAAATAATCAACAACAACAATTAGACCAATAACAATTTAGTCCAAAACAACAAAGAGATCAAATTACCGATACCGAATAATCAACACCAATAATTAAATTACCCACTCCCACCCGATTTGCTTTCACCCACGCCCACCCCAAGCATTGATGTTCTCTAACCAAATTTGACTTCTATCTCCCAAGCTTTTAAATTGTTCTAATTTATTTTTTATTGTCGCATAGCGTCTCTAATAATTTGATCAAAAGTTAAAGATTGTTGAAATTGACTGTATAATTAAAGAAGTCACCTCCAGCGACAAAATTAAAAGTAATGAACCATTAACCAACAATTAAAATATTAAACTTATCTTGCCCTCCACTCTTTATCATCTTTCATCTTAAATGTTAAAGGCATCCAAACATTATACGCGGGCTTAATATTTTTAATGATTCAAACAACCGAATAATAAAAGGGGAAAAATCTAGCAACTCACTAAATAAAGGATTAAAAATTGATGTTATCCTTTTTTTTCATACGCCATCGAAAATGCTTTATAGGCAATGTCCATCAAAATCAACTTCTAATTACCAATCAGGTAAAATTCCACACGCATCATCCACTTCCACACCCACCTCTTTAATACTATTTGTCACATGTTATTTTTGAAATAAAATGATTTAAATGAATTAAAATTTTAAAAAATCTCTAGAAATAAAATTAATCAAATAAAATATTCTTAAAAACGAAACAAAACGAAACACCCAACCTACTCGCCCATCCCCAATTCCTCTATCGCCTCTGCCCTCCCCACCCAACCTCCTCCGGCCAACCGGAATCCACTCCCTCCCTTTCCACCACCTGCCATGTAGGGGCAGAAGACAAACCCACCAACAACCTCAATAACCTTGCCGGAAAGCCCGAACCCACCCTCAAATCAAAACACAAATAACCCAGAAAATGAAATCTTAAACCCAACAATAACAAACCCATTCGATTTCAAACTAGATCTGAAACCCAAATACCAAATAAAAACCATATCAACCAATATTGGAACCCAATCAATCAATCCCAAATCGAAGTCGACATAATTCCTCTAGAGCTCTCATGAGATAGGAATAAAGTACATGGTCGTTATGTAGCTATTAATGATTTCACAAGAAAATAGTTGTGAATGAAAAGAATTTGATGTATACCTAAGTAGTCGAGTTCAAGACATTGTCACTTGTATTTATGCATGTCTCTGTCATCTTTATGGCCTGTTGACTCAGTTATTAATTTGTGAATATATACTTTATTATTAAAATAAGTTGGGGATTGATGAAATATTTTAATGCCAAAGCCACTTTGACATAAATGAACATTTTTGACTTTTAGCTTTTAGTCTTCTTTCCACATTAGGAGAGTGTAAGAAAATCGTGCTATTAATATAAATAAAACTTCTTATATATATATATATATATTTAAAGAAAAAAAAGTTGTTAATAAAAAAATGATAATTTTTGAAAGTGTGAATCAATTTTTTGGGCCAAATAGCTATTTTGGAAGTATATACTCACTTTTGAATTAGTGGACAAAAGTATTGATCCAAATTTTATTGTTTCAAAATTGTTATTTAGCAATCTAAGGGTCCGTTTGATAGCACAAAAATTTCAAGGCAAATTCCCAAAAGTTGGAAAATTCTGGTCTTTTTTAGCTTTTAGGCTGTTTGATAGCGTTAATTTGCCTTGGAATTTGTTTTCTATATACAACACCCCTTAAGCACAATTTGCCACCCTCGGGTGAAATTCAATTCTTTGGTTGGTGGGTGGGTGGGTGGGGGCAGGTTTTTGTTTGCCACATTTGGGTGGCAAATCACTTAAAACCAATTTTTTTTATAACTCTATATATTTCATAAATATATAAATATATGTATTTCGTATATTTTAATATATATTTGTATATTTTATATATTTTAGCACATATATGTATATTGCGTATATTTCGTATATTTATATATATTTCGTATATTTATATATTTTGTACATTTATATAATTTATATAATTCATATATTTTAATATATATTTCGTAAATTTTGTATATTTCATATATTTAATATATTCCTTATATTTATATATTTCATACAATTAATATATTCAGTATACTCACATATTACGTATGATTAATATATTTCATATATTTCGTATAGTTTTTAAAAACAATTCATTTATTTCGTATATATAATATATATTATATATATACTAAATATATTGTGTACAGAATATAATATTTTGTATATATGTAAATATATATTCTATATATATGTATATATTCTGTAAATAATATATATTTAGTATATTCAGTATATAATATAATATATATTCATATATTCCGTAAATAATATATTATATTTTCAATATATAATAATTTTTATATTATTAAATGTACAAAATGTACATTATATATTGAAAATATAATATATTATTTACGGATTATATGAATATATATTATATTATTTCTGAAATATATATATATATTTTGCAAATAATATAATATATATTCATATATTCATATATTAAATATACAAAATATCAAGGTTCTAAAAAACGCGGGGCGTGATTGAAGCGTGGAGGCCAAGCCTTAAGCCTTAGAAGCCTAGGCGTGAAAAGGCGTTTAGGCCTTCTTAATATATTTTAATATTTGTTAACCATAACAAGGCTATTAAAATACAAATATTGCACAGATCATAAAAATATGTCTGAATATATGCAAATTAAAATACTATTTGATTATTTTGGATGAGATAATGGTCCGGTTTGTAAATAAATTCTTTAAAAGGCGACATCGTTTCACTAAATCATTGTTGTTTTTAGAAAAAAGTGCGCCTTAAGGGTTTTACCAAGAATAAGGCGTGAAAAGCGTAAGGCGAGGCGTTTCTCCCAATCCTTAAGCCCAGGCGGAGCCTTAGCGGGTTTTTTAGAACAGTGCAAAATATATGAATATATATTATATTATTTGTGGAATATATATATTCCGTAAATTATTTTTTCGCAAAATATATGAATATATATAATAATTTACGGAATATATATATATTCCGTAAACAAATTTTCCACATTTATATCTATTTTTCAGCTTTTGCGTTTGATAGAAAATGTGAAAAATTGATGATTTTTCGACTTGTATCAAACAGACACAAGTGGAAAAATATTCATTTGCCTTGGAATTGTTTGCCCTGGAATCAAATGTCCTGGAATCATTTGCATATTTCCAGTTTTCTATCAAACGGACCCTAAATAAAGAGCACCAAAATATATCCTGCTTCACTTTTGTTTAATACCCAAAGTACACTCCCCACACTCAAACCCAATTCCCCACACTCCTCCAATAAGTAATCCATCCCACTATTCTGATCTAAACATATATATAAATAAAATATAATATAAATTAATAAATTGATCTAGTCTTTTACAATAAAAAAATACTCTTGCATTGACATTATAAACACTCATAACTATTTTGCAATTCATTCAAGGGACAATATATTTTTTTTAAGGCTATATATATCTATATAATAAAGTAGCTCTAAGACTATCTGGAGATGAGTGTTTGGACTGGTTTTTAGAAAAAGACAAGCTGAAAACCCTTCTCATTTAACCTCCACCCTACCCCCGAACAGAAAAAAAAACGAAATTCACACCATTTGTTTACCACCCCAAATTAAAACCTAGATAACACCATTTGTTTACCCTCCAAACCGGAGCTTCTCTCTTACGATAAAACCAAAAATAAAACCTTAAATTGTGTTTGGTTGCTTCCATCCAACCAAAAATACTCATGCACACCCAATTCGATACCAATATTCCCGTGCGACCCAAGAAAAGCAGAGTGAATTTAAAAAAATAAGAAAGAAAAAGCAGGGAAATCTTACAACAGAGGAAGATTACCTTAATATAGGTACAACTCTGTTTCAATGGAGGAGCGACTCTGTCAATGGAGGTTTCATTCGGCCGGAGGTGGAGTTGTAAACCGCAGATTATGGGAGTTTTTTTTAGGGAGGGGCTTTGTTGATGGAGGTTTTTACGGTTGGCGATTATGGGAGTTTTTTAGGGAATCGTGGAGTTTGTTGGGATATTATCCAAAATTTTTTTTTCTATTTTTTTAACAGGCAACTAAAATTTCTAGCGCCAAAATTGGCGGCAATTTTTTTTTTCCTTATGAGAAATATATTTACGACACCCAATAATGTGTCGTCCTTAATAAAAAGCACGACATATTTATTTTATATGTCGTGTTGAATTATTTACGACACGTTTCGAAATTATGTCGTGGTTATCTATTTTCCACGACATATTTTTATAAAGTGTCGTCCTTATCTACTTTTCACGACATAGTTTTATAAAGTGTCGTAAAACATATGTCGTGAAAAACACTTTTTCTTGTAGTGTGTTCACATGAAAATAAGAAAACAAGTTAATTAAATTGAAAACGTATTTACACAATATAAGCAAATGAATAAGGAAAGGGCACGGTAATTTACTAATCGAGGCTCCACAGACACAAGGTGCTCAAACTCATTACATCCTCAAGCTATAAATTAAAAAAAAATTAAGCATAAATATACAAAGTTTTCAAAGGGCGAGCAAATGAATAAAATATACATATATCCGAGTCCTTACCAGGGAAGGAGCACTCAAGCTAGTCACAACAATTGGCTGAGAATCAGTGGTATGAGTAACAGGAAGATAATGGTCACTCATGTCAAGTTGATAAAATAGAGTGAAATTTATCAAATAATTGCTCAAATAAATGATAACGGAGATCATTTTATTAAAAATCTCAAGATAGAAACTAGATATAAAATTATCCGTTATAAGAAAGAAGCATGTAATATGGGGCCACTTGTTGCCACACTCAAAATTGGTTAAGAAATAATTACTTGGACCTAAGGCCCAATTTCCATAAAAAATGTACTCTCTGAACAAAAATTCTCCCAGAAGGAGGAAATTCGGGAATAATCACCCTCGTTGGCACGGTGATACCACCAGAGGTAAGGGTATACTCACCAAAGGTCCCTATGGATATACAAAGCCACAGGTTATTTTCAAATTAAAATAAAAAGAGAGAGAATAAAGTTGAATGCCACCTTAACCAAAGGAGCTGGAACACTGGTTAGGGGCTGACTAGATGAACTGCTCGCCCATGAAGAAGCAACATATCCGCAATCAAAGTAATATGGTGCAACAGACATCTGCCAATCAAGACACAAGTGAGTAAAGATTAAAGGAAAATGATATTGGGGATAAAGTTAAAGTTCCCTTAGATACATGGGGAGAGGTACTCATCACACGACCAATAGAACGAGTAACACTTGAATAATTTACCATAGTTGTGGGGAATACAATTGAAAGCTTAAAATGCAAATCATGAAGTTAATTTTTGAGAACGTATATCTTTCTTCTCTAAGAGAACTTGAAAAGAAATACACCTTTATAGAACAAACATAACTCTTGAGCTGAGCTCAAGGAGGATACCAATATAGAGTTTCTTTCCCTTCAGAAAGGAGCGCGAAAATGATGAGTAGGTGAAAGGGTAGGCGAAGAACTTACACTTACTCCTGGGGCCGCGCTCTTCCTAACTCAGTTAGAGTTGGGAGGACAAAGGGAAATATTATAGCCATTACGGAAATCTAGTGAGTGCTTGACACATATTCAACTTTTATTGCAAGAGCGAACACTTGGGGGATAGAGGGAAAAAAGGTCCAAGAATAGACACCCCAACCACTTTGAATATGGATGAAAACAAAAATCTTTAATATTATCTATGAGGGAATTGAGGGTGGCCTGTGCCTTTAGGGTTTTCCCGTGCCACTTGGCAATACGAGCAGTGCTACCGGGCAATGAACGTGGTTCCATATCAAAACTGGGAAATCGATTAAAAAGAAATCCCACTAAAATAAGAGAATTGGCAAAGTTTTGGACGTCATAATGGACATAAGATCTCTCTGTGTCCACATGTGCTAAGTTTACCCTAGTGTATATTATTCCTCAACTCATTGCTGCTACTGACACCTTCCTACCACGTGAAAGATGTATGTCCAGACGAAATAAAAGCTTGCGACGACAGTCGTTCGACCTACCAGTAAATGAAAACCTTGACATAAAAGTTACAAATAATGCTGTTAAATTGTCAGAGGCATTAAATCCGGGACCATTCATTTACTTAGGAGTTTTTATCTTAATATCATCATTGGACAAGGGCTCAAAATCCCTAAATCAATATCTTTGCCATTTGGCAAATGAATGCTTGATCCCTTCAGTATGAATTAGACATATATAATACGAGCAGTCACCCATACCCTTCACCAAGGCCTCTCATAAAGACTCATCAGTATTATCCCTGTCGCCGTCAGGAAAAGTGTGAGTTCCTAAAATGGGTAACCCAGTCAACTCACAAACATCTTCTAGGATAAGGGTGAACTCGCCTTAACCTGTGATAAATATATGGGTGTCCATACTCAAACGAGACACCAGAGCATTCAAATTATTCGCACTCTTGGTTATAGTAAAGTTATGTAAACTACTAAGAGCCCTAATTAATCCAAGATCATTAATAATCTGTCGATAACTTTGCACAGTTAAATCATGATCTACCTAAGCATCCTACTCCTTGGGTGCGTTTCCATAAACTACAAAATCAACATTAGAAAAGGGAAAGTCATCCCTACCCACTCGCACCCTCAATATGCTATCATGAATCACAACAGAAGTATTATCAGCCTCTGGGAATCCAGTGAAGGGTTGCTCGAACACGAGTTCAACAGAGTTGGCCACGAATTTGTCAAGAGATGACATGGAAAAAGTATCTTTCCCAAATAAAGGGGCACACCGGTACAAGGCAAAGTTTTATTTTAACCTTTGATCCAAATGATCCTTGCAGTCCCTGTTCATCAAAATGGGGGCTCTGCCCTGAGAATTAGTAGAGTCGGCACCACCATCAGTGTTAGAAGCAGCAACACTGATGGATGAGACCTCAAAAGAAGTAACAACTATCATTGGAACTTGAATATAAGACTTTCCTATCAATACCTAAGTGGTGGTGGTAATAACAGTAGATGGCACATTGACGGAAGAAGAAACCATTGAAGTAGAGAGTTTTGATGAAGAAAAGGCAAATTAACTTAACGGGAAAGATGGAGCACAAGAAACTCTTCTCTCTCTAAAAGTAACAAAAGTGATAAGGTGAACTTTATGATAAAATATTTGGAATATTTATACTCTTGGAATACAAAAGGGCTCGTGAGTTTAAAATAGGGTAATGATTATCGAATCACAAGTTTTTATCCTCAACACGACATGTGGCTTTTCGAAATACTAAGAAAAGTGTCTTATAAGTCCAAGCATGCTAGAGCATTAAATGACGGAAAGAGTATTGATCACAAAAATCCTTTTAAAATCCCAAAGTGATGTTTCATGCATAACTCTCTATTTTCAAAGCATCGAGAGAGTTATGCGTGATGGGGATAATGTAGAGGGGTATATGAGCAACCCTCAACTACTTGAGAGATACGAGAGAAAAGTAAAAAAAGTAGGGAGGTTGCACGGGCAACCCCTGATCCATAAAGGGAATCATGTACATCCCCTCAAAGAGAAGCAAATGCTTGAGCAACCAATCCCAAGGATAGAAAAGAACACACGATCACTTACCTCACTAACACTTACTATTAGTGTATTTAACATGTTTACTTAGCAAGAAGCCTTGACCGAGTAAACATGTCTCGAGCAGATGGATAGTTGGGGCCTCTTGAGAGTTTTGGTTTACAGGTTAGGAAGTAAGTTCTGCTGAGCAAGATAAGTCTCAACCATTTCAATATATTTAGACAAAGAGAATATTGATGCGAGGGACCCAAGATATGACTCATACAAACACATTATACACACAAAAAATGAGCAACCACTTGAAGTGCTCGCATATAATTTTTACTATTACAAATAGCATGTGACCCGCATGGTCACTTACGAGTTTTCAAACTTGTCCAACAAGCAATTTTGACAAAAGACAAAATAACACTTTTTGGCATCATAGTCGCCAAGATCACTTTTTTATCCACTATTACACTAGGTGTCACATCGTAAAAACAGATCGTGCTAGATAATAACAAATAGTAATAAGGACAAATTATTTTTCAAATATTTATCATTGTTGATGTAAAAAATTAGATCATGTCTAATTATTCAATCACAGTTAAATAAATGAGACAAAGAATTTTTAAAGTGGTTCAGTCTTATAAGAACGACCTACGTCCACTGTTATGTTATTGCTGATTTTTTGGGAATTCTCGATTACAAGTTCAATCAAGAAATTCCGGTCCCCTTACAATGAGGATTGTACAATGTATTTATAGCCCTGAGGCTGTAATGTGAAAGGGTAATACATTAAATGATGTACATATGAAAGGGTAATACATTCAATCATGCGTCTGAATGATAAGCATTTAATGAACAGTCAAACTGTTGGTTATCCTTCTATTAATGCTTTGTTCGAGGTGCAACTCAGACCGCTTGAGTTGCTCGGACCGCCTAAGCTTCTCGGTACTCAAGAGTTCCTCGGAGAGTTCTTGTTCCTCGGAGCGTATGAGTTCCTCGGGGAATTAGTGTTCCTCGTTGTAGTATGGTTCCTCGGAGCATGTGAGTTCCTCGGAAGTGTTTGTTGTTGCCATGTAGATTGCCACGTGCCTTCACTTTATTGAGCCATGTCAGCAGACTAAATTTGGTATCAACAGAAGCCCCCAATGTTTCATAGTTCGAACTTTGAGGAGTGTGGAACATTCTTTCTCGGAATATGGCAGTTTTAAATGGTCATCCTGAAATTTAGGAGTCTTTTGTATTTATTTCTCCTTCCAAATTCGTAGAATCAGGCTTTTTTGAATTTTTATAACCGCCTCGATCTCCGCGTACTTTTTGTCCTTCTAGCCGCCGGTAGCGTAATCGTTTCTTTTTGTAATCATTACTTTATCGTTTCCCAAGACAGAGTATTTAAGCGTCACAGACAATCCCATCGTCTTTTACTTTTTCAAATTTGCATCTTCGAATTTTCCATTGTCTTACTCTCTTGTGCGTTCATCCTTTTCATCGTTCGTTGTCAACAGATCCACTCTTTTTCTGTAAGATCTTCTTCCTTCTTCTTCATTTTCTTTATTCATCATGGTTTACCCTGTTGAATCTCTTGATAAATTTCGCTCTGATTTTTTTATTCCCTCCTAGGTTGTTCTGGAAGAGCTTTCTGAGCCTCCTGACTATTTCCGTTTGGTTGAGGGACATTGGTTCCCCAGTCTCTTTGTTGCTGAATGTGGATTTTCTTTTCCGCTCAATCCTCTATGTCTGGAATTTTGTCAATATTTTGACGTTGTTCCTGCAAGAATAGCCCCCAATACATGGAGAATATTTAATGGGGTTCATAGGTTAAATCAAATTCATGGAACTCACATAGGAATTCCAGAAATCATGTTTTGTTATAGATGGGCAGTGGGTGATAACACTTTTTATTTAAAAGCTAGATTTTTAAATAGGGCTTTAGTGGTCAATCTCCCGGAAGCCAATAGGGACTATTTTGAGCACGGAGTTGTTATAAAAATTGGCAACATGCTCCTGTATCTGGAGATGAAGTGTATCAGGGTCCCAGATGGCCTCCCTATGGCAATGTGATAGGTTATTTTTATTTCATTTTATTTATTTTGAAATTATGCTTCTTCTATGTTTGATAAAATGTGCCACTGATATTTTAATGTTTATTTATTTGCAGTTGATAGCAAAAGAAAGTGTCCAAAAGAAGCAGACGTGAATATAAGGCACTTAAAACTTATCTGGAGTTTGCATCAGAGTGTTGCCGACGAGCACATTAGGTCATCCTCGTATTTGCTGCAGTATAAGAGCTACACATCTTCTTTCACTGCTCGTCCGGTGATAAGTGAAGTAGAACCATTACCAACTTCTACCAGTTCCTCGCCTGAGTCACACGTTCCTTTAAGTGAAAGGATGAAGAAGAGAAGACCTCCCACCCTTTTTGAGAAACCTGCCTCTGGTGCTGGAGAGGCAAAAAGAAGTAAGATTGTCGTCCCAGGGGAGGGGACAAAGAAAACTGATGCACCTTCCTCGGCTGCCCCTGTTGTGAAGGTTGTCGAGAAGCCCCAAGTGGCTCCGAGAAAGTCTGCTGCTCCAGGAGAAGTGATTGTAATATCACCGACCAAGAGTTCTTCCTTGGTCGAAACTATTCCTGTTCCCCCGAGGAAGCTGAAGAAAAGCTCCTCGGTCAATTTGGCTGACACCATCTCTCAGCCTTCGACTAGTGGAGTTCCCACTTTCGTTCCCCCGAGCTCTTCCATGAGCTCGGTGAAGACTCGGATCATTCCCGAGATCTAAGGTATCGAAGAAAAACTTTCTCGAGATATGGTTACCTCTTTGGCAGCTCTCCATATTATTTCTGTAAGTCTTATTACTTTGAACTTTTCATCTTTCCTTTGTTATACCTGTCTCTGGCTTGCTTTCATTTTCTTTTCACAGTTGGTGAGCTGCTTTAATACAATTTTGAAGAAAGATGAAGCTATTAAAGCTTCAAGCTCCTCATCTGGTGTGGAGGAAGCTCTGGTGGGCCTAAGTCAGTCTTTGGAAGATTCTCGTCCGAAGTACGATGCTGATAAGGCTGTTTGGGAGAAGAAGCTTACCTCCATCGAGAAGGAGAAAGCTCAAGTTGTTGAAGTCTCCAAGGGGTTGGAGAAGAAAATAAAGGACTTGGAGGAGAAAAATAAAAAGCTTGAAGGGAAGCTCAAGAATGCTGAGGAGTTTGAAGATAAACTCAAGGTTGCTAAGGAAGAATTAATCCAACTTCGGGAAGTAAGTCGGCAGAAGGAGGAGGTTGAGAATAAATTGAAGACTGCTGAAAACCTTCTGTCCGAGAAGCTTTCCTCGGAGAAGTTAAAGAGAAAACTGGCTGTGAAGAAGTCTTTCAGCGCTGGCTGGGATAAGGGGTGGAACAAGGGCTTGGCTGCCATGCTGTCGCAAGTAGAATATGGAAGCCTCAAGTACTTTAGGGATGGATGGGTCGCTGCTCTACAGGAGATGAAAGTGGATGAAAATTCCGAACTCTTTCAGCGACACATCCCTGGTCCCCCTCCAACTCCTGAAGACGAAGAAAAGGACGAAGCTGCCTCCGAAGAGTCTTCCATGGTGATGGGAGATCAGGTTTCTCTTCCCCCGACTATCCAGCCCGCTGACGAGGAACTTCAACTACCTGCAACTTTCTCCGAGCAACCTCCAACACTTCCCTAAAAACTATTTGCTCCATCCGAGCAACCTACTTCCTCGTCCCATCCTCCCGAGAAAGTTTTGGTAGACAAGGAAAAGGTGTAGAGTTGTTCGGATTTCTCTATTTTATTTTTCTTTAACAAATGTAATCCTGAACATGTAACTATGAACCTTGTACTTCTGACCTTTATGATATAATAAAACTTGAACTTGTGTTTATTCATACTGTTGTCTCTTCTTCATGCTCTGTTTTGATTATTGATTACTGCTTTTTCTTCCTCTACTAGTTTTTGGCCAGGATGGAATTATTATCTGCTCACGATACAAAGCTATTGAGGCAATGCAATGAATACTTTAAGTCTGGTCACACGGATCTGAGTGCAGCACAAATCGTCGACATCCTCGGCCAAGATGCTTCGAAACAGGAAATTGAGGCCTATCAATACTTGAAGTGTCTGCTTGATCGTGTAGTGGCCAATAATGTGGCTTATTATGATATGATCGAGGATCTCCAAGGCACTCTTGAAGACCTTCAGCAATAATACAAAGAATCCACTGCGCTTTTGCACGAGGGGTATGAGAAGAAGTATCAGCAACTCAATGCTGACAAGGGATACGAGAAGCATTTTGCTGGCTACGATGTGAGGGAGAGAACTCTGAGGGATGAGGTCGAGGAGTGCAGACAAATAGCTGAATTATTAGAGCAAGAGAATAACAACCTGCAAAGAGAGTTGTCACAGTTGAAGTCTGCAGCTTCCACTTCAAAAGCCTTGATCCCAGTGACTGATGAGGGATTCTCGTTCTTGGAGGTCGAGAACGCCAACTTGAGGGACGAATTGGAGACCTTAAAGAGAGCTGGCCCCTCTACATCTTCTCGTGGACGAGCAAGAGCTCCTCGGGGATGAGCAAGAGCAGCACGAATTCCCGTCGTGGAACAGAGGAATCAATCTGCTTTGAAGAACTAAGCTTTCTAATTAATGAAAAAGAACCAGGCGTTGGCTGAAATGTCAAAGAAGATCAGGGACCTGGAAGAGCAGCTTTTTACGCAGAAGTCAGTCTTGGAGAATAAGTAACTCTTCATAAAAAATCTCCACGAGTAGCTGGAAAGACTGACATCTTAATTCCACAAACAGCCCAGGGAGTTCTGGATGGCTGGGTACAACGAGGCTCTCTACCACTTGGACGATCGTATCCAGAATGCCAATAATGAGGGCTACAAGCAAGGCTGGTTGAATACCTTAGGTGTGCTGCAACTCGAACAGGGTCATTACCTATGGGACTACCATGATCCTGGGCTGCTCGACCTACCCGTTCCACCATTCAAACTTGATATGAGTTGGATCCTTGCTCGGGCCATTCCTCGATGCTTAATTTCCTAGTATCTCGGTGACTACAATCTCCATTCAAGTGTCGAGATATCTCATCCCGAGCACCTCCTAGATCGACCATCAGTGATATATCAGGATGTTAAAAGATTTGAACTTCATAAACTCTCCTCTTGCTTTAAATAATCCGCCTGCTAGCGAGGAACCTGTTTCAAAAACAGAGGGGAAGAAACCAATAGAGTAGGAATTTTGATGTAATAGTTAGTATACATTTCATTATCAATGTAATCTGCTTTTGGATTTAATGAAAGACTTTTATTTTTGTTCGCAATCTTAATTGCTATTGTCTTGTAAAATACTTTACATTTGTGCATGTATGTCTATTAAAAAGATAACAATATTGTGTTATTTTGTGTTGTTTGTCGATCAACTTATTGTCGACTAGCTTGAATTTTTGGTAGTCATTATAAAAAATTACTAAGTTATTCCTCGACCAACTTACTAAGTTGTTTCTCGACCAACTCACTAAATTGTTTCTCGACCAACTTACTAATAATTTTAAAAAGTCACGAGTATCAATAATTTTGCTTGATCATTTTCTCGTATTCATAAAATGTTTCCGACCAACTACAGTTAGTGGGTTTTTATCCCCGGCCAGCCATTGTTATTGGATTTTTCCTCTATAAGGAGCTTTGGCACTTTTTGGGATAATTTTACCTCCCGACCAACTTTAGTTGGCGTTTTCAAGAATATATTTACTTCCTAACCAACATAAGTTGGTATTTTTAGGAATATTTTTACTTCCCGAGGAACACATAGTTTTATTTCCCGGAGGAATACAAGTAGCTTTACTTCCCGGAGGAATACATGTAGCTTTACTTCCCGGAGGAATACAGGTAGCTTTACTTCCTGGAGGAATACAAGTAGCTTTACTTCCCGGAGGAATACATGTAGCTTTACTTCCCCGAGGAATACATGTAGCTTTACTTCCCGGAGGAATACAGGTAGCTTTACTTCCCAGAGGAATACAAGTTTTACTTCCCGGAGGAATATAAGTTTTACTTCCCGGAGGAATACAAGTTTTACTTCCTGGAGGAATACAAGTTTTACTTCCCGGAGGAATACATTTGTTTCTCGACCAACCTTAGCTGGCGTTTTCGAGAAAATTTTTGAGTAGCCCGAGTTTTGCCGAGTTTCGCCGAGTAGTGTGTATCACTAGTATTCCCCGAAAAACTTTCAATAAAAGGAGAGATTATCCATCACTGATAATACTTGTGCATGTGCTCTGCGTTCCATGCATTTTTAAACTCCTCCCTCTCTAAAGTTGCTATTCGGTAAGTTCCTGGTCGAACAACTTCTGTAACTCGGTATGGTCCATGCCAGTTTGCCTCTAGTTTGTTGTGATTTTGAATCACTTTCTTTAGCACATAGTCTCCTTCTTTCAGGTCGCACTTCTTCACCCTCTTATTGTAGAATAAAGCTGTTCGTTGTTGGTATGCAGCATTCCTGATGGCTGCTTCTTCTCTAACTTCCTCGAGCATGTCTAAATCCAATCTTCTCATTATATCGCTGACAGGGGAATTGAAATTCAGTACCCTGTGTGTTGGGAGGCCCAACTCGGCAGGTATAACAGCTTCACTTCCAAACGCTAGCATATATGGTGATTCTCCAGTTGTTACTCGGGGAGTAGTTCGGTAAGCCCACAGTACTGACTGTAACTCGTTGATCCAATTTGCTTTTGCATCGTCCAGTCTTTTCTTCAAGCCATTCAGCAGTGTTCTGTTTATCACTTCAGCTTGTCCATTGCTTTGAGGATGGCCTGGTGCTGAGTGGATCTTCAACACATTTGATTGATGACAATAGGCAGCGAACTCCTCGTTATCAAATTGTGTTCCATGGTCTGTGATGAAAGCATGAGGAACATCATATCGATAAATTATATTCTTCCAAATAAATTGGTACACCTTCTTGTACGTCATATCGATGAGAGGCCCAGCTTCCACCCACTTAGTAAAATAATCCACTGCGACGACGAGGTATTTGAACCTTCCTCTGGTCGTTGGCAGTGGTCCGACCAAATCTATTCCACACATGGCAAATGGCCAAGGGGAAGTGATGGGTGTCAACAATGCTTGCGGAGTTCTTCGGATGGAGGAAAAGCGCTGGCACTTGTCACATTTCTTGGCATAGACTATACAATCAGCCCTCATCGTCGGCCAGTAATATCCCTGCGTCATCATCCTTTGCAAAAGCGTCCGACCTGCTACATGGGCTCCACAGGATCCTTCATAGATCTCTTCAATCAATTCTTTCACCTCGGAGGGATGTACACATCTTTTCAAACCTGCCATAATTCCTCGTCTATATAGAATACCATTAGTTAATACATACCGAGCAGCTTTAAACTTCAATTTCTTGGCTGCGAGCTTGTCAATTGGTAATTCTCCCTCTTCAATATATGCTCTGATGGGATCCATCCAAGATGGTCCTAAATCAAGGGTGATAAAGTTCATCTTTAAATCTTCATCTATACTCCGACCAACTAAAACTTCAATTGGGATTGTTCTTCGTAGCTCGGTACGAGTAGCTGATGCTAATCGAGCTAGGGCATCTGCTCTTGCATTCTCCATTCTTGGTATTCTGACCAGCTGAATAGCAGCAAATTCTGATACCAACTTCATCACCTTTGCATGGTACTTGATCATTAATTCTCCTTTGGCTGCATATATTCCCAATATTTGATTTACAATTAATTGAGAATCACTGAAGACAATAATTTGACGCGCTTCCATAATTTTTACCAAATTAAGACCTGTAATCATGGCCTCATACTCAGCCTCATTATTGGAAGCTTTAAATTGGAAACGTAGGGCGTATTCCATGTCGACCTCGTCCGGAGTGCTCAAAACTATCCCTGCCCCACTGCCTGTTGTGCAAGATGAGCCATCTACATATAGCCTCCATATAGGTAACTCGTCTTCAAACTTCTGTTCTGACAGAGTTCCTCGGTGAAATATTTGTTACTTCCTTTCATCCTCCCCTAATATTTCTTGCTCTTCATCGATCATCTTTTCTTGCCCTTTTACCAACCAGAGTTGGTCTGAGCTTGAATTTGATGATCCTGCAACATCCACTTTCCCTTTTACCAACCTAAGTTGGTCTGAGCTTGTGTTTGATGATACTGTAACATCCACAGGTTGATCAGCGAGCAGCTTTTGCTCCTTGGGGGTATCAGGATAGGTGAACTCTGCTATAAAATCCGCTACAGCTTGCCCTTTAAGCGATGATCTGGGTTCATAGACTATATCGTATTCTCCGAGCTCTATTACCCAGTACATCAATCTCCCTGATTTTTCTGGTTTATGAAGGGCTTGCCTCAACGGCATATCAGTATATACGACTATAGTATGAGCCTGGAAGTATGGCCTTATTCTCCTTCTCGCCTCAATCAGCGCCAGTGCTAACTTTTCCAGCCTTGGATATCTGATCTTTGCTCCTCGGAAGGCCTTACTTGTATAGTAGATTGGTTTTTGTACTCCATTCTCCACTCTTATCAACGCCGAGCTAAGTGCATTCTCTGGTACTGCTAGATACAAGTACAATTTTTCTCCCATCACCGGCCTGGACAACAGTGGAGGTGCTCCCAAATATTTCTTCAAGTCTTGAAAAGACTTCTCACATTCATCATTCCACTCAAAAGTCTTTCGGAGCGTCTTGAAGAATGGGAGACATCGATCGGTTGCTCGCGATACAAATCTATTGAGTGCTGCTACTCGTCCTGTAAGACTTCGCACCTCTTTCTTCGTCGTTGGAGATCGCAGCCCTAATAAAGCTTTGATCTTTTCAGGATTTACCTCAATGCCTCGTTGGTTGATAATGTATCCGAGAAACATGCCTTCTCGTACTCCAAATATGCACTTCGTCGGGTTCAACTTCATTTGATATTTATCTAGTTGATCAAAAGTCTGACTTAAGTCAACTAGATGATCGATAACTTTCTTGCTCTTTGTCAGCATATCGTCAACATAGACTTCCATATTGCAACTGATTTGTTCAGCGAAGACCTTGTTCATCAGCCGCTGATATGTCGCACCTGCATTTTTTAAACCAAAAGGCATAACATTATAATAATAAGTTCCCCTAGGGGTAATGAAAGAAGTACTCTCCCTGTCTTCAGGTTTCATTTTAATCTGATTGTAGCCAGAATAAACATCCATGAAGCTCAGCAGCTCGTGTCCCGAGGTAGCATCCACTAGTTGATCAATTCGGGGCAACGGAAAATGATCCTTTGGACATGCTTTATTGAGGTCGGTGAAGTCTACACACGTCCTTAATTTGTTGTTTTTCTTCTTCACCATCACCACATTTGCTAACCAGTCAGGATATTTAACATCTTCAATAAAGCAGGCTTTCTGGAGCTTCTCGACTTCCTCCTGTATAGCTTGATTCTTCTCGGGGCTGAATACTCTTCTTCTTTGCTTCACAGGCTTGATCTCCTTATTCACATTGAGTTCGTGACATAAGAAATTTGGGTCTATCCCGAGCATATCCTCATGACTCCACGCAAAAGTTTGCTTTCTGCTTCTAAGGAAAGTTATCAATTCCTGTTTTAGTGAGACTTCCAAGGACGAACCTACTTGAGTAGTTCGTTCAGGGTGCTCGTCATCCAGAATGATGTTTTCAGTAGCACCATCTGACCCTTCACGAGTTGAGACTCATCTCTAGGATCTAATGTTTCAATTTCTGCACCTTCATCCACTTGATAGGTAGTGGTTTTTTTCTTTGATTCCTCCAGTTGCTCTTGCTCGGCGGATGAATAATAGCATTCCCAGCTACTTTATGGTCACCTTTCACAACTCCTACTCCAAAATTTATTGGAAATTTTAGGCACTGATGCACTGTAGATGGTACAACCTCGAATTTCTTCAATCCTACTCTTCCCATGATGATATTGTATGATGATTGAACATTATTATCCATCACGAAGAAACATATTCTTTCTGTTCGACAAGCAGGCCACGTACCAATGAATATATCCAACTTGATCGTCCCAAGTGGAAATACTTTCTCGCCAGCAAAACCGAGGAGGGGTATATGATAAGGCTCCAGTTGAGATAGCTTTAGATTTAAACCATCGAAGCACGAGTAGAACATGATGTCTGCCGAGCTACCATTGTCGACCAGTACTCTTAAAATTATTACCTCCTTCATTCTCATCTTGATCACCAATGGGTCATCATGAGGATATCGAACACCTGCAAGGTCATTCTTTAAGAACCCAATGACCAACTTCTCTTTATTCACCTTTCTCGGGCGATCCTCCTCAGCTAGATTTATTCGTTGAATGTATGAGCAAGCTTGAGCCTCACAGAGGTAAGCTTTTCTCTCGGCAGTAAGGTCTCCTCCTCTTGCATCTCCACCTGTTATAACATTACAGTCAAATGACCCAAAGCGTATTGAAAATACCTCTCTTTCTGGCTGCCTTGGTCTCTTAGGAAGATCGGGGTCATCTTCGGGATCAACTTCATGGTTTCTTTTCTTGTTCTCCTCTGCTCGACGAGGAGATCTAGACCTCTCTCTTGTTCGTTCGTTGTTTCTTCTTTCGCTTCCACGATCAACATACTTTGCCAGCTCTCCTCGTCTGATGAGTGTTTTAATCTTATTTTAAAGAGCTATGCAATTTTTGGTCATATGGCCATGATCTTTATGAAACTCGCAATACTTTGCCTTATTCCTCTTGTTAGGGTCCGCCTTCATTTTCTCTGGCCAGTTTAATTCCTCGTTATTCTTGATTCCTTCTAGAACATGGTTGATATCCTTCTTCAAAGGAGTATAATTATTGAATTTCTTCATTGTGTCCCATACCGATCTAGTTCTTGAATGTTTGTCATTACCATTGTTCTTATGCTCTTTCTTCTTAGCTTTATCACCTTCCACCTTGGTTTCTTTAGCATCCATGTTCTTCTTTGCAGCCATAGCCTCCTCGGCATTCATAATCTTGGCTGCTTTTCCCATCAGATCCGACATGGTTCTAGGTGGATCTTTGGCCAAAGTGTAGTATAACTTATTTGGCAGTAGTCCACTCATCAAGGCGGTAATCTCTATCTTCTCCTCATAATCAATGACTTCAATTTTCTCGTTATTAAAACGAGTTATATAATCTCTGGTTCTCTCACCAGCTTTTTATCTAACACTTAACAAATGTGCTACTCGTTTAACTGGCTTTGCCCCAAAACAGAAATTCCCAATGAATAACTCGACCAGTTGAAGAAAAGTTGAGATCTTACTCTGAGGAAGATTATTATACCATATTTGAGTAGACCCAGTAAGAGTTCCCGAGAATGCCCTGCATCTTATCTCATCTGGAACAGCATAGATGTCGGCTGCAGCTTGGTATTGTTCTATATGAAGGACAGGGTCAGTCTTTCCATCATATTTGGGGGTCACAACAGGTGCTTTGAATTTTGATGGTGTTGGAAAATCTATAATAGCCTGGACAAAAGGTGTTCCTCGAATAAAGGTTCGTTCTAGAGGGTTCTTAGCTTTAACCATTTCCCCCAATCTATCCTCCAGCCTTTGAATAGAGCCTTTGCATGCATCATTTCCTTCCTCGGGCCTGTTGTTTCGAGCAACTGATCGCGTTGAGGTGGCTTCCTGGGATCTATCTTGACGAGCAACTGGTCGCGACTGGGCAGATCCTTCCCTTAAGTCTGATGGTCATCGAAAACTCCTCGATGGGGATCTAGGAGGACTTTTGCTCCTCCTAGGACCTAATCGATCGAAAGGAGATACTCTGCTTAATCTTTCTAGCGCACTGGTCCTTTCTGGGGTGAGAGTGATACGTTGTTCAGTATTTGTGGCTCGCACTGACGAAGTTCGTCCAGGTTGATAAGAAGAATCTTCAGACTCCTCATTGCGATATGAATCGGTACGTCTAGTACGTGAAGAAGGTGCATGGGTATTTCTTTGAATACTTCGCAGTCCTGAATGGGTTGGTGCACCGCCATGGAGGGTTTGTATGAGTTATCGCATAGTTTCTTGCATGACGATCTGGCCCTGAGCCAGATTTGTCATTATTCCAGCCAGATCTAGAATATTTGGCGGAGCAGATGGATTTCGAGGGCTTCCAGCATTTCGATTGTTGGATTCTGGAATATCAGCCATTTGTGATGAATTGTTTTTGATGAAAAACGATATTACCAGTCGTTTCCCACAGACGGCGCCAATCTGTTAATGTAAAAATTTAGATCATATCTAACTAATCAATCACAGATAAATAAATGAGACAAAGAATTTTTAAAGTGGTTCAGCCTTATAAGAATGGCATACGTCCACTGTTATGTTATTGCTGATTGTTTGGGAATTCTCGATTACAAGTTCAATCAAGAAATTCCGGTCCCCTTACAATGTATTTATAGCCCTGAGGCTGTAATGTGAAAGGGTAATACATTAAATGATGTATATATGAAAGGGTAATATATTCAATGCCCCTTAAGCGTATGCGTCTGAATGATAAGCATTTAATGAACAGTCAAACTGTTGGTTATCCTGCTATTAATGCTTTGTTTGAGGTGCAGCTCGGACCGCCTAAGCTTCTCGGTACTCAAGAGTTCCTGGGAGAGTTCTTGTTCCTCGGAGCGTATGAGTTCCTCGGGGAATCAGTGTTCCTCTTTGTAGTATGGTTCCTCGGAGCATGTGAGTTCCTCGAAAGTGTTTGTTGTTGCCACGTAGATTGCCACGTGCCTTCACTTTATTGAGCCATGTCAGCAGACTAAATTTGGTATCAACAATCATAAAGGAATATTCTTAGGTGCGCACTAGCCATGTTAGCCCTAAAGTTTTACTATAAATATATCACTAGGTACATATTTTTATACATTGACATAACAAACATTGTTATGCTGCATAAACTCACACACAAGAATATTATGTCCTTACTCTCTCTCATATATTGAGGTTCTTACTTCTCCGCTTTCAAGGAATTATGACTCTCAATAGCGCTCTATTTTTTTATTTATTATTGAAAAATTATATTCAATCATTAGCTGCACATTCTTGTTATCAGAATCTTATTATTTTAAAGGAAAAATGTGTTTTGTCTTTGCTCTTTCGCTTGAAATATTGTTATTTTTTTCCATTGGAGTGGGTCATGCCTCACCAATTCAAGAAACACATAGACTTCAGTACCACTACACTCTACAACTTCATATGCCCCGTTGTAGTGAGAAATAGTCCGATCTTATCAGTCAATGTGCTCTCAGCCAACACAAGTGGCTACACGAATGCCGCAAAGGGATATTCATCAAAATAAACCTCTCGAGGGAACATAATCTCAAGGGTCCTATCCAAAATAAAATCACCCACATTCATAGAATGAGTATTTCTTTTATAACAACCTTTGCTTAGAAGTGAACTCGGTGTTTGAGGGGCTCTGTAGACACCTTATTGTCCTCCCTAATAATCACATAAGAGTATGGCATAACTTTTCAAACCTCAGAATGTAACAACCCCTATTTTACACAATGCGGTCGACCCGACTAATATGCCAAAGATAGGGATTCTCAAAGAATTTATATCATTCTCATCATCAAACAATAAATAAATAATAAGAATAAATATAAAACCATTCAGCATATGAGATAACTAAAACGATAAATATATTAAAATACATAATATCTTAAGACATCCAACGATAAATAGTATGAGTAAACTCCACTCTCAAAATAACTAACTGAAATAAATGTTAGGACTCAAAGCCTAGCTCTTGAAATAAAAACTAAACTGAAAGAGTAACAACCTAAGCTAGAATAAAGTAACTAAAGGTGCTAATCAAATGGAACTACCAGTCTGAATCTCCTCATTCCTATGGATTTTATTTATAAATGCCTAGAAAACAATTTATATAATTTGGGTCAACGCCCTAAATTTTCAAGAAATATCATCAATATCAACAGTGTAAATCATGCGAGTCATTTGCAGTAAACATGCCATCCTGTCGACACTAAATAAATACCCCACCCCTTATTTGAGTGAAATACTATAGACTAATGAATAAAATAACAGTCGATATCTCTAAACTAATGAATAAAATAATTGATAATAAAATGAAATAGGGATTTAATAAACTACACATGTGATAAAATAACCCAAATACCAACCCCCGCAATGCCATCCACAAATAAAGTACGCACATCTCATAATAATGTGTAAAAGTGGTGATCGCTTAAATAAGATCTGATACTAATTTGTAAAAGGTGTTAAGGAAATCACATGTGTAGTTTCACACATGCACGGATTTGTAAATTTGTGTAATACTGATTTTCTTTATTGCACACATGCACGGATTTGTAAAAGTGGTGATCGCTTAAATATTTTTATCCTCTTTGGCACAAACACAAACCATCGAATTTTTAAGGTCCTCTAATTCTTCTTCAAAAAATAGGACCCTATCATCACTCTCCTTCTTGGACAATTTTAAAGCATTAAATTAATGGTCCAAAGAAATAAATTTTGCATGATAAAAATCTCTTTGATTTTGAACCGTTTGCAAAAGATCCATTGCGGATTTAAAACGAGAATTTTCTTTTTTCGAAAAATCAATTCTTTTAGCAAACGTCAAATTCAAACGATTTATATCATCAAAACACTGACTCGTGTCATCAAAGGAGGGCATCCGATTACATAAGTGCTCCATCAGGAAAATTGCGATTTTTCACAAAACTGATTTAAAAAAAAATGAATATCACACAAATTTTGCGGAAAATAGGAATACGCGATAAATTAGGGCAACCTGCTCTGATACCAATTTGTAAAACGTATGACGGTGTGATAAATGATTAAATTCGCAAATTTCTAACTTGGCACACTTATTTAATTATAGTCTATTTTAAACCAAATCAATGCAACCCCTAAATATGCAACTACGTGTGTGCGTGTGTCAAACCATAAATAAATAAAGCATGTGACAAAAATTTCAAGAAAAATCTCTGAAGGGAAAAACCTTTTATTTCTAGAATTTTGAAAAGTTTACAAGACCATTGACTTACATACCATCTTGCTTTCGCCCACAAGAGTAACGCACGGTGTCTTCGTCAAACCATCAAAGCAACAACTAGAAATCAGCAGTTGTTCACACGCAGCTATACCACAAGGACGCGCAGTCCAGACACGCAGTCTTCACGGTGTAGGTTATCCTCCTTACAAGAGTAACTTCATAGAGACTCCCTCCACAATAGCACGCATCTCTTCAATTGTAGAGTTCTCCCCACAAAGAATAAACAAAAGCAAAGTGTGTTCTTGAACACCAAAATAATTCACCAAAGCATATGGGATTTTTGTGAATTGAAAATAAAAAAGGGATTAAATCCTAAAAGAAGAAGTCAAAAGGATTCTGCAGTTTCGCAGTTTTATGTCTTTCAAAACGCTGGGACTTCTTAATGAATACGAAACCATTTAATGAGTATTTATAGAAAAATATGCCGCTAGGTTGTCGAGCTCGTTCGAACGAAAGAGAGATCTCGCTCGAACGAGATACGCGTGTCGTTTGAACGACATCGCGCGACATCTCCATGTCGCTCGAACGAGATGATATCTCTCTTGAACGACCCGGGCGTCAAAATCGAGGAATGCTACAGGACTTAGAAAAATTACTCATTCTCAAATTTTGACGAAAAAAGTCTGCTCCAACACTTAGAAAATATTTTGTAAAAATATCCCAAAAGCTCTAAGTGGAAAGTTGAGGTATTTAAAACATAATCTTACCAAAGTAAACTTTGCGAAATCTTTTTGATGAAGAACCTTGATATATTCAGATCCGTCTTGATGTAAATTTCTCTTGAACTTCTTCGACGGTTGTGACGGTATACGACATAATTAATTGTCACGGACGTTTATAATAATATGTCCTTATAAATCTCCCCCTATGTCTATGCCGGTACATACATAAAAACATTCGAATTATCAAATGCCAAAATGCCTATACAAATATACCCTCCCATGAATAAATTTGCAAGATCTCAAACTGTTCTTTAAAAAAATCTTCATCAAATCTCAAAGCTTTTCTCATCAGGGTGTGCAACATAATAATCTTCAATCTTTGTACCTACACTCATGAGATAAAGCGTAAACCTTCGTGATGCATCGAGTTTGAAATGATATACGAATAAATCATTAATGATAAAATCTTCCCCATAGTGCAAAAACTCCCCCATAACATGATAATTCTTTCTTCCTCTTTTTATGATGTCTCCAAATAGACAGATAAGAAGAAACAATTAAAACATAAAATGTCACGACAAAATGCATAGAAAACAAGGATCAAACTACGAGCATGCAAATTAGTATCTAAAAAAACATTCACAAAATATTTTTGATTTTTCAATTTTTCGTACAAAAATAAGATACCAAAAATCACACCATGGATTTAAACTAAAACAACCAAGTCATGGAAATGTAATGAATGAGTGTGAACACATTCGATAGAAAAATCAACTCAATCAATCATATGTGCACGATGCATACGTGTACTCCTAACGAATGAACATCAAAAGTATCCTTAGGTGTAAAAATTGTTAAATTTAGATGACAACGTCTTATGCAAATCAACAAATCAAAGTCAAAGTGATTTCCACACCAATAACGTCCAAAACTATTTAACGCTTTTTCAAGACTTTCAAGGACGTGCAAACCCATTTTAAATTCTCCATCCAAACACCCTCATATATATTTTCTTTTAGAGGTAATCTAAATTATCAAACATTGGAGAATTGGAGCAAAAACCTAATTGACTCATAATTGGCTTGAATTTCTTTTTATTGCCTATAAATTTTTTCGGGCTCTTTTAAACCTCTTTGGACCCCGGATAATAAAATTCCTCATTTTTTTAGATCCATTTAAACGGTGACATAGTATTCGCAAAGGCCAAATGTGAACCTTTCGCATCCCTTCCCCGTTTTCAAATAAAGCACACAAACTCACAAACGGCTCTTACATGCACAACTTTTTATCAAATTTTATTGCGCTCGGTTCGTTTTAAGTACATAATTGAAGTGAAAACACCCAACCAAAATATGATAAGAAAAGCACAATAATCAAACAAATCCATGCATGTGTGCAATAAAGGAAATCACGAGTAAAACATGTAGGAAGTAACACTTAATTACATCTTAATGACTCCAAACATTATAAAGCATATGGATGAATTGACCTATTATCTCACAACACTATCAAATAGTCACATGAAAAATGGAATGATGTTGTGACTCGGTCATCCTAAGTTTCCCTCCATAAAAGGTGCAAACAAAATACAAAACTCTTTTTGGATTTTTCAAAAATTTTATCAAAAAAAAAATCTTTTTGTATTTTTCAAAAATTTTCAAAAGAAAAAATTTATTCAAAAAGTATATTTCACAACGCTAGCAAAAATATATCAAAAATCATAACTAGCATATGACAAACATGCGAACAATCATCTATATGATATGGCAAGAGAAGAATCAAGTGCAAGTAAACGGGAATCAACTTGTTTAAAATCTAGTGCCTCTAAAAGTGATTTCCTAACCTAAATAGATGTGCAACATCGTATGGGGGATTTAGGAAGAAAGGGAACACTAGACATAAACTTCCTAGGACTTTTTCCTAGAACAAAACAAAATCTCCTAAAGTAACCTTTCCTACCACAATGTGAACACGTTTAAACGGGTGAAACGACACCTATGAGTTGACCTTGTCTGATATCCTTAGAAATGGTTGACCCTCTAAAACAAACAATGGTTTTGGCTTTAGCACTAGAAGCATGAGAACAAGATGAGCCATTACCATCTCTATCACACCTACTTGAATCGTTTAAATCATTTTTCAACTTCAAAATATTTGATTCAAGTAAATAATTATACTCTTCCAATTTAAGGGATGCCTTTTTCAAATTATCAACAATTCCTAAAAGGGTATCTCTCTCCCCCTCAATTAAAGAAAACTATTCCCTAAGATTCTCTTCACGTGCCACAAACTCATTGACTAAAAGATTTTTATCCTCTTTGGCACAAACACAAACCATCGAATTTTTAAGGTCCTCTAATTCTTCTTCAAAAAATAGGACCCTATCATCACTCTCCTTCTTGGACAATTTTAAAGCATTAAATTAATGGTCCAAAGAAACAAATTTTTCATGATAAAAATCTCTTTCATTTTGAACCGTTTGCAAAATATCCATTGCGGATTTAAAACGAGAATTTTATTTTTCCAAGAAATCAATTATTTTAGCAAACGTCAAATTCAAACGATTTATATCATCAAAACACTGTCTCGTGTCATCAAAGGAGGGCATTCGATTACATAAGTGCTCCATCGAGAAAATTGTGATTTTTCACAAAACTGATTTAAAAAAAAATCAATATCACACAAATTTTGCAGAAAATAGGAATACGCGATAAATTATCGCAACCTGCTCTGATGCCAATTTGTAAAACGTATGACGGTGTGATAATTGATTAAATTCGTAAATTTCTAACTTGGTACACTTATTTTATTAGAGTCTATTTTTAAACCAAATCAATTCAGCCCCTAAATATGCAACTATGTGTGTGCGTGTGTCAAACAATAAATAAATAAAGCATGTGACACAAATTTCAGGAAAATCCCCGAAGGGCAAAACCTTTTATTTCTAGAACTTTGAAAAGTTTACAAGACCATTGACTTACATACCATCTTTCTTTCACCCACAAGAGTAACACACGGTGTCTTCGTCAAACCTTCAAAGCAACGGGTAGAAATTAGCAGTGGTTCACACTAGGGGTGTAAACGGGTCGGGTCTGGGTATATCCAGATCCGATCCGGGTATATTTTTAACGGATCGGGTCTTACCCGATTACCCGACGGGTCTCAGAAAATGAATCCAGACCCGGATCCGTTAAGGACCCGGAGACCCGACCCGAATACCCGACCCGATTATCCGATTATATATATATATATATATATATATATATATATATATATATATATATATATATATATATATATAGTAAAACTGTTTTTATATAAAACTGTTTTTATATATAACTTATATATAAAAACAGTTTTACTATATATATATATATATATATATATATATATATATATATATATATATATATATATATATATATATATATATATACACATTCGGGTCGGGTCCTTATCGGATCGGAGTCATGTATATCCGGATCCGGTCCATTAACTAATCGGGTAATCGAATAATCGGGTCTATAAAATTTGCTTAGATCCGTTAATTCAGGTCGGGTCCGGATCGGGTCCGGGTCCGGGTCCAGACCCGATCCATTGACAGCCCTAGTTCACACACAGCTAAACTACAAGGACGCGCAGTCTAGACACGTAGTCTTTACGGTGTAGGTTATCCTCCCTGCAAGTGTAACTTCATAGAGACTCCCTCCACAATAGCACACAACTCTTCAATTGTAGAGTTCTCCCCACAAAGAATAAACAAAAGAAAAGTGTGTTCTTGAACACCAAAATAATTCACCAAAGCATATGGGATTTTTGTGAATTGAAAACAAAAAAGGGATTAAACCCTAAAAGAAGAAGTCAAAAGGATTATGCTGTTTCGCACTTTTCTGTCTTTCAAAATGCTGGGACTTCGTAATGAAAATGAAACCATTTAATGAGTATTTATAAAAAAACGTGCAGCCTCGGTTGTCGATCTCGTTTGAACGAAAAAGTGATCTCACTCGAACGAGATACGCGTGTCGTTTGAACGACATCGCGCGACATCTCCATGTCGCTCGAACGAGATGAGTTCTCTCTTGAATGACCCGGGCGTCAAAATTGAGGAACGCTATAGGAGTTAGAACAATTACTCATTCTCAAATTTTGACGAAAAAAGTCCGCTCCAACACTTAGAAAATGTTTTGTAAAAATATCCCAAAAGCTCTAAGTGGAAAGTTAAGGTATTTAAAACATAACCTTACCTAAGTAAACTTTGCGGAGTCTTTTTGATGAAGAACCTTGATATATTCGAATCCGTCTTGATGTAGATTTCTCTTGAACTTCTTCGACGGTTGTGATGGTATACGACATAATTAATTATCACTGACATTTATAAAAATATGTCCTTACATAATGTACTGAACGTGACATAGGCTTCATTAATAAATTGCCCATCACTAATCCATAGTATATCTTTCACGCATTCACAATATAATCACACGAAGGCAACTACCTTTAGGGACTATATCGTGCCTCTATCGATTAGTTTGTAGGAGTCTTTCACCTAACGAACTTAAACAAACACACAAATAAGAATGGGGAGATCACTACACCGCATCACTATCGGCTAGCCCTATACCTAAACTTGCTCGATGGATCAAGTCCACTTGTATTCTCTCGTCGCAAAATGATGACCATATTGGATGCATGATCAAACACAACAAACTCCACAATGACCTATATCAATAGCCAGGTGTGCGATACCCAATCATAACCTCTCAGGAAACCCCGATCGATAGATTCACCATGAGTAACAATATGTTCATGATGAGGCATAAATTCTTTCAAAATTATCCCTTAATTTATAGGCTTTTATTACCCCGGACAATGTAAATTGAGTTGGTTTATCTCATATCATTGCTAACGGTTTCGACTAACAAGTATCTCGAGTTTCGTGTATTTCTTATTGATTTTGCAGGTAGTTAATACATCAAAGTGTAATACCCCGTAATTTTAAATGACTTTTAAAATGGGTTATATTTTAAATTAATGGATTAATTGGATTTATATGATTAATTAATTCATTTGGGTAATATCCGGACTGTGGATATTAAAATGGATGATTCTAAATATTACTTAAAGATATTTAGGTAATATATGAATGTGATCTCATTGATATGACTGTATGATATAAATTCGGTAATTTATATTTTTAGTCAGACGCGGTATGGGACGTGTCGGGACTAGTTTATTAAATTAAAAAGGATATTTATTTTCTATCGACCTTATAGTCATTTCGACTGCGCTGTTGCGTCCGAAAGGTTTGAAATAGTCAGAAAAGTCTATTTGGATGTTAATTTTGAGTCTCGGGTCATTTTGAAATGAATAGACAACCCGAAAGGGCATTTTGGTCATTATTCTAGGGGGGATGAATAGCGATTTCAGATTTTGTCCTATTATAAGTATTGGTAGATTAAGTGTATGGGGGTTATTCATCTCCTCTACACAAAGTAGAGAAGCCATCTTTTTAGAGAGAGTGAAAGGGTGCTTGGGAAGGGAAAAGCCTACTTGGGAAGGAGAAGAACAAGAACCAAGGTTCACCACCACCAACCACCACCGGAGTTTGACCGGAGAAGGGACAACCAACTGAGATATACTACACCAAAGGATCAGACCTTCAGTTAAGGTAAGTGTTTGATAATGGCAATTTAAGTTCGTATATTGTCCATGATAGAATAGTATGAAAAGAGAAGATTATTCTTATTTGGAAGAAATATTGGAGCATTAAATAGATTTCTTGAAACTGAAATGATATAGGAATTAAACTCATGTTTTAGGATGATAATAATCCATGAAATAGTCATGAAACTGTTGAAGAAATTATGAAAACCATTGATGTGTTCTTGAAGTTGATATGTTGATAATTTTCTAGAAATAAGGAGATAAACATGATTTTTAATCCAATCCCTTGATGATCCTAAGATGTTTAGAGTACTGGAAATCGTTCATATATGTTGGCATATCATGTAGTAATAATTATAACTCATTTTGGAGGTTAATATGAAGGTTTGAATGAGTAAAAATGGTGAAACCCGTAGTTGCTGAAATGCAGAAAAACCAGGCTGTGACCTGAGGGATCGATCGATCGACCTCCCCAGAATATGTAAAGTTGTTTCTTTTAAATGTTGATTCTAATCCCAAAACCTTTTGTGGATCTTTGGTGATTATTATTTGGATATTATGAGACTTATAAAATATCAGTAAACCCTTGATAAGATTTGAATTAATTTGATTTGGATTCAAGTGATTAAAATGATGAAAATTATATCGAATGGAATTTCGGTTGCTAGATTCATTTGTTAAATTCTAAATGGAGATGTATGAGGATTAAAGATAGGACCAGTAGGGGTGATTTAATATAACACCTGAGTATCCTTAAGTTTACAAGAGAGTTTAATCCTAAGTGAAAGAAGATGTGTTTATAAGAGATTTGAAACTATCGATTTTAACCTTAATTAAAAGGAGAACTAAACGCGTAGTAATTCGAGAGAAATAATGTTATGGACCAGTAGGATATTAGTGACTTCTTACTGAATATATGTTGAGGAAAAACCTATTTGAATCATGTGTATTGAGTGAGGGTAGCCTTAGGGTTACAATTTGAACATCAAGGACTGAGTTTAAACTCATTATTGATTACGCAAGGACTGAGTGTAGTACAAGAGCGTAGTGGTATGACTCCTGGATAAAGATGGTCAGAACATATTTGGTTGAAAGAGGTATGAGGTTATCCCGATCGCATAGTTGAAGTTGTCGGACCTCCTCGATTGACAAAGTTAAGTAGTAGTGTATTGGAGGGGTTCCTTGTTTGGATTTCGCTTTGCGAGACGCTCCGCGCATGAACCTTAATGACGTCAGGAGTGGAGAGATGTTATAGGATGCGAGGATAATTAAATTATGAAGTAAAGATATGATATTTTAATACGTGGAATTTAAAAGAGATATAATACTACGTATGGGAAATATCTTAGGGTGGTGATAATTAACCTATTGATATTATATTATAGGTATGATAATACCTATTTGACTGATTGATGATTTATGTGTATGACATACCTAGCTTACTTGCTATAGGTGGGAGGTTTGCGCCTGAGGGCAGTCATATCCTGATGAATCCATGGGATCTTTGATTTGTCGCTCGAGAACATAGGTCTATGAAAGACTTATCGGGGAGTTGATAAGTCCGCTGACTATGGGTACGTAGGTATGTGCGTGACCCATGGGTGTGAGAACTATGTTCGCCTCCAATGATTGTGTTGTTGTTTGTGGTTCGTGGAATCTTACCGAACCTTTAGTCCCCTATTCGGCGACCTACGATGATAGGACAGGATAGCAGAGTAATGCATTGCACCGCAGCTGTGACTCGGGGTGCCGTATTATATATGAATATATATATATATAATAGATTAAATGGTTGAATGGATATATATTGTGGTTAAATCTATCTATAGTGATAATTGTAGATGATGGTGAATAGAGAAAGATAATGGAATTAAGTTAATGAATGTTTATGCTTATGGAATTGAAAATCTTAACTCATGTTAATGAGAAACAATTCATATTAATGAGTTATGATTCATGATAATGAGAAACTAATCATATAAAGGAGAAATGTGAATGAATAATAATGTGACGTATGGTATGGGACATACGGGGTTTATGATATGGGAATGGAATTATAATATGGAGACTAGAAAAGAGGAACCATTAACTAGGAGGTTAATAGGAAACGTTAAGTGTGCACTCTAGTTGAGAGGTGAGAAAAGCAAGTGAGAGTTGGATCTAACATGTACATAATAAATGCTTTATTGCACTTGTTAAATACTTGTTGTTTTAAAAATCATCTACACATTCGGGCTCTGACTCGTTTCCTTGCATATTTTCTTTTCTATTGTATCTTCTATATCAGGTGTCCAGAAACAGGGATGCCAACCTTAGAGGATGATGTTGAACTATGGAGCTATGGAGTTTTTGCTTAGACGCCTTCCATCTTTTGATTCACAGTATTCTTAGTTAGGGCATGTCGCCCAAAGGATTCAGTTATCTTTTCGATCGAGGTCAAATACTATTGTATTCGGGACTTTTTAATACATTAAACATTGTTGGGATTATTGTAAAGGATTTATATTATTTGGGAATGTTTATTCCAATTGCATTTAAATTCTTTTGAGTTATTTATTGTGTTATAAGTGTTGTAGAATAAAATGTGTTGTGTTATTCTTAAACTAAAAATGGTTTTGTTGAAATTTAAATTTGAAGAGTTTTTTTTAACACCAGCTTAATTGGGTATTGGGTGAGTTGTAAATGTTTTCGACAGTGATGCTAAGAATGAGCCAACTGTATATTCTGTTTTAATTTGGTATGGGACTGGCCACCCGGTATTTAATTAGGCGGGGTGTTAGAGGTGGTATCAGAGCATCAGGTTCTAGTTTCCTTTATGATCTGTACGGCTTACTGTGTTTTCAGCTTAGCGTTCTTTGATGTAGAGCCCTATCAGTAGGATTTTTTCTTTTCTATTTATGCCTACAAAGGTACGATGACTGTGGCCGAAGTTGCTGCAATTGTCGCTCAGGCAGTCAATGCGGCTTTAGCTGCTGTTCAGCAGGCTCCCGCACCGGCACCGATTGTGCCACCCGCGCAAGGGCACGTGTTTCCTACTACATGGGAACGAGCGAGGGATGCTTTTCAGAAAGAGCACCCACCTGAGTTTCAGGGAGGATCAGATGTTGTGACTGCTAGCCAATGGAAGAAAGATATCCAACGGCACTTGAGAATGATTGAATGCACTGAGGTTCAACGTCAAATACTAGCCACATTCAAGCTAGTAGGGGCAGCTTTGCAATGGTGGGAAGCTACGACCACTATGGAGGAGAGGGACACAATGACTATCCAAGACTTTTTGATACGGTTTGATGGGAAGTATTTTCCTTCCGCTATCCAGACAGAGATGAGGCGGAAGCTACTTGATTTGAAACAGGAAGAGAAAACTGTGGCGGAATATGAGGAAGAGTTTACGAGATTAACTAATTTGGTACCAGCTGAAGTACCTACTGAGGCGAGGAGACTCCTAATGTTCACTGATGGGTGGAACTATAAAATTCGACAACATTTATTGGGGAATCTTTCATTACGTACGTATGGCAGATGAGGGCCATTGGACGGATAGCGGCGATCGTACTTAGGAGGATATGAAATATGTTCGAGTATGATGACCCTAGTCGAGGTCACCCCTATTATGGAAAAATTAAGGAGAGTCATCAGTAGAAGTTCTTGAAATGCATGAATTGTGTATGTTCCCTAACGAAGGCAATATATTGAAAGGCTTGGGTATATAGTGGAGTGTGGTTAACTAGAACTGAAAAGTTAAGGTAAAATTTTTCTTGATTCATCGGAGCAAAGTTATAATATTGGGATTCAACAATCATCACCCGCAAATGAGGGTATGTTTCCTATCTAAAGGATTATGAAGTGCATATTGATTTTTGTAGTGATTGATATTGTGTGGGCTAAAGGGTTTCTAAATTTAGCCTATGGCATCGTTATTTACGTAGACTCACTGAGGGGTGTGGGACACCTATATATTACTTGTTATCACGTGGGTTTGATTTTTATGGGATTACTTACCTTGGGCATGTCCGAGCGTGGTGTGACTATCGGCATGCATTGAATTGTGGTATATGAGAGCATATGTCTGCATCTTGTCTTCTATAAGAGAGTAGATGCGTAGACCCTATTTGAAATTGATAAAACCTAATTTTTGTTTTAAATCGATAAACCTGATTTTTTTTTATAAACCAAATTTTTATATATTATTGACTAAGGACCTTAGGAGTTTCATGACTGACTACTTTAGGAAGTAGTGTATCGAGGTGGTTCCTTGTTTGGATTTCGCTTGCAAGACACCCCACGCATGAAACTAATAACCGTTGGGAGTCGAAATAAGTTAGGTCTTTGGGAAACGAGTTTCAAACCTTTGCGAAAATTTTAATATTGAAAGCGGTACGAGAGGGTGTATGGGCGCCCTAGATGATTGAATTGTAGTATTTTTCATAATTGTGAAACAAGTAAGTAGTTGAGGCTTCAGGACTTATTTGTTCACTACGAGAGGATCCTTTATTTTTCCCAAAGTTTGTCACGAGGACGGTATAGGGAAGATTGGGTAAAGTTTAAATTCGATTTAGTTGAAACTATATGGTGAGGCTTAGTGTATAACATCGATCGGAATTTTTGTTAATGTACTGTATGGGAGGTAAATCTTGGATTTATTGCGATGTGAGATTTATACTCGGAGTTGACCATACCGGTATGACTTATATTCCTGAATTTCAGGACGAAATTCTGTTATAAGGGGGGAAGTATGTAATACCCCGTAATTTTAAATGACTTTTAAAATGGGTTATATTTTAAATTAATGGATTAATTGGATTTTATGATTAATTAATTCATTCGGGTTTTATCCGGACTGTGGATATTAAAATGGATGATTTTGAATATTACTTAAAGATATTTAGGTAATATATGAATGTGATGTCATTGATATGACTGTATGATATAAATTCGGTAATTTATATTTTTAGTCAGACGCGGTATGGGACGTGTCGGGACTAGTTTATTTAATTAAAAAGGACATTTATTTTCTATCGACCTTATAGTCATTTTGACTGTGCCTTTGCGTCCGAAAGGTTTGAAATAGTCAGAAAAGTCTATTTGGATGTTAATTTTGAGTCTTGGGTCATTTGGAAATGAATAGACAACCCGAAAGGGCATTTTGGTCATTATTCTAGGGGGGATGAATAGTGATTTCGGATTTTGTCCTATTATAAGTATTGGTAGATTAAGTGTATGGGCGTTATTCATCTCCTCTACACAAAGTAGAGAAGCCATTTTCTTAGAGAGAGTGAAAGGGTGCTTGGGAAGGGAAAAGCCTACTTGGGAAGGAGAAGAACAAGAACCAAGGTTCACCACCACCAACCACCACCGGAGTTTGACCAGAGAAGGGACAACCAACTGAGATATACTACACTAAAGGATCAGACCTTCAGTTAAGGCAAGTGTTTGATAATGGCAATTTAAGTTCGTATATTGTCCATGTTAGAATAGTATGAAGAGAGAAGATTATTCTTGTTTGGAAGAAATAATGGAGCATTAAATAGATTTCTGGAAACTGAAATGATATAGGAATTAAACTCATGTTTAAATTTGATAATAATCCATGAAATAGTCATGAAACTGTTGAAGAAATTATGAAAACCATTGATGTGTTCTTGAAGTTGATATGTTGATAATTTTCTGGAAATAAGGAGATAAACATGATTTTTAATCCAATCCCTTGATGATCCTAAGATGTTTAGAGTACTGGAAATCGTTCATATATGTTGGCATATCATGTAGTAATAATTATAACTCATTTTGGAGGTTAATATGAAGGTTTGAATGAGTAAAAATGGTGAAACCGTAGTTGCTGAAATGCAGAAAAACCAGGCTGTGACCTGAGGGATCGATCGACCTCCCCAGAATATGTAAAGTTGTTTCTTTTAAATGTTGATTCTTATCCCAAAACCTTTGGTGATTATTATTTGGATATTATGAGACTTAGAAAATATCAGTAAACCCTTGATAAGATTTGAATTAATTTGATTTGGATTCAAGTGATTAAAATGATGAAAATTATATCGAATGGAATTTCGGTTGCTAGATTCATTTGTTAAATTTTAAATGGAGATGTATGAGGATTAAAGATAGGACCAGTAGGGGTGATTTAATATAACACCTGGGTATCCTTAAGTTTACAAGAGGGTTTAATCCTAAGTGAAAGAAGATGTGTTTATAAGAGATTTGAAATTATCGATTTTAACCTTAATTAAAAGGAGAACTAAACGCGTAGTAATTCGAGAGAAATAATGTTATGGACCAGTAGGATATTAGTGACTTCTTACTGAATATATGTTGAGGAAAAACCTATTTGAATCATGTGTATTGAGTAAGGGTAGCCTTAGGGTTACAATTTGAACATCAAGGACTGAGTTTAAACTCAGTATTGATTACGCAAGGACTGAGTGTAGTACAAGAGCGTAGTGGTATGACTCCTGGATAGAGATGGAGTTTAGAACATATTTGGTTGAAAGAGGTATGAGGTTATCCCGATATCATAGTTGAAGTTGTCGGACCTCTTCGATCGATAAAGTTAAGTAGTAGTGTATTGGAGGGGTTCCTTGTTTGGATTTCGCTTTGCGAGACGCTCCGTGAATGAACCTTAACGACGTCGGGAGTGGAGAGATGTTATAGGATGCGAGGATAATTAAATTATGAAGTAAAGATATGACATTTTAATACGTGGAATTTAAAAGAGATATAATACTACGTATGGGAAATATCTTAGGGTAGTGATAATTACCTTATTGATATTATATTATAGGTATGATAATACCTATTTGACTGATTGATGATTTATGTGTATGACATACCTAGCTTACTTGCTATCGGTGGGAGGTTTGCGCGTGAGGGCAGTCATATCCTGATGAATCCATGGGATCTTTGATTTGTCGCTCGAGAACATAGGTCTATGAAAGACTTATCGGGGAGTTGATAAGTCCGCTGACTATGGGTACGTAGGTATGTGCGTGACCCATGGGTATGAGAACTATGTTCGCCTCCAATGATTGTGTTGTTGTTTGTGGTTCGTGGAATCTTACTGAACCTTTAGTCCCCTATTCGACGACCTGCGATGATGGTACAGGATAACAGAGTAATGCATTGCACCGCTGCTGTGACTCGGGGTGCCGTATTATATATGAATATATATATATATAATGGATTAAATGGTTGAATGGATATATATTGTGGTTAAATCTTTCTATAGTGATAATTGTAGATAAGGGTGAATAGAGAAAGATAATGGAATTAAGTTAATGAATGTTTATGCTTATGGAATTGAAAAGCTTAACTCATGTTAATTAGAAACAATTCATATTAATGAGTAATGATTCATGATAATGAGAAACTAATCATATAAAGGAGAAATGTGAATGAATAATAATGTGACGTATGGTATGGGACATACGGGGTTTATGATATGGGAATGGAATTATAATATGGAGACTAGAAAAGAGGAACCATTAACTAGGAGGTTAATAGGAAACGTTAAGTGTGCACCCTAGTTGAGAGGTGAGAAAAGCAAGTGAGAGTTGGATCTAACATGTACATAATAAATGCTTTATTGTACTTGTTAAATACTTGCTGTTTTAAAAATCATCTACACATTCGGGCTCTGACCCGTTTCCTTGCATATTTTCTTTTCTATTGTATCTTGTATATCAGGTGTCCAGAAACAGGGACGCCAACCTTAGCGGATGATGTTGAACTATGGAACTATGGAGTTTTTGCTTAGACGCCTTCCATCTTTTGATTCACAGTATTCTTAGTTAGGGCATGTCGCCCAAAGGATTCAGTTATCTTTTCGATCGAGGTCAAATACTATTGTATTCGGGACTTTTTAATACATCAAACATTGTTGGGATTATTGTAAAGGATTTATATTATTTGGAAATGTTTATTCCAATTGCATTTAAATTCTTTTGAGTTATTTATTGTGTTATAAGTGTTGTAGAATAAAATGTGTTGTTTTATTCTTAAACTAAAAATGGTTTTGTTGAAATTTAAATTTGGAGAGTTTTTTTTTAACACCAGCTTAATTGGGTATTGGGTGAGTTGTAAATGTTTTCGACAGTGATGCTAAGAATGAGCCAATTGTATATTCTGTTTTAATTTGGTATGGGACTGGCCACCCGGTATTTAATTAGGCGGGGTGTTACACAAAGAAAGAAAGAAATCGGAAGAAGCAAGAGAGAAGAAAAAAGACGAATAGAAAGGGAAAAAGAGTAATTTCCATCAGGAATCCGGTCGAGGACCCAAAATAAAAGTCGAAGATATCGAGTCTACGAATGCATAGGAAAAAATGACGTTCCAATTCGAGTTTTGGAATAGAAGTTATGAAGACCCGAAGATGTGAAATAATCATGAGATTTTGAAGAGATAATGAAGAGAAATTTAGAAGCAAATCCAGACTAATCCGGATGGTACAAAAAACGGATTGATCCGGGCACTAGAATTCACTGAATAAAGTTACTTCTACCTGACTAATTTGGTGCTCCTAAAAAAGGGATCGGTCCAGCCCCCAAAGATCTCTGCATAAATCTTGTTTAGTCGACCAATCTAGATGAAATGAAAAACGGATCAATCCGGTTATAGAGCAGACCAATCCGAAATATCCTGACCGGATTGATCTGGGGTTCGAGATTTTGGAGTTATCTTCTTCAATATAGAGTCTTACATGACTCTAACTCTTGAAAATTTCATAATGTATAAATTTCTAACTCCTCCCAGACATTAAGGGAGATTCTAATTCATTTAGAGAAGCATTGTATTTAGTTTTGAGGAGAGAACAACAAGAAACCCTAGTTTTTATGTAGCTTTGATTCCAGTTATGCAATTCAAGTAAATTTCTTCCAATTCTTGCTTTCATTATTGCTGTAGTTAATTCATTAGTTAGTAATTTCATTCATCCTAATCTTAAGTCATTATTTAAAATGTTTTATTTTATTAAGAGCATGTTTTCTTCTTGTTTTAATATGTCCGACTAAGTTTTTAAGGATTGGGGTGCATGAACCCCACCCGATGTAATTCACGATAATGGAAATAGTTGTTTGGAATTAAAATCTTAGATGAATCGTGTCGTATAACTGGTACAACCATCGTAGGACTTTTTATATCGTTTGCTTTAGGTCACCGGGATGCTTAAGAGTGCGACGCGAGTATTGGTTAATGCGACACTACTTTACTCGTCCTTTGCTTACATACTGTGCGGGTTACGATCCCTCATATATGTAATACTTAGGAGTACTAAAGACCGAGTTCATTTAAGGTCCTAATTACGAATCTAGTATCCTATGAAGTGAATTTCTAGGGTGTGGGGGATTGTAACCCAACCTATTTTTCTCATTTCATAGTTAAAGTTTTAGACAAATTGACATCAACTTTTCGTTTAATTAGAGTAGTTGCATTTCATTTAGTCGTAATCCCATTAGTTAAGTATTCTTAAACTTTGCATCTAGTTGTAGTGTTCCGTTTCCCAAAATCACCTTTTCGTTCTTTTTAGAGTCAAAGTTAGGTTAGTCTCGTCTATCCAATGTCGTCACGATTTCGTTCATCCTATTTCCCTGATGATCGATACCCGACTTATCGAATTATTACTTGAGCGATAGGCTTGCACTTGAGCCTATATAGTACGCACATTAGACACATTTATGGTCGCGCCAAGTTTTTGGCACCGTTGCCGGGGAATTTAGGTAGGCTTAAGTTAGATCGAGTCAATCTAGAACTTTGACCAAAAATCCCCCCCCCCCCCCAAAAAAAAAAATCCAAAAAAAAAAGTAATAGAAAAATAATAAAAATAAAAATTCATCTCTCAAAAGCCTTTAATGCAAAATCCTGAACATACTCAAACTCCTCACAATACTCCAACCAGAATCCACGAAAACCCAATTGTTGAGTATAACTCTGAAAGCCCTCACACACCTCGCGTTCCAAAATTTCGGGTTCCACTTCCTACTCCTGAGCACTCCATAGGTAGTTACACCCTGAGTCAATCCTCGAGTCACACATCTAGGACACCGAGTGAGTACATTGATTCATTTGAAGAGAGAGCATGCGCAATGTTTGATACGACGAGTTTCAGTACTGGAGAGGGAGATTTAACCTATCGTCATATGAAAGATTTACTCTTTCCTGAGTGGACTGTCACCCCTGGTTACATTTTACTTCCGTATAATGCCAATCAGTTCCACTTTCGCAAATGGGATGATCCAGATTCTCCTTATGTTTCGCGGCAAGGATTCGGAGAAACCATACCTGCATATCCATGAGTTCGAAGAGGCGTATAACACATTTAACGATCAAGCTTGCACGCAGGATACCATTCGCCTAAAGCTTTTTCCTTTTTCCTTAAAGGATAATGCCAAGACCTGGCTATGGTTTTTACGCCCGAACTCCTTAACTTCCTGGAGGGATATGCAGTCTAAGTTTATCTCAAAATTCTATCCACAACACAAGACCAACTCTGCTAAAACTCAAATCCAAGCTTTCTGACAACACGATAATGAGTCCTTTGACATGTGTTAGGAACATTTCCAAGAGTTAGTAAGTGCATGCCCCCATAATGGTTTTGACAAACACCAAGTGATCTCTTTCTTCTATAATGGGTTGACAGTAACTTACAAACAACTTGTGCAAATAATGTGTGAAAGACCCTTTTGGGATTTAAACTCTTGTGATGCCGAGGCCCATCTTAAGTATGTCGCAGAGACTACTCAAGCATGGGACATATCTAATCCTAACGAAGATCGATCTAGACAACCATCTATCAATCTGATTGCATCCAGTCTATACCATTTGGATAGTAATACCATAATAGACCGTCGATTCGATCAGTTTTAGAGAGATATGAAAGAGTGATTTGATGGTCGGTTGAGAGATATCTCGGGATCCAGCCGTGGATCAAAAGAAAAAGTGTGTGCGATCTGTGAGGCGGGCCATTCCGCAAAGGCATGCCCGACGATTTTCGCCTATAAGTCCATGCACACTGAGCAGGTGGATGCTATAGGAGGATTCAAGGGGAATTTTAATGCCTCGTATGGGAACTCATATAACCCTTCATGGAGAAACCATCATGGTTTTAACTATGGACAATCATAAGTTGTGCTGAATCCACATTCACTCCCACCTCCACCACCTCCTCAATACTAACAAGCACCGCCTCCTGCATCTCCGTACATTACTCCACCACGGAGGAATCTCGAGGATAGAATAAATAAATTCATAAATTATCAAAGTGCAAACAATGCTAGATATGAATGCATGCTCGCCGACATAAATGCGAACATCTTCAAGATGCAATCCTCGTTGAGTATCCAAGAGAAGGGAAAGTTTTCTGCCTAGGGCCAAAGACCTTCCCAAGATCAACCTAGTGTTAGCTCCACCTCTACAGAACAACAGGAGCATTGCCAAGAGGTAACCACTCTTTGTAGTGGGAGAGTTATTGATTTACCACCTTCCCCACACGACACTTCGAAAGACAAGGAGAATTCACCCGGTACGAAAGAGGCCGAAGATATCTCCTTAATCGAGAGTGACAAAATAAACACTAGTGAGCCCGAGGTAGTTGTAAATCCACCCTCCGCTGTGCCATTTCCTCAAAGATTGGTTCCCTCCCATAATGGGACCATAAGTGATGAAGTGCTAGAAGTCCTTAAGAACGTGAAATTGAACTTACCTTTCCTCGACGCAATAAGGCAAATTCCAGCCTATGCAAAAGTCATAAAAGACTTATTGACTGTTAAGAGGAGGATGGAGGTAAAGAAAAATGTGTTACTAGCACAAAACGTGAGTGTAGTTCTTCTTAATGATCTCCCACCTAAATATAAAGATCCGGGTGCACCCACCATTTCCTGCACCATTGAGAGAATAAATTCGAAAAGGCCTTACTCGACTTTGGAGCGAGCGTTAATATCCTCCCCTATTAAATTTATAGGCAACTTGATCTGGGTGATCTTAAGCCCACAAGGTTCACTCTCTAATTAGAGGATCGAACCGTGAAGATACCGAGGGGTATAGTTGAGGACGTGATAATCTAAGTGGACACTTTCTACTTCCCAGTAGATTTTATCATTTGGGACACGGAGCCCTCCTTCGCCTCGAAAAATCATGTTCCCATTATTATTAGGCGCCCATTCTTAGCTACGGCTAACGCATTGATAAACACTAGATATGGGCCGATGCAACTCACTTTTGGGAATATGACTTTAGAAACGAACATCTTCAACATAGCCCAACAAGCAGGGGAAGAAGATGATCTTCACACGGTGACCTTAATTGATGATATCGTAGATGAGAACTTTAAGAAAAATTACTTTGGGGACACCTTAGAAGCTTTCCTCGTGTCTAGTCATGAGAGTAAGGGAGCTTATACCGAGTTTGAGAGGGAGATAAAGGAGTTGAGAGACTTACTCAATAAGAGAGCATCAGATGAGAATGCAAGAGATGTTAATTGGATTTCTCGATTTGAAGAATTACCATCGAGGGAGGCATGCATGGTGCCCTCTAACGACACATTCCCTACTCTCGAGTTGAAGAAACTACCCTCCGATGTTAAATACGCTTTCCTAGGAGAGAGTGAGACATTTCCTGTTATTGTCTCCTCAAGCTTAGATGAAGAGAAAGAGGGTAAGCTTTTAAAATTTTTGAGGAAGCACCAAAGTTCTTTTGGTTGGTGTATAGCTGATCTAAATGGGATAAGCCCTCTAATTTTCACCCATAAGATTCACCTCGAGGGGGATGTTAAGCCCTCGAGAGAAATGCAAAGACGACTAAACCCCCCAATGAAAGATGTGGTGATGACTGAAATTATAAAGTTATTGGATGCCGGGATTATCTACCCAATCTCGGATAGCAGGTGGGTGAGCCCCATTCAAGTCGTCCTGAAAAAGTCGAGTATAACAGTGATTGAAAATGACAAGGGAGATCTAGTTGCCCAACGTACCACTACTGGGTGGCGCGTTTGCATTGATTATCGAAAACTCAATGCGGGAACTAGGAAAGACCATTTTCCTTTACCATTTTTTGATCAAGTGCTTGAAAGAGTAGCGGTCCACCCTTACTATTGCTTCCTAGATGGTTATTCTGGATACAACCAAATTGAGGTAGATGTACTTGATTAAGAGAAGACAACCTTCACTTGCCCCTTTGGAACGTTTGCCTACAAACGTATGCCATTCGGCTTATGTAATGCTCCGACAACCTTTCAAAGGTGCATGTTGAGCTTATTCAGTGACATGGTTGAGAGGGGTTAGAGGTGTTTATGGACGACTTTAGTGTTTTTGGCACATCTTTCAACATATGTCTAGCCAATCTTGAGAAAGTATTAGCCCGATGTGTGGACCTAGTGCTAAATTGGGAGAAATACCATTTCATGGTAACTGAGGGTATAGTTCTTGGCCACATCGTGTCATCCAAATGGATCGAGGTTGATGGAGAAAAAATTGATGTCATAGATGATCTACCCCCACCTAAATCGCTAAATGATATGCGCTGCTTCTTGGGCCACGCGGGGTTTTATAAAATGTTCATGAAGGACTTTAGCGCCATCACTAGACCCTTAAGCAATCTTCTTATGAAGGATATCCCATTCGAGTTGACGGAAGCATGCCAAAGTGCTTTTGAAAAACTAAAAAACATGCTTGTGTCCGCTCCCATCATACAAGCTTCGGATTGGTCCTTACCATTCGAGCTTATGTGTGATGCTAGCGATTATGCGATAGGGGCTGTTTTGGGCTAAAGAAAAGACAACAAGGCTCATGTCATTTACTACGCTAGCCGGACTCTTACCAGACCATAACTGAACTACTCCACTTCGGAGAAAGAATTGCTAGCAATAGTTTTCGCTCTTAATAAGTTTCAGTCCTATCATATCGGTTCCCCCATAACCTATTTCACCGACCACGCGATTTTAAAATATCTACTTACGAAGAAAGAAACAAAGTCGCGCCTCACAAGGTGGATCATACTCCTATAAGAGTTTAACTTCTCCATCAAATATAAAAAATGAGTAGAAAACGTAGTTGCCAATTACTTATCACGGCTTTCGTCCAATGTACCTAGTGATCTTACACCCATAGATGATTATTTTCCGAATGAACAATTATTTTCCACCTCTTTTTTGCCCTGGTTTGGGGATATAGTGAACTATCTTGTTACGGGAGCCGTCCTTCCTGATTGGACACCGCAAGATAAGAAGAGGTTCATCACTTGGTCACGCATGTTCTTCTATGATGATCCCTTCCTTTTTAAATATTACACCGACCAAATCATTCCAAGATGCGTACCAGATGATGAAATTCCAAAAGTCATCCAATTCTGTCATTCGGAAGCATGTGGAGGCCACTTTTTCGTGAAAAGGACAGTCGCTAAATTTCTCCAAAGCGGTTTGTACTGGCCCATAATGTTTTGGGATGTCAACAATTGTTGCAAATATTGCGATAAGTGTCAACATATGGGGGCGATTACCCGACGAGACATGATGCTATTAACCCCGATTCTCATCATTGAGGTTTTCGATTGCTGGGGTATTGACTTCATGGGTCCTTTTCCCCCGTCCTTTGGATACCTATACATCCTAGTCATGGTAGACTATGTTTCTAAGTGGGTGGAAGCTATAGCTACCAAGACTAATGATAATAAAGTGGTGATAAAGTTTTTACATGAACACATACTTTATCGCTTCGGTGCACCGAAAGCAATAATTAGTGATAATGGAAAACACTTTTGCAATAAGCCATTTGAGAAAATCATGAAGAAGTATGGTGTCGTTCACAAGGTTGGAACGACATATCACCCACAAACGAATGGGCAAGCCGAATTGGAGAATCGTGAGATAAAAAACATCATTGAAAAAACCGTCGATCCAAACTAGAAAGATTGGTCCCTTAGATTGAACGATTCCCTATGGGACTATCGCACCGCATACAAGAACCCACTCGAAATTTCCTCATTCCGCTTTGTGTATGGAAAACCTTGCCCTCTTCCCGTTGAGTTGGAGCATAAGGCGTATTGGGAAATTAAGAGGGTAAATTACGATATGGACAAAGCCGATGAAGCCCGCAAGCTTCAATTGAATAAGTTGGATGAGATACGCAATGATGCGTATGAGAATGCCAAGATTTTAAAAGAATGGATGAAACTCGTGCATGATAAAATTATTCGACGAAAATAGTTTCAATCGGTATAAAAGGTACTCCTCTATAACTCCCGGCTTCATCTATTTTCGGGTAAATTACGATCCCGTTGGACTAGCCCATTCGTTGTTAGAATCGTGTTTCCCCACGAAGTAGTAGAGTTAGAATATCCAAAAGGGAGGAACATATTCAAAGTCAATGAACAACGTCTAAAGCCATATGTTGAGGCCTACGTGGAAGAGATCGACAATATTTGGTTATCGAACCCCGTTTACGGGTAGAGAGAGATCGATGTAATACCCCTTACTTTTATGGATATTTAAATTACATGAGTGAACAGTAAATTCTGGATTAATAAGCGTTAGATGCTTATCGACGCGTGTTACATTTACTTAGGGGACTGAGTAAGTGAGTCGAAATGTTTTTATATCATGTCGCAAATGGGTAAAGCGACGAGAATTATTTTACGTTGAAGAAACGCGTATTAAGATGTGTTGGATTTAATTAGTGAATTTTAGTTAAGTGACTCGGATGGAGATTTTGAGTGCACGGTTGGTTTCGGAATGGCTGAGATAGTCAGAATAGAGTACCCAGGAGTAGTGTTTGGGTTCCGGGGATTTTTGGACTAGTAGGGACTCGCAATTGAGTAAACGAGTCATTTTTGGGTTTATAAGGGATAAACCCTTATTCTATCTTATAAAGGAATAATAGAGAGAGAGAGAGAAAAGAAAGAGAATAGATAAAAGAGGAAGAGAAAGGGGATTCCAGCCCAAACTCCGCGGGATTCGACTCGAGGTCGTCGAATTTTATCCACGAGGCAAGTGTTTACTTGCTTTATGTAATTGAGTGTGTGTATCTCATATTATAGTTGGTAAACTATATAATTTTGGGTTAGAACCCTTAAAATAAATTTGGAAAATTTGAGTATGAGTTTACAAATTGATGTATTGTAAATTGTTAATGATTTCTAGTGTTAAACTCATGTTAATGGAGTGTATAAATGGATAGAAATCAGGAAAAATGATAAACTAGGGTATTAATGGTTTTAAGGTTCAAATCTTAGAGAAATGGTTTAATACCACAAATAAATTGACATGTTAGTTATAAATCAGTGTTAGGATGATTGTGGTGATGTTGGTTGAGATCAGAAACCATAAGAATGGAGGTTGGGTTGATATTTGGGATTTTGGAGAAGATGATGAATAGTAACTCAACGTCCTTTCCGAATCGATTTAGACATGAAGAGAATCGATTCGGATCTTAGTCAAAAAATAAAATTTGTATATCTTTTCGATACGGTCGCGTGGGCACTGACCGCGTATTTTTTCTGATTGTTTTTGATTTTATAATGATTTTTCGACGAAATACTGTCCGAGATCGAAATCGTTAGTTAGAAATCAAACCAGATATTGGGAGAATTAAGGCTAAAATTGTTTGGAGATTATTTTAGGGGATTCTATAAGTGATATTAGGACTCCTAGATAATGGTATTGAGGGTGAGTAAACCTTGGATCGAAAGAAGGAACCTCGGGTTAATTTGGTGAACAATCCAGAATATGGATTTAATGAATGTATGAATAACATTCACGGGAAGTATTCGAAAGGTGCGTTTGGATATTTATGCGGTTAGAATAAATATGGGCCGATTGAATTTGAGAGAATCCTAGGATCTGATTAGGATGGAAGTTCGGATATGGGCTAAAAATAATTGAGTGGTTATCCTATACATCTATTGACGACTATTATTATAGGTGATGCGATACCTATGGGACCGAATAAGTCAATAGTATACTTATTTGATTATTACGAATTGGTATATTCGGGAGTATATATAAATCCTTAAAAGTGATTAAGGTGCAAGTTATACATTAAGTAAGAGAATACTTATAAGTTTAGTATTGTAAGTGTGGGAATACTTATATACTATTACGAATGAGAACATTTGGAATATTGGCTATCGCTATAAGAGTTTGGCAGTTATAGCTATATATATATTGAGAAGTGATATATATTATATACGGGAGTTATTACTGTATATATATGAGATGATATGAAAATAAATATATCTGCGTGTGATTGGTATATTTGTATCCTAGAGGTTGGTTCCACAGGCTTCCCCGGGCATGGGGTTGGACAACCAGAGTATATATTTTCTCTAGTGCGATCCAGGGAAGTTGCGTGATGTGGGTTAATCTCCTAGCTTGAGGAGTAGGGAGAGTATATCCCTAGGTCATATCATCCCGTATACATGTACGATGTGTGTATTCCACTTACAGGAGGGAACATGACCTCCTCCATCGTTGTGTATTTTTACCATGATCATGAGTGAGCCTGGCTTGGCACTGTGTTTGAGTGAGTAAACCCAGATTCAGATAGGCACTATGAGACTACATCCTCGAGTTATAGCTCGGTGGGATGGTTGTTATACTTATGATTGTGATAGGTATAATAATACTTGTTGCGTATAGTATATTGCTTGTATATGAAGATCAGATATCATATAGCTTTGGCTTGTGTAAAGAGTAAAATGAATAAGGGTTTATCCTTCTTTTGGGAGACTTATATCCGGATTAATACAATGTAAATCGTATATTAAAATGAGAATTATATATACGAGATTTTATATACTAAAGTGAAAATGGTATTTTAAACTAGTGAAAGTTACAGATTATGAACGGTATAGTTATATGTTGAAACGAGAACTATATATATAGCACGTTGATGATAATATCAACTAAAAGCTTATGTAATAGCTTACAGTATAACATATATTATATTACGCAGGGCAAGTGGTCGTTATGAGAATTCTGAGGATGGGTGAAAGAGATTAGTTAAGCCGAGTAGCTTAACTAGGATGTTTAAAATATATGCAATAGGTGTGCACTGTGAGAAGAGGGGTGAGGTGTATCTCATGAGAGTGCGATACCAGGTTAAATATGAGAGATTTAATATTTCAAAATATGGCATTTATGCACTTGCTCAATATTTTCAAACTCGGGCTCTGGCCCGTTTATCTATTTTCCCCTCTCTCGCTATATATATATATAGTTCTCCAAACACAGGGACGCCTGGATGATAATTCCTTCGAGTCAGACGTTTACTGCAGTAGCAGTGGATGCATGCAAGTTTTTTACTTACGCTTCTACCATTGTGATGTATATAGGAGGTACTGTAGAAACACTCGGGCCGATAGCCCAATTGTATTCATTTATTCTTTTAACGCATTTTTAGTGCGACATTTGATTTGGTTGTATAATGTCGTACCGAGTGTTCGATTACTTTATTTCATTTCAATTTTGTGCATATAAATTGTTGTGATTGATTTATTTGAATGGTTTGGTTAAAAAGATTAGTTAAATAAAATTTTGATGCCAGTCTACTAGGTTATTAGTAATTAAGTCAGTTTTCAAAAGTGATGTTGAGAACGAACCATATGAGACTCCTGTTTTAATTTGGTATAGGATTGATCACCTGGTATTTTATTAGGCGGGGTGTCACAGATGGTATCAGAGCATCAGGTTCTAGTTTCTTTAGGAATCTGTGAGGACGTACTACAATTTCAACATTACTTTCGATTCTATATAGAGCCTTATGATTAGGATTGGTGGTTCCTATTGTAAGATTTCGTTATCCTGCCATTATGTAAGATTATAGTAAATCTTTTGCGCGCTCGTTCGAGACTAGGGTGCTGATCGAAAAAGGGTGACCAGGGAAGGTCGTGATGAGGGAAGCAGGAGGCGGGGCTTAGTTTGAGCTGTTAGATGAAGTTGGGGACAAGGACTATAGTAGAGGTCACTCCCTTCGTGGCATTTTCGTGGATTGCTACAATGACTACTAAAGTATAGTAGTTATATTTATCCAAGTACCGCTATAGTAGAGAGTGGTACTAAACTTGAATTACCCAGTGAAGTAAATTTGGGAAAACGTTTGAAAGGGTATTTAATAAGGACTATACGTTGAAGTTAAGTCATGAGGAAGCTGTGTAGTGTTATCCAAAGGAAGTAGAAGGCTCAGAGGCTTTGGCTTAAAGCAGGGTATAAGAATGTCCAGATGTGAAAATTTAAGGAAATTTTTTCACTCATTGGAGCAATTTTGAAATGGCGGGAACGGTGGTCACCATATTTGGGAGAGCATGATGTTTTTCTCGTAAAGGAATCTTATTGCTAATTTTAACCATGAGTTCCTTTGATTTATCAGAAATGAAGAGACTGAAGTTCCTGAATTATTCATATGAGGATCGGTTAGAGGCCGACAATGAATAAAGAGTGATATGGAGAAGTGAACCTTGTACCAAATTGAGGTGGGTACAATGAGGAGAGAGTCCTTTAGTGGAATGATATGCTCACTAGTAAGTGTTATTAACACTTATAGAGAGTTTGTGTTCGTGGAACCCTACTGGTGGACATCCACCCGGGGAATTCATTGAAATAAGGCTGTTGAGGCTGGTAGCATGTTTCCTTTTGACGAATAAGTTAAGGGAACTATGAAGGCGATTGTCAGGATTGAGGCTATAGAGCCCAAGGTAATGATAACCTTTACATGGTCAGGTGGCCAACGAAGGGGAATTTGGTGAGGTGGAGTGTAGAACCACACGGTTAGTACTTGCCCGGTAGGAGTTAAAGGACAAGAGTAGAGTTCTTAGATGGAGCATGGATTAAAATAGTTTTTGGTTCAGTAAGGACAAGTGTACTATGTCTGGGAACCAATTGGAGCAGTCAGTGAGATTGGCGAAGTAATTGTTATGAGTTTCACCTCGGAAGAAGGAGGTATATTTTGGTGTGGCTATATTGAATCATCATATTTTATTAGCCCTAGATTAGAGTGTGTGATTCGAGTTTACTGGTAGTATCGGTAACATTATATAGTGTATGCCTATATGTTTTCTCGCGATAGTGGGGTTCTATTTTTTCTTCATTTGTTGTGAAAATGGGTGTTGGTATTTTGAGTTTGTATTTGGCTTGCACTGCTTGTTTTGTGTGTGTTATACGTGTATAGTATTATTCTGAGAGTAATATGTTCTTAGTTGATTGGAGAGATAGTGGGATAATGATTTGAAGACTATCGTATCCATGGTTCCAGGGTGGAACTAGTTGTTTTGCGGTATCTCACCTGGATACGGGTTGATCTCGCCTTTATTATATTTATAGATGGAACTTCGGTGAGTAGATGTTTCACTAGCATGACTTTAGTGCATGGGGACCTTATAGAGATGATCTAAGGTATGCAAGATTTATTATGTTATATGTTTTACGTTGATATACCTCTACAACTAACAAAGTTAAGTAGTAGCGTATATGAGGGGTTCCTTGTTTGGATTTTGCTTGTGAGACACTCCACACACGAACCTTAATGACGCTGGGAGCGGAGAGATGTTACTGTATGCTTGGATATTGGTTTTAGTGAAATTAGCTGAGAGCCTTGTGATGATTAGGGGCTAATAAAAAGTAGATGTGCTGTGGAAAGGCACTAGAAATATTTCTCTCACCGCAAGTATGTGGGTGAGGCAAGGTAAATGAAGTCGAGTTGAGGCTTATAGCCAGGCCTTGAATTGAAGGCAAACTCAGAGGAAATATGTTTTGGGTATGATATTCGTAACACTTTTGCAGAAAGTTGGTGACCTAATTAGTTAGACTTTCCATTTTGCCAAGATGGAAAGACATAGTGGTAGAAGTACGTTAGTAGGTTAACGAGATAGGATTTAGAATGTCTCGATGGTGTGACTTAGGTCGTTATATCTCGATGACCGCCAAGGCGAGGGATTAGTGTAACGGGAGGGTTCCTTGTTTGGATTTCGCTATGCGAGACGTCCCACGCATAAAACCAAGCAAACGTCGGAAGTTAAGAGAGGTCTTGGGCACTAGGGATATTGTTAGGATAATATTCATCTTACGTGTGTAGGAAACACACCGATCTTTAGACTACTAAGAGATAAACTCTAGTAGGGAAAGTGGCGTTGATATAGGAAGAATTGAATTTCAAATTATTCGGGTTAGTACCAGGCCGAGGAATCAAGGCCCATTTTTAGAGATAGCGTTATATGTCGGATGTTTACAATGGTTGTGCAGATAGGCACGGGTTAAAAGGTGTATGGGCACCTTGGTAAGTTGGTTTTATATATCGTCTGAAATAGAAGGGCCATATTAAATAAAGATGAAGAATATGCTTTGGGGAAGTTATTAATGAAATTGGAGTTTGTTGGATGGAATATTGTATGGGGTACGCAATAATCCAACTATATAGGTTCAGTAAGAGGTAGCACGCCCTAGCTAAGCGATAAGACTGACGAAAGTAGTCAAGCTCTAGTGTAGTTTCCCTTTTTGAGAGAAATTCAAAGTCTGGATGTAGACGAATGGGCGCTTAGGATGTCGGCTTCCCGATGGGATTGATACGTTAGAGCTGCGATTTTAGGCTCATTTTCTTTATATGAGATTATAGAAACACTAGGTGCGAGGTGTCGTTGTTAGAATTAACCTTACGACTGAGGTAGTGTTATAGTATATAGATATTTTGTTAAACTTGTTGTTATGCTAGTGCGTTAGAGTATAAGCCTTGAGATATTTGGGTACCACGAACAGGTATATAGTAGGGTACCATTGGGGTAGTACCATTCGACTTCGATGTACTAGGATATAGTGAGATTAGCAATCCTAGGATGGTAGTACCGGTCGTATTCTAATTTCGAGGATGAAATTCTGTTGTAGGGGGGATAATGTAATACCCTGTACTTTTATGGATATTTAAATTACCTAAGTGAACAGTAAATTCTGGATTAATAAGCGTTAGATGCTTACCGACGCGTATTACATTTACTTAGGGGACTGAGTAAGTGAGTCGAAATGTTTTTATATCATGTCGCAAATGGGTAAAGCGACGAGAACTATTTTACGTTGAAGAAACGCGTATTAAGATGTGTTGGATTTAATTAGTGAATTTTAGTTAAGTGACTCGGATGGAGATTTTGAGTGCACGGTTGGTTTCGGAATGGCTGAGATAGTCAGAATAGAGTACCCGGGAGTAGTGTTTGGGTTCCGGAGATTTTTGGACTAGTAGGGACTCGCAATTGAGTAAACGAGTCATTTTTGGGTTTATAAGGGATAAACCCTTATTCTATCTTATAAAGGAATAATAGAGAGAGAGAGAAAAGAAAGAGAATAGATAAAAGAGGAAGAGAAAGGGGATTCCGGCCCAAACTCCGCGGGATTCGACTCGAGGTCGTCGAATTTTATCCACGAGGCAAGTGTTTACTTGCTTTATTTAATTGAGTGCGTGTATCTCATACTATAGTTGGTAAACTATATAATTTTGGGTTAGAACCCTTAAAATAAATTTGGAAAATTTGAGTGTGAGTTTACAAATTGATGTATTATAAACTGTTAATGATTTCTAGTGTTAAACTCATGTTAATGGAGTGTATAAATGGGGGAAAATGATAAACTAAGGTATTAATGGTTTTAAGGTTTAAATATAAGAGAAATGGTTTCATACCACAAATAAATTGATGTGTTAGTTATAAATCAGTGTTATGATGATTTTGGTGATGTTGGTTGAGATTAGAAACCATAAGAATGGAGGTTGGGTTGATATTTGGGATTTTGGAGAAGATGATGAATAGTAACTCAACGTCCTTTCCGAATCGATTAGGCCATGAAGAGGAGCAATTCGGCTCTTATTCAAAAAGTAAAATTTGTAGATCTTTTTGATACGGTCACGTGGGCACTGACTGCGTATTTTTCTGATTGTTTTTGAATTTATAATTATTTTTTCTACGGAAGGCTGTCCGAGATCAAAATCGTTAGTTAAAAATCAAACCTGATATTGGTAGAATTAAGGCTAAAATTGTTTGGAGATTATTTTATGGGATTCTATAAGTGATATTAGGACTCCTAGATAATGGTATTGAGGGTGAGTAAACCTTGGATCGAAAGAGGGAACCTCGGGTTAATTTGGTGAACAATCCGTGATATGGATTTAATGAATGCATGAATAACATTCACAGGAAGTATTCGGCAAGTGCGTTTGGATATTTATGCAGTTAGAATAAATATGGGCCGATTGCATTTGAGAGAATCCTAGGATGTGATTAGGATGGAAGTTAGGATATGGGCTAAAGATAATTAAGTGGTTATCCTATACGTCTATTGACGACTATTATTATAGGTGATGCGATACCTATGGGACCAAATAAGTCAATAGTATACTTATTTGATTATTACGAATTGGTATATTCGGGAGTATATATAAATCCTTAAAAGTGATTAAGGTACAAGTTGTACATTAAGTAAGATAATACTTATAAGTTTAGTATTGTAAGTGTGCGAATACTTATATACTATTACGAATGGGAACATTTGGAATATTAGCTATCGCTATAAGAGTTTGACAGTTATAGCCATATATATATTGAGAAGTGATATATATTATGATAACTTGACTTTTGCGTATGTCGTTGTTGAAAGCCAAGTTAGTCAAAACCTCAAATACCTACAAAACATAACAATCTCAAGTGTAGAGGTAAGTAAGGGTATCAATCCACTTTCAAGGTTGTAAAGCAAAGGGAACAAAATTGTAATTCACTTTTTATTTTCTTTTTGGACTTTTTACTTTTTCTATTTTTTTTAGCTTTTTCAAATATTAAAACAAAGGGGTGAGGTGAGGTTTTAAACTAAACTAAACTACGATGAAAATAACTAACTAGAAATTTACTAAAATGAAAATTATAGTCTAAACTAAAAATAAGAGATAAGTGAGGTAAATAATTGTGAGAACAATCAAGGAGTGGAATTACACCACAAATTTTAGTTATTCTAATTAATTAATTTAATTAATTGAATTCTCCCAAACTAATATCAAAATTACAAACCAACTCTCGTTGCAAATGTAATTTTAATAATAACATTTTAGAATATTAAGTTTAATACCCAACAACTCTAGAAAAATAAATCTATACTCCTTTTAATTAATCACCCGCTAGGATCGATCAATTAAAATTTATGTCAATCTTAAAAAATAAATTTAGAGTTGAAATTCAAGTTATAATACCCCACTTAAGAAACCCCTATCTCTAGTTCGAATCTAAAATGAGTATTATAACTAGAATTTTGATTTTCTCTCGAAAATCATTTACCCTCTCTCGAGGCGTAAATTTAAGGGTGAGGGATTAAAATTAACATTCAAAGGGACTTTTCAAGTAATTAAACTAATTAAAATAAAATAACATCAAATAAGGGTTTTACCCCACCCCTTGAAAGGGGTTTTAGCCTAACATGATATGAAATATGACAAATTAATAATCAACGGCATAAAATAAATGAGAAGAGAAGAAAACAATCAAACCCAATCTCTTGAAGTGAAATTGAACTTCTATTCCTTTGAAATTAAGCACAATCCATCCAATATGAGCATCCAAGAATAATAAACTCAATAATCAACTCAATTGAATTTCACACATTTTTCACTCACAAATATCTAAAAAAAATGAAAATAAAACTATTTACAAATATTTCTACCTAATTTATTCTAACCTAACTCTCTACTTTTCTCTAGAATTTTCTCTCTCTTTTTGATGATGAGTTCTAAAATGGTGTCTTGAGTCTTCTTTTATAGTAGATGCATGGCACACATGGGGCTAAGGGGTATTTTGGATAGACAAAGGTGCAAGAGGGTGTGTAAGGCATTGGGTGAGGGTTTATTTAGGAATTTAATGGAGGGTGCATGTGGTTTGGGTGTGAGGTCATGTGAATGAGGGGTGAGGGAATACAAAATCTGATATGATTAATGGGGGTGTTTTGGCTAAAAGGTGAAAAAAGTAGTTGGGGTTTTTTAAGGGTATATTGGGAAAAGGGGTTTAAATTGGCACATGGGGGAATTAAGTTGGTTTTGTTTTGACTTTTATTTTTGGCTTGCGTTAACAGGTAGAAATCGTGCAAGATGGCTCATGGGTTAAAATGGATTTGGGTAAAGGGTTTGGTAGTGGATATGGTTGGTGTCCGAGTTGGAGGGGATGGCACGGGTTGATGTTGGCTCTGGGTAGCACGTGGATTGGATTGGGCAGGACGGATCAGCGCCGGAAGGGGCTCGGTTTTGACAGGAGGGCGCTGCCGGTGGGTTTCGGGGTAGGGGGTCTGGTAAAAGCGGCTCCGGCAGGTCCGACGGTGGGTAGGGTCGCGGGGTAGGGTAGTAGGAGAAGTGGGTCAACGCCGCCGGAGTTAGGTGGTGGTGTAAGTGTGGGGGGTTTTATGGTGAGGGAAAGGAAAGAGGTGTGTTAATGGTGGTGGGTGGGTTGTGTGATTATGGAATTTGGAGAGAGAGAAGATGGGTTGTGGTGTTAATGGAGAATGGAGGAGAGAGAGATAATGTGTGGTAGTTGGGAGGTTGAAGATGAGGGTGATGGTGTTAAGGTGTGTGAGAGGTGTATGGGGTTAGTGTATGGGTGAGTTAGTGTTTAAGTGTAGGTGTGTTTAATTTGGACCCTTAAAATAGTAAACACTCAACTAAAATAAAACGAAAAATAAAAATACAATCTAAATAAAAATAACACAAACTAAAAACAAAAAATATTAAAACTAAAAAAAATAAAATCCTAAGCTATAAAAAACTAAAATAATAAAACAAAAGAAATAAAAATTTAAAAATCTAATAAAAAATGAAAACAAAAATCCTAAAATATACAATCTAATAAACTAAAAATAAAATCCTAGAACTAATCCTAATAAAATAAGACTAAACTAAAAGCTAATAAAAATCAAAATAAAATAAAATTATACTAATGAAAATAAAATAGAAAAATAGAAAATAAAACCTAGAAAATACTAAATAAATCTAAAATAAATCCTAAAAATAAAAAAAGAATCAAACTAAAAATCTAAAAAAAAAATATAAAAAGACACAAACTAAACACACACATGGTTTGGGGAAGGCTAAGGCTAGGATGGGCTAGGTTAGGGTCAGGGGATTGAGTATTTAGCTCCATTTTAACTGCAAATTGCTTGAAAATATAGCTTTTGACACCGCAACTACAATTAAGCCTGCATATTGAACAACTAAGCGCAGAAGACCCAAATTATCGAGAATTAGAAACTAAAATTAGCAATTAAGCCTGCATATTGAACAAGGAAGAAAATCTTTTTGGGTTTTTGTGAAAAATAAAGGAAGAAAATATTTTTGGATTTTTTGGAAGAAAAGGTGGGGAAAAATATGGACTCTTTGAATGGACGAACTCACTATAATTCGACTACCGAAAAATGAATTGGACCCACACACAAGTCAAGAAATTTTTCTAACTGGCACATATCCAATTTTTATCTTTAAATTTAGTGAAAGGGGTAGTCAAATTTTAATTAAATTCGCGGGCGATAAAAATTCACGAAAATATCTTAGTGACCGCCTTCAAAATTTTCTCCTATTGGGCTACCTAGTTGATTGCTTTTAAATTTAGTGATGGCTAGGGTAGAACACAATTGGTAAGCGAGTGAGTCGGGTGATGAAATCCCTTCTCCTGAGTGACCGGGTGCAGGTCTTAATTAATTAATTCATCACACCATTCAAAAATAAATGCGAGAATAAAATCAAATAAGAGCACACTAGAGCACATAAAATTAACTCGCTAACAGGAGAGGCGCGAGGGTTTGAGAAATATACCTCCCACGATTTTTAGGTCGTAGGGTGCCAAAAAATTTGAGTCGACCGGGGGAAGATCACGCCTATCTCAGTCGTCCCCGGGAGTCCTACCAACCCAAGGTAGAGAGGCTTCTAAATCCTTGCCAATGGACACCCTCTCTCTACCTTGTCCGGTTTCCCTATCACGCTTATCTTTTTTTAATTGAAAATTTAAATGCGAAATAATAAGGTGTCTATGCACCGCAATACAGGCTAAGTAATAAAGTCCTAATAAAAGCCTTCTAAACAAATGAAAAAAATGGTACAAAAAAATAAAATAAAAAGTGCAATACAAATGAATCACAAATGAGTAATTCTCACAAGTGCTTCAAGCTCCAAAGATCGGTAACGGCGCCATTTGATAAATAGAAAAATTGCCTCTAATGTAGATTTTTGTGTCGTTGTTGCAACTTCTTACTCTCAAAATTCCCTTGAACCTACAAAATTATAACAAAACTAGTGTAGAGGGTAAGTAAGGGAGTCAATCCAAATCTAAAGGTGAAACACAAACTTAGTGAGGATATATATATAGATTCAGTTGCATTTTATTATATTTTTCAATTTTTTTTGCTTTTTATATTTTTTTATGGATTTTTCAAGGGAATATTAATTAACTAACTATATACTAATTTTTAAAGTACTAATTGAGATGCCCCAAGTGTAACCTCGGCTTAGAGACACCAACCTCGGCCGATATTATGGCTGACGCTGGGCATGTCTTGGACACGCGATATCACCCCTCGACCATATCAAGGTTGGCCCAGGCCGACACTACCATGAGCCTCTCCAAGGGACGTCACAAGGATCGGCAGCATTCTCGTATACCTTGGAATGGAAACCTCGGCATTGGAATGGAAACCTCGGCCAGATGTAGGCCGAGCTCGCAGGAAGCCACCAGCAACCTCATCAAGCCACCAGTTCAACCTCGTTTCAGGCCGACCTTGTCCATTGTCTCAGCCAGGATTAGGCCGAGACCTCCATGGAATACTCGGACTGAACATGTATCAAGACTCACCAACCTCGGTCTCACCAAGGCCGAGGTCATACACCAAACGCGATAGCCGAGCAACTGCTGACATTTAGATAAGGACACGTGGACACAAATCAGTTATAACAAGATTATTCCCCACACATGGGGAGAATATTGCATCATCATTCTCTACATGTGACAGTGACAGATGGCACTCCCATATTGGTGAGGTAACCACACACATGCTCATTGCATGCATGGAGGGTACATTACACCACCTAGGTACTATATATAGAGGTCATCCTCTACCTTGCAAAGGTATCCCATATATTTAACCCTAGCTGAAGCCCTGTCTAGATACACAGTAGAGAGAGAAAGCTTGGGAGATTGTATCCATGGCCATTAGTGCCTTATTGCAGTGAGATTATTCACACACACACAGTGGACGAAGGCCAATCGAGGCTGAACCACTTATATCCTGGTGTACTCTCCCCTTCTCCTCATCTCATTCTCTTACCTTTTACATAACTACACTGCCATTGTTGTTATTAGATTGAGCTTGAAAATACCTTATCTGGTGGTGATGATTCCAGCATCATCAGTTTGGCGCCGTCTGTGGGAACGAGAAGCTATCTCTTCCTCTTTTTCTGATTAACCTCACCGGAGACTCTGGTGGTGAACCAGGCCTCCCCCTAGCGCGGAGCTGTTTCACCATTGAAAGAGGTCCTGTAAGGTACTAAGCTCATCTGCTACTCAAGCTCTAAAGTGTTAACGTATGGCACCAGACCTACCATCGCCTCTTCCGCCTCCCGGGGGCGGGGGGCCTAGTTCCAGTCAGGCGCCTCCCCAGTCCGAAATGGCGGAGGTAGGTGCAGCCTTGAGATCTTTAGCTGCAACACAAGCAGCCATGCAGGAGCAATTTGCACAGCTCAGCCAAACTATGATGAGGTCACCTGGAGCCTCACCGGACATGATCACTCCAGCGACAATTCAGCCTCATCCTGACGCTAGGGGACCACCCCAGGCACCAATGAAGGACCAGCCTGCACCCCCGCGGAGAAGGGATGCTGCTGACCCTAGGCGCTTGCGTCTGGGGAGGCAGGGAAACCCTTGCCCAAAGGACAGGTATGATGATATAGAGGCGGAAGAAGCCCCGAAAGACTGCTGGGAGCCGTATGAGGTGTCGAATAACACAGTACGACCTCTTAGGCAGAGTCAAGGTTGTGTCGGCCGAAGAGGTGAAGAGGCCCAACAAAGAGGGTCAGCCTTTGATAGGTTGAGCAGAGGGTCTGCCTTCGAGAGACTGGGCCCGATAAATGACCTAAAACAGAGACTGTCGAGATCAAGGAGCGCAGCAAGCTCTCAGAGAGGGAACATAAAGAGGTCAACAGCCAACGTGTCTTGGCAGGGGAACCCTCGGTCCATCCCAGGGAGATGGCAGGGGATAACCTCGACCAAGTCGATGGCCGAAGACTATGGAATGATTCTATCCAACGCCTTGAGGAGAAGATAGGAGACCTCATTAAAAGCAGAGACCCATTACAAAGGGGTTACTCATAGGGCTCCCCATTTGTGGCTAGGATAGTGGGGTTCCCAACCCCAGCTAAGTTCAAGCCTCCTACGGTGTCTCCCAAGTATGATGGCAGCACTAACCCTGTGCATCATATCGAGATGTATCAATCGGCAGCAGACATCTAATCGATACCCGATGAGATGAAGTGTAGAGCCTTCTCTGGGACCTTAACAGGGGCTACACATAGTTGGTTCACCTCCCTTCCGAAGAACTCAATTGAGAACTTCAAAGGCTTGGCTGAGCGATTCATCCACAACTTCTGCTTTGGGGTGAGGCCTCAAAAGAAGACTACCCACCTGCTGTATGTCAAGCAGGCCAAGGGTGAGAGCCTAAGAGACTACATAGCAAGATTCAACAAAGAAAAGTTAGAGGTCGAAGATTATGAAGAGAACATAGCCATGACCGCCCTTATAGGAGGTCTCCAGAAGGGGAAGCTATTGTGGAAATTGGCGAAAGAGCCCCTTAGGTCTATGGCGGAGCTGATGGCAGGGAAAGTAATGAATACGGAAGAGGCAATGGCCACCAAGTATGAGGATGAGAACCGCGGTGGCAGTGGAAAGTCCCAAATCAAGAAAGATGGGAAGAAGAGATCGGGTGATGACAAGTTCGCTCACTATACTCCTCTGACTGTGAGCTGTGAGAACATCCTCAATGAGATTAAGAATGACAGGGCTCTGAGATGGCCAGAGAAGCTAAAAGCCCCACCACATAAGAGGAATAAAAACCTATGGTGTGAGTTCCACCAAGATCATGGTCACGTCACAGATAGATGCTTCGCTTTGAAGGATGCGATTGAGAAGATGTTAAAATTTGGAAAATTGAGAAAATATATAGACGGTAAGGCTCCTAAGAGTGGAAGAGATGACCATAAGAAAAGGAGGAATGGCAGATGTCGTGACAACGTCCCGGCCCGAAGAGATGATGATTCAGAAGGTGATGATGAAGATGATCCGGATCTCCCACCAAAGGATGACAACACCCCGATGAAGAGGGTTGGTATGATCTCTTTCGGTGTTGGCACAATATGCGGAGGATTTGCAGGTGGTGGATCTGAAGTAGCTGATAGGAAGGCTCATGTAGCCGAGGCCAAATCATTGGCCAAGCTTGAAGTTGTGAATCTAACGTCTTCCGATACAGTACAGAAGAGGAAGAAAGTAGACATGAACACCCTCGTAGTTGGGTTCTCCAGACTCGACTTCAGAGGTATCTTATCCCCCCATGATGACCCTTTGGTCATAACGATAAAGGTGTATGGATATGAGGTTCAGAGGATCCTCGTGGATGGGGGGAGCTCGGCAGATGTGATGTTTTGGCCTTGCTTCAAGAGCTTAGGCCTTAGTAGAGCAAGACTGGTCCCCTATCACCACCCCCTGATAGGCTTCAGTGGTGAAAAGGTTCACCCCTTGGGCATGTATGAGATGGACGTACGGATGGGTGACGAATGGCCTAAGAGGTTGACCAGGAGGATTAATTTCTTCGCGATGGACGAGAGTGTCTTCTCGACCTATAACCTCATCATAGGAAGGGTGACCCTTAGGGAGTTCGAGGTTGTGCCGTCAACGGTCCATCAGATGATAAAATTCCTGACTCCTTATAGAGTAGGGGAAGTGAAAGGTGACCAGACCACAGCGCGAGAATGTTACTTCAACTCGACCGACGAGAGAGAAGCCCATTAGAGGGCCACCACCACTTATAGCATTGATACTCTTGATCCAAGAGATGAAACAAAATTGAAGAAGGGAAAGGCCGCGGAAGAGGTAGAATCCATCGTCCTCGATGAGGACGAGTCGGAAAAAACCATCCAGGTCGGCAAAGCTCTTAATTCGAAAATCAAGGAAGAGCTGATAAACTTCCTCAGGAAGAGGCAGAGTGTATTCGCATGGAGTCACGCAGACATGCCTGGCATCAATCTTGAAGTGATGAGTCACAAGCACAACGTAGCCAAAGATACCAGGCCTATCAAGCAGAGACGAAGAGTCTACTCCAGGGAAAAATACAACGTCATCCGTGAAGAGGTGAAAAAGTTAGATGAGGCTGAGTTTATAAGAGAAGTTACCTATCCGGAGTGGCTATCAAATGCGGTCATCGTGCCCAAGGCCAATGGGAAGTGGAGAATGTGTGTCGATTTCACTGACCTAAACAGATCTTGCCCAAAAGACAGCTACCCCTTACCTCGGATAGATCAGATGGTGGATGCTACAGCAGGACATGAGCTCATGAGCTTCATGGATGCGCATTCAGGCTATAACCAAATCTTCATGGATGCCGAAGACTCAGAGAAGACAACTTTCATTACCGACAAAGGGACATACTGCTACAAAGTGATGCCCTTCGGTATGAAAAATACAGGGGCAATATACCAAAGTCTTGTCAATAAGATGTTCGAAGAGCAAATAGGGAAGACCATGGAAGTGTATGTAGATGATATGCTGACAAAAAGCTTGAAAGCTTACACTAGGGGTGTAAGCGGTACGGTTTGGTCGGTAAATAGTAGATACCAATACCAAAACCAAACTCTAGATGGTAAAACCAAACCATACCAGTTTACCACCCGGTACACCAAAATCAATACCAAAACCAAACCGGCTGGTATTTCGGTTTTTTCGGTAATTTTGGTTTTTTTCTGGTTTCGGTAAATTCTGGTTTCTTCTGGTTTTTTCTAGTTTCGGTAAATTCTGGTTTTTTCTGGTTTATGGTTTCGATTTTTTCTGGTTTCGGTAAACAACACTAAAAGTTCCAAAAAACCAAAAACAAAACCAACCATTTTTTTTAAATATTAACCAAAACCAACTTTTTTCTGTTTTTGGTAAATTCGGTACGGTAATTTTGGTAAATTCGGTAGGGTACAGTAATTTCGGTACGGTTTTTTTTTATCTCGGTAAATTCGGTACGGCATGGAAATTTCAGTACGGTATTTTCTGGTTTCAGTAAATTCGGTACGGTAATTTCGGTAAATCGGTTTTTTAAATATTAAAACCAAAACCAACCAACTTTTTTTCGGTAATTTCGGTTTCGGTTAGACTGGTTTCTGGTATTTTAATATATGAAACCAAAACCATTTTTTTCGGACCAAAACGGTACGGTATGGTAAAAACCCGTACCGCTTCCACCCCTAGCTTACACTCATATAGCAGACCTTGAGAAGACCTTCGATGTGATGGACTCATACAAGATGAAACTCAACCCAGCGAAATGTGTCTTCGGAGTAGGAGCTGTGAAGTTCCTGTGATTCATCGTCAACCAGAGAGGGATCGAAGCGAACCCTAACAAAATCAAGGCGTTGCTTGACATGAAGACTCCTAGGAGTATCAAGGATGTCCAAAGACTCACGGGGAGAGTGGATGCGCTTAACAGATTCGTCTCTAGGGCGACGGACAAGTGTCTCCCATTCTTTAAAGTTTTAAGAAAGGCTTTCCAATGGGGTAAAGAGTGTGAAAAAGCCTTCAACCAACTCAAGTCCTACTTAGGGTCTCCCTTATTGCTGTCTCAGCCCATCGCAGGAGAAAGGTTGTTTGTGTATCTGGCAGTCTCTGAATCAGCCATCAGCGCGGCCATCATACGGGAAGAGGATGGGATCCAAAGGCCTATATACTTCAACAGTAAGGCCCTTCAAGGGTCTGAGCAAAATTATCCCCGTATGGAAAAGTTGGCTTATGCCCTAATACATGCCTCAAGAAAAATGAAGCCTTACTTCCAATCTCACTCCATGGTAGTCCTCACTGACTCCCCACTAAGGCAGGTCCTGCATAAACCTAAGAAGTTCGGGAGATTGATGACCTGGGCCATCGAATTAGGAGAATATGATCTTATCTACCAGCCTAGGACAGCCATCAAAGGACAGGCCCTCGCGGACTTTGTTGCAGAATTCACCTGGGAAGAGGCCGAGACAGAGAAAGGCCTAGAGGACGTCGAAGAGACAAACCATAGTGTCTTTTGAAATTCGGAAGAGATGGCACCAAACGTCTTTCGAGATCGGGAAGAGGTCATCTCAGGAAAAACCCAGAGCAGATTTGAAGAGAACGAAGAGGATCGATACCTCTTCAAGTAAGGAGTTATGACAGAAGGGGTCTTCTCATCAGATACATACGTTTGGAGCCTCTTCGTTGATGGCTCTTCCTGTGATAGTGGAAGCGGTGCGGGGCTAATACTCTCGACTTCAGATGGCACCAACATTGAATACGCCCTGAGATTCAACTTCCAGGCCTCAAACAACGAGTCCGAGTATGAGGCCATGATAGCGGGTCTCTTATTGGCAAAGACTCTTCGCGTAAGACGTCTCCTACTCCACAGCGACTCAAGGTTAGTTGTCAATCAAGTGCTGGGAGCCTATGAGGCCAAAAATGAAAGAATGGCGAAGTACCTGGAGAGAGTGAGAAAGATGCTGGAATATTTTAAAAAGGCAAAACTGAAGAGAGCGCCTCGATAAAGTAACAACCACGCTGATGCATTGGCAAGGTTGGCTTCGGCAATAAAGACAAAGGTTAGAAGGACCGTTCCGATCGAGGTCTTAGGAAAGGCAACCATCGAGGAAGAAGAGGTATATAACCCTTGTCACAATTTGAACCAAGGAGACTCATGGATCGAACCCCTCGTCAGATACACAAGAGAGGGAGATCTGCCTGAGTCCAAAGTAGAGAGGAGAAGATTGAGATATAGAGCTGCCAAGTTCTCGATGATAGGAGATGTCTTATACAAAAAAGGGTTTCTATTGCCTCTCCTTAGGTGCGTGCATCCCACGGAAGTCTACAGGGTCTTACAGGAAGTCCATGAGGGTTCTTTCTCTAGCCACATAGGGGGAAGGCCCTTGGTCAAGAGGATCATCACTCAGGTGTACTGGTGGCCTACCTTGTCCAAGGATGCTGCAGACTACGTGAAGAGGTGCGACAAATGCCAAAGGTTCGCCACTATTCCTCATCAACCCCATCAGCCTATGACGTCAATCTCTTCCCCATGGCCATTTACGGTATGTGGAATTGACTTAGTGGGACCCTTGCCAAGAGCTGTCAACAACTATAGATTCTTGATAGTTGCCATTGACGATTTCTCAAAGTGGGTGGAGGCAGAGCCGATGATAACAATCATAGAGCAGAAGACCTTCCAACTCATTTGGAGGAATATCATATACAGATATGGCCTCCCAAACACTCTCATCTCGGACAATGGGACCCAGTTCAAGAACTCCTCTTTAGAAAAGTATTGCCTAAGAGTAGGAATAACGCAATTCTTCTCATCTCTTGGTCGACCTCAGGCAAATGGCCAGACCGAGGTCACAAACAGAACTATCCTGGATGGGATCAAGAAGAGATTAGAGGATGCAAAGGTAAGATGGGCTGAAGAGGTCTACGCTGTGTTATGGGCCTACAGAACCACGATAAGGACACCAACAGGAGAGACTTTGTTCATGCTGGGATATGGCTCAGAGGCCGTCATACCAACGGAGGTAGGGCTCCCAAGTCATAGGATTCAGACCTATGACCCTGACAATAATGGGGAAGGGAGGAGGCTAGACCTAGATCTTATCGAAGAAAGAAGAGAGGACGCAGAGGTCAGACAAGCAGCCTACCAGCAGAGGGCAGCGAAATTCTACAACCTGAGGGTGAAGTCAAGACCCATTGCAGTAGGAGACCTAGTACTATATAAGACCCTATAGAAAGCCAATAAGCTTCACCCAAACTGGCATGGACCCTACAAAGTGACAGAAGAGGTTGTGCCTGGAACTTACATTCTAGAGAACCTAGAAGGAGAACCTTTCACTAACCCATGGAATGCTGATCACCTAAAGAGATATTACATATGATGTTGCATAGAGTTTTATGTAAATGTACCATCTTATTATGAAGAGGTTATTAATAAAGATCAGTTCCCAAGACAGTTCTTGATTCATTCTTAGATCAGATATTTATTATGGGGATAACATCTTAGGTGATGACCTCAAACCCTCATAACACCATTTAGTGGTGACGAAGTCTGAGCTCAAACACCATAATGATATGACCTCAGACCCTTAACATCATTAATTTGGTGAAGATTAGTTATGAGGATAACATCTTAGGTGATGACCTCAGCCCTTGATAACACCATTTAGTGGTGACGAGGTCTGAGGTCAGACACTATAAATTAGATGACCTCAGACACATAACATCATTAATTTGGTGAAGATTTATTATGGGGATAACATCTTAGGTAATGGCCTCAGCCCTTCATAACACCATTCAGTGGTGACGAGGTCTGAGGTCAAACACTATAAATTAAGATGACCTCAGACACATAACATCATTAATTTGGTGAAGATTTATTATGGGGATAACATCTTAGGTGATGGCCTCAACCCTTCATAACACCATTCAGTGGTGACGAGGTCTGAGGTCAGACACTATAAATTAATATGACCTCAGACACATAACATCATTCATTTGGTGAAGATTTATTATGGGGATATCATCTTAGGTGATGACCTCAGACCCTTATAACATCACTCAGTGGTGACGAGGTATGAGGTCAGACACCATAATGAGGTGACCTCAGACCCATAACATCATTAATTTGGTGAGATTCATTAATGAGGTGACCTCAGACCCATAACATCATTAATTCGGTGAGATTCATTAATGAGGATAACATCTTAGGTGATGACCACAACCCTTCATAACACCATTCAGTGGTGACGAGGTCTGAGGTCAGACACCATAATGAGGTGACCTCAGACCCATAACATCATTAATTTGGTGAGATTCATTAATGAGGTGACCTCAGACCCATAACATCATTAATTTGGTGAGATTCATTAATGAGGATAACATCTTAGGTGATGACCTCAGCCCTTCATAACACCATTCAGTGGTGACGAGGTCTGAGGTCAGACGCTACAAATTAGATGACCTCAGACACATAACATCATTAATTTGGTGAAGATTTATTATGGGGATATCATCTTATGTGATGACCTCAGACCCTTATAACATTACTCAGTGATGACAAGGTATGAGCTCAGACAACATAATAGATGATCTCAGACCCTTAACATCATTAATTTGGTGAGATTAATTATGAGGATAACATCTTAGGTGATGACCTCAGCCCTTCATAACACCATTCAGTGGTGACGAGGTCTGAGGTCAGACACTATAAATTAGATGACCTCAGACACATAACATCATTAATTTGGTGAAGATTTATTATGGGGATAACATCTTAGGTGATGACCTCAGACCCTCATAACACCATTTAGTAGTGACGAGGTCTGAGCTCAGGATCATTGGTTGAGTTTAAACAAGACCATTGCAAAAAGACAAGCTTAGAAAGAGGACTTCAGAGGTTAAAGCTCAGATTACAAATTAATTTTTAGCAGACACCATAACAATGGAACTAAGAATGAAAAGCATCACATGACATTCAATGAAAAGAAAGTGAAGATGGTCCTCATCAGAGGTTGATATATATATATATATTCAGAAATAATATGTTTAACGATTACAGAAATTCTAAGGGTTACAAACAATGATAAAAAAAAAAATCATCTAAGGGTCTGAAGGGGGAACGTTGACATCCTCAGCTTGATTGGTCACCTCGGCCTTATCATCACGATGGTCTGCCCCTCCAACCTCGGTGCACTCCAACGTGGCAGTCTCGGCAGGAGCGGCAGCCTCTTCCTCAACCTCTTGAAGAGCTTGGGCAAATTGAGGATCAGTAAAGCCGAGACTAATGAAATCAGAGGCCTTCAAAGTGCCGGCCTCTCTCTCCCTGACGTCTGCCCATTTAATAGTGGCTTCGATACCTCTTTCAAGGTATTCAAAGCCGAAGCCCATGAACTCATTTGAGGCCTTGTAGTCAGCAATTATCTTCTCAGAGGGGTCATCAAGGGCGGCCCTGACAGCTGAGTTGACTTTCTGCTGCAGAATGTCGTCCTTAGCCTTCAGTGAAGCAACATGATCCTTGCCGAGCTGGGAGATGTCCTTCTCCAATCCCTTCACCTTCTTCTCAGAGTCCTTCAGCTCAGACTTGAGGCACTTGATCTCTGCGTTCAGAGTACTCTGGACTTTCTCGGACTCTTGCCCCTTTTGGATGAGGGGAAGCTTCCTCAGGGTCCAGTTGGACAAATGGTGCATGGCTGTCAAGCCCTACACATTTAGTGATCATAAATAAGATGAAGAAAAATCAGATGTTACACTTAGAAAAATTTCTGAAGAAGGATCAAATCATACCTGAACGGCTCTGTGAAGGCCGAACTCAACCAGCAATGGGGTGTCCAGAGACCTGAAGAAGCGTTTGTCAGCCTCGGTCATTACAGAGCCGACGGCATCCAGGGCCTGAAGGCTGTGGCCGACTACACTGTCGGTTAACTTTAACTGATCCAGACGAGCCGACAGGCGTCAGCTGAAGAGATGGGGATGGCAGCATCGGCAGTCTTCTTCTTAGGCCTCTAATCCTCAGGGGTATGACCCATGGATCCATCTTCTTTGTGGCTGGGGGCTTAGAGGCAGAGGGAGCTGGTGGAGGAGCGTTAAGACCTGCTTTCTTGGTGAGTCTCGTCAAGCTTGGTGCAGCCATCTCCCAAAGCTCGTCTGGAATATCCTTTGGTCGCTCTGCAAAAAGTCAGTAGATCTGAGTTAGATAAGCAGATATGAGTAAACTCAGAGGTTGAACTTAAGAAAAAAAAATGCTTACCAAGCTCGGCAAGGGGATTTCCTCCTAGACCTGTCCCAGAGAGGTAGTGGGGAGTCATCAAGTGTTCGAACCTAACAAATAGACCATGTACCCCCTGATCTTGAAGGGCTTTCACCTTCTGGAGGTTTTTTAGACTTAGGCCAGGGTCGGACCTAGCAGACATGGTGACCTTACCCCACCTCAAGGGCATCCTCTGCTCCAGATTAGACGAGGGAACACATGGGCCAAACTCCCATGGCCCTGAAGCAAAGAAGTACCGAGGCTTCCAATTATGGTTGGAAGTCTGAGTCACCTGAAGCATTTTCTTCTCAGGCTTCCGAGCTACAAAATGGTAGTAGCTCGGATGATTTTTGGCCGAGGAAGGGACGTAGCAACCTACGAAGACCTGAACAGGAAGGTCTGAGTGGTGGACATCCTTCCATAACACTATGGCCCCTATTAAGACTCTCCAGGCATTATGAGAGAGTTGAGAGGGGGCCAAATTAATATAAGAAAGGATGGACTTGATAATGGGGTGAATGGGCAGACGGAACCCCAACTTGAACATCTGCTCGTACAGGCAGATCTCGCCGTCTCGTCCATGATAAGCCCTCTCTTCCCTCAGAGGTCTCCTAAGTTTCATTGAGGGGCTGATAGAATACAGATATCTGAAGCAGAGAAGGTCTACCTCAGTAATTGTACTCTTAATCTCGGCCGCCTCAGAGACGTCGACATCGCTCTCAACCTCATCATCATCCAACTCAACTTCGGCCGGAGCAGATGTTGATGGGTTACTCGGGAACCTCTGAGCGAACTCTGCCCCGGTGACAGTCGATAGAGGGATGGCGTCAAGTGGTGGTGGAATGGCCACACTCGACTCAAGAATCTCAACCTCTGAGGAAGAGGATGAGGTTCTTGAGCAATTATGGGATGAAGCTCGGTTGGATACCTCGGCCTGATCAGGGGCTTGATCATGCCTAGGTGTGAAGCCCATGGCCTCTTGAAAGGAATCCACAGACATGGGGTCTGAGGTAGAAGATTTAGACTCAGACATAGGTATGGGATCAGCGGGAACCTCTGTCTGATAGAAGTTCTTCGGGGGATCAGGATATATCACCTTCAGAGGTGGTGGAAATATGGGTCTAATGGGAAACTCTTGTGATCGATGAGCCTCCTACTGTGCTCTTTCTATTTGCCTAATCTTTTCTAAAGTCTTCTCTCTAAGAGAGGGGAACTCCTCAAAAAGCTGATATAAGGGTCTGAGCATCAGAGGACGACACTACACTTGGGGATTTTCCTAAACTCCAAAAATTACAAACAAGACTGGTTGATAAAGTAAAGGAATCTAAGGATCAAACCAAGAAATTCAAAGCAAACACAAGTCGCCGGAAAACTCAGAAACTCACCGAAAAACTCAGAAACTCGCTGGAAAATGCAAACCAGAAGGAAAAAGCAAAGAAAATTAAGGGGAGAAGATTCCTGGAAATGAAACGACAAGGGGAAGTGATGAAAATTCAGAGAAAACCACCAATAAAGACCTCTGCAGTAGATTTTGGTTCAAAATGCCTTTTAGAGGGAGAAAGCGTTCGCAGAAGAGGGAAGTGAAGAAGAAATGAGGGTTCAAAACCCTTAAATAAGTGGGCACGATTCCCAAGGCCTATCATTGCCCTGGGAGCCCCAAAGGGCGGCTGACAGCACACGCCTACCAAGCAAGCATATTCCAGCGTTGGACAAGTGTCAAGCAAGTATTGGCTTGTAACAGACAGGCCTCGGAGGTGTAGTAATCCCCTAGTCACTTGCTCTCACATATGACTAAGGGCTGGGGGGTGATTGATATGCCCCAAGTGTAACCTCGGCCTAGAGACACCAACCTCGGCCGATATTATGGCCGACGCTGGGCATGTCTTGGACACGCGATATCACCCCTCGGCCATATCATGGTCGGCCCAGGCCGACACTACCATGAGCCTCTCCAAGGGACGTCACAAGGATCAGCAACATTCTCGTATACCTTGGAATGGAAACCTCGGCCAGATGTAGGCCGAGCTCGCAGGAAGCCACCAACAACCTCATCAAGCCACCAGTTCAACCTCGTCTCAGGCCGACCTTGTCCATTGTCTCGGCCAGGATTAAGCCGAGACCTCCATGGAATACTCGGACTGAACATGTATCAATATTCACCAACCTCGGCCTCACCAAGGCCGAGGTCATACACCAGACGCGATAGCCGAGCACCTGCTGACATTTAGATAAGGACACGTGGATACAAATCAGTTATAACAAGATTATTCCCCACACATGGGGAGAATATTGCATCATCATTCTCTACATGTGACAGTGACAGATGGCACTCCAATATTGGTGAGGTAACCACACACATGCTCATTGCATGCATGGAGGGTACATTACACCACCAAGGTACTATATATAGAGGCCATCCTCTACCTTGCAAAGGGATCCCATATATTTAACCCTAGCTGAAGCCCTGTCTAGATACACAGTAGAGAGAGAAAGCTTGGGAGATTGTATCCATGGCCATTAGTGCCTTATTGCAGTGAGATTATTCACACACACACAGTGGACGTAGGCCAATCTAGGCTGAACCACTTATATCCTGGTGTACTCTCCCATTCTCCTCATCTCATTCTCTTACCTTTTACATAACTACGCTGCCATTGTTGTTCTTAGATTGAGCTTGAAAACACCTTATCTGGTGGTGCTGATTCCAGCATCATCACTAATTAAGATATAAAAGCTAATAAAAAATTAGGTAAATAAAATTGTGCTAAAAAGTAAACTAACTAAATTGGATTCATAAGGGCTTCAAAATTTCATCCCATGAAAGGAAGATTAGCCCTCAATAATCATCATCCACAAATATAAGATAAACAAATAAAAGCAAAAGAAGATTAAACTAAAAGAAATAAGAGAGGAATAGATCAAACCCATTTAAGCCTTGAATTGGAAAGAAATCTTCAATTACATTAACAAGCTCTCAATTACAATCCCTAACTTATGTATTTATTGAATCTAAACTAAAATTTACAAAATAAAAATAAAAAGAATAGTGGATGAATTCATAATGGATAATTAAATAATAAAAGAGATTTGCTAAAAATGCAAATCCTAAAATCCTAAAATTGTACATTAGAATTCACCCAAAGAAATAAATTCTATATCATTACTTTATATTGAGATAAATGCTAAAAATGCAAAATCTCAACATAAAAGAATGGGTTAGAATTTACCTCCCATAAGGGATGAATTCAACTACATCAATCTATTATGAATTAATTGCTAAAAATGCAAAAATTCATATTAGATGGGTGGGTGAAATTTATCCCATAGATAAATTTCACTACACACCTCTATATTGAGATATTTGCTAAAAATGCAAATACTCTCTAAAGAGGGATGGAGAGAATTTTATCACACCAAGCTTAAAACTAAATTTGAGATCCCTTGCAAATGGCCTAAGTCTTCAATTTATATGGTGCACATGGAGGCTAGGGGTATATTAGATAATTAACATGAGTGTGCATGGAATTGGTGAGAGGAACATGTGGGTTAGGAGAGATAACAAATCTGATTTGGTACAAGGGTGTTTTGGGGTATATGAGAAAAATGTTTAGTTGGGGGTAATTTGGAGAAATGGGTTTACAGGGGGAATAAGTGAGGTTTTAAGACATGTGGGTATTAGTGTTTAGTTTTCGTTTGCATTTGGTAGGAGAAGAATCGTGGCTTAGGGAGAAATGACATGGGTTTTGGGTGAAATGGGTGACATGGGTTTAAGTGGCACATGGGCATGTGGTGTAATTGTTTTTTTTTTGTTATTTGGTTTTGGCCTTTGGCAGGTAGAAGTTTGGGTAGAAATGGTTCGTAACTTTTGGAGTAATATGAAATGGGTTGAAGGTTGCAAATGATAAATGGGTTTAATGTTGGTGAGCTCCAGATCGAAGGTTCGGGTTAGAGGTTTGGGGCGCTGCCTGGCGGTAGGGACGACGCCGACGGAGTCGGTAAGGTCGCCAGTGGCGGGGGTCATCACGAGGGGAGGAGAGAGCGGCGGTGGGTGAGCTGGTTTCCATGGCAGCGGGGTTAGGCTTCTGATGGTAGGCGGGGTAGGGTAGTAGGAGAAATGGGTCAACGCCGCCGGAGTTAGGTGGTGGTGTAAGTGTGGTGGGTTTTATGGTGAGGGAAAGGAAAGATGTGTGTTAATGGTGGTGGGTGGGGTTGTGTGATTATGGAATTTGGAGAGAGAGAAGATGGGTTGTGGTGTTAATGGAGAATGGAGGAGAGAGAGATAATGTGTGGTAGTTGGGAGGTTGAAGATGAGGGTGAGGGTGTTAAGGTGTGTGAGAGGTGTATGGGGTTAGTGTATGGGTGAGTTAGTGTTTAAGTGTAGGTGTGTTTAATTTGGACCCTTAAAATAGTAAACACTTAACTAAAATAAAACAAAAAATAAAAATAAAATCTAACTAAAAATAACACAAACTAAAAACAAAAAGTATAAAAACTAAAAAAAATAAAATCCTAAGCTATAAAAAACTAAAATAATAAAACAAAAGAAATAAAAATTGAAAAATCTAATAAAAAATGAAAACAAAAATCCTAAAATATAAAATCTAATAAACTAAAAATAAAATCCTAGAACTAATCCTAATAAAATAAAACTAAACTAAAAGATAATAAAAATCAATATAAATAAAATTATACTAATGAAAATAAAATAGAAAAATAGAAAATAAAACCTAGAAAATACTAAATAAATCTAAAATAAATCCTAAAAATAAAAAAAAAGAATCAAACTAAAAATCTAAAAAAAAAATATAAAAAGACACAAACTAAACACACACATGGTTTGGGGAAGGCTAAGGCTAGGATGGGCTAGGTTAGGGTCAGGGGATTGAGTATTTAGCTCCATTTTAACTGCAAATTGCTTGGAAATATAACTTTTGACACCGCAACTGCAATTAAGCCTGCATATTGAACAATTAAGCGTAAGACCCAAATTGTCGAGAATTAGTAACTGCAGTACATCTATTTGGGGTATAAATTGTACAGTTTTGGGTGCTTATCATATTATACACGGGAGTTGTTACTGTATATATATGAGATGATACGGAAATAAATATATCTGTGTGTGATTGGTATATTTGTATCTTAGAGGCTGGTTCCACCGGCTTCCCCGGGCATAGGGTTAGACACCCTGATTATATATTTTCTCTAGTGCGATCCAGGGAGGTTGCGCGATGTGGGTGAATCCCTTCGCTTGAGGAGCAGGGAGAGTATATACCCAGGTCATATCATCTCGTATACGAGTGCGATGTGTGTATTCCACTTGCAGTAGGGAACATGACCGCCTCCACCGTTGTGTATTTTTACCATGACCATGAGTGAGTCTGGCTTGGTACCGTATTTGAGTGAGTAAACCTGGATTCAGATGGTCACTATGAGACATCATCCTCGAGTTGTAGCTCGGTGGGATGATTATTACACTTATGATTGTGATAGGTATAATCATACTTGTTGCCTATAGTATATTGCTTGTATATGAAGACGAGATATCATATAGCTTTGGCTTATGTAAAAAGTAAAATGAATAAGGGTTTATTCTTCTTCCGGGAGACTTATATCCGGATTAATACAATGCAAATCGTCTATTAAATTGAGAATTATATATACGAGATTTTATATACTAAAGTGAAAATGGTATTTTAAACTAGTGAAAGTTACAGATTATGAACTGTATAGTTATATGTAGAAACGAGAACTATATATATAGCACATTGGTGATAATGTCAACTAAAAGCTTATGTAATAGATTACGGTATAGCGTATATTATATCACGCCGGGCAAGTGGTAGTTATGAGAATTCCGAGGATAGGTGAAAGAGATTAGTTAGGCCGGGTAACTTAACTAGGATGTTTAAAATGTATGCGATAGGTGTGCACTGTTAGAAGAGGGGAGAGGTGTATCTAATGAGAGTGTGATACCATTTTAAATATGAGAGATTTCATATTTCAAAATATGGCATTTATGCACTTGCTAAATATTTTCAAACTCGGGCTCTGGCCCGTTTCTCTATTTTCCCCTCTCTCGCTATATATATATATATATAGGTCTCCAAACACAGGGACGCCTGGATGATAATTCCTTCGAGTCAGACGTTTAGTGCAGTAGCAGTGGATGCATGCAAGTTTACTACTTACGCCTCTACCATTGTGATGTATATAGGAGGTACTGTAGAAACACTCGGGCCGATAGCCCAATTGTATTCATTGATTCTTTTACCGTCTTTTTAGTGTGACATTCGATTTGGTTGTATAATGTTGTACCGAGTGTTTGGTTACTTTATTTCATTTCAGTTTTGTGAATATAAACTATTTGATTAATTTATTTGAATGGTTTGGTTAAAAATATTTGTTAAATAAAATTTTGACGCCAGCCTAATAGGTTATTAGTAATTAACTTGGTTTTCGACAGTGATGCTGGGAATGAACTATATGAGACTCCTGTTTTAATTTGGTATAGAATTGATCACCTGGTATTTTATTAGGCGGGGTGTCACACTCGAACTGAGAGGTCGTCGCACCCCCATCATGTATGGGGTGAATTCTTGTGTATAGAAGCTGCACATAGGTTAGGATAGTAGAGTCCGTAGGATCACATCACAAAAGGAGAGGAATTCGAACACCAGTACGCTTTACGAGGAGAGCATTTAGAACCACAGTATTGAGGTGAGAGGTAATCGATTCAAAAAGGTGTCGGGTCATCGGTAGGAGCAACCAAATGTCACAAGAGAGGAGCATGCCATACAACAGGGAAACTAGAGCTGATCTGGGCACCGGATCGATCTGGTCCTAGGCACCCGGATTGGTCCGGTTGGGGAATTATCGAAATTATTTTTAGGGGTTCGGATCGGTCCGATCGTGGGAACCCAAATGGGTCCGATTTCTGCAACTCCTTGCATTCCCTAGGTTCACCCCCTTTTTCCCCAATCCCTCTCCTTCCCTCCCATTTCGTCCCCAACCCTTACCAACGCCCTTTTCCCTAAAAAAATCTACCCTACCCTCTCCCCTCACCACCTATAAAATCTATACCTTCTCCACCCCATTTCCCACCCCACTACTCAGTCTCTTCCTCTCTTTCCCTATTTCTGTCCAGCACTCCTACTCACTCCCGAAACCATGGCCAACCAACCACTTCCCCAAAAATACGATTTCGTCAAAATTCTAGGCGACGGAGCCGCTGGCTACCGCTCCCTTCAGGAGCAAAGGTTGTGTGAATGTTTCTTCGACCAACCTCACAAACTCTAAATAGAGTGCCAAGTCATTTGGAATGACAAGCCTAATTCCGTCACTGCTCTTTTTATGGCCTGTGGTTGGTGTCGCTTCCTCAATGAATCTCATAACTCAGTATGAACACACACAATGTGCGCTTTTTATGGCTCACTTTTTTGCACCGGGCACCACATGACTGAAACTTACATTGGCAGCATCCGCATCCCATTCTCTTTGGAACTTCTGATCCAGAAGTTGGCTGCCAAAGATGTCCCAACCCCACATCAATACATTTACCCAAATCCTCTTTCCCCACTTGAAAAAGACGTATGCATGTCCTGCATTGACCCCAATGCTCACTGAATCACCGAAACATACCCGGTGGGCCAGCTAAGAGAGAAAGCGAGCCTCACTTTCAAAATCGTGTGTGCAAACATTCTCCCAACGGGCAATAACTCGACGATGCGCCCACGCCAAGCCACCCTCGTATATCACTTCTTCGACGACAACACCTCCATTAGTCTGTTTGCATACATTTTTAAGGACATATTCTTCACCACCACGGATAAAATGGGCATAACCCCTCTCGCTATGCCCGACTCATCAGGTCCATGTTAGTCGACACTGGAATGGCACCCCCACAGGATTTCCCGTTCCTCCCAACTCCTGTTAGGGCAACCACTAAGACTGAACATAAAAGACAACAAGACCACATCCAAGCCCAATTGGCACAGGAGGCTAGTGATACCGAAGAGGAGGATAGTGATGAAGAAGCGAACGAGGGAGGCGATGACGAAAGCAGCGAGGAAGACGAGGAGGATATCCTGATGGGCGAGGGTGACGTAGATTATGATAGTGATGAGGACTCTAATTTTTCACCCGCTAATGCAGAAATTAATCAGCATCTTTCGGCGGTGGAATCACGATTTGACGGATTCCTCACACAATACAATAGGGACCAAGCGGCATACTGAAGGGATACCAGCATGATGTACCGTCTCCAAGCGGAGATGTATTGGATGACTATGGGCGCACCACCACCGTCCTATTTCTATGACCCATATGATCCCATCGCGTTCGGTAACTCTAATCCCCTTCCCCAGTGATGTTTTTTTTCTCTTTTTAAAACTTGGTTGTGTAACTGTTTGTTCTCATCACATGGTTGTTTGTTTGCCTTTCCATTTGTAATGCATGTTGGTCTATCTATATAAAATTCTGCATTTTTCATATTTGTTCGTTTTATTTATTTGCACTTTTAATTCGCTTTGAGTTATATTTTCATCCTTTTTGCTTGAGGACAATGCAAAAGTCTAAGTTAGGGGAAGGGGGGGGGGGGGGGGGGGGGGTGCACAAGTGCATCTTTCTAAAACTTCACAAAACTTTAAAAATGCCCAGAAATTTCAAAAAAATCGAAATTTTTTGAAAAATCCAAAAATATTTTTCTTCAGAATAAATAAAAATTGGAATTCAAAATTTTCAAAAACATCATTAAAATTCGGTTTAAAGTCTCAAATTGTAAAAACATAGTACACAAAGCCAAAATTGACCAAAAATGGAAATTGAGCGAACATGACGACTTAACGAATAAATGTGGAGATTAACAAACCCGGTGAGATTTCGAGCCCATCATTTTCGTGAGTTTATAAATCAATCCGAGTTAATGATTAACTCAAAGTTCAATTCAGCATCTAATAAGTTGTCGCGATCTCAATACCCTTGCTTTGATCGGTTGAGGGAATAGTGTGTAATGTTGCCTTGAAAAATGCACTAAAAATGTATAAATTAAACTACTCTCGAGACGCATATGTTAACACAATTAGTATTCTGGACAATGAAGTAGGCCCTCATTTGTCACCCAAAAATAAGGGCCAAGAAAAAATCATGAAAAAATAACCTTTTTTCAACCCAATTTGAGTCGAATAAGTTTTACCTTTCGTTTGATAACCCGAAAACACCAAATTGGCCCGGAATTGTGAAAGTTGATAATCCCAGAAATTAAGTTCTAAAAGTGCATAAAAAGGGTCAAAAGAAAAAAAAGAATAGCAATGCTCAACAAAAATAGCAAGTAAAAGAAAAATAATAAAAGAAAAATAGAAAAAGAAGAAAAACTGAGCAAATGCCCGAAAAAGCACTAACGGACATTATAATTTTTTTTTCCAATTCCAGATTTCCCAAACATTTCCATGTTACCCAATTACACCATATCATCCAAATAAGTCCTAACCGAGTTCGAATTGTGAAATCTTCTACCGCGTGGAAAGCTAAAACACAAAAAGATAATAAAAGAGATTAAATGTGTGAATTAGAGGAGATGTTCCTGTTTCCCTATAACCAAAATACGATGATGATATTTAATTACCATAAAATTCCTTCTTTCTATTTGTGTGCGTGAACTTGGTTCCAATACATTTACTCTTTATATCACTCACACCGAGAGAAATAGCCACACTTTCGAGAGATTTATTTGTGAAAGCATCCCGTGAGATTTTGAAATCAAAACGAATTTTTGGATAAGTAATGTAATGGTCTACCAGTGGAAATTCGAGGTTAAATTTTTGGCTTCGCACCCATGCACTATGATTTGAGACTCTTGAACATGAATTGATGATGACTATCTTTTGGAGAAGTTTGAATTATATAATTTTTGCGTATTGTGAGTTTTCCTTGAGTTAAATTTTGTGGGTATATTCACCGCAAACCCTCACGAGATACAACTCGTCCTACTAGGGTAACCTAGGGGTTTAAAGGCTTTTTGCATATGCCAAATGCAATCGCTTGCCCGCGAAAGAGGTAGACTATCCAATTTTAGAGTTGGATCATGTTTTTATTCTTTTACATTGCTCGGGAGGATCAAAGTTCTAAGTTAGGGGGGGTTTGATGAGGCATACATTCTTACAAAATTATCCCTTAATTTAGAGGCTTTTATAACCCCGAACAACATAAATTGAGTTGGTTTATCTCATATCATTGCTAACAGTTTCGTCTAACAAGTATCCCGAGTTACGTGTATTTCTTATTGATTTTGGAGGTAGTGAATACATGAAAGAAAGAAAGAAACCGAAAGAAGTAAGAGAGAATAAAGAAGACGAATCAAAAGGGAAAAAGAGTAATTTCCATCAGGAATCCGACCGAGTACCCAAATAAAAGTTGAAGATCTCGAGTCTACGAATGCGTAGGAAGAAACGACGTTCCAATCCGAGTTTTGGAATAGAAGTTATGAAGACCCAAAGATGTGAGATAATCATGATATTTTGAGGAGATAATGAAGAGAAATTAAGAAGCAAACCCGGACCAATCCGGATGGTACACAAAACGGATTGATCCGGGTACTAGAATTCACTGAATAAAATTGCGTCTACCAGACCGATCTGGTCCTCCTAAAAAAGGGATCGATCTGGCCCCCAAAGATCTCTGCATAAATCTTGTTTAGCGGACCATTCCGAATGAAATGAAAAACGGATTGATCCGATTATTAACCAGACCAATACAAAATATCCTGACCGGATTTATCCGGGTTTGAGGTTTTGGAGTTATCTTCTTCAAGCTAGAGTCTTGCATGACTCCAACTCTTGAAAATTTCGTAATGTATAAATTTCTAATTCCTCCCAGACATTAAGGGAGATTCTAATTTGTTTAGAGAAGCATTGTAATTAGTTTTGAGGAGAGAAGAAACCCTAGTTTTTACGCAGCTTTAATTCCAGTTCTGCAATTCAAGTAAATTTGTTCCAATTCTTGCTTTCATTATTGTTGTAGTTAATTCATTAGTTAGTAATTTCATTATTCCAAATCTTAATTCAGTAGTTAAAATGTTTTCTTTTATTAAGAGCATGTTTTCTTCTTATTTTAATATGTCCGACTAAGTTTTTAAGGGTTGAGGTGCAGGAACCCCACCCGATGTAATTCACGATAGTGGAAATAGTTGCTTGGAATTAAAATCTTAGATGAATCATGTCGTATAACTGGTACATCCATCGTAGGACTTTTGATCTCGTTTGCCCTTGGTAACCAGGATGCTTAAGAGTGCGACGTGAGTATTGGTTAATCCGACACTGCTTTACTCGTCCTTTGCTTACATACTGTGTGGGCTACGATCCCTCATATATATAATACTTAGGAGTACTAAAGACCGAGCTCATTTAAGGTCCTAATTCCGAATCTAGTATCCTACGAAGTGAATTTCTAGGGTGTGGGGGATTGTAACCCAACCTATTTTTCTCATTTCATAGTTAAAGTTTTAGTCAAATTGTCATCAACTTTCCGTTTAATTAGAGCAGTTGCATTTCATTTAGTCGTAATCTCATTAGTTAAGTATTCTCAAATTTTGCATCTAGTTGTAATGTTCTATTTCCCAAAATCACCTTTTCATTTTTTTAGAGTCAAAGTTAGGTTACTCTCTTCTGTCCAACGTCGTCACGACTTCGTTCATCCTATTTCCCTGAGTATCGATACCCGACTTATCGGATTATTACTTGAGCGACATGCTTTCACTTGAGCCTATATAGTACGCACACTAGACACATTTGTGGTTTCGTCAGTTCACACAAATCAAAATACATTTATAACACACATTATATGTATACAACTATAGGATATCGCTCGCTCATACATCTAACCCCAATTGTCCCAATCCCAGACTCCAGATTATACAAACTAAAATAATATTCATTTTACTTGTAATCTATGTTAAAGTCGCTTACCGTAATTACCTAGTTTAAAATTCTTATTAAACTATAAGTTAAGCGTATAAAAATTCCCATGAATAAATTATACCACCCAAACCCAAAATTTAACTTATAATCAAAATTGATACTTAATGCTAAAATTGTTCAGACAACTTCCAACCTCGATTAAATAAAACCACCCATTTTCTTCGAATTTGAAGGAGAATAATGTTGTGCATCTCCTTTATCCCCAAAAATGTGATTTCGAACCCAAAGATCCATTAATGAGTTTAAGCTCCATTCCGACAGCCCAATATCAACATAATTAAAACTAAGTATGAGTTTATGATCCTAAATGATTCCCAACAATTATTTAACATCTATAACATCAATTAAGTTCTAATTATTCAAACTTCATAGATTTAAAACATATTTATCATCAACATGAACGGAGTCTAATTAATTATAATTTCCAATCCAACCATCAAATTAACACGGGGATTCAACTTATAAATGAAATTAAATCCTAAAACATGAGTTATAATCACAGAATCATGTATCAAAATCATCTAATTTAGATTTCTCTCCAAAAGTACAAGTCTTTAATGCAGAGTTAATTAGTACTAATCATAATTAACCCAATAAATAAACATGACTAAGATAGTCAATCCTAAACATGCGTTATAAATCCTAGAATTAACTCATAATATGGAATTATAAACAAGTTACATATAAAGCTGTGATATAGCAAAAGATTTCTTCCCTAAAATGATGAACGGTGAATCTCCACGCGTTGATTTCTTGTTCATATTCTCCTAAAAGTCTCCTTAAGCTCTCCTAAAAGTTTATGGGTGCTTGGGTTTGTTTCTTATATGTAAAGTATTTGATTAACGAGGTCAATCACCTTTAGATAATCATTATTCCCATAGGTTTATAATAGGCCTATTTTGGGGCCCCCAATTAAGCCCAAAATAATACCCAGAATAGCCCAAAACTTAGCCTAAGGGTATATGTATCCCTCAAGCCTCACTTAAGACGATAAAAACTGATGTTCGGGTCTCTATATCACTCTATAGTTCGCTTTAAATGGTGGTACCCCATAAATCACAGTAATAAATCATGACGTAAAATAACACACACATTTATTTTCACGTGTATTCGTATATAGTCCAACTTAATTAATTAATTACACCAATTAATTAAACACATATATTCATGAAATGTGGCACATATAAATCTCATAAAATGCAAATTTAGTCATAATCTAAATATGCATTTTATTATTACCAATTCTTTAAAGTAATAATTAATTTTGAATTATTAATTTATTCTCACAATTAATTACTATTAAATAAATACAAAAATATGGGTTATTATTGTTGATGTAAAAAAATATATTATCTCTAATTATTTAATCATAGATAAAATAAATAAGACAAAAGAATTTTTAAAGTGGTCAGCCTTAAAAGAATAGCCTACGTCCACTGTTGTTGTTATTGCTGAGTGTTTGGGAATTCTCGATAACAGGTTTTTACCAAGAAATTCCTCCCCCCCTTACAATGAGGATGATACAATGTATTTATAGCTCTGAGGCTGTACATGTGAAAGGATAACACATAACTGTCCAATAAGCGTATACATCTGTATGATTATAATCAACATTTAATGCGTATTTAATCCTCTTAATTGTCTGATAATAAATGCTCTGATCGAGGTGCATCTCGGACCTCCTAAGTATCTCGGTATCCATGAGTTGCTCGGTGCAGTAAAGTTCCTCGGAGAGCACCTACTGCTCGGAGTATCTGAGTTGGTCGGGAAAATTGAGTTCCTCAAAGTCAAGGTGTTGTTCAGAAGTGTTTGTTATTACCACGTAGATTGACACGTGTCTCCACTTAATTGAGCCCTGTCAATAGACTAAATTTAGGATCAACAGAAGCCCCCAATGTTTCACAATTCGAGAGTGAGGAGTGTGGAACATTCTTCTCGAAATATGGCGAGATTTAAATGGTCATCGTGAATTTTAGGAGTGTTTTCTTCGCATTTATTTTTCTTTTCGAATTCATAGAATCAGACTTTTCAAATTTTTCTAACTGCTTCGATCTTCGCGCCCTTTTTGTCCCTTTAGTCGCCGGTAGCGTAAACGTCTCCCTTTGTAATCATTATTTTTACCTTTTCCCAAGGTAAGGTATTTAAGCGTTGTAGAAAATCATATCGTCTTTTACTTTTTCAAATCTGTATCTTTGAGTTTTCCATTTTCTCTCTCTCTTGTGCGTTCATCCTTTTTATCGTTCTTTGTCAACAGATCCATCCTTTTTCTGTAAGATCTTCTTCCTTCTCTTTTATTTCCTTTATTCACCATGGTTTACCTTGTTGAGTCGCTTGATAAGTTTCGTTCCGATTTCTCTATTCCTTCATGGGTTGTTTTGGAGGAACTTTCTGAACCTTCAGATTATTTTCGTTTGGCTGAGGGACATTGGTTCCCGAGTCTCTTTGTAGCTGAATGTGGTTTTTTTTCCCCCAAACCCTTTGTGTCAGGAATTTTGTCAATATTTTGACGTGGTTCCTGCAAAAATAGCCCCCAATACATGGAGAATAGTTAATGGAGTTCATAGATTAAATCAGATTCATGGAACTCGTATAGGAATTCCAGAAATTATATTTTTCTATAGATGGCCTGTCAGCGACAGTATCTTTTACTTGAAAACTAGATTTTTAAATAGAGCTTTAGTGGTCAATCTCCCAGATGCCAATAGGGATTATTTCGAGCATGGTGTTGTTATGAAAAATTGGCAACATGTTCCACTAACTGGAAATGATGTGTATCAGGGTCCCAGATGCCCTCCCTATGGAAATGGGATAGGTTGTTTTACTTTACTTTATTTATAAAATTATGCTTTCTTTGTATTTGATAAAAGGTGTCACTGATATTATAATTTTCATTTATTTGTAGTTGACAGTAAAAGAAGGTCTCCAAAAGAAACAGAAATTAACTTAAAACATCTGAAACTTATCTAGAGTTTGCATCCGACTGTTGCCGACGAGCATATCAGATCAGCTTCATACTTGCTGCAGTATAAAAGTTACACCTCGTCTTTTACTTCTCGTCCAGTGATAGGTGAAGTAGAACTAGCACCAACCTCTGAAGGTTCTTCTCCTGAGTCACACATTCCTCTTAGTGACATGATGAAAAGAAGAAGAGCTCCTGCCCTCTTCGAGAAATCTTCCTTTATTGCTGGAGAGGCAAAGAAAACCAAGCATGATGTCCCAGAAGAAGGGACAAGAAAAATCGATGCACCTCCTCCGCCTACTACTATGAAGGTTGTCGAGAAGCCCCTAGTGGCTCCGATCAAGGTCGCTTCTCCAAGCGAGGTTATAGTCATACCCCCGGCTAAGACTACATCCTTGGTCGAGACAGTTGATGCTCCTCCGAGGAGGCTGAAGAAGAGCTCCTCGGTCAATTTGGCTGAATCCATCTCTCAGCCTCTAACTACCGGAAGTGGTGTTCCTACTTTCGTTGCTCCGAGTTCTGCTATGAGCTCGGTGAAGTCTTGGATCATTCTCGAGATCCAAGATATTAAACAAAATCTTTCCCGGGATAGGGTTACCACTTTGGCAGCTCAGCACGTTGCCTCAGTAAGTAATACAAATCTAAACTTTCATTTTTCATGTTATGTGCTTGCACTGACTTATAGTTATTTTCTTTTTCCTGTTGGTAACTTGTTTCAATACAATCTTGAAGAAGGACGAAGCCATCAAGGCGTCCATCTCCTCTGGTGGTGTAGAGGAGGCTTTTGTAGGTTTGACGCAGTCTTTAAAAGATTCTCGTCAGAAGTATGTTGATGATAAAGCTGCCTGGGAGAAGCAACTCAATTCGACCGAGCAAGAGAGGGATCGGGCTGTTGAGGTCTCCAAGGGATTGGAGAAGAAAATAAAAGAATTGGAAGGTAAGAATAAAGAGCTCGAAGGAAAGCTCCAAAATACTGGAGAGCTTGAAGGTAAGCTCAAGTCTACTGAGGAGGAGCTGGGTAGACTTCGTGACGTTTGTCGTCAGAAGGAGGAGGTAGAAAAGAAATTAAAATATGCCGAGGAACTTTTATCCGAGAAGCTTTCCTTGGAGAAGGTGAAAAGGAAGTTGGCTGTAAAAAAGTCCTTCAGTGCTGGCCGGGACAAAGGTTGGAATAAGGGTTTGGCTGCCATGGTCTCACAAATGGAGTATGGAAGCCTCAAATACTTTAGGGATGGTTGGGTGGCTGCTCTGACAGAGATGAATGTCGATGAGAACTCCGACCTGTTTCAGCGACATATTCCTGTCCCCCCTCCTACTCCCAGGGAAGAAGAAGAGGATGAAGCTGCCTCCGAGGAATCTTCTATGATGGTTGGGGATCAAGTATCTACTGTTGAACTTTGCTACGAACAACCCCAACCAACTATTACTCCTACCGAGCAGCTCCAGTTAACCAACATTTCAGCCGAGCAGCTTCCAGCACCCATCGAGCAACCTTTTGGACCATCTGAGCAACCTTCCTCTTCGTCCCAGCCTCCCGAGAAAGTTTTGGGAGACAAAGAGAAGGGGTAGAGTTGTTTGGACTTTTCTCTCTGTTTTATTTTCTTTGTCAAATGTAAATCTGAACTATGTACTTCTCCTTTATGATGTAATAAAATTTGAAATTTTTATTATGCATACTGTTGATTCTCTTCTTCTTGCTCTGTTTGCACTCTTATTGATTCTTGCTATCTCTTCCTTTTACTAGTTTATGGCCAGGATGGAATTGTTATCTGCTCATGATACAAAATTATTGAGATAATGCAATGAATACTTCAAAGCTGGTCATACAGGTATGACTGAAGCTCAGATTGTTGATATCCTCGGTCCAGATGCTTCAGAGCAAGCAGTCGAAGCCTACCAGTAAAGTGTCTGCTCGACCGGGCAATGTCTAATAATGTAGCATATTATGAGATGATTGAAGACCTCTAAGGCACTCTCGAGGAGCTTCAACAACAATACAAGGAATCTACAGCCCTCTTGCACCAAGGATATGAGAAGAAGTATCAACAACTGAATGCTGATAAGGGATATGATAAGCTGTTTGCTGCTTATGATGTGAGGGAGAGAACTTTGAAAACCGAGGTCGAAGAGCACAGGGAGATAGCCAAGTTGCTGGAGAAGGAAAACAATAACCTGTGAGGAGAGGTATCCCAGCTGAGGTCTGCAGCCTCTACCTCAAACTCTTTGGTTCTTGTGAACGATGAGGGATTCTCTTTCTTGGAGGTCAAAAATTCCAATCTGAGAGACTAATTAGAAACCTTGAAGAGGATTGGGCCTTCTACCTCTGCTCGGGGACGAGCAAGGGATGCTCGGATTACTATTAAAGAACAAAGAACTCAATCGGCTCTCGAGAACCAAGCCTTCCAATTGATGGCAAAGAACCATGCATTGGCTGAGATGTCTAAGAAAATCATGAATCTGGACGAGCAGCTCTCTGCTCAAAAGTCTGCTTTGGAGAGTAAAGAACTTTTAGCGAAGAACCTCCTCGAGCAATTGGAGAGGCTAACCTATCAATTCCACAAGAAGCCCAGGGAGTTTTGGATGGCTGGTTATAATGAAGCCCTCTACCATCGAGATGATCGGATCCAAAATGCAAATAATATGGGTTACAAGCAAGGATGGCTAAATACTTTGGGCGTGCTGCAGTTGGAACAAGTTCATTACTTATGGGATTACCACAATCCTGGGTTGCTCGACCTACCAGTGCCTCCTTTCAAGCTTGATATGAATTGGATTCCTTCTCATGCCATTCCACAATGCCTAATTTCAAAGTATCTCGGAGACTACAGTCTTCACTCCAACTTTGAGATATCTCGCCCAAAGCACCTTCTTGATCGGACATCAGTTATGAACATCAAGATGCTTAAATATTTGAACTTCATAAACTCCCCTATGCCTTAGACGATCCTCCTGCTGGTGAAGAACCTGTTTCAAAGGAAGAGGGGAAAAACCCATAGAATAGGATTCCTGATGTAATAATTTTTTTTATGTATTTTATTCTCAATGTATTTTGTTTTGGATTTAATGAAAAACTTCTATTTTTCTTTGCAATCTTGATTTCCATTGTCTTGTAGGTATTTTGTAAAACACTTTACGTATTTACTAATGAATGTGCATGTATATCTGTTAAAAAGATAACAACATTGTGTTATTTGCCGATCAACTAAAGTTGATGAAAACTTATTGTCGACTATCCTGAATTTGTGGCAATCACTTGACGATTACCCAAAATGGATGATATTTTGTTTCCCGACCAACTTGGTGGTAATTTGAAATGTTACAAGTATTAAAATTTTTCTTGATCATTTTTTAATTCTAAGCCATTAGTTGACTTTTATCACATAATCCTTCTTTGTTTAATAGAAATTCTCCCGACCAACCAGAGTTGGTGGATTTTCTTCCCAACAAACCGGAGTTGATATTTCTGGGAAATATTTTTAATCCCGACCAACCGGAGTTGGTGGATTTTCTTCCCAACCAACCGGAGTTGGTATTTCTGGGAAATATTTGTCTTCCCAACCAACCAGAGTTGGTGGATTTTCTTCCCAACCAACCGGAGTTGGTATTTCTGGGAAATATTTTTGTTCCCGACCAACCAGAGTTGGTGGATTTTATTCCCAACCAACCCGAGTTGGTATTTCTGGGAAATATTTTTCTTCCCGACCAATCGGAGTTGGTGGATTTTCTTCCCAACCAACCGGAGTTTGTATTTCTAGGAAATATTATTCTCCCCGACCAACCGGAGTTGGTGGATTTTCTTCCCAACCAACAGGAGTTGGTATTTCTGGGAAATATTTTTCTTCCTGACCAACCGGTATAACTTATATTATATCACGTTGTGTAAGTGATAGTTATGAGAATTCAGAGGATGTGTGAAAGAGATTAGTTAGGCAGGGTAGCTTAACTATGTTGGTTAAAAATGTATATGGTAGATGTGCACTATTAGAGGAGGGGTGAGGTGTATCTCATGGGATACCAGTTTAAATATGAGAGATTTTATATTTTAAAAATATAGCATTTGATGCACTTGCTAAATACTTTCAAAACTCGGGCTTTGACCTATTTCTCCATTTTTTTATCTCTTGCTATATATGTATATATATTAGGTGTCCAGACACAGAGACGCCTGGATAATGATTCTTTCGAGTCAGATGTTTGCTGCAGCAGCTGTGGATGTAAGGAGTGTTGATACCAAAATTAATGTGCTGATGTGGACGAAGAAGATGAAGACACGTGTCAATCTACATGGCACAATAGCAGCGAGGAAGATCATTTCCCGACCAACCGTGCTTCTTTCCGAGCAACGAGAATACACCGAGAAACTCTATCACACCGAGGAACTCTATCATACCGAGGAACTCTATCATCCCGAGATACTCTAAGCACTCCGAGGAACTCTTGATCAACAAGCAACTAAGGCGGTCCGAACTGCATCTCGGCCGTATCATTAATTACCAGACGGACAACTGTTTAACTATTCATTATATTCTTGACGCACACGCTGCATTAAATGTATTACCCTTTCATATGTATATCATTTAATGTATTGGACCTTTCATGTACAGCCTAAAGGCTATAAATACCTTGTATCATCCTCAATTCAAGGGGACCGGAATTTCTTGAGAGAACTTGTAATCAAGAATTCCACAAACACTCAGCAATAACATAACAGTGGACGTAGGCTTTATTCCTAGCCGAACCACTTTAAAAATATTTGTCTTATTTATTTATCTGTGATTAAATAATTAGAGCGATCTAATTTTTTACATCAACAGATTGGCGCCGTCTGTGGGAAACGACTGTTATTATCGTTTTTCATAAAAATCATTTGTCACCAATGGCAGATAATCCAGAATCCAGTAATCGAAATGTTGGAAATACTGGAAATCCTCCAAATACATCTGCATCCCCAGATCTGGCTGGAATTATGACGAATCTGGCTCAAGGACAAACCGCCATGCAAGAATCTATGAGGCAACTCATTCAAACTCTTCAGGGCGCGGCACCTACCTATTCAGGGCAAAGGAGTGATCATAGGCAATCGCAATCTAGACGTACTGGGTCATATCGCAATGAGGAGTCTAATGATTCTTCTTATCAACCTGGGCGAACTTCATCGATACGGGCTACGGATACAGATCAACGTATCACTCTCTCTCCGGAGAGAACTAGTGCTTTGGAAAGGTTAAGCAGAGTGTCTCCTTTCAGTCGATTAGGACCAAGGAGGAACATGAGTCCACCTAGGGCTCCATCAAGAAGTTTTTGACCACCACCAGGTTTGAGAGAAGGATCTGCGCAATCACGACCAACCACTCGTCGAGATAAATCTCAGGAAGCTACGTCAGAGCAATCAGTTGCTCGGACTAAGCGGCCCGAGGAAGGGAATGAAGCATGGAAAGGTTCCATTCAACGGTTGGAGGATAGACTGGGAGAAATGGCTAAGACGAGGAATTATGGCAGGTTTGCAGAGATGTGTGCATCCATCAGAAGTCAAAGAATTGATTGAAGAAATCCATGAAGGATCTTGTGGAGCTCATGTAGCAGGTCGGACTCTTCTGCAAAGGGTGATGACACAGGGATACTACTGGCCGACGATGAGAGCTGATTGTATAGCCTATGCTAAGAAGTGTGACAAGTGCCAACGTTTTTCTTCCATCCGAAGAACTCCACAGGCATTATTGACACCCATAACATCACCTTGGCCATTTTCCATGTGGGGGATTGATCTGGTTGGACCACTGCCGACGACCCGAGGAAGGTTCAAGTATCTCATCGTGGCAGTAGACTATTTTACTAAGTGGGTGGAAGCTGAACCACTAATTGATATGACGTATGAGAAGGTGTATCAGTTCATATGGAAGAATATCATTTGTCGATATGGTCTCCCCCACGCTTTCATCACAGACCATGGAACGCAATTTGATAATGAAGAATTTGTTGCCTATTGTCATCAGTCAAACGTCTTGAAGTTTCATTCAGCACCAGGCCATCCCCAAAGCAATGGACAGACTGAAGTAACGAACAGAACATTACTAAATGGGTTGAAGAAGAGGTTAAGTGAGGCTAAAGCAAATTGGATTAATGAGCTACAATCAGTTTTGTGGGCTTACCGAACAACTCCCCGAGCAGCAACAGGTGAATCACCATATATGCTAGCATTTGGAAGTGAGGCTGTAATACCTGCCGAGTTGGGCCTACCAACACACAGGGTGTTAAATTTCAATTCTCCGATCAGTGATTTGATGAGAAGGATGGATTTGGATATGCTCGAGGAAGTCAGAGAAGAGGCAGCCATTAGGAATGCTGCTTATCAACAACGAACAACTCTGTTTTACAACAAAAGGGTAAAGAAATGTGATTTAAAGGAGGGGGATTATGTGCCAAAGAAGGTCATTCAGAAGCAGAATAAACTGGAAGCAAACTGGCATGGACCTTACCGAGTTATAGAGGTTGTTCGACCAGGAACTTACAGAATAGCAACTCTAGAAGGAGAGGAATTTAAGAACGCATGGAATGCTGAACACCTGCGCAAGTATTATCAGTGATGTCAAATGTAAAGCATTTCTTTCATTATGAATAAAACGAGGATGTTTCGCCATGTTCTTTCTGGTTGAAAATTTTTCGGGGAATACTAGTGTAATACACTACACAACAAAAGTGCTCTAAGGAGCCAACCTCCTTTGGAGGACAGCTCTACGGAGCAAAAGTGCTATAAGTAGCCAACCTCCTTTGGTTAGGAGGACAACTCTACGGAGCAAAAGTGCTCTAAGGAGCCAACCTCCTTTGGTTAGGAGGACAGCTCTACGGAGCAAAAGTGCTATAAGTAGCCAACCTCCTTTGGTTAGGAGGACAGCTCTACGGAGCAAAAGTGCTATAAGTAGCCAACCTCCTTTGGTTAGGAGGACATGCTCTAAGGAGCCAAAAAATGCTCTAAGGAGCCAAAAGCTTTAAGGAGCCAGAAAGTGTACACCAGCATGATCAACTACGGTTGGTAAGATAAAAATATACTCTCATATTACAACTTATGTTGGTCGGGAGGTAATATTATTACAATGAGTTCTTTGAAGAACAAAATGTTCAAAAAATACACCAAGTATAGTTGGTCGGGGATAAAAACCCAATAACTGTAGTTGGTCAGCGAGGACAAATTATTGACCTTAGTTGGTCGAACACTTTTTATGAAAATATTTTATAATTAAACCAAGTATAGCTGGTCGGGGATAAAAAAAACCCATCAGCTGTAATTGGTCGACAAACATTATTCACCCACCTTGGTTGGTTGGAAACAGTTTGAACATTTTTACTCATTACTTTATTATTAAGTGATCGAGAAACATTGCTAATACTTGTAACTTTTTATTAAGTTGCTTATTGAACAATAATATTGTTATCTTTTTAACAGATACATAGATACATATGTACAAATATAAATGTGCTTGATAAACACAAGACTAACAAAATTGGCAAACGGAAAATGAAAATCTTTTCATTAATCTAGAATAAATTACAAATTACAAGAAGGTACTAAATTGTTACATGAATATTACTATTCTATTGGTTTTTTGCCCTGTGCTTTAGAGACAGGTTCCTCGCCGGCAGGAGGGTCTTCTAGGCAAAGGGGAGAATTGATGAAATTAACATCTCTGAGCATTCTGACGTTCATAACAGAAGGTGTATCCAAAAGATGCTCAAGACGAGATAATTCAACCTGGGAATGAAGGCTATAATCACCAAGGTATTTTGAAATTAGGCTGCGAGGAATGGAACGAGCTGGGATCCATGCCATATCCAATTTGAAAGGTGGTACAGGCAAATCTAATAATGATGGAGCATGATAGTCCCATAAAAAATGCCCTTGCTCCAACTTTAACACACCCAATGCATTTAACCATCCTTGCTTATAACCTTCATTATTAGCATGTTCAATGCGAGCGTCCAGATGAACGAGAGCTTCATTATATCCTGCCATCCAGAATTCCCTTGGCTGTTTATGGAATTGGAAGGTTAATCTATCCAATTGTTCATGAAGGCTTTTGGCAAAGATATCCTTGTTATGCAAGGCAGATTTCGTTGATGCCAGCTGATCTTCCAGAGACAGATTTTTATTGGACATTTCAGTCAGAGCACGGTCTTTTACTTTCAACTGGAATGCTTGAGTTTCCAGAGTAGACTGAGTGCAAGCCTCTTCAACATTTTGGCTGACTCTTCCTCGCCCCCGAGAACCTCTTCCTCGTCCCCGAGCAGTTCCAGAAATGGCAGATCTTCTTAAGTCCTCCAGCTCTTGCCTTAGTTTGGCATTTTCGACCTCTAAGAACGAGAAGCCTTCATCAGTAACTGGTATTAATGCAGTAGAAGATGAAGCAGCAGATTCATATTGAGCTAATTTTTTCTGCAAATTATTATTTTCTTGTTCCAGGATCTCGGCAATTTGTCTACAGGCTTCAACTTCACCTTTTAGGGTCCTCTCCCTAACGTCATACCCAGCAATGATCTTCTTGTGGCCTGTTTCTGAAGAGAGCTGCTGGTATCTATTTTCATAATCCTTATGCAACGAAGCCATTGATTCGTTGTGTTAATTTTGAAGATCCTCTAAGGAACCATGAAGCTCTTCAATCAACTCATAGTAAGCGACATTGTTGGCCACTGCTCGGTCGAGTAAAGCTTTCAAGTACTGATAAGCTTCAATAGCCTGCTCTGAAGCACCATGACCAAGGATATCAGCAATTTCCGATGTACTAAGATCTGTATGACCAGCCTTATAGTATTGATGACATTGCTGCATCAGCTCGGTATCATGAGAAGAGATCAAGTCCATTCTAGCAACAAACTAATGACAAGAAAAAGACAACAATCAACAAAAACAAGTTATCAACAACAGAGATAATCAAAGATATATTTTATTAGATCATCAAAAAGTTACATTGTTCGATTACAAGGAAATACAGAAATGCTACCGAACAACTTCACACCTTTTCCTTATCTCCCAAGACTTTCTCGGGAGGCTGGGACGAGGAGCTCGGTTGCTCGGTGGTAACTACAACTTGATCGGTAGGAATCTTCTCGGGAGGAGGAGGCATGGAGGAAACGTCCTCGGTGGCAGAGGGTTGAGAGGCAGAAACTTGATCGCCCATAGCCATGGAAGACTCATCTGAAGCAGGTTCATCTTCTTCTTCTTCCACAATTGGTGGAGGAGGACCAGGGAGATGCCGTTGGAATAGCTCAGAATCGTCTTGGACTTTTAGCTCTTGTAGAGAAGCTACCCAACCATCATGGAAGTATTTCAACTCCCCATATTGGACTTGGGACGTCATTGCAGCTATCCCTCTCTCCCATCCTTTCTCCCAACCAACGCTGAAATGTTTCTCGATTGCAACTTTCCTCCTCGACTTCTCCGAGGAGAGCTTCACCTCCAATTCCTCTTTCTTAACCTTGATATCTCGCAGAGTAGATAATTCTTCTTCTGCCTTCTTCAATTTATCATCAGATTCCTGATGCTTAACCTCCAAAACTTTAACTTTCTCCTCCAAATTCTTGGAGGCTTCAGCCATCCTCATCTTCTCAGCCTTAGCCACAGCCAGTTTTTTCTCCCAAACAGTTTTCTCCTCGATGTACTGTTGGCGAGATTCCTTCACAGATTGGGTTAAACCCAACAAAGCATCGTCAACATCGGACGAGGAAGTGGAAGCTTTAATAACTTGATCTTTCTTAACGATGGTATTGAAGCAGTTCACCAGCTGAAAGATAAGAAAAACAATAGAGTCAACACAAATACAAGAATTCAAGAAAAAGAAAGAAAGACCAAAGGTATGAGAAATTTACTGAAGAAAGATGACGAGCAGCTAGGGATGTCAGTGTATCCCTAGGAATTTTTTCATCAACCCCGAGAACCTCGGGTATAACTGAGCTCATTGAAGAACTCGGAAGAAGGATGTTTGAAACACTACTACCACCAGCGGGTAGAGAAGATGCAGTTCCAGCAAGATTAACTGAGGATGATTTCCTCAATCTCTTCAAAGGATGGTCAGCAGCATCAACCAAGGAAGAAGTCTTGGTCGGAGAAATGGCAATTACGTCAGCAGAAGCATTTTTCTTGCTCGGGGCCACTGGGGGCTTCTCGGCAACTTTGGAGGAACCAACATCTACTTTTTTAGTCCCCTCTGAGACATCAATTTTGCCTTTCTGGGCTCCAACAGCAGAAGAAATTTCACCAAATAGAGCAGGAGGAGCTCTTTTCTTGCCCATTCTCTGAGATAGGGGGATATGAGAATCTGAAGATGAACTTTCTGGTGTTGAAGCTGGTTCAACAGGGCGAGCAGTATAAGAGGTTGTGTAACTCTTATATTGTAGTAAATATGAAGCAGATCTAATATGCTCGTCAGTAATGGTCTTATGCAAATTCCAGATAAGTTTCAAATGCTTGATATTCACTTCTGACTCTTTTGGAGTTTTTCTTTTGCTATCAACTGCGAATAAATACATGTCGAGATATCAGTCATACATTTTGTCAAACATGATGAAAGCATAATTTCATAAGTAAAATAGAATGAAAAATAAACCTATCCCATTGCCGTATGGGGGGCATCTGGGACCGTTGTATACTTCATTCCCAGATAAAGGCGCATGTTGCCAATTTTTTATGACCAACCCATGCTCAAAATAATCCCTATTTGAGTCAGGGAGATTAACTACAAGAGCCCTATTCAAATACCTAGTTTTTAAATAATAAATATTATCTAGAACAGCCCATTTATAACAAAACATAATTTCAGGGATCCCAATACGAGTCCCATGAGTTAGATTTAATTTGTGCACCCCGTTAATTATTCTCCATGAATTGGGGGCTATTTTTGCAGGAACAAGGTCAAAATATTGACAAAACTCAAGACATAACGGGTTTGGTGGAAAGGAAAAACCGCATTCAGCAACAAAAAGACTGGGGAACCAATGTCCCTCAGCCAATCGAAAGTAATCTAAAGGCTCAGAAAGAACCTCTAGAGTTACCCACGAAGGAATGGAAAAATCAGAACGGAATTTCTCAACAGACTCCACAATATAAACCATATTGAATAAAAGAGATACAGAAGAAAGAAAGAAGATCTTACAGAAAGAAAGGAGATGTGTTGACAACGAACGGAAACAAGGATGAACGCACAAGAGAAGAAGAGAAGAGAAAGCTTGAATGCAGAGAATGAAAAACGTAGACGACAGTATGGTTACCAAAGAAGTTTAAATACTTTGCATTGGGAAGCGGCGAAAGAAATGATTACCAAAAAGAAACTACTAAACTTCCGGCGGCTAAAAGGACAAAATTTGCACGAATATCAAAGCGCTTATCAAAAAGGCGGAAACTGTGAAATAAGAAGGAAATTTGAATACAATGTTCCTGAAACCCGGGAAGTACATTTAATATTGCCATATACCGAGAAAGAATGTTCCATACTCTTCAAAGTTCAAAATATGAAACATTGGGGGCTTCTGTTGATACCAAAATTAATGTGCTGATGTGGACGAAGAAGATGAAGACACGTGTCAATCTACATGGCACAATAGCAGCGAGGAAGATCATTTCCCGACCAACCGTGCTTCTTTCCGAGCAACGAGAATACACCGAGAAACTCTATCACACCGAGGAACTCTATCATACCGAGGAACTCTATCATCCCGAGATACTCTAAGCACTCCGAGGAACTCTTGATCAACAAGCAACTAAGGCGGTCCGAACTGCATCTCGGCCGTATCATTAATTACCAGACGGACAACTGTTCAACTATTCATTATATTCTTGACGCACACGCTGCATTAAATGTATTACCCTTTCATATGTATATCATTTAATGTATTGGAACTTTCATGTACAGCCTAAAGGCTATAAATACCTTGTATCATCCTCAATTCAAGGGGACCGGAATTTCTTGAGAGAACTTGTAATCAAGAATTCCACAAACACTCAGCAATAACATAACAGTGGACGTAGGCTTTATTCCTAGCCGAACCACTTTAAAAATATTTGTCTTATTTATTTATCTGTGATTAAATAATTAGAGCGATCTAGTTTTTTACATCAACAAGGAGGTTTATTTTAGACGCTTCTATCCTTGTGATCTAGATAGGAGGTACTATAGAAACACTTGGGCTGATAGCCCAACTATATTCATTTATTCTTTTACCGCATTTTAGGTTGCAACATTTTAATTTGGTTGTATTATGTTGTACCGAGAGTTCAGTTTCCTTCTTTTATTTCAGTTATGGTATATAAACTGTGTGATTGTTTTACTTGGCTGGTTTTATTAAAAATATTAGTTAAATAAAATTTTGACGTCAGCGTAATAAGTTATTAGTAATTAAATTGGTTTTTAACAGTGATGCTAAGAATGAACCATATGAGATTACTGTTTTAATCTGGTATAGGATTGATCACCCGGTATTTTATTAGGCAGGGTGTCATAAAAACTCGATCATTTAGAATCTCAAAGTTGATCGGCTCAAATAAAAATTCCTAAAGTCCTACACAACAGAATCTCCTCGTGACCACTATAAATGTAACTAACACCCATGGTAAAAGGGGTATGTAAAATCTTATTGAGAACTAACTAATAAGAAAAGAGTGAAAACCTTGTGGATGTAAGCAATTTGCTATACCACATAAATACCTGCGTTGTGTAATTGTGTGATGTGTTTATTATGTTTGGTTTTAATTAATTGGGATCATTCATTATGGGATTTTTTCTCCTTGTAGGGGGGCTTGAAGATAATATCGAGATTAGAGATAACCCCCCTAGATAATACAACAGACTCAAGGGAATAAGGCAACGAGACAACTCAAGCGAGGCAGCTCAGCATCGCAGGACAAGTGAGGTAGCTCAGCGTGGCAGCCCAGGGAGATCTTCCAGCGAAGTAACTAGCCGAGAGCGCTCATCCTTTATCTTTGTTGTCTTACTTAGTCACCATGTATCTTTTTATATTGGCTACAAGCTATAACGATTGTAATGATGTAACGATTATAGCGCTATTCAGTGTGAAGTCAAACTTTACTTGAGAGAGACTAGTCCTGACAGGGCCTGGGAGAGCTTTCATGCTCTATCGGGAGATCTCGCTGTGGGAACTTCAGAGGGACTTGGTTTGGAGGATTGAGAAGTGAGTCAGCATTGAGGCTTGTCCGCCCATCTTAGATACACCTAGAAAAACACTGATAGACCTTTGATTGTGGAATCTTGAGCGGAGCAGCCTTGAGTTTCATCATGCGTTGAGTTATGAAACAAACAAACCTATACTTAATGTCACATCTACTTTAGGTGATGTTACTAGCCAACTAAACAATGTCAAATCTGCCCTTGATTAAACCACCGTGGTATTTAGGACTGTTAGACAGTCGGTGACAACCCCCTAATGCACAGTGTTTAGTCAAAAGGCATGTCTTGGCATTTAATGTTTATGATGTGGAGCTAACTAGTCTATCAGGCATTTAATGTTTGTGACATAAAGTATCCGGGATTTCTTTCACAACTGTGAAAGACCGAGGCACCTCGGGAGTGGTGTGAGGGGATATTTATGGGCATAAACCACTTCTGAGGGGAAGGATGTTTTTTCAGAGTTATTTCTAGAGAGTGTTAGAGAGAAAAGATATAGAGAGAAGTTATTGCAAACTATAGCTTTTACTCACCCGCCATTGTCATTTATTATGAAGTTTTAATAGCTGACTAGAGATCTTTGAGGGTTGGTTGGTGTGTTTGGCTGGATGCCAAGGTGTATCTAGGGTGCTTACTCCTCTCTCCCTCTAACTAATTTATTTCTAAGTTTCCTTTATTGTTGTTTGGGTTATACACGAGTGTATTGTGATTACAGCCCGTGTGTTGATCAAATACAATATTGTGTGTTTATTTGTGTCCATTGAAGAGTTTCTGGATTATTATTTATCACCATACTTATAGGGGTTACACCTCAACTAGTATTACCATACTCCAAGGCTACAAGTGGACTACCCTCTTACAATATGATTCGTTTATTTTGTTCGGTTTTAATTAACGAGGATCATTCATTGTGGAAATTTTTGTCCTATAGTTGTCTATGTTGGAAGCCTCATACTTTATCAAAACATTGGTAACATTAAAGTAACATAAAATAGGATTTTACGTTAATAATTCACAAAAATCCTTTAAATACTCCTGTAATATGTAATAACCCGAATTTTTTTAAATGGGAATTTTTTTAATTAATTATGAAAATCGGAGAAAATTGAAAATTATGGATTTTATAAATTTTATAATTTAAAATGTTGAGTTTTATATTTGAAAAATAATTTTTCAAACGAAATTGGAATCGGAATTAAAATGGAGTTATAATTGAGTTTTTCTTATATAAAAGAGTCCTCAAAATATAAAACCCTCTAAGAGTTCTCAAAACATAAAACTTTCTAATAAAAATAATATTTTTAGAAATCCAACCGTCTAATCGAGCTGAATTTTTCACAAAAGTCATATCTCGCCGTTCGCTACATTATACTAAAATTTCAAGCGATTCTGATGGTCCGATTGTCCATAATGATTTTTTGAGTATTTGTATTTGATTAGGACTCTAATTCTTTTTGGTATATAAACATAAAGTGACGAGTTTAGGACTTTTAAAACACATTTTATTCACTTCAAAAATTAAAAACCTCTCATCTTCTTCATCTTTTTCAACCTCCAAACCCTAGCCCCATTATACATAACTTTCAACTCAAGTTTTGTCAAGATTATCCGGATTTTCTCAAGATGCGTTAAGAACGAATCTTTGTCAAATTTTTTAGAGGAATACACATTCAAGATCAGATTTCTAAGCCAACTTTTATTCAGGCATGAATACTATATTCCTTTCCTTTAGTATTATGCGTTCTAAGTGTCCCCTAAACACTTAATTACATATTTTCTTAAAAATAATTAATAACTTAATTAGAGAAAGTGGACACTAACCATGGGACTGTTTTTATAAAATATCTTAATCTAAATAATATTCATAACCCTTTGGGTATGTAGGATTGATGAGTGGATTTTGAGTTTTATGGGCATAGGTTGCATGTAGAAAAACTCTAGTTTTGTAATAAATGAATTTGGGGGCATATAACTCATGTAATTTCTGTTGAGATAATGAAATTGGAATTATGATGTTTTAAATGATGAAATAGCGATATATTTGATTTTAAATAATTAAATGAGATTAGCTGGATGTTTATGACAAGGTGATAATTAAATTAAGATTTAATTGAATTGGACTATCATGTGTAGTTTTACACGTTGATTAATTATGCTTGTTTGTGTGACTTGTTGGTATTATTATATTGCCCTTGTGACGACGGGTTGTTAGGTAATTTTGATCTCCCTATATTTTAGGATGCCTTCTAGGTATGGAACTGGTGAGGGTACATTATTGCGACTTTATTATGTCGATGGTGGGCTGATTTTTGGTACTTTATCGTCGTTACACTGGCTTAGGCATGACACTAGGTCGAGGTTTAGGTTAGAAACTCATCCTATACATAGGGTAGGAAGAATTGATAACTTGGGGACCCTTAGGTATGGGACTAAGGGGTATTTTTAGGATCGCACATCGATAAAAGGGTAGGGTAATTTACAAATTGTGAAATTAAGAAATTGAGGCTTAATGCCTAAGATAAAAATTGGTATTAAAATTTGTGGAGACATAATGTGTCACGGTCGACAGTTTAAACGGGTCAGAGGGCGATTTATGTCATGTCGTGTGTGGAACCTTGTCATGTGTCGGGGCCGACAATTTAAATGGGTCAGAGGGCGATTGATAAGGGGAAGTGTGACACTTTAGTAGATTACCACCTGGGACGGGAGGACCATCATAATAAAAGTGAGAACAAAGATAAAAATTGAGTTAAGTTAATAAGAAATTAACTTAGTTAGACTTGGGAATTTAAAATCATATTGGTGTGCCTTTATAAATGGGGATCTCTACGGGTAGTTAGTAATTTATATTTATCACGCTTAATTATCCCGTTTAATTTTAAATATTCTGTTGTGATTTTTATTGCGTATAATGCTATTGTATGGGTTCACAGATCCTATTTGAGGGGAGTAGTGTGTATTCATGCTCAGGGCTCTGACCTCGTGCATTGACTAACTTTTCAGGAATTAGTAATTGGAGAAGCTGCATAGAGTTATTTGAGGATTTGCTTGGAGGTGCAGTTGGAGTTGCTTAACCTTATGCGTGTTGGTTTAGTTTAGTTTTCCATTCCTTCTTATGTACTTTGAGACACAGTTTATGGTTTTGATTGGGCCATTCGGTTCCAAAGTTGTATGGGTTTTATTCAGTTTTATATTATTGGTGATTAGTTTTTGTTTGGAGTTTAACATGTGATGGATCTTTTATCGTTCAGTTGTTGTTATCAATTGAGTTTGATTCAATTATTTATCTTGAGGATTGATTTATTTATGTATCATATCTATCTAATGCTAATAATGGTATATTATTGACTCATGCCCGACTTAGTTTTGGTGGTGGCCGACGCTAGAATTAGGCGGGGTGTGGCAGATGGTATCAGAGCATGGTCTTAGGTCTCGTAGGTTGTGAGTCCATTTAGCTTCCGCGTTACTGATCTTTGATTCCCTTTGTTGATTCGTGCTCCTTAAGGTAGAGGGTCTAGCATACGTGTTAGATGTGTTTCTTGGATATGTGAAGCTTTGTTCTAAGGACGTCGTAGGCATTGAGTTTAGAATTAGTAGGCTTAATGTGAGGATACTTAAAATGGATTTTGGAGACAATAATTATTTTAGAGATTTTAGTGCAGATATTAGGTATCGTATGTATCGAGTTTTGATGTTGAGATTTAATTTGAGGATGTTAGCATTTTGATGACTTTTGAATATAGGATCGAGTGGAGATTTGTGGGAGCGTGTGATATGTCGTTATTTTCATAGTTATGTGTATGTATACAGGCAATATATATTATTTTGTTGCTCATGGGGTAGGTGCGCGTAGAATTGGGTGTATGGGCGCCCAATTATGGTATCATACAGGTAGGCATATGTGAGCCATATTTTCTTTTGCGAGATTTACGCGATGTGTATGCTTCATCTAATTTCGAGGACGAAATTCTTTGCTAGTGGGGAAGTATGTAACAACCAATTTTTTTAAATGGGATTTTTTTTAATTAATTTTAAAAATCGGAGAAAAATGAATATTTTGGATTTTATAATTTAAAATGTTGATTTTTATATTTGAAAAATAAATTTTCAAACGGAATTGGAATCGAAATTAAAATGGAGTTTTAATTGAATTTTTATTATATAGAAGAGTTCTCAAAATATAAAACTCTCTAAGAGTCCTCAAAACATAAAACTCTCTAATAAAAATAATATTTTTAGAAATTCGACCGTCTGATCGAGTTGGATTTTTCACAGCAGTCGTGTCTCGCCGTTCACTACAATATATTAAAATTTCAAGTGATTCTGACGGTCCGATCGTCAGTAATGATATTTTGAGTATTTGTATTTGATTAGGACTCTAATTCTTTTTGGTATATAAACATAAAGTGACGACTTTAGGTCTTTTAAAACACATTTTAGCCTTTTCAAAAATTAGAAACCTCTCATCTTCTTCAACATCCAAACCCTAGCCCCATTATACGTTACTTTCAACTCAAGTTTTGTCAAGATTAACTGGATTTTCTCAAGATGCATCAAGAACGAATCTTTGTCAAATTTTTGAGAGGAATACACAGTCAAGATTATACTTCTAAACGAACTTTTATTCAGGCATGAATACTCGATTCATTTCCTTTAGTATTATGCGTTCTAAGTGTCGCCTAAACACTTAATTACATGTTTTCTTAAAAATAATTAGTAACTTAATTAGAGAAAGTGGACACTAAATATGGGGTTGTTTTTATAAAATATTTTATTCTAAATTATATTCATAACCCTTTGGGTACGTAGGATTGATGAGTGGATTTTGGGTTTTATGGGCATAGGTTGCATGTAGAAAAACCGTCGTTTTGTAATAAATGAATTTGGGGGCGTATAACTCATGTAATTTGTGTTGCGATAATGAAATTGGAATTATGATGTTTTAAATGATGAAATAGCGGTATATTTAATTTAAAATAATTAAATGAGATTAATTGGTTGTTTATGACGAGGTGATAATTAAATTAAGATTTAATTGAATTGGACTTTCATGTGTAGTTTTACACGTTGATTAATTAGGCTTGTTTATGTGACTTGTTGGTATTATTATATTGCCCTTGTAACAACGGGTTATTGGGTAATTTTTCTCTCCCTATATTTTAGGATGTCTTCTAGGTATGGAACTAGTGGGCATGCCTTTTAATGATTTACGCCTTCTAGGTATGGGACTAGTGAGGGCAGATTATTACGACTTTATTATGTCGGGGGTGGGATGATTTTTGGTACTTTATCATCGTTATGCTAGCCTAGGCATGACACTAGGTCGAGGTTTAGGTTAGAAATTCATCCTATACATAGGGTAGGACAGATTGATAACTTGGGGAACCTTAGGTATGGGACTAAGGGGTATTTTGAGGATCACACATCGATAAAAGGGTAGGGCAATTTACAAATTGTGAAATTGAGAAATTGAGGATTAATGCCTAAGATAAATACTTGTATTAAAATTTGTGGCGAAACAATGTGTCATGGCCGATAGTTTAAACGGGTCAGAGGGCGATTTATGCCATGTCGTGTGTGGAACCTTGTCATGTGTCGGGGCCGACAGTTTAAACGGGTCAGAGGGTGATTGACAAGGGGAAGTGTGACACTTTGGTGGATTATCACCCGGTACGGGAGGACCGCCATAATAAAAAGTGAGAACAAAAATAAAAATTGAGTTAAGTTAATAAGAGATTAACTTCGTTGGACTTGGGAATTTAAAATCATATTGTTGTGCCTTTATAAATGGGGATCTCTACGGGTAGTTAGTAATTTATATTTATTGCGTTTAATTTGAAATATTTTATTGTGATATTTATTGCGAATAACGATATTGTCTGGGTTCCTGGATCCTATTTGAGGGGAGTAGTGTGTATTCATGCTCGGGGATCTGACCTCGTGCATTGACTAACTTTTCAGGAAATAGTAATTGGAGAAGCTGCATAGAGTTATTTGAGGATTTTCTTGGAGGTGCGGTTGGAGTTGCTGTACCTTATGCGTGTTGATTTAGTTTAGTTTTCCATTCCTTCGTATGTACTTTGAGACACAGTGTATGATTTTGATTGGGCCATTCGGTTCCAAAGTTGTATGGGTTCTATTCAGTTTTATATTATTGGAGATTAGTTTTTGTTTGGAGTTTAGCATGTGATGGATCTTTTATCGTTCAGTTGTTGTTATCAATTGAGTTTAATTCAATTATTTATCTTGAGGATTGATTTATTTATGTCTCATATTTGTCTAATGCTAAGAATGATATTTTATTGACTCACGCCCGACTTAGTTTTGGTGGCGACCGACGCCAGAATTAGGCAGGGTGTGACATAACTGAGTATTTTTGAGGGATTTTATTTTAATTATGGAATTAGAATTAATTAATTTAAAAGGAGAAAATTTATTTATAAGTAATCCGAATCAAAATATAATAATTTGTAGCGTGACGAAAATTAGTATGTATTGGTGATAATTTTGTTGAACATTACTTAGAGATTAAAGTAATATGTGATTACAGAACTATTATTATGGTCAGGAGTGAAAAATATGACAATTGCAATATACTTAGTTGGGACATGCATGTGAGTCGTGTCGATATTACTTTATTGGGTTTAAATGATAATTTATTTGTAAGTAATTCATATGACCATTTTGAGTGCGCCAATGAGTCCAGAAAGGTCGAGATAGTCAGAAAACTCTACTCGGGTGTATCATTTGGATTTCGGGTGATCTAGGCCAAACCAACAACCCGAATGGGGTATTTTGGTCTTTTGAGATTTTTAGGAATTAAAATGGACGAAAATAGAAAATTAAAAAGGAGGAGTACATGATTAATAAGATATCTTTCAGTTTCCAAACCTATGTGAGAGAGAGAGAGATAACTAAAGAGGAAGAAAAAGAACTCCATAAGAGCCCTGGGATAAAGACTCAAGCTCTCACACCAAAAATTACACCAACGCGTAGACCGTGAAGAGAGGATCACCCCTATACCAATTTCATCCAGCGAATCAGAAGTTCACAAAAGGCAAGTGTTTATCTTCCTAAATTTTTAGAGCATATATGATTCATGTTAATTTAGTTGATAGAATAACCATGATATTATGAATTTGGGATTGAAATTTGGTATTAATCTTTAATTGGGAGTATATATTTGCATATAGTTGAATAACCATGTTTTGGGTATGATAAATTTGGGGTTTATATGTTTATTTCACGAAATTAAATCTGGGATTAAATTGTTCTTAATGGAAGTTATGTGAAATTAGGGCTTGTAGAAGATTTGAGAAATTTATCGAAGTTCATGTTATAATTTTAGGGATTTAATGTTTAAAACAGATGGGAAAGTGTTCTAATGCCAAAGGGCATGATTTAGAGTTGTTAAATGTGGATTATAATGAGTTTGAAGTGATTTTTTTGTTGAATGATTTGGGTAAACGAATTTTTGGAAGACAGGGAAGCTCTCGAAATTCTCATTCGAAGACCAGCCCAGGTCGTTCGAACGAGAATTCTAATGACATTAATAACGAGATTTTAGAGTTCATTCGAAGTGAGAATCTCTTTCGAATGACCTCGTTCGAACGAGAATCCCTAGGTTCTAAGGAGATTTCAGAAACTCAAATTTTTTCCCAAATGAGTTAAAAATCCTTCTAGGTTCATTTAAGTGACAGAATATGACCTACGCTTTTCGGGACTTGCTTCATTTTCATAATTTAGTAGTGAGAGGAATTGTGTCACTACTAAGGGAATGGGTTGGAGTGAGATAACCTTAAAGAGTATATACGTCATAGAGGTAAATCGTACGATTAAAGTATTGTTGGTAGTAGGGACGAATATACTACATATGAATTTGGGGGATTAGGTTGCTTGAATACCTAATGAATATAATAAGTTGTGTGTATACTTATTGATTGAACTATTATGTGTACGAAATACCTACGCTGCTTGCTATCGAGCGGAGGTTGCGCGTTGTGGACAATCATGCCTTGAGGAGCCTTCGGGTGGGATTTTGATTTGTACCACTAGAGCATAGAACCTAGGTACGGGCTTTCTGTGAGAATGATAGTGATGACGATCGTATGGGTGCGTAGGTATGTGAGTATCCCATCATCTTGGAACTATGTTTTTCCTCCAATATGTGTGTTTATTTTTATCGTTCACAAGAGATTGAACCTGTAATCCTTTATGCAATGAGCGATGCACCAGGACATAATAACAGAGTATGCATGCATTGAAGCTCTGTCTCGGGGTGCAGTATTGTGTATATATATATATATATATAATTGAGTGTATGCATATACTTATGATACTATCTACTGTGTGAATTAAGTAGACATGAATAATAGTGAAATCTGAAATGGATTAAGTTGGTGAACACTTTATCTATATTATGTTAAAAAATCGCTTATCTATATTAAAGAGGAATTAATTACAGGTATTATGTATATTGCGAGGGAATACATGGGAACAATATTGGGCTATGATTAGATGTTAGACGGGAAAAAACTAGCTAGCATGGGAATAGTGTAATACCCCGTATTTTATGGCTTTTAAATTTAGGGATTTATTAAATTTTATTGAGATAAACTAATTTAATTTTAATCCGGAAAGTTGTGTTAAATATTTACTAGCGTAACGAGAGTTAGTAATTATTAAAATTTGTTAAATATTACTTATTGAGTAAAGTAATATGTAGAATTGATTTTATAAAAAAAATTCCACGAGTGAATAAAATGACAATTATGGAAATTAAGTCGGGACGCGCCCGTGTCGTGTCAGGACTAAATTATTATTACTATTATTATTATAAGTGAATAAATTATAATTCACCTGTATGGTCATTTCGAGTGCGCCAACATGCCCAGAAGGGTTGAGATAGTCAGAAAAGTGTACCCGGGGGTTTAGTTTGGGTCCCGAGACGTTTTTAGGCCTAACCCGTAACCCGGGAGGCATTTTGGTAATTTTCTATTTTTGGCCTTTAATAATGACGAAAATCATTAAGGTTATATGAGATGGAGTTCCAGGGAAGTTAGGGTTCTTAGAACCAAAAGAGAAAAAGTCCATAGGAAGATGAAGGGAAAAGCCTTCCAAGTGTTCAAGACCAAGAGCCACCAATCTTGTAAGCCCACCACCACCAAAGCGTAGAAGGAAAGAAGAGGATTACTGCTATACAATCAGAGTCGTCGCATTAGAACCTTAAATTCCCAGGCAAGTATCTATCTTACTTTTCTTGTAGTTAATGTTTCACTCATGTTAGATTAGGATTGATAAACCTATGTATCATGGAAAAATTTAAGGATTTAGAGAATCAAATCACATGTTTTAGAGGGAATAAATATATTCTGGAAATCTCAATCACATGCAGAGGATTATCCACGAAATTGGAGTGATTTAAAAGTGACAAAACCTAGAAAAAGAATTAGAACAATGGAAGTTTAGTGTAAAATTAGGGTTCTTGATAATTAAGACAAATTGCCCCTTTAATACAATCTTGATGATGCTTTTGTACATGTTTCACGTAGGGAATCATGCATATATGTATAGAGAACTAGTAGAAATGTTATTTTGGAGTTTGGGAATCGATAATGATGTTTTGGAGAAATTTGGAAGATGAAGCCCATAGGTTTAATTTGCAGTTTCTGGGCAAGAACTGCTTGATCGATCGATCGACTCAAGAACATCGATCGATCGATGGTCGATCGATCGACCCCTTTTCCTCAATCGATCGATCCCTTCTGAAAAACTGTATACTTTTCCCCTTTTTGTTTAATCCGGTTAAAATTCGTAAGGACCCCTTGACTATTATTTATGGAGTATAATGTGTTATGAAGAGGACTAGTAGGGACTACGTAAAATCCGTTAAGTGAGATTTAATATGGGATGAAATTGGGGGTTAACGGGGAGTTTCGCCACACATTAGAAATTATGCGTACGTCCACTAAAGAATTTAAAGATTCGTGAAAGACTTAGACCAGAAGGTTAGAGAGGGTATACCTATTGAGATTACATTTAGTAAGAAAGAGTACTTCGAGAGATGAGAAGGAAATATGCAACGATTAATTAAAAGTAAGAGCAGTAAATCCCTTATATGGAGTAATTGGGTAAAAGTTGTACAATGTAAGGTTAATACTTGTTATCTTTAGGTCGCGTGCGAACCTAATTGGGAAAAATGAGAATATTGATATATATAACTGAATGCATGTGTGTACATATGCATATTCTGCTTGTGTATAATCATACTCGCGCTAACTGCTATCACAGAGGTTTCCGCGTTGGGACAGTCTTATCTCGATGGGACCTTTATGGGGGATATTGACTTGCACCCTAGAACAAAGGATTCCTTGGTATAGGCTATCTGATTGATAGTGAGACGGTCCTAAGAGACGTGAGGGTATGTGCTGACCCGTTAGTGACTTGGAATTATGCTTCGCCTCCATTTGTATGTGTTTTATGTTAATACAGTTCGAGAGTGATTCCGAACTAGTATTTCCCTTAGTACGAGTGATACGGGGACTTGATAGCAGAGTATGCCAGCACCATAGATTTTATGTGGGGTGCCGATAGTATATATATTATACGAGTGATTAATATATATATATATATATATATATATATATATATATATATATATATATATATATATATATATATATATATATATATACTTAATTATGGAAACTTTCTACTGTGCATAAAAGTAGTTAAGAAATGAATGAATACTCCAACTCAATTATAAGTGTTTTGGGAGTTTTGTAACATCAGTGAGTTATGTTAATTAACATGAGATATGAGAGAACTTAATTTTCATAAATTTATTATCTTGGCCGTAGTATTTCTCGGGATGAAACCTTATGGGAAAGTTAAGTTAAAATAAACTTTTGTGGTTAATAGTGCGGTAGGCGTGCATATTAGACGAGAGGTGAGAATTCTCAAGAGAGTGTCGCATACTAACATGGTTGTTATATTAGCCGGTAAGCATTTTAAATACTTGCTAAACTAAATTTTAAACTGTTTTATAATCGGGCTCTGACCCGTTTCCTGTTATCTCTTCTTTCTTATATATATATATGTATATATTACAGGTGCCCAGCCACAGGGGCGTCATGCTTAGGTGCTTTGGAGTGGACGTGCTGCAGCTTATGTGGGAGTTACAGGCCATTTGCTTAGACATTCTCCTTGTTGATTCCATTCTTAGTTCAGTTTTAATTAGTTGGGCATGTGTCACCCGTTTCCTTATTCAGATGGATTTTTCTGAAATGATCTTCATTTATCTTTAGTATTTTACTCGTTGGAATTTAATTATTGTCAGGATGGTTTTCCTTTATGGTTTTAAGTTGGTATTAGTTGGCTGAATGGTTAAATTATTGGGTGTACATTTCCAGTCTTTATAATTGTGTGATTCTTAAGCTGTTAATTATTAAAGGTTTTATAATTAGATTTAATGAAATGGAAATAATGTTTTAAATGGTTTTGACACTTAGCTTAATTATTTAGGGTGATTAAATTGGAAAGTTTATTTTTCGATAGTGATGCTAAGAATGAACCAACCGTTCACCTTGGTTATAATTTAATAAAGGACTGATCACCCGGTATTTAATTAGGCGAGGTGTTACAGGTGGTATCAGAGCATCTGGTTCTAGTGTCCTTAGGATCTGTGTGGCTTATTATGCTTCTAGCGTTACTTTGTTTGATATAGAGCCCTATGTTTAGGATTGTTGTTTTCTATGCTAAGATTCCGTTCTCCTGCTATAACGTATGTACCTTAGTGAATCTTAATTGCGTTCGGGCGTGTTCAAACAATTAAATATGGAAGGCAAGGGTCGTTGGGCGGATAGTAGGAGGCAAGGCTTAGTTGAGGTTGTAGAGCATATTTGAGGATGATGACTATAGTTATGGTCCCCCCTATTATGGCATGGGAAGCCAGGACTATAAAGACAGCTAGGGCGCAACCTATGATTTCCAAGTGCTTCTATAGTCGAAAGAGGTGCGAGAGTAGACTCGCCCAACGTGGTACAACTGGGAAAAGTTAGACGAAGCATTATAGAGAACTGTTAGTGTAAATTCTAGAAATGCGAAAATTATGTGTGTTAGCCCAAGGAGGTAAAGTATCTAAAGGCTTGGACATAGGACGGAGAGTGGCTAATTGAAAGTGAAAATTTGGAGACAAATTTTCTTGGCTTGTCGGAACAAGATTATCATGGTGGGAGTCAGCCACTACTTTTAGAAGTGGAATTATATGCCTATAGGAGAATCTTAGGTGTATTTTGACCGCAAGTTCCTTCATCAGATGTTTAGGATAAGAAGTGACTGTTGTTCTGAACTCATCACAGGAGGACCTGACAGAGGTCCATTTGTGAATATGATTCTAAACCGTTAGCGAATCTTGTATCGAAAGATGTAGATACAAATGGAGGAAAGAACTCCAAGTGGGAGATCGACTTGTAATTAGAGTTGATAACGCTTAAAAATGGAATTATGTTGGACGGTCGATTCAGAGGTTGACAATGCCGTACTTTATCAATGAAGATGATAATGCTTCTTAGTGTGGGAAGCTATAAGAATCAAAGAATTTAGTCAAGAATAAGATGGGATACAACGGGGTAGTGTAGCACCATAAGGGGGTGTGGATACACATCAGGGGACCCATTTAAATGATTCAGATAGCTGAATTCTTACCAAGCGATGGTAGGTTTAGTAAGGACTATTATATTCAGTAACATGTTCTTTGGTGCCTATAAGAATAAGGGAATAATGGGGGTAGCCATCAGAAATCAAGTTTACCAAAGTTCAAGAGAATGATAATCCTAACATGGTTAGTATGACAGGTGATAAGTGGATTATGTATTGAGGTAGTTTGTGGAGAGTGAAATCACACGCGCTAAATTTTTCCTGAAGCGATTATAGGGTACAAGAGTATGGTGCCTAGTAAAGGAGAACGATTAAATTAGTATTGTTCTGGTTTGGACAAGCGTGTTAAGTCCGGAGACCATTTGTACGGTCAAGGCGTTTGGCAATGTAGAAGTATGAGTTTTATCCTCGGAGGATGAGGCATATTTTATGTGGCATGAGTGAGTCAATATATTTTGTTCATTGCTAGATTAGCATGTGATACAAGTTTAATGCGTATAACTATAAACATTATTATTATGTGAATATTTTCCCTAGTATAGTGGGATTATCTTTAGTGCTATCCGAGGAGGATGAATGTGTGTATTAATAGTGTTATATACTTTATTGAGATTACTTATTTTAGTAGTGTAATATACGAGTACGATATTATCTTGGTTATAACTTTATAGTAAGGGTTAGTACGATAGTAGGCAGTAATTGCAGGGTTATCGGAGTGGTTGCCTTAGTGCAGCATGTTTTGTTCTGGCGAGGCCTCACCTGCGAGAGGGTCGGACTCGCACTTATATTAGCTATTTTAGAGACTTCAGAGGGGATAGCGGATTCAAGATATTCGATTCTGGTGTGTGTAGGGACTTTGTTGTTATGATTCAGTATATATTGGGTTTACTGTTGAGTGAAAATATTTGACTCTTTATTATGTGGAGCGCTCAAGACTTGGTGATAGGTAGAGAGCACTGATATATCTACCCTTTAGAGATGTGATAGTTAAGAGTTAGACTCATATGTTTGGGATCAGGATTTTGAGAGTCCTGATTGTATGTGTACGAGGTTTACGAATAGTGATTACCACCAATACTGGAAGATAGTGGATTGGCGAAATGTTCTTTATGTAGGTGTAATTATGGGAGGTGATGAAACTTTTCTGTCAAGAGACGAAATAAAGGGGTACATGTTATGGACGGAGGGCCTAACAGATTTTGATAACCGACAATGCTAGGTAATAGTGTATCGGGGGGTTCCTTGTTTGGATTTCACTTTGCGAGACATTTCACGCATAAAACTTAGCGTAAGGTTGGAAGTAGGAAGATGTTTGGTCATTAGCCTATAAGTTTGGTACCTCGGTCATAGTAGGAGCAGGTAATTATATATGTAAATGGGAAGTTGAATTATGAATTAAGGCCAGTGGAGCCGGTTGTGTGGTAAGAAAGCATTGAAAGTTTTGTTTTATCACCACGAGTTGAGGGGTGGAACGATGATAAGGAGAATTTAAAATTTCAATTTCTAGGGTGATTGGGAATACCCGAGTGTTGTAACCGCGTTCTAAGAACAAGGGAAATAAATAACTTGGATGATTTTTAGCGTGGATTATCTGGGAAGAATTTTTCATAACAAGAGAGAAGTCTTGTATTTATTTTGATGTATAGAGCATTGGTGAATTACTTTAGTTATTGTATTTATTCGTGAGAATTGTTGTACTTATATGAAAAGATTGAGATTTTTAGTTTCTCTTTTGTTGTTATGGGATTTAAATGCTCTATACCTTGTGATATTATGGATTTATGTACTTTTACCGATGAGTAAAGCGCCGTTCGCTCTCCCCGGGCGGTCGGGGTGTTGCAAAATGTTGACATCCTAGTTAGCTGATGTTAGAATAGTCAGAGTGGAAGGTACGTGGGAATGGACGTGTGGAATATATGTTTGTGGGACTAGAATAACGAAGTGTAAGTGGTAGAATAGATTAAGCATCGTTAGAAAGACGATAAATCCATATATATGAGTGCGATCAGAGTAGCACACCCAAACTTGGTTGGAAGGTTGTGTGATGCCATTTAAAAAGGGGTATTCCTTGAGAAGGGTATAATTTAATTATTATGGAGAACACTCGGAGAGGAGTTGTAATTAGTCAAATGTTAAGGGCAAGTTGCTCGTATAAATAACGATGATGTTAGTATGGTATAAAAGGTCCAGAAGTGCACACCGTGGAGAAAAGTGCACAGGTCGGAACTTTCGGTATACGCCAAGGAAAGAAGGGGAGTATTAAGTGTCCATTAATGTGAGACATTTCAAGTGGAAGTCGATGTTGATCTGGACATAGTGAGTAGTCTCTGCATGCACCACTCATAGATAGAGATCGGTTGGAATAAGAGGATCAACTAGAGAATTTTGTGGTTATCAACAATTCCTGTAACGGAAGAGGGCGGTAAAGTCGGTAAAGTTCCTTGGATGGGTTTCCATCTTCAAGGTAAGATCAGGGGTTCATCCGAACATGTGGAGCAAGTCTCCCAAGAATGAAGTGATTGATATTCCTTTGGGGTAATTCACAATATTAACCAGTGTGCCCCAGTCTCCCTTTGAAAGTAAGGGATCGCGCCGGTACGTGGTCTTACACAGTATTATTTTCTAAATCGGGATGAGATTTGTGAATCCCACCTTCAAAATGGGATTTCAGGAAACAACGGAGGTAACGTTTTGTTTTGAGTAGGAGGTATCACCCATAGCCGAGGAGTAGGCACACGGTGATTAACGATTAATGGAGCCACATGAAGGTAATTTTGGAATCTTGGTGATAATTTCGTTTTCACAATGGATATAACTATCAAGTGAAGTATAGTATGGTAGAGTTTCGTGGAAGCACTCATACCTGCTTGTCGTGAACGAGGTGCCTATTGAGGTTTTGGTGTGGAAGAACCTTAACTATTCTCCTTCTGTGTGTTTAGAAGTGAGTGGATAATCAGAATTTTGGATCGGTCGAGAATAATCCGATGACTATAGTGGAATTCCATGACTGTTTTAGGCAAACAAGAGTGGTCAGATGTTCATATGGTTTTTCTCATAATGGGAGTTTTTATGGTTAGATAAATCTGAGTATTTGTCATGTAGTGAGGTGCGGCCTCCCAACGATATTGAAATAATGGTAATTAATAGTGTATATTCGTGTCTTATGCGAATGCTGTCGGATAGGAGCTCAATATGAAGTGTCGTTAATGAGAGTGTTAAACAAGCTTGCAGAGAGAAGGGGGCTATAGTGATTGAGCTCCCTACTATGTAGATAGTTTGCGTACTGTTATGGTATCCAAAATTGTTTGACCAGGTAGGTCCTATTTTCCGAATTTCGGGACGAAATTCTGTTATTAGGGGGGAAGTATGTAATACCCCGTACTTTTATGGCTTTTAAATTTAGGGATTTATTAAATTTAATTGAGATAAATTAATTTCATTTTAATCCAAAAAGTTATTTTAAATATTTACTAGCGTGACGAGAGTTAGTAATTATTGAAATTTGTTGATTTGTTAAATATTACTTATTAAGTAAAGTAATATGTAGAATTGATTTTATAAAAAAAATTGCCACGAGTGAATAAAATGACAATTATGGAAATTAAGTTGGGACGCGCATGTGTCGTGCCAGGACTAAATTATTATTATTATTATTATTATTATTATTATTATTATTATTATTATTATTATTATTATTATTATTATAAGTGAATAAATTATAAGTCATCCATATGGTCATTTCGAGTGTGCCAACATGTCCGAAAGGGTTGAGATAGTAAAAAAAGTGTACCCGGGGGTTTAGTTTGGGTCTCTGGACGTTTTTAGGCCTAACCGGTCACCCGGGAGGGCATTTTGGTAATTTTTATTTTTGGCCTTTAATAATGATGAAAATCATTAAGGTTATATGAGATGGAGTGCCAGGGAAGTTAGGGTTCTTAGAACCAAAAGACAAAAAGGCCATAGGAAGATGAAGGGAAAAGCCTTCCAAGTTGCAACCCCACCACCACCAAAGCGTAGATCGAAAGAAGAGGATTACTGCTATACCAATCAGAGTCGTCGAATCAGAACCTTAAATTCCCAGGCAAGTATCTATCTTGCTTTTCTTGTAGTTAATGTTTCACTCATGTTAGATTAGGATTGATAAACCTATGTCTTATGGAAAAATTTAAGGATTTAGAGAATCAAATCACATGTTTTAGAAGGAATAAATATATTCTGGAAATCTCAATCACATGTAGAGGATTACCCACGAAATTGGAGTGATTTAAAAGTGAGAAATCTGGAAAAAAGAATTAGAACAATGGAAGTTTAGTGTAAAATTAGGGTTCTTGATAATTAAGACAAATTGCCCCTTTAATACAATCTCGTTGATGAATTTGTACATGATTTACGTAGGGAAGCATGCATGTATGTATAGAGAACTAGTAGAAATGTTATTTTGGAGTGTGGGAATCGATAATGATGTTTTGGAGAAATTTGGAAGATGAAACCCGTAGGTTTAATTTGAAGTTTCTGGGCAAGAACTACTTGATCGATCGACCCAAGAACATCGATCGATCGATGGTCGATCCATCGACCCCTTTTCCTCGATCGATCGATCCCTTCTGAAAAACTATATACTTTTCCCCTTTTTGTTTAATCAGGTTAAAATTCGTAAGGATCCCTTGATTATTATTTATGGAGTAAAATGGGTTATGAAGAGGACCAGTAGGGACTACGTAAACTCCGTTAATTGAGATTTAATATGGTATGAAATTGAGGGTTAACGGGGAGTTTCGTCACACATTAGAAATTATGTGTACGTCCACTAAAGAATTTAAAGATTCGTGAAAGACTTAGACCAGAAGGTTAGAGAGGGTATACCTATTGAGACTACATTTAGTAAGAAAGAGTGCTTCGAGAGATGAGAAGGAAATATGCAACGATTAATTAAAAGTCAAAGCAATAAATCCCTTATGTGGGGGTAATTGGGTAAAAGTTGTACAATGTAAGGTTAATACTTGTTATCTTTAGGTCGCGTGCAAACCTAATTGGGAAAAATGAGAATATTAGTATATATAACTGAATGCATGTGTGTACATATTTATATTATGCTTGTGTATAATCATACCCGCACTAATTGCTATCACGGAGGCTGCCGCGCTGGGACATTTTTATTTTGATGGGACCTTTATGGAAGATATTGAATTGTACCCTAGAATATAGGATTCCTTGGTTTAGGCTATCTGATTGATAGTGAGACGGTCCTAAGAGACGTGAGGGTATGTGTTGACCTTTTAGTGACTTGGAACTATGCTTCGCCTCCATTTGTATGTGTTTTAAGTTAATACAGTTCGAGAGTGATTCCGAACTAGTATTTCTTTTAGTACGAGTGATACGGGGACTTGATAGCAGAGTATGCCAGCACCATAGATTTTATGTGGGGTGCCGATAGTATATAAATTCTACGAGTGATTAATATATATATATATATAAACATACTTAAGTATGGAAACTTTCTATTGTGCATAAAAGTAGTTAAGAAATGAATGAATACTCCAACTCCATTATAAGTGTTTTGTGAATTTTGTAACATCACTGAGTAATGTTAACTAACATGAGATATAAGATAACTTAATTTTCAGCAATTGATTATCTTGGCCATAGTATTTCTCGGGATGAAACCTTATGGGAAAGTTAAGTTAAAATAAACTTTTGAGGTTAATAGTATGGTAGGCGTGCACATTAGACGAGAGGTGAGAATTCTCAAGAGAGTGTCGCATACTAACATGGTTGTTACATTAGCCGGTAAGCATTTTAAATACTTGCTAAACTAAATTTTAAACTGTTTTACAATCAGGCTCTGACCCGTTTCCAGTTATATCTTCTTTCTTGTATATATATGTATATATTACAGGTGCCCAGCCACGGGGGCGTCATGCTTTGGTTCTTTGGAGTGGATGTGCTGCAACTTATGTGGGAGTTGCAGGCCATTTTCTTAGACAATCTCCTTGTTGATTCAATTATTAGTTCAGTTTTAATTAGTTGGGCATGCGTCACCCGTTTCCTTATTCAGATGGATTTATCTGAAATAATGTTCATTTATCTCTAGTATTTTACTCGTTGGGATTTAATTACTGTCAGGATGGTTTTCCTTTATGGTTTTAAGTTGGTATTAGTTGGCTGAATGGTTAAATTATTTGGTGTACATTTTCAGTCTTTATAATTGTGTGATTCTTAAACTGTTAATCATTAAAGGTTTTATAATTGGATTTAATGAAATGGAAATAATGTTTTAAATGGTTTTGACACTTAGCTTAATTATTTAGGGTGTTTAAATTGGAAAGTGTATTTTTCGACAGTGATGCTAAGAATGAACCAACCGTTCACCTTGGTTATAATTTAATAAAGGACTGATCAGCCGTTATTTAATTAGGCGGGGTGTTACAAATAGAAACTAGTAGGGTTTGATGGAACATTAGACGTGTACATTAGATGAGAGGTGAGCATCTCAAGTGAGTAAGATAATATAAGATGATTAATATATATGCTATTAACTCATTTTAAGCACTTGCTGATTTTTAAACTGTTTTCAACTCGGTCTCTGACCTGTTTTCTGCAAATCTCTTTTCTTGTCAAATTATTTTGGGTGCCCAGCCACAAGGACATCAAGCTTAGGAGATCCATTCACTCGACGAGCTGTAGCTGTTGTGGAAGTTACATGACCTTAGTAGTAGACGCCTCTATGCCTATTATTTCTTGCTTTTGGAGTTAATTCACCAGTTAGGGCATATTGCCCCTTTTCTATTCAGATATTCAGAGATTTTTGATTTAGTTATTTACTTCATTCAGTTGTTGGGTTTATTTTTATTGTATTATTGTATTTGGGACTTAGACTGGAAATATTTTCTCCAGTTTCATGTATTATTGCAGTATTTCCTATCATATGAGATTGATGTGAATGGTGAATGTTTAATTATTCGTTAACCTAGTTTTATTAATTAAAAGATAAAATTTTGGCATCGGCGTTTTTTAATATTAGGCGGTTAGTATTTAATAATAAAGTTTTCGACAGTGATGCATAATCTGAACCCACTGGATATTCTGGTTTAATTTAATAAATGACTGATCACCCGATAGTTAATTAGGCGGGGTGTCACAACTCCCAGACTTCTTATAGGGTAAAAATTGTTTCAGTTTTTTTTCTTATTATCAAAATAATTTTCATTATAATAAAAACGTTAGGGCGTTCAATGTGATATGAATTCAGTAATTAAAAGTAACATATTAATAGACAACATTTATTAAGATATCTTCAAAATTACATACTAGAACTCATGTCTATGTTAATTACAGACTAAGTTTGATACTACACACCCACACACACCCACATTCACACATGTCAATGAAACCACCCTTCCTAAATTCATAAAAATCGAACATATCAGACAAAAAATAAGGACACACTTAAGGTAGAAGGATCCAAGTGAAGATGAAAGGATAATGCCAAAATTCTAATCTCTAAATTTCAATGAAATTATAAGATAAGGGTGTAAAAAAGTCAACATATTATTTCTTCATAAATATTTTAAACACATTTAAGACTTCTTTTAAGGTGAGGTATCAATCTCACATTAAAATAAACGAGCTGAAGTAAATGAGCTTTTTAAAAAGTTTAGCATTAATTATTCCACATTGAGAAAGGTATTTAGTTATTCAGTTTTTCCTTCCATTAGTTTTGTTTGCTTGGGTATTAACCCCCAATTAAAAACTATTTTAGAATTAACCTTCATTTTTTACTTTAGTGACATGTTTTGAAAAAATGTGTAGATAAAAGTATTAAAAAAATTCAAAAAAAGTTGCTAAAATTTAAAATGAGAGTTAATCCTATAAAAAAAATTTACTGTAAATTACACCTAGTCCCCTTAAGTATCACCGATTTGTGGGTTACCCCCTAAAATAATAATCGACAAACTCATCCTCTGAACTACCAATTTGTTACAATTAAATTCAAAAGTTAGGTTCCCTCCATTTTTAGGGGTAAAATGACTAAAATACCCCTGAACCCTATTTTTAAAATCCAAAATAAAAAAATTTAAAATAAAAAACAAAAAGCAAAAAAAGAAAACAAATAAATATAAGCAAAAAACATATTGGAAAACTCATTGAGATAATGCCAATCTCTCTCTTTCTTCTCACTTCCTCTGCTCATCCCCTCCTCCCCGCACCACCACCATCACTACCCAACCCCAAATCCTCCACACAAACACACACAAGACTATCAAACCCATTACCCACCACAGTAATCGAACCATCAACCACCACCATAGGTAATCAAATCTGTCACCCACCACCACCTTACAGACCACCGACTTCCAAGCCATCACTACCCAAAACCTCCACGAAAAACAACCCACAAACTCTCATGACCCAAACCCACAAACTCTAATGACCCAAACCCACAACCCGAAAACATACTCACAACCAAATTACAATCATCACCCCACCAACAAATACCCACCAACCTACCGAACCGAGATGCGTATAGGAAACGAGAGCTCAAGCGAGTTCTCCAATGAGGGGATACGACCGAGAGAATGGATGAGAAACTGAGGGGAAAATGGGGGAAACTCGGGATCAAGAGAGAGAGAGAGGGAGACCGTCTCCAGTTAAAACCTTCGAAGAAGGACCCCCCCCCCCCCCCCCCCCCCATATTTTGTTGTTGTCGATTAGTCCAAAAGAGATAGATAGTTGATCCACTTTGTGGATTATTCATTTCTATTTTTTAGTTTTTTAATTTTAATTTTAAAAATAGGGTTCAGGGATATTTGAGTCATTTTACCTCTAAAATGGAGGGACCCGACTTTTAAATTTAATTGTAATGAATTGCTAGTTAAGAGAGTGAAGTTATCGAATATTTTTTTAAAGGGGGTAACACACAAATCAATGATAATTAAAAGATGCTTGATATAATTTATCCTAATTTTTAATTAGGGCTTAATCCCGAACCAACTAAACTAATGAAACCAAAATCCCAAATAACCCTTTTTATTTTTAAGTAAACAATCGTCATCAATTCCCTACCCTTTTCACTTCCCTATCTTATAGTCTTTTCACTTCCTATTTAAGAACGAATTCCATCTCTTAAACTTCTCTCCCTATTTAGTGCAGTATGCTCTGCCTTCTCTCAAACTTTTTCTCCCTTTTAAGAGCAGCTTTCTCATTCTTGTGAGATTTTCTTTTTTCCTTGCTTTCTGGTTGCTGCGATTGTCATATTTCTGTAAACCTTCTCCCTTTTCTTTCTTCTTCCTTGGTTTTAGTATCTCCTCTTCTTCTCTATTCAGAGTTTTCATCAGTTCCCTCGGCTTGGGCCTGTTTTTTGTTAGGAATTCTATGTCTCAACAAAGTTCTTTTAGCTCTCCTTCTCTGTATCTTCCTCCTGTATTAGAAGGTACAGAAGTGAGATTTTTTTCTTTACTTGGTAAGATCATTTCTGAAAAAAATTCTAACTTAGCCCAGATTGAAGGCCTTGCTAAACAAACGTGGAAAGTTAAAGGGGATTTTAAGGCAGCAAAAAATGAGTTTAATATATTTTCTTTTGACTTTTTTAAGAGAGGATGAAACGCTTAGGATTCTAGATCAATCCCCATGGACTCTTTCTAATGGCCTATTAGTCCTGAAGGTATAGGACTCTGTTTTAGCAGCTGAGGAGGTTGGTTTCAACACCATTGAGCTTTGGATCAGGGTTCATGGGCTTCCTAAAGATCATTTTCACAAAGCTAATGGTCTGTTAATAGGTCTGATGTTGGTTCTAATGTGCAGGTAGATATTAGACCTGGACACTACTCCTACATGAGGTTAAAGGTTAGTTTACCTATTGATGCTCCTTTATCTAAAGGGTTTAATCTCAAAAGAGAAAAGGATGAAAAATGGATTTATTTTACTTATGAAAAAGTCAAAAGGTTTTGCTTCAAATGTGGGAGATTAAGTCATATATCTACTGAATGTGAAAAAGAAGATAGGTATGATAGGGGAAGCCCCATTACCTCTGGTCCTTGGATATCTGCTTCTCCTTCATTCAAAGAAGCATTATAGGAGTTTATGAGGAAAATTCCATGCCTATCCCTAAACCATGGTACCTTTGCTGCCAAAAACTCCCATACGGACCCCGCAGAAAATCAAACTGACCTAGTTAACCTAGTCAGTACTGAAAATAGAGACTTTGCAGCTATACCTAGTACCCCAACTAACAACCTCCTGTTCAACTCATCTCTAATTTCTTTCCCAACTAATCCAATCTATCCCATTTGAGATTCAAGTTTATCTAGATCTGATGTGACAAGGGACAAATCCTAATCAACTCCCCCATTTATTATTTCATATAAAGTTTGGATTGAGCCCCCCGAATGTCTCCTCTCCATTAATCACCTCCTCTACCAGCCCAATAAAGACTCCAGTCAACAAAATATCCTTGTTACTAATCCTCTTCCTTATTGTGAAGTGGGAGTTCTCCATCCCATCCTTATATCTGACAGATTTAGAATTGAAGACTCTAGCACCTCCCATAAATTACCCCAACCGTTAAAATCCCCCAAAAAAATCTCTAAACCCAAAACTCAAAAATCTCCCCAGTCAGAAAAAACCAAGCCAGACACATCTCTCTCAATCACACAAAATTTAAAACTAAAGCTACCCACAAATCTAATGTCTTGCTAAATGAAATTAACTCAATACCTTTCAACCCTGGTGATTTCCATTCATCCTCTCCCATCCAATATCCATCTCTTACCCCAGATGATTTGTTAGTGGTGCTCAGATCCGAAGGAAAAGGAAAAACAAAAATGTGGGAGTCTTCTGTTAACTGTCTGCTTGAGTGCCCTTCCAAGAGAATCAGCAAAAGGAATTATCAGTGGGAAACCAAAAGTTAGTATCTAATTTCATCAAGCTTCAAATAAATTAAATAAAATTACCTCTTACGTTTGTCAATCCCTTCCCTCATAAACTTCATGGGGGGCTTTCTGCCTTAGGTGGTATTTTGTAACCTGTTCAAGAGGAAGAATGGGATGATCAGTTTATTCAGGTACCTTTAAAGGTGTCAAAAGGTCAAGCAATTAACAAGAGCCATAGAAGGATTATTACTAGAAGAACCAGTAAACAGTCTATTACTGAAGAAGAATTGGAAGAGTACTGTGAAGATAATTTGGTGGATCTGGTCATCAGCTCAGAAAAAGTTTCTGAAAAGACTGAGGGGTCCTCTGATAGGATCCCTCCATTCCAATGAGTATCTTGGCTTGGAATTCTCAAGGTCTGGGTAATTCCTTGACAATTCAGGATCTTCAAAACCTCTGCGTTTTGAATGACATTTTTTTAATTTGCCTACTTGAAATAAAAGCTAAGGATGAGAGAATTTCTTATGTTAAGAGTCTTATTAAATTTGATCATGCCATTTGGGTGAATTCGGTGGGGTTATCGGGAGGCTCATATCTGTTGTGGAAAGATCCTGTTATTCTTCATATTTTAGAAAATTCAAAGGATTTAATTGATGTGATTATTAAAGACTGGAAAGGATGAGAGGGAAATATAAGAGTCACTTTTGTGTATGGTAACCCTTCTTTTGAATTTAGGAGAGCTCAATGGGGTATGCTGGTTAATTCTCAGCTCCATTCCAATATCCCTTGGATGTGTTTGGGTGACTTCAATGATATTTGGGAGCAAGCAGATAAGGAAGGTAAATTGGAGAAAGATAATAAGGAGATTGAATGGTTTAAGGAGATGGTCAATAATCGCAAATTATTTGAACTCCCTTCCAAAGGGTGTAGGCTGACTTGGAATAACAAGAGAGCGGATGATAAGAATGTTAGGGTGAAGCTGGACCGTGTGCTTATTAATGTGGAGTGGGCTTTAAATTTTCCTGGGAGTAGGTCTATTGCTTTACCTGCTTTGGGGTCTGCTCACAACCCTATTTTGGTGAATAACGTTCCTCGTAAGCCTCCTCACAAGAAAAAGTTTAGATTCGAAGTGTTTTGGCTAGAAGATAAGGAGTGTCATTCTATTGTTAAAAAAGAATGGAAAAGAGAGTTTCCAGGGTCAGATTTGTTCTCTCTGTGGTCTAAAACCTTTAGTACTAAGTCTGCTCCCTTTTCATGGAGTTATAAAAAGTTTGGCAATTCTAGGGTGGAAATTTCTAAACTTCAGGGTAAACTTTTTGAGCTTCAGTCTTGTTCCAGGCAGGCATATGATGGTGGGGCAGTCAGGGCTACCACTAATAATATTAAGTCTCTATGGGTTAGAGAGGGAAAGTTTAGGGCTTTGCATTCTAGAGTGCAATGGCTTAAGTGGGGGGACAAGAATACAAAGTTTTTTCACGCTTCTACTATTCAGAGAAGACTAACTAAGGCTGTGGGATCAGGATGGTCTTTGAGTGGAGGAGAAGGCTCAATTGGAGGATCTTGCCAATAATTTTTTCTATTCTCTTTACTCTACTGCTGGTTGAGGGACTCTTCTAGCGTATCTTCTCTTATCCCTAAGCTTGTTACGACTGAGATGAATGATTCTTTAAATGATTTGCTATCTCTTGATGAACTCAAAAAAGCCGTTTTTGATTTGGGGCCTTCTAAAGCCCCTGGCCCCGATGGGATGCCAAGTTTTTTCTATCAAACTTTTTGGGAAGATATTAGATGGGATTTATTAAAGGTTGTTCAACACTTTTTAAGTTCGGGGCATCTTCTGTCGAAAATGAATGAAACTAATGTGGTCTTAATTCCTAAAAATCCTAATCCTGAAAATTTATCCTTCTTTAAACCCATTAGTTTCATTAACTTTTTCACTAAAATCATTTCTAAAATATTGGCCTCTAGACTTAAGCCTATTATGGGTAGTATTATTGAGCCTCAGTAAAGTGCTTTCATTCCGGGGAGGTTGATTCAAGATAATATTATTGTAGCTCAAGAAATGTTTGCTTTTCTTCGGAGGAAAAGGAGAGGGAAGGATTTTGATTGTGCCCTTAGGTTAGACATGAACAAGGCATATGATAGAGTTGAATGGGGATTCCTTAATGATTCCCTTTTAACTTTTGGTTTTAGCCAAGGTTGGGTGGGGGTTGTTATGAATTTAGTATCTACGATCTCTTTTAGGATTCTTATCAATGAGGATAATAGGTCTTCTTTCAATCCTTCCAAGGGTCTTAGGCAAGGTGACCCCCTGTCCCCTTTTTTGTTTATCAATGTTGCCAATAGTCTTTCTCTTCTTATCTCTAAAGCAATGAATGATAACTTACTTAAAGGAATTAAAATTAATTCTTCTTGCCCCCTATCTCTCATATGTTGTTTGCTGATGATTCCCTTTTCTTCTTTAAAGGTAATGAGGTGGAAAGTGGTGATCTCCTTGATTGTCTCAATAATTATTGTGATGTTTCTGGTCAACTTATCAACTTAGCTAAGTCGGGGATAATTTGTAGTAGTAATATGCCATTAGCTTCTAAGTTGGTCATATCCCATAGGTTGAATATCCCCCTTTTGGACAACCCAGGTAAGTACCTTGGCCTCCCTTCTGAGTGGGGTAGATCTAAGAAAGATACTCTTAACTGGCTTAAGGTTAGGATCTTAAAAAAAATGGAGGGTTGGAAAGAACTTTTTCTTAGTCAAGCTAGTAAAGAGGTCCTTATTAAGGTTGTCCTTTTAGCATCCTCGGCCTATGCTATGTCAATCTTTCAGTTACCAAATGATTTTTGTTCTGACTTAACCTAAAAAATTGCAAATTTCTGGTGGAAGAATTATAAAGATAAGAATGGAATCAATTGGAAGGCTTGGGCATGTATTTCTAAGGCTAAGTTGGAAGGGGGTTTGGGTTTTTGGAATTTTTATAGGCAAAATCAAGCTCTTTTGGCTAAACAAGCTTGGAGGCTTCTCTCTAATCCTGGGTCGGTGTGGGGTTTGGTCCTGAAAAGCCTTTATTCCAACAATTTTACTTTCTGGGAGGTCCCTAGTTCTAGAAAGGGGTATTGGTTCTGGAATAGCCTTATGTTTGGTAGGGAGCTCCTTAAGGATCAGGTGTGTTGGCAGGTGGGGAATGGGGTGGATATTCTAATTTGGGGTGATAGGTGGGTTGACGGTTTATTGTTACCCCCCCCCCCCCCCCCATTTTTTTCTGCCTCAGTTTCTATGGTGTGTGATCTCATTGGCCCTTTTTCATTCTCTTGGGATGCTATCCTTATTTCCTCCATTTTCCCTACTCACATTGTTTCTTCTATTTTGTCTATCCCCTTTATGTCCTCTTTTGATAGGGATGCTTTGGTTTGCCCCCATACTATTGATGGTATTCCCTTGTTTTCCACTGCTTATCATGTTTCTACCCCTAAGCAGTCCTTGAGATTAGCCCCTCAATCTTCTTTTTCCCCCCACCCTGGCCTTTGGAGACTTCTGTGGGCCATTAAAGCCCCTCCAAAGGTCATTAATTTTGTTTGAAGATGTTGTAATAAGGGTTTGGCTGTTAATTATTATTTGTGGAAAAAGAAACTTAAGGGTGACCCTTTGTATTCTATTTGTGGGTCTGCTAAGGAGACTATTAAACATCTGCTGATTTTTTGCCCTTGGGTCAAGAAGGTTTAGGAGAGATATTTTTTTAAATCGTGTTTGGGTACCCATTGTGATAGGATTGAAGATTGGTTGTTTGATTCTTTGAGTGGTCTGGAGGTTATTTCAAGTCATTCAGTGGACTTGAAATCTCTCTTGGTTTGTACTTGTTGGGAGATTTGGAAGACTAGAAATGAGGCTGTTTTCAGAAATAAGAATATTCACATTTCTTTAGTATTATCTAAGCCCTAGTCCTTATCTGTAAACTACAGTAATAGTTGTAATCTGTTTAGGTCTTTCCCTAGTATTAACCCTCCCTTACCCTCTTTGAGAGTAAGCTATTGGTGCCCCCCTCCCCAGAATTGGGTTAAAATTAGTTGTGATGGATCATTTATTGAAGAGTTGAAAACAAGTTCTTATGGTTTTATTGTGATAAATTCAGAAGGAAATTTTATTGCAGGTAAAGCTAGCTTTTGTTCTCAAGCTCTTTCTGCCCTTTCAATGGAGGCCCTTGCTCTCTGTTCTGCTGCTTCTTATATTAAAGACAAAGGCCTTGACAAGATTATTCTTGAATCAGATTCTAAAATCCTTAAGGATTGCATGCATTGTGATATTAAGCCTAGATGGGAGTTAGGGAGAAGGAAGTTACAAGTTCTGGCCCTTACCAATTTTTGCAATGAGTTATCTTTCTTGCACGTTTCCAGAAATGCCATTGCTGCTGTTGATTGGGTAGTGAAGAGGTGTACGAGTCATGCTTTGCCTGAAGACTAGGTTTCTAACCCTCCATTTGCACTCTTGGCCATTCTTTGATCAGATTTTCCTCAGGAAGGAGTGGGGTGATCAACCTCTATGTTGATTTCAGATTTGTTGATTAAGTTTATTTGGTTTCTGCACATTTTGTGGTGTGGTTTTGAGTTGGGTTTTGCTCTTCTCTCTCTCGTCTGTGTTGGGAAAACGATGGGTTGGTATTGTAGTGAGTACTGGTTTGCTGTGTTTGGATCCCTGTTTTGCTGTTTTGTTTTGGTAGTTGTGTGGCTGCGTGTTTTTCTTTTGGTTGTGGTCCTGTCCACGTAGCTCTCTTTGTCCTCTTTGTATTATTTTGTTTGGCTATGAGTCATTATTAATATAGATTATGTAATTTTAGGGCTTAAAATAATGTTGATTATGGATATAGGACAACAAATATTTTGTTTTCATTTTTAGTCCCTATTTTCAAATTAAAGGGATACGTGGCATGCTGTGATTGGTCGACGTTTTATGAATATGGGTCCGCGCCAGCGGCTTTATTAAAAAATAGGGACTAAAACCATAAATAAAATGTTTGTTGTCCTATTTCCAAAATGCATATTACAATAGGTCCTAAATTTACAAAGCCCCTTATTAATATCAACTCAGGTTGACGATAAAAAAAAAAAAAACTTCTCTCCCTCACTTCATATTTACAAGAGCGTTACACACTCTCCCTCTCTTCATTCTTTTAGAGTTATACCACTACGACTCTCCCCTTGAACCATGAACAAGATTCAACATAGTCCGTACAAACTCTTAACCATATTCCATATCTTCATCCTCTTTCAACCCATCTTAGCCTCCGCAAACTGCACATGCGAACCCCAAACCGAACACAAAAACAAGAACGAGGCCCTCACATACAAACTAGCCGCAATAGCCTCAATCTTAATTGCTAGCGCCCTTGGAATATGTACCCCACTCGTTCTAAAAAACCTCTCAGCTCTACAACCAGATAAACCCATTCATTTTCTAGTTAAAGCCTTTGCTGCTGGTGTAATTTTAGCAACGGGCTTTATTCATATCCTCCCTGATGCCTTTAGCAGCTTAAATAGCCCATGCCTTGATGAAAACACATGGGGGAGTTTTCCTTTTGCTGGGTTTATTTCAATGGCGGCTGCTATTTTGACTTTGATGATGGAGAGTTTTGCAACTGGGTACCATAAAAGGGCTGAGCTAAGAAAAGCTCAACCTGTAAATGGTGATGAGGAGGAGGAGATGAGTGATTTGGGACATTTTCATGCTCATTCTTCGTCCATTGTGTTGGAGAGATCTAATTCGTCGGATCTTATTCGACATCGCGTGATCTCTCAGGTAAAATAATTTGTTGGTTCACACTCCTCACTCAGTGTTAGCTTTGTCACATAGTTGCTACATGTTGGAACATATTCTCTCTCTCTCTCTCTCTCTCTGTCTGAGACTCTCTATGATTGCTATACGTTGAACTTATTCTCTTTTTTTATGTCTATAATTGCTTGTTGGACTTATCTCTACATGCACGAATAAGTGGGTTCATTGGAAGGTAATATATGTCCAGTCTGGATTCGCACGGTTAAAATGCAAAATAGTTCGTACAGAGTAATATATATATATATATATATATATATATATATTGGACATGTTTATTTCTGTTGGTAGTTTGGAATGATGTTTGTACTAAGCTCTTATTCTAGTTTAATATAATCTTTCCTTTTTCCCCAAAAAAGGTAATTTATATTTTCATTGTGGGGGATTCTTAACTTCTTCCTTTTTTTCAAACGTTTTCATGAAGAAAAATCTTAGATTTGTACATGTTATAATAACACAAGATTAAAATATGAAAAAATACCTAGTAAACAAGTACTCACATACTAAATTTGATTCTTTACGCACATTTATATGATAGATTAACCGACTCCCCTATATAGCAGGGACCTAAACATGCATAATTGAGCTAAATATGTCAGACAAATTTCATTAGGTTTGGACTTAGGCAAAGGGTTGTGTGTTGTGATTTATTGTGTTCGTCTAACTGCCTGCTACAACCATACCCAATTCTTATAAATCATGTTTAGTCTTGACCAAATTCATGCCACCCATTTGTTTTACTTTGTTTAACAACTCGTTATGACCCAAAACGTATTAACGTCAATTCCTTACGTGATAATTTCGTTTACTGTCTCATATTACCAAGTACAAGCTTTATGCAATGCGATTTCACCAATTTCAGTTTTATATACTGAGCTCATCCTGTATTAAAATTACAATATCGGATCATCCACAACGGTCAAATGGTGGGAATGATAAAGTTACCCTTAAACTTTTCATTTAAATAATTAACGTGAACGTGAGGACTCCTTTGTGGTGAGAAGCTCCAAACGTCCTTCGTTTTTTCATCTGAGAAACTCCCATAAACAACATTCAACTTCTTTCTGCCAATAACAAATAAATGTAGATTGTGGAAAGCTTATTACCCATCACATTTGTTGGTGGGAAATCTCGCGAACTTAATTTCATCGTGGAATATATTTGTACCTCTTCTAAAACCATTTTATTTGGCACTGTTTTCTTCGCAATTAGGAGCATGATTTAAATAATCGAATTTTTGAAGTATGAATTTACTTGTACTCAATAATAGTACTCCGACTTTTCAATAATTGATTGTCAATTATTGTTACATGGGTTTGCCCTGTTTTAGTTTTTTACTTTGCTTGCTCTTTTTCAATTGGAAAAAAGTTCAGCCAAGAGTCGGAGAGAAAAAACTAAAAACAAGAAAGAAGTCGAATATTAGGAAATGCCGTTTGTATGCCTCCTATTAAAAGCAATTATTTTAAGTAGTACTGACAACGGGCCATGTTGGATCGCGTTTTAACGGTTTCATGTAAAATTACCCTAACCCGAACACGACCCGTTAACTTAACGGTTTTAAAAATTTAAACCCGAACGCGATCCAATAATATTAACGGGTGACACGAATCGAACGTTAATACCCATTAATAAATGGGTGGATTTTGATCGTGTCATAATTAACTCGTTATGTAAACCATTTCCCTTTAAGAAAATTGTTTTCCAAATTTTTTTAAAATTAATTTATATTATTTTTTCAAATCAAATTTTAAACTGGTGAATGGGTGGATTTGATGTCTAATTTTTTAATCTAATATATATATATATATATATATATATATATATATATATATATATATAGACACACACACACACACACACCTACTAACTGGTTATAATGGGTGTAATATTAGTTCGGGTCACACGACGCAATAAAACCCGGTATCACTAACGGGTAATAATGGGTATAAACAGGTTTAATCGTGTAAGAGTACAAACCCAAACCCAATTCGTTATGATAACATATCTACCGTATTGACCCATTAATGACCCAAATCCGATAAGACTAAACCATTAACTTATAATTTCGTGTAGGCCTGTCAACAGGTCGGAGACGGGCCGGGTTTAGGGAGATCCAGATCCGTGTAATCGGGTCTTCATCGGGTTCGGGTCCTGGTCTTCATCGAGTCTACAATATTGGATCCAAAGCCGGCTCCGTTCGGGTCTTCGAGTTCGGGTCTGGGTCTAGCCAAATATATACATTTCTTTTATATTTATTTTATTTTATCCCCCTTATTTATTTTTTAATCTTAAATTAAAATATTTTATAATGTATTATAGAATATTATTAGTATAAATAAAACATATATTACTTATATTTATTATATATATAAATATATATTTTTATATATAATACTTACATGTTATATTGATATGATATATTTATATATATATATACATTTATAGTATACCTATATATATATATATATATATATATATATATATATATATATATATATATATATATATATATATATATATATATATATATATATATAATAATAATAATAATGTATAATTCGAGTAGGATCTTCGGGTCCGGGTCTTGTATAAGATCTAGACACTACCCGTTTAATAAATGAGTATTCGGATCTTCGGGTCTCAGGTCCAAAAAAGTATGCTCAGACCCTATTATATGGGTCGGGTCCGGGTTGGATCCGGATCCAGACCCGACTCATTGACATGCCTAATTTCGTGTCGTGTCGTGCATCATTTTGCCAGCTCTAATTTTAAGAACTTTTGTGTATAAGTTCGATATGAATAATTTTTCATTATATAAGTTTCATTGATTTTTCAATAATTAAATATGTCATATCTCTTATTTTTTGGATTTTTATCTCACATAAATACCCTTTTATAATAAACTCAATCGTAATTGGTGAGATAAAAAAACTTCCAAACGGTTACAACTTATCTTTTTTCATTTTCAAATTTTAAAATGTTATGACTTTTAATTGAGAAATCTGTTTTTGACAAAATTGATATATTTGTATCACGCTCAATGAGATATATCAAATAAGATTCCATGATGAGTATAAAAATTTGAAAAAAAAAATATATTAATATAGTACATATTTACTGTGTTCATCATGAAATGAAATTATTTTATATTTATGCTGTTTTCATATACAATAAACAATTATTGTTCTAATATTACACAAATAATGCCTGCAAAGAAAACGAAGCTAACACATCATTTTTATTTTTTTAGTAATTTATATTGAGTATGGAACTTAGTTTATAGGGCTCGATTAGTAACTTTCAAAAATACCAATTTCGTAAATTTTGGATTTGTATATCAAAAGCAATAGTTCTTTAAAGTTTGAAAGGGAAAAAAATAACTACCACATTAAATTTGGAGGGAATATAAGAATAGGGGTATATTAGTAATGAAAAAAAATCATAAATTCAAGTTAATGGTTGAATAGTCAATATGACTTAAATCAGAAAACGCTATTCAAATAGGACTCACATATAATAATCTCTTATTTTAAAGTGTGTTTTTATAAAGAATTGTTATAAATATTTGTAGTTATAATATTTAAGTTGATGTCCACTCTTACTAGGATCTTACAAACTTGTACTATAAATAAGGGATGACCCCTCGTTCTTGATACACCAATTAATGAAAAACTCTTTCTCTTTATAAAACTTTCATTGTGGCCTATTTCTCAAAACACGTTATGAGCATGCACAATCATTCACATTCAATTGTGGTCCATAAGGGGCATCACCACCAGTTAAGTGTGTATCTGATTTTATGTTCCTATCACACCATGAACCAAGCACTACCATCTGACCTATACCTACGCACTACAAATCATTCATATGTCACTCAATGCATTGATTAACATGATGCCCATTTGCTGCATTGATTAACATGAGCAATTGTTTTACAGTTTGATGTGTGTATGTATCTTTTATAAGTAAAAAGTAAATTCATGCATGTACCTTACATTTATTAGACTTGACATTTTTTTGGTGATTTGGAAATTAAACAGAAAACATAACGCAAGAGAGGGAGTTAGCCTCTTCTTGGATAACTCTGTCCTTGTTAGTTTACAATGAGCTGCTCTTTGATCTCCTCAGGTGGTTCAATCAATTCCACGTGACTTAGGTTTTGAATGCTTCCATCTTGGACAAACCTTCAGTGAACTTGTTGCCTTCACGCATAGTGTGTGCTACTATTAACCCATTAGTTTTGATAAGGTATATGCAGTACTCAATAAAGGTACATAGTGGGTGGTTCTCCACATTCGCTTTTGAGATTAAGGAGATTGTTGTGGAGGAGTTTGTCTCTACCGTTGCTCCATTACACCCTATTTCTTTAATTAGTTTCAATCCATGGAAGATTTCATCTAGAACTGCCTTGAGTGAAGTATCTTTACCTTCTAGTTTTCCATAAAAAACGATTACCCAAGCACCTTGATCATTCCTGGCTAGGCCATCGTAGCTTCCAACTCCGGTGTTTGTGTCCTAGCGTCTATCCATATTGATCTTGAGTGTACTTTCAAGAGGAAATTTCCAAGTTAATATGATAGAAATGTGTTTCCTCACATCTGTAGGCTTATTTGGAAAGGATGGTTCGATATCTCAAGCAAAGTCCCAACTCATTTTAGCCACAACATGTGGGGAACGACAATTTTATCAAAACTCATTCTATTTTTAGCTTTACAAATGTTCCACAAAACTGATAAGAACATAATGTACCAACGGATGCCACCACACTTAACATTTCCTTTTCTAAAGATGTTTTTCATTTTTCAATAAGAATAAATTTGAGCCAAATGATCTTGGATTTGTGACAACCCCTGAAAAGATGTTCAATATCCTTGTACATATTGAACCTCTATCAACTTCCACCATTAGAAAACCCCCTAACCACCCGTTGGAAATTGGTCATCAACTTATCATGAAAAATGACCCAAATAAATATTTTTCACTTTGGGGGAGCTTTATGCTCCTGAATTTTCTTCCAAATAGTATTTATTTTAGAATTTAAACTAGCACCTATGGTGGACAAGTAGCAAGACTTAATAAAAATCTTTCCATTTGAGTTAAGAATTCAAATAGGTCTGCCCTTACGTTAATGAATCTTGAAATGAATTTCTAAAATATTTGTAGATGTCTGTCCATCACAAAATTGGTTAATTCTCTCTATATCCCACTCCCCATTTGTCGATATCAACTATTTGACCAAAATATCTTGATTGATGATCGACTCATTAACGACATTGATACCTCCCTCGCCACACCACCAATCCTTAAAAGCATGGAGTTTGTCCCTTTACCAACCACTTATTTAGTTTTCTTTGAAATGACGTTGGCGGATCTATGAATATCTCTCCAAAGGGAATAAGCATTTCTCTTAATAGGCCACCTATTCGGGTTGGGATCGTCAGTATATTTATTTTTTTATGAATTGTATCCAAAGAGGGTCTCCCTCGTGAGTCTCCACCCAAGTTTAGCTACCATAGCCAAGTTATTGTCTTTGTTACTCCTTAAGCCCAACCTACCTAAAAGTTTGGGCATACAAATTGTCTCCCAATTAACTAAGTGAACCTTTACAGCTCCCTCCTCATCACCCCAAATGAAATCACGGTATATCTTGTCAAGGGTATTATGAACACCCTTTGGGATGAAAACATGTTGCATAGTGTACGGCGGTATCATAGAGGTAATGGCTTGGACAAGGGTCGCTCTACCAGCTATGAAAAGTGTTTTTCTCTTCCAATCCGTCAATCATTTTTTAAATTTATCCACCATTTTTTTTATATTCCCTTTGTGAAATTTACCATGAACTAGGGTGAAACCAATGTAGGTTCCCAAGTCCATGGTGAGAGTCATCCTACTAAAGAAACTACGAGCTAATGAACCCCTTTTAGGGACATTAAGTGAGACATATAACTTATAAGTGGGAAAACTAATCCTTTGTTCGGAGGCCTCCAAAAATCATTTAAAGTTTCAATAATAATAATTTCACAGTTTTTTATTTGCCTCCCTAAAAAGGATTAAGTAATCCGAAAAGAAAAGGTGTGAAATAAGCGAACCACTTTTAGAGGCCTTAAGGCCTCCACATTTTTTACTCCAAAATTTTCACTTATAGTAACTAAGAGATACTCTATGCACATGACAAAAAGATATAGGAAAAGGGGATCCCCTTGTCTCAATCCTCTAGATGGGTTAAAGCATGGGAGAGGTTCCCGTTCCAAAGAATATAAATACTATTATTAGGAACACATGGCATGATAGGTATAATACAATTGTAGTTCAAATTGAAGCATTAAGACCATTTTTAGAAATTTCCAACTAATTTTGTTATAGGGGTTTTTTAAATCAAATTTAAAACACCCGTTTTCCCTCTTCTTCTTCTCAAGAATATGGATAATTTCTTGGGTTATAACGATATTGTCCGTGGTTTGCCTCCCTAGGAGGAAACTAGATTGACAAGGACTTATGACTCTACCAACTTATATTATAAATAAGGGGTGACTCCTTCTATCGACACACCAATTAATGAGATATCTTTAAAACTTTCTCCATATCCTATTTCTCTCAACAAGAATAATTTTTTAATTAAAAATTTACTCTTTTTGGTGATATATTTTTACAAGAAAAATGTTATGTGTTCCAAACAACTCCCCCAAATCATCCCCCAAATAGCTTTAAGTGTTATACCTTATGGTATGGGTCCCGCCAGGGCACAACTCATCAATGCTATTTGGGGGAGATTTGAGCGAGTTATTTGGTACCCATAGCACCACTCTTTTTACAAACATAAAAATAAAATTACCAAGCCAGATTATTTATGAAAGGGTATAAATGTTTAAAAATATGCTTCTTATATACTGCCACAATGCTAAATTTAACTTTATAATCACCTTCTTTTCTAGTTTATATACGGATACTATTCTTCGCGTCATACAACATCGACCCTAGTCACAATAATGCTCTAAACTACATTTTAAAGTAATTTATGATGGTGTTGATATCATATCATAGAAAAATATGTCGTCCAAGAACATGAACTTCATCCTTCGTTGCAAAGAAAATTGTAGACTTAATTATTTCTTTCTTTAGCCTTTTTTAGAAATATCAGAGTTCTCACTTGGAGAATGTTAAAAAAAAAAGGTAAATATCATTAATCTAATTAACAAGTAAATATATTTTATTTTTTTAGTTTTAATACATTACTAATTTTTTAATTTTAAACTTAAACAATTTTTTATTGAAAAATTAGATTTTATCCAAAATCATTAAAAAATTTGTTAACTTAAATAGTCACGGTCAATTTAGATTAAAATAAATTTAAACCCCCCTAAAATGTAATTTACATTAAAAATTCTCTCCCCCTCTACCCCCTTTCTCTCACACACACACATCACGAACCACCGTCCACAACCCAACCTCTACTATGACCCCCTCACCACTTGATGCCCCGACCTCCATGAATTCGCAACACCTCTCCAACCGTCCATCATCGATTGTAAATAAAAAAACCAACTTGAACCACAAAACCGTACACATCCATTTATATATATTAATACAAATAAAAAATAATGAAAACAAAACAACAAAACAACAAAACAAATTTCAACTTGAAGGAATGAAAATAATTTCAACTTACAGGTTGAAGTTTTAGATGTTTGTAACTTAGTTAGTGGTGATTTGAATGATGGGTTTGTGGATTGATAAAGGAACATATGGGGACTCTGTGATTTTAAGCGATGGGTTTTCTTCTCATCTTTTTTTACAAATTGTACGGCGATTGGTAAGGATGAAGTTGGAATGTTTATATATATATATATATATATATATATAGAGAGAGAGAGAGAGAGAGAGAGAGAGAGAGAGACTCATACATATAAAGTTACATATTTATTAATGCAAACATATTTTAATAAAATATTAAAAAAATATTTTTGAATTAAATTTTATTATACGATATTTAAATATTTCAAGGGACCTATATTAAAAAAATCAGGTCAGAATAATTTTTTTTCACTATTTTTAAAAAATCGGTCAAACTTTCACATCTTTTAAAGTGCTTTAAAAGTTACATATTTGCTAATGCAAACCTATTTTAATAAAATATTAAAAAAATATTTTTGAATTAAATTTTATTATGTGATATTTAAACATTTCAAGGGACCTATATTAAAAAAATCAGGTCAGTATAATTTTTTTTCACTATTTTTAAAAAATCGGTCAAACTTTCACATCTTTTAAAGTGTTTTAAAAGTTGTGAAAGTTTGATCGAATTTTTAAAAATAGAAAAAAAGTTATTTTAAGCTAATTTTTTTTATATGAGTCCATTAAAATGTTTAAATACCATATAAAAAAATTCAACTCAAATTGTTCTTCTACTATAATAAAAAATTCGATATATAAACTTGGTATGTATGAGAGTCTTTCTATAGCTCTCGCTCTCGCTCTCTCTCTACGATCTAGGATTTTAGGTTGCAAGGGGTGGTGGGTGTGGTGGATGAGAGAGGGGGTAAGTTAGGTCCAAACGAATTCTTTATTTTATTTTTTATTTTTATGAATTTTCTTTTGGATCCCTCGACTAAAAGTCCCACGAGAATCTTTTATTTAGTGTTTAGTCCAAGAATTTTTATTTTGTTCTAAAATATCCCTCACCGTATAAAACACATACAAGCACTCATTTTCCCCTTATCCTAAGGCTAAACCCTAAGAAAAATTTGTCAAAAAATAAACAAAGGACTTTTTGGAACATAAAAAATTAGATGGACTAAGTGTAAAATGTACTTATCTCCTAGGGAGTAAACAATAATAATCCCCTTTTTTGGTTTTATATTTCTTAGATTTTTTTTTTACATTAGAGTGCATTTTTTAATCTTTTATAAATTTTTAGTTACTTTTAATCTAAAATTCCACATAGCTGTTAATATTGACAAATTTTCTAACGATTTTGAAAAAGTCTAATTTTCAATTAAAATGCATTTTAAGTCTAAATTGAGAATTATTAGTGCATTAGATTTTTTTAGGCAAAGAGTTTATCTTGCAATTCGATAAATGAAATGGAGAATTTGTCTTCACTCTTTAGGGTGAGTTGTGTTTCTATGCGATCTTTGTAGCTAATTTGATTATAATTATTATGACATGTGATCTAATATGATATGTATATTACATAATCTAACACATATATTTCGTTATATGACATATATAATTTCTACTTGATATAACAATTCTAATATGACACCCCCATATTGTAATACAACACGTTGTATTATTATATATCGATGTTATGTATCATATCAAATTTTAAGATCACAATCAATAATTAGTTGGACCTTGATTAGAAAAGATTTCCAATCAACTAATGAATTCCATCAATCCAATCAACTTCCAATCAATCGACGACTGCTCCTCTTCTATTCTGACGTCTAAATGTACCGTTCATGATAAATTTCATAAAAGAACGTTGAGTGAAATGGGTTTAACGCATAAAACTATTGACGCATCATTTAAGTTTTAGTTTTTGTCTTATGTTTTCTTGATTTGAATGCACTGACACTGATAATGTTATTTACTTCCAATCCGTATATATTATGGGTTTAAATTGCTTAAAAAATGCAGGTTTTGGAGTTGGGGATTATAGTTCATTCTGTAATAATTGGGATATCACTTGGTGCTACTCAAAGACTTAAAACTATCAGACCCCTTATAGCAGCTTTGAGTTTCCATCAATTTTTCGAGGGCATGGGACTTGGTGGATGTATTTTGCAGGTATCACCGTTATAACCATGTTCTTCTTTATAATATTAATAACAATAATTGTACATGTTAATTATGATTATTTTATGGCGAAAAAATCCTTCTAAAAAATATGATGTGCAAATGATCTAACTAAAACATATATATCAAACACAAAAAGAAAATATAAACAATTATGTACATGGTTCAACAACTTATCTACTATACGAACAATAAATTATCTATAATATAAATAATCAGAATTAATCTTGGTTGCATAGTAGGGAAGATACATGATGTATATGATTCAACAAGGTCGACCTTGCATACATCCATGAGAAAAAAGGAGAGGGGTTTCTTCACTATTATTGAACTGAGGTATTATCATATATATTAACTGAAAGACGCGCTATAGGGTTACAAACGATTATCCAATTTCCCTCCTCATAATGGGAGGGATTTTTATAATTACAAATAATTCCTTAGGTCTAGGTTTCTCTTGGCATGATCATCCCTACTTTATGAGCTAGGTACAACGGTATTTATCCAATGGTCGAGGAGTTTGGGATTAGGTGGTCTATATGCTAGTGATTAATATTTGTATTTACTTTTAAAATTTTAGGATCATCCTTGACATAGTCAAGGTCGGCCTAAGATATATTGTCCGCTAATTATATGAAGGTCAGCCTGTGACTTTCTTAGGGCTAGGAAAAAAATCGGTTTAGACACATGTCTCCTTCTAATTGACTATTCGATTAACCCTTCTTCACTTGCCACTAGAACTTGTCTTTGTCGACCATTTTATGGTAGATTTACATCCATATCCATATCCACATCCACATCCATTTATCCATATTTATCCATCCATCCATCCACCCGCCCATTTATATATTTATCTATGAATAAACTTTCCCTTAGTTTTGTCCATCATTTTCTCTCCAATATTCATCGCAACTTCATTATTATATTACTTGACAATATCCTATAATTCGGAGAGAGATATAATATCCTTGAGAATGTGGGCATTAGATTCCACACTATTGATAAAGAAACTTTTGAATCTCTATGACAGGTAGATTGCATTCTATGAGGTTACAATAATTAAGGGCAGAGTCCAATTCCCCCTCTATCCGTTCTTGGTGAAAACTCTCCCCCATTATAAGAGCATGTTGTTTAATGATTTAGAAACCTTTGTAGGACAGAAAAGGCATTCCATCCATTAATCGGATTGTCGAAATTGAGCTCGATCTTATCAAGATCAAGTATTGTTATAGAATGCCACATTCCTACAATCGTCATATTATCATCTTAGGGCTCATATCCCCTCTAAACATAAGATTGAGTGTCCCCTTAAGACAAACAACATGATCGAGAAGTATTATTAGTCTCATTGGTCTTGGTTTATGACCCAAAATTGAATTAGAAGGGGGTGCTATCCCTTTCAATGAGGCATCCCCCAATGGATATTCCAAATCATAACACTGAAACTAGTGGTGTGTACATTGTCGTAGTAGATTGCTTGATCAACATCGACCTACTATATCAAATTGTACGTAAGGCTTCTGCATATTCTAAGGATACCTTGTAAGAAGGGACACTGAACTCCATCCTTTATTTGATTTTGACGGCACCCGTCATTCTATTGCTTGTCGATTCTACGAAGACGAACGCGATAGTGACCCGACCTTTATCATCAATGATACTGAATAATTAGACATGGTGAGGAAATCGAAAATCATGTTGACTCCTCTCAATTGGTAGGAAGCATTACTACTATGCTTAAACTCAACTAATCCCCTACATCGCTTGTAAAGCTAATTACTCGATCAATGTAACACCCCGCCCACCCGGGGAGAGCGAACGGAACGAAACTCATCGATAAAACTAACCAAATCCACAATATAATAAGGTATAGAGCATCTAAAACCCACAAAAAAAGGAAACTACTAATCTCAATTTCTTCAAATTAATACAAGAATTCTCTCGAAATAATTACAACAATCTAACTATCTCGAAAACAAATAAATCTCCAATGCTCTATACATCAAAATAATTACAAGTCTTCTCATCTTGTATTAAAATTCTTCCCAAATAAACAACGTAAAAAATCATCCCAATTGGTCCATAGCGTCGCAAAATCCGTGCTAACCTACGGCTAAAAGAAAATATGGGGAAGTACACAATACAATAGGAAATATGCTCAACAAATATTAGCGGTGAATAAAATGTAACAATACGAGTACGGATATTCAAATCAAATGCAAATATCATAAGAATTTTTATCAATATAATTTCTGGACAACACACTAACCGGGTCACCAGGCCTCACCACCATACCGCGCCTATGTATTCTTAAGCATATCTGGGAAAAAAAATATTGGCGGGTGCCCAACCTCCGTGCCATATTAAAATCTCATGACAACATGCTCAACACAATAATAATACCACATGAATCAAAATTAGATTTCAACAAAAATTTCCAGATTCCAATGAATTTAGAAATTCAAATATGAGTTAATAATCACAAGAAAACAACGGGAATAACACTCGCGAGATTAAGGAGCATATTGTGTAAAACCCCATACCTCAAAATCATCACATATATTCAGCCTCAAAATCAGTTCACACCATCACGTTCCTCTTGCGAAAATAATCAAATCTCGTTCCAGCCCAAACTCGAGAAAACACCAAATATGCCTTCTAATCTAAGGTTGAAATCTTGAATAAGTTTGGGGCTATGGTTTGTAGATGAAAGGGAGTAATTTTGGAGAGATCTTCTGGTTGAAAAGTTTTAGGAAAAGTGATTTGAAAAGCCAAGAGATGAATAAGTTGATATATAAAGGATTAAGAGTTTGATTAAGAAAACATTTCTAATTAGATACAAATACTAAAAATTTTATTCCGGACAATCGGACCGTTGGAATTGGATGAAATGTTTGGGAGAATTAGATGAAGACGAGAGGAAGTTTTTCGAAAAATTTCAGCTCGATCGAATCTTTCAATATTTTTAAATATTTTTTTTGCTACAGAATTTTATGTTTTGAGGACTCTAAGATAGTTTTATGTTTTGAGGACTCTTCTATATAATAAAAATTCAATTAAAACTCCATTTTAATTCCGAATCCAATTCCGTTTGAAAATTTATTTTTTAAATATAAAAACAAACATTTTATGTTATAAAATTTATAAAATCCAAAATTTTATTTTTCTCCTATTTCCAAAATTAATTTAAAAATTCTCATTTAAAAAATCCGGGTTGTTACATACTTCCCCACTAGCAAAGAATTTCGCCCTCAAAATTCAACGAAGCCTAACACTAAAAAATCAGGCCACACCAACAATACCAACAATCTCCAAAAATAAATCTCGTCTCCAAAAATCAACTTTAAATACCTCACATCTAACCTCGATGCCTAACACGATTGATCACCAAAAAATTCTATTTAAAAATAAAAACTGTCTAACCCGCATGCTAGACCCAAAACTCAAGACCCGAGGGTTATCATATACCTAAGCTCTGATACCATTCTGTAACACTCCGCCCGCTCAGGGAGAGAAAACGGAGGGATACTCATCGATAAAACTAACTGAATTCACAATATAACAAGGTATAGAGCATCTAAAACCCACAAAAGAAAGGAAACTACTAATCTCGATTTCTTCAAATTAATACAACAATTCTCTCGAAATAATTACAACAATCTAACTATCTCAAAAATAAATAAATCTCCAATGCTCTATACATCAAAATAAATACAAGTCTTCTCATCTTGTATTAAAATTCTTCCCAAATAAACCACGCTAAAAATCATCCCAATTGGTCCATAGCATCCCAAAATTCGCGCTAACCTGCAACTAAAAGAAAATATGAGGAAGTACACAATACGATAGGAAAGATGATCAACAAATATTAGCGGTGAATAAAATGTAACAATACGAGTACGGATATTCAAATCAAATGCAAATCGCATAAGCATTTTTATCAATATAATTTCTGAACAACACATTAACCGGGTCACCAGGCCTCACCACCATACCACGCCTATGCATTCTTAAGCATATCCGAAAAAAGAAATAGTGGCAGGTGCCCAACCTCCGTGCCATATTAAAATCTCATGACAACATGCTCAAAACAATAATAATACCACATGGATCAAAATTAGATTCCAACAAAAATTTCCAGATTCCAATGAATTTAGAAATTCAAATATGAGTCAATAATCACAAGAAAACAACGGAAATAACACTCGCGAGATTAAGGAGCATATTGTGTAAAATCCCATACCTCAAAATCATCACATATATTCAACCTTAAAATCAGATCACACCATCACGTTCCTCTTGCGAAAATAATCAAATCTCGTTCCATCCCAAACTCGAGAAAACACCAAATAAGCCTTCTAATCTAAGGTTGAAATATTGAATAAGTTTGGGGCTATGGTTTGTAGATGAAAGGGAGTAATTTTGGAGATGTCTTATGGTTGAAATTTTTTAGGAAAAGTGATTTGAAAGTCAAGACACAAATTAGTTGATATATAAAGGATTAAGAGTTTGATTAAGAAAAGATTTCTAATCAGATACAAATACTAAAAATTTTATTCCGGACGATCGGACCGTTGGAATTGGATGAAAGTTTTGGAAGAATTAGCTGAAGACGAGAGGAAGCTGTCTGAAAATTTTTAGCTCGATCGGACCGTTCAATATTTTTAAATATTTGTTTTACTAGAGATTTTGTGTTTTGAGGACTCTAAGATAGTTTTATGTTGACTCTTCTATATAATAAAAATTCAATTAAAACTCCATTTTAATTCCGATTCCAATTCCGATTGAAAATTTATTTTTCAAATATAAAAACCAACACTTTAAGTTATAAAATTTATAAAATCCAAAATTTTATTTTTCTCCGATTTCCAAAATTAATTTAAAAATTCTCATTTAAAAAATCCGGATTGTTGCATTCAAGTCCTCTTTGAACAAACGTCAAGGTAGGGAAATAAGAAAAAGGTGAAAACAGATAGATGACAATAAAAAGGTAGGCCTTTCTCCCTTTTCTTGATCTTAGGACAATAAGGCAACTGGTGACAATGAAGTTATCATAAGGAATACTTAATTAGCGTCATATGACCAATAACTCTACGTTAGTACTCCTTTTTTGTACGTGTGGTCAATTTTTTTAACAAACAACTAGGAAATTTTAGGGGCCCTCTATCCTCACTCCAAAATAATTTAACCCCACTCCACCTTTACCCCAAATGACTATAATACCCTCAAACCTCACTATCTATTTTTCTTTCATTCGAAACACATTTTACCACCAACTAAAACAAATCCATTTGATAAAAATCAAAAATTTATATTTTCAATATAAAATAAACTTTCTTTTGTTAAAAAAATGTTCATAATAAGATTCTATTTTTATGTTTTTTAACTTTTTATAACTGTTTAAAAAACATTTCAAATATTTTAAAAATGTAAATCTTATCTATTTTTTTTTATTAAAAAACTGTTTATAAAACATAAAATTTGTTCACTTAAAAAATTATTTTCTTAAAGATGTGTTTATTTTGTTTACAAATTTTATTTTTGGTTAAAAACTGTTTTTTTGTACTATTTAAAAAATATTTTTTTTTACTATTTAAAAAAAAACGGTCCGCATCAGCGAGTATGTATAGGCGGTCCAATCACCTATACATACCGCTGGCGCGGACCATTTTTTCATATATATGTTGGTCCGTGCCAACAGTATATATAGGTGCTTGTACATACCGCTGGTGCGAAACATTTTTTTTAAATAATAAAAAGATTATTTTCAAAACAGTATAAAATAAATCCAACCACTTATATATACCGCTGGCGCGAACCAGCATATACGAAAAATGGTCCGCGCCAGCGGTATGTATAGGTGGACGGACCGCCTATACATTCCCGCTGATGCTGATCGTTTTTTTTAAGTAGTAAAAAGATTATTTTTAAATAGTACAAAAAATAGTTTTTAACCAAAAAAAAATTTATAAACAAAATAAACACATTTATAAGGAAACCGTTTTAAGGGAACATATTTTACGTTTTATAAACAGTTTTTTAATAAAAAAAATAGATAAGTTTTACATTTTTAAAACAATTGAAATGTTTTTTTCAATAGTTATAAAAAGTGTAAAAAAAACATTTTAAAAATAGAATCTTATTAAGAACATTTTTTTAATGAAAAAAAAAGTTTTTTTTATTGAAAATATAAATTTTTGATATTTATCAAATGGATTTGTTTTAGATGATGGTAAAATGTGTTTTGAATGAAAGAAAAAGAGATAGTAAAGTTTGAGGGTATTATAGTCATTTGGTGTAAAGATGGAGTGGGGTAGATGGTTTTGGAGTGGGAATAAATAGGGGTGTGAAGAATCCAAACCAAATCGATTAAACCGGCCGATCCAATCCAATTACAAAACCAACTTCAATTGGATTGGATTGAATTTTGATTTTAAAAAACCGATTTAATTGGATCGGTTTCGATTCTTACCCAAGAAAATCGATTACAAAATCGAACCAATCCAATTATAATTAATGTTGTTAAAAAATACCCAATATCCAATAATACCCACCCATTACCCAATATACCCCTTACCCAATACCCATTTATCACCCAATATGTATACCCTGATTCACAAACCTACACGATTTCCTCTCCTCATTCATTTCCTAACCTAGTTTTGTTTTTCTCTCCCATCTTCATTACGACCTCCCCCACCCGCGCTGCTATCAGGAGCTAAGCTCCTCCGCCCCGGTCACGAGCTGAGATCCACTATACGCTGACCTCATTCGTCTCTGTTATCCAGTCGTCACTGCTGTCCAACCACCACAACTTCTCTTCCCCTCCTACGCCGCTGACCTCCTCCCCCTCCGCCGCTGTGTTGGGAATTGAATTTAATGCCAAATCAGATACTCTAAACCGATTAAAAAAACTTATCCAATCCAATTACAATTGGATTGGATTGGATTGGATTTTATCTAAAAGCCGATTTTAATTGGATTGGATTCGATTTGTGCCAAATAGGTCGGTTTCGAACCGATCCACACCCCTAGGAATAAAGGGATCCAAATTTTAGTAGTGGATAACTTGGCCATATAGAGTTATATTAAGTCGGTTATGGAGTTTACCAATACCCGATTCTACAGAAACATACGTCTGCCTTGAGGAAACAATTTGATGAACGCCTTTTAAAAGAACGCATGCAAAACTTAATCCTCATAAGTTTTCTTCCGAGTTCCACTTCCTCCCCATTTTTACCGACGTGCCAAACTTTAACGCTTTTCTTATATTTATCTATTATAGTGTATGTAATATCTTTAAGAAGAGAGCAACAAATCAGTTACGTCTGTCTAGCATAATAAAGTGTCGTTAGATCATGAAAAACTGAAACGTGTTGAAGACTACAAGGCCAAGTTTAGTGACCGTCCATGAATTTAATGGAGACAAAATGAGTCTTAAAATTCATCACAACGAAAATGAGTCTCGTGAAAATGAGAAGGTTTACCTAGTAGCTTCCAATGATAGATCCTATGATGAAGGCAATGACGGGGTCAATAATATGGAAAAAAAATTATCCTACTATTTCTTTATCTCTTTTAATAAGGGATTGATTATTGGGATAAAATAACGACTAATTTTACACCTGCATGTGGCATGCGGAGGTTGGTTAATTCCGTTGGCACGAACCCACGTTCATAAAGAATTAATCAACCTTCGCTCGCCACGCAGGCATGCGGTTTCAATTTGGTTTCAAAGTGAGGCACACCTAGAATTTTTATAAAATGACACCGTGTTCTCAATTTTCTCCTTAATATACAAGGTTTACCCATCTTTTCATAAATCTAAGGACCCGTTTGATAGTTTTACACACTGTTCTAAAAAACCCGCCTAGGCTCCGCCTAGGCTTAAGGCTTGGGAGAAACGCCTCGCCTTACGCTTTTCACGCCTTATTCTTGGTAAAACCCTTAAGACGCACTTTTTTCTAAAAACAACAATGATTTAGTGAAACGATGTCGCATTGTAAAGAATTTGTTTACAAACCGGACCATTATCTCATCCAAAATAATCAAATAGTATTTTAATTTGCATATATTCAGACATATTTTTATGATCTGTGCAATTTTTGTATTTTAATAGCCTTGTTATGGTTAAAAAATATTAAAATATATTAAGAAGGCCTAAACGCCTTTTCACGCATTTTTACGCTTAGGCCCGCCTAGGCTTCTAAGGCTTACGGCTTGACCTCCACGCCTCAATCACGCCCCGCGTTTTTTAGAACCTTGGTTTTACAATTTCAAGGCAAATTCAGAAAAGTTAAAATTAAAAAAAAAATCAACTTTATGTCTGTTTGATAGCTTTAATTTGCATTGAAATTTATTTTCCATGTACAACACCCCTAAAGCATAATTTGCCACCTTTGGATGTAAATTAATTCTTTGAGGGAAGTCGGGTTTTTGTTTGCCACCTTTGGGTGACAAATCACTCAAAACCATGTTTTTAAAGCTCAATATATTTCATAAATATATATTTTTAACAAATTTGTAAATATATATATATATATATATGTATATATATACAGTCCTGCTCTTATGCGGACTAGTCCCCACTTTAAGAATGCGGAGCAGACATGTGTCACCTGGCGGTGAGCCCAAAAAAGAGAGAGAGTGTGCTTATAATTTAGGGGATAGCTTCTAGGCGCACCGTTAGGTGACACATGTCCGCTCCGCATTCTTAAAATGCGTACTAGTCCTCACAAGAGCATATATATATATATATATATATATATATATATATATATATATATATATATATATATATATATATATATATATATATATATATATATATATATATATATGTGTGTGTGTGTGTGTGTGTATAATATATTCCTTAAATAATACAATATATATTCAGGTAATAATATATGTATATTTGGTATATTGCGTATATTTCGTATATTGCATGTATAAATAATATATGTATATTTGGTATATTGCATATATTTTGTATATATATATATACACACACAAACACATACACACACACAGTTAGACTCTCCAACATACTCCGAGCAACATATGTTGCTATTTTAAAAAATGGATATGTTGCTCGGAGTATGTTGGAGAGTTTAACTGTGTGTGTGTGTGTATATATCGAACATAACTCCCAGCAACATATCTATGAACATACTCACTTTTTCAAATCGTAAAAAATAATTTTGAGATGATATTTTTTATATGGGTCCATGATATTTCAATGTGCCCCTGAAAATAATATTTTTTGTTATTTTTAAAAAATAAGTAAAAAAACCTGACAATTTTTACCCTTTAAAATTGTCATTTTTTTTTACCTATTTTAAAAAAATACATTATTTTGACCCGAATATTTTTATTGGAACACACTGAAATATCATGAACCCATATAAAAAAATATTAGCTCAATTTTTTTTACCATTTTAAAAAAATAGGTATGTTAATAAGTATGTTTAATGAGGAGAGTATATATATATATATATATATATATATATTCCGTAAATAAAAAATTCACATTTATATCTATTTTTCAGCTTTTGTGTTTGATAGAAAATGTGGAAAATTAATGATTTTCTAACTTGTATCAAACGAACACATGTTGGAAAATATTTATTTGCCTTAGAAATGTTTGCCCTAGAATAAAATGTCCGAAAATCATTTGCATTTTTCCAATTTTTTATCAAACGGACCCTAAGATATAATAAGAATGTTAAATTCTATCAAGGGTGATGGTGAAGAGGTGGACGCGGTCGTTAAGGAAGATTCCAGTCGAAAGAGGGAAAATAATTCTCCACCATCCCCATAATTTTTTTTATCTTGTTGATGTAATTCCTTTGGTCATTGTTATTTTGTGTTAGCAATATCAATGTATGACCTCTAACCTTTTTTATTTGTCAATTGAATATCTCTTTATTAATTAATGATTTGTCTTTTCATGTAGTGATGTTATTATTCTAATGCACGAAATATGACTAATCGTAAAAAAGGAGAGAAAAACTACGATACCCTTATGAAAGGACATAGGTGGGGAACGTCGAATTTATCATTCTTAAATAAATTACCAATTAATATACGTAATTGATCACAAAGGGGGCATTCTTGACCGACCTTAACACTTGAATAAATTCGATATTATTATTGGTGGCTCCTCTCATGTTTATACCTCATGGTTATCTCACATGCTTGTATTATGACTACTTTTGGACTAATTTAATAGGTAGTATTTGTCTAATTATGTGCAACATTTTAAAATTCTTTGATCGGTCACTTTGATAGATCTTTTGGGTCATCCTAGACCAACTTGATTAGTCATCTAAAAACAATTTTGAGGGTCGTGTTACACCTTTTTATGAGGTGGTGATCTTGAAAGGACTTTCCCAATTGGTCCCAAGATTTTTATTAGAAGTTTTCTTGGGTAAACACTTTCTTTAATAGTAGATATCAACTACAAAGTCATTATGACTTAACTTTCTTGTTATGTTGCCTCGAGATATCTTGTTGATTAGGATCAAGTGAATCAAGATTTAATCTTTTCTTTCTTTTGAGTGATCCAACAATCTAGTTATCCATTCATTATTATGTCAATATTCTTAGAGCTCACTCTTCAAAGTTAGAGGATTCCATTTTTTAGGATGATATATAAGGATTTCACTAGTTTCTTGTCTTAGAGTTTTGTGGTAAGCCTAAAGTACTATGTGTAGTTCTTTGATACACTTTCCTATAGACTTCTTTAATCGTTTCTTGATTCCAACAAGGAGTGTACTATCTAATACTTCATCTTTCCCCTTTATTCTACAAGACACGATGAACGAGTAATGATTCCTTATTCCATATTCAACACAACACTACTTGATTTGGTTGATATCAAATTGATCCCATTATTTTCACTAAGATTCTAAGAATTTCAAACTTCGTGAGATGTTTCTCCACTTGAATATTTGTGCATCACTTTATCTGATATGAGTTAAGGGATAAACCTCTACCACATTTTAATGTAATTTGTTTTCGTAATGGTGATTTTTTTTTTATATTTTTGGGCTCTAAGGAATGGACTGACAATGTCCACTCCACATTTCGAAAAGGACCAAGGACATGTTAATAGGTTAAAATTCCTCATAGGTTTTCCTTTGATGGGTGATAATGACAGGGATTGTTAATATAATATTTCTTCCCAAAAAACTTTGATTGATCATATTTCTAAAAAGAAGAAAATAATATATACTACATCTAAAGTTCAGATCACCATAACTTTGAGGATCTTGTAGATGATCCAATATGGGAGATAAAGTTAATGAATAAGATTTTTTTTATGATTAACCACTTTTAATTCTTTTTGAGATTTGCAAAACACCTTAGATATATGATCAACCCAAAGCAAGCTATGTGCGTGGGTTGTTCCGGAGATTAAAACTTTGTAAAATAAGAGAAAAATCACGTGGTATATCTTCACCTTCTCACAAAAAATGTGAATAGTGTTTCTCTCTCTCTCTCTCTCTCTCTCTCTCTCTCTCTCTCCCCCTTAGGAGTATTAAGTTAGATTATATCTCTTCCCTAGACCCATATATATAGGTACATGAAGTGGGTCTGGTCCAATTAGGGTTTTTAGAGAGTTTTGAGTTTGCTACTTGGTATATGGACTATACTAAGGTCATAAGGCAAATAACTAATTTAGCTCCCAAATAGAAATATGAAAACCCTAAATTATGCCCCATAATTTTTTTTCATGTTTCATTATAATTAATTTCACTAAATTAATACAACTTCACTTTGATTTAATTATTTTAAAATTACTCAAATAGTGAGGCCTTGCTTGCAAGGTTTGATAGCACATAATGTAATTCCCCGAGTTAAGTATTTAATATCAAGTTGGTGAAATTCAATTAGCTAAAAATAAATTTTCACCAATATCTGATTTATTCTTTGATTGCAAACTTAACTTATACGACACTCTACCAAATATGAATCCATTGGCCAAGTTTACTGGTAGAGTCAAAATTTTTAAGTTTATCATATGTGTATCACAATCTAATATATATTTTAAATAAGGATACCTCTAGAATATGATCAAATAGATACTCAAAAAATTATTACCCAACCTATAGAGATTATTGAGCCAATAAATTGAATCTCACCCATAGTAAATTAAAGAAAAAAATATGTAAATATTATAATCCTCGGGATTAAGAATCTATGCATCCTTTATAAACTTTTGAGAAGTTTAATTTAGTCAACACCTAAATTCATATCTCACCCTTGATCATGTTAAATACATTCCTAATGTACTAGTACAATCCTCTATGAACTATCAGACTAGTTCTTGAACCATCACACAAGTTCTCATAGTTTAGATAAACTACTAATATCATTCACGTGACTTTATTGATAAGATTTCAATCACATATCTAGGTTGTGAAATTTTTAATCATGTAGAGGGGTACCCACTCAACTGCCCACAAGCAGGCCTAATGGGGCGATGGAGCTCACAGGCGAACGGGTGCAAGAATAAGCGAATGGTGCCACTACGAGTGGCCCAATTACAAAAGGAAGCCAAAATAAGAGATTTGGCGAGTGGGTCCACAAATAGTGACCCAAACCAATAAAGAAGCCATGATAATGTTTTGTGAGTGAGTCCACAATGAGTGACTTAATTCAAAGCAAATCCATTAGGAAAGGACTGGCGAGGGGGTCCACAATGAGTGGCCCCAAATACAAAAATATGTCAAAGCAATTGATTAGACGAGGGGGTTTGCAACGAAGGGACCAAACCCAAAGATGAGCCAAGATAGAATATTGACGAGGGGGCTCATAGTGAGTAGAACCAAAAAAATCAAACACACTGCTTATATAAGAAGGGCGAGGGGGTGCTCAACGGGCAACCTCAAGATAAATGGGAAAATGAGTGAGCAAACCCGAAAGATTGAGGGGATACTCACAACCCAATAATAGTTATAAGTATCACTTGATAAATAATTATCGACATTATTGTTCTCTTTCATAGGTATCCTTGATCGAGCAAGTAGGGCTCGAGCAGGCCAGTTAGGATCTCTAACGAGTTTTTGTTTGGTGGCTAAGAGACAAGGTTTGTGGAGAAAATCTAAGGCCCAACAACTTGACACTTTAGGATAGAGATAATACTAATAAGAGAGACCTTAGAGGTCGCTCAAGCACTCACACATCTCACACTTAGATTAAATGAGTGAGTAGCCAAGAGGCTGCTCACAAAAGTATTTTTAACTGAATATTAGCGAGTGGATTTCAAGGCCTCTCGCAAGTTTTTTTTACAAAAGTTTGTTCACCAAGTTACCATTTGAAAATATATTCACCAAATCACACGTTTTGACACTATTAGCCGACATATTTGTTTTTTCACTTTGGTATGTAGTAGGTGTTACCTATCAAAAGGGACATGCAACTAATAGATAACAGAGACGAAAGGTACTTTGCAGAGCTTGTCTCTAAAAGTGCCTCATTTTGGCACCCAGATGCCTCATCAGCCCTAGTATCTACCTATAAATAGGACCATTGGGTAAGGTCAAGAACACAGAAAAATCAAGTTAGCACAGTTACTATGTCAAAATCACACTAGAAAAGTATTCTCTCCCCGCTCTCTCTTGAGTATCAAAGTGCTTTTCTCTTCCTCCCTTTACAGCCATCACTTCTAGGATATCTCCTTCTCTCTCTCAGACATTATCATTATTGTAAAAGTTGCCACTCATTATTCTCTTTTCAGATAGTAAGTCAGAGAGAGCTCGATTATTATAAAAAGTAGTAGGTTTTCATATCCAGATGCTCTTGAGATTTTGACAACCTTCAAGCCAGCATTTGTGGAAGTGGTTCATGCCTCACTTGTTCCAATTCTTCATAGGCCCCTGTGCAACCACACCTTCTACAAATTGTATTAATAAAAATTATGATCTTTTATGATGGAGATGAACCCCACTCACCAGAATTACTACTAAGTACAATGATCGACATTTACAATATATTTAAAGAAAATATAAGGCATTCCCACAAACATGATTCGTACCTCAAAATGAGATAACACAATATTTTATTAATAAATAATAAATTGATAAAACACGATTTCAAGAATAAAACCCTAATGAATAACTTTTGGCATTTATGAATCTTCCACACATAATTTAATGTGTCTCTTTCCATTTAGGGACATTGGTGGCCTTGTGAGATATCCTAATACGACAAAGATCATCCACCGTTATAGCACCCACAAATTTTCTCATCCATTTTTCTCAAGATGTCATCAACCTTACTTGTATCTGTTAGTAGTGTCCTAATGAAACATTATATCTAGAGATGACCTGCTAAATTGAGATAAACTCATGTCGACTTGACTTTGCGCTTATGGTTTTCCTTTCTATTTTAAGGAAGGTCTCCATTTTTAAGTTATGTGATGACCGCATCCATCTAACATGTTCTTATTCAATCACCATCAGCATCATCTTGGGTTTGGGATCTTCGATGCTCAACCTTTTGAGCTATTGTGTCTCAATAGTTGTTTAAGGTCGATATTCCTCTCAACGGAAGTTATTAAAATCGATTTAATTAACTAGTGAAAAGATATATTTACTTGTTTTTAAATGGAAAACCAAATTCATCCTTTAAGTATAAGTGACAAAATTTTTACTAAAGTTAGAATAAAATATTTTGTATTCTTAATTAAGACAAGTGGTCCTAAATATTCAAAAAGGTAAATTAATCACACAACACCAAATATACAACTACAAATCCCAGTAAGAGGGGAAATCTCAGTTCGATTTAAATGAAAAATGTACTAAGATATATACTTACAAAAAGAACTACAAAGTATACTCTCTTATACATAAATCCATATAAAACTCTTTCACGCCTTCTCTCCTTACTTAGGAAGGTCTTAACATCTGGACCAAGTGCCCTACAAAATCGCTATCGATTTAGGTCTGCAACAAAATTATTAGACCTAACCAAAAATCAAATTTTCTTTATATTTTAAGATAACATGATCAACCAAAAATGGAACCAAGATTAACAACAAATGTATACAATAAGGTGTGTGAGGATATCATAAAGTTAAAAAGTGTAGGTAAAAGTGTATGGGCATTAACGCAGGGATTTTCTACCTCATGTAAGTAGAACACGAGATGTTCTATTCAAAGTTGTTACAAGCTCTAAGAGTTAGTTGGGTAAAAGAGAATGAGTATGAACCGAATGTCCCCATTCGTATTCATGGTTGATAGAACAATTACAATCGTCGAGGAATCGACTTAAATCATCCTTTTTGGACAAATGAACTTGTGGGGGAAGCCATCAACCAATTTGGCATGGCCTGTCATGTGGATAATTTTTCTGAAATCATCATCAAGACCACCAGGGACATATGTCCATCTTTAATGGTTTCCATGTGGACGACTATGTTCTCCTCCACTAGTATGGTAAAAAAATAGGATTGGTGGGATTGTCTTTCATGCATAATAATGCCTTGTGGGAGGAATCAAAGGACAATCCAATTGTCATTTAATTCGTGTAATCGTCTACACTTAATATATACTCTCCTTCCCTTTTTCCCCGTAGATGTTAGTCATAGATATAATAAACCACACACACACACACACACACACACACACACACACATATATATATATATATATATATATATATATTTATATATATATATATATATATATATATATATCAATGTTAATATTTCCATGATCTTTCCACTAAAATAAAAATATAAGGTGTTAATTTCTTCTCCAACATCATTGGAATAGTTCGTGGGAGATGACACTTCAAGATATGAATCGGCAACAAGTTACCTAATCCATCAATGGCCTTATTAAGAAACAAAGAGTTATGGAGGATAGACTTTCCCTTATCCTATCCCAATACAATATGTCCCTCCTGTACTAGTGTAGCCTCAAGAAGATCAATAATATGTTGATCAATGGGAACAAGTTCCCTAAGAATCGACACCTATCACTAACTAAAAAGGCGAGAACCTCCCTCTAACACCTTAGCTATTAATGGTCCTTTCGCCCATGATATGAACGTTAATGGTCAGTAGAATGAATCCTTCTATTCACCGATCAACATAGACTACACTGGCATGGCTTCTCTATTCAATCACAACATCTTAGGTTATCCAATGCCACTAACTTTCAAGATTCCAAGGAGGGATGATTATGACAGAACGTTCGATCCTCACAATCACATTGGTAACTAAAAAGACTATTTAGACTTTAAGGGAAGAATATACCAGATCAAATGTAAAGAGTTTTCCACCACACTTAAGGCATCTATGAGGACATTATTCAATCGACTTCCACCCAACTAAGTGACATGCTTTATCAAGATCGCCAATCACTTCATCGGTAGCCGGATGCATAAGAAAACCACTAACTAACTCTTCAATGTGATGTAGAAAAAGGAGGATTCTATGTGAGATTATATCAATCAGTTTAATTATGAACTCACTAAGATTCATCACCTTGACAAATTAGTGGTGGTCTCAGTGGGATCATCTACTCCTTCTCTAAGAGACCACGAATAAATATAACCGATATCATGAGGAAAATTGATAAACACATTCACCTATATCATCATCTGAGTCCTCTTTCTTGAGGAAAAAGACCCACGGGATAACAGATCGTAAAATGAACATAACAAGAGGAAACATGGATCAAGTAGGCAAAATAGTTAGGAATATTCTAGTTTAATCGTTCACACCGCTCAAATCCTTTATAGTTTGAGTCCCGAAAACCATGTTAGATGCCTAAATGCTAAATTATCCTAATAAATAAAAGATCAGTTTACATAGGAGGAAATCAAATCAGTAATATAGTTTTCACTTGGATTATGGAAATATACCAATGACTACCTCATTTTGAAAGATGAGATAGAATGTCTCATCTAGAAAGGGAACCTAAGGTAATTTGTGGAATGAACCGATGGGAGAATTACTAATTAGCGTGATAAAAAAGAGGAGGATCTAACAAAAAGAAATGTTCAATCAAGGGAACACAATCATGCTCAAGAGAAACCCAAAAAGTTTTCCATTAAGTCCATCACCCTTCAGTTTCCAAAACTAAATGAAATGGTTTGAGTATTGGGAATTTATTCTCGAGACACAATATGCTAAGAAGGTTAACTAAAAAGATGGTGTGTATAGGGTCATCATTAAATGCCGAACTGTAGGAGAAGCTGATCACTTTCCTTCCTCTTCATCAAAAGATTTTTCTTAGAGCCATGAGTACAGAACATGCATTGAAGCGTAGGTCATAACTCATTGTATAAATATATAACCTACGTTTCAACTAGTCAAGCAAAAGAAAAGGACCTTCACCCGATCATAATCAAGCGGTACATATTAAAGTGGGTAAAAGTTTGGATGCATTGTTTGTTGATCTGTAAATTACCCCGAATAACACTCAAACAAAGTCATGTTGAGAATGAACAAATGAAAAATGGGGGTTGTGTGAAGACTACTCTAATTCAAATGAGGCCTACTCAAAGGGACTACAACTTTCTACCAAGGATTGATGCTCTGGTGGACATGAAGGTAGGACATGAAATTATTTCATTTATGGATGCCAATTTTAGGTAGAATTAGATACAAATGCATCCGGATACGAAGAAAAAACTTCATTTGTCACCGATAGGGGGACTTATTTTTACTTAATCATGTCATATGGTTAAAGAATGCTAAAATAACCAATCACATAAAATAACCAATCACATGCCAGAGAACTCCATATTTGAACAAAAAATAACCAAGATCAAAGTGTACAGGAATGATATGATCGTTAAAATACTAAAGTGATATGACCATGTCACACACCATGAGAACACCTTTAAAACCCTAGACTAGTTTGAAATGAAACTTAACCCTGTTAAATGTGTATTTAGCCCTCTCTTCACAAAAAATCCTAGTCTTTATGGTAACCTGTCGAGGAACCAAGGAAAATATAAAAAAGATCCAATTGGTAATGAATATGAAAAGCCTAATGACAATTAGGGAGATATAGTCGCTGACCAAATAAATTTTATCCCTTAATAGGTTCATCAACCCAACAATCGACAAGTGCCTCCCAGTCTTTAAGAAATTAAAGAAATCCTTTGCATGGACGAAAGAATATGAATAGGCATTCGAAGAACTCAAGAAATACTTATGTCAAGTCCCACTCTTATCTAAGCCATTTTCTAATTAGTAATTGTACCTTTACCTAGCTTTCTTGGCTTTAGAAGTTAATTCAACATTAATTAGGGATGACAAAGGTGTTCAAAGACCATTATTCTATATGGTCTGATCAATCAGAGGCTGAATGAAATTATCCTATCATTCAAAAGTTATCTTCCACGCTTATAATCACCACATAAAAATTGAAGTTGTACTTTCGAATACATATGATCATGGTATTTACCGATCACCCTTCAAATATTTTTTATATAAACTAGGGGTGTCTAAATATATGATTTAGTGACCCATTTAATTGGGAGAGTTCGACCTCCATTATAGACTGAAAATTATAATGAGAGGATAAGCGATGATTGATTTATTAGCTATATTTATGAGAATCAATGGAGTCGAATCATCAAAGATGGTAGATGATCATTGATCTCTATGGGTGGTGTTTACAGACATATCATCTAATAAATTGGGGGAGTGGATTCGACCTCATCATGGAATCATCGGATATATCAAATATTGAGTGTAACTCCCCAGCCCAGATTTATGGGTTACCCGTGGTTAACCTAGTCCGACCCGAGCATTAGGTGTGAAGTGAAATAAGACAACATAATATTATTGCTAGTCTAGTTTTATTTAATTAGCGTTTCACTTGTTTAGCATGCGATTCTAATTTACATCAATCTACGTGAGGTGCTCGTGGGAAGCGTCCGAAAATCCAAGAATACAGAGCTAGGAACGTAAAATAAAAAGGATACTTACTGGTACGACAATCTCAAAATACAGAACCATGACCAACCTGTTGTAACAAAGATGAGGGAACGAGCTGCAGCCCAGTTGGAAAATAAAACAATGCAATAAAGAATCGAACGCCATAAGGAGACTCTAACACGTTATGTCTATGTGCACATGCAACTACCTTATATATGTGTGTATATATGTATATAATTTAATGCATGAAACCATTTGTATTCCAAAATCTTTACTTATTCCGATCAATTTGCCTTAATCTTGTAAAAGAATCTCTTTTTACTTGACTTGACATTTATTTCATTATTTAACAAACCTGGTCAAATACTTTGAACAAATATATTTTTATTTCACTTCTTTTATAGAAATTACCATTTTTACTCATACAGAATTTAACTTAGCATTTTCCATGAAATCACCCTTTACCTTGAAATCACTCTTTAATACACCCAAGAACCGCGATAGAAAATACTTATTTTTCGTTGAAAACCTTTCATAAATACACTCTTGTGTTAATTACGGATTAAACCTCTTTAGGTTGCTTAATTACCCATGTGGTCAGTTCACTTTACCATTCCTTTTACTTTATGGACATTAGTTAATTTTCTTACATTACTTATCCACGTTATCCTTTAACCGGAACATTTACTAATTTCATTCAAGTGAGATTGTCTTTTCTTATATTCTCCACACAACCCATTTCTTGACATGTTCCACTTTCATTGTCCATTTCTTAGAATCTTCTAAATATCCACATACTTTAACGGACTCCATACCGCTGGCTATGCTACCATATGCTCTGGCCAGTGATTTTGAGTCTTTCATCCTAGGGATCTGGGCCCTTCTTAATCATTTTCGGTGTCTTCCGAGTCCATATTAATGTGTTTTCACATTTATCAAATATCCACAGTATTCCACTTTTGACCAACCGAAGCCAAAATCCAGGGACTTCACCCCACCTTGTGTTACACTTTAAAAATATCAATTTCTTATCCTTGAAACACTAATGTTAATTTTATCACACTTTCTTTTAGGACTATTTGTGTAACACCATTTTCAACATTTTTATTTCATAAAAATGTTTTACTTTATATAAAATTATCATTTTACGCATTTACTTCCAAAAATATTACTAAGTTATATATACCAACTTCTCAAATGTTTTTACGTATTAACACTCACTTCACACTTTGAACTTAACACCCTTTCAAAGTTGAAAATCGCTTAATTTCATCACTTTCTTTACTAAGAAAACCCTTTGGTATTTTAGAGACCACTTTACAAGAAAATACCCTTTTCCTTTATTTCCACATGTAGTCTTGAAATATCCATTTATCACATTTTCTATGCCTTTTAACACATTTTAAGGGCTGAAATTTCTATTTTTAAATTTTATTTTTAAACCCAATAAAACCTTCATTAAACTTGTTTATATGCTCATCATCAAAATACTACAAGTTTATATACTTGAGGAGATGAATTTTACGTCTAAAAATCCTATTAAATGGGTCTAACACATGGTTCATTCTAGAAATTTCATCATATTTGTGTAAACATGCTTTTAAAACTCAAAGACATTTTTGTTTCTTCAAAACTTGAATAAATTTTTCACAAGAAAATCCTGAGACATTTGTTCATAAAATATTTTCAACAAGAGAAATATCATTTCAAACATTTTATTCCATAAAATGTTTAGATGTCTAAATTTCTTAAAATATATCATTTTTTCTCAAAACTTTTGGCATCTTTTATAAATCATTTTTCACAAAACCATAAGAAATAACTTTCTTAAATCATATATGCATCCTACTCTTACAAACTATAACTATAAAATCAATGCCATGGGAAAAATAGAGTTCTTAAGCTAAGAGTAGAGTTTCCTACCTCAAAGTAGCTCCAATAATGGTGGACGAAATGTACAAGAAGATGAAAACCTCCCACCTCCTAAGGTGGTCTTAAAGAGGTTACCTAGCTCCACAATCTTGTCTTCTTGAAAGCTCCATTTAAACCTTCTTCAAACTCTATGATTTCTTCTACCTTCTTCTTCAAAAACTCCCAATAATATCTCCATGGATTCATATCTTGCCTTACAAATGTTGTAAATGGGTTTTATGAGCTTAAATAAGACGGTTAATCTTTGGTGGTTTAAAGAGGAGGGGTGGTGGTTCTAGGGTGGTGTGTAGTGGTTGGTGGAGGAAGAACTTCAAGTGCTAGAGAGAGAGGCCAAATATGATGGAAATGCCCCAAATGAGCCAAAGACTCATTGAAATACTCCAAAACCCTAAGGGTTAAATCCAAATAATGCCCCTAAACTCAAACATTTATCCAATGGGCCATTAAACCTTTATTCAACGTTTTGATATGAGCCGTTAAGAGCTCAACACGTTATCCAATTCGACGATCCACATCGAGAGAGCATATTAAAATGTGCAGAATTTTCTAGATTATTTTCCTAATTGTTCGAACAACTTTCAACTTCGTTTTAATGAGATCCGCTCTCATTCAAACAAAATTTCTAACGATGTACAAACGAGGTAAAATAGTAGGGTAAAATGGGACGCGAGAAGTACCTCGTTCGAACGGGAAGTACCCTTTCATTCGAACGACTGAGCACTTCATTCGAACGTGGATTTCCAACGAGATTTCAGAGGATGAGGGAAACCAACCATTTTCTCAGTCATTAGAAGTTATTAGAACCTCGTTCGAACGACTCGTTCGAACGATAATGGCTTTTGTTCTAACGACTAACAAAAATCTCTTTTTTAACTTTTAGCCATAAAAACTCCAATTTAATTGCACAGGGGCTACTACGTTACCCAAATTTGGCTTATGATCCACCTCAATAAGCCTAGAGTCCCATTGGTCATGCAAAGTCACCAAATCATACGAGTATGATCAACGTCGTGGGGCAGGTGTTAGATTAAGTACACCATAAGATTCAAATTCAAGGAAATGAACAACAATGCACAATATACATCACTAATCTATAGTATTTAACTTTCCTATCATTAAAAGTCGAACGAGCTTGCTATCTAATGACTCGCAAATGGTCACAGTCCAAGTGTTAGGAGAATATGAAGCTAAAATGAAGAAGCTAATCGCCTATGTGATGAAATTCGAGAAGTTGGATCAATACCTACAAAGTATATCCTCTCTGATAGAACTTTAGGCCGAATAGGTTACAGTGGGACCTTACTCAAGTGTATTCATACTTTAGAAGCTAAGGTCTCCCTCAAAGCGCTGCACGTGGAAGTGTGTAGAGACAACCCGAGAAGGTAAAGTTTGGTCTAACAAGAAGTGAACCAAGTATGTTATTTCCCGGACATAACTAAGGATATTGAGAATTATGTTGTCTATGTGACAGATGTCAGCGTACCAAAAATCCATCAATCATCCAACAAAAGAACTCTCACTTATTGTGGATCCATAGTCATTTTCAGATTGGTAAATGGACATCTTAGTCCTATTTATGGTTAGAATGGGCAGTATAAATTTCTCTTGGCTGTAATTGATTACTTCACCAAATGGGTGGAGGCAGAGCCACTCGCCCGGATCACTAAAAAGAAATGCCTTGCGAATTATATGGAAATTCATCACCGTGAGGTGCAAAGTTCCCTACTCAATCACTAGAGATAGTGGTATAAAATTTAAGAATATAAAGCTTAATTCACTTTACGATCAGTTATGAATCAAACACTTCATCACAGCACCAAGTCACCCTTAGTGCAATGGCTAAGTGGAGGTGATAAATGGAACTTTCTTACATGGACTAAAGATGTAGATTAACTATTTTACGTAGGATGGACATCCTACTCTCCACCCTATGTGAATACCAAACTATAGTAAGAGGACTAAATGGAGAAACCACCTTTGAATTAGAATATATAGTACTAAAGTTGTGGTTTCAATTAAGATAGAAGTTCCCAATTTATGAATGTACAACTGTAAGAAAATAGAGAACGAGTGGCTCATGAACGAAAACTTGGACATGACATAAGAACATAGAGAAAAAATTTCCTAAGGATGCCATCTACGCAACTGAAGGTTACTCAATATTAAAAACAAGACCATAAATGTCGAGTGCTCCCTTGTCATTCGAACGTCACATACCTAAAGATCTAATACTGATGATTGGAAACTAAATTCTTTACATTATATATATGCAATTTTTTATTTCCAATTTTTAAAATTAGATTATCATTCATTCAGTTATTTCCCTTCGAAATTGTAACTGCTCAATTATGAACTAAATGCAAATTCCCTAATCAATGTGTCAAACAAAAAACATTGTGCTTATTCTCTTAATTTTTTCAATAATATTTAATAAAACTGCGGTGAAATGTCTCTAACATTAAAACAAAAAAAACAGCTAGATCATAATGAAATTCATAAGTGTGACCTCGTCTGGATGAGACTCAACCTTTGCACCATGACCCCATCCAAGTACCAGTCAGACTCATTTACATATGGGCCCAAGGCACGGAGGCCCATGTCAATCAGTCTCGGCCTTCGAGACCTAATTAACAAAATAGTTGCAATCATACACGAAGGCTGACTCTACACTCATATTTGATCCTATATCTCAGCTTTGCCATGTGTCGGCTTCACACGACAATGATAGGTTGATATCTTCCTGTCATCCCTGGACAAGTTCCACAGTCTCAGAGTTATTCAACTGGAAGACTACTCGTACAATCTCGACCTGACTAAGGCCTATAAAGATGACTTTAGTACCTCATATTGAAGATGTGACTTGTGCATCACCACGTCACGTGGACTAAACCATTGCAAGAGATCAACAACCCACGTGAGGGAATATTTCATCATCATGACCTACACATGTAGAAGACAAGTGGAACCCTATCATTAGACTAATCATCTCGTGCACACCAGGTGCATGCTTGGTGGTAACACTGCTCACCCCCGAGCCTATATAATCCCACTTCATCTTCGTTGTAAAGGATCGAACAATTTATAATCCTACTGAAACTCTGTTAAATTGCAATATAGAGAGAGAAAGATTAAGTGCATGTAACAATGTCCTTCAGTGCCTTATAAAAATACAAAACAATAATCAACTTTCACAGTGGAGTAGGCCAAGGTCGAACCACTTAAATCTCAATGTATTCAATCTCTCATCCCATTCTCTATACACATATATTACTGTGATTTCCTCTATTGTTGACTTAGCTAGATCTTGAGCTGAACATCATCATTTTGGCACCATCTGTGGGAAGAGATTTTTCTTCCTCTTTATTTTCTTAGTCTAGACTCTCTCATTTTACCTCTGGTGGTGATAAAGATCCACCATTATTGGACCTGAATCACCATTAAAATAGACAGGGTGAGCATTGTTCAAGTTTTTTTATGCTCATAACTCATTTCTAGATTGTGTTACTTTTTCTCTCTTTACTAGTGAGTGAATATCACCAGAGATGGCATCTGATTTTCTTTATAACGTCGGCCCAAGTTCCATCCAACCACCACCTCAGTCAGAAATGACTGATGTGGCGACGACACTGCGATCCTTGGTGGCCAACTAATAAAAGATGTCAAATAATTTATGGTGTTTAGCCAAAGTGTACTGGGAATAGCTCCTGGTGACCCAGTGATGGAGATGATAGCTCCAATCGCCAGAGAAGTGGCAAATCCGATGATAGGAAAACCACCCCCTGTCCCACTCAGAGAGGTGAAACATCGTCACAGGCGGAGAGACATCATCGATCCTAAACATCTCCACTTAAGAAAAAAGACCCAAGGCTATCCAGATAAGTAAGTCTGGGAGACGTATGAAATTTTTGGTGATACAGTCCATCCAGGTCTCACCTATTGAGGAAAAGCCAGCAGCTGACTCTAAAAAGACGACATAGAGCTCCGGCTTTTCATAAATTGAGTAGAGGGTTGGCCTTTAACCGTCTCGACCCAGAGGAGAAAGTGGATGAGATATGCACACTCATTCTCACAGTATTAGTGGATCCAGAGGAAATGGAATACGTTATGGTGAAAGACCAAGGCAAATATGCGATAGAGATGACCAGAGGAAGGTAAATCGACGACATAAGACTGATGGTCGAGAGCCACCACCATTAGTATTGCCTATAGAAGGTAAAGGTGATAACGTTGTGGCAGAAAAAATTCCGTGGAATAGTTTCATACAATAGATGGAAGATAAGATCGACAATTTGATCAACACCCGAGACCTAAGTCTCTGAGACTACATGGAGGGGTCACTGTTTGTGCTAAGAGTTGTAAGTTATCCCACTCCTACCAAGTTTAAGCCTCCCATAGTGACACCTAGATATGATGGGAGTTTAAACCCGATACATGATATAAAGATGTACCAGTCAACGGTTGATATATACTCCACGCCCGATGAAATGAGATGCCGAGGATTTTTTAGCACTCTCATAGGTGCTGCTCATATTTAATACATAGGCCTGCCCAGAGGCTCCATCAAAAACTTTAAGAAGTTGGTCGAGAAGTATATTTATAATTTTTTCTTCGGCATGAAGCCTCTAAAGAGGGTAACTCACCGTTTGAATGTGAAATAGGGAAAAAATGAGGCTCTGAGAGAGTATATCTCTCGGTTTAACAAAGGAAAAATAGAGGTAAAGGATTATGTTGAGAATATAGCCATGACAACCCTCATTAATGGGTTGTAGTCGGGAAAACTCCTTTGGAAAATTTCCTAAGATCATCCAAAAACCATAAAAAAACTCCTGGCCTCAACCGGGAGAATCATGAATGCGAAGGAGGCCATAGTTGCCAAGAGGGGATACATAAAGGAGGTCGGTGGAAGAAAGCCCGACCCACCGAAGGATAAAGAAGGAAAGAAGAGATCCAATGAGGATAAGTTCACCAATTACACTCAATTGGTAGTGAGCCCATACTTGATTCTTAATGAGATCAAGGATGATAGAGCACTCAGATAGCTAGAAAAACTCAAGTCTCCGCCTCACAAGAGGGATAAGAGTAAGTGGTGTGAATTTCATTAGGATCATAGCACACAATGGTTAAGTTCTTTGCCTTAAAGGACGAGATCGATAACTTGCTGAAATAGGGTAAACTTCGAAAGTACGTGGATAGGAGTGGAGATAAAGGGTGAGTATAGAAAAAAGCACAATGGGAGGATAGATGATGAGACGAGATGAGAGGTTCATGATAATAAGAATGATGATGAGTTTGATGATAGTGGGGGAGACGACCCTGATCTCTCAAAAAATATCCCTGATGCAAAGTGTCATTTTCATATGATTTATTTTGACGTGAAGATTATCTGTAGTGGCCTAGTTGGTGGAGATACAGAGTCTCTCGACAAAAAAGAACATGTGGCAGAAGCAAAATCATCCCCAAAGAGGTTAGAGGTAAATTTCCCCGAGGTCGAGGAAAAACTGGGGAAATTAAATAAGGTTGATATGGACACTCTAGTTATCGAATTTTTTTGAATGGATTTCAAAAGAATCCTGGATCCATATAATGACCCCTTAATTATCAGTACGAGAGTTCACGGGTATGATGTTTCCCGTATTCTCGTCAATGGGGGAAGTTCAGCAGATGTGATGTTCTAATAATGTTTCAAAGGATTAAAATTAAGCAAAAAAAGACTTGTACCTTATTATCAACCTCTAATCGGCTTCAGTGGGGAGAAAGTCTACCCGTTAGGAGTATTTGAGATGGATGTGTGTATGGGCACCTGACTGAGGTGTCTCACCAAGAAGCTTAGCTTTTTATTGTGGTGGATCATGTGTTCTCGGCCTATAATATAATTCTGGGAAGGGTAGCCCCCAAGGAGTTTGAAGCCCTGCCTTCCATAATTCACTAAATAATGAAATTCTCGACTCCCGATGGAGTAGGGGAAATACAAGGTGATCAGGTGGAGGCTCGTGAATGTTACTTCACTTCGGTCGAGGAAATAGAGACCCAAAAAAAAGAGCAACAAATTCATATAACATTCATACTCTTGACCCAAGAGACAAGAAAAAGTTAAAAAAGGTGAACCCGTAGAACAGGTAGAATCCATTATCCTCAACAAGGACGAGATAAAAAAATTATCTAAGTCTGTTCATCCCTAAAAGTTGAAATCAAGGAAAAATTAGTGAAGCTGATGAGAACAAGGCATAGTATCTTCGCCTAGAGCCATGAGACATGCCGAGGATTAACCCTGATATTATCTGCCATCAGCTGAATATTAATAAAAAGGTAAATACTGTCAAATAAAAATGTAGAACTTTCGTAAGAGATAGATCCGAGGTTAGTCAAGATGAGGTGAAAAATCTTTAGACAGTCAAGTTCATTCGAGAGGTCTAATATCCAGATTGGCTATCCAACATCATCATAGTGCCTAAGTCAAATGCGAAGTGGAGAATTTACGTGGACTTCACCTACTTGATCAAAGCCTTCCATTAGGATAAATTTTCACTACCTCGAATTGATCAGATGATTTATGCCATGGACGGTCATGGACTTATGAGTTTTATGGATGTGTATTCGGGTTATAATCAAATCTTCGTGCATGAGGCCGCCACTGAGAAGACTTCTTTTATCACAAATAAAGGAACTTACTATTATAAGATAACACCATTTGGCTTAAATAATAAAGGGAAACCTACCAGAGGTTGGTAAATAAGATATTTGAAGACCAAATTGGGAAGATAATGGAAATCTATATCGACGACATGCTGACGAAAAGGCTGAAGGATGAGGATCATGTGGCCGACCTTGAATGCATATTTAATACGATGGATAAGTACAATATGAAGTAGAATCTGACCAAGTGTGTCTTTAAGGTCGGCTCATGAAAGTTTTTTGATTTCATTGCAAACCAAAGGGGGATAAAGGCAAACCCCGCAAAGTTCAAAGCATTGATCGATATGAAGACACCCAAAATGATTAAAGACGTCCAGAGGACTACCGAACGAGTCCCAGCTCTCAACCGTTTTATCTCACGGGCGACTAATAAGTGTCTGCCATTTTTTAAGATCTTGAGAAATGCATTCATATAGGATGAAGAGTGTGAGAAAGCTTTTCAAGATTTGAAGGTATATCTGGGTTCTCTAATGTTACTATCTCGACCAATTTGGGGAGAGAAGTTGTATTTGTATTTAGTCATCCTAAAATCGGCTATCAACGCAACCATTGTCTAAGATGATGATGGAGTTCAAAAGATAATGTATTTTATTACAAGGTGCTCAGCTCAAGTATCCAAAGATGGAGAAGCTAGCCTACGAATTAATTCATGCCTCAAGAAAAATAAATTTGTATTTTTAAGCACACACGATCGTACTTCTCATCGACACCCTTTTAAGGGAGGTCATTCATAAACCCGAGAAATCGGTTAGGTTAACGGTCTGATCATTTGAGCTAAGTGATTTATACATCATCTATCAACCCGGGAATGCAATCAAAGGACAAACTTTAGCAGATTTTGTGGCCGAATTTACATCGGACAAAAATGATAATGATTTTATTGAACAAGTATAAACGTCGACAGTTGTACGAAGGGGAGTTATGGTTGACACAACTCTAGCCGAAATTGTGAAGATTGACAGTGTTAAAAGAGACTTTTTGTTCAGAAATGGAGTTTTAGGTGAGGGTCCTTTTCTGAGTGAGAACCAGTCTAGTATTTGTTTGTAGATGGGTCGTCTTGTAAGAATGGCTTCGGCATGGGGTTAATATTATCGGCTCCCGATGGAACAGATATAGAATGTGACTTAAGATTCAACTTTAAGGCATTGAACAATAAGCTAGAGTATAAGGCCCTGCTAGTAGGTCTCTCTCCTGCCAAAGCATTGAATGTTGGCAAAATGATTGCCTATAGCGATTCACAACTAATCGTCAATAACATATTAGTCATTTACGAGGGTAAAGACGAGAAGATGGACAGGTTTTTGGCTAGAGTTAGAAAGATGATGATAAACTTCGAGGAAGTCAAGATCAAGAAGATTACTAGGCTTGAAAATAGCTGAGCTGACACTCTGGCAAGGTTAGCATCGACGGTAAGGACCGAAATCAGACGATCTATCCATATTGAAATCCTACTTAAGCCGAGCATTGAAGAAGATGATAACAACTTTTTGTTTTGTCTAAATCTAAACTTGTAGGAGCCCTGGATGGATCCACTGATCAAGTACATTTTGAACGACGAGTTTCCAGAGTCTAAAGTTGAGAAGAAAAAGCTCTGATATCGTGCTGTAAAGTTCACAATCATATGCACTTTATAAAAGAGGATTTCTGCTCCCATTGCTCAGATACGTTCATCCCACTATGATAGACTACATCATTAGAGATGTTCATGAAGGTTTTTATGCAAGCCACATTAGTAGTAAGTCTCTGGGAAAGAGGATCGTCACCCAAGGATTTTTCTGGCTGACACTTGCCAAAGACATAATCGAATATGTGAAGAAATTTGATAAATGTCAGAGGTTTGCAAGCATTCCTCATCAACCTCATCATCCTCTCTTATCAATTCCAACACCCTAGCCATTTGCAGTTTGGGGAGTTGATCTGGTCGGCCCTCTTCCAAGAGAAACAGGAAATTATCGATATTTGATAGTAGCGATTGATTATTTCTCAAAGTGGGTGGAGGTAGAATCTATGGTTACCATAACGGGGGTGAAGACGTTCAAATTTATTTGGAGGAACATCATCTATCGGTGTGGCCTCACCATGATATCTGATAATGGTAAATAGTTCAAGAACCTATCACTGGAGGCCTACTATAAGAAGGCCTTCATAAAATAATTTCTCTCCTAGAGACTGACTTCAGGCCAATGGTCAAACTGAGTTCACAAATAGGATGAAACTAGACGGGATCAAGAAGAAGTTGGAAGATGCCAAGGTAAAATGGACTGAAGAACTACAAAGGGTTTTGAAGTTGCACATATCAATTAATACTGAACTTGGACCATGTCTCAGATGCTTTACTTCGGATGTTCTATGTCTGGGATTAGATCTGCTGATCATTAAAATCCTTCATTAGTCCAGAGTAAACTTGATCCGTTTTCTCTGAGTGGTCCATCTAAACCCAAGCCGGAGCATTGTATTACCTTGTCCTAGATACTAAATAAGGTGGGAACGCAAATGACCAATAAAACCAATGACATGCACTCACTAAACTAAACACTTGTCTAAAAAATATTAGGCATAGTCAAAGTTATTTGATTAAGCAATCCCTATAAGAAAACTATGATCCGTTCATACCGAACATATGAAAGTTCATTAAACTAAAGAGTAACGTAAATGTATTCATCATTCATAAATAAAGTAATGAGAAACATAAAATATTGTTAATTTAGATGGTGTTATGGTATTTATAGAACATTATAATGTTAGGAATAAATAGTTACATGGTCGTCATAAATGTTAAAAAATGAAAGTTAGCCATGAATTATATCAATCATTGTCGGGGGTTCTCTGAAGCTGAGGGATGGGGGAGAAAGTAACCCATTTCTTATCGTATGATGGAAAACTATCCTCACAATAGGCCAACTCAAAAAGGGTCCATACAACACTCAAAATACTTTAGTACTCCTCCTGACCGACCATGTTAAGGAACTAAGGTATTATCTTCCAACCCTTCGTAATTGACCATATCGTAACAAAACACATCAAACTTCGAAAGGTTTACCTTGATCCTATCATGAAACTCCTTTTACCATAAAGGAAAGATTAGTATTAATTAGGAGAAAGTATTAATAACTCAAAAAGTCCCTTAGGTTCTTAAATTTGATTAGAGGCACCCCTCTCTTCCCTCAGTGCAGTGGAAACTAGGCCTGTAAACGGATCGGATTCGGACCGAATCAGGTAAATCCAAATCCATGTCCGTTTATGTTAAACAAATTCGGATCCGATCCATTTATTAATCGGATCGGATCAGGAAAATCTAAATCCATATCCGTTTATGTTAAACGGATTCGGATGCGATCCGATTATCCAATTATCCATTTATGGTAAACTTGATTTGCAACATTTTTATTTTCAACTCTTATTTCATAAATTTATTTTGCAAATGTTCCAAAAAAACATATAACGAAATAAAGAACTATTATAATAAATATTTAAAATATATATTCAAAAATATTATTAAATACAATATATATTAATTAAAAATATATTATATACAATTTATATATATATTAAAAATATTAATCGGGTCGGATTATTAACGGATCGGAGTATATAAATCCAAATCCGCTCCATTTAATAAACGGGTAATAGGATTTTAGAAAAATCCCTATCCGCTTAAATGGATCGGATTCGGATTCAGATAAAATCCGATCCGTTGACAGGACTAGTGGAAACGTCCCATTCTTTCTCCTAAATGTTCTTTCTTAGATCGGACACCTAAATTTGTAATCAACATGTCTCCTCTTTAGTCATTGTATATGTAGTGTATACAGTAGTATTTTAGGCCACAATAATGACAAGTTCATTTTATCCTTCTGAAGTGCCTAGTTAGAAGTTGAGCACAATTATTTTTCCTTTTCCATCTTACCCTTGAAATGGGGGGCTACTAGCAACTCCTTCGTTCGATCTACCGAGCCATGTAAGCACCTAAAATGTCGATTTGAAGGAAACAAGTTAATTAGCAACTCAAATATTTTAAATATGAAGTATAAGATGAAAAATAAATGCACTTATACCATTGTTCCAAAATGAATGAGCTCATTATCGTAGAACATGTCACCACCTTCTTACCCCCAAAGTTCCCATTCATCCAGATTTTCCATAAATTCTTTTAAGATCTCCTCAACATAGGCCTCAAAGGAATCTTACTCATCTTGCACATCCATTTTCCACCATATTTAATTATGGGTGGGTCTTTTTCTTGGGCCTCTTCCCCCTCTCTTTCACACACACACACACACACACATACACATACACTCACTCACTTAACATCTTGAGCACTGATAAAATTTAATAAAGAGTTTTGTTGGCCTTTAGAAGGAGGAGTATCGACCCTGATGATCAAATCCTATATACGAGATGCATGATTCATTGGAGACACCTCCCAATTTGGTGTTGGGACATTTGGAGTAGTTTGGCAATTGAGCTCTACGAGATAAACCTTCTTTAGTGTCCTTCCAAGAATTTGTCCTCCTTACTGCATCCTTGAAAGCTACATGAGACATATATCTAACGGATGAAAATAAAATATGTTTGATAGTTCATCGATTTAGAATGGAATAGACAAACACATGAATAAAATCGTACCCAAGGATGAAGAAAGTAAGGACGATAATGATAAAAAGTATTTGTCCCTCGTAGGTATTTGACTACAAACGCACATAGTCTTTATCTCTAACTTTCTCCCCTTATGAAATGAAGCCTAGTCTCTTAAGCCGAGAAAGATAAAACATTCCTCGTCCCACTAACATAGGTATACCATATACCTTGAGAGGTTGCCAACCGGTATATGTTCAAAAACAAAATAAAGAAGTGGACCAATATTCCTATAATGACCATCCATGCATTCAAAATATGTTCATAGTGGGAATGATTGATGAATGGGAGGATTTTTCTTACATGTTTTGGAAAAGGGTGTTGATTCTGACATAAAATCGGTACTCATAGAAACAACCTTTCTCTCTTAGGGAGAAAGTTGTCATTAAGTCATATCAGTCTGACAGATGGAATATGATAAAGGGTGAACAAAATTCTCCACCCATTTGAAGATAACCACCTCTGAGAGGACATTAACTAAATTCCATGACCCATTGGAGTGTTATATAAAAGACTAGAAGTCAGGTAGTGGGTTAGATAGTAAGACGGATAATAGGAAGAATGATGGATCTGGCAATCAACTAGGTAGTCTTAGAAGAAGACATGGTCAGCATCCTAACTCAAAATGAAGAGTCCCCGGGGAAGAACATCCCCGTTCATTGTGCTCGATACCAAAGGACGAAGGTGTGCGAGTGTGTACTCTAAAATAAACTTAGCGGGGTGAATAGATTTCTCTCAGTAAAATGCCCAATTTAAAATTTCCTTCTCAATTTTAGCAATCCTGGTTAGGCATGAAACCATGTGAGATAGTCAAACCTTTAGATTTAGAATTGAACAAGTGTTAAACGCAATTAACTAACACAAAAAGTTAATTAATGTTTCAAATTTAAATTAATGCTTGAATTAGGTGACTTAAGTTAATTATCTCAAAATTAACTAGATGAAAAATCCTAAGTCCAATTTCAGTGCATATTCATAGATCCAAGCTTTGTGGGTTTGAGTAAGGTGAAAGATAATATAAAGACAAACAAAGAATCCATAAGATAGATTTATGAGGAAAAACTCCCACATAGGGGTAAAAAATCTCGATACATCCTCATATCTCATACAACTTGAAAATATTTTTTACAATGCATGAAGATAAATATCTCTTGTTCCATAACAAAAAGTTTTCTGATGATGATTGAACTCTCCCCCATTGATGATTAACGATCCACCCAAAACTCCATCGAGTGCAAGAAGAAGTCCATTCCCTTTCTGAGGATCACACCATGCTTGAACTCCCCAATAATTCAAACACTTATTTTAGATATGAGTTATAATCTTCAATTATAATTTTATTCGATTTGAATGAACCTCGACTATGTGGATTTGATAAAAAAATGCTCTCAATTCCTCACAACAAGTAAATCAGAATCTAGTTTTACTCTCAATTGTGAATGGAATAAGTAAATTTTTTTTTACAAAGAAGCAATTAAGATGATCTCAATATAAAAAGTAATCTTTTGGTAAAGAATAAGTAAAGATGAATGTTTCACTATCCAAATGGTAGAAAAATACTTTATTTAGAAAAAAAAATTCAAAAACTGACAGCATCGTGCGTACGGTTAAAAAGACCATTGTGCACACGATTATCGCCAATATGCAAGACATGCTAAAAACATAATTTCCAAACGCATCGGTAAATAACCATCTATTAACATGATTTTAGTAATAATACATAACATGCTTAAAATGTGTTGGCTAGGCACATGGGGTTAAAACTCTTTCATGCATACGAATGTAAGAAGAAAGAGTTTTTACCCATGTTGGCTGAATTTTCAAACCCTAGCCTTTGTACTTTGAATAAGCACAACACTTCTTAAATTAAAAGTTTAATTATTTCATTTTAAAAATTATATTCAAGGTTAAATGAAATACGTCCGTGTTTTCATAGTCTTAGACATTCAAACTGACAACCCTTAGATATTTTTCAATGTAAATACAACGTAATTCTTTATTGTAGAAAATCCACGTCTAAACTTCAATGTTCAACATTCACTAGTGTATAATGAACAAGATTCTCTCTACCAAACAATATCTATATGAAATAAACATTTAGGCTTGATAATGTATGACTTAAGTTCTTTGACACGGGAATAAGCCAACGAAACTAATATAAATGGATTACATACATTTTCAATCTTCCCCTTTGGATATTTTATGGAAAATCCCTCGAAAACCCAAAATACCTGATTATGAAAAATAAGATTCACTCCACATTAGTCACATAATGAGAGAATAATGTCATAATACACATAATCCAAAATATCAACAATAGAACCAAAGTCTTGTATGGGGCTAGGTTGAGTCACAGTATCATTTTGATACCTATAAAAGAATCAACAAACAAAAAACAATCATGCAGTCATGACAACACAAAGAGTAATTCCCTATGCTTGGGAATCCTCTGAATAATATCAATATGAACCATAAAGCGGGAAACATGCATGCGAGGAATTTATATAAATGTGAAAACTCCCCCTAAATCATATCAATATCAATATTAACACCACAAGACTGTATAAATTTTGTAACTTTCCCTCAGTTACATTGTAATGTGCCGATCCAGATTTATGAGTTGCCCGTGGCCAACCCGGTCCGACCCGAGTGTTAGGTGTGAAGTGCAATGAAAGAATCTACATAATGGTGCTAGTCAAGTTTTATTTAATTAACATTTCTCTTATTTAGCATGATATTTCCATTTCAAATCAAGCTAGGTGAAGAACCCGTGGAAAGCGTTCCCAGAATCCAAGAATACAGAGCTACTAACACAAATTAAAAGAAATACTTACCTTATAATTCTCTCAAAATACGAAATTGTACCCAACCTGTCGTAACAAATACGAGAGAATGAGCTTAATGCCCAGTGGGAAAATACAAGAATGAAATATAGAATCGAACGACATAAAGAAGACTCTAACACATTATATCTACGTGTACAAGCAACTACCATATATATATATATACTTACATGCATGAAACCGTTTTTATTTCAAAAACGTTATTTATCCCGATTAATTCACCTTAATCTCGTAAATGAAATTCCCTTTAACTTAACTTGACATTTATTTCTCGATTTAACACACCCGGTTAAATATTTTAAACAATTCCCCTTCTTAAGGAAAATCATTTCTTTTACCGAAATTTCCTTATTTCTCATGCCAAATTTATCTTAGTATTTTCATTAAAATCACCTTTCAACACATGCGCATACCATTTCAGAAAATACTTATCTATCTTTGAAAACCTTTCAGAAACACACTCATGTGTCAATTACGGGTTAAACCTCTTTAGGTTGCTTAACTAACCATTTAATTCCTCCACTTTCCATTCCTTTACCTTATGGAGATGAATCAATTTTCACATTACTTTTCCACTTTATCTTTTACTGGAACAATTATTAGTTTACTCAAGTTAAGTTTTCTTTTCACATATTCACCACACAACTCATTTATTGACATGTTATAATTTTATTATCTTTTTGTCGAAATCTTCTAATATTCTGATACTTTAACGGGATCCACCTATGCTACCATATGCTTTGGCCAGTGATTTTGGGACCTTCACTTCGGGCTTCGAGACTTCCTTAATTATCTCGGTGTCATCTGAGTCCTTATTGATATGCTTTAACATTTTACGAATGTTCACATTACTCCACTTTTCCTTTTTATCAGCCAAAGCCAAAATTCGGGGTTCCACCTCGACTTGTGTTACACTTTAAAATCACCATTTCTTATCCATTTTACTCTAACCATTATTTTATCCCAAAATCATGTTTATTTATGACCCTTTTGTGTAAAATCATTTCCAATAATTTTTATGCCACTTTACGCAAAATTACCATTTTATCCATTTGTTTCGAAACTTGTCTTTTCCTCCATTTTCACACACTACACCAAATTTGTCGAATTGTCACGGTCATTGATTGCGACAACTCCAACTTGTCAAGGTCAATGACCGTGATAATTCTAGGGGTGACAACTTTTGTTGTCACGGACTTCTCACTGTTATTGACCGTGACAAGTTCATTAGACTTGTTATGGTCCTGTTACGGTCTTTAACCTTGACAAGATTTGTCACGATTAAGGACCGTGACAAACCCGTGACAACTTTTAAAAAATTATCATGGTCAATGGCCGTAACAAGTCCGTGATAAGTTTTCATTATCACGGTCACTGACTGTGATAAATCTGGGCAGAATTTTAAAAAAAATTACTGGGAAGTTTGGCCACTGCCATTGCCCAGCAGTATATTTGTACCTGTTATAGCAAAATTGTACCTGTTCAAACAGCATATATCCAAATAAAATAAAAGAAATCCACCAAATTATTGCATATATAATTCCATATCCAAACCAAAATGTAACAAATAAAAACAATACATATATAATCCAAGTGTCCAAATAAAATTGATACAAATAATGCCATGTGGTAGGTTTAAGGAGGAAGGAAGGCCACACAACATACGCATTGAGACACCCCTGAATATGCATCACTCCACATTTTTCACGCAACCACAATGGGGAGTTCTCCTTCCTAGTTATCACATGCATGACGAGCACCTTGACCTCAATGTTTTGAAGCGCACGTGGGACGGCATTTAGGTACCTCAACCCCCTCCCTATCCGCGTGCCATCAATTACGTCGAGTATAAACACGCTTAGCCAACCAATTATTGTCGTAGGCCGCTCGATGGGAGCCAATTAGGGGATTGGATCATCAATCGGTGAGTCCGTACGTGTTGGCAATGAAGTAGCGACATCCACGTCCTCATCCTCCTCCACCTCCTCCTCCACCACCTTCTCTTTCCTTTTACCCTTTCCCTTTCCACCCAACAAACACGTCACGAATGAGAACATATCTTGGACCATCGCCTCCAACCTTCATAGCTTCAAGTCATGTGAGTCCACCTGACGAGCCAACCCGGTGTTGGTCGTCTCCAATCCGATGATCCTAGATTTGGTCACCCGCGAGCTCACCCCCTTGTCCTCCCCTTGTGATCAGTGCCAAGCACTTGGTTGAGTGCATCTGTTGACAAAGATGCCTTGTCGACATCAGACTGTGACTCATCCAATTCCTTAAGCTTTTCTTGAAATGACAAAAAGCACATGATTAGTTAAATAATTTAATAAAAAAATAATAACGTAATTAATAAAAAGTAAACTGTCAGATTACTTACAATTGTGGTCGCGACGCTCGGGGACACCTCCTTATCCTTCCCCTTCTTCGTCTGAATTTCCACAAAGGCATCGAGCCTATGTGGCCTACCCCCAGGGCCACTCCCCGTCCCCTGAAATAAAATAATGCAAAATTAGTACCGGGCTCGCAAAGTAAAAAAATGCAGAATAACATATTTCTGAAATTATAGAAAAATAAAAACTTATCATCATCCTATGCTCCAGCTCGGTGTAAGACATACGGCCGAAGTAGTTCACGTTCTTCTTTTTTGCCCGATTTTCCCTCCCCGATTGACGAGATGCCAATTGTCGCTCATCGATCTCATTGTCAATGAACCTTTTCCATTGTGCCAATGAGATCGGCTCCTTTGGCGGGACAAACTCACGCATTCAGATAATGCAGTCTCGGATCTTCCCACAGTATCGGGCCCATAAATTTTTCTTTCATGTCTTTTGTTGCTCCCTCAACGGCTCCAAGACAGAATTGCGGAGTTCTAGGGCCAGGCTGAATTGTTCCTTTCAAACAAATACAATGTTCGTTTCCCATAAATATAAATTGAAATTGAAATATAAATACATTACCTATAGTGCCGACCAAATAGCTAACTTGAGCTCATTTGGCACCTCCCCCAACTAGTGTACCCCTAGCCGATAATTGTCTTTACCAGCTCGAGGGATCTAACTAATATCCCCGTCTTATTCTTGATGGCCATTCCAAATTTTCCCCATTTGGGGATCCTAGGGGCCGAGGAGCCCTTGTCACCTCCGCTACCGCCGAGCCCAGTAGGCATCATCATTATCATCATCATCATCCTTGCCATAATCCCTGAAGGAGACATTTTCTGTAAAAAAATGTTGTTATTAGTAAAAATTAAAAATGAATTAGAAGAAGACATGCAAACATTAAGTCTAAATAGTACATGGGCTAATGTAATCAAGTACAAATGAATACAAAGCATTAATCTGAAAATTGAAATACTTATTACTGTTTAACACACACACATATACAAAGGAAAGCGAGAAAGATAAAAAGAGTGAAAATGATCAAGTACAAATGAATTAAAAGCATTAAATCGATGTCTAATAATAATAAAACACTAGTATATGCGCTAAATTGGAATACTTATTACAAATTGAAAAATTATTTCAAATTCGGCTTATCATAAAAATGGATTGATATTTGGTAGGAGCAGCCAAGTCATCAACACTACTGTTTAGACGCTTTGGAGCAAGTACGACGATTGACCATGGCTCGTTGTTGATATACTCTGAGTAAAACACTTGGTTGACCTTTTGAAATGCACAAACAAACGGCTCATCGCTCACGTATTCATTGCTCTTCAACTTGGACAAGTCAACCAAGATCAAATTGGTGCTAGGATCAACTTTACAATCATTTTTATCCTCAACTCTTACCCAATAAAAGTAAAATACAACCTCTTTGAAGCTTACATAATCCAATTCAAATATATTTCGAATTACACCATAGTAGGTCATTTCAGCTTCAACGAGGTTTTTATCATTTGCGCTCGCTCGAAAGAAAGTAAGAGTCTTGTATGAAATGTCCGAGTTCTGTACATTTGTATTTTCCTCGTACACCCTTGCGCCGAATACGTAACCGTTCAATCGATACTTTTTGTACTCTTGAGCCATGAACAAGGGTCCACTGGATAGACAAGAAAGCCTTGATGTCGCATCACCCATCTTTAAGAGCTGAGAATATAGATAAACTAATTAGGTTAGTTGTAAAGTTTTATTATAATGTAACGTTATATAACAACCGTTTTCATTATAATTACCTCGTGTGACAACCACAACCTAAAATAGTTGTCTGATTGTGGCATTGTTTTTCGTCTTTTACTGTTCTCACATACTTCATATTTTTTGCATAAAATTAATGTGACGAACGTATTACAAAATTAATCATGTATAAAATAATCTAAAATAATGTAAAACTAAAAATAATTTAAAATTACTTTTTCCATTCTTCGATATCTTCATATGTGTCAAATAGATAACGAGCTACTTGTTCATGTTGCAAACTCGTTAATTTCACTCATTTTCCCACCACATGACCACCCTCATCGACGAACTCATCAATGTCATCAACGCTGGTCGTGTCAGACATATATTCCTGAGTATAGATTGATGACTCCATGGTGATGTATTCCTCTGCAATTGATCCTATAGTGTATCGCGTATTCTTGACGTAATCTTTAAAAACTTTCATCCATCTTTCATACGGATACATCCATCGATATCTAACTGGACCGCAAAGAAGTTCCTCGTCGCATAGGTGTACTAGCAAGTGAACATTTATGTCAAAGAATGCTGGGGGAAAGTACTTCTCCAACACACAAATCACTTCGGTCACCGCCAATTTTGCGGCCACTATGTGTTCTCGATTGGCTACCTTCTCACACAAAAGTGAGAAGTAGATACTAATTTGCATAATAGCCCTCCGCAAATCCTCATGTTAGGAGAAACATTGCTTAAACAATAGAGGAACCAATTGCATGATCAAATGCCAATTGTGGAACTTACACTTATGTAAATCATGGGTTACATAATTCACAATCCTTTGCAAGTTCGACAAAAAATTAGATGGAACCTTCAAATTATATATTGTGTCTAAAATCACCTTCCTTCCCCCACTCGTCAAAGTAAACACACCATGGGCAATTATTGTCCTTCCCCTACTATCTCCTTTCAAACATAGTTGTGGCTTAAGTTTCAATGATTTAAGATCTTTTCATGCATTTTCTCCATCCTTCGAATGACTCCCCCCAAGGCATGTGCCCAAAATATGTTCAGTGAGGTTCTTCTTTGCATGCATCACATCCAATACATAGCGCACCAGGTTATTCTTCCAATAAGCAAGTTAAATAAAATTGGCCTCCTAGACCATGCTTTCCTATCTCAGTGTTATTCCAGTTGGGGTCTTCTTATGCTTGACATTCTTAAATTTAGGATTCTTACCTGGCATATTAGGGCCACAATCAGAAGATTTACTTTCAATTTCTGAACCTGAAAGTTTTCTCGGCAGTAGCCTATGTTCAACCCCGCCCGATAAAAAATTAGAACCTTTCTCAAGTCTGAAACTATGAGCCGGGGGTAAAAACCTCATATGGAAATGGTATACATTTTTTTACCTAGTGGGGAGACAAAGAGATTTAGTCTCCTATCCACAAATAGGACACCCCAAATAATCATGTACTACACAATCGGATAATGTCCCTTAAGCTGGAAAATCATGAATTGCCCACATCAACATAGCTTTCAATATAAACTCTTCTTTTCTAAAAGAGTCAAATGCTTGAACACCCTCTTCCCACAACTCATTTAATTCTTCTACCAAAGCAGCCAGGTATACATAGATGTCATCACTTGGTGCCTTTGGCCCAGGTATCAACAAAGACATCATCGAAATTTCAGGTCTCAATACTGTGAAGGATGGAGGTTGAGTGGGGCTAGGATCACTGGCCATACACCTTGATTGGTACTTAGATTTCCAAATGGATTGAAACCGTCTATTGATATAGCCAAATGAATATTACGTTATTCTCGAGAAAAATTAGGATACTCATAACTCATCCTCCTCCAAGCTGTAGAATCAATAGGATGACGCATGAGATTATCCCCTACTTCTGCCTTAGCATGCCAAGTTATTGCCTCCGCTATCCATGGTACTGTGAAAAATCTCTTCAATCTAGGCCTAAAGGTAAAATATTATAACACTTTTTGAGGCAATTTTGAGCTTGTGCCTTCCTTGCCAGTAGATTGGACATATCTAGGTTCATCGCATACCGGACAACGATTGAGATTTTCACACTCCTTTGGGTATAGTATGCAGTCATACACACAAGCATGAATCGATTTATACTTCATTATCAAACCTTTCAAACTGTTCTTCATAACATGATAGCTATTTGGAAGCGTATTGTCCTTGGGTAGTAATCCCTTCACTCGATTCAGAATTCTTGTTACTCTATTGTCAGACAAACCGTATTGCGTTTTCAAACTGTGCAAACCAACCATGGCATGTAAAGTTGTTTGATCTTTCCCACAGCCAGAGTATAACGGTTGGGTCGCCTTAAATTTTAAACTTTGATAGTCATTATCAAGGTTTATCATGATATATTCATGATCACCTGAACCTTGTACATCGTCAGTGACCTCATTCTCCTCCACTTCATGAACTCCGTACACGTCATCAACTAAATCCTCTAACATATTATGATCTACGTCATCCCCTTCTACACCTATCCTACTTGTTGAAGGTTGTTGTGAAGGTTGTTTGGGGACAAACGGAACTTTCAATTCACCATGAAAGCTCCAAAATCGATAATTATCTTGCATACCCTATCTTAACAAAGGTAGTTCAACTGTTTTCCACTCAAACACCTTACCATTCTTACACCTAGCACATGGGCACGAAAACTCTTCATCATTATAACATCTCTTTGCGTATTTCACAAATTCATTAGCACCTCTGCGAAACACATTCCCCAATCTATTTGTCTCCCCCATCCACTCTTTGTATTTAGGATATCCCATCACAGCTACTACAAATAATTACATATTAAAGGTGAGAAGCGTATATTCGTGGATTATTATAAACAAAACTTAGATTTATAGTATGTTTCAATTAATTATGTCTTATTTATTTTCAATTTTTAAATTTCTATTTAAAATAGTAATTCATATTTCCTCCATCTTCTCTAAAGGGTGAGTGGTCCTATCCCATTCAAGACCGCATATTTCTGTAATATACTTAACAGGTCATGCACATTGTTATGATTTGAGAAAAATTCAGCATCATATCCCCATAGTTCTCCAAGTACATGACGTAGATTGGCAAGTGTGAGTGTTATTTCAATTGATCAGTTGAACTAACACTCACACTTGCCAATATAGTATGTACTCAGAGAATATTAGGATACGACTTCAGAACTTCCTCCAAAAGTAACAAGTTTAAGACACTAATAATATTATTATACAAAAATTATGCAATCCCAAACTGTCCAAACGGGACAATTCGAAAGATCTCATTACAGGGGTAATAACTCTCGAATGGCTCTAAGGGCTATTGAATGTGTACGCATAAGAACTAGAAGGCTAGTATCTATGCGCACTATGTATAATTGTAGGTATGTTTCATTTAATTATGATAAGTCCATGGTCGTGCCACTCTCGAACGGGTCGTGACACAAAGTAATTTTAGAAAAAAGTTGAAAACTCCCCCTCCCCCCCATTTTGCCAATAATCCAGTGGTCGTGCCACTTCCAAAATTAACCAACTAACCAAATTAAGACAATATAATTATTTATGCATTTAATAGTGTGAATTAAATTAAGTATTTAAAAAAAATTAACAACCAACTTTCATATCCAACCACATCCGTCCAATATAATCCAAGAGGAACAACAAACCAACAAATGTGTATCATGTACTCCCTCTAATTCATCTACTCAATTAATTCATTAATAACAATTTCAATCCTAATTAAAAATAAAGAAACAATATTTATAATGTCCAGTCAACATTAACAATTAATTTTAAGTCCTAAACGAAACATTAATTTCAAATCCTAAATCAACATTAACAATTAATTTTAAGTCCTAAACAAAACACCAATTAATTTCAACACACACATATACACACACGCATACACACCCCACTCCCCCACCCCACCACCCCCTCCCCCTCCCCACCACCACCCCTACCCCACCCACCCCTGACCCACCACACACACACACACAAACACACACACACACACACCCCTGAACACACACATAAATGCCCCACCACCCCCTGCACCACCCCGTGCCCCACTACACATACACACACACAAAAAAAAAATGCACACATACAAACCCCCCACCCGCACCCCCACCCCACACACAAATGCACACACACAAACCCACCACCCGCCCCACCACCCCCTTCCCCCTCCCGCTCACCACACACACACTTGTACACGCACACACACACACGAATACATATACACACACACACACACATATATATATACAAATGAAAGAGAAAGAGAGAAGAAAAAATACCTTAAATCGGAGAGAGAGAGAGAGAGAGAGAGAGGGAAAATAAAAACGGTGGGAAAAAAAGGAGGGCGAGGGTTTTTTCTGCCAAATTTGTCATGGATCTGTCAAGAACTTATCACGGACAAGTCCATAATAACTGTTCTTGTCACGGACTTATCACGGTCAATGACCGTGACAAGCATTTATCACGGGCTTGTCACGGTCAAAGACCGTGATAAAAAATGCGTATTTCTTTTCACGGTCATTGACCGTGACAAGGGTGGACGAATCAAAAGTGACAATTTGGTATTTTTGGTGTAGTGTCAAGTGTTATTTCCCAAAACCCCATTAAGTTGCCCACACTAACTTCTTAAGTATTTTTAACACATTAACATTTTGGAGTAACATTTTTTTCACACACTTTAAGGGTTGAAAGTTCTAATCTCTTTATTTCATGTTTCAACCCAATAAAACCCTCATTAAACTTATTTATCCATTCTACCTCTGAGTATTACAAGTTTATATGCATGGGAAGATGAATTTTAAGCCCCAAAATCCTATCAAATGGGTCTAACATGTGATTTACTCTAGAAATTTCATAATGTTTGCACAAACATACATTTCAAGGAAAAATACATTTTTGTTTCTTCGAAACTTGAATAAAATGTCCATTTATATAAAATCTTATTTTTTCACAAGAAAACTTTGAAACAATTATTCATAAAATATTCCTAACCAAAATGAGCATTCTTCCAATTCTATTCCATAAAAATGTGTAATACCAAGTTTTCTTGAAATATATTATTTTTCTCAAAACCATTGAAATCCATTTTTACGAATCATAATGCATCATACTCTTAGAAATTTAGCTACAAGACCACTAATATGTAAAATAGAGTGTTAAAATAAGAGTAGAATTTTTCCCACCTCAAACATAGCTCTGAAAATAGTTGATGAGGAAGAAGATGACGGAAACCCCCACCTCTTAAGGTGGCCTTAAGGAGGTTGCCTAGCTCCACAAAGCTTTCCTCCATAAAAGATTAAAGCAATATCCCCTTCAAACTCCATAAATCTTACATCTTCATCCTCTCCAAAATCCTCAACAACACCCCCAAAATTCGTAGCTTTGCTCAACAATGGTGGAAATGGGTGTATTGGGCTTAAATATTATGGAATAGATCTAGAATATGGTGGAATAAGGTGGTGGCACGGTGGTTTATGGTGGTATGAGTTAGATAGTGAGATAAGAAATTTGATATTGGTGGGGGTACAATTTGTACAGAAAAAATAATAAATATTGGACACGAATATTACATTCTTCGCTCATTAGGAAATTTCACCCCTAAAATTATCGACCCGTCAATTCCTCAATTTCATGGGATTTACCAACTCTTATTCTAAATCATAGAAATCTTCCAAAAAAAATCATCAAAGTCCTCAATAACTAAGATCACATCACACACTCTAACACTGTGTTGTCACCAAAAGTTAAACATGCGATATGCTCTAATGTTCACCATCACGTTAACCATCAGTGTCACACAAACATCTTGAGTCTTTACTCACTTGATGATCGTTCGCAAACAAGTCCTGGGACTACCTTTTCTAATACCCAAGGCATACCGGCGCCTCTACTGGGCAACCGTCATTAGTGATCGGTACTCACCCAAGAGTCAATCGTAATACAACCAATCATCCAATTCATTATCATGGACCTTCTCTAATGTAAGAACTACACATTCCAGGTTTCGTCAACTCCTCGGGTCATCATGACCAAATAACCTCATTTAAGCTTGATTTTAACCTCATATCGTAAGTCACTCACTCCGTTAAATGACATACCAACCAAATCATCATTATGAACTTGGATGACATCTTCCACTGCATCACTCTGATGACCCTAGTATTACTATAGGCATCTCACTTTGGAGTACTCACTTGAGTATCATGCCAATCCACTCACCGCAGTAAACAACACTATGTGCTAAGTTTCCTCGAGTTCGAACACTATACAATGTGCTCAAGTCACCATCCTTCTTTTTACAACCAGAGCCATTAACTGCCATGCTGACCAATTTTAAGGTCGCTAATCCAAAGGTAAGCGAATGCTAAGAGCAAACCGTACAGCTAAAAGCCCAGCCACCTGTACACTGAACTTTGTTCAATAGCAAGGATACCTCATATAGGGGCGCACCCAGTTACTGAGCTCAATTGACCATTCCAGGTCCACCCACACTCTACTGGGCCAAACTACGCCGTACCATGACATGGTACAAATTCGAGCTGCCACCGTTATGGAAATACCAATCCTCGATTATCGAAACCGAAAGGGACACACATAAGAATCAAAGGAATAAAAAACCTCTTTGAGAAAATCTCGTCCATAAGCGTCAGACTAGGGTTTACAAAAAATTAACCTACAGTGCCTTCTTTGAAGTTTATGACTCCTCTCAGACATTCTCACTGGCACCGACCTAGCCACTTATCCTGACTCGAGTCACCAACCATAATGAATTGAATCACAACCATTCATTTATACTAGACGAAATTAATATACGAATCTGTTGCCTTCTAGGAAGTCAAGCGCTAGACTTCCCTCCTTGGGAAAAAGGCACTCCCCCTTACATCTTTGACTCACACGAACCACTTCGGATGACGAATGCTTAACGTCTATGTCAAGATGACCTTGTCCGCATCTTTAGTGATGTCGTGATCAACCTAACACACCTTGGTCATTTTCATACTATGATCACATACCAACATCTCCTTAGGAAGAATCCCGTTAATTAAAACATTCACCTTATAATTAACCTTCAACTACACAAGGTTGTCACTGAGCTTATCTTCGAAATTTACCCAAACTGAATTGCATAGTTCACTCCTAAGTCTCCTCAAGCATCATGGTTTCATATGTGACATACTTACCATAATTTTCCCGTAACTCTCTTCAAACCTTGTGAGGTACAACTTTCAATCAACAATCAACAATACTACTTAGGCATGACACTTTAGTCACTTAATCTCCACCTTTGGCTTTATAAAATTCATATTTATGATTCAATGCACGTCATCAACCATTTTTAGCATCTTATTTGACCTCTCACATTATTAAGGGTTGACACGCCATCACCTCACACTAAAACTGCAGTGTCAGCACTATTGGTTCGCACAAACACTCTGAAATCACTAACATGTCTATTAAGAAGAATGAAAGCGATTAACAAGAACTAACTTGGTCGTATTCGACTTTGTAATGAATTACCCGCCGTGCACATCTTCTTGAATTTACCGTCGAGAATATGAACTGAAACCATCACCAACCTAACGTGACTGACCAACGTTGAAAGATCCAATTACAACCTCACCATGCCAATCCCGAAAGGAACCTTGAACGTAGAGCTATGATACCATTTGTAATGCCCCGTCTAGGATTTATGGGTTGCCCGTGGACAACCCGGTCCGATCGAGCATTAGGTGTGAAGTGAAATGAAATAATCAACATAATATTGCTAATCCAGCTTTATTTAATTAACATTTAAATTATTTAGCATACGATTTCAATTTCAAATCAAGCCACGTGAGGGACCTGTGTGAAGCATCCTCGGAATCCAAGCATACATAGATACTAACGCAAATTAAAAGATATACTTAACTATACAACGCTCTCAAATATGAAACCGCACCCAACCTGCCGTAATAAAGATGAGGGAATGAGTTGAATGCCCAGTTGGAAAATACAAGAATGCAATATAGAATCGAACGACACAAAGAAGACTCTAACAAGTTATATCTACGTGCGCATGCAACTACCACACACACACACACACACTTATATACACACACACACACACTTACATGCATGAAATCATTTTATTTCGAAAACATTATTTACCCCGATTAATTCACCTTAATCCCATAAAACAAATTTTCTTTTACGTGAGTTGACATTTATTTCTTGATTTAACACACCCGACTAAATATTTTAAACAGTAACCCTTGTTTAAGGAAAATCATTTCTTTTACCGAAATTTCCTTATTTCTCATGCTACAATTATCTTAGTATTTTAATTAAAAAGCACCTTTCAACACATGCAAACACCGTGTTAGAAAATACTTATTTATTTTTGAAAACCTTTCCTAAACACTTTCATGTGTCAATTATGGGTTAAACCTCTTTAGATTGCTTAACTACCCATTTAATTATTTCACTTTCCATTCCTTTACCTTATGGACATTAATCAATTTTCACATTACTTGTCCACTTTATCCTCTATCGGAACATTTATTAGTTTATTCAAGTTAGGTTGTCTTTTCATATATTAATCATACAATCCATTTCTTATCATGTTCCAATTTCATTATCTTTTTCTCAGAATCTTCCAATATCCCAATACTTTAACGGCCTCCACACCGCCGACTATGTTACAATATGCTTTGGCCAGTGATTTGGGGTCTTTCACTCCAAGGCTCCAAGCCTTATTTAATTATCCCACTATCATTTGAGTCCTTATTAATGTGTTTTAACATTTTACAAATGTCCACATTATTCCACTTTTCTTTTTTCCAATCGAAGCCAAAACTCGGGATTTCACCCTAACTTGTGTTACACTTCAAAATCATCATATCTTGTCCATTTTACTCTAACATTGATTTTATCCCAAAATCATGTTCGTTTAGGTCCCTTTTGTGTAACACCATTTCTAATATTTTTATTTCATACAAATATTTCACTTTACGTAAAACTGCCATTTGTTTCCAAACTTGTTTTTTTCTCAATTTTCACAAGTGTTATTTCCCAAAACACCATTAAGTTACCCACACTTCTTAAATGTTTTCAACACATTAACGTTTTTTTAATATTTTGGAGTAACATTCTTCTCAAGTTGGAAACATCTTTATTTCATTACTTTTTTTCCAAGAAATTATTAAACATCTAAGACTACTTTATAAGAAAAATACCATTTCTCTTCATTAATAATTGTAGTCTTCAAACCATACACTTAACACATTCCCAACACCTTTTTCACACACTTTAAGGGTTGAAGTTTCTAATTTATTTATTTCATGTGTTCAGCCCAATAAAACTCTCATTAAACTTGTTTATATGTTCAATCTCAAAATACTACAAGTTTATATGCACGAGAAGATGGATTTTAAGCCCAAAAATCTTATCAAATGGGTATAACATGTGATTTACTCTAGAAAATTCATAATGTTTGCACAAACATACCTTTTAAGGCAAAAGAAAATTTTGTTTCTATAAACTTGAATAAATGTCCATTTATATAAAATTTCAATTTTTCACAAGAAAACTTTAAAACATTTATTCCTCAAACATTCACAATCAAAATGAGCATTCTTCCAATATTTTTACTCCGTAAAAATGCTTAATACCACGTTTTCTTGAAATATATCATTTTTCTCAAAATTACTAGAACTCATTTTTATAAATCATAATGCATCATACTACAACACCACTAATATGCAAAAGAGAGTTTTTTTTACTAGCTTTGTATGCTTGGACTGCGGGGTGCTTCCCATGGGTCTCTCACATAGTTTATTTTTAGAGTGGAATTGCATGCTAAACAAGTGAAATGTTAATTAAAATAAAATTGGAATAGCAATATTATATAGGTTGGTTTATTTCACTTCAAACCTAACGCTCGGGTCGGACCAGGTTGACTACAGATGACCCATAAATCCGGGCTGAAACATTACAAATGGTATCAGAGCTCTAGTTTCAAGGTTCATTTAGGGAGTGATGTGGTGAGGTCGGTATCAGATCTTCGACGTCGGTGTTGGTTTGGGACGGTCATGCTAGTTTGATGATGGTTTAGTCTGTGTCCTCGACGGTAAAGTCAGAGAGGTTAGCTCGATAAGTAAGTTAGTGCCAAGTGGCACGTGATCAAGTTGATAGTTATTAAATCTCTTTCGCGCTTTTGATTAGAATTGTGGTAGTTTACTAGTATGCATGCAATCCAATAGTGGTGGCACTATGGTTGTCAGTATGAGGTGCTTGTGTTAAATTTTGATGACATAGAATCATTTGAGATGTCGATAGAGTGGAATGACTCCCATTGGGCAAGCGACATGAGTTCGATATAGTCAATCATGTAGGACACATAAAACTCTCATATGATTCACAACATATAAAGTGCATGTGTAAAGTGAAATCAATACCAAAGATCTCAATAAATTTGACTTCTTATGATTTTTCATATGAATTCTAACCCATTGTTGAAAAAATTTATTATTTGCATATCATTGTTTTAGAATCCATGTTTCAATCCTTGTGCAAAATAAGTTCATACAATAAATCATATATATACAATAACTTGACAAAGAACTAAAGAAAGAATAAATAAAAATATTTATGGAGTTTTTCAAGGATGATGATATATATACATACATACAATGTAAGGAATAAGCGTATAGAAAAATGCATGGAATGCATAATGCTTGAAAAATCCTTCCCAAAAGTATTCAAAATATCCAAATATAGGGATGATAGCTCTCACACTTATCAAATGATCTTAATTGAATCAAGTAGTATTTAGTAAGGGGCCTATAACTAATAAACACCATGTGTATGTTGTTTATCTACCTATCTAGGTTAAGGAGGATGATGCCTCTCCTAGATCCTTGGGAGGCACAAAGAATACTTCCTTTTTCCTATCAACATTATTTTGAGTAATAACAATCTCAATTATCTATCTAGGAGAATTTCTAGGTCTACCTCTTATAGGTACCCAACACTCTCTCCTAAAATGAACTATATTCCTAGGAAATGTCTTTCCATTCCAAGATAAAGGAACCCTTTTCCTATCATTTTTTGATTGAAAAATAAATAAACCTTCCTCATATGATTTGCAATCTCATTCCTAAGCTCCTGAAGGATTCTCTCTTTTTAACAACCCTTATATTTTCAAATAACCTTTTCCTCCTAGCCAATAACCATCTAATTATTGTATTAGATTGTCCATATAAATTGTAATTTGATCAATGAGACATATTATTAAATGAATAGGCTTATTCTTAGGTTCATGAACGTTAATTTATTATTGATTAACAAACTTGTTTCTTTTAAAGAAAGAGTGGGCTATGTGATTCAATTTCCCACAAAATGATCACGATAGGCAGACCTTGGTAGAGATTTAGGGACAACCTCCTTTTTTTTAATTTTGGAGTTTATTACTTGGTCATGTTGTTCTTATAAGAAGATTATTCAAATGTTGATTTTGAAATTCCTTTTTCTTTCGCTTTTTACTCAACAAAGATAATGCCATATTTACTATGAATATAAGAATTATCACAATGGAATCCCACGAAATAATCATAAAGAACATAATATAAAAATCACACACACAACAACGATATACGTGGTTCGAAAATTTGCCCACATCCATAGAGAGGCTATTGTTTTATTATAGTGTCTCTCAATGCTCGAGATTACAGCCATTTACCCCGTGTCAGGGTTTATAATTTATAGATACATAAAAGTAAGAGATTGAGTTGTATAAGGAACTCAATTAACATGTGGATAATTCATGGGGCACCTGAATATCTCCTCCAGATTATTAGTAAGAAATTTGAATATATTTGTTAGTGTTCTAATGTGTTTTAAACACACGTGAGTAAATTAAATTCTGATTTGGGTCGGGCTGCGCTTTGGATAATCCAGGTTGATTGACTACTCTCATGGGCCATATCGAATGGCTCCCCACAATTGCCTCTAAAAATTTTAGGCCTTGTGGACTGTGGGACAATAATTTTTAATGCATTAAAGGCTTATAGATTAAAACATTTATCCTTTCTACCGGCATAACGCTTCTGTAGATTTATTTAACTCATATGAATGCTCATCCTGATCCAAACAGCATGGCATACTTGTAATTTTTTGGAGTGGGCGAGGGTATCGTTGTCCGAGCAGTAATATAAAGCGCTAAAATTGTCCTAGGATGTCGTGTTCATTATTAGCAATGGGTTTCGAACTAATGGTTCAGCTCCCTTATCACTTTAGTTCAAATTTTTTTCTTCATCGCTAAGTGTTCTAGAGCTTCGTCAATCTTTGTAAGTTAATTCTCACTTTCTTTCTTTCGCTTTCTCAGTTTTCTTCTTCTTCTGTAACTATATCTAGGGTTCTTCTTCCGTTAGTGTGCTTATGGTAAAACTTGATAATAAGTCAATTGATGAGTTTAGCAAGTAGTAAAATATTCCTGATTGGGTGGAGATTAACTGTGCCCCCTTTCCTCAAAATGTTCATCACACTGAAGGGCGACACTAGATTCACACCCTTCTGATAACTCAGGGGGTTTAAAGTTTCTCCCAAACCACCTATTTCTTAGGTTCTTCAAATATTTTGAAATCGTGCCTACCCAATATGACCCAAACATCTGAAACATAGTTAATGGGGTACATAGAATAAATACCCTTTATGGGATGAAACTGGACCTTGGTGAGATATGCTACTGCTACGTGTGGTTGTGAACCAGTATTGGCCTTATGTATTTGAAGACCAGGAAGGCTGACAGAATCGTGGTGGTGAACCTTCCAGACTCCCATAAAGATTACTAGGACCATGGTTTCATTGCCAGAAATTAGCAACATCCTCCTGCTGATGAGGGTAAAAGGCACCGAGGACCTATAATTTCAGACTTTGGAGAGGACCATATAAGTCACTTTTCTTTTCTTTCTTTAACTATGATGTTCTATTTTTTGACTTATGTCCTCTTAGATAATGTTCTTTTTCCTTTATTTTGCAATTTGCATTAAAAATCAGGAGCTTGACACAAGTTAGATTAATATTGATGAGCTTCTAAAGGCTTGGAATATCAAGAAAAGGCTACCTAGCGGTGAGCACCCAAGGTCGGCAACCTATTTAATGGAATACAAAAATACGACCACCAGTTTTATTGCACGCCCGGACGACAAGGTTATAAACTTAAAAGCTCTTGAGGTTAGTCCTTCTGACCTAATTATCATAGAGGAGGAAGAAGAAGAATCATGAGAGGAGGTAGAAGAAGAAGAAGAAGAAGAAGAAGAAGAAGAAGAAGAAAAGAATAAGAAGAAAAAGAAGAAGATGAAGAAGAAGAATACATGGTTCCCTTGATCAAGAGGAGTAAACTGAGACCTGATGATGATGAAGATCAGACAACCTTGTTTGATTGATAAAATCTTTAAAGACTTCTGAGATTGTCTCCCCTGGGGCTAGCGATTCTAGCCCATCCGGCAAGGGGAAGGAAAAGGATAACGAGAAAAAGAGAGAAGAAGAGGAAGAGAGGATAAATGAGAGAGATAGAGAGGGAGAGAAAGAAAGATAAGGATAATAAGAGAGAAAAAAGAGGGAAGAGGCCAAAACGAAGTTGGTATTGAGGCCTTCCTCTGTCCCCTTTGGTGCTGCTGAGTCTGAGGGGGCCAATGTGGGTGATTGCCCCCCAACTCGCTAAGGGGGCAGTGCTCGCGGCTAATCGTGAGTGTTATACAAGGTTTGGGTCACCCAAGATTTCCCTGAAGTCTTCCCAATGGATTTTCCTGGTAAGTCTCTTCTTCATTTCCTATGATTTTATGCTTTTTTGGGGTTTTTTCTTCTTCATACTACATTGTTATTTTCTCTGTCTATATAGTTTTTATCTGATTTCACCACCCTTTTGGATGACCACGCCAATAAGTCTAGAAGTGCCGAAGAGCTGAAAGATGCTCTATAAAAGGAGAAGAAGGCCTTTGCTACTGCTCGCCTATCATGGGAGCCAGAGAGGGAGAAGTCAGCTAAGGCCCTTATTGACCTTGAGGGGTCCCAAAAGGTGGTGGTCACCTATAAGGAGGAGCTGGCCAAAGAGAATCAGAACTTGTCTAAAAAAATATTGAAGCTGGAGGAAGATCTCCCTCAATAGAAGGACACTAGATTTCTTGAGGGCTTCAACAAGGCGTATGATGATGTTGAGCTTCAGCTCGCGTATGGAAGGAAGGTGGACTTTAATAAAGGTTTGGACCAGGCTTTGAAGGCTAAGGGGGCCCTAATGGATCTGAATTGTTCGAACATAATTATCCTAGGCCTGGCCCTTTTGAAGAAGAAGAAGAGGGTACTAATCATCCATCTAGTCATGTTGAGGGCGTGTAACTAAGGTCGACGAGGATGCTGGTCCCGAGAAGGGGGTTATAAACTAGGGGAATGTCGTCGTCGAAGTTGAGTAGGTAAAGGAGCGAGGCGTGTAGACTAGGAATTTCTTTTTCCTTATACACTGATACTTTGTAACCTCATAGACTTCTAATTTTCTAATTGCTCCGATTATACTCACCTTCGGCCCCCTTATATATTAATGAAAAGAGAACATTATTCTTCTTATGTCCTTTTTGCTAATCTACCATATACTGATACATTGCTTGTGTTTTGGTTTATGTTTGTTTGTAGTCTAATGTGAACTATATTCCCCATAACTCACGTTTGTGGATGATTCTTAGGCCTAACATTAGTGCAAAAGCTCGCAAGGAATTTGTGAAGATCTGAAAGTCTCTGAGGGCAAGGAATGAGTAGTATAAGAACCAGTCTGAGCTAGGTGCCAAGCTAAAGGATGATCTTCAAGGCATGGAGGAGATTGGGGCTTTTCAGTCCAGAACGAGGTGAATGCTCTCAGAGCTAAACTCATTGAGACCATAAAAATCAACCAAGAGAGTGAAATGCTCCAGACCGAGAATGATGTTCTGAGGAAAGAGGTTACTGGGCTAAAAGAGTTTGTGGTTGTACTCAATGTGGATGTTAAGAGGTTGAGGTATTCACTCAAAATAGGATCTTAATAAGCCTGGGAAGAAGGTTACAATGATGGTTGGGCAGATGCCCCAGCAAAGCTCAAGGAATCAGAGGAAATCGCCTTTACTCGAGGGTGGCTAAGTGCCCTTAAGGAGGTGAAGATGCCCAAGGAATCCAGATTATGGTATGAGTACCAGGTCGAGTGTGCGCCCTACTACCACAATCATTTTTCGAAGGATGAAAGTAGATCCCGACTGATGATATCCCTATCCAACTCTTGGAGCAACACCTTGATGAAGATGCAGAGGAGCTCTCCCCTAAACCGAATGTTGGTCAAAGAGCGCTTGTTGTAGAATATCTTTCTCTCCATCATGGGACATCATAGGTCCTTGTGAATTTTTGGTCTCGCTATAATTTTAATTTCATACTTTTGTTAATAAAGAGATTTAGTTATTAACTTTTTCCTTATTTTGAGCATGTGTTGGATAAAGATGTTTTAATAATTATTTCTTACACTTGAACTGGAAATAGATACCACTCATTAGTTAATCAACATATTTATCGACTAAAGAATACTAATTAACCATCTTAGGCCCTTTATTATTCAAATGGACAAGTACTTAGGTTCTATCATTTTGAGCTTCTCAGTAAACTAAATGATATTAAGAACTAGTAATAGCCACATGTTACTATATTTTCGAACATTCTCCTAGTCCAATATGCCTTAGCAGTATCATTCCATTTACTTTACCTTTTAGGTTGTGTCATCACACTCCCTTAGGCCTAAGTAAGATGATGGCGAGAATGTACCTGGTTGATGGGGAATCCTTCTGAGCAAGTTTTTTTGTGACCAACAAAGTTTTAGACAAACCTGAGTTGGCTTTGTTGCCTAAGGAACCCCTATAGAGCTTTTTTGTTGTTGGGGAAACTCACGAGGTCTATTGTGTTTGCAACAAAGACCTAAGGGTCGTAGTTATCGAAATAGTTTTACTAACTTGTCGTAATTAATATCAACCCTACTCGGCATGTGACACTCCTTGATTGAAACAATTTGAATAACTTTCTATAATCCCTAGGAGTTATGCTATGCATGAGGGAGTTATTATTTGGAAAAAGGTAAGTATTAGTGAGATGTGATCAAGAAAAATTAAGCAGCCAATGCATAATATCAAAGTGTGAGGGACAATTAGCCTTTATTCATTGAATAATAATTATCAAGAAACATAAATTTGAAAATGAAAATTTGCTTAAACTTAATGTGCTAACTAAAGATAAAGAAGACTAAAAGTAGAACTTCTTGAGATTGACTGTGTTCCACCGTCTTGGTATCTCCCTGCCCTCTAGCATTTCCAAGTGATATGATCCTTGAAGGTAGTTCCCGATTACTCTAAAAGGTCCTTCCTAGTTTTGTACCAGTTTTCCATCTGATGGTTTTACGACATTATTGAGGATTTTTTTAAGACATAATCCCCTTCTAAAAACCTCCTCGAATTGGCTTTCTTATTGTACTGCCTGGCCAACTACTGTTGGTAGAAAGTCAACTTGATCACAACCAGCTCTCTCTGCTCATCTGTTAAGTCAATTTCAGTGCGTAAAGCATCATTATTAAGGCCTTGATCTACGAAGGTGATTCTCATAGTGGGAAGACCTGCCTCTAATGGGATGATAACTTTCATCTCGTAAGAAAGCGAGAAGGGTGTTTCCTCAGTTGGTCGCTTAGGGGTGGTACGGCAAGCCCACAGAATATGAGGGAGCTCATCTATCCGGGCACCCTTGTGTCTTTCCAAACTCTTTTCCAGTCTAACGAGCATGGTTTTATTAGAAGCCTCTGTCTATCCATTACTTTGGGGATACGCAACAGAACTTAAGTGGTGCTTGATACCATGCTCATAACAAAAACCATAAAAGAAAGTACTTACAAATTACATGCCGTTGTCAGTGATGATAGTCCTTGGTATCTCGAAGCTTGTTATGATGTTTCTCCAGATGAACCTGGTCATATCTGAATCGCGAATGTTCTCCAGTGGTTATGTCTCTACCCATTTGGTATGTAATATGTGACAAATAGTATATACTTTCGATTTACAAATGTGGTAGGTAGTAGTCCCATAATGTCTAGTCCCCATTGTGCAAATGACCATGGGCTTGTCAGTGATTTCAGGTCGCTAATAGGCTGGTGGACCATAGGAATGTGCTTCTGACATTTTTCACACTTGCAAACATAAAAGTCTACTTCCTTTCGCATGTGAGGCCACCAGTAATCATCCTTAATTGATCAGAAGGACAATGATCTCCATCATCTGTGACTCCCATAAATGCCCTCACGAAGTTGTCTAAGTACTTTCACGGTGTCATGTGGGTGAACATACTGGAGATAAGGACCTGTGAATGACTTCGTGTAAAGTTTCCCCTCTAGGGAAAGGTAAAAACAAGCAGCCTTGACCCTTGCCTGATGGGCTGACCTATTATCATCGATCAATATGTCACTCTGTACATAAGTGATTATGGGATCCATCCAAATAGGAGCCCTCTCTGCGATGAGGACTTTCTCAGCTACTACTGTCTATTAATGCTTGGCTATGTGAGGAACTCTATTTGAATAGTTCTCCTTAAGTTAGAGTCGACTTTCGAGCTTCGGGCCTCTGAGGCATCGGCATGACTATTTTGCCTCGAGAGAACTATTGAACGTCTATCTTTCTAAATCCTGCTATAAGTCCTCTTATCACGTCGAGGTAGGCTGCCATTCTATCATCTTTTGCGTTGAAGTCCTTACTTAATTTCTGGGAGACCAGTCTGGATTTGTTGAACACGTGAAGGCACTTTGCCCTTAGCAGTTGGGCCTTACTAAAACTAGCAATCAGTGCTTCATATACAACTTCATTGTTAAAGGCCTCAAATCCCAATCTGATCCCTTTCTCGATGACAGCATCTTCTGGAGTGATAAAGACGATGCCTACTTCATCCCCCATAAAATTGGAGGCTCCATCAACGTATAGGGTCCAGTCCTTGGACTATGTTTCCTCATTTATTGGTTACTCCCTTCTTTACTGGTCGATTGAATGGTCTCTTATAAATTCTGTGATGAAGTCTTCTGGGACTTATCCCTTAATTACTGTCCTACGTTAAAAGTGGATATTAAATATTCCAATCTCTATCGACCATTTTAAGAGTCGTCCATAACGGTAGGCTTTCCGAAGAACATTTTTGAGGGGGTAGGAAGTGACTATTATTATTGAGTGGGCCTCGAAGTAATGTTTCAACTTCATTAAGGCGGCCATCAGTGCATAGGAGAGCTTCTCTAGAGACAGGTAGCACTACTCTGCATCTAGAAGTGTCTTAATAGCATAATAAACCCAGTGTTGCCCTCCCTTCTTCTCACATACTAGAGCGGAGCTTACAGCATGGTCTGATAATACAATGGGTCTCCATCCTTTGGAATTACTAGCTGGGGTGGTTTTTTAAGGTAGGATTTAATCTCTTCCAAAGCTTGTGAACACTCATCATTCAATATGAGGCCTTTGTCCTTCTTCAAAAGATGGAAGAATGGTCGACAGCGTTCCAAAGACTTAGAGATAAAGCGATTCAGCCTCCCGAGCATACCAGTGAGCTTTTGAAAATCTCACAACATCTAAGGAGGCTGGACTCTAGTGATAGCGTTGATCTGATATGGATTGGCTGCATTTACTCTTTTACTGACTAGATTGCCAGAGAAATTTCCTTATTGGACACCGAATGAACACTTACTTGCATTAAGCTTCATCTGCTATTTTTTGAGGATCAAAAAGGTTCTGGATAATTCTATGAAGTGGTATCTATTACTCTTAATTTTGACTAGCATATCATCGATGTAGATCTCCATTGTGTATCCCATCTGTCTCTTAAACATCTTGGTGACCAACCTCTAATAAGTCGCCCCTACATTCTTTAAACTGAACGACGTAACTTTATAGCAATATAACCTAATGGGGGTTATAAAGGATGTTTCATCTTGGTCGAGTCCGTACAATGGAATCTGATGGTAGCCAGAGTAGGCATTCAGAACACTTATCCTTTCATGCGCCATAGTTGCGTCGACAAACTGATCAATTTTAGGAAGCAAGAAGTTGTCTTTGGGACATGCTCTGTTGAGGTTTGTGAAATCAATGCAGACCCTCCAACTTTCGTTTCTCTTGCATACCACCACTGGGTTAGAAAACCATTTGGGGAACTAAACTTCCTTGATTGATCCTGCATCCAGCAGCTTCCCTACTTTGTTTTCCACTACTTTAGCCTTCTCAGGAGATTTTTAGCGGGCCTTCTGAGTATTTGGATTGAAAGGAGAATCGACGTGTAGGTGATGGCAGGCTGCGTTAGGATCAATCCATGGAAATTCACATGGCTCTTAAGATAAAACATATAGATTTCTTCTAAGGAAGGCAATCAGTTATTTCTTATCTTGATCGACAAATGTGGCTCCGATCAGAAATATCCTCTCTGTTAAGTTGCCATCTTCCCCAACCTCTGCCAGGCTTTTAATGACCCTATTAGCAGGGTGTACCCTGGTCTCCTCCACCCCTAGTCGACCATACCGTAATTTATATTTGGAGGGAATAGCCCCCTCCTGAGCGTCCTTTAGATCCTTTTTCTTTTCCTTCTTAGGGGGATGGTCGTGATAAAGCTCTTGCTGGCAATAGCCTGGTCTCCATGAATTTCGACCACACCTCGATCGGTAACACACTTCAAATTTTGGTGACACGTGGATGGTACAGCCATTATGGCATCTAACCAACCTCTTCCTAAGATGGAATGCCATGGGGACTCTATTTCCACCACTAAGAACTCAATTAGCTTTGAGGTGTTTCCTGCCCTGACTAGAAGGACTATCTTTCCCAGCAGCATAGTGATCCTCCCTATGAAGCTTACCAATAGAACTGTGGCTTCCTTGAGGTCGGTGATGTTCATCTTCAGATTGTGGAACAACTTTAGGTACATCACTTCTAACGAACTCCTTTGGTCTACGAGCATCTTGCCAACATCCTAATTGGCAATTCTGAGGGCAATCACTAGTGTAACTGATTTGGGTTCTCACCCTGACCAAATAATTCTTAGTGAAAAAATATGCTTGGTATAGTCTTTGGTCGCCAGCGTTTACCAGCATGGGTTTTGGCAGGGTCAATCTGAAATGCCTCCATAACGGCAGTAACCTTCTTCAGCTCCATCCAAATAGCATTTCCTTATATTTTCTTAAGATCTGATGCCCCATGGATTACCATGAACTCATATTTCGTGTCATCATCAAGGACGTTGTCCATCCACTGGTCTTCATTGGCTACGATCTTATCTATTTTCTCCTCTATGTACTCATTGAGGAGCCCAGCTTAGGCCAACTCCTCAAAGTGTGACTTCAAAGCCTTGTAATTTTCAGTCACGTGGCCTCCCTCCTTGTGGAATGTGCATCTCGACACGTTGTTTCTTTTCATTGGGTCGCCACTTATCTTTTTGGGCCACTTGCTGAACGGTTGGTCTTTGATCTTGCTCAAGATCTTGTAAACGGGTTCTTGAAGATTGCATTAACATCCCAGAATGCCTTAGAGGGAGCAACCTTATTCCTATTCTTGGATCCATTCTTGCGCCCGTTCTTGTTCCCCTTTTCTGTACTATTGCTACTCTGTGCTCTTTTGATTGCCTTTTCTTGACCATTGTCCCTTGTATTACAATGAACCACATCTTCCACCTTAGCATATTTCTCAATACGAGCCATAAGGTGGCCAATAGTGCTAACTTCTTTCTTTGTTAATAGCTGGTGTAGAAAAGAGATGGTCGATAAACCAATTTTGAAGGATGCAATGAAAACCTGCTTCGAGCAATCCTCGATCTCGTTGAAGACTTCCCAATACCTTTTGGCATAATCACGAAAACTTTCATGCATCTTTGTCTTCATCATGAGAATTTTATCCATCCGCTTAGGGTGGGAGCTGTTGGTTATAAAGCGGGCAATAAAGGCTTTTGTTAGAGCCTTGAAGTTTTTGATCGACCTGTGGGGCATCTTCTCAAATTGCATATGTGCTAAGTCATGTAGGTTAGAAGGGAAAATTCATCACATTAGTGCATTGTTATGGCTCCATAAGGACATCGCTTTCCTGTATTGCCGAACGTGGTCTATGGGATCCATCTTTCCTTCATAAATCTTGAATTTGGGAACGATAAATTTCTTTGGGGGATCTTCCTCTTCGATCACCCATGAGAAAAGGGATTTCATGAGGGTATTCAGAGCTCTCCTAGATAGCTCTCTGGTGGACCTGGCTCCACGATAGGCTGGATGTTGGTTTATTTCTATAAGGACCAGAATCCTAATGTCCTAGTTCTATCGATCATTGCTCATGTGGCGTATCTCTAGATGGCTATGGTCTAATCGACCATGCTCTGATCTGCCACATTCAATTATATCTTGGTCGAACTTGGAGATCCTCCCTCACCCTCGATTATTACTCACCTGAGGATTAGGAGTCCTATCACGTCGCTTCCATGTGTTCTTATGGAGATATCTCTCCATTCTTTCAAGTCGCCTATGGAGGCGAGCCTTCTCTTTCACTTAGAGGCTAGTAGCCTCCTCTTATTCTCAAAACCTGGCTTCGTAAGCATCGACCTGAGTGATCCCTAGCTTTCTTCGAAAGGTTATCGTTCTTGGCAAAACCCGGGGTTTGTATGCTTGCAAATCTCCGACCTGGCCCTAGGTGGAACTAGTTCTTTTTGCACATCGTAACCTGAGGAATGTTGCTGCTAGGGTGGGACATCATGGGCTTTCTATTTTTGAAGGCTTTCATAGGAATATAAATCGTTTCCATTAGACGACGCCAATTATGACTACAAAAATTATCACAATGGAATTCCACGAAACAATCACAAAAAATAGAATGCAAAAATCACAAACAAAACAATGATATACGTGGTTAAAAAATTTGCCTACATCCACATAGATGTTACTGTTTTATCATGGTGTCTCTCAATGCTCAAGATTACATCCCTTTGCCTTGGGTCAGGGTTTACAAATTATATATACATAAAAGTAAGAGATTGGGTTGTATAAGGAACTCAATTAGCACGTGGATAATTCAAGGTGCACCTGAATATCTCCTCCGAGATTATTGGTAACCAATTTGAATATATTCGTGAGTGTTCTAATGTGTTTCAAACACATTTGAGTATATTAAATTCCGATTTTGGCTGGGGCAGCGCTTTGGATAATCCAGGATGGTCGGTTACTCTCATGGGCCATATCGAATGGGTCCCCATATTTACCATTCTTTACTTGACCATGTTTAAAAAGAATGTTGTCAAGCGTACTGGTTCATTCAACCAAAATAAAATTTTAATTCTTTGTCTCGTTGTATTTTAAAATTAAATTCTCAAAATTATGTTTTAGAACTTCTTTTTGAAGAACAATATATTTTTTCTCCTTCACAATAATTTATTTCATCTTCCTTAAGGAAGGAATTTCTTCTAACAAGCTATAAAAAATTGTATTAAGCTTATCATTATCCAATGGAACACATTCAAACTTTGTAAGGTCGAATTCTTATTCATTTTGAATACTTTTCAAGTTTGTCAAAAAATTGGTATTAGAATTTTTTAGGTTAAGATACTGTCGATAAAGTTCTTCAAATGATTCGTGAATATTCTCATATACATCATCACTATCACAGGATGATCTTGGACATGATGTATGTGAATCTACACTTGCATAAGACGAGGAATCACTAAGAGACCTATGACTACACTCTTTCTTTCTATTTTCCTTTATAATGACATTAAGAGAATCATTATCTTCACAAATTCTTTCTCATTCACCTTCCAATTTAACTAAGAAGGTTATCTCACTTCCACTCTCTTCACTAGATGATATTTCATCCGGTTCACTATTAGAATCACTCAATATAGCTTTATAAACTTTCTTCTTTTTATCAAAACCCTCCAGAATTGTCACGATCATTGACCTTGACAAGTTGGACTTGTCACAATCGATGATCGTGACAATCCAACAGTTTTGGTGTAATGTCTAGGGTCTATATTCATACAGTGACGTAATCCAGCATATCCAAAACACATATCTTCATTTTATCCACTTTCTTCTCTTAGGTGCATTCTTCTCATAGATACCCTTGAAATCCAATTTGAAGGAATTTTGTCACTTCAATTTATAGTTCTTCTCATTTTAAAACACTTCCTTATTTTTTATAAAACTTTCTAAACCTTTAAAAATATATATATCCATGAACACTTTCATAAGGCCAAGTTTTTCCTTTTTTCACATTCGCATTCTCACTTGACTTAGCAATGAATGCTAAGTCTTTCTTGGGTTTTGTTCTTGGATCATTCTCTTCCTCACATATTTGGAAGGAATCTAAAAGTGAGTCAAGGATACAAGTTTCGATATCCTTAGTCACATTCAAGATAGAAACCTTCATCTTGAAACGACTATCTAAGGTCCTCAATAATTTCTTAACAACTTTGTTCTTTGGAATCTTCTATCAATTGAGTGTAATTACCATCGAAAGTTTCTTCCTTAGTCATCCTCATCACTTTGGAAGGGGTTGAAATTTGTTGAAACTTGCATATCTTCACACCTAAGTTACCTTGTGTGTGACTTTTAGGATTTCCGATGCCTTTTTCTCCATCTCATAATTGAGTATTCGATTGAACTCGTGTGTGCCAATGAAGGCGAATGATGAATTCAAAGAAAGAAAATTACAATTTCATGCTCTAAATTAGGCTTTGAACCAATTTATCCTTGGATCGTCCGATTTAAATCCTCATTCCTCAATCATAGACCATCCATCTTCAGTGATCATCCACACTCTCTTGTGTTTTGATTTTCAATCAGATATAATCTCCCATTGCCAATGGTCATAGTTTGTGCCATCAAAGTGAGGTGGTATATTTATGGAACCTCCATCTCTTAGATTATCCATGTCCTCAAACATTATCTAAACTCCATCAACTAGATATAAGATAAAAAAAAACGCTAGCAATAAAAATAAGCTTGGATATACTCAATCATGCGAATGATTTCAAAATATCAACTGCTCTAATACTAATTGAATGTGTGCAAGTGTTTATAGTCAAATATACCTAGACTAGACGGGGTAGGTTTCTCTAAGTAAAATGCACAATTTCAAATTTCATTCACAATTTTAGCAATCTTAGTTAAACATATAACTTGGTGAGATGGTGAAACCTTTAGATCTACAATTGAACAAGTGTTATACACAATTAAGTAATACAAAAAGTTATTTTGTGGTTCAAATTTCAATTAACACTTCAATTAGGGTATTAAGTTAATTATCTCCAAAATAAACTAGATGAAAATCCTAAGTCCAATTCCAATGGATCTTCATAGATCCAAGATAAATCTAAGTGTTGTGTGTGTAAGCAAAGGTAAAAATTAATATAAAACACAAAATAATCCACAAGATAGATTTATGGCGAAAACCCACCACCCATGGGTAAAATAACTCGATCCATCCTAATCTCTAATTAAAGTTGAAAGATTTTATACAATACATGAAGATACCTCTCTCTTATTGCCTAAGAGGAAGTTATCTGATGAAAATTTCTCTCTCCTCCATTGACAATGAGCTATATAATTGAAACTCCATCAAGTGCATGAAAAAGTCCATTCTCTTCTTTAGGACCACACCATGCTTGAACTCCCAGTAGTTCACACACCTTTTTGGATACGAGTTTTGATCTTCAATTCTGATTTGGTACGATTAAATTGAATATATTTTATTTGGATTTGATAACAAAAACTCTCAATTCTTCACAAAAAGCAGATCAAGTATAAATATAGTTTTACTCTCAATTGTGAATGGAACAAATGAGATTTCTTAAAGAGAAGCAATTAAGGTTCTATCAACCTCGAAAATATTCTGTTAGTATCAAAGAATTAAGAGCAATGTTTCTTTATTCAAATGGGAGGGAAAATTCTCTATTTATAGAAAATTATCAAAAACTGGTAGCATAATGCACTCGGTTTAAAAGGATTATGTGCGCATGATTTTTGACAGTTACCAAGACATGCCAAAAATGTGGTTTCCATGCACACGGGTACAAAAACCATTCGTGCGCACGCTATTATGTATAAGACATAACATGCCTAAAATGTGTTGGCCCTGCACATAGGGGTAAAGATCTTCCATGCGTATGGATGTAGACAAAAATATTTTTTTACCCACACAGGCTTAATTGTCAAAGCCTAGCATTTCCCTTTAGAATAAGCACACCACTTAACAATATAAGATGTTAACTTGATTTATTTTTAAATGATTTTAAAAGTTAAATGAAAATATGCACATGTGTGATTTATTCTCAGGCATCATTATCATTTTCATAATTTAACTTTTGATATTTTTTATGGATACTAATTTCCATAGTAAAATGTTTTTAAATGAATAAAATAAAATTTTAAATAATGTAGTTTTGAAGATCAAGCAAACCAATCTGATGAATTTTGTTGATTCAATATAATTGAAAGCGTGGTCCAATATTTTAAAATCAAATAGATGATTGATATTATTTATTGCATGCCTATATGATCAAATTCATGTTATTATATGTTCTAATTATTGGGAGTCTTAAACACTTTATCTTTAATTCATTTCTAATGTATTATTTGTTGTGTGCACAGGCGAAATTCAAACCTCGAACCATAATAACAATGGTCCTATTCTTCTCCCTCACCACTCCAACTGGAATAACCATTGGTATACTAATTTCTAAAATCTATAATGAGAATAGCCCGACTGCCGTTGCCGTGGAAGGGGTCCTCAATTCTGCATCTGCAGGGATATTGATTTACTTGGCGCTTGTTGATCTCCTTGCAACTGATTTCATGAACCCTAAATTGCAAAGAAATTTTAAAATTCAACTTGGGGCTAACATTACTCTTCTCTTGGGAGCATGTTGCATGTCCTTATTAGCTAAATGGGGTGGTACATAGTTTTCTACATCATCTTCTTGTCTAATAAGTTATACCTATCTCACATTTCATTAGACATGATTATAAATAATTATCCAATATTTGAAGTGTTACAATCATCTTTTTATGATTTAATATTTAATTTTCTTGTCTTTTATTTTCTTGTTCTTTAAATCAATTGAGCAATATAGCCCGATGGTAATATGCATTTTCTTAGGCTTCGAGATAGGGTTTGAGAGAGGGCCGATATAAGGAATATTATGGTTGATTATAAGGGAAGAAATATGAAAAAAGAGGGCCAAAACTAAATCCAAAGAGGGAAAACGAGAGGAATGAGACAGTTTAGAGTGTTTTAGATCTTCTTTTTGAGGGCTTTCGAATATAATTTGAGAAAAACTCAAAACATATATCTGACCCAATTTTTCTTGTGGAATCCAAATCTGAAGTCGTATCGGAGATTTTGATAATGTTCAGATCTAATTTTTGGGGTTTTAAAACAGACCTACAATTGTGGATTATGACTCACTTGAGGTAGTTTCATTCTCCCATTGTTAATTTTGTGTGTTACACATATTCAACCTTAATTTTTTAGTTATATCCATTATGTGTATTGTATTTTAATGTATTATACTATATTGTTATTGCACTCATTTTGTATGAGTTATTTTCATGCCGTGTAGTTTGGGTAATGAAACTAGTTGATTTTACAAGCATGTTGGGTTATAGAATTTGGGCAGATTACATGCACACTTGATTTATGGGAATTGAATTTGAAATTATTTGAATTGAGAAAATGATATTGTGATAAATAGTATTGGATAATGCATAGTCATTCTTTAGCCAAACCACCCGCGGGATGGGGTGTGATGTCAGCTGTAATTTTATTTATTATCCAGAGACTAGGCCATGGACTTCACTTGGCGAGTATGTCAAGTGTTATTATTGTGGTTATGCCAGGATATTATGGCGGTGATGCCAGGTTATGATGGTTTGTGTGCCCAAGTTATGTTTTTTTTTTGGGGGGGGGGGGGGGGGGGGGCATTGGATTGTTTCGAGGATAATTAACAGGATAGTGGACGGTAGTCCATACCGTACTGTTGGAAGTGCGGCGGGGATTTTGATATGGAGTTTTAGGTTTTGCACCACCTGCGGTGAGATCCTAGGTTGTGATTATATTATTGGAATTTGAGTTTGACTGTTCATATTTCATACATTCTTGTACATGACGCACGCATACATGAGAATGTGTAGTTATACTACCGAGTTTCATGCTCACCCGCCATAGATTGTTGCATTTCAGGTTTGATGCGAGATGATATTTATGGCATCAGTGGGATTGGGATTGTCGTTAGAAGCTCTGGATATTTATTTTCAAAATTTAAATGTACCGCCTTATTTGTTATAAATTATTTTATTAAAGGATATTTGAAATTTAATAAAATTGAAATATTTTATGTAGTCGGTGTATTATTTATGCTTCTGCAAATTTTTTCTCAATCTAAATGGTACTTTTTAATAAAAAAAAATTATGTAATTTATCAATATTTTTCAATAGCACCTCCCGGGGTGTTACAAAGTGGTATCAAAGCATAGGTTATTTGTATTCTCGGGCTTGGAATTATTGATTTGTTACATTGTCCGTTGAGAGAGATTTCATCTGGGTGATGTCGAACTTTATGTTTGAATTTAATGGAGAAAAAAATCGGTGAATTTCGAGGACAAAATTCCTTTTGTAGGGGGAAGAATGTAACACCCCATTATTTTGAGGGCTTATTTAAGAATATTATATAAGATTCCAATAATATTATTATTTTCTTAATCAGAATGTTTTATTTTAAATAAAAATATTTTTTTATATTATATTTAAAAATAATTTATTTTGGTTTGAAATCTAATTAAACATTTAAATTTATACATAAACAATTTATGACATTTTATAATGGTTTCAATATGTAAAGTAGACAATTCTGAATTAAAGGGCAATATGGGAATATACGTTAGCTTAGGCTCCAAGCTAGGGTTTGAGAGAGGGCTATATAAGGAATATTAAGGGTAATTATAAGGAAAGAATGATGAAAAGGAGAGACCAAAAAATAAGTCCAAAGAGGGAAAACGAGAGGAGTGAGAAGAGTTAGTTTGTAGTGTTTTAGATCTTCTTTTTGAGTACTTTAGGACGAGATTTAAGAAAAACTCAAAACACATATCAGACCCAATTTTTCGTGTAGAATCCAAATCTGAACTCATATTGGCGATTCGGATAATCTTTAGATCATATTTTAATAGGTTTCTAAAACATGCATATAATTGTGGATTATGACTCACTTGAGGTAGTTTCGTTCTTCCGTTATTAATTTTGTGTGCTACACATATTCAACCTTGATTATATAGTTATATCCATGCTATGTGTTGTATTTGTTTATATTATATCCTCGTATACTATATTCGTTATTTCACACATTTTGTGTGTTATTTTCATGCCGTGTAGTTTGAATAACGAAACTAATTGATTTTACAAGCATGTTGGGTTGTAAAAATTGGGTAGAAAACATGTACACTTGATTTATGAAAATTGAATATAAAATTATTTGAATTGAGAGAATGCTATTATGATAATTATTATTGGATAATTCATAAGTATTTCTTAAACAAACCACCCGCTGGACGGGGTGTGATGTCGGCTACAATTTTATTTATTATCCAAAAATAAGGTCATGGACCCCGGTTAGCGAGTATGCTAAGTGTTATTATGGCGATGATGCCAAGATTTTATGGCGGTGATGCCAGGTTATATTGGTTCGTGTGTCCGGGTTATGTTATTTATTTTTGGGGTCCATTGGATTGTTCCGAGGATAATTAACAGGATAGTGGATGGTAGTCCATATCGTACTGTGATAAGTAAGGCGGGAATTTTTATATGGGATCTTGGGTTTGGGTTTGGGTTTTGCAGTGTGTGCGGTGAGATCCTAGGCTATGATTATATTGTTGGAATTTTAGTTTGATTGTTCATATTGCATACACTCTTGTATATGATGCACGTACACATGAGTATGTGTAGTTACACTTGGAGCATTTATACAAGCTACCGAGTTTCCCTTTCAAGCTTATAGTTTGTTGTATTTCAGATTTCATGTGAGATGATATTTATGGCATCGCTGGGATTGGGATTGTCATTAGAAGCTTTGGATATTTATTTTCAAAATTTAAATATACAGCTTTTTTTATTGTAAATTATTTTATTAAAGGATATATGTGATTTCATAAAATTGAGATGTTATATTTAGTCCATTTATTATGTGTGCTTCTGCATATTTATTCTCAATCTAAATGGTATTTTTTCTTATAAAAAATTCTATAATTTATCAATATTTTTCAATAGAACTTCTCGGGGTGTTATAAAGTGGTATCAGAGTATAGGTTATTCATATTCTTGGGCTTGAAATTATTGATTCATTATGTTATCCGTTGAGAGAGATTTTATTTGGTTGATGTCAAAATTTTTATTTGAATTTAATGGAGATAAAAATCAGTAAATTTCGAGGACAAAATTCCTTTTTGTTGAGGGAAGAATGTAACACCTTGTTATTTTTAGGGCTTATTTAATATTATTATATAAGATTGTAGTAATATTATTATTACATAAATCGGGATGTTTTAATTTAAATAAAAATATTTTTTATTTTTATTATATTTAAAAATAATTTACTTTGGTTTGAAATCAATTCAAACATTTAAATTTATACATAATTGATTTTTCACATTTTATAATGTTTTAAATATGTATTATTAAAGGATATATGAGATTTCATAAAATTGAGATGTTTTATTCAGTCCATTTATTATTTGTGCTTCTGGATATTTATTCTCAATCTAAATGGTATTTTTTCTTATAAAAAATTCTATAATTTATCAATATTTTTCAAATAGCACTTCTTGGGGTGTTACAAAGTGGTATCAGAGTATAGGTTATTCATATTCTTGGGCTTGAAATTATTGATTCGTTATGTTATCTGTTGAGAGAGATTTTATTTGGGTGATGTCAAAAATTTTATTTGAATTTAATGGAGATAAAAATCAATAAATTTCGAGGACAAAATTCCTTTTGTAGGGGGAAGAATGTAACACCTTGTTATTTTTAGGGCTTAAGTAAGATTATTATATAAGATTCTAGTAATATTATTATTTCATTAATCATAATGTTTTAATTTAAATAAAAATATTTTTTATTTTTATAATATTTAAAAATAATTTACTTTGGTTTGAAATCAATTCAAACATTTAAATTTATACATTAATGATTTTTGACATTTTATAATGTTTTAAATATGTAAAGTAGACAATTTTGAATTAAAGAAAAATATGGTAATATGTATTAGCTTAGGCTCCAAGCTAGGGTTTGAGAGAGGGCCTATATAAGAAATATTATGTCTAATTATAAGGAAGGGAAGATGAAAAAGAGAGGCCAAAAACAAAATCCAAAGAGGGAAAACGAGAGGAATGAGAAGAGTTAGTTTGGAGTGTTTTAGATTTTCTTTTTGAGTACTTTCGGAGGAGATTTGAGAAAAACTCAAAACACATGTCTAGCCCAATTTGTCGTGTAGAAATCAAATTTGAACTCAGATCGGTGATTCATATAATAATTAAATTTGATTTTGCTGAGTTTCTAAAGGAGGCTTATAATTGTGGATTATGACTCATTTGAGGTAGTTTCGTTCTCCCGTTATTTATTTTGTGTGCTACACATATTCAACCTTGATGGTACAGTTATATCCATGCTATGTGTTACATTTATATGCTCGAATACTATATTCATTACTGCACCCATTTTGTATATGTTATTTTCATGCCGTGTAGTTTAGGTAACGAAACTAGTTGATTTTACAATCATGTTGGGTTATAGAAATTGGGTAGAAAACATATACACTTGATTAATGGGAATTGAATCTGAAATTATTTGGATTGAGAGAATGATATTTTGAGGATTATTATTGGACAATGCATATGCATTCCTCAGACAAACCACCCGCTAGATGGCTTGTGATATCGGCTACAATTTTGTTTATTATCCAAAGACAATGCTATGGCGAGTATGCCAAGTGTTATTCTGGTGGTGATGCAAAGATTTTATGGCGGTGATGTCAAGTTATGATGGTTCGTGTGCTTGAGTTATGTTAATTATTTTGCGGGGCTATTGGATTGTTCCGAGGATAATTAACAGGATAGTGGATGGTAGTCCATACCGTACTGTGGGAAGTATGACGAAAATTTTGATATAGGGTCTTGGGTTTTACGGTGCCTATGGTGAGATCCTAGGTTATGATTATATTATTGGAATTTTAGTTTGAGTGTTCAAATTGCATACACTCTTCTATATGATACACGCACACACAAGTATGTGTAGTTACACTAGGATCATTTATACGAGAAACTTAGTTTCTCGCTCACCCCCCATAGTTTGTTGTATTTCAGGTTCGATATTTATGGCATCGTTGGGATTGGGATCGTCGTTAGAAGCTCTGGATATTTATTTTCAAATTTTAAATATACCGCTTTGTTTATTGTAAGTTATTTTATAAAATGACATTTGAGATTTAATAAAATTGAGATATTTTATTCAGTCGATTTATTATTTAAGCTTCTCCAAATTTATTCTCGTTCTAAATGGTATTTTTTCTTATAAAAAATTATCTAATTAATCAATATTTTTCAATAGCACCTCCCGGGGTGTTACAAAGTGGTATCAGAGCATAGGTTATTCATATTCTCGGGATTGGAATTATTTATTCGTTACATTGTACGTTGAGAGAGATTTTATTTGGGTGATGTCAAAATTTATATTTGAATTTAATGAAGAAAAAATCAGCAATTTTCTGTAAATTTCGAGGACAAAATCCATTTTGTCAATATAAATGGTATTTTTTTATGAAAAATTATCTAATTTATTAATATTTTTCAGTAGCACCTCCCGGGGTGTTACATATATGTTTTATTAAAATAAGGGGGACACTTACCACATTCCACATTACCCGAACCCTGGGACGTTAAACACGAGGAAAAGATTCCCAGATTGGAAATTTTTTATAGTGACCTGAGTCTAACATTTGACAAAGATATACATAAGTTCCTGCGCATCACCCTAAAAGTGTCGATAAAGGATGCAACCTCCCTTCTCTTTGACAATCCTAAATTCATGTATGCACTAGGCATTAATGTCATGCCCTATAATCCAACTGTTTCAGTCTCTAAGATCGAGGACCATCTGAAAAATTGGATCACTATCCAATTTGATTCCGCGGCTCAAACATCCGCCATCACAACAAGGATCTTTTTTCCTTTAGGGGATGATCCCATTTATCTATATTTACTACTTTGCCTAAAAAAACTAGTTTTCTGATTTCCAATATTTTCCTCTAGTTTTATATTGAAATGTCGTTTGATTTCAATTATACGTACTTATGCAATCTAAAAGATAAAAAAAATGACATAACAAGGAAAATACTACTACTAATAAGTATAACGCTGCCAATGACTATTTAATTTATCAAAATCATTATATTATATGTCAATGTGGTCGTGCCTAATGAAGACCCCCAATTTTTAGATTTCACAAAAAGTAATTTCCTTTTAGATGCGAAATAAAGATTATTCAACTAAACAAATTTTCATTTAAACAAATTAATTCAATCCAAGTCCTAATATTTACCTAACAAATAATTAATCCAATTAAAGTTAATGACTTGAACTAAATTAATTAACCATTGCCCAAATTAATTTTAGCACCAACTTAAGCATGAGTAGTGATATAAACAAATTTTATCTTTTTACCTAAGCATGCATCTAATGTGAATTTTACGAAAGATAAAATAAATAAATAACTACTACGCCGCGATGTACGAGAAAAAACCCACAACGGGAAAAAACCTCGGACGACCCTAGTCTCAAATCCACTAAGTACGATTTTACAAGTACAAGACAAAAAGAACTTACAACACTCGACTTGACTCCATCCAAGCCCCGACGCTTTTTTTTGCACACACCTCTGCCTAGCGAATAACCACGGAGGTCCACCGCGGTCTCGGAATCCACCGATCGGACTTTTAGGACACCATCAACCACACACGATACCTTTCATAGTATGATAATGCCGCAGCAACAAACAAGTCTTCCTCTTTGTGGGATGTAGAAGTAAACCCAAACTTCTCTTCTTCAAGGTGTAGAGATAAACTGGTGCCAAACACTCCAAGAAAAGTATATATATTAAAGAACTTGGATAAACTAAACAAATGGGTGTAAACAAAAGTGTTTTTGGATTTTTCTTGAAAAACAAACACTTAAAACTTGAACCTTTTCCTTTGGAATTGAAACACCCCAAACTCTCTCTAGGAGATGGAAGAATATGAAAAAGTTACTTGGAAAATGTTGGTTCCCGCACTTGATAATTCTGTCAAAAAGTAGTGGGAAAAAGGTAGTGGGAACATGGAGAAAACTGCAAAAAAAACTCTCTAAAAACTGTTCCCGTCAAAGTTGTTTGAACGACTTTTTCGTTCGAACGATTTTTTCGTTCAAACGAATTTACTAACGATGTTCCAGAGACGAAAAAGGAATATCGTTAGAAATCTCGTTCGAACGACCTGGCAATCTCGTTCGAACGAGATGCCAGTTAGTTCGAACGATATATCAGAAAAAATAAAATTCTTTTTAAGTTCAAAACTTTTTATGAAGAGTTCTGAAAAAATATTTTTTGAGTAAAGCAAAGTCGTTACAAACATTTATAAAAAAAATTAAAATACACCCAATAAATTTCCAAGCTCATATATATATATATATATATATATATATATATATAATGCAGTCATACCTTAGGAGCATTGGAACTAATGTTGTTGACGTAGAAACGAGGCACACTAAACCCGGCATATGATGAAGCTTTATACTCTTAGCCGCTACGTCTTCAACTACAACGTCATAAGCTTGGATGGATACAGTTGAACACAATCCTATGAGTCAAATGTTTTTGTCCGAAATTGAGCCAACACTAGATTAAGACCCAATCGGAGACTTGTGTCCTTGCACCTAGTCATGTGAGAATGAAACTATCCTCATAAAACTCCTCCCCTTGGAACAACCCAATATGATTAGTGTATGATCCATTCGCTATCCCTTTGAAAATAATTATCCCATGCAATTTCTCATCAAATCCACTAACGTCTTCACATGGTCCTGTATAGACATGCTGAAGATTGATCTTGATACTTACACACACCATATTCCCACATTACCAGATCTCTGACCTGTCAAGCATAAGACTTTTTAGATTACACATAATGATCTCTATAAATCAAAATTGAGGTGTCCAAGAAAATTAGTGTCGGATTTATCAAGGTTGTCGAACATCGACTTAGTAAACTAACATAGTGCCAGGTTTAAAAATATATAGATCACAATGTGTGACAATTACTGGGACCTTAACAAAGCCTCTCTAAAAGGAAATTTTCTACTTTCAACATCAGCATAATCGTCAAAAAAATAGTAAGTCATACCTTTAGATCCTTTGAGTATGGATTCATAGTTTATACTCAGATCAAGATGCACCCAGATCATCAGTATAAGATAGCCTTCATCACACCATGAGGGAAATACTTCTACACCATTATGCCATTCGATATGAAACAATAGGATTACATACCAATGAGTAATAAGAATAATACTTCATGACCTTATATATAAATGAGTGGTGGTATATGTCCAAAAGATGATTATTAAATCAAAATATCGAGAAAGACACATCCTCGCTCTATATAAATTCTTCCAAAGACTATGGTCATGTTAGATGAGGTTGAATCATCATAAATACATGTTCCACTTAGAGAATAATAAATTTAATCAACAAATGACAATAAAACACATTAAAAATGAGGTTTGAGGCTCCTTATGAAAAATTCAATATATTAGTAGGTTCTTATCACAACAGATATCTATATGCAAACCAATTTTCATATTTTTTCGTAAGGAATATATGCCAATTTAGAATGATAAATTCCAAGAAACATTTAATAAAATCAAGGAGTATCTCATCCACCCACAAATGATCATCCCACCACAACTTAGATTACCTCTCTTACTATACGTCTTCTTAAGTGACATTGTAGTTAGGACTATGTTATCTCAATAAATCGACACAAATTTAAAGGAAAGAGGAATCTACTATATTAGTCGCATGTTGTCTCATGTAAAAATATACTACATAGAACTAGAGAATGGTTTCATCACACTTATATCAATCTCCTAGAAGCTTTGGACCTATATGATCTACTTATATATACAACTCGTCTCCCAAATGAATCCCTTAAAATATTTTTTCGCCACACATGTATTACTAACAAAAATATCCAAAGGGGTTTTCTCCTCATAAAATTTGGCATCACATATGTCAGAAAAAATTCAATAAATGGTGAAGTTGTAGAATAATACCTAGTAGGATTTCCTCCCAATGAGCGAAAATATTATGAAAAATAGTTATCCAACGAATAAATACTAGAGATAGTTGAAAATGTTCTTTGAAGATGCCTCAAATAAAAATAGGTACACAATTGGTGTCTCAATAATCTCTTCGAACAAGCATTATATACCAATAATAGTTAAACTAGAATATCCATGAACAAATAACATAACTAAATGAAAACGCTTTCATTATAGACATTCAATCTACACATCTCAATAGTATCTGAAAAGATTGAGGTAAGCAAACACTCCAGAATAATAATCAACCAAATTATGGGATAATGGATGGTGCGTAAGGATAAACTCCTTCCATTCAAAGAAAAACTAGAAAAGATAGCCTTTTAGTTTGAGTAATTCATTGTCCACTACCTACCAAGAGCCAGTAACAGCTTTGTGGATGCTCTAACCACACTAGCATCCACGATTGATATGCACTAGGACATGTTTGTAGTCTCTGTTACGATCCACTAACATGTTGAACCCTCACTTGAGTACAACTTAACAAAGGCATATCAAGTTGACCCTTGGACATGTTATTACGACATCTAAAGTCTTCTCAAAGTTTAACACTCTCCCATTACGGTTACCAAGAAGGATCAGATCTCCATCAGAAAGATCGCCGCCTAATTTATCATCAGCGTAGGTAGACAATAAAAACATAACTTTGACATGATACCCTTATCTATCCTTACCCATAAATAAACCGATCATATCATGGAAATTATCCACAATAGAGAATTCATCCCCCATATGACAGATCATATGATTGAAAAAAAAGATCATCTGGAAAGGGTATTATTGGATCATAAGGACCCATAATTTCAACTTATTTTTTAAGAGATTCCAGAAGGATTAAAAATTCTCTCGTCTCCAACAATTGCCTCCGCGCAAGCTCTACAACATGGCGCCACCTTTCCCATTTTCAAAATGGGGACATCTACATCACTAGGAAGGTCACTCCTAAAGCATCAAATGATGACGATTTTATACCTATATCAATTGACTATTTCACCAAATGTGTGGAAGCTAAGTCATATGCAATACTAAACGTAAAAAAGGTAGAGTGTTTCATACGCAAAAATATCATATGTTGTTATGGCTTACCTTTCGAGTTAGTCTTAAACACCGAATGACACTTTGAGGTATAGGTGTGACACCCCGCCCAATTAAATAACGGGTGATCAGTCCTTTATTAAATTTAAAATAGAATGTTCGGTTGGTTCATTCTTAGCATCACTGTCGAAAATATTTAATCATATTAATCACTTAATAAATAATTAAGCTAGTGTCAAAACATTTTCCATTTTGAGTTATACCCAAAAAATCCATTAATAAATTCCAATTATTAAGACACAAACTATTTACCATACATATGAAAAAAATAAATACTGGATATGAATCCACTGCTGAAATAAAGGACTGGATAAAAAATATTCTAGTTCAAAGTCTCAAACCATAAACTAATATACTCAATCCAACTAAATACTAAATATGGAAATGAAGGAAGTACAATATCTCCAATAAAATAACTGAGGATGGGTGACACATGCTATAAATAAAATGTCTAAAGAGAACTGAATGAAATGAGAGTGGAGGCGTCTAAGCGCGAGGACCTGCAGCTACCACAACTGCTACAGCACGTCAAACAGTCTGAATGTCTATGCCTGGCGTCCTTGTGGCTGGACACCTGATATAAATAGTACAAAAGAAGAAAATATGCGAGAGACGGGTCAGGGCCCGAGTTGTAAAAATATTTTAGCAAGTATTTAAAATTTGCATTAAAGCAAGTATTATGTGCATGTTAGTTTTTCGTACTCTCACATGAGATTCTCACCTCTCAACTATTATGCACGCCTAACGTACATCTAGTCCAATCTAGCTATCCTAATCTCATTTAATTAGATTCTAGGCTTACACCAATAATTATATCTCGAAGTAGTATCCCGCATTCCCATATACTTGTATTAACTATTTCAACATTTATTATTTCGATTAAGGGTTAACACCCTAAAGTTAAGTATTCACAGCTTAAGGTACTTAGGATTTCATTATCTTAATCATCTACAAATATCACACGGTAGATAATATCACTAATATATATATATATAATCATCACTATATAATATATATACTAATACGGCACCACGAGACTCAGCTGCAGTACATGCATACTCTGCTATTGAGTCCTCGTACTCAAACAAGGACAATCTGTTCGAAAATCTCCCACGAACCATAAAATCAAACACACATATTGGAGCGAACATAGTCCTAGGCCTTTGGGCTGCGCACCCAAATGACCGTTCAATACCATCGTTCCCACAAATGGAAATCCAATCGACGTACTATGTTCTGAGGTGCCAAATCTAAAATCCCCCCGAAGGCTCATCAGGATAAGACTATTCTCTATCATTTTCAAAACCTCCCATAATAGTACACATAATCAAACATACTATAGGTATTCACACCACCCATTAATATAATTAGGTATACACACAACCCAAACGTAGGTTTTATATAATTTCATTTCTCTAAAACTTTAGGTATACTATATCATACGATTTATTCTCTCTATCGCACCTTACGCAACATGATTCAACCATGTGAGTCTTTCCTAGTAATGTACCCAAGTCCCTTACTACTAATCTATGGCAATAATTATCGTAGGTAATCCATCTCTATTGAATTAGCTAGGACGCATCATTTGAAGCCAAGTCGGGTAAAATTCCCATTCATCTGAAATCTCGTTAGAAGTGCCCAGATTTTCGTTCGAACGAGGTCGTTCGAACGAACTAGACTTTGAATTATCATTGGTAACTCTTAATTTTCATTCTTAATCTCGTTTGAATGAGGTCGTTCAAACGACTTCCCCAGGTCTTTCGAATCGTTCGAACAAGTTCTACTAGTTTCATCCCTAACCTCCAAAAAATCCGTTTTTCACTATTTTTAAGACTCCAATCCTCTACAAAGTTTACCCAAACACCAATATAACTATACTAATTGATAACCCAACATGTATACTCAATTTTTAACATCCTAATATTCTCAAATCATCATCAATCAGTAATAAATTTTGAAATCCCCAATTAAAACTATAAGAAACCTTAGTTCTTTAATTTTATGCACAATCTTAAAATCAAGCTCAGATTCGTTCATCATATTACAACAAAAATTTGGGATTCTTACTCTACATGCATAGGGATTCAATCTTTGATCAAATTATTTCTAAGGTATGATTTAAATTCTGTAAATCCACCCAATTCAATTCTAAATCATGAGTTTAATCCCTATTCTAACATGAACACAATTATTGTTAAAAGGAAGCAAGTATTAAAAACTTTCCTTCATTATGATGGAATGATCCTCTAATGTAGGTGCTATGGGCGTATTCCTCATTTTCCGATCTACACGGTGGTGGTCCTGGTGTTGCAATGTGGTGGCTCTAGGCCTTAGCTCCGTGGGTTTGTTTCTACCTCTCCCTCTGTGGCTCTCCATTGAAACTTGTGAATGAAAACCCTAATTGGAGTCACGTAGAAGATATGATCTATCTCTAATTTTCATGAATATTAATTGCCGAAAAATGAAAATTACCAAAACACCCTCTCAGGATGCCGATTTGGCCTAAAACTATCTCGGGACCGAAACTAAACCCCCGGGTAGACTTTTCTGACTACCCCAACCCTTCCGAACACATTGGAGCAATCAAAATGACTATCCGAAATACTTATAAATAATTTACTTCCTAATTCCTTTAAATTAGTCCTGACACGACTCACACGCGCATCCCGACTTAATTTTTGTAACTATCGTATTTTTCACTCGCGATCATTATACAAATTTCATAATCATATATTAATTTATTTGCTCAGTAATATTCAACATAATATTCATAAATAAATACTAACTCTTAACTCGCTAGTTAATATTTATTTTAATCTGGATTAATTCTTAATTAATTCTCAAATTAAATTCAATTAATCCTATATTTAAAAATCATAAAAATACGGGGAGTTACAAGAGGTAACCCACTTCGTGGAGGTGTATGAGATTATGCATGGTTGAAATTACTCTTATATACTATAAATAAACAATGTCATTGAGGATGCCATCAAAACCATACTCATTTTCATGATATGGAAGTGTCAAAACTGGGATTGAAACTTTCCACGCACTGTTTGGGGAAATTACATCCATGAGAACATAAAAAAGCCTAAGGAGTGGATGTTTTACTTAAGGTAGACTTAGAGATACCATCAATGAATCCTTTTTTAAAACCATATTGTTAAGAAGGACTGGTATATGTCCCATTACGAGCAACAATCAATGCTAAATGAGCGCAAACTCATGGAAACATATTAAAACTAGGGTTATCATTACCACATTCGCCACGCATTGAATTACATTTAAAATATTAAGGTATTATAAAAGTAAAAATTGTTTTCAAAGACAACCAAGAGCCCAAGAATGACCTCCGAGGAAAACTCAAACCCTTTGGAATGGCCCCTACCTCGTGAAAAAGATGACAGGTGGTGTCGTCATTCTAGTCTATCTTAATGGGTAAGAACTGAATTGAACCATTAATTTGGATCATCAAACAATCTTTTGCCCTTTAACTCCATAAACCCTCAAGTGGTTTGCTCCTTTCAACCACAAAAGAACTACGTTACCTGATTCTTTATGATTATATTCCAAACTCCTTCATAAAAATACGTGTACTTCTTTTTAATTATGGGGATACAGAGGCTATCTGAGACATTACTTCAAGCCCAATCACAAAAAACACAAATCAAACCACATTTATTTTCTTGATAACTCCCTTCCAAAAATAACACTCTCTCGTAAACACTTAGGACAAATAGGACTATTATTTTTTAGGAACAAGAACCACAATAAGTGAACATTAATTGACATATATTGAAAATTGTGATTTAAAAACATAAGGTAAACATAATTGATAACTCAAGAGAAAGATTCTTTCAAAACACAATAAGAGAAACCTCAGAAAACAAAGGCTAAGGGGAATAACCCATTATAACAACCTTGCAACTCATCCATTTCCCCTAAACTCATCATCATCCAAATCAAACATCCACTACAAAAAAAATTCTTCTTGAGACGGTGCTCCATCCATCTCAAAAGGTATTCTAGCCTTCCCAAATACTTTTTAGGATGACATTTGGGATGACTCAAGATGGTGGTGTTATTAGAATCCCATTTTAAATACTTTTGGGACGAAAGTAGCCATCCCAAAAGGATTTTTGAGACGGGAACTAAGCAATCTCAAAAGGTCATCGTTTAAGGGACCCTTTTGAGATGACAAGGAAGCCGTCTTTTAAAATTATTTTTTGAGTAAAAAACAACAGTCCCAAAAGGGTTTTTTGCAACAGGAACTAAGCCATCTTAAACGCTCATCATTTATGGGATCCTTTTGAGACGACAAGGAAGCCGTCTTTAATAATTTTGGCACCAAATTTATAATTACATCCATTCCAGACTATATTCTATATAATCGTAAAAAAAACTCTTAAAAATAATATATAGCATCTTTCGCACTGCATCCAATATATATAACAAACAATTTCTCATTCAACTATAATTAGAGTTTAAACAAGTAAAATCTCTCTACACAATTAAAATTCCAAACTTGTGTCCATCAACCTAAATCTCTCTACACAATATCACTTATCTCATTAGAAAAATACATAAAAATCCATATACACCTAACATGAAATTATGTAAGCAAAGTAAACCCACGATCTTAAAGCATACGACCTCCAACAAAATGAATTCAATAATTTACCTTGTCCATAAAAGGTTCCACCTGTAATAAGATTTATATAGTATCAAATACCTTAAGCAGATAAGAAATATTTTTTTAATAGTTCCTATAGATGGAAATCTTTAAAATATTATCAAATTTGTGTGTCTTCGTATTATTACCTTTTTTTTTTAAATCAGGATATTTATTGAAACAATAGAGAGAAAAGCCCTCTCACATGGCTTACAAGCAAATCAAACAAAGACCTTTTCTGAAAACACTTAAAAGTTTTTAAAAAATCGGCAGAGTCTCCTTTATTTATTCCTGAAAACCAACTTGTTTAAACATAAAAATTAACTCAAAAATAACTACAACAATATTATGCGAAATTTACTATCAAATGAGTGTGATATAAAAAGTGCATTGCTAACTTGATATACCTATGGGATCCTTAAAATCTAAAGCCAAGTCATTGTATGGAGGATCAACATATTCTCATAGATCATTACGAGATGAAATATCCGTGCTCAATATACATGCAGAAATTCATTGGTCAAACTATAAGTCACCATACATAAATTTATAACTGCAAAAGTTCAAACCATTCTTTCTCCCTACAAAAGCTCATCACCATTATTTCACCCTTTTTTACCTTTTATTATTGCATAACAAATAATACAATATTAATTTATGCTACGAATTATTGATGTAAAATTAATCAAGGTGTAATACCCCGTATTTTTGCGCATATTTATTTTTATGGAAAATGGGGATTAATTAAATTAATGAGAAAAAAATTTAAATTATAATTAATCCGATTTTATGATAATAATCACTAACGTGATGAGAGTTAATAGTTATAGAAATAATATTTTGGCCGGAGATGAGATACACGGAAGTTACGTTATAAATATTTGGGACGCGTAAGAGTCGCTAATATTTTGGCGAGGGATGAGATACACGACATTTATTTTATAAATATTTGGGATGCGTAAGAGTCGCGTCACTAGTAGTTATTTGGGGGTTTAAAAGATAAATTATTTTTATATAACTCGGATGACTATTTTGAGTGCATCAGAGTGCCTGGAAGGGTCGAAATAGTCAGAAAATACTACTCGGGTATTTAAATTGGGGTCCGGGACATTTTAGCCCAAAACAACACCGCGAAGGGGTATTTTGGTCTTTTGGAATTTCTGAGAAATTAAATGGACGAAAATTGGGTTTAATTAAAAATAGTTAGGGTTAGTGGCATGTTAGTTCAACCTACGTAAGATAGAGAGGCAGAGAGAGAGAGAACCAAGAAAGAAGAAGAAGACTCCATTAGAGCCCTAAGCCAAGAACTCAACCTTTCACAATAAAAAGTACACCAGCGTGTAGATCATGTCAGGAGGATCGTTCCTATACCACTTTCAACCCGCGAATCAGAAGTTCATTTTAAGGCAAGTGATTATCTTGCTCTCTCTCTCTTAGCAATTATTACTCTTGTTAACATATGTAGAGGTTTTAGAACAATTAATACCAAATTTGGTTTACCTATGATGGGATTGTGTAGGAATCTTAGAAATTTGATGGAGGTTTGCATGTAGAGGATTCTCCCCTTTATAGAAGTGTGAAATTAGGAGAATTAGATGCTAATTACGAAATAAAAATGGAGCTTTTACGGATTTATAATTCTGGGTTTATGTTAATATGATTTAAAGGAAAATTTAGGAGTTTGTTGAATTTATTTGATGATTAGAAGGATTTAAACCCTAAACTATGTTAAGAAATGTTCTATAGTGACTTAGAGTAGTTTAGAAACCTTGTACTTGGGTTGGAATGGGTTTAGGTTGAAATTTAAGAGGAGGAAATATGGAAAAATGAACTTTGATTGGGTTGGAATGGGTTTAGGTTGAAATTTAAGAGGAGGAAATATGGAAAAATGAACTTTGAAGATGAACTGGGCAACTGCGGAATTTTTGTTAGAAGTCCAGCCCAGGTCATTCGAACGATCTCGTTCGAACGAGACTTCTAATGAGTTTCCAGTGTCCCTTCTAACAAGATTGATAGTTCATTCAAATTTCCTTCATTCGAATGACCCTCGTTCGAACGAGATTCCTTGGGTCTTCTAATGAGATTCCATAATGACCCTTAAGACCCGATTTTTATTTCGAACTTCCTGTAGGCTTATTTGAATGAGTGTTAGGCCTGTATGAATGTCGAGTGACTTAAAAGTTATAATCCTTAGTGAGCGGAGAATAGGGCAACCCTCGGACGGTACTAAAATTCATAAAATTAGAGAGATGAGAGAATATAAGGGAAAATACAAACGAGTAAGGTACGGTGGAATAATATGGGGTTATATTATACATACTACAAATAATAGGCTACGGGAAAGCCAATGAATTTATATAAGTTTTGTGTATGATTATTGCTCAAAATATTATGTGTATGACATACCTAGCTAGTGGCTATCGAATGGAGGTTAACGCATTATGGACGACCGAATCTTGTGTGCCTTCGGGGGATTTAGAGTCATACCACTAGAGCATGGAACCTAGGTATGGACTATCCGTGAGAATGATATTGATGACGGTCGTATGAGTACGTATGTATGTGCGTAGCCCATAGGCTTGGGACTATGTTCGCCTCCAATAGATGTTTATGTTTTTATTGGTTCTCAAGATATTGAACATGTTATCCTACATGCGTTAGCGTTGCAAAGGGACTAGATAGCCGAGTATGCGTAGCACTAAGGGTTTCTCAACCAAGGGTACAATATTGCTATATTTATATAAATTAATATGTATACATAAAGCTAATACTGTGTGTATACTGGAGTCATATTTGGTGTCTTATGTTGATGACGCTATTTTTAAATATACACTTATGGTATTATCAGTTGGGCATTTAGAAGAATACGAGAATAAACTAAAGTAATCCTAAATCTATATCGAAATCATAAGTACGCCGGTTTTGAGTTATTTAGGGAGACTTTCAAGCATAATATTATGCACTTAGTAGTCAATCCGGGTATTATGACTAGTATGGGTAGTTAGGTTCGTTAGACGTGCACACTAGATCGAAGGGTGAGTATCTCAAGTGAGTACGCTAAGTTAGCTTGAAGAATAATCGTGCTAATTGAATCAATTTAAGCACTTGCTATTTTAAACTGTTTTTAACTCGGGCTCTGACCCGTTCTCTGTATATCTTTCTATTGTTCCATTATTTTAGATGCCCAGCCATAGGGACACCAACTTTAGGAGAATCTATTCAGTTACCCTGTTGTAGCTGCTGTGGAAGATGCAGGATTATTGCTAGTAGACGACTCAGCTCATTCTTTCCTTTTCAGTTATTCATTCGGTTGGACATGTCGTCCTTGCTTATGTTTACTTTCAGAGATTTAGTCGTTTTAAATTCTCTCGTAGATTTGATTTCTTTATTTGTATTTATTGTATGGGATTGTATTTGGAGTTGTTTACTCCATTCATATATTTTACTTCATTCAGACTTTACTTATGTTACTGTGATGCATGGTATTTATTGGTATTATTTTAGTAGTAATTAATGACAAGCTAAAATTTGGACATCACCCTTTTTAATTACTAGGTGTTTAGTTTTATTAAATTAAAATTTGAGTTTTCGTGAGTGATGCATTATCTGAACCAACTTGATATTCTGAAATTGATTAATTAAGGACTGATCACCCGATAATTAATTATGCGGGGTGTCACACAAGGTTGGCCCCTAAAAAATTACATAATCAAGGTTGGCCTAAAAATTTTAATTCGTTAAGGCCCTGTGAAAAAATTATGATTATGCTCCATTATACATATTAACTTAAAAAATAAGGCCATTCATGTATAACTTTGATCTGAGTAAATTTTAAAATTTTTGGGAGAAGGAAGGAAGAGAAAAAGAATATGCTTCTGGCCTTTATGATCGCCAACTTCGAGTGAAACATCCTCGTTGAATTCATAACCCCAAAAAATGTATAACTTTTAATAAAAAGGTCAGCTGAAGCCCTATTCATGTATAACCCGAGTGCTAATTAAGAGTGAAGCAAGTAATACTTATTGATATGAAAGACATTTTAGTTATAAATAAGGTGTGTCTGATACCGTGTGTAATTCTAATAAGGGAGTATGTTTCATTTATTTTTTCTTTATAAGCGTATACTCACATACTTGTCATACTAGTGATGATGAAGTATGGTGGTAAACTTCCAATTCAAATTATAAAAGTAAATGGTGGTAAAATTATAATTCCTGATATAAAAGTAATTAGAAATGTGACCCTTCGTTGATTATGCCATTGGAATTCTCAACTTGAATCATTTAATAATTTTGTGTTAATTGATCTTGTTTGTCTTCGTGTTAAATGTTTTGGTACTATAAAGTTGGGTTTGAAGAATTATTTTACAGTTTGAGTTAAGAAATACCAATAAATATATAACCACGATCTTTCCTCATTTAATAATTGACTCTCCCTTTGTTAATAAGCAGAATAAGAAGAAAAATAAGGTTGTTTTGACAATTTTAAGACAGCATTTAAAGCTCTGACCTCACGATTCACAGCTTCTTTGGTTGTTGGTCCTTTTTTAGAGCGTGAGGAATAACCATACATTACCTTGGCCCAAAGAGCTGATGCAGTCAGTTTGCACCTTGTATCCCAATTTGCTATGCCTCAGAAGAAGGCATACGTACAATAGCATGGTACTATGTCTTTCGTATCCCAATGTGCTCACTATCTTATGTCCACCAGTTTCATCTCAAAATCACCAGTACTATCTTGTGCTGTACACAGATTAGGCTAACAAATTTTCCATTTCCTTATCAAAATAAGTCTATAAAAGAGAAAATGCTAAAAAATATGGATTTTCCATGTAGCAAAATAAGTCTGTCAAATACAAATAGCTCATAAAGTTTTTATTAAACATATTAAAATCTACTACCGATAAAGTGAAATATGCAAAGACATATAAATCTGTTCAAAGATAAACTAAAGGGATTACATAAATTCACACAAATTTAAGTCAGTTAAAACAAACCATGATAAGATGAGGTAAGTGTTACTGTGTCACATTCATAATACACTGAAATGCATTTATTAAGGCATAAAGATGAGGCAAATGAGATGTTTATAAAACATAAGGTTGAGGTTGGAAATTATTTAAACTAAAAGTTAAGGTTTGATATAGAATATTAATGTTGGTCTAACCCCATCAATTCGTATCACAAATGATTTTTTTGGGTTTGTGTGTATGAATGAGTGGTGGGTGTGGGTGTGGAGTTATTATTTTTATTTATTATATATAAATAAAATACCATATGAGAAAATAGGCAAGACACCATTCGAACTTTGGAAAGGTCGTGCATCTAAACTTAATTACATTAAAGTGTGGGGGTGTCTAGCTAATTCCCTTATCCATAAGACAAAAAGAGAAAATTAGGACATAAAAGTCTTAAGACAGTTGATTATATGTTCATAGAATATGCCTAGAATAGCGCTCATATAGAATCTTCGTATCGAATAATAATATTAATTTATGCCAACACCATTACTGGGACAAAGAATGCGTATTTCTTTGAAAATATATTTCCTATGAAAAGTAATGTTTAGTAATATATACCCAACAATGACCAAAGTAGATAACCTCTTGAAAAATCTACAATTGAATTAACAAGAAGTAAAATACTAGAGAAAAAGAACCGATTTAAGAGATGTTTTTTTATATTGCTAATGTTAATAATAACCCACAAACTTATAATGATGCAATGACTTCCTCTAGTTCATCCTTTTGGAAAGAGGAAACTAAAAATGGATTAGAATCTATCTTATCTAATTATTACTTGGGAACTAGATATTCTTCTTAGTGCTAAACATATTGATCGTAAATGGATATTCAACGGGAAGTTATAATAAAACATAATGGGTCAATGGAGAAATATAATGCAATATTGATTACTAAGGGGTTTAATTAAAAATAAAGTCAGAGATTATTTTGATACCTTTTCTCCTATAAGTACCATTTCTTAAATTACAATGTTGGTTGCTTTCACTGTTATCCATAATTTGACTTCTCACTAATCGAATGGCAAGGCGTCATTTTTAAATGGCGATTTAGAAGAGGAATATATTATAGTGATAATATCGAATGATTATCTGATTAAAGAGGTAGATAAATGCATTTATTTCAAATCCTTTGATACTAACAATTATGTCATTATTTTAATATATGTTGATGATATGCTAATCATGGGAACTACACTTAATGAGACAAAGAAATACCCTCGCTTATAATTTTGATGTGAAACATGTGGTGGTCTCATAAGAGTGCTATGTGGAAAAAATATTGAAAAAATTTAGGTATTTTGATTATAAAGCATTGTCGTCACCTTATGCTGGTAATACTCAGTTTAAGAAAATAAAGAACATAGTTTCTCATAATGTGAATATTCCCAAATCCTTATTAGCCTAATGTATTTGATGAATTGTAGAAGAACTGACATTTCTTATGCTATCGGCAAATTGAGAAGATATACTCGATGTCTTAATAATGAACACTAGATTGCCCTAAAGAGAGTAGACAAGTACTTCAAAGTCACCATTAATTATGGATTAAACATTCAACAAATCTCCACTGATGTTAAAATTATAGTTCTAGATTATGTGAAGTCCCTTTAACAAAGAGACTTAATTGGAAGCAAATGGCTTAAACATCGAGAGGGATGGAACTAAAGCCTAGACCATAGGGCGAGAGTGATGATAATCCCAATTATCTTGTGTTAAGGACAATTCCACTCCTACAATATGTGTGAACCTATTAAGTGTGTCGGTGTCCCCTTGGGATTCACTAAGTATGATCATATGACATCCCCTTTTAGTAGTGAAGCACATTCCATTGGTCCAACCCCTTGGGGTTGAAAAGATATCAGTGGAAAAAATAGTCATAACAAGCAACTTAAAATAATCGATAACAAAGTACCATACTCATTAGGTTATTAAACACCTTATCAAACTTCCACTCAACATATCCTCTAGTAAGTCAGATTAGCGGGCATGATATCCTATCTAATCAACCTGTCATTTTTAAAATTTTCTCCATCTGGAAATATCAACATGACATGAATCGATCTTCCAAGTCGATGAATTAAATTGCACGAAACCCTTATAAAGTACCACTAACTCTTGGTATCATAATACAAAAATTCATTACATTTCTGATTTCTCCATATGAAGCAAGAAAAGGTTTGCCTCTGCTAAATGCTTGACATCCCCCACCCCAATCCCCACCCCCCAAAAAAAGAAAAATTGAGCAGTGACACAAAAAATAAAATAAGTAAAAATGTTTTCTCCACCCAAAGAACCAACCTAAGATCATATTTAGGGACTACATTTTCCAAGCCAGAGTCAGTGAGGTTCAAGTATTAAAAATCTATGAGATTTAGTATCTATTGGATGAGATTTTAGAGAACTCATGCATATATGCTACAATAAAGAGGAACATTTGCGAGATTTAGTATCTACTCGACGAAACTTTAAAAATCCTATGAGTTTTAGTCCATTCCACTAGAGGGTCATATAAGAAAGTTTCAAGAATACTCATTTGAGTCTCTCTACATGCCTTTAGAACTGAAAGTGTGATCTCGCATACTCTAAAAAATACCCCCCATATCCAATAATGCCAACGCCATCAATCATGTTCTTCATATCCCATTATGTAATGTTGAGAATTTAAAAAGTAAAAGTTTGAGCGAAAGTTACAAAAAATGGAGAATTCTAGTGAAGAAAGAGCACAACAGTTTTAAATAAAAAAGAAAAAAACATTGCGATTTGTGAATAATATTTGAAACATAACCATGTTCTTTTCTCACCTATAAATAATACTTGGAACATTGCGATATGTATAATCTGAGACTTATCGTTGGATCTCATATTGCACAAGTATTACCATATTCTTTTCTCACTCATGTCGGCTTGAAAAGAACCAGCTCAGGTGTGCATTTATAAGGGAATATTATGTGAAGAATAGATGTAATCAAACCTCCTAAACATAAGAGAAGAGAAAAGTGAAAAAGGAGATACGAATATTTGACACTATAAAAGTAGAATCTAATGGCATCAAGAAGTGGGTAGGTTTACAATTCCATCAAAGATATGATGGAATTGGGCCTTTGAATAATAATTCCAACAAAGGGTCTTCTACACAATAGTTTAGAACCTCCGTTTATGGGGTTTCTGAGAGGCATCGTAAGATAAATTCCAGTGCAGTGCCCATTAGGCCTTTGCGCAAAGGTGATCAGACCTTCTAAGGTATGAAGGACAACAAAATGATTTACACGAATAGACTCTTAGAGAACTGCTAAAGCGAGCCAATATAATGTCGATGATATGCTACGTGTATGTGTGGATGCCATATTAGATTTTGCACCCATTGCTTAGGCATGCTATGAAGAAGGATTCAATTAAGACAATTTGGAGCTTGAAAAAATAATGTTGGTTGATGGTTCTTTCATACGTGAACTTCTATGAGGGTTAATGATGCATGAGCATAATGCTATGCACCTAATATTTCTTAAGGATTTAGATCACCTTATAATGAAGCACCACTTACTACTACTAGAGAACCAGGTTTCTTTTTTTGTTCTTAAGAAACTCTTTCGACCCACTCTCCAAAAAATTATCATAGATGATACAAATTGGTCACTTAAGAAACATGTGTTTGATTTATTCCTCGCTATTATGAGTCTGAAATTTTTGAAAATGGAAGTAAAGGATGGCACAGATGAGACTGGTGATATTCGTATTCTGTTAACGGGTGCAATGTTATCACTTAAGAAACATACGCTTCTATTTTTTAATAATATGTTGGACCAAGACTTCAAAATGAGAAAGGATGATGAGATAAATGAGATGAAATGTTATCATGTAATGGATTTTTTACATAGGCGCAATCGACCAATATATAATGTTTCTATGGGGAATTATCTCGGCATGTATTGTTTTACAACTAGTCTTGGCAAGGTGGTCATCAAATTCGAAGCGAGGGAGGGACCAAGCTTTCCACTAGTGAAATTTTAAACTTTTTATTTGTTGCCTTCGTTTTTGATGAATCTTTATCAAATCATAACTTCTTTGATAGCATATCCTTACCAAATTGTATTTTTGAGGTTGCGAGAACCTGATAATACTTTTCATGTGATCATGAAAAAGAAGACCACTCCAACATTACCTTTGGTCGTAGCAGAGGAGATGACTTTAGCATTACCTATGGAATAGGAAATGACTCTAATATCATGTAGTCTTTGTTTATTGTCGGGGTTTTGTAATCTTCTACATCATATATCAATGCATATTTGTTGTTTGTTGTTTGTTTAGCCGGTTATGTGATATGTGTTGTATATATTGTTTAAAATTACCACCGTTGTGCATTGATGACTTCACCGAAACATTTTTTAGGAACGTGATTACTTACAAGAAGTATTCCCCTAATGTATCACATTTTATCACATCTTATGCTATGCTCATCGACACACTCATTAATAATAAGGAAGATATTGAATTATTTATAGAGGCAAGAGTGTGGGGCACTCTCTTTTACACTAACCCTAAATATCTTATTTTTAGAGCATCAACACGTTTTCCTTGTGAATACACCTTAAAAGGACAAAAAACTTGCAATTTTGGTTAGTCAACCAAATGTCAGCAAATCAAATTTGCCCACTCGCACTAAAGAACATTTAACACAAACTTATATTGGATACTAGTGGCAACCCGTGCGATGCGTGGGAAAGTGTGATTGGAAAAGTTTTTATTTTTTAATAGAATATGGTCATTCAAATAGCATTCCCTATAAAGTGTAGAACTAATTTGGAAAAAAACTAAGTAAGTTTATTTAAATACCACAGGAAAATAGACTACACAAATATTTAAGTTTCATATACAGTGAATAAGATTTGTTCAGATTGATAACCAATATTCATTATTTTCCTTTAATTAAAAACATGACATGAGTCGCCACATAAAGATTAGTAATAAATTCCCCTTTAGAAATTCTAGTCACTAACAGGATTGAGAATCCAAAATATTAATTGCCTCGGTGGTTTTCACAAATTCCGTAATTTTAAACCAATTTTAGTTCATCCCTAAAATATGCAACTACGTGTCAAAACAAATCAAGTAAGCATGTGACACAACAATTCAGGAAAAATCCCCGAAGGGTAAAACCTTTATTTCTAGAACTTTGACAAGTTTACAAGACCATTGACTTACATACAACCTGATAATCGCCCACAAGTGTAACACACGGTGTCTTCGTCAAACCTTCAAAGCAACGGCTAGAAATCAGTAGTGGTTCACACGCAGCTATACCCCAAGGATACGCAGTCTTAAATCTTCATAGAGACTCGCTCCACAATAGCATGTAGCTCTCGGTTGTAGAGATATCCCCACAAAGGATGAACAATAGCACGGTTGTTCTTTGGGTTCCAAAACAACTAACATAAATATTGGGATCTATTTGTGAATTGTAAACTAAAAGGGTTAAAGACCCTAAAAGGAGAAAACCTAAATCTGTTGTTTTATTAGTTTTATGTAGAATAAAAACGCCAGGTCTCTCAATAAAAAAATAGAGTTGAAAAGACTATTTATAAAATACTTAAGGCGGTGGGTCATTCAAATGAAACAACATGTCGTTTGAACGAAATACACTGTTGTTTGAACGACAAGCATACTTCGCACGACATGCCATCATTTGAACAAAATACGATATCGTTTGAACCACCTATCAAACAAGATTACATGCCATGATTCTAGATAATTTCAATACGAACGTATGGCCGCCAGTTTTGTATTTTTCTGATTGTTTTTGAATTAGTTATGATTTTTCTACGAAAAGGAGTCTGAGAACAAAATCTTTAGATATAATGAATTCAAAAAAAATTAATAAAAACATTTAAATCTCCGCTCTAATACTTAGAAAATATTTTATGAAAAATAATCCCAAAACTTTAAGTGCATTATTAAGGTACTCTAAAAGTTAACCTTACGAAGACTGTTCGTTGAAGAACCTTGATTATTCGGATCCGTCTTGATATGAATGTGATCTTGAATTTCTTCGATGGTGTAGCGATATATGACATATAAATTGATAACAGACAAAAAGGTCCTTACAAATCTCCCTCTATCTCTATGCCGGTAGAAAATAAAAACATCTGAATTATCAATCAAAATATGACCTATACAAATCTACCCTCCCATGAACCCAAAACTGAAAAGGTAAATGGCAAGTCTTCAAACTTTTTCAATCTTCAACAAACTTCAACATTCTTTGTCATCATCAGGGTGTGAAATCCAAAAATCTTCAATTGTACCTATACATATGAGACAAAGAAAAAACCTCATGACATATCAAGTTTGAAATGATATAAACATAAAACGCGTAATCATAATCAAATCTCCCCCATACTAAAACTCCCCCATAATATCATAATTCGTTCTCCCCCTTTTTATTTGTTCGAAATAGACAAGGAAAAGAATAAAGCAAATAAATCAAATCAGGGTGTCACGGTAAATAAGGCAAACAAATATGAAAAACGTGCTCAATGCAGGATGTGCTCAAAAAACTTCACAAACTATTTTTTATTTTTTAATATTTTTTATACAAAAGTGTTACAAACACACACCATGAATTCATACTAAGATAACTAAATCGTGGAAACGGTATGAATGGGTTTGAACAGATTCGATATGAAATAAAACTCAATCACGTCATATGTGCACGATGCATATTGTGTATTCCTAAAGAATGAGCATCAAAATCGTCCTTAGGTGTAAAAGTGTTGAATTTAGATGGCATCGTCTTAAATCAAAATCAACAAATCAAAGTCTATATGATTTTCACACCAATAACTTCTAAAAAAAATTTAACATTTTTTCAAGATTTTTTAAGACGTGCAAAGCTGTTTTAATTCTCTAACCAAACTCCCTCATATATATTTTCTTTTTCAGGTGATTTAGATTCTCAAACATTAGAGAATTGGTGAATAAACCTAATGGGCGCTTTTTGGCATAAATTTCTTTCTATTGCCTTTAAATTTTTTCGGGCACTTTTAAATGTCTTTAGACCCCGGATAATTAAAATACCTCAATTTTTTATGTCTAATTAAATGGTGGCTTAATCGCAAATGATAGATGTGTACCTTTCGTAGACCTTCACCGTTTTTAAAATACACAGAAATTCACAGCAAACGGTTTAAAACATGCACACCTTTTATTATCTTATTTTATTGCACTTGGTTCATTTTAATAGACATAATTGAAATGAAAACACGTAACCAACATGTGATTCGATAGGAATAATATTCAAATAAATTCATGATCGTGTGCATGAAAGGAAATAATGAGTCAATCATGTAGGTAATAACACATAATTATATCTTAATGACTCCAAACACTATAAAGCACATGAATGACATGACTTATTGTCTTAAAACACTATCAAATAGTCACATGGATAAATGGAATGAAATTGTGACTCGGTCATCCTAAATGTTAATTCATACATGGTGCTAAACAAAATACAAATATCTTTTTAGATTTTTCAAATTTTATCAAAATAAAATCATTTTTGTATTTTTCCAAAAATTTTCAAAAACAAAAAAAAATTAATACAAAAAGTACACAAGTCATAACACTATCAAGAAGCACAACTAGCGTATGACAATAATATAAACACAATCATCTATATGATATGGCAAGAGAAGAACCATGTGCAAGCAAATGGGAATCAACACGTCTAAAGTATAGCATATAAAAAAGTGATTTCCTAACCCAAACGGATGTCACACGTCGACATGGGGTTTTGGGAACTAAAAAACACTAGAATTAGACTTCCTAGGACCTCTTCGAAGATCAAAATAGAAACGCCTAAGGGGACCTTTCCTACCACAATGTGAACATGTGTAAACGGGTGGAACGAGACCTATGGGTTGAACTTTTCTAACGTACTTAGGAATGGTTAACCCTCTAAAACAAATAATGGTTTTGGATTTTGCAACGGAAGCATTAGAATAAGATGAGCCATTACCATCATTACACAAACTACTCGAGTCTTTCAAATCATTTTTCAACTTCAAAATTTTAAACTCAAGCAAAGAATTAGACTCTTCCAAGGTTGGGGATTTCTTTTTCAAGTTATCAATTAAACTTAATAGTTTATTTCTCTCATCCTCAATTAAAACAAACTTATCCCTAAGAGTCTCTTCACGTGCCATAAAATCATCGATTATTTTTTTATCCTCAGCGACACAAACACGAACCCTAGAATTTTTTAAGTCCTCCAATTCTTTTTCTAAAACTAGGACTTTATCATCACTCTCCTTTTTGGAAACTTTTAAAGAATCAAAGTCAATACACAAATTACTAAAGTGTTCATGACAAATATCTCTTTAAGTTTGAAACGTTTCCAACTATTCAATCTTATTTTTAAAAAGATAGTTTTCTTCTTCCAAAATTTTAATTCTTTTGCAAAAGTTTCCAATTCAAAAGAGTTAATTTTTTTGCACGATCGTGAACTTTACCAAACTCATCTCGACTAACAATATCAACAGTATTAGAATCCATCGAGAAAACAAATCAGGAGAGGAACACAAATAACCACATAAAAGATTGCACTACAGGATCACCACAGTAAATTAGTGCAACTGTCTTTGATGCCATTTTGAGAATGCAAAATATTAATTTCCTTGGTGTTTTTCACAAATTCCCTAATTTCAAACGAATTTTAGTTCATCCCTAAAATAAGCAACTACGTGTCAAAACAAATCAAGTAAGCATGCGACACAATAATATAGGAAAAATCCCCTAAGGGCAAAACCTTTATTTCTAGAACTTTGACAAGTTTATAAGACCATTTACTTACATGCAACCTGATAATTGCCCACAAGTTTAATGCGCGGTGTCCTCGCCAAACCTTCAAAGCAACGGCTAGAAATCAACAGTGGTTCACACGCAGCTATACCACAAGGACACGCAATCTTAAATCTTTGTAGGGACTCGCTCCACAATAGCACGCAGCTCTCGGTTGTAAATATCTCACCATAAAGGATGAATAATAGCACGATTGTTCTTTGGGTTACAAAACAACTCACATAAAGATTGGAAATTATTTGTGAATTATAAACAAAAAGGGTTAAAGACCCTAAAAGGAGAAAACCTAAATCTGCAATTTTTGTAATTTTGTACAGAATAAAAACATCAGGTCTCTCAATAAAAAATAGAGTTGAAAAGCCTATTTATAAAATACTTAAGGCGGTGGGTCGCTCAAATGAAACAACATGTCGTTTGAATTAAATACACTGTCATTTGAATGTGATCTTGAACTTCTTCGACGGTGTAGTGGTATACGACATATAAATTGATAACCGACAAAAATTCCCTTACAATGATAACATGTTTAACATGCTAACATGACTTAGTGGCCTGAAATTCATTCATAATCGACAAAAATTAAATACATACAAAAAATACTTGTCCCCGATATGAAACAAACAAAATTATGCACAAAATAAGTAAGTTATATTATGTTGGATAATTTTATTAACAAATAAGATATGACGTGACACGGATCCATGACGACATAACTCATTGTAAATGTGCATTACACAATAGAGATGATATAGATTCCTTACAGATATAGAAATATTTGTATAACCCAAATACCATAGCACGTCCCAAATATCATAACACAACTTGAATCTCATTATCACAACCCATATATAACCCAATCTCATATCATAACCCACGTATAACCCTACAAACCCAAACATGATTTTCAGAGTTTTATCACCTATTGCTCATCTTTAGAACTAAACTAAAATAATAAGGAAAATAAAATCAATACAAACTATGAAAAATATGGAATATATATACATATATATACATCTTACAACCTACAACTCAAGAAGGGTTATGTTAAACTTTACATACAAACACGGGGTTTCTAATTTCTTCCTTATCAAATAAATTTATACTAAAGTTTAATCATTTTAAGCATATACATTCTACAACCCAACGTACTATTATACATTATAAAAGTGTAACCTTTATTTCCATCATAAATAGATCTTTGGCAATAAGGAAATTCACCCCATTCATAGAAATATTTGCACAAATCATGGCATGGAAACATTTTGAAAATATCGAAGGAAAACAATTAATCAAATCAATAGACAACGTCATTGAAAACTGAGTAAAGCCACAGTTGATTGATAATGGGATTATGTTTGAACAAGATAATAATGAAGAGAAAAGTCTAAACGAAAATGGAACATGACTTACCAGCGGAGAGGGCATGGGTTTTGGGAGGTCGAGGGAGAGCGATAATGGCAAGGGAGGGTGGGGTGGGTGACGTTTTTGTCTGGGTTGATAAATAATGTTCTTAGTTTTTTTTTTCACTTTTCTTTCTTTTTTCTATGTAGAAGGGTGAGAACGTATGTGCTTGCGTTCAACTGAGCAAATTATATATTAAACACCTTTTAACCCAAACAAACCCTAAACATGCAACAATATGTGATTGAATAAGATGATAATCTAAGCAAGAACATTCAAACACATGCTTGTGAGGAAAAATCCCCCAAAGGGGCAAAACCATTTATTTTCATTATAATATTGTAGGCTGTACAATTTCGGATTACAATGAAAATACAAGTGACTAAGAATTACCCTCAGGTGTCGGATTCTGTAGTCGGCGGCTGGAACTATCCCTTTCCAGTAGGGCTGTAATGGAGAAGAAGAACGGTCTTCTCCACAAGGGTGTGAACAGCAAAAGTGCGTTCCTGGGTTGCAAAGTGATTCACAAAGGATTGGCAATTTGTGTGAATCAAATACCTAGAGTCTAGATGCTCAATAGGTGAAGACTTAGGGCTTTCTGTACTCTGAAAATCGTGTGTATAAGTCTTAGAAAACTACTTCCCGTAGTGGGATTAAATAAGAAGTCTCGGGCCTTAAAAATCTGAACACGATCTGAACACGATCTGTTTAAGTTTATCCCAGGCGGACCGGTACGGGTCTGAGGCGGATCGGTCCGATTGACCGGATAGGTTCTTTTATTCTGAGGTGGATCGGTCCGTTGATGATCGGATCGATTCTTTTCCAGGCTTCATCGGTTCGCTTGCGGTCCGGGGTATACTGGCCTTCAACAGTCGGATCGGTCCGGGTCTGAGGTGGACCGGTCCAGTTAACCGGATCGGTTCTTTTATTCCAGGCGGACCGGTCCGGTTCTTTCAGACTTTGATTCCTCTTTTTCTTTTGATATTCGGATCCGTTGATGAATGTATGAATCTTGAATTTCTTCAACGGTGTAATGGCATGCGACATAATAAATTGATAATGGACAAAAATGTCCTTACAAATCTCCCCCTATGTCTATGCCGGTACATACATAAAAAAAACATCCGAATTATCAAACAACTAAACATGCCTATACAAATCTACCCTTCCATGAACCCAAAACTGGAAAGATACAATTGAATAAGACTACAGCGTTTGTTCTTCAATTCTTCAGGAATCTCAACACTTTTCTCATCAGGGTGTGCAATCCAATGATAATCCATGTAGTACCTACATACATGAGACAAAGCAAAATACCAAGTGACATATCGAGTTTGAAATGAGATAAACATATATACCAATTTATGAGCAAACTCAAACTTTCAAATCTCCCCCATAATAAGATAATTCATTCTCCCCCTTTTTATGATGTCCCCAAATAGACAAATGAGAGAAATAAATCAAATAAGCAAGTGCGGGGTGTCACTAGGATAAAATCACACCATGAATGAACACAAAGCAACCAAGACGATGATAGCGTAAATGAAGTGGTGTGATCAAATTCGATAGGAAAATCAATGCATACAAACATGACATATGTGCACGATGAATATTGGATACTCCTATCGAATGAACTCAAATGTGTCCTTTGGTGTAAAAGAATGACAATATAAGATATTGACTCAATCAAATCAACAAATCAAAGCTCAAAGTGATTTTCACACCAATAACGTCCAAAACGATTTTATGCTTTTTCAGGACTTTCAAGGAAGTGCAACCCGTTTAAAAATACTCCAACCAAACTCCCTCAGATATAATTTTGAATAGAGGCATTATAAATTCTCAAACTTTGGAGAATTGATGGTGAAACCTAAGTGGCCCATATTTGGCATGAATTGCTTTTTATTGCCTTTAAATTTTTTCGGGCTCTTTTAACCTCTTTGGACCTCGAATATTAAAATTCCTCCATTTTTTAGGTCCTTTTTAACGGTGGCTTTTACGCAAGGGATAGATGATTACCTTTCGCAGACCCTCCCCGTTATACAAAAATACACAGTCTCACCAAAACGGTTTTTACATGCATTCCAATCCTGTCAAGTTTTATCGCATATTGTACATTGTATAGACAGAATTGAGATGGAAACACTCAAGCCAACATGTGATACGACAAGTGCAATAATCAAATATAGCCGTGCATGTGTGCAATAAAGGATATAGGATTCAAACATGTAGGAAGATATCACTAATTACATCTCAAAGACTCCAACCAATGTAAAGCACATAGATGACATGATGTAGCGTCTCAAATCTCTATCAAACAGTCACATGGATATATGGAATGAAGTTGTGACTTGGCTATCTTAAATGCTCATCCATAAAAGAAGCAAAAACAGAAATCTTTTTGGATTTTTCAAAAATTTTATCAAAATAAAATCTTTTTGTGCTTTTCTTATAATTTTTCTTAAAGGAAAATCTTTTTGTATTTTTCAAAAGAAATATAAAAAGCAAAAAGAATAAATAAAAGTTGTACAACTAAGCAATGGTACATATAAAACAGACTAGCAATAGGAAGCATATGATATGAACATGAACAAGCATCCTATTCTAGACATAGATCAACCCCTCAGTCAACTGTGCAAATCCCCAAAGACTTACTAAGACTCTCAAATTGAAGGGCATCTAAAGGTTTCGTGAAAATTTTGGCTAACTGACGGTCGGTGGGAACAAAACTCAGGGATACATTGTTCTCCTCAACTAACTGACGAATAAAGTGCACACGTATCCTGATGTGTTTTGTGTGCGAATGCTGAACTGGATTGAGGGATATGTGGATCGCGCTCGTGTTGTCACAGGAAATGGTCATGGTGTCCTGTGAAATCCCATAATCCTCCAGCATTTGCTTCATCCACAAGAGTTGTGTGCAACAACTCCCGGCGGCTATGTACTCAGCCTCCGCAGTGTACAAAGAGATGGAATTTTGCTTTTTGCTCAGCCAGGAGACAAGAGCAAAACCAAAATAGAAACACCCACCCGAAGTGCTCCTACAACCATCTACATCCCCAGCCCAATCGGCATCCGATTAGGTGGATAAACGGTCATCGGTATCAAAGGAATACCAAATCTCGTATGAGAGAGTCCCTCTCACGTATTTAATAATACGTTTTAGAGCAAGTAAATGTGACTCTTTCGGGGATGCCTGATATCGTGCACAGACTCCAACACTAAAGGCGATGTCGGGACGACTGGCAGTCAAGTAGAGAAGACTACCTATCATACTCCGATATAAGGTTTGCTCTACCTTCTTGCCTGAAGTGTCCTTACTAAGCTTGGTAGTGGTAATCATAGGTGTGCGTGAATGCTTAGCGGAGTCTAAACCAAATTTCTTCACTAGGTTTCTAGCATACTTGGATTGGGAGATGAACATCCCATCCTCTAGCTGATGAACCTGGAGAGCAAGGAAGAATGTAAGCTCACCAACCATGCTCATCTCAAACTCACTTTTCATCTCCTCCTCAAAGTGGTGAGCATGCTGGGAGCATGTGGATCCAAAGACTATGTCGTCCACATAGACCTGGGCAACCAAAATAGCACCGTCATCTCTCCTGATGAACAACGTCATATCTACTCCCCCTCTCTTGAAGCCACGAGCTAAGAGATATGAAGTAAGCCTCTCGTACCAAGTACGGGGTGCTTGGTTCAAACCATGTAAGGCTTTCCTCAGATAGTAGACGTGTTCTGGGTGCTGAGGGTCTTCAAACCCTTTTGGTTGTTCCACATAAACCTCCTCCTGTAGAATGCCATTCAGAAAGGCACTCTTGACATCCATCTGATATACCTTGAAGCGCAGATGACATGTGATGGCGAGCAGAAGACGGATGGACTCAAGCCTCGCAATAGGAGCAAATGTCTCCCCAAAGTCTACACCCTCTATCTGTGTGTAGCCTTGAGTGACCAACCTAGCCTTATTTCTGATTATGGTACCATTTTCATCCATTTTGTTCTTGAAAATCCACCGGGTACCTATCACATTAGTCTCACTAGGTCGGGGAACAAGTTCCCAGACATTATTCTTTTTAAACTGAAGCAACTCATCCTGCATAGCAGATATCCATTGTTCATCCTTGAGTGCTTCTTTATGGTTCTTGGGCTCGACTTTGGACGTGTAGCAAAGATGGCTAACAACGTTCTCTAGATGAGCATGAGTCTTGACCCCTAGAGTGGGATCGCTAACAATGGCAGACGGGTCATGACTCTTGCAAACCCAAGCAGGTGTGTCCCCTAACACAGGAGTAGGGTCCACAGAGTGTGAGAGAGGAACAGGTAAATCACTGTCAGAACAATCCTCATCCTCACACTGAAGGTTAGGATCAATAATCGTCGAAGGTTCGTCATCTTGCATGGTGACATTTATTGATTCCATAACCTTAGAGCTCTTCAGGTTAAAAACCCGGTACGCTCTGCTATTCGATGAATATCCTAGTAATATTCCCTCGTCGCTTCGGGAGTCAAACTTTCCTAATTGCTCTCTATCCCGTAGGATGTAGCATTTACTCCCAAAAACACGAAAATATGCCAGGTTGGGATTCTTGCCAGTCCACAACTCATAAGGAGTCTGAAGTGTGTGTGGACGCAAATAAACCCTATTCACCATGTGGCATGCAGTAGACACTGCCTCTGCCCAAAATCTCCTAGAAACTTTACGACCTAGAAGCATAGATCTAGCCATCTCTTGGATCGTTCTATTCTTTCTCTCAACAATCCCATTTTGCTGAGGAGTTCTCACAGCAGAAAACTTATGTTTGATCCCGAGGCTATCACAGTAAAGGTCAACCTTTGCTTCTGTGAATTCAGTGCCATTGTCACTACGCATCCTGTTAATAGTGACACCGTGTTGATTTTGTAGGACACGGCACTTGTTCGTTAAGAATTCTACAGCATCGGATTTCTCTCTCAGAAAACCTACAATGGAGTATCTGGAGAAATCATCTACCATCACGAGGATGTACCTCTTACCACTTAGACTCTCAGTACGAGTGGGACCCATAAGATCCATGTGAATCAACTCAAGAACACGAGAGGTGGCAACTTCCTATGAGAACTACGAATTTATTTTCCCAACTGACAGGGTCCACAAACGGTCGAAGTTGACTTTCCAAGAGATGGTAAGCCACGTACTAGGTCCTTTTTAGCTAAGCGATTGAGATCTCTAACGTTCACGTGACCTAGACGTTGATGCCACAAATCCATAGGAGTGATCGTGGCGCTGTTGCAGACAAGTGAGGACGTGGGCTCAGTCCCATAGCAATTATCCTCGGTCCTCACCCCTTGCATCAAAAGTTTACCATCTTGGTTGTAGACTTTACATGTGTCCCGGTCAAACTTTACTACAAAGTCAGTGTCGCACAGCTGGCTAATGCAGAGAAGATTTGCTTTCAAACCTTTGACGTACAAAATATTTTCTGGCTTAGGAAATCCAGGTAACTCGATAGTACCACGTCCTATAATGCTAGACTTTCTCCCATCTCCAAAGGTGACTCTGCCATCCTGATAATCCTCAAGAGTCGTAAAAAATGAGGCATCACCTGTCATATGTCTGGAGCATCCACTATCAAAATACCATTGTGAGGTATTGTGTGCTTTGAGAGCAACATGAGCAACGAAGGCCTTTTTATCTTTCTTAAGTACCCAAGGAGAGATGACATTTTGTTTGCCTTTGTAGTTGTTGGTTTTAGCTGGAATGTGAGAAGCATTCACTAACGGCAAAGACATCCGTCGGAATTCTTCCATTAAACTCTGGGTCGTGGCAGCTAAGAACTCAACTCGCTCTTTCAGACTAGAAAACTCATCAGTATGACGTGGTGGAGCAATAGTATGTCGTGTCCGACCCATGATATATCAAGACTCCCTAAGGTGGCCTTTTCTTTTTCAATAAGTACAAAAGAGCACAGTCAAAGGCGGACCTTGGTTTGCTTTTCTTGATCGAACTCTCCTTCGAGGTTTTTGGCGACGTCCATAAGGATTCGTAGTAAACTCAGGAACTGGTCCAGGTGAAATTTGGGACGTGGAGGCACCATCATATCCAATTCCTTGCCGATCACCAAAACCTAAAGCGGGGCTGAGGAGCATCTTTCCCATCTTCCCAGATCTGTCCTCGATTTATACCTTGACTTCCCATGCTTTCTCAAGATCATGAGCCAGCTGAGCAACAAGGGCTTCAAGTTTCTTCCGAGTCTCCATGGAGGAATGGAGCGAACTCGTAAGACTAGCCACTTGTTTAGTCAAGTCCCCTCTCTCTTTCTCTAAAACACTCTCTCTCTCTAAACAGAATCTATTTCTCGACACAGGCAGATTCTCTCTCTCTCAGGGCGGTGACGGTGGAGGACTCTCTTTCTCTCGCCTTTCTTAAATCTTCTTCTAAGCCGGTGATATTAAGAACTAGCGCTTTGTTACGTTTTTTAGTTTTAAATGACTCAGAATATAACTCATCGTAGGCGCGTTGAATATCACTCTCGCTCTCACTTGAGTCATCCTCCCCCTCACTCACATCGATCTCACTGTCGAGGTGTCCCTGTGAAGCATCATCTTCATCGTCGTGAAGAGAACTAGGAGTGCTCACTTGACTGGCCATGAATGTGGTGAATTTACACTCATGCGGTGACTCATCTCCTGAATCCACCGTCCCGACCTCACTGTCGTCACTAAGGGTAGCATTAAGGACAACTTTCCCTTTCTCTCTATTCAGACGATTGGCACACTCAAATGCTCTATGACCCCTACCATCGCACTCAAAACATCTCTCACTTTCTTTCTTAGGAGGATTTTTGGAGTCTTTTTCATTTTTCTTTTCAAACTTTTTTTTCTCAAATTTCTTTTTATCTTTAAAATTGCCATTTTTCTTAAATTTGAGAATCCTCTTGAAATTTTTTGCAAAGAGAGACAAATCATTTAGGTCAAAATCACACTCAGAATCTGACGTGTCAGTCTCTCTCTTTCTAGATGACTCTACCCTTTTTCTAGCCGACCCCTCACTCCTTCTCTCTTAGGCTTTAAGTAAAATTCCCTTATCTTTAGATTTAGCAGTTTTAGGGAACATATCAATTTCATAAGTTTGCAAATCTCCTACAAGTTCTTCCAATTTTAGCGTATTTAAATTACCCATAGAATTTAGCACAGTGACTTTAGGGATAAAACGCTTAGGTAAAGAACGAAGAATCTTTTTAACAACTCTCGCATTAGGAATATGTTCACCAAGATTAAAGCTAGTATTCACAATGTCAGAAAGTCTAGCATATAATTCATCAAAGCATTTAGATTCATGCATGGTGATGGTTTCAAATTGAGTTGTCAAATTTTGCAACTTAGATTCTTTCACAGCATTAGTTCCTTCATGGGTGAGTTGTAAAACATCCCATGCCTCTTTTGACGTGGTGCACGTCATTATGCGTTTGAACTCATTAGGTGTGACAGACCCAGAAATAACACTTAGACCCTTAGAATTAAAAGATGACCATTTAAATTCTTCATCAGTCCAAGAAGTGTCAGGTTTAAAACTAATCACATTATCAACAGTCACGGAGGGAGGAGTCCACCCTCTTTCAACTAAGATCCAGACACGTTCATCAATGGCTTTTAAAGCCGACCTCATTCGGGCTTTCCAATAAGCATAATTTGTCCCGTCAAAAATAGGCATTTTATTATATAACTTATCCATTTGAACACGCACTTTTTCAAAAATCAATTTTTTCAGAAAATTGATATCTTAGAAAATTTTTGCGGAAAATAGGAATACGCGATAGATTAGCGTAACCTGGCTCTGATACCAATTTGAGAACGTATGTGCTTGCCTTCAACTGAGCAAATTATATATTAAACACCTTTTAACCCAAACAAACCCTAAACATGCAACAATATGTGATTGAAGAAGATGATAATCTAAGCAAGAACATTCAAACACATGCTTGTGAGGAAAAATCCCCCAAAGGGGCAAAACCATTTATTTTCATTATAATATTGTAGGCTGTACAATTTCGGATTACAATGAAAACACAAGTGACTAAGAATTACCCTCAGGTGTCGGATTCTGTAGTCGGCGGCTGGAACTATCCCTTTCTAGTAGGGCTGCAATGGAGAAGAAGAACGGTCTTCTCCACAAGGGTGTGAACAGCAAAAGTGCGTTCCTGGGTTGCAAAGTGATTCACAAAGGATTGGCAATTTGTGTGAATCAAATACCTAGAGTCTAGATGCTCAATAGGTGAAGACTTAGGGCTTTCTGTACTCTGAAAATCGTGTGTATAAGTCTTAGAAAACTACTTCCCGTAGTGGGATTAAATAAGAAGTCTCGGGCCTTAAAAATATGAACACGATCTGAACACGATCTGAACACGATCTGTTTAAGTTTATCCCAGGCGAACCGGTCCGGGTCTGAGGCGGATCAGTCCGATTGACCGGATCGGTTCTTTTATTCTGAGGCGGATCGGTCCGTTGATGATCGGATAGGTTCTTTTCCAGGCTTCATCGGTTCGCTTGCGATTCGGGGTATACTGGCCTTCAGCAGTCGGATCGGTCCGGGTCTGAGGTGGACCGGTCCGGTTGACCGGATCGGTTCTTTTATTCCAGGTGGACCGATCCGGTTCTGTCAGACTTTGATTCCTCTTCTTCTTTTGATATTCGAATCCATTGATGAATGTATGAATCTTGAATTTCTTCAACGGTGTAACGGCGTGCGACATAATAAATTGATAATGGACAAAAATGTCCTTACAAAGGGTAATAGAAAAGTTAAGAAGCGGAAGTTAGAATTGTGAAGGTGGGAATCTAAAACTTCATCCGTCTCATAAGGTGTATTATTTGAGACGACTATTAATATGAAGTCCCATTAGTACTACTTTATAAGACGGGTAGCACTAGGGGTTCTAAATACTCTTAGTTTTTAAGACTGTATTTTTTATCCATCCTAAAAGGTATGCTTTAGGGACTAAAATTTTAGTCGTTTCAAAAGCTTCAGTCCCAAAATTACTTTTTTTAGTGATCCTTTGGGTCTCAAAGCCCAAATAAAGGCAAAGCACGTGTTGCATGCCAACAAATTTTTAGCAGTACAAGGACTATAGTATGAACCTACATAGTGGCTCTCAAGATCCTCCCATAGCCACAACATATAGTTTAACTCCACACCACCGATAGCAATGGATTTTCCAATGTTTGGTTCAAGGAATCTCGTTATTCAAGATCCCAACACATTACCATGCGATATGCTACTCAAATGAATTGCCCATTTTTATCCTCCGTATTAGTAGTCCACTTTATCATGTCATTCTTCCTTAACAATCAAATCAGATAATAAAACAACAACTGGCGAAAAGAAAATTGTAGGTACTTATATGGACCTAACAAAGATAAACGATTCAACAAATGAATATTCAAAAGTTGACAAAAAACACCAATATATGAATTTAGTTCATATTGATGGCCACACTTCTTTAAGATATTAAAAACCATCCTCTAGTTCATCTCAAGATCAACTTAGTTGAGCTATGACCCAGGGGCTATTATAGGGTAAAACATATTCCCTTAATAACAGTGTGACACATGGAAATTGGGATGATCAAGATAAATTCCCATTCTCGACTTAGTAGGATAAAGATGACATCAGTCCAAGATTAAATTAAAGATCAACTACGTCAAGATGTAGTGTTCTACTATAACTCAAACTCTATAAGGATATGACTTATCCAATTGTAACCCCTAACTTTATATAATTCGGAATGCCTAATGTTTAAGAGGGGCTTAGAGTCTAAATAAATTCTCATATGTAAACTCTCTCATATTATAAAGGAAACACCCTCAGTGACTGCCCTGGACATAGTCCTACGATGGCCGAAGCACATTAATTTTTATCTCTATTGATTCATTTCACATTCATATTGTGATTGTTAATAACCCTCTCTAGTTCCCTACACATACACATAATTGAATAACTAATTAAAGAATCAAATAAAATTGAATACAACCTATATGACTCCATGAATGCTCCATTAAATCAAGACACGTCTTCTTGCAACATATCAAGAACTCGAGAATCCCCGTATATCAAGTTATTAACATTACCATTAATGTGTTTAGTAGTTCGATGGGTATAGTAGTGTCTATTTGGTAGGTGGTCCCTATAGTTTAAGTTCTTATTTCACTCATCCTTAACAATTATGTTGTGAAAAGTTATACATGTCATAATGATCATGCCTAAGTTTCCTTGTACCAAACCCTAGTCAGAAAATCTTAAAAAGAGATTGAAACACACTAGAGGATCATTTTGTATCCTTATAGAAAACTCGTAACACTTAGCAAAGTATCTTTGTTTTGAAATTTTTTGGTTCGATATTATTTTAAAAAATGCTTCCCGTTTGGGGTATGTACCATCAAGAAGATAATACCCAATATTATTCAAATGGTCATTGATAGTATAGCCTTTGGTGTTTGATAATTAATCAACTCGCCAAGCAAGACAAAGTAGTCCACCACATTTAGATCGTTGTCCAAACAAAGCATCTCACCCTTTTTTCATTCCATGCTTAATGATAAATATTTAGGGTACATTGTAAATTCGTATAAGCGCGCCCAGTAAGGATGGTCACCATTAAAAATTATATTTTTTTATTTTCAGATTTTAAAGATTGAACCTTTAAATAAATACACCCAATTAAATTTAGCACCAATTAAACCGTTCTTGTGGAAAACCAATTTATCAAATTTTATCTTTTTATCCTAAACATGCATCTAGGTGATAACATATAAAATAAATTAAATCACATCACAAGACGCTGATGTACGAGGAAAATCATAAAGGAAAAAATCTCGAATGTCCCAACCAACAATTCACTATGATACGGTTTTACAAAGCATAAACAGTAGACTTACTCAATAATTTGATCCCCTACAAGCCTTAACGCTCTTCTATCTTCAACCACTCCTCTACAGTGCAATGTAAAAATCCTCGCACGCCAGTTGCCACAGCACACGAGTCCACGCGCGCCTTGGTATTCAATGATGAGGCTCAGCAATCGTCAAACACCGCAATCAGCACGTACGGAGTCCATCGAACGAAAATAAGTTCTCTTAAGATGAAAGAAACAAACTTGGTGCCCAAATAAGATCTCAAAGCATATGAATTATGAATCTTGGATCTTGAACCATAAAGGGTGAAACAAAAAGGTTAAAACGTTGGTAAATAGGTCTGAAATCATTTTTTGTCAGAATTTCTTCAAAATTCTGAGCTCAGCACGCCTTAAAATTAAAAACATGAAATTCGAGGTGATAAAATTGTTCGAATGAAAATTGAGCTCGTTCGAACGAGAATGCCTGCTCGTTTAAACGAAAAACTTTGTTCGTTCGAACGAGATCCAAGTCTCATTTGAATCATCATCTAACGACCTAGATATGAATTGAAATAGTGCTACCTCGTTTTAACTTTGTTTGATAAAACAACTAATGACCTTCGAATAAAAAACCAATGTTTTTATAATGACTTATAAGTTCCTTCAAACGAAAATTCCATTTCGTTGTAACGACCTTATACTTTTTATAATGAAACTAAACTCAGAAAAATATTTTCTTACAAAAAATTAAAAAAATGTTCCAAAGTTTTTAATGTAAATCATAACACCCTTAATAAAAATTCCAAGGAATCATAAATTATATGCATTCATACTGCGAGATCCTTGATAAACGCGAAGATAAAATTTGCACGATAAACATGGCTTGACATATCCAATCTTTGAATCATGGTCGCTAAATCTTCATCACATAACGTCATAGTCTCGCGGGATCAACAACACAAAGTCAATCTTATGATTCGAATGTTTTGTTCGGAATAATGCCAATTACATATAAAAAAATTGACTCGATTGTAAATTTGTCCTTACAAATCTCCCCTTTCGGCTATTCTGGGATAAAAAAAAAAAACAAAAATCCTAGGGGATTTCAAGCTCTCTAAAAAGAATCATTCCCCAACCCCTAAAAGGAAAAAGAGTACAAATGCTCGAGAGACACATAAATATGAGTAGCTTTTCTTTGATTGAAAACTTTTCCGAATTGATGTAAACTTGCAATCCTATATACTTAAACACACCTTTAAATGCAATAAAAATATAACAAGTATAAACATGCAAATGAATAAATATGCCAGACTCCGCTGGGGAGGTATTCTCTTTTGAAAAGATGTCAGAGGATAACACCATTAGATACATCGATTTCAACGCCATACAGCGTGAAGAAGAGGCAAATAATGTTGCGTTGCTTGAAACGAGGGGAACGACAAGGATGGGGCCTAGAGTACCTCGTGCTAGTATCACGGAGGCGATAGCCGCGTAAAGAAGAATAGGCCAGGCACAGATGTGCATGCATAGACTGATGGGACTATTCACAGAGTTCATCAAGACTCTGGTAGCCCAGGCAATGTTGGGAACTACCATAGGAATGAGTTACTTTACTACACCACCAGCCAATATACCAGCACCAACTGTTACTGGGGGGCAGCAGTGCCTATATTCGTTAACACCCCCTATGGTCCCGCCTGTGATGGTGGAACCGATGCTGCAATATGGGGGGGTAACCCCAGCTGCTCCGCCTATCGCGATAGGTCAAGGAGTAAGTGCGCCAACCTCAATAACCCCAATAATAGCGACATGTTGTCAGCGAGTCCCTCTCCAGCTAGCCTAGAAGACATGAAGAAAGAGTTGTTAAAGCTCATAGTCGTGTCTTAGGGGGAGAGGTCCTCCGTAAATGATGATTTTCGCACTCCCTACCTAGAGGAGTACAATAACGAACCGTACCCAGTGGGTTATACTCCCCCAATCTTTGAAAAGTACACTGGCAAAGGCGCAAATCCTAAGGAACATGTGAAGAGGTTTATCGAGAATCTGGGGGCCCGTTGCAATGATAAAAAGTTAAGGATAAGGGAGTTCTCGAAATCCCTGACAGAGAAAGCCTACACATGGTATTCCTACCTAGCTCCAGGGAGTGTAAGTTCCTGGGAGGAATTACATGTTTTGTTTGTGAAAAAAATTTTCTTGGCTGAGGACGAGTTCATACTCACCCAGATCGCGCGTGAGAAGCAGAAGCTGGGAGAGGATGTTGTGGCCTATATCCGAAGGTTCTGCAAATGCTCCCTAGATGTGAGGGAGGAGACGTGAGAGGATAAGCTTCTATAAGTATGTGCAGAAGGCTTACTGCCCGAATACATATGTCACCTGATTAATGAGATAAGAGAAGGTAGATTCGCAGCCTTTTTAAAGGCAACAAGGAATATCGCATTAGTGGTAGAGACTTGGTACCACCTCCCTCTTTGTTCGGTTTGCTGATGAGGCCAACAGTTACTTTGGGGAGGGGAATATCCTCGAGGATGAACTACGCGGATGATAGGGGTAGAGAAGGAGGCAATGGCGGTCGAGGAGGTAGAAAAGGTAAGAATAATAAGAGAAGATTCGAAGACGAGGATGATCCACCAGAGCTACCTTATACGGTGGAGCAAGATTTGAATCTTTATGATCTCATGGTTCGCGATAAAGTTTACATGCCGATTAATGTCTACACCGCGATGCTCACTCGGGAAGATAGAGAGAAACCCCACTATTGCGCACTCCATAATAGAGTTAATCACCCTACTAGGGTTTATTTCTCATAAAGAAGGTTGATTTATCGTCGCATGAAGAATGGGGATATTGAGTTGCCGCAAACCAACGTAAACAACAACCCTAATCCCACGGGGGCCATATGGCTAGTGCCTTCGATGAGGAGGTCGAGCGAGAAACGATGGAGCAATGGCTCAGAGAGAATGGCTCCGAGGGCACTCAAGGTATTGGTTTCGAAGATTCTCTCGAAGAATGAACTTTCGAGTTGGCTTGCATGCATTTAGATGATGAGGTTGAAGACAAAGGGAGCCAAAGACAAGAAGTATTCGACACTGTTGAGATGCTCAGTGGGCATATGGGGGTCTGCTCTCTCGGGGAAGTTAATGCAATGATACCATATGATGAGGTCACATATAGAGACGTAGAAGAAGTTTATGAGCCATAGGATGATCGGACGGATCCGTGGATTGAGTGTACAGCCGTGGCTCACTTTCCAAAGTTTGGCTAGTTCTTCAACCAAGATAGCCTTCCTGAAGATTCCCGGCTGGAAGTTATGAGAGACATTCTAGTGATTGTAAAGAAAAATATGACCCCACATTTGAAATGGAAAGGGCCCATGGCTAAATTGGTGAGCATATACCTCTCAGAAGTTACATTCTCAAAGGCAGACAGGATGATCAGGTACCCCCACAATAGAACTTTGTATGTTACTGTATCGGTGAATGATTGCATTTTTTATGAGTATTATTAGACAGAGGGGAATCCATCAACATCATGCCTATGGGATCCTTCTATGATACTAGGTTGTCGAAAATGAGAATAGTGCCCCACTCCTTGGCAATAACGAGTTATGATAATCAATCCTCCAAGTCGGTGGGTTATGTCAATGTGGGCATCACGATAGGGAATATCACTTCCCATATTAAATTCCACATCATGAATTATGAGCCATCGTACCAGTTGTTAGTAGGAAGGTTGTGGATACACAACCATGTGTTGGTGCCCTCAATACATCATCAATGTGCTAAGGCGAACATAAAGGGTAAGAAGGTGGTGATTCAAGCTACCAAGAAACCTTTTGCAAAGGAAGAGGCCCATATGGTGGATCCAGTTTTCAACACTGATCTGACGGAGGAAGATACTTTGGTGACAAAATATACTGGGGGATAAGAATCTCGTCAACTCGAGAAAAGGTGCGGGCACCTACTCGAACGATTGTGACTTATGAAGAAGAACGTGACCTTGAGGCAGAAAGGCTGCCCAGCCTATCAAGATAGCTTCGTGACCGGATAACTCAACGAATTAATCCTATTGAGCACCAAATGAAGACATAAAGCATTCTTAGTAGGAGAACGGTGAAGGAGGTGGATGAGAATCGTAGAAAAAGACCTTTCCAAAGAGACGCGGATTGGCAGTGCAAGCGAGTTGTCTTGCCTAACAACATAATCATTTATAAATTATGAAGCTGTGAGCGGGGAGCCGAGAGACTAGGCGATGAAGCTGACTCGATGTATGAATGCTTCCTGGTAGATAATTAGGGGAAATGCCTAGTAATTGACAACTTTGGGATCCAAGAGTTTATAGAAGAAGTGGAGGAAGATACGGAATGTATGAAAGATGGCCCTAGGCCGCAGATCCAGGAATTAAAAAAGATCGATTTGGGTAGAGAAGGTGGGGACTCGAACCCCATTTTTATCTCGAAGGACTTGGAGGGAGCCTCTAGAGAGGGGTTGATCAAACTCCTGGTTGAGTTCAAAGATGTCTTTGCATGGAAGTATACCGAGATATCAGGGGTTGACACGGAGATAAGTTGTCACAGACTGAATGTCTTGCCCGCAGCAATCCCAGTGAAATAGACTACCCGAACATACAAAGTAGAGTTAGACTTAAAGATCAAGGAAGAAGTACAGAAGCTGATCATGACGGGGTTTATAGAGCCGATATAACATCCGATATGGTTGTTCAGTATTGTACCTATGAGAAAAAAGGACAAAAGTCAAATCAGGATATGTGTAGATCTCAGAGATCTGAACAGGGCGTGCCCGAAGGATGAATTAACACTACCCTCCATTAACAGTTTGATCGATGCAATAGTGGGCCATGAGATGTATAGATTCATGGATGGGTATGTGGGCTATAATTAGATAAAAATGGACCCAGATGATGGGGAGAAGACTGCCTTTCGATCACCCTTGGGCAATTTCATGTACACGGCCATGACTTTCGGATTGAAGACTGTAGGAGCCACCTATCAAAGAATGATGATGGCTATATTCCATGACCTTTTCCATAAAACCATCGAGTTTTATGTCGATGACTTGGTGATTAAGTCCAAAAGGGAAGAATCACACCTAGACGTTTTGAGGAGGGTGTTCACCTACTGTCGGAAGTACAAGCTAAAGATGAACCCTCTCAAATGTGCCTTTAGGGTAACGAACGGGAAATTTTTTGGGTTCATGGTAAATCTCCAGGGGGTACAAATGGACTTGGACAAACGACGAGCCATCCTTGATATGCCAAGACCAAAATTCGCAAAAGAGCTAAAGAGTTTCCTGGGCAAGGTGTCCTACTTGAGGCGGTTCGTTCGGGGGCTGGCTGAGGTGATGCATCCCTTGATGGAGTTGTTGAGGAAGGGCGTGAAGTTTACATGCGAAATAGTGCACCAGGAGGCCATGGTCAAGTTAAAGGCGCTACTTAACTCCCCTCAAACAATGATCCCCCCGAAGGTAAGTACCTCTTTACGTTTATATATCACATCAACATAATGGTCTATTGGGGCTTTATTGGACCAAGAGAGTTAAGGGAATGAAAAAACTATTTATTATCTTAGTAGGATTATACATGAGAGCGAGGCCAGATACACTAGCATTGAGAGGCATTGCTTAGCCCCCGTGTTTGTGGCGTAAAAACTTAGGCACTACCTATTATCATTCACAGTTCATATTATAACTAGATGTGACCCCATAAAGTTTTTTCTTACTAGAACTGTATTGATAGGCAGGGAAGCTAGATGGTTCCTAATTCTATCTCCGTAGGATCTAAAATATGTGGTCCCTCGGGCCATCAAAAGTCAGGCGTATGCAGATCAGTTGTCCATTTTTCCTTCGGGAACGTTCGAGCCACCTACCGAAGAGATCCCAAGTGATAACCTCCAGGACAATTTTGTAGCCGCTAGCCTGGAATAATGGAGTATGGAGTTTAATGGCTCCTCAGTAGAGAAGAAAGGGGGAGCGGGAGTTATTTTACGAAGAGGCAGTGAAGAGATTCGACTGTCATTCAAATTGGAGTTCGAAAGCTCAAATAACGAGGTTGAGTATGAGGCACTGGTCCTTGGGTTACTCGAAGCGCTGAGGAGGGGCATCCAGGTTCTAATAATCAAAGGGGATTTAAGTATGGTGGTGAAGTAAGTGACAGGAGAGTTTTCACTAAAGCACATAAGTTTAGCGCCTTACTGCACGATCATCCAGCGAATACTGGGCCAGTTTGAGGCGATAAAGATAAAAAGGCACCCCCGAATAATGAATAGGAATGCGAATGCCTATGCCACCATCACGCAAAAGATTATCTTTGATGGGCAGTTAACCGTGATTCCAATCACAAAGAGAACTTCCCCCTCAACGGTATCTAAGATGTTGTCGTCAGAGGATAAAGATGATTAGAGAGGAGAAATCAAAAAATAGTTAGAGAAAGGCGAAGGACCACTTAGCTTGGCTGACTTGTCATGATACTTTGTTGCCATGGGCAACTTTATATTTTAAGAACAAAGGGGTTTGGTTGTCCAGGTGTGTGGATCCTGAAGAGGCCAAGAGAAGATTGATCGAAGTATATGAGAATAGTTGTGAGACCAAGAGATTCCCCTATACATGAGGATACAACGGGCGGGGTATTACTGTCCCTCGATGAGATAAGAAGACGCCGCAATACAAAGAGAGTGCCCGAAGTGCTACCTTTTTAATTAGGCAGCAGAGTGCAACTTCATTGATCAATCGCAAGATTGGAGACAACCCTACATGGACTTCTTGGTGGATGGAGTAATGCCAGCAGATAAAGAAGATGTTGCGAAGATAAGGAGGCGAGCATCGAGGTAATTCATGCAAGATGATTGGCTATACCGACGAGGCTACCACAACAGGCCCCTAAGGTGCATAAGAGGTGAAGAGGCCGAAGAGGTATTAAAGCAGGCTCATGAGCCAGGTCACATTGGGGGAGCCAAACTTTACGACAAACTAATGACCTTGGGCTATTACTGGCCTTCGATGGAGAAAGACTCAGCCAATTTCGTTAGAAAGTGCAAAGCCTTCCAGTTACATGGAAATATAATACATGCACCGTCAGTAGACTTACACTCTTTGTCTACACTATTCCCATTCCATACTTGGGCTTTCGATCTGGTAGGAGCCATCAACCCTTCGTTACGGGGAAAGATATGGATTTTACTAGCCACAGAATGTTTCACGAAATAGGCAGAGGCCATACCACTGAAGAAGGCCACCGCAGAGGTAGTAGATCGATTCATGAAGGAATACATTATTTGCTGCTTTGGCATCCTGAAGTTGTTTTATCGGACAACGGTAAGCCCTTCGTGAACAGCGAAGTGCGCTTGCTAACTGAAAAGTATTCCATCGTCCATCACAAATCAACATTAGCCTATTGAAAATGCAATGGGAAAGCAGAAACCACCAACAAGACGCTGGTGAATATCTTAGCAAAAATGCTAGAGGACTTCTCGGGTGCATGGGATAACAAGATCCCAGAGGTGTTATGGGCCTATCGAACGATGAAGAGAAAGACAACAGGGTACACACCATTCTCCCTGGTATTCGGGGCAGAAGCTGTGTTGCCAGTAGAACACGAGGTACCTTCAGCTCGCTACAACCTACAAAGCACTATGCTCCCGTATAGCCTCCATGTGCAACTTGAAGCCTTAGAAGAATATAGGGATAATGCTGCAAGATACTTCGAGATATATAGGAAGCAGTTATCCAGATCCTACGACCAACTAGTGAGTCCAAGGAAGTTCAAAGAAGGAGACTTGGTCCTAAAAGAATGCACGAGACACATAAGCGGTTTGTCACCACCAAAGTTCAAGGCCAACTGGGTAAGGCCTTATATCGTTCGAGCCGCTTATGATTCGGGCTACTGCGAGATATCTAAGATGGAAGATGATGTGACCTTCAAATTGAAAAACAAGTGGCTGAAGATTTATTATATATGAATGTATGTCCCATCACTCATGTTCAATGACTTGTTCTTTTTGTTACTAAACTATAGATGTACGCTTCAAAGCAATTGGGCTTGCCCATTTAATATAGTCAGAAGTAAAATTCAGAAGGCATATGCTAGATCAATATTTTATTTTCGCAAGTCCATTGATTGACCCATTTATTATATTTGAGTTAATTAGCATCAATGTTGACAATGTTTCTTTATTCCATATAAACGATATCATTTGTGGTTACAACCAAGTTAGAAAAACAAATTCAAAAGTTTCAACGAAAATGGCAAGAATAAGAAAAAGAAACATCGTATAATGGAGCTAGGGGTCATCCATAATGAAGCGAAGATTTTCTGAACCAAATAGTCGGTGGTGATGTGGGGGAAGATTCTTCTCAAGTTGGCTCTGCTCTGTGACAAGGTCAACTAGTTTCTTCTGGCAACTTACTTAGGCCTGGTAGATGGTCTCTAGCTCTTGCTCTTTTTCAACCAACTATTCCTCCGCACGAGCAACTACCTCGCGAGCCTCTTAAGCTGCTTGCTCAGCCACCAGCAACTGCGACTCCAAGCCCACAAGTTCTTCAGATATAGCCACCTGCTCATGATGGGAATTCTGGAGGCGGTCATAAATGCTAGGAAGATCAGTCTTTTTGAAACTCTGCAATAGCTCCACTAGCCATGTCAGGGAAAAACCATCACTAGTTAATGTGTTAACCCTGCCTAATTAAGTTTTGACAGTATCAAGGCTAAGAGACATAAGTAGGGTGTTGAGAATGTCCTCTAACACCATCGCGAGCCCGAACAACTGACCAACCATCATCCTAGGAAGGCGATGCAGACATCGAGTAGTAAAGGTCTAAGGAAAGTGAGCTAGAAATCGCTCGATCAATAAGAGGGGACCCTGAGTGAGAATATAAGGGAAGCTGGCTAATGTTTGTTGCCCAACCACCTCGAGGGATGCCTCGGGTGGATGAACACTGAAGATGCTATTGCTAGCAGATGGCCGTCAGGTGTGCGAGGCACTTTCACTGGCTTGCACTTGAGGAATGCGGGGTGCAGAAGTATCACCAGGTACATAGGCCCCACCCAAAGAAGCAGTTGAAGCTATTATTGGCGCTTGAAAGGACTCTTTAACAACAGGATCCACTTCGAGCCCATGAGTTTCTAATTGATCGACCTCCACCTGAAACACAACAAATAGTTGACATTAGCAATAGAGACAAAGGAAAGCATGAATATATATATATATATATATATATATATATATATATATATATATATATATATATATATATATATATATATATATATATATGCTAACTCAGAGATTTATGCCTATAAGACTAGGCCCGCCTAACCCTCGGTTATGGGGGATTTATGCCTATAAGATTAGGCCCGTCTGACCCTCGATTATGGGAGATTTATGCCTATAAGACTAGGCCTTCCTGACCCAAAGTTTTGGGAGATTTATGACTATAAGACTAGGCCCGCCTGACCCTCCGTTATGGGAGATTTATGCCTATAAGACTAGGCCCGCCTGAGCCTCGGTTATGGGAGATTTATACTTTAAAGTTAATATATCTATATATAGAAAATAGACAGTATAACAGAGATACCTCGGGATATTGCTCCTCAGCAAACTCACGGGTGGCCATCTGAACCACGTCCTCCTCCTCAACCACCTCAGGGGCCGCCAATGGGGGATGACTTTGAGGGGCAACCACATTCTCCTCAACCTCAGCTACCTGCTCCTGCCTATCCTCCACTATCTCAACAATAAGTTCTTATTCACCTTTCCTTGGGCAATGGAAGTTGGATCAACACCTTCAGGGTTTGAGATTGAAGGCCCGAATATAGTAGCAAGCATTTGATCATTCAAAGCTGGAGGTACCACGGGGATGGTGGGCATGAGTGCGGGAGCCTTAAAAAGGAAAGAAAAGAAGAAATGGAATCAGAACAATCAATAGGAGCAGTAAAAGGGGTGGAATAGTGTAGAAAGTAAAGACTTACCAAAGGCATTGAAGTCACAATAACAACAGGTACAGATATAGCTTCAATAACTTCGGCCGAAGGCACACACCCCTCAATACCAGCCTTCTTGCACAAAAAAGAAGGGCCGGGGGAATAGCCACCACTAGATGAAGTATCATATACAACTTCCCCTAGGGGGAAATGGGTGACTACCTGAGAAATAGTTGGGGCAGGTGCTTTGAGAGGGAGATTCTCCTCAACACCATCATGCACATCAACCATCACACCAATCTGAATAGAAGAAAAGTGAAAATTACAACAAACTGGGGGGCATCAACATGAGAAAGAATGAACAATAGGAGGGCACCTAGAGTAAGAGATGTAAGAAATTTATCTCTTTTTCCATCACGTCCTCAATGATCTCATAATCTTGGGGAGGGGGGCAGGTTTCGAGGAAGAAACCACTACCCTCAACCTACGCCTACGCACTAAGGCAGTGTCTTCCTCCTCTTCATCTTCCTCTTCCTTATCTTCTTATTCTTCTTCCTCCTCCTCTACTTCCCCTTCATCATTATCATCACCTTCATCGACATCTCTACCAAACAAATGCTCCTCGATAATCCCCTCCTCACTGGACCCGCTTGACTCCTCCATCACAAGCTTGAGGGGGCTAACTGATTTCCTCTTTTTGCCACCCTCAGTAGATTGAGGGTCATAAGAAAATCCATGAGCAGACATCTCGCCTAATATGTAAGCCCGGTCTTCCTCACTGAAATGCTCCCAAGTCTGGCGAAGATGATCTACCATCTGTCTCACTGCCTTGGAAATCTTTGGGTCAGGAGAAGAGACTAATGGAGGCTGTGGAGTAGGTTTAAGCTTTTTTAAGGGTGCCTTTCGAGTGGCCCTAAATGCTGCACCAGTTGAAGCAGTGCGAGGAGACTCGGTCCTTCTAATCGGCCTTGAAGGACCAGGGGCAACGTCGGTCGAAAGAATAGAAAATTGAGTGGCTCTCTTTCTCTTTACAACTGTCTGATCCACAGGCACTGGGGGAGGCAGTTCAGGAGGAACACTGGTATTGGTTGTGCTAAGGGATAAAATAGATGACTGGGTGGTGCAGTTTCTCAAACCTAACTCAATGGGTGGAAATCTTTCAACCTCGGGATAACGGGGTTCCTTGAGAAGGTTAGTTTAAAAATGAACCAATTGGTTCTGCCAAAACACATTGATGAACATCGCTGATATCCCTCCTAGAGCTCCGTTTCTTGGTATCACGGGATTAGCAGGATAATGGGCACACAGACTGACAACAGTAGACGTGAGGAAGTTCAAACAAGCAAATGAGAAGTTAGTGGGCTTCTCTAGGGTAAAATGACTTAACAAAGGGGGCCTTGATCGTAGCCAAAATGCATGGATACCCTATGGGGCATATAAACATAATAAAATGATGACCACTCGGTATATGAAGGCAAATAGGAAGGGATCATCAACAGGGGGACACTGTGCTCGGGGAAATTTCTGGCCAGGTCTTCTTCAATAGGAGCAACAGGATGCTCCTTTTCACCAAAGAAATGGTTAGTAAAAAACTGGCTTACCCCAATATAAGGGTTTGAAACGCTGAGCGTGATCAATCAGAGCAAACAAAGGCTTTTTCACACTTTTATTCTTCCAACAGTAAATACGGGGGACTCTCACATCTTGTGAACTTAGGAAATTACCAGCGGGGGCATAATCTTTAAAATGCCCATTAAGGAACTCCGTCAAAAGAATATTTCTGGCATAGTTAGACACATCGAACCTACTAACACTTCGAGCGGAGTTTGCAGATACCCGATCTAACCAAGTGTGCAGAGATTCAATAACAATGGATGCAAGGGGGATCTTTACACTGCAGGCCATTCAGACGACCAAATTGATCAGGTCCTTGCGAGGGCAGTCGTAGGGCTTACCCGGAAGATATACCTTTAACATCATCACCTATATATACCCCACTAGCTCAACTTTAGACTCGTAGCCCTTCCCAGTTGAAGGCTTCTCGAAGACTTCTTTCCCTCATGGGTTCTCCTTAGCGGCCACGTGGGCACTGATGATAACCTTCTCTTCAATAAAGTAAAAATAACGGATGACCTTCGAGTAGGTGCATGTGTTATAAGTGACCATGTAATCCTTCACCACGGCCTCAAACTCATTCCTCAGAGTTTTCTCTTCGTTGGAAATGGCCTCCTCGAAGAAGGTGCCATATTCAGTAACTTAAAATCCTAATAATTCACACACGTCCTCAAGGGTAATATTAAACTCGCCCTAAGCAGGCACGAAGGTGTGTGACCTATGACTCAACCGTGACACCAATAGTTGTAAAGCAGTGTTATTTTTTGCCAAGTTAAGATCACCCATCCACAGAGAACAAGACAAACCTACGAGGGCCAGTTAAATAGAATACTTGGCGTGGATATACTCCGTCTAAGGACCCAACCCTTCACTTGCACCAGAAAACGCCTCAAATTCCACCTTGGAGTAGGGGAAATCACCACGCTCTATACAAAAATGGGTGACAGTAGCAGTAGGGATATAGGCGAAGTTCTTAGCATCTTCACCTTCGTCCATTAACAAATTTGGCTCCTCGGTTGGCACCAAAGCACCAGGAAAACGTTCAGTCATCGCCCAGAAATGTTCATCCTCTCCAAAATAAGGGGCACGACAGTATCGTGTCCACCGAGCCTCGCGTGCCTGGGTGGCAGGAGAGGCACCCCTGACAGAAAGAGTTCTCTTTACTGGTGCCATATCAGACGAAAGAAGAGAGAATGGAAGATACTTGAAGAAGAAAAGATTGCCTTAGCCAAACCCTCACAGAAAAGTTTGAACTCTGAAAGTTAAAGAAGACAATAAAGGTGACATTTGGAAAATAGCAATGATGGAATTTCATAATTATGTGACCAGCGTGTTGGCCAAACGCGCATAATTGCAAAAGACTAAAAATTGCTATGATGTTGATTCGGGGAACAACGCATCAAATAGTCACGTCATCTTCACACGCCCGCCCTGGCATTGCCACCTGTGACGTAATAAAATGTAAACGACAGCTGCATTTAATGAAGCATGACTAGGGGTCTTGTCTACCTTGGGGAACGAAGAGCCTTGGGGAAATTTTTTAAAAAAATATCTTCATTATCCCCAAGAAGGAAAATCATGGATAAGTGAAAGTTTTGTATAGATATTTCTTAATGTAAGTGAACAAATATCTCTACGAAAGGGCAAATATGGAGGGGTGTCCCTCCACCCACCCCACACATGGATGATTAACTTAGCCAGGTGAATTGATCAGCTACAGATAAAGATGCCCCACAAACACACCTCAAAGATCCGCTATACAAGTAGCTCGCAGGACCCACCTCGAAGGTTCCTCACAAGCAAAAAGCTCGCAGCACCTACCCCGAAGAGCCTCCAACTGACCTGGCTCGAAAGAACTGGCTCGAAGAATAAAGGTCACCCAGATGACAATAGTTTATAATAAAAAGTAGAATGTCGTATTATGTACTTTATTTTATGAATGTATATGTTGAGAGGAGTCGCCTGGTACCCACGAGGGACCATGCCTGGCAGGGCATGGGAGAGCTTTCATGCTCTATCAAGCTATCTTCTCTTAGGAACTTCGCAGGGACATGGTTTGGAGGATTGAGAACAAGGAAATGTTGGGAGTTATTACTAACCCTCTTGGCACACTTGGACAAAACTTCACCCAGGACAAATGTCACGTGAGCCCACTCCTCGCTTACCTATTCGAGTGAACCTCCTCAAGTCGTTCGATCTCCCTCAATGCTTATCCCCTCGAGGTCACCTCCTCGAGGTACCTTGGGTGCCAGACTATCTGAGTGATGTGACTAGATACCAAATAATAGACACTGTTTGAACCGATTCCTGACGTCATAGCGCCTGACGTTTAGGAACTCAAGAATACACTACTCAAGTGCCTTTATCCTTAGGATGACAGGTTTAGTTCACCAAATCTGACCAAATAGCCATCCTAGAGTAAGCCCCAAGCTGACATGTCATATCCTTCATAAATGACTGAAATACTTCCAACCAATAGAATGCTTTCCCACCAAAATTAACAGATCTCATGCATTAAATGTAGTATCTCATGAATTTAATGCACCCGTCCAAAGGTATCGAGGATATACCGACTCGAGCAACCTCTCCCTCCATATAAATACGACCAAAACAAATAAATAGGGGGGGACATCCTAAACCTGGAATTGTTGTCCGAATTCCCTCACACTAGAGAGCCTTAGAAAAGAGCATTAACTCCCTTTTACATTGAATACACCCATTATTGGGCGTTGACTGAGCTCGAAGTTCCTGCCTTGTCTTTATTGTGCCGAGAGTGCTTGTTCTTTCTCCCTCTGACCACGCCATCTGCTGGTCCCATTTCATTTATTGTGTTTACCACATGCTTCCCTTGTATGTTCTTTGGTGCAACTTTGAATAATTAAATCTCTTTGTCCCTGATTCACCCGTGGCCCTAAATTGGGATCAATATCTAATGGTGTTGATCCCGATCTTGATAAGGGGTTACGCCTCACTTAATACTAATAGTATTTGAAGAACCCACATCTTACACTAACAATGTCCAAAACAATCTCAACCTCGGTAAGACGTCTCCCCTTAAGATAAAGATATCCTAATCATGCAAAGGAAAGATACAATTTCTCCTCCTTTTTGTTTAGGAATAGACAAAGTAGGATAGCATAAACAGTTACTCCCCCAAAATCAAATCTCCCCATAAATGCGTGATCATAAGATACTAAGATGAGAAAATTTGATGCCAATTTTAAACATATGAAGAAAGGAATAAAGTATGCAACAGTGAGTGTAGCAAACACAGAACATGGCAACTCAAGTACAAATAATTCAAACTATGATTAAGCATATGTTAAATATGGACTAAATGTAAACTGCAAAGACTCAAAACATGATACCATATATAATATATGCAAAATATATCAATAAAAATATAGCGCACATATATATATATATATATATATATATATATATATATAGAGAGAGAGAGAGAGAGAGGTATAAATAACCACAAAACTCTGCACAAAACACATACGTTTTACACACTAGCATAATATCGACGTGTCTAAATATATGGGATGGAAAGAATGGGCGTGAACTAGATACAAATAAATTTTGACCCAAATACTCAAATATTTTCAAGAAGTTCTAATTGATCTCAAAAGTTTATCAAAACCAAGTCTTAGCCTCAAGTGACAAGATAAATAAAACTTAATGAACAAACAAGCATAATGCATACAAGCCTAGAACATTGATGATTCTACAAACCAATATCATCATGACATAATATGCATAACTAGGATTCATTTTGCAAACCCATTGATCTTTAATTAAACACCCTCATAAGATAAACATATATCATATTTTCTTTTCTTTTCTTTTTTCAATTATTTTGAAGTTATTTCTTTTGAGTGATCAAATATTAAACTAAGTTGGCCCCTTTTTGGCAATTTTTCTATTTTTATTACCTTTAATCTTTTCATTGGGTTCTTGCCAACGGTGGATTTCCCGCAAAGGAGATTTGCTCCTTTCGTGGACCTTTTATGTGCACACTTAATTTTTTTAATACTATTCAAATAAAGCTCATGGGTAACGGTTCTTACATTCACAAACCTCCCATAGTCACAGAAACATGTAGATGACAAAATTGATAGGAGAACATCTCACAAAGCTCAAATATACATGTGAAGTTAACTTTCAAAAAGCTCATGCATGTGTGTGCGGAGGCATATACAAAGTCGAATCCATAAAGAAAATCAAGTTCGAAACAACTCCACACAAGCATGATTAAGAACAATCTAAGTATCTACAATCATAATCAAATGTTCTAGCCACATGAAAAGTATGGAATGAATTAGATTCAAACACACCAATATGCCATGCCAAATGTGTAAAACAAAAATACAAAAAAAATAAATCTTTTTTTATTTTTTCCAAAACAATTTCAAAAGAAAAATGCCAATTTTCTTAATTTTTGAAAACAAACTTTAACTCAAAAAGAAAATATAATCTTTTTGTATTTTTCATTATGACTCAATAAAATAAAAATATAATACAAAAGATACAGATGTCATAACACTACCAAACATATATCATGAAGCACAACTAGAGTATGATTAATAAGCTAACACAATCAACAATTAGATATACCATGGAAAGTATCATGTGCAAGCAAATGAGAATCAACAAGTCTAATACGTAAAGCCTTTAAAATTCAATTTCCTAGGGTAAGTAGGCGTAAAATGACGCTTAAGGTTTTTGGGAACCGTAGTGACTCTATTCTTAGACTTTCTAGGGCCATTCTTAAGATCATAGCAAAAACGCCTAAGGTGACCCTTCCTACCGCAATGAGTGCATGTGTAAACACGAGAAAAGTTACCTATGGTTTGACCTTTTCTAACGTCCTTGGATGCAGTTAGCCCTCTAAATCACGTAATGGTCTTGGATTTAACAATGGAAGCATTAGAAACATGGAAGAAAGTACCAACACTACTAACACTACTCAAGTCTTTTAAATTATATTTTAACTTCAAAATTTTAGACTCGAGTAAATAATTGGACTCTTCAAGTTTCAGGGACCCCTTCTTTAAATTTTCAATCATTCCTAGAAGATTATCTTGCTCCCCCTCAATGCAAGAAAACTTATCCCTAAGAGTCTTCTCACGTGCCCTCAAATCTAATATTAATTTTTCATTATCCTCATTGGCACATAAATACACCTTAGAAATTTTTTAGTCCTCTAATTATTACTTCAAAAATCAAACTCTATCATCACTCTCTTTCTTAGATAATTATAAATTTTTAAAATCACGATCTATATCCACAAGATTCTCACGAAAGATATCTCTTTAAATTTGAATAGTTTGCAAAAGTTCCATAACATCTTTAAAACGAAAATTTTCTTTTTGAAGATTTTTATTTCTTTTAGCAAACTTCAACATCAAATGATTTAATTTTTCTTCACTACTATGAAGCTCGTTATAATCCTCTCGAATATCAAAATTGTCGACACTAGACTTATCGGACAACTTATTACTACCAGAATCCATCGAGAAAAGATAAACAAACCAACATAAGAGAGGTGAACAAATAACCACCTCAAATAGCACTAAACAAGAATCTTAAACGATAACTTAGTGCAATTCACTCTAATACCACTTTGTAAATGCGAATAAATGCGCCTGTCAAGGATGGTCACAATAAAAAATTATATTTTTGTATTTTTTGATTTTAAAGATTGAACCTTTAAATAAATACACCCAATTAAACTTAGCATCAATTAAACCGTTCTTGTGAAAAATCAATTTATCAAATTTTATCTTTTTATCCTAAACATACTTCTAGATGATAGCAGATTAAATAATTTAAATCACACCACAAGGGGCCGATGTACGAGAAAAACCACAAAGGAAAAAATCTCGGATGGCCTAGCTAACAATTCACTATGATATAGTTTTACAAAGCATAGGCAATAGACTTACACAACGACTCGATCCCCCACAAGTATTGATGCTCTTATATCTTCAACCACTCCGCCATAGTTCAACGCATGAATCCACCCACATCAGTTGCCACATCACACGAGTCCACACGTGCCTCGGTATCCACCGATGAGGCTTAGCAATAGTCAAACATCTCAATCATCACGTATGGAGTCCACCGTATGAAAATAGATTCTCTTAAGATGAAAGAAATAATCTTGGTGCCCAAAGAAGATCTCAAAGCATATGAATTATGGATGTTGGATCTTGAAACTTAAAGGGTGAAACAAAAAGGTTGGAACTTTGGTAAACAGGTCTGAAATCGTTTTTCACCAAAAGTTCTTCAAAATTCTGACTCCAACACGCCTTAAATAGAAAAACACGAATTTCAAGATGGTGAAATCGTTTGAAAGAAAACTAAACCCGTCCGAACGAGAATTCCATCTCGTTTGAACGAAAAACCCTGTTCCTTCAAACGAGATCGCAGTCTCGTTTGAACCAGCATCTAACGAGATGGAAACGAATTGAAACAGTGTTGTCTCATTTTAAGTTCGTTCGATAAAACAACTAACAACTAACGACCTTCGAAAAGTCAATGTCTTTCTAATGACTTATATGTTCGTCCGAATGAAAATTTTATTTCGTTCTAACGACCTTATACTTCGTTTTAAGGAAACTAAACTGAGAAAAATATTTTCTTAGAAAATATTTAAAAAAATTTCCAAACTTTTATAAAATAAAACATAACACCCTTAATAAAAATTCCAAGCACTCATAAATTATATGCATTCATACCAGCAAGATCCTTGATATACATGAAGACAAACTTGGCACGGTAAACACAACACGTCATATCCAATCTTTGAAGCTTGGCTGCTACGTCTTCATCAAATAATGTTATAGGCTCATGGGATCAACAACTCAAAGTCTATCCTATAACTCAAACGTTTTGTTCGGGACAATGTCAATTACATATAAATTGATTCGATTGAAAATTTCTCCTTACAAATATGTATGACGAATTTATAGACCACGATTTAATTGCCTTCTGAATTATGCTTCGGTATATAGACTTGATTTGTTGGCTCCATTGCCATCTTACAAAATAATTCTTCCATTCCTAGTATTCAATCAATACTTGTTAACATATCGAAAATCATAAGACTCTAATTAAGCTAAAAAATGCCAACGATGTTGTCCCCTTAGTGTCCTGAGGTAATGATCTTTATACATCTCAAAAAGGTCCAACAAAAGTGAATCGATGATTGGAAGTTAATGCTCGCAAAAATGCGCATATATTTTTCGATATAATTATTTGAGCAATTGTATGCTAACATAAAAATGGAAGCCATCATTTTGTATTGATCATAGGCACTCTACCTTTTGGTTGCATCCCTCATAAGTAGCATGTAACAACCCGCCCTTTTGGAGATGATTTAAATTTCATAATTAAGTATTAATTGGAAATTTGGAGAATTTCTCGAAATAGTGATTTTTGGGATTTTCGAGGATTTAATGATTTTCGATGGGTATTGTAATTACTTTTGGGACTAAATAGGTCGAGGTATTTTAATTATACGTCGCCGTGGAGTAAAGCGACAAAAGAGGTAAAATTTCAATGAGAAAACCCTCATTAAGTATTATGGGTTAGAATAGTGATTTGCGGTCAAGTACCTCGGATGGAAATTTCGACTGCACCATGAGTCTCATAATGTCCGAGATAGTCAGAAAAGAGTGTCTGATTGTCGAAACTGAGTTTCGGAGAATTTTGGAGTTAAATAGGCTCGTAATTTAGTAAACGAGTCGTTTTTGGATTTTAAAAGGGTTAAACCCTTTTCTCCTTATAAAAGGAGGAAGAGAGGGAGAAAAATATAAATAAAGAGAGGGAAGAGAGAGAGGAGGAAGAAAAGAGGAAAAAGGGGGAGATTTCGGCCAGCCTCCGCGGGATTCGGCTCGAGGATGTCGAATTTTATCCACGAGGCAAGTGTTTACTTGCTTTATTTATTTTTAAGCATAAATATCTCATATCATTGTTGGTATAACAAACCCTAATGATTTTGGGTTGGGTTTTCGTGGATAAAACGGGTTTTCGGGAGATAAAACGAATAAACCCCTAAAATTTGATTATTGGAGAAACTTAGAAATTAATCTAAATTAATTGGTGGTTTAGGGTTCTAGGATGTTTAGAACCCTTTATATATGTGTAGTTGTAGTCGATTAATTGGTGATTTAATCGATCGATCATGGAGGCTCGATCGATCGAGCCATCGATCGATCGACGGCCATGGGTCGATCGATCGACCCCTTCTGAAAATGAACAATTTTTCTTAGGGTGAGTTGGATGGGATAGATTCCAATTCACATTTCTTTGAGGTTAATTAAGGGATAAAATGAGTAGTCCTTATAGAGTATATAGCTCTCTAATTGAGGAAAATTAGGAGGGCGAAGTGGGGGTTTTAAATATATAAACCTTAAATTATATTTTTGAGGAAAATAGATAAATAGAGGATTTAAAATGTTGGGGTTCCTAAGATAGGGTGGGGACCCCTAAATGATTAATTGGACTAGGTGTAGTCTTTGGGTTCATGGAAATGAAATCCCTAACCCACTGAATTTAAGGTTGTTCGGATGAGATAAATCCCGAGGATATTTCTAGTAGGCATATAAGCCTATATAATTATGCGTATAGAAAGCATAATTATATCGACCACTGTTGAGTGTGCCCTAGGAGATAATTAGGATAATTTGGGAGTGTAGTTATATACATATGTATATATTCACTTAGAGTGAATTGGTATAATTGGAGACATCCGATAAAATCCTTAGTGATGATTAAGGTATTTATTAGTTATAAAAGTAAGGAAATACTTTGGAGTTAGAATCATGCTAATATGAATGCATGATTATGATTCCTTGAGGGAATCTTTGGGATTAATGGTCATCGTTAGATGTAGTTGGCAAGTAGGGCCATATGTATGTATTTAAGGATGAATATATGATGTATGGTATATGTATATACTATGTGATTAAAGTATATATGTATAGTATGATGTAAATGATTTTTGAAAATAAAATATGAATGTTTTCAAAAGGGAAAGATAAATGATTTTCATAAATGATAAAAATGAGGATACACACCTCTCTAAATCGCTATCATAAGGGAAGTTTGCGTACGTATGGTGAAGCCCCCTGGCTAATGAATGCAGGGTGGATATAGTCCTATAGGCTATATGAGCGTTTGTTGTATATTTTTCTACGATGGTTAGGAGATTCCGGGTGTGGTCTTGACTATCCCGCAGGCATATGGCCGCTTCCAAACGTCTAGCGATGTAGGATCCCAGGTTGTCTTGATGATAGGCCCTGGAAGATGATAGCCATTTAGGGGCACTCACAGTGGAGAAACCCGGACGGGCGGTCTTAGAACGCGTTATGTTAAAGCAATTCATGATAATGGATTGGCTTTAATTACATTTCCTGGATATAGGAAGGGAAATGGGTTATATGGATTGGCTTCGGTAACACTTCCCGGATGGAAGAAGGGATGTGGAAGCATATGATATGAAAAGCATTTTTATGATTGTTGATGTAAAAAATTAGATGATATCTAATTATTTAATCACAGATAAATAAAATGAGACAAAGAACTTTTAAAGTGGTCCAGCCTTATAAGAATGGCCTACGTCCACTGTTTTTGTTATTTCTGACTGTTTGGGAATTCTCGATTACAAGTTTTCTTAAGAAATTCCGATCCCCTTACAATGAGGATAATACAATGTATTTATAGCCCTAAGGCTATAATGTGAAAGGGTAATACATTAAATGCCCCTTAAGCGTATACATCTGTATGATAATAATAAGCATTTAATGAACAGTCAAACTGTTGGTTATCCTGCTATTAATGCTTTGTTCGAGGTGCAGCTCGGACAGCCTAAGCTGCTCTATACTCAAGAGTTGCTCGTAGAGTTCTTGTTCGGAGCGTCTGAGTTCCTCAGGGAAGCAGTGTTCCTCGTTGTAGTATGGTTCCTCAGAGCGTCTGAGTTCCTCGGAAGTGTTCCTCGTTGTAGTATGGTTCCTCGGAGCGTCTGAGTTTCTCGGAAGTGTCTGTTGTTGCCACGTAAATTTCCACGTGTCTTCACTCGATTGAGCCATGTCCGCAGACTAAATTTGGTATCAACAGAAGCCCCTAATGTTTCATAGTTCAAAATTTGAGGAGTGTGGAACATTCTTTCTCGATATATGGCGATTTTAAATGGTCATCCTGAAATTTAGGAGTATTTTCTTTTGAATTTATTTCTCCTTCCAAATTCGTAGAATCGGCCTTTTTTGAATTTTTCAAACCGCTTCGATTCCCGCGCCCCTTTTGTCTGTTTAGCCGCCGGTAACGTAACCGGCTCTTTTTGTAATCATTACTTTTACCCTTTCCCCAGGAAAAGTATTTAAACATTGCAGAAAATCCCATCGTCTTCTACTTTTTCAAATTTGTCTCTTTAAGTTTTCCATCGTCTCTCTCTCTCCTGTGCGTTCATCTCTTCCATCATTTGTTGTCAACAGACTCATCTCTTTCCTGTAAGATTTTCTTCTTTCTCTTTGATTTCCTTCTTTCATCATGATTTATCCTGTAGAATCGATTGATAAATTTCGCTCTGATTTCTCTATTCCCTCCTGGGTTATTTTAGAAGAGCTTTCTGAGCCTTCAGACTATTTCCGTTTGGCTGAGGGACATTGGTTCCCCAGTCTCTTTTTTGGTGAGTGTGGTTTTTCTTTTCCCCCAAACCCTCTATGTCTGGAATTATGTCAATACTTTGATGTAGTTCCTGCAAGAATAGCTCCCAATACATGGAGAATAGTTAATGGTGTTTATAGATTAAATCAAATCCATGGAACTCGTATAGGAATTCCTGATATTATATTTTTTTATAGATGGGCGGTGGGCGATAATACTTTTTATTTAAAAACAAGGTTTTTAAATAGAGCTTTAGTGGTCAATCTCCCAGATGCCAATAGGGATTACTTTGAGCACGGGGTTGTTAAGAAAAATTGGCAAAACTTTCCATTGACTGGAGATGATGTCTACCAAGGTCCCAGATGTCCTCCCTATGGCAATGGGATAGGTTGTTTTTATTTTATTTTCAAAATTATGCTTCCTTTGTGTTTGATAAAATGTGCCATTGATATTTTAATTTTGATTTATTTGCAGTTGACAGCAAAAGAAAATCTCCAAAAGAGGCAGAAGTTAATATAAGGCACTTAAAACTTATCTGAAGTTTACATCAGACTGTTGCTAACGAGCATATTAGGTCAGCTTCATATTTGCTGCAATACAAGAGTTACACCTCCTCTTTTACTGCTCGTCCAGTGATAGGCGACACAGAACCAATACCAGCCTTTACCAGTTCTTCACCTGAGTCACATATTCCTTTGAGTGAAAGGATGAAGAAAAGAAGACCTCCTACCCTTTTTGAGAAATCTTCTTCTGGTGCTGGTGAGGCAAAAAGAAGTAAGCTTGATGTCCCAGGAGAAGGGACAAAGAAAATTGATGCATCTTCCTCGGCTGCTCCTGTGAAGGTGGTCGAGAAGCCCCCAGTGGCCCCGAGCAAGGATGCTTCTCCTAGCGAGGTGATTGTTATTTCTCTGACTAAGACTACCTCGTTAGTCGAGAAAGTTGATGCTCCTCTGAGGAGGCTGAAGAAAAGCTCCCCTGTCAATTTGGCTGAATCCATCTCTCAGCCCCCGTCTAGTGGTGTTCCCACTTTTGTTCCCCCGAGCTCTGCTATGAGCTCGGTGAAGATTTGGATCATTCCCGAGATCCAAGGTATTGAAGAAAACCTTTCTCGGGACACTGTTACTACACTAGAAGCTCGTCACATTGCTTCTGTAAGTCCCATAGTCTTAAATTTTCACTCTTTCCTTTTTGTATCTGTGCCCTGACTTGCCTTATTTTCTTTTCACAGTTGGTGAGCTGCTTTAATACAATTTTGAAGAAAGATGAAGCTATTAAATCTTCAAGCTCCTCGTCTGGTGTCGAGGAAGCTTTGGTAGGCCTGGCGCAGTCTCTGAAAGATTATCGTCAGAAATATGATGATGATAAGGAAATTTGGGAGAAAAAGCTTACTTCGACTGAGCAGGAGAAGGCTCAGGTTATTGAGGTCTCCAAGGGGTTGGAGAAAAAAATGAATGATTTGGAGAAGAAGAATAAAGAGCTTGAAGGGAAGCTCAAAAATGCTGGGGAGCTTGAAAATAAGCTCAAGGCTGCTGAAGAGGAGTTGGGTCAACTTCGGGAAGTAAGCCGTCAGAAGGAGGAAGTTGAGAATAAACTGAAGGCTGCTGACAATCTTCTTTCCGAGAAGCTTTCCTCGGAGAAGACAAAGAGGAAATTGGCTGTGAAGAAATCTTTCAGCGCTGGCTGGGATAAAGGGTGGAACAAAGGTTTAGCTGCCATGATGTCGCAAGTCGAATATGGTAGCCTTAAATATTTAGAGATGGGTGGGTCGCTGCTCTACAAGAGATGAGAGTTGAGGAAAATTCTGAATTATTTCAGCGACACATCCCTGGCCCCCCTCTAACTCCTAAAGACAAAGAAGAGGACGAAGCTGCCTCTGAGGAGTCTTCCATAGTGATGGGAGATCAAGTTTCTCATCCCCCAGCCATCCATCCCACTAACGAGGAACTTCAGCAACTCGTTACTTCATCCGAGCAACTACCAGCACTCCCCGGGCAACTCTCTGTTCCCTTCGAGCAACCTACCTCCTCGTCCCAGCTTCCCGAGAAAGTTTTGGGAGACAAGGAAAAGGTGTAGAGTTGTTCGGGTTTCTCTCTATTTTATTTTTCTTTGTCAGATGTAACCCTGGACATGTAACTCTGAACTTTGTGATGTAATAAAATTTGAACTTTTGCTTATGCATACTGTTGATTCTCTTCTTCATGCTCTGTTTGTACTCTTATTGATTATTGCTTTTTCTTCCTCTACTAGTTTCTGTCCAGGATGGAATTATTATCTGCTCATGATACAAAGCTATTGTGGCAATGCAATGAATATTTTAAAGCCGGTCATACAGACATGAGTGCTGCTCAAATCACTGACATCCTCGGTCATGGTGCTTCAGAGCAAGCAATTAAAGCTTATCAGTATTTGAAGTGGCTACTCGACCGTGCAGTGGCTAACAACGTGGCATACTATGATATGATTGAGGATCTCCAAGGCAATCTTGAAGAACTTCAACAACAATATAAGGAATCCACTGCCCTTTTGCACGAGGGGTATGAAAAGAAGTATCAGCAAATCATTGCCGACAAGGGATACGATAAACGATTTACTACTTACGATGTGAGGGAGAGAACGTTGAAGGCTGAGGTCAAAGAGCACAGATAGATAGCTGAGTTATTAAAGCAAGAAAATAATAACCTGCAAAGAGAGGTGTCTCAGTTGAAGTCTGCAGCTTCCACCTCAAATGCTTTGATCCCAGTGACTGACGAGGGATTCTCGTTCTTGGAGGTCAAAAACGCCAACCTGAGGGATGAGTTGGAAACCTTAAAAAGGTGTGTCCCTTCTACTTCTGCTCGTGGATGAACAAGAGCTCCTCGGGGACGAGCAAGAGCTTCTCGGATTCCTATCGAGGAACAGATGACTCAATCTGCTTTAGAGAACCAGGCCTTCCAACTGATGGCGAAGAACCAGGCATTGGCTGAGATGTCTAAGAAGATCAGGGGTCTGGAAGAAAAGCTTTCCGCTCAGAAGTCTGTCTTGGATAATAAAGAACTCTTTATCAAAAATCTCCACGAACAGCTGGAAAGATTGACATATCAATTCCACAAGCAGCCCAGAGAATTCTGGATGGCTGGCTACAACGAGGCTCTCTACCATTTGGATGATCGTATCCAAAATGCAAATAATGAAGGTTACAAACAGGGATGGTTGAATGCTTTAGGTGTGCTGCAACTGGAACAGGGTCATTACCTGTGGGAATACCATAATCCTGGGCTACTCGACCTACCCGTACCACCATTCAAGCTTGATATGAGTTGGATCCCTCCTCGGGCCATCCCTCGGTATCTGATTTCTAAATACCTCGGCGATTACAATCTCCATTCCAATGTCGAGATATCTCATCCCGAGCACCTCCTAGATCGACCATCTGTGATGAATATCAGGATGCTTGAAGATCTTAACTTCATAAATTCCCCTCATGCTTTAAATGATCCACCTGTTGGCGAGGAACCTGTTTCAAAAGCAGAGGGGAAGAAACCAATAGAATAGGAATATTGATGTAATAAATTTATATTTCATTCCTGATGTATTTTGTTCTACATTTAATGAAATAATTTTATTTGCAAATCTTGACTGCCATTGTCTTGTAACACTTTACATCTGTGCATGTGTATCTGTTAAAAAGATAACAATATTGTGTTATTTGTCGATCAACTTATTGTCGACTAGTTTGAATTTGTGGTAATCATTTGACAAAAAATGATATTTTGTTTCTCGACCAACTTAGTAGTAATTTAAAAAGTTACGAGTATCAAAAATTTTGCTCGATCACTTTCTTGTATTCATAAAATGTTTCCGACCAACCAAGGTCGATAAATTTTCCTTTTCGACCAACTACAGTTAGTGGATTTTTCCTCTACGAGCAACTTTGGCACTTTTTGGAATAGTTTTACGTCCCGATCAACTTTAGTTGGCATTTTTTGGAATAGTTTTACTTCCCGACCAACCTTAGTTGGCGTTTTCGAGAATACATTTACTTCCTAACCAACATAAGTTGGCATTTTTAGGAATACATTTCCTAACCAACATAAGTTGGCATTTTTAGGAATAGTTTTACTTCCCTTAGGAATACATTTACTTCCTAACCAACATAAGTTGGCATTTTTAGGAATATATTTCCTAACCAACATAAGTTGGCATTTTTAGGAATAGATTTGAGTAGTCCGAGTTTTGCTGAGTAGTGTGTAGCACTAGTATTCCGCAAAAAATTTCAACAAAAGGAAAGAACTAGGCATAACATTGTCTCTTTATTCATACTGATGAAACTCCATTACATGAGAGTTTACATTACTGATAATATATGCGCAGGTGTTCTGCATTCCATGCATTCTTAAACTCCTCCCCCTCTAAAGTTTCTATTCTGTATGTCCCTGGTCGAACAACTTCTTTAACTCGGTAGGGTCCATGCCAGTTTGCTTCCAGTTTGTTGTGCTTTTGAATCACCTTCTTTAGCACATAGTCTCCTTCTTTCAAGTCATACTTCTTCACTCTTTTGTTGTAGAACAAAGTTGTTCGTTGCCGGTAAGCAACATTTCTAATGGCTGCTTCTTCTCTAACCTCCTCGAGCATGTCCAAGTCTAACCTTCTCATTAAATCACTGACAGGGGAATTGAAATTCAGTATTCTGTGTGTTGGAAGACCCAATTCGGCGGGTATAACAGCTTCACTTCCAAATGCTAGCATATATGGAGATTCCCCTGTTGCTATTCGGGGAGTAGTTCGGTAAGCCCATAGTACTGATTGTAGCTCGTTGATCCAATTTACTTTCGCATCATCCAGTCTTTTCTTCAAGCCATTCAGCAGCGTTCTGTTTGTCACTTCAGTTTGTCCATTGCTTTGAGGATGGCCTGGTGCTGAGTGGATCTTCAAAATATTTGACTGATGACAATAGGCAGCGAACTCCTCATTGTAAAATTGTGTTCCATGGTCTGTAATGAAGGCATGAGGAAGACCATATCGACAAATGATGTTCTTCCAAATAAATTGGTACACCTTATCGTACATCATATCAATGAGAGGCTCAGCTTTAACCCATTTAGTAAAATAATCCACAATGACCACGAGATACTTAAATCTTCCCCTGGTCGTCGGCAGTGGCCCGACCAAATCTATTCCCCGTATGGCAAATGGCCAAGGGGAAGTAATGGGTGTCAATAATGCTTGGGGAGTTCTTCGAATAGAGGAAAAGCGCTGACACTTGTCACATTTTTTGGCATAGGCTATACAATCAGCTCTCATCGTCGGCCAATAGTATCCTTGAGTCATCATTCTTTGCAAAAGTGTCCGACCTGCTACATGGGCTCCACAGGACCCTTCATGGACCTCTTCAATCAAATCTTTCACCTCGGTGGGATGCACACATCTTTGCAAACCTGCTATAATTCCTCGTCTGTATAGAGTACCATTAGTCAGTACATAACGAGCAGTTTTAAACTTCAGTTTCTTGGCTGCAAGTTTGTCAGTTGGTAATTCCCCTTTCTCAATATATACCCTGATGGGATCCATCCATGATGACCCTAAATTGAGGGTATTAAAGTTTATCGTCAGATCTTCATCTATACTCCGACCAGCTAAAACTTCAATTGGGATTGTTCTTCGTAGCTTGGTACAAGTAGCTAGTACTAATCGAGCTAAGGCATCTGCTCTTGCATTCTCCATTCTTGGTATTCTGACCAGCTGAATAGCAGCAAATTCCGACACCAATTCCTTTGTCGTTGCATGATATCTGATCATTAATTCTCCTTTGGCTGCATATACTCCCATCATTTGATTTATGACCAGTTGCGAATCACTGAAGACAATAACTTGTTCCACCCCCATGGTTTTTGCCAAACTAAGACCTTCAATCATGGCTTCATATTCAGCCTCATTATTCGAAGCTTTGAATTGGAAATGTAGGGTGTATTCTATGTCGACCTCGTCCGGACTGCTCAAAACTATCCCTGCGCCACATCCTGTAATGCAAGATGAACCATCCACATACAGACTCCATATAGGCAACTCGTCTTCAAATTGCTGATCTGATAGAGTTCCTCGGTGGAAAATTTGTTGCTTCCTTTCACCATCTCCTGATATTTCTTATTGTTCGTCGATCATCTTTTCTTACCCTTTTACCAACCTAAGATGGTCTGGGCTCGAATTTGATGATTCTGTAACATCTACTTACCCTTTTACCAAGCTAAGTTGGTCTGGGCTTATATTTGATGATCCTGTAACATCCACAGGTTGATCGATGAGCAATTTTTGCTCCTCGGGGGTATCAGGATAGGTGAACTCTGCTATAAAATCTGCTACCACTTGCCCTTTTAGCGATGATCTTGGTTCATAAACTATATCATATTCACCAAGTTCTATTGCCCAGCACATCAATCTTCCTGATTTTTCTGGTTTATGAAGGGCTTGCCTCAATGGCATATCAGTATATACTACTATAGTATGATCCAGGAAGTATGGCTCCATTCTTCTACTTGCCTCGATCAATGCTAGTGCCAATTTTTCCAGCCTTAGATATCTGATCTCTGCTCCTCGGAAGGCTTTACTTGTATAGTAGATTGGTTTTTGTACTCCATTCTCCACTCTTATCAATGCCGAACTAACTGCATTCTCAGACACTGCCAGATACAAGTATAATTTTTCTCCCATCACTAGCCTGGATAACAGTGGAGGTGCTCCCAAATATTTCTTCAAGTCTTAGAAAGCCTTATCACATTCATCATTCCACTCAAAAGTTTTTCGGAACGTCTTGAAAAATGGGAGAAATTGATCAGTTGCTCGCGATAAAAATCTGTTGAGTGCTGCCACTCGTCCTGTAAGACTTTGCACCTCCTTCTTCGTTGTTGGGGATCGCAGCCCTAACAGAGCTTTGATCTTTTCAGGGTTAGCTTCAATGCCTCGCTGATTGACAACGTATCCGAGAAGCATGCCTTCTCGTACTCCAAATGTGCACTTCGTCGGGTTCAACTTCATTTGATATTTATCTAGTTGATCAAAGGTTTGGCTTAAGTCTACTAGATGATCAGCAGCTTTCTTTCTCTTTGTTAGCATATCGTCAACATAGACTTCCATATTGCAACTGATTTGTTCTGCAAACACTTTGTTCATCAGTCGCTGATATGTTGCACCTGCATTTTTCAAACCAAAAGGCATAACATTATAACAATAAGTTCCCCTAGGGGTAATGAAAGAAGTACTCTCCCTGTCTTCAGGTTTCATTTTAATCTGATTGTAACCCGAATAAGCATCTATAAAACTCAGCAGCTCGTGTCCCGAGGTAGCATCCACTAGTTGATCAATTCGGGGCAGCGGAAAGTGATCTTTTGGGCATGCTTTGTTGAGGTCGGTGAAGTCCACACACATCCTCCATTTGTTGTTCTTCTTTTTCACCATCACCACATTTGCTAACCAGTCAGGATATTTAACATCTTCAATAAAGAAAGCTTTCTGGAGCTTCTCGACTTCCTTCTGTATAGCTTGATTCTTCTCGGGACCGAATACTCTTCTTCTCTGCTTCACAGGCTTGATCTACTTATTCACATTGAGTTCATAACATAAAAAATGTGGATCTATCCCGGGCATATCCTCATGACTCCACGCAAAAGTTTGCTTTTTGCTTCTTAGGAAAGTTATCAATTCCTGTTTTAGTGAGGCTTCCAATGACGAACCTACTTGAGTAGTTCGTTCAGGGTGCTCGTCGTCCAGAATGATGTTATCAGTAGCTTCTACCACTTGACCCTTCACGAGTTGCGACTCATCTCTAGGATCCAATGTTTCAATTTCTGCACCTTCATCCACTTGATAGGTAGTAGTCTTTTTCCTTGATTCCTCCAGTTTCTCTTGCTCGTCGGATGAATAATAGCATTCCCGAGATACTTTCTGATCACCTTTCACAACTCCTACTCCAAAGTTTATTGGAAATTTTAGGCATTGATGTACCGTAGATGGTACAGCCTCGAACTTCTTCAATACTACTCTTCCCATGATGATATTATATGATGATTGAACATTCTTATCCATCACGAAGAAACGTATTCTTTCTGTTCGACAAGCAGGCCATGTACCGATGAATATATCCAACTTGATCGTCCCAAGTGGAAAAACTTTCTCACCAGAAAAACCGAGGAGAGGTCTATGATAAGGCTCCAGTTGAGATAGCTTTAGATTTAAACTGTCAAAGCACGAGTAGAACATGATGTATGTCAAGCTACCATTGTCTACTATTACTCTTGAAATCATTACCTCCTTCATCCTCATTTTGATCACCAATGGGTCATCATGAGGATATAGAACACCTGCGAGGTCGTTCTTTGAGAAACTAATGACCAATTTCTCTTTGTTTACCTTTCTCGGGCGATCCTCCTCAGCTAGATTTATTCGTTGAATGTATGAGCAAGCTTGAGCCTAACAGAGATAAGCTTTTCTCTCTGCAGTAAGGTCTCCTCCTCCTGCATCTCCACCTGTAATAACATTACAGTCAAATGACCCAAAGCGTATTAAAAATACCTCATGTTCTGGATGCCTTGGTCTCTTGGGAAGATCGGGATCGTCTTCTGGATCAACTTCATGGTCTCTTTTCTTATTCTCCTCTACTCGACGAGGAGATTTAAACCTCTCTCTTGTTCGGTCGTTGTTTCTTCTATCATTCCTCCGATCAACATACTTTGCCAGTTTTCCTCGTCTAATGAGTGTTTCAATCTCATTCTGAAGAGCTATGCAATTTTTGGTCATATGGCCATGATCTTTGTGAAAATCGCAATATTTTGCCTTATTCCTCCTGTCAAGGTCTGCCTTCATTTTCTCTGGCCAGCTTAATTCCTCGTTGTTCTTGATTTCTTTTAGAACATGGTTGATGTCTTTCTTCAAAGGAGTATAATTCTCAAATTTCCTCAATACTTCCCAAGACGACCTTGTTTTTTAGTGTTTGTCATTACCATTGTTCTTATGCTCTTTTTTCTTAGCTTTATCACCTTCCACCTTAGTTTCTTTGGCATTCATATTCTTCTTCTCAGCCATAGCCTCTTCGACATTCATAATCTTGGCTGCTTTTCCCATCAGATCTGACATGGTTCTAGGTGGATCTTTTGCTAAAGTGTAGTACAACTTGTTGGGCGGTAGTCCACTCATCAAGGCGGTAATCGCTGTTTTTTCCTCATAATCAGTAACTTCGAGTTTCTCGTTATTAAAACGAGTTATATAATCTCTGGTACTTTCACCAGCTTTTTGTCTAACACTTAACAAATGCGCTACTCGTTTAACTGGCTTTGCCCCAAAACATAAATTCCCAATGAATAACTCGGCCAGTTGAAAGAAGGTTGAGATCTTACCCCGAGGAAGATTATTATACCATATTTGAGCAGATCCGGTAAGAGTTCCCGATAATGCTCTGCATCTCATCTCATCTGGAACAGCATAGATGTCGGCTGCAGCTTGATATTGTTCTATATGAAGGACAGGGTCGGCCTTTCCATCGTATTTGGGGGTCACAACAGGTGCTTTGAACTTTGATGGCATTGGAAAATATGCAATGGCCTGGACAAAAGGTGTTCCATGAATAAAAGTTCATTGTAGAGGGTTCTTAGCCTTAGCCATTTCCCCTAATCTATCCTCCAACCTCTGAATAGAGCCTTTCCACGCATCGTTTCCTTCCTCGGGCCTATTGGTTCGAGCAACTGACCTCGTTGATGTGGCCTCCTGGGATTTATCTTGACGAGCAGCTGGTCGCGACTGGGCAGATCCTTCCCTTAAGTCTGATGGTCGTCGAAAACTCCTTAATGCGGATCTAGGAGGACTTCTGCTCCTCCTAGGACCTAATCGATCGAAAGGAGATACTCTGCTTAATCTTTCTAGCGCACTAGTCTTTTCTAGAGAGAGAGTGATATGTTGTTCAATATCTGTGGCTCGTACCGACGAAGTTCGTCCAGGTTGATAAGAGAAATCTTTAGACTCCTCAGTACTATATGAATGGGTACGCCTAGTACGCGAAGAAAGCAAACGGGTATTTCTTTGAATACTTCGCGGTCCTGAATGGGTTGGTGCACCGCCATTGAGGGTTTGTATGAGTTGTCGCATAGTTTCTTGCATGACTGTCTGGCCCTGGGCCAGATTTGTCATTATTCCAGCCAGATCTGGAATATTGGGTGGAGCAGATGGATTTGGAGGGCTTCTAGCGTTTCGATTGCTGGGTTCTGGAATATCAGCCATATGTGATGAATTTTTTTTGATGAAAAATGATATTACCAGTCGTTTCCCACAGACGGTGCCAATCTGTTGATGTAAAAAAATTAGATGATATCTAATTATTTAATCACAGATAAATAAAATGAGACAAAGAACTTTTAAAGTAGTTCAGCCTTATAAAAATGGCCTACGTCCACTGTTTTTGTTATTTCTGACTGTTTGGAAATTCTCGATTACAAGTTTTCTCAAGAAATTCCGGTCCCCTTACAATGAGGATAATACAATGTATTTATAGCCCTAAGGCTGTAATGTGAAAGGGTAATACATTAAATGCCCCTTAAACGTATACATCTGTATGATAATAATAAGCATTTAATGAATAGTCAAACTGTTGGTTATCCTTCTATTAATGCTTTGTTCGAGGTGCAGCTCGGACCGCCTAAGCTGCTCTGTACTCAAGAGTTGCTCGTAGAGTTCTTGTTGGTCGGAGCATCTGAGTTCCTCGGGGAAGCAGTGTTCCTCGTTGTAGTATGGTTCCTCGGGGAAGCAGTGTTCCTAGTTGTAGTATGGTTCCTCGGAGCGTCTGAGTTCCTCAGAAGTGTTCCTCGTTGTAGTATGGTTCCTCGGAGCGTTTGAGTTCCTCAAAAGTGTTCCTCGTTGTAGTATGGTTCCTCGGAGCGTTTGAGTTCCTCAAAAGTGTTCCTCGTTGTAGTATTGTTCCTCGGAGCGTCTGAGTTCCTCGAAAGTGTTTGTTGTTGCCACGTGTCTTCACTCGATTGAGCCATGTCAGCAGACTAAATTTGGTATCAACAATGATAATAAAATTGGCTTTTTAAAAGGTATATGATTTGTTAAAGCAATTCATGATAATGAATTGGCTTTTAAATACATTTCCTGGATATGAGAAGGGAAATGGAAAGTTTTGAAAAAGGATAAGTATTGATAAATACTTTTTATATGAATCCTCAGTCCGGGAGATATTATCCGGATAAAACGTATATATATAATGAATGTGACTTGTATATATATAAGTATATATTTATACTTTAGATGTGTGCTACGGGCCTAATGGATCTCTACCATTAACCCTTCCAAGTAGTAGTGTATCGGGGGGTTCCTTATTTGGATTTCGCTTTACGAGACACCCTACGCACGAACTTAGTGCAGTGTTGAGAATGGAGGGAAGTTTAGCCCTTAGCACTTGGACTATCTAGGGTAGATAGTAGATGGGAAAATTAGACTAGTTATGCAGGGATAGCTTGACTAGGGTATGTTGTTAGGATGCGTTAGGTGTGCACTACTAGAAGAGAGGTGAGGGGTATCTCATGGGAGTGCGATACCAATTCAAATATGAAATAAAAACTATTTTTCTAAAATAAAGCATTTATGCACTTGCAAAATATTTTCAAACTCGGGCTCTGACCCGTTTATCTACTTTTCCTCTCTTGTTGTATATTATATATATATATAGGTGTCCAGACACAGGGACACCTGGATGATACTTCCTTTGAGTCAGACGTCAGCTGCAGCAGCTGTGGATGCGTGCAGGTTCTTGATAGCCGCTTCCATTCTTGTAATCTAGATAGGAGGTATTGTACAAACACTCGGGCCAATAGTCCAACTGATTTTATTTATTCTTTGCACGTTATTCGATATGGTTGTATAATTTGAACCGAGTGTTCGGTTATTTTATTTCATTTCAGTTCATTTACGCATTAACTTGAGGTTGTTTTATTTTAATTGTTTAAAAAGAGTCGTTAAGTAAAAGTTTTTAATGCTCGCCGAATAGGATATTAGTAATTAAATGGATTTTCGACAGTGATGCTAAGAATGATCCATATGTGACTCCTGTTTTAATTTGATATAGGAGTGATCGCCCGGTATCCCATTAGGCGGGTTGTTACATAACACTGGCAAACAAGCGGGTGGGCATGTTATGGACGGGCCTAATATGGGCCAAATTTGTTATGGGCCGGGCTGGCCCTTTTTTTTTCTTAAGAAAAAAAATAGCTTTATTTTTAATGAAAAAATGGCTTGTTTTTTAAATTACAAGTCTCCGATAAACTGAAATTCGACAACTGTTTTAATCTAATTATCTCCGATGAAAAGAGTTGCAGATTCCTCTTATGAGCAATCTGGGAGTAAATCCTCCTCTTAAAACATAAAAACAACTTGTTCATTAAAACAGAAAATGTGTGCGATTCAACTGTCGTGAAATTGAGTACATAAAGAAAAATAGCTGTAATTTAAAACAGAAAATGAAAAAAAGAAAAAACAAAAATTGAAAACATACAGATTCGGCGTGAGATCCGGTAAGAAATCCGGCGTCAATCTTTATGGACTGAAATGGACGGCGCCAATCTCCGATGAACTGAAATGGACGGCATCACATAACGTCACCTTAGCTCCGATTAACTGAAATGGACAGCGTCACTTTATCTCCGATCTTTGAATGGACGGCGTCACTTTATCTCCGATGAACAGAGTTGTAAAAAGGGTAATGGTAAAAAGGGTAAACGAGCCAAGGGTCATTGCAGTAAGTGGGAAAGCTAATATCTGAATTGTAATGGGTAAGATATTTCGGCCATTAGTTATAGCCTAAAATTTGGGTTTATTGAAGACTAAAATTTGGGCCCCTAGTTATCAAAATATGGAGCCTATATTAATTCACATTTTTAAAATATGGCCCTCATATTTTAATGTTTGAACTAATATGAATATTTTAATTATATGGGCTATATATTGCCACTGCTACTCACAAGTATGAATAAAAGTGGTAAGCAATAAATTCAGGGAAAATCCCATCAAACTCTGTCAGTTGGCAAACAAAATTGACGACAAATATAGTCGAGAGTATATGTTGGTGTATCCGAGATATAATCGTTTATAATACAATCTTATCCATTATTCTAACTCGTCTTAATCAGTCTTCGGCTAAGAACAACAACATGATAATCGTGTTTCTTACTCAAGTCTGGTTGTCCATGGGTTACAATTGATCACAGATATTTAACTCGGAGCCTCTTCATACTCTCAAGTGCAAAAACCTCTTCCCTTGATGATTTTATTGTGGTATCATCAAATGAGGACGCTATTTATCTTCAATTGCAATAAAGGTTGAGAGAGGTGAATAAATATCGGGTTGACCGAATTTAGAGAGAAATATTTGGATTAAGTTTTTATATTGACTGTTGATTTGAAGTCTTTGGGATTGTCACACTAGGTCGACAGGGGCCCTACCGGAGTTTGTGACATTTATTTACAAGATGGAGCAAAATAGCTGAATTGTGTAGTTAAAGAAGGGAATATGAGAACAAATGAAATAGCCCTTCCATTGAGGCTCGCGCATCGGATAAAGTGGTGCTATCTTACTTGGGTGGAGGTGTGATGGTCTAGAATTGGACATTCTTATTCCTCCCGTTTCTTGAAAGGTGACCTGTGAGCTTAAGCAAATAGTTATCATAACACCCTTGAAAAAGATAGTCAAAAAGTCATCGAGTTTGAATTGATTTCTATAGGAGGCATCCCACCCATCCGATAAAAGAGAGGCAGGGATAATTTGTAAGTATACCTTAATCATTTGATTCTTTCTTTTTAGCTTGAAAGGCTAAAGCAACGAAATATGTTCTTCTTTTTAAACTCCTTCCACAAATTAGAATCAATTTAGACATTTAGTTTAGGGGTGGTTTTTCGCAAAAATTTAAAATTCAATATCTTATTCCTAAATTCTTTATTAAAAGACCTTTCGGTCAGGAGTATTACTATGCTAAATAAGAAGGCTAGGTATAATAATTTTATCATACTAACATGTATCCCGACGAAAATATATGTTACGAATATTATCAATTGAATGTTTGATATAAAAAAACTGTAGTCTCACTATAAAAATCATCTAAAAAATAGTAATTTTTTATATTATTTTATTGTATTAATAATAAAATAAAATGTAAAATTTCTAATATTTTTTTTGTCTGTTTACATGATAATCTCACTCGTATTTGAAATGAAATTTTTATAAATAATATTCTCACTTTCACGATTCTATCAGAAAATCATGAAAATAATTAATTTTTTGTAAATTAATAATTAGTGCCCCTTTCATATGCAAGTAGGATTACCCATCATTATAAATTAGTAAATTAATAATTGTATACTTTAATTGTTAGTTTAATTGATGAAAAGAATTAATTAAGTAGATGAATTAAAAGGAGTACGGAATACACATTTGTTATTACCATTGTTGTTGGATTATAGTGGATCGATGTTGGGTTGTTTAATTTTAAAAGTGACATGACCACTGGATTATTGTCCATATAGGGGTGGGATTTTTCAACTTTTTTTGAAAATTACTTTGTATAACGAACAATATATATATATAGTATGATAATTAAATGAAACATACTTGAAATTACATATAGTTCAAAGGAGCCGATCTCATTGGCACAATGGAAAAAGTTCATTGACAATGAGATCGGGGAGCGACAATTGGCATCTCACCAATCGGGGAGCGACAATTGGCACTACTCCGACCGGACGTCTTATGTCGAGGTGGAGCATAGGATAATGGTAATATTTAATTTTTCTATAACTACAGAAATATATTATTCTGCATTATTTTACTTTGCAGCGCCGATACTAATTTTACTTTATTTTATTTCAGGGGACAGGGAATGGCCCTGGGGGTAGGCCACATAGGCTCGATACTTATGTGGATATTCGGACGAAGAAGGGGAAGGATAAGGAGGTGTCTCCGAGCGTCGCGTCCACGTTTGTAAGTAATTCGACGTTTACTTTTTGTTAATTACGTTACAATTTTTTTATTTACTTATTTTACTAATCATGTGATTTTTGTCATTTCAGGCAAAGCTTAAGAAAGTGCATGAGTCGCAGTTTGATATCGACAAGGCATCTTTGTCCACAGACGCACTCAGACAAGTGCTTAGCGCTGATCGCAAGGGGAGGACAAGGGGATGAGCTCGCGGGTGGCCAAATCTGGTATCATCGGATTGGAGACGAGCGAAACCGGGTTGGTTCGAACGGTGGACTCACATGACGCGAAGCTGTCCCATTTGGAGGCGACGATCCAAGATATGTTCTCATTCATGAAGCGTTCGTTGGGTGAAAACTGTAAGGGGAAAGGGAAGGAGAAGGTGGTGCAGGAGGACGAGGATGTGGACCTCGTTGCTTCATCGCCGATACGTGCGGACTTTGATGATCCACTCCCCTATTCGGCTCCCTTCAACTAACCGATGTCGACACTTGGTTGGCCGAGCGTGTTTATACTGGACATATTTGCTGGCCAGCGGATAGGGAGGGGGTTAAGGGACCCAAATACCGTCCAGGGTATGCCAGTTCATGGACGTTTTCTTCAAGACATCGAGTCCAAGGTGCTCATCACGCATGTGATACCCGGGAAGGAGAACTCCCATTTGTGGTTGTGCGAACAATGTTGCACGATGTATATTGCTGGGTGTGTCAATTCGTATATCGTGTGGCCTACTCACCTCCTCAGAGCTAACCTTACCCGAGACATGTAGTGACATTATTTGAATTGAATTGTTTTAAGTTGTTACATTTGAATTATATTTGGATTATATCGTTATGCATATTGTTTTGAATGTATATTTGCAATATCTCTATTTTATTTGGATATATGATGTTTGAACAGGTATAATGTTGTTATAACAGGTATTAATATACTGCTGGGTAGTGGCAATGGTCATACTGCCCAACAATTTTTTTTTAATTCTGTCCAGAATTATCACGGTCATTGAGCGTGATAAGTTCGTAACAAATAAACTTGTTACGGACTTATCACGAACATTGACAGTAATATTTTTTAAAGAATTTCACGAATTTGTCACGGTCATAAACCGTGACAAAACTTGTCACGGTCATAGACCGTGACATGTCCGTGACAATATTTAAAAACTTGCCACGGTCAATGACCGTGACACGTCCGTGACGAAAAACGTTGTTACCCCCAGAATTGCCACGGTCATTGACCTTGACAAGTGACCGTGACAATTCGGCAGATTTGGTGTAGTTTATGTATGGTCGTAGACAAAAAATCCCTTGGTATTTTTTAATTAACGTTTAGTTCAAGATTTTTGATTTTATTTAAAAAAAACACTCATCATACAAATGGGGAATAGTTATTCCCACACCCTTTTTGTCTTCCCCGCACCTTTTGGATAGTAAAGAACAATTGTGTCCTTAGGTTTATAAAATTTAAATGTCCAATCTTTTCAACTCCAACTAAAACAAATACATTTGATAAAAAATAAAAAATTATATTTTCACTAAAAAGAAACTGTTTTTCTATAAAAAAAAACTGTTAATAAAGTGTAAAATGTTATCTTTTTTTTTTTATTAAAAAACATTTTATAAAACATAAAATTTGTTTTCTTAAGAAACTATTTTCTTTAAAAAGTGTTTTTTTGACAAATTTTATTTTTGGTTAAAAACTGTTTCTTTGTACTATTTTAAAAAATATGGTATGCATCAGCGACATGTATAGGCAATCCGACCACCTATACATACCATTGGCGATAACTTTTTTTTTAATATGTTGGTCCGCGCTAGCGGTATGTATAGATGGTCGGACTGCCTATACATACTGCTGTGACGGACCATTTTTTTAAATATTAAAAAGATTATTTTTAAAATAATTAAAAAAATAATTTTTAACTAAAAAAATAAATAACGAAACAGTTTTTTTAAATAAATTAATAAAAGAAATTGTTTTTATTAAATAAATAAAAGAAACAGTTTTTAACTAAAAATAGGTAAGATTTTATATTTTATAAATAGTATTTTTTTATAAAAAAATCATTTTTTTAATTAAAAATATAATTTTTTTTAATCAAATGTATTTGTTTGAATTGGAGGTGAAAAAATTAAACATATAGATTTTATAAACCTAAAGGCACAATTGTCATTTACTACCCAAAGGCAAAGGGTGTGGGGGAAGACATAGAGGGTGTGAGAATAGTTATTCCCTATAAAAGACTCACAAATACTTTTTATTTACTTGTCCTAAACCCTAATAAATATTTGTCAAACAATTAGACAAGGAAATCTTTTAAAACATAAAAAATGGCCCACAAATATTTAGTTTCAATTTTAAAGATTCATTTTTAGTCACTCACATATTTTTTTGTTATTGGTCATGTTGTAACAATTGTGGGACAATTGTCATTCTCTAAGAAAAGGAAGATAGACTGTTATAGGCGGTTACAAGGTAGTTGATTGGAGTTTTAATTAGTTATAGATCTTAATACAATTTAAAAAATACATGGGGAGAGAATGTAATACCCCGTATAATTTTGGAATAAAATAAAGATTTAATAAGGATTAAATTAAGTTGGTGAAATTAATTGATCTGGGATTACGAGTAATTAAACTCAATATTATTTATAAATTTTAGAATTTGACTTTAATGATTTGCAATAAATCACACAGGATATTTTTTTTATATATAAAAAGGTATTTGTGTGTGTCACGACACAATTAAATATATTTTTGAGATAAAATATTTGGCACGCACTTTGAGAGGTATTAAGGGCTCGTTTGGGTATTTTAGACCCTTAGAAATGGTCCTGGGGTATATATGTATGAGTTGGGTAGTTATCGGGCTAATTAGATTTTGTATTTGGGCTCATTTGGGGGGTCTAAAGTTGGGGCCTAAAGCCCAACCTAGGGAATTGAAAATAATATAAGATTTGGGGGAAGAAGAATAAACCCCCCACTCCTATCAAAACCTAACCCTAGCAACCCTACTTCAAAAGAGAGAGGAACAAATGCTAATGAGGAGGAAGAGCACCCTAGGAGGAAGAAAGATGCTTTTTTTTTAATGCTTCTCTACACAATTCCAGGCAAGGATTCTCTTGCCATATTTATTCAATTTGTGCTATTCTTGTATGAATGTTAACTCCATGAGTATATTTATGGTTGAATCATGTTTTGGGGCTGCTCCATTTGAGACCTTTAAATTGTGTAAAAATTTATGCTTTTTACATGATCCATGCGTAGATCCATAACTCCTTTGTATCGAATTTGCATATGTGTTACTTAAATTGAGGAAATTATTTGGGAAGACATACTGTAGGAACCTTTCCACAAATCTGAAAGTTAATGGAGTAAATTAAGGAGAAATCATAAAAAATCAGTTTAAATGCTTACTACTGGGATGCTAAAATCGTTGGTGATTAAGGGTAGATCCATGAGTTAAATCTTTTTGTGGGGAGAAATTTCGTTTAGACTATTATTCACGATTCTGGGTAAAACTTATAAAGCTGGAAGGAGAATGGTAATGGAAGAAGCGTTAGAAGCAAATGCCGTGGGGAAGAAGGAGAAAAGGGAGGTCGCTTGAACGACCATGGCAGTCGTTCAAACAACACTGGATGTCGTTCAAATGACACTAGACGTCGTTTGATCGACGGAGCAACTGCTAAGGGGATTTTGTTTCCTATTCCTGGTGTGTGTGGAATTTTGTTGGGTTTACTTCCTTTCTATTTCCATTTGGTGATTTATCAGTCTGTAAAGAGGGGAAGATTCTTGACACTGTTAACATGTTTAGGGCCTTGACAATTTGGGGTTTTAAGTTGTATTTTATTTAGATAGAGGGTTAGTCTAAATAATGAGATTTGGGTGAAATAAATTCATAAGGGTTAAATTTTTTATCTAAATAGAGAGTTAGTCTAAATAATGGGATTTGGGTGAAATAAATTCATAAGGGTTAAATTATGGATTAATCGATAGGGTCCGGGGTTTTATTGTTGGGTGACACCATTGGAATGGAATTAATTGAGAAGTAAGGTTGGTTATATTTTCAAGTTGGGGAAATTGACTCAGGTATTAAGGGCTAGTGCAGGCACGGGGTAGTCAGTTTAATTTATTATATATAATAAATTATCAAGTATCGAATTTTATAAAAGGGTGTTTGACATAATAGTGGGATTTTGTGCAATAAATTCTGAAGGATTTAGATATGGACCGAATGAGTGATTTCGGGTGGGTAGTTAGATAATATTACTAAATTATATTAGAGAATTCCTTATACAAGTATATATAATCATTCTTCTCACGATTAGTTAACTCCTTATATGTGTACATATAAACCTTATTGAGAAGTTATCAAGAAGTGTATAATTATCAATAATCTGGAATGGTTGAATTATTAGTCAAGAGGACAACATGCCACTACACCAAAACTGCCGGATTATCATTGTCATTGATCGTGACAAGTTCAACTTGTCAAGGTCAATGACCGTGACAAGTCTGGGGGTGACAACTTTTATTATCACGGACTTGTCATGGTCAAAGATCATGACAACCTTTAAAAAATTATTACGGTCAATGACCATGATAAATCTGGGCAAAATTTAAAAGAAATCTGCTGGGCAGTTTGGCCACTGCCACTGCCCAACGGTATATTTGTACCTGTTATAGAAAAATTATAGTTGTTCAAATAGCATATATCCAAATAAAATAGAAAGAATGCGCCAATTCATTGCATATATATTTCCATATCCAAATAAAATAAAAATACAATCCATATCCAAACCAAAATATAACAAATCAAAACAATTCAAATATAATCCAAGTGTCCAAATAAAAATAGATACAAATAATGTCACGCCATAGTGTGGGTAGGTTCGAGGAGGAAGGAAGGCCACACGATATACGCATTGAGACACCCCTCAATATGTGTCACGCCGCCTTGTTCGTGCAACCACAATGCAGAGTTCTCCTTTTTGGGTATCACATGCGTGACGAGCACCTTGGCCTCAATGTTTTGAAGGGTACGTTAATGAACCTGGGATACCCACGACGGTATTCGGGGCCCTCGACCCACTCTCTATCCAATAGCCATCATATATGTCGCGTAAAAACACGCTCGACCAACCGATTGTTGACATAGGCCGCTGGACGGGAGCCAAGCAGGGGACGGGATCATTAAGCGATGGGCGATAAATAAGCAATGTCCACGTCCTCGTCCTCCTCCACCTCCCTTTCCACCACCTTCTTCTTCCCCTTACCCTTTTCGCCTAACTGATGCTTCATGAATGTATACATATCTAGAACCGTCGCCTCCAACCTTTATATCTTCGCGTCATGCGTGTCCACCTGACGACCCAACCCGGTGTTGCTCGTCTCCATTCCGGTGATCCTAGATTTTTCCACCCGCAAGCTCACCCCCTAGTCCTCCCCTTGCGATCAGCGCCATGCACTTGACTGAGTGCGTTCGTGGACAAAGATGCCTTATCAGCATCAGACTGTGACTCGTGCAATTCCTTAAGCTTTGCCTGAAACGACAAAAAGCACACGATTAGTTAAATAAGTAAATAAAAAGATTATAACGTAATTCACAAAAATTAAAATGTCGGATTACTTACAATCGTGGTCGCGACGCTCGAGGATAACTCCTTATCCTTTCCCTTCTTCGTCTGAATTATCACATAGGCATCGAGCCTATGTCGCCTCCCCCAGGGCCACTCCCCGTCCCTTGAAATAAAATAATGCAAAATTAGTAAGTAACGCAAAGTAAAATAATACAGAATAACATATTTTTATAATTATATAAAAATAAAAACATACCATCATGTGCTCCACCTCGGCGTAAGACATCCGACCGAAGTAGTGCACGTCCATCTTTTTCACCCGGTTTTCCCTCCTCGATTGGCGAGATGCCGATTGTTGCTCCTTAATCTCATTATTAATGAACTTTGGCCAATGTGCCAATGCGATCGGCTCCTTCAGCAGGACGGACTCACGTATTCTGATAATGGAGTTACGGGTCTTCCCAAAGTACCGAGGGCCGCAAATTCTTCTTTCATGTCGTGTGTTGCTCCCTCAACTGCTCCAACACAGAATCGCGGAGTTTTGGGGGCAGGCTGAATTGTTCCTGCCAAATAAATACAAAACAAAAACAATGTAAGTGTTAGTTGCGAATAAATATAAATATAATTATAAATTAAAATTAAAATTGAAATATAAATATAAATACATTACCTGTAGTGCCACCCAAATAGCTAACTTGAGCTCATTTGGCACCTCCCTCCAACTGGTGTACCCCGGGCCGATAATCGTCTTCACTAGCTATAGAATGTTACGCTCTGATTGGTGCTTAGATTGGGCCGATAATCATCTTCACCAAATTGAAATTGAAATATAAATAGACTCTGATTAGTGCTTAGATTTTCAAATGGATTGAAAACATCATTTGATATAGCCAAACGAATGTTACGCTGTTCTCGAGCAAAATCGAGATACTCATAATGAAAGGTAGGATAGGCCCCCAATTTTAATTTTCTTAATTAAAATATTATTTCCTTATGCGGAAGCGTGAAGATGAGTGATGGTTCAATAAAATGAATTAACACCAAATTTTAATTTCTATTTCAAATTAAAATTAAACACAAGTGCAAATTAATAAAACACACACAAATATTAATTTCACTTAAACCAATTAATTCAAGTCCTAGAATTTGCCTAAGTCGTAATCATCAATATTCCAAAGTTAGGCCACACCAAGTTTAACAATTAAATTAAATGACTTGAATTAATTAACTACACATTACCCAAATTTAATTATCACCAAATTAAACACGTGGAGATTAAATTAAACCAATTTTATCTTTTTACCTAAGCATGTGTTCTAGGTGATTTTGCAAAAGATAAAATAAACAATTAATCCACTACGCCGCGATGTACGAGGAAAAACCCAAGATGGGAAACAACCTCGGACGGCCCTAGCCACAAATCCACTAGATACGGAATTTACAAATACAAGACAGAAAGGCTTACATCACACGACTCGATCCCTCTCAAGCCCCGACGCTTCTTCTTGTAGATACCTCTTCCTAGCGGATAACCACGGAGCTCCACCGCAGTCTCGGAGTCCACCGATCAGACTTTGTATGGTCACCGTCACCCGAACAAGGAGCCTTTCTCCTAGTGGGTAATGCCGCAACAAAAACTCTTCTTCTTTCTTTATGGGATGTAGAAGAAAACCCGAAACTGCTCTTCTTCAAATCGGTAGAGAAAAACTGGTGCCAAACTCCAAGCAATTGATATGTATATATTTGAACTTGGATAAACAATATGGGTGTAAAACTAGAGTGATGGAATATTTTTCTCTTGAAAATTAGCACTCAAAACTTGAACAATTTCCTTAAACAATTTAGCTCTCAAATTCTCTCTTGGAGATGGAATGGAATGGAAAAGTTAAGTTGGAAAATGTTATTTTCGCACATAATAAAGTATGAGAAAAGTTGGTTAAGAAACAAGTGGGGAAGTGGGAGAAAAACTGCTTAAAACTGTCAAAAATTGTTCCCGTTTGAACGACATTCTCGTTCGAACGAGTCTTCTAACACTTCGAACAAACTCACAGAATGTTCAAAAATTCTTTTTAAGCCCAGAAACTTTTATAAACTTTTATATAAGTTTTAATAGAAAATATTCTGAAAACAAAACACAGTTTTAATTAAAACTAACACCCAATAAACAAGTTCTAAGCTCTTATATATATATAATTGCATTCATACATTGGGAGTATGAAACTATGATTGATGACGTATAAACGAGGCACGAAACCGGCATGATGATGAAGCTTTATACTCTTTGCCGCTACATCTTCAACAAACTCTTCATAGGCTTTAGAATATTACAATTAAATACAATCCTATGAATAAATGTTTTTGTCCGGAATTGAGCCAAAACTATATATGGACTCAATTGGAAATTTGTGTCCTTACACATAACTCATCCTCCTCCAAGATGTAAAATCAATATGATGATGCATGAGATTATTCCCCACTTCGGCCATAGCATGCCAAGTCATTGCCACCACTATCCATGGTACTGTGAAAAACTGCTTTAATCTAGGCCAACGAGAAAATATTTGAACACTTTTTTAGGCACTTTTAAGCCTGTGCCTTCCTTGCCAGTAGATTGGACATATCTAGGTTCATCGCATATCGGACACCGATCGAGATTTTTATACTCCTTTAGGTATAGTATGCAGTCATACACACAAGCATGAATCGATTTATACTTCATTCCCAAACCTTTCAAACTGTTCTTCATAACAGGATAGCTATTTGGAAGCGTATTCTCCTTGGGTAGCAAGCCCTTCATCCAATTCAGAATTCATGTCATGCTATTGCCAGACAAACCGTATTGGGCTTCAAACTATGCAAACCAACCATGACATGTAAAGTTATTTGATCTTTCTCCCAGCCAGAGTATAACGGTTGGGTCGCATTGAATTTTAAACTTTGGTAGTCATCGTCAAGGTTTATCCTGGTATCTTAATGAGCACCTGAACCTTGTACATCGTCAGTGATCTCTTTCTCTTCCACTTTATGAATGTCGTATGCGTCATCAACTAAATTATCTAACATCTTATGATCTACGTCATCCCTTTCTACATCTATCCTACTTGTTGCAGGTTGTTGTGAAGGTTGTAATTACACACAAAAGGAACTTTCAATTTCCCGTGAAAACTCCAAAATCGATAATTATCTTGTATACCCCATCGTAACAAATGTAGTTTAACTGTTTTCTACTCAAATATCTTACCATTCTCACACCTAGCACACGGACACAGAAACTCTTCATCATTATGACATCTCTTTGCGTATTTCACAAATTCATTAGCACCTCTGCGAAACATCCCCCCCACTATATTTGTCTCACCCATCCACTCTTTGTATTTAGGATATCCCATCATAGCTACTACAAACAATCACCTATTAAAGGTAAGAAGCGTATATTCATGGATTAGTATAAACAAAACTTGGATTTATAATATGTTTCATTTAATTATGTCTTATTTATATTCTATTTTTAAATTTCAAATTCAAATTCAATTTATAATATTAATTCATATTTCCTCCATCTCCTCTAAAGGCTGAGTGGTCCTATCCCATTAAAGACCGCATATTTCTGTAATATACTTAACAGCTCTACACATTGTTACGATTTGAGAAAAAATCGACAGCATATCCCCATAGTTCTCCAAGTACACGACGTAGATTGACATGTGTGAGTGTTATTTCAATTTATCAATTGAAATAATACTCACACTTGCCAATCTAGTATGTACCTAGAGAACATTAGGATACGACTACAAAACTTCCTCCAAAAGTAACAAGTTTAAGCTACTAAGAATATTATTATACATAAATTATGCAGTCCCAAACTGTCCAAATAGGACAATTCGAGAGATCTCATTACTGGGGTAATGACTCTCGAACGGGTCTAAGAGCTATTAAATGCGTATGCATAAGAACTAGAAGGCTAGTATCTATGCGCACTATATGTAATTTCAAGTATGTTTCATTTAATTATCATAAATGAAACATACTATATATATGAATTAATAATATATTGCTCGTGACACAAATTAATATTAGAAAAAAGTTGAAAACTCCCCCCCCCCCCCCCCCCCCAACCCCCATTTGGACAATAATCCAGTGGTTATGTCACTTCCAAAATTAACCAATCCAACATCGTTCCATTATAATCCAATGGCAACAACAACAATAAACCAACAAATGTGTATCCCGTACTCCTTTTAATTCATCTACTCAATTAATTCATTTCATCACGTCTTATAAATATATCATTATTAAAGCTATACAATTAAAGTTAATATTAAATCTATATTTTATTAATCAATTTGTCTGTTTCAACTGTCATAGTGTAATATTAATGTATAACAACTTAATTCTGAATTCCAAAACAACAACATCTAATTTGTACAATTACTAAAAATCCTAAACATCCATTCAAACTAACTACTTACTAATTCAAAACTAACAATTAATAAGGTGAATCTAAAGGTTCCTAACTCATTTATATCCAATTAAAGTCATAATTAAATTTACAATAATAATTATAAGTCCCAATTCCAATTCCTATTATGGCTATTCCGTGAGAAAAATATCAAATTGAACTTTAAGCCTATTAAACATGGGGATAATCATCATTTACGTATGAAACCAACAATGGGGAGAATCTAAAGGGTTAATTACTTATCTTTATGTATTAGCCAATAATATTTGGGTATTTGTACTTAAGCGTGTTTACACATTTACGTATGAAAACCTAATTGTTCCATTACCCACACACACACACACGCGCGCGCGCCCTACCCCCACCCCTACTGCCCACACAAACGCACATTACACACACTGAACCCCCCCCCCCCCCATACATGCACACACCCACCCACACATGCAGCACACCACACACACACACACATACTCATATACACACAAAGGGGAGAGAGAGAGAGCACCGCCGTTTAGAGAGAGAGAAAATGTGGGAAAACAAAACGGTGGGAAAAAAATAGGGAAGGGTTTATTTTACTGAAAAAATTGTCACAGACCTGTCAAGGTCTTTAACCGTGATAACTTTCTAAGATTTTCACGGTCATTGACCGTGATAAAAAACTCGTATTTTTTTATCAAGGCCAATGACCGTGATAAGGGTGGCCGGATAAAGGGTGGCAATTTGGCCTTTTTGGTGTAGTTTGTTAAGATTATTAAATGTGTAGGCCAGGTTAGTTTGGGTATAATATTTTGAAAGGTTAGTTTGGGAAATATCTATGCCTAGGTATTTAAAGAGTCATAAATTATGAAGCAAGTGTGATTTAAGTCCAAAGAGGATTTTATGAGACTTAATATTTAATTGGGAAATAGTCGAAAGTTAACGACTTAAAATGAATTATGGAATAATGGAATAAAAGGTTATGGTTAAGCCACGGAGGCTATAATATATATGGATTAGGGATATCCTTGGATTGAAGTAGTTAAAGAGTAACTACTTATGCATATTATATGGGATAATAATATGTATTATATTATATTTGTGTGTGGACATACTAGTGGACTTTTCTATCGGCTCGGGGGTTCGCGCGTTCGGGCCAGTGAGTACACGTCGGCACATGTGGGCTTGACGTTGTGTAGGCATAGAGGTACTACGTAGAGGCTTTCACCCTTCGAGTGGTAGGTGTGGCACTGACTGTTCCTGTATTACCACTGGGTATGGGCTGTATACAGGTATCCTGCGTAGGGACCGCCCCTAACTTATGTGTGTTTTGTGGTGTTCGCTTAGGATTTCAGGATTCCTTCGGACTGTCTGATTTGAATGTTAGGATGCCTTCGGACTTGCCGATAGAGCACGAATTTGACACCAACGATAGATGCCCTTGTGTGTCAACTATATGGAAGGACATATATTATTAATTACCCGGATACTATTGAAATAAAATTAAACTGTCTAAGGATGTGGACAACAAATATTATTGTGACCCTATAATGCATAATAGATGTTTATGCCTTATACTTGATACAGACGGGATTGGAATAAATCTAAGTTAGCAATTTAAATGTAAGTATTTATTTTGAATTAATTGATTATTAGTATAATCATTTATACTTACCCATTTACACATTTTGGTATTCCTTATGGGATAGTGCCCTTTTTGTCTAAAGATGTAGACAATGTTTAATAATGATGAAAGTGGGCTAATAAAATAATGTGGATAATTAAGGACGAAGATGAGTCCTAATGAATAATGTCGTAAACAATTCTTAATAAGAATAATAATTGGATAGTCTAAGGGAGTATACAAACATTAAATAGAATGAGAAATTGTGTAACCAATTATTAAATGAGAATAATAATTTGGTAATCTAAGAAAATGAAACTTATAGTCTAACAGGGTAGACGACATGAAATATGTTTTTAATCATTAAATGGTTTGAAGAACTAGACGAGGGTCACAGATTATGAAATGTAAGGAACTACACTTAGTTTATGTATCATGAGAATTTTATATTATGAAATATATTCGGGGATAGGGGTGTCAGACACGAGGAACCACTTGTAGTTAGTGCAGAATAGAAATGATTTATTCTTTACTAGAATGGTTAAATAATGGAAGTTTACAATTGATAATTTATTTTGGGAGACGAGTATGACTGCTTCTAGATGAGAGGTGAGGTACTCATTACATGTGAGCGTCGATGGGGAGACGTGAAGTATGAGATGGTAATAAATTGCATATTTATTAGTGAAGAATCCTTGCACACCTGGGGTCTGACCCAAATTATAAATATTTTTCTCCCCAGGTATTCTTAATGACAAGTAAAGCAAGACTGACGATGGATAGGACTTGCAGTTGCATTGGATGTAGTGGATTCCGCCCCATTGACTCTAATTTAGATTGTGCTTCAGTCTCTTGTCATTTTATTTCATTCTGAGAAATTGTACGGGCATAAGCCCAAGTGTTTATTTATGTTAGTTGTATTTAGTTTTACATTATGGATATTGTATGGTAACGCAGTTTTTATTACTCATGTAAATGAAATTTTGTTTAGTGTTTTTATTCACTGTAGATTTTGATATAAAATAGTAGGGGTGCACATGGTTCGGTTCGGTTCGGTTCCACTACGGAACCAGAACCAGAACCGAAATTGATCGGTTCCATGGTTTTGGAACCAGAACCAGAACCAAAATTGGTCGGTTCGGTTCGGAACCGAACCATCGGTTCTCGGTTTGGTTTGGGTTGGTTCATGGTTCTAGTTCTTGGTTCTGGTTCGCGGTTTGGGTTGTGGTTCTGGTCTGCGGTTCTAGTTCGCGGTTCTGGTTCGCGGTTTTCATTAATGGTTCTGGTTCGTGGGTTGGTTAATGGCTCTGGTTAATGGTTCAGGTTCATGGGTCGGTTCTTGGGGTCGGTTATTCGGTTCGGTTTTTTGGTTCGGTTCCATGGGTTCGGTTCTCGGTTCGGTTCGGTTTGGTTCAGGTATAAAATCGAGAACCGAACCGAACACTTCGGTTCTCAATTTTTTGGAACCAGAACCAACCCGTGGAGAAAAAAAACCGAACCAACCCAACCCACGAAGGTCGGTTTGGTTCGGTTCTTCGGGTTAACGGTTTTTTTGCACACCCCTATAAAATAGAGAAAGTTTGTATTCCTTTAGTGCTGAGAATGATATAAATTGTTGAGAAGCTCCATCTTCGACGTATAGTGCATGGCCAGCCTTTACGTGAGAAAATGAGGTTTGTTACGAAGAACTTAACAAAACTTTGAAAATGAGACTAAACAAAAAAAAAACTATAAAAAAGAAGAATGTAGACTAAGTGGAAAATGTATACCTACTAGGGACAAAACATTGAGTGTCCTTATTTTGTTAGGTAATTTTATTAATGTTGATGTAAAAAACTAGATCGCTCTAATTATTCAATCACAGATAAATAAATAAGACAAAGACTTTTAAAGTGGTTCGGCTAGGAATAAAGCCTACGTCCACTGTTATGTTATTGCTGAGTGTTTGTGGAATTCTTGATTACAAGTTCTCTCAAGAAATTCTGGTCCCCTTGAATGAGGATGATACAAGGTATTTATAGCCTTGAGGCTGTACATGAAAGGGTCGATACATTAAATGATATACATGTGAAAGGGTAATACATTTAATGCCCTTAGACTTGTGCGTCAAGGATAATCATTTAATGAACCAGTTGGACTGTTCGTTATCTGGCAATCAATGCTGTGGCCGAGATGCAGCTCGGATCGTCTGAGTAACTCGGGTATGTTGATCTTCCTGGTATTCAAGAGTTCCTCGGAGAGGTATGTTCCTCGGAGATGTATGTTCCTCGGAGCCTGTGAGTTCCTCGAAGAGGTATATTCCTCGGAGCCCGTGAGTTCCTCGGAGAGGTCTGTTGTTGCCATGTAGATAGCCAGGTGTCTTCGTATGATTGGTCCACGTCAGCAGATTAAATTTGGTATCAACAGAAGCCCCCAATGCTTCATGCTTGATGGTTTACTTGAAAGGATGGAGTATTTATTCTGCCGTGTTGCTCGGTGCTCGTGAAATTCTTGATCTACCTTCTTGATTTGTTGGACATAAAGGGCATTATCTCCTGGACGACATATGATGCCGCTTGTAGCTTATCATAATCTTCAAGTATGTTGATTGGTTTGCTAGCCGACCTACTGCATTCTGTGAGCTAGTGGTGGACTTTGAAACATTTTCATATAACTTCTTCTTCAATTTTGGTCGAGACAGTATTAGCAAAGATCTCAGTGATGTAGATGCTGATTTTAACTTCTACCTCTACTCGGGGGCGAGCAAGAGGTTCTCGGGGACGAGCAAGAGCTGCTCGGGGACGAGCAAGAGTTGCTCGGACAGACCATCTGTGATGAACATCAGAATGCTGAAATATCTTAACTTCATAAAATTCCCATTATGCTTTGGATGATTTTCCTGCTGGCGAGGAACCTGTTTCAAAATCAGAGAGAGAGAAACCAATAGAGTAGGAATCTCAATGTAATAGTTAGTACACAATTTAATATCAATGTAATAAATTTGCATAATTCATTTTGAATTCAGTGAAAAAATTTCATTTTTGTTCGCAAATTTGAATTTGCTATTGTTTTGTAAATATCAAACACTCTATTATTTGTGCTTGCATAACAATATTGTATGGTTCATCGACCAAAAAGGTTACAAGTATCAATGTTGCTTGATCACTTAATAATAAAGTAATGAAAAAATGTTTAGAATTTTTCCAACCAATCAAGGTTGTTAAATTATGCTTGTCGACCAGCTACAGTTAGTGGGTTTTTATCCCCGACTAACCATACTTGGTATAGTTTGGAATATTTTGTTCTTTAAAGAACTTTTTGTAATAATGTTACCTCCCGACCAACATAAGTTGTAATGCGAGAATATATAAAGTCTTACCAACCGTAGTTGATCATGCTGGTGTATACCTCCTAGCCAAAGGAGTAGTAGGGTTCTTTAGAACTTTTTGGCTCCTTAGAGCATGTCCTCCTAACCAAAGGAGGTTGGCTACTTATAGCACTTTTGCTCCGTAGAGCGCTCCGGAGAGCTTATCCTCCTAACCAAAGGAGGTTGGCTACTTATAGCACTTTTGCTCCGTAGAGCGCTCCGGAGAGCTTATCCTCCTAACCAAAGGAGGTTGGCTACTTATAGCACTTTTGCTCCGTAGAGCGCTCCGGAGAGCTTATCCTCCTAATCAAAGGAGGTTGGCTACTTATAGCACTTTTGCTCCGTAGAGCGCTCCGGAGAGCTTATCCTCCTAACCAAAGGAGGTTGGCTACTTATAGCACTTTTGCTCCGTAGAGCGCTCCGGAGAGCTTATCCTCCTAACCAAAGGAGGTTGGCTACTTATAGCACTTTTGCTCCGTAGAGCGCTCCGGAGAGCTTGACTCCGTAGAGCATGGCTCCGTAGAGCATGACTCCGTAGAGCAGTCTTCTTGGTTGATCCTGTAACATCCACAGGTTGATCAGCGAGCAATGTTTGTTTCTCGGGAGTATTAGGAATCCTCCCAACCATTTCTGCATTGCATCCTGTAACATCCACAGGTTGATCAGCAAGCAACTTTTGTTCCTCGAGAGTATTAGGAATCCTCCCAACCATTTCTGCATTGCATCCTGTAACGTCCACAGGTTGATCAGCAAGCAACTTTTGTTCCTCGGGAGTATTAAGATTAGTAAACTCCGCTATAGCTTGTATTAATGGCATGTCGGCATGCATGGTATGGGCTTGGAAACACAACCTCCTTCTTCTACTTGCTTTAATTAATGCCACTGCCAATTTTTCCCGCTTTGGGTATCTGATCTTTGCACCTCTTCTTTCATTTTTGGGGATCGCAACCCTAACAGGGCTTTGATCTTGTCTGGATTTGCTTCAACGTCTCGCTGGTTGATGATGTACCCGAGGAACATTCCTTCTCGTACTCCAAATGTGCACTTCGTCGGGTTGAGTTTCATTTGATATTTATCCAGTTGATCAAAAGTTTGACTCAAGTCAACCAAATGATCAGCAGCTTTCTTGCATGTCGTCAACATAGACTTCCATACTGCAACTGATTTGCTCGGCAAAAACCTTGTTCATTAGCCGCTGTTATGTCGTTCCCTGTCTTCAGGTTTCATTTTGATCTGGTGTTAGCCAGAGTAAGTATCCATGAGCAACTCGTGTCCCGAGGTAGCATCCACTGCTCTGTTGAGATCGGTGAAATCAACACACATTCTCCATTTATTGTTTTTCTTCTACCCGGCAAGGAGATCTAGATCTCTCTTTGGCTTGGTCTTCATTTCCTCTTGTGTAGCTTGATTCTTCTCGGGGCTGGATGCTCTTCTTCTCGTATGTCATGTCAATAAGTGGCTCAGCTTCTATCCACTTAGTAAAATAATCTACTGTGATGACGAGGTATTTGAATCTTCCTCGAGTCGTCGGCAATGGTCCAACCAAATCAATCCCCATATGGCAAATGGCCAAAGGGAGTTATGGGTGTCAACAATGCTTTTGGAATTCTTCGGATGGAGGAAAAGCGTTGGCACTTGTCACATTTCTTGGCATAGGCTTATATAGTTAGCTCTCATCGTCGGCCAGTAGTATCTCTGCGTCATCACCTTTTGCAAAAGTGTCCGACCTGCTACATGGGCTCCACAGAACCCTTCGTGGATCTCTTTAACCAATTCTTTCACCTCGGAGGAATGTACACATCTTTGCAAACCTGCCATAATTCCTCGTCTATACAAAATACCATTAATTAATACATACCGAGCAGCTTTAAACTTCCATTTCTAGGCAGCGAGATTATCCTCCGGTAATTGTTCCTCCTCAATATATGCTCCGACTTTCTAATACTTCAATTGGTATCGTTCTTCGCAGCTCGGTACAAGTAGCTGATGCTAATCGGGCCAATGCGTCTGCTCTAGCATTCTCCATCCTCGGTGTCCTCACCAATTGAATAGCATCAAATTCTGTCAATAACTCCATCACCTTTGCATGGTACTTGACCATCGACTCTCCATTCACTGCATATATTCCCATCATTTGATTCAATTAACTGAGAATCACTGAAAACAATTACTTGCCGTGCCTCCATGATTTTCGCCAAATGAAAACCTGCTATCATAGCATCATACTCAGCCTCATTATTGGAAGCTTTGAATTGGAATCTCAAGGCATACTCCATGTCAATATCATCTGGGGTGTTTAAAACAATCCCTGCTCCACAACCAGCTGTGCAAGATGATCCATCTACATATAATCTCCATGTAGGTACCTCGTCTTCAAATTTCTGGTCTGATAGAGTTCCTCGGGGGAATACTTGTCGCTTTCTTTTATCATGTCGTGATACTTCTGAATACACCTCTTGAATTTCAATATACCTCCTGAACTTCAATATTCCTCCTGAACTTCAATATACCTCCTGAACTTCAATATTCCTCCTGAACTTCAATATATCTCCTGAACTTCAATATTCCTCTTGAACTTCAATATACCTCCTGATTAGTCGGGGTTGAATTTGATGTTCGACTGCATGATGATATAAGAATGTGCCACCAAATGAACAAATATATCTGTAATATAAGCCCCCAATTGTGGAATGTGAACTTTGAATGAGATTTATCGACCAATACCAACCGGAGTTGGATTTTATCTACCAACCGAAGTTGGATTTTTTCTACCAACCGAAGTTGGATTTTATTTACCAACCGGAGTTGGATTTTGTCTACCAACCGGAGTTGGATTTTTTCTACCAACCGAAGTTGGATTTTATCTACCAACCGGAGTTGGATTTTATCTACCAACCGGAGTTGGATTTTATCTACCGATCAGAGTTGGTGGTAATTGATAATAAATGATGAAGACTTCCTCGGAGCTGACCAACAGATTGTTGGGAATAAGATAATATAAATACTGGAGACCTCCTCGGCGCTGACCAACAGATTTGTTGGGAATAAGATAATACAAATGCTAGAGACCTCCTCGGCGCCAACCAACAGATTCGTTGGGAATAAGATATAATAAATGCAGGATACCTCCTCGGCGATGACCAACAGATTCGTTGGGAATAAGATAATATAAATGCTGAAGACCTCCTCGGCGCTAACCAACAGATTCGTTGGGAATAAGATATAATAAATGCAGGATACCTCCTCGGCGATGACCAACAGATTCGTTGGGAATAAGATATAATAAATGCAGGATACCTCCTCGGCGATGACCAACAGATTGTTGGGAATAATATAAATGCAGGATACCTCCAACAGATTGTTGGGAATAAGATAAATGCAGGATACCTCCTTGATGATGACCAACAGATTGTTGGTAATAAGATATAATAAATGCTGGAGACATCCTTGGAGCTGAATAAGATATAATAAATGTTGGAGACATCCTTGGAGCTGAATAAGATATAATAAATGTTGGAGACATCCTTGGAGCTGAATAAGATATAATAAATATTTGTCGAGCTCCATGCTGAAATGAGAATAGAATATGCATCCAAATAGATATAAAGAATAATTAAAAATAATAAAATGCCTCGCCGATCAGTCGAGGTGGAATCATATAATGCCGAACAAGAATAAGATCTTTCAGAACATAATAATATGGCCGAGAATGTTGTCAGGCCTGAATATAAATAAGAATTATCCGAACGAATGTTGTAATTCTCCTTAAAGCTGAATAAGTATCCTGTCGAGGCATAATTGCAGAATGCCGAATAAGAATAATATTTTCCAGAACATAAGAATATGGCCGAGAACTTTGCTGGGCCTGCATATCAATAAGAATCACCCCGACCAACTATCCGTTGGGGGTGAAATATAATAAATGTTACAGTTCTCAAAACTGAATATGATAATAAGTATCTCTCCGTGCTCCATGTTGAGATGACTATAGAATATGAATCCCAATGGATATATAGAATCATTTGTGCTGGAGCAGATATCTGGGCCCGAATACAAATAAGAATTACCCCGACCAACTATCCGTTGGGGGTGAAATATAATAACTGTTGTAGCGTTTCCTCGGAGCCGAATATATATAGAGAGAAGAAATTTTTCGAGCTCCATGCTGAGATAAATATAAAATAGGAATCCGTACGGATATAGAATAATTTGTGCTTCAGCATTCGTCGGCATTGAATCTTGTGCCTGTAAAAATTAATAATTTGCTCTACCATATGTGTAGGCTGAATTGATTAGTCATGAGAATAATTTACTCATCCAATCAATATATGATATGTATCAGCATAAAAATTTCAAAATATGAAATAATATGTTTTATGCCAAATGTGTGTGAGATGGACAAATTATTATCAAATATGCATCATAAATAAGACGTAAAGCTTTTTTTAAATTTATTTAATCTCCAACAACCAATCATGTATTAGTTGCTGTTTAAAAATATTTTTGGGGTGATCATAAGTTAAAAAGACTTAAGCCCCCTGCTTGTTCCCAAGCCGAACTCGTGTTTAAAGAAATATCAGGGGTGCTTAGCATTTTTTAATACCCCAAGATTTTACTGCTGCCGACAAACAACATGGATGTTGCCGACCAACATTTAAGGATATCTCAAATTATTTCTTGAGTCTTTAGATCAAAAATAACATTGAATGTAAAATTTAAGCCTTAAGAACGTTAATTAAATGAATAAATATATAACCCACTAGATCGTGTGATTTCGACGAAGAAATCTTGTGATGTGATGAACGAGGGGCCAACATATCAAATTTGTGCCCAGACTTTTTTACAAGAGGTGGGTAATGATTTTTCAGGTGAGAGAAAATTATTTTTTATATTGATCCCTTCATATTCCCAATTTGGAGAGATAAAAATATGGTGAATGATTAAAGTTATTACCAAATAAAAAATCAATCAATTTGACTTTATTGACATAGATGGAAGATGAACCAAATTAAATATATAATTCATAAAAGTGAATGCAAAGAGACTCAAACTTGAAGAGAGAGAATATATATGGGTCATGATTTCCATGAGAAGACTTTTCATTGTCTTTAACCTTTTCCCATTCTTTTATTAAAAATATGATGGGAATTTGAATAGACCTCAAAGATCTTACGAAATTTATTTCAAAATCAACAATGAAAATGATCAAATTTTATCACCGTCGTATATATTGGCATATGTAATCATTTAACATATTTATTCCATGATATAAAATTAAAACTTGAGAATCAAGCAAAGAATTATGATTTATGAAATCTACTATTTTTCAGATTTCTAAATAAGAATTAATCTAACAGTTATGATTTAAAAAATCATGATATGCAACATTTTGCAGATAACAAATGGATGATTAATTCATGTATATAAACATAAAAATCATGATTGAATCAAAAGATGTATGTATAATTGATTATACGTAGAGAAAATAAAAACTTAGCTTTTGGTGGAGAACAACGCTTGTAACACGTTCCCACAGACGGCGCCAATCTGTTGATGTAAAAAACTAGATCGCTCTAATTATTCAATCACAGATAAATAAATAAGACAAAGACTTTTAAAGTGGTTCGGCTAGGAATAAAGCCTACGTCCACTGTTATGTTATTGCTGAGTGTTTGTGGAATTCTTGATTACAAGTTCTCTCAAGAAATTCTGGTCCCCTTGAATGAGGATGATACAAGGTATTTATAGCCTTGAGGCTGTACATGAAAGGGTCGATACATTAAATGATATACATGTGAAAGGGTAATACATTTAATGCCCTTAGACTTGTGCGTCAAGGATAATCATTTAATGAACCAGTTGGACTGTTCGTTATCTGGCAATCAATGCTGTGGCCGAGATGCAGCTCGGATCGTCTGAGTAACTCGGGTATGTTGATCTTCCTGGTATTCAAGAGTTCCTCGGAGAGGTATGTTCCTCGGAGATGTATGTTCCTCGGAGCCTGTGAGTTCCTCGAAGAGGTATATTCCTCGGAGCCCGTGAGTTCCTCGGAGAGGTCTGTTGTTGCCATGTAGATAGCCAGGTGTCTTCGTATGATTGGTCCACGTCAGCAGATTAAATTTGGTATCAACAATTAACAACTATAAAGTTAATTAATTTCTCTAAGAAAATATTTTATTTAATTATTAGTCTAATATTTTCTAGAAATTACTTTCAGTTCCTTATACTAACATTGGCATATGTATAATGCTAGTATTATGGACTAGAAGATTATTTTCAAAGACATATTGGACTTAAAAAAAAGAAATTAACAAATCACTTCATGAACATTAAATTCAATAAGAGGAATCTTACAACATTCACCCAAAATACTCCCCACACAGCGTTTACCATGCCCTCTCTCTCAGCCTTTAACAATTCGTTTGAACAATTTTATCACATTTTGCATACATTATTTTCTCGTTTGTTGTGCAGGATAAGGATATGATCAAAGTTATCACATCCCAATGAGATCAAATAATCTCATTGTTTAGGTGGGATAAGGGAATTTTTCGGGATAATTTATCTCACTTGAAATCTTATCTCATCCAACATCAAATATTGAATGGGATAATATCCCATTTGAAATCCTATCTTATCTCACATCAAAGATTGGATGACATAATACTATCGTATTTCATCTCCTTATACATGTAATCTTCTGTAGGGTTAGAATATTATTATTCAATGAAAGAGAGAGAGAGCGGATTATATTGAAATTTAATGTGGATTAATACTAAATTGTTCATTGAAACTAACCGACTATTAGTAACAATGTCCTTATTGGAGAAAAATAATTGTCATTAAATAGATAATGAGATCAGGTGGCATTTACGAAGCCAGCCCCCTTAAAGTCTAAGTGGACTCAACAAACAAAACAACCTAAACCTAAAAAATGTCGGATTGGACTCAACAATTTATAATCCCAATATGATCAGAGGGTGAAACAGTCACTCTTATTCAAAAATGTCGCCAAGCAATTAAACTCTTAAGTTTAACTCATAATGTCGTCATTATAGTAAAACCACCTCACACTCGTCGACTCCCATTAATTTCAACAACCACCGTCAGGGTTTCAATGTCTCCATCCCAACTCATTCTTTATTAGATTTTTGAGCTAAACTAAACTGTTACAACTTCTCTGTCTATATAAATACATGGCATTCACAATCAACTCCAAACCACCCTTTTCTTTCATTTTCTTTCCCTTTGAAGCCATGAATAGCGTTAAAGTCTATACGATCATCACTCTTTTTCTCGTTCTTCCTATCACAATACAAGCAGGATGTACCTGCGAATCCGAAGCTGAGGATCGAAACAAAACTGAAGCCCTTAAATATAAACTAATAGCCATAGCTTCAATTCTGGTAGCTGGAGCAATTGGGGTGTGTCTCCCAATTGTGGGTAAGATTGTGCCAGCGTTCCAACCAGAAACGGACATATTTTTCCTTATCAAAGCCTTTGCTGCGGGGGTGATTCTTGCTACAGGATTTGTCCACGTGTTTCCGGATGCTTTTGAGAGTTTGACGAGTCCTTGTTTAGGGGAAAATCCGTGGGGGAGTTTTCCATTTGCGGGATTTGTGGCTATGGGTTCGGCAGTGGGGACTATGATGGTGGATACGTTTGCCACAAGTTATTATGAGAGGTCGCGTAATAATAAGGCTAGGCAGGTGAGTGAGGATCAAGAGAAGAGTGAGGGTCATGTCGATGTTCACACGCACGCGACTCATGGTCATGCGCATGGCTCCACTTTTTTGCCGCCGCAGGGTTCGTCTGATCTCAATCGCCATCGAATTATCTCACAGGTATGTTTTATTTATCATTTTTTATTTAGAGTATAAACTTAGTGCATCATCAAATATATGTGGTGGTTAACTTCTTGGAGTTATGTATGGCTTCTCATAAATGTCAGTCAGTGGGTGCACTCTTTTTTAAGTGTGTTGCTTGGTTAATTATTAATTTATTTCAAAGGAATTTTTAAATCTTTTTGGAACATGTTGGGTGCACAAATAAAATATAAGAGTTACACACCGTATTTTATTAGTGTCGCTGAGCGATTTCTTTCTTGAAAAGGAATATGAGTTAACTATCCTAGTTGTAAACGAACCCTAAAGTTACACAATAGCATGAGCAGGAATAAAATTAAATTTACTTTTAAATTTTCAAGAAAACATGAAGGGCACCTTCTCGACTTGTGCACTATATCTATAGCACCCTTTGTGACACTGGTATTTTGGCGTTGATTTATTTTCTGAGCGCATATTGTGTATTTGAGAGTTGACACGGTAAATATGAGGTACCAAGACAAAAAACATTCCCTATGCGCCAATGGTATAAGGGTAGAAAACGGTGTCGTATTGGTTGGAATATCCCACGGTAATATTTCAAAACTGCGGGGAAATTATAATTAAATCTCAATCGGAACACTGTTTTCCGCCTGAGATTTCAAATATAAATTTGGGACGGAAAACAGATTTCCGCCTGAAACGTTGATGTTTTGCTCCATCTTGCCATGAATTTTCGTGCTGCTAAAATTTAGTCAGTCCGTTTATTTGCCAATCCTTAACCATAGCATTGTCCAAATACACTGGTTTACACATTGCGGTTTTGTGGCCAAATATACAAAACCCAGCACGTTGGAATTGCTCTAACCAGAGCAATGACTTACCAGGAAGGATACATTTGGACTTAAATTGTTGATGGATAAAAGGAAGAACCTTCCAACATAACATGCATAATCATTGGTGACACACCGTGGGATATAAAAATTGATTTTAAGTATACTTTATTTTATCAAAAATTGGTAAATGAGAGAAAAGATATTACTGTGGCCGTCTTACTTTTATTGTTTTCCATGAAAATTAAAGTTAATTATTTGGAGAGTGGATAAGAAATGTTCTCCATGGAAAATGATATAACTATGAATCACTTCTTCATGTTTATATCTAATGTTTTCACGGAACAATCAAGCACCGCAACAGTAAAATTCACTAAAATAAATATTTTTGGTGGAAAATAAATTAACGTCAATCAAATGAGCGGGGTGGGGGGTGGGGGGGAAGTCTTGCCGAACTTCATGTACCGCACATATATTAAACATCTAAGTTTTTTGTTAATTATTAATCTAAACAATTTGCAAATATATCTTTTAATCAGTTTTATCTCAAATTTGAAGCACATAAGCTATACATATATATTCACGTGTTCTTTGATGATATGTTTATATTTATATTTATATATATAGGTTTTGGAGCTAGGAATTGTAGTCCATTCTGTTATTATTGGGATTTCTCTTGGTGCTTCTGTGAGTCCAAAAACAATCAAGCCTCTCGTAGGAGCATTGACCTTCCATCAGTTGTTTGAAGGCATGGGTCTTGGAGGTTGCATTTCTCAGGTAATTTTTATCTTCACTTTCCCCCATCCTATTTTTATTTATTCTTCAAGGCCCAAGTACAATAGTATAAGTTTAGTAATTTAATTACGAAAATGAGTTCAAGCCGGCAAGTAATATGCAGCATTAAAAAATTACTCAAATGAAAATAAGGTTTTGTCTATTTTTGAATTTAATTTCTTATTTTTAAAGGAATAGACAGTGGCGGATCCAGGATTTGAAGTGGCGTAGGGCGAAATTTTTTGACGAAGCCCGAGGGTTCGTGGGCGGGAGAGGAGCCCCCGAGGCGATTTTTTTGGGGTTGTTTTTACTTATATTTTTGCAATTTTTAACCCTAAAAATGTTGAGGTATTACTTAACTAAATTTGGATTCCTAAATTTTTCCGTTTCGGATGCGGTTGAACCTCAGCTTCGGATACGGTTGGTGTGTTGTCTTCTCTTTTCCGTTTAAAAATTTCTCCATTGACTTCCTATATTTACAACAACTTTAATTTAATTTCAGACTAATAGATTCACACTAAATTTAATTTCATTTCAAACTAATTTTACATTATAAACTAAATTTCACACTAATAGATTTTAGGATTTTAATTTTAATATCCATTATAAATTTAAACACATATAAACTAAAACACATATTTTATTTTGCTAAACAAACACATATAAACATACCTCTATCTCTATGAACAAATTCATATAAAAAAACATATAAACAAACACAAAATATAAATAAAATTGTAAATAAACATAATTTTTTACTTATAAAAGTTGAACTGGGAAGGCCGCCCCGCTTCGGCCGGGGCTGGATCCGCCCCTAGGAGGAGACCATAATAATGCCAAAAATTGTGGCAACATGTTTATAGTTCGGAGCGCATGCAGGGTCGTTACATGCATGACACACGTGTGTATGTGCGCGCGAACACTCAAAAGCGAGTAGGCAATCAAAACCTATAATTTAAATGCAAAATATAATCCGTATCTTATCGATATCCTAAAATGATACCAAAATTGTGTATGAAAAGTGGAAAATGGTGATGAGTCTTGATTTATTTGAAAAAAAATGATGAAAGTTCTGTCACAACTCTGCCACATTAGGAACAGAGGATTTCAAAGCTTTGAAGAGTAAAAACCAAGGGTTCATTGGAAGGAAGATGAGGAGTTCAATTTTTCTTTCTACATTGGAAAAAAAAAAAAATCATCGTTCCTCCCTTCTTTGGAAGGAAGGAGGCCAAAAGAACAATACTTCAAAGAAGGAAACAAAAGTAATATATATATATGATTTACTAATTATATCTCTTAATTCAAATATTTGGATCTATTTACTATGTAAAAGAATTATTACATTAATCATTGCCCTCTATAATAATCATAATCAATGCTTTATCCTCCATATTTCGTTTGAATTTTACACCCACTTTTGGAGGGATATAATTTGGGGGTGATAAGAGTATCCACACTGATAGAGAATGATAAAGTTAATTGAATCCCTCATTATAAGATTGCAAAATGTATCCAAATTGAGAGCTCCCACAAACATATGATGTTCACACGAACAACAGAAGTCGCATGAAACTTTGTAGATTCAATAGCCATTTGGGTCCAAACCTTTACAAATTCCTTTACCTAATTTGCATTGTTTTGCTCTCTGTCAAATTTCTTACGAAGTTCTTGGATACACCCACCTAAACCCTTCACCTATGTAGCACGGACACGGACACGGGTGTCGTGTCCGACACGACACGGACACGCCGACACGCCAAATCTAAAAAAATCAGGACACGACACGGCGGGGACACGGTATTAAATAAATATTTTATATAATTATTTTTATATGTAAAAAATATGAAATATCACATTAATACTAATCTTATACTAAGAACAACATTAAACATATAAACATTAAGAGAATTAAATCCATTCTACACATCAAACATTACAATGATACTAAATCCCATACTAATAATAACAATCAAAATGCATATGGCTAATGCAATTTATTGAACAAGAGATTAAAAAAAAAAAGAATAAATAGGTGAGAAAAAGGAGAAAAAAAACATATGTTTCCTGCCCCTTTTTTTTTGAAGTTATTAAATATTTATGCCAGTCGTGTCCCTTGCGTGTCCGTGTCCTTGGAGTGTCCGACACTTGTACGCGACCTTCGAAGAAGTGTCCGTGCTTCATAGCCCTTCACCTTACCCCTATTTTGAGAAACATTCACCTCCCCCTACTCATTTTTACCAAATACATGCAACTCACCCACTAGGTGTGGTGAGTTTCTCAATAGCTTTCCCAACAAACTTTGTGTCAACATTTCAAATTTGCCCTTTTTTCATACATTCAAACAAAAAGTTAAAACACTACTTGAACTTATAATTCAAATTTGTCAATTTTTCATACATTCAAACCACCGTGGATACTCTAAAAAGGAAGAAAAAAATCATTTTATGTTTTTCTTTTTCTTTTTGCACCAAACAAAGGAAATGGCTTCCTTAATTTTCTCCTTCCTCTATATTCCTACCTTTCATGTTTTCACTCTAGGGTAATAGAAATCCACCCTTGAAATTGCTTCTTTTCATATTCCATTTTTAACTTCTCATACAATTTTAAAATTTTAATAAATTTTGATTAGTTGTTAGGCTATTGGGAAAAAGTGAGGGATAACTGACGGATGGAGGAACTAGCAGCAAGCAACAATTGTTTGTCTTTTTCTTATGTGGGTCCCATTGAGAAGGCTCTATCCCTCACAAAGTTGTATCTGTGATGACTAGAAACTGAAAAGACATGTCACATTCAATGGTTGTAACATGTAACATAAATTGAAAGTTTTCATCTCATTTATAGCCATTGGATTTATTGAAAAATATCGTGTATTTACTAGTCATGTTTGTGTTTTTTCTTTCTTAAAATTGAAAGTGCAACAATAAAGTTTAATATTTTGAAAAGGAATTGATGTAAGTTTTGAGATAACTTACATAAAAATCTGAGATTTTTTTTCCAAAAATGTACTTTCCAAGCAAGTTAAAGGAAAATATACTGAAAAAGGAATAGTGAAAAAATTGCAAGTATCATAAAAAGATAAAAGAAAAAGTTAAAAGACCATCTCATATTTCACGGTTCTACGACTTAAGTTGGATTTTGTAAATATTATTCTTATCAATACTGGGCATATTTATAGCAAGGTTCTAAAAAATACGAGACGTGATTGAGGCGTGAAGGTTAAGCCTTAAACCTTAGAAGTCTAGGCGGGCGTTAGGGGTAAAAAAATATTATTTTATTTTCTAAATTTTAAAATGTATTTTTTTTCATATTCAAAATTTGTCTTTTTATGAATTCAGTGCCCCACATTGTGTTAATTAACTAACAGAGTTATTAACATCATTGCATAATTTGAATAAGATTAAATTACTTTCATTTGTAAAGATTCACTTGGAATCACTTTTATATTTTTATTTTTTAATTATTGATCTTATTATAACAAATATGAAATATGTATCATTCTTTGGAAGAGTGATTACAGAACAATTATGAATGATTTTTAGTAATTATAACGTCTTTTTATAATTTTAAAATAACATGAAAGTGAAACGTAACAAATATTAAAAAATGAGAGTGAAGCAATAAAAAAAAACTAATTGAATTATCCCCTAGTAACCGTCACTAGTGTAACTTTTGACATGATTACTCAAATTCTACATGTTTGTGCAGGCTAAATTCAAGGGTGGGGCCATTGCAACAATGGCAATCTTCTTCTCTCTCACAACCCCACTCGGAATCATGGTGGGGTTCGGAATCTCAAACATATACGATGAAAATAGCCCAACTGCTCTCATTGTTGAAGGCATATTCAACTCTGCCTCCGCAGGAATCTTGGTTTACATGGCTCTAGTGGACCTACTAGCAGCAGATTTCATGAACCCTAAAATGCAAAGCAATTTAAGGCTCCAACTTGGTGCCAATCTTTCTCTTCTGCTGGGCTGCGGTTGTATGTCCCTTTTGGCCAAGTGGGCCTGATAATCAAAAACTTGTTAGAGCTTAGAGCAACTCGTAAAGTCTTCTTCTCAGTGTTTAGTTTTCGGGACATTTTGTGTACTTTTGTATGGCATGGTGTTGTGTACCTACCAGTGGAGCTATTATCTTGGGTAAATACAGTAGGAATTGTTTTGGTAGAAAGAAATGAAATTTTGAGTCCGGGTTGTCTCAAATTTGTCAATTCAATTCTAATCAAAGCTCGGTTATGAATTTTAAACTGGAGACATCTACACCCTGACTAAATTACACACATTTTAGATTGATACATATTCCCAAGTTTTTCATTTTTAAAAGAGACATATTATAGGCTCAAATGAAATGAAATGAAAAAAGAAAAAGAAATGGATAGATGGAAACAAGGAAGGAGAGAGATACCTAACAGTTATCCAAGATTTGTTTTCTGTGAAAACAAAAAGAAAATAAGAGCAGGAAAAAAATAATAAAAAATTAATTTTTATTTTATAAAATATAAATATCTATGTATGAAAAAAGTTTTTTCCTTTCTTCTTTTTCTACCAGTTTTTAAATAGGGATCTTTAGATACCGGCCTCTAAAATATGCTAAATGTATAAGTAAATCCAAGTTCTTTTTTGCTAAACATAGTAGTTCCTCTAAGTAAATTTCAACGATATTTGTACTAATAAATTGACCAATACACCCTTCCTAACTGCTTTCTTTGGAGGCATCCCTTCGATAACTATAAACAATAACAAATATTCGTTTTCTCAGGTTTTTTAGAGCATATCATTATTTCGTTAAAAATATTTATTTCCTTTAGGTAGATACCTTACACGTGAACATGATGTAATTTCTTTTCTTTGTTTTTTCATTAAAAAAAGAGAATAAAAAAAAACGAATTATATGTTTTTAAATATTGTTTTTGTAAAATACATAGATATGGTATATGAGCTTGTTGAAGATACCCATCTATAAATAAATGCCAAAATGTTCATGCATGCAGAGATACCTTAGTTTCTGGATTCACCAAGAGCCTTTATGGGTTCCAAAAAGAGCAGAAGGTTGTGGAGATGCGGGGGATCTTCAAACGGGATTTGAATTTTAATTGCAAACAGAATATTGATATTCCAATTTCAAACGATTTATGTTAAAATCGAAATCCCCTATAAACTTGGAAACATATTTCTCCCACAATTATAAGGTCATAAAGGTGTTTTTCTTTGTGAAATTGAGTACAAAACATGTTCTGTTGAGAGGGTTTATTTATAGGAAAACTATTGAACAGGGGTCACATATAGTTATATATTTTAAGTATGGGAAAATGAAAACTGTTTTCCTTTTTACCAAATAGTTTCTTGCTAAAATATAATAGTTTTGTCGATAGAAAAACCATCAATCCTAGAAAAAACGGAAATTCCAAAAGATAACAAAATATACAAATAAATTTTAACAATCCAAAAAATTAAAGATCCTAAAAAATTGAAAAAATAATATACTAAATTTTTGTTGAAATTTATCGTTTGCGATAGCAAAACATAGCCGCGTTTTTAGTTTTCCTTTCACCCTAAAATACAAAGAAAAAATAGACTATTTCTCATCTCCCTCTTTCTTTTTAGGTAAACAATTATCATTTTCTTCTTTTCAATCGTATGGCGTGTTTTTTGTTTAAATGACCACTCCTTATTCTCATTTGTGGATCTAGACATTGCCTTATTGAGTTTAGCAACAAATTCACATATGCTTTAGTGTTTTTCTTGCTTTATTGTAAGAAGTTGTGTCAGGATTTTGTTGCAAAAGTTCCCTAATAAGGTGAATGCTGAAGGCTTACATCCACTATTAACCACTATTAACAAGTAAAGATGAGCCATGGTCCCAGTTTGTTAACCCGTATCATTGTAGGTCCCTTCAATTCGATGAAAAATGGACATCGTAACATGACATCATTGACATTGGGGCTCAAATACATCCCTGCCTTGCACTTTTTAACGTGATGAATAAGACTTCCCACTCCTTCATAAAACTCCATTTGAAATGTTGAAAATCATGAGAAATTTAATATTCTTTGATAACCTTTACAAAGGGTGACCTAATGTTAGCTTTTTATTCGGAATAAATATTGGCCTTCTAGATAGTGCTTCTTGGATCACATCAATGATTAATTGGTGTTAACTGTGGGTACCTATTGTTAACTAAACCCATGAAAGTAGCCGGACAAGCCCAAATAAATGAATCAAGCACTCGGCCCAAATTATGAGTCTTGAATAACGATTAGAATAAAAGATGTGACCGAGTCTATCCCCAAAAATCTGAGAGGGATATTCAAGGGATACAGGGCTAACATGTTAGTGACCAACACTTTCCCTTAACTCAATATATAATGTACCCCTGGCCCGAGGCATAGGGTCATGTAGAAAAACACCTTCTAGATAGTTACTTAATGAAAATTGTAGACCTCTCCGCGGACGTAGACAAGTTGTCAAACCACGTAAATTCTTGTGTCGTGATTGTGATTGTCTGTTGTTCTTATTTTCTTGGTGATTGTTTTCTTTCATTATTATTTGTGTCGTGATTTTTGTCACCATAATTGTCGCTGTCTGTGGGAAACGATTTTTATTCCTACAAAAACCTTCATCAATAAGAACCAGCAATGTCCCATCACAACAGTAACGTCCCTCAAGCAGGTGACATTCAGTGGTAGCCTAACCCTCCAAGGGTAAGGTTTAAGATTCGTCATATAAACCCAAGACTTCGCTAGGAGAGTCAAGCCTTCGAAGAAAGTCAGGGGCCACCAAGGTCCACGCAGATCTCTAGGTTGATAGACGCCTATGAGGCCAGACTCCATGAGCAAGAGGAGACTACTCGCCAATAGCAAGATGAAAATGCTCACCTCAAGAGGCACCTGGAAATGATGAAGAGGGAACTCCATCAAAGCACAAGGTGACGCCACAACCGGACTCCTAGTCCCCAGGCGAGCAAGTCTCGCAGCCGAGGAAGGAGCCCGAAGCATGGGTCAGAGAGAACCGAAAAGCATTGGTCAGATGATGACCATTCCGAACGATTGCAACCAGCTCACCGTTACAGGAGTCCTGGTCAGCAGAACGATGACATACGAAGTTTGGTCCGGAGGGAGATGGATCAGCACCCAGCCAATCACGGTGCCAGATCTATAAGGGAGCTAGCCAGGCGATCTCTCAAAACCCAGATGAAGTCCCTTTTTTCAAGGGCAATAGAAGAAGAAGAGGCCCCGAAGAAGTTCACAATTCCCAAGTTTAAGATTTATGATGAGAAGACTGATCCCATTGACCATGTCAGGCAATACTAACAAGCTATGACTCTATGGAGTCATAAAAATGCGCTCATGTGTCGAGTCTTCCCTTCAAGCTTGCACGATGTGGACCAGAAGTGGTTTAAAAATCTACCTCATGGGTCCATCCAAAATTTCAAATCCTTGGCTGAGAAATTTATAACTCACTTCATAACAAGCAACTCCCACCCAAAGATGATGGATGCACTTCTTATTATGAAGAAAAAGTCGCAGGAGAACCTTAGAGAGTACACGAAGAGGTATTGGGAAGTATTTAATAAAATTGAGGATTGCTCGGAGTAGGTCACCATAGCATCCTTTAAAATCGATTTGCCGAGCTCCTGCCTCCTGCACCAGTCCTTAATTAAGAAGGAGGCTACATCTATCGACGACTTGATGGCTTGTATTGAGAAGTACACAAAAGTCAAGTATGTGACCCATCTTAATGCAGGGGATAATGGTCGCGCGAAGGCTAGTAAAGGAGTGGAGAAGAGTGAACCTCAGAATAAAGGGAATAAGAACGGGGGCAAAAATGGCTCCAAGAATGGAAACAAAAATGACGCCTCGAAGGGATTTCAGGCTGTGAATACAGTCTTTAAGGAGGCAATATACAAGATTCTTGCTAAGATCAAAGAATAGTCATTTATTAGGTGTTCAAAGAAGATGGGAGAAGACCCTTCCAAGCGAAATAACACACTAAGGTGCGTCTTTCACAAGGAGGGAGGCCATAAAACATAGCATTATAAATCCTTTAAATCTCATCTCAAGGAGTTAGACTAAGATGGATATCTTAATGAGTTCGTAGAAACGAAGGCAGAGAAGGTAGCAGTGAATGACGAGCTAAGGCCCGATAACATCCTCAGGGAGGATATCGACCACGAGTTCGCGGTGATACATGGGGCGTCAGACCTCAAGCAAATTCAAAGAAATGTCGCTTTGATGGAAATAAATAAACTTACTGCAGTCATGCAGGCATTTCAGATTGACCCAGCCAAAACTCAGGTTGGGAAGCGTCGACGACCAGAGGACGTCGATTATAATAAGCATATTGTGTTCACGGATGAAGATTTGATTAGGGTGAGAACCCCTCATCAAGATGCGCTAGTCATCACACTCAGGATAGCCAACTGGGACATCAACAGATTGTTCGTCGACTAAGGTAGCTTGCCCGAAGTGATGTACCTAGAGTTGTTCAAGAAGTTAAAACTGAGCATAGTGGAACTCAAGAAAGCCACTGTTCTGTTGGTCTACTTCGTTGGAAAGATTACAGTTCCTTTGGGGAAGATTGTCTTTCCAGTCAGGGTAGGAAGAATTTAAAAAATGATCAAGTTTTTGGTAGTTGACTTTGAATATCCGTACCATGCCTTCCTCGACAGGGGTGGCTCCATGCAATGAAGGATGTACCCTCAACGTACCATTAAAAACTGAAGTGCATAATATATAAAGGAGTCGTTGAGATATAGGGTGACCAAGCTTTGGCCAAAAAATGTTTCATCGCAACCATTCTCCCCAAGAAAGAGAGGAAAACTGATGAAATAAAAAGTAAGAAAGAATCCCAGGAGGGGTTGGTACCCTCCAAATAGAAGCTAAGGTACGGTCGACCAGGAGTGGAAAAAACCAGGCTCCATACCTCCGAGAGGGTCTTTGAAGACCTAGAAGAAGTCCTTGCTGTAAGTAGCTCGACTGAGAAAAAGGTTTTTATTCATACATCCTTGACCGATCGCGAGAAGAAAGAATTAGTCACCCTTCTCCGAAGAAATTTGGATATTTTTGCATGGGAATCCTACGAGCTGCCTGGGATTGAACCCACCATCGATTGTCATTGATTGCATATTGACCCAGCCTTCAAGCCAGTCACACACAAGGCCCGTCGAATAGCCCCGAAGAAATAAAATAGGTCAAAAAACTACTAGAGGAAGGTTCCATACGGGAATTTCAGTTCCCTAAATGGTTATCTAACCCGATAGTAGTTCCTAAGAGAAATGGAAAATAGAGAATTCGTAACAACTTCATTGACCTCAATAGGTCCTGTTCTAAAGAAGACTTCCCTATTCCGAAGATTGATCAACTAGTCGACGCTATAGCAGCTTATGAGAGGATGAGCTTTTTAGACGCCTACTCTAGATTACACCAGATCCCCCTTTACGTTCCAGATTAAGATAAGACCTCCTTTATAACCACTGTTGGTTTGTATTGTTATAAATTTATGCCCTTCGGCCTTAAGAATGTAGGAGAAACTTATCAACGGCTCGTTACAAAGATGTTTAAAGAGCAAATGGGGGATACTATGGAAGTTTACATCGATGACATACTTGTCAAGAGCAAGCCTAAGGATGATCACCTCTCTGACCTGGTGAGGACTTTTGATATCCTCAGGAAACACCGAATGAAACTTAACGCAAGTAAGTGTTCTTTCGGTGTCCAGTTAGAAAAATTCCTTAGATACTTGGTTAGAAAGAGAGGAATATAGGAAAACCCTTACCAGATTGATGCCATCAACAAAGTTCATCCCCCTCAAACAGTAAGAGATGTACAGAAGCTCATCGGAATGCTCTCCGCGCTTAACCGGTTCATTTCAAAATCCTCATAATGATGCCAACCCTTCTTTCAGTTGTTAAAAAGGAGCAAGGGCATAACATGGAACGAGGACTTCTCCAGATCCTTAGAGGAACTCAAGACTTATCTCAGCAGTCCCCTTTTACTCGTGATTCCTAGAGAGGACGATCATTTATACATCTACCTCACTGTGTCAGACCATGCTATGAGCTCCGCCTTGGTATATGAAAGAGAGGGAAGCCATCATCAAATCTATTATGCAAGTAAGACTCTTTTGGAATCTGAGCAGCGGTACCTTCCATTGAAAAAGCTCGCATATGCATTGGTGATAGCCTCGAGGAAACTGAAGCATTATTTTGAGGCTCACTCCATCTTCGTGGTTACTTCGCACCCTTTGAAAGTTGTTATGAGGAAAGCAAACCTCTATGGCTGACTGTCAAAGTGGTCAGTCGAGCTCGGAAGGTTTGATGTTCACTTTCAACTAAGAACAGTCATCAAGGGGTAGATCTTAGGTGATTTCATCGATGAGTTCACAAGAGAACAACCTATCGATCAGCCAAAAATCAGTCAACTAAGGGAGATCTTACGAGAACCAAGCATTTGGACCTTATACCTTGATGGAGCCTCCAACTCAAGGGGGCAGGAGTAGGTATCGTACTAGTAACTCCAGAAAGCACAGTGCTCAAGTAAGGCATCACACAAGGATTTGAAGCCTCCAATAACGTGGAAGAATACGAGGCACTAATCATTGGATTACACAAAGCGCAACTGTTAGGGGAAAGGCACCTTCAAATCTTTGATGACTCTTAGTTGGTATTCAACCAGATAAATGATTATTTTAATTAAAAGGATGAAAGGATGGAAGTTTATCTCACCATTATTAAAGGACTAATAGAGAACTTCGATCAAGTAGATGTTCATCAGTTCCCTAGAGGACAAAATAGCCATGTAGATGCCCTAGCAGCTCTAATTTTAGTAATAGACTCTAACTTGAGAAGAACAATCCAAATAGATTACCTCGCGCAGCCTAGCATTGATTAGACTACTGAGCCGCTGAATCCTAAGCAGGTTCTCCACATTGAAAAGGCTCCGAGCTGGATGAACCCCATTGCAGACTACTTACGAAGTGATATACTACCAAGTGATAAGAGATCGACTCATCAGATAAGAGTAAAAAATGCTCTCTTTCACTTATCTCCTGAGGGGAAGTTGTATAAGAGATCCTTCACCTACCCCTACCTCCAGTGCGTTCATCCGCAAGACGTCGAGCAAGTTCTGCATGAATTTCATGAGGGAATTTATGGAAGTCATGTAGGAGGAAGGTCGCTAGCCTTTTGAGCAATGAAGGAAGGGTATTGGTGGCCATACATGCATAAGGACGCTAGAGTCTACGTTCAAAAGTGCAAAAAATTCCAAAAACACTCGCCCATGGTCCACCAGCCTACAAGTGACCTAAAGTCATTAACCAGATCGTAGTCCTTCGTTTAGTGGGGTTTGGACACTGTAAGTTCTCTGCCTATTGCGACGGGTAATTGAAAGTATCTATTTTCTGCCACAGACTATTTCACTAAGTGGATAGAAGCAGAAACACTGGCGAACATCGGGGACGCAGACATGATGAGGTTTATATGGAGAAACATCATTACCCGCTTCGACATACCCAGAATGATCATTACTGAAAACGGGACCCAGTTCGAGAGTGTCCCCTTCCAAAGCTTTTGTAGCGATCATGGAATTAGGCATTACTTCAGCTGTATAACATATCCCCTGAGCAATGGTCAAGCTAAAGCTTCTATCAAGACAGTGATCGATGGACTAAAGAAATTACTTGAATGAGCTAAAGGAGCTTGGGCGAACGAATTGCCCCACATCCTCTGGGCCTATCACACCACCCCAAGATAAGCAACTGGGGAAACACCCTTGGAACTCACATATGGAATGGAAGCAGTCATTTCGCTAAAAGTTAGTTTCCCTACCATGAGGTCTATGTTGGTCGACCAAGGCCATAATAATGAAGCATTGCTCACTGAACTTGACTTATCCGATGAACGGCGAGAATTGGCCCTAGTTAAACTGGCATCCTACCAGCAATAACTAGCCAAACAGTACAACCAAAAAGTCAGTCCAAGGAAATTTCAAGTCAGGAACTATGTCCTAAGGAAAGTCCTTGATAGTGTTGTAAAACCATCAAATGGAAAATTGGGACCAAATTGGGAAGGACCTTTTAAGGTAGTGAGGGATGACTTACAAGGAGCTTATCATTTGAAAACGTTGTAGGGCAGGGAGATACCAAGGGCTTGGAATGCGACCAACCTGAAGAAATTCTACTTCTAGATTTCTCTATCCATGCACCATTAATTTAGGCAAATTTTTATTTTACAAACTAATATTTCTCTTTGTTTACGACTCCGATTAATAAAACTCGATTGGCCCTGGCATTTTATATGTATTAGTTATCTCGAATGTATTTTGTTATATTCACCCTTTCCAAGTTACAGGCTCCATTCTTTTTATGAGCATAATAGAATTCTTGGATTACAGTGAGTTGGCTAGCTTACTTCAATCAAAGGATTTTTTTAGCCACCCTCTTATGATTGCAACACAATGGTTAGGACTATCCTAGCTTAACTTATTCAAAGTATAATTAGCAGGTTTAACACGTGATAACCTTCCTCAGGCCTTTGTTCCAAAACACAATTGGCTTACTAGGTTGCTTTAAAAACAAATAAAGACTTACAGGGGATCCTTAGGCAATACGATTAACTAAGGTTGGTCGCCAATGTAGTTTGGCTCTAAAATTTTGCTCGAGCGGATCTCTCATTAATCAGGTGTATTCTCTCCATTGCCCTACTTAGGCCTAAGGTAGTTTGACGACTCGACCTAAAATGTAAAGTGAGCGAAATGGTATGTCTAAGACATACTGGATTGGGAGAATGCTCAATTAAAATTAAACTCTAAATGACATTTAGTTGGCGGAAATGCCCAAAATAACTAGAGTTTATTAATAAGCCAAAATAAAGAAACACATGTTTAGTCGGCCTATTCCCAAAACATTAATATTCTATTTCTTAGTAAGAACTCCATAGTTACATGTACAAAAGTAATGAAATAAATCAACCCTAAGAAGATCCAGGTCGCTTGGCAACCATCATCAGGGTGAGGGACAAAGCTCTCCACAGCCTCTTCCGAGCTCAGCTCCAGCATCTTCCTTGGAATATCATCAATGGGGATCCAGTGATCATCCCTTCAAAAGGTATTCGGCTCCAAGATTGGAGGAGTGATCACATGCCTATACCACAAGGGAGAGTTTTTGGGGACCATCAACTCCCTGAGGGCACTTAGCCACCCTCTAATAAAAGGCCAACTCCTCCATTTCTTTCAGCTTAGTGGGGGCATCTATCCAGCCTTGATCATAACCATCAGCCCATACCTGTCGAGGACCCTTTCAAAATAAATGTTGTAGAGTTGTGACGTCTCTTTGCAGTTCGACAGCAAAAACATCTGCTCATCGAACGTCGCCCTTCAGCTCGATAATTTCCCTCTCGAAACTGCTATCATCTCTCCTATCTCGCCGCATGGATGATGACGCAAATCCTCGAATAACTTGAGGATCACTGCTTGGAGCATTTTCCTTAAGGTACGCAAACTCCCTCCTTAAGGCATCATTTTCCTACTACAGTACCTCCAAAACCTGATTGATCTCGGATGCATCCAATAACTTAGCCCTTAGAATATCCATCTCTTCTTGAACTGAGGCACCAACCTCCTCCATCTATGCAAGCCTATCCTTCAGTCTGGCAACTACTTCATACTAATCTTTGTAATACTGGTTCCATGCCCTAAGGGATTTGTAAATCTTGATAAATGCTCGGTGAACTTGGCCCCTTACATTCGAACCAAGGATTTGGCCTAGACGAGAGGTGGTGAGAATGTAATCATCAAGATCAACAAACTACAAGACATGGAACACAAATGACAGGCATATTAGTGAATGCAAAAACATAATTCTTTTATTTCATTGAAAAATGGCACTAGTCAGGTACAGATACATGGAATGACAAAAAGAAAGAACAAAAAATACACAAGTAAAGGAAAAAAGCCTAGAAGTCTACTGGGCGACCTCAACCTTCTTGGTGGGGGTTAGCTCCTTCCCCTTGTTGGCGATAACCTAGCTTATCTCAGCCCCAAGAACACCTCCCTCACCCGGGGTAAGATTCATTCCCTAGTGGCCAACAGGAACATCAGTAGCAGAAGCAGCAGGCTCTACAGTAGTCTGAGCAGTAGGGACTTCTTCATCAATAACTGGCTTGGTACCAGGATTGTGCTCGCCGAACAGAGAAGAGTCGACAGCAACTCCAGCAGCAACTAAGGCTCGATCCTAACCTTTCTTGATATTTAGTCAACTAATGTAGTCGATCGACTTTTCGGCATCTTCATATGCTGCCACCCAGCCCTCATTGTATCAACTCTCTTTGACGATAGCCACCTCTACTTCCAGGATCTTCACCTTATCAACAAGCCTCTTATTTTTATCTGCGATGGCCAATTTTCTCGTCACAACCAGCTCGTAGGCCTCACAGAGTTCCTTGAGCTCCTTGGCCTCTTCAGCCCTCTCCTTGGCAAAAGAAGCTTTAGCCTTTATGAGAGCCTTATCGAAGGACTTATGGGCCTCTTACACAGACTTTAGGCTCTCCTCGAGCTCAGAGTTCCTACTCGCCAACTTATTTTGGCTGCGACAAAGGACAGTATAGTCATACACAAACTGCAGAAAGAGACAAAGGTTAGTAAACAAAGTGCGAAGAAATTAGAAGTCAAAGGAATAGAGATAAGAGAAAGTGGCCTTAACGAAGCAAGCCCTTGATAAACTTTTAGGGCTAACTGGTCTGGGCCCATGTTTGAAGATCGTTCATGATCAGCCATGAGCACAGCTCTCTCGAGCATCATCAGACAAAGATGAGGGGTCAGAGCCACGAAGGCCCCCTCAGATGGGACAGCCACAGGCACAAAAGAATCCTGTGCTTTTTTCATCCTCTATTCTCCTCTCCTCCTCTCCTGTTCTTTCTTCTTTCTTCTTCTTCTTCTTCTTCTTCTTCTTCTTCTTCTTCTTCTTCTTCTTCTTCTTCTTCTTCTTCTTCTTCTTCTTCTTCTTCTTCTTCTTCTTCTTCTTCTTCTTCTTCTTCTTCTTCTTCTTCTCCTCTCTCTCTCTCTCTCTCTATATATATATATATATATATATATATATAATCTTTTTTTTCCTCTTTCTATCCACCTCTTTCTCATGAGCTGCAGTCTGGGAACCACTAGCAGTATCCCCAGACCTTGGCTTCTGGATCTTCAGCCTGTTAGACGACAGGACATCATCGTTATCATCATCGTGGATAAAGTTTTTTCTTCTAGGAGGAGCCATATCTTCCTCGCTAGAACTTTTCGAGGTGGAACCTCTTGAGCTAGAACCTTCCTCGCTGAACCTCTCTCCACCAGACTCTTCCTTGTTGGATCCTGCCTCACCACTACCACCTTTTCCACCTACATCAACACCAATATCTGAGTTGCTCTCCCCCTCCTCGTCTAGATCGATGGGTTCAAGAGCACCTTATTCCTCTTCTTCTTCCTCTGGGATATCAAGATAAGGAATGGAGTCAACTGGACGGGTGATGAAGCTGGTGGTAGTGTTCGTGTATTCTAACAAGAAGGTAGCCGACTTAGGATGCTCACCTTCTACAATAGAGTCCCTTATCTTCCAAGCTTTCATCAACTCAGCAGCACGAATCTCGTGGAGAGCAGGCTATTAATTTTTAAACTTTGCCAAAAAAAGAAGAAAATATTAGAGGAAGAACACATTTGAGCAATAATAAAAAAGTAACGAGATTGGACAACAACCTGTGTACTCCTCCCCATATGTAGGGATCCTAGGTCCCCTGTACCTTGCTCCCCCTACCTGGGGAGGATATTGCCAGTTCCTGGAAATAAACCCCTCAGACCAGTAGTCCTTATGCGAATCAGGTAGGTCCACTACCAATACCCTATTTGGACTTCTCGCTTTCAAATAAAGAAGACCAAAGCTCGTATAAGAAAAGGTATAACAAATGCAAATTTCAACCAATCCTAAGCTAGTGCCATAAAGTTGGTTTATTTTATGGACGACATTTATAATTTTCCAAACATTTGGGGAACACTGAGCTAGGACTATATCGAAGTATTGAAATAAATGTAAGAACAAGTGATTGGGAGGAAAGGTTAAACCCCCTTGAGATAGTAGTAGAACGTGAATCTAGTGGCCATCCTCAATGTCACGGACATTGTGAGGAACAAGGGCATACTTAATATCCACCCAATCGGGGATATTGTAGAATTTCCTAAATTTTACCAGAGATTTGTTATATATCCTTGCCATAAGAAAACCCTAGCTACAGTATAAAGAAAAACAATGAAAGTAAATATAAAAATGAAGAGACTAGGAACTTACAAACAAAGAATGAAGCTTGAAACGAGGGAAAACCATAAATATGGAAGATAAAAATAAAATGACAACTTAGGATCAAGAGATATCTTGGAAGTGGAGGAAGCAAAGAGTTTAAGTGAGGATAGAATCGTCCAACACTTCAGTTTAAGCTCCTCAATGATGGCACACACTGATCGAAGAAGATTTGGCATTTGAACTCCCTACTAAATGACGATACACACCCTCTAATTGCACGAATTACAACAGTTCCATCATTGAGGGATGAGGAGTTACTTTTTAAAATTTGTGAGCCCATATTATGACCCCCAAATTTTTTGGGGCAATTATGGTTACTTATTGTCAACCAAGCCCATAAAAGTAGCCGGACAAGCCCAAATAAATGAATCAGGCACTCGGCCTAAATTATGAGTCTTGAATAACAGTTAGAATAAAAGATGTGACTGAGTCTATCCCCAAAAATCTTAGAGAGATATTCAAGGGATACAGGGTCAACGTGTTAGTGACCAACACTTTCCCTTAGCTGAATATATAATGTACCCCTGGCACGGGGAATAGGGGCATGTATAAAAACACCTTCTCGAGAGTTACTTAATAAAAACAGTAGACCTCTCCGTGGACGTAGGCAAGTTGTCGAACCACGTAAATTCTTGTGTCGTGATTGTGATTGTTTGTTGTTCTTATTTTCTTGGTGATTGTTTTCTTTCATTATTATTTGTGTCGTGATTTTTATCAACACATTAACATATGAAATTTTTTTAAGCATATTACTGAAGTTACTTAGTAGTTAGGAGTTAGTTAGATTGTTATCTTCTCACTAAGTTAGGTTGTAAGTTTTTCTATCTTTCTATACATGTCTTTTAACTCCTTTTGAGTGCATTTTATCTCCTATAAATAGTTATTTGTATTACCCTCACATCTTAAGTTGTAAATAAGAATTCAATTCATTTTTTCTCTTTTCTTTCATATCTCAAGTTGATATCAAAGCTAAGTTTATTTTGGCCCAAATGGCCAATTCATTTTCTTCCAGTCCAATAATAGTTCTTACTACATTACCCTTACCTTCTCTAAAACTTGATCGAACAAACTAATCCTACTATAGATGTCAAGTACTACCAGCAGTACGTGCTCATGATCTAGATGGAATTGTGCTTCAAACTAAAGAAAAACCTGAACTATTCATTCATGACTCCACTAATCCAATAATTTTTGTTAATAATCCAACCTAGAATGCATGGGTCAAACTTTATCAATTCTTGATTAGTTGGTTACTATCTTCAATATTTGAACATATGCTAGGACTTGTTGTTCATTACAAAACTGTTATAGAGATATGAAATACTCTTGAACAACATTTTACAACCTACGACCTCTTCTTTGATCCACCCAAAGGGGATCAATGTCAATTGATGAATATATTCTTAAAATGAAAGGATATGCTGATAGTTTAATGGGTTCTAGACAAATGATATATGATGATGAGTTAATTATATATGTTCTTAGGGGACTTGACAGTGAATATGAGTCTGTGGTTATAAATCTTACTTCTAAAGACTCAGCTACAATTCAAGAAGTTCAATTCTTGCTTTAAAATCACGAGATGGGGCTAGAATTGGTGAGTTCAACTGCTACTCTGGATATAAATTCCTCTCCATACAATGTTGTTAAATCAAGAAACCATTTAATACTTTTGAAAACTTTTGTACTTCACATACCTCTAAAAAACTTAGAATTATAAGAGGTTATAATAACAATCGTGAGAGAGGAAGAAACTTCAGACCAAGCAATGGAATGGGATATTCAAATGGGAGTAAGCCCATATGTCAGGTTTGTGGCAAAACTGTCCACATAGCAATCAAATGCTATCATAGATTTTATCACAGTTATCAAGTACCCGACTCTATGAATAACACAACACATGAAGCATATATAACATCTCCTGAAATGGTGAATAATGATGCTTAGTATATGCACAGTGGAGTATCTTCCCATATGACTTTTCAGATTGCAATTAATATAACTGAAAAAGTTTCATACAAAGGATGTGAGAAATTGATTGTAGGTAATGAAACTAAACTCAATATTCTTAATTTTGGATCTAGTTATTTTGCTGCTAAGAAACCATTATACCTTAATATTATGCTTCATGTTCCAAGCATAACCAAAAAAACATTATAAGCATTTCTCAATTCACCCAAGACAACAATGTGATTATTGAATTTACTTTTAATTCTTAATTTGTTAAGGATAAAATCTCGAAGGCAACTCAATTATAATTAATACTTAGAGATGGATTGTACCAGTTATCCTTAGATGTTGTCAAGAACTCAAATCACTCAAATTCTAGAAATATTTTTTCTTGAATTCTAGTGTTTCTCTATGTACTAAAGCAGATATTGTGTGAAACCCCGACTAATTAAATACCGGGTAGCTACTCCTTTATTCAAATTAATAAAAAAATGCCAAGTTGGTTCAGTTCATAGCATCACTGTCGAAAACATTTTTATCATTACTAGCCACCTAATATTTAAAAAGTTAGTTGTCAATTTTAATTAAATCCGATTAACATACAATCCATTTAAATAATAAAATACCGATACCACCACCACATCACATACGTAAATAATTAATGATGAAATAAAATAAATCTAGAGGAAAACTCCTCCCAACAATCCAAATACTGGAATGAACAAATACAAGCCTGAATCCTTAATTTAATTACAATCCAAAATATGAAATAAAGACTGAGTAAATAGGATGTCTCTGAAAGGAAAGGGGCAACATGCCCTACAGATGAATGAATCAGAAGTAGAGTCAAGATATAAAATGGAGGCATCTACTATCGAAGCCCTGTAACTTCCACAGCAGTTACAGCACGTCGCGGGAATATAATTCCTATGCTTGGTGTCCTTGGGGCTGGGCACCTAAAAAGGTTTTTACAAAAATAGATTTGAAAGAAAACGGGTCAGAGCCCGATTGTGAAAACAGTTTAAAATACAGCAAGTGGTTTAATATAATTAAACAGTGAATATAAAGTACATGATAGTGTGTGCACTCACATAAGTTCCTCACCCCTCAACTAATTGTGCACGCCTATCGTACTCGTACCCGTTCTAGATATTCTCATATCTAACTAGTCCAATACACAATATAACATTACTATACGATTTATGACTTATTATCCCACACCTTAATTTAAATAGAGAGTTTTACTTTTTCTTCTTAGTTCCCAATATGAGTAATGCAAATCACGAGCGATTTCCATTCTTTATCTCTACTAAAATGTTACTATTTTTCACACTTACATATATTCATGGCAATTCATTTCAATTAGTAGTATATTATTCCCATCATAAATATACAATACTGGCACCTCGAGTCCAAGCTGCGGTGCACACATACTCTGCTATCCAATCCCGGTACGCCACGTACATAAGGACTATGTATTTCGAATCTCTCAGGAATCATTTGCAATAAACAACAATCACACAAAATGGAGGCGAACATAGTTCACATCACATGGGTCATGCACATACCTACGCTCCCATGATCAGCAGACGTATTAACTTCTCAATAAGTCCTTCTCTGACATATGTCCTCGAGGTACTAACCTAAATCCCCCCATAAGCACACAAGGATTAGATGCCCTGATCGAACGCCGACCTCACGTGATAGCAAGTATGGTAGGTATGTTATACACAGATAACCACATATACTAAGCATTCACACTTCTTAGATATCTCAATATTATTAGAGGTATATTTTACATTTCTATACCGTCATTAAATGTTACGCAATTACAAATCCCCATATAATATACTTTAAAAGTTATCAACCCTTCTCACGTCGTAATTTTAGGTACATGTATCTTAACCCATAAATGTCATCCCGTTTACTACAGAATTCTAAGTTTTACTCCTCAATGTACTCCAATCTCGGAACTACCCCCGCTAGTCATCAAGGGAAGTTTAGCACTCAAATAAATAAATCTATTGGAGGCTCGAAATAAAATCAGGCCAAAAAGGCCATTTTGTCAACTCGTTAGAAGTCTCGTTCGAACGAGGTCGTTCGAAAGAGTGTCTTTCGAACGAATGGCTTCGAACGAACTACCAACTCATTAGAAGGAGTACTGTCATCTCATTAAAAGCTCGTTCGAACCAGGTCGTTCGAACGACCTGGGCAGGTCTTCTAACGAGATGGCAGTTTGCGCCCAAAAATTTTCCCAATTCATTTTTCTCAATTTTTCTCTTTTATAACCTCATACTAAGATCATCCCAATAGAACTTTAATGTTATTAGACTTCTCTAACCCTCTTAGGTCATTTCTTAATATATTTTTGGGGTCAAATCTTCCTAAACAACAAGTAATTATCAGTAATCCCCAAATTTTACCCCAAACCCTATGAACATGAACCCAGAATTTTATTGTGCCCAATTACTCATCATATATTCATTTTTAAATCATCATATATAAGTCTTTGAATACTAAATTCATCCATAGTCATTCTACATGAAAATCCTATCCCAAATTTAAAGTTTCTCCAACGATTTCATTAGTTTTCCTCAAAACTTTCAAGACAAAATAGTTCTTACACTAAACATGGAAGAAAAATTCAATACACTTAAAAATATCGAATCACTTGCCTTAGATTTGTTTCTTATGAATTGATGTTGGCGAATGAAGGCTGATTTCTCCCCTTTCTCTACAGAATTCTCCCAAGGATGGTGATGGTGGTTGGAGGTTTCTTTTGGAACCTCTTCAAACTCTCCCTTTAACTCCTGTAGCCCTCTAACTCACCTAATGCTGATAATGGACTTAGTGGGTTCATTATTAATATCTTATTTAACCCTAAAATTCGTGGGTTTTAATTCTCATATTTTTAAAATTACCAAAATACCCTTATAGGTTGTCAGTTTGGCCTAAAAATACCCTGGGACCCAAACTAAACCCCCGGCTAGTGTTTTCTGACTATTTCGACCCTTTCGGACACGTCGGCGCACTCAAAATGACCATTCGCTTGATATAAATATAAATCACTTTTTAATTTAAATAATTTCGTTCCTGACGCAACTGACACGCGCGTCCCAACTAAGTTTCCCAAATTATCGCATTTCTCCCTCGTGACAATTTAAATATTTTCAATACTCATGAAATATTCTATTTTAATATCATAATCAAATACCAACTCACATCTCTCTAGTATTTATATCTAGATTAATTTCCAATTAATTCTCATTTAATTTAATTAATTCCTTAAATAAAAATCAATAAAATTACGGGGTATTACATACTTCCCCCATAATAACAGAATTTCGTCCCAAAATTCGGAACTGAAGAGTACCTGGTAAAAATAACTCTGGATAGCGCTCGCGCATCTCATCCTCGCGCTCCCATGTGGACTCCTCAGCATTATGATGCCGCCACTGAACACGTACTAATGGTACTATCTTTGACCTCAGTTTCTGCTCGCTTTGGTCCAAAATAGCAATCGGCCCCTCCTCGTAGGAACTATCAGGCTGAAAATCGATGTTCTCTAAAGCAATGTGAGTATGGGCCAAATCCTCCCTAAGATATTTCCTTAGCGAGGAAATATGGAACACATCATGAATCCTATGCAAGTGCTCCGGTAACCCAAGTCTGTGTGTGACTGGCCCAATCCTCTCAATGATAGGGAATGTCCCCACATATCGTGTGCCAGTTTACCCTTCTTCCCAAAACACATAATCCCCTTCATAGGAGATACTCTGAGTAACACCTGGTCCCCCACCTTAAATTCTCTGAAGAATCTCTTGGCATCAGCATAGCTCTTCTGCCGGTCCTGTGCTACCCGAATGCGGCTCCGTATCATCTCTATCATTACCGAAGTATCCTGAATCACTTTCGGCCCAAGGAGTTTGTTAAACCCCACCTCTAACCAACATGCTGGGGAACGACAAGGTCTACCATACAACGCCTCAAATGGAGCCATGCCAATGGTGAACTGGTAGGAGTTATTATAAGCAAACTCCACCAGTGGAAGATACTGCTCCCAACCACCTCCAAAATCTAGGATGCACATACGCAACATGTCCTCCAACATCTGATTTGTTCGCTCTGTTTTCCCATCAGTCTACGGGTGATATGTCGTACTTAGCCGCAACTCTGTACCCATGGCCTCCTGGAAACTTTCCCAAAATCGTGAGACAAATATCTTGTCTCGGTCAGACACGGTATTTAGAGGCACCCCGTGAAGTCTCACTATCTCTGCAATGAAAATCTGGGCATACTGTCCCGTAGTGTAATCTGTCCTTACGGGTAGAAAATGAGCAAGTTTGGTCAACCGGCCGAAAATTACCCATATGGAGTCGTGACCCCTCTGTGACGTAGGTAAGCCCGTGATAAAATCCATGGATATGCTCTCCCATATCCACATCGGAACCTCTAACGGCTGTAGAAGTCCTGTCGGTTTCTGATGGTCCACCTTTACTAGCTGACAAGTGGCGCATTTAGAAACAAACACGACAATATCTCTCTTCATCCCGCTCCACCAGTACTGTCGTCTCATGTCTTGGTACATTTTATCCCCACCAGGGTGTACCGCGAACCGTGAGCCGTGCGACTCTGTCATTACCTCGTGTCGCAAGTCTTCCCCTTCCGAAACAACCAGTCTCCCATTAAAGCATAATCCCCCGTCTGAGCTAACGGTATAGGACTCGGCTCCCTCTGCTAGTAATAGAACTATCTGCTCCTGACAGAACGAGTCATTTGCTTGGGCCTTTATCACTCTCGTAATAATCTGAGGTGTAATAGTCATCACAGATATGAACGATCGGGCCACTGCATCCTGGTGTCCCAACTCCTTCCACTTAGCTTTCCACACCTCGGCCACCTCATCTACTAGCCGACGGCTCAACGCGTCTGCTACCACGTTAGCTTTCCCTGGGTGATATTGGATATCGAACTGATAATCCTTCACAAACTCAAGCTACCGACGTTGACGCATATTCATCTCCTTCTGCGTAAAGAGGTATTCTAGAGACTTGTGGTCTGTGAACAACCGAAATTTCTCCCCCGGGAGATAGTGTCTCCAAATCCGAAGAGCGAATACGATTGCCGCTAACTCCAAGTCATGTGTGGGTTAATTCCTCTCGTGAGTCTTAAGCTTATGGGAAGCATAATCTATGGCCTGACTCTCCTGTTGCAGCAAACCTCCAAGTCCTTGTAAGGACGCATCGGGGTAGACTAGATACTCAACTCCCGATCTGGGAAATGCTAACACGGGTGCTGAGGTAAATTTGTCCTTCAACTCATCAAATGCCAACTGACAAGCATCGCTCCAGATGAATGGCACACCTTTGCGAGTCAGATGTGTCAAAGGACCCGCTATCTTTGAGAAACCCCGAATAAACCTCCTGTAGTATCCTGGTAAGCCCAAGAAACTATGGATCTCAGTCGGTGTCATGGGCTGTCCCCACTCCCTCATCGCGGATACCTTCCCCGGATCAACAGATATCCCCCGGTCTGAAATGATATACCCCAAAAACTGAACTTTCTTCAGCCAAAATCCACATTTCTCGTACTTTGTATATAGCTCGTTCTAACGTAGCGTCTGCAAAACTTGCCTCAAATGCTCGACGTGCTCCTCTTCTGTCTGGGAGTAAACCAGAATGTCATCAATAAAGACAATGATGAACTAGTCTAGGAACTCTCTGAACACCCTATTAATCAAGTCCATAAACACGGCTGGAGCGTTGGTCAAGCCAAAAGGCATAACTCGAAATTCATAGGAACCATACCTCGTCAAGAAATCAGTCTTCGAGACATCCTGTTCCCTAATACGTAACTGATGGTATCCCGATCGTAAATCAATCTTCGAAAAGAAGAAAGATCCTCTCAACTGGTCAAATAAGTCATCGATTCGGGGCAACGGATACTTGTTCCGTATCGTGACTTTATTTAACTCCTAGTAATCTACACATAATCTCAACGATCCATCCCTCTTATTTATGAACAACACAGGGGAACCCCACGGAGAAGTACTCCTTCGGATGAACCCCTGACCCAACAACTTCTCTATCTGATCCCTTAGCTCTCTCATCTCCCCTGGAGCCATACGGTAAGGTGCGCGGGCAATGGGCCAAGTGCCCAGTGTCAAATCGATAAAAAATCTATCTCTCTACTAGGAGGTAATCTAGGTATATCCTGAAATACATTAATGAACTCTCTAACGATTGGAATCGAATCAAGTGGTATCACCACTTCCTTAGAGGTCTCCTCCTCTATATAGTACAAGTGAGTGGACGATCCTCCCTCAGGGCAAGGCATTGCCACTAAAAACATCTCCTGCCCGGGAATGGAAAAGATAATACTCCTGCTGAAACAGTCAATCATGGCTCGGTACGCAACTAGTCAATCCATACCAACAATCGCATCGTACTTAGTCATCTCTAATACTAGCATATCAGCGAGTAAAGTAAATCTCCCTATCTCTATACCCACACCTCTACAAATAAGGGAAATTATGGAACCCCTACTCAACGGTGAATCTGCGCAAGTAACCATGCTCTCTGCAGTGTTTAACAACCCCAAAGTGCGTGCAAATCTCATGGCAATGATATGTGGCCCCCGTATCAAATAAAATACGCCCCAAACTCCGGAGGGTGTGCTTTCTGAAAATCATCACAACACGTTCCCAAGCATATGGGAATGCATGAGCCTGAACTGGCGCTACTGCTGGAACCTGGGGTGGTGCCTGATACACAACTGCGAGGTTGGCATTTACTGCTTGGGCTACAATAGCAGCAACCTCTGTGGCATTCATGGTGCCCTGAACTGGTGCAGGCTGTGGCTCGGGCTGAGCATCCCTAAGAACTCGCTGTGCACATCGTGGAGGCATCTGAAATGAGAGTAAAGTCTTATAAGTTCGCACTTATTATCTCAAAATAGCTGAAGAGCGAAGCATACACAAAAGAATACAACAATCCTAAAATATAGGGCTCCACATCAAAGAAAGCTCAGCGAAAACATAATAAGCCATACAGATCCTAAGGACACTAGAACCTGATGCTCTGATACCACCTATGACACCCCGACTAATTAAATACCGTGTAGATACTCCTTTATTCAAATTAATAAAAAATGCCAAGTTGGTTCAGTTCATAGCATCACTGTCGAAAACATTTTTATAATTACTAGCCACCTAATATTTAAAAAAGGAGTTGTCAATTTTAATTAAATCCGATTAACATACAATCCATTTAAATAATAAAATACTGATACCACCACCACATCACAGACGTAAATAATTAACAATGAAATAAAATAAATCTGGAGGAAAACTCCTCCCAACAATCCAAATACTGGAATGAACAATTACAAGCCTGAATCCTTAATTTAATTACAATCCAAAATATGAAATAAAGACTGAGTAAATAGGATGTCTCTAAAAGGAAAGAGGCGACATGCCCTACAGATGAATGAATCAGAAGTAGAGTCAAGATATAAAATGGAGGCGTCTACTATCAAAGCCCTGTAACTTCCACAGCAGCTACAGCACGTCGCGGGAATAGAACTCCTATGCTTGGTGTCCTTGTGGCTAGGCACTTAAAAAGGTTTTTACAAAAATAGATTTGAAATCAAACGGGTCAGAGCCCGATTTTGAAAACAGTTTAAAATACAGCAAGTGGTTTAATATAATTAAACAGTGAATATAAAGTACATGATAGTGCGTGCACTCACATGAGTTCCTCACCCATTAACTAATTGTGCATTCCTATCGTACCCGTACCCGTTCTAGATATTCTCATATCTAACTAGTCCAATGCACAATATAACATTACTATACGATTTATGACTTATTATCCGGCACCTTAATTTAAACAGAGAGTTTTACTTTTTCTTCTTAGTTCCCAATATGAGTAATGCAAATCACGAGCGATTTCCATTCTTTATCTCTACTAAAATGTTACTATTTTTCACACATACATATATTCATGGCAATTCATTTCAATTAGTAGTATATTATTCCCATCATAAAAATACAATACTGGCACCCCGAGTCTAAGCTGCGGTGCACACATACTCTGTTATCCAATCCCGGTACATCATGTACATAAGAACTACGTATTCCGAATCTCTCAGGAATCGTTTTCAATAAACAATAATCACATAAAATGGAGGCGAACATAGTTCACATCACATGGGTCACACACATACCTACGCTCCCATGATCAACAGACTTATTAACTTCTCAATAAGTCCTTCTCTGACATATGTCCTCGAGGTACTAACCTAAATCCCCCCGTAGGCACACAAGGATTAGATGGCCCTGATCGAACGCCGACCTCCCGTGATAGCAAGTATGGTAGGTATGTTATACACAGATAACCACATATACTAAGCATTCACACTTCTTAGATATCTCAATATTATTAGAGGTATATTTTACATTTCTATACCGTCATTAAATGTTATGCAATTACAAATCCCCGTATAATATACTTTAAAAGTTATCAACCCTTCTCACGTCGTAATTTTAGGTACATGTATCTTAACCCATAAATGTCATCCCGTTTACTACACAATTCTAAGTTTTACTCCTCAACGTACTCCAATCTCACAACCACCCCCGCTAGTCATCAAGGGAAGTTTAGTACTCAAATAAATAAATCTATTGGACGTTCGAAATAAAATATGGCCAAAAAGACCATTCTATCAACTCGTTAGAAGTCTCGTTCGAACGAGTGTCGTTCAAACGAATGGCTTCAAATGAACTACCAACTCGTTAGAAAGAGTACTATCATCTCGTTCGAACGAGGTCGTTCGAACGACCTGGGCAGATCTTCTAACGAGATGGCAGTTTGCGCCCAGAAATTTTCCCAATTCGTTTTTCTCAATTTTTCTCTTCTCTAACCTCATCTTAAGATCGTCCCAATAGCACTTTAATGTTATTAGACTTCTCTAACCCTCTTAGGTCATTTCTTAATATATTTTTGGGGTCAAATCTTCCTAAACAACATGTAATTATCATTAATCCCCAAATTTTACCCCAAATCCTGTGAACATGAACCCAGGATTTTATTGTGCCCAATTACTCATCATAAATCCATTTTGAAATCATCATATATAAGTCTTTGAATACTAAATTTGTCCATAGTCATTCTACATGCAAATCCTATCCCAAATTTAGAGTTTCTCCAATGATTTCATTAGTTTTCCTCAAAACTTTCAAGACAAAATAGTTCTTCACTGAACATGGAAGAAATATTCAATACACTTAAAAATATCGAATCACTTGCCTTAGATTTGTTTCTTCTGAATTGATGTTGGCGAAGGCTGATTTCTCCCCTTTCTCTACAGAATTCTCCCAAGATGGTTTTGGTGGTTGGAGGTTTCTTTTGGAACCTCTTCAAACTCTCCCTTTAACTCCCGTAGCCCTCTAACTCACCTAATGCTTATAATGGACTTAGTGGTTCATTAGTAATATCTTATTTAACCTTAAAATTCGTGGGTTTTAATTCCCATATTTTTAAAATTACCAAAATACCCTTCTAGGTTGCCGGTTTGGCCTAAAAATACCCCGGGACCCAAACTAAACCCCCGGCTAGTGTTTTCTGACTATTTCGACCCTTCCGGACACGTTGTGCGCACTCAAAAATGACCATTCGGTTAATAGAAATATAATTCACTTTTTAATTTAAATAATTTCTCTCCTGACGCGACTGACACGCGCGTCCCAACTAAGTTTTCGAAATTGTCGCATTTCTGCCTCGTGACAATTTAAATATTTTCAATACTCATGAAATATTCCATTTTAATATCATAATCAAATACCAACTCACATCTTGCTAGTATTTATATCCGGATTAATTTCCAATTAATTCTCATTTAATTTAATTAATCCCTTAAATAAAAATCAATAAAATTACGGGGCAATACATATTGTTGATCAAAATAGACATGCGTCTAGTTCTGATCAAAGTACTATAAAAAATTGTGTTAATTTTGGTAATATGTGACGTAAAAGACTTGGCCATCCTTCTAGAGTTATATCGAATAAAGTGCTTTAACATTTGAATATTTTTTCTTCTCATCTTTTACCAGATTTATGTTATGCTTGTCAATATGGTAAATTACATCAAGCACACTTTCCATCATCCCAAACCTCTATATCTAAGGCATTTGAAACTCTCCATTCTGATGTATGGGGTCCCTCTCAATATTCATCGCTAAAAGGATATGAATGTTATGTTCATTTTGTGGATGATTTCACTAAATTTATTTGGATCTTTCCTTTCAAACTAAAATGTGAAGTTCATAATGTCTTCATTCAATTTAATGACTATGTTGAAAGACAGTTTTCTTAGAAAATCCAATGTCTCCAATCTGACTTGGGTGGAGAATATAGACATTTGAAATCTATTCTTTCAAATCTATGCGTTATAGTTAAACATTTATGTCCTCTTACTCATAAATAATAAGGTAAATTTGAGATGAAGCATAGACATATAACTGAAATTGGATTAACTCTACTTGCTCAAGACAAACTTCCAAATTAGTACTGGCGGGATGCCTTTGTTTCAGCCACATATCTCATAAACAGACGCCCTACTCAAACAAAGTCCCAATCTCCTTTTGACCTCTTGTTTCATAAAGCTCTTGATTATTCTATTCTCAAATTTTTTAGATGTGCTTGATTTTCTTTCTTAAGATCATACAATAAACACAAGTTTGAAAACTACTACTTGTGTTTTTTCGGGATATAGTCCATCTCACAAAGGTTATAAATATCTTCATCCTACTAGAAGAATTTACATTGCCAAAAGTGTTAACTTTAATGAATCAAAATTTCCATATTCTCAGTTATTTCCTAAAAATTTTTCTCCATCTTTTACCCAGACCTTTCCAAATTCTTTTATTCTACCTATTTCTCCAACTATCATTCAGTTAAATATCCCCAATAATGCACACATCAGTGATCCTATTACTCCATCTTCTTCAACGACTTTATCTACTCACTCACCAAATCAAAACCATACCACTGAGTTGCAGCATACTCTTGCTCCTATTGAACTTCCTCTCATATACTCTCCAGCTACTCGATAAATTTCTCCCTCTTCTCCTATTAACACCTCAGTTCCCATTTTATTAATTCATCTTATGCAAACTAGAGAAAAATATGGAATTTTTAAACCAAAACTTTTAGCAACATAAATAATTAAATCTAATATTGATTATATTGAACCAACCATTGTTGCACAAGTTCTTTTTTATCCTAGGTGGAAGACAGTAATGGAGTCTTAACATCAATCTATACTTAAAATAACACATGGTCCTTGGTTCCCTACTCTCCTCACATGAATGTTGTTAAAGAAATGGATGTTCAAAATAAAATTCAAGGTTGATGGATCTCTAGACAAATTCAAAGACAGATTTGTTGCTAAGGGATTTCAACAAACACCTGGACATGATTATTTTGAAACCTTTAGTCATGTTGTTAAATACCCCACCATTCGTATTATGTTCACTCTTCATGTTCAATGTGGATGCGATATACAACAAATGGATGTGAATAATGGCTTTTTTAATGGTGACCTACAAGAAATTGTTTATATGACTCAACCAAAAGGTTTTAAAGATACCTCCCTTCCAACACATGTTTGTAAGTTGAAAAAAGCCTTGTGATTAAGTACGAAAAGTAGCGTGTGTAAAGACGATAGTCGTTGTTTTTTTTTTCTCCAACTCAATACAAAAACCTAAGTTACAACTACACTTGCGGGGCAAGTAGAGCGGTAAGTCGGGTATCGAGAATCCATAGGGACAAGTTGTTAGAATTTATAAGGTTTAATATTCTGAAATAAAAGTGTAAAAGATGAATTACTAACTAAAACAAAAGATGCATGAAAGGGAAAGATAAATCTAGGCGAGCGAAATTAAACTAAATTAATAAAGAGAATAAAAACTATAGGTTGCATCGAATATCCCTCACCCGAGTTAATTAGTATAAAATGGACATGGGTCGATGAGTTATTAAGGTTGCGTCTCGTTTCGACAATTAAGTAAATCAAGAGTTGTCACACCCCTAAATTTTCATAAAAGCCTAATAAGATTTTGGCATCAACAAATACCCCAGAAATTACGCACGCAAGGTCATAAGCACGGAGCATACATGATATACCCTGTCAAATCTCCTAGGAATAATAACTAGGACAACACACTCGAAATAAATATGTAAACACCATCACCAAAGCAAAGCAACCAAATCAACCCTAGGTGAGTTCAATCCAAGACAACCTAAACTAAATTAGCCACTAAGCATGATAAACAGCATAAATAAATCAACTAATTAAATTACACTTCACAAATTAAACTAGACTTGAAATAAATAAAGCATAAAATAAATCTAGGGCACAAAGCAAGAACAAGAGGAAGAAGATGAATAGTGCAAGGAACTTACATTAATGGTGGATTACACAACAAAAATGAGGAGAGGGGAAACACTCCACAAAAATCCCCAAATGCTTCTAACCTAAAATGAAATATATCTTCAAAGAAAAGCCTACAACATTCTATTTATACCCCAAAACAAACCCCCACAAAACCAAGCCAAAAAACCCAAAATAAGTCAATTTTCATCCATATCTGATAGGACCGGTCGACCTCTGTTTTGGGACCACTCGACCACACTTTTGGAATTTGCCTTGGGCTGGAGACAACCCACTTTTCCCTTCGAACCAATTTTGACGCGTTGCATGGAAACGGCCATAACTCCCTCATACGGAATCGAAATGAGGCGTGGTCAGAACCGACGCGAATCTAATTCAATTATATACATGATTATGTTTTGAAACCCTCCAAATTATGCAGTATGAAATTACCAAAAGGCCCTTGAAGTAGAAGAAAATACCGAAACCTTCCAAAAATGGGCATAACTTCCACATACGGAGTCAGAATGACGCACGGTTAGTGGCCACGGAAAGATAATTTGATGATTTACATGTTGATAACTTCATTCCATAAAAAATAGTGAGTTTTAAAAGACCAAATTGCCCTTGAAGTAGCATTCGATGACGGAACTTCTCCTAAATGCAACCGAACCTCACTTTTAGCGTTCCAATACCTACAAAAGCACAAATAACCCCTGAAAAGCATGTATATATTAAAATCCAAGGTTTTCTAGTTAATGAGCATAATTATAGGCATTTAGGATCGTAAAAGTGCTAGAAGGCATAAAGATAATGGGCGAAAATATGTAATATTCGATACGAATCACCTTGTATAGGCTAAAGAAAGCTCCCAGAGCATGATTTGATAAGCTACAAAATGTCCTTATCTCATGGGGCTTTATCAATTTAGTTTCAGACACTTCTCTCTTCTACTGAAAAAAGCATGACTCTCTCATTATGATACTCATCTATGTTGATAACATTTTTTATTACTAGAGAAGATAATCATTCCATTCAAAGCCTTATCACTAAACTTAGTACTCAGTTTGCTTTTAAAACTCTCGGCTTTATTTATTATTTTTTTAGCTTTGATGTTTCTAGAGATGCTTCAAGTCTTCATCTTAGCCAGACCAAATATGCCCTTGAATTTCTCACTCGCAGCTATATGGACTCGGCTAAAGATACTCTACATTTATGTATCTTGGTCTAAAACTTCATCAAGAAGACAACACTCTATTTAAAAATCCCAGATTATATAGAAGTACCACTGGGGCTCTTCAATATCGCATATTAACCAGACCTAATATATCCTTTATTGTTAACAAGTTGAGTAAGTTTCTTCAAAATCCAACCATTTCTCATTGGTGTTCTTACAAATGTTATTAAGATATATCAAAGGCACAACTCACCTAGGTCTTATGTTTAAAAGAGCACCTCATATTACACTTAAAGGTTTTTCTGATGCAGTCTGGGCTTGTAATATTGATGACAAAAAATCTACAACAACTTTTAGTGTTACTCTTGGTGATAACATGATTACATAGGGATCAAGGAAACAAAAACCAGTGGCTTGCTCAAGTATTGAAGATAAATATAAAGCATTATCTACAACACCAACTTGTGGTTTCAATATTTGCTCATTGAATTAGGTCTTAAATTCTCTCATACTCCAGTATTATGGTATGATAATCAAGGAACTGAAAAGTTATCTTCAAATCATGTGTTTCATCCTCGTACCAAACGCATTAAAGGAGATGTTCACTTTGTTAAACATTTAGTCACCACCAAAAAACGTGAAGTTTTCTAAATTCCATTTGCAGAACAACCTGCAAATATATTCAGCAAATCTCTCACTCTTCCCAAATTTCACTTCCTACGCAACAAGATTACTTTGGCTAAATCCATGTACAACTTAAGGGGGAATGTTAAGAACATTACTGGAGTTAGTTAGTAGTTAGGAATTAGTTAGGTTATTTTCCCGGTTATTTAGGTTGATAGTGTAAGGATGAAATTTCCAATTGAATCCATTGTATAGTTTTGACTTATTCCCGGAACAAAACATGTTGGAGTCATATGTCATATTTTTATTATCACGATCCCACAAGGACTATGACGTGTTGAAGTTTAATTGAAGACGTTGCGATAAAGCTTAAAGGAATTAATTATGCAAAAGTTTAATTGGTGAAAGCTTATTCGTCTTCAAGATCAATTGATGTCCGAGATCACTCACGTATGAATCCGTAATTTTAATGGGACTCGAAATTTATTTTTAATATGTTTAAGGATGCTACTTTATTATATAAATGTTTTCAAAATGTTTATAAGTGTTTGAAAAGGTTTACACTTCGTTTTAATCTGATGAGGACGGATTAGAGTTGAATTTAAGTGGAACTCTTTATTAAGAGTTGGTTTAAAAACAAACTTTAATTCGTTGGTCATTCAAATGACTTTACCAGTCGTTCGAGCGAGATGCTCTATCGTTCGAACGACATTACTATCTCATTCGAGCGACAGGTCAATGTCACTTGAACGACGCGCCACCTCAAGAAAATTATTTAAGGCGTGTTTTCCATAAGATTTTGTAAGTGTGTGCATTCTGCGAATATCAGTATTCATCCAGAACGTTTCTGCACACAAGTTTTCTAAGGTTTTCCAAATTTAATGCATTATTGGAGTCTTAAAGATTCGAGTATTCATTAACATATACTATAGTGATCTTTGTGGAACCAAGAAGAGTTGCTCTACATTGAACATTGCTTGTTTTGCAATGAAGATTCAATTGAGTCCAGTTTTAACATCATAGACGTTACAAGTCATATCGGTAAATACCGAGACATACATGGACACGTGTGTTGTGGATACATATCGTGGAAGGACTTTCTACGTGGTCACTATGAGAGGAGTGGTTGAAGATCAGAGCAGTGTCAACTTTCATGGGTGGATCGAGTCATTGAGTAAGACTATCGTCTATACCTTTGTAAAACTATATTCATAGTCATTGTTTGGCTAGGGCCGTCCGAGATTTTTCCCATTGTGGGTTTCCTCGTACATCCGGCGTTGTGAGTATTGTTTACTTTATTTTACTTGCTTTAATCACTAAATGGATGTTTAGGATTAATCAAGATAAAATTTGGTTAAGTAAAAAAATTTCACAACTTGGTGCGAAATAAAAATTGGAAAAAGGTTTTTCATAAAAACAGAAATTATTTTGTCATCCTTAAAACACTTATTGCAAAAGAAATTAAAAGGGACCATCAAATTGGTATCATAACTAAAAACATTTTTTTTGTGTTTGATCCCTTGTGTTTTTTGAGATGAATTTTGGAGGTTTTGAAAGTTTTTGTGCTCCTATTTTTTATGGCACAAATTATGCTTATTGGAAAATGCGAATGAGAAGTGATTTAAAATCTATTAATGAGCGTATTTGGTTAGATAATAAAAGGGTTGGACACCACCAGTCACACGAGAAGGTGAGGTCACTAGTTTGAACCTCGTTGAGTCATGGATTGATGCTGAAAATAGGCTTGCACTATACAACTCTAAATGTCTGCACGCAATTTTCTCACATGTCACACTTGAAGAGTATAATAGAATCATGACTTGTGAAACTTCAAAAGAGTCTTGGGATACAATTTCACTTACTCACGAGGGAACTAGCACGGTTAGGGCGTCCAAGTTACAATATTGTCAACTCGTCGTTTAACTTAGGAGAGAGGATTCCCGACAACCGCATGATGAAGAAAATTTTGAAATCTTTACCGAGTAGGTTTGATGCAAAAGTGATTGTTTTAAACTCCTTAGGAATGCTTGATTCGACGAAACTCGAAGAGATTATAGGTGACTTAGAAACCTATGAAATATATATGTTTAACTCCAAGCAAGTGCCAAAGAAAGAAAAGGGCATTGCTTTGAAAGCTCAAAAGGAGGAAACTAAAGTTTTGGATGACGATTCTTATTCCGATTTTGAGGATGTCGCCTTGTTCGCTAAAAAGTTCAAAAAAATTCTTAAGTTTCAAAAGAAATCGAAAGACGCCAAAAAGTTTGAGAAATTCAAGAACAACAAGGTTGAGTCCACTCCTAAAGATAAAAGTGAGAAACTTAATAAGGTTGAGTTGGATAGGTGCTTTGGGTGTGAGGGGTATGGCCATAAAGTTGTCAAGTGTCCCACTAGACTTAAAAAAGAGGGAAAGAAACCGATAACTTATAATGACACCTTAAGTGATAGTGATACAGAAAAGGGAGAGAGTTCCCTTAATACGAGCAAGTTTGTTGCTTTCTTGGTATGTTATGTGAGCGACGACGATAAATCTTCCCATGAATATTCTCATATGCATGACACTTTCGAGGCCATTGAATCCCAAGTGAGTGAAGGAGAAGTTAGTGAGGATACGGAGGTAGATGTGAAAGAATTGCAAGTTTCATTTAATGAGTTGTATGCCGAGGCCATGAAATTAAAAACGGCTAACTCTAAATTGCAAGCTAGGTTGAATGAGCATGCCATATAAAATAATGATACTTTGATGGAGGATCTTAGGGCACGGGAGAAGAATCTTAGGGAGAAGATAGATTACGTTGAGAAAGAGAGAGAGAGAGATATATAGTCTTCATGGTTAGACGGAGACTTTTGAAAAAGGAGTTACTAGAGTTTGAGGAGTCTAGGTGTGTGTTTGATTCTAGGATTTGTGAGTTGGAGGAGAAATTGAAAGATTCGAGTAAGGTTAATTTTGACTTGGAATCTATATCGGAGAAGTTGTATAGGATGTTAGGCACGACCCAAGTCAAAAGTGATAGATGTGGTCTAGGCTACGATGATAGAGTTGTTCCCATTCCCAAATCCAATACCAACCGTGTGAGAGACCCCACTAGGAACGTAAGGAGAGGTCGACATTTTGGATATCATTCCCATCGTATTTACACTTATTCTCATTGCAGTAGGAAAGGTCACCTTAGATGTTTTTTCTATGACCTTAGGAATGCTCCAAGGAAGTTTAGGAATAAAGTTGTGTTAGTTCCCAAAATTCCCACCCGTCATGTTACACCTACTTGGATTAGGAAATCGAACTTAGTGGCTTTAGGATTAATACTTCATGGTTCTCATTTGGTTGGACTTGATTCTTCCCATGCTAAATCTAAAGGATGAGTGTGTTACCATGTTTGTCACATGCTAGTCTTTTCATCATGATTTAAATCTTGCTAGTGTTATGACATGTGTATCATTTTGTATTATTTTTTTTTCATTTATTGAGTCTTATTTGAAAAAATACAAAAAGATTCTGCTTTTATTTGAGTAAAAAATATGTTGAAAAACAAAAAAGATTTTCTATTTGTTTTTATGTCTTGAGTTTACATGATTGATGTGTCATATTGGTGTTCTTGGATCCCCATCCTTTAATTATCCATGTGGCTAGGACATTTGGTCATAATTATTGATGTTTCAAAGTTGATATGCATTTTGATTTGATTTTCTACATATTCCATATTTGCACACATGCACGAGTTTATATGGATGTTTGACATCTCTTGCATGTTTGAGTTTGGTGATACGTTCTTATCTCAATTTTGTCATCTATGCGTAAGTAGACATAAATAGGAGTTATGCATGTCAGAACCATTCATCGTGAGGACTGTAATTAAAAAAATGACGAGTGTTCACGGGAAAGGGCTGCGAGAGTGTAAAATTGACTCGTCGTGAAATCCACCGTTTAAAACATCCCCAAAAAAATAAAGGTAATAAAAAGAATCATATGCCAAATATGGGCCATTTAGTTTATGTTCATTCCAAAAGATTATATGTTATAATTGAGTGAGTTTGGATGGATAAATTAAAATGGTTTGCACCATTAATCTCCAAGTTTAATTGGTGCAAGTTTATTTGTCTTTAAGATCAATTGATGTTCAAGATCACTTGCGCATGAATGCGTAATTTTAATGGGACTGGTAATTTATTTTTAATATGTTTAAGGATGATATTTCATTATATAAATGTTTTATAAGTGTTTGAAAAGGTTTACACTTCATTTTAATATGATGAGGATGGATTAGAGTTGGATTTAAGTGGAACTCTTTCTTAAGAGTTGGTTTAAAAACAAACTTTAATTCGTTGGTCGCTCAAACGACTTGACCAGTCATTCGAGCAAGATGCTCTGTCGTTCGAGCGACATTGCTATCTCGTTCGAGCGACATGTCAATGTCTCTTGGACGACACGCCGGCTTAAGAAAATTATTTAAGGCGTGTTTTCCATTAGATTTTGTAAGTGTGCATTATGCGAAGATCAGTATTCGTCCAGAACATTTTTACACACAAGTTTTCTAAGGTTTTTCAAAGCTAATGCATCCTGCGAGTTTTAAAGATCCTAGTATTCATTAATATATGCTATAGTGATCTTTGTGGAACTAAGAAGAGTTGTTATACACTTTAACATTACTGGTTTTGCAATGAAGATTCGGTGGAGTCCGATTTTAACATTGTAGACGTTACAAGTCATATCGGTGGACACCGAGACATATGCGGACGCGTGTGTTGTGGACAGGTATTGTGGAAGAAGGACTTTCCACATGGGAACTGTGAGAGGAGTGGTTTAAGATCATAGGATTGTCAAGTCTCGCTGGCGGATTGAGTCATTGAGTAAGACTACCGTCTGTACCTTTGTAAAACCATATTCATAGTGATTGTCTAGCTAGGGTCGTCCAAGGTTTTTTTCATTGTTTTTTTTCTCGTACATCCGACGTTGTGAGTATTCTTCACTTTATTTTACTTTCTTTAATTACTAGATGGATGTTTAGGATTGATTAAGATAAAATTTGGTTAAGTTAAAATTGTTCAAAACTTGGTGCGAAATAAAAATTGAAAAAAGGGCTTCATAAAAACAAAAATTATTTTATCATCCTTAAAACACTTTTTTCATAAGAAATTAAAAGGGACTATTAGATATAGTTAGTTAGGTTGTTAGTTTTTCCTTTTTTTACATGTGTACTTTAGCTCCTTCTTATGTGTTTTTATCTCCTATAACTAGATGTTTGTATTAACCTCGTATATTAAGTTGGAAATAAGAATTCAATGCTTATTTTCTCTCTTCTTTCATACCTCAAGTATAATACATGTCCGCTGGTTCATTGTTTTGATCTACCATGTACGTTCAGGACCTTCGGTGTTCCTCTTGTTCTGGTTATGTCTCTCGTAGAGATTAGGGCGATGCTAGTTTGTAATGGTCCTAATGTTTATTGTTGAGCCTATTAGTGCATTAGTGCGTTGCACCATTTAAGTTCATTTAGTTATAGCGATGTTCTTTTTTATGTTATTATTTTATACGACATTTGATTGATGTTTATTGTTGCTTCAGTTGTGGATAGAGAAACAACTTGAGTACTCGCCAAAAGGTTATTGAGACTTACTTAATTATGGTTTGCTAAGCTTGGTGGACTTATTCTAGGTTGGTTATGATTTGATCAGGGAACATCTTAGAAATTACTTTCGTAAATGAGATTCCTCCCTCATATGTGATTACTTCATTTGTTCACGTTCTCGATAAGTTTTTCTAACATGAAAAATCAAGTATATCATCGATTCCCACAAATGACATGAACAAATCTTACAAAGAAATAACAAGGTAAATTTAGACAAGAGACACACGAGATATATTGATCTGTCTATAACTTTGGGAATGATTGAGTTTTTATTATTATATGTGAAAAACTGTTACTAAAGCCGTTTAATACAAGACTAAACTATTTAAGTAACTCCGAACTATTTTTTGAAGAAACTCATTTCGAGAAATCAAATCAGTTTAATCACAAGATGTGTTTAAAATTATGCACGAGATCTGTTCAAGATTTATTAACAAGTTTTGAAAAAAAAAACTAAAATCATTTTTAATTCAGCACACTAAACAGAATAGGATGAGGAGATGTAGAAAGATTAATGACAAGATATTTGTAACGTGGTAAAACCTCAACCAACTGAGGAAACATCCACGACTCCCTCTACGGAGTAAACCAAAAATTCCACTAAAATAAATTATAATAGTTACAAACTATATAACACACATGCACACAAATCAGACCTATACAAGTTTAGGAATGTACCCACTGGCGTCCTTCTAACTTTTCTGCAATATTATTTGTTAATGTTGTTCTCCCGTTTGCTAACATCCAATTTGTTCCTGTTCTTTACGTCGACTCTTGTTTTAATATCTTATTACCAACACTTTTAGTGTGGTAGGGTGTAAGTGTTTTGTGAAGGTGCTTCTAACACATGCATGCACACACTCACGCTGATTTATACAAACAGTCCTATCAAATTACATATAAGATCTATATTCTGTGATTTTCAGTTTCTCTCTTCTTAGGAAACTTTGAACCTTATTTGACACCCAGAATCCACGACTATCTTGCTCAGAAGACGTATCAAGATCTTAATCAATCTCAGGTTTTGAAAATATTTTTGAGATTGAAAATCACCAAGTGCGATTCCAACTAGGTCAAAGTTCTATTTCAAAAGAACTAGAAACAGAAAATGTTTTTGTTGATTTTGAAGTTAAAAACATTTACAGAAACAAATCAACAAAAATTTTCTCAAGGTGAGAAATTATAAATGTAGATCTATGTGAAATATAGCATAAAACGTTCAAATCTACGATTTCTATGAATCAGAAACACAGATCTTAAACTTAATGTTTAAGTTGAAAATAAGATCTCAAAACGAAGAGGTTACAGCATGAAACAACTAACAATCCAACACTCAAAACTCTCAAACACTCAAGGTTATGTTTGGTATATACTGGTTTTGAAAGAGGTTAGGGTTTGAAAGATGTTAGGACATTTTAGGATTAGGGTTTCTAACTCTCTCTCTCTCTGGTTTCTCTCTTCTCTCTCTAATCTCTCTTCTCTCTCTACTCAATCAAATAGACAATGTGGCAAAAGTCTCTTCTGGCTGAGGGTTAGCCTCCTTACATAGTGGGCTGAGAAGGATTGAGAAGATGGTTCAAAATCAAGTGCTACGATTTGCTCTAGGCAGTTTGACTTTGATCCAAGGGTTAGAGATAAGCGGTAGTTAAAACGCTTCTGATTGGTTTAAAAGGGATTCACCAGGATTGAATTAGAGCGCATGCAGATCGTTGATTAAAACAATCCAAGGGCTGCAAATGTGCAAGTCTTATGTTTCTCAGAAGAAACACAAATCCAACCGTTATCTGGCAGACAGGTGTAGGGCTAGGATTAAAACTGAAACGCGTGTTTTGGAAATAATTAGCAAGACACCTTGAAGTCTCTAGCACTTTCGGTTTCTACCCAGGTGAACTTCTAGCTAATAAAACCAACAATCCAGAATTACAGAATGACCCCAATACTTTATAAATCCAATTTTAATTAAGATAAAAGGTGTTTTAAAAATCATTTAAAATTCCCAAAAATTATTAAAAATCAATTTTAGGGAAATTAACACACACAACCAAATATATGCAATATACAAGATATGAATGTAATCCTAATGTGTGTGACTGTTGGTACATATACCTTTGATTAGACAAACAAGAGGAATGAATTTTAGACAATTTCCGAGGCTTTTTGGATTCTTGGAAAGGACACAATTTTGTCACTATTTCCAAACTAGATGAGCACTTATACAATGTAGACTCAAGTGAGTCAAGAGTATAAGGTGCTTCAATCTACCCTTTTGGAAATATGAGACAAAATCTCTTTTGAGTCATCTAGGACTCGTAGGGCAATAAAGAAATGAGGAAAAAACCTATTCCTAAACAAAAGTTCTATCTACCCATTTCCTAGAAAAGAAAAGTACATAACTCAGCTAATTACAAAACAATACCCTATTGAGAATAAATGTTTAGAATCCTCCAAATGATTTCTAAGATCAAGCTTATTAGAAATATATGAAAAAAATGAACGCATAAGACTCAAATTTCTCCCCCATTTTGTCTCAAATGGACAAAGGGAAAAATTATGTAAATCCAAGAAATTATTCAGCACACACCATTCCAATTGATTTACGCAAGGTAATAAACCTATGATAATCCAAAGGTTTGGTAAACATATCTGCGATTTGCAAATCAGTAGGAAGATTATTGATTTCTAATTCCTTAGTTTCAACTAATTCGCGAATAAAGTGATGTCTTATTTTTATGTGTTTTGTTCGCGAGTGTTGAACAGAATTTTTAGAGATATTGATCGCACTTTGATTATCACAATAGAGATGCAATTATTTTTCTTGAATACCATAATCACTTAGCATTTTCTTAAGCCAAAAAAGTTGAGCACAACAACTACCAGCAACTATGTATTCAGATTTAGCAGTGGATAATGAAGTGCATTTTTGTTTCTTACTACTCCAACCTACCAAATTATTACCAATATAATAGCATGCGCCTGATGTGCTCTTACTATCGTCAGTACACCCTGCCAAATCAGCATCGGTGTATCCTATTATAGTGCTAGGAGTATCAATGGTGTACCAAAGTCCTAAATTTAGAGTGTCGTTAATGTACTTGATAATTATTTTAACACAAGTTAAATGACTCTCTTTAGGATTGTTCTGGTAACGAGCACAAACGCAAAAAACATACATAATATCAGGACGCGAGGCAGTAAGATATAGTAAGGTTCCAATCATACTACGATAAAGGGTGGGATCTACGAATTTCCCTGTTTCATCCTTAGATAGTTTGACAGTAGTACTCATGGGAATTTTAGCATCTTTTGCATTTTCAAGGCCGAATTTTTTAATAATATCTGATGTGTATTTTGATTGCGAGACAAATAATCCTTCTGAATTTTGTTTGACTTGAAGACCTAAGAAAAATTTCAACTCCCCCATAAGAGACATTTGAAATTCTTTTTGCATAATTTCAGAAAAAGATTTAACTTCTGAGGGATAAGTTGATCCAAAGATGATATCGTCAACATAAACTTAAGCTATAATGATGTGTTTGTCAAAATGTTTGACAAAAAGAGTTTGATCATTTCCACCTCTCTTAAAACCTTTGTCTAAGAGAAAGTTGGAAAGGCGCTCATACCAGGATCTTAGCGCTTGTTTTAGGCCATACAAAGCCTTTTTAAGACAAAAGACATAATTTGGATATTTAGGGCCAATAAACCCTTTTGGTTATTCTACATAGGTCTCCTTAGTCAATATTCCATTAAGGAATGCAGGTTTGACATCCATTTGGAAAAGTGTAAAGTGCAAGTAGCAAGCTATGGAAAAAAGAAGATGAACATATTCTAAATGAGTAATAGGAGAAAAAGTCTCGTTAAAATCAATTCCTTCAATTTGAGAATACCCTTGAGCAACTAATCTTGCTTTGTTTCTAATGATTATCCGACTTTTATCAGATTTATTTTTAAATATCCAATGTGTGCCAATAACCTTTTTGTGTTCTGGCCTAGGTACAAGATACCAGACATCATGAATGACAAATTGAATAAGTTCATCCTACATTGCAGAAATCCAATGAGGATCATTCAATGCATCATTAACATTCTTTGGTTCCACAAGGGAAACAAAACATGCATAATGAGCATAGTTTCTTAATTGAGATCTTGTACGCATAGGTTCACTGGGATTACCAACAACGTTGTCTATGGGATGGTCTTTAGCAACCCAATTAGGTACTTTAGGTGTCTCCATTGGTAAAGAATCATCTATTTTTAGTGAGTCATTTTCTAAAATATTTTCAGACTCTACCATAATAGTTGGTTCTCCAGTCTTACTTTGTACAGTAGTGTCACTTACAATTACGTTTATGGATTCCATTATGGTCTTAGTTCGAAGGTTATAAACACGGTAAGCTCTACTGTTAGGAGAATATCCTAGAAAGATGGCTTTATCTCCTCGAGTGTCAAATTTGGATAAGTGTTCTCTATCCTTGCAGACATAACACGTACAACCAAAGGTTCTAAGGTACTTAAGATTGGGTTTCTTCCCATACCAAAGTTTTTAAGGAGTTTGTCTAGAATTCTTTCTAAGATAGATTTTATTAATAATGTGACATGCAGTACGAATGGCTTCTACCCAAAAATACTTAGGTAAAGTCTTAGCATGAATCATAACACGTGCCATCTCTTGAAGGGTACGATTTTTTCTCTCGGCTATACCGTTCTGTTGAGGAGTCTTAGGAGCACTAAATTCATGTTTATAACCATTGTAGTCACAATACTCTACAACACCTGTATCTAAGAACTCTCCACCTCTATCACTACGAATCCTATTTACCTGAGAGTCTTCCTCATTTTCAATTCGAAGTAAAATCTTCAAAAAAGTTTGGAATGTGTCAGACTTTTGTTTTAAGAAAGCTACCCAAGTAAATCTGGTGAAGTCATCAACCATAACTAGAATATGACTGTGTCCACAAAGACTAACAATTCGAGAAGGACCCATTAGGTCCATATGGACGAGCTCCAAAGGTTTAGAGGTTAGGATATCTTTGATTTTCTTATGAGGAGCTTTAACAATTTTACGTTCCTGACATGAACCAAAGACAATATTAGAAATAGGTTTGATCTTAGGAATAACTCTAACTATTTCTTGAGAAGATAATCTACTAAGATTTTCGTAATTTATATGACCCATACGATTATGCCATATCTCATTGTCATCCATTCCAGCAATGTTATAAACCTCAACACTATTTTGAATAGTATAACAATTTTTTGGAGTCCTGAGTCCTGTAATTATGCACTCACCTTTTTCATTTAAAATTTTGCAATTATTCTTTGAAAAGGTGACAGTATGATTTTAGTCACAAAATTGCGAAATACTAAGTAGGTTTGCCTTAAGACCTTTTACTAAAAGAACATCTTCAAGCACAAGTAATCCTTCTTCTTGGAGTGTTCCTTTACCAATGATTTGAGATGATACACCATCACCAAAAATAACTTTTCCTCCAGCAAAGCTGGTTTTGTTTAAAAGTTTTGTATCATCACCAGTCATGTGTTTTGAACATCCAGAATCTAATACCAACCAGAAGATGTGTGTTCAGCTTTTAAAGTAGTAATCATAATGTTACACTTCATCTGGGGTAATATATCATCTTTTCTAACCCAAATAGCTCTTGTTTTCATTTTGCGCTTATTTTCTCTCAATTGATAAAATTTGCGAGCATTAGATTTTTATTGAAAAATGTTTTGCGCACGAGGCTGAGTTTTATGGAAAGTGAGAGCATTTGGTTTAGAAAAGTGTTTAGGAATCCTTATTGAAAATGATATTTTAGGTTTGGTCTTTCTCCTTCTATAGTTAGTGTTTTTGTCTGGTTCTCTCAGCAGAACATAATTGTTACGACTCCTGCTAGAGTAGTTAAAGTTTTAATAGACAGGACACTTAAAGACAGGGTTAACTATACGTCTAGAGTAGCATCCTTTAAAGGAATGACGATATAAATCACAGTAAGAGTAGTATAAATTGCTCGACGATGGTATCTCCTTAGGAAAGTCTCTAAATAAGGGCTTGATGATATTTTGATGTTGAACCTTATTCCTAGGGAGTACAGTTTGAAAGACTGAATCACTCTTCCTAATAGGGGGCAGAAATATTTAGTCTTAGATGGACTTTCACACTTAGAGTTACTTGTTTCCCCAATATCAAACTTAGATTGGTTTTTGTCAAACTCATTTTTCAGAGAATGAAAGTCTAGACAAGTTTCTACAGGTCTTTTGCCTCCTGACACAAACTTAATTGGTTCAAAAGTTTTAGTTTGAGTCTTCAAATTAGGGCAAAATCCTATTCCAGTTCGATCATCAGAATTGGTTTTAGAATCAACAACAAATCCATCAAAACAGTTTGAGTTATTTTCAAATTTAGCAATTTTTTTAAAAACTGTTGCTGTCTTTTCTTTAGATTGTTCCAATTCTAATAATGTCCCTTTGTATTTTTTCTCCCGAGTTTCATTTTCTTCGATCAAATTCTTCAATTTTTGATAAAAAATTTTAACTTCATTTTCATGAGTTAGACATTGGGTGGTATACTCTTCAGCGTTAAGTTTAACCATCAGACTTAGGTCTTCTAATTTCTTAGTGAGATCTTTCACTATTTTTTCCAGTATAGTGCTTTTCTTGAGAGTTTTAGCATAGTGAGTGAATGTCTGGGAGGTCTTCAGTGTCTGATTCACTAAGTGCAGTGTGTGAAGTGACCCCTAAGGGTTCATTTCTTTAACTCACGCACCCATGGACATCGTCATTATCGCATTCCCTTTGAATCACACACCCCGTGGTTGAAATAACAATATTCTCATAAAGTAAAGCATCTAAACCAGTAGCAGCATGATTCACAACAGCAGGTGTAGAGTTACTATCATCATTCTCATACATAGGCATATCATTATTGTATATCATCTTAGCAAAGAAAGACATGCAAGGATCAAAACAATCAAAAGATTCAGGTTCCTCATTCTCAGAATCACTTGAATCATCCCATGTTTTGCAAAGGTTGGCCCTCATATGTTTATAGACAGTGTTTAGTTTCACTCTACAGTCTTGTGCTATGTGCCCTAGTTTTCCACATCTAAAACACTCAATATTCTTGAAGTCTTTGTTGGGTCTCATGTCCTTGTGATGTTTGTCTTGACCTTTCTCATGAGGTTTGTAGTTAGACTGACTTGGATAATTTGGCTTGCCTTGTCTGTTTGCCAATTTATTTTTAAATTTGATAATTTTCTTAAATTGTTTTGACATCAAGGCAATTTGGTTATCCAAACTATCTATATCACACTCCTCATCAGAATCACTAGTGGGAATAGTAAACTCAGGTTTCATCATCTTAGAAGAAAAACTCAACTTGGAATTAGTATGTTTCTTATGGGACTGGGTCATTTGTTTGTTAAATTCTAATTCCATTTCCACAGTTCGAAGTTTACTACTGAGTAATTCAGGAGTGAGATTTTGATCACACATTTTCTCAATAGCATATCTTTTATTATCAAATTTCTATGGTAATGACCTTAGAATTTTAGATATAATTTCATGTTTGTCATAAGTTATCCCATTAGCATGCAGTTTGGTCACAATGTCAGTTAATCTCATGTAGAAATCATCAAAAGTTTCAGAATCAGACATAATTAGCGAGTTATACTGCTGAACAAGCATTTGAGTTTTAGCATCCTTAACTCTAGTGTCACCCTCATGTGCAGTGATCAGTGTATCCCAAGCTTCCTTAGAAGTGGCACAAGATGAGATCCTTTTGAACTCATGTTCATTTATGGACATAAAGATAGCATTCTTGCCTTTGTTGTTATTACGAGAAGTCTGCTTCTCTTCTTGTGTGAACTCAGTTAATGCTTTCTTAACCCTCTCATTACTTCCTTCAGTGGCTGGTTTAGTAGGATAAGAGTGTCCATTTTCAACAATATCCCAGACATCATCTCCCAAGGTTGCTTGTATGAAAGCAACCATCCTTACCTTCCATTAAGAAAAGTTATTTCTATCAAAGAGTGGGAATTTGGTCAAGTTACCAAATCTTTCATTTTTCTCTTCCATTGTTATGATTTTAAGAAAACAATTTCATAAACACAAGATCTTTTTAAAAGATTTCCAAAGCTCTGATACCAATTGAAAAACTGTTACTAAAGCCGTTTAATACAAGATTAAACTATTTAAGTAAATCCGAACTGTTTTTTGAAGAAGCTCTTTTCTAGAAATCAAATAAGTTTAATCCGAAGATCTGTTTAAAATTATGCACAAGATCTGTTCAAGATTTATTAACAAGTTTTGAAAAACAAAACTAAAATCATTTTTAATTCAGCACACTAAATAGAAAGGGATGAGGAGATATAGAAAGAATAATGACAATATATTTTTAACGTGGTAAAACCTCACCCAACTGAGGAAACATCCACGACTCCCTCTACGGAGTAAACCAAAAATTCCACTAAAACAAATTATAACGGTTACAAACTATACAACACACATGCACATAAAGCAGACCTATACAAGTTTAGGAATGTACCCACTGGCGTCCTTCTAACTTTTCTGCAGTTCTGTTTGTTGATGTTGTTCTCCAGTTTGCTAACATCCAATTTGTTCCAGTTCTTTATGTCGACTCTTGTTTCAAGATCTTATTACCAACACTTTTAGTGTGGTAGGATGTAAGTGTTTTGTGAAGGTGCTTCTAACACATGCATGTACACACTCACACTGATCTGTACAAACAGTCCTATCAAATTACATATAAGATCTATATGCTATGATTTTCAGTTTCTTTCTTCTTAGGAGACTTTGAACCTTATTTGGCCTTTAATATTAACCCAGAATCCACGTCTATCTTGCTCAGAAGACGTATCAAGATCTTAATCAAGCTCAGGTTTTGAAAATATTTTTGAGATTGAAAATCACCAAGTGCGATTCCAACTAGGTAGAAGGTTTTGTTTCAAAAGAACTAGAAACAGAAAATATTTTTGTTGGTTTTGAAGTTGAAAGCATTTACAGAAACAAATCAACAAAGTTATCTCAAGGTGAGAAACTATAAATGCATATTTATGTGAAATATAACATAAAACGTTCAGATCTACGATTTCTATGAATCAGAAACACAGATCTTAAACTTAATGTTTAAGTTGAAAACAGGATCTCAAAACGAAGAGGTTACAGCATGAAACCACCAACAAACCAACACTCAAAACTCCCAAACACTCAAGGTTGTGTTTGGTATATACTAGTTTTGAAATAGGTTAGGGTTTGAAAGATGTTAGGACATTTTAGGGTTAGGGTTTCTAACTCTCTCTCTGTGTGGTTTCTCTCTTCTCTCTCTACTCACTCAAATAGACAACATGGAAAAAGTCTCTTCTGGATGAGGGTTAGCCTCCTTATATAGTGGGTTGAGAAGGATCAAGAAGATGGTTCAAAATCAAGGGCGACGATTTGGTCTAGGCAGTTTGACTTTGATCTAAGGGTTAGAGATAAGAGGTAGTTAAAACGCTACTGATTGGTTTAAAAGGGAATCACCAGGATTGAATTAGAACGCATGTAGATCGTTGATTAAAACAATCCAAGGGTTGCAAATGTGCAAGTCTTATGTTTCTCAGAAGAAACAAAAATCCAACCGTTATCTGGCAGACAGGTGTAAGGCTAGGATTAAAACTGAAATGCGTGTTTTGGAAATAATTACCAAGACACCTTTAAGTCTCTAGCGCTTTCGGTTTCTACCTAGGTGAACTTCCATCTAATAAAACCAACAATCCAGAATTATAAAATGACCCCAATACTTTATAAATCCAATTTTAATTAAGATAAAAGGTGTTTTAAAAATCATTTAAAATTCCCAAAAATTATTAAAAATCAATTTTAGGGAAATTAACACACACAACCAATTATATGCAATATACAAGATATGAATGTAATCCTAATGTCTGTGAATGTGGGTACATATACCTTTGATTAGACAAACAAGAGGAATAAATTTTAGACAATTTCTGAGGCTTTTTGGATTCTAGGAAAGGACACAATTTTATCACTATTTCCAAACTAGATGAGAACTTATACAATGTAGACTCAAGTGAGTCAAGAGTATAAGGTGCTTCAATATGAATGAGATTAAGAGAAGCGCATGTGTGATCTCAAAACCATTGAAAACTATGAGATTTTTTTAATCAAGGATATTTTCAAGTCTTATCTTTAAGAACCCATGGCCTCTATTTATATCCTTGGAATCCTAGTTACAAATTAATAAAGTCACTGAATAAAGAATATTTACATTTTACAAGACTTGATTTAAGGGGGCATATATGTAATCTTTTTGTTACAAATAAATCCCTAAATTAAATTCAGTATCGGATACTTTTGTCTCTACACTAGGTTTTATCATTGCATGGGCCAATCATCACCAATATGGGCTTAGCGAATGGCACCAAGTCCCACCAATTCTCTTTTGTTGCTATCACTAATAAAAGTTAATATATATATATATATATATATATATAATTTATAAGGGAGCAGGTCAAAGTTAGGAAAACTGATAGCTGAAGATATGATGTGGAAAATTCAAAATATTTGAAGTTATAAATGTAAGTGTAAGAGTATGAGTTTACTCATTTGCCTCTAAGGTTTACACATTGTTTTATTATATCACCAAAACACATTACGAGTCTTAGTCCTATAGATATTGGAAAAACATCATATTCAAGAATTTAATACTATACTTCACTAAAGCTCCATCACGAAAGATTCATAAAGTAAGATAAATTTTTGGACCTTGAGAGTAAAGGTAAACTGAAAGAACTTATATTTTACACCCATTGTTAAAAAATTTCTAAAATATAGAATTATTTGAATTTAACCATGAGGTTTGAGAATTTTCCAAGTACACAATGTAATATAATATTCATACAAAACATATTTTATGAGAAAATATCCTTGTGCATTTATAAGACTTAATTCATAGGTAGGAACATGTTACTTAGTTTTGTCCCTTGGTTGCAATGAAGCTTGACTTCTTTCGCCTTAACCCTTAAAGAAATTCTTAGGAAAATCCTTATCTCCTTTCGTGACCTTTATCGCTATTGGATAGTCACAATAAAGGGTGTCTTTCCCGTAAACCCTTTATGGATGCTCCGAAAAACTCTAGTTAACTATGTGACTAGGTGCACCGAAAACTCACTCTGATGAAGCTTGACTTTTATGCAGTGAACTTCTTGAGACATTGCTAGAGAAGTTGTCCATATCTTTGTGATAGATTGACTAATGGCTTATTTTTATGAACTAAAATCACTTAGGGGGTCTATGGGAGCTTGTTTCAAATATTTGAAGTTAGTTATATAGGTGATTCTTCTCTAGATAAAATGGTAAATGTTTTTTAAATTTAATTCGTTATCAAAGATAAAAAAAACAAATCATATTTTTGTGTGTATAAACTATTTGCAACATTTTGAGAAAAATAATTTGAGGATATATTATTTTTTGAACTCAATTTCTCGAGTGTTTTATTCTTTTGAGTTTTATACACTTTATGTGATGTTTTAGTGTGATAATATTATTGTGAGTACAAGAAATATCATAATATAAAGATCCATGAAAACAATCATAAAGAACAGAAAGTAGAGATTTACATGTGCATCAAAGTAGAGATTGAGTTGTACAAGGAACTCAATTCACACGTTGAATATATCAAGAAGTACCTGAATATCTCTTTTGACGTTATTGGTAACTGATTTGACTATATCCGTAAGTGTTCTAGTGTATTTGAGATACTCATATGTGAAATAAATTATGATTTGGGTCGGGTAGCGCTCTGATTGATCTAGGCTGGTCGGATACTCTCATGGTCCATGTTAAATAGGTCCCCACAATTGCCCCTAAGACCTTTAGGCTCAGAGTTTGGGCTGATAGATTTAAATAAGTTCATGGCCCAAGGCTTGAAATAGTGCTAGAACTGGCATGGCACATTTGTAATTCATAAGGACTGATGGGGGTACGTTTGTCCTTAGGAGAAAATAAAGCATTGAGATCTTCCTGGGGAAGCACGTATCATTATTTGGGATATTTGAAACTCATTCATATTCAACTTAACCGCCAGTTCACTGATTCTGGTCGTCCTTGCGCAAACTTTGCCTCTAAGCTTCCCTTCTGGTTCACTGCTTCAAATTTAGAGTTCTTCTTCTTCTTCTGCACTCTCTTAAAGCTTTGCTAGTACTTGTAAGTTCTAGTCTTCACTTTCCCTATCGTACTAATGGAAAGACTTGATAACAAGTCAATTTCTAAGTTCAGAACATGTTATAATATCCCTAACTGGGCAGATATTGAGTGTGTTCCAATTCCTCAAAATATATTTACAACAGATGATGGTTACTGGATTCGTACTATTTTTTTTTATTTCTTAGGGGGTTTTTACATTTCCCCCCCAATCCTCTGTTTTTGAGATTATTCAAATATTTTGACATTGTTCCTGCTCAATGTACTCTGAATGTTTGGAAAATTGTGAATGGAGTACACATGGTAAATGAATTATATGGAACTGACTTAGGGCCCACAAAAATCTATTATTTTTATGTTTTCTCGCGCACAAGATAAGGAATCTTATATTTAAAGGCGAGGCGTGTTGACAGAGTCATGGTGGTAAATTTGCCTGATTCCCACAAGGACTACTAGAACCAAGGCTTCATTGCTAGGAATTGGAAATACCCCCCCATTCTGAGAGCATAAGGTCCAGGGGAATTCGGATCCCTACCTTTGGGGAGGAATACATAGGTTGATGATACTATCTCTTTTTTAGTTCTTCATTTGCTTATTCCCTTATTTGCTCTTTCTATTTTCATTATTTTTCTTCCTGTTTTGTAGCTAAGGATAAGAACCAAGAACCTACCCCTCATAAGCTAAAGGCTATTGACTTGTTGAAGGCTTGGAAAGTTAGGGAGAAGCTCTCTAACGGTGAGCATCCTCGCACGATGGCGTATATGCTTGAATATAAGAACACCACTACTGGATTTATTGCTCAGATAGTGGATACAATCCCTAATTTGGATCTTTCAGAAGAGTAGGTTGGTGGTCTTTCTAAACCTATCCAACTAGAAGAAGAGGAAGAGGAAAGCGAGGAAGAGGAAGGAAATGAATAAGGTGGTGAAGAGGAGGGATCATAGGAGGATAGAGAGGAAGAAAATGAGGAGGAAACTAGTGAAAGAAAGAAGAGATGGCTCCATCCAAGAGAAGCTATCTGATCATCTAGGATAATGATGATGATCTGCTGTCTGATCGAACCAAGTGCTTAAAGGGGAAAAAGGGAGACTCCTCTATGGCTGGTGGTTCCGGACCTGGAACTAAGGGGAAGGAAAGCGAGGTAGAGAGAAAGAAAAAGGAAGAGGTGGAGAGAAGGAAGGTGAAATAAATAAATAAGGAGGAAGAGAGAAACAAATAGGAGAAGAAGAGGGCAAAGGACCTAAAGGCCCCCTATGTTCCTTCTCTCCTCCAACTTACCGAGGGATCGAGTGTGGCTAAAACTCCCTTGCTTTCCCCTCAGTTGTTGGAGAGGGCTATCCTGATTATGTATCGGGAGCGATCGGTGAGGATGGGGTCTGACCAGCTGGCCCTCAAGTCCTCTCAAGGTCTTTCTTTGGTACATCCACTATTATCTCTCTATTCGCTTCTGAATCCTTTTTCCAATTTCTTAAAACTAATTCATGTTTCTCTTTCCTTTTTTAATTTGTTTATGATTTTACAGCTCTACTATGTGGTCAGGATGTCCAGTCGAAGAGGAATGTCAACTTGGAGACATCCTTAAAGAACTCCAAGAAGTCCCTAGCTGTCCCTAAGGACACTTTTGAGCAAGAGAAGGAGAATGTCTTGCTCGCCCTAAATGAGGTCATGGAAAGAGTTGGTCGACGTCCAAGCTGCTTATAGTCTGGTGGTTGTTGACAAGATGAAGGTTGCCAAAGAGAATAAGGAGCTTGTGGACAAGGTTGAGAAGCTGGAGGGAGAAGCTGCGACCGTTAGAGAAAGTGGGTATAATAATGGCTGAGAGGAAACGTATAAGGATGTTGAGCATGAGACAAACTATCTCTGGCAGGTGGGTTTCAAGAAAGGCTGGGATTAGACCTTGGTCGCTGCTGAAGTTTCTATGGATTCTTACTTGTTCATCCAGCACATGCTAGGACCCAATACCATGGGTGTTGAAGAGCCTCTAATCGGCCAACCTGCTATTAGAGCTAAGGTGGAGCCCGATGATCCAGTTATAGCACATCTCCCTATTGATCAGGTTGCAGGGGACCTTGGTTCGATCGTGGTTACTAGCGACCAGGCTACTAGAGATGCTGAAAAGGGAAAAGGGCCAATTTCTTCGAAGTAGGTGTAGATCCTAGAGTTCGTAGGATTCTTGTCTTTTCTCTTTTTCTTTTTGATGTTATATTGTAAGTTCTCCGAACTTGTACCGACGTATGCCTGACTTATATTTAATGGAAAAGAAGACTTTCCTTTCTTTCTTGTTATGTCTTTTATCTGGTGATATATGTTATCGATGTTTTCCAAATCCACTATTTATTTTGTTTATTGTATCCTATTGATCTAAATGAGTATATTCCTCATGAGGAGGAATGATGAACTGAAGACGGAAGTTGCTCGACTAAAGGAGAACATTTCATTAGGGTCCTCCATAGTGCTTCGAGGGTCTTCTTCATCATCTACTAGGACAACTCGACCTAAAAACTAGGCTCCATAGAGAGAGGTTGTTGAGATCAAGGGAGATGTTCAACGACCTTATGTGATTGCTGACGGACTTCAAAGATATGTGACTAGGATGAGGCACTTATTTCGAATGGGACCTCGACAGACCTGGTCAGATGATTACGACCAAGGTTGGATCAATGCCCTTACAAGACTGAAGGAAGAAGAGGACCTTAATTTTTCCCGGGTGTGAATTAGCGCCCTTAGAGAATTAAAAACATCTAAGGAGTCTAACTTATGCTATAAGTATCAGATCGATAACCAACCTACCATCACAACCCTTTCTCGAGAGATGACTAGTGGATCCTAATAGATGCTATTCTCGTCCAACTTCTAGAGCATCACTTAGAAGATTTTGAAGAAGAGTTTGTCCCAAACCCAGACGATGGTCGGAGAGAGAGTGTGGCAGAGTACCTTGCTCGCCATCCTGGGCCATCATAAATCTTTTGTATACTTTGGTTTTGATGTAAATCTAACTTCCCATTCCAGATAATAAAAAAGTGTTATTTTCTAATTTTTGATGTTTTCATCCCATGCTGACTCAACATACGTTATTGATTTACTAATCAACATACTTGTTGGTCAAATAATATTGATCAACTACCTTGGGTCCTTTGTTGTTCATGTGGTCTATTACTTAGGTTTTATCACTTTGAGCCTTTCAGCTGACTAAGTGGTATTACGAACTAACGTTACTCACACATTATTATGTGTTCGAGCATTCTCCCAGTCTAATATGCCTTAGCAGTATCATTCCATCTACTTTATCTTTTAGGTCCTGTCATCACACTCACTTAGGACTAAGTAAGATAATGGAGATAATGCACTTGGTAACTGGGCCATTCGCCCGAGTAGGTTTTTTCGTCCAACTAAGTTGGCGACCAACCTAAGTTAGCTTTTTACCTAAGGATCCCCTGCAGGTCTTTTGTTGTTTCCAAGGAAACTCTTGAGGTCTCTTGTGTTCATAACAAGGACCTAGAATTATAGTTATTTAAACTCTTATATTGACTTGTTATAAGTATTGCTAACCCTGTGCAGCACGCGAGGTTCCCTAATTGAAAACAGGTTGAACAACTTATTGTAATCCCGGGAGTTCAGTTATGCATGAAGGAGTTACCATTTGAAAAGGCATGTATTCGTGATATGCGACTAAGAAAAATTAAGCAGCCAATGGATAATATAAAAGTGCAGGGGCCAATGGGCCTTTATTTACTAAATAATGTCTGACGAACAACATAAGTTTGAAAATGAAAATTTTCTTAATCAAAATATGCTAATAAGAGATAGATAAGACTAAAAGTAATTTTTTTTAGATTGGATGAGTTACAGGATCTTGGTATCTCTATGACCTCCAACGTTTCCAAGTGATATGCTCCTTAAAGGTCATCCCCGATGACTCTACAAGGTCCTTCCTAGTTTGGTCCCGATTTGCCATCTGAAGGACTTATGGCACTGCCGAGGATTTTCCTTAGGACATAATATTCTAACAGAAACTTCCTCAGGTTGACGTTTTTGAAGCACCCTATATTTTTTACTCACTTAAGTCTACATTATATAGGTGCTTGTCTAGTTTGGAAATAGTGACAAAATTTGAGTCACAACCTAGTTTACCAAAGAACCTCAGACTCTACACGATTTTTCCTCTAATAATCTCAAAGGTATAATACCAACACTGCACCTAGGATTGCATTTCTATGTTGCATTCATATCATATTAATTTAGGTGTGTGAGTATTAATTCCCATTAAAAACTATTTTTAATAATTTTTAGGAATTTATAAACACTTTTTTAAAACAATTAAAATTTGGTTTTAAAATGTTGTGGGATTATTTGTAAATATCAATTAGTTCCTAAAAACTTTGGTTGGGTAAAATTCGAAAGCAATAAAGAATTGTGTGGTACAAAATGGAATTTTTTAAAACTAAAAAACACGCGTTTTTGGTTTGATCCCCGCCTTACATGTGTTATCTAATTACCCATTAGATATGTGTTTGTTTACTCTCACAACCTTAAAATTAAATCATGTTTATTCGATCATTGTTAATCAATGGCTTGCATGTAATGGGATCAATCCTTGTGTCGACTGAGATAACCAATGAGAGCTCGTTTAAAAGCGATGGGCCCTCAGCCCTTAGATTTACATCAGTTAAGTGAAAATCAATCTCATCCATTTGTTTCAACCAACCCTTCCAGATCTTTCACTTGGCTATAAAAATAGAGACCAAGTGATATACATTCACAATATTTTGGATCAGTTGTGTTTTGAGAGAGAAAACAAACCCTAAATCAAAATCTTGTAATTTTTGCTCAGAAAAAAACCCTTGTGAATTTGAGCATGTTCGATCATGTGAAGATCCATCCTCTCTGGTCTTTAATCTCTTATCCAACTAAGTCACGAAGCTTGGATTTCATTTTATCTTCACAGAAAGTGCATATCTGAACTGTGTGTGATACAAAACATGTATACATACTTAGTTTGATTTCTTTCTTCTAGAAACATTCATTTGTTGGTTGTTTTACTCTTAAAATGTTTATTTTGAAACCAGAACGAAAAAATATTTTTCTGTTTCCAGTTTCTAAGAAAAACGAGACATAGATCTAGTTAAGATCTTGAATGGGGTTTTACACTTTAATACTTATATTTCACAACTCGTGAAATAACTGTGTAAATAAAATAAAGAAAGTGTTTAGGACCTTGGATCCTTTTGATAGCAAGGTTCCCTTGAGATCTGTGGATATATATAAAGTTCAGATTCTGAGATTTAAAAAAAACTGAGATTCAAAAATCATATCTGCATTTTAGAACGAAATCTATAATTTGATAGGTATATTGTCTGTATAAGTGTGTGTGTGTGTGTGTGTGTGTGTGTGTGTGTGTGTGTTACATGCATGTGTTTAGTCACTTCACCACTTACACTATTCACACTACAACACTAAAGAAGTGTTGGTGGAGAGATTTTTGACTTTAGAGTCGACTGAAAGCTAAAAAGGAGAAGAGGAACAAAGCTGGGGGAACAAATTCAACATAAGAGCCTTCAGAGAAGCCATAATTACCTAATAGAGTTGGTAAAAACTCTTGACTTGGAATAGGTTTGATTGTGTGTTTAGTTTGTTATATAGCTTGTAACCTATATTATTTTTTAGTGGGTTTTTGTTTTGAGGTGTAGAGACCTCCGTAGATGTTTCCCTAATTGGGTGGGGTTTTACCACATTAAAATCTCGTGTTCTTGCATGTTTCATCTTCTGCACTTTCTACTTATGTGCTGATTTAGAAATTATTTAGTTTTATTTTTCAAAACTTGGATACTTAATAACTAAAATATCTCATTCATAAGTTTTATACACATCTTGTGTTAGTACTTGTTTTGTAAAAAAAAAGAGTTTCTTAAATAAACTGTTCGGAGCCATTTAAACTGTCTTCAACCTTTTAAACTACTTAAGTGGCGTTATTATTTCAATTGGTATCAAAGCTTTGGCTTTATAATTTTTTTTATCCTCAGTTTCTGAAAAAAAAATTCAAAACAAAACAATGGACGAGAAATTTGAGAGATTAGGTAACCTATCCACACCCCACTCTTTGATGGAACCAACTTCCCTTACGGGAAAGTTAGGATGGTTGATTTCATCCAAGATACATTGGGAGATAATGTCTCGGATGCTATTGAAAATGGTTACACTTTCCCTAACAAACCATCCGCAGAAGGAAGTACTGTGAGGATTAGGAAAGTGCTAAGTGAATTCACCAAAGAGGAGAACCAAACCTCCCTTAATAATAATAAAGGCAAAAATTCCATATTCATGTCTATCAATGAACACGAATTTACGAGGATATCTTTCTGTACTACCTTTAAGTAAGCATGGGACACTCTAGTGACTGCATATGAAGGAGACACACATTTTAAAGATGCTAAAACCCAAATGTTAATCCAGTAGTACAACACTTTGGTCATGACTAAGACTGAGTCATTTGATGACTTCTACATTAGGTTGACATATATAGTGACTCGTAAGAAAATTGTTTCCAAAATTCTAAGGTCACTTCCACAAAAAATTGACAATAAGCGCTATGCTATTAAGGAGATGGACGATCCAAATTTAACACCTGAACTCCTCAGTATCAAGCTAAGGACAGTGGAAATGGAATTAGAGTTTAAGAAGCAATTAACTCAGACCCAAAAGAAACAATCCACTTCTAATCTTGTCTTCACCTCTAAGTTGACCAAACTCGAGTTTAATTTTCCTGAAATTGACTTAGACTCTGATGAGGACTGTAACTTAGACAGTTTGGATAATCACATTTCCTTAATGTCTAAACAGTTCAAGAAAATTATGAAATTTCAAAATAAAATTGCAAGTAGACAAGGCAAACCTAATTATCGAAAGTTTTCTAATAATAGGACACATGAGAAAAGACAGGAAAAACACCAAACTGATAACCAAAACAAGCCTTGAAAAGACCTAAAAAATGTTTAGTGTTTTAGGTGTGGGTAATTAGGACATATGAAAAATGACTGTAAAGTCAATTTGAATAAACACAAAAATAATAGGGCTAATTTATGCAAGAACTGGGATGACTAAAGTGAATCAGAAACTGATGAGCCTGAGTCATCTAATTTTTTTGACCCTTATATGTCATTCTTTGCCAAAATCATTTATACTGATGACCCTATGACTAGTACTGAACCTGATAGTAGTATCTCTAACCATGCTATATTGAATGATATTGTTCCTAATGGCTTATCTTCTTTGTTGCTGGAGAATGCTACTATTAATTCTAATGTCAGGTGTGTGAGTCAAAGGGAATGTTCTATTGATGATGAAAATGTGTCTGTGAGTCCTAAAAATGAATCTCTAGAGGACACTGCACCCAATACACTTAGTGACTCCGACAATGAGGACCTCCCAGATATTCACATACTATGCACGAAAACCCTCAAGAAGAGTACTAAACTTGAAAAAAGTAGTCAATGACCTTACCCAGAAAATAGAATCCCTAAGCCAAATTCTCAAATAGAATGCTGAAGAATGCACCTCTCAATGTCTAGATCATGAAAATGATATTAAGGTTTTTGCCCAAAAAATAAATGAACTGTAAGAATCAAATGAAATTCTGGAAAATAAATATAAAGGGATGTTGTTAGAATTGGAACAAACTAAAGAAAAGACATTAACAGTCTTCAAAAAATTTGCAAAATTTGAAAATAACTCAAACTATTTTGAAGACTTTTTTGCTGAAAGTAAAACCAATTCTGATGACAGAACTGGAATAGGATTTTGTGCCAGTACTGACAAACAAACGAAAAATCTTGAAACTAGCAAATTTGTGTCTGTTAGCAAAAGACCTATTGAAACCTGTCCATATTTTCATGCCTTGAAAAATAACTTTGATTTAAAACAACAAAAGATAGACATTGGTGAGGCAAGTACCTCTAAGCTTAATTTTGAACATAAGGCTAAATACGTCTGCCCTCCAATTAGGAAAGTGACCAATTAGGAAAGTGATTCATCTTTTTAACCTGTACCTTCTACGAATAAGGCTAGAGTTCAATTTTTAGACAAACCTTTGTCTAATAATTTTCCTAAGTATATGCCTCCTACGATCCATCTTTATTGATCATACTACGATGTCTTTGGACATTCCCTTGATGGATGGTTTTCTAAAAGTCTATACAAACCTGTATTTAGTTCACCTATCTATCTCAATTTCAACTACTCTAGGAAAGGAAGAAATAACTATATTCTTCCTAGGCAACCAGATAAGAACTCTAACTATCATAATAGGAAGAAAATATCTAATATTAAAAGATCATCAACAGGAGGAAATCCTAGATTCATGCCTAAACCAAATGCTCAGAAATTTGAGAAAAATAAATTTGTTCCAAAATATTTTAATGAAAAGGATAATTCCCGCAAATTTTACGTTATTCTAGCTAATCAGCACCAACTTTTAAAAACTAGAGCAATTTGGGTTAGGAAGGATGAAATAAGACCCCAAATGAAATGTAATATTGTGATCAGTGCTTTGAAAGCTGAGCACACAGCATCTGGATGGTATTTAGATTCAGGATGTTCTAAACACATGACTGGGGATGAAACCAAACTTCGAAATGAAACTAACTTCTCTAGAGGTAAATTTTTTTTTGGAGATGGGGTATCAGCCTAGATCATTGGTAAATGGATTCTCCATGAACAAGGGTTACCTATCTTAGAAGATGTTCTTCTAGTAAAAGGTCTAAAAGAAAATTTATTAAGTATATACAAATTTTGTGACTCTAACCATACTGTCACATTTTCATAGAATAATTGCAAAATTTTAAATGAAAATGGTAACTACATTATTACAGGTCGTCGTACTCCAGATAACTGTTATATAGTTAATCCAAATAACGAGGTTTGTAACATTGCCAGAATGGATGACAATGAGATTTTGAATAATAGGTCGGGTCACATAAATTTTGATAGAATTGGTAAACTATGTTATCAAGAAATTGTTAGAGGTCTTCCTAAGATAAAGTCTATAAGAAATATTATTTGTGGACCTTGCCAAGAAGGAAAAATGCTTAAGTCTTCCCATAGGAAAATCAAAGACGTTTTGACTACTAAACCTCTAGAAATTATCCATATGGACCTAATGGGTCCTATTATAATGGTTAGTATATGTGGTAATAGCTACATCTTAGTGATGGTCGATGATTTTACCCACTTTACTTGGATAGATTTTCTTAAACAAAAGTTCGACACCTTTCAAGAATTTCTAAAAATTCTTCTACGTATTGAGAACGAAAAGGATAGTCAAGTAAATCATATCCGTAGTGATCGTGGGGGAGAGTTTAAAGATTTAGGAGTAACTGAATATTGTACAAATAATGGTTATCAATACGAATTTAGCGCTCCTAAAACCTCTCAGCAAAAGGGTATAGCTGAAAGAAAGAATAGGACTATTCAAGAAACGACACGAGTTATGATTCATGCCAAAAGCCTTCCTAAGTATTATTAGGTAGAAGCTGTTAGGACTGCCTGCCACATCATAAATCGTGTCTCTCTTAGAAAATATACCAAACAGACACTTTACGAATTATGGTACGGCAAGAAACCTAACCTAAAATATTTTAGAACCTTTGGCAGTGCTCGCTATGTATGTAAGGACAGAGAACATTTGTCCAAATTCGAAACCATAGGTGATAAAGCCATATTATTAGGTTACTCTCCAAATAGTAGAGCCTATCGTGTCTATAATCTTCGAACTAAAGCCCTCATGGAATCCATTAATGTGATTGTTAGTGACACTAATGTCGAGAGTAAACCCACAGGACCAACTATCCTGGAAGAATCTAAAAATATTTTTAACTGGGACTCTTCAGAGATAGATGATTCTTTACCAACTGAGATGCGTGAAGTACCTAACAGGGTTTCTAAAGATCACCCCTTAGACATTGTGGTTGGTAATCTTACTGAGCTTGTTTGTATAAGATCCTAGCTACGTAATTTTTCTCATTATGCATGCTTTGTGTCTCTTATGGAACCAAAGAATGTAAATGAAGCCCTAAGTGACTCCTTGTGGATAAGTGCTTTGTAGGAGGAACTTCTTCAATTTATTGCCCATGATGTATGGTATCTTATACCCAGGAAAAAAAATAAAAAGGTTATTGGCATACGCTGGGTTTTTAAAAATAAAACAGATGAGACTGGGATTGTAATTAGACATAAGGCTAGATTAGTTGCCCAAGGCTACTCTTAAATTGAAGGAATAGACTTCGAGGAAATATTTTTCATAGTAACTCACCTTGAATCTATTTGTATACTCTTAGCAATAACTTGTCATTTTCAATTCACTCTCTACCAAATGGATGTGAAATATGCATTCCTTAATGCTATTCTAACTGAGGAAATCTATGTTGAACAACCAAAAAGTTTTATTGACCCTCACCATCCGAATCACATTTTTCGATTGAAAAATGCCTTATATGGTCTAAAATAAGCGCCCTGTGCTTCGTATGATCGATTGTCTACATTTTTATTAAACAACATCTTTAGGAGAGGTGGTAATGACCCAACTCTATTTGTTAAACTTTTTGACAAAACTGTTGTTATAGCCCAAGTCTACGTAGATGATATCATTTTTGGATCAACATCCTTAACCGACATTGAAAATTTCTCCAAAGTTATGCATGGAGAATTGTTAATGTAAAAAATTAGATCGCTCTAATTATTCAATCACAGATAAATTAAATAAGACAAAGATTTTTAAAGTGGTTCAGCCTTATAAGAATGGCCTACGTCCACTGTTATGTTATTGCTGAGTGTTTGGGAATTCTCGAGTAAAAGTTCTCTCCAGAAATTCCGGTCCCCTTGAATGAGGGTGATACAAGGTATTTATAGCCCTTAGGCTGTACATGAAAGGGTTGATACATTAAATGATATACATATGAAAGGGTAATACATTTAATGCAGCGTGTGCGTTAAGATGATAAACGTTCAATGAATAGTTGAACTGTTGATTATCTGGCAATTAATGCTACGACCGAGATGCAGTTCGGACCGCCTTAGTTGCTCGTTGCTCAGGAGTTCATCGGAGCGTTAGTGTACCTCGGAGTGCTGAAGTTCCTCGGTGTATCTTCGTTGCTCGGAGAGAACATGAGTTGGTCGGGGAAATGAAACTTCCTCGTTATTATTGTGCCAAGTAGATTGACACGTGTCTTCATATTATTCGTCCATATCAGCATATTAATTTTGGTATCAACAGAAGCCCCCAATGTTTCATAGTTTGAACTTTGAGGAGTATGGAACATTCTTTCTCGTTATATGGCGATATTAAATGACTTTCCTGGGTTTTAGGAGCCTTTTCTTCATATTTTAATTTCTTTCAAATTCACAGAATCCGCCTTTTTTGAATTTTTATGAATGCTTCGATCTTCGTGCATTTTTGTCCTTTTAGCCGCCGATGGCGTATTAGTTTCTTTTGTGTAATCATTTCCTTCGCAGCTTCCCAAGGTAAAGTATTTAAACTTCTTAGGTAACCATACCGTCTTCTACCTTTTCCAATTTTCTGCATTCAAGCTTTCTGTTCTCTCTGTCTCCCTTGTGCGTTCATCTTTTCCTTCGCTAGTTGTCAGCTCTTCCTTTTTCCTGTAAGATTCTCTTCTTTTCTTCTATATTTCTTTTATTCACTATGGTTTATATTGTGGAGTCTGTTGAGAAATTTCGTTCCTATTTTTCCATTCCTTCCTGGGTAACTCTGGAGGTTCTTTCTGAGCCTTTAGATTATTTTCGATTGGCTGAGGGACATTGGTTCCCTAGTCTATTCATTGCTGAATGTTGATTTTCTTTTCCGCCAAACCCCTTATGCTTAGAGTTCTGTTAGTACTTTGACGTTGTTCCTGCAAAATAGCCCCCAATTCATGGAGAATAATTAATGGGGTGTATAAATTAAATCTAACTCATGGAACTCGTATAGGGATTCCTGAGATTATGTATTGCTATAGATGGGCTATTTTAGATAATGTTTATTACTTAAAAACTAGGTTTTTAAATAGGGCTCTTATAGTTAACCTCCCTGATGCAAATAGAGATTATTTTGAACATGGGGTGGTGATTAAAAATTGGCAATATGCCCCCTTGGTTGGAGATGCAGTGTACCAGGGTCCTAAATGCCCCCCATATGGCAATGGGATATGTTTATTCTCATTTTCCTTACTTATGAAATTATGTTTTTATCATATTTGACAAAATGTATGACTGATATTTCATTATGTATATCATTTACAGTTGATAGTAAAAGAAAAACTCCAAAAGAATCAGAGGTTAATATTAAGCATCTGAAACTTATCTGGAGTTTGCATAAGAACGTTGCAGACGAGCACATCAGGTCTGCATCATATTTGCTGCAGTATAGGAGCTATACAACTTCTTATACTGCTCGTCCTGTGATTAGATCTGTTGAGCCAGCCTCAACTCCAGAGGATTCTTCTTCAGATTCTCACATCCCTTTAAGTCAAAGAATGGGCAAGAAAAGAGCTCCCCCTGCTCTATTTGATGACACTACTTCTACTGCTGAAGCCAAGAAAAGCAAAATTGATGTCCCAGAGGGGACTAAGAAGGTGGATGTTGCGCCTTCCAAAGCTACCGAGAAGCCCCTAGTGGCTCCGAGCAAGAAGGTTACTCCTGTAGAGATAAATGTTATCTCTCCGACCAAGAGCTCTTCCTTGGTTGAAACTGCTGAAGTTCCTTTGAGGAGATTAAGGAAATCATCCTCAGTCAATTTGGCTAAAACTGTCAATCCGGCTGAAACCATATCCTCTCTACCAGCTGGTGGTGTTGGTGTTCCAACCATCATTCCTCCGAACTCTGCTATGAGCTCGGTAAAAACTTGGATCATACCCGAGGTCCAAGGAACTGATGAAAAGATTTCTAGGGATATGCTGACATCCCTAGCTACCCGTCACCTGGCTTCAGTAAATTTCTCACACTCTGAATTTCTTCTTTTTCTTTGAATACTTGTATTTTTGTACTGACCTGTCACTCTTTCCTTTGTTTAGCTGGTGAATTGTTTTAACAACATCGTGAAGAAAGACGAAGCAATTAAAGCTTCCATCTCCTCGTCGGGGGTAGAGGATGCTTTTCTGGGTTTGACCCAATCCTTGATGGATTCTCGTTAGCAGTATAATGAGGACAAAGCTGACTGGGAGAAAAAGCTGTCTATAGTTGAAGCTGAGAAGGTGAAGCTGGCTGAGATCTCCAAGAGTTTGGTGAATAAGGTGAAACGTTTAGAGGTCGAGCATAAAAAATATGACGACAAGCTCAAGAACTTTGGAGAGCTTGAAGATAAGCTGAAAAAGGCAGAGGAAGAATTGTCCGTCCTGCGAGATGTAAAGCGCCAAAAAGAAGAATTGGATGTGAAGTTAAAGACTGCCGAGGATCTGCTGTCCGAGAAGCTTTCCTCGGAGAAACTGAAAAGAAAGCTCGCAGTTAAAAAATCCTTCAGCGCTGGCTGGGATAAAGGATGGGACAAAGGGTTTGCTGCGATGACATCCCAAGTACAATACGGGAAGTTGAAATACTTCCGAGATGGCTGGGTAGCTTCACTGCAGGAATTGAAGATCAAAGACGACTCTGAGCTATTTCAGCTACACCTCCCTGGTCCTCCCCCACCAATTGTAGAAGAAGAAGAAGATGAGCCTATCTCTGATGAATCTTCCATGGCCATAGGTGATCAAGTCCCTGCATCTCTACCTTCTGCCAATGAGAACATTTCTTCCATGCCTCCTCCTCCTGAGAAAATTTCAACTCCTGCTGATCAAGGTGCTATTACCACCGAGCAACCAAGCTCCTCGTCCCAGCCTCCCGAGAAAGTCTTGGGAGACAAGGAAAAGGTGTGAAGTTGTTCGGTATCATTTCTATCTTTCATTATTTGTAATCAAATAATGTAATCTTTTTGTGATCTAATAAACTACATCTTTGTTCATCTCTGTTGTTGATGATTTGTTTTTGTTGACTGTTGTCTTCTTTTCACTATTAGTTTGTGGCTAGAATGGAACTGATATCTGCACATGATACAAAGCTGATGCAGCAATGCCATGAATATTATAAAGCTGGTCATATAAATTTGAGTGTAACAAAAATTGCTGACATCCTTGGCCATGATGCTTCAGAACAAGCTATTGAGGCTTATCGGTACTTGAAGGATTTACTTGACCGAGCTGTGGCCAACAACGTGGACTACTATGACTTGATTGAGGAGCTTCATTATTCCTTAGAAGATCTACAACATCAACACAATGAATCAACTGCTTTGCTGCACAAGGATCATGAATATAGATATCAACAACTTTCTTCTGAAACAGGCCATAAAAAGATCCTTGCTGGATACGATATTAGGGAGAGAACCCTAAAAGGTGAAGTTGAAGCATGTAGGCAGATTGCTGAGTTGTTGGAACAATAGAACAATAATTTGCAGAAAAAGTTGGCACAGTATGAGTCTGCAGCTTCATCTTCCACTGCTTTAGTACCGGTTACCGATGAGAGTTTCTCGTTCTTAGAGGTTGAGAATGCCAAATTAAGGCAAGAATTGGATACTCTGAGAAGATCTGGTATCTCTACTACTGCTCGGGGACGAGGAAGAGGGTCTCATGGGCGAGGAAGAGCTGTTCAAAATGTTATCGAGGAGAAAAGTTCTCCACATGCTCGGAGTCGATCAAGAGTTCTCAACCGTAATGTTGAAGAGGCTCGCACTCAGTCTACTCTGGAAACTCAAGCGTTCCAATTGAACGCCAAAGATCGGGTTTTATCTGAAATGTCCAAGAAAAATCTATCTTTGGAAGATCAACTTACTGCAACGAAGTCTGCTTTGAATGATAAAGATGTTTTTGCTAGGAACCTTCACGAGCAACTAGAGAGAATAACTTTCCAATTTCACAAACAACCTCATGAGTTTTGGATGGCAGGCTACAATGAAGCCCTTTGTCATTTGGATGCTCGTCTTGAAAGTGCCAATAACGAAGGTTATAAACAAGGATGGTTGAACGCCCTGGGTGTATTAAAATTGGAGCAAGGACATTATTTATGGGTTTATCACGCTCCAGGATTACTAGACTTGCCTGTGCCACCTTATAAATTGGACATGGAATGGATCCCAGCTCGTTCCATTCCTCGGAGTTTAATTTCAAAATACCTTGGTGATTACAATCTTCATTCTCAAACCGAAGTATCTCGTCCTGAACATCTACTGGACATACCTTCTGTAATGAACGTCAGAATGCTCAGAGATATTAACTTCATTAATTCTCCTCTTTGCTTGGAAGACCCTCTTGCTGGCGAGGAACCTGTTTCAAAAGCAAAGGGAAAGAAACCAATAGAGTATGGATCTTAATGTAATAGTTGGTACACATGTAGTTTGTAATACATTTTGACCTTAATGAAAGAATTTCATTTTTGTTTGCAAATTTGTATTTCTATTGTTCTGCGTTAAACACTAAGTATGTATCTGTTAAAAAGATAACAATTTTGTGCTGTTCATCAACCAACTTAGTAATAAACAGTTACAAGTATCAATGTTGCTCAATCACTTAATAATAAAGTAATGAGTATAAAAATGTTAAAAATTTCCCAACCAACCAAGGTTGTTAAATTGTGCTTGTCGACCAACTACAGTTGGTGGGTTTTTATCCTCAACTAGCCATACTTGGTTCAATTTGAAATATTTTCTCCTCGTCGACCAAATATAGTTAGTGGGTTTTTATCCCCGACCAACCATACTTGGTTCAGTTTGGAATATTTTGTTCTTTGAGGAACTTTTGTAATAATATTACCTCCCGACCAACATAAGTTGGCATTTGAGAGCATATTTTGTTTTCAAACCAACCGAGATTGGCGTTATAAGAATGTTGTTCTTGCCCTTTTACCAACCAAAGTTGGTCGTGGGTTTGAACTATTGCCTCCTAACCAAAGGAGTATATTTTGTTCTCGCCCTATTACCAACCGAAGTTGGTCGTGGGTCCAAACTATCAGGTTCTTTCGAACTATCTTGTCCACAAGCTCTTTTACCAACCGAAGTTGATCACGCAAGTGTACGACTCCTAACCAAAGGAGTATTATTTGTTCTCGCTATTTTACCAACCAGAGTTGATCACGCTCGAACTATCAGGTTCTTTCGAACGATCTTGTCCACAAGCTCTTTTACCCACCGAAGTTGATCACGCAAGTGTACGACTCCTAACCAAAGGAGTATAATTTGTTCTCGCTATTTTACCAACCGGAGTTGATTACGCTCGAACTATCAGGTTCTTTCTAACTATCTTGTCCACAAGCTCTTTTACCAACCGAAGTTGATCACGCAAGTGTACGCCTCCTAACCAAAGGAGTATATCAGTTGTTCTCGCCCTTTTACCAACCGGAGTTGGTCGTGGGTCTGAACTATCGTCTTCTTCTTACTGTCGAGCAGCGTAGTGTACAACACTAGAATTTCCCAAAAAACTTTCAAACAAAGGAGAGAAAAATGGTGAAAAACATCATCGTTTTATTCATATTGATGGAACCGTTGTACATTTTACATCATTGATAATACTTGCGAAGGTGTTCATCATTCCAAGCATTCTTGAATTCTTCTCCTTCTAGAGTTGCTATTCGGTAAGTTCCTGGTCGAAAAACTTCTGTAACTCGATAAGGCCCATGCCAGTTTGCCTCCAATTTATTGTGCTTCTGAATTACCTTCTTTAGCACATAATCTCCTTCCTTTAAATCGTATTTCCTCACCCTTTTTTTGTAGAAAAGAGCTATTCGTTGTTGATAAGCAGCATTCCTAATGGCTGCCTCTTCTCTGACCTCCTCGAGCATATCCAAATCCAGTCTTCTCATCAAGTCACTGACAGGAGAATTGGAATTCAGTACTCTATGCGTTGGAAGACCCAACTCGACAGGTATTACAACCTCACTTCCAAATGCCAGCATATATGGTGATTCTCCAATCGCTGCTCGGGGAGTTGTTCGGTAAGCCCACAATACTGATTGTAGCTCATTAATCCAGTTAGCTTTAGCTTCACTTAGCCTTTTCTTCAAACCATTTAGCAGTGTTCTATTCGTCACTTCAGTCTGTCCATTGCTTTGAGGATGGCCTGGTGCTGAATGAACCTTCAAAATGTTCGACTGATGATAATAGGCAGCAAATTCCTCGTTATCAAATTGGGTTCCATGGTATGTGATGAAGGCATGAGGGAGACCATATCGACAGATGATATTCTTCCAAACGAACTGGTATACCTTCTCGTATATTATATCAATAAGCGGCTCAGCTTCTACCCACTTAGTAAAATAATCCACTGCAACGACGAGGTACTTGAATCTTCCTCGGGTGGTCAGCAGTGGTCCAACCAAATCAATTCCCCATATGGAAAATGGCCAAGGGGAAGTTATTGGTGTCAACAATGCTTGTGGAGTTTGTCGGATGGAGGAAAATCTTTGGAACTTGTCACATTTCTTAGCATAGGCTATACAATCAGCCCTCATCGTCGGCCAGTAGTATCCTTGAGTCATTACCCTTTGCAAAAGTGTTCGACCTGCTACATGTGCTCCACAAGACCCTTCATGAATCTCTTCAATCAATTCTTTCACTTCGGAGGGATGTACACATCTCTGTAAACCCGCCATAATTCCTCGTCTATATAAAATACCATTAGTTAATACATACCGAGCAGCTTTATACTTTAATTTCTTGGCAGCGAGATTATCCTCTGGCAATTCTCCCTCTTCAATATATACCCTGATGGGATCCATCCAAGATGGTCCTAAATCAAGGGTAATAACATTCATCGTCAGGTTTTCATCTATGCTCCGACTTTCCAGTACTTCAATTGGTATTGTTCTTCGCAGCTCGGTACGAGTAGCTGATGCTAGTCGGGCCAGTGCGTCTGCTTGTGCATTATCTATTCTGGGTATTCTGATCAACTGAATGGCATCAAATTCTGCCAATAATTCCATCACCTTTGCATGATACTTGACCATTATTTCTCCTTTAACCGCATACGTTCCCATCATCTAATTCACAATCAATTGAGAATCACTGAATACCATCACTTGTTGCGCTTCTATAATCTTTGATAAATTAAGACCTGCTATCATGGCTTCATACTCAGCCTCATTATTGGAGGCTTTGAATTGGAATCGCAAAGCATATTCCATGTCAATCTCGTCTGAGGTGTTCAAAATAATTCCTGCCCCGCAACCTGCTGTGCAAGATGAGCCATCTACATATAATCTCCATATGGGCAACCCGTCTTCAAATTTCTTATCTGACAGAGTTCCTCGGTGAAATATTTATTGCTTCTTTTCATCCTTCCCTGACACTTTTCGCTCCTCGTCGATCATCTCTTCTCGCTCTTTTACCAACCGGAGCTGGTCTGAGCTCGAAGTTGATGATCTTTCTTCATCCATAAGTCCTTTTACCAACCGGAGTTGGTCTGGATTTATGTCTGTTGATCCTGTATCATCCATAGGTTGGTTAGCGAGCAGTTTTTGTTCCTCGAGGGTATCAGGATATGTAAACTCTGCTGTAAAATCTGCTACAGCTTGCCCTTTCAATGATGATCTGGGCTTATACACAATATCATATTCATCGAGCTCTATTGCCCAGTACATCAATATCCCTGACTTTTCTGGATTATGAAGGGCTTGCCTCAGTGGCATGTCGGTATAAACGACGATGGTATGGGCCTAGAAATATGGCCTCATTCTTTTACTTGCTTCAATTAATGCCAATGCCAATTTCTCCAGCTTTGGGTATCTGATTTCTGCGCCTCGAAAAGCCTTACTTGTGTAATAAATTGGCTTCTGGACTCCATTCTCCAATCTGATCAATGCCGAGCTGACTGCATGCTCTGATACTGCCAGGTATAAGTACAACTTTTCTCCCATGACGGGTCTGGACAGCAATGGAGGTGTTCCCAGATATTTCTTCAAGTCTTGAAAGGCTTTTTTGCATTCATCATTCCACTCGAAAGTTTTTTGAAGTGTTTTGAAGAATGGTAAGCATCTATCTGTTGCTCGAGATACAAATCTGTTGAGCGCTGCAACTCGTCCTGTAAGACTCTGCACTTCTTTCTTTGTCGTTGGAGATCGCAGCCCTAAAAGAGATTTGATCTTTTCTGTATTCGCCTCAATGCCCCTTTGGTTGACGATGTACCCGAGGAACATTCCTTCTCGTACTCCAAATGTGCATTTCGTTGGATTGAGCTTCATCTGGTATTTATCTAGTTGATCAAAAGTCTGATTTAAATCAACTAGATGATCAGCAACTTTGTTTCTTTTTGTCAGCATATCATCGACATAGACTTCCATATTGCAACTGATGTGTTCGAAAAAAACCTTGTTCATCAGCCGCTGGTATGTCGCTCCTGCATTTATCAAACCAAAAGGCATAACATTATAATAATAAGTACCCCTAGGGGTAATAAAAAAAGTACTTTCCCTATCTTCAAGTTTTATTTTGATCTGGATGTAGCCAGAGTAAGCATCCATGAAGCTAAGCAGCTCGTGCCCAGAGGTAGCATCTATTAGTTGGTCAATTCTAGGCAATGGAAAATGATCCTTTGGGCAGGCCTTGTTAAGATCAGTGAAGTCAACACACATTCTCCATTTGTTGTTTTTCTTCTTTACCATCACCACATTCGCCAACCAGTTCGGGTACTTCACATCTTCAATGAATTGAGCTTTCTGGATCTTGTCGACCTCCTCTTGAATAGCTTGATTCTTCTCGGGGCTAAATACCCTTCTTCTCTGCTTTACATGCTTGATCTCCTTATTCACATTGAGTTCGTGACATAAGAAGTTTGGATCTATTCCTGGCATGTCCTCATGACTCCAAGCAAAAGTTTTCTTCCTGTTTCTCAAAAAAATTATCAACTCCTGTTTTATTGAAGCATCCAACGTTGAACCTATCTGGGTTACTCATTCAGGGTGCTCGTCGTCTAGAATAACATTTTCTGTAGATTCCACCACCTGTCCTTTTACAAGTTGGGATTCATATCTGGGATCGAGAGTTTCAATCTTTGTATCTTCTTCCACCTGGTAGGTAGTAGTCTTTTTCCTTGATTCCTCAAGATCCTCTTGCTCGGCAGATGAATAATAGCATTCCCGAGCTACTTTTTGATCACCTTTCACAACTCCTACTCCGAAGTTTGTTGGGAATTTTAAGCATTGATGCACTGTAGATGGAACTGCTTCGAACTTCTTCAAACCAACTCTTCCCATGATGATGTTGTAGGCTGACTGCACATTCTTATCCATCACAAAGAAGCGTATTCTTTCTGTTCGACAAGCAGGCCAAGTTCCAATGAGTATATCCAACTTGATCGTCCCAAGTGGAAAAACTTTCTCTCCAGCAAAACCCAGGAGGGGTCTGTGATACGGTTCCAATTGAGATAATTTCAGATTCAAGCTGTCAAAGCATGAATAGTACATGATGTCTGCCGAACTTCCATTGTCTACCAACACCCTTGAAATCACTACTTCCTTCATCCTCATTTTGATCACCAGAGGATTGTCGTGAGGATAAAGAATACCTGCTAGGTCATTTTTTGAAAAGCCAATGACCATCTTCTCTTTGTTTACCTTCCTCGGGCGATCGTCCTCGGCCAGATTTATTCGCTGAATATATGAACAAGCTTGAGTCTCTCCAAGGTAAGCCTTTCTTTCTGCAGTAAGGTCTCCTCCTCCTGCATCTCCTCCTGTAATGACATTACAATCAAATGACCCAAAACGTATAGAAAATACCTCTCGTTCTGGCTGTCTTGGTTTCTTGGGAAGGTCGGGGTCATCATCTGGATCATCTTCATGGTTCCTCTTCTTTTTCTCTTCTGCTCGACGAGGAGATCTTGACCTCTCTCTAGTCCGGTCGTTATTTTTTCTTTCACCTCCACGATCAACATATTTTGATAGCTTTCCTCTTCGGATGAGTGTTTCAATCTCGTTCTGAAGAGCTATGCAATTTTGGTCATGTGACCATGATCTTTATGAAACTCGCAATATTTATCCTTACTCCTCGAATCAGGGTCTGACTTCAGTTTCTTTGGCCATTTTACCTCCTCGTTGTTCTTGATTTCTTCTAAGACATGATGAATACCCATTTTCAAAGGAGTATAATTGTCGTATTTCTTCAGGACTTCCCATGATGATTTATTATTTCTGGAGCGTTTATCACCGCCATTGCCCTTATGCTCTTTATTCTTAGACTTGTCGACTTCCACCTTGGTATCTTTATCTATATTCTTCTTTGCAGCCATAACTTCCTCGGAATTCATGATTTTGTCCGCTTTTGCCCATTGGTTCGAGCAATAGATCGTTCTGAAGTAGCCTCTTGAGATCTATCTTGACGAGCAACCGGTCGTGACTATGCTGATCCTTCTCTTAGATCTGACGGTTGTCGAAAACTCCTCGACATGGTCTTAGGTGGACTCCTATTCCTCCTAGGGCCTAATCGACTGAAAGGAGACACCCTACTCAGTTTTTCTAAAGCACTGGGTCTTTCTGGAGAGAGGGTGATATGTTGATTAGTATCTGTCGCCCTTATTGACGAAGTTCGCCCAGGTTGATAAGGGAAATCATCAGATTCCTCATTGCGACATGACTCAGTACGCCTGGATCGTGAAGAAAGTAAATAGGTTTGCCTCTGACCACTTTGCTGTCCTGAACGTGCAGGTGCACCACCATGAAGGGTTTTTATGAGTTGCCTTATTGTTTCTTGCATGGCGGTTTGTTCTTGAGCCAGATTCGTCATAATCCCGGGTAGATCTGGAGGTGCAGAGGGATTCTGAGGATTTCCAGTATTTCCAGCATTTCGATTGCTAGATTCTGGATTATCCGCCATTGATGATAGACGATTTTTGGTGAAAAACGATAGTAACAATCGTTCCCACAGACGGGGCCAATCTGTTGATGTAAAAAATTAGATCGCTCTAATTATTCAATCACAGATAAATTAAATAAGACAAAGATTTTCAAAGTGGTTCAGCCTTATAAGAATGGCCTACGTCCACTGTTATGTTATTGCTGAGTGTTTGGGAATTCTCGAGTACAAGTTCTCTCCAGAAATTCCGGTCCCCTTGAATGAGGGTGATACAAGGTATTTATAGCCCTTAGGCTGTACATGAAAGGGTTGATACATTAAATGATATACATATGAAAGGGTAATACATTTAATGCAGCGTGTGCGTCAAGATGATAAACGTTCAATGAATAGTTGAACTGTTGATTATCTGGCAATTAATTCTACGGCCGAGATGTAGTTCGGACCGCCTTAGTTGCTCGTTGCTCAGGAGTTCCTCGGAGTGCTGAAGTTCCTCGGTGTATCTTCGTTGCTCGGAGAGAACATGAGTTGGTCGGGGAAATGAAACTTCCTCGTTATTATTGTGCCAAGTAGATTGACACGTGTCTTCATATTATTCGTCCATATCAGCATATTAATTTTGGTATCATCAAGAATTTCAAATGTCTCTTATGGGGGAGTTACAATTCTTTTTAGGACTTCAAGTCAAACAGAATTCTGAAAATTTATTCATTTCGCAATCCAAATATGCTTTAGAGATTGTTAAGAAATTCGATCTAGAAAGTGCAAAAGATTATAGGACACCTATGAGTACCTCCGTAAAAATATCTAAGGATGAACATGGAAAATCTATTGATCCCACTTTTTACCGTAGTATGATAGGAAGCTTACTACATCTCACTGCTTCATGCCCTGACATTATGTATGTTGTTTGTCTCTGCGCTAGAATCAGAATGCACCTAAAAAGAGTCATTTATCCGATGTTAAGATAATATTAAATATGCTAAAGGAACTCTCAATTTAGGACTTTGGTACACCAATGACACATCCACAACTATAATTGGTTACACCGATGCTGATTGGGTAGGGTGTTCTGATGACAGTAAGAGTATGCCAGGAGCCTATTATTATATAGAAAATAATTTAGTAGGATGGTCTAATAAAAAAATAGAATTGTACATCGTTATTCACTGCTGAATCAGAGTACATTGCAGCAGGAAGCTGTTGTTCGCAATTACTTTGGATAAAACAAATGTTAAAGGATTATGGCATAATTGAAGATAATTTGCACATATATTGTGATAATTAAAGTGCCATTAATATTTCTAAAAATCCTGTGCAAAACTCTCGCACAAAACACATTAAGATTCGATATCACTTTATCCGTGAATTAGTCGAATATAAGGAATTGAAAATTATGTATTTGCCTACTTATTTTCAATTAGCTGATTTGTTCACAAAGCCTTTAGATAATAGCAGATTTTAGTCTTTACAAAAATCTATTGGCATGATAATTCTTGAATAAATGTTTGTCATCTCATAAATATCATCCGGTCATATTCATGCTCATAATTGATCTTTGAGGATGTAAGGCACGGATGTTTCATAAATTATAAAAGACACCTCTTATACTATTTTACATAGGAGATCCTTGATCTGACTTGATTGATGTTTGTGCATTGATGAATATTTATCTTCTTTATATTTTATTTGTTCATATCTATTTGTTCTTACCTTTTGTCCATTTGAGACCAAATGGGGGAGAAACTTTGAGTCCACTTGGACATTATTTTGATTACTTCAACTAAAATACTTAATTTTAGTTATCTTATTTTTTAGGAAATCGGTACCTTATGTTATCAGAATTTTGTTAGGGTATTGGTCTGTATTTAGTTGAGTAATGTATTTTTCTTTTCTAGGAAATGGGGTAGACGGAATTTTGTATAGGAATAAGATTTTCTTATTTTCTAGAATCCCTACGAGTCCTCCACGACTCAAAGGAGATTTTTTCTCATATTTCCAAAGGGGGAGATTTAAGCACCCTATATCTTTGACTCACTTGAATCTACATTATATATGTGCTTGTCTAGTTTGGAAATAGTGACAAAAGTTGAGTCACAACCTAGTTTACCAAAGAACCTTAGAATCTACATGATTTTTCCTCTAATAGTGTCAAGGGTATAATACCAACACTGCACCTAGGATTTCATTTCTATGTTGCATTAATATCATATTAATTTAGGTGTGTGAGTATTAATTCTGATGAAAAACTATTTTTAATAATTTTTTGGAATTTATAAACAATTTTTAAAACCATTAAAATTTGATTTTAAAATTTTGTGGGCTTATTTGTAATATCAATTAGTTCCTAAAAACTTTGGCTGAGTAGAATCCGAAAGCGACAGAGAATTGTGTGGTACAAAATAGAAATTTTTAAAATTAAAAAACAAGCATTTTTGGTTTGATCATTGCCTTACACGTGTTGGCTAGTTACCCATTAGATCTTTGTTTGTTTACTCTCACTTAAGATTCAATCATATTGGTTCGATCATGGTTAATCAATGTCCAACATGTAATTGGATCAATCCCTGTATCGACTGAGATAATTAATGAGAGCTCGTTTAAAAGTAGTGCGCCCTCAGCCCTTAGATTTAAATCGGCTAAGTGAAAATCTATCACATCCGTTGGTTTCAACCAACCCTTCCAGATCTTTCTCTTGGTTGTATAAATAGAGACCAAGTGTTATATGTTTACAAAATTTTGGATCAGTTGTGTTTTGAGAGAAAATAAGAGAGTGTGTGCGTGTGTGTGTGTGTGTGTGAGAGAGAGAGAGAGGGAGAGAAAACAAACCTTAAATCAAACTCTTACAATTTTTCCTCAGAAAAAACCCTTGTGAGTTTTAGTGTGTTTTATCGTGTGAAGATCCATTATCTCTGTTCTTTAATCTCTTGTCCAACTAAGTCATGAAGCTTGGATTTCATTTTCTATTCATATAAAGTGTAGAAATGAACTGTGTGTGAAACAAAACACATATACATACTTACTTTTATTTCTTCACAATATTTTGGATCAGTTGTGTTTTGAGAGAGAGAGAGAGAGAGAGAAAAAATAAACCCTAAATCAAACTCTTGCAATTTTTCCTCAGAAAAAAACCCTTGTGAATTTGAGCGTGTTCGATCATGTGAAGATCCATCCTCTCTGGTCTTTAATCTCTCATCCAACTAAGTCACGAAGCTTGGATTTTATTTTATCTTCACAGAAAGTGTAGATCTGAACTGTGTGTGATACAAAACATGTATACATACTTAGTTTGATTTCTTTCTTCTAGAAACATTCATTTGTTGGTTGTTTTACTCTTAAAATGTTTATTTTAAAACTAGAACGAAAAAATCTTTTTCTGTTTTCGGTGTCTAAGAAAAACGAGACATAGATCTAGTTAAGATCTTGAATGGGGTTTTACACTTTCAAGTGACATAGACCAAGTGATATACATTCACAATATTTTGGATCAGTTGTGTTTTGAGAGAGAGAGAGAGAGAGAGAAAACAAACCCTAAATCAAACTCTTGCAAATCTTCCTCAGAAAAAAACCCTTGTGAATTTGAGCGTGTCCGATCATGTGAAGATCCATCCTCTTTGGTCTTTAATCTCTTATCCAACTAAGTCACGAAGCTTGGATTTCATTTTATCTTCACAGAAAGTGCAGATCTGAACTGTGTGTGATACAAAACATGTATACATACTTAGTTTGATTTCTTTCTTCTAGAAACATTCATTTGTTGGTTGTTTTACTCTTAAAATGTTTATTTTAAAACCATAACGAAAAAAATATTTTTCTATTTCTAGTTTCTAAGAAAAACGAGATATAGATCTAGTTAAGATCTTGAATGGGGTTTTACACTTTCCTACTTATATTTCACAACTTGTGAAATAACTGTGTAAATAAAATAAATAAAGTGTTTAGGACCTTGGCTCCTTTTTGATATCAAGGTTCCCTTGAGATCTGTGGATATAAATAAATATCAGAAGTCTGAGATTTTCAAATAAAGTGAGATTCGTAAATCATATCTGCATTTTAGAATGAAATCTATAATTTGATAGGTATATTATTTGTATAAGTATGTGTGTGTTGCATGCATGTGTTTAGGCACTTCACCACTTACACTATTCACGCTAAAACACTAAAGAAGTGTTGGTAGGGAGATTTTTACCTTTAGAGTTGACTTAGTGCTAAAAAAGAGAAGATGAACAAAGCTGGGAGAAAAAACTCAACATCAGAGCCTTCAGAGAAGCCAGAATTACCTAATGGAGTTGGTAAAAATTCTTGACTTATAATAGGTCTGATTGTGTGTTAAGTTTATTATATAACTTGTAAGCTATATTCTTTTTAGTGGATTTTTATTTTGAGGTGTAGAGACCTCCGTTGATGTTTCCCCAATTGGGTGGGGTTTTACCACATTAAAATCTTGTGTTCTAATATGTTTCATCTTCCTCTCATCATTTTATACTTGTGTGCGGATTTAGAAACAATTTAGTTTTGTTTTTCAAAACTTGGATACTTAATAACTGAAATATCTCGTTCTTAAGTTTTGTACACATCTTGTGTTAGTACTTGCTTTGTAAAAAAAGGAGTTTCTCAAACAAACTGTTGAGAGCCATTTAAACTGTCTTAAACATTTTAAACTAGTTAAGTGGCATTATTGTTTCATTTTTTTCTATACTGTCTGTCCAGTTATTGTTGGTAGGAAGCCAACTTGATGATGGCCTACTCTCTCCACTCGTATGCTAAGTTAAGTCCAGTGCTTAAGTCATCATCATTAAAGCCTTGGTTGACCAAAGCATTTCTCGTGGTGGAAAGACATGCTTCTAGTGGGATGATAACTTCCAGACTATAAGCAAGCATGAATGTTGTTTCCCTTATTGGTATCCTGGGGATGGTATGATAAGCCCATAGAATATAATGGAGCTCATCCACCCAGGAACACTTGGCTCTTTTTAACTGCTTCTTCAGTCCATCAAGCATGGTTTTGTTAGAAGCCTCTGCTTGTGCATTTCTTTGTGGTATGCCAAATAAATGAAGCGGTAATTGATTCCATGTTCATCACAAAAACCTTGAAAGAAACTATAAAATATGATAGGATGGAAGCCTATCCCATTGTGGTAAGAGGACTTATGACAGGGTTTGAGAAAATGGACATTCAAAAGTTCCCCCAGGGGCAGAATAGTTACACAGATGCCTTAACAACCCTAAGCTCAACAGTGGACACTGACTTAAGGAGAACCATTCAAGTAGATTTCCTCACGCAACCAAGTATTGACCAAAGAGTCACAGCCGAGCAAGTCCTCCTCACAGAAGTGGCCCTCAGTTGAATGGATTCCATCATAAATTATCTACGAAGAGACATAATGCTCGACGACAAAAACTCTATACAATTTATGTACGGATCCCATCATGTGTTTCTCAAGATTCTAGGGTACATCCCTTTGCCCATCAGGGTATACAATATATAGGTGCATCAAAGTAGAGAATGAGTTTTACAAGGAACTCGATTAAGACGTTGAATATATCAAGGAACAACTGAATGTCTCTTTTGATATTATTGGTAACTAATTTAACTATATCCGTAAGTCTTCTACGTTATTTGAAATACTCATGTGCGAATTAAATTATGATTTGGGTTGGGCTGCGCTGTGATCCAACTAGGTTGGTTGGCTACTCTTATGGCCATGTTAAATGGGTACCCACAATTGCCTTTTTTTTCCTTATCAAAATTGGTCGAGGAGTTATTCACTTATTGCATATATGTTATTGTATCTTCTTGTAAAACAATTTGTGAGTTAAGATTCGAATGAACAATATCAATTGGTTTTTATTATAATAATAATATCTTTTTATGTACTTAATTTGTTGTTAATTTCAATTCTAGTCATTTATTCTAGATATTGTGAGGATAGTTTCTTTATATGGTTAGGTTGTTATATCATTATTGGTTTACATTTTTTATACTATACCACGTGACTCATATCATGTATTAATAGTTTCGCTTAATAATTTATTCCATGGTTTCCTTTTTATGTATATGTTGATTCCTTTTATTAATCAATGTATCTTTGTCATTTACAACTTCATGATAGAGAGGGAAAAAGTTTTGATTAGGGGACATCAAATTATAATAAATGTAAGAAAAATATATAAATAGGGGGAGTAAACTAGTGTTTGTAGGTTGTACTTTTACATTTGTACTTGTTAAGAGAAAAAGTTTATTTTATAACATTTTGGGGAGAATATAATAAGGAGGGATATTTTAGCATGTTGTGATTCGATAAATTGTCTAAATTTTCATATCTTGTATTTCGTCTTATTCCTTATTCTTTCATTTTGATTTTATTACATATTAGCATTTTGATATCTTTTTGGTGTGTGATAGGAAAACATGTATAGGGTATGTTTGAAGGTTTCTTTATCATCTGGTATCATTTGATTCTTATAAATGTTGTTTCTATGTTTTGATCCTTTGGTTGGATAAGTCATGTCATATATTAGATTATTTATTCATTTTCTTGTAATCTTTATCCTGTGTTTTTTTAGAATAGATAAAGGGGGATATTGTAATAGTATATGTATCTCATTTTCCTTCAAGGTTTATAGGTTGTCTTGTTCCATACCAAAACCCATTGTGAGTTTTATTTGAAGAGGTCTCCATAAAACATCATATTCAAAATTTCAATATCGGACTTCAGTAAAGTTCATCACGATTGAGTTTCAGAATAAGCCAATTTTTTGGACATTTAGGTTCAAGGAAAAAGGATAGGGAGGAATTAGATTTCATGACCACGTTTAAATATTTTTTTGAAATTAAAAAAAAAGTTGTAAATTAGACTTTAAGGTCTGACAATTTTCTAAATTTATAATAGAATATAATATTATTATAAGAAAATATTTTATAAAATGAATCCTTTCTTATTCAGAAGACTTGATTCATAAGTTGAAATAAGAAATTCTTATTTATGTCTGTTCACTATGTCCAAGCTTACTTCGTTGATCGTGCACCCGTGAAGAAAAAACTGGAAAAATAATTATCTCATTTCAGGACCTTCATCGCTATTTGATTGCCTCAACGGAGGATTTCTTTGGTCTAGCAAAGCTTGGATTCGCTGCTTGTGAACCCTTTAAAGGTTGACTCCTGAGGACACCTTAAAATTTAATAATGTATAATTTTCATAGTTTACATAATAGACTTGCATAATTTATCAGGCTTTCGAACTATCTCAAAGAGGTCCCCCAAAAATCCCAGTTCAATTGATATTTGAACTACCATTGTCTCATAAATAAATTGTCACTCCCATAAATACAAAAAAAAATATCCTTGATATACACACCAAATCCAAATTCAACCTCACCAGGAGAATAACACGTGCCGTGGATTTAATCGCCTGGTTAAATGGTTAACCACATGGTTAATTATGCCCCTCATCATTTCGTATCTTTGCCACTTACAGCAAAATATTACCGAATGTGACCGCACGACCAACTTATAAACCCTCACATATTTTAATATCAAGGGCGATCGAGCCCAAATATTATAATATACAAATTTCATTAATTAAAAAATACCATTCTTAGTGTATAATAGAAATATAAGACAATTTAAAAAAAATCCAATAATATAAGATATGAAAGATAACAATATGAATAAGCACCAACAATAAAGTCCAACTACAACATCGGCCAATAATTCAAAAAGATACAGAAGTCTTAACATAATAACACAAAAATAAATGTGGAGTCATAAGCGGATCATAAATGAAAAAGTTGTGTCATGTGAAATAATGATGGAAAGGAAACTAAATTGTATATAAAATAAATCTCCAAAGTCCAATCTTCTCTCTAAGATCCAATTATCTACCTAAATCTCAAATCTAACCTCTGATGTTAGCCATCACAATGAGATAAGGACCATTACAAGAACACTAGCTATGTTTCCCAAATAGGTTAATATCACCCAACTAGAAGTGTCAAATGAAACATATACCACAATAGAGACTTTTATATCATAATAAAAAATAAACTTAGAATCTTTATCAATATTAACAGAAAAATATAATAGAATTGACTATTTGAATAACAATAGGATTTATCAATGTTTCGTAATATCAAGAGTATAAAGAACTATAAAGTTACTAAAAATGATTTAACCACTAAAATATAATATCAGGTAAATTATATCTATCCACACATCAATCAATATTAATAGCATCCCTTTATAATTGTGAATCTTATCAACTACTGATTTATTAATTGATACAAATAACCACATAATATTCAACCCAAATTATTTTTAAAGTCCTTTCACCAACCTTTCAATTTCATGTTTTGCTAATTATACCATTTCTCTTTCATTAAATCACATCATTTATATTTCATTTCTATTCCATCCAATTGGCCTTATCAATTATCACACTTAAACACACGTTATCCAATTATCCCTTTCTTATCTCACTTATGCTACCTTATTTTGTTAACTTCGTGTTGGATAAATTGTCTTCTCTCACGGCCCCAAACATTACATGGTATACCCCACATTACACTTATTTTTATAGCAATTATATTCCACCGTCTTCTCTCCCGGACTTAAACATCACGTAATACACTATAATTACTATTCTATGAATACCTACATCCACACCAACCATACATAAACATATCAATCTTGTAATATAGACAGCCGATCTCACTCACAATCCAGCACATACTCGTAAACTAAGTCCATTTAAACTATTACTATTGCCACACAATATAGATCTTGTACATATGATATATTCATAGAGAATTGACACTAGATCGGCACTAATTGTAACTCAAAATCATTGATAATTGTTAATGTAGTGGGCTAGTATACGTCCTGCACATACGATGCACCATAGTCAGTCGACACTATACCCAGTACTTATCGAGACACCCAATCATAAGTTTCTAACATGAATTTAAGAATCCTAAACTTCCAACTTCTAACCTTCCTTAGAGTCCATGCGTGGTACGTTTAATAAATGAAATCCAAATAAGGAACCCTTTCTCCCTTGATACACTTATATCTAGGTTGGATGGTCATTAAGACTCTATAATAGTCATATGTCAATTAGATACTTACTTAAGGACCATTGCACAACTTAAACCTCCTAAACTCCTAAATACTAGCCTTATGTACTCCATGCATGGGATGTTTCCAAAATAAAATCCATCCTGAATAGACTTATGTCTAGATTAATAAGTCACTAAGAGCAAATAAACAACTTACCCAACCTCTTTCTACTATGGCATGTGCCTCTGATCATTAAACAAATACAATAAAAAAACCACAAATATATATATTCCCTTTAGTTACCTTCAAGTCACTTCACACTTTCCTCAAGTATCCCAACATTCATAAATAAAATCTACTCACAAGCCACATATTTCAATAACCATTTACACATCAGTCCTAATCTAACTACTAACATTACATAAGATTTTTACTTATCCTAAACTCCTAAGTCCTACCTTCTCTAAAATCTATGCATGGGACGTCTCATAAATGAAATTCAAGCAAGGAACCTCCCTCCCCCTAGATACACTTATGTCTAGATCGGGTAGTTGACGTGAGTGGACAAATGTTAACTCCCAATTTTTTATATACGTTACATTAGCTCCTATTAATTCAATGCACATCATTCTCATGAAACACATACTGCACTCTATGATTACAGAAGCACCACATTACATGTACTAACAGTCCTCATAAATAACAATATTAATGTAATGACCCCACTTTTATATATAGTTTGTTTTTACACTCTTGTGTTACTTATTATCTTATAAATGTTGTATTATTAGATATGTGGTGTTATTGGCTATCAATATAACAATCCCCATTTTTAATTACGAAGAATCAACTGTAAATTGGATCAAATCGAAGTCTTATGACATATCTTAAGGCAAATAATACGTTTTGGGGTAGAAAATATAATTTTATGAAACTTTAGGACTAAAATAAAAATATAAAATGGGCCATTTTGTAAATAAAATATTTTCAAGGACCTCTAAGAAATATTCAAAATATATAGTGTGAAATTACCAAAATACCCTTCATGTGTGAAATGACCCGTATACCCTTATCACCTTTCCACCACGTGCTGGTCACTTCCACCTTCCACATGTCATCTGTAGAGAGAGAGAGCAAAAATACTTGTCATCATTTGGTGATATTAACACTGCAAGACCGCTCCGGATCGCGACACCTCGGTGTTGAATCACCAATCCAAAAATCCTAGTCATTAGACACGTGTCAACACCGTAATACTTTTGGAAACCTATAAATAGGGCCTTAGGGTTCATTTGAAACTCACACCAATTCCTTGAGAATTATAGTAAGAAAGAGTGATAGAAAGCTTGGGAAATATCTTAAGAAGGAGTTCTATAATTTCGAAGAAAGAATTCATTTCGTAGGTATGATTTTATTTAAATGTTATAATGTATTTTTATAGTTTTAATTTTGTGTTTTATAGCTTTACTTAGTAGTTATGCTGGTAAAATACACTAAGGACTTCACTAATCAAAACTTAAAGTTTAGAAGAAATCCAAGTTGATTTTATTTTCATGTAAACTTGTTTGAAATTGTATATACGCTTTTAAAAATGACTTTTTTAAAAGTAATTGCTCGTTATTATGAAATCCCATTTAAGTAATTCCAATGTCAGGCCCAGTGAAATTCTGTCTAGACGAGATGGTATTTAAGTGGTGCCCCTGTGACCCTCCATCTCTACTGGGAATGAATCCGCAAATGTTCTTTCTAGAGGAGATGGTATTTAAGCGGTGCCCCTGTGACCCTCCATCTCTACTGGGAACCGACTGATTAGGAAGAACTATGAATTGAATCCTTTAATTACGATCAAGAAGTTTTAAAAGTTAAGAAAATTGTTTTTAGTAATCCTTTTAAACAAGTTACTATTAAAATACAATATGTAGACTGGACCTTGTTTAGAACATATACTTAAACCTTTATCGTATTTGTTAGATTAACGTGCGATCGAAGACTCGTAATCTATAATTTTGACCTCTATTTTAGGTGAGTACTCTATGCAGTTTCTTGCGCATTTTGATTATATTATATTATGCAAACTATCTATATTTTGTGAAATGCTTTTATTCTCAAAATGCCTCTGATACCGATGATTCCGTCCTTTTTTATATGTTTATATATCTCCATATAAACATCTGATTTGAATTCTAAATTTATTGATTCGGCCTATGGAAACTCTCTTACTCTGTTGGCCTTGACTACCGGGTGGAAATATTTGGGTGGTACCTTCCCAGCTGGTTTATCGCTGGTGTGCCCTAAACAAGGCGTTGTTCCAGAAATCATGATTATCTGTCTGTGATGTTACCGGGTGGAAACATTTGGTAACACTATTTGTCTGGGTATTAGAGTGTACATGGCCACTAAAACTGAATAATTGACATATGCTCAATTATTTTATCTGCTCTGTTCTGAACTGTTTATTCTGAATATATATATTGTCATCTACTTTATATATATTACTTGAAATTCCTATCTTTATGTATATACTTTCTGTTCTAAATTGAATAGGTATCAATTTTCTGAAAAACCCTGGAATGTGTGGAGATTGAATCTCATTCGGCTTTTAGCTGACGTTGTATAAATAACCATTTTTCAGGAAATAATTAAGTTCGTGGATGGAACGAAAAAGGACTATGTTGAAGATTTAGCGTTTAAAGCTCTTTTTGTTACCTTAAGTAGAAGTTTGTTTAATTAGATAGAGCATGTTTATCTCTTTGTGTCAAGTTGTAACTCGTTGATATTTTAATACGAATGAAGTTCCCTTTAGAATGCTCTGATGATGTAATTCCTTCACTTTCAGTATTTTAGGATTCATAACCATGTGATTATACTTCCGCTACATATATTTTAAAACAAAAATTTTAAGGCCAGAATATTGGATGGCTTGGTGGCATGTAAAGACACTCGTTCCCTACTATTTTCGGGTCGGGGTCGTGACAGAGGTGGTATCAGAGCATAGGTTATGAACCCGTAGACTACTGAGCATATGTTTCGAATGTTATATGATGATTCTAGAATTAGCACCACCAGATAAGGTGTTTTCAAGCTCAATCTAAGAACAACAATGGTAGCATAGTTATGTAAAAGGTAGGAGAAAGAGACGATGATAAGAGGAGAGAGCACCAGGATATAAGAGGTTCAGCCTAAATTGGCCTACGTCCACTGTGTGTATGAATAACCTCACTGTAATAAGGCACTAATGGCCATGGATACCATCTCTCAATCTTTCTCTATCTACTGTCTATCTAGACAGAGTTTCAACTAGTTGTATATCTGGATCCCTTGTAAGGTAGGGGATGACCTCTATATATAGTACCTGGGGGGTGTAATGTGCATGTATGTGATTGCCTCACCAATATGGGAAAGCCATCTGTCACTGTCACATATAGAGAATGATGATGAAATATTCTCCCCACGTGTGGGGAATAATCTTGTTACAACTGATTTGTGTCCACGTGCCCTTATCCAAATGTCACCAGATGCTCGGCTATCATGCCTGGTGTATGACCTCGGCCTGGGAGAGGAAGAGGTTGGTAAGTCTAGGTACTCGTTCATTTCGAGTATTCCATGGAGGTCTCGGCCTAATCCCAGCCGAGACAATGGACAAGGTCGGCCTGAGACGAGGTTGTGCTGGAGTGTTTGGAGTATCGACTAATGTTTTGATGAGGTTGCTGGTGGCTTCCTGTGAGCTCGGCCTATGTCTGGTCGAGGTTGCCATTCCAAGGTATATGAGAATGCTGCTGATCCTTGTGATGTCCCTTGGAGAGGCTCATGGTGGTGTCGACCTGGGCCGACCTTGCTATGGCCGAGGGCGGATATTGCGTGTCCAAGACATGTCCATCGTCGGCCATAATCTCGGCCGAGGTTGGTGTCTCTGGGCCGAGGTCACACTTGGGGCATATCAATCACCCCCAGCCCTTAGTCATATGTGGGAGCAGGTGACTAGGGGATTATCACACCTCCGAGGCCTGTCTATTACGAGCCAATATTTGTTTGACACTTGTCCAATGTTGAAGTATGCTTGCTTGGTGGGCGTGTGCTGTTAGCCGCCCTTCGGGGATCCTAAGGCAATGATGGGCCTTGGGAATTGCGCCTGTATATTTAAGGGTTTTGAACCCTATTTCCCTTCTTTCTTCTTCACTTCTCTCGTTTCCAGCCAAACTCGTTCCTGCAGCCTTTTCTCTAGAAAGATCTTTGCTGAAGCTTTTGGAAGAAGGTTTCTCGCGTCTTCTCGTCTCCTCCTTACTATTTCATCCTCAGGTAACCTTCGCCATACTTTTTCCTTCATTTGTCCTGCAAGTCTCCTTATTTTCGCATTTTTCGGCGAGTTTATGAGTTTTCCGGTGAGACCACCATTATTTCAGGCGAACAATTCTTGCCACATTTAAGTAGTTTGATCTTTTACTTCTTTACATCGCTAGCCAATCTTATTTGTAGTTTTAGGAAGTCTCCTAAGTGTAGTGTCAGCCCATGATGCTCAGACCCTTATATCAGCTTCTTGAGGAGTTCCCCTCCCTTAGAGAGAAGACTTTAGAAAATATTAGACAAATAGAAAGAGCACAGGAGGAGGATCGTAGGTCACAAGAATTTCCCATTAGACCCATCTTTACACCACCTCTGAAGGTGATATATCCTGACCCCCCAGAGTTTTTCACTCAGACAGAGGTTCCTACTGATCCCATACCGATGTCTGAGTGTGAATCTTCTACCTCAGACCCCATGTCTATGGATTCCTTTCAGGAGGCCATGGACTTCACACCTCGGGCTGATTAGGCCCCTGATCAGGCCGAGGTCTCCAGTCGATCCTCATCCCATAATAGCTCAAGCACCTCAGCCTCTTCCTTAGAGGTTGAAATTGTTGAGCCAAGTGTGGCTATACCACCCATACTTGACGCCATCCCTCTGTCGGCCGTCACTGGGGCAGATTTTGCTCAGAAGTTCCCTAGTAACCCATCAACATCTGCTTCGGCCGACGTTGAGTTAGATGATGATGATGAGGTTGAGAGCGATGTCGACGTCTCTGAGGCGGCCGAGATCGAGAGTACTATTAATGAGGTAGACATTCTCTGCTTCAGATATCTGTATTCTATTAGTCCCTCAATAAAGCTTAGGAGACCTCTGAGGGAGGAGAGGGCTTATCATGGCCGAGACGACGAGATCTGCCTGTACGAGCAGATGTTAAAGTTGAGGTTTCGTCTGCCCATTCACCCCATTATCAAATCCATCATTTCCTATATCAATTTGGCCCCCTCTCAACTATCCCCTAATGCCTGGAGAGTTATAATAGGGGCCATAGTCTTATGGAAGGCTGTCCACCACTCAGACCTTCCAGTTCAGGTCTTCGTAGGTTTCTATGTCCCTTCCTCGGCCAAAAATCATCCGAGCTACTACCATTTTGTAGCTCGGAAGCCTGAGAAGAAAATGCTTTAAATAACTCAGACTTCCAACCATAACTAGAAGCCTCGGTATTTCTTTGCTTCTAGGCCATGGGAATTTGGCCCATGTGTTCCCTCATCTATTCTAGAGCTGAGGATGCCCCTGAGGTGGGGTAAAGTCACAATGTCTGCGAGGGCCGACCCTGGCCTGAGCCCATCGAACCTTCAGAAGGTGAAAGCCCTTCAAGATCAGGGGGTACATGGTCTGTTCGTCAGGTTCGAACACTTGATGACTCTCCACTACCTCTCTGGGATAGGTCTAGGTGGAAGTCCCCTTGCCGAGCTTGGTAAGCAATTTTGTTTCAAGTTGAACGTCTGAGTTTATTCATGTCTGATTATCTAACTCAGATCTACTAATTTTTTACAGAGCGACCACAGAATATTTCGGACGAACTTTGGGAAATGGCTGCACCCAGCTTGACGAGACTTGCCAAGAAAGCAGGCCTTAACGCTCCTCCCCTAGCTCCCTCTGCCTCTAAGCCCCAAGCCACAAAGAAGAGGGATCCAGAAGGTCATGCCCCTGAGGATCAGAGGCCGAAGAATAAGACTGCTGACACTGCCATCCCCATCTCTTCAGCTGATGCCCTGTCGTCTCGTCTGGATCAGTTGAAAATAACTGAAAGCATAGTCGGGCACAGTCTTCAGGCCCTAGATGCCTTCGGCTCTTCAATGACCGAGGCTGACAAACGCTTCTTCAGGTCACTGGACACCCCATTGCTGGTTGAGTTCGGCATTCACAGATCCATTCAGGTATGACTTGATCTTTTTGATTATTCTTCACCCCAAGTGAAACATCTGATTGTTCTTTAGCTCATTCATGATCACAAAATGTGCAGGGCCTGGCAGCTATGCACCACTTATCCAACTGGGCTCTGAGGAAATTGCCCCTCATCCAAAAGGGTCAAGAGGCCGAGAAGGTCCAGAGCACTCTGAATGTAGAGATTGACTGCCTCAAGTCTGAGCTGAAGGATTCTGAGAAGAAGGTGAGGGGGCTGGAGAAGGACATCTCTCAGCTTGGTAAGGATCATACTACAGCTCTGAAGGCTAAGGATGATGTTCTGCAGCAGAAGGTCAACTCAGATGTTAGGGCAGCCCTCGATGTTGCCTCTGAGAAGATAATCTTTGACTACAATTCCTCTGACGAGTTTATGAGCTTCGTCTTTGAATACCTTGAAAGAGGTATCAATGCCACTATCAAGTGGGCTGATGTCAAGGAGAGGGAGGCTGGTACTTTAAAAGCCTCAAATTTCGTAGGCCTTGGCTTTATCGATCCCCAGTTTGCTCAGGCCCTTCAGGAGGTGGAGGAGGAGGCTTCCGCGCCTGCCGAGACTGTCCCATTAGACGACACTGAGGTTAAAGGGGCATACCATCATGATGACGTGGCCGAGGTCACCAATGTTGTCCAGCCTAACCAAGCCGAGGATATCAACATTCCTCCCTCAAACCTTTAGATAATTTTTTAACATTATTTGTAACCCATAACATTTTGAAACTTGTTCTGTAATCCATGATCATCTATTATTTCTGAATGTATCAACCTATGAGGAGGATCATCCTCACTTACTTTTATTGAATGTCATGTGATGTTTTCTCTCTTAGTCTTGTTGCAATGATATCTTGTTTACTCTTAATCAATGGCCTGACCTCAGATGTTATCCCCATAATTAATCTTACCAAATTAATGATGTTAAGGGTCTGAGTTTATCCCGTATGGTGTCTGATCTCAGACCTCGTCACCACTGAATGGTGTTATGAAGGTCTGAGGTCATCACCTAAGATGTTATCCTCATAATTAATCTCACCAAATTAATGATGTTAAAGGTCTAAGGTCATCCCATTATGGTGTCTGAGCTCAGACCTCGTCACCACTGTGGTGTTATGAGGGACAGAGGTCATCACTTAAGATGTTATCCTCATAATTAATCTCACCAAATTAATGATGTTAAGGGTCTGAGATCATCCCATTATGGTGTCTGATCTCAGACCTCATCACCACTTAATGGTGTTATGAAGGTCTGAGGTCATCACCTAAGATGTTATCCTCATAATTAATCTCACCAAATTAATGATGTTAAAGGTCTGAGGTCATCCCATTATGGTGTCTGAGCTCAGACCTCGTCACCACTGTGGTGTTATGAGGGTCTGAGGTCATCACCTAAGATGTTATCCTCATAATTAATCTCACCAAATTAATGATGTTAAGGGTCTGAGGTCATCCCATTATGGTGTTTGATTTCAGACCTCGTCACCACTGAATGGTGTTATGAAGGTCTGAGGTCATCACCTAAGATGTTATCCTCATAATTAATCTCACCAAATTAATGATGTTAAGGGTCTGAGGTCATCCCATTATGGTGTCTGATCTCAGACCTCGTCACCACTGAATGGTGTTATGAAGGTCTGAGGTCATCACCTAAGATGTTATCCTCATAATTAATCTCACCAAATTAATGATGTTAAGGGTCCGAGGTCATCCCATTATGATGTCTGATCTCAGACCTCGTCACCACTGAATGGTGTTATGAAGGTCTGAGGTCATCACCTAAGATGTTATCCTCATTATTAATCTCACCAAATTAATGATGTTAAAGGTCTGAGGTCATCCCGTATGGTGTCTGAGATCAAACCTCGTCACCACTGAATGGTGTTATGAGGGTCTCAGGTCATCACCTAAGATGTTATCCTCATAATTAATCTCACCGAATTAATGATGTTAAAGGTCTGAGGTCATCCCGTATGGTGTTTGAGCTCAGACCTCGTCACCACTGAATGGTGTTATGAGGGTCTGAGGTCATCACCTAAGATGTTATCCTCATAATTAATCTCACCAAATTAATGATGTTAAGGGTCTGAGGTCATCCCATTATGGTGTCTGAGCTCAGGCCTCGTCACCACTGAATGGTGTTATGAGGGTCTGAGGTCATCACCTAAGATGTTATCCTCATAATTAATCTCACCAAATTAATGATGCTAAGGGTCTGAGGTCATCTAATTATGGTGTCTGAGCTCAGACCTCGTCACCACTGAATGGTGTTATGAGGGTCTGAGGTCATCATCTAAGATGTTATCCTCATAGTTAATCTCACCAAATTAATGATGTTAAGGGTCTGAGGTCATCCCATTATGGTGTCTGAGCTCAGACCTCGTCACCACTGAATGATGTTATAAGGGTCTGAGGTCATCACCTAAGATGTTATCCTCATAGTTAATCTCACCAAATTAATGATGTTAAGGGTCTGAGGTCATCCCATTATGGTGTCTGAGCTCAGACCTCGTCACCACTGAATGATGTTATAAGGTCTGAGGTCATCACCTAAGATGTCATCCTCATAATTAATCTCACCAAATTAATGATGTTAAGGATAAGTGCAAAATGGAGCAAGTACCACCATGGGAACTGATCTTTTATTAATAACCTCTTCATGATAAGATGGTACAATTACACAACTTCATGCAACATCATATGTAATATTTCTTTAGGTGATCAGCATTCCATGGATTAGTGAAAGGTTCTCCTTCTAGGTTTTCTAGCCTGTAAGTGCCAGGCACAACCTCTTCTGTCACTTTGTAGGGGCCGTGCCAGTTTGGGTGGAGTTTGTTTGCTTTCTGCAAGGTCTTCTTTAGCACTAGATCTCCCACTGCAATGGGTCTTGACTTCACCCTCTAGTTGTAGAATTTCGTTGCCCTCTGTTGGTAGGCTGCTTGTCGGACCTCTGCGTCCTCTCTTCTTTCTTCGATAAGATCTAGGTCTAGCCTCCTCTCTTCCCCATTTTTATTAGGGTCATAGGTCTGAACCCTATGAGTTGGTAGTCCTACTTATGTTGGTATGATAGCCTCTGAGTCGTGCGCTAACATAAACGGGGTCTTTCCTGTAGGTGTCCTTATCGTGATTTTGTAGGCCCATAACACAGTGTAGACCTCTTCAGTCCATATTCCCTTCGCATCTTCTAACCTTTTCTTGATTCCATCCATAATAGTTCTATTTGTGACCTCGGTCTGACCATTTTCCTGAGTTCGGCCAGGAGATGAGAAGAATTGCTTTATTCCTACTCTTAGGCAATACTTTTCTAAAGAGGAGTTCTTGAACTGGGTCCCATTGTCCGAGATGAGAGTGTTTGGGAGTCCATATCTGCATATGATATTCCTCCAAATAAATTGGAAGGTCTTCTTGTCTGTGATCATTATCATCGGCTCTGCCTCCACCCACTTTGAAAAATAGTCGATGGCAACTATCAAGAATCTATAATTGTTGGCAGCTCTTGGCAGGGGTCCTACTAAGTCAATCCCCCATACTGCAAATGGCCATGGAGAGGTGATTGACGTCATAGGCTGATGGGGATGATGAGGAATAATGGTGAATCTTTGACATTTATCACACCTCTTTACGTAAGCTGCGACGTCCTTGGATAAAGTTGGCCACCAGTACCCCTGTGTGATGATTCTCTTGGCCAAGGGTCTTCCCCCTATGTGGATAGAGCAAGAACCCTCATGAACCTCCTGTAAGACCCGGGGAACTTCTGTGGGATGCACACATCTGAGGAGAGGCAATAGAAATCCCTTTTTGTATAAGACGTCTCCTATCATCGAGAACTTGGCAGCCCTGTATCTCAATTTTCTCCTCTCTAGCTTGGACTCAGGTAGCTCTCCCCCTCTAATATACCTGACGAGGGGGTCGATCCATGAGTCTCCTAGTTTCAAATTGTGACACGGGTTACATACCTCTTCTTCCTCGATGGTTGCCTTTCTCAAGACCTTGATCGGAATGGTCCTTCTAACATCTGTCTTCGTTTCCGAGGCCAGCCTTGCCAATACATCTACGTGACTGTTACTTTGTCGAGGCACTCTCTTCAGTTTTTCCTCTTCAACATATTCTAACATCGTTCTTACCCTCTTCAAGTACTTGGCCATCCTTTCATCTTTGGCCTCATAGATCCCCACTACTTGATTGACAACCAACCTTGAGTCGTTGTGGAGTAGGAGTCGCTTTATGCGAAGAGTTGTTGCCAATAAAAGACCTGCTATCATGGCCTCATACTCGGACTCGTTGTTTGAGGCCTGGAAGTTGAACCTCAGAGCGTATTCAATGTCCGCACCATCTGGAGCCGAGAGTATCAACCCCGCACCGCTTCCCCTGTCGCAGGAAGAGCCATCAATGAAGAGGCTCTAGATGTTTGTATCTGATGAAAAGGCTCCTTCTGTCATGACTCCTTGTTTGAAGAGATATCGATCCTCCTCGTCCTCCGCAATTCTGCTCATAACTTTTTTGGATGTGACCTCTTCCAGATCTCGGAAGACACTTGGTGTCGTCTCTTCCTGATTTCGAAAAACACTGCGGTTTGTCTCTTCAATGCCCCCAGGCCTTTCTCTGCCTCGGCTTCTTCCCATGTGAACTCAGCAACGAAATTTGCGAGGGCTTGCCCTTTGATGTCTGTCCTAGGTTGGTAGGCAAGATCTTACTCCCCTAACTCGATGGCCCAGGTCATCAACCTCCCGGATTTCTCAGGTTTATACAGGACCTGTCTTAGCGAGGAGTCAGTGAGGACTACCATGGAGTGAGCTTGGAAGTAGGGATTCATTTTTCTTGAAGCATGTATCAGGGCATAGGCCAACTTTTCCATGCGAGGGTAATTTTGTTCAGCCCCTTGAAGGGCTTTACTATTAAAATACACAGGCCTTTGGATCCCATCGTCTTCCCGTATTATGGCTGCACTGATGGCTAATTCCGATACTGCCAGATACACATACAACTTTTCTCCTGTCGCGGGTCGAGATAGCAATAAGGGGGATCCCAAGTAAGATTTGAGTTGGTTGAAGGATTTTTCACACTCATCGTCCCATTGGAAGGCCTTTCTTAGAACTTTAAAGAATGGAAGACACTTATCCGTTGCCCTAGAAACAAACCTGTTAAGGGTAGCCACTCTCCCCGTGAGTCTTTGGACATCCTTGATACTCCAAGGAGTCTTCATGTCAAGTAATGCCTTTATTTTCTCAGGGTTCGCTTCAATTCCTCTCTGGTTAATGATGAATCCCAAGAACTTCCCAGCTCCTACTCCGAAGACACACTTCGCTGGGTTGAGTTTCATTCTGTATGAGTCTATAATGTCGAAGGTCTTCTCGAGATCCATTACATGAGAGTGAGCCTTCTATCTCTTTGTTAGCATATCGTCTACATACACCTCCATAGTCTTACCTATTTGCTCTTCGAACATCTTATTAACAAGACGTTGGTATGTCGCCCCTGTATTTTCAGGCCGAAGGGCATCACTTTGTAGCAGTACATCCCTTTATCAGTAATGAAGGTCGTCTTTTTCGAGTCTTACGCATCCATGAAGATCTGGTTGTAGCCTGAATACGCGTCCATAAAGCTCATGAGCTCATGTCCCACCGTTGCATCCACCATCTGATCTATTCGAGGTAAGGGATAGCTGTCTTTTGGACAAGATCTGTTCAGGTCAGTGAAATCAATACAGATTCTCCACTTCCCATTGGCCTTGGGCACGATGACTGCATTCGACAACCATTCCGGATATGTAACCTCTCTTATAAACTCGTCCTCTTCTAACTTTTTGACCTCTTCTCGGATGACATCGTACTTCTCCCTGGAATAGACTCTTCATCTCTGTTTGATTGTCCTGGCATCTTTGGTCACGTTGAGCCTGTAACTCATAACTTCAGGGTCGATGCCGGGCATGTCTGCATGACTCCATGCGAAGACACTATGTCTCCTCCTGAGGAAATTTATCAACTCTTCCTTGATTCCTGCCTCTAGGGCTTTACCGACCTGGACGGTTTTTTTCGGCTCGTCCTCATTGAGGATGATGGATTTTACCTCTTTCGCGGCCTCTCCCTTCTTCAACTTTGTTTCATCTCTTGGGTCAAGCGTATCGATGCTATAAGTGGTGGTTTCCCTCTTATAGGCTTCTCTCTTCGGTCGAGTTGAAGTAACCTTATCGCGCTGTGGTCTGGTCACCTTGCACTTCCCCTACCCCATAAGGAGTTGGGAATTTTAGCATCTGATGGACCGTCGACGGCACAGCTTCAAACTCTCTAAGGGTCACTCTTCCTATGATGAGGTTATAGGCCGAGAACACGTTCTCGTCCATGACGAAAAAATTTATCTTCTTGGTTATCCTCTTAGGGCACTCATCACCCATCCGTACGTCCATCTCATACATGCCCAAGGGGTGGACCTTTTCACCACTAAAGCCTATCAATGGGTGATGATACGGTACCAGCCTTGCTCTGCTAAGACCTAGGCTCTTGAAGCAAGGCCAGAACATCACGTCTGCCGAGCTCCCCCCGTCTATGAGGATCCTCTGCACCTCGCACCCATGCACCCTTGTTGTTATGACCAGAGGGTCATCATGGGGCGCTAATATACCCTTGAAGTCGAGTCTGGAGAACCCAACTACGAGGGTGTCCATGTCTACCTTCTTCCTCTTCTGCACTGTATCGGAAGACGTTAGATTCACAACTTCAAGCTTAGCCACTGACCTTGCCTCTTCTACGTGAGCCTTCCTATCAGCTACTTCAGAGTCACCTCCTGCGAATCCTCCATATATGGTGTCAACACTAAAGGAGATCGTACCGACCCTCTTCACCGGGGTATTGTCATCTTTCGGTGGAAGATCCGGATCGTCTTCGTCATCACCTTCTGAATCATCGTCTCTTCTGGCCGGGACATTGTCACGGCATCTGTCATTTCTCCTTTTCTTAGGGTCATCTCTTCCACCCTTAGGAGTTTTACCGTCCACATACTTCCTTAACTTTCCAGATTTTAGCATCTTTTTAAACTCATCCTTCAGGGCGAAGAATCTGTCAGTGACATGGCCATGATCCTGGTGGAACTCGCACCATAGGTTTTTGTTCCTCTTATGTGGTGGGGATTTCAGTTTCTCTGGCCATCTCAGAGTCCTGTTAGTCTTAATCTCATTGAGGATGTGCTCGCAGCTTACAGTCAGAGGTGTATAGTGAGCGAACTTGTCATCACCCGATCTCTTCTTCCCATCTTTCTTGCTTTGGGACTTTCCACTGCCACCGCGATTCTCATCCTCATACTTGGCGGCAATTGCCTCTTCCGCATTCATTACTTTCCCTGCGGTTGCCAGGAGCTACGCCATATACATAGGGGGGTCTTCCGCAAGTTTCCACAATAGCTTCCCCTTCTGAAGACCTCCTATAAGGGTGGTCATGGCTAAGTTCTCTTCATAATCTTCGACCTCCAACTTCTCTTTGTTGAATCTCGCTATGTAGTCTCTTAGGCTCTCATCCTTGGCCTTCTTGACATACAGCAGGTGGGTAGTCTTCTTTTGAGGCCTCACCCCAAAGTAGAAGTTGTGGATGAATCCTTCAGCCAAGCCTTTGAAGTTCTCAATTGAGTTCTTCAAAAGAGAGGTGAACCAACTGTGCGGTGCCCCCGTCAAGGTCCCAGAGAAGGCCCTACACTTCATCTCATCGGGTATCGAATAGATGTCTGCTGCCTACTGGTACATTTTGATATGATATACAGGGTTAGTACTTCCATCATACTTAGAAGACACTGTAGGAGGCTTGAACTTAGCTGGGGTTGGGAACCCCACTATCCTAGCCACAAATGGGGATCCTCTGAGTAACCCCTTTGCAATGGGTCCCTGCTTTTGATGAGGTCTCCTATCTTCTCCTCAAGGCACTGGATAGAGTCATTCCATGGTCTTCTGCCATCGACTTGGCAGAGGTTATACCCTTCCACCTCCATGGGATGGATCGAGGGTTCCCATGCCGCGACACGTCAACTGTTGACCTCTTCCTATTCTCGGCCTCTTCTTTCACAGTGTCGACCTTGATTTGGCCGACCCTGCCTGTTCCCTCTCTGAGAGCCTGCTGCACTCTTTGATCTCGACAGTCTCTGTCTTAGGTCATTCATCGGGCCCAATCTCTCAAAGGTCGACCCTATGCTCAACCTATCAAAGGCTGACCCTCTTTGTTGGGCCTCTTCACCTCTTCGACCGACACAACCTCGACTTTGCCTAAGAGGTCATACAGCGTTATTTGACACCTCATACGGCTCCCAGCAGTCTTTCGGGGCTTCTTCCGCCTTTAGATCATCATACATGTCCTCTGGGCAAGAGTTTACCTGCCTCCCCAGGCGCAAGCGCCTAGGGTCAGCAACGTCCCTTCTCCGTTGGGGTGCAGGATGGTCCTTCATTGGTGCCTGGGGTGGTCCCCTGGTGTCAGGATGAGGCTGAACAGCCGCCGGAGTGATCATATCCGGTGAGACTCCAGGTGGCCTCATCATAGTTTGGCTGAGCTGTGCAAATTGCTCCTGCATAGCTTGTTGTGTTGCAGCTAAAGATCTCAAGGCTGCAGCTACCTCCGCCATTTCGGACTGGGGTGCGCCTAACTGGAACTAGGCCCCCCACCCCCAGGTGGAGGAAGAGGCAGTGGTAATTCTGGTGCCATATGTTAACACTATAGAGCTTGAGCTGTAGATGAGCTTAGTACCTTACAGGACCTCTTTCAATGGTGAAACAGCTCCGCGCTAGGGGGAGGCCTGGTTCACCACCAGAGTCTCCGGTGAGGTTAATCAGAAAAAGAGGAAGAGATAGCTTCTCGTTCCCACAGACGGCGCCAAAAATGATGATGCTGGAATTAGCACCACCAGATAAGGTGTTTTCAAGCTTAATCTAAGAACAACAATGGTAGCATAGTTATGTAAAAGGTAGGAGAAAGATATGAGGAGAAGAGGTGAGAGCACCAGGATATAAGTGGGTCAGCCTAAATTGGCCTACGTCCACTGTGTGTATGAATAACCTCACTCTAATAAGGCACTAATGGCCATGGATACAATCTCTCAAGCTTTCTCTCTCTACTATCTATCTAGACAGAGTTTCAACTAGGGTTGTATATCTGGATCCCTTGTAAGGTAGGGGATGACCTCTATATATAGTACCTGGGGGGTGTAATGTGCATGTGTGTGATTGCCTCACCAATATGGGAATGCCATCTGTCACTGTCACATGTAGAGAATGATGATGAAATATTCTCCCCACGTGTGGGGAATAATCTTGTTACAACTGATTTGTGTCCATGTGCCCTTATCCAAATGTTAGCAGATGCTCGGCTATCGCGCCTCGTGTATGACCTCGGTCTGGGAGAGGTCGAGGTTGGTAAGTCTAGGTACTCGTTCAGTCCGAGTATTCCATGGAGGTCTCGGCCTAATCCCAGCCGAGACAATGGACAAGGTCGGCCTGAGACGAGGTTGAGCTGGAGTGTTTGGAGTATCGACTAATGTTTTGATGAGGTTACTGGTGGCTTCCTGCGAGCTCGACCTATGCCTGTCCGAGGTTACCATTCCAAGGTATATGAGAATGCTGCTGATCCTTGTGATGTCCCTTGGAGAGGCTCATGGTAGTGTCGGCCTGAGCCGACCTTGCTATGGCCGAGGGCGGATATCGCGTGTCCAAGACATGTCCAACGTCGGCCATAATCTCGGCCGAGGTTGGTGTCTCTGGGCCGAGGTCACACTTGGGGCATATCAGTATAGATTCTATGTTTCCATCCTTAAGAGATAGTATTAAAAATATAATTTATGTGATAACCCTCCCTATGTGTTATATTATTTATAATTGTTTTTTTAGTTTTCAATATTGATATAGTATAGTAGATCTTACGTTTGGCCATGACTATAGAAAATGACCAAGAGAAGATCATCAATGGGAACTAGTGATTCGAGTATAGAAGGACTGGAAGGTGCATACAAGGCAATTGAAAGTCTGTCAAAGATTGTGGAGCAGCAGGTGAACAATGGAGTACCAAAGAATCTTGAACTAAGTAGATGTACTATTGAAAAGTTCAAGAATTTGAATCCTCCATCTTTTAAAGGTACTCCTGACCCATCGAAGCAGAAAGTTGGGTGATGCAGATGGAAAAGATACTCGATGTTCTTAAGTGTACCGATGAACAAAGGGTGTCATTTGTAACATTTATGTTAGAAGGGGAGGTCGAACATTGGTGGAGAATGACTAAGAGAATACAAGGCGAAAGGAATACTTACATAGGTTGGAATGATTTCTTAGTAATATTTTATGAGAAATATTTTCCGAAAACGGTGAAAGACGAAATAGCAGCTGATTTCATGAGTCTGGTGCAAGGGAATATGACGGTTGGTCAATATGAGGCAAAGTTTACTGAGTTATCCCGTTTTGCACGTCATGTTGTAGCAACTGTTGTTTTAAGAGCGAAGAACTTTGAGCGTGGGTTAAGGTTGAATATTCGTAGCCGAATTTCCATCCTGAAATTAACATCATATATTGATGTCGTGACTAGGGCTACAATAGTTGAGAGGGATGGTGAGGAGTACAATCGAATTAGAGATGGAAAGAGGAAGTTTGGGGAACAAAAAGGAAAGAACCCGAATAATAGAAATTTCTTTAAGAACACATCCAATGTTGGGGGTCTAGTGATAACAAACAGTATAATAACCAGACATGTCAGCACTGTGGAAAGATGCATGGATGACGACCTTGTTATAAGGATTCAGGAGCTTGTTTTAGATGTGGACAGAAAGGACATCAAATAAAAGACTGCCCAAACCCAGCAAGGGTTCCGATAAAGCCTTCAAGTGCAAAGAAGGATCAAGACAGACAGGGTAGAGTTTTCGCACTTTCTGATACCCAAGCTTCTAATGCGGTAGTGTCAGGTACAATTTCTATATGTGTACAACCTTTTAAAGCTTTGATTGATCCTGGTTCTACCCATTCGTTAATATCTATACATGTATTAAATCGCTTTCATAAATTGCCTGAACCCTTGCATCATAACATACATGTTTCTACTCCTTCGGGTGAGTTATTGATGGGTAAATTAGTATACAAGGCTTGCCCCATAGATATTGATAGTCATAAACTATTTATTGATTTGATAGTTTTAGACATTAAAGATTTTGAAGTCATTTTGGGGATGGATTGGTTAGCATCACATCATGCTAAGGTAGACTGTTTTGAGAAGAGTGTTACTTTCCAAATTCCTCACCAACCAAAATTTAGTTTTGAAGGATCTGGCATCATATCTTCGATGTGTATTATTTATGCAATGCAAGCCTATAGTTTTCTTAAGAAGGGATGTCAAGGATTTCTTGCAACTGTTACTAGTTTGGAGATGATAAAGCCTAGATTAGAAGATATTCCTATTGCTAAGAAATTTATGGATGTTTTTCTTGATAATTTACCCAGTCTACCTCCTAATAGAGAAATGGAATTTACCATTGACCTTATTCCTGGAACTATACCAATATCAAAACCACCATATCGTATGGAACCTTTAGAATTAAGAGAGTTAAAAGTTCAATTAGAAGACCATTTAGACAAGGGTTTTATCAGACCAAGTATATCGCCTTGGGGTGCTCCAGTGTTATTTGTGAAAAAGAAGGATGGGACAATAAGACTATGTATATATTATCGTGAACTGAATAAGGTAACCATTAAGAATAAATACCCCTTACCTCGTATAGATGACTTGTTTGATCAATTAGAAGGTGCACAAGTATTCTCTAAGATTGACCTTAGGTCAGGCTATCATCAACTGAAGATTAAGGATGATGTTTCAAAATTAGCTTTTCGTACTAGATATGGTTACTATGAATTTCTTGTAATGCCATTTGGACTAACTAATGCAACAGCCGCTTTTATGGATATGATGAATAGGGTGTTTAGGAAATATTTGGATCAGTGTGTGGTTGTTTTCATTGACGACATCCTTATTTATTCCAAAAGTATTGAAGAACACGAAAAGCATTTAGAGACGGTATTACAAATCCTTAGGAAAGAGAAATTATATGCAAAATTAAAGAAGTGTGAGTTTTGGATGCCTAGTGTTTCTTTTCTAGGACATGTCATATCCAAAGAGGGAGTGTCAGTTGACCCTAAAAAGATTGAGGCTATACTAGATTGGCCCAGACCAACTAATGTGAGTGAGATTCGTAGTTTCCTAGGATTAACAGGTTATTACCGAAGATTTGTTGAAGGATTTTCTAGCATTGTCAAACCTCTATCTAGGTTAACACAAAAGAATGTAAAATATGAATGGTCTGAGGAAGCCGAGAAAATTTTTTAAGAACTTAAGAATCGATTAGTAACTGCCCCAATTTTGACTATTCCTTCCGGGACAGGGGAATTTGTGATTTATAGTGATGCTTCTAAAAATGGTTTGGGATGTGTGCTAATGCAAAATGTAAAAGTAGTAGCTTACGCCTCGAGACAGTTGAAAACCCATAAGCAGAATTATCCAACCCATGACCTAGAATTAGCAGCTGCAATTTTTGCTCTTAAGATTTGGAGGCACTATTTGTATGGTGAGACTTGTGAGATTTATACTGATCATAAGAGTCTGAAGTATATATTTACTCAGAAAGAGTTGAATATGAGATAAAGGAGGTGGTTAGAATTGATGAAGGATTGTGATGTAAATATTCATTATCACCCGGGGAAAGCTAATGTAGTAGACGATGCTTTAAGTAGGAAGTCTACACCAAATTTAGCATGTCTTATTACAAGCCAGGAAGAACTGTTAAGGGATTTGAGAAGTATGGAAATAAATGTACGTATCTATAGCAAAGGAGGAATAATTGCAAACTTACAAGTACAACCCATGTTGATGGAGAGGATAAAAATTGCACAAGTAAATGACCCACAACTGAAGAAGATTAGAGAAGAAGTCATCGAGGGTAAGAGAACTGAATTTGCGATGCGAGATGATATATTGAGGTTTGGAAATAGAGTGTGTGTGCCATGTGATGCCCAACTAAAGAGGCAAATTTTGGAGGAAAGTTATTACTCAAGATTCACATTTCATACCGGATGTACAAAAATGTATAGGGATCTTCGAGAAGTATTTTGGTGGAATAACATGAAGAGGGAGATAGAAAAATTTATATCTCAGTGTTAAAGGCAGAACATCAAAAACCATCAGGATTACTGCAACCCCAACCTATCCCTGAGTGGAAATGGGAACATATTACAATGGATTTTGTGACAGGTTTACCGAGGAGTTCAAACGGTAATGACTCTATTTGGGTAATTATTGATAGGTTGACTAAATGTTCTCATTTTCTTGCCATTAAGATTACCCATTCTTTAGAGAAGTTAGCTAAGTTGTATGTGCGGGAAATTATTAGGCTTCATGGAACCCTAATTTCAATTATTTCTGACCGTGACCCTAGATTTGTGTCTCGCTTCTGGAAAAGCCTATAAGAAGCCATGGGAACAAAATTGAATTTTAGCACTGCTTTTCATCCTCAAACGGATGGACAATCAGAGAGAACTATTCAAACCTTAGAGGATATGCTTAGGGCATGTGCACTTGATTTAAAAGGGAATTGGGATGATCATTTACCGTTAGTGGAATTCGTATATAATAATAGCTATCAAGCAAGTATTCAAATGGCTTCGTATGAGTCACTCTATGGTAGAAGGTGTAGTTCCCCTACATGTTGGGTAGAAGTTGGGGAAAGAAAATTTTTGGGACCAGAATTGATTCAGATCACAACAGAGAAGGTGAAATTAATACAAGACCGACTTCGAACCGCTCAAAGTCGTCAAAAGAGTTATGTTGACAATCGACACTGACAGTTAGAATTCCAAAGAGGAGATTATGTGTTCTTGCGAGTATCGCCGCAAAGGGAGTAATACGATTTGGGAAGAAAGGGAAGTTGATTCCAAGATACATAGAACCTTTTGAAATCCTTGAAAGGATATGAGCTGTTGCGTATATGATAGCCTTACCACCGAAACTCTCTAGTGTACATAATGTGTTTCACGTATCAATGATAAATAAATATGTCCTAGATATAAAACATATCTTAAGTCATGAGCCTCTTCAAGTTAGAGAAGATTTGTCATACTTTGAGCATCCAGTGGAAATTTTGGACCATAAAGATAAAATATTACGAACCAAGGTTATTTCACTAGTTAAAGTATTATGGCAGAATCATTCTGTTGAAGAAGCAACGTGGGAGCGGGAAGATGAGATAAAGGAGAGATATCCATACCTTTTTGAAAATTAATGTAAGTAAAGTTTGGGGGCCAAACTTTTTATAAGGAGGGTAGGATGTAATGACCCCACTTTTATATATAGTTTATTTTTACACTCTTGTGTTACTTATTATCTTATAAATGTTATCTTATTAGATAAGTGGTATTATTGGCTATCAATATAACAAATCCCATTTTTAATTACGAAGAATCAACTGTAAATTGGATCAAATTGAAGTCTTATGACATATCTTAAGGCAAATAATAAGTTTTGGGGTAGAAAATATAATTTTATGAAACTTTAGGACTAAAATAAAAATATAAAATGGGCCATTTTGTAAATAAAATATGTTCAAGGACCTCTAAGAAATATTCAAAATATATAGTGTGAAATTACCAAAATACCCTTCATGTGTGAAATGACCCTTATACCCTTATCACCTTTCAACCACGTGCTGGTCACTTCCACCTTCCACATGTCATCTGTAGAGAGAGAGCTAAAACACTTGTCATCATTTGGTGATATTAACACTGCAAGACTGCTCCGGATCGCGACACCTCGGTGTTGAATCACCAATCCAAAAATCCTAGTCATTAGACACGTGTCAACACCGTAATACTTTTGGAAACCTATAAATATGGCCTTAGGGTTCATTTGAAACTCACACCAATTCCTTGAGAATTATAGTAAGAAATAGTGATAGAAAGCTTGGGAAATATCTTAAGAAGGAGTTCTATAATTTCAAAGAAAGAATTCATTTCGTAGGTATGATTTTATTTAAATGTTATAATGTATTTTTATAGTTTTAATTTTGTGTTTTATAGCTTTACTTAGTAGTTATGTTGGTAAAATACACTAAGGACTTCACTAATCAAAAATTAAAGTTTAGAAGAAATCCAAGTTGATTTTATTTTCATGTAAACTTGTTTGAAATTGTATATACGCTTTTAAAAATGACTTTTTTAATAGTAATTGCTCGTTATTATGGAATCCCATTTAAGTAATTCCAAAGTCAGGCCCGGGGAAATTCTGTCTAGACGAGTATTTAAGTGGTACCCCTATGACCCTCCATCTCTACTAGGAATGAATCCGAACATGTTCTGTCTAGAGGAGATGGTACTTAAGCGGTGCCCCTGTGACCCTCCATCTCGACTGGGAACCGACTGATTAGGAAAAACTATGAATTGAATCCTTTAAATACGATCAATAAGTTTTAAAAGTTAAGAAAATGGTTTTTAGTAATCCTTTTAAACAAGTTACTATTAAAATACAATATATAGATTGGACCTTGTTTAGAACATATACTTAAACCTTTATCGTATTTGTTAGATTAACGTACGATCGAAGACTCGTAATCTATAATTTTGACCTCTATTTTAGGTGAGTACTCTATGCAATTTCTTGCGCATTTTGATTATATTATATTATGCAAACTATCTATATTTTGTGAAATGATTTTATTCTCAAAATGCATCTGATACCGATGATTCCGTCATTTTTTATATGTTTATATCTCTCCATATAAACATCTGATTTGAATTCTAAATTTATTGATTCGGCCTATGGAAACTCTCTTACTATGTTGGCCTTGACTACCGGGTGGAAATATTTGGGTGGTACCTTCCCAGCTGGTTTATCGCTGGTGTGCCCTAAACAAGGCGTTGTTCCAGAAATCATGATTATCTGTCTGTGATGTTACTGGGTGGAAACATTTGGTAACACTATTTGTTTGGGTATTAGAGTGTACATGGCCACTAAAACTGAATAATTGACATATGCTCAATTGTTTTATCTGCTCTGTTCTGAACTGTTTATTCTGAATATATATATTGTCATCTACTTTATATATATTACTTGAAATTCCTATCTTTATGTATATACTTTATGTTCTAAATTGAATAGGTATCAATTTTCTGAAAAACCCTCGAATGTGTGGAGATTGAATCTCATTCGTCTTTTAGCTGACGTTGTATAAATAACCATTTTTCAGGAAATAATTAAGTTCGTGGATGGAACGAAAAAGGACTATGTTGAAGATTTAGCGTTTAAAGCTCTTTTTGTTACCTTAAGTAGAAGTTTGTTTAATTAGATAGAGCATGTTTATCTCTTTGTGTCAAGTTGTAACTCGTTGATATTTTAATACAAATGAAGTTCCCTTTAGAATGCTCTGATGATGTAATTCCTTCACTTTCAGTATGTTACGATTCATAACCATGTGATTATACTTCCGCTACATATATTTTAAAACAAAAATTTTCAGGCCAGAATATTGGATGGCTTGGTGGCATGTGAAGACACTCGTTCCCTATTATTTTTGGGTCGGGGTCGTGACAATTAAAGTCCCAATTTAACTCTTGATGATGATACAAATTACCTAAAACACCACATCCTTCATTTCAAACCGTACATGTACATAATTCAAGTATCATAAACCCAAATCTCCACCACAAATAATTCCGAAGGTCTTATCCCTCTAATCAACATCATATATCTATAAACATAAACCAAACATTCAATAATCCTTATCTAACAAAAAATATCACTAAGGACAAATATTATCCAATAGCCCAAATTTCATCGACATATAAGAATAAAGGATGAATCCACAAATCAAATGTACAACATCCAACCTGACAACACTATTTTCCTCAGAAGCACCACCAATGATTTAATAAATTGAACCACACTAAATAACCAACAAGTATTACACCTAAGGTCAAATCAATAACTCGCAACAAAAACCCCTTTAAAAACAATGGCTAGCTGACATCCAAGTCTTAACACCCACAATATAGGGAAAATAATACTCTCCTAGATAAAAAGATATAATTATAATCTCAAATAATATCCTGTTTTACTCATTACTACTAGCTCACATGTGTATAACCTAATTCCTATGGTTTCAATTGCAATTTTGTAAACCCGTAAATTATAAACATTTCAAGTGGAGTCCATATCATTTTCCAACAATTAAAGGTCCTAATATAAGCATAGGTGAATAAATAATTGTTGAATTATTTTGATTCATGTGGCATCATTATATTGTTTTTGATCACGTTGTCATGAGATTTTAATATGGTACAGAGGTTGGGCACCCGCCAAAATTTCTGTTTCCCAGGCTATGGCTTGATAAAGCATATACGGATGTGGTGAGGCCAGGTGACCCAGTTAAAGTGTTGTTGAGAAATTATATTGATAAATGCTTTGAGATTATCATTTTGATTTGAATATTCATACTCGTGTTGTTATGCTTTGTTCATCGTTAATATAATTGTTGAGCATCTTTCTTGTCGTATTGTGTACTTCCCCATATTTTCTTTTAGTGGCAAGTTAGCGCGGATTTTGGGGCGCTATGGAGATTGATTTTAGCGAAGATTTTTTGGGAAAGATTTGTATTATTTTGATGTATAGAGCTTTGGAGATTTGTGTTTTATTTTCGAGTTAGTTGTTGTATGTAATTCGAGAGATTTGGTATTTAATTTGATGAGATTGAGATTTGTAGTTTCTCTTTTGTTGTTGTGGGACTTAGATGCTCTATACCTTGTCACTTATGGATTTGGATTTATTTTATCGCATTAGCGCTCCGTTCGCTCTCCCTGGGTGGGCGGGGTGTTACAAATTCATATTAAATATTTCACGTGATGAGTTATACTCATATCTCAGATTTCTTTTCTCAAAGTTCATAAGGCATATTGTTCAACTTTTAGCAAATTAACAAGTAAACCTTCTCATATATATAGCATTTACACCCTTTCATTTACATACTCAATTTATAAGCATTGCACTTCATAGGGGTTTACCAATTTCAATATCAATTAACAATAATAGAAATTTAGTTAAGTTGATCTTATCCTAATTAAACCTCTAATTATTTTTAATTCACCAAATGTGATTAGGCAATATCTAAGTCATTAATCACTAAAGGAGAAAATCATATTATTCTTGCATTTCACTATTTTTTAAATATGACTCGAGTTCCTTGATCTCCTATAAATTTTGAACAACTTTTCCTCTTAAAACAATCCAAAATTCCATGTTAAATATCCTAAAATGGAGGCTTGAAGGTTGTACATACTACCCTGTATTTTCATAGGTATTAATTCATTGATAAATCGATTAATTATTTTTGATTACTTGTTATTTTTATGTCGTACGGGGTATGTCACTTTTTATTATATGGTGTTATGAGATTCATTTATGTGATCATTTATGTGTTACATGATTTAACACACTTTTAGAAATTGTCAAAATACACTGTAATCCATTTATTAAATATTTTATATGACTTGGTATTATGGGAGACTATGGAATGGTTAGGGACTAAGTGTCATGGATTTCCTTATATTGATTATTCCCTCAGTATCGGGTTCCACCAATCGTGAAGTAGGTTCTTATAATGTTGAATCTTTCGTAACAATTTAATAATTCAATTCTAAGATAATTGTATCTTAACAGGTTAATGAATTAAATTAACAAGGAAAATAACTTATTAAAATATGTTTGGTTTTAGGTTGACTCTTAGGTACATTTAAAATGTTTGTTCTTAACTTAAATCAGTAGGGTTTAGCTTGATTAAATTAGTAAAAGGCTTGGGTAGAGTTTTGAGCCATTTGGAATGTTATTTAGACTCATTGGTTTGAGTCTTATGTTGGTCCTAAGCCTAATTTTGTGGGAAGCTTAATTATTAATTAGATAACCCTAAAAACATAATTTATACATTTGGAAGAAACCCTAATGCTAAGCAGAGAAGAGGCCCTCAAGGGTAAAGAGGAAATGGGGGAACTGATTGGAATATAGACTAAAACTTGTATAAATATGATTTTAAGCATCTATTTCATAATTTTAATAATTTGATTTAAAATGGATGTCAGTTCCTAAAAATATTGATAAACTTGAGTACTTTAAAATTAGATCTCTTAATTATATACACAAAACTGTATAATTAAATTGGATTAGTATAATTTTAAATCATAATTATTATTTCATAGAAAACCTCATGTTCATTTCGCAATTATATCAAATTTGGGATAAAATTGTTATATTAGGAACTTAAGAGGTTAGATTTTGATTTATAAGGATTTAGATATTATAAACATTAGTTCTTAAAATGTTACGAAACTTGGCTAGTTCATATATATGTGACCACGATTTTTAAGTTCGTAATTTAGGATTTGGGTAGGAAGAAGCCCGACTTTATGAAGTTCTGATTAGTGGCATCCGTGCACACGATAGGGGAAGAAAGACTATTTTGTTACATGTTTTTATGGCATTGTTTGTTAGGGGTGAGGGAAAATCCTAGGGAGATATGAGGAGGAGGCTCGAACTAACATGTAGAGTTTTAGTTTCAATCGATGTATGTAATGTTGGAGATTAGTTGTTAATAAATTGGATATATTAATCTTGAATATAAGATCCTTCTAGTAATTCGTGAGCAGATCATTTTCTTGAGGACCTTCAGTATAGATCTATGAAAACCGGCCTATTAAAATACCGGGTAGCCAATCCTCTACTAAAATATAACAGTAATCTCAATATGAATCATTCTCAACATCACCATCGCAATAATAAAATAACATAAAGAATAAGAATAATCCATACAACCACAATAACTGAACTAACCATCATGCATAAATAATTAAAAATTCTTACCAAGTTATTAACAAAAGTTAGTGATTAGGTAAACTCCAATTAAACTCTTTGAGAAAACTCCTTTTGAATATAAACACAAGATGTGTAAAGAAGTAAATCGAAAATCATTTTAAGATTCTTGGTTAACCAGTTTTTAAAACAAAAACCTTATTAAGCGTTATTTATCCTAACAACTATATCAAGAATAAAGAATTGAAAACAGTAAAGTACCCACGAGATTTTTATGTGGTAAAACCCCAAATTAAGGGAAACATCCATGGTGACCTCTATGCTACAGACCAAAAAAATCCACTAAAAATCAAACAAGGTTACTAGATTACAAACTATAACACGAGATGAAAAAAATAAAGAAGAATACCTAAATTGAGTCGCACCTCCAATGGTATTCCTTCTGTTCTGGCCTCTCCCAATAGTAGTATTCTATCCTTCTTCTTTTTAGCTTTACGTCGACTCATTTAAACGAATCTCTCTTTTAGCAACATAGTATGACTATGTGAACAGTGTGTGAGAGTGGTGTAACCTGTGTGTCTCAAATATATAAATATAATGAACCCACACACACTTAATTGTTACAAACCAATCATACAAAGTACAGAGAATCTATATGACGATTTTGTTTTAAAAGAGAAAAAATCAGACTTATTACCAAAGACTGTTTCAAATGTGATCATTTTTAGATTTTGAAAAACTTAGATATAAAAAGACTAAGTATGTACAACCATTTTACAAAATCTAAAACTATGAAAAAATATCAGATCTAAAACATGCAACTAGCTTTTAAGTATCTTTTTCTATTTTAAAACAGAAAAAAGTGGATTTAAAATTTTGAAAGAATTTAAACAAGATCCAATGCAAGAAATAATTTATTTAAAAGAAAATGAACATAACAACCTAGAAATATCGTGAAATGTATCACAAAGTTGAAATATCGGATTTTTAAATATAACTGAGATATTCAACCACTTAAGTTTGTTTTGAGAGATATATGTTTTCAAAGGATGTTGTGTTTGATTTTTAACCCTCAAACTCAATACTCACAGAAACCCCAAGTTTTTAAGAATGAAGAAATGATTTCAGAAGTGATTTTTGAAAATCAGAAGGGAGATTTTTCTATTTTCACGAACCTTAACTCACTTTTATATTGAAAAAGATTTCAAAAACATTTTGGCAGAGTTTTATCTCAAAATCATTTTTCTCTCTGAATATATTTTTCTCTGATCTTTTTTTTTCTCTCAGACTCTCTGACTGGTAAAAGTTCTAAAACGTTGAGATGAAGCACCTATTTATACAAATGGATTAAGGTTCTGGAATCTATTGATAAAATCACCTACTGGGATGGCTTGTACCGTTTCTAGACTGATATAACGATTTATAATCCATCGTTTAACTAATATAAACCTCCTAATACCGGTTACAGGTCTTGCACTCTAATTAGTCACGATTTGTTGCACTGGGATCACAAGAGGATGCATGCATATCGTTGAGTAATAAAGATCAAGGACTTAAAACACTCCTTAGGAATCTGAGAGGTAGAAAACACGACATGGGCCAATAATATGAAGGCAGGTGTATAACACATGTTTCATTCCTATTAGCCAATAGACGCGCATTTTGTACTTTAAAAAATTCCATTTTTAGTCCTAAATGTTTGTATCAGTTTGAGAATCAGTGCAAAAGGATTTTACAGGAAGTTTTGATATTTTAATTAAGGCCCACAAACTTATAAAATCAATTTTAAATGTTTAAAAATTCCCCAAAAATATTAAAAATAATTTTAAACACACTAAATGGAATTTGAGTGCAATGTGTTCCTATAGTGCACTGTTTACTACCTTTTTACTTTATAAACCATAATTGGGATTATTAGAGCTGTACTTAATGTTGTCTTGGTTGTACTTTGATGAAAGGAGGCTCAATTCAAACTAGAAAATATTTTATCTTCATATCCAAAATAGTAGAAACTCCTATATGGCAGAGACTCCAATAAGTCAACCATATAGTGTGTTTTAATTTTCCCCTTTAGATATTGAAGACAAAATTCCCTTGAGTACATTGGTTCTCATTGGCACACACAAAAAAAGTCCTATATCCTATACAAAATTTAGTCTACCCAATACCGTCCTAGAATCGAAAATAAGATGAAGACATAAACTATATAACTCAATTAAAATATAAACCATTACCCTAAATAGAGAATAATTTACATTAAGATCTGTATGAAAGTTCCGGAATTAAAACACTTGAATTGTCATGTTAGTTGAATCATAGAATATATATATATATATATATATATATATATATATATATATTATATATATGGAGTATGGTTCTGAAATATGTTAAAATATATACTCAAGCCTTCTCCCCCATTTTGTCTCAAATAGACAATGGGTTAACATATATAACAGAGATAAACACAAAATAATTCTACCACGTTTAAAGAGACAACTAGGGTTATATCAAGGGTCTCCTATATTAAACAGATAAAGGAGGCATCTTTTGTCATTTATCGAACTACCATAACCTAGATCCTCATAAACCAACTATTACCAAGATATGTACCAAAAATTAACTAAAAGGTAGAATATTTATTCAAGAACTATCATCCCTATGGATTTCCTTAATGATTCAAAATGAGTATTGTCCAAGTGTTTTGTAAATAAATCAGCCAACAAGTTTTCATTGTTTAGATACTCAATTTCTAGTTATTTAGATTCCACAAGTTCTTGATCAAGTGATGTCTGATTTTAATATGATTAGTGCTTGAGTGACGAACAGGAATCTTAGAAATATTTATAGCACTTTGATTATCACAAAATAGTGTTAGTTTGTCCTATTTAATGTCATAATCACACAACATTTGTTTAATTCATAACAATTGAACACAATAGCTACCAGCTGCTATATACTCAGATTCAGTAGTGGATAAGGATATACCATTTTATTTATTACTACTCCACCCAAATAAATTGTTTCCAACATAATATCAGGCACCAGACGTATTTTTACTATCATCTGAGCAACCTGACCAGCCAGTGTCTGTGTAACCAATTATAGTGCTTGTAGTGTCTTTTTTGTACCAGATGCCATAATTAAGTGCGCACTTAATATATTTTATGATTATTTTAACACACAATAAATGACATTCCACTACACCAAATCCTGCGAATGGTCACTCCTAGTGGGTCTCGGCCCAAGTCCGCGACCAGTTGGTCGCGAACTTGGGTCGTAACCATCTCAATTTTTGGTGTGACCATATTTATTACGACACTGAATCATGGGTAATATGGAAGTGGCCACGGACCAAATCCATGACCACTGTGGGTCACGAATTTCGGTCGTGACCAGGGCGTGACCATGTTGTCGCTAAACTCGCGCCAAAATTCCCTCCAATCTTAGTCGCGGATGGGTCACGGACTTGGACCGTGACCATATACATGACGAAGCATAAAACATACAGATATGGGGTCAAGGTTGAGGGCCGTGACCATTTCTGGGTGTGGGTCACGACTATGGGACGTGACCAACAATTATTCATCCACGACAAGCACTTCATTTATGGGTCACAGTTGGTGGGTCACGGCTGAGGCCATGACCAGTGTTAATCCTTACAATTTATGGTGACACCAACATTTCATTTCATCGAAATCCCTGGCGCCCAAATACTCAGAGATTTTGTTACGATTTCATTTCGGCGCCCAAATTATTGCGATTTTGTTGCATTTATGGGTCACAGTTGCGATTTTGTTGCAATTTCACAGCCGACTCTCTCCGAGTCTCACCATGGCATCCTCTCCTCTTCTCTCTCTAATTTGTAAGAATCTTTACCCTAGTTATGGTGAATCTTTGCCCTAGTTTTAATTTTCTTGTTTATCATTTTCCTATTTGTTTTTGGATATATGATTTGTGAGAAGAAGCTGTAAGAATATATGTTTTTGGTTTTACGGTGTTGATTGGTTACGGGATGTAATTGATAAATTGCCCCATTATTCCTGGAACTTCTATATGCTTGCTTACGTTGTGTGTGTGTGTGTGTGTATATATATATTTTGCCTACTGTTTTTCTTGTAAGAATAAAACCCAGACTTAGAATCCTGGTTTATTCATGTTGTTTTTATGTAAAAAATGTGTTTGTGTTCATATATAAATATGATTTGTGTACACTTACTGTATTTTCGGTATTGATATTAACCACTGAATGTGTCATTGATAATTAATTTACAGTGTATTGTTGACCATAGGTAATTAATTTATTGGATTTTTTTCCACTTAGTATTCGTATTTGGATTCAAACCGGGCATTCGTATGTGGATTGAAAATGAAGATTGCAGATTTTATTGGGTGGTAGGGAGAAAATTCTTATGCCAGAAATGCGTTCCATTAAAGATTTCATGAGCGATGGCCGTAGATTTCATCTCCACTGGCCAAAGATTTCATCTCTGCTGACAGGAGGTTTCATTTTTTCTACGTAAATTAATTTATTATATTCGTCTCTACTGGTCTTTGAATATCCCCACATAGTCGAAGATTTCATATCTACTAGTTATATTATAGAAGATTTCATCACCATTGCATCGTTGATAGACAACTGGTTATATTTATGGCAGATAAACCATCAGAGATAACACACTAGAGTATGAAAATGTTTTTTTGCAGACTTAATGATTTAATGACTCTGGAGAGTTTAGACGTACAGGGGATAGTTTAGCAGTATGAAAATGGTTTTTCTATTTTTTTATCTAGAGAACCAATATGGGAGAGCTTAGACAGTGTAGCTTACTTCCTACTTTTTATCGAAGGTTCGACTTTCATTTTCTTATTATTATATAGCCTCGAACCAATAATGTTTAAAACATGTTAGTTATATTATCGATTGAGATTCAAGGGTAACTAACTTTTTGATTCTGATTGTTGATTTGAGTTTTAGGAATGTTGCTCATGGGTTTGTTAACTATAAAGACTAATAATTTATATTATAGATGAGATATCCATGATGTGTGCCTATGTTTATTTTTTAAAGGTCATTAATGTTAATACATGTATTTCAGAAGTGGGAGTTTGGATCTGAGAGCTTCATCCCATTATTTTTATTTTATTGTATATTGATTTCTAAAATTTGTGATTCTAGCTGGGTAAAGTGGGAGTTTAATACATGTTAGTTATATGTTCTTCAATTCGAAGGCATGATGGAGTTTTCTGCTTATTTTGTTCTCTCACCTTCCCTCAATCACAATCTACTTTAGGTACAACTCTTTAAATTATCCTCTCCCTAATAGTATCTCAATCTTAGTAGACAATTTCTATGTATGGTATGTGCAATGAAACACTTATATGCAACTTTAAGTTTATGGCATCCAAGTATTCTATCACATTGTGTATTTTTTTCCACAACTTTTTGGCCAAAAAGGCATTGGGAATTTACTTAATTGTGTCAACAAGGTGATTTTAATATTTTCAAGTACCATGAAATTCTGTAAATCTTCATCAAGTAGTAGTATCCATGTTAATATTTTCTCCTTATTGATTTTCTGCCTAGAACTGAGTACATAATCACAAAAAATGTTGAGAATATAAATAAGTGAACCTCGATTACCTCGATAGAATACCATGATGTTATCAGCATAATGAGATGTGAAGGAAAGAAAAACCTTTGTGAGAAGAAATATGTTGAATGAGGCATTGCTGAACTTTTTTTTATCAATGCTTCTACTGAGGACATCTTCAACGAGTTAAATAATAATGGGGAGAGAGAATTACCATGTCTAACTCCTCTTGAACAACCAAAATAGCCATAAGGTGTGCCGATAATAATATAGAAAGCTTTACAAAGGAAATAATGTATCTAATCTAATGAAAAAAAGTGTCTGAGAAGACAAAAGTGGATAAAGTTTTTATAATTAAAAACCAACTAATAGTATCAAAAGCTTTGGAAACAATGGATTTAATAGCCACATTCCCACCATAGCTTGTATAATCAAGCATGTTAAATCCTTCATAAGCAAGGCCAATACTATGCACAATGGTTCTACCTTTCAGAAACCCAATTTTGTTAAAAGTAATAATTAGAGAAGCCACCAAACTAAGTCTATTAGCTAAAATTTTAGTTATTATTTTAAAACTAAAATTAGCCAAAGCAGTAGGCCTGAAATTAGAAATTTCCTAAGCACTGGCAATTTTAGTGACAAGATCAACATTATTATAGTTGAAACCTGGTTGATCCAACCATTGTTGAAGAAACTAATCCCTACACTGAGACATAAATCCAACATCTTTGTGGTCGTTAAGAATATTTTCAAGTATCTTATTTATGTTTTTATGTACCTTCTCGACTCTAGGTCCCTCTCCGTGAAATGTTTTAAGTTTTTGTATATTTTATTTTGTATACCTTGATGATATAACACCAACAAAAAGCATAAAAGAGGCAGTATGTGACATCATTTTTTGTTTTCTATAAATTAAGAGATGGGTCGAGTCAATGCATTAATATCTATATGGTCAATTTCTTTATTTGTGTGTCTCATCTTCCCAACCTTAACATCTACACAACTTAGAACACACTACTACGCAAGAACTTGCCCCAATGTTGAATCCATTGTTAGAAACGCTGTTAACACTAAATTTAGACAAACTTTTATTACAGTCCCGGCGACCCTTCGTCTATTCTTCCATGATTGCTTTGTCCAGGTAATTATTAACTAATCATTGTTTTATTCCTCGTAAATACTTTATTTGTGTTGTGGCATGTTCGTTTCATGTATTGTGATTTCAATACTCTTAACATTTATAGAGGACAACCTTATGTTATGAAATGGGAGTAAAGTCCCCCATTATTTTATCTTTAATCTCAACTATTTGTTTGGGTGTCAAACAGGGATATGATGCCTTGGTTATAATTCGATAAATTTCAAATAACGCAGAGAAGGATCACCGGGACAATCTATCATTGGCGGGAGATGGGTTCGATACGGTGATCAAAGCTAAAGTTACCGTTGATGCAGTGCCAAGATGCCGAAATAAGGTCTCATGTGCTGACATTATTACCATGGCCACCTGAGATGTCATTGCCCTGGTTTGTATATATCAACATATCATCAAGTTAAAACAACAATCTCTCTTGTGCGGACATTCTTACCATGGCCACCCGAGATGTCATTGCCCTGGTTTGTATATTCTACACTCTTTTTTTTTTCTCATATATAAACATATCATCAAGTTAAAACAATAATCTCTGTGAAATGTAAATATGCCATATGCTTACAACAAAATCTCTCTTGTGATTTTTTTCTTCATCCATAATCTCTTAATTTAATATTTACATTGATGTTCACATGTAAAGTTATAATATCCAAATTTGATTCAATTTCTGCAATGAAGACAATACCAGGAGAGAACAACTATATAGAGCTGCTATATATAGCAAACATCAGCTATATATAGCAAATCTAACATACGAATCCGCAAAAATGACAAATGGGTACACTTAGAAACAAAACTATGAATCTACTTCCAGTGAAAATAACAAATCCAGGTTTTATAGACTAAGGCTTAAAAACACGGCGTTAGATGGCAAAAACCCAAAACAGCCTCAGAATAGTCCCGTGAGAGGCACTAACACCTCGCACGGGACCAATTTAACTCGTACGAACATACCGCACGATCACGGGACCCTTGGGTTGAGAATACGACGATAATTTAAAAATATCAGGACCTAGGTTTAAAAACATGGCGTTAGAGGGTGAAAATCCAAAACAGCCCCTGAACAGCCCGTGGGAGGCACCAACACCTCCCACGGGACCAATGTAAGTCATAGGAACGGACCATGCAGCCACGGAACTCCCGGTTTGAGAACACGGTGGTAATTTGAAAATATGAGGACTTAGGCTTAAAAACATGGCGCTAAAGGGTGAAAATCCAAAATAGCCCCTGAACGTCCCCATGGGAGGTACCAACAACTCCCACAGGGCCAATGTAACTCGTAGGAACTGACCGCGTAGCCACGGGACTCCCGGTTTGAGAATACGATAGTAATTTCAATATTTCTAGACTTAGGCTTAAAAACATGGCATTTAAAGGTAAAAACAAGAAATAGTCACCCTATGGCCCCGTGGGTGGCACCAACACCTCTTACGGGACCAATGTAACTCATAGGAACCAACCACATAGCCACGGGACTCCCAATTTGATAATACGATGATAATTTGCATATTTCTAAACTTAGGCTTAAAAACATGGCGTTAGTGGGTGAAAACCCGAAACAGCCTCCGAACGGCCCCGTGAGTGGCACCAACACCTCGCACGAGAGCAACGTAACTCATAGGAACTGCCCGCGCGATCACGGGACCCCCGATTTGAGAATACGATGATAATTTGCATATTTCTAGACTTTGGCATAAAAACATGGCGTTAGTGGGTGAAAATCCAAAATAGCCCCTGAGCGGCTCCGTGAATGGCCCCAACACCTCGCACGGGACCATTGTAACTCGTGAAACTGACCGCACGATCTCGAGTCCCGATTTGAGAATACGACGATAATTTGCATATTTCTAGACTTAGGCATAAAAACATGGAGTTAGTGGGGAAAAACTCGAAATAGCCCCCGAACGGCCCCGTGACTGGCACGAACACCTCGCACGGCATTAATGTAACATGTACGAACTTCCGCGCGATCACGGGAACCCCAGTTTGATTATCCGGTCATAATTTAAAAATATCACAACTTAGGTAAAACATGGCGTTAGTGGGTGAAAAGTCAAAACAGCCCCCGAACGGCCTCGTGAGTGGCACTAACACCTCATACGGGAAAAATGTAACTCGTAGGAATTGACTGCGCGATAAAGGGACCCCCGGTTTGAGAATACAACGATAATTTGCATATTTCTAGACATAGGCTTAAAAACATAGCGTCAGTGAGTGAAAACCCGAAACAGCCCCCGAACGGCCACGTGAGTGGCACCAACACCACGCACGGGACCAATGTAATTCGTAAGAACTTACCGCGCAATCATGGGACTCCCGATTTGAGAATACGATGATAATTTAAAAATATCAGGACTTAGGCATAAAAACATGACGTTAGAGGGTAAAAACCGAAAACAACCCTCGAACGGCCCCGTGGGAGGCACCAACACCTCTCATGGGACCAATGTAACTCGTAGGAACTGACCGCGCAGCCATGGGACTCCTGATTTGAGAGTAAGATGGTAATTTGAATATATTAGGACTTAGGCTTAAAAACATGGCGTTAGAGGGGGAAAATCGAAAACAACCCCCGAACGGCCCCGTGGGAGGCACCAACTACTCCCATGGGACCAATGTAACTCGTAGGAACTGACCGTGCAGCCACAGGACTCCCAATTTGAGAATACGACGGTAATTTGAATATTTCTAGACTTAGGCTTAAAAACATGGTGTTTAAAGGTAAAAACTCGAAACAGCCCCCCCCCTACGGCCCCGTGGGTGGCCCCAACACCACGCACGGGACTAATGTAACTCGTAGGAATTAATCGTGCGATCACGGGACTCCCTATTTGAGAATACGACGATAATTTAAAAATATTAGGACTCAGGGTTAAAAATAAGGCGTTAGAGGAGAAAACTCAAAACAGCCCCCGAACGACTCCGTGGCAGGCACCAATACCTCCCATGGGACCAATGTAACTCGTTGGAACTGACCACGCAGCCACCCTACTCCCGGTTTGAGAATACGATGGTAATTTGCATATTTCAAGACTTAGGCATAAAAACATGGTGTTAGAGGGTGAAAATGCGAAACATCCCCCGAACGGCCCCATGGGTGGCACCAACACCTCCCACGGGACCAATGTAACTCGTAGGAACTGACCGCGCAACCACGGGACTCCCGGTTTGACAATACGATGGTAATTTGCATATATCTAGAATTAGGCATAAAAACATGACGTTAGAGGCTGAAAACCCAAAACAGCCCCCGAACGGCCCCATGGGTGGCACCAACACCTCCCACGGGACCAATGTAACTCGTAGGAAATGACTGCACAGCCACAAAACTCCCGATTTGAGAATACGATGGTAATTTGCATATTTCTAAACTTAAGCAGAACATGGCGTTAGAGGGTGAAAACTCGAAACAACCCCCGAACTGCCCTGTGGGTGGCACCAACACCTCCCACGGGACCAATGTAACTCGTAGGAACTGACCCCGCAGCTGCGGGTATCCTAGTTTGAGAATACGATGATAATTTGCTTATTTTTAGACTTAGGCTTAAAAACATGGCGTTAGAGGGAACATCCCTCGAACGGCCCCTTGGGTGGCACCAACATCTCCCACCGGACCAATATAACTCGTAGGAACTGACCACGCAGCTGCGGGACTCCCGGTTTGAGAATATGATGGTAATTTGTATATATCTAGACTTAGGCTTAAAAACATGGCGTTAGAGGGTGAAAACTCAAAACAGCCCCTGAACGGCCCCGTAGGTGGCACCAACACCTCCCACGGGACCAATGTAACTCGTAGGAACTGACCCCGTAGTCCCGGGTATCCCGATTTGAGAATACGATGAAAATTTGCATATTTCTAGACTTAGGCTTAAAAACATGGTGTTAGTGGGTGAAAACTCGAAACAGCCCCTAAACGACCCCGTGGGTGGCACCAACACCTCCCATGGGACCAATGTAACTCATAGGAACTGATCGCACAGCCGCGGCACTCCCGGTTTGAGAATACAAAGATAATTTGCGTATTTCTAGACTTAGGATTAAAAACATGGCATTAGAGAGTCAAAACTCAAAACAGCCCCCGAACGGCCCCGTGGGTGGCACCAACACCTCCCACGGGACCAATGTAACTCATAGGAACAGATCGCGCGCTCGTGGGACTCCCGATTTGAGAATACGACGGTAATTTGCTTATATATAGACTTAGGGTTAAAAACATGGCGTTAGAGGATGAAAACTCGAAACAGCCTCCGAACGGCCCTGTGGGTGGCACCAACACCTCCCATGGGACTAATGCAACTCATAGGAACTGACGGCGCAGCCGCGGCACTCCCGGATTGAGAATACGACGATAATTTGCATATTTCTAGACTTAAGCAAAACATGGCATTAGATGGTGAAATCTCGAAACAACCCCCGAACGGCCCCGTGAGTGGCACCAACACATCCCACGAGACCAATGTAACTCGTAGGAACTGACCCCACAGTCGCGAGTCTCCCAGTTTGAGGATACGATAATAATTTGCATATTTCTAGACTTAGGCTTAAAAACATGGCGTTAGAGGCTGAAAACTCGAAAAAGCCCCCGAACGGCCCCGTGGGTGGCACCAACACCTCCCATGGGACCAATATAACTCATAAGAACTGACCACGCAGCGACGGTAATTTGCCTATTTCTAGACTTAGGCATAAAAACATGGTGTTAGCGGGTGAAAACTCGAAACAGCCCCCGAACGGCCCTGTGGGTGACAACAACACCTCCCACGGGACCAATGTAACTCGGAGGTACTGACCGCGCAATCGCGGGACTCCCGATTTGAGAATACGACGGTAATTTGCATATGTCTAGACTTAGGCTTAAAAACATGGCGTTAGAGGATGAAAACTCGAAACAGCCCCCGAATGGCCCGTGGGTGGCACCAACACCTCCCACGGGACCAATGTAACTCTTAGGAACTGACCGCGCAGCCGCGAGACTCCCGGTTTGAGAATACAACGGTAATTTGCATATATCTAGACTTAGACTTAAAAACATGGCCTTACAGGTTAAAAACCAAAATAACCCCCGAACGGCCCCGTGGGTGGCAGCAACACCTCCTACGGGACCAATGTTACTCGTAGGAACTGACCTCACAGCTGCGGGTCTCTCGGTTCGAGAATACGATGATAATTTGGATATTTCTAGACATAGATTTAAAATCATGGCTTTAGAGGGTGAAAACTCGAAATAGCCCCCGAACGGCCCCGTGGGTGGCACCAACACCTCCCACGGGATAAATGTAACTCGTAGGAACTGACCACGCAACCGCGGGACTCCTGGTTTTAGAATATGACGATAATTTGCATAATTCTAGACTTAGGCATAAAAACATGGCGTTAGAGGGCGAACACTTGAAGCAACCCCCAAACGGCCCCGTGGGTGGCACCAACACCTCCCACGGGACCAATATAACTCATAGGAACTGACGACGCAGCCGCGGGACTCCCGGTTTGAGAAGACGACGGTAATTTGTATATATCTAGACTTAGGCTTAAAAATATGGCGTTAGAGGGTGAAAACCCAAAATACCCCCCGAACGGCCCCGTGGGTGGCACCAACACCTCCCACAGGACTAATGTAACTCGTAAGAACAGACCGTACAGCCGCGGGACTCTCGGTTTCAGAATACGACGGTAATTTGCATACTTCTAGACTTAAGCAGAACATGGCGTCAGAGGGAAAAAACTCGAAACAATCCCCGAACGACCTCGTGGGTGGCTCCAACACCTCCCACGAGACCAATGTAACTCGTAGGAACTGACCCCGCAGTCGCGGGTATCTCGGTTTGAGAATACGATGATAATTTGTATATTTCTAGACTTAGGCCTAAAATCATGGCGTTAGAGGGTGAAAACACGAAACATCCCCTGAACGGGCCCGTGGGTTGCACCAACACCTCCCACGGGACCAATGTAACTCGTAGGAACTAATTGCGCAGCCGCGGCACTCCCGATTTGAGAATACGACGATAATTTTCATATTTCTAGACTTAAGCAAAACATGGCGTTTGAAGGTAAAAAGTCGAAACAACCCCCGAACTTCCCCGTGGGTGGTACCAACACCTCCCACGGGACCAATGTAACTCGTAGGAACCGACCCTGCAGCCGCGGGTCTCCAATTTTGAGAATACGGCAATAATTTTTATATTTCTAGACTTAAGCATAAAAACATGGCATTAGAGGGTAAAAATCCAAAACAGACCCCAAACGACCCCGTAGGTGGCACCAACACCTCTCAGGGGACCAATGTTACTCATAGGAACTGACCGTGCAGCCACGGCACTCCCGGTTGGAGAATACGATGATAATTTGCATATTTCTAGACTTAGGCTTAAAATCATGGCGTTAGAGGATGAAAACTCGAAACAGCCCCCGAATGGCCCGTGGGTAGCACCAACACCTCCCACGGGACCAATGTAACTCGTAGGAACTGACCGCGCAGCCGCGAGACTCCCGATTTGAGAATACAACGGTAATTTGCATATATCTAGACTTAGACTTAAAAACATGGCGTTAGAGGGTGAAAACCAAAACAACCCCGAACGGCCCCGTGGGTGGCACTAACACCTCCTACAGGACCAATGTAACTCGTAGGAACTGACCCCGCAGCCGCGGGTCTCCCGGTTTGAGAATACGACGATAATTTGCATATTTCTAGACATAGATTTAAAATCACGGCTTTAGAGGGTGAAAACTCGAAATAGCCCCCGAACGGCCCCGTGGGTGGCACCAACACCTCCCACGAGACAAATCTAACTCGCAGGAACTGACCACACAGCCGCGGGACTCCCGATTTGAGAATACGACGATAATTTGCATATTTCTAGACTTAGGCATAAAAACATGGCGTTAGAGGGTGAAAACTTGAAGCAGCCCCCGAACGGCCCCGTGGGTGGCACCAACACCTCCCACGGGACCAATGTAACTCATAGGAACTGACGACGCATCCGCGGGACTCCCGGTTTGAGAATACGACGGTAATTTGTATATATATAGACTTAGGCTTAAAAACATGGCGTTAGAGGGTGAAAACCCAAAATAGCTCCCGAACAAACCCGTGGGTGGCACCAACACCTTCCACAGGACCAATGTATCTCATAGGAACTGATCGCGCAGCCGCGGGACTCTCGATTTGACAATACGACGGTAATTTGTATACTTCTGAACTTAAGCAGAACATGGCATTCGAGGGCCAAAACTCGAAAAAAATCCCCGAACGGCCTCGTGGGTGGCACTAACACCTCCCACGGGACCAATGTAACTCGTAGGGACTGACCCCGCAGTCACGGGTATCTCGGTTTGAGAATACGATGATAATTTGTATATTTCTAAACTTAGGCTTAAAAACATGACGTTAGAGGGTGAAAACTCGAAACATCCCCTGAACGGGCCCGTGGGTTGCACCAACACCTCCCACGGGACCAATGTAACTCATAGGAACTAACCATGCAGCCGCGGCACTCCTGATTTGAGAATACGACAGTATTTTTCATATTTCAAGACTTAAGCAAGAAATGGCGTTTGAGGGTGAAAATTCGAAACAACCCCCGAACTGCCCCGTGGGTTGTACCAACACCTCCCACGGGACCAATGTAACTCGTAGGATTTGACCCCGCAGCCGCGAGTCTCCTGGTTTGAGAATACGACAATAATTTGTATATTTCCAGACTTAAGCATAAAAACATGGCATTAGAGGGTAAAAACCCAAAACAGCCCCCAAAAGGCCCCGTGGGTGGCACCAACACCTCCCAGGGGACCAATGTTACTCAGAGGAACTGACCGCGCAGCCGCGGCACTCCCGGTTGGAGAATACGATAATAATTTGCATATTTCTAGACTAAGGCTTAAAAACATGGCATTAGAGGGTTAAAACTCGAAACATCCCCCGAACGACCCCGTGGGTGGCACCAGCACCTCCCACGGGACCAACGTAACTCATAGGAACTGACCGCGCGCTCGCGGGACACCTGATTTGAGAATACAACGGTAATTTTCATATATCTAGACTTAGGGTTAAAAACATGGCGTTAGAGGATGAAAACTCAAAACAGCCCCCGAATGGCCCGTGGGTGGCACCAAAACCTCCCACGGGACCAATGTAACTCGTAGGAACTGACCGCGCAGCCGAGAGACTCTCGGTTTGAGAATACAATGGTAATTTGTATATATCTAGTTTTAGACTTAAAAAACATGGCATTAGAGGGTGAAAACCCAAAACAACCCCCGAATAGCCCTGTGGGTGGCACCAACACCTCCGACGGGACCAATGTAACTCCTAGGAACTGACCTCGCAGCCGCGGGTCTCTCGGTTTGAGAATACGAAGATAATTTTCATATTTCTAGACTTAGGTTTAAAATCATGGCTTTAGAGGGTGAAAACTCGAAATAGCCCCCGAACGGCCCCGTGGGTGGCACCAACACCTCCCACTGGACCAATGTAACTCATAGGAACTGACCACGCAGCCGCGGTACTCCCGATTTGAGAATACGATGGTAATTTGCCTATTTCTAGACTTAGGAATAAAAACATGGTGTTAGAGGGTGAAAACTCGAAATAGCCCCCGAACGGCCCCGTGAGTGACTCCAACACCTCCCACGGGACCAACGTAACTCGAAGGAACAGACCGCGCACTCGTGAGACTCTCGGTTTGAGAATACGATGGTAATTTGCATATATCTAGACTTAGGCTTAAAAACATGGTGTTAGAGGATGAAAACTCGAAACATCCCCCGAACGGCCCCGTGGGTGGCACCAACACCTCCCACAGGACCAATGTAACTCGTAGGAACTGCCCCCGCAATCGTGGGTACCCCGGTTTGAGAATACGATGGTAATTTATATATATCTAGATTAGGCTTAAAAACATGGCGTTAGAAGGTGAAAACCGGAAACACCCCCGAACGGCCCCGTGGCTGGCACCAACACCTCCCACAGGAGCAATGTACCTCGTAGGAACTGATCGCGTAGCCGTGGAACTCCCGGTTTGAGAATACGACGGTAGTTTGCAAATTTCTAAACTTAAGCAGAACATGGCATTAGAGGGTGAAAACTCGAAATAACCCCCGAACGGCCCCGTGGGTGGCACCAACACCTCCCACGGGACCAATGTAACTCGTAGGAACTGACCCCGTAGTCACGGGTATCCCGATTTGAGAATACGATGATAATTTGCATATTTAAAGACTTAGGCTTAAAAACATGGCGTTAGAGGGTGAAAACTCGAAATAGCCCCTGAACGACCCCGTGGGTGGCACCAACACCTCCCATGGACCAATGTAACTCATAGGAACTGGCCGCGCACTCGCGGAACTCCCAGTTTGAGAATACGACGGTAATTTGCATATATCTAGACTTAGGCTTAAAAACATGGGGTTAGAGGATGAAAACTCGAAACAGCCCCCAAATGGCCCGTGGGTGGCACCAACACCTCCCACGGGACTAATATAACTCATAGGAACTGACCGCGCAGCCGTGAGACTCCCGATTTGAGAATACAACGATAATTTTCATATATATAGACTTAGACTTAAAAACATGGCGTTACAGGGTTAAAGCCCAAAACAACCCCCGAACGGCCCTGTGGGTGGCACCAACACCTCCCACGGGACCAATGCAACAAATAGGAACTGACTGCGCAGCCGCGACACTCCCGGATTGAGAATACGACGATAATTTGCATATTTCTAGACTCAAGCAAAATATGGCATTAGATGGTGAAATCTCGAAACAACCCCCGAACGGCCCCGTGGGTGGCACCAACACATCCCACGAGACCAATGTAACTCGTAGGAACTGACCCCATAGTCATGGGTCTCCCGGGTTGAGAATACAATGATAATTTGGATATTTCTAGACTTAGGCTTAAAAACATGGCGTTAGAGGTTGAAAACTCGAAACAACCCCCGAATGGCCCGTGGGTGGTACCAACACCTCCCACAGGACCAATGTAACTCGTAGGAACTAACCGCGTAGGCGCGAGACTCTCGGTTTGAGAATACAACGGTAATTTGCCTATTTCTAGACTTAGGCATAAAAACATGGTGTTAGAGGGTGAAAACTCAAAACAGCCCCCGAACGGCCCCGTGGGTGACACCAACACCTCCCACGGGACCAATGTAACTCGGAGTAACTGACCGCGCACTCGCAGGACTCCCGGTTTGAGAATACGATGGTAATTTGCATATATCAAGACTTAGGCTTAAAAACATGGCGTTAGAGTCTCAAAACTCGAAACAGCCCCCGAAAGGCCCGTGGGTGGGCCCAACACATCCTATAGGACCAATGTAACTAGTAGGAACTGACCGCGCAGCCGCGAGACTCCCGATTTGAGAATACAATGATAATTTGCATATATCTAGACTTAGACTTAAAAACATGGCGTTAGAGGGTGAAAACCAAAAAACCCCCGAACGGCCCCGTGGGTGGTACCAACACCTCCTACGGGACTAATGTAACTCGTAGGAACTGACCCCGCAGCTGCGGGTCTCCCGGTTTGAGAATACGACGATAATTTGCATATTTCTAGACTTAGATTTAAAATCACGGCTTTAGAGGGTGAAAACTCGAAATAGCCCTCGAACGGCCCCGTGGGTGGCACCAACACCTCCCACGGGACAAATGTAACTCGCAGGAACTGACCACGCAATCGCGGGACTCCCGGTTTTAGAATACGATAATAATTTAAATATTTCTAGACTTAGGCATAAAAACATGGCGTTAGAGGGTGAAAACTTGAAGCAGCCCCCAAACGGCCCCGTGGGTGGCACCAACACCTCCCACGGGACCAATGTAACTCATAGGAACTGACGACGTAGCCGTGGGACTCTCGGTTTGAGAATATGACGATAATTTGTATATATCTAGACTTAGGCTTAAAAACATGGCGTTAGAGGGTGAAAACCCAAAACAGCCCCCGAACAGCCCCGTGGGTGGCACCAACACCTCCCACAGGACCAATGTAACTCGTAGGAACTGATCGCGCTGCCGTGGGACTCTCAGTTTGAGAATACGACGGTAATTTGCATACTTCTAGACTTAAGCAGAACATGGCGTCAGAGGGCAAAAACTCGAAACAATCCCCGAACGACCCCAGGGGTGGCACCTACACCTCCCACGGGACCAATGTAACTCGTAGGAACTGACCCCGCAGTCGCGGGTATCTCGGTTTGAGAATACGATGATAATTTGTATATTTCTAGACTTAGGCTTAAAATCATGGCGTTAGAGGGTGAAAACTCGAAACATCCCCTTAACGGGCCCGTGGGTTGCACCAACACCTCCCACGGGACCAATTTAACTCGTACGAACTAATCGCGCAGCCGCAACACTCCCGATTTGAAAATATGATGGTAATTTTCATATTTCTATACTTAAGCAAAACATGGCGCTTGAGGGTGAAAACTCAAAACAACTCCCGAACTGCCCCGTGGGCGGTACCAACACCTCCCACGGGACCAATGTAACTCGTAGGAACTGACCCCGAAGCCGCGGGTCTCCTAGTTTGAGAATACGACAATAATTTGTATATTTCTAGACTTAAGCGTAAAAACATGGCGTTAGAGGGTAAAAACCCAAAACAGCCCCCAAACAGCCCCGTGGGTGGCACCAACACCTCCCAGGGGACCAATGTTACTCATAGGAACTGACCGCGCAGCAGCGGCACTCCCAGTTGGAGAATACGATGATAATTTGCATATTTCTAGACTTAGGCTTGAAAACATGGCATTAGAGGGTTAAAACTCGAAACAATCCCCGAACGTCCCCGTGGGTGGCACCAACACCTCCCACGGGACCAATGTAACTCATAGGAACTGACCGCGCACTCGCGGGACTCTCGATTTGAGAATACGATGATAATTTGCATATATCTAGACTTAGGCTTAAAAACATGGCATTAGAGGATGAAAACTCGAAACAACCCCTGAATGGCTCGTGGGTGGCACCAACACCTCCCACGGGACCAATGTAACTTGTAGGAACTGACCGCGCAGCCGTGAGACTCCCGGTTTGAGAATACAACGGTAATTTGCTTATATCTAGACTTAGACTTAAAAACATGGCATTAGAGGGTGAAAACCCAAAATAACCCCTGAATGGCCCTGTGGGTGGCACCAACACCTCCTACGGGACCAATGTAACTCGTAGGAACTGACCCCGCAGCCGCGGGTCTCCCGGTTTGAGAATACGACGATAATTTGCATATTTCTAGAATTAGGTTGAAAATCACAGCTTTAGAGGGTGAAAATTATAAATAGCCCCCGAACGTCCCCGTGGGTGGCACCAACACCTCCCACAGGACCATTGTAACTCATAGGAACTGACCACGCAGCCGCGATACTCCCGATTTGAGAATACAACGGTAATTTGCCTATTTCTAGACTTAGGCATAAAAACATGGTGTTGGAGGGTGAAAACTCAAAACGACCCCCGAACGGCCCCGTGGGTGACACCAACACCTCCTACGGGACCAATATAACTCATACAAACTGACCGCGCACTCGTGGGACTCTCGGTTTGAAAATACGATGGTAATTTGCATATATCTGGATTTAGGCTTAAAAACATGGCGTTAGAGGATGAAAACTCGAAACAGCCCCCGAACGGCCCCGTGGGTGGCACCAACACCTCCCACGGGACCAATGTAACTCGTAGGAACTGAACCCGCAGTCGTGGGTATCCCGGTTTGAGAATACGATGATAATCTGTATATTTCTAGACTTAGGCTTAAAAACATGGCGTTAGAGGGTAAAACCTCGAAACAGCCCCTGAACGTCCCCGTGGGTGGCACCAACACATCCCACGGGACCAATGTAACTCGTATGAACTAACCGCGCAGCCGCGGCACTCCCGATTTAAGAATACGACGGTAATTTTCATATTTCTAGTATTAAGCAAAACATGGCGTTTGAGGGTGAAAACTCAAAACAACCCCCGAACTACCCCGTGGGTGGCACCAACACCTCCCACGAAACCAATGTAACTCATAGGAACTGACTGTGCAGCCGCGGCACTCCCGGTTTGAGAATACGATGATAATTTGCATATTTCTAGACTTAAGCAAAACAAGGCGTTAAAGGGTGAAAACTCTAAACAACCCCCGAACGGCCCCGTGGGTGGCAACAACACATCCCACTGGACCAATGTAACTCGTAGGTACTGACCCCACATTCGTGGGTCTCTCGGTTTGAGAATACGATGATAATTTGCATATTTCTAGACTTAGGCTTAAAAACATGGCTTTAGAGGCTGAAAACTCGAAACCTCCCCGGAACGGCCCAGTAGGTGGCACTAACACCTCCCATGGGACCAATGTAACTCATAGGAACTGACCACGCAGCCGCGGTACTCCCGGTTTGAGAATACGACGGTAATTTTCCTATTTCTAGACTTAGGCATAAAAATATGGTGTTAGAGAGTGAAAACTTGAATAGCCCCCGAACGGCCCCGTGGGTGACAACAACACCTCCCACGAGACCAATGTAACTCGTAGGTACTGATCATGCACTCGCGGGACTCCCGATTTGAGAATACGACGGTAATTTACATATATCTAGACTTAGGCTTAAAAACATGGCGTTAGAGGGTGAAAACTTGAAACTGCCCCCGAATGGCCCGTGGGTGGCACCAACACCTCCCACGTGACCAATGTAACTCGTAGGAATTGATCGCGCATCCGAGGGACTCCCGGTTTGAGAATACGATGGTAATTTGCATATACCTAGACTTACACTTAAAAACATGGCGTTAGAGGGTGAAAACCCAATACAGCCTCCGAACGGGACTGTGGGTGGCACCAACACCTCCTACGGGATGAATGTAATATGTAGGAACTGACCCCCCAGCCGTGGGTCTCCCGATTTGAGAATACAATGATAATTTACATATTTCTAGAATTAGGTTTAAAAATACGGCTTTAGAGGCTGAAAACTCGAAATACCCCACGAACGGCCCCATGGGTGGCACCAACACCTCCCACGGGACCAATGTAACTCGTAGGAACTGACCACGCAATCGCGAGACTCCCAATTATAGAATATAACGATAATTTTCATATTTCTAGACTTAAGCATAAAAACATGGCATTAGAGGGTGAAAACTCGAAACAGCCCCCGAACGGCCCCGTGCCCAACACCTCCCACGAGACCAATGTAACTCATAGGAACTGACGACATAGCCGCGGGACTCACGGTTTGAGAATACGACGGTAATTTATATATATCTAGACTTAGACTTAAAAACATGGCGTTAGAAGTAGAAAACCGAAAATACCCCCGAACGGCCCCGTGGGTGGCACCAACACCTCCCACAGGAGCAATGTAGCTAGTAGGAACTGACCGTGCAGCCGTGGAACTCCCTGTTTGACAATACGACGATAATTTGCATATTTCTAAACTTAAGCTGAACATGGCGTTAGAGGGTGAAAACTCGAAACAACCCCCGAACGACCCCGTGGGTGGCATCAACACCTCCCACAGGACCAATGTAACTCGTAGGAACTGACCCCGCAGTCGCGGGTATCCCGGTTTGAGAATACGATGATAATTTTCATATTTCTAGACTTAGGCTTAAAAACATGGCGTTAGAGGGTGAAAACTCAAAACAGCCCCTGAACGACACCGTGGGTGGCACCAACACCTCCCACGGGACCAATGTAACTCGTAGGAACTGACCGCACAGCCGCGGCACTCCCGATTTAAGAATACGACGGTAATTTTTATATTTCTAGACTGAAGCAAAACATGGCGTTTGAGGGTTAAAACTCGAAACAACCCCCGAACTGCACCGTGGGTGGTACCAACACCTCCCACGGGACCAATGTAACTTGTAAGAACTGACCCTGCAGCCGCGAGTCTCCTGGTTTGAGAATACGACGAGAATTTGCTTATTTCTAGACTTAGGCTTAAAAACATGGCGTTAGAGGGAACAACCCCCGAACGGCCCCGTGGGTGGCACCAACACCTCCCACCGGACCAATGTAACTCGTAGGAACTTACCACACAGCTGCGGGAGTCTCGGTTTGAGAATATGGCGGTAATTTGTATATATCTAGACTTAGGCTTAAAAACATGGCGTTAGAGGGTGAAAACCTAAAACAACCCCCGAACGGCCCCGTGGGTGGCACTAACACTTACCACGGGACCAATGTTACTCGTAGAAACTGACCACACAGCCACGGGACTCCTGGTTTGAGAATACGATGGTAATTTGCATATATCTAGACTTAGGCATAAAAACATGGCGTTAGAGGGTGAAAACCCAAAACAGCCCCCTAACGGCCCTGTGGGTGGGACCAACACCTCCCACGGGACGAATGTAACTCGTAGGAAGTGACAGCTTGATTAAAATTTTAAACTTGATTAAAAAAAATTGTAAAATTTTTTGTAAAAACTTTGCCCAATTTTTTTTTCTGTGAATTATTAAGACTTGTAATATTTTTAAGTTTGTATATATATTTATTTATTAACAACGTTCTCGATTCGCAATTTGTGATTTTTTTTATTGTTTTGCCAATAATAAATATTTGTAACACCTTGTACGCGTTCAACGTTATACGTAGCAACCGATGGTGCACTCACAGGACCCCCAATTTTAGGATTGGACCAAAAAAATACATTTTTTTTAAATTATAGTTAAATATGGTCATCGACTTTGTCCATGAACATTTTTATTTTTTTCATCACACATAAAAATGGTCGCGGACTTTGGCCGCGACCATTTTTATCGTCACGGTTGTGGGTCACGAACTTGGACGGCGACCATTTTTTTTATTTATTTGTTACGGTTGTATTTGTCACGGTTGTGGGTCACGATCAATTTTTTTTTTAATTTTTTTGTCACGGCCGTGGGTCGTGGACTATGGCCGCGACTAATTTATCACGGTTGTGGGTCACGGATGAGGGCCGCGATCAATTTTTTTATTATTTTTTGCGCGATCGTGGGTCGCGAACTTTGGTCGCGACCAATTTGTCACGGTTGTGGGTCACGGATGAGGGCCGCGACCCGTCATGACATGGGTCATGGCCTAAGTCCGCGACCATCTGCCGTGACCCCTCTCGGTCATGACCATTTTTTGACCACGGACTTGGGCCGTTACCCATAAAAATGGTCACGCTTGAAATGGTCACGGCCTAAGTCCGCGACCCACAGCTTTGGTCACGGATTTTGGCCGTGAGCAATCGCCAGTTTTGGTGTAGTGTTCTTTAGGTGAACATTGATAGCATCCACAAACACATACAACATATGAAATATCAGGTTGAGATGCAGTAAAATATAGCAAACTCCCTATCATGCTTCTATACAGAGTTGGATCAATATATTTCCCATGTTATCTTAATGGTAGTGTTCATGGGTGTATGTGCAATTTTAGCATTATCTAAACCAAAATTTTTAACCAATTCACTAACATATTTAGTTTGAGATATAAAAATGCCATCAGTTAATTGCTTAACTTGTAAACCAAAAAATATTTTAACTCCCCCCATAAAGGACATTTGAAATTCCCCGTGCATGATACTAGAAAAATCCTTAACTTGTTCGAGGGAAGTGGAACCAAATATGATATCATCCATATGAATTTGTGCTGTCAATACCTCGTTGTCATTTTTTTAGACAAATAATGTTTGCCATTGCTGTCATACTCAAACCCTTTATTGACTAAAAACGTTAAGAGGCATTCATACCAGGCCATAGGGGCTTGCTTTAAGCCATATAATATTTTTTTCAATCTAAGGACATGGTTAGAATAAGAAGGGTTAACAAAGCCCTTAGGTTGTTAAATGTATACTTCCTTTGATTGAATACCATTCAAAAAGGTAGACTTAACTTTCATTTGAAAAACTTAAATTCAAAATGACAAGAAATGGCTAAGAGGAGACGAACAGACTAGAGCCTTATTACCGGATCAAAAGTCCCATCAAAATCTATTCCTTCTACCTGAGATTATCTTTGCGCGACTAACCTAGCATTGTTTCTAATGATTACCCCAGACTCATTGGTTTTATTTTTAAAAATCCATTTGGTGCCAATAACCTTTTTGTATTTAGTCCTAGGGACTAGATACCAAACATTGTGAGTCTTAAACTGAAATAATTCCTCTTGCATAACATTAATCTAGTATGATTAATTAAGGGAATCATTTACATTCTTTGGTTCTACAAGAGAAATAAAACATGCAATGTTTGCTACATTTTGGAGTTAGGATCTAGTTCGCTTAGGCTCCAAAGGGTTACTAATAAAATTTTCTAGGGGATGATCTTTAGAAACCAAGGTTGGTACAACAGGAACCTCAGGTAGTAGTGGGATAGTTATCTAAGGAGAGTCAATTTCAAAATCATTCTCAGACTCATCTATGGCAATTAATCTACAATCACTACTCTCAGCACTTGTGTCATTTATAGTTGCGTTTATAGATTCCATCATAAATTTGGTACGCAAGTTGTAAACACGTTAAGCCCTACTTGATAGCGAATATGTCAAAAAAATTGTTTTATCACCTCAGGTATCAAATTTAGAGAGGCTTTCTCTCTTTTTGTAGACATAGCAAATACTCCCAAATGTTCTAAAGTATTTTAAGTTGGGGGTTTTATTTTACCACAATTCGTAGGAAGTCTCTTTGGTATTATTTATATGGTAGAGATGATTGATAATGTCACACGTTGTCTGGACTGCCTCGATCCAAAAGTATTTTGGCAACCTTTTGGCGTGTAACATAACCCTAGACATTTCTTGGATTGTTCTATTCTTTTGCTCATCAATACCATTTTGTTGGGGTGTCTTCTGTGCACTAAATCCATATTGATAACCATTTGTAAAGCAATATCCTACCACATCAGAGTTCTTGAATTCTCCACCTCTATCACCCCTTATACGAGATACTTGGGCTTCCTTTTCATTTTTAATTTTTAAAAGGATTTTCAGAAATTCTCGAAATTTATTTGATTTGTTTTTTATAAAAGCAACACATGTAAATTGTGTAAAGTTATCCACCATCACAAGGATGTAACTGCTACCACGAAGGATTATAGTTCTAGAAGGACCCATTAAGTCCATGTGGATTAACTCAAGAGGTTTAGAAATCTTAATGTCCTTAACTTTCTTGTGAGTAGTCTTACTTATTTTCCCCACTTGGCAAGGACCACAAATAGTCTTAAAGGTATTTTGAAGTTTGGGTGAACCTCTAACTATTTCTTGGTAACTCAATATGCATAGATAGTTAAAATTAGTGAGACTTAAAACACTTGAATTGTCATGTTAGTTGAATCATAGAAATATATATATATATATATATATATATATATATATTATATATATGGAGTATGGTTCTGAAATATGTTAAAATATATACTCAAGCCTTCTCCCCCATTTTGTCTCAAATAGACAATGGGTTAACATATATAACAGAGATAAACACAAAATAATTCTACCACGTTTAAAGAGACAACTAGGGTTATATCAAGGGTCTCCTATATTAAACAGATAAAGGAGGCATCTTTTGTCATTTATCGAACTACCATAACCTAGATCCTCATAAACCAACTATTACCAAGATATGTACCAAAAATTAACTAAAAGGTAGAATATTTATTCAAGAACTATCATCCCTATGGATTTCCTTAATGATTCAAAATGAGTATTGTCCAAGTGTTTTGTAAATAAATCAGCCAACAAGTTTTCATTGTTTAGATACTCAATTTCTAGTTATTTAGATTCCACAAGTTCTTGATCAAGTGATGTCTGATTTTAATATGATTAGTGCTTGAGTGACGAACAGGAATCTTAGAAATATTTATAGCACTTTGATTATCACAAAATAGTGTTAGTTTGTCCTATTTAATGTCATAATCACACAACATTTGTTTAATTCATAACAATTGAACACAATAGCTACCAGCTGCTATATACTCAGATTCAGTAGTGGATAAGGATATACCATTTTATTTATTACTACTCCACCCAAATAAATTGTTTCCAACATAATATCAGGCACCAGACGTATTTTTACTATCATCTGAGCAACCTGACCAGCCAGTGTCTGTGTAACCAATTATAGTGCTTGTAGTGTCTTTTTTGTACCAGATGCCATAATTAAGTGCGCACTTAATATATTTTATGATTATTTTAACACACAATAAATGACATTCCACTACACCAAATCCTGCGAATGGTCACTCCTAGTGGGTCTCGGCCCAAGTCCGCGACCAGTTGGTCGCGAACTTGGGTCGTAACCATCTCAATTTTTGGTGTGACCATATTTATTACGACACTGAATCATGGGTAATATGGAAGTGGTCACGGACCAAATCCATGACCACTGTGGGTCACGAATTTCGGTCGTGACCAGGGCGTGACCATGTTGTCGCTAAACTCGCGCCAAAATTCCCTCCAATCTTAGTCGCGGATGGGTCACGGACTTGGACCGTGACCATATACATGACGAAGCATAAAACATACAGATATGGGGTCAAGGTTGAGGGCCGTGACCATTTCTGGGTGTGGGTCACGACTATGGGACGTGACCAACAATTATTCATCCACGACAAGCACTTCATTTATGGGTCACAGTTGGTGGGTCACGGCTGAGGCCATGACCAGTGTTAATCCTTACAATTTATGGTGACACCAACATTTCATTTCATCGAAATCCCTGGCGCCCAAATACTCAGAGATTTTGTTACGATTTCATTTCGGCGCCCAAATTATTGCGATTTTGTTGCATTTATGGGTCACAGTTGCGATTTTGTTGCAATTTCACAGCCGACTCTCTCCGAGTCTCACCATGGCATCCTCTCCTCTTCTCTCTCTAATTTGTAAGAATCTTTACCCTAGTTATGGTGAATCTTTGCCCTAGTTTTAATTTTCTTGTTTATCATTTTCCTATTTGTTTTTGGATATATGATTTGTGAGAAGAAGCTGTAAGAATATATGTTTTTGGTTTTACGGTGTTGATTGGTTACGGGATGTAATTGATAAATTGCCCCATTATTCCTGGAACTTCTATATGCTTGCTTACGTTGTGTGTGTGTGTGTGTGTATATATATATTTTGCCTACTGTTTTTCTTGTAAGAATAAAACCCAGACTTAGAATCCTGGTTTATTCATGTTGTTTTTATGTAAAAAATGTGTTTGTGTTCATATATAAATATGATTTGTGTACACTTACTGTATTTTCGGTATTGATATTAACCACTGAATGTGTCATTGATAATTAATTTACAGTGTATTGTTGACCATAGGTAATTAATTTATTGGATTTTTTTCCACTTAGTATTCGTATTTGGATTCAAACCGGGCATTCGTATGTGGATTGAAAATGAAGATTGCAGATTTTATTGGGTGGTAGGGAGAAAATTCTTATGCCAGAAATGCGTTCCATTAAAGATTTCATGAGCGATGGCCGTAGATTTCATCTCCACTGGCCAAAGATTTCATCTCTGCTGACAGGAGGTTTCATTTTTTCTACGTAAATTAATTTATTATATTCGTCTCTACTGGTCTTTGAATATCCCCACATAGTCGAAGATTTCATATCTACTAGTTATATTATAGAAGATTTCATCACCATTGCATCGTTGATAGACAACTGGTTATATTTATGGCAGATAAACCATCAGAGATAACACACTAGAGTATGAAAATGTTTTTTTGCAGACTTAATGATTTAATGACTCTGGAGAGTTTAGACGTACAGGGGATAGTTTAGCAGTATGAAAATGGTTTTTCTATTTTTTATCTAGAGAACCAATATGGGAGAGCTTAGACAGTGTAGCTTACTTCCTACTTTTTATCGAAGGTTCGACTTTCATTTTCTTATTATTATATAGCCTCGAACCAATAATGTTTAAAACATGTTAGTTATATTATCGATTGAGATTCAAGGGTAACTAACTTTTTGATTCTGATTGTTGATTTGAGTTTTAGGAATGTTGCTCATGGGTTTGTTAACTATAAAGACTAATAATTTATATTATAGATGAGATATCCATGATGTGTGCCTATGTTTATTTTTTAAAGGTCATTAATGTTAATACATGTATTTCAGAAGTGGGAGTTTGGATCTGAGAGCTTCATCCCATTATTTTTATTTTATTGTATATTGATTTCTAAAATTTGTGATTCTAGCTGGGTAAAGTGGGAGTTTAATACATGTTAGTTATATGTTCTTCAATTCGAAGGCATGATGGAGTTTTCTGCTTATTTTGTTCTCTCACCTTCCCTCAATCACAATCTACTTTAGGTACAACTCTTTAAATTATCCTCTCCCTAATAGTATCTCAATCTTAGTAGACAATTTCTATGTATGGTATGTGCAATGAAACACTTATATGCAACTTTAAGTTTATGGCATCCAAGTATTCTATCACATTGTGTATTTTTTTCCACAACTTTTTGGCCAAAAAGGCATTGGGAATTTACTTAATTGTGTCAACAAGGTGATTTTAATATTTTCAAGTACCATGAAATTCTGTAAATCTTCATCAAGTAGTAGTATCCATGTTAATATTTTCTCCTTATTGATTTTCTGCCTAGAACTGAGTACATAATCACAAAAAATGTTGAGAATATAAATAAGTGAACCTCGATTACCTCGATAGAATACCATGATGTTATCAGCATAATGAGATGTGAAGGAAAGAAAAACCTTTGTGAGAAGAAATATGTTGAATGAGGCATTGCTGAACTTTTTTTTATCAATGCTTCTACTGAGGACATCTTCAACGAGTTAAATAATAATGGGGAGAGAGAATTACCATGTCTAACTCCTCTTGAACAACCAAAATAGCCATAAGGTGTGCCGATAATAATATAGAAAGCTTTACAAAGGAAATAATGTATCTAATCTAATGAAAAAAAGTGTCTGAGAAGACAAAAGTGGATAAAGTTTTTATAATTAAAAACCAACTAATAGTATCAAAAGCTTTGGAAACAATGGATTTAATAGCCACATTCCCACCATAGCTTGTATAATCAAGCATGTTAAATCCTTCAGAAGCAAGGCCAATACTATGCACAATGGTTCTACCTTTCAGAAACCCAATTTTGTTAAAAGTAATAATTAGAGAAGCCACCAAACTAAGTCTATTAGCTAAAATTTTAGTTATTATTTTAAAACTAAAATTAGCCAAAGCAGTAGGCCTGAAATTAGAAATTTCCTAAGCACTGGCAATTTTAGTGACAAGATCAACATTATTATAGTTGAAACCTGGTTGATCCAACCATTGTTGAAGAAACTAATCCCTACACTGAGACATAAATCCAACATCTTTGTGGTCGTTAAGAATATTTTCAAGTATCTTATTTATGTTTTTATGTACCTTCTCGACTCTAGGTCCCTCTTCGTGAAATGTTTTAAGTTTTTGTATATTTTATTTTGTATACCTTGATGATATAACACCAACAAAAAGCATAAAAGAGGCAGTATGTGACATCATTTTTTGTTTTCTATAAATTAAGAGATGGGTCGAGTCAATGCATTAATATCTATATGGTCAATTTCTTTATTTGTGTGTCTCATCTTCCCAACCTTAACATCTACACAACTTAGAACACACTACTACGCAAGAACTTGCCCCAATGTTGAATCCATTGTTAGAAACGCTGTTAACACTAAATTTAGACAAACTTTTATTACAGTCCCGGCGACCCTTCGTCTATTCTTCCATGATTGCTTTGTCCAGGTAATTATTAACTAATCATTGTTTTATTCCTCGTAAATACTTTATTTGTGTTGTGGCATGTTCGTTTCATGTATTGTGATTTCAATACTCTTAACATTTATAGAGGACAACCTTATGTTATGAAATGGGAGTAAAGTCCCCCATTATTTTATCTTTAATCTCAACTATTTGTTTGGGTGTCAAACAGGGATATGATGCCTTGGTTATAATTCGATAAATTTCAAATAACGCAGAGAAGGATCACCGGGACAATCTATCATTGGCGGGAGATGGGTTCGATACGGTGATCAAAGCTAAAGTTACCGTTGATGCAGTGCCAAGATGCCGAAATAAGGTCTCATGTGCTGACATTATTACCATGGCCACCTGAGATGTCATTGCCCTGGTTTGTATATATCAACATATCATCAAGTTAAAACAACAATCTCTCTTGTGCGGACATTCTTACCATGGCCACCCGAGATGTCATTGCCCTGGTTTGTATATTCTACACTCTTTTTTTTTTCTCATATATAAACATATCATCAAGTTAAAACAATAATCTCTGTGAAATGTAAATATGCCATATGCTTACAACAAAATCTCTCTTGTGATTTTTTTCTTCATCCATAATCTCTTAATTTAATATTTACATTGATGTTCACATGTAAAGTTATAATATCCAAATTTGATTCAATTTCTGCAATGAAGACAATACCAGGAGAGAACAACTATATAGAGCTGCTATATATAGCAAACATCAGCTATATATAGCAAATCTAACATACGAATCCGCAAAAATGACAAATGGGTACACTTAGAAACAAAACTATGAATCTACTTCCAGTGAAAATAACAAATCCAGGTTTTATAGACTAAGGCTTAAAAACACGGCGTTAGATGGCAAAAACCCAAAACAGCCTCAGAATAGTCCCGTGAGAGGCACTAACACCTCGCACGGGACCAATTTAACTCGTACGAACATACCGCACGATCACGGGACCCTTGGGTTGAGAATACGACGATAATTTAAAAATATCAGGACCTAGGTTTAAAAACATGGCGTTAGAGGGTGAAAATCCAAAACAGCCCCTGAACAGCCCGTGGGAGGCACCAACACCTCCCACGGGACCAATGTAAGTCATAGGAACGGACCATGCAGCCACGGAACTCCCGGTTTGAGAACACGGTGGTAATTTGAAAATATGAGGACTTAGGCTTAAAAACATGGCGCTAAAGGGTGAAAATCCAAAATAGCCCCTGAACGTCCCCATGGGAGGTACCAACAACTCCCACAGGGCCAATGTAACTCGTAGGAACTGACCGCGTAGCCACGGGACTCCCGATTTGAGAATACGATAGTAATTTCAATATTTCTAGACTTAGGCTTAAAAACATGGCATTTAAAGGTAAAAACAAGAAATAGTCACCCTATGGCCCCGTGGGTGGCACCAACACCTCTTACGGGACCAATGTAACTCATAGGAACCAACCACATAGCCACGGGACTCCCAATTTGATAATACGATGATAATTTGCATATTTCTAGACTTAGGCTTAAAAACATGGCGTTAGTGGGTGAAAACCCGAAACAGCCTCCGAACGGCCCCGTGAGTGGCACCAACACCTCGCACGAGAGCAATGTAACTCATAGGAACTGCCCGCGCGATCACGGGACCCCCGATTTGAGAATACGATGATAATTTGCATATTTCTAGACTTTGGCATAAAAACATGGCGTTAGTGGGTGAAAATCCAAAATAGCCCCTGAGCGACTCCGTGAATGGCCCCAACACCTCGCACGGGACCATTGTAACTCGTGAAACTGACCGCACGATCTCGAGTCCCGATTTGAGAATACGACGATAATTTGCATATTTCTAGACTTAGGCATAAAAACATGGAGTTAGTGGGGAAAAACTCGAAATAGCCCCCGAACGGCCCCGTGACTGGCACGAACACCTCGCACGGCATTAATGTAACATGTACGAACTTCCGCGCGATCACGGGAACCCCAGTTTGATTATCCGGTCATAATTTAAAAATATCACAACTTAGGTAAAACATGGCGTTAGTGGGTGAAAAGTCAAAACAGCCCCCGAACGGCCTCGTGAGTGGCACTAACACCTCATACGGGAAAAATGTAACTCGTAGGAATTGACTGCGCGATAAAGGGACCCCCGGTTTGAGAATACAACGATAATTTGCATATTTCTAGACATAGGCTTAAAAACATAGCGTCAGTGAGTGAAAACCCGAAACAGCCCCCGAACGGCCACGTGAGTGGCACCAACACCACGCACGGGACCAATGTAATTCGTAAGAACTTACCGCGCAATCATGGGACTCCCGATTTGAGAATACGATGATAATTTAAAAATATCAGGACTTAGGCATAAAAACATGACGTTAGAGGGTAAAAACCGAAAACAACCCTCGAACGGCCCCGTGGGAGGCACCAACACCTCTCATGGGACCAATGTAACTCGTAGGAACTGACCGCGCAGCCATGGGACTCCTGATTTGAGAGTAAGATGGTAATTTGAATATATTAGGACTTAGGCTTAAAAACATGGCGTTAGAGGGGGAAAATCGAAAACAACCCCCGAACGGCCCCGTGGGAGGCACCAACTACTCCCATGGGACCAATGTAACTCGTAGGAACTGACCGTGCAGCCACAGGACTCCCAATTTGAGAATACGACGGTAATTTGAATATTTCTAGACTTAGGCTTAAAAACATGGTGTTTAAAGGTAAAAACTCGAAACAGCCCCCCCCCTACGGCCCCGTGGGTGGCCCCAACACCACGCACGGGACTAATGTAACTCGTAGGAATTAATCGTGCGATCACGGGACTCCCTATTTGAGAATACGACGATAATTTAAAAATATTAGGACTCAGGGTTAAAAATAAGGCGTTAGAGGAGAAAACTCAAAACAGCCCCCGAACGACTCCGTGGCAGGCACCAATACCTCCCATGGGACCAATGTAACTCGTTGGAACTGACCACGCAGCCACCCTACTCCCGGTTTGAGAATACGATGGTAATTTGCATATTTCAAGACTTAGGCATAAAAACATGGTGTTAGAGGGTGAAAATGCGAAACATCCCCCGAACGGCCCCATGGGTGGCACCAACACCTCCCACGGGACCAATGTAACTCGTAGGAACTGACCGCGCAACCACGGGACTCCCGGTTTGACAATACGATGGTAATTTGCATATATCTAGAATTAGGCATAAAAACATGACGTTAGAGGCTGAAAACCCAAAACAGCCCCCGAACGGCCCCATGGGTGGCACCAACACCTCCCACGGGACCAATGTAACTCGTAGGAAATGACTGCACAGCCACAAAACTCCCGATTTGAGATACGATGGTAATTTGCATATTTCTAAACTTAAGCAGAACATGGCGTTAGAGGGTGAAAACTCGAAACAACCCCCGAACTGCCCTGTGGGTGGCACCAACACCTCCCACGGGACCAATGTAACTCGTAGGAACTGACCCCGCAGCTGCGGGTATCCTAGTTTGAGAATACGATGATAATTTGCTTATTTTTAGACTTAGGCTTAAAAACATGGCGTTAGAGGGAACATCCCTCGAACGGCCCCTTGGGTGGCACCAACATCTCCCACCGGACCAATATAACTCGTAGGAACTGACCACGCAGCTGCGGGACTCCCGGTTTGAGAATATGATGGTAATTTGTATATATCTAGACTTAGGCTTAAAAACATGGCGTTAGAGGGTGAAAACTCAAAACAGCCCCTGAACGGCCCCGTAGGTGGCACCAACACCTCCCACGGGACCAATGTAACTCGTAGGAACTGACCCCGTAGTCCCGGGTATCCCGATTTGAGAATACGATGAAAATTTGCATATTTCTAGACTTAGGCTTAAAAACATGGTGTTAGTGGGTGAAAACTCGAAACAGCCCCTAAACGACCCCGTGGGTGGCACCAACACCTCCCATGGGACCAATGTAACTCATAGGAACTGATCGCACAGCCGCGGCACTCCCGGTTTGAGAATACAAAGATAATTTGCGTATTTCTAGACTTAGGATTAAAAACATGGCATTAGAGAGTCAAAACTCAAAACAGCCCCCGAACGGCCCCGTGGGTGGCACCAACACCTCCCACGGGACCAATGTAACTCATAGGAACAGATCGCGCGCTCGTGGGACTCCCGATTTGAGAATACGACGGTAATTTGCTTATATATAGACTTAGGGTTAAAAACATGGCGTTAGAGGATGAAAACTCGAAACAGCCTCCGAACGGCCCTGTGGGTGGCACCAACACCTCCCATGGGACTAATGCAACTCATAGGAACTGACGGCGCAGCCGCGGCACTCCCGGATTGAGAATACGACGATAATTTGCATATTTCTAGACTTAAGCAAAACATGGCATTAGATGGTGAAATCTCGAAACAACCCCCGAACGGCCCCGTGAGTGGCACCAACACATCCCACGAGACCAATGTAACTCGTAGGAACTGACCCCACAGTCGCGAGTCTCCCAGTTTGAGGATACGATAATAATTTGCATATTTCTAGACTTAGGCTTAAAAACATGGCGTTAGAGGCTGAAAACTCGAAAAAGCCCCCGAACGGCCCCGTGGGTGGCACCAACACCTCCCATGGGACCAATATAACTCATAAGAACTGACCACGCAGCGACGATAATTTGCCTATTTCTAGACTTAGGCATAAAAACATGGTGTTAGCGGGTGAAAACTCGAAACAGCCCCCGAACGGCCCTGTGGGTGACAACAACACCTCCCACGGGACCAATGTAACTCGGAGGTACTGACCGCGCAATCGCGGGACTCCCGATTTGAGAATACGACGGTAATTTGCATATGTCTAGACTTAGGCTTAAAAACATGGCGTTAGAGGATGAAAACTCGAAACAGCCCCCGAATGGCCCGTGGGTGGCACCAACACCTCCCACGGGACCAATGTAACTCTTAGGAACTGACCGCGCAGCCGCGAGACTCCCGGTTTGAGAATACAACGGTAATTTGCATATATCTAGACTTAGACTTAAAAACATGGCCTTACAGGTTAAAAACCAAAATAACCCCCGAACGGCCCCGTGGGTGGCAGCAACACCTCCTACGGGACCAATGTTACTCGTAGGAACTGACCTCACAGCTGCGGGTCTCTCGGTTCGAGAATACGATGATAATTTGGATATTTCTAGACATAGATTTAAAATCATGGCTTTAGAGGGTGAAAACTCGAAATAGCCCCCGAACGGCCCCGTGGGTGGCACCAACACCTCCCACGGGATAAATGTAACTCGTAGGAACTGACCACGCAACCGCGGGACTCCTGGTTTTAGAATATGACGATAATTTGCATAATTCTAGACTTAGGCATAAAAACATGGCGTTAGAGGGCGAACACTTGAAGCAACCCCCAAACGGCCCCGTGGGTGGCACCAACACCTCCCACGGGACCAATATAACTCATAGGAACTGACGACGCAGCCGCGGGACTCCCGGTTTGAGAAGACGACGGTAATTTGTATATATCTAGACTTAGGCTTAAAAATATGGCGTTAGAGGGTGAAAACCCAAAATACCCCCCGAACGGCCCCGTGGGTGGCACCAACACCTCCCACAGGACTAATGTAACTCGTAGGAACAGACCGTGCAGCCGCGGGACTCTCGGTTTCAGAATACGACGGTAATTTGCATACTTCTAGACTTAAGCAGAACATGGCGTCAGAGGGAAAAAACTCGAAACAATCCCCGAACGACCTCGTGGGTGGCTCCAACACCTCCCACGAGACCAATGTAACTCGTAGGAACTGACCCCGCAGTCGCGGGTATCTCGGTTTGAGAATACGATGATAATTTGTATATTTCTAGACTTAGGCCTAAAATCATGGCGTTAGAGGGTGAAAACACGAAACATCCCCTGAACGGGCCCGTGGGTTGCACCAACACCTCCCACGGGACCAATGTAACTCGTAGGAACTAATTGCGCAGCCGCGGCACTCCCGATTTGAGAATACGACGATAATTTTCATATTTCTAGACTTAAGCAAAACATGGCGTTTGAAGGTAAAAAGTCGAAACAACCCCCGAACTTCCCCGTGGGTGGTACCAACACCTCCCACGGGACCAATGTAACTCGTAGGAACTGACCCTGCAGCCGCGGGTCTCCAATTTTGAGAATACGGCAATAATTTTTATATTTCTAGACTTAAGCATAAAAACATGGCATTAGAGGGTAAAAATCCAAAACAGACCCCAAACGACCCCGTAGGTGGCACCAACACCTCTCAGGGGACCAATGTTACTCATAGGAACTGACCGTGCAGCCACGGCACTCCCGGTTGGAGAATACGATGATAATTTGCATATTTCTAGACTTAGGCTTAAAATCATGGCGTTAGAGGATGAAAACTCGAAACAGCCCCCGAATGGCCCGTGGGTAGCACCAACACCTCCCACGGGACCAATGTAACTCGTAGGAACTGACCGCGCAGCCGCGAGACTCCCGATTTGAGAATACAACGGTAATTTGCATATATCTAGACTTAGACTTAAAAACATGGCGTTAGAGGGTGAAAACCAAAACAACCCCGAACGGCCCCGTGGGTGGCACTAACACCTCCTACAGGACCAATGTAACTCGTAGGAACTGACCCCGCAGCCGCGGGTCTCCCGGTTTGAGAATACGACGATAATTTGCATATTTCTAGACATAGATTTAAAATCACGGCTTTAGAGGGTGAAAACTCGAAATAGCCCCCGAACGGCCCCGTGGGTGGCACCAACACCTCCCACGGGACAAATCTAACTCGCAGGAACTGACCACACAGCCGCGGGACTCCCGATTTGAGAATACGACGATAATTTGCATATTTCTAGACTTAGGCATAAAAACATGGCGTTAGAGGGTGAAAACTTGAAGCAGCCCCCGAACGGCCCCGTGGGTGGCACCAACACCTCCCACGGGACCAATGTAACTCATAGGAACTGACGACGCATCCGCGGGACTCCCGGTTTGAGAATACGACGGTAATTTGTATATATATAGACTTAGGCTTAAAAACATGGCGTTAGAGGGTGAAAACCCAAAATAGCTCCCGAACAAACCCGTGGGTGGCACCAACACCTTCCACAGGACCAATGTATCTCATAGGAACTGATCGCGCAGCCGCGGGACTCTCGATTTGACAATACGACGGTAATTTGTATACTTCTGAACTTAAGCAGAACATGGCATTCGAGGGCCAAAACTCGAAAAAAATCCCCGAACGGCCCCGTGGGTGGCACTAACACCTCCCACGGGACCAATGTAACTCGTAGGGACTGACCCCGCAGTCACGGGTATCTCGGTTTGAGAATACGATGATAATTTGTATATTTCTAAACTTAGGCTTAAAAACATGACGTTAGAGGGTGAAAACTCGAAACATCCCCTGAACGGGCCCGTGGGTTGCACCAACACCTCCCACGGGACCAATGTAACTCATAGGAACTAACCATGCAGCCGCGGCACTCCTGATTTGAGAATACGACAGTATTTTTCATATTTCAAGACTTAAGCAAGAAATGGCGTTTGAGGGTGAAAATTCGAAACAACCCCCGAACTGCCCCGTGGGTTGTACCAACACCTCCCACGGGACCAATGTAACTCGTAGGATTTGACCCCGCAGCCGCGAGTCTCCTGGTTTGAGAATACGACAATAATTTGTATATTTCTAGACTTAAGCATAAAAACATGGCATTAGAGGGTAAAAACCCAAAACAGCCCCCAAAAGGCCCCGTGGGTGGCACCAACACCTCCCAGGGGACCAATGTTACTCAGAGGAACTGACCGCGCAGCCGCGGCACTCCCGGTTGGAGAATACGATAATAATTTGCATATTTCTAGACTAAGGCTTAAAAACATGGCATTAGAGGGTTAAAACTCGAAACATCCCCCGAACGACCCCGTGGGTGGCACCAGCACCTCCCACGGGACCAACGTAACTCATAGGAACTGACCGCGCGCTCGCGGGACACCTGATTTGAGAATACAACGGTAATTTTCATATATCTAGACTTAGGGTTAAAAACATGGCGTTAGAGGATGAAAACTCAAAACAGCCCCCGAATGGCCCGTGGGTGGCACCAAAACCTCCCACGGGACCAATGTAACTCGTAGGAACTGACCGCGCAGCCGAGAGACTCTCGGTTTGAGAATACAATGGTAATTTGTATATATCTAGTTTTAGACTTAAAAAACATGGCATTAGAGGGTGAAAACCCAAAACAACCCCCGAATAGCCCTGTGGGTGGCACCAACACCTCCGACGGGACCAATGTAACTCCTAGGAACTGACCTCGCAGCCGCGGGTCTCTCGGTTTGAGAATACGAAGATAATTTTCATATTTCTAGACTTAGGTTTAAAATCATGGCTTTAGAGGGTGAAAACTCGAAATAGCCCCCGAACGGCCCCGTGGGTGGCACCAACACCTCCCACTGGACCAATGTAACTCATAGGAACTGACCACGCAGCCGCGGTACTCCCGATTTGAGAATACGATGGTAATTTGCCTATTTCTAGACTTAGGAATAAAAACATGGTGTTAGAGGGTGAAAACTCGAAATAGCCCCCGAACGGCCCCGTGAGTGACTCCAACACCTCCCACGGGACCAACGTAACTCGAAGGAACAGACCGCGCACTCGTGAGACTCTCGGTTTGAGAATACGATGGTAATTTGCATATATCTAGACTTAGGCTTAAAAACATGGTGTTAGAGGATGAAAACTCGAAACATCCCCCGAACGGCCCCGTGGGTGGCACCAACACCTCCCACAGGACCAATGTAACTCGTAGGAACTGCCCCCGCAATCGTGGGTACCCCGGTTTGAGAATACGATGGTAATTTATATATATCTAGATTAGGCTTAAAAACATGGCGTTAGAAGGTGAAAACCGGAAACACCCCCGAACGGCCCCGTGGCTGGCACCAACACCTCCCACAGGAGCAATGTACCTCGTAGGAACTGACCGCGTAGCCGTGGAACTCCCGGTTTGAGAATACGACGGTAGTTTGCAAATTTCTAAACTTAAGCAGAACATGGCATTAGAGGGTGAAAACTCGAAATAACCCCCGAACGGCCCCGTGGGTGGCACCAACACCTCCCACGGGACCAATGTAACTCGTAGGAACTGACCCCGTAGTCACGGGTATCCCGATTTGAGAATACGATGATAATTTGCATATTTAAAGACTTAGGCTTAAAAACATGGCGTTAGAGGGTGAAAACTCGAAATAGCCCCTGAACGACCCCGTGGGTGGCACCAACACCTCCCATGGACCAATGTAACTCATAGGAACTGGCCGCGCACTCGCGGAACTCCCAGTTTGAGAATACGACGGTAATTTGCATATATCTAGACTTAGGCTTAAAAACATGGGGTTAGAGGATGAAAACTCGAAACAGCCCCCAAATGGCCCGTGGGTGGCACCAACACCTCCCACGGGACTAATATAACTCATAGGAACTGACCGCGCAGCCGTGAGACTCCCGATTTGAGAATACAACGATAATTTTCATATATATAGACTTAGACTTAAAAACATGGCGTTACAGGGTTAAAGCCCAAAACAGCCCCCGAACGGCCCTGTGGGTGGCACCAACACCTCCCACGGGACCAATGCAACAAATAGGAACTGACTGCGCAGCCGCGACACTCCCGGATTGAGAATACGACGATAATTTGCATATTTCTAGACTCAAGCAAAATATGGCATTAGATGGTGAAATCTCGAAACAACCCCCGAACGGCCCCGTGGGTGGCACCAACACATCCCACGAGACCAATGTAACTCGTAGGAACTGACCCCATAGTCATGGGTCTCCCGGGTTGAGAATACAATGATAATTTGGATATTTCTAGACTTAGGCTTAAAAACATGGCGTTAGAGGTTGAAAACTCGAAACAACCCCCGAATGGCCCGTGGGTGGTACCAACACCTCCCACAGGACCAATGTAACTCGTAGGAACTAACCGCGTAGGCGCGAGACTCTCGGTTTGAGAATACAACGGTAATTTTGCCTATTTCTAGACTTAGGCATAAAAACATGGTGTTAGAGGGTGAAAACTCAAAACAGCCCCCGAACGGCCCCGTGGGTGACACCAACACCTCCCACGGGACCAATGTAACTCGGAGTAACTGACCGCGCACTCGCAGGACTCCCGGTTTGAGAATACGATGGTAATTTGCATATATCAAGACTTAGGCTTAAAAACATGGCGTTAGAGTCTCAAAACTCGAAACAGCCCCCGAAAGGCCCGTGGGTGGGCCCAACACATCCTATAGGACCAATGTAACTAGTAGGAACTGACCGCGCAGCCGCGAGACTCCCGATTTGAGAATACAATGATAATTTGCATATATCTAGACTTAGACTTAAAAACATGGCGTTAGAGGGTGAAAACCAAAAAACCCCCGAACGGCCCCGTGGGTGGTACCAACACCTCCTACGGGACCAATGTAACTCGTAGGAACTGACCCCGCAGCTGCGGGTCTCCCGGTTTGAGAATACGACGATAATTTGCATATTTCTAGACTTAGATTTAAAATCACGGCTTTAGAGGGTGAAAACTCGAAATAGCCCTCGAACGGCCCCGTGGGTGGCACCAACACCTCCCACGGGACAAATGTAACTCGCAGGAACTGACCACGCAATCGCGGGACTCCCGGTTTTAGAATACGATAATAATTTAAATATTTCTAGACTTAGGCATAAAAACATGGCGTTAGAGGGTGAAAACTTGAAGCAGCCCCCAAACGGCCCCGTGGGTGGCACCAACACCTCCCACGGGACCAATGTAACTCATAGGAACTGACGACGTAGCCGTGGGACTCTCGGTTTGAGAATATGACGATAATTTGTATATATCTAGACTTAGGCTTAAAAACATGGCGTTAGAGGGTGAAAACCCAAAACAGCCCCCGAACAGCCCCGTGGGTGGCACCAACACCTCCCACAAGACCAATGTAACTCGTAGGAACTGATCGCGCAGCCGTGGGACTCTCAGTTTGAGAATACGACGGTAATTTGCATACTTCTAGACTTAAGCAGAACATGGCGTCAGAGGGCAAAAACTCGAAACAATCCCCGAACGACCCCAGGGGTGGCACCTACACCTCCCACGGGACCAATGTAACTCGTAGGAACTGACCCCGCAGTCGCGGGTATCTCGGTTTGAGAATACGATGATAATTTGTATATTTCTAGACTTAGGCTTAAAATCATGGCGTTAGAGGGTGAAAACTCGAAACATCCCCTTAACGGGCCCGTGGGTTGCACCAACACCTCCCACGGGACCAATTTAACTCGTACGAACTAATCGCGCAGCCGCAACACTCCCGATTTGAAAATATGATGGTAATTTTCATATTTCTATACTTAAGCAAAACATGGCGCTTGAGGGTGAAAACTCAAAACAACTCCCGAACTGCCCCGTGGGCGGTACCAACACCTCCCACGGGACCAATGTAACTCGTAGGAACTGACCCCGAAGCCGCGGGTCTCCTAGTTTGAGAATACGACAATAATTTGTATATTTCTAGACTTAAGCGTAAAAACATGGCGTTAGAGGGTAAAAACCCAAAACAGCCCCCAAACAGCCCCGTGGGTGGCACCAACACCTCCCAGGGGACCAATGTTACTCATAGGAACTGACCGCGCAGCAGCGGCACTCCCAGTTGGAGAATACGATGATAATTTGCATATTTCTAGACTTAGGCTTGAAAACATGGCATTAGAGGGTTAAAACTCGAAACAATCCCCGAACGTCCCCGTGGGTGGCACCAACACCTCCCACGGGACCAATGTAACTCATAGGAACTGACCGCGCACTCGCGGGACTCTCGATTTGAGAATACGATGATAATTTGCATATATCTAGACTTAGGCTTAAAAACATGGCATTAGAGGATGAAAACTCGAAACAACCCCTGAATGGCTCGTGGGTGGCACCAACACCTCCCACGGGACCAATGTAACTTGTAGGAACTGACCGCGCAGCCGTGAGACTCCCGGTTTGAGAATACAACGGTAATTTGCTTATATCTAGACTTAGACTTAAAAACATGGCATTAGAGGGTGAAAACCCAAAATAACCCCTGAATGGCCCTGTGGGTGGCATCAACACCTCCTACGGGACCAATGTAACTCGTAGGAACTGACCCCGCAGCCGCGGGTCTCCCGGTTTGAGAATACGACGATAATTTGCATATTTCTAGAATTAGGTTGAAAATCACAGCTTTAGAGGGTGAAAATTATAAATAGCCCCCGAACGTCCCCGTGGGTGGCACCAACACCTCCCACAGGACCATTGTAACTCATAGGAACTGACCACGCAGCCGCGATACTCCCGATTTGAGAATACAACGGTAATTTGCCTATTTCTAGACTTAGGCATAAAAACATGGTGTTGGAGGGTGAAAACTCAAAACGACCCCCGAACGGCCCCGTGGGTGACACCAACACCTCCTACGGGACCAATATAACTCATACAAACTGACCGCGCACTCGTGGGACTCTCGGTTTGAAAATACGATGGTAATTTGCATATATCTGGATTTAGGCTTAAAAACATGGCGTTAGAGGATGAAAACTCGAAACAGCCCCCGAACGGCCCCGTGGGTGGCACCAACACCTCCCACGGGACCAATGTAACTCGTAGGAACTGAACCCGCAGTCGTGGGTATCCCGGTTTGAGAATACGATGATAATCTGTATATTTCTAGACTTAGGCTTAAAAACATGGCGTTAGAGGGTAAAACCTCGAAACAGCCCCTGAACGTCCCCGTGGGTGGCACCAACACATCCCACGGGACCAATGTAACTCGTATGAACTAACCGCGCAGCCGCGGCACTCCCGATTTAAGAATACGACGGTAATTTTCATATTTCTAGTATTAAGCAAAACATGGCGTTTGAGGGTGAAAACTCAAAACAACCCCCGAACTACCCCGTGGGTGGCACCAACACCTCCCACGAAACCAATGTAACTCATAGGAACTGACTGTGCAGCCGCGGCACTCCCGGTTTGAGAATACGATGATAATTTGCATATTTCTAGACTTAAGCAAAACAAGGCGTTAAAGGGTGAAAACTCTAAACAACCCCCGAACGGCCCCGTGGGTGGCAACAACACATCCCACTGGACCAATGTAACTCGTAGGTACTGACCCCACATTCGTGGGTCTCTCGGTTTGAGAATACGATGATAATTTGCATATTTCTAGACTTAGGCTTAAAAACATGGCTTTAGAGGCTGAAAACTCGAAACCTCCCCGGAACGGCCCAGTAGGTGGCACTAACACCTCCCATGGGACCAATGTAACTCATAGGAACTGACCACGCAGCCGCGGTACTCCCGGTTTGAGAATACGACGGTAATTTTCCTATTTCTAGACTTAGGCATAAAAATATGGTGTTAGAGAGTGAAAACTTGAATAGCCCCCGAACGGCCCCGTGGGTGACAACAACACCTCCCACGAGACCAATGTAACTCGTAGGTACTGATCATGCACTCGCGGGACTCCCGATTTGAGAATACGACGGTAATTTACATATATCTAGACTTAGGCTTAAAAACATGGCGTTAGAGGGTGAAAACTTGAAACTGCCCCCGAATGGCCCGTGGGTGGCACCAACACCTCCCACGTGACCAATGTAACTCGTAGGAATTGATCGCGCATCCGAGGGACTCCCGGTTTGAGAATACGATGGTAATTTGCATATACCTAGACTTAGACTTAAAAACATGGCGTTAGAGGGTGAAAACCCAATACAGCCTCCGAACGGGACTGTGGGTGGCACCAACACCTCCTACGGGATGAATGTAATATGTAGGAACTGACCCCCCAGCCGTGGGTCTCCCGATTTGAGAATACAATGATAATTTACATATTTCTAGAATTAGGTTTAAAAATACGGCTTTAGAGGCTGAAAACTCGAAATACCCCACGAACGGCCCCATGGGTGGCACCAACACCTCCCACGGGACCAATGTAACTCGTAGGAACTGACCACGCAATCGCGAGACTCCCAATTATAGAATATAACGATAATTTTCATATTTCTAGACTTAAGCATAAAAACATGGCATTAGAGGGTGAAAACTCGAAACAGCCCCCGAACGGCCCCGTGCCCAACACCTCCCACGAGACCAATGTAACTCATAGGAACTGACGACATAGCCGCGGGACTCACGGTTTGAGAATACGATGGTAATTTATATATATCTAGACTTAGACTTAAAAACATGGCGTTAGAAGTAGAAAACCGAAAATACCCCCGAACGGCCCCGTGGGTGGCACCAACACCTCCCACAGGAGCAATGTAGCTAGTAGGAACTGACCGTGCAGCCGTGGAACTCCCTGTTTGACAATACGACGATAATTTGCATATTTCTAAACTTAAGCTGAACATGGCGTTAGAGGGTGAAAACTCGAAACAACCCCCGAACGACCCCGTGGGTGGCATCAACACCTCCCACAGGACCAATGTAACTCGTAGGAACTGACCCCGCAGTCGCGGGTATCCCGGTTTGAGAATACGATGATAATTTTCATATTTCTAGACTTAGGCTTAAAAACATGGCGTTAGAGGGTGAAAACTCAAAACAGCCCCTGAACGACACCGTGGGTGGCACCAACACCTCCCACGGGACCAATGTAACTCGTAGGAACTGACCGCACAGCCGCGGCACTCCCGATTTAAGAATACGACGGTAATTTTTATATTTCTAGACTGAAGCAAAACATGGCGTTTGAGGGTTAAAACTCGAAACAACCCCCGAACTGCACCGTGGGTGGTACCAACACCTCCCACGGGACCAATGTAACTTGTAAGAACTGACCCTGCAGCCGCGAGTCTCCTGGTTTGAGAATACGACGAGAATTTGCTTATTTCTAGACTTAGGCTTAAAAACATGGCGTTAGAGGGAACAACCCCCGAACGGCCCCGTGGGTGGCACCAACACCTCCCACCGGACCAATGTAACTCGTAGGAACTTACCACACAGCTGCGGGAGTCTCGGTTTGAGAATATGGCGGTAATTTGTATATATCTAGACTTAGGCTTAAAAACATGGCGTTAGAGGGTGAAAACCTAAAACAACCCCCGAACGGCCCCGTGGGTGGCACTAACACTTACCACGGGACCAATGTTACTCGTAGAAACTGACCACACAGCCACGGGACTCCTGGTTTGAGAATACGATGGTAATTTGCATATATCTAGACTTAGGCATAAAAACATGGCGTTAGAGGGTGAAAACCCAAAACAGCCCCCTAACGGCCCTGTGGGTGGAACCAACACCTCCCACGGGACGAATGTAACTCGTAGGAAGTGACAGCTTGATTAAAATTTTAAACTTGATTAAAAAAAATTGTAAAATTTTTTGTAAAAACTTTGCCCAATTTTTTTTTCTGTGAATTATTAAGACTTGTAATATTTTTAAGTTTGTATATATATTTATTTATTAACAACGTTCTCGATTCGCAATTTGTGATTTTTTTTATTGTTTTGCCAATAATAAATATTTGTAACACCTTGTACGCGTTCAACGTTATACGTAGCAACCGATGGTGCACTCACAGGACCCCCAATTTTAGGATTGGACCAAAAAAATACATTTTTTTTAAATTATAGTTAAATATGGTCATCGACTTTGTCCATGAACATTTTTATTTTTTTCATCACACATAAAAATGGTCGCGGACTTTGGCCGCGACCATTTTTATCGTCACGGTTGTGGGTCACGAACTTGGACGGCGACCATTTTTTTTATTTATTTGTTACGGTTGTATTTGTCACGGTTGTGGGTCACGATCAATTTTTTTTTTAATTTTTTTGTCACGGCCGTGGGTCGTGGACTATGGCCGCGACTAATTTATCACGGTTGTGGGTCACGGATGAGGGCCGCGATCAATTTTTTTATTATTTTTTGCGCGATCGTGGGTCGCGAACTTTGGTCGCGACCAATTTGTCACGGTTGTGGGTCACGGATGAGGGCCGCGACCCGTCATGACATGGGTCATGGCCTAAGTCCGCGACCATCTGCCGTGACCCCTCTCGGTCATGACCATTTTTTGACCACGGACTTGGGCCGTTACCCATAAAAATGGTCACGCTTGAAATGGTCACGGCCTAAGTCCGCGACCCACAGCTTTGGTCACGGATTTTGGCCGTGAGCAATCGCCAGTTTTGGTGTAGTGTTCTTTAGGTGAACATTGATAGCATCCACAAACACATACAACATATGAAATATCAGGTTGAGATGCAGTAAAATATAGCAAACTCCCTATCATGCTTCTATACAGAGTTGGATCAATATATTTCCCATGTTATCTTAATGGTAGTGTTCATGGGTGTATGTGCAATTTTAGCATTATCTAAACCAAAATTTTTAACCAATTCACTAACATATTTAGTTTGAGATATAAAAATGCCATCAGTTAATTGCTTAACTTGTAAACCAAAAAATATTTTAACTCCCCCCATAAAGGACATTTGAAATTCCCCGTGCATGATACTAGAAAAATCCTTAACTTGTTCGAGGGAAGTGGAACCAAATATGATATCATCCATATGAATTTGTGCTGTCAATACCTCGTTGTCATTTTTTTAGACAAATAATGTTTGCCATTGCTGTCATACTCAAACCCTTTATTGACTAAAAACGTTAAGAGGCATTCATACCAGGCCATAGGGGCTTGCTTTAAGCCATATAATATTTTTTTCAATCTAAGGACATGGTTAGAATAAGAAGGGTTAACAAAGCCCTTAGGTTGTTAAATGTATACTTCCTTTGATTGAATACCATTCAAAAAGGTAGACTTAACTTTCATTTGAAAAACTTAAATTCAAAATGACAAGAAATGGCTAAGAGGAGACGAACAGACTAGAGCCTTATTACCGGATCAAAAGTCCCATCAAAATCTATTCCTTCTACCTGAGATTATCTTTGCGCGACTAACCTAGCATTGTTTCTAATGATTACCCCAGACTCATTGGTTTTATTTTTAAAAATCCATTTGGTGCCAATAACCTTTTTGTATTTAGTCCTAGGGACTAGATACCAAACATTGTGAGTCTTAAACTGAAATAATTCCTCTTGCATAACATTAATCTAGTATGATTAATTAAGGGAATCATTTACATTCTTTGGTTCTACAAGAGAAATAAAACATGCAATGTTTGCTACATTTTGGAGTTAGGATCTAGTTCGCTTAGGCTCCAAAGGGTTACTAATAAAATTTTCTAGGGGATGATCTTTAGAAACCAAGGTTGGTACAACAGGAACCTCAGGTAGTAGTGGGATAGTTATCTAAGGAGAGTCAATTTCAAAATCATTCTCAGACTCATCTATGGCAATTAATCTACAATCACTACTCTCAGCACTTGTGTCATTTATAGTTGCGTTTATAGATTCCATCATAACTTTGGTACGCAAGTTGTAAACACGTTAAGCCCTACTTGATAGCGAATATGTCAAAAAAATTGTTTTATCACCTCAGGTATCAAATTTAGAGAGGCTTTCTCTCTTTTTGTAGACATAGCAAATACTCCCAAATGTTCTAAAGTATTTTAAGTTGGGGGTTTTATTTTACCACAATTCGTAGGAAGTCTCTTTGGTATTATTTATATGGTAGAGATGATTGATAATGTCACACGTTGTCTGGACTGCCTCGATCCAAAAGTATTTTGGCAACCTTTTGGCGTGTAACATAACCCTAGACATTTCTTGGATTGTTCTATTCTTTTGCTCATCAATACCATTTTGTTGGGGTGTCTTCTGTGCACTAAATCCATATTGATAACCATTTGTAAAGCAATATCCTACCACATCAGAGTTCTTGAATTCTCCACCTCTATCACCCCTTATACGAGATACTTGGGCTTCCTTTTCATTTTTAATTTTTAAAAGGATTTTCAGAAATTCTCGAAATTTATTTGATTTGTTTTTTATAAAAGCAACACATGTAAATTGTGTAAAGTTATCCACCATCACAAGGATGTAACTGCTACCACGAAGGATTATAGTTCTAGAAGGACCCATTAAGTCCATGTGGATTAACTCAAGAGGTTTAGAAATCTTAATGTCCTTAACTTTCTTGTGAGTAGTCTTACTTATTTTCCCCACTTGGCAAGGACCACAAATAGTCTTAAAGGTATTTTGAAGTTTGGGTGAACCTCTAACTATTTCTTGGTAACTCAATATGCATAGATAGTTAAAATTAGTGAGACTTAATCTATTATGCCATAGATTAGAGTCATCTAACTTGGCTATTTTATAGGATTCATCACTTGGAATCACTGTGTAAACGTTATTCGAAGTTCAATTTCTTGATAGAATACAGTCGCCCTCTTTGTTTAAGATCTTGCATCCAGTTTTAGAGAAGGTAACTATGTGATTAGAATCACAACAGATTGGCTTTAAGACCTTATAGCAATAAGATGTCATTTAAAGAAGGAAGACCCTATTCACAAAGCATTCATTTACTAATGATCTGGGATGAGACTCTGTCGCCAAAGAGGACACTACCTCCTAAGAAGTATGTCTTATTAGTTAATTTAGTCTCATCCGCAATCATGTATTTCGTACACCTAGAATCCAAATACCATCCAGTTGAGGTGCGTTTGGCTCTAAACGCAATTATAATCACATTACACCTAAAATGGGGTAAAAGGTTATATTTTTTTAACCCAAAATGGCCATGGTTTTAATTTTTCTTGGCCTTGGACTTAGAAAAGGTTTTATGAGTCTTTCTAAATGACTTCTTCTTAGATCGAGGCCCTCTATTTTTCTTCATATAGTTAGAGTTTTGGTTGGTTTGCTTAGGGAGAACATAAGTGTTCCTACTCTTCCAAGAATAGTTAAAGTTTTGGTAAACGGATATCGACAAACATTTTTGAAAACATTCAGTAATGGAGTGACCATAAACATCATAATAATTACAGTATTTTTGTGAAGTAGGCTTGAATTTATCTTTTAAGTCCTTGAAAATAAGTTTATAAATATGAGGTTTAACTACAATAGTTTTATTACGATGTCCAAGTTCTCTTATAGGGGGACAAACGTACTTAGGTTTACCATTAGGTTTCATCTATGGAATACATACACCTTGAGTTTCCTTAGGGACATCAATGTTCAAAATTCCTTTATGAGTTTTATAAAAAGTTTGGACTATTTTAACAAAGACTGTTTTTTAATCTTGAAAACTTGTCTTTGTTTCTTTAAGATTTTTATCAAACCCAATGCCAGTTTTGTCATTAGAATTAATTTTGCTAGAACTAATGATTTTTTCATAAGCTTTAGCATTAGTCTCAAAATGAAGACATTTCATAAACACGGTTGAGACGTTTTGTTTAGATTTTTCTAATTCCACTACGGTAGCTTTATACCTTTCTTCTAAAATAAGTTTTTTTTTCCAGAAAGTTCTTTCTGTTTGGAAACATATTCTTTTATTTATGTCTCATGGACAATACATTGATTTGTGTAATCCTCAAAAATTTTCCAAACAATATTACTGAGTTGTTCAACACGTTTAGTTAACTATTTTACCATTTTTTCCAATTTGGCACTTCTCTTAAGGTTCTTAGTGTACAGTTCTTGAATGTTAGGTAATTCATCTTTGGAATCACTAAGTGATGTGTGTGATGTGTCCCCTAACTCTTCCATTTATGTATGGTACACACACTCCCGTCCAGTTCGTTAAAAGATGTTTCACTCTGACTCAAACTTATGCTAGAAGCACTAGGATCGTTTATCAAATAAGTAGATACATAATTCAGAACAAACATGAGGTATAACATTATTAGAAGGCAAGCATACTTTGTCATCATAATATATAATTTTAGTAAATAAGGACATGCATGATTCAATAGCATTGTATGACTTAGGTTCATCATCTTTAAAGTCACTAGTGTCATCCCATGTTATAAACATATGGGACTTGAAAGTATTGTTAAGCTTGATAAGCACCCAAAAGTGTTTAATTTATGCCCTAAATATATGCATTTTAATCGCTCGTTTGTAATCAAATTGGCCTTCTGTTCGTATTTGTCTATATTGCAGGTCAATCGGCAGTCACAGTATCAAATAGTGTTGATTCAAGTCAATTGCGATAAAGTAGCGGTCCAAAGTGTTCAATAAAGAAAATCAAAGCGGTCGCGAAGTGCGAAGTCCTTTTTTGAGCTTGTCCAGATGAGTTTTGGGTGCCCTAAATCCAGTCCCGTACCAAACCTACACCTAAACCGAGACCAATCCTTTACCCTAGCCTCGTGTGTGTTTAATATGTAATTATATTATTTTTTTTAGAATTTTATTTGAGTCGTATATAATTTTTACGATTTTCATATTTTATTTGCATGCGTAGAGTTGTAAATATTAGGTTCCGTTATCGTTCGTCGAGTGTTTTTATATTATTTATGTAAATATAATAGGCATTCATTTTATTAGATTTTTATTTATCTTATTTTATTTGTTTTTAGTTTTTTTCATTAGTTTAGTTTTATTACTAATTTATTTTATCTTATTTGTTTTTTATGATTATTTTATTAGTATAGTTTTTATTTTTTTATTTGAGTATCTATTTTTAGGTTAGAAATTTAATTGTTTTTTTTAAGTTTTCCTTTATATTTAGTTTTAGTTAGATTGTAAATACTTAATTTGTTTTTATTTTATTTTATTTCATTTTTTAGGTAAAAGTACATACACACACCCTCTTCATCTTACACATCACATACACCCAAATAACACACACACACACACACCAAGCTAGGGTTGTGCATGGTTCGGGTTGGTTCGGTTCCACTAAAGAACCAGAACCAAAATGGTTCGGTTCTCTGATTTTGGAACCAGAACTGAATCGAAATATATGTAGAACCAAACCGAATCGAACCGATGGTTCTTGATTCGGTTTAGGTCGGTTCACGGTTCCTGTTCATTTGTGATTAAATTAAATCATGAAATTACAATTTAGGTGTGGAATTAAATTGAATAAAATAAATGAAACTGTCATACTAAGCTAGTAAAAAAAATAAAGAAATTGTCTTTAACATACTAAGCTAAAATGCTAACAGTTATAAAGAAACTGCCATAACATACTAAGCTAGTAAAAAAATTATGATATCTTAAAAACTGTTACTGCAAAAAAAATACTAAAATTATGATATCTTAAAAAGTGTTACTGCAAAAAAAAATATATACTAACAGTTACTACTATACTAAAATGGTAACATACTAAGCTAGTAAAAAACAATAAAGAAACTGTCATAACATACTAAGCTAAAATGCTAAGAGTTTTAAAGAAACTATGATAACATACTAAGCTAGTAAAAAAAATATGATATCTTAAAAACTGTTACTGCAATTTTTTTTTATAACAATTACTAACATACTAAAAAACTTGCTAACAGTTACTAACATACTAACATATTAATAGTTACTAACATACCAAAAAAAGACTAACAGTTACTAACATACTAAAATACTAGCAGTTACTGCAAAAAAAAAAATACTAACAGTTACTACAAACTGTTAGTGCAAATTATGAAATACCAGTTATGAAATAAATATCAAATTTCAGTAACTTAATCATATGAAATTTTACTAACAGTTATCAAAATTGTTTTCATAACTGATAGGGCAAATATAGCACCCTATCGCGGATGGTATCCTACGCTGCATATTTACCGTGCCGCGACCCCTATCAACATGGGGCGCGGCTCTACTGAACTCGTTGTGCGGCCCTACCGATTACAGGGGCGCGGTCCTCTTAATCACAAGGCGCGGGCCTCTTAACACACCGCGGAATCTCCCAGTATAGGATGCGGTACCCTTTGTCTCTAGCTTGTTACAGGATGAGGCACTCACATTGCTTACCTTACAGGCCACATCCCTCTCCACTACAACTCCAGACTTTATGTACGTCACGTGCCTAGTGCACGTGATCATATTTACTATAAATAGAGGACCACCCCATGAAAACTGGGAGAGACTGGATCGATTCCACACACACCCGGGGCAGGTTCTACAATACCGATTCTCGCTACACAACCTCAGTGTACAACTTGGGGTTGTTCATCCACATCGCAGCCACCTCTTCGGCATACCGGAATCTTCAATCATCATGTACTATCCTTTATTCTCATACTTGTACGCCTCTTTAGGCATGATTATACTTTACCATACAACGAATATAATGAGAATGGAGCAACATAGTGGACGTAGGCCTATTTTAGAGGCTAAACCACTATATATCTTGTGTTCATGTCTCCTTACTTTCTTTACTTGTTTATTACGCACTTTACTCATTATTTGATGATACGAGAACGACAAGTGGACGATTTCTCGTATCAATAATTTGGCGTCGTCCGTGGGAAGCGAGATATTTCAATCTTGTTTCTCTATTTTTCGAGTTCTTAAACACCTTAGTCTATTCATGGGGATCCTATGGATCATCATCCCATGAGTAAATTTTGGTTATTGAGCTCTATTTTATACTTATGCCCTTAAATGGGTATTTCGTACCTTCAGATCTGCTCTCGGGTCTCCATTTTATGACCTTAGATCTATTTTACATACCCCTGTGATATCGCCCCACCTAGATAAAGTTGGAAGGCTTGATGGGCTTTAGCCCCGTAAAGGTGGGTCATTAGGGAAGAGTTATATTTACTCCCTTTTTGTTGTTCTTTGCCTATGATCTAGGGTTTATCATTAGAATTGTGCCATTTTGTGCACCGAGAGGTTATTCTCTCATGGATAGACCCTAGCAGGTATGCTCTCCACGAGTTTCAGGAGAAAAACTCAGTTTTTGGGTTTTAATTTTGGGATTTTCCTTTCACTGCCTAGGTAGGGATGCATCATGGTAGTCCAACAACCTTACATGTCGCGGCCTCTACAGGGGCAGTTGTGTTATAGAAGCTTCAAAACATCAAGGAACGGACTCGGGAGGTCTCCAGCTGAACCTTGGTAATATCATACAAAGGCCACGGAAGTGCACCTATGTTCCATACTGGCCGCGGCCTCAACAACAATACTGTGTAGCAGCGCAAATACTGCATCCCCATTTCCTACTTGGTCTCTCCAATGTTTCTGTGATTACTCACTTCTGCTAGTTTTGTCTCAGATTATATATTTTTGTAAATACTAACAAAGGTAGAAAATGGAAGGAGAATCCATCCAGAGCACAGAAATGAAGGATGAGATTGTGTAAATGCACAATCACCTCAACCACCTCTACGATAGTCATGCCTCACTCCAAACCCAGATCAACTATCTAACTCAAAGGGTGCTAATGCTAGAGGCCGCGGCCTCACCCAATATGGGTGCAGCACCTAAGTTTATTGCTTCAGTAGCTTTTACTTCCGTGGTAGTTCAAAAGGATCTAGCCGCAGAATCAGTCAGCAGGTGCCAAAAAAGGAGAATGGAGAAGGCTGAGAAGAAATCTGGGGCCTACACTCCGTTGGCCTTCCCGATTGAAGAGATCTTTGAGTTCATCAAAGAAGATAAGCTATTAAGGTGGCCAGAAAAGCTGAGAGCTCCACCCCACAAGAGGAACAAAGCCACTTGGTGCAGATTCCATTAGGACCATGGCCATGACACTAAGCAATGTTATGCTCTGAAGGATGAAATTGAAAGGCTGATTAGACAAGGAATGTTGTGATGGTTCCTCAAAGATGTTTAGGGGATGGAGCCTAGTCTCACTTACCGCATGCCCATTCTTCATGCTTATGTCTTATATTCCATATGTCTCTACTTTACAGTGATAACTTTTCTTATGCTTTTTTAAATTCAACTTTGTATTGTCTTCCCAAAGTCATATACATGTACATATATATGAATAGATGCATGGAATCGAGTTCAATTTTATAGTGCCATATTTTAATTCTTATTTCCATGAAATGACATCTTATGAAGACCGTTCTTGTCTTAAAGAGATCTCGATTCGAGACAACATGTTATATCGGGAATGATAATATCTAAATGGGCCATAGGGCCCGACAAGATGCCTGATTGTCCGAGTGATTATCCGAGGGCTGATGATAATTGAAAACGATGAAAACAAATACTAAAAGCGGTTATCCAAATTGGATTGCAACAACACTCATAAGGGTCCACATAGCCCATTCTTAGCTTTTGGGATGCGTCATTATCTGCAAGGCTTACAATGCCCGTTCTTGTAACATATATGTTAGCTATGGGTGGCTTAATAAATAACCCCGCCTGTGAAGGCTTGAAAGTATCCTATATGTTAGCTGTGGGTAGCTTAACAACATAACCCAGCCTGTGGAGGCTTGAAAGTATCCTATATGTTAGTTGTGGGTGCCTTAATAACATAACCCAGCCTGGGGAGGCCTGAAAGTATCCCATATATCTACAAAGGCCTAGTGAGACTTGATAATGTCCCATTTATGATGCTAAAGAAGAGGAAAGCCATGAAAGGCAATTTCTGTTTCGCTGCAATCACAAAAGCATATCAAAGGCAAAGGCAAGCGGTAAAGGTTAACCTGCCGCGGTAATGATCAAGAAGCATCTTTTATTCAATTAAAGGTGTCACGACCTATATGAAGTGCACTTATGGTGACTTACGATTAAGTGCAACTGTTAAAGAGACTAAGGGTTGATGCTCATGCAATGGCTTGGATTTAGGTCCAATTAAAGCTACTACAGAGGGAGTTCAAATATACAAAATCGACACATCCCTGTCAAACTATCGCGGCCCGTGCACATGAGACATACGCATTACAACCACAGCCTATGACCTATATGTATGAAAGTGCCGCATCCCAATGAGTATGGTTGCAGATACCAGAGAGTTACATTCTCTAAAGCGTCGTGGCACCTCAAGCCTTTAACTACAATAAAGACGGAAGGAACTAAAAAATTAAAGAATGGACGCAGCCACATGTACACAGGCAAAAACACAGCAGGCTGCAGCTATATTTGTGAGCAAAACATTTATATATTGGTGTCGCATAAAGCTCATTCAATCAAGTAAGCAAATCTTAGAGCTCAAGTAATATATTCAGTCAGCAGAACAAAAAAGCACACACAAGTATTGAAACATTTATGCAAGTAGAGCATACGAAAGTGGCCACAACCTTGATAGTGAAGGAGATTAAAAAATCTTGGAAGATACTAAAGGTTACAGACAAAAAGGCCGCAGCCTTAGTTAAGGAGTACAAAATTCAAAGAGGGACGCAACCCCATATTGATAGTTCCAAAAATTACGAGGTTACAAAATCATGAAGCTGCATCATCATTCTCATCACCCTCGTCACCATCCGCGACGGTCTTAGTTTCTTCCCCCACTGCAACTGCCTCAGCCTCGGCCTTCAATCTGACTTTCTCCTCGGCCATGGCCTTGAGCTCAGCGATGCATTCTTGATGCTCTACATCACTAAGTCTCCATCCAAGAACCTTCTCCTTGGTCTCAAGGAAGTTCTTTATTATTCTCTGCCTTAGCTCTTGGTAGCCGCGGAGGTAGGCTCAATTATTGATGAGGAAGAAGTCCCTAGAGCCCTTGAATGACTCCACTGTATGGTCAGTGGCCAGCTGAAGAGCATCGCCATGATCTGCCTCCATTTTCTTTATTGACGTGGCATGGTCAAGGGCATCTTAGGAAGACTTGGCCTCCAACTCTTCATACTTCTTTTGAAGAATTACAATCTTGTTACTAAAAATCTCCGTAGTCCGTGTAGCTTCTACGGTTTGGGCCTAGGAGGCTTTGAGGGATTCCGCAGCCTGTTTGAAGTTTTCCTCCGCCTCTTCCCTTATATTATTTACAGAAGCCAAGTCCATTTGGGCCACCTAAAGAGCCACAGCAGCAGACTGCTTCCCAACCTCAAAAGACGTAGTCTGTGTAGCCTCTAAGTCAGCGACATGCACCCTCTTCGCTGCCTCTTTCAATTTATAAAGGGCCTCATACTTCCTCTTCTGGGCCACCATGACATCTGCTGCCTGAAATTAAAAAGTTAGTACAAAATATGGAATGTAAAATTAAAAGGGAGAAAGAACTAGCATTTACCCTCAGAAGACTATGGAGGCCGCAGTCCTCTAAATCATCATGGTCTTCCTCCACCAACCTGTCAGGGTCCACGACGTCGAGGGACCTCTTCATTCTTCGTGTGGCCTTCGTGGTAGTGTCCCATGATGACTCAGGGTTAGGTTGTCTTAACTGAGGCCGCGGATGACCGTCAAGACCAGCTCCGTCGTGGCACTGAGGAGTTGCCAAGTTTGTATTAATTGCAACTACAGGCGGCGACGGAGGAGAAGCTGAATGGAGTGGATCATCAGAAGTGGACATAAAACCTACCGCAGCCAGGTTAGCTCCAATGTCATCATCAAACTCAGCTTGCGGTTGGGTCGCAGCAATTTCTGTTTTATCCGTGGCCTGAGTTGGGGTCGCGATAGGTGGATCTTAATCGCCGGAAAGGATCGTGAATGGAGCTCTCGTCTGGGTCCTCTTCCTCTTTCAGCTCCGCACAGTATTATTGAGAATGGTGGAATCCTCATCCATTTTTACTAACTACGCGACCAACAGTTCCCTGTCAACCTCCTCACCTGAAAGAGAAAAAGCAACAGTGTTTGAAATGGACCTGCTAAAAACATAAGGTGCCGCAGATTAAAATTGTGGATCAGGTTATTACCTCTCATGACCATGTCTTTTGGAATGGACTTGCTGGGAAAGAAACCTGTTTCGAATACGGTTGCAGATGTTATAAGGACACTAAATTTATTTTCATCAGCAGGAACCGCCGAGGCTTTGGCAACTCTTTTTTCTTGCCTTCCGCTCAGTTGTAAGTTATCAAGAACTGCAGAAAAACAATTCAAAGGTTAGTAGAGATTAATAAGCTATGAAGAAGGGACACGATAATAATCAAATTACCTAGTTTGGAGGGACACCCCAATTACCGCGGCATTCGTTACGACTTCTACCTCTCGTTCTCCTCGGGGTGAGTCTTCTAGCCTTCTCCGGAGATGTAGAAATACTTACCCTTCCAGTTCTTTACACTAGTCGGCCTCCTAGTGTAAAGGGTCTCTTCCCTGCCGCGGACGGAGAAGTAGTAATATTCGGTGAACTTCACGGAGTTTTCCTTTTGGCAGTAGAAGTGAAAAAACTTCGCAGGAGTAATGTCGTTTTTAAATAGGTTCTCCCAAAGAACGACCGCGGCAAGTATGGCCCTCCAGCCATTCGGATCTAACTGGGTTGGTGCCAGTTTCATGGTCTGAAAAATACATCGGATGGGAATAGGAACAGGCAACCAAAGCTCGTAAATGAATGCATGAAGTGGGAAACAAACTGCATCATCAGCCAGAGATGTGCAAGGTCTTTGGTTCGCGACAGGTGTTGAGCACATCAAATTTTTTGGAAATTCGAAGGCCTCAGCCACCTGGTCAACCCAGTCCTAGGTCTTGATGATGCGGATATCAAGTGTAGATAGGGGTCTCTCATCCCTCCCAGACGGACCAACTGGGTTATCCCTAATTTTCGCAGCAGCATCTCCTACACCCAATGGGTGATTACTTGATATGCTTCTTCTTCCATTGGCGTGGACTCAAAATGCTTCTTGCAGGCAGAGTCCACGAAGTTTGATTCTAGTATCATGCAGTTAGGGCAATCCCTTAGTTGGCAAGGCCCTATTGATATCAGAGGAGGCACAGAAGGAAGTTCAGAGGGAGAATCTCCGAAGTGTTTTGCCCATAAATCTCTCAAAAATTCGTCTGGGTCAAAGTTCATATGGCTGCAAAAGTACCTAAAAAGCAGAGTCCGCAGTTAGGCGCCGCAACCAGTATGGTTCGAAAAAGACTTCAAGAAGCCACGAAAATATTAGTTATACGAATAGTGAATAGAAGTGATCAACAAAACTGGCCAAATGATGGGGGTTTAACCCTTAAAAGATAATTAGCGCCGCGGCATATTGATTTGATGGGAGTTATGTCCCTACTATAGTTGTTAATGGTCTAAAACACTGCTGACCCTATTCATTGAACCTAAGGGATTACCCTCTGATCCTACTAGCTGCAGCCGTCTCCTATATCAGCAAGGGAGCTTATAATGCCGTGTCATCTTACTCAAATAAGGGATTAAAGTCTATGTGTCGCAGCCATCTCTAAAATTACTAAAGGTATATTCTACCATGCCACGGCTATTCATACAAACAGTTGTGTACCTAACGATTACATGTTTAAAGATCGAAGGCACAAAAAATATGAAGAGTTTGTTCAAAAACGTCAAGAATAATTCTATGGTTCAAGGAACAAATTGGCAATAATTACATAATACAGAAGTTCACAAATGCTTTATCATGTATATATGTTCTATTTATCAAGAGTATATGTTCTATTATTGGAACATAGATCCAAACAAAGCCCTAGATTCATGTATTCAGAAATGGAAGGGTTTGGTAAATCAAGCAATTGGAGTTTGTTCAGAAATTGAAAGGTTCATGCGTTCGATTATTAAAGAAATACAAACTACAAAAGCTATTTCCAAAAAGATGATTGGTTAAAAAATTACCTGGAAACAGAGAAACCGACAATACTCAGCTTCAAACCTCCTTGCACCACCACACGCAACCTTGGAAGGTTGCCGAAAAATGCAAGAGGATGGACGCATAGAAATTCTCTCTCGATTTTCTCTCAAAGTTTTGGAAACGTAATAAAGTCCACGGCCTGAATAATTTATATAAGAGAGTGCGGAAGATGAATCGTCGCCTTGGAAGTACCGCGACACCTAGGAAAACTGAACTAAGCCGCAACTCTAATCAAATTATGTTGGCACTATGACTTTGGGGTTATTGATAGGGAAAATATAGCACCCTACCGCGGATGGTATCCTATGCTGCATATTTACCGTGTCGTAGCCCCTATCAACATGGGGCACGACCCTACTGAACTCGGTGTGCGGCCCTACCGGTTACAGGGGCCCGACCCTCTTCATCACAGGGTGCAGGCCTCTTAACACACCGCAGAATCACCCAGTATAGGGTGCGACACCCTTTGTATCTTGCCTGTTAGAGGTTGCGGAACTCACATTGCTTGCCTTACAGGCCTCATCTCTCTCCACTATAACTCCAGACTTTATGTTCGTCACGTGCCTAGTGCATGTGATCATATCTCCTATAAATAGAGGACCACCCCATAAAAACTGGGGGAGACTGGATCAATTCCACACACACACGGGGAAGGTTCTACAATACCGATTCTCGCTACATAACCTCAGTGTACAACTTCAGAGTTTTTCATCCACATCGGAGCCACCTCTCCGGCATACTGGAATCCTCAATCATTATGTACTCTCCTTTATTCTCATACTTGTACACCTCTTTAGGCATGATTATACTGTACCATACAATGAATATAATGAGAATGGAGCAACATAGTGGACCTAGGCCTATTTTAGAGGCTGAACCACTCTATATCTTGTGTTCATGTCTCCTTACTTTCTTTACTTGTTGATTACGCACTTTACTCATGATTTGATGATACGAGAATGACAAGTGGATGACTTCTCGTATCAACAATAACGAACGAAAATGAAAAATGAATTTTTCATAATAAAAATTACCCTATTCTAGATCCGACAGTGCATTATAAAAATTACCCGAAATGCAGTGTCTGCAGTATTGGACATCTAGAAATAAAACTGCAAGTAAAGGAAGGGAAATAAGTTCAAATTAAAGGTATATAACCACTATGAATAGCTGTATACAATGGTAAAATCCAAACCTATATATAGTGGTAAAATCCAAACGTAAGAAGAAAAATAAACCCTTGTAAATCAGATATTTCAAATAGTGGTGGAGCAAAACGTAAGGAATTAAAAAAACATCGCACTTACTAGTTGGAGAAAAATAAACCACTGTGTATATAAATCACATATATATCATATGTATGACATGAACTGAAAAATAAACCACTGTGTATGTAAATCGCATGTAAATCATATGTTTACTTTAATAGACGAAAAGAAATGAATATGTAAATCGCATATATATCATATAAATCGCATATACATGTTTAAACACGATCGTATGAAATGAACTGAAAAATTAAACAAAACCCTACCTACAATCGTATATGTTTAAACATGATCACATATATCATATGTGTATGAAGAGACTGAAGACGAAATGAAAAATGTCGGCTAGCTGGAGAAAATGAAATGAAAGGAAACCTACCTTTACTAACTTGAGAGGACGAGAGGGAGAAGATGGCTGGAGCTTGAAATGAATTGAAAACTAAAATAAAACCCTACATTTACTTTTACTAGCCAGAGCCTCGAGATACAAAAACTAAAGGACTAAAATACCCGGGTCTGATTTCAGTTATAAATACCGGTTGTAGGTTCGGTTTTTTGGTTCGATTTGGTTTGGTTTACATATCAACCCAAGAACCGAACCGATTATATCAATTTTTTTGGAACCAGAACCAACACATAGCTAATAAAAACCGACCCAACCCAAACCATAGAGGTCAGTTTGGTTTAGTTCTTCGGGTTTACGGTTTTGATGCACAACCCTACACCAAACTCTCTCACCTAGAGTTGTCAATGGGTCGTGTCGAGGCGTTTTCGTGTCGTTTTTTTATCAAATTCGAATGTTATTGGGTTCGTGTATAAACGAATGTCTTTTCTATCGTGTGAAAAAATCATATCCAAACCCGACCCGTTATGTTAACGTGTCGTGTCCTGTTAACTCGTTAATATCCATTAAGATAATAAATTGTTTTGAATTGTATACAAGTTGACTTATTATCTCATTTATGAATCCATGTAGACCCGTTAATTCATTGACATTACTAAATCTCTCATTTAGTAAAATTCATTATGATTAAATTAACATTATGCTACATAAATTATTTATAAGGTCCAAGAATATATCTTATTTACTTAAATTAATAGGTCATAACGGGTCTTATCGGGTATTAACGGGTGGAGGGAGTCAACAGTAATCTGATCCGCTAACTATCGTGTCTTATCGACTTGACACTGATATGACTCGAATCCATTAAGGATCCACTCATTAACTTATAAGTTCATGTCGATTCGTGTCGTGTTATCGTGTCGTGTCTCATTTTTCCAAGCCTACTCTCACCTCTCACCTATCTCTCTCTCTCTCTTTCTCTCTCTCTCTCTCTCTCACACACACACACACACACACTTCCCTAATCCACTAAAACCCAATGACCAAATCCAAACAACTCCTCCTCCCCAAACCCAAACTCATCCATATAGACCTGCTCGGATCTCCAAAATTAAAACCCAACTCAACCCGACATTAATCCGAACCAGGTATCATACCATATCCGAACATTACCAACCCAAAACCCAAATCTTAATTCCCACAAAAAATCAACCACTAAACCTATATCCTTTGATCCATACCCGAACGTGCCTCAACCCAAATCCCTACTATCCACTTCGCCGGCGCTGATCAATCCTCTGGAGATCCCAACAAAGCTCCGACCACTGCTATCCAACCCACCAACACCATCTCCGTCCAAGACCTCTGCCTAACCCCCCAAAGCCGAACCCAATCAACCTCCAACCCGAACTCAAACTCAACCCAAAATCGACCCAGCACCATAGCTCCAAATCTAACCATGGAACCCCGTTTAAACTCAATCTAAAACCCATATCCAACCTGGCCTTGTCTCATAAACCCCAACTTCCTTCAAAATAGGAACCAATCCACCTACCAATTACAACTTCCTTGATTTTAGCATTTTTATTATCCTTTGAAATTGTTTTAAAAAATTTATAAAAAAATTAATAAAAAATTAAAATTACAAGTATTCACGCTATTTGTTTCATCTTGAAAGTTGGATTGATACACGTACTTACCACAATACGAGTTGTTTAACAAGTTTTGTAGGTAATTCAAGGAAATTTTGATACTCTACTTTTGAAGACAATAAACACCCGCAAAAAGCTTGTTATCAAAGCTTAATCCTACATATATTGTCAATGTTCCCCATCTTACCACATCTATGACATTGTACATTGCTAAGGTCTTTCTTAGGTCTGGAGTGATTTTCAGAGGTCTGTTTATCACCATTCCTATCATGGGGTCTAGGATTCTGAAAGTTTTGATAACCAGATTTCCCTTGTTTGGAAGCCACTGCATTCCTAAACTTAATAATTTTCTTAAAGTGTTTACTCATCAGGGAAATTTGGTTGTCAAGCTTTCTCAGTCATAATCCTCATCTAAGTCTAAGTCTTAGTTAGGTAAATTCTTTTTTGGGACAGTTAACTGAGATGAGAATACAACATTAGAACCAAAGGATCTTTTACTATGTGAGGTCACATGTTTCTTGTACTCTAACACCATTTCAAAAGTTCTAAGTTTACTACTCAATAATTTAGGAGTTAATTGGTGCCATCCATTTCTTTAATTGCATATCTCATATTATCTGACTTAGTAGGCATCATCTCAGAATTTTAAGCACAATTTATTTCCTATCATATACTATCCCAATATCATGCAGTTTAGTGAAAATATCCGTCAACTTAATGTAAAAGTGTCTCATCCATCATAAGGGTATTGTACTGTTGAACTAACAATTTTGTCTTCCTAGAGCCTTAAACCACCCATCGCCTTCATGGGCAGTCACAAAGGTATCCCAAGCTTCTTTGAAAGTTGTACATATAGATATAAATTTAAATTTAGGTTCATTCATAGACAAAAAGATGCAATTTTTACCCTTATTATTACTAAGTGGCATTTGTTTTTCTTCCTTAGTGAACTCATTTATACTTTTCTTAATCCTTATTGTACTAGTTTCAGCTAAAGGCTTAGTAGGGTGAATATAACCATTCTCAATCATTTCCCAAACATCCAGAGTCCCTTGGATGAAGGCAATCATCCTTACCTTCCAATAAGAAAAATTATGTTCATCAAAGAGGGGTGGTTTAAACAAGTTACCAAGATTCTCAAATTTTTCATCCATTATTGAGAAAAAGATTTTTAAAGTAATTTCAGGAGATTCGGGATCAAAAATTATTTTGAAAAAACCTGCTCTGATATCACTTGAAAAATGCTTACCAAGTTATCAACAAAAGTTAATGATTAGGTAAACTCCGATTAAACTTTTTGTTGGAAATCCTTTTTTAATATAAACATAAGATGTCTAAAGAAGTAAATTGGAAAACAATTTAAGACTCTAGGTTAACCAGTTTTAAAACAAAAACCTTATTAAGCCTTATTTATCCTAACTAGTATAGCAAGAATAAAGAACCGAAATCAGTAAAGTACACATGAGATTTTTACGTGATAAAAATACAACTTAGGGGAAAGATCCATAGTGACCTCTACGCCACAAACCAAAAAATCCACTAAAAATCAAGCAAGTTTATAAGATTACAAACTATAACACGAGATGAAAAAAATAAAGAAGTATACAAAAATTAGGCCAAATCTCCAACGTTATTCCTTCTGTTGTGACATCTCCCAACAGTTGTATTTCGTCATTCTCCTTTTTATCTTTATACCGGCTTAGTCAAACGAATCTCTCTCTCAACAACACACTTTGACTATGTGAACACGTGTGAGAGTGGGGGTAACGTGTGTATCTAAAATATATGCAGTTAATGAACCTGAACACACTTAATCATTACAAATAAGCCCTAGAAATTAGAGAGAGTTTATATGATGATTTTTCTTTAAAAGAGAAAAACTGGGCTTATTACCAAAGATTGTTTCAGATCTGACAATTTTTAGATCTTGAAAAACTTAGATATAAAAAGATTATTTATCTTAAAAAAATTTACATGACGTAAAACTATGAAAAAATATCAAATTTAAAACATGTAACTAGTTTTTAAGTCTATTTTCTATTTTAATTAGAAAAAAGTGGATCTGAAATTTTGAAATAATTTGAATAAGGTCCAACGAGAGATATAATTTCTATAAAGGAAAATGCACACAACAACCTAGAAATATCATGAAATGTATCACAATGTTGAATTCTCAGATTTCTAAACAGAAATGAGATATTCAACCACGTGAGGTTATTTTGAGAGAGAGATATTTTCAGAGGAAGTTTTGTTTGATTTACAATACTCAAAGACTCCCAAACTCACAACTCACAGAATCCCTAAGTTTTCAAGAACAAAAAAAGAATTTCAAAAGTGATTTTTGAAAATCAGAATGGAGATCCTTCTATTTTTACAAATCGTAACTCAATTCTGTTGGAAATTATGAATGCAAATACAAAAATGAAACTCTTTATATATCTCAAAATGTCAACTTCAATACAACAATGTGATTTCTGAATAGTCACTATAAAACTTCAAGGCGTGATGTCACTTTCCTAAATACAGTATTTGCCCCACACGAAGAATTTCGGTATACAAACGGGAATCAGCAAATCCGTACTCAAGATACAATGAAGCAATTGCACTGTCTGCAACTTGTATATTTGAAGACAGCCCTTGGATGTAGCAGTGAAGAACAGTCAATCAAGTTCTTATTCTATTTATGTGCACAAAACAAAATAAGAGAATTTATATCTCCTGAAAACTGTAAGAGAGTAATAGCAGGGTATGGAAATCTGAAACTGGTTTTTGGTATCAATGTAATTCCATTTTTAGGCAGCCTTTATTTATAGAAAATGAAAGGCTTTGTCTTCAAGAGTCATGACTGTTGAATTAAGTCATTTCCGAACAGGTATGACTGTTAATTACCAATAGTCTTAAGTCCTTTCCGAACAGGTATAATAATACCGAATCGGTTTTGCACGGGTCAACCAAAAAGTGACCGCGCCCGAGCTACCGCGATCCGACCCGGACGAATCCCGGCAACCCGCTACCACTGCGGACACGCGGCGTGCGAAGTGCAAAGTGCGCCACTAGCGCCTCTACAGCCCACTGCCCCGCACCCGCACGCGCGCGCGCCCGCGCGTGTGCGTGTGCGTACGGTGCTTCGCACCGTATTGAGGTCTCTTGAATAGCCTCTTAAATGCTAGATGAATTAACTCTTCATCTTCCATTTGTACTTATTAAGTGTACAAATTCTTAACATTTTTCCAATGTGGGACTCAAAGGTTGCCCACCCCTTTTATAGCTTAGTGGTGACACTTAGCTTTGTACATTTTCCAATGTGGGACACTATCCCCTTTTATATTTGGGTTAGCTTCCCACCTCTTCCTCACACTTCCAATGTGGGACAAGCTTTTAAGGCTTTTACACCCAAAAAACTCTTACTCTCTTATTTTAAAAATCTCCAACATTCCTCCACCATTTTCAAAATAAGTTTTGTAAATCTTTGATTGTCTGTAAGACTGTGTATAAGCATTGATGTCTCACGACTTGAACCAATACCCTGTGAAGGTTCGTCAAGGTTAACCATGAAAGTATAGTAGACTTGTCTTTGAACTATCAATCTATATTGATTATCCGGATTTGTCTTCACACACAAATCTTTTAGTCACTGATTATCCATATAAGCCGACACATGAATTAGGCCTTGTGTCTGTACCTTGATTTCATGAGTGCTTTAGAGTCAAGCCCAATACTCATAGGAAGCGGCACCACTTCCACACTCATATAGGTAGATTATCATAGGTGTCCATGTAACTTAAAACACCATAAATCTATTAAGGTTAAACTCATCCTCTTTCATTATTCATTACATGTTCTAAGCACTTATCCTTGGGATGTTAAATTTCATAGTGCTTACAATCACGTCGTATGATGTACTTTAATCATTGAACTTGAGACTTGAATATATCAAGTTTCAAGTTGAGTTTCCATCAAGAGTGATTATCATTAATGGGCTTTAGTCCCATCCCTATTGATGTCTTAGACACCAGTCCTCTTGCAAGACCTTTTGTAAAAGGATCAGCTAAATTTTGACTTGATTTTACATAATCCACTGTGATTACACTATCTGTAATCATTTGTCTGACATAACTATGTCTCAGGCCAATATGTCTAGACTTTCCATTATACACTTTACTATAAGCTCTGGAAAGTGTAGACTCACTATCACAATGTATAGATATTGGAGGCATTGGTTTTGGCCAAACTGGAATTTCAATTAATGAATTCCTTATCCATTCTGCCTCTTTACTAGTTGCAGCTAATGCTACAAACTCAGCTGCCATAGTAGAGTCAGCTATACAAGTTTGTTTCTTTGATCCCCAAGAAACAGCTCCTCCACCAAGAGTGAAAATCCATCCACTTGTTGAGGAATGATCCTCCCGCTCAGTTATCCAACTGGCATCAGAAAACCCTTCTAATACTGAAGGATATCCACTATAGTATATACCATAGTCCATAGTTCCTTTCAAATATTTTAATATTCTATTGACAGCATGCCAATGCAATAAACTTGGATTACTAGTATATCTACTTAATTTACCAACAGCATAAGCAATATCAGGTCGAGTACATGTCATGAAATACATTAAACTACCAATTACTCGTGCATATTCCAATTGTGAAATAGCTCTACCATTATTAGGGATCATCTTTAGCTGTGGTTCAAAAGGTGTACTAACAGGTGTGCAATCAAACTGATTAAATTTCTTTAAAATTTTCTCAACATAATGAGATTGAGTGAGAATTATATTTTTATCTTTCCTTATTATTCTCATTCCTAATATGACATCAGCTACACCCATATCTTTCATATCAAATTTAGAAGACAAAAAACTCTTAGTATTATTAATGCTTTCTAAATCAGTACCAAGAATTAACATGTCATCTACATATAAACAAATGATCACACCTTTACCATTAGCAAATTTACTATAAACACACTTATCAGATTCATGAATTTTAAAACCATAAGAAATAATGACTTTATCAAATTTTTCATGCCATTGTTTAGGTGCTTGTTTTAGGCCATATAAGGACTTAATAAGTTTACATACTTTGTTTTCTTGTCCAGGCATAACAAACCCTTCAGGTTGTTCCATGTAAATTTCTTCTTCTAAGTCACCATTTAAAAAGGCAGTTTTCACATCCATTTGATGAATCTCAAAATTATATATAGATGCTAATGCAATTAAAATTCTAATAGTGGCGGTTCTAGCAACAGGTGCATAGGTATCAAAATAATCAATTCCTTCTTTTTGTGTAAAACCTTTAGCAACCAATCTAGCCTTGAATTTATCAATTGTTCCATCTATTTTAATTTTCTTTTTAAAAATCCATCTACACTTAATGGGTTTAGATCCTGGAGGTAAGTCCACTAATTTCCAAGTTTTATTTCCCAAAATTGAATCCATTTCATCATTTATAGCTTCTTTCCAAAATGCTGAATCTACAGACTTAATTGCCTCACTATAAGTTTGTGGGTCTGTTTCAACGCTAAGAGTCAAAGCATATTGATTACAAGATGTGTTTCTAGTTCCTTCAACAAGATAGACTACAAAGTCGGGACCAAAGCTTTTTTCTTTCCTAGGTCTTTTACTTTTTCTAATCTCTTCTTGTTCTACTAGTGGAGTTTCAGATAACTGTGAAGGAGTGCTTACTTCTTTTTCATTATTAATTCTAGGAATAGAAGAAAACCTTTGTTCATAAAAAATTGCATCTCTCGATTCAATTATTGTATTTACATCAACAGAATCATTAGGTTCACTAACCAAAAATCTATAGGCTTTACTATGTTGTGCATAACCTATGAAAATACATTCAACACCTTTGCTTCCTAATTTCTTTCTCTTAGTTTCAGGTAGTCTTACAATAGCTCTACAACCCCAAACTTTAAGATAACCTAAATTAGGTTTTCTATTCTTCCATAATTCGTAAGGAGTTTTCTTATTATCTTTAACAGGTATTCTATTCAGAATATGACATGCAGTTAAAAGTGCTTCTCCCCAAAAACCTTTACTTAAACCAGAATAAGAAAGCATAGCATTAACCATTTCAGTTAGTGTCCTATTTTTTCTTTCTGCTACTCCATTTTGTTGTGGTGTATAAGGTGCAGTAACTTCATGTATAATTCCCATATCTTCACAAAATTGAGGAAAGTGATATTCACCACCTCTATCAGATCTAAGACATTTTATTTTAGAATCACATTGATTTTCAACTTCATTTTTATATGTCTTAAATCTATTAAGCACATCATACTTAGAGTTTAGAAGATATACATAACAATATTTTGAAAAGTCATCAATAAATGTAGCAAAATATTTACTACCACCTCTAGTAGGCGTTCCATGCAAATCACAAACATCACTATGTACTAATTGCAACAAAGATGTAGTTTTTTCTATTTTAGGAAAAGGCAATCTTGTAATTTTAGTTTGCATGCATATTTTACACTTTTCATTCATATCATTCTCATATTTAGGAATTAAATTTAAATTAACCATGAAATGCATTTTCTTTGTATTAACATGTCCTAAACGACTATGCCATAATGAAAGACAATCAACGATATAAGCAGAAGAATCCTTTTCATTGATATTGAGCTTAAACATGCCCTCATACAAATATCCTTTGCCTACAAAGGTACCATTCTTAGTCAGAATAAATTTGTCTGACTCAAATACAAGCTTAAAGCCAAATTTGTTAAGAAGACTTCCAGAAACTAAATTTTTCCTAACATCAGGAACATGAAAAACATTGGTGAGGCTAAGGATTTTCCCGGAAGTGAATTCGAGATCCACTGTCCCTTTGCCTTTAACCGCAGCTGTAGATGAATTTCCCATATAGAGAACATCTCCTTCCACTGTTTCATAGGCAGAGAACAAGTTCTTGTCCTTACAAACATGCCTTGTGGCACCAGAATCAACCCACCAAGAGTTGTCTTCTCCAAGCATATTAGCCTCGGATATCATAGCAGCAAATTTTTACTTTGTGTCTGATGTCCCTCCTTTTTCCTTTAGTTTCTTGAACTCACGACAATCCTTCTTGAAGTGACCTGGTTTGTTGCAATGAAAACAATTTCCTTTCTTCTTTTTGTTTGCTTTAGAATTATTTGAAAAATTCTTCCGCTTGTTATTTTTTCCATGATTGCCATATTTTTGCTCCTTTCCTTCCTCCACCACATGGACCTTAGAAACAGAATTTTCTTGTTCCTCTTTACCATCTAGAATTCGAGACTCTTGTTCAATTCTTAAATGAGTCTCTAATTCTTCAAGTGAAAGATCCTCCTTTTTGTGTTTGAGTTCTTTCTTATAGTCTTTCCAAGAAGGAGGAAGTTTTTCAATTATGGCAGCAACAATTACATTATCATCCATATTTAATTTTTTCAGTTTGCAATGATTTATGATGCGTTGGATGTCATGAAATTGTTCTAGCACAGGCCTATTATCATGCATTTTAAAGCTTAGAAACTGACCGATAAGGAACTTCTTACTTGTAGCATCTTCCGTTAGATATTTGGTCTCCAATGTTTCCCATAAGGTTTTTGCAGTCCCAACATTTTGGTACAAGTCGAACAAATTATCAGCAAGTGCATTGAGAATGTGACCACGACACAAATAATCATCGGTCTCCCATTTTGTGCGTTGCCTAGTCTGTTCCACGGTATCATCTTCATCTTCATTTGGTTTTGGTTGTGACAAGACATATACAATCTTCAATGTTGTTAGAAGAAAATGAACCTTTTTCTGCCAACGCAGAAAATTACCACCATCAAAACGATCCAACTTGACAAAGCTTTCTGTTATTTGTCGAAGTGATTTGGAAGAGTCGGCCATTTCCAAAATACTGTATTTAGATTGTTGGAAATTATGAATGCAAATACAGAAATGGAACTCTTTATATATCTCAAAATGTCAACTTCAATACAACAATGTGATTTCTGAATAGTCACTATAAAACTTCAAGGCGTGATGTCACTTTCCTAAATACAGTATTTGCCCCACACGAAGAATTTCGGTATACAAACGGGAATCAGCAAATCCGTACTCAAGATACAATGAAGCAATTGCACTGTCTGCAACTTGTATATTTGAAGACAGCCCTTGGATGTAGCAGTGAAGAACAGTCAATCAAGTTCTTATTCTGTTTATGTGCACAAAACAGAATAAGAGAATTTATATCTCCTGAAAACTGTAAGAGAGTAATAGCAGGGTATGGAAATCTGAAACTGGTTTTTGGTATCAATGTAATTCCGTTTTTAGGCAGCCTTTATTTATAGAAAATGAAAGGCTTTGTCTTCAAGAGTCATGACTGTTGAATTAAGTCATTTCCGAACAGGTATGACTGTTAATTACCAACAGTCTTAAGTCCTTTCCGAACAGGTATAATAATACCGAATCGGTTTTGCACGGGTCAACCAAAAAGTGACCGCGCCCGAGCTACCGCGATCCGACCCGGACCCGCACCCGCACCCGCACCCGCACCCGCACGCGCGCGCGCGCGCGCGCGCGCGCGCGCGCGTGTGCGTGTGCGTGTGCGTGTGCGTACGGTGCTTCGCACCGTATTGAGGTCTCTTGAATAGCCTCTTAAATGCTAGATGAATTAACTCTTCATCTTCCATTTGTACTTATTAAGTGTACAAATTCTTAACATTTTTCCAATGTGGGACTCAAAGGTTGCCCACCCCTTTTATAGCTTAGTGGTGACACTTAGCTTTGTACATTTTCCAATGTGGGACACTATCCCCTTTTATATTTGGGTTAGCTTCCCACCTCTTCCTCACACTTCCAATGTGGGACAAGCTTTTAAGGCTTTTACACCCAAAAAACTCTTACTCTCTTATTTTAAAAATCTCCAACATCTTCTATATTGAAAAAGATTTCAAAAACATTTTGACAGAGTTTTCCCTTAAAATCTTTTTTCTCCTTGAATATATTTTTTCTCTTTTCTCTTTTTTTTTCTCACAAACTCTCTGACTGGTAAAAGTTCTAAAACGTTAAGACGAAGAAGCTATTTATACAAATGGTTGAAGGTTCTGGAAGCTATTGATAAAATCACTAGAAGGGGTGGCTAGTACTGGTTCTAACCTTATACAACAATCTATAATGCACCGTCTAAATAATATAAACCTCCTAATACTGATTACAGGTCTTATAGTCTAATTGGTCTCTAGTTGTTGCACTGGGATCACAAGAGAACACATGAATATCGTTGACTAATAAAGATCAAAGGCTGGAAATTATCCTTAGGAATGTGAGAGGGACAATGCATAAAATGGGCCAACAATATGAAGGCATGTGTAAAACACGTGTAGCATTCCTATCAGCCAATATGCGTGCATTTTATACTTTAAAAAATTCCATTTTTAGCCCAAAATGTTTGTTCCAGTTTGAGAATCAGTCCAAAAGGATTTTAAGGGAAGTTTTGATATTTTAATTAAAGTCCACAAACTTTTAAAATCAATTTTAAATGTTTAAAAAACTAATTTTAAAATGTTTAAAAAATTCCCAAAGAGTATTGAAAATAATTTTAAACACATTAAATGCAATTTGAGTGCAATGTGTTCCTATATTGCGCTGTTTACTACCTTTTGACTTTAAAAATCATGATTGGGATTGTTGGAGTTGTACTTGATGTTGTCTTAGCTGTACCTTGGTGAAGAGAGGCTCAATTAAAACTAGAAAATATGTTATCTTCATATCCAAACTAGTTAAAACTCTTATATGGCACAAACTCCTAATAAGTCAACCATATAGTGTGTTTTAAGTAAAATAATAAAGGTGAACCAAATAAACCCCCGGTCACCAAATAACATCCACAATCTAAACTGAATAATAACTGAATACGAAAGTACAAGTTCGACAAAATATAAAAGTCTGAGTAATATAAATACTATGATCTAAGGGAAATAAGTCCAACTATAAATGGGTATAACTGATCCTATCTAGAGCATAAATGACTGAAACGTCTAAGAAAGCATCCACAACTACTATCGAAAAGAACGGGTCTATCCTTATTGTCACAGCTACTTCTTCTTCACACCCGGGGTGTAAAAAGGAAAACAAGGAAAGACAAAAACATGTGGGTCTCAAAGTCTGCATAGTAAAAAATATTTTCGCAAGCAAATAGTTATTTTAAATCGTTTAAAACCGTAGTGTATTACTTTCAAAATTAACCAATCGCACTCACTTGAGATAAATTTCACCTCTCAACTATAGTGCGCACCTAGTGTGTTCATTTAGTTATCCGAATTAAACGACCCAGTCTAACTAGGAGACACAATCGCTGTTTAAACCCAACCCCATTAATACTCCATATTAGCTGAGTCAATTACCTTCATTAGGTATTCATTTATAATAATATTTTAGCAATACACTTGCTATAGTTAAATAATCACATAATAAACATAACTTAGCTACACTCGTTTTATAAATAGATATACACACTATATCATATAAACATACATATATATATATATATATATATATCGCTCACTATATACGTATAACTGTATCCCCAGAGGCTTAGACCTCGTAAATACATTCCTCGTGTGCTATTTTGCTCCAGGCATCACGCCTCACACCGATCCACTAGGTCAAATATCTCACCATTGATCCCAAATGGATACACAAAAAATGGAGGAGATCATAGATATACATCCGTGGGTTGTGACCATACCACATCGTGCTCAACCGGAATCGAAACCAATATTTATCCACACCCATGGATATTGGTCATGCAACAGTACCATGACCTGGGGAATCAACCCAACACCTTTTGATCAATGCCAGGGTGGGTTGCTCAGTACACATAACCTCCTACAATGGCACTCCTGAGTAGGTATGTTCAAATAAACAAGAAGCATACACACATTCATATATATATATATATATATATATATACACACACACACACACACACACACGTCCCTCTTATATGTATATATAATAATTATTGAACTCGTATGCATATCCCACCGCGCATGATTCATCCAAATCTCGACGTTCGTCTCAACTTTCTGATTTATTTATTTAACTAGTCCCTTATCTAAGCACCCTAGTTAATTATTAAATTCCCACTAATAAATAGCAACACAAAACTATTTTTAATTAAATATCCACTCACTTGGATAACCTCCCACATACTTGCTTGAGTTCATAAAAATGTTCGGAACCTTTCCATGATCCAAACACGACCCATACCTACGGTCGTTCGAATGAAATCCAATATCGTTCAAACGAGACTAACATCTCATTCGAACAACATTCGAATGAGGTTCGAACGAGATTCCTGAACGCAAACCTGAAGCATTTTTCTTAGGCGAGATTCATCCCTAAAATCCCAACTTCATTCCTAGGGCTCTTTCTTCCCAAATTCCAACAACCATAGTTCATGTATCATCCCCAAATTATAATACCACCACTATATATATATATATATATATATGAATCTAACATAGAAATAACCATAGATTCAAGATTACAATTCCTATACCAAGTTGATTATTAAAAATCCCACCTTTCATTTAAGTTCTTCATCTTCTTCCACTAAAATCCAGAATTTTATCTCTAATTACCAAATATAATTAAAACTAAATAACTCATTCATTCAAGATCATGCAACATTTGATAAAATCATCAGTTTCAATCTTTTCCCATTAAGATTTCCAGTATCTAATTCAAATCGATAAAGTAATTAACTACCAATTAAAAATGAGACATAAAGCAAGTATCTACTTACCTTGATGGTTTATAAATCCAAAGTCTCTAAATCGGGTTGAATCTCATTTTCTCATATTCAAGATCTCTCATCTTTGCCTCCTTTCGTTTCTCTAGGGTTATCTTCTCCCAACCTTTTGTTTGGAATGTAAAAGGTGGGTTGTCATCCACCTTCCCAAACCCTTAAAAGTCTTCCAAAAACCCAATCCCGTTTTTTCCTTTAATTTTAAATATAAAATGACTCTCATATCCTTATATGGGTCGCTTTATGTTTACAAATCCCCTAGAACCCAAATACAACACCCGAGTACATATTCTGGACTATTTCGACTCTTTTCGAATCACCAGTGCACTCGAAAAGGTCATCCAAGTCACCTAACTCGAATTATGCTGACTTTTCATTAATCGGGTCCGACACATGTTTCCTCTACACGTTGATCATAAATTATTCCGATTTGTCGATTTAATAACCTATTGACCCATCACCAATAAATCCATTGCTATCACTCATGCGCGACATACCATAAATCATATAACTATTTACTTATCACACACAAGTAAATAATAATTCTAGTAACTGTTAATCCTTTATCTCACTAATTAATATTGACTAATTTCCAATTTATTTTCTTCCAATTAAATAAAGTAATTAATTACTATTAAAATAATTGGGTATTACATTCTCCTCCTAACAATGGAATTTCATCCTCAAAATTCGAACGTACCTACCACGAAGAGCTCCCGGTACTTTTCCCTCTTGTCATCCTCATGCTCCCACATCGACTTGACAATATTGTGGTGTCCCCACTATACACACACTAACGGTACCATCTTTGACCAAAGCCTACGCTCACTACTATCCAAAATGTCAATATGTCTCTCCTCATATAAGATATCTAGCTTCAAGTTAATGATCTCTAACAGTATGTGCTAATAGGTCATGTTAACCCCGTGATACTTCTTTAATGACGACATACGGAACACATGTTGAATCCTCTACAAATGATCTAGCTAGGTGAGCCTATAAGCAACTGACCCAATGCTTTCAACAATGGAAAAAGGCTCCATATACCTAGGTTCTAATTTCCCCTCCTCCCGAACTACATCACTCCTTTCATCGGAGATACCCGCACTAACACTTAATCACCCACGTCAAGCTCAATAAATCTCTAATTCGCATTAGTGTAACTCATTTGCCTATCACGAGCTACCCAAATGTGACTCCTAATGAAATCGATATTTGCTGATGTCTCCTAAATCAAATTCATATAGATTAGCTTGTTATCTCCCGCCTCTAACCAGAAAGAGGGCGAACGAAAAGGTCTCCTGTACAAAGACTCAAACGGTGCCATGACAATAGTGAAATAATACATGTTGTTATATGCAAACTCTACCAAAGGTAAATACTGCTTCCATCTACCTTTAAAATTTAGAATACACATCGTTATCTTATCCTCTAACATCTGATTCACCCTCTCTGTCTACCCATCGGTTTGGGGCTGGTAAGTCGTGCTCAAATGCATCTCTATCCCCATTGCCTCTTGAAAGCTTTTTCATAAGTAGGACACAAAAATAATATCCCAATCTAAGACAATGTTAAGAGGCATCTCGTGAAATCTCACTATCTCTGCTATGAATAACGGTGCATACTGGCCCGTCGTGTAATCCACCTGAACAGGCATGAAATGGGCTACCTTAGTCAACCGATCAATAATGACCTTGATGGAATCGTGACCTTACTATGATGTTGGTAACCTTGTGATGAAATCCATCAAAATACTCTCATATTCCCACATCGAAATCTCTAATGGCTGTAGAACCCCTGCAGGTCTATGATAATTGACTTCACCATCTGACAAGTGGTGCCCCTAGAGATAAACTCTGTTATATTTCGCTTCATCCCAACCCACCAATAATGTCTCCACATATCTTGGTACATCTTATCCCCTCCAGGATGTATCAAAAATCGCGTATCATGCACCTCCTGCATAACAGCTCGTTGTAGTTCCTCATCATCTAGAATAACCAACCTCCCATTAAAGCGTAAGCCACCCTCAGAACTGGCTGAGTAAGATTTTACTCCATCTACTAATAACTGTTGAATCATCTCCTAATAAGATGGATCCTCTTCCTATGCATTCACAACCCTAAAACTAATCTCGAGTGTGACGATCAACATTTCTATGTACACTCGGACTACCTCATCTTCTGGATGAAGCTCTGCCCACTTTGCTTTCCACACTACTGCTAAATTCCCTTTTGGCATACGGCTCAATGCATCTACCACTATGTTAGACTTCCTTGGATGATACTAGATGTCAAGCTGGTAGTCCTTTATGAAATCAAGCCACCTAGATTTCCTTATATTCATCTCCTTCTATGTGAAAAGATACTGAAGTGACTTGTGGTCTTTGAATAACTGTGGTGACAAATATATTCAACACAAATAAATGAGAGAAGCGCAATCACGAAGCAAAATAAGGAAAGTAAAATGCCAATCACACAACACAGTACGTACGTGGTTCAGCAAGAATACCTTCGTCCACGGTGGTGCAGTCAGTATTATTTCTATATACTCCAGGGAGCATTTAAAGAGAATACCGTTCGTGTCCTTTGCCCCAGACCTAGGTTTATTATACACATATCTGTCTTCGGGGAGTTGGGGTGTTGGACTCCCCCACATTTACCATCTTCTCCTGGAACATCTCTATACGAGAACATGGGAGAAGACTAAGTCATAACAGAATTAATGTTAAGGTGCGAAGGGCTTGGACTTTGGGCCATTTTAATTGGGCTACTCATCCGAGCCTGTAATGCCAAATTCAGGTACCCACAGTTTCCCCTAAATTTGTTGGGCCATAATTTGGGCTCAATAAATTTAAATGATTTGTCATAATGGCTCTTTTTCATATCATGTAACCCTTCCCAAAGTTTGAGGGATGATTTAGGCGGCAATCGCTTCCTGTCCCGTGCGCGATGATTAGTAACATTTAAAAGTCATTTTGAGCAGCGTTTCATAGTTGTCGTTTCAAGATTCTTAGTGTTCTTCCATCTTCTGTGAGTTTTAGCGATTTGTGCCCTCTTCTCCAGGTCTTCATTTTCTTCGCTTTCGATCTCCCTCGTCATTTGGGCTTGTGATCTTGCATTGTCCAAGCCAAACTTCCATCTCCCAAGTCTCCTTTGCTTTCTCTCTATGTTTTCTTTGAATTTGTAGTTTAGGGTTTACAAATGGAAAAGATAGGAAATAGATCATTGTTCGAGTTTATGAAGTTTTATAATATCCCAGAGTGGGTAGAGATTGAGTGCGCTTCTCTCCCTAAAAATGTTAGAGAGATAGATGGCTCTCATTGGATTCACGTCTTATTGCTTTCCCAAGGGGGCTTACTTTTCCTCTAAATAATTTATTCTTGCATTTCTTTGGTTATTTCAACATTGTTCCTGCACAGTGTTCGCCCAATGTATGGAAGATAATCAATGGCATCCATAGAATAAATCAACTTTATGGCACCAACTTAGGGCTCGCCGAAGTTTGTTTTTTCTACTCCTTTTCTCGAACTAGCTCTGGTGTTCTTTATCTCAAGGCCAGGAGTCCTGATAGGGTATTGGTAGTAAATTTACCTGATTCCCACAAGGACTACTGGAAAGAGGGATTTCTTGCTAAGAATTGGCAGTTCTCCCCTTATACTCATTGGGTCAAGGTCTGATAGATTCTCTATCCCCTTTTATGGGGAAGAGTACATAAGTAGTCTTTGCTCTGCCCTTATGATTTCTTTGTTAATGTGTGATTTCTCTGACACTTTCTTATTTTCTTTTCAGCGAAGACCAAGAACTTGGAGCCTTCCCTCAGCGAGGTTCGAACTTCCGAGTTGATTAAAGCTTGGAATATCAGGGAACCTTTGGCTGATGGTGAACATCCTCGGTCTGCCGCTTTCCTGCTCGAGTATAAGAATATTGGGTCCAGTTTTATCGCGAAGCTTGTGGATAGTATTCCTGAATTTGATACCTCTGAAGAGACTGCTGTCGATCCCATTCAGTTGGACGAGGAGGAGAGCAATTCTGAGAGTGATATCAGAGGCGGTACGAGAGGCAATTTTAGCGAGGGGAGCTCCAGTGGTGACAGTTCTTCTGGTTCAGAAGAGGTTTCTGAAGCCCAAGAACCTTTGAGCACGTCCAACAGCTCTAGCGAGGAAGTGGTTCCTCCAAGGAAAAATTTGATCCGAGATGATGATGACGATGATCATGTGCTTATCGCTCAGAGGTCGAAGAAGCAGAAGTCCAGTACTGGGGATGTTGCTACTGGTTCTTGGTCTACTACTCAGGAGAAGGAGAAGAAGATAAAGGAAGAAGAGCAGGTGAGAGAGAGAGAGAGAGAGAGAGAGGATGAGGGAAGAAGAGAAGAAGAAAATTGAGGAGAAGAAGAAGGTCGAGAAGAGGAGGAGGATAGAGAATGAGAAGGAAAAGGAGGAGGAGAGGAGAAAAATGGAGGCAAGGAAAAAGGCTGGGTAGGCCCTAGTTCCTCTGTCCGCATTTCCGGAGGGTGCCTCGATTGCCACTTCTCCCCAGTTGGCCCCTGCACTGCTCGAGCGAGCATTCCTTCCTGCTGACCACCAAAGGGCGATGGGAACTGACCAGTTAGATCTTAAAGCGAGCCAGAGGCTAGCCTTGGTAAGTCTATTTTTTTCTCTAATACTTTCCATTTTTTATTTGTTCCTTCTTCTAATATCTTCTCTTACTTGCAGTTTGTGACTGATTTTGTTGTGCTTTATCTCTCTCGCGATGAGCTAATTAATAAGAATGGAGAGTTGGATAAGCAGAATGTTGCTTTGAGGGTGAAGAGTGTCGAGCTCGATGCTAGCTTAAAGGCTGCTGATGCTGCCCGGAGGCCCTTGTCAAAGCTAATCGAGAAAGGGAGGCAGTGGTCAAAGAACTGAATGTACTGCGACAAGCCTATGATCTGATCTGCTCAAGAAAGATGGCTATTGTGGAGGAGAAAAAAGTGTTGCCCGAGCAGCTAAAGGAGAAGGAGTCTCAGGCAGCCACCTTTAAAGAGGACTCATATAACTCCGGGTGGGCTGCCGCGTATGAAGACGCTGAATTTCAGATAGGCTATATCAGTCGTCTGAACTTCAAGAAGGGCTGGAACAAGGCCCTTTTAACTGCTGGTGTGGATGTTTCCTCTCCCTTATTCGATGAACATGATCCAGGCCCAAAGCTAATTATAGATGAAGCCACTAACCCAGCCATTGAAGGTGTTGATCCTACCTCCTAGTCAGTTCTTGCTGATGCCCTTCCTGTTCAAGCGATAGAGGTTGTCCCTTCTGAGGGAGGTGCTCCTACTATTGCTGACAAGGGGAAGTAGCCAGCTTCTTCTGGGCAGCCCGAGGTCGCCAGCTAATTTTACCCTTAGGGTTACTTTTGTATTTTTTGTTTGTAATTTTCCCTTCTGATTCTTCAATGTACTCTGATATTTTTCATATAAATGAAATGAGAAGACTTTTTCCTATAATGTACTGAATAATTCTATCTTTCATTTCTCTTTTATTGCTTGTAGTTGATTGATGTTGATGACTATATACCAGCCACTTCTCAATTGGGAAGAATGCTTGGTCCTGATGTAAGTTCTGAAGTTCGTCATACCTTTGTGAGGATTTGCAAATCACTGCGATTGAGGAACAAACATTTCATAGAGCAGACTGATCTCATCATTAAGCTAAAAGACAGGCTCCAAGAGATGGAAGAATTCGTTGCCTCAGTCTAAGAAGAGGTTAATACTCTGAGAGCAAGGCTTCCAGATGCTTCTGAGATCAACCAGGTTAGAGAAATTCTTCAGCAGGAGAATGAGGCTTTGAGGAGTGAAGTCTCATGACTCAGGGAGCATGCGCCGAGCATCGCTCTTGCAGTATTATGAGGTTCTTCCTCATCATGAGCTGGAGCTGGACCAAGCGCTATTACTCCGGTGCTATGAGGTTCTACCCCGTCGACTGTTCCGCGAGCTGGTACAAATGCGAGAAGTCCAGCTAGGGAAATGGAAGAGCTTTATGGTGATGTCCAACCAACATATGTGATTACTTTTGGGCTTCAAAGGGATGTCACTCGACTGAGGCATCTATTTAAAAGAGGACCTCAGCGAGTATGGGCCGATAGTTACGACCAAGGTTGGCTAGATGCTCCGACGAGGCTGACAGAGTTTGAAGAGCTCGCATTTATCAGGGGATGGTTGAGTGCCCTAAAGGAGCTACAAGTCCCAAGAAAATCGATGCTCTAGTATCGTCATGAGATCTCTCCTTCCACACTAATGCCTGATCCCTTCTGGAGATATGATCAGTGGATCCCTATTGATGCTATCCCTCGGCAGCTATTGGAGTTGGATGCGAATAAATTCAAGGAGGAGCTAGTTCCCCATCCCGACAACGGTCGAAGAGCTTAAGTGGCTGATTATCTCATTCAGAGGCCTCGACCTCATAGATATTTTGCCGGTAGTAACTCTGTATACATTGTAATGGAGTAATGTAATGTTGATTGTTTTGGGTGAGCTTGCCAACTAAACATGGGCTGTAGTTGTTGTAAATGTGATGAAGTAATATAAAATTTATGTTCTGGGCAAATTTGCCGATTAAACAAGTGTTGTATATATTCCACATCTTTTAGACTTTGCTCAATAATCTTGGGCCTCTCTTGGCTGACTAGATTTGTAAGTTTGTATTGTCAAGTGAGTGTCCCTCCAGTCCAGTATACTTATGAGATACCATTCTGCCCCACTTTACCTTTTAGGTTGTGTCGTCACACTCCCTTAGGCTCAAGTGTGGCAATTGGCGAGGACACACCTGGTGTTGGATGCTCTATCCGATCAGGATTTTATTAACCAAACCTTATTTGGCAACCAATCTTGACTTGGCCATATTGCCTAAGGATCTCCAATAGGGCTTCATGTATTTCCAGGGGCAATGCTAAGAGGTTTTTTGTATTTCATAACAAAAACCTGAGGAGGGTGATTTCCCTGCTATAGCGTAATGATTAGTGTGCGTGTCATTTGGAAAGGGTGTGTGAGCTATAAAGTTCATATACTAGTTAACTGACACTTCGTAGAATGCAACTGCTAAATAACTTTATTAATGATAAGAAAATGAGCTTTCAGTTTCAGAAGTAAAGAATAAAAGAAGAGTTTAGAAATAGAATTTCTTAAGATTGGCTGCATTCCATGCATTTCTAAGTGATAGGCTCCTTGTAGATCATCTTTTGTTATCTTGAATGGTCCTTCCCAGTTTGGCCCTAACTTTCCGTATGATGGTTTTACTGCGCTACCCAGGAATTTCCTCAGGACATAGTCCCCAACTCGGAATGACCTTGGATTGACCTTCTTGTTATAGTGCTTTGCGAGTTGTTGCTGATAGCTCGCTAGTTTTACTAAGGTAAGCTCTCGGCGTTCGTCGGCCAGGTCAAGCTCATCGATCAATGCTTCATCATTCTAGCCTTGGTCGATCAGGGTGGACCTCATAGTGGGTAAGCCTGCTTCCAATGGGATGACTGCTTCCATTCCATATGTTAGTGAGAATGGGGTTTCCCCCATTGCTCAATATGGGGTAGTACGGTAGGCCCACAGAATATGAAATAGTTCATTCACCCATGCACCTTTGGCTCATTTTAATTGTTTCTTTAACCCATCGATCATCCTTTTGTTGGAAGCCTCGGCTTGGCCATTGCTCTGAGGATAAGCCATCGAGCTGAAATGGTGTCTGATTCCGTACTCATTACAGAAACTCTGAAAGGAGCTTCTCTCGAACTGCGTTCCATTATTAGTGATGATGGTTCGGGGGATGCCAAAATGGGTGATTATATTTTTCCATATGAATCTTATCATATCTGTGTGTCTGATGTTCGCCAAGGGTTCTGCCTCGATCCATTTAGTGAAGTAGTCACTTGCGACCAACAGATACTTGCGATTGCTGGCAGCGGTAGGAAGAGGCCCTACGATGTCCATTCCTTATTGGGCGAATGGCCATGGGATGGAAAGTGATCTTAGGTCGCTGGCAGGTTAATGGACCATAGGAGCATGAAGTTGGCACTTCTCGCATTTACGAACGTACATTGCGGAGTCTCTTTGCATATATGGCCACCAATAGCCTTCCTTCATTGCTCTAAAATCCAATGACCTTCCTCTAATATGGCCTCCACAGATTCCCTCGTGGAGTTCATGTAGAATTTGTTCGACATCCCTCGGGTGAACACATTGAAGGTAGGGACCAGAGAACGATCTCTTATATAGCTTGCCCTTAGGAGATAAGTGAAAGCGAGAAGCTTTGACTCTTACCTGGTGAGCGGTCTTCTTATCATCTGGAAGTGCACCATCCTTTAAATAGTCCATTAGAGGATCCATCCAAATGGGTGCTGACTCAATTTGGAGCACATGCTTCACGCTTGGCAGCTCGTTGTTATGGTTAATGCTCGAATGAGCAAGGAAATCGATGGGGATTGTTCTTTTTAAGTCGTAATCGATTGCCGAACTCAGGGCTGCCAGGGCGTCAGCATGGATGTTCTGTCCTCTGGGAAACTACTGGACACTGACTTCCTCAAAGTTGGCCATTATCCTTTTTGCCAAGGCGAGGTAGGCTGTCATTCTTTCATCTTTTGCATTGTAGTCTCCACTTATCTGATTGGAGACTAATTGTGAGTCGCCGAACACCTGTAACTTCTTTGCCCCCAAGGTCTGTGCCTTATGGAGGCCAGCTATTAAAGCCTCATATTCTGCTTCATTATTGGAGGCTTCAAATCCAACCTTGATTCCTTGTTCAAGGATTGTATCCTCTGGAGTGACAAGCATAATGCCTACTCCTGCCCCCTTTGAATTGGAGGATCCATCAACAAATAATTTCCAGACTCCCTTTGTGTGTGATTATCTCTTTGCTTCACGGGTTGAAGTTGTTCGAGAGGCTACTCTCCCGTGAATTTGGATATGAAATTAGCAAGGACCTATCCTTTGATTGCGTTCCTTGGTTAAGATTGGATGTCAAATCGTCCAAGCTCGACTGACCATTTAGACTGTCTGCCCGACAAATCCTGTTTCCTCAGGATTGCTTTAAGGGGGTGTGACGTAAGGACGATGATAGTGTGAGCTTCAAAGTAGTGCTTCAACTTCCTCGAAGCCACAATAAGTGCAAAGGCGAGCTTCTCTGGTGGTAGGTGCCGATGCTCGGCCTCTAATAAAGTCTTGCTCGTGTAATAAATGGGATGCTGGATTCTTGCTTTTTTGCACATCAATGCATAACTGACAGTGTGGTTGGAAATGGCGAGGTATATGTACAAGGAATATGTTTCCTGGGGTATGACGATCAGTGGTGGTGAGCTAAGGTAGGCCTTTAGCTCGTCCAATGCCCGTGAGCAATCTCGATTCCATTCTACTATTTTGTTTCCCTTTAGGAGTTAGAATAATGGTTTGCACTTCTCGAAGGACTTTGAGATAAAACGGTTCAGGCAGCGAGCATACCGGTGAGCTTCTGTACATCTCGGACTGTGTGATGAGGTTGTACCCTTTTGACTGCATCGATCTGGTATGGATTAGCCTCGATGCCTCTCTTGCTGACTAAGTGCCCGAGAAATTTTCCTGATTGGACGCCGAAAGAACACTTGCTTGCGTTGAGTTTCATTCGGTACTTCCTGAGGATTTTGAAGGTTCTTGATAGGTATGAGAGGCGGTCCTCTTTGTTCCTGATTTTGATGAGTATATCGTCGATGTATACTTCCATGGTGTCCCCCATTATGTCCTTGAACATATTGGTGACCAGTCGCTGGTAGGTTTCCCCTGTATTTTTGAGTCCGAAGGGCATGACCTTGTAACAGTATAATCCAACGATGGTGATGAGTGCTATCTTGTCGTGTTCTGGAGCGTACAGAGGGATCTGATGATACCCCGAGTATGCGTCTAGAAAACTCATTCTCTCATGAGCTGATGTGGCGTCCACTAGTTGATCGATCTTTGGAAGAGGGAAACTGTCTTTAGGGCACGCCCTATTAAGGCCAGTGAAGTCGATGCAGACTCTCCATTTCCTGTTATTTTTTAGAACTACTACTAGGTTGGATAGCCATTTGGAGAATTGGACCTCTCGTATGGATCCTGCATCCAACAGTTTTTCAATTTCTTTTTCCATGGCCTTTGCCTTCTCGGGTGCAGTTCGCTGTGCCTTCTGCGTGATTGGTTTGAAAGTAGGGTCGACGTGCAGCTGATGACAAACCACACTAGGATCAATTCCAGGAAGCTCGTATGGTTCCCTTGCGAAAATGTCTACATTGCTTCTTAGCAGAATCATCAACTCCTTATTTTCCTGATCTGTGAGAAAAGCTCCAATCAAGAAGATCCTGTCATCGTCGCTACCTACAGCTGTAACTTCCTCTAGGTCCTCGATGATCCGTTCAGAGGGGAGGAGCCTGGTCTCCTCCACTCTGGGCCTTCCGTATTTTAACTGCTATTTTGAAGGTATCAGACCTTCTTATTTTTTAACTTTCTCGATGGGCTTGTCGGCCTTCTTCTCTGGTCTTGGGCCGATGGACTTTATGAAGAACCTTATTGCCATCCCTTAATCGCCATGGATCTCCATTACACCTCGCTCGGTCACATATTTGAGTTTATGATGGTAGGTCGAGGAGACTACCTTCATTGCGTGCAGCCATCCTCTGTCGAGGATAGCTTGGTATGGCGAGTCAATGTCAACTACCAGAAACTCAATCATCTTGGAGACATTTCTTTCCCTCACTAGCAGCACGATCTTTCCCAAGGGAATAGTCACTTTTCCAGCAAATCCAACTAAAGGGACAGTGGCCTCCTTTTAGGATGGTGATGCTTAACTTCAATTTTCTGAACAGGTCGAGATACATTACCTCGGACGAGCTTCCTTGGTCGATGAGCAACTTATCGACGTCAAAGTTAGCTATCCTAAGAGTAATGATCAAAGCATCATGATTTGGGGTTCTCACCCCCACCAGATCTTCATCTGTGAATACGTTATGCTTACTATAGTCGACGTTATTTGCTCGCCGATGCTTTCTTGAATGCGTCTTTGCTGGATCGATGTGAAAAGCTTGCATCACCACTGTAAGCTTTTTTACCTCCATTCGAGCTGAATTTCCTTAAATCTGCTTCACATCAGATGCCCCATGAATTACTACGAATTCATGGCCAGCATCGTCTTTGAGTACGTTGTCAGGCCTTGTTTCTCTATTGACAGTAACTTTCTTTGCCTTCTTTTCCATGAATTCGTTCAGATGCCCGGACTAGGCCAGCTCTTCGATGTGGGACTTAAGAGCCTTGCAATGCTCAGTCTTATGTCCTCCTTCTTTATGAAAAACGCATCTCAGCGCATTATTTCTCTTTGAGGGATCTCCTCCCATCTTTCTGGGCCACTTAATAAATGTCTCGTCTTTGATTTTTGCGAGAATCTTGTAAATTGGTTATATGAAGATAGTGTTGACCGCCTGAAATGCTTTTGCCACATCGTTGCTGCCTCCATTCTTGGAGCCATTCCTACCCCCATTCTTTCCTCCTTTCTTCTGGTTCTCAGTTTTGTCACTGCCTTTGGCAGCGATCTTAGCTCGATCATTCTCCCCTGTGCTGAGGCGGGTCACATCCTACACCTTGGCATATTTCTCGATGCGAGCCATCAGGTCATCGATGGTCGTGGCTTCTTTCTTTGTCAGGGATTGGTACAGAAGGGAAGAGTTGGGTAGCCCAATTTTGAAAGAGGCTATCGCTACCAGCTCCGAGAAGTCCTCGACTTCGTTGAATAACTCCCACTACCTTTTCGTGTAGTCTCAGAGGGACTCTTGAGGTGTCTTTTTCATTATTAGCAAGGCATCCATCCTTTTGGGATGGGAGCTACTAGTAATGAAGCGGGCCGTAAAGAGCTCGGTCAGGAACTCAAAGCTTCTGATGGACCTGTGGGGGAGCCTTTCGAACCACTTCTGTGCCACGTCATGCAGGCTCAAGGGAAAAATTCAGCACACTAGTGCGTTCCGATGGTTCCAGAGGGTCATGGCTTGCCTGTATTTCCTAACGTGATCAATATGATCAGTTTTACCATCATAAATCTTGAACCTTGGAATAGAAAATTTCTTGGGGGCTTCCTCTTCTTCTATTTCCCTCGAGAAAGGTGATTTCATTTGAGTTTTAAGGGCTCTCCTAGCGAGCTCTCAGGTCGATCTGGCACCGCGATGCGTAGGGTGTTGATCCATCTCCCTTCGGACTAAATTTTGTATGTTCTCGTTGCTGCGAACTGGGCTCCTGTAATGGTGAGCTAGTTACAGTTTCTCGAGCAGGTCATCCTCTGACTTGTCCCCCTCAACTTTCTGGGACCTGCGTCTAGGGCTCCTTCCTCGGCTGAGAGACTTGCTCGCCTGAGCTCTAGGAGTGCGGTATGGGTGTCCCCTGGTGCCACGATGGAGCTCTCTCTCCATTCTCTCTAACCTTCTTTTGAGGCAAGCATTCTCAGCTTCCTGCTTGCGATAAGACTCCCTCTGCTCTTGGAGCCTCGCCTTATATGCATCAATCAACCTGGATATTTGTGTGGACCTCGCTGGTCCTTGGCTTTCTTCTGAGGCTAGCCTCTCTAGGCGAGCCCTCTGATCTGAACGCCGAACTTCAGATCTGATCCTGCGAGGAGCGGGTTGTTCTTGGATATCTCCTGACTGAGGAGCATTACTACTGTGGCTTTCAAACTTCTTTGTTGGTGTGGGCTTTCTCAGGGAAGATAAACGTGTAATGCCCCGTAATTTTATTGATTTTTATTTAATGGATTAATTGAATTAAATGAGAATTAATTTGAATTAATCCGGAATTAAATACTAGCGAGACATGAGTTGGTATTTGAGTATGATGTTAAAATAAAATATTACTGAGAATATATGGTAATATATGAGTGTTGAAAATATTAAAATTGTCGCGAGGTAGAAATACGACAATTTGGGAAATTAAGTTGGGATGCGCGTGTTAGTCGCGTCAGGAATGAATTTAATTAGATTAAAAAGTAAATTATATATTTATCAATCGAATGGTCATTTTGAGTACGCCAATGTGTCCGGAAGGGTCTAAATAGTCAGAAAACACTAGGCGGGGTTTAGTTTGGGTCCCAGGGTATTTTTAGGCCAAACCGACAACCCAGAAGGGTATTTTGGTAATTTTAAAAATTAAGGAATTAAAACCCACGAATTTTAGAGGTTAATTATATATTATTAGAGAGGCCACTAAGGCCATTATCAGCCAAAAATAATAGAAGTGGGCTACGGGAGTTAGAGAGAAGTTTCAAGGAGTTCCAAAAAACAAACCACCACCACCAATTGAGAAGGATTTGTGACCGAAAAGAGGAGAGATTCAGCCTTCAATCAACAACAACAAATCCAAGTCAAGTGATTTGGTTGCATTAGTTCAATGAATATTTCCTCCATGCTTAGTGTAGAAATTAAAGATTGTGTTGAAGGATTTGATGAAAAACCTAATGGATTTGATGTACAACTCTAAATCTTGATTAGGAATTATGTGTAGATCTGTTCTGAACGAATTCAGTACCCCAAATATAACTTTTGATGATTTAAAAATGAATTAAAGAGGATATTTATCAATGTTCTTGAAGAAAATAGAAATGTAGGGTTTTTATTGAAGTTTTGATCCATATAATGCCAAAGATTGACAATGATGTATTTTGGTTGTATGATGAGCCTATAACGTTAGATTAGATTTTCATACCCTGTAATGAAGTTTTGGGACAAGTTTTGGATTGAAAAACGAAGCAGGCCGTAGCCTATCTAGTGCGTTCGATCGATCGACACTCCCTGTTCGATCGATCGACCACCATCGATCGATCGACACTCCCAGGTCGATCGATCGACCTTCCCAGAATCGGTTGTATTTTTCCTTTGTTGGATTTTAACAATTTCGACCTTAGAAAATTATTGGTGGGGACTTGGTGAATACTATTAGATTAAAGGAAGACCAGTAGGCATAAATGTGAGACTCGATTCGTAATTAAAAATTGAAATTAGGGATTATATTAAACCGTTTAAGGCTCTACGTGTGTGATACTAATTAAGACTAAAAGTTGATGAATAAGTTTTAGATAGTTGGATAATATAAGGTTAGTGGAAGAAATGAGGACCTTAATAATAGTGGATTTAAATGTGGGAATAATAGGAGACTTGGTAACCTTTGTGGGTTAGAATTTAAGTACATGAAACTACGACGTGAGATGTGTCGGCGGTCTATATTATATATTATTCGAAGACTTAAAGTAGTACCAATCGGGATAACGGTACAAGAATGTAGAATATACCTTATTTAATATTTTAAGATGTCTAAGTGGTGTGATTGATTAGTATATGGACTTATGTGTATAACATACCTACCATACTTGCTATCACCGGAGGTCGGCTTTCGAATCGGGCAATCTAATCCTTGTGTGCCTACGAGGGGATTTAGATTGGTACCTTAAGGACATAGGGGTGTGAATAACTTATTTGTGAGCTAATAAGTCAGCTGACCATGGGAGCGTAGGTATGTGCATGATCCATGGGTATGTGAACTATGTTCACCTCCATTATGTGTTATTGTTGCTTATTGAGACGGTTCCATAGAGATTTGGAATACGTGTCCTTATGTACGTGATGTACCGGGACTCAATAGCAGAGCATGTGTGCACTGCAGCTTAACCTAGGGGTGCCCTAATTGTATATTTATGATGAAATTAATATACTTGTAATTTAAACGGACTTTTTATGTAAGTGTAAGTGTGAATACTTGTGACATTTTTAGTGGAATTAAAATGGAAATTTCATAATAATTATTGTAAGGGAATCTTAGAAATAAAAAGGATGACACGCACAGGTTATATTAGAATGTCTTGTTTTGACCCTCATATTATAACGTAAACTCAGGTCGGGAATTAAACTAGTTAGTTATCGGCATGACTAGGACGGGTTACGGATACGTTAGATTTGCACAATTAGTTGAGAGGTGAGTAACTCATGTGAGTGCACGCAACAAACATGTATTTTATATTCAGTGTTTAATGTTATTAAACACTTGCTATATTTTAGACTGTTTTCACATCGGGCTCTGACCCGTTTGCTTCCAAAACTATTTTTTTGTAAAAACCTTTTAGGTGCCCAGCCACAGGGACGCCAAGCTTAGGAGTTCCACTCCAGTGACGTGATGTAGCTGCTGTGGAAGTTACCGGACCTCGATGGTAGACGCCTCCACTTTCTACATTGACTCCACTTCAGAATTATTCATCTGTAGGGCATGTCGCCCCTTTATCTTTAGAGACATCTTTGTCACGCTCAGTTTCATTTCAGTTTCGGATATTAATTAATTAATTATTCAGACTTTGTATTTGATTTTATTGAGTATTTGGATTGTTCAGGGGAGTGTCACTCCAGACTCTTTTTATTCCATTATTTTTCTATTGTGACTGTAATGTGATTGTGTTACTTTAGCTCGTAATTTAATTGGTTGCATGTTTATCTAAGTAAATTAAAATTGGCATCTCACTTTTTATAAATTAGGTGGCTAGTAATTTTTAAATAAACATTTTCAACAGTGATGCTATGAACTGAACCAACTTGACATTTTATATTAATTTGAATAAAGGAGTATCTACCCGGTATTTAATTAGTCGGGGTGTCACAGGTGGTATCAGAGCATCAGGTTCTAGTGTCCTTAGGATCTCTATGGCTTGTTATGTTTCTGCGTAACGTCCTTTGAGTTAGAGCCCTATTATTTGGATTGTTGCACTCCTTAATTTCATTTTATAAACTACGTTCTTCTGTTAGAATGTTATGTATGGTCGATGGACTAATATAAATCTGTTAAATTTCAGATGTCGCTCTTGAGGGAAGTACACACAAAAACTGATGAGGGAACAAATGTTGGATAAGAACAACAAGTACCCCAGGTACACCAAGAAAGAGCAGAAATCACTGAGATAGCAAATATCATGGCGCAGGCAGTGACTACCGCAATATTACAGAACCAAGACAATAGTGTGCAGCTTATAGGAGCAAAAGAATGATAGAACTCGATCTAAATGTTACTGCTAAGGTTAGCAACAGAAGGGAAATACCACCGCAACAGCGACACGTGTCTCAGGGTCGTCGTCAGAGGGGCAATAAAAATGGCGGAAAGGGCCAAACTCGCCATATCCAATAAATCCAGGAGAAGATAACTACCACCAAGAGGTGTTTTAAATGTGGGAGAAATGGCCATACGCGTCGGGTCTGCCCAGATTTGGCTTGTAATAAACCTCGTCCTAATCAACAAGGACAACAAGGCCAAAAAGGGGAAGGGTTTTAGGGTCAGTGTCATAAGTGTGAACAGCAGGGTCACCGGTGGAGGGACTGCCCGCAACCAGATAAAGTGCCGGGGCAGGATGTCCAACCTAATGAAGCGTGGATAGTTACCCCAGCATCGCAGGCACCACAACAACATCAAGGAGTACAGTATGGATGTGTCTATAATGCTTGATATGTGGTTATGCCGTTTATACCGCAACTACCACATGCATTTGTAGGTACGATACTTCATTATTAATTATATCCTTTAAGATATAAGGGAAATTTCGAATAACTTAGATGTGTTATAGTCTATTCCTATGCATTGAAAAACGTGAGTGTAAAATGAATTCTTATCCTGTTATATTTTGAATTAGCTACAACAGTTTGAGTGTTAATAAACCTTTATAGTTATAGTATGGCGTTCATTAGAAATTGTACTAAGTGTCACTTGAGTGGAGGCGAAGCTATAGTTATATTTATATATTTCATATGGTGGCATATAAAGACTTCGTAAAGACATCATCTGGTTATATTTAATTCCAGTGGGTGGGGATGTCTATTAAGAAAATTCAAGAATTGTTAAAATGTTTCTAAAAGTGGGGACTATTTCGTAGTATACAATCGAGTCTAATGCCAATATAGTAGGAGGATTGTGTCGAGTGTAGCCTCACGTATAATGAGGGGAGGTAAGTTAACTTCTTAGCAAAAAGTAAGGAAAATAGGTACTAGTCAAATACCGATGGCCCCAAGGCTCATTGATCAACAACACTAGTTAGTAGTGTATCGGGAGGGTTCCTTGTTTGGATTTCGCTTTGTGAGACATCCCACGCATGAAACCTAGTGAACGTCGGGAGATGAGAATGTTTGGCTTTTAGTACAAGGATTAGTACACTAATTTTCATTCGCAAATGAAATGATAACTTAAGTGTTATCAAATGTCTTATCTCATGAGTGAGTTAAAGTGACAAGGAGGATTATGGCTACGATTATTAGACTGGTTTAATCTAACCCTATCGAACCTTCGGAGATGCAAGTCCAAACTGGGCAGCTGTTGGAGCATTTCGCTAAGGGTGCTCACATGCTACTTGTGAGGGTTAGATATCTACGGTTGCGTGTTGATTTCAGAGAGTTGACTAAGTCACGAACCGGAGTAAACATCCGTTGCCAAGAATAGATGACTTATTCAACCAATGGAGAGGAGACTCCTTCTCCTCAACGTTTGACTTGAGATTAGGATATCATCAGTTGCGTATCAGGGAACATAACGTCTTGAAGACTGCCTTCTTGATGAGAGATAGTTCCTACGAATTCCGAGTTATGCCTTTTGGCCTAACCAATGCCCCAGCCGTGTTTATGGACTTGATGAATAGGGTATTCAGAGGGTTCCTAGACCAGTTGGTCATCGTCTTCATTGATGACATTCTGGTTTACTCCCAAACAGAGGAGGAACACACCGAGCACTTGAGGCAGGTTTTGCAGACGCTGCGTCAGAACGAGCTATATGCAAAGTACGAGAAGTGTGGGTTTTGGCTGAAGGAGGTTCAGTTTTTGGGGCACATCATTTCAGACAGGTGGATAGTTGTTGATATGGGGAAGGTATCAGCGGTGAGGAAGTGGGGACAGCCCACGACACTGACTGAGATACGTAGTTTCTTGGGCCTAGCAGGATACTACATGAGGTTTATTCGGGGTTTCTCAAAGATAGCGGGTCCTTTGACACATCTGACTGGCAAAGGTGTGTCGTTCATCTGGAGTGATGCCTGTGAGTTGGCATTCGAAGAGTTGAAGGAAAAGTTGACCTCAGCACCAGTATTAGCATTGCCCAGACCGGGAGTTGAGTATCTAGTCTACACCGATGCATCCTTACAAGGACTTGGAGGCGTACCGTAACAGGAGAGTCAGTCCATAGCTCATGCTTCTCGTAAGCTTAAGCCTCACGAGAAGAATTACCCCACCCACGACTTGGAGTTAGCAGCAGTTGTATTTGCTCTTCGAATTTGGAGACATTATCTCCTGGGGGAGAAATTCCATTTATTCACGGACCATAAGTCCCTACAATACCCCTTCACGCAGAAAAAATTATATATACGTCAACGTAGGTGGCTTCAATTCGTGAAGGATTATCAGTTTTATATCCAATATCACCCAGGGAAGGCTAACGTGGTAGCAGACGCATTGAGCCGTAGGCCAGTAGGTCAGGTGGCCGAAGTGTGGAGAGCAAAGTGGAAGGAGTTGAGACACCAGGACACAGTGGCCCGATCATTCATATTGGTAATGACCGTTACGCCCCAGATTGTTACGAGAGTAATATAGGCTCAGACAAAAGACTCGTTTTGTCAAGAGCAGATAGTTCGTTTACTAGCAGAGGGAGCCGAGTCCTATACCGTTAGTTCAGACGGGTGCTTACACTTTAATGGGAGACTAGTTGTTCCTGAAGGGGAAGACTTACGACACGAGGTTATGACAGAGTCGCACGGTTCACAGTTTGCGGTACATCCTGGTGGGGATAAGATGTACCAGGATATGAGGCTACAGTACTGGTGGAGTGGGATGAAGAGAGATATTGACGAGTTTGTTTCCAAATGTGCCACTTGTCAGCTGGTAAAGGTGGACCATCAGAGACCGGCAGGAATTCTACAGCCTCTAGAGGTTCCTATGTGGAAATGGGAGAGCATTTCCATGGACTTTATCACGGGGTTACCTACTTCGCAAAGGTTTCACGACTCCATATGGGTAATCGTGGATAGATTGACCAAAGTTGCTCATTTTCTACCAGCCCGGACAGACTACACTACGGGAAAGTATGCCCATATTTTCATAGAGGAGATAGTGAGACTCCATGGGGTGCCTCTCAATATCATGTCTCACAGAGACAAGATTTTTGTTTTGCGATTTTGGGAGAGTTTCCAGGAAACCATGGGTACAGAGTTGCGGCTAAGTACGACATATCACCAGCAGACAGATGGGCAAATAGAGAGGACGAATCAGATGTTGGAGGACATGTTGCGTATGTGCATCCTAGACTTTGGAGATGGTTGGGAGAAGTACCTTCCACTGGTGGAGTTTGCCTGTGATAACTCCTACCAGCTCACTATTGGCATGGCTCCATTCGAGGCATTGTACGGTCGACCTTGTCGTTCCCCAGCATGTTGGTTAGAGGTGGGGGATAACAAGCTTCTTGGGTCGGAGGTGATTCAGGATACCTCGGCGAGGATAGAGATGATACGGAGCCGTATTCGGGTGGCTCAAGACTGACAGAAAGGTTATGCCGATGCCAAAAGATTCTTTAGAGAGTTCAAAGTGGGGGACCAGGTGCTACTCAGGGTATCTCCGATGAAGGGGATTATGCATTTCGGGAAGAAAGGGAAATTGGCACCTAGATACGTGGGCCCATTTCCTATCATCGAGCGAATTGGGCCAGTAGCGTATAGACTTGGGTTACCGGAACACCTGCATAGTATTCATGACGTGTTCCATATTTCCTCGCTAAGGAAATATCTTAGGGATGATTTGGCCCATACCCATATTGCTTTAGAGGATATCGATCTTCATCCTGATAGTTCCTACGAGAAGGGGCCGATTGCTATTCTGGACCACAGCGAGAGGAAACTGAGGTAGAAGATAGTACCATTAGTACGTGTTCAGTGGTGGCATCATAATGCCGATGAGTCCACATGGGAGCGCGAGGATGAGATGCGCGAGCGTTATCCAAAGCTATTTTTCCCAGGTATACTTTAGTTCCGAATTTCGGGAGGAAATTCTGTTATTAGGGGGGGGGGGGGAGTATGTAATACCCCATAATTTTATTAATTTTTATTTAATGGATTAATTGAATTAAATGAGGATTAATTTGGAAATTAATCAGGAATTAAATACTAGCGAGACGTGAGTTGGTATTTGAGTATGATGTTAAAATAAAATATTACTGAGAATATATGGTAATATATGAGTATAGAAAATATTAAAATTGTCGCGAGGCAGAAATACGAAAATTTGGGAAATTAAGTTGGGACGCACGTGTCAGTCGCGTCAGGAATGAATTTAATTAGATTAAAAAGTAAATTATCTTTTTATCAACCGAATGGTCATTTTGAGTATGCCAATGTGTCCAGAAGGGTCCAAATAGTCAGAAAACACTAGGCAGGGGTTTAGTTTGGGTCCCGGGCATTTTTAGGCCAAACCGACAACCCAAAAGGGTATTTTGGTAATTTTAAAAATTAAGGAATTAAAACCCACGAATTTTAGAGGTTAATTATATATTATTAAAGAGGCCACTAAGGCCATTATAAGCCAAAAATAATAGAAGTGGGCTACGGGAGTTAGAGAGAAGTTTCAAGGAGTTCCAAAAAAAACCACCACCCACCACCACCAATTGAGAAGGATTTGTGACCGGAAAGAGGAGAGATTCAACCTTCAATCACCAACAACAAATCAGAAGAACAAATCCAAGGCAAGTAATTTGGTTGCATTAGTTCAATGAATATTTCCTTCATGCTTAGTGTAGAAATTAAAGATTGTGTTGAAGGATTTGATGAAAAACCCAATGAATTTGATGTACAACTCTAAATCTTGATTAGGAATTATGTGTAGATCTGTTCCGGACGAATTCAGTACCCCAAATATAACTTTTGATGATTTAAAAATGAATTAAAGAGGAGATTTATCAATGTTCTTGAAGAAAATAGAAATGTAGGGTTTTTATTGAAGTTTTGATCCATATAATTCAAAAGATTGACAATGATGTATTTTGGTTGTATGATGAGCCTATAACGTTAGATTAGATTTTCATACCCTGTAATGAAGTTTTGGGACAAGTTTTGGATTGAAAAACGAAGCAGGCCGTAGCCTATCTGGTGCGTTCGATCGATCGACACTCCCTGTTCGATTGATCGACCACCATCGATCGATCGACAGTCCCAGGTCGATCGATCGACCTTCCCAGAATCGGTTATATTTTTCCTTTGTTGGATTTTAACAATTTCGACCTTAGAAAATTATTGGTGGGGACTTGGTGAATACTATTAGATTAAAGGAAGACCAGTAGGCATAAATGTGAGACTCGATTCGTAATTAAAAAGTCAAATTGGGGATTATATTAAACCGTTTAAGGCTCTACGTGTGTGATACTAATTGAGACTAAAAGTTGATGAATAAGTTTTAGATAGTTGGATAATATAAGGTTAGTGGCATAAATGAGGACCTTAATAATAGTGGATTTAAATGTGGGAATAATAGGAGACTTGGTAACCTTTGTGGGTTAGAATTTAAGTACATAAAACTACGACTTGAGATGTGTCGGCGGTCTATATTATATATTATTAGAAGACTTAAAGTAGTACCAATCGGGATAACGGTACAAGAATGTAGAATATACCTTATTTAATATTTTAAGATGTCTAAGTGGTGTGATTGATTAGTATATGGACTTATGTGTATAACATACCTACCATACTTGCTATCACCGGTGGTCGGCTTTCGAATCGGGCCATCTAATCCTTGTGTGCCTACGGGGGGATTTTGATTGGTACCTTAAGGACATAGGGTTGTGAATGACTTATTTGTGAGTTAATAAGTCAGCTGACCATGGGAGCGTAGGTATGTGCATGACCCATGGGTATGTGAACTATGCTCGCCTTCATTATGTGTGATTGTTACTTATTGAGACGGTTCCGGAGAGATTTGGAATACGTGTCCTTATGTACGTGATGTACTGGGACTCGATAGCAGAGTATGTGTGCACCGCAGCTTAGCCTAGTGGTGCCCTAATTGTATATTTATGATGAAATTAATATACTTGTAATTTAAACGGACTTTTTATGTAAGTGTAAGTGTGAATACTTGTGACATTTTTAGTGGAATTAAAATGAGAATTTCGTAATAATTATTTAAGGGAATCTGAGAAATAAAAAAGATGACACGCACAGGTTATATTATAATGTCTTGTTTTGACCCTCTTATTATAAGGTAAAGTCTGGTCGGGAATTAAACTAGTTAGTTATCGGCATGACTAGGACGGGTTACGGATACGTTAGATGTGCATAATTAGTTGGGAAGTGAGGAACTCATGTGAGTGCGCGCAACTAACATGTATTTTATATTCACTGTTTAATGTTATTAAACACTTGCTATATTTTAAACTGTTTTCACATCGGGCTCTGACCCGTTTGCTTCCAAATCTATTTTTTTGTAAAAACCTTTTAGGTGCCCAGCCACAGGGATGCCAAGCTTAGGAGTTCCATTCCAGTGACGTGCTGTAGTTGCTGTGGAAGTTACAGGACCTCAATAGTAGACGCCTCCACTTTCTACATTGACTCCACTTCAGAATTATTCATCTATAGGGCATGTCGCCCCTTTATCTTTAAAGACATCTTTGTCACGCTCAGTTTCATTTCAGTTTCGGATATTAATTAATTAATTATTCAGACTTTGTATTTGGTTTTATTAAATATTTGGATAATTGAAGGGAGTGTTACTCCAGACTCTTTTTATTCCATTATTTTTCTATTGTGACTGTGATGTGATTGTGTTAATTTAGCTCATAATTTAATTGGTTGCATGTTTATCTAAGTAAATTAAAATTGGCATCTCACTTTTTATATATTAGGTGGCTAGTAATTTTTAAATAATTGTTTTCGACAGTGATGCTATGAACTGAACCAACTTGACATTTTGTATTAATTTGAATAAAGGAGTAGCTACCCGGTATTTAATTAGTCTGGGTGTCACAAAACGTTCCCACAGACGACGCCAATTGTTGTGACAAATATATTCAACACAAATAAATGAGAGAAGCACAATCACCAAGAAAAATAAGGAAAGTAAAATGCCAATCACACAACACTATGTACGTGGTTCAGCAATAATGCCTACGTCCACGATGGTGCAGTCAGTATTATTTCTATATACTTCGGGGAGCATTTACAGAGAATACCGTGCGTGTCCTTTTCCCCAGACCTAGGGTTTATTATGTACATATTTGTCTACGGAGAGTGGGGGTGTTGGACTCCCCCACGTTTACCATCTTCTCCTGGAACATCTCTATACGAGAACATGGGAGAAGACTAAGTCATAACTGAATTATTGTTAAGGTGCGAAGGTCTTGGACTTTGGGCCGTTTTAATTGGACTACTCGTCCGGGCCTGTAATGACAAATCCGGGTACCCACCATAACCATAACTTCTACCCTAGAAGATAGTGCCTCTAAATTTTCAAGGCAAATATAACAGTTACTAACTCCAAGTCATGAGTGGGATAATTCTTCTCAAGAGGCTTAAGCTTGCGAGATGCATAATCTATGGCCCGCTCCTCCTATTGCAGAACTCCCCCAAGTCTTTCTAAATTTGCATCAGTAAAAATAAGGTACTCCACTCCTCCCCTAGGAAATGTTAGTACTGGCGCTGATGTCAACTTTTCTTTTAGCTCATCGAAAGATGGATGATAGTGGTCATACTATACAAAAAGTACTCCTTTACGAGTTAAATTTGTTAAGGGACCTGCAATCTTTGAAAATCTCCTGATGAACCAATGGTAGCACCTTGCTAACCCCAAAAAACAATGCACCTCCACCAATGTCATGGGCTGTCCCTTCCTCAGTATTTATAACTTACTTGAATCCATAGAAATCCCTCTCTCATAGACAATGTGACCCAAGAACTGCACCTCCCATAAATAGAATCAACATTTCTTGAACTTAGCATACAAGTGGTGGTCCCAAAAAGTCTGAAGAACTGTACGTAAGTGCTTTGCGTTCTCACCCTCTGTCCAAGAATAAATAAAGATGTCATTTATGAACACAATGAAAAATTGATCCAAGAAATTCCTGAACACCCTATTCATGAGATCCATAAAAACTACTGGCGTATTGGTTAGCCCAAATGGCATAACCCTAAACTCATAAGACATGCATCTCGTCAAAAATGTGGTCTTAGGGACATCATCCGCCCTGATATGTAACTGATGATATCTTGGCATTAAGTTAATCTTAGAGAAATACGTTGCGCCTCTCAGCTACACGGCAATGGATTTTTATTTCGGATCGTGAATTTCTTCAACTCCCAATAATCGATACACAATCGTAACTACCCATCCTTCTTCTTCACAAACAGAACTAGAGCACTCCAAGGTGAAGTACTCCTATGGATAAAACATTGACTCAATAATTGTTAAATCTAGTTCAGTAGCTCCCACATCTCTAAAGGAGCCATACGATCTGGTGCTCGCGCTATCAGCCTAGTCCCTAGCACTGAGTTGATCACAAATTCAATCTCCCGACTCGACAGTCATCATGGTATCTCCTGAAATACACCAGCGTAATCCCTAACAACAGTGATCGAATCCAACAAGATGACTATACCCTCATAAGTCTCCTCCTTAACATAATACAAATACGTGCTCGACCCTCCCATCGGATGAGGTAGCGCCACAAGAAATCTGTTCGGCCCTGGTATAGAGAGCACGATAGTCCTACTGTAACAATCCATTGTCGCTCTATACGTCACTAACAAGTCCATACCCAAATAACATCATACTCATCTAATTTTAACACGAGCAGATCTTCTACTGAACACAACCTCCCCATGTCCACACCTACCCCCTTGCATATGGAAGTAATGAGAGTCCCACCACCCAAAGATGAATTTGCAGTCATGATAATATTTGTGGCTAAATCCACTGTAAGAGAATAATTTCAGTCAGTTGCTCATAGTTTAGGCTTACACAGATTTTGGCATATCCCGTTACACTTCGACTCGAGCCATCACAATGAACCAAATCTTAAACAATTGCAAGTTCAATGGTTCTTCACTTTATGAAGGTATAAAGCATTTAGGAAATTAAATTTATTCATTAAATTTATTTTGGGATATTTTATTTTTTATTAAAATTGAAAGGGGAATTTTTTTATTTTGAAAAATTGAGGCATTTTATATGTGTAAAATAATTTCAAAATTCACAGACCTCGTTCAAATGAGAAGGCAACTTCGTTCGAACGAGATGTCACTTTTGTTCGAAACCAACTTATTCAATTTATCGAATGTGCATCTAACGAGGGCGTACTATTTCACTTCGTTTAAATTTAATTTGAGGATGGTTCAAATGAGATAGTTGTTTCATTCGAACGAACTTCTTTTCGTTCTAACAAGTTATTGTTCTTTTTCGAACAAGCCTTGTTTTCATTAGAATGAGTGACGCTTCCATGAAATATGTGTTTTCCTTACAAATACCTATTTGGTGTTTATCTTTTCTTAGACTTTTTCCAGAACGACTTTTGCATACCTTTGCAAAAGTTTTCAATCTTTTGAGTTTAGAAAACTCTTTTGATTCACAAAACACATCCCTAAAATATATTTGTGTGAATCAGTTTAATCCCTAGATAGTTTTTTATCCTTGCATACACTACTCTTGTAGAGAGATCATCTTCACTGCTGGCCATTGTGATTATCGAGGGGATCATTGTTGGAGACAAAGGTTGATGAGTGGATACCGAGAGTGGAAGGTTGCCTATGGACAGCTTGGAAGCAGGTGGTATTCTTTAGAGATTTGCGAAGATTAGCGCATTGTACTTGTGACTGGTATCAACTAGTTTATAAGTTGACTTTCTTGTATTGTTTCTAAAGTGCTGAAATAAAAAGGTTTTGCCCGCAAGACATTTTTCCTCAAATTGCCTTTGTTGGTTGCATAATTTACTTTATTTGTTTTATCACGTAGATGTATGTCTTAGGGTAAAAAGATGAAATTTGGATTATGTTTGGTGGACATTTAACTATATAAATCATTCTATTAATATTGAGATAGTGCATTCTCAAATTGGTATCAGAGCGAGTTGCACCAAAATTACTGTGCGATCTTTTTTTCGCCACATTTTTTCTTTGATATCAATTTTTTAAAACAACTATTTATCTTTCAAAATTCGTATTTTAATGGAGAAGCTGTATAATCGATTGCCTAACACTGATGGTACCAATTATGATTATTGGAAAGCTAGGATGAGATCTTCCTTAAAAGTCATAGATGAGCGAATCTGATTAATTTGTGAAAGTGGGTGGACTCTTTCCACTATCACTGTTGATAATGTTATTGTCCCTAAACTTGTTTCTCAATGGACTAATGAGGAATTTTAGTGGAGTAATTTTAACTCTCGTGTACTTAGTGCTATTTTTGGAGCCGTCACCATTGACGAGTTCCATCGCATCATGACGTGCACTACGTCTAAGGAAGCATGGGATACCCTCCAGCTCATTCATGAGGATACAACGCTGTAAAAGCATCAAACTTTAAAATTTGACCACCTAATTTGAGACCATCACTATGCTAGAGTCCGAGTCATTCGATGGGTTTTGTGCTTATTTATTGGACACTATTATTTCTAGTTTTAACTTGGGTGAGAAAATTTTGGAGACGATAATTGTGAAAAAGATTTTGAGGTCACTCCTTTCCCTCTTTATTCCTTAGGTCACCGTGTTTAATTTATAAGGGAACCTAGACACTTTTACGTTGGAAGAACTTGTAGGAGATCTTCAAATATATGAGATAGATATGTTCCCTAAAACCATTAAAACTAAGAAGGTATGGATTACTTTAAAGACTCAAACTAAGAAAAAGAAGAAAGAAAAAGTTTGTGAGTCTGAATCTAAGGATGATTGTGATTTTGATGACCTGGCCTTATTTGCAAAAGAAATTAATACGTTTCTCAAATGTTTCAAAGAAAATTCTCCCAATAAAAAGATTTTTGAGAAAAACAAAAATAAAAATGAGCTCATTTTTATTTTTGTGAGAAAGAGGAAGAGATAAGGTGATATGAATGTGAGGGTAAAGAGAAGAAGACACATATGTGTGCCACTAGGCTAAAGATAATATGCAAGAAAGTTGTAAATAAATCCACTCTAAGCGATAGTGACGTCGAGTCGGTTGATTCAGGGGGAGAATCACCACATGAACCATGCATTGCGTTCATGGCTAGTTACATTAGTAATTCGGGTTTGTCCCACTTCGGTGAGGACATATCTAAACGTGAGAGCCTCGATGGAGTCACTCGGGAGATAGTAAGTGTGAGGATGAGATTTTGAATGAGGGAGAAGGTGGTCTCCAAAAGAATTTTAGTGATCTTTACACCGAGACTTTGAAAAATAAAAAAATTAATAAGGATTTGTCTCTTAGGGTGTTAGATTTGGAGAAAGAAGTGAGTTTTGAGAGAGTGTGAGGTGTCGATGAGTCAACTCGAGAGGGTGGAGGTTTCTTTATGTAGCAGTTGATCATTTTATGCCGAAAAAGATCGATTTGACCAACACCGTGGCTAGTCTTATGGAAGATCTTCATTTTTTATTGGAGACTGGTGAGAAACTTAAAGACCGTGTATCCCAACTCGAGAGCGATCTCTAATATGACCGGGAGGTCAAGGTCACTTTAGAGGACACATATAACAAGGTAGGAAATATTTTCCTCGGTCTCCCTTTAGGTAAGGTCTAGAGTCAAGGAATATGTTATGACGGTGCATCCACTTTCCATGCCGCACTCGAACCGGTTCCTGAGTATGTTTTGGATCCTTATGGCCCTCGACCGAACCCACCTAGGAGAGCTTGTGCAGGACATTTTGATAAAGGTGGACCCAAGCTCGTGTATATTTGTTCCTACTTTAAACAAATAGGTCACGTTAGAGAGTTTTGTTTTAAGCTAGGGATAGTGTCTCATAGGTATGTTCTCTGGTTTGCTCCTATATGAGTTCTCGCACGCACTCCCACACATGTTACTCTGCATGCTCCCACACATCACTTGAGAGATTTTGAGAGTTTTAGAGAGCAAGTAGAGTATTTAGTCAAAGCTTCACAAAATTTTATGGAGGTTTTTCGTAGGATGTCATCTCCTTTGGAGAACTCCTCTAAGCCTAATGATTGAGGTTGAGACTTATTACTAGAATATGGTATTTTTCATGCCCATATCTTATATCCCTATTGCTAGTATGTACTACCATTGTACTTATATTTTTTTTCATTTTGATATATTTTTCCAAAAATCCAAATAGAGTTTAGTTTTTCTTGAAAATTTTTGAAAAACCCAAAAAGATATTCGGTTTCTTTTTAAGAAAAAGGCAAAAAGGCAAAAAGATTTTAATTTGATAAATTTTTTGAAAAAATCCAAAAAGAGATTTTTATTTTTTTACACCTTATATGGATGAACATTAAAGATGTCCAAGTCACCCATTCACTCCATATCCATGTGACTATTTTATAGTGTTTTGAGACGTGACATAATTTTATTTATGTGATTTATAATGTGCGGAGTCATTAAGATGTGATTTGATGACAACTTGCTAATGTTTGAATCCTTGTCTCCTTTAATGCACATGAGCACAATCTTGTTTGAGTATTTCACTTACCTATCATGTGTCAATCATAGTGTTTTAATCTAAATTTTGCTTTTAAAATGAACTAAATGTGAAAAACGAGATAATAAAAACATTTCATGTAAGAACCATTGCTCGGATTTAAAAAAAATGATTTTTCAGTAAAAGTGTTATATTTTAAGCAATGGAATCAGGTTGCGAAAGGCAAAGTCTTTGTGTGAAAAAACACCATTTGTAAGAAAAAGAGCCAAAAATATTAAAGGCGTATAAAAATGGAAGTGATGGTCCATTTACTTTGAACATTGATGCTTCGCGACAAATGAGCACTGATTTCTTCAAAATTGTGAGTTTTATTGCTATAAATATCTCGAAAGACGTTACATACTTTGGGTGTCATTGGTGTCAAAATCACTTATGGTCTTGAGTTTTGGTGTCATTGGTATGAAAATCACTTATGGTCTTGAGTTGTTGATTATTTTAAGTCAATTTCACATAGTTCACCATTTTTACACTTAAGTTATACTTTGAGATCTTTCGTTAGTGGTGTCTCAATCCTTCATGCACATGTGTTATGTTTGTCTACATTGATTAACCTATAGTATATGTTCATACCCCGACATTTCGTTTCCATGATTCAGGTATTTTTGTGTTTCTACATGGTGTGTTGTATTTGTTATAATTTATAATTGAAAAAATTGAAAATTTTCAAAAATAGTTTGTGGAGCCTTTGAGTTTATCATTGCATGTTTGTCATTCATAAATCTTGGTGATGATATTCTATCCTTTATGATGTACTCCATTTTAATGCTTTAGTTTCTACTCTTCTATTTCAGACAAAAATAAAAGGGGAAGAACAAATTATGGGGGAGATTACATGAGTTTGATTTATGGGGGAGAATTTTTATGAATTTTATTTTATATGTCAAACTCTATGCATCAAGGGTATTTTATTTTCTTCATGTGTGTAGGTACTTTTGGAAGATCGTATTCATATTACACTCGATGGAGACAAAGTGTCCAAGAGAAGAAAAAGAAGAAGTGGAGATTTGAAGACATTATTATATTTCACTTATCTATTTTCCGTGGTTTGGGAGGGTATTAGGATATTTTTTTGTCATAGGAGATTGTTAATGTAATTTGGATTTGAATTTTATTTTTGTACCAGAATATCCAAAAGGGGGAGATTTTTAAGAGCATAATTTATGTCTTTTGCTCATAACTTAGGTTTACATAGCTTTTTGCATATCCCGTTACACTTCGACTCGAGCCGTCACGAAGAACCAAATCTCCAACATCTCCAAGTTCCATAGTTCTTAATTTTTATGAAGGGATAGATCTTTTAGGAATTTAAATTTATTCATTAATTTTATTTGGGGATGTTTTATTTCCTATTAAAACTAAAACCGGATTTTTTCATTTTTAAAAATCAAGGAATTTTGTATGTTTAAATTTTTTTCAAAATTCATTTACCTCATTCAAACGAGAAGGCATTCTCTCTCGAACGAGATGTCACTTTCGTTCATATCTCGTTTGATCATTTTATCTAATGTGCGTCTAACAAGAGCATACTATCTCACTTCGTTTGTAGCTGGTTCAAACGAGATAGTTGTTTCGTTCAAATGGACTTGTTTTCGTTCTAACGAGTTGTTGTGCTCGTTCAAATGAGCCTTATTTTCATTCGAATGAATGACGTCGCCTCAAATTTTTTGTTTGCCTTATAAATACATGTTTCGTGTTTATCTTGTCTGAGACTTCTGCCAGAACGACTTCTGCATACATTTGCAAAAGTTTTCAACCTTTTGAGTTTAGAAAACTCTTTTGATTCACAAAACACTTCCCCAAAATATATTTGTGTGAATCAGTTTAAGACCTAGATTTTTTTGTATCTTCCATACACTACTCTTGTGGAGAGATCATCTTCACTGCTAACCATTGTCATTCTCCAGGGGATTATTGCTCAAGACAAAGGTTGATCGATGGATACCGAGGGTGGAAGGCCGCCTGTAAACTGCTTGGAGACAAGTGGCATTCTTTAGAGATTTATGAAGACTAATGCGTTATACTTGTGGCTGCTATCAAGTAGTTTGTAAGATAATTGTCTTGTGTTATTTCTAAAGTGATGAAATAAAAAGGTTTTGCCCGCAAGGATTTTTTTTTCGAATTTTCCTTTGTTGATTGTATGATTTACTTTATCTGTTTTATCACCTAGATGTATGTCTTAGGGTAAAAAGATAAAATTTGGATTTATGTTTGGTGGGAATTTAATTATATAAATTATTCCATTAAGATCGTGATTTTTCACTCTCATCCACTGAACCAGTCGTACGTGCAAACCTATTGCTGACAAATGAATATAACGCTCACGCATCAAATAAAAACAGCCCCATGTGCCCATGGATAAGAAACATACCCTCAATTGCTGGTGACACTGGCGGTAAAATCGATCCTTGGAGATAATACACCCACCCATACTGTCCCTTCCCTTACCCCTGCGGAGGCAGAAACACTGGATATACTGGTAGGGATGGTAGCTAGTATACCTATTTCCCCTGCTAAGCACCCTACTCCTGAACTGCCCTATTCCCCACACGTGAAGTGTCTACCAGTAAAATTTGCCTGCATTTAGGCTTGAGGAGGCTACCCCTGCCTTTGGCTCTATTAGCCCTGATAACTACACCCTACTGGCCCTATTTGAAGTTTCCATTACATGGCCTGAATGTCTTAGTAGAGTCCCCCTACTGGGAACCCTGCTCATTCCGCCTCTTCTGCTATTGTGGCACCCAACTGACAACACTAACCTCGGTCTTGTCCTGCTGGATAGACTCTCTGGCTCTCTTCGCTCCCCTCAGGTGGAAGCAATGATCTTGATAGTGGAGCAACATAACGTTTATGACCTCGGTGTAGGTCCTTAATGCCTGACTCCCTAACAAGTGATGGAAAATCCTCCAAGTGAGTCCATCGGCAAACTTAAGGACCATATTCTTTTATGTTTTCACCTTCTCTAGCCCAAAGTTTTCTAGGTGCACAAACTCTTCCTCATAATCAGCAAAAGTCTAGACCTCCTGCGAAAATTCAAGGCGCCTCCTCCTCATTTCTGTCTGAACTGCTGACAAAAAGTACTTGTGGTCGAATCGCACCCAGATTTTCTTGTACGGTCATGGCATCTCTCTCGTCTACTATGGTGATCGACTCCCACCACTGAATTATCACTCCCACTAGTTTAAAAGTATTCTATATCTGCTTTTGAGTGTCACTGTACTCAACCATGCGTAAGCACCTCTAGATGTCTTTCTTCCATTGGTTATGGGCAACTATATCTTCACTCTTCTGGAACACTGGTGGATGTCCCTTCTGGAAGGCCTCTTTGACTTTCTCCCAAACAGACAACACCGGGGGTATCTGAACTGTTTCCAGTAGCTACTATGGCTATGCCTAGGGAAAGTGATGTGCTAAGGCAGTCATCACAGTATTAACCATCTGTGCAATAATGGTGACAAACTATGATGCGTCCACCGTCCCCTGAGTGGTTTGCGGCTTGGGCTGAGCATCCTTTCCTGTGGCCCTTCTAGCGGCATGAGTTTGTAATCCTCTCCTGTTGTTTGGCATCTGAAACCAAACTAAAATTGTATGAGATTCACTTCAGTAATATATAATTGTAGAAGAATATAAATGCGCAATAAGAAACAACAGTCTTAGATATAGGGCTCTACATCAAAGAAAAAATCAACGCTAATAATGTAGCAAGCATGCACAGATCCTAAGAACACTAGAACCTGATGCTCTAATACCAACTATGACAAATCGCCTATTTTAATACCAAATGGCCAATCCTCTACTAAAATATGACATGAATCTCAGTATGGATCACTCTCAGCATCAATGTCGTAATAATAAAATAACATAAAGAATAAGAATAATACATACAACCACAATAACTAAACTAACCATCATGCATAAATAAAATAATAAGGATGAACCGAATAAACCATTGGTCACTAAATAACATCCACAATTTAAATCAAATAATAACTAAATATGGAAGTAAAAGTCTAACAAAATATAAAAGTTTCCAGTAAGATAAATACTATGATCTAAGGGAAACATGCCCAAAAATAAATAGGATGATTGATCGTATCTAGAGTAGAAATGAATGAGATGTCTAAGCAGGCATCCACGGATACTATCTGCAAGAACGGATCTATCCTTACTGTCCCAGCTACTGCTACTGCACACCTGGGGTGTAAAAAGTAAAACAAGGAATGATAAAAACATGCGGGTAAAATACCCATATAGCAAAAAATATTTTTGCAAGTAAATAATTGTTTTAAATCGTTTAAAATGGGAGTGTATTACTTCCAAGATTAACTGTTCGCACTCACTTGAGATAAACCTCACCTCTCAACTATAGCGCACATCTAATTTGTTCATTTATTTATCCGAATTAAACTACTCGATATAACTAGGATACACAACCTCTATTTAACCCCAACCTTGCTAATACTCTCTATTAGCTAAGTCAACTATCTTCAGTAGGTATTCATTTATAACATTATTTTTAGTGACACACTTGCTATAATTAAATAATCAAGTAACAAACATAACTTAACTGCAGTCATGCTATAAATAGATATACACACTATATCATATAAACATACATATATATCGCTCATTATATACGTATAACCATATCCCCAGAGCTCATAACTCATGGTTACATTCCTCGTGTGCTATTCATCTCCAAGTATCATGCTTCACACCCAGTCACCAGGGCATAATCTCACCACCGATCCCAAATGAATACACATGCAATGGAGGCAGTCATAGACATACATCTGTGAGTAGTGACCATACCACATCGCACCCAACCGAAATTGAAACTAATAGTTATCCTCACACACGGATTGTGGTCATGCAACAGTACTATGACCTAGGGAATCAACCCAACACCTTCTGGTCAACGCCAGGGTGGGATAACCAATATGCGCAACCCCCTATGATAGAACTCCTAAGTAGGTATGTTCAAATAACAAGTAGCACACACACACACACACACACACACACACACACACACATATAGATATATATATATACGTCCCTCTAATATGTATATACTAGTACATGCTCGTGCCTGAAGGCACAGTTCAAACTTTGTAAAAAACATAACACATTCTTGACACATGAATTGTATATGCACATCATGTGTCAAGTAGTTTTTTACCTACTAAAAATAAAAAATAATGTGTTAACTAAGACTTATAATCATATAATTTATTATAACACACAAAAATGTGTACACGATTTATAAAATTTAGACAGAGTTTCCTCTGTTTATAGAACTATCCACCTATTTAAGAAACCAAAACTACTCAGTTATACAAATATTCCATCCTTGACATTATATAAACCAAAAACAATACTAATAGTCCATCTTGGACCTCGTATAAACAACATTAATGTGTCTAATATGTAAACATGCTTAGGAATATGAAAGGAAACCTATACAGTAATACACTATTGAGCATATAATATAAATATGTTTATTGTCGATAAATGCCAAATCTCTATTACCTCCCCCAATTACATATCATAGTTCACCACTGGTATAAGATCAAATTCGCATAAAAAATAATGAGACAATAAGTTGTAATTCTCATTGATAGATGTCAAAGCCTAATATTTGAAGCACAGAACTTACCTTTGCATATCTAAGAAACGAAACATTAAAATGTTAGAGGGGTGAGTGGTAGAGTTTTTTAATAGAGAGTTGCGAGCTACTCAATGGCCTCATGAAGTTCCACGACCACCTAATAAAAAAAATATCAAAATTATAGAGGGGAAGATAGAGTTATTGTCAAGGATTGTAGTAGGGAACGCGTAGTATGTACAGTAGTTTTCCAACATGAGAAAATACTGGTATATTAAAAATATGTTATCAGGCATCATTTAAAATTAGTGGATCATAAGATACCTATTAATTTATAGAGCATAAAATACCGATTAATTTTCTCCTGAAGGCATATTCATCTAAGAAAGAAAGATATGAGTCATGCGTAAAGAAAATAAATTCACAATAATATGAAATAAGAGGACAAAACCCAACGAACCTAATAAATACAGTCAATATTCGATGATGATTGTGATTGTCATAGCTAGATGTTGTGCTTCAAAAATTGAGAGAGGGTTCCTTTAAAGAAAAAAATGTCATTTGATTTAGATCATTGATTACAACCTCACCTAAAAAAAGAAACATCAGTTTATTCATAATTAAATGGATAGCATATCAAGTCCACTAATGCCAAAAACATATAGGAAATTAAACCATAAAAATGAAAAAGACAGTTACATAGCATTATAGTTAACATTTAGGATAATTTGGGAAGAATGAGAAGTCCAATAGTTAATAGAGTATTAGAACTATAAAAGCACCCACCATCTATCATAAATGAGCATATAAATATTAGGATTTTAATTTTTTGTAATGTATATAAATATGGTATCAACTCAAGCACGAAGTCTTAATACTAAAGGTTTAGTAGGACTTTGAACTGAATTAAATGAAGAATAAGCCATAATGACAGTGGTGTAAATTGATGAGATTTTCAGATGCTAACAATGGATCTTAAATGCATTTAAGTTAAAAATTTCAAAGAGGCATCATTGTATATTATCTACACTTATGGATGGAAATCTTTTCATCCCATTATTGATAAAATAAACAAAAAAAATTGGGGATGAAAGATGTCATCAAATATGCGTCTTGGTTGTACTAACAGATTGATCAATTCATGACTATTTGAGAAATTCCTTGCAAGAACCCGTGAAAACAACCAAGAAATCACCAAAACATATAATCAATACAAAAAGAGTATAAAAACGATGATAGAAAATGTTTACCTTCTTGGTTGTACCAGCAGGAAGATCGAAAAATTGTAGACATGGAGAGAGAGAAATAAACTTCAAATCAGAAAATGTGGAATAAAAACCGATGATGACTATGCCTTGGGCATTTCTTGATCTGAGAAAAATAGAAATACCTGCAAAGGAAAGAAAAAGAGAATAGGGCATTAGTTAACTACTGCTCCCCTACTGTCTTCGGTATCTAGTTAAGAGGCAAAAACAAGACTTGAACAACATAAACAGTTATAACTTTTGGTAGGTACATATAAAATGGAGCGAAATTGAAGCACTGATATAGATAGGATATAGTTATTGAAAATCTAATCCTACTTTTATTTTGGTTCTAACAGTTGGAAGTTCAATTTGTTCATATATTTACACACCTTCATATCAGGCATCATTTGTGCACGGGTATATAGCATAGTATATGTCTAAAATCATATATTATAACTTTAAAACTCTTACACTCCAAAAAAAACCTGATTTACATTGGATGCAACTCAAAACTTAGCATTTTAAATGACCAAATAAACATTGTCCATGTTCGAGAAATGAATACAAATTTGGAAATCATTTTATCTGTCAGATTCGAACATCATTAACATCTTCAAACCAACGGCTCAATCAAGAGGCCTCCTCATCAGTACTCATACCTATTGTTATATGAAGAATTCTGCAAATGGAGCAAAAAAAAGAATTAATCATTAGCATAATTAGTATAATACTTATCATTATAATACCGTAATCGAATTGTGAAAACATCAAACATCAAACACTCATCAGATGAATTCAACTGAAGTGGTTCCATACTATAATCGAATTTTGACCAAAATTAAATTTTGAACTCACCAGCAGCAGCAAGCATTATGGGTTGAGTTAACTAACAAAAAAGTGTGTTGCAAATATCTGAGTCTTACTATTTTACTGTTTGTTGTGAGTTGCATATGGGGGAGACTATTGAGCGAGCCAAGATGTGTCGTTTGATGATGCATGAATTTAGGGTTATTCATCGAATTATGCCCAGTGATCAGCAGGTTCCACCGGTCGACCTCCATAGTTGATGAGGAAGCCTTATAAGATAATCGATGATGCAAGTAGGATAACTATGGTAACTAGACCTACTATATATATATATATATATATATATATATATATATATATATATATATATATATATATATATATATATATGGGTGATATTGACTACATGGAGTTTATCACTACCTGGATGATGGCGCCATTCATAGCTGATGCTTTCCTTCGAGTAAGAAGGTGAAGCAGGGAAAATGTTCAAAACCTCATATCTTATAAGCTCTTATAAATATTCTTCAACCTCGAAAAGGAGTGACCTAAATATTTCAACCATCATCTGAGAGAAATGGATTCTTCAACCATCATCTGAGCGAAACTCAAATATGTCATCCTCTATGTATCAAGACCCTCATCGTGCTGTATAACATAATATGACATACATCAGATGCATATGTATTTTGGTAAGGGGATAAGAAATAATTTGAAGGATGGCTTAGACTTCTTTGTCAGGGATAGCATTGGGCATAAGCAGTATTTTGGTAAGGGAATAAGCAGCACTAGGAATGTTTGTGCTCATAAATATTTAAACAGGAGTATCAACTTGGCTGAGCAGCATGCACTCATCCCCACGCGAACTTCTAAGAACTATCAATAATGGTATCAATTCATTTGTTGGAAGCCATGAGAACTCTGCCATGATCATCGTCCACAAATCCAGTAGGTTGTTTGGCAAGGGCAAGGCGTCAACATTTATGTTAAAACTCTTAAAACAGTCACTGTGAACTCTATACCTGGAAACATAATTAAGTAATTAGAACCAACGAATTTCATTTAAAAGAAATAATAATTGTGTAATCTATAAAGAAATCATTGAGTATACTACAACTTACTTTTAGGTATATTCACGGGCTTCTCATTGATGCTGAATTGCTTGTGGTTACAGAGTATCGTATAAGTCTCATTTTATCAAGGCCATCTGAACGAAGTTTACTCCATTATACCTGCAAATGACAGAACATAACAAATTATAATATATATTATGCATGAAAAAACTATAATAGAGACCTTAGGGCGTGGTGACATAACAAATAAAATTCTTTGTGAGAAAATAGTTTGGCATTTCTCCATCAATTACGAATCTTAAAGTTTGAGGTACCTGTAATTACGAAATGTGCAAGAATTAGATAAACATGGGGATTCTAGTCAATACTCTGTAATTACGAATTAGTTGAATCAACAATGGGGATACTTTATGGTATGATTCATGTTCAATACATATTAACAATGAAAAAAATGACAGTTATGATGAAAATGTTGAGCTCGAGAGAATATTTGAGTTGACACCTTAATGTCATTCCATTTATTAGGTTATTAATACAGAAAATATCTGAGTGAATGTTTTTCTGTAAAATGAAATGTGCATATGCACATTTGAGTGAATGTTTTTCTGTAAAATGAAGTGAAAGAAACTACAAAAAATATCAAATATAAAATATCCAGTGCATTAAAACTTGATTCTATTCTACTTGGTCAAGGGGTTGAAAGCTCTACTCACACATAGGAAATATTCAAATGCTCGTGACTAAAGCCACGACGACCGGTATGAAGGCCATGCAACAGGTATTTAGATAACAATCCTACAACAAAGTGTCTATTAGGCTGATATAATGGGGTGCACTGCCCTCGACTTTCCATCTTAATCCCAGTTTGATATTATATAGATACACATCAAACAGCAATATGTCAATACTTGACAAATGCATAGATTGCAAAAATACCTATAAATGAAATATTCCAATACCTAAAGAAGCTAAAATTGAGGTGGAATATCCTCCTAAGGTCCCCACCGATATAGAAGCAGGGAAAATTTATAGGAGGCACAACTATGATGTCCCGCATGCACATTCATGTGTTAAATTCGATCAATCATATTCTAAGGAAGAACTTGAGACTGAAGAACCCACAAATCATGTTATAAATACAAAGGTGTGGATTAAAATTGAAAATAGATGGACGTAATGTATACAGAAAATGGACAGAATGTAACACCCAAAAATTAAAGAAAATAGTAAAACATTAATTGAAAAAAAATAAACTGAATGAGAACAACCGTATGAGAACAACAACCTTGATCTATAATTAGTTAAAAGAATGAGAGAACTAAATATTAGGGGTTTCAAAACCCCTAATCATGTAGCAACCGTATGAGAATAACTACCTTGATCTTGCACCGGTAAATTCTATATATATTCACCAAACCATTAAAATGTCAAATAAATGTTAATACCTCAGCGTTAGGATGACGAATCATCGCAAATAGCCCTAGACAACATTGCTTCAAGATAGTGTTGTTAGCTAGGGCCAACACTGCGTTAAATTTTTTTTTTTGTTAATATCTGCCTTTTTAGAATGTCAAATAAATGAGTTACCAATAATTCACACTATGACGTGAGAAGTATGTGATAAAGACCAACAAAGAAATGAAACTTTAGGCATGTATTCTTGAAATGAAACTTTAAGCATGTATTAGAATAGTAATCAAATGCTACAATTATACACATTAGAATATTCAGTATCATTTCCAGACCTGATATTCAAATCAGTACAAATTCGAACTCGCAGCTATGCAAGCGTCAACACCAAATATAGATATCCAAAACATAAACCCTAAGTAAAATAACACCTTTAATTTGCGTGTTTGTCTTACCAAGGTTGCAGCTATGCAAGCGTCAACACCAAAATTTTTTCCTCTAAACACTTCACCCTGAATTGTAGCTTATGTTAGTGTTAATTAAAAGCATAATCAATAAATTTTGCAAAAGAAAAACACCCAATTTAAAAATAATCATACCTACGAAAATAACCTTACTCAAAATAAGTAAGAAAAATTCATACCACTCAAATGAATAAATGAAACCTAGAGTCAAGCGGTAAAAATGCACTTTTCTCGATAAAATATATCCCACCTACAAATTGAAAAATCAATAATATATTCAAAACCCAAGTTGAAATCAACAATAACAGAGATAAAAATCGAGTATTTACTATACCTCAACTGGAATTTTTACAAAATCCACAAACGACTATGTTTATAACTAAAAAAATCAATTGAAATTAAAAAAAAAACAAAGTCTTCAGATCTAGGATTTTTTTGGCATGTGTACGTGAGGATGAGAGGGAGAGGAAGATGAAGATAAAGGAGGGAGGCGTGCGTGTGTGTCTGAGTGTGTGCATGTGTAAGAGAGTCCGAGAGAGAGATTACCTAATGGAGGAAACCTTGGAGGTGGAGGGCATCTGCATTGGAGCTCAAGGGCGACGAGAGGGTTTGAGAGAAAACCCGAAAATAGTGATTGGGGACAATGAGAGACGGGGGTAAGGTTTGGATTTCAAGTGGGCATTCCTTCATTTTCCATGTCATAATCCTCCTCATTGGACATGGCACAATGTGAAAACCTTAGATCGCGACAGGAGAAAAAATTATATCCATTAGATCGTTTTACTATTCAAGCACCCCTCTCCCATATTATATAAATAATAATTACCGAACGTGTATGCATACGATTCACCCAAATCCCAAAGTTCATCTGAACTTCCCCATTTATTTATTTAACTAGTCCCTTATCTGAGCGCCCTAGTTAATTATTAAATTTCCACTAATAAATAGAGACACAAAACTATTTTTAATTAAATATCTACTCACTTGGATAACCTTCCACATACTCACTTGAGTTTATAAAAAATTTCGGAACCTTTCCACGATCCAAGATCGACCCATACTCACAGGTCGTTCGAATGAAATCCAACATTGTTCAAACAATAATGACATCTTGTTTGAACGACGTTCAAACGAGTTCGAACGAGATTCTAGAATGAAGACCTGAAGCATTTTTCTTAGGAAGGGTTCATCCCTGAAATCCTAACTTCATTCCTATGGATCTTTCTACCCAAATTCCAAGAACCATAGTTCATGTATCATCCCGAAAACATAATCTTGCCATTATATATGTGAATCTAATATAGAAATCACCATAGATTCAAGATTACAATTCTTATACCAAGTTGATTATCAAACATCCCATCTTTCATTTAAGTTCTTCCTTTTCTCCAAACCCAGAATTTTATCTCTAATTACCAAATATAATCAAACCCAATTTACTCATTTATTCAAGATCATGCGACATTTAATCAAATCACCAATTTCAATATTTCCCCATCAAGATCCCCAGTATCTAATTTAAATCGAGAAAGTGGTTAACTAGCAGTTGAAAATGCGATATAAATCAAGTATTTACTTGCCTTCATGGATTATAAATCCGAAGTCTCTAAACTGCGTTAATTATGGTTTTCTCCACTTCAAGATCTATCCTCTTTGTATCTTTTGTTTGGAATGTAAATGGTGGGATGTCATCCACCTTCCCAAACCCTTAAAAGTCTTCCTAAAATAATAATCCCGTTTCCCCCTTTTATTTTAAATATAAAATAACATTCCTACCCTTATACGGGTGACTTTATGTCTACAAAGTCCCCAAAACCCGAACACAAAACCCGGATACCAATTCTGGACTATTTCGACCCTTCTCGGATCACCAGTGCACTCGAAAAGGCCGTCCAAGTCTTCCAACTCTAATTATGCTAACTTTTCATTAATCGGGTCCGATAAATGTGTCCCCTACACGTTGCCCATAAATTATATCGATCCGTGGATGTAATCGATTATAGTAAACGTGCGTATTAATTAATAATAAGAGACTTTGTGTGTAACCTAGTTGCGTAGGGTTTGTAGTTTTTTATTTGGCCTGGTTACGTAGGGTCATACTTGTTAACTCGATTTATGTACAATCATATGAGGGTGTTTTTGTGTTCATAGGGTAGATACTAAGATGGATTTCGATGGGGCGTGTGTGACATTAGCTGTGTGGTTTTCTCGGTGATGAGACGAGATCTACTTAGGTCCTATTTACCTTGATCCTAAGGTTAACATACTCGTGTTTCTTAAGAAATATAAACGGGGGAGTTCTATCGCAGAGCCTTAGGTATTGAGGTCGGGCGATAGACAGGAATGTATAAGGATTATATCGTACTGATACTTTAATGTTATAGGTTTGGGACACCCTATAACTATACTTAATATGCACAAGTGATCCCCGGAGGCAATAGGGATAGGTCTTCTTACCTTTATTTGTGACTTTAAGCATAGCCCCCGAGATTTGATGTATACTCACAGATAATCTTGATTATTTGATTCTGCAATACGGTGCTTTGAGATGGTAGTACCAAACTATAATTTATATTGTGATTCTATATGGTGGTACTTCACATAGTTTTACTAGTTTATGATTCATACTAGAGATGTATAATTACAAACTTATGACTCAATATTAGAGTAATGAATATACTAGAGATGTATATACTAAATTAGTGGCTTGTAACTATTTAAGACTACTAGGCTTAAGACACTATTTTAAAATCATAACTAGAGACTGTTATTGATACTACATTACTAAATGACTTACTTTTAATGTAAGAGATACAATACAATAAATGATTAGTAATTCAGAGATGAAATTATATCACATGCAACTCGCTGGGGTTTAGGGAGTAGAACCGTAGGTTTATTTTAGGTTATTTAGGTTTGGTAACTTAAATAACTTAAAATTTACTTAATATGATAGGCAGATGCTTTATTATTATTGTGCCCAACTTCAGTTGAATTCTTACTCTTTGTAGACTCTTTGTAACCCGCATTGTTGAATTGCTTTCTATGGTTCTTAGCCTATTATTTCTATTGAAGACTTTGGTCAGTCATAAAAAATTGTTATGGTGTAGGAGTCATGCAGTGTCGCTCATTCACATATTTTTACTTAATTATAGGGAAATGTATTTATATTTCAGTTAATTCGAGACAGATGTTGCGTGTGATATACTTGTATATTAAGATGGATTTTGTACCTTTGAGACTATATATTCTAAAGTTGGATTTGATTATTATAGTATCGATTGGTATCAAATATGTTGTATTTTTATTTAAAAGGTTATTATCTTGTATTTCATTACCATACTTCAATTTAATTATTTCCTTGTATTCAGAATGTTACCAAAAAAATTTATTCCTATCATTTTTCTATTAGACCTGTTCAATATATTTTTTTAATTTTACGGGGTGTCACGATTGGTATCAGAGCATTCCGGGATCTACTGTCCTAGGATCTTTAGTGCGTTAGTTGCTTTTTTGAGTTGTGTTCTTTGACTATTTATAGCTTTACCGTTTATGGTTTGTACTCTTTATAATGATGACCGCTCAGGAGGTTTCAGGACATTGTTACAGAAGAGTTATTTAAATAAGACCGAATTATATTGGGAGGGTTCCTTGTTTATATTTCCTTTGCGATACATCCCACACATGAGCTTTATTTTGATAAAGTGTTAAGGACTATTCGGTATGAGACCTTATGTTGTTACATATGGTGAGTGAAAAACACTTCCCCTCAAACCATATGTAACAACATAAGGAGAAAGTTTCTGAGACCTTGTCTTCGAAAACATGTGGTAGCCTATATGAGGGGAGTTCAATTATTTTTCTCTTTTTGCATCAGGAAATATTGATACATAAATGAAGAAATACTTTTACATTATCTTCAACTATATGAGGAGATTTAGTGCATTAGAAAAATCTTTGCATAAAGGGATAAGTTAGTGTTATGGGATGACCATCCTTCCCCACTTATGTATAGGAGGTGTAGTTTGTCCTTCTAAATCGTCATAATCATTACAAACCTCTAAAAGATAGAGTTCTTGATATTCAAAATATTGGGGAGAAAGTAGGTCCAAAAGACTAGAGTTAGTGTAGTGCTATCCCGAATCAGAGAGGACCTCACATGCAAAAGAACTGAACCAGGGGAGCAGAACCTTAGAAGTTCCAGGAGCATACAATTCAATACACATGACTCACATGAAACTCATAAATCACGATATGATAACCCAAGAACCTCATTACATGTCTTAACAATCCTCATGAATAATGACTACTCAACTAAACTCTCAATTCAACTCTTAAGGATAATACAAATAACCTCAAACACCATTTCCTTAATTTCAAACCCTACATGTACTTAACTCAAGTATCATAACCCCAAATATCAATAATAAATAATAACAAAGGTCTTATCCCTCTCATTAACATCATATATCCATCAACATAATCCAAAGAGAATCAACAATACTTATCTGATAACAAAATCTCTCCAATGACAACTATTATCCAATCATCCAAGTCTCATCGATAAAAAAAAATATTAAACAAATCCAAAAATATTATATACTACATCTAAATTGACATACAATTTACCCAAAAAAAAAGATAACACCATTTTCCTCACAGTAGCATAACTAATAACCCATCAAACTCAAGGACACAAAATAACCAACAATTATTACACCTAAGTTCAAAATCAATAAATCACAGCAAATATCCCTCCCATAACAGTGGCTAGCCAACATCCAAATCTCAACACCAACAACATAGGGTAAAAGAATAATTCCCTACATAAACACAAATAATTATAATATTGAATAATATCATGTTTTAGTCATTAATACCAACTAACATGTAGATTAACCCAATTCCTAATATTTAAATTACAATTTTATAACTCAATAAATTATATGCATTTCAACTGGAGTACATATGATTTTTAAATAGTTAAAAGTCCCAAGATAAGAATAGGTAATTTATATTCAAAATTTCACGGTACAGGTCATGCTCATAGGTCCCATTTCTTTTATTAATTTTCGCAATGCACACTATTTAACTCTTAGCAAATTAGTATTTAAACCTCCTCGTATTTATAAAATTTACACCCCTTAATGTACATAATAAATTTATAAGCATTCTCACTCCAAAAAGGATTACTAATTACAATATTAATTAACAATGAGCATTAAAGGGGAAATGTAGAGTTTTATTGCATTTCACTACTTATGAAATCTGAGTTGAGCTCCTTAAACTCCTATAATAGTTTAATAACTTTGCCTCTTAATGCACTCCTAAATTCCAAGATTATGGTCCTCAAATAGAGGTTTTAAGGTTGTATTTTAATTGGCATTAGGGTTTTAGAGGTTAGGGATGAAGAGAAAATAAGGGGTGAGAATTTTTATTTAAGAGATGAATCTTAAAAAATAAGGCAAACTTCTCCAAGTGAAAATATATAAAGCCCCAAATATACGACCCAGGGTTATGGCAGCGAGCCATAAGGACGTAGTCACTCCCATCACCATCCACGGTCATGGGCCCCTAACCGCGGCCATGGTGGGGTTAACCCGCGGTCGTGGGTCCTCCCTCGGCAAGCCACCAATTACTCTCTCTCCTCTCTCTCTCTCTCTCTCTCTCTCTCTCTCTATCTCTCTCTATATATATGCACCAAGAAGCCACACTACACTATACGACATGTCGGCTATACTCTAACATGTCCAACGAGACATTCCAAAAGGCTCCCTTGCTCCCAAGGTTTTCCCACAATGTAATTCAACAAATAACACGGTCAATTTAACCAATTAATTTACACTAATTTTCTAAAAATTCTATATATTCGGCATTGCTCATTTAATTAAATTTCTTCGAGTATAATTAAACTGATTTATGTATTCTCACTTCATTATCAATCCTTGCATATAAAATTAAAGTATATAAGAGATTCAAATTTTGAGGACAAAATTCATTATTTGAGGGGGAAAGAATGTAATACCCCATATTTTCATAGTGATTAATCTATTCATAAATTGATTAATTATTTGTGATGGTTGTTATTTTTATGTGACATGTGATATGTCACTTATTATTATATTTGTTATAAGTTGTTATGAGACTCATTTATGTGTTACGTGATTTAACACTCTGTTAAAAATTGTCATAATACACCATAATCCATTTATTAAATATTTTAAGTGAATTAGTATTATGAGCCACTATGGAATGGTTAGATATTAGGTGTCGGGGGTTTCCTCATTTGTATTATTCTCTCAGCATCGATGACAACAGAGTGTGAAGTAGTTTTTTATAATGTCGATTCGTGCATAATAATTTAATAAGCAAGTTTTGATTTAATTGTCTCGTAACGGGTTAATAAACTAACATATTGAGGAAATTAATCTAATAAAATATGTTCAGTTTCGGGTGACTCTTGGGGACATTTAAAATGTCTGTTCTTGATCTTATATATTAGAGTCTATGTCTATTGGGTTAGTACATGGCTTGGGTTGAGTTTTGGGCCATTTGGAATGTTATTTAAACTCATTGGCTTAAGGTTTACGTTGGGCCAAAACCTAATTTCGTGGGAATATTGATTATTAGTTTATTAAACAAATATAAAAACATACTTTAGACCTTTGAAATAAACCCTAAGTATAAGGAGAGAAGACACACTCATGGGCGATGAGAAATTAGGGTAATCGAGGCTTGAATACATACATTTGACCTAAGGCAAGTTTATATTGATGGAGAATTTAATTGGGATTGCGTTATGATAGAAGTTTTAATTAGAATCCACACTAAAACTTGTACAACTATGATTTTAATCATTTGATTCATAATTTTTATAATTTAACTTAAAATGGATGTCAATCCTTAAATAAATTGACAAACTCGAGTAGTTTAACAATGGATCTCTTACCAAAATAATATAATCGAATTAGATTAGTATAATTGTGAATAATAATTGTGAATAGATAGAAACTCTCATGTTAATTCCATAATTATATCAAATCTGGGATAAATTGTTAGATTATGAACTTAAAAGGTTAGATTCTGATCTATAAGGGGTTAGATATCATAAATAGTTGTTCTTGAAATGTTATGAAACTTGGTCGATTCACAAATAATGGATTACGATTTTTAGGTTTGTAATTTAGGATTTCAGTCAAAAGAATCCTGACTTTTGTGAAGTTCTAATTTGCAGCATCTGTGTGCACGATAGGTCCAGAAAGACTATTTTGTTAGCCATTTTTATATCGATGTTTATTAGGGCAGGATAAATTATATGGGGATATTAAGAGACAATTTGAACTAACATGCAGAGTTTTAATTTCGATCGATGTATGCAAAGTTGGAAGATAGTTCTTAATAAATTGGATATATAATCCAGAATATAAAAACCTTTTATTAACATGCAAGTAGATTGGATTCATGTTCATTCACTTAAGGAGATTGAGTATAGGGCTGAGTATTGCGATATTATGAAATCAAAAGATGTGTAATGATTGTGTATATCATATGTTAGTTTAAAATGATTTATGACCTAATGAGAAAGGTAGTGATTATGAAAATATTGTTCTTGTAAAAGTTAGGTGTGAGATGATGAGTAGAAATTGATGAGACTTGGGAGTTTAGTTTAACGTGATATATAATCGATTATAGTAAACGTTCGTATTAATTAATAATAAGAGACTTTGTGTGTAACTCATTTGCATAGGGTTAGTACTTGTTTATTTGGCCTAAATGTGTGGGGACGTACATGTTTACTTGATTTATGTGCAATTGTGTAAAGGTGGTTTGTTCTCTCATAGGAGGCGTACTAGGAGGGATTTTTATGAGGTGCATGTGGCATTAAATACGTGTGGTATTTTCAATGATTATACTGGCTCTACCAAGGTCCTATTTACCCCAATCCTATAGTTGATATTCTCATGTTTCCTGAAGAGAAAATAATGGGGGAATAGGTAATAGGGTCGGCCTAACCCAACATCAGGTTGGCTATTGTCACACCCCATATAATTCTAGCATCGACTGCCACCAAAACTATGTCGGGCATGAACTAAAGAAAATATCATTCTTAGCATGACACAGATATGAGACATAATTAAATCAATGCATAGGATAAATAATTGAATTAATTCCAAGTGATAATAACAACTGAGTGATAAAAGATCCATCACATGCTAAAACTTCAAACAAATCCAATCTCCAATAATGATTTAATTAAAAACAGAGTAATAATCTCAAATCCTCCAACAACTTTGGAACCGAATGGCCCAATAAAACCCAAATGAAGTCTCATAATAAAATACGGCTAAAAAGAAATTATAACTAAATAAAGCAATAAAATGAATAAACTCCAGCTGCACCTCCAAATGATATCCATTAAATCCTATGCAGCTACTACAACACTAATACCTAAAAATGTCAGTCAATGCACGAGGTCAGAGCCCCGAGCATGAATACACACTACTCCCCTAAAATAGGATCCATGAACCCAGACAATAACAATATACGCAATAAATATCACAATAGAGTATTTTAATTACGAATATAATTAAACGCGAGAAAGATAAATTACTAACCACCCCCAAAGATTCTGATAAAAACACACCAATATCATTTTAATTATCCCACTTCCCCAAAGTGTTAATTTAATTAAATTAACCCAAAATTATTATTATCACTTTTTATTATGGCGGTCCTCCCTTCCCGGGTGGTAATCCAAATAACATATAAATAATCCCATAACTTCTACATGCGAACCTACCCCCCCAAAAGCCATAAAAACCCAATAATCTAACTTACGCACCCAAGGGTTTCAAGGATTAAATCATATTAAAAAGTTTCATCAAAACAACCCCAAAATTTAGTGTCCACTTTATCTAATTAAGTTGCTAATTAATTTTAATAAAAAACACTTGATTAAGGATTTAGGCGACATTTAAAATGCATAATACTAAAGGAAAGGAATATAGTATTCATGCCTAAAATTAGTCTGAAAAAAATCTGAGTAGACGTTTGGATTCCTCTTGTTATATTAGCAAAGAATTGTTCTTAGATCCTCTTGAGAAAACACCAATTGAATCTTCAATTCTAGAGTGAAAACTTGTTAAAAGTTGGGGCTAGGGGTTAGAGATGAGAGGAAATATATTCGGAGGACCTTACTGGACAAACGTGTGAGAGAAAAGTATTTTAAAAGTCCCAGCCCCGTATCAATTTTTGTATTTAAAGGGTTTAAGAGTTAGAATACAATTAGGACATTAATTAATCTGCCGCCTCACATGTCGCTCGAACGACTAACACATGTCGTTCTAATGACATACAGTGTTGTTTGAACGGCCCAAAAAGCTTTAAAACTCCGCCTTTACACTTAAAATAAATTTCATTAACTCAACAAAAATGTACCTGCTTGTTAAAACATATTAAAAATCATTCTAACATCTTATTATAACTCCGATTTAATTCCGGTTGAAAATTTACTACTCAAATATAAAAATCAACATGTTTAGTTATTAAAAACCATTAAATCCAAAATTTTATTTTCTCGAATATTACAATTAATTAATTAATAAAAATACGGAGTGTTACATACTTCCCCACTAGCAAAGGAATTTCGTCCTCGAAAGTAGACGAAGGACACACATCAAACGTAAATTCCCACAACGTAAAATAAGGCTCACATATGCCTACCCATGGAGTATAAATATTAGGCTCCCATACACCCAATCGTACACATATGAAAATCCCTCGAAACTAAAATATAATATATTACTTACATCTATAAGTACCTAAGGAAATAATTACGCACCGTGTTTCCTCTCTAGACGCCCAATCTATCCTTCTTTGCCTGAGGCAAAGGAAAATAGCACCTCCCATAACCGGTTTGGTTTGGTGCTACGGCCACTCCCTGACCACCTGACGTTGCCACTACTTCTAGCACCCCCTAAACACTAGATGCTGCTGGCGCTCCTTGAATACCTGTTGCTGCTAGGACTGGAGGCCTCAGTCCTTGCAGCCCCTATACTCTTTGACCTTGTTGTCCTTGTGTGACTTGACTCGTTTGGGCCTGAACTGCTTGCCCTTGTTGGACCTCTTTCTTGAAACACCTATCCGTCTTATGCCCTTGTATTTAATCACTCTTCTCCTTGTCCTTGTTGTTCCTGATTTGTTCATTGTTTCTTCCACGCTTGGTCATTGTGACCCTTATTCTCACCACCTTGTCCATTTGACTCTTGTCTCTTTCCCAACTTCTTTTGATAATTGGCCTTCTCTTGCTATAGTAACAATGCGACTTCCATAACTTGACCATAAGTAGTGTACAATGGATTTACCAACACCATCTGCCTAATCGACTAAGATAATCCCTTAATTAAACACTCCATTTCCTTCACCTCGGTGCTAACCTCCTCTGGTACAAACATAGATAAATTGGTGAACTCCTGTTCATACTCGACAATCGACTTTAAACCTTACTCCAAGTCCATAAATTCTCCTTTCTTCGCGTTCCTAATTGCATACGTAAAGTACTTATTGTTAAACTTTATCAGAAAATCTATATAACCCAACTGATCTATATCCTCCGACGTGGTGGAACTCACCCACCACTGTAATGCATCCCTAGTCACCTTAAACATCGCTAACATATGCTTCTGCACATCCATACACTCCACCATTCTCAAATGTCTCTCCATGTCCCTCCTCCATTGGTGAGCAACTGTTGGGTTATATCCCCCAGCGAAGGTGGGAGGATTTCCCTTAAGAAAGATGGTTCTCACCCTATCCCAAGCCAAAATGGCTGTAACCTGCTGTTGTGATTCTAAAGTCACCCATATTTATCTCCCCATCTCTATACCGACCGCAGTGGCCTCACTAATGATAGCCGCTAATTTCTCGGTCTCCAAAAAAATCTGTTGCTGCCTCTCCTGAGTCGCGGGATCAGAAACGGACTCCTCTCTCCTACTCCCAGCTATCCTTGTGTTCGCCATCTGAATAGATAGGAACAAAATAACATTAGAATCGGAATGACTAAGAGTACGAATCATCAAAAGGAATCAAAGATAAGAAATGCAGAAACTAAGACTGACTCATAACCTACGAGACCTAAGACCATGCTCTGATACCATCTGTCACACCCCACGTAATTCTGGTGTCGAAGGCCACCAAAACTACGTCAGGCGTGAAACAAATAAAATATCATTCTTAGCATGACACAGATATGAGACATAATTAAATCAATACACAAGATAAATAATTAAATCAATCCCTAATGATAATAACAACAGAGCGATAAAAGATCCATCACATGCTAAAACTTCGAATAAATCCAATCTCCAATAATGATTTAATTAAAAACTGAGTAATAATCAAGTTTGAATAATCCATCTGAAATCCTCTAAAAACTTTGGAATGAAATAGCCCAATAAAATGCAAATGAAGTCTCATAATGAAATACGGCTGAAAAGAAAGTCTAACTAAATAAAGCAATAAAATGAATAAACTCCAGCTGCACCTCCAAACGATATCCAATGAATCCTATGCAGTTACTCCAATACTAATACCTGAAAATATCAGTCAACGCATGAGGTCAGAACCCCAAGCATGAATACATACTACTCCCCACAAATAGGATCCGTGAATCCAGATAATAGCAATATACGCAATAAATATCACATTAGAGTATTTTAATTACGAATATAATTAAACGCGAGAAAGATAAATTACTAACTACCCCCAAAGATTATGATAAAAACACACAAATATCATTTTAATTATCCTACAGACCCAAAGCGTTAATTTAATTAAATTAAACCAAAATTATTATTGTTCTCACTTTTTATTATGGCGGTCCTCCCGTCTCGGGTGGTAATCCACAAAAGTGTCACACTTCCCCTTATCAATAGCCAGCCAAATCCATTTAAACTGTCAATCCCCCGCAATATGAAAAGGTTCCACACACGACACGACATAAATCGCCCAAGCTCTGACACATTATGTTACCATAGATTTTAATACCCATTTTTTTTTTTTATCTTAGGCATTAATTCTCATCTTCTCAATTTATTAAGTTCTCAAATTACCCCACCATTTTTATCGACGTGAGATCCTAAAACTACCCATTAGTCCCATACCTATGGGTCCCCAAAGCATATATACGTCTTAGCCTACGTATAAGATGAATTTACAACCTTTACTTGTCCTAGTATTATGCCTAGGCTAGCGCAATGACGACAAAACATTAAAAATTTGGTCCAATCCGAAATTTGAAATCCGCACGAATCTACACTAACTAGTCCCATACATAGCAAGCATAAATTTTAACTAAGGCCTACCCACTGGTCCCATACCTAATAAGCATCCTATAATCAAGGTGAGCGATACACTATCCAAATGCCCCTCGTCCCCGCGATGGCAAAAGTGAATAAAACAATTCACATAAAATCACAAATCATAATCACAACATGGCACTTTAATCACAAATGTCACAATTCAATTTAATTCCATTAATAATATAGTCATCGTTTTCAACATAATTATTTCCGTCCAATACTGGTTAATTCATTTAACATGCGATATTATTCAATATGACATAATCGTTCTCTTTTATAAATCTTCTAATTTTTATAAGTGTGTTCGCGTCCCACATGACATATAAATAATCCCATAACTTCTACATGCAAACCTACACCCCCAAAAGCCATAAAAATCCAATAATATAACTTACGCACCCAAGGGTTTCAAGGATTAAATCATATTAAAAAGGTTCATCAAAACAACCCCAAAATTTAGTGTCCACTTTCTCTAATTAAGTTGATAATTGATTTTAATCTAAAACACGTGATTAAGGATTTAGGTGACACTTAAAACACATAATACTAAAGGAAAGGAATATAATTTTCATCTCTAAAATTAGTCGGATAAAAATCTGAATAGGCAGTTGGATTCCTCTTGAAATATTAGCAAAGAAGTGTTATTGGATCCTCTTGAGAAAACTCTAATTGAATCTTCAATTCTACAGTTAAAACTTGTTAAAAGTTGGGTTTAGGGGTTGAAGATGAGAGGAAATATGTTTGGAGGACCTTACTAGAGAAAAGTTTGAGAGAAAAGTGTTTTAAAAGTCCCAACCCCGTATCAGTTTTGGTATTTAAAGGGTTTAAGAGTTAGAATACAATTAAGACTTTAATTAATCCGCCGCCTCACCTGTCGCTCGAACGATTGACACATGTCGTTCGAACGACATACAGTATCGTATGAATGGCCCAAAAAGCTTTAAAACTCCTCCTTTACACTTCAAATAAATTTCATTAACTCAACAAAAACATACCTTCTTATTAAAACATATTAAAAATCATTCTAACATCTTATTATAACTCCGATTTAATTCCGATTGAAAATTTGCAACTCAAATATAGAAATCAACATGTTTAATTATTAAAAACCATTAAATCCAAAATTTTATTTTTCTCGAATATTCCAATTAATTAATAAAATTAATTAATAAAAACACAGGGTGTTACATTTATGTATAAGGAGGTCTGCTCAGGTATAAATTTAATCGACCTAGTTGTATCCTTTCATGTTCTAATGTTGTTACTGAACACAGTTAATATCAGCATAAGCCAAATGATAAGATTATGTCAGCAACACTGACTAGACACGCGTGTGGGACTTATGTTTTTATTTTCCTCCACTATTGGTGGAAAATATGAGTTTTGTTTATTTTCTACCCAATGCATGAAAAGGTATACTTGCCTCACCTATAAAGGCATGACACTAGTCACATCACATTCTTTTTATCTCCACTAACAACACATATAAATATGGCATGCAATCCCTTTTGGGGGAGGGAACCCATTTATACAGTGAACAAGAGAGCTTGTAACACCCATGCATCCCTGGATTTTGTCCATTAAATAAGCACTCTCATCACTACACATGTGGACGTATGAATATGTGATGATCGTGCCCGAGATTGTACTTTCTTTCCCTGTAATTTGCATGCCTATTGGCTATGAACTTAATATAATGGATGGTAGTCTATTTAGCAATGTTCTTGTGACACTTGTGAAATTAAAATGGAAATTGAATGTCCTGAAATCTATATAGGAAAAGTTTTGGGTCACTCAAACGAAGTGCTTATTCGTTCAAATGAGAAATCATGCATCGCTCGAACAGATGTTCCAACGACCTTTGAATAGAAATCACATATTCTCATTTTCGGCCTCGTTAGATTATCTTGAAAACCCCATTCAAACGAGATGCGATGTCATTCGAACTAGGTCTAGTCTCGTTCAAACGAGAGTATTGAAAATTAGAAATTCTACAGATTTTATGTGCGATAGCTATGAGAACCCTTGGATTGGTTGAGCTGCCAAGCTCCTAATGGTGCAAATTAAATGGGGCAGTGCTTTTGGGATAGACCAATGGTCAAAAGCTAATGGTCTTTGGGGTATAAATAAGAGAGAGAGTGTGTTGGGAGGTCATTCTAACACTTATCCAGGAGATTTTTATGCTCTTTTTCCCCATTTTCAAAGTTCCTCCCTCCATTTATAGTCTTCCTCCACTATCCATTTCAAGCATTGCTCTAGACATTTTCAATCTTATAAGACCCATTTCAAGCCTTGTTTAAGGAAGACGTTGGTTTAAGAGTTGTTCTTGGAGCATTCAACAGGAGTTGGTGCATTTCTTGGAGCTTTTTGAGTTTTAGGAACTTTCAAGTCATCATTTCTTAGTTTAACCTTTTCAAATTCAAGGAAGGGTTTTCGTCATTATGTTTTCAAGTTTAAAACCTAAGTTACATGTTAGGATGCATGCTAGAGTGTAGATAATCTTGCAAAGTTATTTTCTAGAAAGTTTATTTAAAGTTTTCTTATGAAAAATGCAAGTTATAAAGAAAAGTAAACTTGAAAGGATTTTTGAACGAATAATATCATTTTAATCTTAATATATGATGAACATGCACATAAAGTATGATTTCATGTTAATATCATGCTTAGACTCATGTATAGGATTTATATGTTAAAATCCACCTTCACATGTGTAGAAGTTATAGTATGTTAGTAAAAAACATATAAACATGAAAAATGGAGATTAAAATGAGTTTCAAGGTGAACTGAGAAATTTGATAATTTCAGCTCCTTAATATGTTGTAAAGTGTTGATAAAAGTGTGGAAAAATGATGTTTAATAAAACATATGATAACAAGGTTTAGATGGTTAAATGTTTTTCTTGTTAAAAATACATTAAGAAATGGGGCTTTCTTGAAGTAAAATGACGAAGTATGGATTTTGGACTTAAGATGAGGATTTTTGATGTTACAATGATGAAAATGAATTTTTCACATTATGTTGGCAAAATAAATGGAAAAATGGTAAATTTGGGCAAAATAGAGGGTCCTTGTGGTTGGAATTCCTTATTTGACCTTATCAGTTAGGTTGGTGAAAAACGAATGAAATGAATAATGTGGCTTGAAAATAGTGTGAAACATATATGTGAACCATAAGAATGATAAAAACGGTGGAATAATGGGGACATTTCGTAAAATGTTAAAACACATTAATATGGACTCGGATGAAACCGAAAAATAATTAAGAAGGGCCTCAGATCCCTAAGGTAAAAGATCCAAAATCACTGGCTAGAGCATATGGTAGGGTAACAGGTGGTGTAAAGTCCATTAAAGTACGTGGTTACTTAGTAAAGTTTTGACAAAAATATAATGTTGATAACAGAATGATGGAAATGGAAATAAATAAGTTTGTGAATAGGAAAGTAAAAAATACAACCTAATGGAAGTAGTAAAATGGAGACTAGCAAATAAAAAATGATCTCTATTATGTGAAGGTTGGTGTAAGTGGATAAGTGTGGGTATGAGCACATAGCTCGTGATGCATTGTATGGTAGTTGAATTGTACTCATGAAATGATAACATTTTTAAAGTTTCTAAAATAAATATTATATGTATAGTATTATCGTATAAAATATATTGCTTAGTCCTCCCTACCCTATTGAGCGCTTTGCTACTTTTTATGTTAAAACCTCCACCCCCAGGTACCTTCGGTAGGGACGTTGGAAAGGATGTTGATAAGACTCCAGAGGGTACTAGTTGTCGCTAGAGATCTACCATAGCATTTTCAAAAATGTGTTTCGGACATTTTACTTTATGGCACTTTAAATAATATTTTATTCGGGCCTTGGGCCATGTGTTGTAATAATACACGAGTTTATGGTTTATTCTCTTATTGTTAACAGTGTTGGATTTAACAAAATTTTCCTAAATAAATCTTGTTAATTAACATAATCACCTAAAGTGGGAACTTATTTCTTAAATTAAAACCAGTTTAGTTATTTTCCCGTTCCTTATAAAATGGCACAAATTAAAGGATTTTCTCAAAAAATAAAATTGGACTTCCCCCTCCCCCTTAACACCTTGACTCGGGTGCGGGTTGACATAATGGTAGCCAAAATTCAGGTCGGGGCATTACATATGGTATCAAAGCATTAGGATCCTCATCTGTGATGGAGTGTTTTACGCGTTCTTAGTACATTTCCTTATGCATTATGTTACTGTTATAGTTTTCGCTTTCATTTTCGTTACCGTTGTTATATTGAACTCTCCCTTCTTATGTAGATAACTATACGTCACAATGATGCTAGTGGATTTGAGAATAGTGAGCTCATGTGCATGAAATAGGTCATGCATAATCTTACTGACTCTCTCTCTTAGTATCAAAGAGTCAACCATAGTGGGATGGTTGAAAGCAGTACTTCACCCTCTATCTTGAAGGAGTTTCGAAGGCTGAACCCACCGACCCTCAATGGGATAGCTGGTCCCGATGCCACAGAGGAATGGCTAGATGAGGTCACCAAGGTTATGGACATCCTTGACGCGCCATCTAGGCACAAAGTCAAGATAGCGACCTTTCATCTCACTGAGGAAACTCGTCACTAGTGGAACGCAAACTTAGTTATCTCTGCTATGGGTGTTGGTTCATCTTCTTCCAAGTGTACCAAAGATCAGAACCCTATAGACCCATACCGAAAGGACGTGTTTTACATGTGGATCCTCGGCCATTTTAAGAGGAACTAACTGCAGACAGATTTTGGGGACCAGTAGGGTAGTCTTTAGACTGCTAATTACGTACTTGGCAGTAGTTCCAGTTACAAGGTCCCTACCCAGCAACAATAGTTTCCACTAGGTATCGTCAGCTAGCAAGGCACACTATGGACGATTCACTCCCCAGTTAGGGTTAGACCAATCGTGGGAAAATTCAAATGCCCTGTGGTCAGAGTAGTAGGTTCAACCCTAGGTGCGCTTATGACATGTCCTAATTTACAGCCCCCTTCGATTATCCATCAGTTATGGAAGGTATGATTCTATTATTCGGCACTTATGTAAAGGCACTGTTCGATTTAGGCGCATAGTATTCATGTATCTCAAGTTCTTTATAATTCAACTTGGGTTTAAAGCTGGATCAGTTTTATCCTCCTATCTTCGTAGGACTTTCAGTTGGTAGTGGTGTAGTTCTTTGTAAGATATGTCGCAGTTGCATAGTCATGGATGGAGATTATATTTTGGAGCATGACTTGGTTCTCATAGACATGGATGGGTTCGAGGTGATCCTCGGTATGGATTGGTTATCGTGCTTTGACGCTACCATCGAATGCGATCAACATAGTATCTATGTGTCTCTCCCAAATGGATCTCGCCATCATTTCAATGGCAAGTAGGATGTGGGTTATCCTTGTAATTTTTTTATCATGCGAGAGCAAAAGAGGTATTTCAGTTAGTTGAGCAGTATGGTGGCTCTCTGGAGGATCCTGATCGGATGATGTTGGATTATCCAGTAGTGCGGGAGTTTCTCGACGTGTTTCTTGATGATCTTTCTTGTTTACCCCCACATTGGGAGGTAAATTTTCCTGTAGAGGTGCATCAGGGCATCTTGCCTATCTCTATACAACCTTATAGGATGGCTCCGATGTAATTGCAGGATTTGAGGGTTCAGTTGGAAGTGTTAACCCGTAAGGGTTTCATTCATCCTAGTGTATCCCCTTAAGGAGCTCCCATCCTCTTTGCCAAAAATAAGGATAATGCTTTATGGCCTTGTATCGATTATAAGCAACTGAACATGGTGCCTGTGAAGAATAAGTACCCTATGACCCATATCAACAATTTGTTTAATCAATTGCGTGGGTCGGAAAGGTTTTTAAAGATTAACCTCCTGTTTGGGTTCTGATAAGAACCCAAAAGTGTATATTTTATACCTCAAATAGACGGTTTTTAGTTGCTAATTCTCGATAATTTGGGTCTTATGCACGTAAATGTTTAATATGCAGGCTTGATTGCAGTTGCGGTGTCAAAAGCTTTATTTCGAGGCAATTTGCATCATGAATGGAGTTAATACCTTGTCCCGTAACCTTACCTGAGCATAAACCAGTCCCTAAACCTACCCCTAAGCCCGTGTGTGTTTAGTTTATGCCTTTATAATTTTTTTAGATCTTTAGTTTGAGTCGCTTTTATTTTTAGGATTTATTTTAGATCTATTTATGATTTTTAGAATTTATTTGCATATTTTCTATTTCTTTTCACTTAGTGTAGTTTTATTTTGATTTTGATTTTGATTAGTTTTTATAGTCTTTATTTTTAGTTTTGCTAGATTTTATATTTTTAGGACTTTAGAATTTATTTTTAGTTCTTTTGTAGTTTTTATTTTTATTATTTGAGTTTTATTTTTAATAAATTTTAATTATTTTTTAGAGGATTTATTTTTTATGTTAGTGCATCGAGTATTCGTTTTCCTTTATTTTGGTTTGTTAGTTTATTATTAATTTTTGTTTTGTTTTGTTTTGTTTTATTTTATTAGTTTTTATTTGATTCGTGTTTAGTTTTTAGAATTTGTATTGTGTGTAGTGTTATTTTTATTTTTTTTAGTGAGTTTTTTTAGTTTAGTTTAGTTTTTATTTTTATTTTACTTGTTTTTATTTTATTAAGTTTATTTTTTTTATTTTAATGAGGTCACAAATTAAACACACACACTAAATAACCCCAAACTAACCCCCCCCCCCCCCCCCCCCCCCCTCTCACACCACACACACCCCTAAACTAAACCCTCACCCCCACCGCACCATTCCATACACCCTACTACACCATCCCATACCCCCCCACCCACACCCTTTCCCTACACCATCAAACACCAAATCCCCCCAAACTTCATCTTCCCCACACAACACCCACGATTCTCTCTCCATACCTCCATAACCAAAACTTCCAAACTCACCACCAAACCAACCCCATACATCCTAACACATTAACCACAAATCCATTTTAACCCCTCTCTTTCATCATCCACCCAACACACTTTCATCTCACCGCCACCATTAATACCACCATAACCAACAACAATTTCAATACCCAAACACTCTAAACCCGTTTTTCCCAACAATCCAAAACCCACCTTCTCTCTTTAACCTCCATAGCCATGGCCGAATCCAACCCCCCTTAACCCGAGTTGACCCGTGGCAGCCCCATTTGAAATAGCAACTCATACCCATTTCGTCCAAAACAAAAACCCACCTGCAATTTTCGACGAGACCAACCGCAAGACCCGAAATTGGGTATACCAATTTCACCGAACCCCAACACCCGCGAACCAAACCCACCTCCATAAACCCGAAAATCGGACCTCCATAGCCAACAAACTCGACTGTCCAACTTCTTAACTCAACCCGAGAACCACATCCCATTTCCTTAACATGATTTTTTCCACCAACCTTTGACCTCCCTGTGTCTCACAACTAGGGATGTCAACGGGGCGGGTTTGGCCAAACCCGTTTACCCTCCTCAAAACCCGACCCCGCCCCAACCCCGTTTACCCCACCCCCATCCCCGCCCCCGCCCCGTTTAAAAACCCCGCGGGAGCCCCGAACCCGCTCCAAACCCGTCCATTTTTTTTTTATTGTTTTTTATATAATTTCTTATATCTTATTGAAAACAAATATTTTGTCTTAACATGTCATAAAAAGATAACTTAGGAACAACAAAGCAATCTGCATCATACCATCCATATACACAAACGGCTTATAAACAAATCACTATAAAATCTGTGTAAACAAATGGCTTATAAACAAATGGCTTATAAACTGTGTAAACAAATACAAATGGTTTATAAACTGATTTTGTGAAAAAATAAGAGTTTGTGAAATATCTAGTTTTATACTTAATATGTTTAATGATTTTATATCTGATTTTTAAACAAGTGATTTGTTTATTAAACTCTGTTGAGAACATATATATACTGATTTTTAAATAAGAGGTGCAGAGTGAGGAGGAGCAAGTGATCTATAAAAAATGTACATTGATGAGCAAGTGATTTGTAAAAGAAAGTATATTGTTTACAAGTTATTTACAAAATCTGTAAAAAAAAAAAAGGCAACACATCTAGTTGTTTACAAATCCACTGAGTTTGTAAACAAAATCTCTAAAAAAAAGGCAAAAAAAGGTAAATAAGTGGGTTCTTACCGGAGCAAAGGGAGACGGACGGAAAATAGCAGAAGGAGACCGGACGGAAAATAGCAAACCGGACGGAAAATAGCTGATCATCATGAAGGGGAGACCGAAAATTAGCAGAGGGAGTAGAGAGAGAATAGTGTGAGCGGCTAAACATGTAGAGGTAAAATGAAACCCTAAGATTTTATTACTCTCTCTCTCTATATATATATATAAGGGTAAAATTGTAATAATACCTCTAAACGGGGCGGGTTCGGGGTTTTTATATACTAAACCCGACCCCGCCCGAACTCGACGGGTTTTTTTTACTTCAAACCCGACCCCGAACCCGCCCCGTTTATTTATCCAAAATTGCCCCCATTAGGGTCGGGGTCGGATCGGGTCCCCGCCAAAACCCGCCCCGTTTCCATCCCTACTCACAACAAACATACAAAACCCACACGAAATCCCATTTTGACCAAAACCCATTTCGTGCTGAACCAAATCCCACCAATCCCCATTAAAATGGAGACAGTTTCTTCAATTAAAAGGGCTTTTGGACAGTGCAAAAAAAGGGAGAAGTAGAGAAAAAAATTTCGGACAGTAAAGTAGAGTTTATTTTGGAGCTTCGTTTTTTGGAGCACAATTTTAGTGTAGTATTGTACAATTTTTTTTATTCCTTCTTTTATCATTTTTTTAGAGTGACTTGAGTGAGAGAGAATATATTGTGGGACACAAATGGTGAGAGTGATATTTTGTGTGTTGTAAACTCAGATTTGTGGATGATATTATTGTTCATGTTTGGGATTTTTATTTGGTTCAAGGTGACTTGGTTCAACATATTTTTTTTCCATTCCATTTTATTTTATATGCTTCATAATGTGTCATTATTACATTTTATATATAATAATACTAAAATGAGAGGCTAAATACCCCATTCAAGGGGTGAGATGGAACCCTTAACTTCGTTATTTTTATTTTTGGTTTGTTTATTTATTATGCCCCTTTGAATATTAATATTAACATTTTACAATTTTTATTTACGCCTCGAGAGAGGGTGAATTATTTTCGATAGAAAATCAGAAATTCATATTATAATATTTATTTATTAATTAAACTAGAAATAGGAAATTTTTAAATAATATTATAGTTCAAATTTCTCTAATCTAAAACTTATTTTTTTATGATTTAAATGCTTTTAGTAAATTTTCCCTAGGGGTGATTTATTAGAAAATGTTCAAATCTAATTTTTGTGAGCATGTGAAATTTAAATATTAATCTTCTAAAAAGGCTATATGTAAATTTATATTTGCAACGAGAGTTGATTTGTTAATTTATATATGTTTTGGGGCATTTCAAATAAACAAACTAATTAATAAAAATAAATAGGTTAAGTGGTGAAGTTTGATCCCTTGAATTATCTCATAATTATTTTCTCCTCATATTTAGCTCACTTTATCATTTTCTTTATTTATTAGTGTAGTTTTAATTTTTAGTTCATAATTAGTAGCACAAATATCCCTTCAAAATTGTTTTAAAAATCATACTTTGTCTTCAACTTGTTTTTGTCCACATTAGAAAGCGAGGATTGACCTCTTACTTGTTAATATACATTTTTAGTGTGTTTGTAGGTACCAAAATGGATTTTTGATTGGCCATCTTTTCCCCACAACGACATATATGCAAAAAGAAGTGTTATCAGGTTCCATTAGTTACGTTTTAAAGAGGAAGACATTCCTAAGACAACATTCCAGACACAATACGGGAATTGAGAGTTCTTAATGATGCTCCAGTAGGGTTCATGGATTTGATGAACCGTATATATTGTTCGTATTTAGACAATTTTGTGGCGGTCTCTATGGATGATATTTTGTTCTACTCAGCTTCGGATGTGAACCACAAGGATCACCTTTGCACGACACTACAAGTGCTCAGGAAGAATCACCTGTTCGCCAAATTTAACAAGTGCGAGTTTTGGATGAATGAGGTCAAGATCATTGGCCATGTAGTTTTTGATAAGGGAATTTTTTTTTATCCATCCAAGGTCAGGGACATTACAAGTTAGGATAGGCTGAAGACGTTACGGAGGTGCACAGTTTCCTGGGTTTGGAAGGATACTACAAGATATTTGTGCAACATTTCTCAAGGGTTGTATTGCCTCTCACTCTGTTGATGCGAAAGGATGTTCGCTTTGAGTGGTCAGTGGATTGTGAGTCATCGGCGCCCATTCTTATCCTCTGATAATTAGTCAAGGGCTATAGAATGTATTGTGATGCTTCCTAATTAGGGCTCCACGCAGATTTGATGAAGATGTGTTAGGTGGTCGCTTATCCATCCCATAAGTTAAAGGTGCATGAGAGGAACTACCCCACCCATGACTTGGAGTTAGCTGCGGTGGTGTTTTCACTAAAGATCTGGAGATACTACCTGTAAGGTGTAAGGTTTGAGGTGTATATGGATAATAAGAGCCTATGATACATTTTCACTCAGCACGATCTAAATCTTCATCAGGGAGATGGATTGAGTTGATGGAAGACTATGATTTTTCCTTGGAGTATCATCTCGGCAAGGCCAATGTGTTGACAGATGCTCTTAGTGAGAAGTCTGGACTCACTCTAACAACGATGAAGTTTTATCGAGAAAATATGTTTGATGAGTTACATAAGTTTGACTTGTATGCCCAGCGGGGTTGCCCCAGGGCATATCTTTGGTGAGTGGTAACTTGACCACTCATTCAGTAGAAGGTGTTGGAAGATCAATATTGTGATCTTGAATTTGTAATTTATCATGACCGCATCCAAAGTAGTGAGGAGTTTGACACTTTCACTATGGATAAGGATGGGGGCGTGCAGTATAAGGGAAGGTTGATTGTTCCAGTCATCGATGAACTTTAGGATGAGGTGATGGCGGAGGAACATCACTCACATTTTGGCATACATCCATATGCCACTATGATGTATAAGGCCCTATGAAAAGATTTCTGGTGGTCCGGTATGAAAGGAGAACCACTAACAGTAGCGGAGTGGAAGTGGGAGCACATTATGATGGACTTTGTCATAGCCTTTCCATGGTCGGAACATGGTCACAATGTCATCTGGTTTATAATGGATCATCTTACGAAGTCTGTGCACTTTTTGCCGATTAGGGTCATAAATAACATGGGTAAGTTGGCAAGTTTATATGTCCAAGATATAGTTCATATTCATAGCGTCCCTCTCTCGAGCATCTCGAGCAAGGATCCCCGATTCGTGTCTCGGTTCTAGAGGAAGATTCAATGGGAATTAGGTACCGATTTGAACATGAATACTGCTTACTAGGGGTGGCCATAGGCCCGAGGCCCGCCAAGCCCGCCCAATAAAAAATAGGGCTTGGGTAAGGTGAATAGTCCCGCAAAGCGGGCTTGGCAAAATTTTATAGGCCCGATTTTTTTTCGGGCGGGCTTGGGCATGAGTTCTTAAGCCCGATGAGGCCCGGCCCGGCCCGAGGCCCGAAAAATATATATATAATATTAATATATATATTTATATATATGTGGGGTGGGGGGAACTTTTATAAATATAAAAACGTACACTAAGTCTTTTCATGTACAGTGGGAAACTTTATATATGGACTTTGTAATATATGGAGTTTAAAACAGATTTTAAATTAAAAAATTGGTCTTTAAATAAAAAAATAGGTATTTTAATTTTTTTTTTAAATCTTTTAATTAATATAATATAGCCCGATCGGGCGGGCCTGGGTAAAGAGCTTTCAAATCTGGGCGGGCTTGGGATTACATAATAAGGCCCGATCTGGGCCCGAGCGGGCTTGGGATAGCCGTTAATTTTTCAAGCCCGGCCCACGGCCACCCCTACTGCTTACCATACTAAGACTCGTGGGCAGTCAAAATGGACCATTAAGATTCTAGAAGATATATTGAAGGCTTGTGTGCTTAATTTCCAAGGTAGTTGGGCAAAAAATCTAAATTTGGTAGGATTTTCCTAGAATAATAGTTATAAGTCCAGCATTGGTATGTCTCCCTATGAATTTCTTTATGGGAGGCCATATCGTTCTCCAGTCTATTGGGAAGAAGTGGGTGAAAAGCATCCTAGGAACATAGACATGATCATAGAGATGATCGATAATGTTTAGGTAATTCGATAAAGACTCATAACGGCTCAGAGTCGATAGTAAAATTACGCTGATAATCGGTGGATACTCCTAGAGTTTAAGATGAGTGACCATATGTTGTTGAAGGTTTGGGTGAGAACCGACAGTCAGCGGTTTGGTTCGAAAGGGAATCTTACCCCTCGATATATTTATCCTTTCGAGATCTTGGAATGGATTAGAGAAGTATCGTATCACTTGACGTTACCTCCTCAGTTGTCCCACGTTCATCGTGTGTTCCACGGATCCATGCTGAAGAAGTACGTCCCGGATCCTCGACACGTCATCGATTGGAAGCACATCGAGTTAGAGGAAGACGTTACGTTTTCCATGTGATCTGTGTCCATTTTAAACCATGAGGATAGAGTCCTATGCAAAAATTCATCCCATTAGTGAAGGTCCTTTAGTAGTTCCAAGGTATAGAAGGTGCGACTTGGGACCGCGAGTCAGAGATATGTGAGAAGCACCCGAAACTCTTTGCTTAACTTGATTCTGTTGATTTCAGGGATGATATCTCCTAAGGAGGGGAGAATGTGACGGCTGTGACCACTACGCCAAAACTGGCCACTTGTCACGGTAAAAAACCTTGATATTTCAACCTTGTCACGATTAAAAATCGTCACATGTCTTGGGGTGATAACAAATTTATCACGGACATGTCGAGGTCAAAGTCTGTGACAAGTTTTACCTTGTCACGGACGTGTCATGGTTAAAAACCTTGACAAGTCCATGGCATGGCATGAGGTGGAAACATAACTATCAAGGACATGTCGCGATCAAATTCCGTGATAAGGTATCCTTGTCACAGACCTATCAGGGTCAAAAATCGCGACAAGGTTGTGACAAGGTCTAACTTATCACGAACTTTGACCGTGACATGTACTTGACAACTATACTTATCAAGGACATGTCGCTATCAAAGTTTGTGACAAGTTATCCTTATCACGGTCAAAGTCTGTGACAAATCTGGGCAGCAATATAAAAAACTGTTGGGTATTATAGCCTCTACCACTGCCTAGCAGTATATTATCACCTGTAATAGAAAATATATGATATATTTTGTCAATAAATAATAGCAACCAACATTCAAAAACCTTGATAATCAAACTCTAAACAAATATAAATAAGAAACTAGGCTATACAATATTCATTCATTATCAAACACTAAATAACATTTGATATTCATGATAATCAAACACTAATAAATAATAATCAAATTACTACATATTGTTCATTAATTATTAACTTGAAGGAGATATCTAGGCCATACTACATAAGAATGGACATGACCCTCAATAGTCTGTACGCCACACTGTTCGTTCAACCACACGACTTCATTCTCTTTTCCCACCAACACTTTTGTGACATGAACCTGAGCCTCATGTGGTTGCAACGGACGGTTATGCACCAAGGAACTGGGCATATATCCAGGCCCGTCAACCCCCTGGATATTCTATCGCCACCCATTAGTCTACCAAATACACTATACCCCAACCAATTATAAATGTCCTAGTTGGGAAGAAGAGTTATGGTTGGGGATAGAGAATATGTCATATGGAGACGAGAGGGTGTCAGTGAGGGTGAGGGTGAGAAAGATGGAGAAGTGTCCCCTCATCGACCACCTTCTCTTTGCCCTTACCTTACTTGGACCCATCTCGGCCTTGAAGAGCATGCTAGACAAACAAAAACATTTTATTCAACGTTTTATCCAGGTTCTTAAACTTCTTGACGTTGTTAGTCTGCAACTCGTCCACCTTGCGTGCTAGCCCAGTGCTTCTCGATGCAATCCCACTGAGCCATGACTTCAACTTTCGAGATCTAACCCCTGAGTACATCTCTTGTGATCCCAGTTGAGCACTTGGCTAAGTGCGTTCATACTCAGAGATTCCTTGTCTGCATCACTCTGCGAGCTATGGACTTCTTTTAGTTTTTCCTTAAATAACAAAAAAGTACACTATGGGGACTAAATCATTCATTAAGCCCATTTTCAGAGATGGATGACCAACTCACTATATTACAGAATTATCCGGCCCAACTGTAATAGATAATTACATTTGTTTATTTTGACATGTGCTTAAATACATTATGATAAGCTTGAATCATGTTACCAATTATCTCAAAGAGATATTCAGGGACACTTTACGAGGTACACTCAAGCATGGAGAGTTTCACCCTGGTCAGGGGGATGCAACTCTGAACATTTGAGAAAAACTTATTGAAAATAGTGACCTCTCCATGGACATAGGAAAGTTTCCAAGCCACGTACATTCTGTGTTCTGGCACTTCCTTCCAGTTGTTGCTTTCATAGGAAAAGAGATAACCACTTCCCACAGACGATGCCAAATTGTCACAATGAATATTTTCCAGAAAGTAAGAAAATATTAAGAGTAGGAGGAGGCCATACACCTCCAAATGGAAGAGTCCAGAGGTGACTAGAACAAATGCAGATAGATCTCCACGAAGATAATCGAAAACGTCGCGAGTGGACTCCCAGTCCTTAGGCGATCAAGACTTACATCCTATGGAGGAGTTCCAAGCACGGCTGAGACTGATAAGAGCGTGATCGATCGAAAAGACGTCACAGAGACGACAATCGTTAGAGAGATGGTATAAGGAGATTGGTCCAAAGAGAAATGGATCAACACCCAACCAACTGAGGGATTAGGTCTACTAAAGAGTTGACCAGGAGAGATCTCAACATGTAGAAATTCCTTTTCTCAAAGGATGATTGAAGAAAAATATCCCCCAAAGAAGTTTGTTGTACCTAGGTTAAAGATCAATAATGGAAAAACTGGCCCCATAGACCATGTCAGGTAATACAGGCAGGTGATGATCCTGTGGAGCCATAATGACTTCCTCATGTGTTGTATCTTCCCTTCTAACATATAAGATGTAGCTAGAAAGGGTTTTGAGAGACTACCGCATAGATCAGTTAAGAGTTTCAAGGCCCTCAATGAGGCCTTCACTGCTCTCTTTATAACTAACAGTTCCCACCCGAAGAGGATTGACTCACCACTCACGATGAAGAGTAAGTCACAAGAGACTCTTCACGACTATGCCAAGTGGTATTTGAAAGTTTTAAACAAAGTGGAAGATTTCTCGGAGCAGGTTGTCGTGGCATGCATCAAAATTGGTCTTTCGGCCACAGCTATGCTGCACCAGTCCCTCACAAAAAAGAAGGTTAACACCATCGATGACCTCATGGCGCGTATACACCAAGATTGAGAACGTGGTTCATGCTATTCTTGGGGAAACTAATCGTGTCAAATCCAATAAGGGAGTAGATTAGTCTGACGCTCCTAAAAAGGGGAATAAGAAAGGGGTAAGAACGGTTTGAAAAATGAGGACAATGCTGACCTTTATAATGTCTTTTGGGCTATTAACACAGTTTTCAAGGAATGATTCTACAAGTTCTTAGGAAAGATAAAAGACCAACCATTTGTAACGTGGCATAATAAGATGGGTGGAGATCCTATGAAGAGGAATAACGTGCTATGATGCACATTCCATAAGGAAGGTGATAACCGAATAAAGAGCTGCAAAGCCTTAAAATCCCGTCTAGAGGAGTTGCCCCAGACTGGGCATCTGAATGAATACATAGACAACAAGGCTAACAAGGTCACAGACAAAGGTGATCGAAAACTGGAAAAATTCTTTGATGATGATATGGGACAGGAATTTGCAGTGATCCACGGATACTCCAACCTAAAGTAGATCTAAAGAAAGGTTGTTCGCATGGAATTTAAGAGTGTAATGGACATCATGGAGGCCTTCGAGATTGACCCCATAAAGAGACAGGATAGAAAGATCTGATGATTAGAGGACATTGACTATAATAAGAACATCGTCTTCATGGATGAAGACCTGATTAGGGTAAGGACCCCTCGCCACGATGCCCTAGTAATCACCATTAGAATTGAGAATCGGTACATCGATAAGCTTCTAGTCAATAGAGGGAGTTCGTCTGAGGTAATGTACCTAGAGCTCTTAAACAAGTTAAAACTCAACTTAGCCAACCTCAAGGAAGAAACTAGTACGTTGGTTGAAATCGTGAGGAAAATAACAATGCCGTTAGGGAAGACAGTCCTCCCAGTGAGGGCAAGAAATATTTCAAAGATGATTGAATTCCTGGTGGTAGATATTAATTCTCACTACCATGCCATTATGGGCAGAGGATGGATTCACATAATGAAGGTCTTGTCATCAATCGACCACCAAAAACTCAAATGTGTTACTGATCGAGTAGTAGTTGAGATTCATGGCTACTGCCAGAAAGTGATTCATTTCCACCATCCATCCCCAAAAAGAAAGTAACAAGGAAAAAGAAGCTATCCATGAGGAATCCTAAAATGGTGCTACTCCTTTAAAATAAAAACTACGGTAGGACCGACCAGGGGGTGGAAGAGAGCAGGGGTCCATCCTGCGAACAGGGTCGTTAAAAACCTGGAGGAGGTTGCGTTTGATGTCAACCTTCTACAGAGAAAGTTTTTGATTGGGACAACACTCGTCGATCACAAAAAGGAGTTAATCACCTTTCTGAAGAGCAACTTGGACGTATATTCTTAGGATCCCTATGAATTACAAAGGATTGATCTCGAGTTAGCCTCTCACCACATTCATGTGGACCTAACCTTCAAACCACTTACTCAAAAGGCGCATTGAACAACCCCATAAAAGGCTAAAGCCATGGAGAAAGAAGTAGGAAAGCTTCTGGATGTAGCGTTCCTCAGGGAAGTTCAATTTCCCCAGTGGATTTTAAATCCAGTGGTGGTGAAAAAGAGTAATGATAGTTGGAGAGTTTGCATTGACTTTACTGACCTCAATAGAGCATGCACCAAAGACACTTTTCCTCTGTTGAAGATTGATCAACTGGTGGACACCACGGCAGCACATGAACGAATGATCTTCTTGGACGCCTATCTGGGGCACCATCAGATCCCACTATTTGGCCCCGACCAGGACATGACGTTGTTCCTCACCCCAGTGGGGCTATACTTTTACAATTCATGTTATTCAGCCTAAAAAATTAGGGGGCACCAATCAGAGGCTAGTCACTGAAATGTTCAAGTAGTAAATGGGAGATACCGTGGAGGTATATATCGATGACATGTTATTCGGGAGAAAACACAAAGGAGACTACCTCAGAAACTAGACAACACCTTCAAGATCCTTTAGAAATTCCGAATGAAGCTCAGTGATAGAAAATGCTCATTCAGTGTCCAATCAGGAACATTTCTGGGTTATCTAGTCAGTAAGAGGTAAATTAAGGCTAATCCGGACTCAAATTGATGCTATCAATAGGGTACAACCACTAAAGACTTTGCATGATATTCAAAATCTAACTGGGATGCTTGCAACACTCAACCTCTTCATCTCCAAGTCATCAGAACACTGCTGACCATTTTTTAGCTCCTCAAGAAGAATAAGGGCCTCACCTAGAACTGCGGCTATTTGAAAGTCCTAGATGAGATCAAGTCTTTATCTCAGCAATCCACCCTTACTGGTAATCCCTGATGATAAATATCCCTTATACCTCTACCTTGCAGTATCAAACCATGCAGTTAGCTCGGCGTTAGTGTGCGAGACGGAGATAAGATAGTGCCCTAATTATTACACCAGTAATAACTTTTGGACGCTGAGCGACACTCTTTTCCATTGTAGAAGTTATCTTACGCTCTGGTAATCACCTCAAGGAACCTCAAGGACTATTTCATAGCCCACTCAGTGGCCGTAATCACTTCATTCCTCCTTAAAGCTATACTTTGGAAAGTCGACCTCTCCGGGCGATTATCAAAATTGTCAGTCGAACTCAAAAGGTTTGATATTCATATTCATACTCAACCAACAATAGTGATTAAGTGGAAGATATTAGCCAATTTCATAGCAAAATTCATGGGAGATGGGCCAACCAACCAATAGCTTGTGGAGCATCCATCGATCAAGGAAGCACAATTAGAGAACTGGACCCTGTACATTGATGAAGCCTCCAAATACAAGGGGGATGGAGTGGATGATATTCTAATAACTGCAAAGGATATTATTATTGAGAAAGGAATTAGGTTATTCTTTGAATCCCCCAAAAATAAGGCCAAGTACGAAGCACTGATAGCTAGCCTATACAAGGCCCTACTAGTGGGGAAAAGTGGCATAGCGTGTTCGGAGATTCAAAACTAGTGTCCAACCAGGTTAGTGGTGATTCCAATTCAAAACATAATAGGATGGTAGCCTACCTCACAGTGGTTCATGAGCTTATAGTGAAGTTTGGAGAAGTCCGCGTTCAGCAGTTCCCCAGGGGGAAAAATAGTCATACTGACACCTTAGCATTCGTAAGTTCAATAGTGGACTCTGACCTCAAACGGATAATCAAAGTGGAATTACTTAGCATGCCCAGTATTGACATGATGATCATCGCTGAGGAGATTCTCACCATTGAAAATGGTCCTGAATAGATGAACCTAATCATTGCATACCTGTAGAACGAGATACTGTTGATCGATAAGAAATTATCTCACTGAGTGAGAGTGAAGGCTGCTCATTTTTATCTTGATCCTGGAGGGAAAATTACACAAGATCGTTCACATGTCCTTATGTCCCTTGCATCCACCCAAAAGACATCAAGCAAGTTCTCTATGAGCCTCACGATTCGATTAGTAGGAGTCACGCGGGAGGAAGATAACTGTCATTCGGAGCAATCAAGGAGGCCTACTGGTAGCCATATATGTAGAAGGATGCAAGCATCTACGATCAAAAGTGTGAAAAGTGCCAGAAGTTTTCACCAATGGTTCATTAATAGGCTAATAATCCGAGGCCTTTGACTAGCCTGTGGACATTTGCACAATGTGGGTTAGATATGATGAGATCATTACCTACCGCACGTGGGAATCTCAAGTATTTTCTAGTCGACACTAACTATGTCACCAAGTGGGTAGAGGCAAAAACTACTGGCTAATACCAGGGATGCCGACATGATGAGATTCATCTGGAAGAACATCATTACACATTTTGGGGTACTAAGAGACAACATCACTAATAACGGCACACAATTTGAAAGTGGGCCTTTTTTATAACTTCTTCAACGAGCATGGAATCAAACACCACTATAATTCGATAGAGTATCCTCAAAGCAACGTCCAGGCAAAATATTACAAAAGGCGCTTGGGTGGACGAGCTTAAGAAATGGCTAAGGACAAGACAATGCTCGACACCCTTAAAAAAAGACTGGAAAGAGAGAAAGGAGCTTGGGTGGATGATCTTACCCATATTCTCTCGGCATATCATACTACGCATAGGAGACTAATTGGGGAAACACCCTTCGCACTCACCTACATAATGGAGGCCATCATACCGCTGTAAATTGGCCTCCCGATCGCGAGAACTAAACTGACCGACTGAGGACTTAACGATGATGCTTTTAGTGCTGAACTTGACCTGGCGGACGAATGAAGAGAGAAATTTATGATTAAGATGGCCTCATATCAGCAACAATTGGAAAGGCAGTACAATAGAATGGTCAGTCCGAGGAATTTCCAAGCAGGAGACTACATCCTAAGGAAAGTTCTCGACAACGCCTTAAGACCGTCAGATGGAAAACTGCGAACAAAATGAGAGGGACCTTTCAAGATTGTCAGAGATGACCTTCAAGGAGTCTATCACTTGGAAATAATGGAGGGAAGAGAGATACCAAGGGCATGGAATGTGGCTAACCTCACGAAGTTCTACTTCTAGAATTGTTATATTTAAGAACATTTAGTTTATGCAAGTTTTTATTTCAAACTTATATTGCTCACAGTTATCATTTTACGTTATGAATAAATAAAGGCCCTTTTGTTTCAATATCTTGATTATCTCAATTTTATGCATCATTTCCAAGTAATTACTCCTCATATTTAGGTGCCAATCAATAGCTCACTTGATTACAGTAAGTTATTCATCTTATTCCAATCAAGGAACTTCCTCATGCCAAATAGGATTCAAGTTAATTACAATAAGCCATTTAGTTTATTTCAATTAAGGTAAATCCTCAGGCCCTCGCAATTCAACTACAATAAGCTATTCAGTTTAATCCGGTGAAGTGATAGGGTACACAAGTCTTTTTTACGTTTAAATACAAATGACCTCGTGTGTTGCCCAGGCAATAACAAAAATCCCTACGGGGGATCCCTAGGCATAAAATCCAACTCTAGTTGGTTTGAAAAATCCTGAATAGCTGGATGGCCCATTAACCAGGTACATTTTTTCCATCGTCTTTCCTAGGCCTAAGGGAGTGTGACAACACAACCTAAAAGGTAAGGGAGATGGAATAAATCATGCAAAGTCATAATGGAATGGAAAAATGCGATAATGACTGAAATTAACTTCACTTAGTTGAAAAAAGCCGAAGGTACAAAACATATCAATTACACGGTCAAAATTATCCGAGCATCATTTGGATTGGGTCAAACTCATCCTCGCTACTAGAATTCACTTTAAAGTCATTGTGCGCCTGATGAGGAATAACATCCAAAGGAACCCACTGCTCGTGTTTCCTAAAGGGAGGTCGACGATATGCTGGGCTACGCACCTGGTACATAAGCCATAACTGAGACTCTTTAAGTTCTTTGATCACTTTAAGGGATTTCAACCACCCATGCATGTAGGCAACGTCCTGTGCCTCATGCAATCTCACATGTGAATCCTACTAACCTTCATTATAGCCTGATAACCATGCAGCACGGGGAAGCATCCTGAATAAAAACTTGAGCCTCTTAATGTCTCTTTGTAACTCGAATATGATGATGCTCTTCCTTTGGAAAATTTTCTCTAATTCAAAAAGTTTCTTCTTCAAAGCATCATTCTCCAACTGAACTAGCTCACCAACCTTGCCTACATCCTTTCTCTTTACAAGGTGGTCCTTAAGGTAAACTATTTACTTATTTATCAAGGAGATAATATCCTCCAAGTCTTGGAGATCGTCCTTCAATTTAGCAACCAATACAAACTGGTCCTTGTATGCTTTAGTCCTCGTCTTCAATACCTTGTAGGCTTTTAAAAACACACGAGAAGCTTTCTTGCTCACATCAAGCCCAAGTAATTTATCAAGATTTTTAGAGGAGGAAACATCCACGATAATAATCTATAAGGACAAAAGCGAACAAAAATATAAGGGAAATCAGTAAAAGGAAAGAGCTACTTTTCATTAATAACTGAATAGGTAGGCAGATCCATTACAATAAAGGAAAATAAAATGTATATCATTTGAACAAGAATAAAAGAGAAAACATCTAAATCTATAAGCTTCACTCCTTCACCTGCTCGGATGACTCTGGTGCTTTTCCTTTGGTTGCAGCATTCTCATCCTGGTTGGCATCTATCTCAGCTGCGTCTAAGGCTTTTTTGACCTGGTCGGTAGGATGGCTGATAGAAGGCACATCCTCGATGATTGGAGGAGGACCTAGATGATACCTCCTAAAGACCTTAGAATCAAGAGGAACTCCCACTAGAGTCAATGCTTGGTCCCATCCTTTCTTAAAGCTCACCTTTAGAGAATAGATAATTTGGATTTCGGTGTTGTCATATGCCTTATTCCAGCATTACCCATAGCTACCCTCTTTAATGGAAGGGACCTCATCCTTCAACTTTGTTACCTGTTTAATGAACGTGTCTTTCTCCACGGCTTAAAGACTGTTAGACGTCTTCAGCGAGGTCATCGCCTCGATGGTGGTCTCCTTCTCCTTCTCAAAGGCTGACATGGCATCAATCAAGTCCCGTTGGTAATTCTTCATAGCTTTAGATAACTCCTCATTTTTCTTGGACACGTCGATACGACCATCCAAAAGATTAAAAAAATATATTAAAAATTACAAAATAGGAAAGACATAAGTACTGGACAAAACCACAGTTCAAGATGACAAGACAAAGAAAGAAGAAGAATACTTACCAAAGCAAGAGCCTCAGTAGATCACAAGGCTAGCTGTTCGGGACCCAGCTTCATCGAGCGCTAGCATTCAACAACGAGCACTGCCCCCTCAACAGACTGGGGGGAAAAGTTGGATTGACAATCACACTTTCGTCTTGGGGAGCATCAAAGAAGGATGATAATTTTTTTATCAAGGCCTTAATATCCTTCATTTCTTCTCTCTCTCTTTCTCCCTTACCTTCTCTTCCTCTTCTCTTCTTCTTCTTTTTTATTGGCTATTGTGCTAGGGCCACCAATTCTAGGGGAGTCCCCCTCTAACTTCTTCAAGTCCTTGACCTTAGTGGAAATGAGGATCTCATCCTCCTCATCACCTTCAGTAAGAAAAATCTTCCTCCTAGGGGGAGCCATTTTTTCTTATTCTTCTTCTTCTTCTTCTTGTACGGAAGAGTCAACGCTTATTGGCCCAGTCGAACTAAAAGTTTCCTCATCCAGAAAATTGATCTTTGGAACCTCGTCTACTGTGTTAGCAATGAAGCTAGAAGTGGTATTGGTATAGTCAAGGAAATAGGAAGCCGACCAAGGATGTTTACCATCAGGCAGCCTATCCTTGGTTTTCTAAACCTTCAAAAGTTCAGCAACCTTTATATATGTAAGACGAATGAAGAATATATGCATTATTGGGCAGGGAAAGTGGCAGAAATAAAGAGTTAACAATCCATGAAAAAGGGAAAGAAAATAACAACCTATAGGATCCTCCCCCCACTCAGGGAACAAGGGCCCCCTGTGCCTTTCGCCCTCAGAAAGGGGAAGATGTTTTCAGTTCTAGGCAATAAAACCCTAGTCCCAATATCCTTTATTGGAATTAGGTAGGTTTATAACCAAAATTCTGTTAGCCTTCCTCGCTTTTAGGTACAACAGACCATCGAAAGTGTGCGACCAGACATAGAAGAATTGGATTTCAGGGATCCCCAAGTTGGTCCCATAGATCTCATTAATTCTATGTATCCCGTTTACTATCCTCCAAGTATTAGGGGAACACTGAGCAGGGGCGACTTCAAAATAATTGAAAATTTCCAAAAACAGGCGGTTTGGGGGGAAGTTTAGTTCTCCTTATCCATGTCCTTAACATCTCTAGGCATGGGGGCAAAGTCAATATCCACCCCATCTGGAATGGAGTATGTTTTTCAAAACTCTTCAAGAGTTTTACCGTGAATAATGGCCATTAATGAACAAGAAATTCAAATAACAAAAGAAGAAAGATAAAGGGACTTACAAGAAGAAAATGGTGTGAAAAAACTTTGAAGGATAGGAAGGGAATATCTCAGTAAGCTCGCGAAGAAGAAAGCTCAGAATGTGAAGAGACGGTTTGGAGTAGTTGGACCTCATTTGAAAACTTATGGAAAATAATGAGGAATGGTTCTTGAAGAAGATTTTCAGCACTTCATATTGCACCTCAGACTAGAGTACCCTTTATAGTTTAAGGATATTACAAATGTTCCATGCCGACCTTGACAACAATGGATCCAAGACTTTCATCAAGCTCAAAATCTTCTAACCCAATAAGTCTTAGCCCACAGATTTTAGGGGCAATGGTGGGGATTAAATTATTCATTAGGCCCATTTTCAAATATGGATGACCATCCCACTATATTATAGGACTATCCGACCCGTCTCTAACAGATATTTATATTTGTGTATTTGACGTGTGCTTAAATACATTATGATAAGCTTGAATTAGGTTACCAACAATCTCGGAGAGATATTCAAGGACACCTTACGAGCTACACTCAAATGGGGAGAGTTACGTATACAACATAACCTCTTGAACACTACCATAAATGTAAACCCCTCACCCTGAGTCAAGGGGATACAACTCTGAACATTTGAGTTAAAATTAATAAAAATAATGACCTCTCCGTGGACGTAGAAAGTTGTCAAACCACGTATATTTTGTGTTGTGCATTTGATTGTTTTATATTCATTCTCTATTTTGCTTGCTTTTGGAAAATATTCATTATGATAATTTTGCACTCACATACACGATTAGATGATTTAATAAAAAATTAAGTGATTATAAATTTTTATTTTAATAATGTAATTAAAATTATAACTTATAATAGTGGTGGCAATGGTCGAATTCAACTCTGTATCCTTACCTTTCTTCGTTCGAATTTCCACATAGGCATCGAGCCGATGTGGGTTACCCCAGGACCACTCCCCGTCTCCTGAAATAAAATATTTCAAAATGAGAGAATTAGCATATAATTATCACTAAATATAATAAAATAAAATTGAAATGAAATAGCATTCAAGACTTACCACCCTATGCGCTATCTCGGTAAAAGACATATTGTCAGAGTAGTGCACATCGACCTTCTTGGCTCGGTTTGACCTCCCCGATTCATGAGAGGACAAGTGCCTACCCGATATCTCATTATCAACAAACGATTGCCAACTTGCCAATGAGATTGACTCCTTCCCCAGAGCTGTGTCCCTACGTCATAAGATGGACTCTCGATCCCGATCAAAATACCATGCACGCATATTTTTCTTCCACGGTTTCCATTAATTTCGTAGCTGTTCCAGCGTGGAGTAGCGTGCTTGTGGGGGAAAATCTAATTATTTTATCAAACAAATACAAAATAAAAAGAAAGTGAGTTAGTAGTATATAAATTATAAAATAAAATATAGATGTTATTCAGTCAAGCTAGTACCTATAATTCCCCCCAGATGGTCATCTTAAGCTCATAAGGAACCATCCTCTAGTCAGTGTACACAAGACCAATAATCGTCTTGAGCAATTCCAAGGCCCCAACTTGTTAGGTCGTCTTGTTCTCCACTTAAATTCCCAACTTGCCCCACTTTGGGGACCTAGTTCTAAATGATCCTTCCTCACCCCCGCTTCCCTGACGCCATGATGAAGACATTTCCCGCAAGAATGATTATTAGTATAAACATATATATGAGAAAATGATTTAGAAATATAAATAATGAATTATTTTGACATATTTATTAAACCAAATATAACCAACCAACCAAGATTGATTCAAATCCCCAAAACCTGATCAAATTTTAATAAATAAAGCATTAAACTATCATCTGATAATAACAAAGCACTAGAAGAATAAAAATTAAGGACATTAGAAGAACACAAATCCATATCATAAACCAAACTAAGAACTTCTTCAAATCTATTTTATTATGTTAATGAATTCGTGATCACATAATAACCCAATGAGGGTTTTAAATGAAAACATGGGCACATAAGACTGAACTACTCTTTAAATAAGCATAGAGGAAAAATTTTGATTTATATTAAAATTAGTCGTCTTCATCCAATGAATGTTGTTGGGACATAGTTTCATTAATCATACATTTACCCCAAAGTTATTCCATTTACTAGGTGACCACATTCACACACAACATCATTACTCATTGCACAAGAGTCCTTTTCTTTATCTATTAAAGTCTTATAATGCCTCTAATCAGTCCCAACCTACGTTTATCAACCTAAATAATAGATATGCACCCTAAATTTCAAGTAAATTCCTCCTCATATTTGGCCACTGTCCTTCCTTCTTGGGAGATTTCTAAGAACTTTCGCCACATTTTTGTCTTAATGGAGGATGGGAAGTACCTTCTGTCGAACCTCTCCCAAAACTCCTGAATAGGCATGATATCCCTCTCTTGTGAAGTGGTAATAGACTCCCACCACTGCAAGGTTTATCCCACTAGCTTAAAAGTAGCTAGTATCTGTCTCTATACATCAATGCACTCGTACATCGGTAAATGCCACTGGATGTCCTTATTCCATTGGCAATTAGTAACATCATCCGAGCTTCCATGAAACTTGAGAGAATGAGCCTTCTGAAAGGAGTCTCTTACTCGCTTCCAGGCAGAAGGAAATGAGTGTGTCTGGTCTGTAACCACAACCTGTGGCTGAGGTGGCACCTGTGGCTCCTACTGAGCAAATGTGGTCAAGGCTGCATTAATCGCCCGTGCAATAATGGCGTCAACCTCGACAGTATTCATAGTCCCTTGTGCTTGAGTTGGCTACAGCTCGAGTTGTGCATCTCTGGTGACTCGTGGTGCACATCTGGGAGGCATCTGAAAACGAAAGAGAATTTTCATAAGTCCACAATTCAATATATCTCAAAATAACTGAAGACGTAAATGCATAATCATGAATGTAACAATCCTAATAGTAAGGCTCTATATCAAAAAACTCTCCTCTGGAAACGTGACAAGTCTATATAGATCCTAAGGACACTCAAACTTGGCTCTGATACCATCTGTGACACCCCGCCTATCCTAATCATGGGTGATTAATCCATTATTAAATTAAACAGGAATCATTTATGGTTTCATTCTTAGCATCACTGTTGAAACACAATTATATTACTAATACCCTAATGGCCCGGTGTCAAAATTTTAATCTTTTTATTAACATGCAATAATTTAAACTAATAAACCACATTTACCATTTCAGTAAACAACATAATAAATAATTAAATAATTAAATAAATAAACGTGTCTGGAATAAACACTCCAGACTCAAGTCCACATATAATAGTCCATAATATAAAACCAAATTCAACATTGGAAATAAAATAAAAGTATAGTATCTCTGAAATAACCACTAGCTAAAGATGGGCGACATACCCGGCTGATATAACTGAATGATCGAATGGAACGGATAAAGGTGGAAGCGTCTACTACCGAGGTCCTACAACTTTCATAATAGCTACAGCATGTCAAATATGAATTGACTCCTAAGCTTGGCGTCCCTGTGGCAGGGCACCTAAAAGGTTTTTTACAAAAATAGATTTGCAACGGGTCAGAGCCCAAGAAAACTGTTTAAAAATATTTTGCAAGTATTTAAAATGCAGTAAGAGTAGATATTGTATATATGTTAACTTCACATGCCCTCTCTTGAGATCCTCACCTATCAACTATTGTGCATACCTAATGTATTCTCCTAAACTAACCTAGTTACGCTTCCCCAACTAACTAGTTTGACCAAGTAAGTATTAAGTTTCCACGTACTTAGGTTATTCTCGATATCAATATTTAACTTATCTACCAATGCACACATAGTAGAATAAATTACATACATACACACATATATATATATATATATATATATATATATATATATATATATATATATATATATATATATATATATATATATATATATATATATATATATATGTGTGTGTGTGTGTGTGTGTGTGTGTGTGTGTGTGTGTGTGTGTGTGAGTGTGAGTGTGTGTGTGTACCACCCTCGTCATATTTACGAGTAAGGTATCCCTAAGTGGAGACCTGCGATGTGTCTATACTACGTATTAAGTAAAGGACTTCTGGTTCGGAATCACTCTCGAACCATTCATTCACAATTTACACAATTTGGAGGCGAACATAGTTCTAAGCCTTTTGACTATGCACATACCTAATGTACCCAAATGACTGGTCACATTATCATACACATAAATAGTGCTCAATCCCTAAATTCTATGTTCTGAGGCACAAGTCTAAAATCCCCCGTCCCCCCCAATGGGCTCATCAGGATAAGACTGTCAACGAAGCGGAACCTCCCATGATAGCAGGTAGCCTAGGAATGTTCATACATATAACTGTTCACATAATAGGTATTCACACAATATATATATATCATCAGTATAGGTATACACGTAACCTAAAATATATCACATACGTAGTATATATAACTCTCAAATGTCCTATGTATTATTAACATACCATTATATTTCTCATCGTATATTCCCGAGTGTTTCCCAACACTCGGAGGGTCCCAATTATCCTTTAATATTATTTCAGCAGTTATAATATCTCTCTACTACTGGTCTGACCTTGGGTTCTCTCATGCTCTCCATGACATGTACTAATTCGCGTGAATTCATTAAATATCCAAAATACACCGAATAATCCCCAACCTTAATTCTTCTCAATTGGGGTAACCTTGACCCTACTGTATGTTTACTGAAACTATAGTCTCCCTCATTAACATTTAAAAATGTTCCAAAGCCTCCCTGAAATTTATTCACAAGTTATAGGCTTAAATAAGGGAAATTTTCCAAATTTTGGCAAACTAAATCGATTCGCCCAATGGTCGAATCGATTCAAAATTGTACAATTCGTCTCCTTTGTTCTACTGTTACGTTTTTCACCATTTCCAATTATCAAAACATTCATTATATATTCCTAAACTCCCAACCAAGCCTACTAGACCCTATAACAACATGTATAAATGATTTCTAACGTACTCAAAACATTAAATCATCGAAAGGAGTCATATAAAACTAATTAATCCTTCACTTTAATTCCAAAACCCTAGATTGTTCTTTTCATTCAATAACATCAACAAAACCCCAGATATCTCTAGTATTTCCATCACATACATTCTGATTTCATTTTCTATTCACATAGGGATTCAATCTACATGAAAATCCTACCCAAGATCCTAAATTAAGTTTCCAATTTAAGCCATAATTATTTAAGATAAACACTTTCCTGGAGTCCGTAGGTTTGAATTTTGTAGAAAAGTGGTGGATTTGTCTTTTCCTTCTTCCAATTTAAACTTTGGTGATGGTGGTGGTGGTGGTGGTGGTGGTGCAAGCCTTGGGAACCATCACCTTCATCCTCTAATGTCCTCTCTTGGATTTTATAACTATAAACCCTAACCCCCTAAATACATATGCTAATATAAACATATTAACTTCGTAGGTCCCTTTTCTCTAAAAATCCAAAAGACCAAAATACCCTCCGGGGTGCCAGTTTGGCCTAAAAATGCCCCGGACCCAATCCAAACCCCCGAGTACACTTTTCTGACTATTTCAACCCTTTCGAACACACTGACGCACTCAAAATGACAATTTGGATGACTTATAAATAAATCATATTTTATTTCATAAATTTAAGTCTCGACATGACTGACACACGCGTCCCGACTAAATTACTGTAACTGTCATATTTCTCACTCACAATAATCATAATACATTCTTACTACTTTATTACTCGTGCACTAAGTAATACTCATTATAATTCTTATAAATAAATATTAACCCTTGTCTCTCTAATTAATATTTATTTTTAATTCGGATTTACTTTCTATTAATTTAATTAATCCCAGTATAAAATCATTAAAAATAGAGGGTGTTACAATATTACCAAATTATTCATGATATGTTTATATTGGACTATATGTAGTTCAAGATAGTCGTATTTTATTGGGATTGGGTGAAAGTTGGGGACAAGATTAATGGTTGCAAAGTTTATCCTTACTCAAAGTTAGTGATGGTTAACTTGAGTAAGCTTAAGAGTAAAGAGAGAATTGACAATGATATATTCATTCTTGCTTGAGAAGCAACTTAGTTTTTCTATTCTAAGGATATTTTAAATGATGGATGGTCCATTGTTTTACATACTCCAGAGAGATTGACAACAATAGTGGAAAATGTTGAGGTTCCGGTCATATATCAATCCATTCTTGAGGGAAATTTTAATCTAAAGGATTTACTCAATATTGACTAAAAATATATGGCCTTTTGGACATGCTTACTATTGTTTTCATTTCTTGAGTTTTTTATGTTCTCAAATTGAATTTTTTCATATGAAAACATCTTTGTTGTTCATCCCAGACTCTTGCTTATTGAAAAATCCCTTTCCATATTACATCTTTTGTATTACCAGTTTTTCCTCTTTATCTATTTGTTCTAGTTGCATCCTTTACATATAGTTGATGCTAAAGAAGCTTTTATATTACATATTTTAATACACATGCCTAATATTTTATTATTTTTTCGTGCAAATTGTAATCATAAGAGATCCTTGGAAATTGGATCATTAATATATGGGGTTTTATCTCTATACGATTATTCTTCAGCCTTGATGGTAATTGTTGGAAGTTTGTGGGTAAAATTGGAGATTATAGGAATCTAGTAAGATCGAACGAGAATTAGAACTCGTTCAAACAAGATGCTTATTTCGTTCGAACGAGAATCAGGTGGTTCAAATGAGAATCCATTGTTGTTCAAAGTTGGGTTCTAATGAGGATCTAACGTGATGTCACTGCATAAGGTTTTCCTGCCTCTTTAGATGGTTGCTCGATAGGAGATCAAACGAGATTAAGATCTCATTTGAATAAGGTACTATTCTCATTCAAACGACTTGCTAAAAAAATTAGATCGACTTGCCCTTCTGTGTTGTCACATTTTGGACCGTTTACGTGTCGGCTACTGATGCACCCAGATGGTCAAAAAAGGTATTTTAGTGTTTGGTGATATTTTTATAAGGGTTTGTTTGGGATATTTGTGGGTTTATTTGAGTGTAAATAATAGAGATAGTGGGGGTGGGTATCCTACCATTTTCAGTATTTCCTTTTTCTCTCTCTAGCTCTTAGAGAGCTTTTTCCCTTCTCCCACCACCATAAACCACCATTTATCCACCTTATGCCACCACATTTTAGAAGTATTCCACCATATTTAAGCCCAATACACCTATTTCCACCATTGCTGAGCAAAGCTGTAAATTTTGGAGGTGTTATTGGGGTTTTGGGAGAAGAAAAAAGTAGAAATTTATGGATATTTGAAGGGGGGTTTGCTTGGAGCATGCTTGTGGAACTAGGCAACCTCCTTGAGTCCCCTTAGGAGGGGGGGGGGGGGTTCCATCATCTTCCTCTTCATACATCATTTTTAGAGTTCCATTTGAGGTGAGAAAACTGTACTCTTAGTTTAAGATCCAATTTTTGCACATTAGTAGTCTTGCAACTATAATTGTTAAAGTAGAATACATACATGAGTTAAGAAGATGACTTCTTAAGGTCTTGTGTAAAAGGCTTATAAATCATTTCAAATGTTTTGAAAAAAATACTATGATTCAAGAATGTTGAATAAATGATGTATTTTGAGAAGTTTGGCATTAAACATTTTATGGAATAAAATGTTTTGAAAATGATATTTATCTTAGTAAAGATATTTTGGGTAAACTATGTTATAAAGCTTCTTGCAAAAATGAAGATTTATAAAGTTGGACATTTGTTTAAGTTTTGAAGAATAAAAATTTCCTTTGATTTTGAAAAGTGTATTTTTCAAGTATTATGGGATTTTTTGAATCAATCATATGTTAAGCTAATTTTCTTGGATTTTTAGACTTAAAATCCTTCTTCCCATGTAAACTTATATTATTTTGATGATAAGCACATAAAATTTTTAATGGGATTTTCAATGAGTTGTAACCTGAAATAAAAAAAAATAGAACTATTAGCTCTTTAAATGTGTTTAAAGGGTGTTGAAAATGTGAAAAGTGTAAGGTTTAAAGACTATAAGTATTAATAAATAAAATACTATTTTTCTTATAAAGTAGTATTAGATGATCAATGATTTCCTAGAAAAGAAAATAATGAAATAAATATGTTTTCTACTTAAGAAGAATGTTAGTCCAAAATGTTAAATATGTGTTAACGAGTTAAAATACTTAAGAAGTTAGTGAGGGAAACTTAATGGTGTTTTAAGAAATAACACTTGTGAAAATGGAGGAAAAAACAAGTTTGAAAACAAAGGGTTAAAATGGTAATTTTACGTAAAGTGTTGAAAAATGTGTTACACAAAATGGTCCTAATGAACATGATTTTGGGATAAAATCAGTGCTAAAGTAAAAGGGAGAAGAAATGATGATTTTAAAGTGTAACACAAGTTGGGGTGATTTTCAATAAAAATATTAACATGAATTGGTATCACAAAAGGGGTTATTTTGGGGAAAGAAATGATTTTTCCTTAAACAAGGTGTGTTTGTTTTGAGCATTTAACCAGGTATGTTAAATCAATGAATAAATATCTAGTGAACTAAAAGGAAGTTCTTTTATAAGATTAAGGTGAATTAATCGGGATAAGCGAAGTTTTCGGAATAAAAAAGATTTCATGCAATAAAGTATATATATACACATAAGATAGTTGTGTGTATATATATAAAAATGATTTCATGCAATAAAAATGATCTCCTTTCTGTAGTTCATTTCTATATTGCATTGTTGTAATTTCCCACTGGACATTTGGCTCATTCCTTCATCTTTGTTACGGAAAGTTGGGTGCATTTTTGTATTTTGAGAGCATTGAACATGTAAGTATTATTTTACATTACGTTAGTAGCTCTGTATGCTTAGATTATGTGGATGGTTCCCACGAGCCCCTCATGTAGCTTGATTTGAAATCAAAATTGCATGCTAAACAAGTGAAATGCTAACTAAATAAAACTGGCTAGCAACATTAAGTAGGTTGCTTCATTTCACTTCACACCTAATACTCGGGTCGGACTCGGTTGACCACAAGTAATCCATAAATTTGAGTCGGGGTGATACACATATGTTGGGATCATGGTAATGCTGGATAGTGATTTATATGTTGGGAATTTAATGGTAATGCCGAATAGTTGCATTTATCATAGCATTATCTAAGCATAACATTTTTCTATTTCACTAAATTCAACAAAGTGATTTTTCTTTAAAATTCTCATTTTAGTTGTGTTATCCTAATTTGAACATTAATTTGTGTGGTTTAGTTTTTTGAAATCAGTATTTGATGTTTATGGAAGGTAGTGACGCAAAAGAAAAAGTTACTATCGATGAGGATAATCAAGTGGTGGGTGAGAAAAAAGGTACATATATGTTGCGACTTAGGAAGATAGTTCGTTCTAATATTCTAATTACATACGACGATTGGCGTAAATTATTTTATATTAAAAATACGACGTTGGGATTGAGATACTTGTAGAACATCACTAATCTATATATTTATTTTTTCTTTCTCTTTATGAAAAATCTCATATTCTAAACGCTAACTAATTTTTCTTCATACCGGGAAAGATATGATCTTACACTATCTCAGAAGAAACAATGTTTCAAAAATATGGTATGTATATACAAGTCATGGAAATCCAAGCTATGGAGGTTATATTACATGAAGTATCCAACAGATGCAGAAAGGTTGATGAATGTACCTCCCTATTTTAACTCGAAACAGTGGAGGGAGTTCGTGGAGAACGAGGGTACGAAAGTTTTCAGAAAGATTAGCGAATTAGGGAAATCTAATATATTTAAAATTAGGGTTACTCACACTAGTAGGTGCAATGTTCAGTCTGAAGTTTGATACAAACTTGTAGTTACACCTTTTTTCAAACTTGGTATTCTTTCTTGATGAATTATATTCTTGTAATCGAATATTTTCTAATCAGGGAATTGTATTCTTATAATCGAATATTTTCTAATTGATGAATTGTATATTTGTAGAAAAAGAAAAAGGTCAATAAGATAGATGCCAACTCTAATACCATAAATGATAACTCCAACTACAATCCTAATGCCAACATCACACATGCTGATGTGTGGATAGCCTGCCACTTGAGAGAAAATGGGACAGTCCTGGATAGAATTGCCGGAAGCATGGTAAATTTTTAAAAATAATAATGATCTCATAGTATAAAATATACGATTAGTTATGTTCAATGTATTCCTAACTCTTTTTATTACATAATGTATTGTACGAGAAGGTGAGAGCAAAGAATGCCAAGCTTAATGAAAAGGGTATTGACAAATCCCAATTGATGTGTTGTCTTAAGTATTTGTCAAAGACATGAAGGTACGCACTCGAGGTGTGGGGTCTTTAGCGTCACTATGATATATTAAAGCTTCCATGCCAGACCTTGCGCTTCTTTGAGCAGAAAAAAATGAAAATGAAAGTATGAAATGTCGATTGAACATAATGGAAGCATGCAAAAAGGCATGGAGAACACACATTTTGACTTGGTTACATTTGTAAAGTATAATATGGAAAATCATCACTCCATCCCCTTAAATGGAAAAAGTGATATATATGTAACATCTGCTTCATCTAGTGTAACACGGTGCTTACTAAAAGATGGTGTGTCATGTGATATTAAAAGTTCGAATGGTAAGGTGATTGCTAAGGTGATGATAGATGCAACTGTTTGGGAAAAAATGCACTAGCGCATCGTTGATTAAAGTAGTAGGGAAAAGGTTTGAATTTCCACTCCCCAAGCTCGAATAAAGTAGTAGGGAAGAGGTTTAAGGAGTTTGCGGATATTCGAAAGACCTAGTTTTTATCCTTATAGAAATGTAAGCATCCACTATTTTGATTAATTACTACTTTTTTGATTAATTACTATTGTTTGATTATTACATATTGAATTTTATTTGGAGGTTCAACTTAAAGAATATAATCAGTTAAATATACACATTTCATTTTTAGGTCTGTCATTTCATTCTCAGAACACACATTTCATTTAAGTCTGTCATTTGTGTATTATGTGTACATCGCAATAACATAATCGACAATTGATAACAACTATACAGAGTCGTGACCACCATGTGGTTTAATATCATGCTCAATGTAAAAGGGTACTTTAGATTATAGATGGAGGCATAACCCCTTTTGAGAACAGTAATGATAAGTTAACCAACAACGCTATTGATTAATTACAAGACACGCAATCACACATTAGTGAAGATAAACTCAGTTTGAACTCACAAATCTATAGTGTGTTAACTCAAAAGATAATAACGAACTCATAAGTAACTCATGAGGGAGAGAGAAGTAAACACCATAGATACACCTTAGCAGGCAGCCAAACACACCAACCAGCCCCAGAGATATCTGCCAAGTATTAAAAGCTTTGTAATAAATGGAAATGGTGGGTGAGTGAACTCTGGTTTGTAATAAATCTCTCTCTGATGTATTTTTTGCTCTTTAATAATAACTTCTGAACTCTAAAAAAGAACCTCTTCTCCCCAGAGGTGGTTGGGGTCCTTAAAAAGCCCCCACACCACTCCCGAGGCAACTCAGTCATTAATACATGTGAAAGACATCCCCCATACTTTATGTCACAAGCATTAAATACCTGATTCACTAGTTAGCTCCATGTCATAGACATTAAATTCAAAGACATGCTTTTTTTCCTAACCACTATGTGTCAGGGGGCTGTCGTCACAGAGGTGGATCACCAACTGTCTGACAACCCCAAATACCACAGTGGTTTACTCAAGTGAATATTTGACATTGCCTTGCTGGCTAGTGACATCACATATTATAGATGTGACATTAAGTAGAGGGATGTTTGGTTCACAACTCAACGCCCGATGGAACTCAAGGCTTCTCTGCCCGAGGTTCCACAGTCAGGGTCCTTTCGTGTTTTACCAAGTGTATCCAAGATGGTCGGTACAGGCCCCAGTGGTGCCTCACTTCTCAATCCTCCAAACAAAGTCCCTCTAAAGTTCCCACTGCGAGGTTGTTCGATAGAGCATGAAAGCTCTCCTAGGTCCTGCCAAGCCTGGTCTCTCGCGAGTACCGTTTGACCTCACAGTAAAATCATTATACTCATTACATCATTACATCATTACATCATTACAATCATTATAGCTCATAGTCCATATAAACAAAACATACAATGTGACTAAGTAACCCAACAAGCTAAAGTATGAGCTGCCAAGCTGCCTCGCTTGAGTTGCCTCGATGTCTTAATCCCAAACACTGTTGCTAATGGGAGGATTATTTCTAATCTCAATATTACCTTCAATCCCCCTCTACACTCAAAAAATTTCAATAGGTACTGAATTGGTAAAATTTTAATGTTGGGATTGCTATAGAATTACTGAAATTTCAATGTTGAGTTCCCATTTTCTTTTTAATAAGTGCATTGTTGAATTCTATATATAGTATCTAGCATTAATATTCTTGAAATGGTTGATGTTGATGGAATTTATAAGAGGAGTCCTTAAAATAGTTGAGCTTAATGGAATAAAAGGTGCACTATTGGGAATGCCAGGTGTTAGTGGTCTATTAACTGAGCAATGCAAGAGACTCGTAATAGTTATGGACCTTGTGGCTAACCCCTCTATTATGTTCATGGATGATTCGACGACTAGATTGGATGCAAGAGAAGTTGTTACTGTCATACAGGCGGTGAAGAATTTCATTGGATCTAGAAGAACAAGTGTTTTAACTATTCACCAATCGAGTATTCACATGTTTAAAGCATTAGATAAGGTAGGTTAGAATAAAATTCCAAGAGAAATCTTATAACATTTTATTCACGGAGAAATATTTTTCACTTATTTAAATTTAATTTTGTACACTATTCTATTTTCTATTATATAAATATAAATCTATGTTTGTGTAATTTTCAAACACATTCAAGAAGGTTGAGGAGTCCTTGCCAATGCATTATTCTATTACTTTGAGTTACAAATGCATATTTAATAACGGTAGGAAAATTATAGTTATGATCCTTGGAAAATGCATAAGTAATTTGATAAATAAATGTTTCCACGACATCTTCATTATTGTAATCAAGTTATCTTACATCTATCGCACATTGGCAAACTCTCAAACTTTCATTTCTCTCCACCTCTGCATTTTCCAAGGGGAATTTCAACCATTTTAGTTGCTTACCAATAGTCCTAACTTTCCATCAAATCCATGTCAAAACTTTTCTTCTTCAATCAACCAGGTACTAAGCCTTTCCACAACCATGGAGATAATAGCATCATCCATGACATTGTTTTATACAATGAATAAGGGTCTCAAAATGATATTTTTTATAGCATATATTTTGGAACACGAGGCCCCCAATTTTAAATTTTTAAATAAGAATATCCTTTTTAAATGCGGAATAGGATGGTGCACACAAAACAATTACAAAACCCAAATTTTAATTTTTTTCAAATTAAAATTAAACTAAACACAAAGTGAAATTAGATTAATCAACAAATACATTTTTCACTTAAAAATATTTAACCCAAGTCCTAGAAATTGCCTAAGTCATATTTTCAATATTACCAAAATAGGCCAAACCAATTTTAACAAATTAAACGATGACTTGAATTAAATTAAGATATACCCAAATTTAAATTAGCACCAGCTTAAGTATGAAAATAGTGATTTAAACCAATTTAATCTTTTTACCTAAGCATGCATCTAATGTGAATTTAGTAAAAGATAAAATAAACAAATAACCACTACGCCGCGATGTACGAGGAAAAACCCACAACGGGAAAAAACCTCGGACGGCCCTAGCCTCAAATCCACTAAGTACGGTTTTACAAATACAAGACAGTAAGACTTACAACACTCGACTTGACTCCGTACAAGCCCCGACGCTCCTTATTGTATACACCTCTACCTACCGAATAACCACGGAGCTCCACCGCGGTCTCAAAATTCACCAACCGGACTTTAGGAACAACCGTCAACCACACATGATGCCTTTCACCATGTGAGAATGCCGCAGCAAAACAACGAACTTCTTCTTTGTGGGATGTAGAAGTAAACCCAAGCACTCTTCTAATGGTAGAGATCAAACCAGTGCCAAAACGCTAAGCAAAGTATATATATATTAAGGAACTTGTATAAACAAAACAATTGGGTGTAAACAAAAGTGTTTTAGAATTTTTCTTAAAATACAAACACTCAAAACATGAACCTTTTCCTTTTAAAATGAACTCTCTAAAACTCTATTTTAGGGTGATTTTCTTGGAAAGCGAAACACTTAAACCATGAACCTTTTCATAGAAAAGTTGAACTCTCTAAAACTCTCTCTAGGAGATTAAGGAATATGAAGAAGTTAGTTCAAAAGAGTTGGTTCCCGCACTAAGTAAATATGTCAAAAAGTAGTGGGGAAAAGCAGTGGGAAAACCGTGAAAAACTGCCAAAATACCTATTCCTGCCAAATTTCGTTCGAACGACTTTTAGTTCGAACGACTTTTCTAACGAGGTTCCAGAAGGGAAAAAGGAATATCGTCAGAATTCTCATTCGAACAACCTGGCAATCTCGTTCGAATAAGATGCCAGTTCGTTCGAACGACATGGAAATCTCGTTTGAACGAGATTCCAGGAGGTTTGAACGACGTGTCAGAAAAATAAAATATTAAGTTTTTAAGCCCAAAACTTTTTATAAAAGTTCTAAAAAATATTTTATGTGTAAAAAAAAGTCAATAAAATTAATTTATAAAAATTATAAATTACACCCAATAAATGTCCAAGCTCCTATAAATATATAAATTGCATTCATACCTTAGGAGTATTGGAACAATGTTGTTGACGTAGAAATGAGGCACACTAAACTCGGCATATGATGAAGCTTTATACTCTTGGCCGCTACGTCTTCAACTAACACGTTATAGGCTTGGATGGATACACATGAACACTATCATATGACTCAAATATTTTTGTCCGAAATTGAGACAACACAACATTAAGACTCAATCGGAGACTTGTGTCCTTACAATATATCAGTATATAAAATGTGTTCTTTATTTTTATATATAAACAATTGTCACAATTAAAGTTGTGTATGCCTTTCTTATGAATTTAAGAAAGTTATTACCCTTAAGATGCTTGCTTTTTGTTTTGTTGTCTAGCCCAATTTGTTTGACATCAATGGGATATTATTTTCTCTGTTGTAACTCATGAGATATCCATACACACTAGCTTATTCATATACTATTATTTTACTTAAGGTAGATGTCTATTTTGTTCACCACCCCCACCCCCCAAAACCCTTTGTTTTGGATGTTCAGTAGGATTTTCTTTTAGGACATCCTCAAAACATAAAACAGGGGGATAAAAGGAGTTAGTTTTAGTATATCTTCAAAACATAAAGTAAAGGAATATTTTTATACCTTGATTATGCATTTTAAAAAATTATTCCACTTCAAATGTTTTCTTTTTCCTTTTCTTTTATGTGCATAAAAGTAACTCTAATTTAGTTAGTTGCGTTGCCAGATTGATTAAACTCCATCATATCATTTCTAGATGATTTCTGCATTGTATATCTCACTTGCTACTTTTTTTGTCATGCATATGATTCCAGGATACCTAAATAAATTAGAGTTGCGGCCTTATGTATAATGATAATAATATATCTAATAGTTTTATAACATTCACAACAATGTCAATGCCTATGGTCTTTTCAATTGTAGGAGAACTTGGCATCAACTATCTAATATTATATAGCAAACACCCAAAATGTATACATATATATCAAGAAATTGAAACCAATGGAACATTAGTGACCTCGCAATGCTTATTAATGAATATAGTGTTAACTAAAATGTGGAATTTAAATGTGCCAGAGGGTATAATATTGGGGGGTATACACTGGTCTAGTAGGTTGCTTACATGAGCCGAGAGTTAACTAAATGAAGAGTTTGGTAAGTTAAAATAAAAAAGGGGGTCTGAGAATTTTTTAATCTTTTTCTCTAAATCATGGATCCATTCACATATTGTGGTGGATGCCTCCATGAGCTCACTGCCTTAATATAATATAAAAAACTCTCCTTGAACTTTCTGTCCAAATATAACAAAGATAACATTATGTAGAGTTACGTATTTTTTTTTTTTTTTTTTTTGGGGGGGGGGGGGGGGGGGGGTTAAGACCCCCTAGGTTTTATTACTGAAGGATAAATAGCCTCTCCTAAGTAGAATACATGTTATGAAGTAATATAAAGAGAGGAGAACTTTGGAGAGCCCAATACAAAGAAAATGGAGAGTAGAAAAAGAGGAAAATTCTACGAATTCCCTTTACAAAAACTATGAAAACATTTACAAAAATCATAACTCTAAGAAAACTGTCTAATTGATGGAAGACCAGTCTTATCAATCTTGTAGCAACCTTGTGTAATTCTTGGCAGATGGTTAAGGGAGATGTAAGAAGCAGAACTTGAGGAAGAAGCATCTATATTTGCAAGACTATCAGCTACACTATTACCTTGCCTAAAAACACGGTGGATCTGGAAATTATTTGTAGAAATAACAATAGAACAGTATTCAATGGATTTTTTCAGCTTCCAAGGAGGTTTCAAAGTATTTTTCACCATACGGAGGAGAGATTTAGAGTCAGTTTCAATGATGAGATCTTTTATGTTCAACTTTAGGCAAAAATCAAGGCCATCTTTTAATCCTTCAACTTCAGCAGACAGGCTTGATTGAACTCCTAAAAATGAAGAGAAAACAGTTATAAAGTCCCCATTATGATTTCTAATGATACCACCACAACCACTTTCTCTAGGATTGACTTTAGAAGATCCATCCAATTTTAACTTAGCTATATTTTTAGGAGGCTTTTCCCAAGATATAGCTAAAAAAGAAGTAGGTTTTCTATGAATTTGAAAGTTGAACAGAGAAATAATATGGAAATCATCATGTGAGACATTGCCATAAAGCTTTGTACCTGCAGCCAGAGAAATCATTAGAGAGATAACATTAGAGATAATAAGCTTATGATTCATTTCAATGCCATCAAAGAAACATCTATTTCTTGCAAGCCAGATCTCCCAGACAGTAATGATAGGAAGGTGGCGGATGAGGAATTGGATATGGTCCTTGTGCTTTTTGATCCACCATGAGATAAGCATAAATTGAAATGAGTGGAAGTTTAATTTCATCCCAAAAAAAATTCCAAAAAAATTCCACACTTGAATGGCAATAGGACCCTTTAGGAAAGGGTGGCTAATGGTTTCTTCATGAGCATTACAGCATCTGCATCTCGAAGGTTGATACGGCGGAAATATTGCGTATTTCACCCGTTAACCTACGCGTTATTAGCCCCCTCGGGTATCTTATTCCCTATATTTATGCTCGTTAACCGGACAACCCTCGGATTTCTATGATAAGATGTTTCGCAGGTGTTAATTGAGCTTTTGTAGGTATTTGGATGCTAAGTGTGAAGTCCGGATGCGTTTCGCTCGATTTCCATACACAACCGCACGCGCAAGGGCATTTTAGTCTTTTGACAGCTTGGGCACCTGGCCCGACATCTACACGGAAGTTGTAGCTCTCCTCGCTAGCTTCGCGTGGCCGTGAACGGTGCGCGATTCCGATGCATAACGACAAAGTTACGGCGATTGGAGCGACGTTGGATTGTATGCCAAAAGAGGGAGGATTGCAGGCTGCCCTGCTTGGTCGATCTATCGACCATAAGGGTCGATCGATCGACTCTTCTGATTTTTGCCACGAATTACACTGTCGATCGATCGACCAAAGGGGTCGATCGATCGATCCCCTGTTTTTCTGCAGATATTTTCTTTTCTTTTCTTTCTTCTTTTCTTTTATTCTAACTTACTATATAAGCTAATTTTGTTGTAATATTCAAAAATTAATTAGTTTCATACGTTTTTAGGTTAGTTCTTAGCTAGGGTTTGGGGTTTTTGCTTGGTTTGGCTTCAATTCTCTTTGGTTTGACACCCCATTTGGATTGTAAGTTGTATTATTCATTACCCTCACCATTAATATAGTTTGTATTCATTACTTTCTTGCTTTCTAGATAGATTTACATGCTTTCTAATTAGGTTTATTGTGTTTATTTATTGCTTTTCTTAGTCTAATTAGCATCATTTAGTTAATTCACCATGCACCCTTAGATAAATAGGGTCGGGATTTCATTTCCGCCATTTTCGGGCCCCGAGCTCCGAAAACTAGGTTTAGTGCAAAATCGCGTTTAATTGAAACCGCGCGTATCAAAGTTGGATTGCTAAGCGTTTATCTTTCTTTGTCATGCAACGTTAGAGTTTATAGCGACAATCCGAGTTTAATCCGCGTGCGACCATTTTCCATTAAATGTTTAATCTCGCAACTTTGGCTTAAATTCCTTATTGTGTGATGTTTATGCTTAATTGGAAATGCTCGATTAGATTGCTTTCGAGCCTTAACTCTAGTTAGTAGTTGTTTCGATCCGTTTGGTAGAATGTGATCCCGATCCTCGCTTTACTTTAATTTAGCGTAACTTCTCATTTTCTTTAGTCACCATAAACACCATATCACCTTTTCTTATTTCTTTTACACCTTTTTATTTTCAGAAGTTTTAAAACAATTAAAGTCTAAAATTTAATCACTCCCTGTGGATTTCTTACGATACCCGACTTACCGTTGTGCTTGCCTCGCAAGTGTAGTAGTAGCTTAGGTCAATTTTGTATCGCGGCGGCGAAACACACGACGGCTGTGTCCTCACACGAACACACTTTTTTCGCGCTCGATCAAAAATGGCGCCGTTGCCGGGGAGTTATTGTTTTAGATAGTAATTGTTTTATGATTTCATAGTACTTTTCCTTTTCTATTTGTATTCTTTCTCTTAACCTTTCTTGCAGGATTTGCATGCTTTGAGCGCTAAGAAATTTCTATTCGCGGTTGCTCACTTTCTTCTTGGATTCTCCATCTTTCAACAACGAGGTAACCATGTCTTTCTTTTATAGTAATTACGGTTATTCTAATGATTCATACTTTGGGGATAGCTCTCAAGTTTTCCATTTCCAAGATTTTCTTGAAAGTGAAAGACTTGAAAACATTTATCGAAATGAAAATCATCATTGGGAGCTTGAGTTGGATTCATTATTCGATTCCAATGACGATTCTTATTTCATTACTTTCGAAGACGAATTTCAACCAAATGAGGAATCCGAGGATCTAGAGCCGAGGAAGCCTACTTTGGAAGAAACTTTTCTTCTTTACTCCCAAGGTTTGGAAAGCTTAAATGATGCTGGAATGAGACTTGGTGAACTTTGCGATGAGATGAATTCTTTTCCACAAAACAACGAGGAGGTGGAAACTTGTGTTTCACCTCAATTCTTCAAAGAATTTCTCATCGAGTGTGCATCTCTCTCCCTCAAAATTCAATCTCCTTCCGACGATGAGTCGGTTGGGATTGAATTTGTTTCATCACCATATTCGTTTTCCGTGATCGAACCATTAGAATTACCGGTTGATTCCTGTGAGTCGGTAGAAATTAAAACTTCTACACTTTTTGCCGACGAGGACTCTTTACCGGACTTGTTGTCGATGGTTGTAATCCCGATGTGTGCACCATCTCCCATTCCAATTGAAAAACCTTTGGGAGATGAATTGATTTTTCTTGGACCTCAAGTGTACTTTTCCCCCTTTTTATCCAAATCCCCCATCGTCCGCCTAGAATTTCAAATTGGCGATGGTTCATTTCTTTCACCGCCCACATGCCTTCCGTTGTTCAAACGGAATTCCTATTTTTCGGGAGGCATGCATGCTCGGGAGGGTCCACCGTTGATCCTCCAAAGTCAAATCGTGTTTTGGATGGACCCTCAAAAATTTCGACTTTTGGTATATAGTTAATTGCGCATTCAAAGTGTAAGTTGTATATACTAACTTCTTTATTTTTGTTTTTCTCGATTTTAGCCTAGTGTAATTAGCTAAACTCTTTTTATTTCTTTTCGTATGCTTGGTTCTAACTCTTTTGTAGGTTCAACGGACTTGAATTTGCGGAGATATGCGCCCCGGCACACACTTTTATTAAGAAAATAATCAAAAATCACAAAAACATTTTTTTTCCCTTTGATATTCACACACGCATCCTCATGCAATTGCATTTGTTTTTATTTTTCTTTTATTTTATTTTTCATTTGTTGTCGTGATTATGCGTGTGCGTTGCTCGTGTACATATTTTTATTTTCTTTCATTTTTATTTTTTTTATTTTTTCTAGCCTAGGCCTTTTAGGTGTGTATATCTAGGCCTATGTGTATTTTATTTTTATTTTATTTTTATTTTGATTTTTCTATTTTTGTTTCATATTCTTATGTGTATATATATATATATATATATATATATATATACTATATTTATATTTATTTTCTTTTTATACCCCATATTTGTCCCCAAATTGCATCTTTCCCCCCCCCCCCCCCCACTTTGAATTGCCAATGCAGTGAGCTTTTTCTGCTTGGTCGATCGATCGACCCTTGGGAGTCGATCGATCGATCGACCAGTAAAACCGAAACTGCTTTCTTATTTCTCCCCTTTCTTCTTATTTCCCTCTTCTCCTCTACATACGATTTGTGCCCTAATATTTCCCTTCACCAAATTTCTTCATTTTTCTTCCAATCACTGCATATCCAAGGTATATTTCTACTTGTTTTTCATGTATTTGTAGTTTTTGGTAGAAATATGTCACAAAATGCATGTTTAAACCCTAGGTTGACACATTGGTTGAATTTTGGTGATTTCCCCTGATTTCGATTTGTTCCAACTGATTTATGCATGATTCTTGTTATATATCCACTCATGAACATGTTTTGATTGCTGCATTGTTGGTTGTTCATGAGTGGGGTGGTTTTGTTGGTTCAAACTTGGTTTTCTCACCCTTAGTGCACATTGTGCACGCCAAGTGTTCGCCAAAATGCCCAAAATAGTTTTCAATGCATTTTTGGCGCACACTTGGGTGATTTTCATGCCTAGTCGCATTCCGACATATTTTAGCGCAATGTTGCACTTTGTTACCTCGGTTTTGGGCACTCGCACCCCATTTCAACTCGTACACTAAACTAACCATTAATTGCGCTTACAATATTTTTTGTATTGCTTAATTATTGTTTTGTAGGTTGAAATGGCACAATCAAAGAAATATAACTCCACTGTGTGCATGCCCACCTTGGGTTTCGAGGGTTTCCGTTGCAAGAAGGAACGGGAATGGTTTCAGGCCTATTTCGAGACTGCTCAGAGGCCGTTGGCCTACAATCTTGCCTGGAAGCTTGAGGATTTGCCGAGTGAGGCGCGCGTTATTCTGAGGCGCCAGGGATGGGAGACTTTTCTCGCCACTAATGGGCGCATTAATGAAGAATTGGTTAGAATATTTTATGCGACATTAGTGGTGGTGAAAGGTGACGGGCCGACCACTGTTGAGGCCATGGTTCGAGGGGTGAGGGTACCTTTCCGCTTATCTGATTTGGTGGCCTTCATGCATGTACCGAACCCCGAGAACGCTGTTAGTTTAACCGATGGGGATGTTTTTGGTTTGACGACATTGATAGAGAGCCTTGCACCGGGTGAAGAATGGAAGAGAATGGCTTTCCGCTCGGCTGCAATGGAGGACCTACCGAGACTAATTCACTACATCAATGTCCACTCCTTTATGGTGACGAGCAACCGATCTGAGGTGCGTCACAAGCACGCCGCATTTATCTATGCACTGATTAATAATTTGGGCAATATCAGTTTGCCCAACATATTTATGGATATGATGTGCGCTACGGCCAAGGAGAGAGCCAAGACATTTTCCCTCCCTTTTCCTGCCCTCATCACTACGATTTGTATTTCTCACGGTTGCCCCGAGTTAATCGCCGACCGCAAACACGATCCACTTGGGCTTCTAACTCAGGCCAACATCACAAGAATGCTGAAGCGCGAGTGGGGGCAACCGGCGACGAAGAGGCAGAGGGCAGAGGTTGCTGACGATATGGCTGAGGAGGAGGAGATTAGAGAGATGGAGACTGGTGAGGGTTCTCACGTGCCACATACAGAGGATGATGCCCGCTTTGCGGCATACCAGGCAGTGCAGGACCAGCGCTGGGAGGAGACCCAGCTCAGGTGGGCGACTTGGGAGTCGCGCCTGGACCAGTTGCAGGCCGATCAGCGGCAGCAGTGGGCTCAGCAGCAGGCTCATCAGGAGCAGTTTCAGGCCGAGCAGCGGCAGGAGTGGTCTGTGCAGAGGCAGGCCAGGGCACAGAGTAGACAGGAGTACCGGATGATGCAGCAGATGATGAGAGATCTTTATCTGCAGCGCAGTGATTCCGACGCGCCAGTGCCTCCTCATTTTCAGGACCCCTCCGATCCTAGTGGTTCTGGCCACTAGGCTGTTGTTGTGCTGGGTTTCGTTTTTGTATCTTGGGGATCGGATAGTATTGTACTTTTTATTTTTATTTTTATTTGTATTTGTATTTGTATTTGTATTTCTTTTATTTCTGAAGTTGTTATGTATCAAGTTATTTTGTATTGAACTTATGAAATGAGAAATGAAAATGTAGTTTGTGGTTGTTTATTGGATTTTGATGTGTGTGACCTTCCATTTTATAAAATCAAAAAGTTCACCATCAATTTATCTAGTATTTGCACTTCAGCCCCTCTATATTATTGTGACTTGTGACATAGATTCTCTTTACTTGATACATCGGTACATATTCTTCATATGCTTTGTACTAACTTGTTTTGCAGCTTCATTTGGACTTGTACTTATGGAGATCGCTCCATGTGTGGGTAATATCATTCTTTTCCTAGCTTTGTGTTGTGTTCTTTAATGGACGCATTGGGGACAATGCAACATTTAAGTTAGGGGGTGTAGGATAGTCTATCCATTTTGTTGTTTAGTCCTTGGATTGGATTACAATTTAGTTACAAAGCATGTTTTTGTTAAAATTTGAAAATTTTCAAAAATTTTTTTTTTTTTTCTCCTTTGTTGGGCATTTTGCCTTGTTTCCAATGATAAATTTTAATAATTGCCCGATCAAATAGACAATTCAACTATGCATGTTCTCGATTTTAGAAGTTATTAGATTTTAGTCCCTAAATCATTAATATTATGAATAACTTCATGAATTAAACTTTATTCGTGAACATATGCACCATTCTTGTTATATTGAATTGGCTTAAGATTTTTATAACTCGGTATGCTTTTGTTGCATTGTATATACTTACACCGAGTGAGATTAGAGACTTATCTTCATTTGTGAGTGTATACACTATTCTTTTCTCATTGAAAACGTTACAGTCGTTGGTAATCTCTTTATTCTTTCATTGACCGTTCATTAATTGAGTTCATCATTGAAATGTGTTACTTGAGCATGATTTTCTTATGTTGTTTTGACTCGCGAATTGCGTATACTTTGTGAAATGATCATAGGCCCTCTTTGATATATCAACCATATGACCTTGACCTCACTTTTATATGTTCCCTAGTCAACCCACTTGAGCCTATATACTAGCCTTTCTTTTCATTACCCAAAATCCCATAACCAACTCCAAATTGGAGTTTTAAGCCATAGATATTACCTTACATACCCTTGTTTGGATTGTTGCTTGGAATTGAATGTTATTATTGTTGTGTGGTTGCAATTTGAGTATGAAAAGAGTAAGAAGTGTCAGAAAAAGAAAGTAGTGAAAAAGAGAAAGCAAAAAGCAAAGAAAACAAAAGAAAAAGTGAGAAAAAGGAAGAAAAGAAAAAGAAAGAGAAAGTTGTAAATAGTGTTCGTAGTGTTTTAATAAGCTTTGATTACTCTCTCAATTGTTATATCTATGCTCGTTTGGACATCTTTGTCCAACTTTTGATATTGCCCACTTGTTTACATTATTCTGAGTTTCATCCCCAAACACTTTGAATCCATACATATACCTTTCATTTCGTACCTTAACCTAGCCATACATTACAACCCTATTACAAGTCCTATGTGATCTTAAGTAGATGTAATTCAAAAGTTTAAATAGTTTTGATAATCTGTGAAAATGCATTTCGCCTCTTTTAGTGTGCGGTATCCTTTCACTGAGATTGCAATTTTCATTTCCTATATAGCGTTCTTCTTTTGTGACATGTGCGCGGCCTAGTTTCCATTTACATTTACTCTTTATGCCCGCATGTCCCGTGTATTACCTCCCTTTTCATAGTGAATTCATTTGTTGAGCGTAATGCCCGTGAGGATTGAATGTATACATGCTTTGATATTTAGTATCCGAATTATTTAAGTTTTTCGCCAAATCATACCTTGCATATGCTCACTCCCCTCCCACATGTTAGAGTTTCAATTCATTGAGGTGCATTCGATAATGTTAATAACTACGGACTTCTCATGCGAATTCGTTTGCTATGCTAATAACATGTTGAAATCTTGTTCGCACTGATGAGTTTGTCTTATTTGATTGGCCATATTTTGAGGAAACTTTATGATGTTTGTGGGTTTCATCCCTAAAAACCCTCACGAGACGACACTCGTCCACTAGGGTAACCTAGGGGTTTAACGGCTTATTGCATACGCTAAATGCAATCGAATCGCCCGCGAAAGTGGTTTTATCTTTTTATTGCTTTTATACCATACTTTTGTACTCTCTCCTGTGCTGGTTTACTTGTTCTTCTTGTTGCATCTTATTTCATTGCTAGGGACTAGCAATGTGTAAGTTAGGGGGTGTGATACGGCGGAAATATTGCGTATTTCACCCGTTAACCTACGCGTTATTAGCCCCCTCGGGTATCTTATTCCCTATATTTATGCTCGTTAACCGGACAACCCTCGGATTTCTATGATAAGATGTTTCGCAGGTGTTAATTGAGCTTTTGTAGGTATTTGGATGCTAAGTGTGAAGTCCGGATGCGTTTCGCTCGATTTCCGTACACAACCGCACGCGCAAGGGCATTTTAGTCTTTTGACAGCTTGGGCACCTGGCCCGACATCTACACGGAAGTTGTAGCTCTCCTCGCTAGCTTCGCGTGGCCGTGAACGGTGCGCGATTCCGATGCATAACGACAAAGTTACGGCGATTGGAGCGACGTTGGATTGTATGCCAAAAGAGGGAGGATTGCAGGCTGCCCTGCTTGGTCGATCTATCGACCATAAGGGTCGATCGATCGACTCTTCTGATTTTTGCCACGAATTACACTGTCGATCGATCGACCAAAGGGGTCGATCGATCGATCCCCTGTTTTTCTGCAGATATTTTCTTTTCTTTTCTTTCTTCTTTTCTTTTATTCTAACTTACTATATAAGCTAATTTTGTTGTAATATTCAAAAATTAATTAGTTTCATACGTTTTTAGGTTAGTTCTTAGCTAGGGTTTGGGGTTTTTGCTTGGTTTGGCTTCAATTCTCTTTGGTTTGACACCCCATTTGGATTGTAAGTTGTATTATTCATTACCCTCACCATTAATATAGTTTGTATTCATTACTTTCTTGCTTTCTAGATAGATTTACATGCTTTCTAATTAGGTTTATTGTGTTTATTTATTGCTTTTCTTAGTCTAATTAGCATCATTTAGTTAATTCACCATGCACCCTTAGATAAATAGGGTCGGGATTTCATTTCCGCCATTTTCGGGCCCCGAGCTCCGAAAACTAGGTTTAGTGCAAAATCGCGTTTAATTGAAACCGCGCGTACCAAAGTTGGATTGCTAAGCGTTTATCTTTCTTTGTCATGCAACGTTAGAGTTTATAGCGACAATCCGAGTTTAATCCGCGTGCGACCATTTTCCATTAAATGTTTAATCTCGCAACTTTGGCTTAAATTCCTTATTGTGTGATGTTTATGCTTAATTGGAAATGCTCGATTAGATTGCTTTCGAGCCTTAACTCTAGTTAGTAGTTGTTTCGATCCGTTTGGTAGAATGCGATCCCGATCCTCGCTTTACTTTAATTTAGCGTAACTTCTCATTTTCTTTTGTCACCATAACCACATATCACCTTTTACACTTTTATTCCTGAAGTGATTAAACAATTAACATCTGAAATTTAATAACTCCCTGTGGATTCTCGATACCCGACTTACCGCTGTGCTTGCTTGTCAAGTGTAGCCGTAGCTTAGGTTCTTTTGCATTGAGTCGCCGAAACGATAACAACGATTTGCGTATTACACGACGCACGGTTCGCGCTCGATCAAAGGTAGCTTAACATTAACCTTTTTAAGCTATGAGTCAAGAGGAATAGCTTGGTTTATCAACTTCCAAGTGAAGATTGAGATCTTGATAGGAAAAGATGTGGACCAAATAAACTTCAAAACCATTGTAGAAGGAATTCAAGGTATGCTGGACAAATAAGAAGACTTGAAAGAAAAAATACCATCAGAAGTTATTGACCATATATAATTATCTCCATCTTTAAAAGTGATATCCTCAAAAATACTGTATACAGTTCTGATTCTTTTAATGGTATGGGAACCATTTGAAGAAGAGAGCATAGAGAATTTATATTTGTTGTTCATAAAAGAAGCCCAAAGACTTTTAGAAGAGTGAAGAAACCAACACAACTTTAAACTGGATGCTTGAGTGATACCATTAAAATTTATGATGTTCAGACCTCCTTGGATAAAAGGTTGAACAATTTCTTTCCAAGAAATCCAATGGGCTTTCTTGTTGTTAATATCTTTAATGATATTGGTACAAGTACAACCAAAGTTCAGGAATTAAGCAAAGTTTGAATAGTGTTGTTGTGGGTGTTGTAGAAATGTCATTTTTTTATCGTAATTTATATTCATCATCTTTTGATGTGATGCAAGATATTGCAAATACCGAACTTTCTCCAACACGCCCTATTCGGGTTGGGCTAAATCTCAAATTTTGTGTTCATCGATAATGCTTATTTTGTACTTTTATAGTTAGGATTGTGACTCCCCATTTATTAAATGATTAAATAAAATTCAATGATACAAGGGTATTGAAGACATTCTCATTTCATTTGGATTTACATTAACAATATATTATCATTTGGTTTGATTTATTAGTTTTAAATATTTGCTGATTTAGTGCTAATTTTTTATTGCGAGGCTATTGTGATCTAAGTGCTTTTTTTTTATTTTCATCGGCATTTGTAACTATTTAAAACTCTTACTATATGCATTCATTTGTAACGGTTTTAATAGTTATTGAATATAATATTTGGGTCCTACTTAATAAATGTTTTAAGATATTACATTATGTTCAATTATATGGGTAATTAGTAACAGTTTATAACCATTATACAATGTCAAATAGTAATGGTTCAAAATCGTTATAAAATTTCAAACAATAACAGTTTTAAACCATTATAAAATGTCAAATAGTAAAGGCTCGTAACAGTTACAATCTATAAATTACAGCACACATACATTTGAAAATATTAACCCAATGAACCATTAATAATTTCCTTTTATAAAGGTTTTGAAAAGTTACAAATAAATTATAACCCCCAACCCCGTTACATGAATGTTTGAAACTGTTACAAATAACTTTTTAAGTGTTTAAGCACTTATAAAACAACACATTTATTGTAGTTACAACGTGCCTTCAATATGTCAAACACCTCCTTCTTGTCCAACCACAATACCTAGTCAACTTTCCCCACCATAATCTCAATGACCTAGACCCGAGACTCAAAATCTTAAAATGGACAGTTTTTAACCATGGTAACAGGAGTTATGTTCATATCCATCACTACCTTGGCAATTGGGCCACCTCCACATGTGTCAAGGATATAGACCAAATCCTTATATGGTTCTTCGGGGTAGAGTACATGCCATACGAGTATGATGTGTCCCGGAGTCAATGAGGAGGGATAGAGTAGTGGTCCCCTCACTCACCTTATACTTTCCCATTCCTTTATCCTTCTCCTTAACCTTGCCATTTCCTTTATTCGTGGTGGTGTGTTTGACCCAGTCGAACATGTAGTCCATTATTTGTTAGAGACTTTCCAATTTTAAGTCGGTATCTGATTTGTACGTGTCAACGTGGAGAACATCCCACTATTACTGCAAGCCAATCCCATCAGCTTTGACTTTCTTATTCAGGAGCTGACACCCCGAGTAAGACCTTTTCTATCCTGGAACAATACTTGTCTCAGTGCATACATACTCTAAGATGCCTTATCGGCATCACTTTAGGTGTTGTCATCGACTTTAGCCTATCTTGACACAATATAAAAATATGTTATTAACTTTGAAAAACAATAGTAATAAACAGTGTGAAATTGATGATATAATTACAATTATAACTTATGATGGTATGGCGACCTGCGGATTAGAAGGATCTCCCTTCTTCATCTGAATCTGGATATAGGATTTGATCCTAAGAATCCTGCAAAATGCAACCAAATTAAAGCAACGTATGACCAAATTAAAGTAATTAACTTACCACTAAACAAATGTAATTTACATCAAATTACTTATAATCTTATAATCTAACTCCTCGTAATATGTTCACCCATAGTAATGCCCATCCAATTTCTTTGACCGGTTAGTCTTCTCGAGCCATGGGAGGACAAGTGTCTCTCGAATTCCTTGTTGTTCATAAACCTTTGTGAGTTGACCAACGTGATTGGATACTTATTCATGACTATGTCCTACGCATAAGCCCGAACTCTCGATCCATCCTGAAATAACAAGTATGCAGGTTCTTGTTCTATGTCTTCCATTTCTTGCCAATACTCTGTCACGTGCTTTTAGGGTAAATTGAATTGTTGTTGTCGAACAAACATATAATATAAAACAGTTAGTGAATTAACATTAAAAAATAATAAAAAAATCTTGTATGAAATTCAAATGTTTAATATAAATAATGATATTTTCATAACTCTAGGGCCCCCCAAACGACCATCTTCAACTCCATTGGCACGATCCTCCAATCTTCGTGCGCGGGACCAATTAATGATTTCAGTAGCTCTGTTGCCCTCATTTATAGACTAGTTATGTTTTCAACTATGATCCCATACTTGATGGTATTATTGTTAGAAGATCCCACGTCACATTCTTTTTCCTAGGGTCTGATCGCCTGATGAAGTCATATTCTACAAAAAAAAAAATAGGCTTCAATAGCATAATATATAACATAAATCAAATGGAAATACTCAAGTTCGGGATATAAGAGTAAAAATAGGCTTCAGTAGTGTTGATGTACAAAACTAGACAAGGTCCAATTATTTAGTCATGGATAATATATGTAAAATAGAAACAAAAAAGTTTTTGAAGTGGTTTGGCTGCAAAGGAAAGCCTACGTCCACTGTGCTTCTTATTGGTTCGTATTTTGTCTTGCCTTTCGTATTTTTTAATGGTTGAACCTTGCCCTTGATGAAGGGATTATAATGTATTTATAGTCTCGTAAGGAGATAGAGAGGTGGAATGTAAAAGGATGGAATGCCTTTATAAATTAAGCATTAACATCAGTACACGACGTTCATAATGTACATGACTGTTGGCGCTTTGCTGACCCTGTTTTTGCGGACTACGTTTGTATATGTTCTTAGGATTTAAATAGAGTGGTAAGAATAATATAATTTGTTTAAATTCAGGATTTTGGATTTTGAAAAGTATTTTTTTAAACATGTCTTAATATTACTAACATCATTTTACCGTTACGAATTCTGAATTTTACTATTACTATTAGTAATAGAAATGTACCCTTACTAATTCTTAATTTACCGTTACAATTAGTAACAAAACTTTAGCGTTACTAATTCTGAATTTTACTGTTACTATTAGTAACAGAATTTAGCGTTACTAATTCTGAATTTTACCGTCACTATTAGTAAAAGAATTTTAACGTTAATAATAGTAACAGTAAAATTCCATTACTAACTCCATGCCCCATGCCTTTTTTCTAATGGAAAAATTGTGTTACTAATATTTTTAGTGACGGTAAAATTGTGTTACTAAACGCGCATTTTGGTGTAGTGGAAGTACATAATCCCGCTATTTTAAGTTGGTCGGCTTCACCCTCTTATTATATAAACGTGTTATTTGTTGTTGATAAGTAGCATTCCTCAAGGCTGAATCTACTCGCACCTCTTCCAACATATCAAGGTCTAGCCTTCGTATCAAATTACTAATGGGAGAATCAAAATTCAACACTCTATGAGTTACCCAGCTGAGATGGTACCACTTCTTTAGTCCCAAATGCTAGCAAGTATGGTGTTTCCCCTATTTCAGCCCTAGGAGTTATTCGGTAGGCCTATAATACTGAGTGCAATTCATTTATCCAGTTTCCCTTTGCCTCATCAAGTCTCTTCTTCAACCCATTGAGAAAAGTCCTACTTGTCACCTCGATTTGCCCATTTCTTTGAGGATGGCCTAGAGCAGAATGTAACTTCTGGATCTTGGATTGGGCACAATATGTTGCAAGCTCCACGTTGTCGAACTGTGTATTATGGTCGATAATGAAGGCATATGGAAAACCATATTTACAAATGATGTTTTTCCAGATGAACTGGTACACGTTCTCATAGGGCATATCCACTAATGGCTTTTCTTAAACGCATTTAGTGAAGTAATCAACAGCTATGACCAAGTACTTGAATCTCCCTCGGGTGGTTGGAAATGGTCCGACCAAATCTATTCCCCAAATAGCAAATATCCAGGGTGAAGTAATGGAGTTAAAGCTATGTGTGGAGTTTTACGAATGTTGGAGAACTTCTGTTACTTGTCACACTTCTTTGCAAAATCTGTACAAGCGTCCCTTATGGTCGTCCAGTAGTACCCTTGAGTGTTCATTCGCTGTAGTAATGATCTTCCTACTACTTGAGCTCCGCTAAACCCCTCAAGAACTTCTTTTATTAGATCTCTAACCTCCACTGGGTGAACAAAGCACTGCAAAGTAGCTGTTAATCCTCCTAGCATAGAATTCTTTTATCTAACACGTACCTTACTGCCTTATACTTAAGTTTTTTGGCCTCCACTAGATCTGTTGGCAGAATTACTTCTTTAATGTAAGTTCGGATGGGATCCATCCAGGAAGGTCCCATATCTATTGCAATGAAATTAATCATCAAATCTTCATCAATACTCTGACTAGCTAGAATCTCAATGGGGATTGTTCTCCTAAGTTCAATATTGGTTGTCGATGCTAGCCGAGTAAGTGCATCAGCTCGGGCATTCTCCAATCTTGGAATCCTGCTCATCCGAATAACGGGAAATTTAGATATAACCTCCAAAGCTTTGGCGAGGTACCTTGTCATTAATTCACCTTTGGCCCCATATACACTTAAGATCTGATTGACCACCAATTGAGAATCACTATGAACCATAACTTGCTCGACGTTTAGTGTTTGAGCCAAACTTAATCCCATAATTAATGCTTTATACTCTGCTTTATTGTTTGAGGTCTGGAACTGGAATCTAAGCGCGTACTCAATATCAATCCCATCCGAGGTATTGAATACAATACCTTCTCCACTTCCTGTCACACACAAAGATCCATCCACGTATAGACTCCATACTAGGATGTTACTATCAAAGCCTTGGTTTTTCAATGTCCCATAATGGAATAACCTCTTTTTTGCCTCATCATATTTCTTGGTCATCTCCTACATCCTGGTTAACTGTTTCGGTAGGTTTGCAGTTGCTTCGTATGAGCTCTCCCTAACTAGGGTCTGCTCGGGTTGTTGGTCGAATGTGACTTCGGTTGAGCTTACCCCTGCTGGGGTCTACTCTCCCCCAATGCCTTGTTGCTCGAGGATCTTTGGATAAGTAAACTCTGTAATAAAGTCACCTATAGCTTTGCTCTTTAATGAGGACCTTGATTCATATAAAATGTCATAATGTCCCAATTTTACTGCCCAGAACATCAGTCTTCCATACTTCTTAGGTTTATGAAAAGATTATCGAAGAGGAATATCAGTGTAAGCCACTATAGTGTGTTCTTAGAAATAAGGCTTCATCCATCTAGATGCCTCTATAAGCACCAAAGCTAATTTCTCCAATCGAGGATATCTAATTTTTACTCCCCGAAAGGCTTTACTGGTGTAGTAGACCGAATTTAGCACTCCATTATCTTCTCATATCAAAGGTGAAATTACAACCGACTCAGAAATGACTACGTACAAATACAATTTTTCCTCTAAAATTACTCGGGAGAGAATTGTGGTGATCCCATATATTTCTTCTGCTCCTGAAAAGCTTTCTCACATTCGTCATTCCATTTAAAGGTCTTCCTCAGATCCTTAAAGAATGGAAAACACCTGTCTATTGTTCGGGATACAAATCTATTCAAAAACGATACTCGGCCAGTGAGCCTTTAAACATTGTTCTTGCAAGTCGAGGACTGCATTTTAATCAAAGTTAATATTTTAGCTAAATTAGCTTCAATTCCCCTCTGGTTTACTATGTACCCGAGGAACATTCCTTCATGGTCACCGAACACACATTTGGTTGGATTCAACTTCATCTGATGTTTTTCTAATTGATCAAAGGTTTGGCTGAGGTCGACAATGTGATCGGAGGCTTTTTTACTCTTCATCAGCATATCATCCATATACACCTCCATGTTCTTGCTTATTTTATCTTCAAAAACCTTGTTCATTAACCTCTGATAGGTAGCACCTGCATTTTTCAAACCAAACGGCATAACACTATAAGAATAAGTTCCTCGGGAAGTAATGAAAGAGGTATTTTCCCTATCTTCAGGCTTTATTTTACCTGGTTGTAACCAGAATAGGCGTCCATAAAACTCAATAACTCGTGTCCCGACGTAGCATTCATAAGTTGGTCAATCCTAGGCAAAGGAAAATGATCCTTTGGACATGCTTTATTCAAATCAGTGACGTCCACACACATTTTCCACTTATTATTATTATTCTTGGCCATAACAACGTTGGCCAACCAATCTAGATATTTCACTTCTTAAATGAATAAAAAAATTTTGAAGCTTCTCTACCTCCTCCAGATTTGCCTGATTCTTCTCAGGGCTGAACACCATGTGCCTTTGTTTCACTGGCTTAACGTCCTTATTGATGTTGAGTACATGGCAGAGGAAATTGGGATCAATCCCAATCACATCCTCATGACTCCAAGAGAACACGTGCTTTCTCTGTCTGAGGAATGACACTAGCTCTTGTTAAATAACAGGGTTTAGAGTTGAACCCACCTATTTAGTTCTCTATGGCTTGTCATCATCTAAAATGATATTCTTTGTTTCTTCCATAATTTTTCCTTTCACCAGCTCTGTCTCCTCTCTTGGATCTAAGCATTCGACCTTATATTTTCTATTGGGCTCAGTAATGTCCACTTGTTAAGTGGTGGTCTTCTTCTTTATCTCCTCAAGATCCCCTTATTCGACAAAGGAGTAATAACATTCCCGGGCTACTTTTTGATCACCCTTAACTACACCTACTCCAAAGTTGGTTGAGAATTTCAAACATCAATGGACTGTTGAGGGAACTGATTCAAAGTTCTTTAACCCTACTCTACCCATGATGACATTATAGGCTAACTTCACGTTCTTGTCCATCACAAAGAAAATAAATTTCTCAATTCGACTTGCTGGCCAGGTGTTGAGAAACACCTCCAGCTTGATTGTGCCTAAAGGATAAATTTTTTACCAGAAAAAATGATCAAGGTCCTGTGGTACGGATCTATCTCACCGACCTAAAAATCCATATTTTGAAAGCAGGAATAAAGCATAATATCTGTCGAGCTACCATTGTCAATCAACACCCTGAAACGATTCTATCTTAATATCTGAATTTGACCACCAGAGGGTCGCCATGGGGGTACAGAACTCCTGACAGATCTTTTTTGGAAAACCCAATTACTAATTTTTCTTTATTCACCTTGCTCTGCCTATCTTCCTCAGCTAAATTGATCCTCTGGATGTAAGAACAAGCTAAAGCCTCATTGAGGTAAGCTTTTCTCTCTCTAGTGTGATCTCCACCTCTATCATCTCCTCTTGTAATCGTCTGACAATCAAAGGAACCAAAAGTAAGTGTAAATACATCATGTTCTTGTTTCTTGGGTTTTGGGGGGAAATCTGGATCATCTTCATGATTTCTTTTCTTCCCTGGGCCTGCATGGAGACTTTGACCTATGCCGAGCTCCTCTGTCATCCTTCAAATCAATAAACTTGTTCAGTTTTCCTCGACGAATGAGGGTTTTTATTTCATTACAGAGCCATACAGTGATCTTTTGTATGCCCATGGTCCTTATAAAATTCACAGTATTTGGATTTGTCCCTCTTCCCAGCAGGTGCTTTTAATATCTCTAGCCAACGTACCTCCTTGCTATGCTTAATTTCCTCCAAAACATGGTGAATACCCATCGCTAATGGAGTGTAGTTATTGTACTTCCTAAGCCTATCATCAATTTTCTTTTGTTTTAAATCTTTCTGATCCTTATGCTCCTTTTGAACCTTCTTCTCGGTTTTGACTTCAAGCTTTATGACCGAGCTCTACTTCACTGCCATTACATCCTCGGCATTCATTATCTTGGTTGCTTTGGCCATCAATTCAGTCATAGTATTGGGAGGATCATTAGAAAAAGTGTAATAAATCTTCTCGAGAAGAATTCCACTCATGAGAGATGTAATAACTATTTTTTCATCATAATCAATGACCTCCAACTTTTCATTATTGAAATGAGTAATATAGTCTCTTGTACTTTCTCCTACTCACTGTCTCATGCTTAGCAAATGAGCTACTCTCTTTATTGGCTTGGCCCCGAAGCATAAATTACCAATGAATAGCTCGGCCAGTTGGTTAAAATTAGTAATTGCCTCCGAGGTAGGCTATTGTACCATACTTAAGTAGGACCCGTTATGGTACCTGAGAATGCCCTACATCTATCTCGTCCGGGACAGCATAAATTTTTGTTATTGCTTGGTATTGTTTTATGCAAAGAATAGGGTCAATTTTCCCATCATACTTAAGCGTAACAATAGGATATTTGAACTTCGAAGGAGTAGGAAAATCCATAATAGCTTGAACAAAAGGAGATCCTTTCACAAAGATTCATTGCAAAGGGTTCTTTGCCTTCACCATTTCTCCTAACCTATCTTCCAACCTTTGGATTGAGTCTTTCCATGCGTGATTACTTGAATTAGATTTATGCGATGCATCTTGGCTGTTCTGACCATCTGTCTGTGATGAGCTCTCCTCCTGAAAGGTCTGCTCGATATGGGCAGATCGTCGAGCATATGATTTGGGTAGGATGAGGCCTCATGTTGATTGGTGGTCATCGAGTATGCCTCGACAATGCCCTAGTAATATTCCTATTCCCTTCGGGTCCCAAACGATCAAAGGGCGATGCTCGACTAAGCCTTTTTGGAGATAAAGACTGCTCGCCATAAGGATCTTAAGTCCTGAGGCAAGAACTTACTCCTGGACGGTAGGACGTGTCTCTGGAAGTTCTGGAGTGGCTATGCATGTTGGTTCTTGGAGGTGGTGGTGGCATTTTTCAATAAATAGATAATATAGGAGATCCTTCTTGTAGTGCTTGGGCCAATTTCCTGATTCTATCTTGCATGGCCTCCTATCCTCTAGCAAGACTAGCCAAGATCCCAGTCAGATCATTATTTGTTGGAGGAGCGGATGAAATAGGCATATTGCCATCATTTTTGGTACTGGACTCAGGAACGTCAGTCATTTTTTAGTTATCATAGGCGAATGAGAGTGAAAATATTTAGAAATACGTTCCCACAGACGGCTCCAATCTGTTGATGTAAAAAAACTAGACTAGGTCTAATTATTTAATCACATATCATATATGTAAAATAGAGACAAAAATATTTTTAAAGTGATTTAGCAATAAGGGAAAGCCTATGTCTACTGTGTTTCTTATTGGTTTGTATTCTATCTTGCCTTTTGTATTTTTAAATGGCTTGAACCTTGCCCTTGATGAAGGGATTACAATGTATTTATAGTCTCGTACGGAGATACAGAGGTGGAATGTAAATGGATGGAATGCCTTTATAAATTAGGTATATTACATGACGTTCATAATGTACATGACTGTTGGTGCTTTACTGACCCTGTTGGTCGACAATTTACATATTGGTCGACATTATGTATGTTGGTCGACAGTTTATCTCTTGTTGATTAGGATTTCTACCATGTTGGATGAATCATGTTCGTTTCTGATTAGTCCACGTGTGTCGATAATTTTTTGTATCAATAACTAGAATAATATATAACATTAATAAAATGGAAATACTCAAGTTCGGGATATAAGAGTTTAAATAAAACAAAACTATTCCACCCACTTATTTTCATTAGGGAATCAATTGGAAATACTCAATTGGTAATTTGGTATATAAGAATCAAATGGAAATATTCTCACAATTGTTTTAATATAACAACCAACATTAGAGTTAACGAATAATAAATTAATCTTTGAGATTTTTTGAACTACATATTAAAAATTGGAATCCTCAATACATTTTACAACCCAAATAACTCTAATCATTTAAAGTATCTCAAAATTGTTTCAAGGTCGGGTTGTCATCCAAAATGGATTGATATTAGGTAAGGGAATACATATTAGACACTTTGGCATATGCAAGGCGATTGACCACGTCTCGTTATTGATAAAGTCTGAGTAAAATACTTCCTTGATATTTTCACATGCATAAACAAACTGCCCATCATTTCTATGCTCCTTACTCTTCATCTTGGACAAGTCTATCATTATCGAATTGGTATTCGAATAGACTTTACAAGAAGGTTGTCCTCAAATCTTACCCAATGTAAGTAACCTCTTTGAAATATATACTCTAATTCAAAATATTTTAAATTACACCATAGTGATTCATTTCTTCTTCAACGATATTTATCTTTCGCACTCGCCCAGAAATGCGTAAGAGCCTTATATGAAATGTCATTTTGTAATAATATACATTGCTCATACAACCTTTTCGAGAATACATAATCGTTCAGTTGATACTTCTTATGAGTAGAATAAGTTGTTGTGTCGATACACAATTGGATCCAGTGGTGAGATGATCAAGCCTTGACGTGTCATCACCCATCTTTAAAAACTAAAATTATGGATTATATAAGTTAATTATCGTTTTTAAGTTTTCAATTATTTATAATTTAATAAGTGTTGTTTTATGTAGTAATTAACTAATGTAACACCCAAAGTCTAAATTCAATGTTTGAATGTGAAATCGTCCTTCATCTTTTGTTGTGATTAAACACATTATATTTTCTACATTGAATGACAAAATTTATCTAGAAGGTGATCAAGTATATAAGATAGCAAAATGAAGTGAAATTACAACAAGAACTTACTCTCTCTCCATTCGTCGACATCTTCATGGGTTTCAAACATATAACAAATAATTTGGTATATTGTAAACTTGTTAGTTAAACACGTTTGTCTATGACTTGACCACCATCATCGCCGAACTCATCTCCATCATCTATAATATTAGGGATGGGCATATACTTCCTAACGAAATCCTCCACATTAATGCATTCCTCCACAATGTATCCTTTAATGTACCTCGTATTCTTAACATACTCTTTAAAAACTTTCATCAACCTTTCAAATGGGTACATACATCGATATATTACTAGGCCGTAAATAAGCACCTCGTTGCATAAGTGAACCAACAAGTGAATACTTATGTCGAAGAATGTTGGGAGAATTACTTCTCCAACACACAATTTGCTTTAGCTAGAGTTTCTATTTCATCCACGATTTGCTTTCAGTTAACTAATTTTTCTCACAAAAGTGTGAAGCAAAGGCTAATCTTAATAATGTCCCTCTGCAAATCGTTACACTTAGAGAAACAGTGTTTTAACAATAAAGGGATCAGTTGCATGATCAGATGACAATCGTGATACTTGCAATTTTGTAAACCATGTGTGGCATAACTCACAATCCTATGCAAATTTGATGAAAAATTATAAGGAACTTTTAAATTATGCAGTGTGTCTAAAAGAACCTTTCTTTCTTCACTCACCAAAGTATATGTGTCAGGCGGATTATATTCCTCCCGCTACTATCTTCTTTTAACCATAATTATGACCTAATTTTCAACACTTTAAGATCACGTCATGCCTTTTATATAGCCTTTGAATGACTTCCACTTTTGCATGTGCTCAAAAGATGTTTTATGATGTCCTTATCGGCGTGCATGAAATCTAATATATGGGGCACCATGTTACCCTTCTAATATAACAAGTCAATCTATATTGAACTTTTAGACCATTCGTCCATTTATTGGCTTTATTGTCAACAAGGGTCTTTTTACGATTGATTATCTTTAATATATGATTATTCCTCGACACATTAGCTCCATATTTATAAGACCTTTATTCAATTTTTGAACTTGATTTTTTTGTCAAAGGTAGCCTATATTCGACCCCACCGGGAAGAAACATTAGATCCTTTATCAAATATAAACATGTGATTAGGAGGCAACAATACCCTATGGTAATGATATATAATTTTGAAACTTTAGATGTTTAAATCCATTTCCTCTCCACAAATGGGACACCCAAATTAACCGTGAACATTACAGCCCGATAAAGCCCCATAAGCTGGAAAATCATGAATTGCCCAAATTAACATATCTTTTAATGTAAACTCTTCTTATTTGATAGAGTCAAATTCTTTAACTCTCTCTACCACAACTCATTCGATTCTTCTACCAACGGTTACAATTAGACATCAATGTCGCCACTAGGTGCCTTTGGCCCAGGTATTAACAAAGACAACATCGAAATTATGGTATCATACACAATGAAGGAGCATGATTTAGGGGTGCTAAGATCACCGGCCACACACTTTGATTAGTGCTTTGAGTGCCAAATGGATTGAACCCATCTGTTGATATTTCCAACAAATATTACGCTGTTCATTGGAAGAATTTGGGTAATTATAATTTATGCTTTTCTAAACGGTTGAGTCTATAGAATAAAAAATGAGATAATCTCCTACTTTTTCCCTAGCGTGCCAAGTCTTTGCCTCTACTATCCATAATATTGTGGAAAATATCTTTAAACAGCGTCCAACGGGAAAATATCTCAATACATTCTTAGAAACTTTTCAAAGTGAGAATTTTTTTTCATTAGAATTATTCTATGGCACATATCTAGGTTCCCTACATACTGGACAATGATCAATATTATTATACTCCTTTCAATATAATATGAAATCATACATCCAAGCATGAATTGATTTATACTTCATTATCAAACCTTTCCAACTATTCTTCATACTCGAATAGTTATTTGGAAGCGTACCTTCACCCAATTCAGAATTCAGTCACGTTATTTTCAGACAAACCAAAATGGCTCTTCAAACTATTAAAACCAAACATGGAATGCAAAGTTTTTTATCTTTATCGTAGTTAGAGTACAATATTTGGGTCGATTTGACTTTCAAACTTTGGTAGTCATCATTAAGGTTTATCCCCACACCTTCTTGAGCAATAGAACCTCCACTACAAGATTAACTTCTTTCTTTATTAGGATCCTCATTATCTTCCATCGTATGAACTCTGTAAGAATCATATATTATATCATCTAATATATTAGGCTCTACAGATGATCCTCATGTCCTTCCATCGTTGTCCTACTTGACAGTTGTAGTGGAGGTTATTCGAGGACATAGGGATAATGTATCTCCCTATGAAAAACTCACACCTGGTAATCATCTTGCATACCCATATAAGAAGATATGATTCAATTATTTTTCAATCTAACACTTTCTCATTTTTACAATGTGCACAAGAACATGATAACTCTTCATTATGGAGACACCTTTTTACGAATTTTCCAAACTCGTTAGCACATCTACGTTATACATCCCTGAGTATATTTGTCTTACCCATCCACTCTTTGTATAGAAGATACCCAATAACATTTTGTAAGAATCGTTACGTACCATGTGTGAACAAAACGGGTGTTTCCACAAGTTATTTTATCCCCGTGGATAGTTAATATTTAATTAACAATAACAATGTTGAAACACTATCATGTTGAACCCCAATCCATATATATATACCATATTGATTTTATTTATACTTTATAACCTAATTGAATCAAATTTTCAACACCTAAGTTGAAACCCTAAGCCTCATATACATACCAAATTGGTTTTAATTCTACTTTATTACCTAATCGAATCCAAATTTCAAAACATAGATTGAAACCCTAGGTCGTATATGCATACCATAATTGGTTTTAATTACACTTTATAACCTAATTGAAACCAATTTTCAAAATTTAAATTGAAACCCTAATTAGCGTATACATACCAAATTGGTTTTAATTATACTTTATGACCTAATTGAATCCAATTTTCAAAGCATAGGTCAAAACCCTAAGTTGTGTATACATACGAAATTGGTTTTAATTATATTTTATAACATGATTAAATCCAATTTTCAAAACATAGGTTAAAACCCTAAGCTGAGTATACATACCAAATTGGAAATTGTGCTGGAACGTTCATTGTGTTCTTGATTATAATTTTAAATAAATCCACAAATTATTTATAAATGAACACATAAATTATTCACATTATACATACAAAATCCCAAAATTCTTCACATTTTAAAATAAAGCCACAGATTATTTTTATAACCAAAATGATTACATTTACAAAAAATAAACACATATATTTAACCCCACACACATATCAAAGTCAGAACGATAAAACCTTCAAAACTAGGTGTTGCAAAAGTTGTTTTCTAACAATATCAAGCTATACATGAAAATATAACGAATTTACAACACACAAACACATATATTCAAGCCCAAACAAATATCAAAGTCAAATTATTCAAACCTAGGTTTTCACAAATTATTTTCTAATAATGACAAAGCCATACATGTAAATACAATTATTTTATAATGAACAAACACATAAATTCAACAACTATAACCACACACACACACACACACACACACACACATATATATATGCATAAATTATACCTTTAGGTGAAAAGAATGGTGGATTTTTTACCTAGGAGAGAGAGAGAGAGAGAGAGAGAGAGAGAGAGAGAGAGAGAGAGAGAGAGATGCAATCGAGTTAATGAGAGATAGGAGGGAAATAGTCTATTTTTTGGGGGAAATAAGGGGTTGCGGGATGGAATCCCTAATTTTTTGACACGGTCCTCATCACGGTCAAGGAATGGGAAAAACCTATGTTAAAAAAAAGCTCATGTGTTGTCACGTCAAGGATCATGACAATAGCTAGCCAAATTTTGGTGAATTTTTGGCTTTTAGTGTAGTGAATCCTAAGTCTATGTCTTAAATAAATATTAGGACCTATAAACCCCTATACTAGTATAATACCATAACCTAACCCCTACCAAGGGACTGGGTATGCACTTTACAATGTTTATATTTTAAAGTCCGATTATCCTCCAACATTTATCATCATTGGGCTAATCATATATATGACACTTTTTCTTACATTGCAACTAATTTTCAAGAAAATGTTAGTGAACAGGGTTACTCTTGACTCTTTACGAAATTCAAAGCCTAAATTTGGAATAATCCTCACCATTTCTCCAAGATAATTTGTCGTCTCAACAGTGCGGCACTCACAAAGCTGTGTTTGGTTGAAATACTTATCAAACACCTTTATTTGATTATGTACTTTTAGACATGCGAATGTAGTGTTACAATTCATAACAAAAATCCTACACAAAGGACTAGGATCATTTAATAGTATAATTTATACCATTTATAACCGGTATTCGAAAGCTCAAAAATGTAAATACACCCTCGTTAGAACTACGTAGGCTTCGATCCTACGTTTTGTTGGGTACGTATGCTCAATATCGAGCCCTAATCGCGAGCCTAATCCTTATAATACATCTCTCAGTGTATTATCTTTAGGGATTCCACCATATCTAGTCCAACTCCCATATAATATGGTCATCTTAACCATCTTTGATAAACCCAAGGCCCATGACACCTATGGGATATAAGTCGCATGATAAGTGAGAGAAAGAACCCTATTAGTGACTTTCGATTCATTCCCCTTCCGAAACATCATATTATAGTCCGTCTCTCTGCTTTAAAATGTTACATACTTTATAGTTCTCCCCTCCTTATACCTTATAAGCACTTTATAAGATGTACAAATCATCCACCCTCCCTCCCAAGTACACTTGCACACATAACACATTGGAACATATTTCATGTGGCAAAATAGCACCATGGACTACATAGGATTTTATCCCGCAAATACATGGATATGCAGGCACAATACCAAGCCCTCCGTCAAGATCACAATCCTCAACACAATAATTTTTTTCTATTACACCTCAACACACTAAAGGCCCACCGTTACACATCAACACACTAACGGCCTTCTGTTACACCTCAACTCACTAATGGTGTTTCGTGATGCCTACACACATTAACGGCCACATCCATACACATCTCACTAATATTGATTTTTATACTTAAGTATATGTATACATTTAAGGGATTTTCAAACCAAGGTCTTTCATCATGTTGTGGCCATCCTGATTGAGATCACGTGCCAGGGCGGGGATCGAAAGGTCTCGTGCCCCTTAGGAATGATTCGGTCATCGTCAGTGTGGGGTTAATGTAAAGAGGTGGAGTCGCCATCCTATTTTGCACAAAATAGGCAAAAGAACATGTTGCCAGCTCGAGAGATCGGCATCGAAGACAAAATGATGCATACGAAACCAATAGTTCGAAGGTTCAGGGGCTAAGTTACGAAATGGGAAGGTGTTAGGAACCCATCCCTCCCTTTCGGTCTCTCATGGGCTTGTGTTATTACTATCCTTTATTTCTCCGTGAAGTGTGTATGCATGTATATATAATAGAGATTAGAATCGTTCAACCCATACGATGGGACAGATAGATTGAAGTCATCCATAGGAATGTTCCCAAAATAATATATATATATATATATATATATATATATATATATATATATATATATATATAGAGAGAGAGAGAGAGAGAGAGAGAGAAAATATGATTTATGCATTTATTGCGATATTGATCGTTATTATAAAATGATAATATGTATTGGATAAAACGCTAACAGATATAATATCTATATTAATGCAAGAATATGATGAAAATGAGGAATTTAAGAAAATTGGAAAATTGGACTCGAGTCTCGTGTTTTAATTCGAAATGCCTACGTAACCTATAAAGGCATCAAAGTCCACGTAGTTCGGATACAGCATGGAGGTGGGTTTTATCCCATAAATCCAACTGGAATCTTTTTATATGTGTGTGTGTGGAAAATTATGTTTTAGTTTTGAAAGAGTGTGATGGGTAATCCCATTCGAAATTTATGGGTATAACCCTCTTTTTGTTTGTTTTGGTTTTTTTATAGAAAATAAAGTATGTGCAATATACTAATAAAAATGTAGATATTAATGTGTATGAACTAAAGTAAGGACTAGATTATGAATTTAATGAGATTTATGCAAAAATAGGAATTTAAAGAGAAAGGGAAGCAATTGGACCTTCTTTGAAGCTTGATCTTTGATCTTGGACGAACTCCCTTGAATATGAGATGATTATGGGATAAGAGAGAGTGTGATTTTCCAAATTGGGTATAAAAGCATGGGAATGGAAGCTCGAATGGAACTTCACATGGAGGAATTTCGCTGATTTCGAGAAAATGTTCCTGAAATCACTGATGCTGATGGATCTCTACTGTTGGTGTGCTTGGTAGTGAGGTGATGCCCTCCTTTGATAGGGTCAGTGGTTACCGATCGACACTTCCCTAGTTCTGCCCATTGGTAGGTGACCCTAGACACATTATCGATAGGCAGGGAACTGGATCTGCCAATTAGCAGTCTCGTGCAGATTTTCCTGGAAAAATGGTCGTAGAACGTAATCCGTTGATCCGAATCGTTCATGAGGCATAACGTTAGATAATTACTTCAGATACCTTCAAGAGTCCTTTGGACCTCTCCCGGGTCTGGAAGTTGACTTTAGATCAAATGTGGCTCGAAAGTGCACATCAATCATTTGGACGGGAGATCGTCGAATATAAACGAATCGTTCGTTTGCATAGTAAGTCAGAATCGTGCACAGCATGGACCATTGGAAAGGTTAGTATATTTACTTCATCATTCCAAAGAGTTTTTCTCAGTTTAAGAGTTGATCTTGGTTAATCGAGGCTCGGAAGCACCCGACGACCACTTAGAGGAAAATGGATTATTCGTCTGCAACGTAAGTCAGAATCACGCACAGGGTAGACCGTTAAAAGGGGTATTCAGTGACCTTTGTAAATTCATTTAGTCTCATTCTAACTGAATATTTGACTTTGGTCAAATATAGTTCGGGAGGGCTCGGTGGCCAAAGACCTCGATTTTTGAAGGAAAACGGATCGTCCCCCAAAAATCGATCCAAAGGCCAACGGACACTCTCGGACTCTATTTAACCTAAGTAAACTCTTTAGCCCAAATAAGACTTAATGAATCTCCGAAGGGAACTGAATACCCTTTCCAACGGTCCACCCCGTGCGCGATTCTGACTTACGGTATGGACGAGCAATCTGTTTTACTCTGAGAGCTCACCGAAAACTTTCGGGCCCCGATTGACCACGGTCAACATTCTGAACCAAGCGAAACTCTATGGAATGTCGAATTACATCTCCTAGCCTTTCCAACGTTCTACCCCATGCGCTATTTTGACTTACCGTTCAGACGAACGATCCTTTTTCGTCCGACGATCTCTCATCCAAGGGATTGATGTGCGCTTCCGAGCCACATTTAACCCAAAGTCAACTCCTAGACTCGGGAGCGGTCCAAAGAACTTTTAAAAGGTATCAAAATTACCTTTCTAACTATATGCCCCTTGTGTAATTCGGATCAATGAATTGCGTTCTACGACCATTTTTCCAGGAAAATATGCACGAGACTAGCAATTGGCAAGTCCAGAATCCATGCCTTTCGACAATGTGGCTAGGGTCACGTGTCGATTGGCAAGACAAGGGCTATGCCAATCGGAAATCCCCTGACCCTATAAAAGGAGGGCATGACCTCACTACCAAGCACACCTGCATCTCACATCCATCAGCAACACTGATCCCATTAACATTCTCTCAACATCCTTGAATGTGAAGTTCCATTCAAGTTTACATTCCCATCCTTTTCATATCCAATTTAGTAAATCATATTCTCTCTCATCCAACATCCATCTCACATTCAAGGGAGTTCACACAACATCAAAGATCAAGCTTCAAAGAAGGTCCAATTCCTTCCTTCTCTCTTTAAATTATTTTTTTCCCATAAATTTCATTAGATTCATAATCTAGTTCCTACTTTAGTTCATACCCATTTATATCTACATTTTATTAGGATACTGCACATACTTTTATTTTCTATAAAAAAAAAGAGGGCTACGCCTATAAATTCCGAACGGGATTATCCATCACACTTTTTCAAAACTAAAAACACATTTTTCTACACACACACACATATAATAAAATGCCGTTCGGATCTATGGGATAAACCCCACCCCCATGCCGCATTCGAACTACGTGGACTTTGATGCCTTTATGGGCTACGTAGGCATTCCGGATTAAAATCCGAGACTCAAGTCCAATTTCCTAAATTTCTTAAATCCTTATCATATTCTTTTATTAATATACATATTATGTCTGTTAGCGTTTCATCCAACACATATTGTCGTTTCATTATAACGATTAATATAGCGATGAACGCAAAAATCATATTTTCTATATATTTATATTCCTATGGATGACCTCACTCTACCTTTCCCATGGTGTTAGTTGAACGATTCTGATCTCCATTATATACACATACACACACACTTCACGGAGAAATAAAGAAAAATAACAACACTAGCCCATGAGAGATCGAAAGGGCGAGATGGGTGCCTAAAACCTTCCCATTCTGTAACTTAACCGCCAAACCTTCAAACTATTGGTTTCGTATGCATCAATTTGTCCTTGATGTCGTCCTCTTGAGGCGGTGACATATTCTTTTGTCTGTTTTGAGAAAAATAGACTGGCGACTCTATCTCCTTGCATTTACCCCACACCGACGATGGTCGAAGCTCCCCCGAGCGGGACACGAGACCTCTCCGAGCCGCCCCCAGGCTCCGAATCGGGATGGCCACAGTGGAGACTCTACTGGGGACTTTTTTTTATAAGAGGGCTAGCATCTATTTTCACATGTGTTTTGTTTCCTTATGTGCGTATGCACCTACCTGTATGTACCTTTCCTCTCCTCCATTATTTCTTGCACATATACCTCATACTTGTATCACTACTCACTCACACACTTGTAGAAATTCTCCATGTACACTTCACACCACGTTGACCTAGGATCACTTATATCCCCATGTTGCATGCACCACTTTGAAATCCATGCTTAGATGTCACTAACACATACCTCCACACTTGTGTATATCCATGCTCACTCACACTTATCCCACACCACTTGTAGTTGATCCATGCTTAGGTTCACTACCACACACTCACTTGTAGATAATTACACATCATTCACTTTCACATGTCCATGCTTAGTATAAATTTACTTACTTGTACATCATCCCCCAGCTTGGTGTGATTATGATACTCTCTCCATAAGATACTAATCAAGAATCATGTATGTTACACACTACATTACCGAAGGACATTGCTATTGACCAAATTTTGTCTCGTAACTGGGGAGTCACTTCGTGATGGGCGTTGGTCCGATAGGGCACAGTTAGCCTAAGCGATATGATTCTCAACTTCCATTGTCCAAGTACCTTCGACGTATATTGAACAATTCCCTCCGCATCGTACCGCTTGACCGAAATCATAACGGGGGGTATATCGCAGGGAATTCGTTCACATAGGTCAAGTATATTGAATTTCCTCTCACACGTAATCTCCCCATGAGGTATATAGTGAGGCAATTCACGTACACTCAGGTATATCAAATGGCTTTTCCACACGTACTAATTGCCCTCAAAAGAAAGACGTGTATCATGTAAGTCATGCCAAAGGGGGGAACACATTCCAATTAACCCAACAACTTCATACCAGCATATAGGTGTTAAACCTAGGGCACACATATTTAGTTTTTTGGTTTTAACCCGAAACTCTGTCGAAATATCGGGTCGGCATGCTGCCCAAATTTTCACGCAATTTTTAAAACAGGACCCTTCCCACGATCTTGGTAACAAGTCCAACCATAGTTTTTACATATTTTTCAAACCCAATTTTTTCCAAGCTTAGGTCCCGTCCGATATTTCTCTTTTTCCATTTAAGATAACCTAATAAGTGAGAACCTAATAAACATAATAATAATCATGATGAGACCCGTCTCTCATTTTTTTCTTCTTTCATTTCCAAAAAGTGTCCAAAAACATTTTCCTCTTTTATCAAAAATACCAAAAATATTTTCCCCTTTCTCGTACCAAAGATATTTTTCCTTCCCAGTGTCCAAAACATTTTGCCTTCATCTTTTCCAAAATTTCAAAAACATTTTCCCTCCTTTTCAAAATAACAGTTTTCCCTTTCTCCTTTACAAAAATAAATCCCAATTTTTCTCCTTCTCGGGTCAATCGCATACCCTTGGTCTGGCTCCCTATTGGTTTAGGTCTTTATTTGAATCTCCCCGAAGCTCCGTCAGTCCCCTCACTTCCTCCGAGTTCAAATTTCATACACTTTCTATGGAGAACATAGACCAGATGCCGAATGTGTTGTCGGATTCATTGACGATCCTAGCCCAACTTACTACTAAGATTGATAACCTTCAAACCGAGGTTCATGAGATGCAACAAAATCGGGTTCCTATTCCTGAAGATCCCGAGTTCCTCTTCCCTCGTGCTATGGGTCCACTGCACCTGAGACTATTTGGGTTCATGAGAAATACTAGCATGCTCCACGTGCTCCTCTTGCTAATGGGCTACCACCAGCCCAACTTCCTATGTCGAATCTTGCCCATCCAGGGGCTAACTTACCCATGATCGCTGATCCAAAGGAGGAAGAGTTGAATAAGTTCAAAGAAAATCTCAAGATGTTGACCAAGAAATTGAACCAAGTCAGGCTCTCTGGGAATTACATGGACTCTACCCACATGTCTCCATATCCTAAATCCACGTTACTGAAAAAGTTTAAGATGCCAAACATCGAGAAGTTCAGGGGTAGTGGACCTCCAATTATTCATCTCTGTAACTATCATCGATCCATGTCCCCCTAAGGGCCTCCAAAGATATAATGGCCCAAATATTCCAGTAGACCTTGAAGGATAGTGCTCTCTGTTGGTTTTTATCTCTCAAAAAGTCCAAAATTCGCAATTGGGAAGATGTTTCCCGCAAGTTCATGTCATAATACAAGTATAATGAAGAATTAGAGGTTACCATTGTGATTTAAAGTTGCTCTAGCAGAATCCTGGGGAGTCAGTCAGTAACTTCATAGAAAGGTGGAGAAAGAAAGTAGCCACCATAACCAATCGGCCTTTTGAAGAGCAGTATTGTGAAGAAAACTTCTCACCCCATGTCCGAGCAACGATGGGAGGATAGTACTACCCTCATTTGTGAGCCATTCGAAAAGCAATAGTGGAGAACTAAGAAGGCCTTTCCAAGACAGAAGTTAAACTGAAGAAAGTATCTGCACAATTCTCTCCCAGAAAGTTTAAAAAGCTAGTCAATACCACCGTTTCAGCCATCAATAACATCTCTCAGCCTGCCACTTCATGGGCACCAGAAAGGCGCCCTAACCCAGTTTGGAAGGAATACACCGAGCTTCATGGTCCTCTCTCTAAAGTTTACCATATCAAACCATTAGACCCTCGTCCAATACCAAACCCACTTCCTAAAAATTTCAAGTCAGATGCCCATTGTGACTTTCACAAAACTGTCGGCCATACCACCGACCAGTGTTTTCACCTTCGAAATATGATCCAAGACCTGATTGACCGGGGTGTCATCGCCCCACCAGCCAATCCAAAACCAAACACTACTCATAATCCCCTCCCGAATCATACAAATGCCATATTCCTAGAAGAAAACCCAGAATTTAAACCATTTATCCAGATCATACCAAGCAAATCACCCATCATACCCATATACTCTCCTAAACCTCTCTAAACATGCCCATATTTTCTCCTGCACCCTACCGGCTTCGCCGATCAGACCCTATCACTCCTTACCACAGCATGCATCGTTGTCTGCACCCGTTTTGGAGGTAAAGACATGGAACTGACAAAAGTGTTACACCAAATCCTAGAGTTTGGGCTGAAATTGCCTCCCCAGATGATCATTGATTGTCATAGATTCAGTGTATTGTTCTTAAAAGCTCGAAAATGGGCCCGAGAGTCAGACAGTTGGGTGGTATCGATCGATGAAGTCAGTTTAGATGATATAGTCTAGATAATGGTAGATTTATTCCGACATACCAGTAATGTTTATAGTATATCTAAGTTACTCGATGCTCTGAAACTACAAGAGCGCCTGTTCCCTTCACTTTTATATCTCCCCGTCAGATGGGAGGACGTAGACGAAGAGGACGTTGAAGTTGTGGAGTGCATTGACTTTTCCTGGAAAGATGATATCATTACCACCGGGTGGGGAGATGACTTCGATAATTCAGAAAAGGTTAGTTCCATAGTAAGCATATGCGGGATGATATCATTTGAGGAGCTACTAGGAGAAATCAACAAAGTGGGTGAACAACTCGAGATCGATCAAGAAATAGGGACCAGGTCAGGGAGGCATTACCAAAACACAAGCCTACTATCATCAGCAAGCGACAAAGGAAAGGGCGTTGAGAATATTCCTATACCAGACATGACCTTCGAGAACAGAAAGATCCTCGATCAGTTAAAGAAAACCCAAGGTAACATCACTCTATGGGAACTTTTTATGTCTTCCCAGCTGCACCGAAATGCCCTGATCAAGCTACTCACAGGAACCACAGTTCCTCCCTCAACCACGCCAGAAGAAGCAATGAATCTAGTCGGATCCATGAACTCTAGTAGAATGATATCCTTCTCCTAAGAATAAATCCACAAGATTGGACCAAACCACAATTATGTTCTCAACATCTCTTTCGAAGTCATGGGAAAGACTGTCCCTCTCTCTCTTATCGGTAATGGATCAGCTCTTAATATTTTCCCATTGAGGACCCTCAATTATTTGGGATTGAAAGTGAGCGACCTTTCTCCGACCTCTGCCGTAGTACGTGCCTACGACAATACCCGTCAAGAAGTAATAAGATCTATAAATCTTGCAATAGGGGTTGGCCCCATAAATCCAAATGTTGAATTCTAAGTCATCGATATCCCAACCTGTTTCAATCTGCTGCTAGGACGTTTGTGGTCCCATCGCATTAAGGGGGGGTCTTCTTACCTTTATTATAAACTAAAGTTCTTCGTTAATGGGAATGTCATCACCATCTTGGGCGATGAAGAAAATACTAAGAATGCAAGCATTGGTAATCCAGTATTTGAAATACAGTACGGGACAAATGATATGCTTCTATCAAGTTTTTGGGTTGAACGATTTCTACTCCCAGCTGGGGACGATTTCAAAGACATGGTTTGTCCAGAATATAACCCCCATGGAAGCGTCAATGTAATACAGATGTTCAAAAACATGCACTTCATGCCCGAACTGGGGATGGGACGACGACAGCAAGGGATACTTGAACCCATTGTGCTGAAGAAGGCCTTTCCTCCCTGTGGCTTGGGCTGTCAACCGTTAAAAGAAGAACTAATAATGATTCATCAGCCTCAACTAAAGAAAAGGATAAAAAGTGCCAAGACTATCTCGAGAGATTCCTTGAACAGAAGATTCATCAGAGAATGTGAGGATTTACCCTTCTGCAGCTTACCTGAACTGTGGTACAATCATGTGGATAAGAAGATGAAACCTAAAATGGAAATCTTTTTCCAAGACAGCTACTCATGGGCCTAGAGTTCCCAGCATCAAGTGCAACCACTCATGGAAAAGACCATAGTTAATACCAAATATTCTGAGAGAAGTGACTTCGAGAATTCATTCAATTTGTAGACACTAGGGCTAACAATCTACATGATCCACTCAGGGGCTACATCATCGAATCCATCCCGTCTGATCAAAGCTGCTGATGCACCTCTCCTCAACTGGCATGATGGATTTGTGCCCCTTGCTGATATCCAACTTAACCCTGATGTTTATCCTATTTCCCCTTCTTTTATTATTCCTCTTAACTCTGATGTAATCGAAACCTCCTTTAATGAGGCTCTTAATATTGTTTTTCCTATCAATGAAATAAACGATGATTTTGAGTATCTTGTTGTCCCTTACATTAATTGTCTTGATTCTAATCAAACCTTTATGATGATGATGATTTTACAAATGAATAATTCTTAACTAGTCTAAATAAGGTTAATAACAAATGACATAACTGTATTTAAGTTAATGAAGATGAAACTGTTGTCATTAATCTCGATTCTAGTAGCCAACTGCGCAAGATTAAGATATGGGCTACCCTGGAAAAGCATGAGCGTGTACAACTCAAGGAATTACTAAAGGAATTTTCGGATGTCTTCACATGGTCCTACGATAACATTCTCGGTATTGACCTTGAGATAGCTCAGTACAATATTCCTACTCTCCCAGAATGCAAACCGGTCAAACAAAAATTGTGAAAGCTCCGTACCGAATGGTCACTCAAATTTAAAGAATAAGTGATCAAACAGTTGAACGTGGGTTTCATTTGTGATATCAAATATCCCATATGGCTAGCTAATATCGTACCCGTGCCAAATCGAGAGGGAAGGTCCGTATGTGTTTCGACTATCGAGACTTGAGCAAGGCATCTCCAAAGGACAATTACTCGTTACCCAATATCGACATGATTGTTGATAACACGCCCAGTCACGCTCTCAAGTCATTCATTCATGTGTTTACTGGATATAATCATATCAAGATGCACTCATATCACCAAGATAAAACCTCATTCATCACCCCTTGGGGAACCTTTTGCTACACCGTCATGACATTTGGTCTCAAAAATACAGGGGCTACCTACCAGAGGGCTACCATAACCATCTTGCACGATCTGATACACAAGGAAGTCGAGGTCTATGTGGATGATATGATTATCAAGTCCAAGACTAGGGAAGGTCATGTTCCCGCTCTTTTAAAGTTCTTCGAGCGAATGCGATGATATCAAATGGAGCTCAACCCCTAAAAATGTATCTTCGGCGTTACAAAAGGAAAAATCTTGGGATTCATGGTTAGTAAGAAAGGGATAGGAGCAGATATTGCCAAGATGAAAGCCATACTCAAGATGCCACCACCCCGAACAGAGAAGGAAATCCAGGGATTCCTAAAAAAATTACAGTATATCAGTCGGTTCATCAGCCAGTTAATTCCATCTATGATCCCATCTTCAAACTCCTTCGAAAGGATTCGACCAAAGTCTAGAAAGAATCTTTCCAAGAAGACTTTGATCGAATAAAGCAATACCTAACTCGACCTTCGATACTCATGCCACCGCAGCATGGTCTTCCCCTACACATTTACCTAACCTAACAGATATTGTACCTAGGGCTTTGTTATCCCAATAACTTGAAGAAAGCCGCAAAGAGAGTTATCTACTATGCCACTCATAAGTTATTCGAGTACAAAGTTAACTACACAACCTTGGAGAAAGCATGTGTCGCCCTTGTCTCGGTCACCTAAAAGCTACGACACTACATACTCGCCTTTCCCATAAAACTTATATCTAGAATGGATCCTATCAAGTACTTGCTCAAAAAGCCTGCTTTGTCCAGCTGAATGGCCTGTTGGTTGATGCTTTTAGCCAAATTTGATATTGTATAAGTCACACAAAAATCAATGAAAGGAAGATCCATCTCTGATTACCTTGCTGACTACCCTATAGAAGAAGCCGATATCTGGATTTTTAAGTTTTTAGATAAGAATATCCTCTGTACATCCCAAGAAGATCTTCGATGGCAAATGTTCTTTGACAGTGCTGCAACAAGAAAGGGTATGGCATTGGGATACTCCTAATTTCCCCTGGTGACTCTCACACTCTGATTGCCATCAAGATAGATTTTCCTTGCTCCAATAACATGACTGAATATGAGGTATGCATGATAGGCCTTAAAGTTGCCTTAAGAAAGAAATTCAATACCTCGATGTCTACGGGGATTCAGCCCTTATCATCAGTCAAGTACTAAGAAGATGGAAAGTCAAGGACGAGAAAATTTTACCCTTCCATGCCCACTTAGAATACCTAGCTTCCAAATTCTAAGAAATTACCTTCCATTACTTCCCCCGAGAAAAGAACAACCTAGTCGAGATGTCTACGGGGATTCAGCCCTCATCATCAGTCAAGTACTAAGAAGATGGAACGTCAAGGACGAGAAAATTTTACCCTTCCATGCCCACTTAGAATACCTAGCTTCCAAATTCTAAGAAATTACCTTCCATTACTTTCCCCGAGAAAAGAACAACCTAGCCGATGCCCTTGCTACCTTAGCCTCTATGATTGACATGTCCGAAGGAATAACCATGGCCCCTTTCCTTATCCACAAGTGAGATAAACATGGCAAGTATCCCACTGCTACCACATTGAGCTCACCACAGAAGAAGATCTCGAGATAGCCAACTACTGGTACTATGATATTTGGCAACTCCTCAAGCATGGAAAGTACCCTCAAGGTTCTAAAAAGAAAGACCGAGAAACCCTCGACAGATTGGTTGGATAGTATATTATCTGTGATAAAGCACTGTTCAAGAGAAACTTCGATGGAACCCATTTGCACTGCATCGGAGGGGTTGACATTTAAGATGATGCAGAATATTCACGGCGAGGAATGCAGACCCCACATGAATGACCATATGTTTGCCAAGAAAATCATTTGACAAGGTTACTACTGGACTACCATGGTTCAGGATTGCACATCCTACTTTCGAAAATGCCTAAAATGCCAACAGTTTTCCAACCTACAACACTTGCCTCCGTTAGAATTATACAACATGACTTCTCCCTGGATTTTTTCCACATGGGGCATTAACATCATAGGGAAGGTTACACCCAAAGCATCGAATGGGCATGAATTCATCTTATATTCCATTTACTACTTCACTAAATGGTCGAAGCCAAGTCATATGCAATTCTGAATGCTAAAAAAGTGTCCATGTTCATCAAGAAAAACATCATCTGCCGATATGGGGTCCCATATGAGCTAGTCTCAGGCATCGGATTACATTTTGAGGCAGAAGTTACAGACGTGGTCGAAGAGTATGGACCAAGAGACAAAAATCCTATCCATACCGACCACAAACCAATGGAGCAGTAGAAGCTGCCAATAAGAACCTCAAATCCATCAACAACAAGATGACTGAGAGTTATTGAGATTGGGTCCATCGAATCCCCTATGCCCTCTAGGGAAACCGCACTTCCGTTTGAACCTCTATTCGAGTTACCCCTTACTCTCTTGTCTACGGTATGGAAGCAGTCCTACTCATGGAGCTAGAAATCCCTTCACTGTGCGTCATGCTAGAAAGCAAGGTCAGCGAGGAGGCTTGGCATTAAAGCAGTCTCAACGAGTTATCACTCTTGGACGAAAGAAGGCTAAAGGCCCTATATTACATACAAGGATACCATTGTCGCATAGCGCGATCATTCAACAAGAGAGTTAAGGATCGCGGTGTCCGAGAAGGGGACTTAGCCCTCAAAGAGATAGTAGAAACCATCTGGGACCCCAGAGGGAAATTCAAGCCCAATTAGAGCAACCCCTACATTATGAAGAAAATCTTGTTCGTCGGCGCTGCTATGCTCACCGACCTTGATGGAGAAGAAATGGCTCATCCAGTCAACCTGGATCGTCTCAAGAAATTCTATCCCTAATCTAAAATCTCAGCACGCTACGACTCTTCTCATCTCCCTTTTATTCCAAAAAAATTAAAAATAAATCTTCGTTTCCCTCTACTCAGAACTACGTGGGGACTGATCCTCTAAAAAATCTCTTTGATTATAAAAAATGAATTTCAAAAAAATTTCAAAACCCTCATAGGTACATAGGCATCTCATTCGTTTTACATGAGCAAGGCCCCCTTATTTTTCACAAAAATTTATTATTTTCTTATCCCCGAGAATGACAGTTCATTTTAACATATACATGAGCAAAAGGATTATGTATGCCTTAGCGATTGGTATAGATAATTCAAAATGCAAAACTTATCAAGAGGCACAACTAGATGATCAAAAAACTCCTTTATTTCATTGTACAAAATTTCGGTACGATTACATTGGCATAGGGAGTCAAACGACTTCCCTTGTCAGCCTAATCATACCTTCCTAAAACCAAAATAAAATAAAGTCCCACTACTCCTAAAAATAACCCTCAAATTATTCCTAAACACAGAACCACACCCATTATAGAGGCCTCACATATCCTACCTGCAGCTGACAGAGGAACCAGCCCCATCATGACCCACATCCTGGGGTTCCCAAACTTCCCCTACCTAAATGGAGTGCCGCAGACACTCCATAGCATGATAAGCCCAAACTAGATTGGGGAAAACCCCAACACCTCCCACCATGGTGTCAGATATAACAAACCACCTTTGCCCAGTCTCCACAGCCAGCATCTTGACCACTATCTTTTTCCACAACCACTTCATGTAGACATGCCAGACCCGCCCAGCAGACTGTGAAGGACGAGATAATGGTCGGCGATTCTCACATAAAGATCCAAGTCGCATTCCCATACGCTCTATCAGATCCTCCATAGGAAAGAAGTTCAGTGCCCGCGGTGGCACAATTTATTCCCAACCAAATTGGCGCAGCAGCCGCCAGGGAAAGTATAAAGAGGTCTGTCGAAGGCCTACTAACCGACAATACTGGTATTCTCAAAGTTTCAGAATGGGCAACACCTCCCCCACCAAGGAACTGACTAGGGTAAGCCTCGAGCCCCATGCTCCACGAACCAATTTTCCCAACTCTTGATGTCCAGGACTACACTGATGAAATAGCGTGAAAAGAAATTTGGCACCGCCGATAAAGAATACTCAGGTGGGACTGGCATAAGGAACCTCTCTAATATCAATATGAACAGCATTACAGGGCTACCCCTCGGAAAGTCGAAATGACCATTCCCGCCAGGCATCCAGACCATTCAATGTCTCCGCCAGTATCACCACCGCGATATTACAATGGTACGGCGTCCAAGAAATAATAGCTGCAAGTTGGGGGTCTGCTAGTACTTCCCCAGTTACCAATAACAGTTCTGAAACCAGACCCAGAATGACGGCCCCAACATAACCAGCATTGCCAACACCCTGTAAATGCACAGAATGTAGCACCACAAGAAGAGAAACCATCCCTCCTGTGACCAACGACCTAGCTGCCGAAGGTGAAATGTGGAGAATTTCGGCCAACAGCTCCCTAGGGAACCAAAAAAACTCAGGCATAGCCACTGTAATGTTGGGATTTATCCCCAATATGGAAGAAAACTCTTCATAGATCGAGCAGATTTCTTTCAATCTGAAGGAAGAGATATGGTCTTCGGGGTACCAGAACTCAACTATTGCCATCAGCATATTCCACTCTATGAGCCGATTGAGCCACAAAGCGACTCGCCGCATTTTGAAAGCACCTTAGTCAATGTTGTAGGAACACATTACTTCCAAATTTTCGAGATAGTTTGCAAACTCAACACTGCTAGGGAGAGCCATATCACAATAGAAGAAGAAAGTGAGAAAATAAGGATGTAAAGGAGAGAATGTGGAAGTGTTAAGAAAATATCCATCCACACCCCTATTTATACTTGAAAACTCTCAAGAAAAGATAAGAAACCCTGCAAAAATCAGAGAAAAACTTACCCCACCAAGTACCAAGCAATTGAAGAAAGTGCAATCAAAGCCTTGGGTTGATAAGACTAGACTGACATACCGATAGGCAGGACAGGGGTCATGCCGATCGACAACTCCCTATTTTGGGGAAATCCCCTTTTTCCTTTTTTGTCAAAATAAAAAAAACTCGATAAAAATAATTTTTATTTTAAGGGAATTCCGAATTTCATATCCTTATGTTTTTACTTATCCCATTCTAAAATAAAATATTTCTCCAATAATTTTTAATTCTTTTTGCGATCTTGACAGCAAAGTAAAAAGAGCATGTGCATTATTCACTAAAAATAGAAATTAACCAAAAAAACTTCATTTCATTTGCATAGATATTTGATGTGTTACATTGATTTTGCAAGAAAAACAAAAAAAAATACAATGGGACTCAGCCCGAACCCACCTACAATCTCTCTCTCTCTCTCTCTCTCTCTCTCTCTCTCTCTCTCTCTTCTCCTTCTCTCTTTAGGATCCTCCTTCCCTGCGGCGCGCTCTCTTTCCTCTATGACGGGATGACATGCCACCACTCCCAGAGACAGACCCCTTCCTCACACGAGGTAGACGACACCAAACAAGAAGGAACTAGAATCGCATCCCGAATGTGGGCAGTCGTCGAAGATATCCAATCCCTAATGTCCATCATCCAAGTGGTGGAGGCACGGATATCCTGCAAAAGAAAACAAAAAAAAAACAAATCAGTGAATCTGAGGCAAAGGAAGAAATCAGGAAATCAAAAGATAAAGAGACAAAAGGTATACCTCAAGTCGAATGACCTCCTCTATCAAGCCTAACTCCTCCGGGTCCATTGCATTAGGACTGTACAGCATACACACCAACCCTCCATCAGCCCTGAGGATGTTGTAACCTGGTGAGAACAATCGTACAAAGGGAGCCTCCGAAGTCATTTTTGTCGCTAATGTCATCGCACTGCCTACACTATGGGAGGACCCCGCCTATCGACTCAAAGAAGCACGGGGAAGAGGCATCACGTCATATATGATGGGTGGCATCAACCAGGTCGACAGAAAGTCCATATAATCATACATCATTGCCGTGTCAGTATATAACAAGTAAGGTCCACCCATCATCGCCGCTACCTGTGAATCGTCCAACATCTCCCGCACTTGCCTCATATATACTGGGGGGATTCACCGGTGGCATCGCAACCTCATCCCCCACAATCTTCTGGACTACTCTCTCCCCAAGGTACCAAGAGTAGCCAAACTCATGCGCCAGCAGACGTCACATTTGCTCATGTCCTAAAGTCAACCCCGTACGCTAGATAGGCGTCCCCCTGGAATAAAATGTCACCTGCAAACTCCCAGCAATAACAGATAGATCAATATCAGGAAAGGATCATAAAAGGAAAGGGAGTTTCAAGAAAAAAAATGGGGACTTACCCACTCACTCGTCAGGCCATTCAAGACCTAATGCACCGTCTCTAGAGAAAAGGACTTCTTCGATTGTCGATTCGACTTTTGTCGTCGATACATCTGGAAGAAGTCCCCAACATACTCATCCTTTAAAGATATCAATTGGGGGTTAAACCTTATCACCTCATAGAACCACGTCTGCAAAAGGTCAACAATTAAGAAATCAAGAATAAACCGCATAAAGGAAAATGCGAATGCATAAAGAAAAATATGAAAAAATGAAGACTACCTCAAAAAGATACGTGGCTCTAGTAAAAGTTTGTCAGTAGCATAGACTGAACGCATTAAGAGAATAAGGGGTCGCCAAGGTTAGTCTCCCCCAGTCATAAATACGGATGTCCGAAAACACCCTCAAGAACGACATAAACCACAAATCTCGTCCACACCAAAAAAAAAACACTAGCAAAACAAGAAGACGAGTCATCTGCCACACCTGTCGCCCATCACTCTCATCAATCCTCCTCCATAGTAATAACTCCCTCAAAAGAGATAAATGAAGAGATTCCCCAGAGACAACCCTCTCCACATCACCCAATGCCGCCGTCACCGCCTGCGGCGTAACCCTAAGAGTCCTATCCACCTCAATTTTCACCCCCTCGCAACCCATCCCTAGAAGCTACTATACGTCTATGGGTGTCACCGTCATCTCCCCAAAACCAAAATGAAAGTTGTGGGTGGTGTCCCACCACCTCTCCCCCAGAACACAAAGAACAACTGTAGAACGGGGTGTCTCATCCAGAGCGGATGCCAGTCTCCCAAAACTGGCTAATGATACCATCCAACGCACCATATATGGAAGGTGCTCCCAAATATCCTTAAGCCCCCTCATCCCTTGGGCATGCATAGTCGACATAGAAACATCAAACCGTCAAAAGAAAAAAGCAAAACCCTTGTCAAGTTCAAGAAATAAGGAAATCTCGCCAAGAAAAAGGAAGAGAATATCAAAAGTCATCAATACTTACATAGCCGCTAGGGTTACCCAAACTATAAGAACAATGATGGGAAGGCTCGCACAAGAGAGCCCGATCATCCACCACTGGCTCGAATGAGTAAAAAGAGTTTTCGCTACCCAAAGCAAGGGGAACCCTAGCCCTCCATTCTAAGCCTTACCAATCGTCGGCATCAAGCGACGCCATGTGTGTTGAGATACCTGAGAACTCAACCATTTTTTTACTTTTGAACATTAAAACAATTTGCAGAATGTAACTGCCGAAGAAGGCAAGTCAAAAGGCTATGAAAAATTAGGAGAACCCGCCCCCTTTTATAGGATGTTAAGGGGAATGACGATCGAAGTATCCTTGACACCCACCAATTGGAATTGTCCCTCCACCTGCTCAAGGTACCTCAAAAGACCATGCCACTGCCGTTTGTCACCCCTCCAACCATGCCGATCGTCTCCCACTTTAAATTTTGTACAAAAAATGCCAGAAAATCCCAAAAAATTCCAAATTTTCCGATTGGATTTTAGAACCCTTTTTACCAAGAAAAACATTTTTACCACACTCATTCCCCTAGCATAACTCTTATATCCCCAGTGAAACTCCTAAAAACAATTTCATGTCTCCCCAGCAACGTCTCCAAAGGACACCACAAATTCCTCAACTGAAAAGCGTTTGACCCTCGGATCATTCCCTCTTCCCCAATGAAACCTAAAATCAAATGTTTCCCCAAATCCCCAGCGAAACTATGAAATTCATATCCCCGGTGGAGTCTCCAAATATCCCCAAGAAAACTTAAGCCCCCAAAATTGGCTTCAACCCTCAGAATTGGCCCCTTTTACTTAAGCCCGCAAAATTGGCTTCGACCCACAGAATTTTTCGCTTCTACTTAAGCCCTCTGAATTTTCTTCGACCCTCAGAATTGGTCGCTTCTACTTAAGCCCTCGGAATTAGCTTAGACACGCAGAATTGGTCTCTTTTACTTAAGCCCTCAGAATTGGCTTCGACCCGCAGAATTGGTCGCTTCTACTTAAGCCCGCAGAATTGGTTTTGGTCTCTTCTACTTAATCCCTCAGAATTGGCTTCGACCCGCAAAATTGGCCACTTCTACTTAAGCCCACAGAATTGGTCATTTTTACTTAAGCCCTCAGAATTGGTCGCTTATACTTAAGCCTGCAAAATTGACTTTGACTCGCAGAATTGGTCGCTTCTACTTAAGCCCTCAAAATTGTCTTCGGCCCTCAGAATTGGTTGCTTCTACTTAAGCCCACAGAATTGGCTTCAACCCGCAGAATTGGTCGTTTTTACTTAAGCCCTCAGAATTGTCTTCGACACGCAGAATTGGTCACCTTTACTTAAGCCCACAGAATTGGCTTTGACCCTCAGAATTGGTCACTCCCTACCTTTGACCTCAGTCCCTCTTAGGTCCTCAGAATCGACCATCCCCACTACCCCCTTAAGTCCTCAGAATCGACCTCGACCCTCTGAACTGGTCATCCTCATCCCTTAGGTTCACAGAGTTGACCTCTTCCCAAAAAAATCATATGGTGTCTATTCGACGGATTTCACTTATTCCAAGATCACCCGTCGAGGGGCTCTTTAGACACCACATTCTATGACCCCCTAAGTTTCTCCTTAGATCCCTAGCACCTCTTCATTTCACTACAAACCTTAGGTCGCACTCCGAGTATCGATCTAGAGGCCATCGAGTGCTCCCGATCCCACCCCAATCAACTTTATCTTCCGAGTAAAAGCTCTTTGAATCTTTTAAGGGAACAAAAACCTCTTTCCAATGGTCCTCCCCGTGCACAAAAAGGCATAGCCGTTTGGAGGAACGATCAGTTTTCCCTCAAAAATTGATCCGGAGGCCACCGGGCACTCCCTGGTTCTGTTTGACCTAAGTCAAATCTTCAGCCCAGATGAGACTGAATGAATATACAAAGGTCACTGAATACCCTTTCCAATGACCCACCCCATTCGCAATTTTGACTTCCAATACGGATGAATAATCCATTTACTCCGAGAGGTCACGGGGCGCTTTTGGGCCCCGATTGACCAAGGTTAACTTTTTGAACCAAAAAAACTCTTTGTAATATCGAATTTCATCTCCTAACCTTTCCAATGGTCCATCCCGTGCCCGATTCTGACTTACCATTCGGATGAACGATCCATTTTTGTCCAATGATCTCCCGTCTAAAGGACCGACATACGCTTTTGAGCCACATTTAACCCAAAGTCAACTCTCAAACCTGGGAGGAGTTTGAAGAACACTTAAAGGTCTCTTAATTACCTTTTCTAACAGTATGACCCGTGCATAATTCGGATCAACGAATTACGTTCTACGACCAATTTACCAGGAAAATTTGCACGAGACTACCAATTGGCAGGTCCAGATCCCTGCCTATCGGTAGTGTGTCTAGGGTCACCTTTCGATTGGAAGTACAAGGGTTATGCCAATTGACAACCCCCTGACCCTATAAAAGTAGGTCATGATCTCACTACCAAGCACACCTATAGCTCAGATCCATTAGCATCATTGATCTCAGAAGCATTCTCTCGAAATCAATGAAGTTCCGCCATGTGAAGTTCCATTCAAGTTTACATTCCCATCCTCTTCATACCCTATTTAGTAAATCACATTCTCTCTCATTCAACATCCATCTCACATTCAAGGGATTTCACACAAGATCAAACATCAAGTTTCAAAGAAGGTCCAATTCCTTCCCTCTCTCTTTAAATTCCTTATTTTTGCATAAATTTCTTCACATTCATAAAATAGTTCCTACTTTAGTTCATACCCATTCATATCTACATTTTTATTAGTATATTGCACATAGTTTTATTTTCTATAAGAAAAACATAACAAACAAAAAGAGGGAAACGCATATAAATTTCGAACGAGATTATCCATCACACTTTTTCAAAACTAAAAATATATTTTTCTACACACACACATATAATAAAATCTTGTTCGAATCTATGGGATAAACCCCACCCCCATGCCGCATCCGAACTACATGGACTTTGATGCTTTTATGGCCTACGTAGGTGTTCCGGATTAAAACCTGAGACTCTAGTACAATTTCCTAACTTTCTTAAATCCTTATCATATTATTAAATTAATATACATATTATGTATGTTAGTGTTTCATCCAACACATATATTCATTTCATAATAACGATTAATATCGCGATAAGCATACAAATCATATTTTCTAGATATAATGTTTTGGGTACATTCCTATGGATCACCTCACTCTACCTTTCCCATTGTGTGAGTTAAACGATTTCGATCTCCATTATATATACACGCACACACACTTCACAGAGAAATAAAGGAAAACAACAACACTAGCCCATGAGAGACCAAAACGGCGGGATGGGTACCTAACACCTTCCCATTCCGTAACTTAGCCCCCGAACTTTCAAACTATTGGTTTTGTATGCATCAGTTTGTCCTTGATGTCGTCCTCTCGAGGAGGCGATATGTTCTTTTGTCTGTTTTGAGTAAAATAGACTAGCGACTCTATCTTCTTACATTTACCTCACACCGATGACGATCAAAGCGCTACCGAACGGGAGGCGATACCTCTCCGAGCCGCCCCCAAGCTTCGAATTGGGATGGCCAAATCAACTATGTGTGCTCAAGGGACGAAGGGTCTTAGGGACATTTGGGAGCACCTCCCATCTGTGGTGCATTAGATGGTGTCATCAGTTGGTTTTGGGAGACTGACGTCTACTTTTGATGAGACGCGTCATTCTATGACTGTTCTCTGTGCTCTGGGGGAGAGGTGGTGAGAAACCGCCCACACCTTTCATTTTGGATTTAGGGAGATGATGGTGACTCACATAGATGTGCATCAACTGTTGGGGCCGGATTATAGGGGGTGCAGATTGACGTGGAAAGGACTTTAAGGGTGACGCTGGAGGCAGTAACGGAGGCTTTAGATGATGTGAAGAAGGTCGTCTCTGGGGATTCTCTTCGTTTGTCTCTTTTAAGAGAGTTATTTTGAGGAGGAGGATTGATGAGATTAATAGGTGACAAGTGCGACAGATGTCCCGTCTATTTATTTTGCTTGTGTTGGGGAATTTTTTAGTGGCGACATCGTCCACTTGTGGGTTTTGCCATTTTTGAGGGTGTTTTCGAACATCCGTCTTTATGACTGGGGGAGCCTAACCTTTATTATTGTCTTTGTGTGTTTAGTCGGTGCTGCCGATAAACTTGTACTGGGTCCATGTATCTTCTTGAGGTAATCTTTATTTTTTGCATTTTTCCTTTATGCATTCACATTTTCCTTCATGCGTTTTATTCTTGATTTCTTAATTGCTGGCCTTTGTCCTTTGCAGACATGGTTCTATGAGGTGATTGGGTTTAACACCTAATAGATAGCTTTGAAGGGCTAGTCTGTTGGGTATTTCTTCCAGTACTGGTAGCGGGAGTCCAATCGGCAGTCGAAGAAGTCCTTTTCTCTAGAGGCGGTGCGTCAAGTCTTGAATGGACCGACGAGTGAGCTGGTAAATCCTTCTTATTTTATTTCTTGAGACTGTCTTTCCTTTGAAGGTATTTTCTTGATATTTATCTTTCTACTCATGCTGGGGAATTGGAAGTTGACCTTCTATCCCTAGGGGACGACTATATAGCATACGGGGTTAACTGGGAGACATGGGAAGAAGTGGTGTCTGCTGGCGCATGAGTTTGGACACTCTTGGTACCTCAGGGAGAGATTAGTTTGACTAATTATGGAGGATGAGGTTACGGTGCCGCTGGTGAAGCCCCTAGTGTATATGAGGCGAGTGCGGTAGATTTCGAACGATGCACGGGTAGCGGCGATAATGGGTGAGCCTTACTCCTCATATATCGACACGGCAATGATGTATGACTATATGGACTTTGTGTCGATCACCCAGCATAGATGACGTGATGCCTCTTCCCCATGAAGTTTCGAGTCGACCGATGGGGTCCACCCACAGCGCAGTCGGGGTGTCGAAATGAGCGGCGAAGATGACTTTGGAGGTTCCTTTTATGAGTCTTGCCTCTCATTCTTACAATATTCGACGGGATGATGGGGGGTCGATGGATATGATGCACCATCCTAATGCAATGGATTCGGAGGAGTTGGGCTTGACAGAGGAGGTCCTTTTACATGAGGTACACTTTTCATCTTTTTGTCTTTTTAATTTCCTGATTTCTTCCTTTGCCTCAAATTGACTGATTTTCACTTTTCTATTTCTTTTTGCAGTACATCCGGGTCTCCACCACTTGGCTGAAGGATGTTAAGGATTTAATATCTTCAGCGACCGCCCACATTCGGGATGAGATTTCGATTCCTTCTTGTTTGGTGTCATCTGCCTCATCCGAGGAAGTATCTGTCTTGGGGAGTGGTGGCACGTCGTCTCGTCACAGAGGGAAGAGAGCGCGTCGTCGGGAAAGAGGATCCTAGAGAGATAAGGAGAATAGAGATCAAGAAGAGAGAGAGAGAGAGAGAGAGAGAGAGAGAGAGAGAGAGAGATATTGTAGGTTCGGGATGAGTCCCGTTGTATTTTTTGTTTTTCCTGCAAAACTGATGTAACACAGCAAATATCTATGCAAAAGAAATGGAGTTTTTTGTTAATTTCTCCTTTTTAGTGACTAATGCGCATGCTCTTTTTACTTTGCTGTTTAGATAGTAAAAAGAATTAAAAATGATTGGAGAATGTTTTTATTTTAAAATTCGATAAGTAAAAATATAAGGATAAGGAAATTCGGAATTCCCTTAAAATAAAATTTATTTTTATCGAGTTTTTTTATTTTGACAAAAAAGGAAAAATGGGATTTCCCAAAAATAGGGGGTTGTCGATAGGCATGACCCCTGTCCTGCCTCTTGGCATATCAGTCGAGTCTAATCAACCCAAGGCTTTGATTCACATTCTTTTAATTGATTTGTACTTTGTAGGGTAAGTTTTTCTTCGATTTATGCAGGGTTCCTTGTCTTTGCTTGAGAGTTTTCAAGTATAAATAGGGGTGTGGATGGAGCTTTTTCTTCACACTTCCACATTCCTTCTTTTTTACATTCTTCTGTGCTCACTCTCTTCTTACTTTGTGATATGGCTCTCCCTGGTAGTTTTGAGTTTGCAAACTACCTCGAAACCTTGGAAGCAATGTGCTCCTACAACACTTTCAACATGCGAGGAGTCTCTTTGTGGCACAACTGCCCTATAGAGTGGAATATGCTGATGGAGGAAAATTCTTTCTGGTACCTCGAAGACCATGTCTTTTACTTCATGATGGACAAAATATGTCTGACCTATGAAGAGTTTTCTTCCATGTTGGGGATAAATCCCAATGTTGCAGCGGCTATGCCTGAGTTTTCTCGGTCCCCTAGGGAGCTGTTGGCGGAATGTCTCTACATTTCACCTTCGGTGGCCAGGTCGTTGGTCATGGGAGGAATGATTTCTCTTCCTGCGGTGCTGTATTTTGCGCATTTTTAGGATATTGGTGATGCTAGCTATGCTGGAGCCATAATTCTGGGCTTGGTTTTAAAACTTTTGTTGGTAACTGGAGAAATGCTAGTGGACCCCCAACTAGCAGCTATTATTTTTTGGATAGCGTACCATCACAATCCTGCAGCGGTGATACTGGCGAAGATTTTGAATGGTTTGGATTGCCTGGAGGGAAGGTCATTTTGACTTTCTGACGGGTAGACCTCTAATGATGTTCATGTGGCTGTTAGAGAGATTTCGTATGGCGGTCCCACCTGATTATCCTTTGTCGGTGGTGCCAAACTTCTTCTCACTCTATTTCATCAGTGTAGACCTGGACATCGAGAGCTGGGAAAATTGGTTCGTGGAGAATGGGGCTCGAGGCTTGCACTGGTCAGTGCCTTGGTGGGGGAGTTGTTGCCCATTCTAGAACCTGTAGAGTACCAGTATGTTCGGTTGGTAGGCCTCCGGTGGATCTCTTTCTACTTTCCCTGGCGGCTTCTATGCCAATTTGGTTGGGAACATATTATGCCACCACAAACACTAGACTTCTTTCATGTGGAGGATTCGATAGAGCATATACGCATGCGATTTGGCTCTTTATGGCAGAATCATAGATCGTCGACCCGTACATCCCAATTTGTTAGAAGAGTCTGGCATATCTTAGGGGATTGCATGAAGTGGTTATGGAGAAAAGTAGTTACCAATGTACTGGATGTGGAGACTGGGCAAAGGTGGTTCGCCATATCTAACACTATGGAGGGAGATGTTATGGTTTTACCCAAGATAGTCCCGGCTTATCGCTCTATGGATCATCTGCGGCACTCTATTCAAGCAGGGGAAATTTGGGGACCCCAGGATGTGGGTGATGATGGGGCTAGTTCTTCTAGCAGCTATGGGTAGGATGTGTGAAGCTTTTGTAATGGGTATGGTTCTGTATTTGGGAATAATTTGTGGATTATTCTGGTTATATTTTAGGGTTATTTTAGGAGTAGTGGGGCTTGTTTTTATTTGGTTTTAGGAAGGCAGGGGTAGGCTGACAAGGGAAGTTATTTGACTCCCTATGCCAATGTAATCGTACCGAAATTTTGAATAATGAAATAAAGGAGTTTTGGATCATTTAGTTGTGCCACTTAATGAGTTTTGCATTTGAATTATCTGTACCAATCGCTAAGGCATACATAATCCTTTTGTTCATGTAAACATTAAAATGAAGTGTCGTTCTCAGGGATAAGAAGAGAATATCATTTTGTGAAAAAGAAGGGGGTCGTGCTCATGTAAAGGGTATGAGCTGCCTACATACCTCTGGGGTTTTGAAAATTTTCCAAAATTCATTTTTGAAAGAGAAGGGATTTTTAGAGGATCAGACCCCATGTAGTTCTGAGTAAAGGGAAACGAAGAATTGTTTTTAGAATAGAAGGGAGATGAGAAAAATCATAGCGCGCCGAGATTTCGGACTAGGGGTAGAATTTCTTGAGATGGTCCAGGTTAACTGGACGCGCCCTTTATTCTCCATCAAGATCGGTGAGCATAGCGGCACCAACTAATAAGATCTTCTTCACAATGTAGGTGCCGCTCCAGTTGGGTTTGAATCTCCCTCTAGGGTCCGAAATGGAATCTATAATATCTTTAAGGGCTAAGTCCCCTTCTTGACACCGCGATCCTTGACTCTCTTATTTAATGATCCCGCTATATGTTGATGATACTCTTGTATGTGATATAGAGCTTTCAGCCTCCTTTCGCCCAAGAGTGATAACTCGTTGAGACGGATCGCAAAACGAAGGGATTTCCATCTCCACGGGTATGACTGTTTCCATGTCGTAGACAATAGAGTAAGGGGTAGCCCCAATAGAGGTTTGAATTGAAGTGCGGTAGCCCCAAAGGGCATAAGGGATTATGTCGGCCCAATATTGGCAACTCCCGATCATCTTATTGATGATGGCATTGAGGTTCTTATTGGTTGATTCAACTGCTCCATTGGTTTGAGGTCGGTAGGGAGAAGATTTATGTCTCTGAATCCCATACTCATTGACCATCTATGTAACTTCTGCCTCGAAATGTAACTCGTTGGCTGATACCAACTCGTGCAGGACCTCATACCGATAGATGATGTTTTCTTGATGAACATGGACACTATCTTGGCATTCATAAATGCATATGACTCGGCTTCGACTCATTTAATGAAGTAGTCAATGGAAACCAGGATGAATTCATGTCCGTTGGAATCTTTGGGTGTAACCTTCCCTATGTTGTCGATGCCCCATGTGGAGAACGGCCAGGGAGAAGTTATGTTGTAAAATTCCCACGGAGGCAAGAGTTATAGGTTGGAAAACTACTAGCATTTGAAGCATATTTAAACGTAGGTTGTGCAATCCTGAACCATGGTAGTCCAGAAGTAATCCTGTCGGATGATCTTCTTGGCAAGCATATGGTCGTTCACATGGGGTCCGCATTCCCCGCAGTGGATTTTTTGCATCATCTCTTCAATGTCAGCCCCTGCGATGCAGTACAAATGGTTCCATCAAATAAAAAATTAAAAAGTGCTTTATCACAGATAATATACCGGGTATCTAATCTGCGGAGGGTTGCTCGATCTTTCTTGTCAAAACCTTGGGGATACTTACCATGCTTGAGAAGGAGCCAAATATCACAGTACTAGTAGTTGGCTATCTCGATGTCTTCTTTTGTGCTAAACTCAACGTGGTACCAGTGGATTGGTTTATCTTGATTTTTGACAAGAAAAGGGGCCATGGTTATTCCTTCGGGCATTTCAATTATAGAGGCTAAGGTAGAAAGGGTATCGGCTAGGTTATTATTTGCTCGGGGCAGGTAGTGGAAGATGAGTCCTTAGAATTGGGAAGTCAGCTCTTCTAAGTGAGCATGGAAGGGTAAGTGTTTCTCATCCTTGACTTTTCATTTCTGAGTACTTGATCAATAATGAGATCTAGGTATCAAATTCCTTTCTTTAGGGCAACTTTGAGGCCTATCATGCATGCCTCGTATTCAGTCATGTTGTTGGTGCAGGGAAAATCTAGTTTGATGGCAATGGGAGTGTGAGAGTTAGCAGGGGCAATGAGGAGTATCCCAATTTCGTACCCTTTCTTATTGGGAGCGCCATCAAAGAACATTTTCCATCGACAATCTTCTTGGCATGTACAGAGGATATTCTCATCCAAAAACTCAGAAATCCAGATATCGACTTCTTCCATAAGATAGTCAATAAGGAAATCAGAGATGGCTCTTCCTTTCATGGCTTTCGACGTGACATATATAGTATCAAATTTGGCTAGAGGAATTAACCAACATGCCATTCAGCTAGACGGGGCGGGCTTCTCGAGCAGGTATTTGATGGGATTTATTCAGGATATGAGTTTAATGGAAAAGGCGACCATGTAGTGTCGTAGTTTTTGGGTGACCCAGTTAAGAACGACACATGTTTTCTCTAGAGTTATGTAATTAATTTCGTACACGACCAACTTGTGACTGGCATAGTATATGGCTCTTTCTTTGTGGGTTTCTTCAAGGTAATAGGCTAGCAAAGCCATAGCTGTAGTATCTGTTACGATTAGGTATAGGAGTAGAGGAAGACCAGGCTGCTGCGGCGGCATGAGTATTGGAGGTAGGGTTAGGTATTGATTTATTCGATCAAAGGCTTCTTGGCGAGATTAATTCCAGACTTCGAATCCTTTTGAAGGATTTTGAAGATGGACTCACGGATAGAAGCCAATTGGTTAATGAACCGGATGATATATTGCAATTTTCTGAGGAATCCTCGAATTTCATTCTCCGTTCGGGGTGGTGGCATCTCGAGTATGAATTTTAGCTTGGCAGGAGATTCTTTTATCCCCTTCTCACTAATCATGAATCCCAAGAGTTTTCCTTTGGTAATGCCGAAGACACATTTCTATTCGCATCTAATATGATCACATTTTTTCTAAAAACTTTCAAAGAGTGGGAACATGGCCTTCCCTAGTCTTAGACTTGATAATCATATCATCCACATAGGCCTCACCTTCCTTGTGTATCAGATCATGCAAGATGGTTGTGGCAGCCCTCAGGTAGTTAGCCCCTGCAAATTTTATACCAAATGGCATGACATTGTAGCAAAAGGTTCCCCAAGGGGTGATGAATGCGGTTTTCTCTTGATGATTTGGGTGCATCTTGATCTGATTATATCCAGTAAACCCATCAATAAATGACTTGAGAGCATGATTGGTCATATTTTCCACTATCATATCGATATTAGGTAGCAGGTAATCACCCTTCGGAGAGGCCTTGTTCAAGTCGCGGTAGTCGATGCACATGCGAACCTTACCTCCTGATTTAGACACGGGTATGATATTAGCTAGCCATGGGGGATATTCGATCACACAAATGAAACCCACGTTTAATTGTTTGACCACTTCTTCTTTAACTTTGAGCGACCATTCGGTGTGGAGCTTTCGCAGTTTCTACTTGATCGATTTGCATTCTAGGAGAGTGGGAATATCATATTGGGCTATATTAGGGTCAATTGCGGGCATGTCATCATAGGAACATGCGAAGACATCCACAAATTCCTTTAGTAAGTCCTCGTGTTGCGCGTCCTCATGCTCTTCAAAGGTAGCCCCTATCATAATCTCACGCAGTTGACTACTAAAACCGAGATTAATAACAACAGTTTCATCTTCATTAACTTAAACGCGATTATCTTATTTGTACTTAACCTTATTTAGATCAGTTAAGAATTGATCATTTGTAAAATCATCATCATCAAGAGTTTGATTAGAATCAAGACAATTAATGTAAGGCACAGCAAGATACTCAAAATCTTCGTTTATTTCATTTATAAGAAACACAACATTGATAACCTCCTCAAAGGAGGCCTCGATTACATCAAAGTAAGGAGGAATAACTAAAGAAGAAGAAAGGTGATAAATATCATGATTAGGTTGAATGTTAGCATGTGGCACAGATGCAGCATGCCAGTTGAAGAGAGGTACATCAGCAGCTTTGATCAGGCGGGATGGGTTTGACGATGTAGCCCCTGAGTGGATCATATACAGTGTTAGCCCCAGTGTCTATAAATTGAAAGAATCCTCTGAGTCACGTTCCTCAGAATCTCCAGTATCAGCTATGGTCTTCTCTGTGAGTGGTTGCACATGATGCTGGGAACCCTCGGTCCATGAGTAGTTATCTTGGAAAAAGATCTCCATTCCTGGTTTCATCTTCTCATCCATATGATCATACCATGGTTTTAGAAAGCCTTAAAAGGGGAAATCTTCACCCTCTCTAATGAATCTTTCGTTCAAGGAATCTCTCGAGACAGTCTTGTCACTTTTTAGCCTTCTTTTTAGTCGATGTTGGCAGAGCATTCTGAATTCTTCTACTGGCGGCTAATAGCCTATGCCACAGTGAGGAAAATCCTTCTTCAACACAATGGGTTCAAGTATCCCTTGCTGTCTTTGTCCTAGCCAAGTCTAGGCATAAAGTGCATGTTCTTGAACATCTGGATTACATTGACGTTGACATGAGGGTTATATTCTGGACAAACCCTATCTTCGAAACTGTCCCTTTCTGTAAGTAGAAGTGGTTCAACTCGAGAATATGATAAAAGCATATCATTTGTCCCGTGTTGTATCTCTAGTACTGGATTGCTGGTGCTTGCATTCTCAGTATTGTCGTTGATGCCTAAGATGGTGACGACCTGCCCATTGGCGAAGAACTTTAGTTTCTGATGAAGGGAAGAAGACACCCCTTGATGCTATCGAGCCACAGTCGTCCGAGCATCAGATTGAAACAAGCTGGGATATCGATGACTTGGAATTCAACAACTAGATTTATAGGGTCAACCCCCATTGCTATCTTTATAGATCCCATCACTCCTCGGCAGGTATTATCGTGGGCCCGTACTGTGATTAGTGTGTACTTTAGGCAAAAAACAACTTTCTTCCAATTTTTAGTTAAAACCAATTTTAACTTCTTAAACCCTAAACATGCATCTAAGTGATTAAATCCATTCCATGAATAAAGCATGCGATAAAAGAAACAATTTCAGGAAAAATCCCCGAAGGGCAAAACCTTTTTATTTTACTATAATTTATAAGACACAACTTAGACGGATTACAATGAAATAGGGTGACTTACGAAATACTCGCAGGTTTCGGTTCCGATGTCGTCGGCTGGAATCTCCCCCAAGAACTCCAGATTGCCAGCAATGGAAAAGAAACGGCATCTCCACAAGAGTGAACTTCATAAGGACTCCATCCACAATAGCATGCAGCTGTCGGTTGTAGAGTTCTCCCCACAAAGAGCAAAATGGTGTAGTCAATGAATGAATTGTCTTCCGATAAACACAGTGAAGATCACAAACTTTGGAGTTGAATAATTTGATCTTGAATAAACTCCGGGGGATGAAAAATTATGTGGGAATTTGTTTTTCGTAACTTTTCTTCACGTGAAAACTTTCGCAGAGACGTTTTATTTATATCTGAGCAATATAGAGTCCAAGAAAACCAAAATATGAAAATCGATGCGGCATGTCGTTTGAGCGAGAAGTGGATCTCGTTCGCGCAAAAAGGGATTGTCGTTTGAACGACCCACTGTCTCGTTCGAGCTACAGTGTTTAAACAAAATTAGTTTTCTTTAAATAATTCCTCGAATTTTCTTTAAACTATTTTTACTCAGAAATATTTTTAAATTAAAAAAAGATTTAATTCCCAAACATTTAAATCACCCCGCTTTTAATCAACATACTAAATTACTCAAACGCTCACAAGTATTCATACCTGAGTGATCTTAAACATATGCAATATGTTTTGACTTGAAATCTTCTTCAAAGCTTTAAATTTCACATGCTTGGACTTGGACTTTGTCGTATGCTCCAATTAAATTCCATAATAAAACTAGCCTAGACTTAATTTATTTTGTCCGGAATTAATCCAATTAAAACAAATGGACATGATAAGAAATATGTTCTTACAAATCTCCCCCTTTGGCTATTCCGGGAGAAAACTAAACAGAAATGCTATATGCCGTAAAAAGTACATGTCCTATCTTAAAATTCAAAATGATAAAAATACAGGACACAATGAAACTGAATAAACGGCAAGCTTCTGAATCTGATTCTGTCTCTGAATGGAAAGCATCTGATTCTGTCTCTGAAAAAGAATATACCTACACCCACGAGACACAAACAAATACCCAAGTGAAGTAAGGAGGAACAAAATTATATTATCATAATAAATACTCTCCCTACATCACATATCTCTCCCCCTTTTGTCTCTAATAGACAATCCAGTGAAAAGATAAACCAATCAACAAGTATTTCGCATGAAGATATACCAATTAAAATCACTAGATAATCATGAAACAACCAGCTAAATATGATCAAGTAATGACAAATCAGTAGCTAGTAAACCAATGAATCACACAAAGAATATAGCAATCTAATCAGGTGTGATAAACGGAATCATATGAAAAATATCAATTTTGAAACAATATAACCTGCATATAAACCAGTCAGTCCAAAAAGCTTCCAGCAGTACCATAAATATCACAAAACAAACCAGTGGACTGCAAACAAGAAGAAGCAAAAAATTTCCCAAGCTGTCATTTGAAGGAGCCAGGGACATCGTTCAAACTAGATGAGGACGTCGCTCGAACGAGTCTTCTCGCAACATGGTAATGTCGCTCGAATGACTTCTCGTGACAGGCCAAATTTTTCCATATTCCCAGAAATATCATATATTTTTGCATAGTGAAAAAATTTCCAGAAAAATCACACTGGAAGAGCCTGACAACAGCAAAATAGTGCTAAAACAGTAAGCTTTTAACACAAAATGCAAAAACCCATAAAAACGAACAATGCGAGTTACATGCAAACATAATACCAATGTGCTCAAACATGAATGTTGAATGTATGGGCGTGAGCTACAATAATTGAGTCACCATTTTAATACGTCTAATCGATCAAGAAGTTATAATTGATAGCAGGAAATCATCAAACTTCATCAAAGCCATTTAAAATAAGTGTGAGTTTAATGAACTAAACTAACCACATGCACCCAAGTCCGGATTATTGACGATTCTACGAACAATAGCATCATGATACGATGTTTCAATATAGGATTCGTGGTGCAAACGTGTTTAAATTTATCTCCAACCAAAGTCCCTTATATATATGAATTTTTCAAGATCTTTTAGAAATATCTATCAATCTCAACTTAGAGAAAGTCCTATTGGCCCCAATTATGGCATTTGTTTCTTTTTATTACCTTGATTTTCTTTTGGGCTCTTTTAAATGGTGGCTTTCACGATAAGTCAATTTTATACTCTCGCAGCCCTCTCACATGAACACTCATCAATTTTTTAAATATCAATTCTCACGAAAAAAGGTTCTTACAAGAACACCTCCTCCTTAAGTTTACTTATGCATAGATGACAAGATTGAGATAAGAACGTCTCACCAAACTCAAATATGCAAGAGAAGTAAAACATTCATATAAACTCGTGCATGTGTGCAATACTGGCATATACATAAAGTCGAATCAAACTTCATATCAACTTCGAAACAACCCATAGTGCACTGGTTAAGATCATTCTAAGTATCAATAACAATGACCAAATGTCATAGCTACATGAATAATAAAAGGAAGGGGGGGGTTCAAGGACACCAATATGCCACATCAAACATGTAACCTCACGACTCAAAAACCAAAAATCTTTTTTTATTTTCAAAAGTTTTATCAAAAGCAAAATCTTTTTAGATTTTTCGATAAGACTCAAATAAATAACAAAAACTAGAAACACGTCATAACACTATCAAAATATAACACATGAAGCAAATACTAGAGTATAAAAAACTGACGAACAACCTCAATCAAAAGATGAAACATGAGGAGAACCACGGGAAATGACGTGAGAATCACCAATCCTAATACCTAACACTTCTTACCCGAGTAGGTGTGAACCGATGAGTAGGGGTATTGGGAACCGGAATGGATTTAGACTTTCTAGGAGCGTTCTTAAGATCGTAGAAAAATCATCTAAGATGAACTCTCCTACCTCAATGAGTGAAAGTGTAGATACGGTGAGGAGCGTGTGCTATAGGCCGATTATACCTCACGTTCCAAGGTGGATCTCTCCTAAAGTTCCTAGGAGGCTCTCTTGTTTGCATGGTTTTGGCTTTGGGTGCAGGTGCTACATGATTATCAAAGCCAATACCTCTCCGATTATCTTTGATTTCGACGATGCCTAAGATTTTTTCAAACTTTTCAGACCTAGCCTCCAAATCAAACTTAACTTTACTCGAATCTCTCAGTTTCTCCTCAAGCTCACTTATCCTTGACTTAGGTAAACACGTAGAATTCTCAAACTCAATAAGTGCCTTTTTCATATCCTCCATCAACCCTCGAAGACTATCTCTCTCACCCTCGACATATTCTATCATCTCTCAAATTTTCTTTTCACGTGCCCTAAGTTCCTCAATTAAAGCATTGGAATTATTTTTTTCTATGGCACGTTCTTTCAATATAGCTCCTAATTTCAAGTTTGCCTTCTTTGCTTTTAATGTTTCTTCATACAATTCTTTGAAAGAAGATTGCAAATATCTCTCGTCTTCGCTCTCATCCTCACTCACCTCACCCTCACTCTTAGGTGTATCAACTTATGTGTCTGCGAAAGAATCATGCAAAGGTAAGCCTTTATCACTTAGATGACTAGCCACAAAGGTGGGAAGTTCACGCTAACTAGCATAAAAGTTTTCTTCTTCTGGGTCACTATCACTAAGGGCAGAAACATGATTTATCAATTTATTAAAATTCTCCCTAAGTTTAGTGGGACACTCGTCTATCCTGTGACCAAACCCTTCGCAGCAAAGACACTTTTCACAATCATCCTTACTGACCAATTTTTTAAGAGCAGTTTTCATGTGTGATTTCCAATTAGATGATTCAAACAAGTGAATTCTAAAATCATCAAAACCACTGAAAGGAATTCCTAAAGTCATGGGATCACAAACACAATAAGATAGTGTAACAAGATCTGATACCAATTTGAGAAGGACCTTTAGTGTGTACTTTAGGCAAAAACAACTTTGTTCAAATTTTTAGTTAAAACCAATTTTAACTTCTTAAACCCTAACATGCATCTAAGTGATTAAATCCATTCCATGAATAAAGCATGCGGTAAAAGAAACAATTTCAGGCAAAATCTTGAAGGGTAAAACCTTTTTTATTTCACTATAATTTGTAAGACACAACTTACACGGATTATAATAAAATAGGGTAAAATACGAAATACCCGCAGGTTTCGGTTCCGATGTCATCGGCTGGAATATCCCCCAAGAACTCCAGAAGGTCAGCAATGGAAAATAAACGGCTTCTACACAAGAGTGAACTTCATAAGGAATCCCTCCACAATAGCATGCAGCTATCGGTTATAGAGTTCTCCCCACAAAGAGAAAAACGGTGTAGTCAATGAATGAATTAACTTCTGGTAAACACGTTCAAGATCACAAACTTTGGAGTTGAATAATTTGATCTTGAATAAACTCTGGATGATGAAAAACTATGTGGGAATTTGTTTTCCGTAACTGTTATGCACATGAAAACTTTCGCAGAGATGTTTTATTTATATTTGAGCAACACAGAGTCCAAGAAAACCAAAACACGAAAAATCGAGGCAGCACGTCGTTCGATAAAGAAGTGGATCTCGTTCGCACGATAAGGGATTGTCGTTTGAACGACCCACTGTCTCGTTCGAGCGACAGCATTTAAACAAAATTACTTTTCTTTAAATAATTCATCGAATTTTCTTTAAACTATTTTTACTCAGAAATATTTTTAAATTAGAAAAAGATTTAATTCCCAAACATTTAAATCACCCAGCTTTTAATCAACATACTAAATTACTCAAATGCTCACAAGTATTCATACCTGAGTGATCTTAAACATATGCAACACGTTTTGACTTGAAATCTTCTTCAAAACTTTAAATTGCACATTCTTGGACTTGAACTTTGTCGTAGGCTCCAATTAAATTCCATAATAAAACTAGCCCAAACTTAATTTATTTTGTCCGAAATTAAGCCAATTAAAATATATGGACATGATAAGAAATATGTTCTTACATACTGCAACAGAGGTTGGAGCAAGGTCGCTGACTTTTAGGCCCAAATAATTGAGGGTTCTTAACGAGAAGATATTCAGAGATGATCCATTATCGACAAGAGAGAGCGGGACAGTCTTTCCCATGACTTCTATGGAAATGTTGAGAGCATAATTGTGGTTTGGACCAATCTTGGGGATTTCTTCTTCAGAGAAAGAGAGAATTCTAGTAAAGGTTAGAGATCCGACCAAATTTACTATTTTTTCTGGCATGGTAGAAAGAGGAATTGTGGGTCTTGTGAGTAGCTTGATCAAGGCATTCCGGTGCAGTTGGGAAGACAAAAAAGTCCCCATAGAGTGATGTTAGCTTGGGTTTTCTTTAACTTTTTGAGGATCTTACTCTCTTTGAGGGTCATTTCTGGCATAAAAAGATTCTTGACACCCTTTCCTTTTTCGTTTGATGATGGCTGCAGGCTTGGGGTTTGGTAGTGCCTCCCTGACCTGGTCATGTGGGTCATAGAAGAGGGGAAAAATAAAAACCATGTTTCCTCATCGATCTCGAGTTGTTTATCCACCGTGTTGATTTCTACTAACAGCTCCTCAACTGATATCTTCCCACATATGCCGACTATCAGACTAGTGCTTTATGAACTCTACTCTTCTTCTGAATCATCAAATTAGTCCCTCCCCCACCCGATGGCAATGATATTATCTTTTCATAAAAAGTTGATGCATTCCACAACTTCAACGCCCTCTTCATATAAGTTTTCCCATTCGACAAGGATATGTAAAAGCGAAGGGACTAGATACCCTCGTAGTTTCAAAGCATTGAGCAACTCTAATATACTATAAATATCACCGGGTTGCCGGAATAAATCCACCACAATCTGGACCATATCATCTAAACGAATTTCATCAGTCGGTACCACCCAATTGTCTGGCTCTCGGGCCCATTTTTTATCTTCTCAGGACAACACACTGAATCTCTGACAGTCAACGGTCATCTGAGAGGGTAATTTCAGCCCAAACTCTAGAAATTGATTCAACACTTCTGATAATTCCATACCTTTACTGCCAGAATGGATGCGGATAGCGATGCATGCTCTGATAATAAGTGATAGGGCCTGATCGGCAAGGTTGGTAGGGTGTAGGGGAAAGTATGGGCATGTTTGGAGAGGTTTAGGAGAGTATATGGGTATAATTAGTAATTTTCTAGGTATGATCTGGGTAAATGGGTCAAATTACGGGTTTTATTCTAGGAAGATGGTATTTTTATGATTCGGGAGTGGATTATGAGTAGTGTTTAATTTAGGATTGCCTGGTGGTGTGATGATACCCCTATAAATCAAGACTTAGATCGCATTTTGGAGGTGGAAACACTGGTTGGTGGTATGGCCAGCAGTTTGGTGAAAGTCATAATGGGCATCCGGTTTGAAATTTTTAGGAAGTGGGTTTGGTAATGGACGAGGGTCCAAGGGCTTGTTGAGGTTTTGGCTTAAGAGGGTCTGGTAAACTTTGTAGAGGGGATCTAGAAGCTAGGTGTATTCCTTCCTGACTGGGTTAGGGAGGCTTTCTGGTGACCATGAAGGGGCAGGCTGAGAGATGTTATTGATGGTTGAAACTGCAGTAGTGACTGGCTTTTCAAGATTTCTGGGAGCAAACTGTCCAGATACTTTCTTTAGTTCAACTTTTGTCATGGCAAGACCTTCTTCGATCTCTACTCCTGCTTCTCAGAGGTCTCAAAAATGAGGGTAGTACTGTCCTCCCATAATTGCTCGAACATGGGGTAATAAGTTATTCTTCACAATGCTGACTTGCTACTCTTTGAAAGGTCGGTTAGTTATGGTGGTTGCTTTCTCTCTCTACCTTGCTATGAAGTTACTGACTGACTCCCCAGGATTCTACTTGGGAAACTCTAAATCATGGCGGGTAACCTCTAATTCTTCATTTTACTTGTATCGTGACATGAACTCGCGGGAAACATCTTCCCAACTATGGATTCTGGACTCCTCAAGAGATAAAAACCAACGAAAAGCGCTATCCTTCAAGGTATGTTGGAACATTTGGCCATTATTTCATCGGAGGCCCCTAGGAGAGTCATGGCTTGGTGATAGCTGCGTGGATAAACGATCGGGGGTCTGCTACCCTCGAATTTCTTGATGTTGGGCATCTTGAACTTTTTTGGTAACCTGACTTTAGAATAGGGAGACATGTGGGTCATATACATGTAGTTTCCAGAGAGTCTGACTTGGTCAATTTTTTTGTCAACATCTTAAGGTCTTCCTTGACCTTGTTCAACTCTTCCTCCTTTGGATCAATGATCACGGGTAAGTTAGACCCTTATTGGGCAAGATTCGGCATAGGAAGTTGGGCTGGTGATTAGGCATAAATTCTTCACATTTATCCCCTTAATTTTGGTATTTTAATGATCACGTGCAGTGTAAATAGCTTGTATTTGTATCATTTTATGCTAGTAACCCTTTTTGGCAAGTATTTCATATTTTGTGTATCTCTTATGTGTTTTATAGGTATTTCATGCAAGAAAGTGCAAGAGAGAACTCAAAATAGTGAAAGAAACCAAGAAACGGGGAGTGGAAGGGAATTTTTGTAATTTTGTAGCCTTAGTCTGGAGGTGGGGCTAACTGGAAAGTTGAAGAGCTTTCAATTACAAGAACAGTGGAAAAATGGCACCTCAATCCGAGTACGGTGAAGAAGTTATGATCATTTGAAGATGAGATAAGTCAAGAAAAAAGTTCTGGAGGAATTTTAAGGGGGATCCGGACCTATTAAAAATAAAAGATTTGGGTCGGCCTTTTGTCACGCTCCAGATCCGTTACAAAATTAGTCACGCTTTCTAAGTGTGGCAAAATTTCCAAATACGGGATTTTTATTTTGTCCTTATGTTTTAGCCAAAAGAGTTTTATGCTTTGAGGACTCTTCTAAACGACTTGTAACCTATATATTTAGTCATTAGGACTCTTTTTATTCAGATTTCATTCATGTAAAATCTCCTCATCAAAGAGTAACATCTAGGAGAAGAATTTACATATTTTGCACCTTTAATTCAAGAGCTCTTTTGGTTTTTCTTCAATCTTTGATTTCTTCTTGCATGGTTGTGTTCTTCAATCTTGGTAACCTTAAATTTCAACACTTTTATCATTTTTTTTCTTTATTTTCACATACTTGTTAATGGATTCTTGTGTTGTTAATCATAGTTACACCATGCTAGGCTAATTTTTTAAGGGTTGGGGTGCCTGAACCCAACCCGATGTGGTTTGCATGTATGTAAAATTAGTTCCCTGAATTAAATAAATGATCGAATCGTGTTGTGTAATGATCACAGCCGTCGTAGTACTTTTGATCTCATTTGCCCTAGGTAACCGGGATGTTTAAGAGTGCGACGCGAGTGTAGATATAACGACACCTATTTATTCTTAATTTTGATTATGTATGGTGCGGGCTAGTATCCTCATATATATAATGCTTGGGATTAATAAAGACAAGATTTAATCAATTATCTAATTCGTAACTAGTCTTATACCCAGTAAACATACTAGGAGTTGGGGGATTGTGTCCCTACCTTAATTTTCCAATTAGTTTTAGTTAACTTCTTTATTTTCCCTTTTTTTCCTTTCTCACCCCATCATCATCTTTTACACTTTATTTTTGAAGTAATAAATCAAATAAAATCTATCAAACATTCCCTATGGATTCGATATCCAGACTCGCCGCTATACTCCATAAGAGTGTAGTTAAAGTTTAGGTTTTTTTGTATTGTGGTCGGAAGCCGATAACAACGATTAGCGTATTACGCGGATGCTCAATTTTTCCACTCGATCAGCAGGCGGTGGCCCATTAGCAAGAGGATCACGTGGAGCATGCTAGTATTCCTTGGGGACCCAAATAGGCTCGGGTGTATGAGGACCCATATAGCGAGGAAAGAGGACCCCAGGCTCTTATAGAATAGGGACCCAATTTTATTGCATCTCATGTACCTCGATTTGAAGGTTGTCCATCTTAGCGGTAAGTTGGGCTAGGATCGTCAACAAATTCGGCTGCACATTCGGTAGTGGGTCTGTGTTCTTTACGGAAAGCGGATGAATTTTGGACTCGGAGGAAGTGAAGGGACTGACGGAGCTTCGGGGTAATTCGACTAAAGACTAAATCCAATAGGGATCCAGGCCAAGGGTATGTGATCAACCTGAGGAGGGGAAAATGGGACTTATTTTTATTTTTTTTTAAAGAGAGAGGGAAATCTGTTATTTTTAGAAAAGGAAGGAAACTGTTTTTTGACATTTTTGGAAAAGATTAGGACAATATGTTTTTTGGGTAAAAAGGAGGAAAATATTTTTTGTATATGGAAGGAAAAATGTTTTGACACTTTTTGGAAAAAGAAAGAAGAAAAAGACGAGAGATGGGTCTCAACATGACTATTATTATGTTTATTAAGCTCTCACTTATTAGGTTTACCTAAATGCAAAAAACAAATGTCGGACAAGACCCGAGCCTGGAAAATTTGGTTTTGAAAAATATGTAAAAACTATGGTTGGACTTGTTACTAGGCTCATGGGCAGGGTCCCGTTTTAAAATTTACGTGAAAATTTGGGCGGCATGCCGACCCAGCATTTCGACAGAGTTTTAGGTTGAAACTGGCAAACTAAATATGAGTGTCCTAGATTTGTAACCTATATGAGGGTATGCAGTTATTGGGTTAATTGGAAGGTCTTCCCCCCTTTGGCATGACTTTCACGATATACGTCTTGCTTTTGAGGGCAATCGGTATGTGTGGACAAGCCATTTAATATACCTGAGTGTACGTGAATTGCCTCACTATATACCTTATGGGGACAGCATGTGTGAGAGAGAATTAGATATACTCAACATACGTGAATGAGTTCCCTATGATATACCTCCCGTCATGACTTCGATCAAGCGATACGATACGTGGGGAACCGTTCAATATACGTCAAAGGTACTTATCCAATGGAAGGTGAGAGTCGTATCACTTAGGCTAACTGCGTCCTGCTGGACCAGCGCCCATCACGAAGTGACCCCCCAGCTACGAGACAAAATTTGGTCCATAGCAATGCTCTTTAGTGATCCAGTGTGCAATATGCATGATTCTTGATTAGTATCTTATGGAGAGAGTATCTTTATTGATGAGTCATCATACCAAGAAGGGGATAATGTGCAAGTAAGTAAATCTATACTAAGCATGGATATGTGAAAGTAACTGGTGTGTTATTATCTACAGGTGAGTGTGTGGTAGTGAACCTAAGCATGGATTAACTATAAGTGGTGTGTGATAAGTGTGAGTGAGCATGGATATATACAAGTGTGATATGTGGAGGTGTCTTTTAGTGACACCTAAGCATGGATTTCTAGGTGGTGTGTGCAATATATGGATATAAGTGATCCTAGGTGCACGTGGTGTGAAGTGTACATGGATAATTTCTACAAGTGTGTGAGTAGTGATACAAGTATGAGGTATATGTGTAAGAAATAATGGAGGAGAGAAAGGGTACATACAGATGGGTCCATATGCACACAAGAAAACATAACACCCATACAAACAGAGTCTAGCCCTCTTATGAAAACATCCCAGCGGATTCTCCATTGTGGCCATCCCGATAGAAATTGCACACATAGACGGGGATTGAAAGGTCTCGTACCCCTTAGGAATGCTTCAGTCATCGTCGGTGTGGGGTTAATGTGAAGAGATGGAGTTGCCAGCCTATTTTGCACAAAACAGGCAGAAGAACATGTTGCCTCCTCGAGAGAGCGGAATCGATGACAAACTGATCCATACGAAACCCATACTTCAAAGGTTCGAGGGCTAAGTTTACGAAATGGGAAGGTGTTAGGCACCCATCTCACCCTTTCTCTCTCTCATGGGCTTGTGTTATTATTTTCCTTTATTTCTATATGAAGTGTGTGTACATGTAGATATAATGGACATCGGAATCGTTCAACCCATACCATGGAAAAGATAGAGTGAAGCCATCCATAGGAATGTTCCCAAAATAATATATATAGAAAATTTGATTTATGCATTTATCGCGATATTGATCGTTACTACGAAAAGATAATACGTATTGGATAAAATGCTAACAGACATAATATGTATATTAATGCAAGAATATGATGAAAATGAGGAATTTAAAAAAATCAGAAAATTGGACCCGAGTCTCGGGTTTTAATCTGAATACCTACGTAGCCTATAAAGGCATCAAAGTCCATGTAGTTCGGATGCGGCATGGGGGTGGGATTTATCCCATAGATCCGAACGGGATTTTATTATATGTGGGTGTGTGGAAAAATATGTTTTAGTTTTGAAAGAGTGTGATGGATAATCCCGTTCGAAATTTATGGGTGTAACCCTCTTTTTGTTTGTTTTGCATTTTTTTATAGAAAATAAAGTATGTGCAATATACTAATAAAAATGTAGATATTAATGTGTATGAACTAAAGTAAGGACTAGATTAAGAATCTAATGAGATTTATGCAAAAATAAGTAATTTAAAGAGAAAATGAAGGAATTGGACCTTCTTTGATGCTTGATCTTTGGTCTTGGATGAACTCCCTTGAATTTGATATGAATGTGGTATGAGAGAAGAGTGTGATTTGCAAAATTAGGTAGGAAAAGGTTGGGAATGGAAGATTGAATGGAACTTCACATGGAGGAACTTCGCTGATTTCGAGAGAATGTTGCTGAGATCACTGATCCTGATAGATCTTTATTGTTGGTGTGCTTGGTAGTGAGGTTATGACCTCCTTTAATAGGTTCAGGTGGTTTCTAATCAGCACTGCCCTAGTTTTGCCGATCTGTAGGTGACCCTAGACACACTATCGATAGGCAGGGAGCTGGACCTACCAATTGGCAGTCTCGTGCAAATTTTTCTGAAAAAATGGTCCTAAAACATAATTCGTTGATTCGAATCATGCACGGGGCATACTGTTAGAAAGTTACTTCAGAGACCTTCAAGAGTCCTTTGGACCGCTCTCGGGTCCAGGAGTTGACTTTGGGTCAAATATGGCTCGGAAGCTCACGGCAGTCCTTTGAACGGGAGATCACCAAACAGAATCAGATCGTTCGTCCGCATGGTAAGTTAGAATCACGCACGGGGCGGAAAATTGGAAAGTTTAGGAGATTTACTTAGACATTCCAAAGTGTTTTGCTCAGTTCAGAAAGCTTACCTTGGTCAATTGGGGGCCGAAAGCACCTGGTGACCTCTCGGAGTAAAATGGATCGTTCGTCCGCACCGTAAGTCAGAATTATGCACGGGGCAGAACATTGGAAAGGGTATTCAATGCCCTTCGGATATTCATTCATTCTCATTCGATCTGGAGAGTTGACTTTGGTCAAACAGAGCCCAGGGGCTCCCGATGACCTTCGGATCAGTTTTCGAGGGAAAATGGATGATTCGTCCGAACGGTTATGCCATTTCATGCACGGAGCAGACCGTTGGAAAGGGGTTCCAGTACCCTTCAAAGATTCAAATATATTTATCTCTAAAGATAGAGTTGATCGGAGTCAAATGGGGCTCAGGAGCGCCCGATGGCCTCTAGATCGATCTTCAAAGTACGACCTAGGGTTTGTAGTGAAATGAGGAGGTGCTAGGGACCTAAGGAGAGACTTAGGGGATCCTATATAGTGGTGTCTACACATGTTAAGAAATAAAATACATAGGCAATGAATTATAAAGAATAAATGGACTAAGAGGTTGGCCAGAAAAATCAACTTCTTTGCGATGGATGAAAATGGCTTCTCAGACTACAACCTCATAATGGGACAAGTGGCCCTTAAAGAATTTGAGGTCGTGCTTCAACATTCCATTAGATGATAAAATTCTCGACTCCTTATGGAGAAGGGGAAGTTTAGGGTGACCAAACGTCGACACGTGAATGCTACTTCAATCTGCAGAAGAGAGAGAGGCTCATAAGAGAGCAACCGCCACTTACAACATTGACACCCTTGATCTTAGAGACGAAATAAAGCTCAAGAAGGGAGAGGCTGAGGAGGAGGTAGAATCCATCTTCCTCAAAGAGGACGAGTCGAAAAAAACCATCCAAGTCGATAAGGGCCTAAATCTTGAGATTAAGGAGGAGATAATCAAGCTTCTAAGGAAGAGACAGAGTATCTTTGCCTGGAGTCATGCATACATGCCAGGTATTAACCCTGAGATCATATGTCATAAACTTAATGTCGTAGATGATGCTAAGCCCATTAAGCAAAGAAGAAGGATCTACTCAAGAGAAAGGTATGAAGTCATCAGAGACGAGGTTCAAAAGTTTAAAGAGGCCGAGTTCATTAGAGAGTTCATATACCCAGAGTGGCTATCCAATGCTGTCATAGTGCCGAAAACAAATCGAAAGTGGAGAATGTGTGTAGATTTTACTGACTTGAACAAGTATTGTCCTAAAGGTAGCTTCCCTCTTCCTCGTATAGATCAGATGGTGGACGCCATAGTAGTTCATGAGCTCATGAGCTTCATGGATGCATATTTTGGGTACAATAAAATCTTTATGGACCCGACTAACTTAGAGAAGACAGCCTTCATTATGGACAAGGGGACCTATTGCTACAAGGTCATTCCCTTCGGCCTGAAGAACGCAGGGACTACATACCAACGTCTTGTTAATAAGATATTTGAGGATCAGATAGGCAAGTCCGTGGAGGTTTATATGGACGACATGATGACAAAGAGTATGAAGGTCGACACTCATGTGGTCGATCTTGAAAGAACTTTTGATACTATGGACAAATACAAAATGAAGCTCAACCCGGCCAAGTGTGTCTTTGGGGTCGGATTTGGAAAGTTTTGGGGTTTCATTGTAAACCATAGGGGGATAGAACCTAATCTAGAGAAGATAAAGGCTTTGCTGGAAATGAAGACACCCATAACCATCAAAGAGATTCAGAGGCTGACCGGACAAGTAGATGCACTTAACAGGTTCATCTCTAGAGCTACAGATAAATGTCTTCCATTTTTTAAAGTTCTTAGAAAAGCCTTTGAATGGAATGAGGAATGTGATAAATCTTTTAAAGATATTAAGTCCTACCTTGGATCCCCTCTACTCCTATCACGGCCAATTCAGGGTGAGAAGTTATATGTATATTTAGTTGTCTCAGAGTCAGCCATTAGCGCTGAAATAGTAAGAGAAGAGGATGGAGTACAGAGACTAGTGTATTTTAATAGCAAGGCACTCCAAGGGCAGAGTAGAAGTACCTTAGGATGGAAAAGTTAGCCTATGCCTTGATACATGCTTTTAGGGAAATGAAGTCATACTTCTAAGCTCATTCCATGGTAATACTCACTGATTCCCCACTCAGATAGGTCCCCTATAAGCCTGAGAAGTCAAGAAGGCTAATGACCTGGTCAATTGAGTTTGAAGAGTATGATATTGTTTATCAACCCAGGGTTGCCATCAAAGGACAAGCGCTCGCAGATTTTATGGACGAATTTACATGGGACGAGGCCGAGGTTAAGAACAGTCTTAGATCTGCAGATGAGCAAGTGGAAAGAAACGTCGACCGAGAAGAGGATGAGGCCGAGACAAGTACATCAAGGCAAAAGGAAGTTGAGAATAAATAAGAGAAATACCTCTTCAAATAAGGGACCCTGGCAAAGGGAAACTTCTCTTCAAATGGAACCATATGGAACCTCTTCGTTGATGGGTCGTCCTATGAAAATGGGAGTGGAGCAGGGCTGATAATGTCGGTATCAAATGGTACAAATATTGAGTGTGCACTGAGATTCAGCTTTAAAGCCTCCAACAATAAGTCAGGGTATGAGGCATTGATATCGGGTCTTTCTTTGGCAAAACCCTAAGTGTCGCCAACTCCTAATCCACAGTGACTCAAGATTAGTCGTAAACCAGATCCTGGGGGTGTATGAAGCCAAAGATGAAAGTGAGGACATATATCCGAAGAGGGTAAGATGGATGCTACAAGGCTTCAAAGAGGTAAAGATGAAGAGGATACCTCGGCTGGATAACACTCGAGATGATGCACTCGTAAGGTTAGCCTCAGCAATAAGAACCAACATAAGGAGAACAGTACCAGTGAGATTATGCTTAAGTCGACCATCGAAAAGGAAGAGGTTTCTAGACCTTGCCTAAATCTTATTATGGGGGCCTCATGGATGGACCTTCTTATCACATACATCAGAAAGGGATAATTCCTAGAGTCAAAGTTAGAGAGGAGAAAGCTAAGGTTCAGAGTTGCTAAATTCTCAATTGTGGGAGATGTCCTATACAAAAAGGGATTCCTATTACCTCTTCTCAGATGTGTTCATCCTTTAGAGGTTCCATACATGTTGCAAGATGTACATGAGGGCTCTTATTCAAGACACATTGGAGGAAGGTCGTTGGCTAAGAGGATAATCACTCAGGGGTACTGGTGGCCGACCTTCGCTAAAGATGCAGCTATGTATGTGAAAAGATGTGATAAGTGCCAGAGGTTCTCCACCATTCCCCATCAGCGTCATCAACCTCTGACTTCTATCAGCTCCCCTTGGTCATTTGCAGTATGGGGCATTAATTTGGTAGGACCCATACAAAAGGCTATAATAACTATCAGTACTTAATTGTGGCGATTGATTATTTCTCTAAATGGGTAGAAGCCAAGCCAATGATCACAATCACTGAGCAGAAGACCTTTTAGTTTATTTGGAAGAACATCATATGCAGGTATGGCCTTACAAACACCCTCATCTCAGATAATGGAACCCAATTCAAGAATGTTTCCTTATAAAATATTGTGAAATAGTAGGAATCAAGCAATTCTTATCTTCTCCTGGACGACCCCGGGAAAATGGTCAAACTGAGGTCACAAATTGAACAATCCTTGATGGGATAAAAAATAAGTTGGAAGAGGCCAAAGGAAGATGGATAGAAGAGGTATATGTTGTACTTTGGGCTTACAGGACGACAGTGATAACACCCACAAGGGAAACTCCATTTATGTTAGCCCATGGCTCAGAGGTTATCATCCCAACAGAGATAGGGCTTCCTACTCATAGAATTCAGACGTATAACCCTCAGAGGAATGGGGAAGAGAGAAGACTTGATCTTGATTTAATTGAGTAAAGAAGAGAAGATGCTAAGATAATACAAGCAGCCTATCAACAAAGAACTGTGAGAATCTACAATCAGAGGGTAAAATCAAGGTCGATAGTTGTGGGAGACCTGGTCCCGAAGAAGACATGGTAGAAAACCTAATAAGCTCCATCCGAATTGGCATGGTACTTACAGGGTAATTGATGAGGTTGTACCTGGTACCTATCGGCTAGAAAATCTATAGGGGAGCCTTTCTCAAACCCTTGGAATGCCGACCACATGAAGAAATATTACTTATGGTGTTATAATTATTTTATCTTTTTGTATTACATGCATAAATTTATACAGAAGCTATTAAAGAAAGTGTGAATGAGAAACATCAAATTTCTGTTAACAATTTGTATTCCAATGTGTATGTTTAAACATAATTTATTTGTTTGAATTATGAGGTAAAACATCATTAACTTGGTGACCTCAAACCTTTAACATTATTCATTTGGTGAAATTATGAGGTAAAACATCATTAAATTGGTGACCTCAAACCTTTAACATCATTCATTTGGTGAAATTATGAGGTGAAACATCATTAACTTGGTGACCTCAAACCCTTAACATCATTAATTTGGTGAATTATGAGGTAAAACATCATTAACTTGGTGTCCTCGAACCTTTAACATCATTAACTTGGTGAAACTATGAGGTGAAACATCATTAACTTGGTGACCTCAAACCCTTAACATCATTCATTTGGTGAAAATATGAGGTTAAACATCATTAATTTGGTGACCTCGGACCTTAAACATCATTGATTTGGTGAAAATATGAGGTTAAACATCATTAATTTGGTGACCTCAGACCTTAGAAATCATTAATTTGGTAAAAATATGAGGTTTAACATCATTAATTTGGTGAAAATATGAGGTTAAACATAATTAATTTGGTGAAATTACGAGGATAAACATCATAATTTGGTGACCCCAGACCTTTAACATCATTTAGTTTTGTGAAATTATGAGGATAAACACCATAATTCGGTGACCTCAGACTCTTAACATCTTTATTATGTTTCTAGTCTTATGGTGAAATTTGTGGTGAGTATGTGGAACATCACAATCATAGAACAACAAAACATCATAGAAGAGTAATAGAAATAGAAAAAGTGAACACATCATAGAAGAGTAATAGAAATAGAACAAGTGAACCTGCTTATATTCGTAACATGAAGAGGTTATAGAGTTACATTCAAAATATCAAAAAGCTATAAACAAAGTTCATCAAAACAAGGATCACAAAAAGCTTCACATAAAGAGTTAATAATGAGAAGGAGAGGCCCTCAGAGCTCAATCTGTCCCTCGACAAGAGCTGACCCATCAGCAGCTATATTTGTTTGGCCGATGTTTGTAACTTCAACCTCTTCATCATGCTGAGCACCATCATTAATTTTCGTGACCTCCAGAGGAGCCGTCTCAACCGAGGTAGCATCAGCTTCTTCTACTTCTTTTAAATCTTGGGCGAATCGAGGGTCTCCAAAGTCGAGACCAATAAATTCCTCAACTGACAAGCTCCCAGGTTCACCCTGCTTAAGAGTCATCCATCGGTTGGTCACTTTAATGCCTCTCTCTAAATACTCAAAGTCGAAGCTGATAAACTCATAAAAGACTTTGTGGTCTTCAATGATTTTATCTGTAGCACCTTCCAACGCAGCTATCACAGCAACATCAACCTTTGATTTAAGACTCTGATCTTTTGCCTTCAGATCCTTGTCGTTATCCTCCTTAAGCTGAGAAATCTAGTTGTCCCTCTCCTTAACGACTCCTTTTATCTTTTCAACCTCGATCTTCAGGTTGGCCTCAATTTTTTCAGCATCCTTGCCCTTTTGTATAAGGGGCAACTTCTTCAAAGACCATTCAACAAGGTGGTGAAGAGACACCACACTCTATAAAATAAGATCAGACATATGAATAATAATTTCTAAAAGGCATAGACAATATTTGGAAGAAAAAATGATAAAAATTTAACTGAGTTGCCCTGTGAAGTGTAAACTCGGCCAATAAAGGGGCATCTAAGGCCTGAATAAAATGTTTTTCCTCCTCAGTCATGATGGTTCCAATAGCATCGAAATATTTCATTCTATGGTCGATCATGCTATCTCCGATATTGAGCTGCGATAGATGAGCAGCCAAAGCATTATCGGTGGAAATGGGGATCGCACGGTCCTTAACAGCCTTGCTCGGCCTAGTATAAGCTGGTTCAATATGCGCTTTCCTTTTCTTGCTATCATCGGCCTTTGAAGTTCCGGCACTCTTTTTTGTCTAGGCAGGAAGGGGTACATTCTTACCACCTCGTTTTTCCATTAGCTCTGTAAGGCTGGGGGACAACATCTCCCAGAAAGTGTTAAAAATGCCTGCGAGTCGCTCTGCAAAAAGATAAGTCTCTGAATTAGCAAGTCAACAGATAAAAACTACGAGACATCACCTGGTATGAAAATTTTGGAAACTTACAAAGTTCTTACAGAGGACCACCCCCCAAACCTGTCTGAGAAAGGTAATATGGGGTCATCAGATGTTCATACTTAACAAGATGACCATTCACGCCTTGATTGCGAAGGTCCCCAATGTTCTTATAGTTATCCTGGCTTAAACCAAGTTCAGCATTTGCCTAAATGGAGACTTTACCCCATCTCAAAGGTGTCCATGGATCAGATGTCCCACCAGCCTCACTCGGGCCAAACTCCCAATCTCCCGATATAAAGAAATACTAAGGTTTCCAATTATGATTGGAAGTTTGGGTAACTAGAAGCATTTTCTTCTCGGATTTCTTTGTTACGAAGTGGTAGTATCCTGGATGATTATTGGCAGATAAGGGGGTATAGCACCTAAAAACCCTAACTGGAAGGTCGGTGTGGTAAACGGCCCTCCAGAGGACGATAGCCCCAATCATGGTCCTCCAAGCATTTGGGGATAGGCAAGGTTTATATAAAAGAGTATGGCTCTGATAGTTAGGTGAATGGGAAGACAAAAACCTATCTTGAACATCTGCTCATAAACGCATATTTCACCCTCTCGACCATTAAAGGCCCTCTCTTCCTTAAGATGTTTCCTCGGGATGATTGAGAGATCTATGGAATAAAGGTGTCTGAAGGATAGAAGGTCATACCCATTTACAGACTCTTATACTCTGCAGCTGTAGAGGTATCAAGTTCACTTTCTTCATCATCATCTCCATCCCTAACAACCTCGGCCTGCACCCATAGGGGAACCACGAGGAAACCTCTTCGCAAACTCAACACCGGTGGCGACCGATAGAGGAATGGAATCAATGGGAGGAGGAATCGCCACACTAGGCTCTAATATCTCTATGGATGGAGATTGAGGAGAAGTACTAGAACCTTGGTGAGACGAGGCACATCTTGAAACATCGGCATCCTTTGAACTCTCACTTTACCTAGGGGAGTAATCCATAGCCTCTTGAAATGAGTCTACGAACTCACCATCCTCAGAAGTTGACATTAGGTCTGAAGAAGATGATTTTAACATAGGGACAGGAACCTCGACAGGCTCAGGGTGAAGGACAGCTAATGGTGGAGGAAAAATTGGTTTGAGGGGAAAAGTCTTGGCCTTACGAGTCTCAGCCTGGGCTAACTCAATCTCTCTGATTTTTTTGTAACACTCCTCACGCGGAGTGGGAAACTCTTCAGCAAGTTTGTACAAAGGTCTGAGCATTCTATAGACGACACTACACTCGGAGAAGTTCAAACTAAATAGATAAACAGGTGAATTATTTCTAACACTCAAGAAAACATATCAAAGTTTGGAATCTAAAGGTTTTCAGCAAGAACACCAAGAACATGTGCAAAGCAGCCCACCGGAGAAGATAATCGGAGGTCAGCCAAAAACTCCAAAAGGCTAAAATCTTACCTAAACTAACCTCAGGATGACCAAGTAAGCTTGAAATAATCCCTAAATCCCACTGTCTCTCACTTAAAACCACCAAATAGTGGTGGTTTCCCTAGTCGGAAATAGAAAATCTCACCGAAAAATATGGAAGTTTGCAAATGAAACCAGAAAATAGAGAAGAAAAAAGCAAGATGGTTACTTGAGTAATGAAGAATGAAAGGCAGGGGGTTACAAACCCAGGACAACCTGAGAACCAAAGAGAGGGTGAAGCTTTATCTATGTAAGGTTTGAGAGAATTTTTGTAGCAAGAATTCTAAGGCGGGAAAAGTGAAAGAAGAAAGAGAATGAGGGAAGAGAAAATCTATTTAAACCTTCTCTAATGATGGGGCATAATTTGCAAGGCACTCATCATTGCCCTAGAAAACCTAAAAGGTGTCGTCTGTGTAGTCATATCTTAGGGTAAACGCTAATCACTTCAAAGAGTGGCATGTGTCCAAGGAATCACTCCACACCCCAAGACACCAAAAATAACCCTTCATCAGGCTAACTTATATACCCCTCAGCCACCTACTCACATAGGAAAATAAGGGCTAGGGGTGATTGATATACCTGAAGTGTACCCTCGTACTCGGAGTCAACAACATCGGCTGACATGACAGCCGAGTCAACAGAAAGCTCACAATAGCCATCAGAGAGGTCTTTCTTTCGAAGGTCGGCTCCATAATGGCCAACCTCGGCAGGCCATCAGCCGAGGTCAGCAGCATCTTATGGGCTCAAGCGATTTCCACCATCGTACTCTGCTTTCTCCAACACTGTAACTATGATTAATACCTAACCTCGGTTGATCAATCAGGTCGAGGTCATACTTATGGTTGGCAGATCAAGACAACCCTCAAACTTACCAACATCATACTCGACTAGGATGAAGTTATAGTATATGATGTCACATGTCCGAATGCACGCAAGAATATGGAAGACTTGGAACACATGAACAAAGCAGTTATAACTAAACCATTCCCCTCATGTGAGGGAATATTTATCCATCATCATCTACATGTGGCACAACTAGGTGTCCACACGAGATTTATTCAATCATCATAAACATGCTCATGGCATGCTTGGGGGGTAAACTACACCACCCAAGCACTATATATAAATGTCTTCCTCTACCTTGTGAAGGGGGATCAATGACAAGCCCTAGCAAAGCTCTGCCGAAATACACGGTAGAGAGAAAAAGTGAGAGATTGTATCACAGGCCATCAGTTCCCTTGTTCTAGTGAAACTTATTCACACACTCACAGTGGATGTAGGCCAAATTGGTTTAACCACATAAATACAAGTGTTTCCCTTCTTCTCCTCACCTCCTTCTACTAGTTTATTACTCTTGTGCTGCCATTGTAGCTACTAGCTTGGCCTATCAACACCTCATATTGGTGGTGGTGTTTACGACATCATCAAGTGGGATTCCTAAAACTTCCCCACTCAATAAATGATTCCCAAACCCACACCAAGAACCTCTAGAACATTTGCATGCCTCAAACAATCCTTAGGTTAATCCCGAAAGGGAAAACCCGATACATTTGTTTTGCTTTTATGTAAAATAAATCGACGACTCGGAACAAACTTAAAACCCCTCACGTGAGAATGGATTAAGCCAATAGGGGTGCACATAAAGCTGTATATGTTGTCTAATATCTTTTAAGGGCATAACAAAACCTGACTTCAGAGAGAAACAGAGATAGAGCGACAATAACTATCACATCCTCAAGGATAGGCACACAGCATCCAGACCCATGTATCCCTCTCCATATCTCGATACCAGACTCGGGGCCTATAACACCATACCTCCTCAAAACTCTAGTTACCTTTGCAAACTTGTTTGATGGAAGATCATGTCAACAAATCTTGACTTCATTGTAGCATATTAAATTTTTCAGTAAAATTGCATAGGTTTAGAACCTAGAGATCTTTAGTGGTTTAATTATATTGTAAAACTTGTAAATTCAACCTTTTCATATCCTTCTGATATAATGGTTGATGGATTATTTGTTAAGACTAAAATCACCTAGGGCCTAAGAGAGTTTGTTCCACAACTTTGAAGTTGGTTATTTATGTGAGTCTTCTCTCATAAACAAGTTAAGTTTTAGAAAAGGTTGTTATAAATCCAAACCTTTTTATATGAAATAAATCATTGCAAAATTTTGAGATAAATAATGAAAGATTTTATTTGTTTACTCTTTTGATTTTTATAAACTTTGTGGGATTTTAGAGTGAGCCCAAATGTTTTATCCACCATCAACCTTTAAGATATCCTCGCATATCTTAGGTGTTAGTTCATTAGTTACTATTGGTTCTTTTTACTTGGATAAAAGTTTCTTTAACTTTAAATAAGATTTTTGAAAAGGTTCAAAGACAAGATTATCAACGAGGTTGACACATTCTTTCTCGGATGTAATCGATCATCACTCTTGCTCCTATGAGGTTAATAAAATTATTGTGTAGGTCGTGCATTATTGAATGTATAAGAGGTTAAAGTTTGTAATTCATTTCTCTATTCGTGTAATAGTTTAACTATACTAGTGAAAGGTGGCAGTTTTGCCAAAAAAATTCTCACACAAGGGCTTCTTCGTAAAAATCTTTATTTCAAGTGAATGGTTTACTTTTCTAATTTTTGATACTCTTAGTGCACTTAATGAACATATGCTGCGAAGTTGAATTCTTTTTTTAATCATATTTTTCCATGTAGACGGTAGGACTTTATTGTGTCCAAATTTACATTAAAAACAAATATTTCATTTTTAAGTTGAAATAACTATAATTCAGGTAGTTAACATTGAGAGTCATCACACTCTGATTAAGAGTTATATTTTTCGAGTATCTTAATGACCCAGGAAATTCATGTCTTCACTTTCTTAAAATTAAATTCAAACCCCAACAAACCATTTAGAGCATATAATTTCTGCAAATATAATAAATTAATTTCTCCATTAATAAATAAGTTAAATTTTACATTCCAACTTGGCAAACCCCTCAAAATACGTAAAAACGTCATTGTTGGCCCGTCATAATCTCAAGGGGGTAAATTAAGATTATGACATTTATTAAACTTTTCATAATTTAACATTTCTTTTTCCTTATCTTGTTTTTAGCATTCGCACACATTAATCTTCACATTCAAGAAATAAAAGTATTAAGTATATAATTATAAAGCATGAATGTAAATATAGTAATGGAGAAGATAGGGTTTAAAGGAACTTTGAAAACCTAAGTTATAACGTGGTTCGGCCCTGCCTACATCCACGCTCAAGGTGGTACTCAAAAACTTCATTATCTCTGATTCACTTACGATGGAACCAAAACCTCACAAGTAACAATACCTTGCAAAATTGCAACCAACAAGATGATAACCCCATCCTTGCCCAACCGGTACCCATGCAATAGCCCAACACTACACTAGAAAAGGGTTTTTGTCATCTTTCATCAGCAAGGAGTTGTCAAGGTCAAAAACTTTGACAAAAAAATACAGAGATCTTATCACGGTCAAAGACCTCGACAAGACTGTTGTCATGGTCGTGTTAGGGTCAAAGACTGTGACAAAAATTATTTACCATCACGGTCTTTGACTCTAACACGACCGTGACAACAAAACAAAATTAAAACCCTTCCTCTTCTCAATCGTTGTTTCAATAGTTGGTTGTTATCTCTCTCTCTCTATATATATATATATATCTATCTATCTATCTATCTTTATCTATCTCTCTCTATCTCTCTCAGTCTTTGTGCCTCGTGCCTCTCTTATTCGCAACACCTCATACCACTCTTGTCCGCTACCTCACACCACCACCTCTGCCTCGCACCTCGCACCATCGTTGCGTTCTCTCTCCGGTTATTCACTGTTTCAAGCAAGGTAACACATACATGCATACATACATGCATGCATGCATGCATACATACATACATACATACATACATACATACATACATACATACATACATACATACATACATACATACATGCATACATATATGTATATATAGATTGTTTAATTAATTCAATTTGTTAAGGGTTTTATTGACATAATGGTGTATGTTGAATATTGGGTTTTGAGTTTCCTGGGTTCTTTATATCATATGTTGAATATTGGGTTTTAAAGATTAAATGAATTTACCCAAGGTTTTTTCACTAAAACTTATGGTGGTGGTGGAGTGATGGTGTTTTTCAAATTTAATCATGAGTGTACTTGTTCATATTATTATCTGGTCCGCTTGATTTCTTGCTTGATGCTTTAATTTTGGCATGAATTTTCCCCATGGGATATTACAATCTTATACAATTTAGAAATGTGGTGAGCCATGGTATGATTAGTATAGAAACATAATCAATATGCCTATGTTTTTGGTCAATGTTCATAATCACATGATTTCGTAACATTTAAGGTCCTTAGCAATTGATCTTTTGTTTTTCTGGGGAGGTCTATATAAAAAAATAAGAGTAATTTTTTGCATGTTTTCATTGAGTTAAATTTGTTTCCTAACGTGAAGCCTCTGAACAACTTACTATGTAAATACACATTATATACAACACATAAATTTTTTTTGAGTGTGATATGCTTCTTTAAGGTGCTATGGGCTTACTAAAAGTTAGGATTGATTTAAGTGTATCACCTAAAATTCTAAGACCGGAGTGAAAAATATATATATCAATTATATTTTTGTTAATTTGGGGTTGATTCATATTCATTCCAAAGTTACTTCAACTTTTTACCATTTTATGTCTTATTATTTTTAAATAATTAATAGTATATGGTATTGTTATCATTTTATCATGTTAATTAATGGGCCAATCTAGATATTATACATGCAATATGTACAAGGTTTTGAATATAATGACCGTGATTTATGTCATAGCTACCAATAATTAATCTCTAAATCAATAGACAAATTCTCTTCCACAATAGATTAATAAGTGGCACAATCTAGTGACCCCAAATTGGCAATAGGAAAATTGTGATTAAATGCCAGTCTACAACGCAATATGATGACCCCAAATTAGTAAATGTTCAGGTGAGATTTTAGCACAATCTCATGCACTAGTTTGCGTGATAAGTGGAAGGCGGATTCTTAAAATAATTTTTAGGATTTTTAGGGCAGATTCAAATCGTTTAGGCGTATTCAAATCTCATCCACTAGTTTTTTTTTCGAACACACTACTGAATTCAAATTTTGAAATATTAAAACTGAACATGCTCAAACACACTACATAAATTCATTTGTTTGTTCAAACGCACTAGATATTATAGTATCTAACCTAGGGTTCTTGTTTTTTCACACTTTTATTGATATTAATCTATGAATATATGCTTCTTACCCATAATAGGTGATTGTCCGTAGTAGCTGTGATGGGATATACTCTGTACAAATAGTGGATGGGTGAGACAAATAGACTAGGGGATAAGTGTCGTAGAGGTGCTAATGAGTTTATATAATTCGAAAAGAGATGTCTTAATAATGAAGAGTTCCCGTGTTCGTGTGCACATCATAAGAATTGTACGGTGTTTGAGTGGAAAACGGTGGGTATGCAAGATAGTTATCGTTCATGGATTTTTTATAAAAAAAATTCATGTTCCCTTTGTCCCCGAGCAACCTTCACAACAATCATCAAGTAGGATAGATGTGCAAAGACTAATTATCAAATTGTAGACTTGTTAACAAAGGGTTTGAGTACTGGAAAATTTGAAAATTTTCGTTGTCAATTGAATGAGGTAGAAATAATGAGAGTCAATGCTGAGGGGGGGTATTAACTTTCAACATCACAACCCATTGACTTATATTATGTCATTGCTGACCTATATTGCATTAGTGATAAATTAGTGTGTGCAAAGTGTTAATACTTGCTAGAAAGGTGTGGTTGTAATTTTTCCTTAGTTGTTTTAATCTGTGGTCTAAAATGATCTGCTATACTATAAATACCTCATGTCCAATGTTTGTATAATCATTCAAGAAGAAGTAAAACATCATGTGACTATACTAAATATTTGTTCCATAAGATGGAGGGAACGACTTTATAGTTAATTACCATGTTTGTTAGTGAAAAGGTATTGCACAAACAAGTTAAAGATATATGATGGGGGGACTCATACTCTCACACATGTTCAAAATTCTTCGTATCTCAAGATGAATTTGATTTATTTAGGTGCTTTAAATTCCAACCAGGGAAATATTTTACTCGAGGGTGGAATGTTAAAGGTTTACTTGGGTTACTTGATGGTGTTGAGAGGAAATAAAGAGATAAACATATGATTTATTTAACGGGTCATGGTAGCATGTTATGCATCGATCGTTATTTAGAAGGAAGAGGAAAATACGAAGTTCATAGGCATTATCATATGCATTTGGGACATTCCAGAGAGAAGGTCATGACAATGTTGAGTAACAAATTGTTGTTAAAGGGTGCAAATAGTTGAAAGTTGGGATTTTGTAAGGATTACATGATTAGAAAACAAACGAGGATCAAGTTTGACAAGATAACTCATTACACGAATGGCATACTTGATTACATTCGCACAAATGATGTTTGAGGTCTTTCTAAAACACCATCTTTGGGAGGCAGAGTCTAATTTGTGATGTTCATTGATGACTTATCTCAGAGGACTTAGGTTTATACAATGAAACACAAGCACGAGGTTGTTGGTGTACTTTTTAAATTAAATAAGATGGTGCAAATGGTGAGTGTCAATATGATCCATACTTAAAGTGTTGTCAAGATGAGGGTATTATGAAATATTTTATGTTCTCTAAAATTCCATAACAAAGTACAGCAACGTAGAGAATGGACCAAACCTTAATTGGAAATATGAGGTGTATGTTGTCAAATTCAAGATTTCCAAAGAGGTTTTGAGTCTAGGCTTTATCATATTCTCACTTTATTGTCAATCGATTACCATCTACCACAATTCATTACAATCCTCTAATGGAGGACTGGTTGGGTCCACGTCTTACTTATGTGTATTTGAGGCCTGACTTACTTTCATATTAATGAGGAAAAAATTTATCATGATAGAAACCAAATTAAGAAAATGACTTCCTTACTTTTATTTCATAGTAGTCTTAATGACTAGCAGTTTGAAGCCTTTAGACACTATTTTTTTGGCACTCGGTTCTTTCATCTTAAGTCAAGTTCAATTTAGCTTTTCGATTCGAAACTCTTAGTCGAGCTGCTGATGGAGGAAATTTTCATGTGTTCAAGTATTGGAATGAAGGGGGTCTAAAGTATGGTTCCCAGAAGACAAGAAATTGGTGGTAAGGATGCTACTTTTGATGAAGTGTTTATGATTCATACGACAAAGGTAAAAAAAAGGGGGAATCTCCTCAGAAGAGTGGGTGTGAAAAAGTGAAAGTGTAGATGACTACTCCGATTGACTCTTCAAGTTCAAGAGAGGGAGAGATGGAGGTTCCGAATGAGGGGCCCAGTCGGCTACATCACGAAAAATTATATTTGGCCAATGGAAGAAATACGAGGTTTCTAAACCAATAAGGAGATGTGGATTTAATAATGACATAATGGCATGCTCATTGTTGGTCTATTATGATGAACGGTTTACTTACCGTGAGGTGATGAGCGATACTCATGTTAAAAAGGGGAATGTGTCCATTGGTAAGGAGATTAACTCTTCATAAGAACCAAACTTGTGAAGTTTCCTAAAATGAAGAAATCTATCTTGTGAAAATGGGTCTATGTTAAGAACGATGGCGCTCCAGATTTCGACATTTGTTACAAAACAAAGTTACAAGACAAGGATTTCAAGGGAGTGTGTAAATTACAATGAATTTTTATATCCGGTTGTGAAACACACTTACATTTAGGTACTATTATTTATGGTGGCTCGTTTTGACTTTATAAGGACAAATTTTCACATTGAGTCAATGTGTAGTGTTAGCTATTTCCGTTGGACAAAACATTTAGGTTATTAGGGTGTCATATCATTAGCGTTGTTGAAGATTTGGAGCTATCGGCATTTCATTTCACATCAAAGTTATCATCCGATCGCTCTCATTACCCAAAGATATATGACCCTATTTTATCTTTTTAGAAAGATCATTTTTGGCTTCTTTTTATGTAAAAATATTTTTATGCCTTGGATTAAAATTTTCTAAATATACTAAGGTTGTTCTAAAGAGGTTTGATGCCTCGTTAGAACGAGGGCATGTACCTTATTCGAACAAGAGTTATCACATGATAAGTTTTCTCTTATACTAAGTTCTCGTTAGATGTATCGTTATTTTCTTATTCGAACAAGATTTGTATATGTCATTCGAACGACTTCTAATGATATTCTCATGAGGTCATTTTTGTTATGCACTGACATCTCGTTAGAAGGCTCGTTTCTTGCTCGTTCAAACGAAATTGAATATGTCGTTCGAACGAGCCTATTCCTCATTTGAACAATTGGCCTCATTTTTTTAAAAAGTCAATTTTTCCATGCAGTTTTCTCCTGTAACTTCCATACCCCCTACTCGATTTTTTACTCATACATAAGGGGTCATAAAAAAATGATGAGATAACCTCTTTTGTGCACTTTTAGAGAAGCCATGACATTTAAGAAAACTCTCTCCAACTTTTATGTGATCTTTGTTGATCATTTTCAAGAGCTTAAACCCAGAAATTCATCATCCTTCATTATCATCACTTTGTGCGGTGGACCTTGCATGGTTGGAGACGGCAAAGGCTTTCGGTGGATACTGAGACATGGAGGTGTTGTGTAATGTGTTGGAACTACACGGATCTACATATGGAGGTTGTGAAGACGTCATTAGCATTCTTGTAGAGTCAAGTTTGTAAGTCTTTTGTGTCTTCCTATAAAACCATATCTGTAGTGGAATTTGTCTAGGCTTGGTCGTCCGAAGTTTTTTTCATTTGGGTTTTTCTCGTACGTTGGGATGTTGTGGTTGTGTGCTTTCTCCTTACAATTTTAATTCTTACATGCTCACTTAGGATCTAGTAAACAAGATTAAAAATGGAAAGTAACAAGACTGCCTTCCTTGTTTTTCGTTTCTACTATTGTTATGTTTTTACGCATTAGACTATATTTCACGAATTAATACCTAATCCATATAACCGAACAATTTCAAATTGGTATCAGAGCTCATAGAGAAAGGCACTGCCATTCTCTATCACCGTAACCTCAAAGCTAATTTTAGGATGCTTAATTGGATCATTTGCACGTGCCTCATTCCATGCGCAAACCATACTCAGATCACGTGGACATGCGTCTGATGTATGCTATAGCATTGGGGCTACCATTGATCTTCCCAATCATATCTTTCGAGTTCTTAGAGTTTTTCGGAACTCCCCTTTTGGCCCCGTCAAACAGGCCCTGTCCTTTGTTGTCTTATTCACTTAGCACTGTCTTGATGTCCACTGTCCTTTCCTTCCCTCCGACATACCCACTACCCTATATCAGTCCATTGACACTTCGTCCATTAATCGGTCTAGAAAGTCATCTACCACACGCCATGACTCAGCCCACTCAGTTCCATTCTGAGTCATCCCAGTCAGCTTCCACCTCTACTCCTACTCGGACCAAGCTTTCTTCTTCTCGTCAATATCCACTAGTCGAGTCAGATGATCTTAGGTTCATGCATTTATAGATGGATCAGATGGCCTAGGAGCGGCATCAAGACCAGATGATGATGCAGGCGTTCTTTGCATCGATGCATATGGAGAGGGGGCATGCCGAGGAGGCCCAGGTCCACAGGGAGAAGGCTCGGGTCTGTAGGGATTCTTTGCTGATGCAGCAATTTGAGGATCTTCGACATGACACGCTGGGGAGTAGGTTCTTCTAGTTCTGGACCTTCATCTAGAGATGGTGTTGATGATGATGCTTCTATTTATCCAGTCCAGTGACTTGATGATTTTTTATTCATTTATGTCATTTGTAGTTGTGAGAGCATTTTTAGAGATTGTTCATTTATTTCTCTCATCTTTACTTAGATATTGGATATTCTTTAATTCTAGCATGTTATTAGGATATTTTTAGATATTGGGATGTACTCTTGATTCTTGGTTATATATTATTTATCCACTTATTTTCATTTATCTCTCTATTCTTGTTCTGGTGGATGATTTATAAATTGTATTGTGCTTGTCGAATTTTATTCTCATGTTGGTGTTTCACTTTCTGCTTATTATGCTCAATGATTCATATCACTAACATTGCAGGTATTTATTCTATCCCTTTGTCTTTTCCGGGCAAAATTGTTAGGGGGGCCTTTATTTGATACTTATTTTATTATTTCCCCTATGCATCACGGTCTTTGTTGTATCATGTGTGTAGGCCATATTGTTGGATCTTATGCCTGCAAAGAAATTTATGACGCTGCTAGGTTGTCAGGAAGTCTAGTGTCCTTTAATCTTTTGGGTTTGGGGATGGGCATTAGGATCGGCTTGACAACCTGGCTTAGTGAATTCAGTGTTATTTTTATTTTTTATGTTTTGTCCTGAAATAGCCAAAGGGGGAGATTTGTTAGGAAAAATTTCCCATTGAATCAATTTGTAGTATTGGATATTTCCGTTCGACAAAACATTTAGGTCGTTAGGGTGTCATATCATAATCGGTGTTTAAGATTTGGAGCTACTAGCATTTCATTCACATCAAAGTTATCATTTGATCGCTCTCATTACCCAAAGGTATATGACCCTGTTTCATCTTGTTAGATATATCATTTTAATGGCTTCTTTTTATGTAAAAATCTTTTCATGATTTGGATTCAAATTTTCTAAATAAACTAAGCCTAAGGTCATTCTAACGAGGTTTGATACCTCGTTCAAACGAGGGCCTGTACCTAGTTCGAACGAGAGTTCTCATAATATAAGTTTTCTCTTGTACTGAGACCTCGTTATTTGCTTGTTCAAACGAGATTTGTATATGTCGTTTGAACGACCATATCATAATCGTTGTTGAAGATTTAGAGCTACCTGCATTTCATTTCACATCAAAGTTATCATCTGATCGCTCTCATTACCCAAGATATATGACCCTATTTTATCTTTTTAGAAAGATCATTTTTGGCTTCTTTTTATGTAAAAATCTTTTTATGCCTTGGATTCAAATTTTCTAAATATACTAAAGTCATTCTAAAGAGGTTTGATACCTCATTCGAATGAGGGCCTGTACCTCATTCGAACGAAAGTTATCACATAATAAGTTTTCTCTTGTACTAAGTTCTCGTTAGATGTCTCATTATTTTCTTATTCGAACAAGATTTGTATATGTCGTTCGAACGACTTCTAATGAGATTCTCATGAGGTCGTTTTTGGTATGCACGGACATCTCGTTAGAAGGCTCGTTTCTTGCTCGTTCAAACGAAATTGAATGTCGTTCGAACGAACCTATTCCTCATTTGAACAATTGGCCTCCTTTTTTTAAAAAGTCAGTTTTTCCATACAGTTTTCTTCTGTAACTTCCATGCCCCCCTACTCGATTTTTTATTCATACATAAGGGGTCATGAAAAACTGATGAGATAACCTCTTTTGTGCACTTTTAGAGAAGCCATGACATTTAAGAAAACTCTCTCCAACTTTTATGTGATCTTTGTTGATCATTTTCAAGAGCTTAAACCCAGAAATTCATAATCCTTCATTATCATCACTTTGTGCGGTGGACTCTGCATGGTTGGAGACGGCAAAGGCTTTCGGTGGATACTGAGACATGGAGGTGTTGTGCAATGTGTTGGAACTACACGGATCTACAGATGGAGCTTGTGAAGATGTCATCAGCAGTTCTTGTAGAGTCAAGTTTGTAAGTTTTTTGTGTCTTCCTATAAAACCATATCTGTAGTGGAATTTGTCTAGGCTTGGTCGTCCGAAGTTTATACCATTTGGATTTTTCTCCTACGTCGACGCATTGTGATTGTGTGCTTTCTCCTTACAATTTTAATTCTTGCATGCTCACTTAGGATCTAGTAAACAATATTAAAATTGGAAAGTAACAAAACTGCCTGCTTAGTTTTTTGTAGCTACTATTGTTGCGTGTTTGTGCTTTGGAGTATATTTCACAAATTTAGACCCAAGTCATATAATCGAGCAATTTCAGACTTAGATCTTAAAGAACTCGTTGGGTTCTAAAGGAAAATATTTATATGTTTCAACCAGAGGGATTTATAATTGTTGGTAAGGAAGATTATCTGTGCAAATTATGAAAGTGTTTGTACAGTTTGAAACAATCAATTTGATAGTGGTATAAGAGATTTGACATGTTTATAATTAGCCAGAACTTCATGCAAAGTGATTTTTATCATTGTGTTTATTTCAAGAGGATCAAGGATGGTAATTTCATTTACTTACTCTAGTACATTAATGACATTCTTCTAGTGAAGATGATGGATGCATCAATAAGGTCGCAGAAGCTTCAACAAAGGGGCTTCAGATGTATGAAAAGTGGATTTTAATTAAGATTATTTTTTACATTTCATATCTCCCTTATATAAATATTTCATTTTAGGTCATTTAACATAGGTTGTAAGCAACTGAATGCTCGTCAAGCTAGATGTGTTGATAAGAGTACTACTTCATGTTGTCACAACTGTTTTCATGCGTAATTGTACGATAAATATGAAGGCATAATTTAATATCACACAATAACTATGATCTCAAGTGAAACTAAACTGATAACTGCCACAGGTTTTGAATATACATTTGCCCATTTCGCATAATGAAAGCAAAGAAAATCTAATTAGTAATTTACATTTGTCACAGGGGATTAGCGGATTGAACAATTAATTGGTGCACTATAAATACAAGATTCGGTACATATGAGTGCCATAAAATGCATATTTTATATTTGAGTCTCTAAAAATGCAAGGAGTGCCAAACCAGCAGCCCATACATCACTATCTAACACATGTTCTTCAGGAGAATGACTTATGCCCCCACGACATCGGACAAATAGCATGCCAACCTGACCAAATACCACTAAATCTTCAATATCAGCAGGAAAACAAACACACACATAAAAGACTAACATATGTTTGTCTTGATGGCACTATTGTAATTTTACTCCCATTGTACTTGTACCTACAGCACTCGCGTATATCGCGCATGTGTGCCATACGACATGTCCCATTGTCATTTTAAAGGAATTTATAGTTTTTAATTATAAATTCAAATTTTTGTTTGGGTGAGTTTATTTAATATTTTTATTAAGGTGTCTCTTGTGTTTTATAAATTTTTTTGTATAATATATATGCATATATATTTTGCAAATGAGTAGTGCTATGAGTTCCAAATAACTCCCTCAAAACTCCCCCAAAAAGCAATTAATATGGTGCCCTGACGGAACCTCATAACACAAGGCAATACTTAATAGGCAAGTGAGAGAGTAAGTGAAATCCATATCAGATTTGAAGGAGATTTTGGGGGAGATTTTTGTACTCATATCATTATTTTTTGCAAATTTAGGATGATTCTAGCGTCATTTATTTGAACTATGAGTCAAATGGGTCATAAAGGAGAGAGGCACGTCACTTTCCTACCGGTTCAAGTGGTACACATGCCAATAGGGTGCGTGTACCGTACGGGCCTATCTTTTTCTCTCCCCATTCTTCCCTTGGGCTTGGGCAGGATTCTCAATTTGAGAATCTCAAATAACAAAAATTAATCTTAGTTTTTGGTTTATTTTAGGAGCGGTCGCAATCGTTATTGTGCTCAAACCACACAAGGCATTTCAATCCAAACCCTATCATATTACTTTCCCGTCCTAAATTAAAAGTCTTGTTTCTAAAAATAGAAAAATAGCATGAAATCCCGACATCACTTGGGCCGGTGAAGCTCAACATCTGGTGATATTACTGTAATTTTAATAACTAAATAAAGTTTCCGTAAAATATGTGAATAGGAGCATTAAACAAGGACACTCCTAATTTGGGATGTATGGAATATATAAATTGTTTATGAAGTAAGGAATATACCTTAGTAAGATGAGACATGGCCATGGCATCATGTCCTGCTCCACTCATGAGTACAGGCACATCATCTATATCCTCACCTGCCATTCTCTTTAGAGAAGCATATGCTGCAGCTTTCAGCTGTGAACTCAATCCAGTATCACAGGTCACCCCATTGGCATCATGCTGGAAAGAAAAAAAAAGAAATACAATGACTAAAAATGTGCATTTTCTTGCAGCAGAATTGAACAAGAAACGAGATGGCAAAAAACTCGCACACCTTACGTTCAATGTTACAAGAAACAGAACGCCGGTCACAAATCTGGTACATCTTTTTCGACAGTTCATATATAACAGCCTCGCGTCCCATGTCATCCATTGCACGTATATCTACAGTGAAGGTTACCTGCAAGTCAATGCTTCATTTTAACGTTCAAGGTTATGTAAATTATCACCAATATCCATGGTCCAGATGTAAAATATCACCAATATTCATGGTTATGAGGCAGAACCAACTCGATTTTGGTTACAATACCCAACATTCTGAAACTGTTACATATACATACATACAGATATATATATACACATACATACATACATACATACATACATACATACATACATACATATATATATATTAAAGATAGATAAAAGGCACCCTTTCGTTAAGAAGGGAGAAAAGGGACCGGGCCTTTTGGCCAGGTATTTGAATTTCTTCACCAAAATTTGGTCGGTGTCTTTCTATCATTTAGTAGATGAAATGCAAAACCAAAATATGTGCAATTTCAGTCGCTGAAACTTTTGATTTGTATTTCACCAACGCAATTGATGAATATTTTAATCAAATTTCGTGGAGATGGTCTTCTGAACATAGAGATCATCTCAACCATTTATAAAAACCCACCCCATTCACAAAGGGGAGGTCTGTGATTATTCGAACAGGAGAAGTCTTGACACCCCGTCCAGTTATTTGTTTCATCTTTCTATCCTTTAGGTAATGTATCATTTCGTCTCACCCAAAACCAATATGGGGTCAAAACTAAATACATGATTCTTGAACACAACTGTGCCATTGAACTATGGCAATATCTGGTAGTTATATTTGGCTGTCTAAAGGAACATAATTACGTGCCTCGCCAGGAATGACGTTACTTGCGCTTGGCCAGGTTGATATCTCCCCGACAGTACACACAAGTGATCCTGCAAGAGATTCGACCGTAAAAGCATTGCATTGACCGTCATAGGACAAAAAATCTTTGGGGTGTTTACAGAGACTTTCCAACAGTACAATTAATTCGGCAGCAGCAGCCATAGGATCCTGTCGCATAGACATGGGGACCGTTCCAGCGTGTCCTTGTGAACCTCTCACCTTTACCTGAAAAAACAAGGAAAAGTAAAGCAACTCATGAAAGAACTAGAATATTAACACTAAGGCCACGTTTGGTTTGGATTGACTTATTTTTTCACATGGGTGAAAAAGAACAATTCTGATGCAAACACAACCAATTGGATCCAAAGAAGAGACAAACACACGCACAAATCTGAAAATTGTATTAACAAGCCAAATAATAATGAGATCTTTATTACATCATTACCCATTTATACTAGTAGTAATCCTACTCTAACTAGGAAAGCATTAAAAGACTTAGATACCCTTCACTTACTCTAATATTTCCTACTGAGGACTAAACCCCCTTATTACATTTAATACTAATCCACCCTGGTTGCTCCAGCGGTAAGGGCGAGCTCTGATTGTATGGGTTAGGCGCCCGGTCTAGAGTTCGATTCCCCCGGAACGTGTGTTAGGGTGGGCTCTGGCACAGCGTTCCCCCTCTTTAGCTTGCACACAGGAGAGTCCAAAGTGCTCTTTCATGTTGAGGTTCAGGGTTATCAAAAAAACACTAACAATTAACAAAACTAAACAATATAGCCTATATACATTATTATCTACATCACATTCTTCACAAAAGAGGTGGACTTCCACATTACGTCATTGCTCCTAATTCTACATTTTGCAAACCAACCATATAATAATTATAATATTCACTAAGCATAAACCAAGAAATTAGCAAATAGGAAGTATCGAAGGTCTCTTACCCTCTAGGCATAGAACAAAAAATCTGTTAACTACTTATTGGACATGATTTCCATATATTAAAAAAAAAATCACTACAAAGAAGGTCTCTCTCATTTATTTGAGATTCATATATGTTCTTTACCCACTTCGTCATCCCCTATTAGATTGCAGGCTGACAGTTGTTGAATAATATAATGTACAGAAATGGTACACTTCACGATACATAACAAAGATATGACAAGACGGGCAAGGACACAAAGAAGAAGAAGGTATTATGATTAAAAACAAAAGAGTGCAAATATAACAAGTATCTGATCTGAATCGAATGTAAAATAACAAGAAGATAACTACAGATATTGATTATTAAAAAAAATAAGGAAATAAGATAAGAAAACATAGAAACAAAATGACTGTAAATATTGAGTAAAAACATTGGTAAAACAATACTCTCTCATCCCCAAATTACTAGTCAAACTTTCCATTTTGGAACGACCCGAGTTAATTGCACATTCCTTTATTAGACATAATCAACTAACCACGTTCCATGATAATGAACGAGTCTTGAACTTGGCCATTGATAAGTATGTTCTGAAAACCCGTTAAATTTTTATAGTAACTATTAATTTGGAACAGAAGGTAAGATGTGTTGAGTGAACTGAACAAAAATTGGATGACTAGATTTCTTTGATGACAGCAAATCAGATCAAGAGAAGTTGAATTCTTATATGCATTGGGGACATGCTAAGTACCATTAACCGTGTCTGTCCAGCAATGCCTTTCACAACAGCAAAAGGAAGACCTGCCGCTTCTAGAACAGGTCCCTGTTCAATATGAACCTTCACAACACAACCAAAATAGGAGCCTAATAAGCATTCAGAATACCCAATATATACATTCTGAAAACTGATTCATTCACTATAGGACCCTGGAGAAACAAAATACTGGGATGTGGTTCAATAACTTTTATCTATTAGGATGCAGTTCAGATACTTTCAAAACATGCATAAGGTATCTGTGATTTCAGTAAAATATTTGGACTGCATCCTAAAACTCCATTTCACCGAAGGATTTTTTTTTGTTTTGTTAGAAAAAAGTAGGTGGATTTCACTATGTAAAGAATGTGTACAAATGATCTTCTAAGGCATCAAAATGATGGGATACCTCGATATAGCCCCAAACAGATTCTGGATCATACTTAAGCTGCAGAAGGTTTTCCTCCGTAGTTTCAATAGAGATTTCCTTTAAAGCACCTTGAACTGTCACGCCACTAAATAATGTTTGTGTGTAAAGGTACTGAGAATTAGCAGTTTAAAAAATGGATATAAGATGTGAGTTGCTCATGAAACCTCTTATCATGTACTTGCAATGTTGAAACTGGTAATATACCAGCAATAGCTGCACTTCCTAAGAAGGTAGATTGAAACCTAACTCCTTCCTCGTCACTAAATGCGATCACCTGCAATGTTCAAAAGAGTAGGGACAGAAGAAAAAAAAGTGTCATCAAGAATTTGACTTATACTGTAGCCAAAATTTTGACTAATTCAAAATCTCAGTAGCAAGTGTTAGAAAAAATGTGCTTATCAGAATATACTGGAACAAATCATTTATGATGATGATGATGATGATGGTGCTGGTGGTGGTGCTGGTGATTATTATATTAACATTATTAGACCACCCATGTATTTTGTTCTTTCTACACAAACCTCCCATGTGTTTTGAGAAATTAAACTGACCCCATCTATGTTCGGTATTTTGCAGTTTTGACATCATTATTGACAAATTTAAACAATTATTCTGCACGAGTCAGTCTTAACGTATAAAAAACTAATCCCCCTCCCTTAAATAACTGAAATATCACAAGGAAATTTTAACAAACAAAGTGTAGGTTACAGTTACCAAATCAAAATGTCAACAAGTCATTGTTATTGTAGGTATCTAAAATTGGTATGATGATTAGGATGAGTCTTAGCTTAGTTGTACCAATTATTATCAACCACGGATAATGTAGAAAAGATATGAACTAGAAAGGGATGAGAGACAAAGAAAGGGACAAAGGTTTTTTACGTGGTTCAGCCCAATAAGGTGCCTACATCCACGGGTGCAATGCCACTAAGTATTAGGGTTTGGGTACAAGCTCTCAAGAACTTTCTAGGCTTTTGAAATAAACCGTTTTTCAATTTTTTCCAAATGATGGGTGTAGTGAGCTATTTATAGATATAGGAATAAGAAAAGGTGGAATACCTTTATACCTCCAGTATTTACACCTTTACACTATAATTAACATTTCATCACGTGCATGTACATGGTAACTGTTGAGATTCTCACGTGCCTCTGTTCACCTTGTTGATTGTTTATATTCCTGAGGGTGGTCAGCCAGTATGCCGACCAAAAGAGATAATAGAACCGACCACATTTGTCTGCCGACTTGGCCCGCTGAATGAATATAATGACAGGTGTCACATTGTTATTGGTCCACCTAGCATTTTTATTTTATGTTACAACAAAAGCCCCCAATACTTCATTCTTGATTGGAGTGAGTAGTGACTGAAAGGATGGGATACTAATTATCAGGATTTGCTCGTCTCTCTGAAAATGTCTCTCTGAAAATGTATGGTCGGTTGTCGGCCTCTGGGAGTTTACAATATTCTGAATATCATTCTTCGGGTCGGTGAAAATTTTGTAAATAGTTGCAAAAGTAGCGAACAGTCTGGAGTATGCTGGTCATTTTATTTGTTGGGAACTGACACGCTGTCGAAAGATGAAGCGGTGGTACGTTTAATCATTTCACTCCGTGTAACTCAAGGGACGTCACTGAGTCCTATAAAAAGTCAGTTCCCTCCCTTGTTCTTCTCACCTTGAATTTCAAACTCTTTTCTTCCCTCTCAAGTTTTTTTCACTGTAAGAACCCCTCTCCTCTTGTTTTTTCTTTCATCTTTATCGCAAAATAGTGTATATTGTTGACGAGAGTTCCTTGGTGGTTTTTAAGGCGACCCATAGAATCCCTGATTGGGTAAAAATAGAGTTGCTAACAGGTCCGACCTGTGTGCGTTGGAGGAGGGTCACTAGATATTTTTATTCCCGAGTGTGGGGTGACATTCCCTCCCAATTGATTGTTTTTTTAGTTTTGTCAATATTTTGATGCGATCCCAGCTCAAGTGGCTCCAAATACTTGGAGAGTAGTAAATGGAATAAATCGTATTAATGAGTGGGACCAGCATGGGAATAAATGAGTTAATGTCGTGTTATAATTGGGGAAATACTAATGAGAACATTTATTACTTGAAGACAAGATTCTCCAACAGAGCCCTAGTAGTAAATTTGCCAAATTTCGATAAGGATTATTAGGATCATAGTTTGATATTGAAAGATTGGCAGTTTGCCCCTCTTCCTGAGGGTGAGGAATACACTAGGCCCCGTTGCCCTCAGGAAGACGAGGATATAGGTCGACATTCGCACATTCTTATATAATTTTCACTTTTTTGGTCTTTTATCGAATTATGTTATTGATTGCATTTTTTGTCTTTTTGTTTTGCAGAGAAGAAGAAGAAGAAAGATAGACCTCGTGTCTCAGAGGTTAATTTTGCCGACCTAAAGATTATTTGTACATCCAACAAAGGATTAGTGAAGTTCATCCTCGCTCTGCCCCTATTTTGCTCGGCTAGCACAGCTCAATTACTTCTTTTGTTACTCGCCCAACTGAGAACATTCCTCTCGCCCAACTGGTAAGTGTCATGAGGATGATGAGAAGCAATTGGAAGATACCATTAAGGAGTTGGAGGATGGAAAGACTCAAGTTGAGAAAGCTGCTGGAGATGCTGTGAAGAATGCCAACCAGGCTGAGAAGGGGCGACTGAGAAGGTTGTAGAGGAGGCTAAGAGCCAAGTGGCAGAGCTGAAAGCCAAGGCCAAAAAGGACAAGGAGGACGCTTATACCCGAGGGTGGGATAAGGTGTTCTCCACTGCTGCCATTCAAGTTCAAGTTAAGTATCTGAAGAAGTCCTCCTTCAAGAAGGGCTGGGATGCAGCTTTGACCCAGGTCAGCACTGATATTGGCTCTGACTTGTTCCTCCAACACAATCCAGGCACTCCACACAAATTGAGGAGGAAGTTGAGGATGAAGAGGGGATGGATGTGTCCTCAGTGCCCCAGGACCAACCAGAGGAGGAGGTGACTCAAGACAAGGAAAAGGTGTAATAAATAAGATTTCTTGAATTTTTGCTTTATGAACTTTTTATGTAGTTGCTCCATTTCTCTGATTGTAATACTCCTACAGTTTTAATAAAATTTTCCCTTTTCCAGTTATGATGTTGTACAGTTTAGCGCATCCCTTTTCTTTCCTTACTTATGTGATATCGTATTCATTTCAACTCCAAAAAGGCTAATTTGGTCGTTGTTGAAAGTGAACTTTTTCGGAGGAGTGGCCAACTGTTTGGAGTTGGTCATAAAGAGACAGATGAAGAAGAGATGGAGGAGTTGGAGAAGTTGAAGAAATCGAAAGGGGGAGGTCAGTCTTCCCAGTAGATGATCGTAGCTCGCATATCAGTTGAAGAGGAGAGAACTAAAAAGGCACTAGCCGACCAAGCTAGCCTCGTAACGAATCATTAGGCTACCATCAAGAGGCTAAATGAGAAAGTTGATCGCCTTACTTATTATTTTCATAAACAGCCTCGCACAATATGGATGAATGGTTACGATGCGGCGTTAGCACACTTAGGCGATGAACTTGAGAAAGTGCGTAGAGAATGTTACAAGTGGGGTTGGTTAAACGCTCTTACTATGATGAAGCCGCCGAAGGAAGATAAACTCTGGTACTGGAATGGATATTTGGATCAGCCTATTCCTCCTTTCAAGTGATACTTCTTGGATCCTTACGGATGCAATCCCGATTAGTTTAATTCGAAAGTATTTTGGGGACTATGGTCTGGAGATGATGCCCTTAATTGGCCTTTGCATCTAGTGGATAGAGCTAGTTCCATCAGCCAATCGAGCCTTAAAAACTTTAGTACAATAATTCTTCCTTCTGCACTGAACGCTCTTACTATGAGAAGGCTTTGTGAAAACGTCCCATTGATTAAGCAGTTAATGTTTTTTTTAATGTTCCCATGTAATGATATTATGTTATTCGGAATAAATGCTTTGATTTCTTTACTGTGTAATTGTGGCCTACCAATAGTTTAGTCTTATAATTGTGTGGTCGGCACTAAGCCGACTAATTTGTCGTACTGTTTACCAGTTTAGACGAACTCATGCTGTCCTGCCTTAGGTTCTACTAGCATGCCTTTGTTTGTGGTCGTCCAAACGGATCTTGTTGTTTTGACCAAGTGCTAGCGTTAGTTACCATTGACGACCAAATGTTTTAGGAATGTTTTTTAATTCGGTCCGGTAAAAGTATTTGTTCTTGACAGTAGGGAGTCATACATGAAGTTTCATACTTGGGACTTCCTATTCTTGACCTTGGGGGTCATACACGAAGTTTTATGTTTGGAACTTCTCGTTCGTGGCTTGTCCGAAGACTAATCGGAAAAACCAAATTCCAAATTCCAATTCTTAATAAAGAGCAGTTGAAGTTTTGAATTTTTGAATTTTTGGAATTTGTTTTTTCCTTGTTATTTGAGATTGCTTTAACTTAGCACATCTCCCACTCTCGAAAAAATAAAATATAAAAATGTAGCAAACTTTTTATGAAACTCGATGATCTTTATTGAGAATTGAAAACGAGTTACAGGAACTAGTAAAAAATTACATGTTGACATATCACTGATAATACTTCCTCAGATACTCAGCATTCCACGGGTTTTTGAACAGCTCTCCTTCCAGGATTTCAAGCCGATAAGGGCCTAGTCAAACGATGTAGAAATGTTGTATTGACCGCGACAATTTGATTCTAGTTTGTTCCCTTTCTAGAGCACCTTCTTCAATACATAGTCTCCTTTTTGAGATAGCTCAGTTTAACCCTCATGTTATAGAATCGAGCAGTTCGTTGTTGGTATGCTGCCACGCGCAGTGCAGCGTGTTCTCTAACTTCATCAGCTAAGTCCAAATCCAACCTTCTCATGAGATCACTCTTCGGGGAATTGAAATTGAACACTTTGTGGCTTGGTAGACTAATCCTTATGGGGACCACTGCCTCTGTCTCAAATGCTAACATATAGGGCGTTTGACTGATGATTGTCCTCGGCGTAGTCCTATAAGCCCAGAGAACACTCTATAGTTCATTGATCTAGTTTCCCTTAGCGTTATCCAACCTCTTCTTCATTCTATCGAGCAGAGTTTTGTTCGTCACCTCTGTCTGCCCATTACATGGCGGATGTCCGAAAACGGAATGCCACTTTTGGGTTTTGGATTGGATACAGTAATCTTTAAACTCCTGGTTGTCGAATTGCGTTCCATGGTCAGTGATGAAGGCTTATGCCATGCCATACCAACAAATAATGTTCTTCCATATAAACTAGAAGACCTTCTTATAAGGCATGTCCACTAGAGGTTCAGCTTCCACGCACTTGGTGAAGTAATCTATTGCGACGACCAAAAATTTGAACCTTCCTCTTGTATTCGCCAAGAAGCCGACCAGGTCAATTCCCATATGAAAAATGGCTATGGGGATGTGATTGGTGTGAGCATGGCTCTAGGTGTCCTGTGGATGGTAGTGTATCTTTGGCAATTGTCGCAACGCCTGGCAGAAGTGGCACAATCTTCTTTCATAATGGGCCAATAATACCTTGTGTGATAACTCGCCCAACTAATGATCTGCCTGTGAAATGAGCTCCACGGGATCCATGTATTTCTTTAATTAGGTTTGGTTCCTCGGCTGGATGGACGCATCTGAGCAGCGAAATGACGAATCCTTTTTTATATAGAATTCCTCCTTCTATAATATATCCGGCTGCTTTGTATCTTAGTTTCCTGGCCTCCTTTGGATCGATCGGCAGTATGCCCTTCTCAATGTACTCCTTTATTAGATCCATCCATGATGGGCCTAAATCCAGTGAGGCTCTCTTCATCAATACTCCGATGCATAAGGAATTCTACTGGAATGGTTCTTCTCAACTCAGTTCTGGTTGCAGAAGCAAGTCGAGCGAGTGCGTCTCCTCGGACGTTATCAATTCTGGGAATTCTAATAATTTTGACCACCGAAAACTTGGATATCCTATCCTGGGCTTTAGACAAGAACTTTGTCATGAATTCTCCTTTGGCTCCGTAGACACACAACACTTAATTTACAATCAATTGGGAGTCCTTGTGTGCCTGTATCTGCTCGGCACCCACAGAAAGCGCTAAGTAACATCCCGCTATTAGTGCTTCGTATTCTGCCTCATTGGTGGAGGCCTTGAACTGAAATCTGAGTGCATATTCCATGTCTGGTGTGTTACTTATCAGGCCGACTTCGCTGCCAGAGGTGCATGATGATCTGTCCACATATATTTTCCAAACTGGAGTTTTTTCCTTGAAATCTCCTTCCGTCAAAATCCCGTAGTTGAATATCTTTTGGCTCTGTTCTAGGTAACGAGCAGTTGTTTCCTTTTTAGCAGATGCTTCGGGCATATCTTCCTCCTGATTGGCTATACTTGTCAGAGAGCTATATTCCGTAGCTGCTCGGTTGGTTGAACTCTTGAGCTCTCTTATGAAGAAGTCTGCTTGGCTGGATTTACTGTTGAGCTCTCTTCCGTAGAATTTTGCTCGGCAGATTTTTCTTTATAAGTGAACTCTGCTATGAAATTTTCTACTGGTTGGCATTTTACCATTGTTCTAGGCTCATAATGTATGTCATATTCTTCTATCTCCACAACCCAAGCCCTCAATCTTCCTAATTTCTCATATTTATTAATGGCTTAGCGCAAGGGCAGATCCGTGTAGACCACAATGGTATGTGCTTGGAAGTATGGCTTCATTCTTCGAGAGGCTTCAATGAGGGCTAAAGCTAGCTTTTCCAGTTGTGCGTAACGAATTTCGACTCCTCGGTAAGCTTTGCTTATGTAATAAACTGGCTTCTGCACCCCATTTTCTAATCGAATCAACGCCGAGCTAACTGCTGACTCAGAGACGACCGGGTATAAGTAGAGCTTCTATCCCATGAGCGGTCTTGAGAGCAATAGTGGAGATCCCAAGTATTTCTTCAATTTCAAGAAGGCGTTTTCACATTCTTCATTCCACTCCAAAAACTTCTCTAGCACCTTGAAAAAAGGGAGGCACCTGTTTGTTAGTAGCTCTTGAGACAAATCTATTGAGGGCTACTACTTTGCCAGTCAGCCTTTGTAATTCCTTCTTGTTTGTAGGGGACTTGTAGGGGACTGCATAGTTATCAATGCTTGAATTTTGTCAGGATTAACCTTAATACCTCTTTCATTTATTACAAATCTGAGGAACATTCTTTTCTGTACGCCGAACACCAGTGTTCTAAAAGGCGCGCCTAGGCTCAAGGCTTGGGAGAAACGCTCCGCCTTAAGCCTTTTACGCCTTATTCTTAGTAAAAGCCTTAATGTGCACTTTTTTTTAAAACAAAAATACTTTAGTGAAATAATTTCGCCTTTTAAAGACTTTTTTACAAACTGGAACAATATCTCGTCCAAAACAAACAAATAGTACTTTAATTTGCATACATTCAGACATATTTTTAAAGCATGTACAATTTTAGTATTTTTAATAGTCTTGTAATGGTTAAAAATATTAAAATATATTAAAAAGGCTTAAACGCCTTTTTACGCCTAAGGCCCAACTAGGCTTCTAAGGCTTGCTTGGCCTCCACCCCTCGGTCACGTCTCGCGTTTTTTAACTTTGTCGAACACACATTTGGTCGAATTGAGCTTCATCTGGTGTTTCTTCAACTGGTCGAACATCTGTCCCAGGTCTTTGATGTGATCGGCTGCTTTCTTGATCTTGGTGAGCATGTCATCCACGTATACCTCCATATTTTTGCCGATTTGTTCTTCAAAAACCTTGTTTACTAACCTTTGGTATGTTGCTCCAGCGTTTTTTAGCCCAAAAGGAATAACGTTGTAGCAATACATACCGCGGCTAGTGATGAATGAGGTTTTTTCCTTGTCCTCTGGTTTCATTTTAATTTGGTTATACCCTGAGTACGTATCCATGAAGCTGAGTAATTCATGCCCGGCGATAACATCGACCAGTTGATCAATCCTCGGCAAGGGATAATAGTCTTTTGGGCAAGCCTTGTTCAAATCTGTGAAATCAACACATATACGCCATTTATTGTTCTTTTTTACCATTCCAACCAATCGGGGTATCTACCGTCTTCAATGAATTTTTCTTTCTGCAACTTTTCACTTCTTCATGGATAGCCATGTTTTTCTCGAGGCTGAAGACACGTCACTTCTGTTTGATCGGCTTTGCATTTTTGACAACGTTGAGTTCGTGGCACATGAACTCCGGGTCAATCCCTAGCATATCCTCGTGGCTTCAAGCGAACACGTTCTTCCGCGATTTGAGGAAATCTACCGGTTCTTTTCTGATGGTCGGGTCTAGGGACTTGCGTTGTCTTTCCAGGATTATGGTCTCTACAGCTTCCACAACCTGCCCCTTGACCAATTTTTCTCCCTCACGAGGGTCTATAGTTTCCATCTAGTGAGTTTCTTCAGTTCCTCTTGGTTGACCGATGTATAATAGTACTCCCGAGCTTCAACTTGGTTTCCTTTAATGACACCGACCCCATAGTGCATAGGGAACTTGAGGCATTGACGTACGATAGAGGGAACATCTTCAAACTTTTTTAGGCCAACCCTGCTGAGGATAATGTTACATGTTGCGCTGACATTCTTGTGAAGAACGAAGAAGCGGATCTTCTCAGTTCTACAGGTCGTCTAATTACCAATTATGACTTCCAAGTTGGCAGTTCCTATTAAATACACCCTTTCCCCAAAGAAATCAATAAGGGCCTGTAATAGGGCTCAAGTTCTCTATCTCGCAGCCCTAATCCCTTGAAGCAGTCGTAGAACAGCATGTCGCCTAAATTGCCATTGTCGACCAACACTCTAGCTACTTTACCCTCGTGTACAAGCATCGTGGTCACCAGAGGATCATCGAAGGGGTAAAGTACTCCTGATAGGTCGTCTTTGGAGAACCCTATTATCAGTCTGTCTTTATTGATCTTCCTTGGGCAATTATCAACATCGTCGGTCAAATCGATCTGTCAAATGTAGGAGCATGCTTTAGCTTAGTTAAGATAAGCCTTCCTCTCAGTCATTTCATCACTTTTGCCAGCGTCATCAACTTCAATAACTTGACAGCCAAAAGATATTATTTTCACCTCGCGCACAGGCTCTTTGGGTCTCCTCGGCAAATCCAGGGTCGTCATCGACATCATCATCCCTATCCCTTTTCTTGTCGTCACCACTTCGGCGTAGGGACTCCGATCGTCTTCGACCATCTCGCTCTTCCGAAGGATTTGTTCTGCCCTCTTTCTCAACAAACTTAGACAGATAAGGCTTTTTATCTCATTCTTCAAGGCTATGCAATTATCCGTATTATGCCCGTGTCTTTATGAAATTTGCAATACTTGGATTTATCCTTCCGGTTTAGGGGAAATTTCAACTTCTCGAGCCATTTCAGGTCCCTGCTTCCCTAAATCTCCCCCAAAATGTGATGTATGCCAATAGGGAGAGGGGTGTATTCGCCATACCTCTTAGGTTTGTCCACCCTCTTATCCTTCTTCTCTTTCTTATGGGGGCCTTGTTGTTCTCAGCTTTGGGTTGTGAAATTGCTTGGCAGCCATGGCTTTCTCGACATTCATAATCTTGCCTGCTTTGGCCAGTGATTCAGTCATGATCTTCGAAGGGTCATCGGCCAAGTACAGTTTCTCGGGGAGCAAGCCACTCATTAGAGCAGTGATCGCCATCTTCTCTTCATAATCAACAACCTTCAATTTTTCGCTATTAAACCGAGTAATATATTCACGGGTGGTTTCTCCAACCCTTTGCCGAACACTTAGTAGATGAGCTATCCTCTTGACAGGTTTGCCTCCAAAGCAGAAGTTGCCGATGAACAAATCGGTCAACTGTTGAAAGCTAGATGTTTGGCCCCGTGGTCTGGTTATAGTGCTAGAGAATGCTCTGCAGCGTATCTCGTCAGGGACTGAGTAGATATCGGTGGCAGCTTGATACTGTTCTATGTGAAGTACGGGGCCAATTTTGCCATCATATTTTGGGTTCACCACAGGTGGTTTGAACTTAGCAGGCATAGGGTAGTTCTTAATCGCAGAAATGAAGGGTGATCCCTTCAAGAAACTCTTGTGCAAGAGATTTTTGCATTTAGCTATTTCCCCTAAGCGGTCTTCCAATCTTTGAATCGAACCCTTCCAAGGATAGTCGTTAGGGTCGGTTTTGACTGAGACAGTTTGACGTAAATGAGCTGCAAATGGAAATGGAAAATAAAAAGATGATTTAACTCTCGTCTCAACTCTCTCTCAATATTTCAAATATGTAGAAACATCTCAAATAAGGCTACATGGGGACTATTTACAGGGAATGAGAGAGGCTTTTAGAAGTTATTAGCCAAGTATGAGTTGTCATGAGATGAGTTGTCATGACAATTCATCCATGACAATACTAACTACTGGAACCTTCTAGAAACTTCCATCTCAACCCTTGCTACAACTAGAAAAATGTAACAAAAATACTAAACAACTAATAAACGGAAAAATACAATGAAATAACAAAAATGCCACTCAAGTGGGTATGCACTAAAAATAGCCTCTAAGTTTCTGAATTCACATCATTCTCCCCCACTTAGACCAACCTCGTCCTCGAGCTTTCAAAAATTGGAGTCGAGTGAAAAGTTTTCAAAATAGGTGGCCGAAAAGGAAAAGAAAAATTTTGGGGACCACCGGAAGCCAGTACGTTCAAACATCTGGCCAGAGCCTACGAGGGCCTCCGACAGAGTACACCGGAAGTTCGACTTCCTCCTCTCTTTATTTTTATATTTTGTGATCTTTTCTTCCTCTAAATCTCTTCATCTCTACTTTTTTTTTCCTTGTTCCCACCAGGATCGGGGTTTCGCAACCTTAGGTCGCACCCTCTCTGTCCATTACGAACCCTTTTGGCCTCCACCAACAGCAGTCGAATCCCATGGGGGTGTGCCGGGGTCAAGCCGATGATTGGGGTAGCTATTTTGGCTCCTCTATAGTCCGAGTGAATTATGGATTCTTTCTCTCTCCTCATCGAGACCCTAGGACCAGACTTGGGTCGCGAGCCAAAAGGTCTCATCGCCTCTTTCTTCTTTTTTTTTCCTGAAGTTTGAAAGAGGATTTTTAGGTGGGTTTAAGCTTCTGTTGTGGTGGTATAACCGAGGGTGGAGGAGGAACAATGGTGGCGGTGAAATTAGAGATTTTGTTTTTGTGTGTGTGTGTGGGGGGGGGGGGGGGGGGGGGAGCGGTGAGAGGGCAGCTCGTGGATGCGTCGGGTGGAGGAAGGCAAGCATCAAGAGCGTCGAATCGTGCTACGAGGGCGTTTAAAACCTTCTCGAGCCTATCGATGCGCGAATCCACGGGAGCAAACCTCTTCTTTGGTCCCATTTGCCGTCGTCTACGATTTGTTATGCAATAACAACAACGGGTGAAGCCAACTCTGATACCAATTAACGTAAATGAGCGTCAAATGGAAAATAAGAAGATGATCTAACTCTCGTCTCAACTCTCTCAATATCTCAAAAATGTAAGAATATCTTAAGCGAGGCTACATGGAGAGTATTTATAGGGAATGGGAGAGGCTTTTAGAAGTTATCATCCAAGTTTGAGTTCTCATGAGATGAGTTGTGATGACAACGCATTTATGGCAACACTAACTAAGAGAACCTTCTAGAAACTTCCATCCCAACCCTTGCTACAACTAAAAAAATGTAACAAAAATACTAAACAACTAATAAAAGTAAAAATACAATAAAATATCAAAAATGTCACTCAAGTGGGTATGTACTAAAAATAGCCTTTAAGTTTCTCAAATTCACATCACAGTTTTAGTCGCTCGGTCGTGAGTTGGTGTTGAGCTCTCTTCCTAAAAAGTCAACTCGGCACGCACTGATCCTCTCACACTAGTTCTTGACCTGGCAGATCATTCTCGGCGATCTCTGGATCTTACCCCTTACATCTCGGGGACCTAGACGATCAAATGCTAAGCCCCGGCTCAGCCTTTCGAGCACACTTGGTCTTTCTTGAGAGAATGAATGCCCATAGTAATCATCAATGGACCTTAGAGACGAGGTAACACCAGGACGAGAGGTTCAGTCGTTGGTTGATCTAGAGTGTCTACATCTGCTTCTCTCTCGTGCCTCTCTGCTGGGTTTTCAGGTCGTCTGTCCCCATAGGGGGCAGGGGATAGCATTTCTCTTACAATGGGGCATACTACAGACCTAACTTGGAGCGTTTGAGTTAGTTGTTTAACAGTCTCTTGCATAGCCTCTTGGCCCTTGACTATGCTCAACAAAATGCCTTATATCCCCTATGCCAGGAGGGGCAAAGGAAATGAAGGTATCAACGGCGGCGTGGCCACTTTCTAGATTGTCTACCATTTTCTAGTATTAACGGACAAGTGACTAGGGAGTCACTTCTGGATTGAAAACAGGTAGGAAACAACAATAACTTTGCCGGTTCTCACAGACGGTGCCAATCTGCTGGTGTCTAAAATTGATATGATGATTAAGACGAGTCTTAGCTTAGTTGCACCAATTGTTATCAACCACGGATAATGTAGAAAAAATATGAACTAGAGAGGGATGAGAGACAAAGAAAGGGACAAAGGTGTTTTACGTGGTTCAGCTCAATAAGGTGCCTACATCCACGGTGCAATGCCACTAAGTATTAGGGTTTCGGTACAAGCTCTCAAGAACTCTCTAGAATTTTGAAATAAACCATTTTTCAGTTTTTCCAGCTGGGGAGTGTTCTGAGCTATTTATAGCAATGTGAATAAGAATGAGGTGGAAATATCTTTATACCTTAGGTATTTACACCTTTACACTATAATTAATTAACAGCTGTGTATTTTATCATGTGCATGTGCATGGTAACTGTTAAGATCCTCACGTGTGTCTATTCACCTTGGTGATTGTTCACATTCCTGAGGGTAGTCAATCAGTGTGCCGACCAAAGGAGATAATATAGTCGACCGCGTCTATCTGCTGACTTGGGCTCACTGAAGATAAGGACAAGGGTCACACTGTTATTGGTCCACCTAGCATTGTTATTTTAGGTTACAGCAGTTATCGAATGCCCATACGAGGGGGTTTCTATAATTTCCCTAAATATAGGGAAGTCTGTATGATAAACTGGAAGCACAATGGACAACATTGAGAATCCATTAAAGTAGCTTCCAATAATTGCAACACAATAAAGGATATCAAGATAACTAATTACTGAAGGGACCGTCCCATTATTCATCACCCATTGTCAATACCTAGAACTAAATTTTCATCTCTTTCCAGATTTTATATTCTCGATTTGTGCATATGTGATGTTGTACACTTTCTGAAAAAACAAGACAACATAGTTTCTGTGGGTACCCAGAATTATGACCATGGGCCTGGACGAGTAGCCCAGTTCTGGCGACCCAAAGTCCAGGCCCCCCACCTCTTATTTTGATCCGGTCTCTTCCCACGTTCCCCTGAGGGGAAGTTATAGGAGAGATGGAAGACGTGGGGGAACCCATCACCCCCACTCACCTAAATGTACATGTATATATTAAACCCTCGGTCCGGGGCCAAAAGGACAAGTTGTATTCTCTGTAATGACTCCCCGGAGTATATAGAAATAAAACCCACTACACCACCGTGGACGTAGGCACTTCTTTGCTGAACCACGTACATCCTTTGTTGTGTGACTGTCATTTTACATTCCTTCTTCCTACTTGGTGATTGCCTTTCTCTTATCTATCTGTGTTGCATAATAATTGTCACTACAATTGGCGCCATCTGTGGGAAACGTTCATCTTTCCCTGAGAAGAGCCCACACCAAGAAAGGAGTTTAAAATGTCTGGTCACAGCAGCAATGCCCTCCAGGCAGGGGATATTCAAGAACCACCTGCTCCTCGCAGGATCAGGTCTGAAGTTCGACGTTCAGATTCGAGGGCTCGCTTAGAAAGGCCAGCCTCAGAAGAAAGCCAGGGACCGGCGAGGTCCACACAGATATCCAGATTGATGCATACGAGGCAAGGCTCCACGAGCAGAGGGAGTCTTCTCGCAGGTACGAGGCTGAGAATGCTCGCCTGAAAAGAAGACTGGAAAGACTGGAGAGGGAGCTTCGTCCTGATAACAGGAGACGTCCATACTGCACTCCTAGCCCTCAGGCGAGCAAGTCTCGCAGCGGAGGAAGGAGCCCTAGGCGAGGATCTCAAAAGGTCGAGGGAGACGAATCAGACGACGACCTCCACGAGCAGCTGCGAAGAGCTCGCCGTTACCAGAGCCCTGCTCGCAGCGACGAGAACATAATAAATCTGGTCCGCAGGGAAATGGACCAACATCCTGCCCACCACGGTACCAGATCAACCAGAGAACTCGCAAGGCGAGCTCTCAAAACCCAGATGAAGTCACCCTTCACGAGGGAAATCGAAGAAGAAGAAGCCCCCAAGAAATTTGCCATTCCAAGGTTCAAGATTTATGACGGTAAGACTGATCCCATCGATCACGTCAGGCAATACCGACAGGCCATGACCCTCTGGAATCACCGAGATGCACTGATGTGCCGCATTTTTCCCTCGAGCCTGCATGATGTGGCGAAAAAATGGTTCGAAAGACTCCCCCACCGGTCCATCAGAAGTTTCAAATCCCTGGCCGAGCTCTTTACGGCCCGGTTCATCACTAGCAGCTCCCATCCCAAAAGGATGGATGCTTTATTGACAATGAAGAAAACGCCTCAAGAGACACTCCAAGACTACGCGAAGAGGTACTGGGAGTTATTCAACGAGGTCGAAGATTGCTCGGAACAAGTGGCAGTGGCCTCTTTCAAAATCGGGCTACCCAGCTCCTCTCTTCTATACCAGTCCCTGACAAAGAAGGAAGCTATGACTATTGACGACCTAATGGCTCGCATCGAGAAGTACGCTAAGGTGGAGGACGTCACCCGCCTCGGCACAGGAGAAAACGGTCGAGCTAAACTCACTACCAAGGGAAGTGAGAAAACTGAGAACCAGAAGAAAGGAGGAAAGAACGGGGGGAAAATGGCTCTAAGAACGGAGGGAACCATGACGCGTCGAAAGCATTCCAAGCGGTCAACACCGTCTTCAAAGAACCAATTTACAAAATTCTCGCGAAGATCAAAGATGAGCTATTTATCAAGTGGCCCAGGAAGATGGGAGGAGATCCCTCTAAGAGGAACAATGCGTTAAGATGCGCTTTTCACAAAGAAGGAGGACATAAGACCGAGCACTGCAAAGCTCTTAAGTCTCACCTCGAGGAGTTGGCCCAGTCTGGGCATTTGAACGAGTTTGTGGAGAAGAGGGTAGAGAAAGCGGCTGCCAACGTGCTGGAAGATGACGCTGGACATGAGTTCGCGGTAATCCACAGGGCATCTGACGCCAAGCAGATATAAGGAAACTCAGCTCGAATGGAAATGAAAAAACTCACAACGGTAATGCAGGCCTTTCAGATTGACCCGGCAAAGTCACAGTCAGGAAAACGTCGACGAGCAGATGACGTCGACTATAACAAGCATATTGTCTTCACAGATGAAGATCTGGTGGGAGTGAGGACCCCACATCATGATGCTCTGATCATTACGCTCAGGATAGCTAACTTTGACGTCGACAAATTGCTCGTCGATCAGGGAAGCTCGTCCGAAGTAATGTATCTCGACCTATTTAGAAAATTGAAGTTGAGCGTTGCCGACCTAAAGGAAGCTACTATCCCTTTAGTTGGCTTCGCTGGAAAAATAACTATGCCCATGGGGAAGATTGTACTACCGGTGCGGGCTGAAAACATCTCCAAGATGATCGAGTTTTTGGTAGTTGATATCAACTCACCATACCAGGCCATCCTCGGCAGGGGATGGCTCCATGCGATGAAGGCAGTCTCCTCGACCTACCATCAGAAACTCAAATATGTAACCGAGCGAGGAGTAATGGAGATCCACGGTGATCAGGCAATGGCGAGAAGGTGCTTCATAGCAGCCATCCGACCGAAGCCAGAAAAGAGGGCCGAGCAGCCCAGCGAGAAGGTTGAAGAGGGTAACACCTTCTAAATAGCAATTAAAGTACGGAAGACCTGGAGTAGAGGAGACCAGACTCTTCCCCTCCGAACGGGTCGTCGAAGACCTGGTAGAAGTGACAGCTAGGGAAGGCGACAATAACAGAGTCTTCTTGATTGGAGCATCTCTCACCGACCAGGAACAGAAGGAGTTGACAACCTTGCTGAGGCGCAACGTAGATGTTTTCGCATAGGAACCATACGAGCTGCCTGGAATCGATCCCAGTATGGTCTGTCATCAGCTGCACGTCGACCCCACATTCAAGCCAATCACGCAGAAGGCACGGCGAACTGCACCCGAGAAGGCTAAAGCGGTCGAAAAAGAAGTTGAAAAGCTGCTGGATGCAGGATCCATACAGGAAGTACAATTCCCCAAGTGGCTATCCAACCCAATAGTAGTTCCGAAGAGCAATGGGAAGTGGAGAGTTTGCATCGACTTCACTGACCTCAACAAAGCATGCCCTAAAGATAGTTTCCCCCTCCCGAAGATAGACCAACTAGTAGACGCCACCGCAGCTCACGAGCGAATGAGTTTCCTGGACGCATACTCAGGGTATCACCAAATCCCCTTATATGCTCCAGACCCGGACAAAACAGCGTTCATCACTACAGTGGGGTTATACTGCTACGCAGTTATGCCCTTTGGGCTCAAGAACGCCGGGGTAACATATCAGCGGCTGGTTACCAAGATGTTCAAGGATCAGATGGGAGACACCATGGAAGTCTACATCGATGACATGCTCGTTAAAAGCAAGAAGAAAGAGAATCACCTCTCAGACCTCTCAAACACCTTCGAAATTCTCAGGAAGTACCGAATGAAACTTAATGCAAGCAAGTGTTCTTTCGGTGTCCAGTCAGGAAAATTTCTTGGGTACTTGGTCAGTAAGAGAGGCATAGAGGCTAATTCAGACCAGATCGATGCAATCAACAGGGTACAACCCCCTCGCACAATCCGGGACGTATAGAAGCTCACTGGTATGCTCGCTGCCTTAAATCGCTTCATCTCCAAATCCTCCGAGAAGTGCAAGCCTTTTTTCCAGCTTCTAAAGGGGAGCAAAACGATAGAGTGGAGCCCAGATTGCTCGCGAGCATTGGTCGAGCTCAAGTCTTACTTAAGCTCTCCACCACTGCTCGTCATACCACAGCAAACGGATTCTTTGTACCTGTACCTCTCCGTATCCAGTCACACTGTCAGCTCTGCGCTAATATGCGAGGTTGCAGGAATCCAGCACCTCGTTTATTACGCGAGCAAGACCTTACTGGACACCGAGCAAAGGTACCTACCATTGGAGAGGCTCGCCTTTGCACTAGTAGTAGCCTCGAGGAAGCTGAAGCATTATTTCGAAGCTCATACTATCATCGTCCTTACATCGCATCCCCTTAAGGCAATCTTAAGGAAAGTGGATTTATCGGGCAGATCGTCTAAGTGGTCAGTCGAGCTCGGTCGATTTGAGATCCAATTTCAACCAAGGACAGCTATCAAGGGTCAGATCCTTGCTGATTTCATAGCCGAATTCACGGGCGAAGAACCCTCCGACCAACCTCAACCAACAAGGCAAAAGGAGAACCCAGCAAAAAAGGAAACCTGGAAACTGTTTGTTGATGGAGCCTCCAACTCAAAGGGGGCAAGGGTGGGCATTGTCCTCATTACTCCAGAGAACACAATCCTTGAACAAGGAATCACGCTTGGATTTGCAGCCTCCAACAACGAAGCAGAAACGAAGCCCTAATAGTCGGCCTCCAAAAGGCGCATACTTTGGGAGTAAAATATTTACAGGTGTTCGGTGATTTCCAACTGGTCTCCAATCAAATAAGTGGAGATTACAACGCAAAGAATGAAAGAATGGCAGCCTACCTCGCCTTAGTGAAAAAACTGATGTCAAGCTTTGAGGAGATCAACGTCCAGCAGTTTTCCAGGGGGCAAAACAGTCATGCTGATGCCTTAGCAACCCTTAGTTCGGCAGTTGACTCCGACCTAAAAAGAGTCATCCCCATCGATTTCCTCACTTGTCCGAGCATCGACAGCAATCCACCAAGCATGGAACAGGTACTCCAGGTGGGGTCAGCCCCCAGCTGGATGGACCCCTTAAGAGAATATTTAAAAAATGGCACGCTCCCGGATGACAAGAAGACTACCCACCAGATAAGAGTCAAAGCTGCTCGCTTTCACTTATCCCCAGAAGGCAACTTGTATAAGAAATCCTTCTCCGGTCCCTACCTCCGATGCATCCACTCAGGGGATGTCGAGCAAGTGCTACGCGAGCTTCACGAAGGAATCTGTGGAAGCCACACCGGAAGAAGGTCTCTAGCCTTTCGAGCAATGAAGGAGGGCTATTGGTGGCCATATATGCAAAAAGACTCTGCAGTGTATGTCCGCAAACGCCTGAAATGCCAACCCCACGCTCCTATGTTCCACCAACCCGCCAGCGATCTAAAGTCCCTGTCCAGCCCATGGCCATTCGCCCAATGGGGAATGGACAGCGTGGGACCATTTCCTACCGCTGCCGGCAATCGCAAATATCTGTTGGTTGCGACTGACTACTTCACCAAATGGATCGAGGCAGAACCCCTGGCGAACATCCGAGACTCTGATATGATAAGGTTCATATGGAGGAATATAATCACCCGTTTTGGAATCCCCAGAACCATCATCACCGACAATGGAACACAGTTCGAAAGTGGCTCCTTTCAGAACTTCTGTGACGAACACGGCATCAGACACCACTACAGTTTGGTGGCCTACCCTCAGAGCAATGGCCAAGCTGAGGCCTCCCACAAAACCATTATCGATGGATTGAAGAAGCGATTGGAGCGAGCCAAAGGCGCATGGGTAAATGAACTACCTCACATCCTATGGGCATATCGGGCCACTCCTCGGCGAGCAACAGGAGAAACTCCATTTTCGCTGACATATGGCATGGAGGCAGTCATCCCACTCGAAGCAGGTTTGCCGACAATGAGGTCCAACCTTGTCGACCAAGGCCATAATGATGTAACATTACTCACTGAGCTCGACCTAGTCGACGAGCGCCGGGAACTAGCCCTAGTGAAACTAGCGAGCTACCAGCAACAGCTCGCGAGGCATTACAACAAAAGGGTTAACCCGAGGGCATTCCGAATTGGGGACTATGTTTTAAGGAAAGTCCTGGACAGCGCGGTGAAACCATCAGACGGCAAGCTAGGTCCTAACTAGGAAGGACCCTTTAAGGTAACCAGAGACGACCTGCAGGGCGCCTATCACTTGGAAACGATGGAAGGCAGAGAAATACCGCGAGCATGGAACGCAGCTAATCTCAAGAGATTCTATTTTTAGATCTTTCTATTGTATTCTATTATACAAGTGCATTTCCCTTATTATTAATGAAAATTATTTAATTGGTTACACTCTGATTAGTAGCAGCTGCATTTATCGCACTTCTTTTTCAAGTAACAGGCACATTGATCACTATACTATAGCAGGGGAATACCCCTCCTCAGGTCATCGTCATGAAACACGAAGAACCTCTTAGCATTGCCCCTGGCAATATATGAAGCCCTACAGGGGATCCTTAGGCAATACGACCAAGTTTTATACTGGTCATCAAAACTCCTTTGATTAAGTAAAATCCTGATCGGATGGAATATCCAACCTCAGGTGTGTCCTCGCCAATTTCCCCACTTAGGCCTAAGGGAGTGTGACGACACAACTTAAAAGGTAAAGTGATGCACAATGGTATCTCGATATTATACTGGACTGGGAGGACACGTGCATGACAAAACAAACTTAGAAGATTATAAAGCAGCAAGAATATAAAGAATATGATGCACACATTTAGTCGGCAAAGTTGCCCAAAACACAAACTTTTCATTAATTCATCATATTTACAACAACGGTGATACATGTTTAGTCGGCGAGCTTGCCCAAAGCATTTACATTACCAAAAAGAACAAAAAAAAATAACTGGCAAAATCTCAATGGGGGGGAGGCCTCCGAGCAAGATAGTCAGCCACTCGAACTCTTCGTCCATCATCAGGAGCAGGAGCTAACTCCTCCACAACCTCATTTGCATCCGACTTCAATAACTGCCGAGGGATAGCATCGATGGGGATCCATCGATCATCCCTCCGGAAGGGGTTAGGCATCAGGGTAGAGGGAGACATCTCATGGCGATACCAGAGCATCGAGTTCCTCGGGACTTGCAGCTCCTTCAAGGCACTTAGCCATCCCCTAATAAAAGAAAGCTCCTCGAACTCAGACAACCGTGTTGGAGCATCTGACCAACCCTGGTCATAGCCGTCAGCCCACGCTTGCCGAGGACCTTTCTTGAACAAGTGCCGCAACCGAGTGACATCCCTTTGAAACCCAGCAGCAATCACATAGGCTCGCTGGACATCACCACGGAGTTCTTCCATTTCCCTATCTCGAAGTTCTTCCGCTTCCCTGTTTCTGTTCCTGGTGCTCCTATTAGCTCGCGGAATGGGTGGGCGAGTGGAACCCCGCGACACAAGAGGAGTAACATTCTGACCAGTTCTAGTTCGCGATGATGAGGAACCTTGTAATACTGCTAGAAGAGTGCTCGGCGCATGCTCCCTAAGTCATAAGACTTCTCTCCTCAGGTCCTCATTCTCCAGCTGAAGAACCTCCCCAACTTGGTTGATCTCGGAGGCCTCTAATAGTTTTGTTCTCAGCGCATTGACCTCCTCTTGTACTGAAGCACCAATGTCCTCCATCTCCTGGAGCCTATCCTTCAGTTTGGCCACAAGTTCAGATTGCTCCTTATACTTCTGATTCCTAGATCTAAGGGATTTGCAAAGCTTAACGAAGGTCTGGCGAACTTCGGGACTCGCATTGGGACCAAGGGTCCTGCCCAATTGGGAAGTAGAAGGTATGTAATCATCCACATCAACTAACTACAAGCGAGAGAAAGATAAGGGAGAGAAAGAGACAAATTAGTGCGGGCAGAAAATGAGGCCTTTTCATTAATAAAGGATGGGAGTTACATCGAACAGTAGAGAAAAAATTTACAGACAGAAAAAACCAAAAGTACAGAGCAATCCTAGTGGATAACTAGTTGACAACCTCAGTTGGCCCTGAGGTCGATGGCCTCTTCCCCTTGTCAACATCAGCAGGAGCACCGCCCTCAGCAGGGGTAATCTCTGTCCCCACAACCAGAGAAGCGTCAGCAGGGGTCGCTTGAGGAACAGGATCAGCGCCTTCAACAGCTGGGGCAGGAACTTCATCCACGGTTGGCTTCGGACCTGGGTCATGCTCGTCAAACAAGGGAGAATCGATGTCGACACCAGCAGCCAAAAGGGCCTTGTTCCAGCCTTTCTTGAAGTTCAGACGACTAATATAGCCTATCTGAACTTCAGCATCCTCATATGCTGCAGCCCAACCAGAATTGTATGAGTCCTCCTTGGCAGTAACAGCCTCAAACTCTTTCTTCTTCAGCTCTTCCGACAGCACCCTGTTGTCCTCAACAACCGCTAGCTTGCTTGAGCAAACCAGGTCGTAGGTCTGTCTCAGCTCCTTCAGATCCTGGACTGCAGCGTCCTCCTTGTTGGCAGTGGCAAGAGCCAAGTTGGATGAAATCCGAGCAGCATCAATGGATTTAAAGTTAGCCTCGAGCTCTTTACCCTTCTACTTCAGGGCGGAGTTCTCTTGCTCCAGCTCGTTGTTTCTCTTCACCAGCTCATCGCGTGAACGATACAGCACGGCGAAGTCAGTAACAAACTGCAGAAAAAAGAAGGCATTAGAAGAGTAAAATGAGGGAATTCAGAACAACATAGGAGAAAAGGGAGAAACCTTACCAGAGCAAGCCTTTGACTAGCCTGAAGGGCCAACTGCTCCGACCCTACCGCCCTTTGGCGATCAGCCGGGAGGACAGCTCTCTCAAGCAGAGCTGGGGCCAACTGGGGAGAAATTGCCACAGAGGCCCCCTCGAGCAGCCCGGATACCGGGACTAAGGCCTGTCCGGCCTTCGTCCTCGCTTCTACCCTCCTCCTCTCCTCCTCCTTCTCACTCTCCTTCTTCTTCCTCTCCTCTACCCTCCTTTTCTCTTCTATCTTCTTCCTCTCTTCTTCCTCTTCCTCTCTCTCTCTCTCACCTGCTCCTCTTCCTTCCTCTTCCTCTCCTGCTCCTGAGCAGAGGACCGGGAACCAGTAGCCACAGCCCCCGAGCTAGATTTTTGCTTCTTTGACCTTTGTGCGAGAAGCATATGGTCTTCATCATCATCATCTTTGATCAATTTCTTCCTTGGAGGAACCATCTCCTCGCTCGAACTACTAGAAGTGCTCGACGATCCTTGAGCTTCAGAAACCTCCCTACGATCAGAGGAACTGCTACTGCTAGAGCTCTCTAGCCCGCAAATCACCTACAGCTCCTACAATGTCACTCCCAGAGCTGCTCTCTTCCTCGTCCAACTGGATAGGACCCGCAGCAGTCTCTTCGAATAAATCAAACTCTGGGATACTATCCACAGGCCTTGCTAGCTGGAGCTAACGTTCTTGTACTCGAGCAGAAAGGCAGCAGATCTGGGATGCTCGCCGTCACCCAAAGGCTCCCTTATATTCCAAGCCTTAACCAATTCCGAGATACGAACCTCGCTGAGAGCAGGCTCCAAGTTCTTTGACCTCGCTGTGGAAGAAAAAGCAAAGAGTTAGAAAGATCACAAATCAACAAAAGTCGAAACAACAGTACAATGTCTACCTATGTATTCCTCCCCATAAAAGGAATAGAGAACCTCCCAGACCTCGACCCTTCAAATTGGGGAGAAAACTGTCAATTTCTAACAAGGAAACCTTCTTGCCAGTAGTCCTTATGGGAATCAGGTAGATTTACTACTAATACCCTGTCAGGGCTCCTAGCTTTGAGGTAAAGGACACCAGAGCTAGTTCGAGAAAAGGAGTAGCAAAAACAGACCTCGGCGAGCCCTAACCTAGTACCATACAATTGATTTATCCTATGTACGCCATTTACTATTTTTCACACATTGGGCGAGCATTGCGCAGGAACAATATTAAAATAGCGAAAAAAAATGCAAAAATAAATCATTAGGAGGAAAAGTGAGTCCCCCCTGAGAAAGCAACAAGACGTGGATCCAGTGGGCATCATCTATATCTCTAACGTTTCTAGGAGGGGAGGCACAACACTCAATATCTACCCACTCCGGGATGTTGTAAAACTTCCTAAATTCAGAGATTGACCTATTTCCAATCTTCGCCATTGGAAAAACCCTAGAAAAACTACAAACCCAAAGAGAAAGTACAAAGAAAGGGCACAGGAAACTTACAAAATAGAAGATCGATTCAAGCGATGAAGAAGCACGAGCCCAAACAACTAAGAAGCAATGAGAATGGAGATTGAGAGAAGAAGGTACGAAGCGCTAGAGCTCACAGAAAATAGAAGAATGCTGGAAAGACTGAAGCGACGGTAGAAAAGTGGCTATTCCAACAAACCTTCAAATTCTGCTAATCATAGTGCACAAGAAACGAAGCGGGTGCTGCCAAAATCAACTTCACAGCTTTCGAAGAATTGCAAAAAAGCCATTATGGCTAATCATTTAAATTTATTGAGCCCATGAACATGACCCAACAAACTTAGGGGCAATTGTGGGTACCCAGAATTAAGACCATGGGCCTGGACGAGTAGCCCAGTTTTGGCGGCCCAAAGTCCAGGCCCCCCACCTCTTATTTTGATCCGGTCTCTTCCCACGTTCCCCTGAGGGAAAGTTATAGGAGAGATGGAAGACGTGGGGGAACCCATCACCCCCACTCACCTAAATGTACATGTATATATTAAACCCTCGGTCCGGGGCAAAAGGACAAGTTGTATTCTCTGTAATCACTCCCCGGAGTATATAGAAATAAAACCCACTGCACCACCGTGGACGTAGGCACTTATTTGCTGAACCACGTACATCCTTTGTTGTGTGATTGTCATTTTACATTCCTTCTTCCTACTTGGTGATTGCCTTTCTCTTATCTATCTATCTGTGTTGCATAATAATTGTCACTACAATTTCCATGACAATCAACTAAGAATAAAGCTCCCCCATTCCCGCTACTGCAAGAGCCTTTTTCTTTGTTGGCCTATATCGCCTGATGCAAAAATGGTAGATACAGCGACTAATACTGAATGTACAAAATGACATGGCATCAAAGACTGGATAATGAAAGAGAAGATATTAAGATGGGAGACTCATTTATGGTGTGGCAGCTGCCACATCAGTTTGTAAAGAGAGTGCACATTTTTTTTCGTGTAGGATAGTAATTTCCAAAGTGTGTATATGAGACCATGAAATTCATGGAGAAAACAAAAAGCAGAAGAGCCTAAGAATTATAGTAATATGCAATTTTCAGGTTAATTAGCTTCAATAAAGGCAATACCCATGTCAAAGAAAAATTAATAGCTAACTAACCTCAACTGGCCGCCTTAATTTTCCTAACCTCCCAGAATCATTTACAACCTTCAATGCAGATATAGCAGAAATTATACCAAGTGCACCATCAAACATTCCAGCATCAATGACAGTATCCTGTTGGGAATTCTCAGACAAGTCAACTACAAGTTTCTATGTATAATAATCCAAGCAAACTATTTCATGAGGAAATATAATAAAAAGAACAGAGAAATTAATTGCTTCACCAAATGGGAACCGATCAACAGAGCCTTTTCATTTGCATTCATCCCTGCTGTTCGACCATGCACATTTCCCATTTGGTCCACCCACCTGTAAATGGACAACAGTCTCAGCTGAGTTTTCCTAAACCCTATGTACGAACGGCAATAATAGACAGCTCACGTTATCAAACCAGCATCCTCCATCCATCTACGAATAAGATAACCCGCCCTGATAGAAGCAGGGCTCATAAAAGTCCTTTCAAGATAACCACTAGCATCACTTACCTGCCAAATCATACAACAATATTCCATTTTCAAATGATAACTCATAATGTGCTATCACATGGATGAAAGGAGTCCTTTAAATAGGTTATGCGTGAATAGAGTCACTAATTTATCCTAAGCAATTCATAATTCAATTACCATATTTTGGTAGACATATAACCAGGCTTATAGAGCGGGTATATCATCATTTATATTTCATATTACAATTTAAAAACACGAAACTTCATGTGTGCTGGGAATCAGAAGTAATTTTACTTAGATAAGTACACACTTTTGATGCTGATGTAAATATCCATATGTTAATCTTAGAAACTTAGGGTTAGGCTGTGAGAAGAAAGAAATGCATAGTTAGTTCTCAAATAGACCGAATAATTAGTTTTATATATTTTATGTAATTAATTATTTAGATCTTTAACATCGTATCTACTATAGGAGGAGGATGTATTGGGATTTCTAAGAATCAAGATTTTAAATGAAGATTGTTGTTGTAATGATTCATCTGCTCTCAGGGTCTCTCTAATTTAACATTTCGGTCGAGTCAAATTGTCATATTCAAGCGAAAACGGTCTTTTTTTCCCCTATAGCACATATATACACATATTTCCTTATTCTCAACCTGCTCTTAATTATCAAGAGAGAAACAGATGTGAAGTCAAAATAAGAATGCGTAACTTTACTAACTATACAACAACCACATAGGGTTTAGAGGCCAAAGGTCCAAGAAACATCTCTAATTCATATCCAAAAGTCGAAGTGCCAACAATGGTTGGCCAAGGACCTTATTTATAGGACAAACTTTGCTTGCTAGACAAGCTAAGCCTAAAAAGTACAAAGAATAAAAATGGCACTTTAAAGACATTAAAAGACAATGCCACCCTCTGACCTAAAATAACAACTAAAATAGGAAAATAACCAAATAAAACATGAAAAATAAAATACGAAATAAATTCGGGGCACTGTACACATCACTCCCCCCCACTTGAAAAATCTCATCTCGAGCGTAGGAGGTGGGAGTAAACATCACAAAGAAACCATCACTAAACTTCCCGACTTGAGAGGGAAGTCGTCCTCGAAAGAGCCCGGCATATGAGCTATCAAAAAGCCTCCGGAGAATAGTTACAACACCTAACCACGGCCGACGAACAAGAATGCAGCCCCGAACTTTGCTACGTGGAAAGATAATTAGCACATGCCTCGGGGAGGGCCAACGGCGCCATATGTGGTCCGTGTTTCCCATGATGAGCCCCATGAGACTAGGCCCTTCGTCTCGACCTCCAACTATGCCTCAAAAGCCTCCCACAATGGGTCCACATATCCTCGACCAAACTCAGTCACCCAAAGCAACATGTCCACATCAGGAGACATAAACACCAAACTAACCCCACCAAAATCATCATCATTCCCAAAGGTTCCCAAAGGGTGGGAAGAAATCAATCAAATCATACAACTCCACCTCGCGAAAAATGTGTGCGAGTCACCCAACCATCTTCAACAAAAATATCATAGAAATCCCCGATAAAGAACTCAACCTCTGTTTCCCCGAAGATGGAAAAGAAGTCCCCAATCTCGAAAATATCCAAATCACGGAACCGGGCGCGACTATTCCAACCATCCTCCTCAAATATGGAGAAGAAATCACAAGGAACTCGAGAGGCAGACCATCCTCCGTCGGGCCGTAAGTATCCTCAGAGAAAACAACATCATCGGAGTTGGGGTAGAGAGCATCCTCGTCATCTACGGAAACGCCCAAGGCAGAAGACGCCTTTGCACCGGAGGATAAGTGGTCAAAATATCGGGTCAATCGTCTTGTCCGACAACGCATACCCGGCACGACACTGATTTAGGTGCCGGTGGCACTTCTCATACTCCCCAATGGGATTGCGCTAAATTGGAAAGTCTGTAGCTCTCTGAATTGCGAGGACCCCCCCCCCCCCCCCAACAGTCGAGGCGATTTTGGAGTTCCTTGATGACGGCACAACTCATTCCCTCAAATTCGGCAGAAGCCTCCAAATCGAACTCATACTCGGTATCATCACGTCCGCCCCACAACAAATCGGAAGGAAAGTAAGCTTCGGTGGGGGTGGGTTTAAATTGGAGGTTTCAGAAAATTTAGGGGTTGACTCGTGATTTTTGAAAGGCGATTTGGAATTTTCAAAAATGGTGAGTGAAAAATGGGAAATCTAAGAAGGGGAGGGGTTGAAATAAGTTTCTGGGGGTGTTTATGTGATTTCTGAAAGTTTACAAGTAGTTAAATATAGGAAGGGATAGAGTGGGTATTACCTTTGAATCTGATTCCATCCTTGAAACCCCTTGCTCCTTTTTTTTCTTTAAAAACCCTAGCAACCTCATATTTAAATCCATCAGCCTTTCTACCCAACTCAACACCTTCACCAAGCCGTTGGAGGCCGAACGACCACCGAAAGTGGTTGGAAATCTTCGCCGAGGGCGGTCTAACTAGGCGGCTGTCGATTTTGCATGGTTGGATGTCCATGGGTCTGTGGAGTTGGATTATAGGGTCCGGATCATGTCAGTTTTGGGTTGGAGGGGTATGGATTTGACATGGAGTGGGTTGTTGTATGGAGTGTGGCTTGGGTAGGAGGGGGTTAGAGATGCCGAAAAATGGGTTTCGAAGATTGAGGGGGTCTTATTTGTCGATCAAAGGTCAGATCCGAGTCGGATCTGATCGGAAATGGGAATGCTAGTCCGACACTTGCCTTGCTTGGGCCATTCAAAGGGGATTCCGGGAGGTCTTTATTCTGTAGAATTGGGTCGAATAGATCTCGGATCTGTTCGGAGTTGGATGGAGGAGGTTGTCCAGCCTCCGATTTGGCCGGCGAGGATGAAGGGTGGCCAAACTTACAGTTTTGAGTGGTCTTCGCTATTTGGGGTGGATTAGTAGGTTAGGGAGATCAGATTTGAAATTTGAAGTTTCAAATCTAGGTTTTTGAGGCAAAAATGGTGGTAAAGGAAGTGATGTCGTTTGATCGCTGCCGGCGGGGGTGATTTCTGGAGGAGTGACTCGTTGGCTCCTCCGAACCATATCCGTGGCTCTACAACAACCAAATCGGCGAGCACATCAAGAACGAATGTCGCTATGATACCAATTTGATGTGAAGTTAAAACGTGGAAGTGTATCTTTACTAATTACACAACAACAATAAAGGGTTTAGAGGTCAAAGGCCCAAGAAATATCTCTAATTCATATCTAAAAGTCAAAGTGCCTACAATAGTTGGCCAAGGATCTTATTTATAGGAAAAACTTAGCTTGCTAGACAAGCAAAGCCTAAAAAGTAAAAAGACCAAAAAGGGCACTTTAAAGACATTAAAAGACGATGCGACCTTCTAAACTAAAATAACAACTAAAATAGGAAAATAACCAAATAAAACATAAAAAATAAAATAAAAATAAATACGAAATAAATCCCGGGCCCCGTACACATCAGATAACGCTATAGAAGGTAAATTGATGCAAACAAAAAAAGGGGTCCAAAGTCGAATAATATTCAGGGGTGTCAATAACATGACAGATAAAATGGACTTCACCAAAGGAAGTGCCAAACAAATATTATGATGCAACAGAGGCTAATGCAAAACGACAATGAGATGATAAAATCCACGTAAAAGAAATTCAAACAGTGTATTAATATTAACTTCCAAAATAGGGATTTAAAGCTCAGGCTGCAAAACATGACAAACCTGGAACATTATCAAACCAGTGTATCTGTCCCGGTTCTTTAAAAGTTGGAATATTTTACAAAATGGGAATATTTTTGTGCTCTATGCCTCTAGAACTAAGAGCCCAAACCTATGACTGAACAAAAAGGCTGATACTGTAAAGAAGGTGAGTTAACCTTGGAGGCGGGGTAGTGATGAGACTAATAAACGCAAAGCATACTGCAGCATCCTATTCCGCTGTGAATAGTGAATGGTTGTTGGTCATGGCAGTCTTAAGCTCCTCATTAGGTTCAACTGTTACTGATGGTCTTGGTCATGTAGGTATTTTGGTGCCCGTCGTGAATACTATCGTTGTCGTACTGTCATGGATGTTAACCATAGTGCACACTACCTCGCCCACATAACTGTCAATCGAAAAAGGGACCCAGCACTGTTTGTTTGGGATTGTCGCATTATCGCCATCTAGCCAGCTAATGCGAATGGCTTAGCTCAGCAGAATGGAGTGATCTCGTCACCATCTCCTTAGCAAGCAGGTTGAAGCTGCATAACTTACCTTCGAACTACACCCGCTAGTAGAAACCTGTAACAAATCCAATCAGTACGTGGCCTAGGGCAGATCGGTTAAGGTTGTAGAATTTGTTTGGGCCAATTTGGATAGGGATAAACATTTGGGGGCAGTGAACAGACCATCATCTAAGCTGGTTGCAATATGGTCCAGCTAGGGGAGCGCGAGGCACGGTGGTGACTTTCATTACAACAACCAAGGGGGATCTGTCTTAGGAGACCTATCCAGGTGGGCGTGTTCCATTTAGATTTGTAGCTTCAGTGACTAATCTCACATTCCAATTTATCAAATAGCCAACAAAAGAAAATATATCCACTAACCAGACATACTCCCAAACTGAGATAGAAAAATTAAAGACAGCATTATATTGGCCTAGCTCTAGGTGATGTTGGAAATCATGTTCTTATATAATTTTTTTAGAAATACGGCTTTTAATTTTGAACAGTCTGAAAAGCAAAATGCTCCTTCCGTTCCAAATTAAGAGTCGTGTTTCCCTTGTTAGTCCGTCCCAAATAAATAATCCAGTTTCTAAAAAATGCATATAAAACTAGTTGAGATTACAAAGTTACCCATCCAAACAATTATTTAAGGGCATGGCTTGCATTCAAAAGTATTCATCAAATTCAATATAATAAATTTGGAAAGTAAAATTCTTGACTTTCAAATAAAGACTATTAATTCGGGACCGAGTGAGTAATAAATATAGCTCAACATGTGCACGGCATAGATGCACTTTTAAGTTGTCCGAAATGGTACTGAAACTTTACGCACCAATTGAATTAAAATCAAAATATTTAAAATGTTGAAGCAAAATATAATATGGTCCGAGTTTTCAATTGCCAATGAGGAAAAACCCATCGGAGATTCAAGATAAATTATGCTCCTAAAAATATGGACTGGAATGCACAAGATTCCAAACTTAGACTTTGAAAATTCCATAACTTAGAACTCTGGTTAAACAGCCCAAGAATTGAAGTTGGAGACTCAAATACTTAATAGCTTGAAGTTTGATCAAATACCTGTCCAAGCTCATTAAGCCTTGCCACTGCCTCATCTCTTAAAATTTCTGAAAACAAATCATTATTTACACCTTCACCGTCTCCAATACCTTGTCAAAATAAAAACATCACTGTTACATCTTAAAGCAAGATAAGACCATGTTTAAAAACTTGTAACTTGAGAAAGAAAATAATATGAGCACACTAATTAACTAAGCAATATATGTACCCTTCAAACAATAAGCATTTAAGCAAAATAAGTATAAAAAAATGATATTACATCACACCCGAAAACAAAATGCAATAAATTATGGATCAAATACCAAAAAGTCCCTCAAACACTTTTTAATACACATTTAGTCCAAGTCTTTTATTTTGTACCAAAAAGTCCCTTATTCTCTTATTTTTAAAGGTCCGCGCCAGCGGCATGGTAAAGTCTTTTTAGCGCATGGTAAAGTCTTTTTGGCATGGTGAAAAAATATTTGGTGCAAAAAAAGAAAAGCTTAGACTAAACGTGTATTAAAAAAAGTTCGAGGGACTATTTGGTATATGCTCCATAAACTATTTATTCACATTAAAAAGGGTGGTGATATTTGCACCCCAAAAAATTCTCCAAAACACCACAAAAAACTAACTTTTATTTCTTTAACACCACACAAATTAACACATTAAAAGTAGCCGTGAAAATGAATACTATGGCCAAGGTTAACAGTGAAAATGGGTACACCGGCCAAAGTCAGCAGTAAATATGGTATCACGGCTAAGGTTAGCCGTAAAAGGATACCACGGTCAGGGTTAACGGCCAAGGTTACGGCCAAGGTTACCGTGAGATTTTGTTGGGTAGAATTGCAAAAAAAAAGACTTTTTTTGTGTTTGGGGAAATTTTTGGGTTGCGAATATGGGCACGCATTAAAAAGAACAATAACGGCTATGATAATAGCAACACAAGCCAGGGCCATAACAAAAATAGATTAGCCATGCATATGTAAAACAATTAAAATGGACTTAAAAAAGGGTATGCAATCCATTCCTTCAATCCAAGATATTAGATAAGATATAGAAATAAAAATAAGAGAGGAAAAAATTACCAGGGTAGATGTGTGCAATAGCCGCCGTTGATAAAAATGGATGAACCAAAATGAAAGATAAGATTGGCAAAAGATATGTGATGAGTGTATAAACTCTGATAAGTGTTGGGTTTGGAGAAGATGGATGGGTACACGCCATGGCTGCGAGCTTGTGAACAGACAACCTGGCAACTGGGAAGGCAAGCAAGAAGGCCACGCAACTCAATGTTTTATGTTTGTGTGCGTTATTTTTCTAGTTGGCTTTTGAGATCACTTCATAGTTGTGGCTTTGAGGCTGTAGCTCGTGTGTGTTTGTTTACATGTGGGGCCCATAGCCACCTTCACCCACAAAATGTTTTGTGGGTCTCGATGCAAGATTTTCTAATTGAATTTTGTCACTAAAAAACATTTCCCAAATTTTCTAACATTTTGGTGGGGTGGGCTACGTTAAAAATAAATAAATCTAATTTACGATGGATGGCATGTTGGAAACTATTTGTTTTGTCCAATTTTCAACAAAAATTAATATGTAACTCATACATCTTTTCAGGCGGGGTTGAGTCAGAACGGGTTTCGTTTCGTAAGTATAACAACGTGTTATATTTACTTGTTCAAAATCGTGAACGGGTGATGAGAAATTGACTACAAAGTCACTCATTTGATTAGGAAAACATGATTTGAAGTTGTAATGGAAAAGCATCGTATCATATAGGAAAATTAGTGGGGAGTGAAAAATGTCATATGATCTTTGTTTACATTTGGGTTTGGACTATAAGCGCACCTCAGTTTAAAGGGAGATGACTTATATGTATGTGGGTTTATAGACTAAGTTTACACGCGTGCCTGGTCACCCACTTGATCTGGAACGAAGTAACTCGGGTAGGGTTGATTGGGTATTGAACCTCGCTTGGCATGTTTTTTTTTTTTTTTTTTTGGGGGGGGGGGGGGGTCAAATTCTTGGGTTTTTTTGGTCACCCACTTGATATGGAACAAATTGACTCGGGCAGGGTTGGCTTTGGAGTGGGTATTGAACCTGACTTGGCATGCTATTTTTTAGGTCAAATTCTTGGGTTTTTCCTTACAAATAATGTAGTGATTTTTTAGAGCAATTTAACGCTTATTTGTATGTGGATTAACTTTCACTCAGTTTTAAATGGGTTCCATTTGTTGTGACTGTCCATAATTGCTTTTGAAGTTTATAAATAGGAACATCTATATTTGAACACACGATTATAAATACTACATTCTTTTGGGTTCATTTCAAACTGAAGTGCATTTTACTTCACTTCTGTAAGGACATATTTTTAATAAGGCCGTCACAATTAATTATGTCGTATACCGCTACAAGTCGTCGAAGAATTGAAGAAGTTTTCATCTACAAAAGACGAATCCGAATTACCAGTTGTCTTCAACATTCAAACCCGACAATATGAACTTTGGTAAGATATTGTTATAAAGTTTCATTTACATTTCATATTAAGAGTGTTGGGATATTTTTATAAAAGGTTTTAAAAAGCTTATATATAAAAATGTTTTATTAAAGAGGTTTTATAAATGTTTGTAAAAAAAAAACTGCTACAGCAGTAAACGTACCTCGGTTCAACGCCAAGGTCGTTCAAGCGAGATATCAATCTCGTTTGAACGACAATGGAAGTCGCGCGTAGTCGTTCGAACGACACGCGATCTCGTTCGCGCGAGATGACTTTTTGGCTGACACGCCTGACTTCATCCTTATCTTTAACCGACTCAAGTTTACTATAAAAAGGAATGCCAGCCTTTGCTTTTAGACGTGGAGAACAGTTTCAGAATTAAAGAGTCTTATTCTTTTGAAACTTTTGTGTATCTGCCCAGATTTAATTCAATACCTTTTGGCAGAAAGTTTTTCTCCAACAATTTTAAGGGTTCAAATGTTTTGTTTTTTAATTCACAAAATCTCAATTACTTTTATGTGAATTGTTTTGTGGAACCCAAGAACATATTTTGTTTTTGTTCATACTTTGTAGGGAGAGCTCTACAACCGACAGTTGTGTGATATTGTGTAGGGAGTCCTTATAAAGTTCACATCTTGTGAAGAAGTCGTTTCTCTTCTTCACCGCTGCCCTCCTGGAAAGGGAAAGTTCCAGTCGAGACATCGGAACCGACACCTGCGGGTATTTCGTATGTCACCTTATTTCATTGTAATCCGTGTAAGCCGTTTTCTTACAAATTATCGTGAAATAAAAGGTTTTGCCCCTTTGGGGGATTTTTCTTGAAATTGTTTGTTTTATCCTGCATGCTTTATTTTATTGGATAAATCATCTAGATGCATGTTTTAAGATTTAACTAAAATTTGGGATTAATTAAAATTGAATTTTTTTTAGAAGTCGCAATATTTCCGCTGTAGCGATTCTACAAATTGGTATCAGAGCCTGTTGCACTAAGTTATTGTGTTTTGATCCTGATTTTGCACAAAAATGGCTTTTGATGGTTTTGATGATCTTCGATGTCAAATTTTTGAAAAAATTAATTGGAAAATTCACACGAACTCTTGTTTTAAATCTTCTGTTGAAAAAGAATCTGAGAGGTGTCCTTGTTGTGAGGGTGTTGGTCACACGTTAGATGAATGTACCACAAATTTAAAGAAGAAATTGAATAAATCGATTTCTCATGTTTCTACCCTAGTGATAATGATTCGGAAGAAGAAGTCTTTTATGCTTCTAGGCGAGAGCTTCCTATCCGTGTGATTAGTGATGAGAGTGAGGGTGAAAAGAGTGAGGAGGAAGAAGAAGAATTGAGTGAGTTGCAAGTTTCCTACAATAATTTGTATTTTGAATGTTTAAAGACAAAAAAGGCAAACTTGAAACTTGAAGCTCAATTGAAAGAGTGTGCCTTAAAAAATAATGATGTTTTAGTTGAAGAACTTAGGGCACGTGAGAAAATTTTAAAAGAGAAGCTTGAGTACGTTGAGGGTGAGAGAGATAGTCTTAGAGGGTTGATGGAGACTATGAAAAAGGAGCTTTTAGAGTTTGAGGATACTAGACGTGTACTTGAATCTAGGATAGGTGAACTTGAGGTGAAATTGAAAGATTCAAGTAAGGTGAAATTTGATTTGGAGTCTAGGTCTAAAAAACTTGATAAGATTTTAGGCACCGTCGAGATAAAAAAGATAGGGGTGGGATTGGTCTTGAAAAATATGTTGCACCCATTCCCACACGTGTAAGAGTGTCTCCTAGGATCATTAGGAGAGACCCACCTAGGCAAATTCGGAGAGAGCAATCGAGAAATTTGAGGAGAGGGTCACCTTTAGGTAACACTCACCGCCCAATTTACACTTGCACACATTGCGGTAGGCAAGGCCATCTTAGGCGTTTCTGTTACAAGCTTTTAAATGGACCTAGAAAGGTTAATAGAAGAATAAATTCAATTCCCCACACCCCCACACCTCGTTACACATCTATTTGGGTCAGGAAATCGGATTTAGAGGCTTATGGTTTACTTGTCCAAGATTCCCGTTTACTTGCACGTGATTCACCCCATGTGAGATCTTTTGGTTTATTTTGTTAGATGTTTGTCATACACTAGTGTCACATCATGGTAATATTCTTTTTAGTGTTATGACTCACTTTGACGTAGCGCACATTGATTTATTTGTTGCATTTGTGTGTTTCGCTACTGTTTTAGCACTGTTTTGGATCTGTTTTCACCTTTCAGGTATTGTTTTCACGAAAATTTTGCACTGGGAAAAACTATGTGACTTTCTGGTCAAACTGCAAAAAATTGGTTTTCTCGTTCGAGCGAGAACTATACGTCGTTTGAGCGACATCTCTTCTCGCGCGAAGTCGCTTCTCGCGACATGCCTTGTCGTTCGAGCGACAGGCTAAGTCGTTTGACCGACCTGTCTAGTTTTTTTTCATGTTCCTCTGTTTCAGTATCCTGTATTCATATGCTTAGATTTTTTGGTACTGCTGGTTGCTTTTGTAATAGTTTATATGCAGTTATTCGTAGTTCCCATGCTTATTTGATAAACACTACACTGCTCGTTTAATCACACCTGCTTAGATTGATATATTCTTTGTGTGATTTACTATTTGCTAGCATAGGTTGATGCTCATGCCGATATTATGCCTATTGCTGATTGTGATATATTTGTGATATATTTCTTTCAAAATTTCAAAAAGAATTTTTTTAGAAAATTTTTGTAAAAATTCAAAAAGATTTTTGTATTTGGTTTTACACCGTTTATGGATGGACACTTAGGATGACCGAGTCACAACATCATTTCATTTTACATGTGACTATTTGATAGTGTTTTGAGATAATATGTCAATTCATCCACGTGCTTTATAATTTTTGGAGTCATTAAGATATAATTAAGTGTTGTTTCCTACATGTTGGACTCATAGTTTTCCTTTATTGCACACATGCACGAATTTGTTTGATTATTGTTCTTGACTTATCACATGTTGGTTGGGTGTTTTCATCTCAATCCTGTCCTTAAAACGAACCAAGTGCAATAATACGGGAGTAATAAAAGTAGTGCATGTAAAAACCATTGTCCGTGAGGAATAAATTATTTAGTTTGAAAAAATGATGAGTGAACACGGGAAAGGGCTGCGAGTGAATAATAATCACGTCGTGAAAGCCACCGTTTGAAAAGATCCCACGCAAAAAAATTAAGACTATAAAAAGATGAAATATGCCAAAAATTTGGGCCAATAGGTTTTCTCGAAGTTGAGAATTTAGTACCTCTTCAGATATAAAGAATTGCATTATTATATATGAGGGAGTTTTGGATGGATATATCAATGGGTTTGCACGTCCTTTGAAAAGTTCTCGAAACGGCACTAAATAATTTTGGACGTTATTGGTGTGGAAATCATTTAGACTTTGATTTGTTGATTTGATTAAGACGATGTCATTTTAATTCAACAATTTTTACACCTAAGGATTCTTTTGATGTTCATTCGTTAGGGGTATACGTATGCATCGTGCACATATGATTGATTGAGTTTATTTACCTATCGAATGTGTTCACACCCATTCATTACGTTTCCATGACTTGGTTGTTTAAGTTTAAATCCATGGTGTGATTTTTTGTATCATATTTTTCAATGTGGTATCTTATTTTTGTATGAAAAATTAAAAAAATCCAAAAAATAGTTTGTGAGAATTTTTTGAGATATCCCTTTGCATGCGCATAACTTGATCTTTGTTTGGTATGCATTTTATCGTGACACTCCATGTTTTGATGTTTTCTTCTTATCTGTCTATTTTGGGACATCATAAAAAGGGGGAGAAAAAATTATCATGTTATGGGGGAGTTTTTTCATTATGGGGGAGATTTGATTATTAATGCTTTATTCTTATATCATTTCAAACTCGATGCGTCACGAAGGTTTTTGCTTTTTCTCATGTGTGTAGGTACGAAAATTGAAGATCACGATGTTACACTCCCTGATGAGAAAAGCTTTGAGAGTTTTGATGTTAAAGAAAAATTTGAGACCTTGCAAATTTTACCTTTTCACTTTTGGGATTCATGGGAGGGTAGATTTGTATAGGCATTTTGATTTTTGATAATTCGGATGTTTTTATGTATGTACCGGCATAGACATAGGGGGATATTTGTAAGGACATATTTTTAATAAGCCCGTCACAATTAATTATGTCGTATACCGCTACAAGTCGTCGAAGAATTGAAGAAGTTTTCATCTACAAAAGACGAATCCGAATTACCAGTTGTCTTCAACATTCAAGCCCAACAATATGAACTTTGGTAAGATATTGTTTTAAAGTTTCATTTACATTTCATATTAAGAGTGTTGGGATATTTTTATAAAAGGTTTTTAAAGGCTTATATATAAAAATGTTTTTTTAAAGAGGTTTTATATATGTTTGTAAAAAAAACGGCTACAGCAGTGAACGTACCTCGGTTTGACGCCAAGGTCGTTCAAGCGAGATATCAATCTCGTTTGAAAGACAATGGAAGTCGCGCGTAGTCGTTCGAACGACACGCGATCTCGTTCGCGCGAGATGACTTTTTGGCTGACACGCCTGACTTCATCCTTATCTTTGACCGACTCAAGTTTACTATAAAAAGGAATGCCAGCCTTTGCTTTTAGACGTGGAGAACAGTTTCAGAATTAAAGAGTCTTATTCTTTTGAAACTTTTGTGTATCTGCCCAGATTTAATTCAATACCTTTTGGCAGAAAGTTTTTCTCCAACAATTTTAAGGGTTCAAATGTTTTGTTTTTTAATTCACAAAATCTCAATTACTTTTATGTGAATTGTTTTGTGGAACCTAAGAACATATTTTGTTTTTGTTCATACTTTGTGGGGAGAGCTCTACAACCGACAGTTGCGTGCTATTGTGGAGGGAGTCCTTATAAAGTTCACATCTTCTGGAGAAGCCGTTTCTCGTCTTCACCGCTGCCCTCCTGGAAAGGGAAAGTTCCAGCCGAGACATCGGAACCGACACCTGTGGGTATTTCGTATGTCACCTTATTTCATTGTAATCCCTGTAAGCCGTTTTCTTACAAATTATAGTGAAATAAAAGGTTTTTCCCCTTTGGGGGATTGTTCCTGAAATTGTTTGTTTTATCCTGCATGCTTTATTTTATTGGATAAATCATCTAGATGCATGTTTTAGAATTTAACTAAAATTTAGGATTAATTAAAATTGGATTTTATTTGAGAAGTCGCAATATTTCCGCTGTAGCGATTCTACAACTTCGAACTTTTTGAAGTCCTTACTCGACATTGCATTACATTTCAAAGTCATTCTTTCTATAAACATTATTTGGCAATGTTCGACTAATACTCTTGTTCGTTGTTTCTTTCTGATTGTAGTGCAACAACTTGAACAAGTGATCATTGTATTATGGGAGACAATCACTTATAATTGTAAGCACAATATGGAGATATAATTGTTTCAATGAAAGATAGTCTAAATTTTTCCTCGATCAATTATTATGTCTTCGACATTTCCAATCGTTGTGAGAATTTCTTATTTGATACGCACATCTACCAATAATCAAAATAAACATTTGTATGCATTATTTATTATATTTACATGTAGGTTCTAGATTTACAAAGTGAACGGTGTCCATTTTGTTTAAAAGATAAATTGAACATAGCTCCTTTCAACTATCCTGGGTTTACGGGTCACCCACTAAAAAAATATGCAACAGAGTCACCCTTTTAACTATCAATTGGTTGAAATTAACAACAGAAATCGAGTCCCGTCAATTTTTTAACACAAATTGACGCACATGCCCCTAATCCAATTTAAAAAGGGTTATTTATATATTGGTCCTATAAGAATAGAGTTTTTTGAACTAAGTCCTATTGAGTTTTTAACCATTAAATAGGTTATATTCCCAATTTTTTAGACTTTTTTCACAATTTTACCCTTTTAAAAGCAACGATCCGTAACTTCTTGGGCGAAGTTACATAAGTGGTTGAACTTTTTTCCATCCTATTTTAATCTCCAAATGATCATAATTTTTTATTGACAAATTCGTTTTTTTGCAAAATAACTATTTTTTAAATCTTCTCGCCGATATCTATCAAACAAGATCTATGAACCCAATAAAATTTTAAAGAAAAAAAATTATGCAAACAATAAACTTTACTGTATGCACCAGAAAATGAAATAGTTTTATATCTGTGACAACATTTACTGTGTTAATATTATACAGAAAGTAAAATTTATTATGTCTACAAGAAAATGAAATCAATATATTTATCAAACAAGATCCATGAAGTCCATAATATTTCAATGAAAAAAAATTACTCAACTCAACTCAACAAAGCCTTTTCCCAATTATTTGGGGTCGGCTACATGAATCCTATTTTTCCATTCCATTCTGTCCAGTGCAATATCTTCGGTTAAAAATAGAACCTAATTAATGGTTGAATAGTCAATAGGACTTAATTAAAAAAATCTCAAAATAGAAATTACATATAATAATACATATTAACTGGGTTGTCACATTTGTTTTTAGGATTAAACAATAATACAAATAAATTTGTTAAATAAATGGGTCAATTAATGTATGTGTGTGTATGTGTGTGTATATATATATATATATATATATATATATATATATATATATATATATATATATATATATATATATAGGTTGGCTCAAATACGGATGCAACTTACGGATGTAAGTTGCGAATATAATTAATTAGCCAACTTTGACACGTGCTTATACACCCAAAACCAAAACAGCATTCCCTTTTTCTCTTTCCCAAACAAAATACCATCAGTTCCCTATTTCTCTTTCCAAAACAAATTCCGAACCATTGAAAAATCATCCTTACCCCTATTTCTCTCGCCTAAAAACACACATCATCTTAGAAAAGAATTCTAGGTATGTAATGTATTTTTTTTCAAAATAATTTATTGTTTATAATTGATTTCTGTATTTGGTATCTGATAATTTATTGATTTATATGAAAAAATCTACACTGATTTATGTTTTCTATTTATCAAATGCAATTACTTATAGGGTTTTCAGTACATATTATGATAAATTTATTGATTATTTCGAAATGAATCAAAGATTTATGTTTTATATTTTATGAGGGATCAAATGCAATTACTTTTAGGGTTTTTCAGTACATTTTATGATAAATTTATTGATTATTTCGAAATGAATCATTGATTTCTATTTTATGTTTTATGGGGGATCAAATGCAATTACTTTTAGGGCTTTTCAGTACATTTTATTATAAATTTGTTGATTATTTCGAAAGGAATCACGGATTTCTGTTTTCTCGCAGAAAATGAACATTGTCGATATGTCAAATAATATAGAGATTTGGATTGGAGATAACATGGAGTTAGAAATAGAGATTAAGAAATCTTCGAATTCGAAAATGTTGAATAATGCAGATAATCTATTTTATCCTCAAGTATCACTAAAGCTTATATCGAAAAAGGGGCAAGAATTTCAAACAGTTGATGAAGTTAGGATATTTTACAACACATATGCCAAAGAAGCCGATTTTAGTGTTCGTAATTCATATGTAAGAAAGAATAATACAACTAATGAGATCCTTAGAAAGGAATACATTTGTTATAAGGAAGGAAAGGGTACCCATTTAGAGGTTATCGAATCATCGAGGCGTCGGAGCTATTGTAGGGAGGGATGTAATGCAAAATTAGCGGTTAGGATGTCATCGAATGGGAAGTATGTAGTTAGTATCTTTGTTGAGGATCATAATCACCCCTTGTCAACCCCACATAAAACTCATTTTTTGCGATCTCACCGCAATGTATCCATTGCACAAAGGTGTTTAACTCAGTAGCTCGGTTTGATTAATATATTACCTAATCAACAATATAATTTTCTTGGAGTATAGGCGGGGGGATTTAAGAACATATGCTTCACTAAAAAAGATTTATATAACCAATAAAGAGATAGACGTAACGAAATGAAAAGGCACGATGGAGATATTGCATGAGTATCTGAAATCACAATAGGGAAAGAATCCTTCATTCACATTTAGTATTTTAACAGGTGATGAATAACGTATTACTCATTTTTTTAGGCGGACGTAACTTCTCGACGAGCTTATAAATTTTATGGTGATGTGGTCATATTTGACACTACTTACAACACTTATCGGTACGGGGTGATATATGCCCCAATTATGGGAGTGAATAATCATTGTTATATGATAATTTTTGGTTGTGCATTTTTGGGTGACGAGGCAGTGGATTCGTTTGTTTGTTTTTTTAATAAATGTTTAGAAACCATGTTGGGTGATGCACCAAAGACGATTATTACCGATTAATTAAGATCTAGCTATGACTAAGGCAATTTTAGAAACTCTCCCAATAACCTATCATAGGTATTGTAGTTGTCATATCTTGACAAAGTTTTCTGAAAAAATAGATTGGGTAAAATATACAACTTACTTTAGGGAGTTTTCTGATTATATTTAGGGATCGGAGATGAAAGAAGAGCTGGAACTGAAGTGGTAGGATCTTATTATCAATAGTGTATTGAATGACAATAAGTGGCTTCGAAGCATGTATGATATCCGTTCTAAATGGTTCCCTGCATATGTGAATCATGTTTTCTCGGCAAACATGTCAAGTAGCTAGCGAGTCGAGAATGGCCATGCATTCTTCAAAAAATATCTTTAAAAAACTCACTTGTAGATTTTATGATTCAATTTGGTAGAGGGCTATTACGTTAATGTCATGAGAAGTTGTTAGTCGATCACAAAGACTTGACGAAGAAACCAAAAGTGAAACTAGTTCATGAAGTGTTGGTCCAAATGCAAAAAGTGTACACACGTGAAATGTATTGCAAATTCCAAGATGAGATGTGGGAGATGCTTAATTACAAATTTAAGACCTTGAAGGATGATGATGTTCAACAAGTGTACAACATTCGAAAGAAAAATTCTAAAATGCATAAAGTGCGACAAATTCATTACGATAAGAAACTGGAATTCGCATTGTGTACTTGAAAAAAGTTTGAGAGTTCGGGGATCGCATGTCGGTACGTACTAGCTTACTTGCAAAAATTTCATGACTTTGAAAATATGCCTTCCCAATACATATTAAAGAGATGGAAAAAATCTTCCAAGTCCATAATAGTGATGAACGATAGTGGCATTGAGATAACCGATGGCAAATCGTACCATCTCTAGCGCTGTCAGTTAATTCAGAGGTCTTTGGACATAATTGACAAGGACCTCACTAGTCTAGAAGCGATGCAACTTTACAATGATGCTCTATATAGTGCACTCTAGAAATTAAATCAAGTAGTTGCTTGTAGTTCTGCTGGCCTTACTAATCCGAGAATGAATCATCCAAATTTGGATGGTGGTATGAGTTGTGATGTTTCGATGAACAAGAGTTTGTCACTATGAATGTGTATACAATGAGCCGAGTTAAATTAGGGCAAAATGATGTGGTAAAAGGCTTAAAGTGTAATGACCCCACTTTTATATGCTTATATATAGTTTGTTTTTACACTCATGTCTTGCTTATTATCTTATAAATGTTGTATTATTATATATGTTGTATTATTGGCTATCAATATAACAAATACCATTTTTAAATATGAAGAATCAAATGTAAATTGAATCAAATCGAAGTCTTATGACATATCTTAAGGTAAATAATAAGTTTCGAGGTAGAAAATATAATTTTATGAAACTTTAGGGACTAAAATAAAAATATAAAAGGGCCATTTTGTAAATAAAATATTTCCAGGGACTACTAAGAAAATTTGGAAAATAACTTATTGTGAAATTACTAAAATACCCTTCAAGTGTAAAATTACTCGTAGACCCTTAACACTTTCTACCGCGTGTTTAACACCTCCACCTTACATGTGTTGCCTTCAAAGAGAAAGATAAAACACTTGTCATCATTTGGTGATATCAACACTGCAAGACCACTCCAGAACGCGACACCTCGTCATTGAATCACCACTTCAAAAAGCCTAGTCATTAGACACGTGTCAACATCGTAATATCATTGGAAACATATAAATAAGGCCGTTGGGATCATTTATAACTCACACCAATTCCTTGAGAATTATAGTAATAAAGAGTGATAGAAAGCTTAGGAAATATCTTAAGAATGAGTTCTATAATTTTGAAGAAAGAATTCATTTCATAGGTATGATTTTATTTAAATATAGTAATGCATTTTTATAGTTTTAAATTTCATGTTTTATAACTTTACCTAGTAGTTATGCTACACTAAAGACTCCACTAATGAAAATTTGAAATTTGAAAACATTCTAAATTGATTTTATTTTCGAAATAGGTAAACTTGTTTGAAAATATATATATGCTTTTTGTAAGTAATTTCTCGTTATTATGGAATCTCATTTAAGTAATTTCAAAGTCAGTCCCGGTGAAATTCTGTCTAGTTGAGATGGTATTTAAGTGGTTGCTATGTGACCCTCCATATCTATTGGGAATAAATTCAGAAATGTTTTGTCTAAATGAGATGGTATTTGAGTGGTGCCCCTGTGACCCTCCATCTCTACTGGGAACCGACTGATTAGGAAGAACTATGAATTGAATTCTTCAATTTCGATTAATGAATTTTAAAATTAAGAAAATGGTTTTTAATAACCTTTTATAGGAAGTATTGTAGGATTAAAACACAATATTTGTAATTGTTCTTTGTTTAGAATACGTAATTAAACCTTTATTGTATTTATTAGATTAACGTGTGATACAAGACTCAAAATTTGTATTATCCAAAAACTGTTTTAGGTGAGTACTCTATGTCGTTTCTTGCACATTTTAATTATATGATACTATGTAAACTATGTATTTTGTGAATTGATTTTTTTCTCAAAATGTATATGATACCGACGATTGATTCATTTGTGATATGTTTATATCCCTCCATATAGACATACTGATTGAAATGAGTATTGAAAATGAGATTAAATATTGGAAATAAGAATCGGCCTAACCTCTCTTACTGACTCACCGTCCCAGCAGGGTTATCGCTAGTGACGCGACTACAAATGTGTCTAGTGTGCGTGCTATGTAGGCTCAAGTGCAAGCATGTCACTCAAGTAATATCCCGATAAGTCGAATATCGATCCTCAGGGAAACAGGACGAACTAAGTTATGACGACGTTGGGAAGATTGAAGCAATCGTAGCTTTGACTCTAAAAAGAATGAAAAGGTGATTTGGAAGACGAAACTACTACAACTAGATGCAAATTTTGGAAAAATCAAGTAATGAAACTACTAGCTAACAAAATGCAACTACGCGAATTAAATGACAAGCTTAAGACAAATGGTTTAACAATTTAACTATGGGATGAGAACAATAGGTTAGGTTACAATCCCCCACACCCTAGTAATTCATCTAATAGGATAATGGATTCGGAATTAGAATTTTCAATGAACCTGGTCTTTATTAATCCTAAGCATTCCATATATGAGGGATCGTAGCTCGCATCATATAAAATCAAAGGCAAGAATAAAGCGGTATCGCATTAATCGATACACACATCGCACTCTTGAGCATCTCGGTTACCTAGGGCAAATGAGATCAAAAGTCCTACGATGGTTGCAATAGTTACTCAACACGATTCATCTAAGATTTTAATTCAAAAGTCTATTTTCCATTATCGTGAATTACATCGGGGGGGGGGGGGGATCATGCACCGCAACCCGTAAAAAATTAGCCGGACAGGTTAAATCTAATGAAAAATATAAAGTCTAATGTGCATGAGTGCATAATTATAAAGGGAACTGATCTAAACATGCAAACAATGCTTGGAATATCAGGAAATAAGAAAAATAATGCAAAGAAAAGTTAATCTAGAGGAACAGAGATGAAGAATACAAACTTTTGAAAGCAAAACCTTGAATTAATAGCTTAGAACTTGAATATTTGTTGAAGAAAGTGAAAACCTAGAGTTCTTGGGTCCAAGAACCCTATAAAACTCTTGAAAACCTATCTCTTTAATGTCTGCTCTCCAAAATAACTCAATATATCATGTCTTATTTGGTCATTCATCCATGCACAACTCTATTTGTGAAATAAATAAAAAAATTGAATTTTGGCCAGTCGAACCGGTTCGCTTTTCCAGTCTTGCCAGGAACTTTTGAGCATGAAATTTTTTCTAAGTCTTTTCTGCTCTTTTTGTTTCTTTTCCCATGATTTCTCCCCAACTTCAAACCTTCATAACTTTTCACTCGTAGCTTAGATTTGGACACCGTTTCTTCCTGTGCGCTCATGATACCAAGAACTTCAACTTCTTCACGGGAGTCCGTGTCCAGTTCTAACTGAAAAATTATGAAATTGCCCCTAAACTTTCCTTCTCTTGATTTTCATCTTTCTTTCTTGACTTTGAGTTTTCTCCTTTCTTCTCTTGAATGAATTTCCTGCAAAATGTATGAGAAAAACACAAAACTCGATGCACTGCATAGAAAAGGTCAGTAGCATTAATTATGAAAGAAATCAATGTATTTTACGTTACATGAGGTGATAGAAACTTCTAAATTACAGGGATAAATATACAATATGTATGCCTAATCAAACTCCCCTAACTTCAAACTTTGATCGTCCCTAGCAATGTAAAAGAATTTAAGCATGTTTGAATAACTAACCAACACGGGACATGGATAGACTACCACTTTCGTGGGCAAGCGATTGCATTTAGCGCATGTAACAAGCCTTTAAATCCCTAGGTTACCCTAATAGGACGAGTTGTGTCTCGTGAGGGTTTGCAGTGAATATACCCACAAAATTCATTGTTGACTCAAAGAAATTCAAAATCCATCAAAATTGTGTAACTTAAACTTTTCGGAAAATAGTCACCATAAATTTGTATCGTAATTCTAAAATTTTTTTCCTGTACGTGTGAAGCCAAAATTTAAACCTTAGATTTCCACTTATTGGCCATTCCGTTACTTTCAGAAAATTCGTTTTGATTCAAGTGCTCACAGGATGCTCTCACAAACGAATCACTCGGAATGTAGCTATTTCTCTCGGTGTGCGTGATTTGTAAGAGTAAATGTAGTGGAATGAGTTACGACTATTAGGAACGAGTAAGCAGCGGTCGTTTTTGCATTGAGAATTTGGAGGCACTACTTATTGGGGGAGAAATTTCACTTGTTCACAGACCACAAGCCACTGCAGTACCTATTCACCCAGCGAGAGCTGAATATGCGTCAGCGCAGGTGGCTAGAGTTTGTAAAGGACTATCAGTTCGACATACAGTACCATCCGGGGAAAGCCAACGTAGTTGCTGATGCGTTGAGCCGTAGACCGGTAGATGATCTAGCGAACGTATGGAAAGCAAAGTGGAAAGAGTTGGGTCACCAGGACGCAGTAGCCCGTTCCTTCATATCTGTTATGACAGTGACACCTGAGATTGATACGAGGGTGATACAAGCACAAACCGCAGACCCGTTTTGCTAGGAGCAGATTGTACGACTTTTAGCTGAGGGAGTTGAGTCCTATTCTGTTAGTTCGGATGGGGGTTTGAGGTTTAATGGGAGATTGGTGGTCCCAGAAGGAGCAGAATTAGGTCATGCAGTAATGACCCAGTCTCACGGGTCCCGATTTGCGGTACATTCGGGAGGAGATAAAATGTACCAGGATATGAGGCGGCAATACTGGTGGAGTGGGATGAAAAAGGATATTGCTGAGTTCGTGTCCAAGTGTTCTACCTGCCAGCTGATAAAGGTGGACTATAAAAAACCGTCAGGGTTGCTTCAACCATTGGAAATACCCGCGTGAAAGTGGGAGAGTATTTTCATGGATTTTATTACAGGGTTGCCAATATCATAGCGGAGCCACGACTCCATCTGAGTGATTGTGGACCGTTTGACCAAGGTGGCTCATTTTCTGCCGGTGCGGACAGATTATACCACGGGTGAGTATGCTCAGTTGTTCATTGCTGAGATTGTCAGATTGCATGGGGTGCCCCTGAATATTGTGTCAGATAGAGACAAAAATTTTGTGTCGCGTTTCTGGGAGAGCTTCCAAGAGGCTATGGGTACCGAGTTGAGGTTGAGTTCAGCTTATCACCCACAGACAGATGGACAAACAGAGCGTACTAATCAGATGTTGGAGGATATGCTACGCATGTGTGTCCTTGATTTTGGGGGAGGTTGGGAGCCACATCTTCCACTGGTGGAGTTCACTTATAATAACTCTTATCAGTTCATGATTGGCATGGCTCCATTCGAAGCTTTGTATGGAAGACCTTATCGTTCCCCAACTTGTTGGCTAGAGGTGGGGGATAACAAGTTGCTCGGACCAGAGGTGATTCAGGAAACCTCCGCTAGGATTGAGATGATCAGGAGTCGCATTTGAGTAGCCCAGGACAGGCAGAAAAGCTACGCCGATGCGAAATGGTTCTTCCGAGAGTTTAATGTGGGGGACCAAGTATTACTATGTGTATCTCCTATGAAAGGAGTGATGAGATTCGGAAAGAAAGGGAAATTAGCCCCGAGGTAAGTGGGACCATTTCCCATTATCGAAAGGATAGGGCCGGTAGCATACAGATTGGGGTTGCCAGAGCATTTACATCGCATTCATGATGTATTCCACATTTCGTTGTTGAGACGATACCTTCGGGATGACATGGCTCACACCCACATCGCAATAGAAGAGATAGACTTACAGCCTGACAGCTCTTACGAGGAGAGACCAGTGGTTATCCTAGACCATAGCGAGAGGAGATTGAGGTCGAAGGTAGTTCCACTTGTACGTGTCCAGTGGGAGCATCATAACGTGGAGGAATCCACCTGGGAGCGCGAGGCAAATATGCGCGAGAGATACCCAGATTTATTTTTACCAGGTATGCCTTATTTTCTGAATTTCGGGATGAAATTCCGTTATTAGGGGGGAAGTATGTAATACCCCGTATTTTTATGCTTTCTAAATTTGGGGTTTTATCTAAATTAAATGTTAGTTATTAATTTAATATAAATCCGGGAATTAATTATTTTTAATTACTAACGTGACGAGAGTTAGTAATCATTGAAAACTTGTTGAATATTACTGATGAGTAAAGTAATATAATATTAGTACTATTGAATGTCATGAGTGAATAAAATGACAATTTTGGAAATTTAAGTCGGGACGCGCCTGTGTCGTGTCGGGACTAAATATTGATTAATAAAAGTGAATAAATTATAAGTCACCCGTATGGTCATTTCGAGTGCATCAAAGTGTACGGAAGGGTCGAGATAGTCAGAAAAGTGTACCCGGGGGTTTAGTTTGGGTCTCGGGGCGTGTTTAGGCCTATTTAGCACCCCGGGAGGGCATTTTGAACATTTTGCATTTTTGGGTAATTAAACCCACGAAATTTATTAGGTTATATCAGCCATTTGGAATGGTCCCTTAGGGTTAGCAGACTCAAAACCTTAGAACGACCATTAGAGAGGAAGGTAGAAAGCTTTCCAAGCAATCCAAGGCTAAAAACTCATCCGATTTCACCCCCACCACCACCAACGCGTAGATCGCGCGACGGGGAACGCAACCACACCAAATTCGTCCACAAATCAGAACTTTGAAATTCCCAGGCAAGTATTTATCTTGATTAATTTCGTTAATGCATCATTCATGTTAGTCTAAGGTTGATTAGGATGAGTTTCATGGAAGAAAACCCATGTTGGAGATAGGAAAATTGCATGTAGTAATGTTATGAATGAAAATCTGGAAATCCCCTTCATATGTAGAGGTTTAACCGCGAATTTGTGATGAATTAGAAGTAGTAATTATGGGAAAAGACTGATTAGAACAAAGTTAAAGAAATTTGTAGGGTTGTTGAGATTGATATAAGTTTTGGCCTATTAATCCATGGTTATTGATGAAAATTCGCATGCTTTACGTAGGAGATGTTTAATTTGGGTTTATAATGTTTGTAGTACGAATTTCTGGGAGTTAGGGTGTTAAAAATGTGAATTTGGGTGGTGTTGGATGATAGAACCCGTAACTGTTAATCTGCAGAATTCACCATACCTATTTGATCGATCGATCGGACCAGGAGTGTTAATCGATCGACGCATCGATCGATCGAGCCCCTGCCATCGATCGATCGAGCCCCTCCTGGCAAACTCATGTTTCCCTTTAAATAGTGAATTAAATTTAAATGAGTAAATATCTTTGGGTATCCTTATTAAAATATTTTGGGAGATAAAGAAGACCGGTAGGACTTATTAAAAATATGAAACCTTTAATGTAAGACGAGATTTACATTTTTATGGGGATGTTCACATATAAGAGACAATGGAATTATGTATTGAAGGGAGAGATGCATAAGGTAGTTACGTTGGAAAAATAGATGAGTACCTACTGAATTTTACATTTAGAAGAATAAAATCCATTAGTGTTACGTAGTAAGTTGAAATAATCCCTCGAATTAAAGTAAGAGACGAACCATTATACGTGATACTAAATAACGAGAAATAAGGACAAATGTCTTAATTATGGGTTATGACATGTACCTAATTTGATATAGTAATAGTAGTATATTTATATGACTGTGCTATACATATACTATATATGTGTGAAAACTATGCCCGCGCTACTTGCTATCCCTGAGGTTACCGCGCTGGGACAGTCTTATCTCGATGGGACCTTTATGGGGGATATTGACTCGTACCCTAGAAGATAGAGATCCTTTGGTATAGCCTAATCGGATCGATAGTCAGACGGCCTAAGAGACGTGGGGGCATGTGCTGACCTCTTAGAGACCGGGACTCTATGCTTCGCCTCGACATTGTTTATGTTATTGTTAATACAGTTCGAGAGTGATTTCGAACTTGTATTTCCCTTAGTACGAGTGATACGGGGACTGGATAGCAGAGTATGCCCGCACCATAATTTTTATGTGGGGTGTTGTTAGAATATATATATTATATGGGTATTTAATATATATATTAAATTCTGAAATTTATGAATTACGTCCTGTGTTCATGGTAAGTAAGAAATGAATAATGATTTCAATTGAGAAATACGTGTTTTGAAAGTATAGTATATTACCGGGAAACTTTATTAGAAAATAAAGATTAAATGAGAACTTTGTTATTAAATGAAATCTACCTCTTAAACAGTTGAGTTCGTCAGTTTAAATCTTACGAGTAACCTAAGATAAGATAAGTTAAACCGTTGGGAAGGTTAGTGCGATAGGTGTGCACATTAGAAGAGTGGTGAGAATTTCTCAAGGGAGTGCCGCACTAATATGTTGTTGCATTGGCCAGTAAACATTTTACATACTTGCTAAACAATTTTAAATCGTTTTTACAATCGGGCTCTGACCCGTTTCCATCTTCTTTTCCCTCTTGTATGTATATGTATTTATCACAGGTGCCCAGCCACAGGGGCGTCTTGTATAGGATCCTTTGGAAGGAACGTGCTGCAGCTTAGGTGGGAGTTGCAGGCCTCTTTCTTAGACGACCTCACTTCTTGATTCCTCTTCTAGCACTATTATTTCAGTTGGGCCTGTGTTGCCCTTTCCATTATTTAGTTGTTTTATTGGATATTATAATCCATTTATTTCTAGTATTTGCACTTTGGGATTATTATTGTCAGGATGTTTTTCATTTAAGTATTAAATGTTGGATTCAATTAATTGAATGTTGGGTTATTTGGATTTATATATTCCAGGATAGATGTTGTGTGACCCTTTATCTATGAATGATGTCCAGTTTAAATGATTGTTTATATAAATAAAATTTGGAAAGAAATGTCTAAAATGGATTTGACACTTAGCTTAATTATTTAGGGTGTTAAATTGGAAAAGTTATTTTTTTCTCTTTTCGACAGTGACGCTAAGAATGAACCAACCGTTCACCTTGATTATAATTTAATAAAGGACTGATCACCCGGTATTTAATTAGGCGGGGTGTCACAGGAACTTCGAAATTGGAAAATTTTCTTAGTGTGTCTGTTTGTGCTTTTTTCGGGCTATTGCTCATTTTCTCTTCTTTTTTAATTTTTTTCTTACCCCTTTTTATGCACTTTTCGGACTTTATTTGATGAATATTCGATTTTCACAATTTTGGGCTAATTGGGTGTTTCGGGTTGTCAAACGAAGGGGAAAAATTTCATTTGGCTCAATTTGGGTGGCAAAAAGGGATAAATTTTTCACAATTTTTTCTGGCCAATATTTTTGGGTATCAAACGAGGGCCTACTTCGTTGTCCGAATCCTTAATTGCATTACCATATGCGTCTCGAGGTGAATTAAATTTAGAGATTTATTTAGCGCATTTTCAAAACAACATTCTATTTCCCATAATCGATCAAAGTGAAGGAATTGAGATCCCGACGACTTATTCTAACTGCTAAAATAAACTTTGAGTTAACAATTAACTTGGATTGATTTATAAACTCACAAAAAATGATAGGTTCGAAATCTCACCGGGTTTGTTAATCTCCACATTTATTCATTAAGTCGTCAATTCACGCTCAATTTCCACCCTTAGTCACTTTTAGCTTTGTGTGTTTAATTTTTTTTATTCGATACTTTAAATAAAATGAAGGTGATATTTTTGAAAAGTTTAAACTCTAATATTTATTTATTTTGAAAAAAATATATTTTTGAATTTTTCAGATTTTTTTTTGGCATTTTTGGACTTTGTGATTGATAAAAGCGCAGCGTCCCCCCCTAACTTAGGCATTTGCATCGTCCCGAGGCAAAACAGATGACAAAATAAAAATTAAAGTAAGGAGAGGAAACAAGCAAGGAATCAACGTACAAAAATACAAAAATGGAAAGAAAGCATAAAACACACCATTGAAACAAACCAAATTCCATTTATATATAATGCAACCACATAGATCTGTGGAAAAAAGAAAGAAGAAAACCGTAATACCCCGTATTTTTATGCTTTATAAATTTGGGGATTTATTAAATGTAATGTGAGTTAATTATTTAATATAAATCCGGAAATTAATTATTTTATAATTATTAACGTGATGTGAGTTAGTAATTATGGAAAACTTGTTGAATATTACTAATGAGCGAAGTAATATATAATATTGGTTCTATTAAATGTCACGAGTGAATAGAATGACAATTTTGGAAATTTAAGTCGGGACGCACCTGTGTCGTGTCGGGAATAAATGTTGATTAATAAAAGTGAAATATTTTTAAGTTATCCGTATGGTCATTTTGAGTACGCCAACGTGTCCGTAAGGGTCGAGATAGTCAGAAAAGTGTACTCGGGGGTTTAGTTTGGGTCTCGAGGCGTTTTTAGGCCTATTTAACACCCAGGAGGGCATTTCAGACATTTTGCGTTTTTGGGTAATTAAACCAACGAAAATTATTAGGCTATATCAGCCATTTGGAATAGTCTTTTAGGGTTATCAGACTCAAAACTTTAGAACGAACATAGGAGAGGGAAGGAGAAAGCTTTCCAAGCAAACCAAGGCCAAAAAGTCATCCGATTGCACCGCCACCACTACCAATGCATAGATCGCGCGATGGGGAACACAACCACACCAAATTCGTCCAATTCAGAACTCTGAAATTTCCAGGAAAGTGTTTACCTTGCTTATTTTTCGTTAATGCATCACTTATGTTAGTCAAGGGTTTATTATGATGAGTTTCATGGAAGAAAACCCATGTTGGAGATAGGAAATTGCATGTAGTAATGGAAATCTGGAAATCCCCCTTCATATGTAGAGGTTGAACCGCGGATTTATGATGTTTTAGAAGAAGAAATTCTGGAAAAAGACTAATTATAACAAAGTTAAAGAAAATTTTAGGGTTCATGAAGTTTATATGAGTTTTGCCCTTTTAATCCATGGTTATTGATGAAAATTCACATGTTGTACGTAGAAGATTGTTAGTTTGGGTTATAAATGGTTGTAGTACGAATTTCTAGAAGTTTGGGTGTTAAAAATATTGATTTGGTTGAGGTTGGATGTTAGAACCCGTAACTGTAATCTGCCGAATTACGCATACCTATTTGATCGATCGATCGAACCAGGAGTGTCGATCGATCGACGCATCGATCGATCGACCCCTCCTGGCAGACTCATATTTCCCCTTTGTAAATAGTTGAATTCAAATTAAATGAGTGAAAATATTTGGACATCCTTATTAAAATATTTTGGAAGATAAAGGAGGCCATTAGGACTTATTAATAACTATGAGACCTTTAATCTAAGATGAAATTTATATTTTTGGGATGCTTACACATAAGGGACGATGGGGTTGTGTATTAAAGGGAGAGACGCGTAAAATAGTTACGTTGGAAAAATAGATGAGTACCTACTGAATTATATACTTGGGAGGATAGAGTCCATGAGTATTACGTAGTAAGTTGGATTAATCCCTCAATTAAAGTAAGAGGAGAACCGTTATACGTGATAACTAAAGATTGAGAAATAATGATAAATATTATATTATGGGTGGTGAAAAATACCTAAAGAGATATGGTAATGGTAGTATATTTCTATGACTGTGTTTATACATATACTATATACGTGTGAAAATCATGCCCACGCTACTTGTTATCCTTGAGGTTACCGCGCTGGGACAGTCTTATCTCGAATGGGCCTTCATGGGGGATATTGACTCGTACCCTAGAAGATAGAAATCCTAGGTACGGGCTATCGGATCGATAGTCGGACGGTCCTAAGAGACGTGAGGGTATGTACTGACCTCTTGGACTTGGAAACTATGCTTCGCCTCAATATTGTTTTTGTTTTGTTCAATACAGTTCAAGAGTGATTCCGAACTTGTATTTTCCTTAGTACGAGTGATACGGGGATTGGATAGCAGAGTATGCCCGCACCATAATTTTTATGTGGGGTGCCGTTAGAATATATATATTATATGAGTATTTAATATATATATTAAATTCTAGAATTTGAGAACTATCTACCGTGTTTATAGTAGGTAAGAAATGTATAATTATTACAATTGAGAAAAATGTGTTTTAAAAAGTATAACATGCTACAGAGAAACTTTATTAGCGATTAAGGTTTAAATGAAAACTTTGTTGTCAAATGAAATTTCCCTCTTAAACAGTTGAGTTGTTCAGTTTAAATCTTACGAGCAAATTAAGATAAGATAAGTTAAACCATTGGGAAGGTTAGTGCGATAGGTGTGCACATTAGAAGAGAGGTGAGAATTTCTCAACGGAGTGTCGTACTAATATGTTGTTGCATTGGCCTGTAAACATTTTAAATACTTGCTAAATAAATTTTAAATAATTTTCACTATCGGGCTCTGACCCGTTTCCATTTCCTTTTCTCCCTTGTATATATATGTACATATTACAAGTGCCCAGCCACAGGGGCGTCTTGCATAGGATCCTTGGAAGGAACGCGCTGCAGCTTAGGTGGGAGTTGCAGGCCTCTTTCTTAGACAACCTCATTCATTTGATTCTAATCTTAGCATTATATATTTTAGTTGGGCATGTGTCGCCCGTTTCCATTATCCAGTTGTTTTATTGGACATTGTGATTCATTTCTTTCTAGCATTGTCATTTTTGGGATTTATTATTATCTGGATGTTTTACTTTAAGTTTTAAATATTGGGATTCAGTTGTTGAATGATTAAATTATTTGGATTATATGTTCCAGGATAATTGTGATGTGACTATTAAATTGTGACTTATGCAAAGTTTTAAATGTTGGTTTATTAAATAAAATTTGGAAAGTAATGTCTAAAATGATTTTGACACTTAGCTTAATTACTTAGGGTGTTTAAATTGAAGAAATTATTTTTTCGACGGTGATGCTAAGAATGATCCAACTGTTCACCTTGATTTTAATTTAATAAAGGAGTGATCGCCCGGTATTTAATTAGGTGGGGTGTCACAGGTGGATTCAGAGCATCAGGTTCTAGTGTCCTTAGGATCTGTACGACTTATTTTGCTTTCAGCTTAGCATTTTTACTATAGAGAACTATTTTAGGATTGTTGTATTCTTGCTTTTACGTTTACGTCTTCAGCTATTTGAGATTTAGTAATAATTGTAGACTAATAAATTTCTTCACGTTTCATAAGCCTCCGAGACGTGCGCCAAAGGATAGGCGTTCCCAAGCCGAGCAGCCAGCAGCTCCGGCTCAGGAAACGATGAATGCTAATGAGGTAGCCGCTATTGTTGCTCAGGCGGTGAATGCCGTGTTAACGGTAGTACAGCAGGCTCCACCCCAGATTCAGGAAGTGGCGCTAGTACCTACACAGCTTCCATCAGCATGGGAGCGGGTTAGGGATGACTTTCAGAAGGCGTACCCCCCTGAGTTCTTGGGTAGTTCAGATGTCATCATCGTCAGCCAATAGAAGAAAGATATCCAGAGGCATCTGCGTATGTATGAGTGCACGGACGTGCAAAAGCAATTGTTGTCTTCCTTTAAGCTAGTGGGGGCCGCTTTGCAGTGGTGGGAGTCCACCACCACCTTGGAGGAGAGGGATACTATCCCGATTCAGTTATTCTGGGAGCGGTTTGACCGCAAGTACTTTCCACCCGCCGTGCAAACTGAGATGAGGCGGAAGTTACTGAACTTGAAGCAGGAAAATTCTACCATTGCTGAGTATGAGGAGGAGTTCACGAGACTTCTCACCATAGTGCCAGATGAGGCACCTACTGAGGGTAAAAAGATAATGTTATTTGTGGACGGGTTAGCTTGGAGGATCCGTCAGCATCTTATAGGGAATTTGTCTCTAAGTACCTTCACAGATGTACTCAATGCTGCCTTACTACACTTCCAGGATCACCGCTTCCATCTATAGGGAAGCAAGCGAGCAGGAGAGTCCGCCCAGCAGGGCAAGATAGGGGGTAGTGGCACTGGTGGAGCACCGACATCCCAGGGACAGACTCGTCAGCATGAGAAGAGTTCCCATCAGGGGGACCCTGCCAAGCGCTTCCGATTAGGTGATTCCAGGCAGGGATTTGGGGGTTATAGGCAGGGCCAGCCTAATCAGCAAGGATAGCAAGGCCAACACCGACAGCAGCAGGGTCAGCCACAGGGCCAACAGCGTTTTTATCAGGGCCAATAGGGCCAGTGGCGGGGTGGTAACGACCAGCAGGGCCATGGTCAACAGGGTCAGAGTGGAGGTAACTTCAGAGGCCGATGTTTTGTGTGTCGCAAGCATGGCCATAAGCACCAAGATTGCCCAGAGGGTGATAGGGCCCCACAGTAGCAGGGTGCCCGTAATGAGCCACAGAGGCCACTTTTTCCAGCCGCCCTCCTAGCACCAGCCCAGGTACCAGCCCTACTAGCTGTTCCAGCAGCTCCAGTGCAGCAGGGGTAGTTACAATATGGACGTGTCTATAACGTCCACCAAGCAGCAGCTCCACATGCACCACCCGCGATTGAGGGTATGTTTCCTATCCATGGTACTATGGGTCGAGTTTTATTTGATGCTGGGGCGATGCATTGTTTTATAGATACTCATTTTGGGAAGGCATTAGGGTTATTAGCTACAGCAGAGAGCGCTGTGACGTGTGTAGACTCACCACTGGGGAGTGGTTCGCTTATTTTCTTTATATGCCGGGGTGTGGGGGTAGAGATTGGTAGCTTGGTATTACCTGCAGACATGTTAGTCTTAGATATGCATGAGCATGACATTATTATCGGTATGGATTGACTCGCTACTTACAGGGCTATGATAGATTGTTTTGGTGGGAGTATTGTTTTTTCCATTCCGGGGCAAGAGATATTTGTAGTGGCGATGCCTCGCCCAGAGGGATGCTCGACCGCTCATTTGTATTACATAGAGGAGGATACCTCTAAGGAGGTTGTGATTCCCTTAGACTCGATACCAGTTGTTCGTGAGTATTCCGATGTATTTCAGGAGATACTAGGCCTACCCCCGAGTCAAGAGATAGACTTTATCATAGATTTATTACCGAATACTAGACATATAACACGCGCTCCATACCGTATGGCTCCGGCGGAGATGCGAGAGTTACGAGATCAGATAGAGAAGTTGTTAGGTCAGGGCTTCATTCGCAGGAGTACCTCACCTTGGGGCGCTCCAGTTTTGTTTGTGAAGAAGAGAGATGGTTCACTGAGGCTATGTGTGGACTACTGGGAGTTGAACAAGGTCACAATACGGAACAAGTATCCGTTGCCTCGAATCGATGATCTGTTCGACCAGCTGAGGGGAGCAACTTTCTTTTCGAAGATAGATCTGAGGACGGGGTACCATCAGCTACGTATTAGGGAGAAGGATGTTTCAAGGACTGCTTTCTTGATGAGATATGAGTCCTATGAGTTCAGAGTGATGCCATTCGGACTCAAAAATGCTCCAGCCGTATTCATGGACTTGATGAACCGAGTGTTCAGAGAGTTCTTGGATCAGTTCGTCATTATTTTCATAGATGACATTCTGATATATTCACACTCCGAGGAGGAGCATGCCGAGCACTTGAGGCAGGTTCTTCAGACTCTACGAGAGCATCAGTTGTATGCTAAGTACGAGAAGTGCGGATTCTGGTTAGGAGAAGTACAGTTCTTGGGGCATGTTATTTCTGAGCAAGGAATAGCAGCCGATCCGAGTAAAGTGTCAGCGGTGAGGGAGTGGGGATAGCCCACGACACCGACGGAAGTGCGTAGTTTCTTGGGGTTAGCCGGATACTACAGGAGATTTATTCGGGGATTCTCTAAAATCGCGGGTCCATTGACGAACCTGACTCGCAAAGGGGTACTATATGTTTGGGATGATGCTTATCAATTGGCTTTCGACGAGCTGAAAGACAAGCTTACTTCAGCACCAGTCCTTGCTTTACCTAAGCCGGGTGTGGAGTACCTGGTTTACACCGATGCCTCCTTACGAGGACTTGGGGGAGTACTTCAGCAGGAGGAGAAGGCTATCGCTTTTGCCTCCCGCAAGATTAAGCCACATGAGAAGAATTACCCCACCCACGACCTGGAGTTAGCAACGATCGTTTTTACATTGAGGATATGGAGGCACTATTTATTGGGGGAGAAATTCCGCTTGTTCACAGACCACAAGTCACTGCAGTACCTTTTCACTCAGCGAGAGCTGAATATGCGTCAGCGCAGATGGTTAGAGTTTGTGAAGGACTATCAGTTCGACATACAATACCATCCGGGGAAGGCCAACGTAGTTGTTGATGCATTGAGCCGTAGACCGATAGACGATGTAGCGGACATCTGGAAAGCAAAGTGGAAAGAGTTGGGTCACCAGGACGCAGTAGCACATTCTTTCATATTTGTCATGACAGTGACACCCGAGATTGTTACGAGGGTGATACAGGCACAAACCGCAGACCCATTTTGCCAGGAGCAGATTGTACGACTTTTAGCTGAGGGTGTTGAGTCCTATTCTGTTAGTTCTGATGGGGGTTTGAGATTTAATGGGAGATTGGTGGTCCCAGAAGGAGCAGATTTACGTCATGCAGTGATGACCCAGTCTCACGTGTCCCAATTTGCGGTCCATCCTGGAGGAGATAAGATTACCAGGATATGAGGCGATAATACTGGTGGAGTGGGATGAAGAAGGACATTGCTGAGTTCGTGTCCAAGTGTTCTACCTGCCAGCTGGTAAAGGTGGACCATCAGAGACCGTCAGGGTTACTTCAGACATTGGAAATACCCGCGTGGAAGTGGGAGAGTATTTCCATGGACTTTATTACAGGGTTGCCTACATCACGGCGGGGCCACGACTCTATCTGGGTAATTGTAGACCGTTTGACCAAGGTGGCTCATTTTTTGCCGGTGCGGACAGATTATACCACGGGTCAGTATGCTTAGTTGTTCATTGCTGAGATTGTCAGATTACATGGGGTACCCCTGAATATTGTGTCAGATAGAGACAAAATTTATGTGTCGCGTTTTTGGGAGAGCTTTCAGGAGGCTATGGGTACAGAGTTGAGGTTGAGTTCAACTTATCACCCACAGATAGATGGTCAAACAGAGCGTACTAATCAGATGCTGGAGGATATTCTACGCATGTGTGTTCTTGATTTTGGAGGAGGTTGGGAGCCACATCTTCCACTGGTAGAGTTCGCTTATAATAACTCTTATCAGTTCACGATTGGCATGGCTCCATTCGAGGCCTTGTCGTTCCCCAACTTGTTGGCTAGAGGTGGGGGATAACAAGTTGCTAGGACCAGAGGTGATTCAGGAAACCTCCACGAGGATTGAGATGATCAGGAGTCGTATCCGAGTAGCCCAGGACAGGCAGAAAAGCTACGCCGATGCGAAACGATTCTTTCGAGAGTTTAATGTGGGGGACCAAGTATTACTGCGAATATCTCCTATGAAAGGAGTGATGAGGTTCGGTAAGAAAGGGAAATTGGCCCCGAGGTACGTGGAACCATTTCCCATTATCGAGAGGATTGAGCCGGTAGCATACAGATTGGGACTGCTAGAGCATTTACATTGCATTCACGATGTATTCCACATCTCGTCGTTGAGACGATATCTTCGGGATGATATGGCTCACACCCACATCGCGATAGAGGAGATAGACTTATAGCGTGACAGCTCTTACGAAGAGAGACCGGTGGCTATCCTAGACCGTAGCGAGAGGAGATTGAGGTCGAAGGTAGTTCCACTTGTAAGGGTCTAGTGGGAGCATCATAATATGGAGGAATCCACTTGGGAGCGCGAGGCAGATATGCGCGAGAGATATCCAGATTTATTCTTACCAGGTATGCCTTATTTTTTGAATTTCGGGACAAAATTCAGTTATTAGGGGGAACGTATGTAATACCCCGTATTTTTATGCTTTATGAATTTGGGGATTTATTAAATTTAATGTGAGTTAATTATTTAATATAAATCCATAAATTAATTATTTTATAATTATTAACGTGATGTGAGTTAGTAATTATGGGAAACTTGTTGAATATTACTAATGAGCGAAGTAATATAAAATGTTGGTTCTATTAAATGTCACGAGTGAATAGAATGACAATTTTGGAAATTTAAGTCGGGACGCGCCTGTGTCGTGTCGGGAATAAATGTTGATTAATAAAATTGAAATATTTTTAAGTTATCCACATGGTCGTTTTGAGTACGCCAACGTGTCCGAAAGGGTCGAGATAGTCAGAAAAGTATACTCGGGGGTTTAGTTTGGGTCTCGGGGCATTTTTAGGCCTATTTAGCACCCCGGGAGGGCATTTCGGACATTTTACGTTTTTGGGTAATTAAACCCACGAAAATTATTAGGCTATATCATCCATTTGGAATAGTCCTTTAGGGTTATCAGACTCAAAACTTTAGAACGGCCATAGGAGAGGGAAGGAGAAAGCTTTCCAAGCAAACCAAGGCCAAAAAGTCATCCGATTGCACCGCCACCACCACCAATGCGTAGATCGCGCAATGGGGAACACAACCACACCAAATTCGTCCAATTCAGAACTCTGAAATTTCCAGGCAAGTGTTTATCTTGCTTATTTTTCGTTAATGCATCACTTATGTTAGTATAGGGTTGATTAGGATGAGTTTCATGGAAGAAAACCCATGTTGGAGATAGGAAATTGCATGTAGTAATGATAAAAATGGAAATCTGAAAATCCCCCTTCATATGTAGAGGTTGAACCGCGGATTTATGATGTTTTAGAAGAAGAAATTCAGGAAAAAGACTGATTAGAACAAAGTTAAAGAAAATTTTAGGGTTCATGAAGTTTATATGAGTTTTTCCCTTTTAATCCATGGTTATTGATGAAAATTCACATGTTGTACGTAGAAGATTGTTAGTTTGGGTTATAAATGGTTGTAGTACGAATTTCTGGAAGTTTGGCTGTTAAAAATCTTGATTTGGTTGAGGTTGGATGTTAGAACCCGTAAATGTAATCTGCAGAATTACGCATACCTATTTGATCGATCGATCGAACCAGGAGTGTCGATCGATCGACGCATCGATCGATTGAGCTCCTGCCATCGATCGATCGACCCCTCCTGGCAGACTCATATTTCCCTTTTGTAAATAGTTGAATTCAAATTAAATGAGTGAAAATCTTTGGACATCCTTATTAAAATATTTTGGAAGATAAAGGAGGCCAGTAGGACTTATTAATAACTATGAGACCTTAATCTAAGACGAAATTTATATTTTTGGGATGCTTACACATAAGGGACGATGGGGTTGTGTATTAAAGGGGGAGACATGTAAAATAGTTACGTTGGAAAAATAGATGAGTACCTACTGAATTATATACTTGGGAGGATAGAGTCCATGAGTATTACGTAGTAAGTTGGATTAATCCCTCAATTAAAGTAAGAGACGAACCGTTATACGTGATAACTAAAGATTGAGACATAATGATAAATATTATATTATGGGTGGTGAAAAATACCTAAAGAGATATGGTAATGGTAGTATATTTCTATGACTGTGTTTATACATATACTATATACGTGTAAAAATTATGCCCACGTATTTGCTATCCTTGAGGTTACCGCGCTGGGACAGTCTTATCTCGAATGGGCCTTCATGGAGGATATTGACTCGTACCCTAGAAGATAGAAATCCTAGGTACGGGCTGTCGGATCGATAGTCGGATGGTCCTAAGAGACGTGAGGGTATGTACTGACCTCTTGGACTTGGAAACTATGTTCCGCCTCAATATTGTTTTTGTTTTGTTCAATACTGTTCGAGAGTGATTCCGAACTTGTATTTCCCTTAGTACGAGTGATACGGGGATTGGATAGCAAAGTATGCCCACACCATAATTTTTATGTGGGGTGCCGTTAGAATATATATATTATATGAGTATTTAATATATATATTAAATTCTGGAATTTGGGAACTATCTACTGTGTTTATAGTAAGTAAGAAATGTATAATTATTATAATTGAGAAAAATGTGTTTTAAAAAGTATAACATGCTACGGAGAAACTTTATTAGCGATTAAGGTTTAAATGAAAACTTTGTTGTCAAATGAAATTTCCCTCTTAAACAGTTGAATTGTTCAGTTTAAATCTTACGAGCAAACTAAGATAAGATAAGTTAAACCATTGGGAAGGTTAGGTGCGCACATTAGAAGAGAGGTGAGAATTTCTCAACGGAGTGTCGCACTAATATGTTGTTGCATTGGCCTGTAAACATTTTAAATACTTGCTAAAGAAATTTAAATCATTTTCACTATCGGGCTCTGACCCGTTTCCATTTCCTTTTCTCCCTTGTATATATACATATATGTATATATTACAGGTGCCCAGCCACAGGGGCGTCTTGCATAGGATCCTTTGGTAGGAACGCGCTGCAGCTTAGGTGGGAGTTGCAGGCCTCTTGCTTAGACGACCTCATTCATTTGATTCTAATCTTAGCATTATTTATTTCAGTTGGGCATGTGTCGCCCGTTTCCATTATCCAGTTATTTTATTGGACATTGTGATTCATTTCTTTCTAGCATTGTCATTTTTGGGATTTATTATTTTCTTGATGTTTTACTTTAAGTTTTAACTATTGGGATTCAGTTGTTGAATGATTAAATTATTTGGATTATATGTTCCAGGATAATTGTGATGTGACTATTAAATTGTGACTTATGCAAAGTTTTAAATGTTGGTTTATTAAATAAAATTTGGAAAGTAATGTCTAAAATGATTTTGACACTTAGCTTAATTACTTAGGGTGTTTAAATTGAAGAAATTATTTTTTCGACAGTGATGCTAAGAATGATCCAACTGTTCACCTTGATTTTAATTTAATAAAGGAGTGATCGCCCGGTATTTAATTAGGCGAGGTGTCACAAAAACCATTACATAACCCACACAAAACAAGCAACCTGAGGGGCGGGTGGGTTGGATGGGCCAGGAGCATTGAGGCCATATGGATCATAAAAATAGGTGGGGAGAGACACATTTGGGCCCACTTGCAACCGATATAATTCCTCTTGGAGGCGGATCATCATAGAGGTAACATGACGGTAGTCATTCATGAACACATCAAATTGCCCCTCGAGTCGAGACATCCTCCCATTGAGGTCGTCCCCTTCCGGATCATAGTCCGGATCCTCCTCCTCATTGTACTCTTCCTCCTCCTCCCCCATTTCAACATCTTCGACCACCAGTGGTGGACGCACCACCTCCATTTGGCGCACGCTCCGAGTGATGGACTCCGGTCCAATAAGCTTGGGAAGACGGGGTTGCGATGTCGATGGCTGAATTTCGACGGTCTTTAGGAGTGAGGTGATGAACTGGGCATATGGTGGAGCTTTTCTACCTTTTTTGTCCATGGCGGCAGTGATGATTTTTGAGTAAAAGATACGCGAGAGATTAATGGTACTCGGGTTGACGAGGAGGTGGTAGAGGAAATTTCCATGGCGGATGCGAATGGCGGAATTGTTGGAGGTTTGGAGAATAGCCCCACAAGGGATAATAAATGCGAACCAGGTGGTCTCATCTCGGTTGCTGACTGCGAAAGTGTCGCGGTCCCAAATGTGGTTGGGTGCTATGCACTCGATGCATTGGTGCTTCGGGATTGGGTTGCCATAGGTGGGATAGTCAAAGCTGGAAATGGAACATTATCGGCGCCCATGATTTGCGCGACCATGGAGAGAGAAAATGGTATGGGTACCCCGTCCACATAAGCTTGGTACACATTTTCAGAAGTGTGGATGAGTGTACTGTAAAAATCCCGTACCTCGTCCATCCACACGTCTATCACACCTCGCTAAATTTTGGCGTCGGCCACCACCAAAACTAAGCCGGGTGCGAGTAAATTAAATATCATCCTTAGCATGTGACAGATATCAGACATAAAAACTTTAATCCACAAGATAAATTATTTTAATCAAACCCAAATATGAATGACACCCAACTGATAAAACACCAAAGTGCGATCAAAATTCATTACATGTTATCTCCGAATATTTCAATATTTAAATAAATAAATCCAACTGAAATCTTAAAACAACTTTGGAACCGAAAGGACCAATAAACTCAAAAGGTAGTCTCATAAATAATACGAAGGAGTGGAAAGAGAAATTCAACTACTAAAGCAATGAAATAAATCCAGTTGCACCTCCAAAAGATCTCCAATGAATCCTATGCAGCAACTCCCAAATAAATTCTGAAAAAGATTAGTCAATGCGTGTGTTAGAGCCAAAGCCCCGAGCATGAAAATCGGCTACTCTTATCAATTAGGGTCCCTGAACCGAGACAATAGTGCTATATACATCGACCATAACATTAGAATATTTTAATTACGAAGGTTATTAATCCCCAAAAATAAATTTCTAACTACCCGCAAGGTTTCTTTAAAATCTGTCACACCAATAACATTTTAATTAACCCACATTCCCAACCATATTAAATTTTCTTTAAAAGAACCACAATTATAATTTACCAAGATACACGTCCCCTTGTCAAGTCCGCCGTCTGATCCTTTTTTATCCTGCGATCCTCGTGATATGACAAGGTTCCATACACACACACATCCCCTTGTCAAGTCTGCCGTCTGATTCGTTTTTATCCCGCGATCCTCGCGATATGACAAGGTTCCGCACACGACACGACATAAATCGTCCTCTGACCCGTTTAAATTGTCGATCCTAAACACATTATATCGCCAACAAATTTTTAATATCCGTTTTAGTCCTGCAATATTAATTTCCAAAATTCCTCATATCCATTAATCAAATTATTTTTCCCCCCACCCTTAACAGCGATGTGAAAATCCTCAAAATACCCCTTAGTCCCAACTAAGGGTTCCCAAAACACAAATTCGTCATATCCTAAGTAACGGATGATTATAAAAATTTTACTCCACCTAGATATAAATCCTAGGCTATTGTAACAATGGCATAACATAGAAAATCAGCCCCCACCTGAATTTATATAACCCACATAGACTCACACTATCTAGTCCCATACCTAATTAGCATAAATCGCAACTAAGGACCACTTACTGGTCCCATACCTAACAAGTGTACTATAACAAGGGGGTGAAAACCAATTACCTACAATACCCAACGTCTTCGAGATATAAAAAATTATAATACTTCCATAAAGTGTCGTAATTAACAATTTATAACAATAATCGCAATAACATTAAATTTCCAAATTGAATAATTTTAATCTAAATAGTGGAAATCAATGACACGTAAATATTTTGATTTTCAGAATAATAGCTACATGCAAGTCCTATCATAGTCATTATTTTCCAACACAAGTAATTTATTTAATCTAGGATTCTCACATGAAATATCAAAATTTGCTTTCTAAGGGCTCCTCTACATGCACATGCTCATAATACAACCGACTGTGCCGACACAACCCAAGGAACAACAAGGTTATAAGTATTAAGTAACATTAATATTTCATGCAAAACAGTCCCGGGATTTATCTCTTTAATAATTATATTCGTAACTTATTTTAGAAAATATGAGTTTAATGGAGGTTACAATCAAGACACAAAACACTAAAGAAAAATAATAGTGTAAACATGCCTGTGATTAGTTTGACAAAAATCTGATTAGATATATGAGTTCCTCTCGAAAAAACAGATAAAAAACCCTTCTTGAACCAACTTGGGGCAGATTAGTCTTGGCCTTCAAAACTGAGCTTGAAAAGTAATTTTAATGGTGGCTAGGGTTTTGAGGTGGAAGATGATGAGAATTAGAGAGTCTTCTGCTCTTAGGGTTTTCACAAATGAGTGTTTAAAAGCCTCGCCCCGTCACTTTAATTATATATAAGTGAAAGAGTTTTAAAAGTAACAAAATTCATAAAAAAAAAGATTGCAGTGCACGAAAACTGATGGGGTCGATCGATCGACCCCTGGCGTCGATCGATCGATCACCCAGAAAAACTCACAGTTCCGCTTAAAAATATATAAGGGACAAATGTTCAAAAATTCATATAAAATCTGTTTTAACTCCGATTTCAATTCCGCTTGAAGTTTTATTCTTCTAAAATCATAACCAACATATTTAATCAATAAAAAATTATAAAATTATAAAATTTATTTTTCCTCAATTTTCCAATTAATTAATAAAAATACTAATAAAAACACGGGGTGTTACAACATCCTCGCCGTGATTGGCTAGAAATTGACGCCACCGTTGGCAACGGAAGAGGGCATTAACGGCTGGGGGCAGTCCCTACCAATTAATGGCTCGCTTAATGTGGACAGTGCGAGAACATGAGAAAAATTCCTCCACCCATTGACTTTCTTGAAGTGAGCGGTAGCCATGATCGCCGTCATGAAGGATTTCTGTGGAATCGTATTTGACGAGTAATTCTTCGTTGGACATTGGAGTGGGTGAATGGGGAAGTACGATTTTAGGAGAGTATAGAGGTGTGAGAGGAATGGATATGGAGGTGTGAGGGAAATGGGGGTAAAGGGCGTGTATTTATAGGTGAGATGGGGGGAATTGGAGGGAAGAATTTGGAGGGAAAGAGGGTATGGGGAGGAGGATTTGGAGGGAAAGGGTGGGGGAGTGTATAGGAAAAAAGGGTGGAAGTATGGGGAAGAGGCATATGGGGACTGTCGATTTGTGCACCTAACTGGGCGAACCAGTTCGGGTCTGGGGCGAACCGGTTCGATTAAATTAATTTTTTACTCGTACCTAGGGGCGAACCGGTTCTGCCTTGATAGAAAGGAAAGGGCGAATAGGTTCGGATTTCCAGTGTGCCTGCAACTTTGACATCCTAAAAAAAACTAAGTGTTGGAACTCCGAAAATCCCATTTTTCCAAAAAATTTCAAAACACTCTTCCTAACACCTGATCTTACAAAACACCAAAAACTCACCTTGACTCGCATAGGATTTTTCTAAAATTTGCGATTGTGATTCTCCTCGGACCTTAACCAATTTTAACTAACCTAACCTATAAAAACATACTCTACACAAGATTAACCCCATACACATCGGGGGTGCGACGACCTCTCGAATTCAGCTTACTCTACCCCGTAAATGGGGTTCGATAACTAAATGGTGTCGACTTCTTCCACATACGCCTCTAAATATGGATTTAGGCGCTATCCATTGACCTTGAATGTAATTCCTCCTTTTGGATCTTATAAATCCACAGCTCCGTGGGGGAATGCGTTCTTTACAACGGATGGGCCAGTCCAACGAGACCGCAATTTTCTCAAAAATAAGTGAAGCCGAGAATTATAGAGGAGCATTTTATTCCCGGGAATAAACTTTCTTCATCGAATAATTTTATCGTGTGCGAGTTTCATCATTTCTTTGGAAATCTTAGCATTCTCATACACGTCATTGTGTATCTCCTCTAACTCATTCAATTGAAGCTTGCGATCTTCATCGGCTTTGTCAATGTCGTAGTTCACCCTGTTAATGGCCCAATACGCTTTTTGATCCAACTCAATGGGAATATGGCAAGGTTTACCATACACAAAGCGGAATGGGGACATTTCGAGTGGGTTCTTATATGCGGTACGGTAGGCCCATAACGAATCGTTCTATCGAAGGGACCAATCTTTTCGGTTAGGATCGACGGTCTTCTCTAGTATGTTTTTGATCTCACGATTCGCCAACTCGGCCTGCCCATTCGTTTGTGGCTGATAGTTCATTCCAGTCTTATGAATAACGCCATACTTTCTCATAAGCTTCTCAAACGACTTGTTGCAAAAGTGTGTGCCATTATCACTGATTATTGCTTTCGGTGCACCGGAGCGAGAAAGTATGTGTTCTTACAGAAACCTAATCACCACTTTATTATCATTAGTCTTGGTAGCTATAGCTTCCACCAATTTAGAAACATAGTCTACCGCGACTAGGATGTATAGGTAGCCAAAAGACGGGGGAAAAGGGCCCATAAAGTCAATACCCCAGCAGTCAAAGATCTCGATAATGAGTATGGGGGATAATGGCATCATGTCTCGTCGGGTAATCACCCCCATTCGTTGACACCCATCGTAAGATTTAGAATAATTGTTTACATCCCGGAACATTGTGGGTCAGTACAAGCCGATTTAGAGAATCTTAGCGATTGTCTTTTTCACAGAAAAGTGGCCTCCACATGTTTTCGAATGATATAATTGGATGACCTTTGTAATCTCATCATTGGGTACGCATCGTCAGATGATTTGGTCAGGGCAATATTTAAAAAGGAATGGATTTCCATAAAAAAACATGCACGACCAAGTGATGAACCTCTTCTTATCTTGCGGTGTCCAATTGGGAGGGACGACTCCCGTGACAAGGTAGTTCACTATATCCGCAAACCATAGCAAAGGTTTGGAGGGATGTTCACCATTCACACCTTCCAGTTAGAGTTTTTACAGGATGTTATGTTCCTTCGTCTACTTAAAATCACCCCAGCTATTATCACTTCCTAACCAGGAAATCAGAGAAGAAAATGCTCTTGGTTACCCAAACTTCAAACCACAATTGGAAACCTCCGTACTTCTTTATTTATGGGGCATGGGAATTTAGTTCAGACGAGGCTTCTGGAACATTGGTTCCAAGGACCCCTCAGAGATGGGGGAAGGTCTCCCTTGATGCCAAATCCGACACTGAACTTAGCCACGACAATCTCAAGAACATTGAGGACCTTCACAATCAAGACGAGAATGGTCATCTCATTAAATAAGAGCATCTGATGACCCCCTACTACCTATCTCAGACAGGTTTGGGGGTGGTCCCCTAGACGAGCTTCGTAAGTTTTCAATCCTCTTACCCAAGTCATACCTCTTATATTTTTAATCTCTGACTGACTAACTCAGGGACTTATCTTGTAGAGCGTCCAACAGGTATACCAAACGAGCTTTGGGATATGTCTACTCCTAGTCTGGTGAAGCTCATGGAAAGAGAGGTGGTAAGAGCGCACCACCACCGGTGTAAAAAAATAACGTCGAAACCTCCAGGGCCGACGCTAGAAAAAAAAGGAAGTCCACGACTGAATTGGCGCATACGAGGTCGAGTAAGACCTAGACTAGGGATCGTGCCATCCCTATCTCTACAGACAATGCCTTGGTTGCTCGTCTATCTCAGCTAAAAATCTCAGATAGCTTAATCGGCCACTGTCTGAAAGCTACTGATGCTATAGGTACAATAATAACTGAGGAAGACAAGCATTTCCTCTGCTCATTGGATATCCCTTTACTGGTAGAGTTTGCTCTCCATAAGTCTATCCAGGTATCAGTTTTTTGCTAATTGCTCTCAAGTGTAACATCGACATTTTAGAAATTATAACTTATATATGTTCATACATTTGATCTTCTTCTGCAGGGTGTCTTATCTTTTCATCATTTTGTTGATTGGACTTTGAAGAAGATGCCCCTTATAGAAAAGGGTCAGGAGGCTGAGAAGGTTGAGGCCTCTCTGAATGCAGAGGTTGCATGGCTGAACGGGGTAATCAAGGAGAGGGATGGCCAGTTGTCTCAGCTCAAGAAGGACCACAATAAGGCTTTAAAGGCCAATGACGATGTTCTTTAGTCTAAGGTTGATGCTGTAGTCAAGGCTGCTTTGGAAGATGTTACTGAGAAGAATATCGAAGACTACAAGGCCTCTGATGAATTTGTCAGCTTTGGTTTTGAATACCTTAAAAGAGCTATCAAAGAGACTAGTAAATGGGCAGTCATGAATGAGAGCGAGTCTTGTGTCTTGACTACATCAGACTTTGTTGGTCTCGGCTTTGGAGACCCTCGGTTAGCTCAAACCTTAAGGGAAGTTGAATAGGCTGATGTTGCTCCAGCCGAGACTTCTCCTCTCAAGGTCACTGAGACAAAAGACGCTACTCATTATGATGATGGTATTGAAGTCACGAATGTTATCCGTGATAAAATGACTGCAGATGTTGGTGGGTCGGCTCCTGCCGAGACCTAGGCTCTTTTATTGTGAAGCTTTTCAATAATTATAATTTTGATGAACTTGTCTGTAATTCTTGTTTTTATGAACTCTGATGGACTCTTGATACTCTGACTTGTAATTATGAATCCTTTTAATGATAATCATTAGTTCAACCTCTTCTGATTATATTATTTCATACGATGTTTTGTTTAAAATTCCTTTGCTGGTGTTACACTATATTGTGATGTTTTACATCTTATTTTCACCAATATAATATTGCTTGAGGTTTGAGGTCACCAAACTATGGTGTTTCATTCCATACTTTCACCAACTAAATGATGTTTTAAGGTCCGAGGTCACCAAATTATGATGTTTTACCTCTTAATTTCACCAACTTAATGATGTTTTAAGGTCGGAGGTCACCAAATTATGATGTTTTACCTCATACTTTCACCAACTTAATGATGTTCCAATGTCGGAGGTCATTAAATTATGATGTTCCACCTCATATTTTCACCAACTTAATGATGTTCCAAGGTCTGAGGTCACCAAACTATGGTGTTTTACCCTCATATTTTCACCAACTTAATGATGTTTTAAGGTCCGAGGTCACTAAATTATTATGTTTCACCTCTTAATTTCACCAACTTATTGATGTTTTAAGGTCTGAGGTCACCAAATTATTATGTTTCACCTCATACTTTCACCAACTTAATGATGTTCTAAGTTCTGAGGTCACCAAATTATGATGTTTCACCTCATACTTTCACCAACTTAATGATGTTTTGAGGTCCGAGGTCACCAAATTATGATGTTTCACCTCATACTTTCACCAACTTAATGATGTTCTAAGGTCTGAGGTCACCAAATTATGATGTTTCACCTAATACTTTCACTAACTTAATGATGTTTTAAGACCAACTTAATGATATTTTAAGGTCCGAGGTCATAAAATCATGATGTTTCACCTCTTACTTGACCAAACTAATGATGTTAAAAATATATAATAAAAGTATCAGCACAACATTGTTACCTTTTCATTAACATCCTTTATATAAACTGACACATGTATTATAAAAAGATAAGAACTATTGTAACATCATATGTAATATTTCTTTAAGTGATCGACATTCTAAGGGTTGGAGAAAGGTTCTCCTTCCAGATTTTCTAGCCGGTAGGTACCAGGTACAACCTCATCAATTACCCTATAAGGACTATGCCAATTAGGGTGGAGCTTGTTTTTTTTTACCACGTCTTCTTCGGGACTAGGTCTCCCATAGCTATAGGTCTTGACTTTACTCTTTGATTGTAGAATCTCGTAATTCTCTGCTGATAGGCTGATTATCTTATCTCTGCACCCTCTCTTCTTTCTTCAATTAAATCAAAATCAAGTCTTCTCTCTTCCTTATTTTTTTGAGGGTCATATGTCTTAACTCTATGGGTGGGGAGTCCTACCTCTTTTGGGATGACAACCTCTGAGCCATGGGCTAACATAAATGGAGTTTCTCCCGTTGGTGTCTTTGCTTTCGTCCTGTAGGCCCAAAGAACTACATATACGTCCTCTATCCATCTTCCTTTGGCTTCTTCCAACCTCTTTTTTATCCCATCAAGGATTGTTCAATTTGTGACCTCAGCCTGGCTGTTTGCCTGGGGTCGGCCAGGAGAAGAGAAGAACTGCTTAATCCCCACTCTTTCACAGTATTTTTCTAAGGATATGTTCTTGAATTGGGTTCCATTATCTGAGATTAGTGTGGCTGGAAGACTATACCTGCATATGATGTTCTTCCAGATGAATTGATTATGATTATGGGCTTAGCTTCTACCCATTTGGAAAAATAATCAATTGCCACTATTAAGATTCGATAGTTATTTACAGCTCTTGGCAGGGGTCCTACCAAATCAATACCCCATATTGCAAATGGCCAAGGGGAGATGATTGAAGTCAGAGGTTGGTGAGACTGATGAGGGATGGCAGAGAACTTTTAGCATTTATCACACCTCTTAACGTACGCAGCTGCATCTTTGGCCAAGGTCGGCCACTAGTACCCCTAAGTGATTGTCCTATTAGCCAATGGCCTCCCTCCTATGTGACTTGAACAAGAGCCCTCATGCACATCGTTCAAGATGTGTGGAACCTCTAAAGGGTGGACACATCTAAGGAGAGGGATGAGGAATCCCTTCTTGTACAAGACATCTCCTACGATAAAGAATTTAGCAGCTCTGAACCTCAGCTTTCTCCTTTCTAATTTCGACTTTGGCATCTCTCCCTCTCTGATGTATCTAATAAGAGGGTCCATCCATGAGGCTCCCATATTTAGGCTTAGGCAATGTCTAGCAACCTCTTCCTCTTCGATGGTCGGCCTCAGCAGAATCTCAACTGGTACTGTTCTCCTTATGTCTATCCTTATTACTGAGGCCAACCTCGTGAGTGCATCAGCTCGGATGTTATCTAGCTGAGGTATCCTCTTCATCTTGACTTCCTAGAAGATCTTTAGCATCGTTCTCACCCTCTTCAGGTATCTGGCCATCCTTTCATCTTTGGCCTCATACACCCCCAGGATTTGGTTCACGACTAACCTGGAGTCACGGTGGACTAGGAGTTTGTCGATATTGAGGGCTTTTGCCAAAGAGATACCTTTTATCAATGCCTCATACTCTGTCTCATTATTGGAAGCTTTGAAGTTTAACCTCAATACATATTCAATATCGGTTGACACTATCAGCCCTGGTCCACTTTTACTTTCACAGGACGACCCATCAACGAAGAGGTTCCAGATGGTTTCATATGAAAATAAGTCACCCTCTGTTAGTGTCCCCCAGTCTGAAGAGGTATCTCTCTTCTTCATTCTCAACTACTCTTTGTTTAGCTTTGCTTGACTCAACCTCGTCCGAATCTCGAAAGACGTTTCTGTCTTGTTCATCAGCAGCTGGGTGATTCTTCTCAACATCAGCATCTTCCCAGGTAAACTCAGCTACAAAGTCTATAAGTTCCTGTCCCTTGATGGAAACCCTGGGTTGATAAATAATATCATATTCCCCCAACTCAATTACCTAGGTCATAACCCTTCCTGACTTCTCAGGCTTATGAAGGAACTGTCTGAGTGGGGAATTAGTGAGGACAGCCATAGAATGGGCTTGAAAGTATGGCTTCATTTTCCAAGAAGCATGTATCAAAGCATATGCTAACTTTTCTATCTTGAGGGTACTTCTGCTCAGACCCTTGGAGTGCCTTGCTATTGAAGTAAACTGGTCTCTGCACTCCATCATCTTCTCTTACTATCGCAGCACTTATGGATGACTCTGAGACAACTAAGTATACATATAGCCTCTCCCCCTGAATTGGTCGGGATTATAATAGGGGAGACCCGAGGTAGGACTTGAGCTCTTTAAAATAAATGTCACATTCCTCATTCCATTCGAAGGCCTTTCTAAGAACTTTGAAAAAAGGAAGACACTTATCAGTGGCTCTTGAGATGAACCTGTTAAGTGAAGTAACTCTTCTGGTTAGCCTATGAACGTCTTTGATAGTTCTGGGTGTCTTCATTTCCATCAAAGACTTGATCTTATCAGGGTTACCCTCTATTCCCCTTTGGTTGACGATAAATCCCAGAAACTTTCCTTCTCCTACCCCGAAGACACACTTGGCGGGGTTGAGCTTCATTCTGTACTTATCCATGGTGTCAAAAGTTCTTTCAAGGTCATCCATATGAGTGTCGGCCTTCAAACTCTTCGTTAGCATGTCATCAACGTAAACTTCCATGGATTTTCCTATCTGATCCTCTAACATCTTATTTATAAGATGTTGGTAAGTAGCCCCTGCGTTCTTCAGGCCAAAGGTCATGACCTTGTAGCAATAAGTCACCTTGTCTGTAATAAAGGCCGTCTTCTCTAAGTCTGCTAAGTCCATAAAGATCTGATTATACTCGGAATATGCATCCATGAAGCTCATGAGCTCATGCCCTCTTGTGGCATCCACCATCTGATCTATACGAGGCAAGGGGAAACTTCCTTTTGGGTAGAACTTGTTTAATTCAGTGAAATCTACACACATCCTCCATTTCAGATTAGCTTTGGGCACAATGACAACTTTAGATAACCACTCAGGGTGTATGACCTCTCTAATGAACTTGGCCTCTTATAGATTTCTAACCTCGTCTCTGATGACTTCATACTTTTCCCTTGAATATACTCTTCTTCTCTACTTGACGGGCTTATCATCATCTACCACATTGAGTTTATGGCATATAATCTCAGGATCAATACCTATCTTATCTGCATGGATCCAAGCAAAGCTATTGTGTCTCTTTCTTAACAACTTTATTAGTTCCTCATTGATCTCAGGTGTTAGGGCTTCGCCGACTTGGATGGTTTTTTCGGCTCGTCCTCATTGAGGATGATGGATTCTACCTCATTCGCAGCCTCTCCCTTTTTGAGCTTTATTTTATCCCTAGGATCAAGTGTGTCGATATTGTACGTGGTTGTTGCCCTTTTATGAGCCTCTCTCTCTTCTCCAGAGTTGAAGTAGCATTCTCTTACCAATGTCTGGTCACCTTTCACTTCCCCTACTCCATAAGGAGTCAGGAATTTTAGCATTTGGTGGACCGTTGAGGGCACGATCTCAAATTACTTAAGGGATACTCATCCTATGATGAGGTTATAGGCTGATAAGATGTTTTTATCCATCACAAAGAAATTGATTTTTTGGTCAACCTCTTAGGCCATTCATCTACCATTCTAACATCCATTTCATATATACCCAATGGATGAACCTTTTCACCGCTGAAGCCAATTATGGGATGATAGTAAGGGACACGCCTAGCTCTGCTTAGGCCCAAGCTCTTAAAACAGGGCCAAAACATAATGTCTGCAGAACTACCCCCATCAACGAGGATCCTCTAAACTTCACACCCATGCACCCTTATGGTGATGACTAAATGGTCATCGTGGGGAGCTAAGATACCCTTAAAGTCAAGTCATGAGAAGCCGACCACGAGGGTGTCCATATCTACCTTCTTTCTCTTCTCACGTTTAACTTTTGTAGATGCCAAGTTTATAACCTCGGCTTCAGTCACTGCCTTAGCCTCTTCCACATGGGCCTTACGATCAGCTACCTCTGAGCTACCCCCTGCTAGTCCCCCATAAATAGTGTTCACACCGAAAGAAATCATACCGACCCTCTTCACTGGGGCATTGTTATCTTTGGATGGGAGGTCAGGGTCATCGTCATCATCATCTGAGTCATCAGATCTTCTGGCAGGGACATCTTCTCGACATTTATCATTACTTTTCTTTTTGGGGTCGTCTCTTCCCCCTTAGAAGTTCTACCATCCATATACTTTCTGAGCTTTCCAGACTTCAACATCTTCTAAATCTCGTCATTTAGGGCGAAACACTTGTCAGTCAGATGGCCATGATCTTGATGGAACTCACATAATATATTCTCGTTTCTCTTATGTAGAAGAGTCTTCAGCTTCTCTGGCCATCTCAGGGATCTGTCATTCTTTATTTTATTGAGGATATATTCGCAGCTCACAATTAGAGGAGTGTAGTGTGAAAATTTATCGTCTGCAGTCCTCTTATTTCCATCCTTTTTCCTTTGAAACTTCCCACTACTACTTCCATTCTCATCCTCATACTTCGCAACCATTTCTTCTTCTGCGTTCATGACCTTTCCAGCTGTTGATAACAGCTCGATCAAAGACTTGGGAGGGTCTTCAGTAAGCTTTGAAAGTAGCTTTCCCTTCTGAAGTCCTCCAATAAGGGATGTCATGACTATGCACTCTTCATAATCTTCAACCTCCAATTTTTCTTTGTTGAACCTCTCGATGTAGCCTCTGAGGCTTTCATTCTTCCCTTGCTTTACATAAAGCAAGTGGGTCGTCTTCTTTTGAGGTCGTACCCAAAAATAGAAGTTATGAATAAATCGTTCGGCTAAACCTTTGAAATTTTCAACTGAATTTTTAGGAAAAGACATGAACCAGATATGTGCAGCCCCAGTCAAAGTTCTTGAGAAATCTTGGCACCTCATCTTATCAGAGATTAAATAAATGTCTGCTGTAGATTGATATATTTTAATATGATAGACAGGGTTAGTACTACCATCGTACTTGGGAGACATCACCGGAGGTTTAAATTTGGCAGGGGTTGGGAACTTTAAAATCCTTGCCACAAATGGTGAGCCCTCTGAATACCCCCTCTGTAATGGGTCTTGGCTTTTTATGAGGTTCCTTATCTTCTCTTTCAAACTCTGAATAGAATCATTCCATGGTTTGGAAACGTCGACTTGGCTGAAGTTATCCCCAGTCACTTCTAAAGGGTGAACTGAGGGTTCCCCAGCTGCTGCGCAACATCGGTTGTTGACCTCCCCCTGACCACAGTCTCGGCCATGTGGGGGTCGGCCATGATGAGGCCGATGATCACCACCTTCCCTCTGTGATCCAACTATGCTTCTTGATCTAGATAACCTCTGCCTCAGATCATTAACTGGGCTGAGCCTTTGAAAGGCTAACCCTCTACTTAAGCGATTAAAAGCTAACCCTCTCTATCGCGCTTCATCATCTCGTCTTTCACACTGACCTCGGCTCTGTTATATAGAACGTACAATATTGTTTGAGACCTCATACGGCTCCCAACAGTCTGCCGGGGCATCTTCTGCCTCAATGTCATTATACCTATCCTCAGGGCAAGGGTTTCCTTAACTCCCTAGGCGTAAACACCTAGGGTTAGCAACACCCCTCCTCCGTTGAGGAGTAGGTTGGTCCTTTCGTAGTGCCTGGGGTGGTCCCCTGAACTCATGTTATGGCTGAACAGTCGCTGGAGTAATCATCTCCGATGAGACCCTAGGTGGTCTCATTATGTTTTGGCTTAGCTGGGCAAATTTCTCCTGCATCATTTTCTAAGTCGCAGCTAAGGACTTCAAGGCTGCTTCCACCTCAGCCATCTCGGACTGAGGTGGTGCTTGGATGGAACTGGATCCTCCAACACCAGATGGTGGAGGAGGTGGTGGTACCATATGCTTGAGCTTTTGATGAGAGGACTATAGAGGTTGGAAACCTTAAGGGACCTCTTTAAATGGTGAAACAACTCCACGCAAAGGGTGAGGCCTGGTTCACCACCAGAGTCTCCGGTGAGATTAAGAAGCAAAAGAGGAAGAGATGAATCTTCTCGTTCCCACAGACGGCGCCAAAATAATGATGTTGTAAACAACACCACCAGATAAGGTGTTGACAAGCTCAAGCTAGCAATAACAATGGCAGCACAAGAGTAAATATCTAGTAGAGGGAGATGAGGAGAAGAGGATGAACACTAGTCTATAAGTGCTTCAGCCAATCAGGCCTACGTCCACTGTGAGTGTGTGAGTAATTTCACCAGATGAAGGCACTAATGGCCATAGATACAATCTCTCAAGCTCTCTCTACTGTGGAAACCAATAGAGTTTTATCTAGGGTTACAATTATCTATCCTTTAAAAAGTAGAGGAAGACCTCTATATATAGTGCTTAAAGGGTGTAATGTACCCCCCAAGCATGCAATGAGCATGTGCATGAGGATCGAACCAGTATGATGATGACACATGGCTGACCTTATATAGATAATGATGACTGTAATATTCCCTCACATGAGGGGAATGATTCGGTTATAACCTATTTACCCACGTGTTCCAAACCTTACATGTCCTTACATATGCTCGAACTTGTGTCCTTGACTAATGTAACCTCGGCTTGGCCAAGTATGAGGTTGTAGGAGTATGACTGTTGCTTTGTCCTGTCAATTGGTGTTATGGGCTCGACCTGGAAGAATGGTCGAGGTTATACATGAGGTAGGTGCAACGTCGATTGAGGCAGAGTACGACGTTAGTATAGTTTGATCTAATGGCTCTGATGACCTCGACTGATGGCCAACCGAGGTTGGTAGATGAGGGGCTACCTTCTGGAAGATGATGTTTTTTATGACAGCTGGGAGCTCTGTAAAGCTCGACTATGAGACAGGTCGAGGTTAGTGACCCTGAGTACGAGGGTACACTTTGGTCATATCAAGGACTAACAGTCAATGATTCAGATAGAAGGGGAAGATGGCCCCATGATACATCGTCCCCTTTGAATTCTTAGAGAGAAATGGGGGCGTGTCATACCTCTTGGCGTTATTTCCACAGTTGTCCCAAGTGCATAATGTGTTCCATGTCTCTATATTGAATAAGTATCTTCACGATCCTTGGGATGTCATCAATTGTAACCTCATCAAGTTAGAGGAAGATATCACATTTCCCACGAGATCAATATCTATTCTAAACCGTCAGGACCGTGTCCTGTGCAACAAGGTCATGCCCTTAGTAAAAGTTCTTTGGGAATTTCAAGGTGTTGAGGGTGATAACGGGGAATGCGAGTCAGAGATGTGGGAGAAGTATCCGGAGCTCTTCCCCTAGTTGGTTATTCTTATTTTGAGGATGAAGTCTCCTAAGGTGGGGAGAATGCAATACCCATGCCCTCGATTTTATCTATTTCATTGTAAAATTGTAATTACGTAGAAACCTTGGGATTTGAATCATATTTATATATAAAGGGTTGTTGGTTATTGTATATTCTTGTGGCCCTTATGGAATTTGTTAGAAATTAATTAGGAGAATTTGGAATTTTGGAGAAATTCTGAGGTTTAAACGATAACAAGAGTCGTTCGATCGAGATCCCAATCTCGTTCGAACGAAGACACTTTTGGTTCGAACGAGAAGTTCATCTCGTTTGAAATAGGTTTCTAACAAATATCGAACGAAATTCCACTCCATTGGATTTTTACCCTTATTAGTATGTCGTTAGAAAAAAATGCGATCTCGTTCAAATAACCTTATTATATATCATTTATTTCGAGTTACCCTTATGTGCTGTCACGTTTTAGGCCCTTGATTTGATGACGTGTTGAATTTAGGTGAACCTAGATGATAAAAAACGTGATGGGTGTGGTAGGATTGAGTTTTAAATGGTTTTGTGGGCTGTCCTGGGATTATAAGAAGAGAGAGTGAGGGTGGGTCTTCCCCACCATTTTTCTTTAGCATATTTACTCTCTCTCTCTCTCTCTATCTCTCTCTCTCTCTCTCTAAGTTTCAGGAGCCCATCTTCTTCTCCAACTATTTTCCACTATAATTCCTACTTGCCACCACATTAATACACCATTATACACAATGTTCAAGCCTATTCTCCATCCTTAAGCATTTGTCAATGAAGAAGTGGGTAGAGCTAAGCTAGTACGAGACAGTTTGGAGCATTTTGAAGAGCTTTTTAGAGTTTTTGTACCTAGGATCTTCCATCTTCATCTTCTTAGTTGTCTTCTCTTCAAACTTTGAGGTAGGATTTTCCTCTTCCTATGATTTCAAAGTTTTAGGTATGAAATAAATATGTAGGATGCATGCTAGAGATGATATAATGCCAAAAATATTGATATTTCCTAAAATATTCAAGTCTTGCAAAAAAATAGATTTTTAAAGAAGACAAACCCTAAAGGGATATTTTTTTGAATAGAATGGCATTTTTACCTTGAAATATGGAAGAAAGCATGAAAAATGTAAATCCATGATTTATATATTGTTTAGTGCATTTTTGAGGAATTTCTAGGCTTGAAATCCTCATTGACATGTGTAGAATCATGTAATAAGATAGAAAATGTCATTTTAGAATTGATAAATTATAATAAAATGGGTTTTATGAAGAAATGATTAAATGTAGAAAAATAGCCCTAAATATGCGTTATAAACATTATTATAATGAAGAAAATGATATTTGAAGTCACATGTGATAATAGGGCAAGTTATGGACATTGGGTTGAAAATGGTATTAAATGACAAAATAATTTTTATGTGGTAAAACATAAAATGAGAATCATGATTTTTAACATAAAATTATAATAGGAAAATGTTGGGTTTTAGTGCCATAATGAACTAAATGTGTTTTTCACAAAGTTATAATGAAAGAAAGGGCAAAATGGTAATTTTGATAAAATTGAGGGTCTTAAGGGTTGGATTTTCTCGTTAGACCTTATCGGTCGATTTTTGGTGAAAAATGGATAAAGTGGATAAAATGGCACGTTGATAAGTTGAGATGATGAAATAAACTATAGAAATGATGAAAACGGAAAAAGGGTTGGAATAATGTGGACAGTAGTGAAAATGTTAAAATACATTAATATGGACTTGGATGACACCGCGAATATTTAAGAAGGTCCCAGAGCCCTGGGGTGAAAGACCCAAAATCACTAACTAGAGCACGTGGTAGCATAGCCGGCGATGTGGAGCCCGTTAAAGTATGCGGTTATTGGAACATTCCGAAAAAAGATAATGGAAAATAAAAATGATAATGTTTGTTCTCGAAAATGCATAAGTAAGACAACCTAATGAAATGAAATAACTGGAGACTAATGGCTTAAGTATGGTTAATAGTCTCTAGACCCGGTAAAAGGTGGTAGGAAACGTTTGAGTGTGAGTATGAGACATCGTTCATTAGTATTAGTTAAATAGTTAAACGTTTTCGAAATTAATTAAAATAGATGTTATACCTATAGTATTTGTTTGTAGAAAATGTATAGCTTAGTATTATCCACCGTGCTGAGCGTTCTTTCACCCCTGCTTTTTAAGTTAAAACCCCCACCCCAGGTACTTCTAGTAGAGACGTCGAGAACGACATCGATAAGACTCCAGAGGGTAATCAACGTCGTTAGTGGCTTTATAATTTTAATGAAATTATGTTTTGGTACATTGGTAATTTGGGAATTTAAACAATTTATTCGGGCCTTTGGTTATGGTTTTTAATAATATAGGGATGATTATGGTTTATTTATTAGTTAATTAGTAATGTAGATTAAATCGAATTTTTCATAAATAAATCTTGTAAATTAACCTAATTACTTAAAGTGGCCACCCATTTTCCAACTTAAAAATGGTAAATTAATCTTTAATAAAAGGTGCAATTAAAAGGATTTTTCTTAAGTAATAAAATTGGACTTTACCCTCCCCCTTTAACTCCTTGACTCAGTGCGGGTTGACCCAATCGTGATCCAAACCCGGGTCGGGGCATTACATTTTCGTTATGTCTTAATTTGATGTAGCATTAAAACTTAATAGACTCGATATAAAGATAATATGACTCAAAGGTTTGTTCCGAAACTAAGCCAACACAAGATAAAAACTGAATGTAGTGTCAAACATGTCCTTACAAATATCCCCCTTTGGATATTCCGGAAGAAAACAAAAAATGATAAAGATCTAAAAAAATTATCAGATAAAAAATCTGTATACATCAATCTATCCATCCCAATCCTTGAGAGACTCAAAAGAGACATAAGCTTATTCAATCCACAATATATCAAAATCACGAGCCTTGTATGGCTTTCACACTAAAACACACACCTCGTGAAATACTAATATAAGAAATGTATATAAATCAATAAGAAATATAAAATACAGTGCATGCACTAAACTACTCAACCTAAACGTATAATCTTCTTGAATCCCAAAATTTCTCCCTGTTTTTGTCTCAAATAAATTAGAAAAGAAAAAATATTTATCACATATCAATCAAATTATGAAAATAAGATTCATAAAATAAAGCATGTGCTTAATGAGATAAGTGACATATATGCATGGAAATATGGACATGGGAAAGCATACATTAATATAAAGAACCAATATCCATATCTCAACATGACCAAAACAAATAAAAATAAACTAAACTAAACACAAGTGGATGAGAAGTTCAAGATGATGTCAAATCTACGAAATTCTACACAAGTTATCTAACGATAATAAGAATAGACTCGAAACCCAAAAAAGTTATATAGATCCAATCGATGTTATGCATAAAACATTTGATGCAACCCATAGTTGAAAATAATTATAAGTCAACCATACTGAAAAATGTTGACTTTTAATAGGTTCGTGTCTATTAAGAGCTAAAATAAATTGCTTATGTTAACAGTTCAATAAGACCATTAAAAACTCACATACTAGATGGAAATATGCAAAGTCGTTGATCTTCAACTTATAACTCCCTCAACATGTGATTTTTTTACATATTTCATTTGTTATTCTTTGACAGTATTCACTTACATATATATTTCATTTTTTCTCACAGACACATAAATATAAGTTTCTTGACAATGGTTGTTAACACCCCTTTCAGTAGCATTGACCAAATCCTTTCATATTATCTCATATTGAATAAGCTCATAAGCAATGGATTTTACAAGCACATCCTAAAAATATACTGAAGAAAATATGATTCGATTGAGTAAAAGCAGTTTGTAAGAAAACTAATTTGAATCAAAATAGAATATAAACCCTAGTCAACTCGTGTATGTGTATACGATATGGCAATGAACACAACATAATCAACATAAGTCGTTCTCGGAGAACTTCGTAGGCGTGATTAAGCAAAACATGCATAGGTCCGCATTATCTTCATAAGATTCTAATCCAAGAATTGAAAAATAGATGGCATGGTGTATTCCACCCATTATCAATAATCTCAACATTATTTATCCTAAAAAAGCATAAAACACAATTTTTTTTTGTATTTTCAATAAAAAAATCTCAAAACAAAAATATTTTTATTTTTTCTTAAATGACTAATAAGAAAAGAAAATCCTTTTGCATTTTCCATCTTGAGGGACATATCATTAAACTTGGAGTAAGCCTTTTATATGTCAACCTCCCTTTTTCCATCTTCAAATAACTCCCTATCTTCGTATTATGATCTATTTATCACAATGCGACTCTATTCCATCATCCTCAACCTTATCTTTAATAGGGGAAGACCTATGACTAGACATATCATGTATGTCGTTGAATGTAGTAAAATTGCATTCAATTAAAGTCTCACTCATGTAGCCTGGGTCATTATCACTAGGAATGGCATTCAACTTCTTCTTATCCTTAATCCTTGTTCTAGTGGGATGCCCGAATGACTTATGACCAACACTTTGACATCAGAATCATCTCCCTAAACCATTTTCTATCCCCGGATTCTTCTTCCTTTGATATCTTGAAGATATTACCTTATCGACATTATTTTTCCGAACCTTTTGTTTTTATCAAATTTATTATGTTTGAGAATTTTCTTTAATGTCTTGGCCAATTTGTTCAAATCCTTTTCATTATCACTGGTCATGTCGAAATTAGAAGACTCAACCTTATGGAATTTTAGAATAATGTGTTTCCTCTTTAGTGGGAAATCTTCTAACTCAAAGATTTTGATAGACCCTATGGTCTCCTTTACCTCTATGATTTTTATACGTGCTACAATGTTCAAGGCTGAGACTTGGTAAATGAACCTATGTGGTAATGACCTAAGGATTTCCCTAATGACCTAGATTTTGGGATCTTCTCACCTACATGAAAGTGAGAGTTCACAATTTCGGAGAGTTTTGCGTAAAACTCATCAAGGTTCTCATTTTCTTGCATCTTCAATAACTGAAAACTGGGTGGGGCGATGTTGGAGCTTAAATACCCAATTAGTATCAGTACCCTCATGATGAGATGGAAAATTCCCCATACCTCATTGGACCTAGTACACATAGAGATCTAATTGAACTCTTGTTCGGTAAATCCATACAAAATTACGTTCAAGCTCCTTGAGTTATATTTGTCTAATATATTCTCACCTTCTGTACAAGACTCCACAAGCTTAGGTACATCAACTTCCCCTTTCTTACTCATTAGGTATTTCCACCCATTAGCTATGGTTAGCCACACCCTATCACCTTGGGTCATAAGAAAAAAGGTCATATGCTCCTTACAGTACGCATATATTACGCAAATGCATGATAAAGCGGCCTATGGTACTAGTTTAAAATAAGTATGTTCCCGGTGGTCCCAATTCCATTAATTAATTACATGCAAAGAAAACTAAATCCTTTTTAATGTGAAATAATTTTTAATTTTATCGAGTAAAATTATGTAGTCCAAATTATATGAAGTTGGTGATTAACAATAGAAAAAAATAAACCAATCACACGAGTACACTAGTATTTAGAGTGGAAACCCTCGCGAAAAAAACAACTATAACCCCGTACCACAAAAGTCCACTAGTACTGAATTTTAGGATCATAGGACTCAATAGGGACTAAAAAATGACCTACATATATGACCATGATACCCTTCATGATCCCGTTCCCTCGCGTTATGCTCATATACGTCTTCCTGTACTAACAATTGTTGCTCTAATCCATGAAACAACTTCATAACCTCCAAGGCCCCGACATCCACCATTCTCAATTAGGGACGATCATCCCACACGTAATCCAACATGATATCCTCTTTAATGTAGAATAATTATGGGGACTTGTAAACCTAGAGTATACTTTACTCATATGGACTTGACATAATCTCACAAATAAAAAGGACTCTAGTAAAACAAAGTTATGGGTTTTGGGAAAAATGGGCCTTGTCAATTGGAATACATGTTTACAGGTGTTTAAATAGCTTAGCAAAGGTCATCGTTCAAACCAGAGATCCCTCGTTCAAATAAGAGCTTTTGATCGAGAGGTTCTCGATCGAGGGTCATTTTTAGAAAACATCGTGAATTCGTTTGAAACATACTTCAATCGAGGGATCCTTGATTGTGTTTTCCTTTCGATCTATGTTCAGTGCCTAAAAATGGTTCTCATTCAAAGACCTCTTTGATAGAGACTGATCTCATTCGAACGAGGTCACTCAAGTTTTATATTTGAATTTTTTTTATAAAAAAATATTTTCCAAACTTGTTTTCATTAAAATCCTATCCCATCACCTCCCAACAATAAAGTAAACTTCAGGGAGATAAAAAAATTTGAAAACCTTTTACCTTTACCAATTCTTCGATATGCAACATATTTATCGGATTTAGTTCGGTAATTTTAGTCACGGTGCTTATCTTTTTGTCTTCATATGATGTTTCATTACAACTCAATACACTCAATACAAAGATATTATGACTCAAAGGTTTGATAGGAAATTAAACCAAAACAACTAAAAACCTAAGGGAGTGTAGAAATGTCCTTACATATACCAAAAGTTAATTTTGCCCAAAAATATTTTTGGTCCACTTTTACACACTATTTTTGGTCGAATTTTACACACTCAATCAAAATAAAAGTTAATTAAATCCAATTAATCTAATTATTATCAATTTTATAATTTACCCAATTAATTAATTAAATCTAGTTATGATAAGTGGTGATAGAAAATTAAATGTACTAAAGGGGTTTACTAATTGAATAAATAATAATTGGGGAAATTTATGGATAATTGGAAATTTAGAAAAATGATAAATATAATTTGGTTTTGTTAATTTAAATTTAAGTTAGATGATAATTATGTAAATATAATTATAGAATTTATTTGTTAAGTTATTAAAGTTTTATGTGCTTTGATTTAAAATTTGAGAATTTGGATTTAAACTGTAAATTCTATAAACTGGAACTCTCCAAGATGGACATATGGGGGATTTTAAGAAATCCCCAAGGACGTGTTGGTCTTTAGAATATTTCTTGGACAACAAGTTTAGGATTTTTGGCGGCACACAAAGGGAAGGTTGCTATAGAGGACTAACCAATCCTCTAGAGTGGGTGTACCAAGCCACAATAACGAGTTTGTCTTTTAAACAAGACGTCAACCTCTCACTCTTCCCCTTATGCATGAACCCTCTTCTTCTCTCTACAAACCTCACCCAAAACCTTCTAGCTCTTATACAAAACCCTTTTGTCTCTGTAATCCCTCACCCAAATTACAAACAAATTTCATAATAATATTTGCAAGGCTTTCTAAATAGATATTCAAACAAAAATTCAAGAACAAGAGAAATCACATTCAAGGTTTTTTAAGATGGATTCAATATTAATTTTCAAGTCTTCTTCAATTCAACAATATAATATTTTGGAAATTTTGAGGCAAGTTACGAAGCTACTCTTCTCCCTTTATATGTATATATCTTAATTTCACCGAAATCTAAATTGTAGCCTTAAAATTGAGTAGAACCCTTTAAGGTTTGAAATCCCTCATTATATTTGATTATTTTGATATAAAGTGAATGAATTCACATGATTTAAGTTGACCTAGATTCAATTGAATAAATAATCATTGACATTAGATTAATTGTGATTAGACTTGCATGTTAGGGTTTTGAGTATTGATTAGTGGTTTTGAGATATATGAAATTGATAATTGATAATTTACCCTTAATTTAAATTAGATTATTATTGACCAATGTACATGCTTCGTAATGTTATACCTTTTAGCTTGGTAGGTTGTACTTTTAGGTAAAAGCAACTAATTAACATGGTTCAATGCAAAATGTTTAATAATTGAAGTTTAATTTCATATGTAGACATACAATTGAAGGATTCCTCATGATTATAGACATAGATTTCATTTTGATCATCTTTATGTGATTAATTGTTTGATAATTAGAGTTCAAAACCTAATGTAATGAATTGGAAAAATCCCTTAATCATCGCCCCTATATATTTAAGATTGTAAATAGTAAGTAGTTGAATTAGAAGGAATATGAGAATAATGTTTTTGGCTAGTTAATGGTTGTTGTTGTTAGTTTGGAAGTTACTTACTTAATTCATTAAAGTTTATATAAATTCACCGTAGTAATTCCATAACGAGTTATAGTGTCTCAACACATACCTTATCTAGACAAAAGTACATGAAGGGGGGTCCTTATTTAAATCTCATTTTATGAGACTTCCCACTTATGGAGTCTAAAGATGAGTAGGAGTGGGGGATTTAGGAAACTTTTAATTTACTTCTCTTTTAATCGTAAACCTTAATCATTAAGAAGCCCTATGTTAGTCATATTCTCGTATGTAGATTGAGAAATCCCGTAGGAGATAATGAAATAACGTAACTCATGAATTATTGACTAGTTTGATATGGTACGATGGGTGGGATGCATGGAATAAAATGACATCACAACTTAATTAATGAGTTAAATAAGGAACATGGAACTATTGGGATTTATGATTAAAATAAATGCATAAAAAAATTTAAGCTCAAAGGTTTTCAATCAATCATGTATTGGAAAGTAAAAATAAGAATTGGGTTTAAATAATAGACCTAGAGTTTCGAATCCTGACAGCTTTGCGGATCTTGTTGGTGATCCGAATGAGGAGAAATCTACTCATGATGATGATGAACTTGATTCCCTCCCAAGTTCTTCAAAAACCTTCCTAGAATCCATCAAAAGCCTCAAATCTTCTAGTATGATCCACCTAAAGTAAGCCTTGTGTGTGGGTACTCTTAGAGATGAAAAATTGGTGAAATGTGAGAGAAATACTTTTATCTCTATTCACCCCTTCACAAAATATGAATAGTGTTTTATCTCTCCCTCTCTAACCCTCCATAATAGATCTCCTGCTTAAAACCATAGCTTACACCAATATATATAGGTATAAGATAGGGGCTTGGGATGAATTCGATTTTTAGAGGAATTGGGTAATGGACTATACTAGGGACCTAAGACTAAATAATTAAATTGTCGTCCAAATAAATACTCGTAAATCCCAAATTATATCCCCATAATTTATTTTCTTTCTTTATTTAGTTGCTATTAATTTCACTAAGTAATCACGACTGCACTCTAATTTAATTATCTTAAAATCATTAAGAATAGAGAGGTATTGCTTACAAAGTTAGATAGTGCACAATATGATTCTCTGAGTAAATCATACGATACCCTCTTTGTTAAATCAATTCTCCGCTAATAAATTTTAACTAACTTCTTATGTATTCCTTGATTCTAATACTTAACTGATTTGATACTCCACTGGATTATAAAATCCATCGACCGAGTTTACTGGTAAAAACAAAACATATAAGTCTAATAATGGGGTATCACAATCCAAGATATTTATTGGGAGGAGTATTCATCCAAATTATTATCTCAGACTTACTCACATTACGATTGCCCAATTTGTGGGGAAATGTTGACCGAGTCTAAAATTGAATCGCCCCCATAACAATCAAAGAAACAATTATGTAAGCATTATAGTCGTCATAACCCTCGTGATTAAGAACCTATGAACCATTTTCAAACATTGTTAGATTGTCAAGGTTTAATCTTATAAGCACTTATACGTGAATATGACAGGTGGTTCTCTTCAATAAATTCCTGAATGTATCGGTCACAATCCTTTTTTGAACTTTTAAACAAGTTAACGAACCATCAGTCATGTTCCCTTAGTTTAAGATAAACTACTAGGATTACACTCGCAACTATACCGATAGGATTCCGACTTCCAATCTAGGTTGTGATCTATTCAATTATACTAGAACTTGAATTGCGATCTCCTGTGATCAAGATGAATCCAACTCACTGAAATTCCTACTAAATCCAATTAACCGACATATTATAAAATATATTTAATCATAAATATAAGTCATTCTCACAGACATGACATCATACATGGTTTTAAGAATAAAATCCCAACGAGAATGATATTAAGTTAATGATGGTAATGATTGGGTGAAATGAGTAAATCGATATGGATATGGGTGTGTGCCAAGAGAGGATATTCTTATTTGTTGCGTGCTCAAAAAGATCACAATCTTATTTATGAGTGACGCTTATTGCTATTGTTCGGAGAACACTATTGAAAGGTGGTGTGCAGTTTGTGTGACGATATTTTATTTGTGCATAACACATGTCGTTATTATTTCGACCATGATATTTAATGGTGGTGTTGGGTTTTGTGATGGGATATATTTGTGTGTCACATAAATTATTATTGTTCTGAACACACTAAAAAATGGTGGTGTCTGACATTTTGTGAAAGTATTTATTTATCCGTACCACATGTTTTTTAGATGGCTCGGGAGAAGGGGTTCATGGCGGTTCAATTTAATTAATTAAACGGTTAATTGACTATTAAACCTGATAATTTAATTAAAATGAATTATGAGGTTAAGCAATACTTGTAGGGTTATCGTTGTAGGTTATACAACCTACGAATTTATAGATTATATATATCTAAAACAAATTTTGAGTTGCGTAGCTTTGGTAACTTGCTGGGCTCTAACCCATTTATTATCATAGAAACATTCCAGGTGCTAGGGCTAAATCTCTTGAGTAGCTTTACCTCCAACAAGCACGGACCATTCATTCTCTCCCTTTCAGTTTATTTTTGCAAGAGATATGATGTACATTTATCTCCTTGTTTGACTATCTTTACATTCAGTTGTGTGATTTAGATACATTGGGTTTTAGTTGACATGTGTTTGACATGACAATATTTTGACATGTAGTACATTCTTTAAGTTTTTAGTTGAGATGGTTTTTAGACTCTATTACAGTAGTTTATGGGATGGAGTTACATATCACACTATTGTGACACCCCGCCTAATTAAATACCAAGCGATCAGTCCTTTATTAAATTAAAATCAAGGTGAACAGTTGGTTCATTCTTAGCATCACTGTCGCAAAATAAAATTTTCTAAGTTAAACACCCTAAATAATTAAGCTAAGTGTCAAAACAATTTAAAACTTTATTTCCATTTTTAATAAATTCCAATTTGAAAACCTTTTAAATATCCAACAGTTTAAGAATTACATAAGTGCTACGCATAGCAATCAACACAAAAGAATTAATCCATCTAGATTAACCAAACCAAATTTAAACTACAAATGAAATCATACTAACAAGAATTTATACTCAAAGAGTACCGAATACTGAAAATAAATGAACATACATCTCTGACAAATCTATACTGAATGGGAAATCGGCGACACATGCCCTAACTATGAGGAACTATAATAAGAACCGAATCAATGAAGAGGTCGTCTACAACAAAGACCTGCAATTCCCACATAAGCTACAACGCGTCCCATCCAAAGAACTTATGCATGACTCCCCTGTGGCCAAGCACCTGTAATATATATATATATATATATATATATATATATATATATATATATATATATATATACAAGAGATAAGAGATAACAGAAAATGGGTCAGATCCCGATCGTAAAACAGTTTTAAAAATAGTTTAGCAAGTATTTAAAATGCTTACCTTCTAATGCAACAACGATGCTAGTATGTGACACTCTCTTGAGAATTCTCACCTCTCATCTAGTGTGCACGTCTACCGTACTACTAAACCTCAAAAGTTTATCTCACTTATTCTCCATAAAGTTTTATCTCAAGAATTAACAGGGTGATAATATTTAGTTTGAGAAATTTAATCTCTTCAAGCTTTCTTACACTATTTAGAAAATCGGTACCGTTATGAAGCTCACGAATCCATTAAGAAAGTTGCAACATTTATTCATTACTTAACTACTTATACGCACAGTAGAAAGTTCTCATATAGATATACGTATATATATTAGTTACACGTATAATATATATACTAACGGCACACCACATAAAATCTATGGTGCAAGGTTTCCATATATAAGTATATATATATATATATATATATATATATATATATATATATATATATATATATTATAATATATATATATATACTATCTTCACCCCACATACAATCTTTGGTGCTGACATACTCTGCTATCAAGTCCCTGTATCACACATATTTAGGGAACTGCTAGTTCAGAATCACTCTCGAACTTCATTAGCATAAAACACATACAAATGGAGGCGAAGCATAGTTTCAAGTCACTAAGAGGTCAGCACATACCCTCACGTCTCTTAGGACCGTTTGACTATCAATCAGATAGACTGTACCAAGGAATCCTATGTTCTAGGGTACGAGTCAATATCCCCCATAAAGGTCCCATCGAGATAAGACCGTCCCGGCGTGGAAACCCCTGTGATAGCAAGTAGCCCGAGTATGATTTTTATACAGATATATAATATATGCACAATCACACAGTCATATACACACACACACACACACACACACACACATCCACATTGCTAAATTAGGTGCGCTCACGACCCATAATTACAATTATCTGTTATTACATATTTTACTCGATTATTTCGTGTCACGGACTCGTTATTTGTATTCTCATTTATTATTCACTTCATACTCACTTCTCCTATCTCGAAGTATTCTAAGTATAATTTCAATAAGCATTCACTCACTTACGTTCCGGTCTAACTCCCTTACGAGTCCCGATCTTTTTATTAAATATGCGCATCGTTTCTTATACACATGAACCATTTCTCATTAACCCAAAATCTCATCATACACTAAAATATTACTCAACGGGGTCTACCTAGGCCCTACTGGTTATCTCTATATCCCATTATACTCCAACAACAACAATCAAAGGTTCCCATACATCTTAATCAGATTAAACTAACGAATGAAAAATATGTAGTTTTCCAGGAGGGGTCGATCGATTAATCAATCGATCGATCGATGCTCTTGGCTCGATCGATCGATCAAGCAGTTCTTGCCCAGAAACTGCAAATTAAACCTACATGTTTCATCTTCCAATTTCTCCAAAAATGTCATTAACGACTCTAGAATTCTCAAATAACAGTACTCCAAGTTCTATATACATATATACAAGATTTCCTACGTGAAACATGTATAAATTCATTAACGATATCGGATTAATGGGGTAAAATTGACATAATCTTTAAGAACCCTAATTTTGAAAGAAATATACATTCCTCTAATTATTTCCCAGATTTCTTGTTTCTAAACTCATAATAATTCGCTGGTAATCCTCTACATATGATGGGTATATCCAGAATATATGGAATCTCTCTAAACATGAGATTTAAAGTCTCTAAATTAACACTTTCTATCATAAAACATGATCTTGGTAATCCTAAACTAACATGGGTGAGGCATTAACCAAAAAATAAAGCAAAATAGATACTTACCTGGAAATTTAGTTTCTGATTTGTGAAGGAAAGAGGTATGATTGTGCTCCTCGGTCCGCGATCTACGTTGTGGTGGTGGTGGCGGTGAAAACGGTTGAGTCTTTGGCCTTGGATTTCTTGAAAAGCTTGCCAACTTCTTCTCTAATGGATGTCCTTTGATTTTGTGTTTGTTAACCCTAGAAGACAACTCCTAAAGGATGATATATCCTTAGGAAATTCGTGGGTTTAATTCCCCAAAAATATAAAATGTCTAAAATACCCTCCCGGGATGTCAATTAGGCCTAAAAATGCCCCAAGACCCAAACTAAATCCCCGGGTACACTTTTCTGACTATCTCGATCCTTCCGGACACTTTGGAGCACTCAAAACGACCATACGAGAAACTTATAATTTATTCAGTTTATATAATAATAATTTAGTCCTGACACGACACAGGCGCGTCCCGACTTAAATTTTCATAATTGCCATTTTATCCACTCGTGACAATTTTAACAAAAATCAATTCTACATATTACTTTACTCAATAAGTAATATCTGACGAATCAACAAACTTTCAATAATTACTAACTCTCATCACGCTAATAAATATTTAAAACAATTTTCAGGATTAAAATTAAATTAATTTATCTCAATTAAATTTAATAAATCCCTAAATTTAAAAGTCATAAAAAATACGGGGTATTACAACTATTTTGAAGAGTTTCTTATACTTAATTGGTGGTGATATTATGATTTGAGATTTGAATTTAACCACAAAGTATCTTTGTATTGTCACATTATTTCATTCAATTTTGTACATGCTAATAATGGTATTTTAACAAGTTGTATATTTTGATATTAGAATGTGATGAACCCTATTAAAATAAGCAGGTTGTTATAATTGGTATTAAATAATGGCCTTAGGCCTCAAGAGTTATAGGTTCTTTTTTACTTCTGCGTTCCTTGATTTGTGCCTTTCTTTTGCACTCTTATTTAATTCTCGCTGCTGATAAGACTTTATATTGAATTTAGATGCTTTAGAAGAGGAGATCATTGGTAGTTAGGGCACGAGCGGTACATATAACCTCGTAGTCCCATTATAGTAGCATCGGCAATACCGACACCAAATAAACTGGGTTAGTACCATTTCAGCAAAAGTCTACATTCCTTATGTTTTAAGAGATCTAAAATGTTAACATTTAATTTTTCAAAAATCTCCTTAAAGTTTTCAAAAACTCTTTTTCTAAGTTAAAAAACTTTCGAGAGCATCAAAAATTGTTTTTTCTCACTTTTAATGATTCATGACAAATAAAATAAAGTGAATACTCAACACAAACTAAAATCATAACTTACGAAACTTACCAGTACCTCAAGATATGTGCTTCAATATAGTCTAGTATGATGGTGTATGTAAGAACGCCATATTTTCAAGACATGAAGATCCCCCTAGGCCTATATTTGTTATGTTTGATTAATCTGGAATAATACAAACCAAAGAAAATATATAAAATATATCACTACAAATACCATGATGCCTAATCACCTAACTTCGTTACTTACTGGTCATCCCCATGATTTGGTATGCTAGTTTGTTTCGGCAGAGATATCTTCATTCAATATACAACATCCTTTATTTTGTAGTAGTGTATTTCCTATACCTTGGATAAGGACTCAAGACATCAGTCTCGAGCATGACCACTTTCTTCATGCGATCATTTGGGGTCATAACATTAATTTTCCTTTGGTGATCATAAATATCATTCGATTCAATTTTCAAGACTTGGACATTAAGGCCTTACCATATGATGATCACTAAAAATTTGTATTCCTTATAAGTTCCTAAGATTGTTAATGATACCTTCAGTAGCATTGAATGACTGATGACTAACATATTCATGTCGTGTTTCTTGGGTTAGACAACCCATCGCCCACTGGTCTCTCTAGCATATTTTATTGATCCTCTTATAGATCTCGTTGGTCTTTCCTATGCTCCCTCTCTTACTCCAGATGCACCCAATATCTTACACATGCATATTATCTAGAAGCACCACGAGTACATATGACTGCACATTCATACCTCATTTTCTACTTTTCACAGATTCATATCAACTTGAACATTATTCGATGTGACATGGTTACTATGAGTTAAAATATGACAAGAAAATATACTTAATACCATCATCAGAAGATTTCAAACCTCTGCGTTAGATAATGGTGGTGGCGAGGGTGAATTTAGGAATGTGTAATCATTAGTTGCTCATGATCGAGCACGATCCTATGGGGATGATGTTCTCGCTGTAGTTCACATTGGGGATGATGATGATGATTTTTCTATTGCTACAAACTTTGAGGGTGCTGAGGCCGATATTAAGACCTGAGGTTTATTTTTATTCTTGTTATTTTTTTAGTGGCAGATTAAATTTTTGCCCATAAGAAACACTCTGATTTCATGCAAGTTTTTCTTATAACATATTTTAATAATCAAATAATGAAAAACTTATATTATTTGAATTAATTAGATTTTAATACATGTGGAAGTTAAATCATTTAAATCTCATTAATTTTAATGTCAATAATAACGATCAGATTTATATCACATTTCAAGTCAAGGTATCCAATATGATGTAATATTCTAAATCAATCAAATAAATCATATATCACACATAGAAGTATATGAGTCAAAGTTAAAGTAACATGCGTATTTTTTAATGTGATAAAACCCCAAACATGGTAGGAAAACATCCGCGACTCACTCTACAAAGTAAAATAAAAAAATCCACAAAAAAATAAGAATCAAACGTACAAGTTACACACGCAAAGAATATAGCCCAATTAACTAAGACGCAATGCTAAATCCCATGTAAGCTTGAAAGTGTGAATCATTTGTTATAGTATATTTTCCTTTTGATTTCTCCACACTGCTCATTCTCAGCGTTAACCCGCACAACTCAGAGTATCGGTGGTCTTAGTGTGCAACATGTGTAGTGTAATGAAAAATTTCTAACATGCATAACATGAAAAAACTCACTTCAATACAAACAGTAAAAAATAAAATTTCTCACCGGGTTTGATCAATCTCCACACTTATTCGTTAAGTCGTCAATTTTCTTTCAATTTCTATCTTCGGTTAATTTTGGCTTAGTGAATTTTGATTGTTGACAATTTGAGACTTTAAATAGAATAAAGGTAATATTTTTGAGAATTTTAAATTCCAATTTTTATTTATTTTGAAGAAAAATATTTTTGGTTGTAAGGACATAATTTTATAAATGTCCGGGGTAGATTCTAAGTTTTTTCTGTTTTCTCCTAGATCACAGTTCATATGACTGATACCGCTACATTCGTCACGTCAACATGATCATCCTCGACGGCCTGTATCCGAATTCAATGCATCCATTATCTTCACGTGCATCATGCTACATGCAATGTGCTGCTCAGCTCATTCCCACTTCTCCACTACGCTCTATCAGTAAAATGTTTTATTGGAGCTTTAAATATTTGCATAAATATTTGGGAAATATTTTTGAAAATTATTTTTGGAGTCTGGATTAATTTTTTATCAAAAGAAGATTTTTTCTAAGTGTAGAAGCGAATGGCTCGATCGACGAGCTCGCTCAAACGAATTTGAAAGTCGTTCACGTGAGATAGGCATATCGCGCGATCTCGTTTGAACGACTTCTGTCCTTCGTTCGAGCGACATGGCTATCTCGTTCGAACGAGCCGCCGCCTCGATTTTTGTATAAATATCTGTTCTCCTTCTACACATTTTTCAAGTCTTTCTGCAATCTCAAAATTCTGCGAAAACAACCCATAATAAGACTTCACTTTTTAAGGTTTTCTTAACCTTTTTGATTCACAAAACCATTCCCATATATGTGTGCGAATCTTTAAACCTTCAAGAGGATCATTTACTCATCTGGAGTAATTTTTGAGGAAGCCGCTCTCTTCTTCACTACTGCCCTACTAGAAAGGGATAGTTCCAGCCGCTGACAACAGAACCGACACCCGAGGGTATTTCTGTGTCATATATTTCCATTGTAATCCGTGTAAGCCGTACTCTTACAAAATTATTGTGAAAATAAAAGGTTTTGCCCCTTTGGGGGATTTTTCCTCATATATGTGTTCTTATATGTTTCATCAACGTATTTAATCACATATAGATGCATGTTTAGGACTTAAGTGGTAAAAACTGTGTTTAATTAAATAACTTCCTTATTTGAATGCAAGCGCACTCTTCTCAAATTGGTATCAGAGCCAGTTACACAAATTTACCGTGTAATTTTCCGCAAAATTTTTCTAAGATATCAATTTTCTGAAAAAATTTACTTTTGAAAAATGAGTGTGTTCATAATGGAGAAGTTATATAATAAAATGCCAGTTTTTAACGAGACAAACTATGCATATTGGAAAGCCCGCACGAGATCTGCATTAAAAGCCATTGATGAACATGTCTGGATTTTGGTTGAAAGAGGGTGGACACCTCCCTCCGTCACCGTTGATAATGTGATCAATTTAAAACCTGTCACTTCTTGGACTGAAGAAGAATTTAAATGGTCATCATTCAATTCTAAGGGTCTGAGTGTTATTTCTGGATCTGTCACACCTGATGAGTTCAAACGTATAATGACGTGCACCACGTCAAAAGAGGCATGGGATATTTTACAACTCACCCATGAAGGAACTAATGTTGTGAAAGAGTCTAAATTGCAAAATTTGACAACTCAATTTGAAACCATCACCATGCATGAGACTAAATGTTTTGATGATTTTTATGCTAGGCTTTCTGACATTGTTAATACTAGCTTTAATCTTGGTGAACATATTCCTAATGCGAGAGTTGTTAAAAAGATTCTTTGTTCTTTGCCTAAGCGTTTTATCCCTAAAGTCACTGTGCTAAATTCTATGGGTAATTTAAATACGCTAAAATTGGAAGAACTTATAGGAGACTTGCAAACATATAAAATTGATATGTTCCCTAAAACTGCTAGGTCTAAAGATAAGGGAATTACACTTAATGCCCAAGAGAGAAAGAGTGAGAGGTCGGCAAGAAAGAAGGTATAGTCATCTAGAAAGAGAGAGACTGACACGTCAGATTCTGATTGTGATTTTGACATAGATGATTTGACTCTTTTTGCAAAACATTTCAAGAGGATTCTCAAATTTAAGAAAAATGGCAATTTTAAAGATAAAAAGAAATTTGAGAAAAATAAGTTTGAAAAGAAAAATGAAAAAGATTTTAAAGATCCTCCTAAGAGAGAAAGTGAGAGATGCTTTGAGTGCGACGGTAGGGGTCATAGAGCCTTTGAGTGTGCCACACGTCTGAACAGAGAGAAAGGGAAAGCTGTCCTTAATGCTACCCTTAGCGACGACAGTGAGGTCGAGTTGGTGGATTCTGGAGACGAGTCACCGCATGATTGTAACTTCACCGCATTCATGGCTAGTCATGTGAGCACTTATTGTTCTCCTCACGATGATGAGGATGATGCATCACAGGGACACCTCGACAGTGAGAGCGATGTGAGTGAGGGGGAGGATGACACAAGTGAGAGCGAGAATGATCTTTAACGCGCCTACGCCGAGCTATATATTGAGTCTTTTAAAACTAAAAAGCGTAACAAAGCGTTAGTTCTTAGGATCACCGCTTTAGAGGAAGATTTAAGAAAAAAAAGAGATAGAGAGTCCTCCACCTGTAATACCTTGAGAGAGAGAGAGAGTCTGTTTGTGTTGAGAAAGAAAGTCTGTTTAGAGAGAGATAGTTGTTTTGAGAAAGAGAGATGGGACTTGACTAAACAAGTGGATAGTCTTACGAGTGAGCTTCATTCCTCCATGGAGACTCGAAAGAAACTCGAATCCCTTGTTGCCCAGCTTACTCACGATCTGGAGAGAGCACGGGAAGTCAAGGTACAAATCGAGGACAGATCTGGGAAAATGGGATAGATGCTCCTCGGCCCCGCTTTAGGTTTTGGTGTTAGGCAGGGAATATGTTATGATGGTGCCTCCACATCCCAAATTTCACCTGGACCTGTTCCTGAGTTTACTACGACTCCTTATGGCCATCGTAAAAAATCTCAAAGGAGAGTTCGACCAAGAAAAGCAAACAAAGGTCCGCCTTTGACTACGTTCTTTTGTACTTATTACAAAAGAAAAGGCCACCTCAGGGAGTTTTGCTATAGTATGGGTCGGACACGACGTACTACTGCTTCACCTCTGCTTACTGATGATTTTACCAGTCTGAGAGTGCGAGTTGAGTTTTTAGCTGCCACGTCTCAGAGTTTGATGGAGGAATTTTGACGGATGTCTTTGCCGTCAGTGAAGGCTTATCACATTCTAGCTAAAATCAACAACAACAAAGGCAAACAAAAGGTCACCACTTCTTGGGTACCTAAGAAAGATAAAAAGGCCTTTGTTGTTCATGTCTCTCTCAAAGCACATAATACCTCACAGTGGTATTTTGACACTGGGTGCTCCAGACACATGACAAGTGATGCCTCATTTTTTACGACTCTTGGGGATTATCAGGATGGCAGAGTCACCTTTGGAGATGGGAGAAAGTCTAGCATTATTGGACGTGGTACTGTCGGGTTACCTGGATTTCCTAAGCTAGAAAATATTTTGTACGTCAAAGGTTTGAAAGCAAACCTTCTCAGCATTAGCAAGTTGTGCGACGCTGACTTTGCCGTAAAGTTTGACCGGGAAGCTTGTAAGGTCTATAATCAATCCGGTAAACTTTTAGTGCATGGGGTGAGGACAAAGGATAATTGTTATGGGACTGAGCCCACATCCTCACTTATCTGCAACAGCGCCACGATCACTCCTATAGATCTGTGGCACCAACGTCTAGGTCACGTGAACGTTAGAGATTTGACACGTTTAGCCAAAAAGGACCTAGTACGTGGCTTACCATCTCTTGGAAAGTCAACTTCCACCGTTTGTGGACCCTGTCAGTTGGGAAAACAAATTCGGAGCCCTCATAGGAAGTTGCATTCCATTACCACCTCCCGGGTACTTGAGCTGATTCACATAGATCTTATGGGTCCTACTCGTACTGAGAGCTTGGGTGGTAAGAGGTATATCCTCGTGATGGTAGACGATTTCTCCAGATATTCTATTGTAGGTTTTCTGAGGGAGAAATCCGATGCTATTGAGTTTTTAACAACCAAGTGTCGTGTCCTGCAAAATCAACACGGCGTCACTATTAACAGGATACGTAGTGACAACGGCACTGAATTTAAGGAAGCAAAGGTAGATCTTTACTGTGACAGCCTTGGGATCAAACATGAGTTTTCTATTGTGAAGACTCCTCAGTAAAATGGGATTATTGAGAGAAAGAATAGAACGATTCAGGAAATGGCTAGATCTATGTTTCTAGGTCGTAAGGTTTCTAGGAGATTTTGGGCAGAGGCAGTGTCTACTGCATGCCATATGGTGAATAGGGTTTACCTGCGTCCACATACACTTAAGACGCCTTATGAATTGTGGACTGGCAAGAAACCCAACCTGGCATATTTTCGTATTTTTGGGAGTAAATGCTACATCCTACGGGATATAGAGCAATTAGGAAAGTTTGACTCCCGAAGCGACGAGGGAATATTGTTAGGCTATTCATCGAATAGTAGAGCGTACCGGGTTTTTAACCTGAAGAGCTCTAAGGTTATGGAGTCAATAAACGTCACCGTGCAAGATGAAGAACCTTCGACGATTATTGATCATAACCTTCAGTGTGAGGATGAGGACTTGTCTAGTAATGATTTACTTATACCTCTCCCACACTATGTGGACCCTACTCCTATGTTAGGGGACACACCTCCTTGGGTTCGCAAGAGTCATGAACCTGCCTCCATTTTAGGTTATCCCACTCTTGGGGCCAAGACTCGTGCTCAGCTAGAGAATGTTGTTAGCCACTTTTGCTACACGTCCAAAGTCGAGCCCCAGAATTACAAAGAAGCCCTCAAGGATGAACATTGGATGTCTGCCATGCAGGATGAGTTGCTTCAGTTTAAAAAGAACAATGTCTGGGAACTTGTCCCCCGACCTAGTGAGACAAGTGTGATAGGTACCAGATGGATTTTCAAGAATAAAATGGATGAAAATGGTACCATAATCAGAAATAAGGCTAGGTTGGTCGCTCAAGATTACACACAGATAAAGGGTGTAGACTTTGGGGAGACATTTGCTCCTGTTGCAAGGCTTGAGTCCGTCCGCTTACTACTCTCCATCGCATGTTATCTGCGCTTTAAGTTATATCAGATGGATGTCAAGAGTGCCTTCCTAAATGACATTCTACAGGAAGAGGTTTACGTGGAACAACCGAAAGGGTTTGAAGACCCTCAGCACCTGAAGCACGTCTACTATCTGAGGAAAGCCTTGTATGGTTACGAGAGGCTTACTTCCTATCTCTTAGCCCGTGGCTTCAAGAGAGGGGGAGTTGATATGACGTTGTTCATCAGGAGAGATGACGGTACTATCTTGGTTGCCTAGGTCTATGTGGACGACATAGTCTTTGGATCCACGTGCTCTCAACATGCTTATCACTTTGAAGAGGAGATAAAAAGTGAGTTTGAGATGAGAATGGTTGGTGAGCTTACTTTCTTCCCTGGTCTCCAGGTTCGTCAGCTAGAGGATGGGATGTTCATCTCCCAATCCAAGTATGCTAGAGAACTAGTGAAGAAATTTGGTTTAGACTCCGCTAAGCATGCACGTACACCTATGAGTACCACTACCAAGCTTAGTAAGGACACTTCAGGCAAGGACGTAGAGCAAACCTTATATCAGAGTATGATAGGTAGTCTTCTCTACTTGACTGCCAGTTATCCCAACATAGCCTTTAGTGTTGGAGTCTGTGCGCGATATCAGGCATCCTCGAAAGAGTCACATTTACGTGCTCTAATATGTATTATTAAATACGTGAGTGGGACTCTCTCATACGGTATTTGGTATTCCTTTGATACCGATGACCGTCTGTCTGGCTATTCAGATGCCGATTGGGCCGGGGATGTAGATGGTCGTAGGAGCACTTCTAGTGGGTGTTTCTATTTTGGTTCTGCTCTTGTCTCCTGGCTGAGCAAGAAGCAAAATTCCATCTCTTTGTCCACTGCGGAGGCTGAGTACATAGCTGCCAGGAGTTGTTACATGCAATTCTTATGGATGAAGCAAATGCTGGAAGATTATGGGATTTCACAAGACACCGTGACCATTTTTTGTGATAACACGAGCGCGATACACATATACCGCAATCCAGTCCAGCATTCGCGCACAAAGCACATCAGGATACGTGAGCATTTTATACGACAGTTAGTTGAGGATAAAGTCGTATCCCTGAGTTTTGTTGCCATCGACCGTCAGTTAGTCGATATTTTCACGAAACCTTTAGATGCCCTTAGATTTGAGAGTCTTAGGAAGTCTTTGGGGATTTGCACAGTTGACTGATGGGTTGGTATATGTCTAGGATAGGATGCTTTTTTATGTTCATATCATATGCTTCCTATTGCTAGTTTGTTTTATATGTATTATTGCTTTGATTGTACAACTATTTATTTATTCTTTTGAAAAATCCAAAAAGATTTTTTTTGTATATAAAACTTTTAGAAAGGCCCAGAAAGATTTTCTTTTATATATATATTTTTTTTAAAAATCCAAAAAGATTTTTGTATTTTATTTGCACCTTTTATGGATGAACATTTAAGATAGACAAGTCACAATTTCATTCCATTTCTTCATGTGACTGTTTGATAGAGATTTGAGACGCTACATCATTTCATCCATGTGCTTTACATTGATTGGAGTCTTTGAGATGTGATTAGTGATATCTTTCTACATATTTGACTCATATCTCCTTTATTGCACACATGCACGACTTTATTTGTTTATTGTACTTGTCTATCACATGTTGGCTTGAGTGTTTCCATCTCAATTCTGTCTATACAACTACCAATATGCGATAAAACTTGATAAGATTGGAATGCATGTAAAAACCATTTTTGTGAGACTGAGTGTTTGTTTAAGAACGGGGAGGGGTTGCGAAAGGTAATTATTTATTCTTTGAGCAAAAGCCACTGTTCAAAAGGACCTAAAAAATGGAGGAATTTTATTATCCGAGGTCCAAAGAGGTTAAAAGAGCCCCGAAAAAATGTAAAGGCAATAAAAAAGCAATTCATGCCAATTATGGGCCATTAGGTTTCACCATCAATTCTCCAAAGTTTGAAAATTTAGAAAGCCTCTATTCAAAATAAAAATTTGAGGGAGTTTGGTTGTTGAATACAAACGGGTTTGCAGTTCCTTGACAGTCCTGAAAAAGCATGAAACAGTTTTGGACGTTATTGGTGTGGAAATCACTTTGAGCTTTGGTTTGTTGATTTGATTGAGTCAATGTCTCATATTACCACCTTTTTACACCAAAGGAAGACTTTGAGTTCATTCGTTAGGAGTATTCGATATTCATCGTGCACATATGTCATGTTTGTAAGCATTGAATTTCCTCTCGAATTTGATGACACCCCCATCATTTTCGCTATCATTGACTTGGTTGTTTTTGTGATCTTTCATGGTGTGATTCTTTGTTGTATACTATGTGTGAAAATTTTAGAAAAATACAAAAATAGTATTTTATTCCCGTGTGTCATTCTCCATGTGCATTCATTTATACTTCTCATATCTGTCTATTTGGGGACATCATAAAAAGGGGGAGAAGAATTATGGGGGAGAATTGTTTTTGTGTTTAATTGCTGCATGAATGATTTGCTTAAGCTTAATTGATCATCAATTTTTGCATATCATTATATTTTCAATATGTTGCTTGTCACGGGTATTTGCTTTATCTCATGTGTGTAGGTACATCATTGCTCATTATTTGATTACACATCCTGATGAGAAAAGTTTTGGAAGTTACAGGAGAACTGAAGATTTGGAAGACATGTCATGTAGTATTCTCAGTTTGAGGGTTTAATGGGGATATTATCTTGTATGTCATTTGATTGCATAATTCAGATTTTTTATGTATGTAGCGGCATAGACATAGGGGGAGATTTGTAAGGACATAATTTTATAAATGTCCGGGGTAGATTCTAAGTTTTTTCTGTTTTCTCCTTGATCACAGTTCATATGTCAGATACCGCTACATTCGTCACGTCAACATGATCATCCTCGACGGCCTTTATTCGAATTCAATGCATCCATTATCTTCACGTGCATCATGCTACATACAACGTGCTGCTCAGCTCATTCCCACTTCTCCACTACGCTCTATCAATAAAATGTTTTATTGGAGCTTTAAATATTTGCATAAATATTTGAAAATTATTTTTGGAGTCTGGATTAATTTTTTATCAAAAGAAGATTTTTTCTAAGTGTAGAAGAGAATGTCCTTGATCGACGAGCTCGCTCAAACGACTTTGAAAGTCGTTCGCGCGAGATAGGCATGTCGCGCGATCTCGTTCGAACGACTTCTGTCCTTTATTCGAGCGACATGGCTATCTCGTTCGAACGAAGCGCCGCCTCGATTTTTGTATAAATATTTGTTCTCCTTCTACATGTTTTTCAAGTCTTTCTGCAATCTCAAAATTCTGCGAAAATAACCCAGAATAAGACTTCACTATTTAAGGTTTTCTAAACCTTTTTGATTCATAAAACCATTACCATATATGTGTGTGAATCTTTAAACCTTCAAGTGGATCATTTACTCATATGGAGTAATTTGTGAGGAAGCCGCTCTCTTCTTCACTGCTGCCCTACTGGAAAGGGATAGTTCTAGCCGCTGACAACAGAACCGACACCCGAGGGTATTTCTGTGTCATATATTTTCATTATAATCCGTGTAAGCAGTACTCTTACAAAATTATTGTGAAAATAAAATGTTTTTCCCCTTTGGGGGATTTTTCCTCATATATGTGTTCTTGTATGTTTCATCATCGTATTTAATCACATATAGATGCATGTTTAGGACTTAAGTGGTAAAAACTGTGTTTAATTAAATAACTTCCTTATTTGAATGCAAACGCACTCTTCTCATTGGTTTTTTAAAAAGATTTCAATTTTTTTTTTGAAAATTTTGAAATTTTCTAAAAAAAACACACTTGGAAAGAACATGTGATCAAATCAATGAATCTAAACAATAAACGGGAAGAATATCCCACACCCCCTAACTGAAATGTTTCATTGTCCTCAATGTGAATCAAGAACACAACATAAATAGAGGAAAAGAAAGATATTGCCCAAATGGAATGATCCCCGATGAGTTCCAGTCCATTGAAAATACAAAATACGTTAGAACCAAGCATAACAAAAAGAATAACAAAAACATTAACTAATTACTCTAAACTAAAAAAAGAAAAGGAAAAAGAAAAGGCTAATTATGTACAACCTACAATTTGAACTTCTAATAAGTTATACATTAGAAGTCGAAAAATTTGAATACAATTTGACTTTGAGGGGTAATCAGTGTACCCTCATTAGGATGCATGCCTCCCGAAAAATAAGAATTCCGTTTGAAAAACTGAAGGCATGTGCAATGCGGAAGAAATGAACCATCACCTATTAAAAAATTTAGGGTGATAATGAAGGATTTTGATGCATAGGGGGACAAGTCCCACTGGGATCCAAGAAAAATAGAATCACCTACCATAGATTTTTCAAGTAGTATGGGAAGTGGGGCACACAAACAGAAAGAGTCCTACTTGGAAAACAATTCAAGCATAGAGTCCTTGTCCTCAAGATTTTCTCCCCCAAAATTTTTAACTGGATCTGGTAGAGTGACACGTCTAAGTGTATGGCTCGTAAGATGAAGCATCTCAAAATAACATTCCCATACAAGAATCGGATCAACATCCTCAAGACATTCATCCAGTTCTTGTGATGGATTTAATGGTTCGATAATAGTGGGTACATAAGGAGACAAATGATCTTCAATCTTAGTAGATTTTTCAATATCTATAAGAGGTTGATATTCAAAAGAACTTGGATCACTCTCAATGATTTCATCCTCAAAATGGTTAGGTGAAGCGCAAGTCTCGACCTTCTCTAAGTTGTCCAAATAATCATTAAACTCCTTGCAAGTTTCTCTGATTGGGTGCAACTTGAAAAATATCGGAAGAAAAATCCTCATTGGGTTCAAATAATGCATCTAACTCTTGCTCCCAATAACGATTTTTTTCTCGATATTTTTTTTCAACTCTTTCTTCTTCAAGAAATTATTTTTGACAAATTTGGATGGCTTAAGCACTGGGCTTGTATTTATGAGACTCATCTTTAGTGATATTGATCCAATGTTCATAAGTCTTGGGCACCTCCTCCTCACTATTATCTTAACAATTAAAGCCACCAAAAGAGTTAAAGTAAGACATTTCAAATTGGGCAATTCAAGAACGTGACACCCATATATATATATATATATATATATATATATATATATATATATATATATATATATATATATATATATATATATATATATATATATATTTGTGTATTTTTTTTTGAAATAGTAAGTCAATTATAATCTATAACAAACAGCCTCCGGCAACGACGCCATTTTGATCGAGTCGAAAAACCGAGCGTCCGTGTAATACGCTAGTCGTTGTTATCGGCTTACAACCTCAATACAAAAAAACTAAACTTGTAACTACACTCTTAAGGAGTATAGTGGTGAGTCTGAGTATCGAATCCACAGGGAATGTTTGATAGAATTTAATTGATTTATTACTTCTAAACTAAAAGTGAAAAAGATGACGATGGTTGAATAGGGAAAAAATAAAAAAAGTTAACTATGCATGCATGAGCAAACTAATTAAGATGAATGAGAAAGTAGGTTGGAATACAATCCCCTAACCCTAGTAATTTACCGTGTAGAATACTCGAATTGCAAATTATACTCTGCATATTTCCCCTAAATTTCTTCATATACTCTCAAAAATCATCCCATATAATCCCCAAATTAATTTCAACTCAGTCCCAAACTAGATTTATAAAATCCTCGAAATCAGTCCCAAATCATATTTATTAACACCATGGAATTAGGTAGAAAATGGAAAAAATACATTAATAACGAAAAATAAAAAAAACACGGGTCGACTTCAACAATAATTCCCGCTCCTTTCGCGCCGATTGAACCGTCGAATCCCGTAATCGGAAATCATACCCGTATTTACGACGGAGTATCACATGCGTCGGGCAGAGAAACTCTGATAATAAATGAAAATAAATTCGAATTTCGGGGGACTTGGGCGGGGCCAATGAAATTGTACAAATTGATCGAAGAGAAAAAACCGGAGATCAAAGCAATTATTGATAGTGCCGATTTTATTTCGATTTTTTTTTCTATGGTGATGCCCAATTCCGATCAATGTATTGTGACGGCGATGTTCGAATGTTTGTGGGACACGATGCATACCTTCCAACTACCATATGTCGAGCTTGCGTTCACTCCGCTCGACTTCACAATGCTTTCCCGTAATAATTTTTTTATTTATTTCGTTCTACTTATATTCATAATTGTTTCAATATGTGAAAATAATTTGTTGTACTTAAATTCATAATTAATTGTTTGAAATATATTTTATGGTATTTATATTCAAAATTATTTAAATATATGACAAAAATTATAAATTACGCACCGACATTCCTATTGTTTCAATATATGAAAAACTTATTTATATTCATAATTGTTTCAATATGTGAAAATAATTTGTTTTACTTAAATTCATAATTAATTGTGTGAAATATATTTTATTGTATTTATATTCATAATTATTTAAATATATGACAAAAAATTTAAATTATGTACATGCGTTCCGATTGTTTTAATATATGAAAATAATTATTTATATTCATAATTGTTTCAATATGTGAAAATAATTTGTTGTACTTAAATTCATAATTAATTGTTTGAAATATATTTTATGTTATTTATATTCATAATTATTTAAATATATGACAAAAATTTTAAATTATGTACCAGCATTCTGATTGTTTCAATATATGAAAATAATTATTTATATTCTTAATTATTTATATTCATAATTGTTTCAATATATGAAAATAATTTGTTGTACTTAAATTCGTAATTAATTGTTTGAAATATATTTTATGGTATTTATATTCATAATTATTTAAATATATTACAAATTTTTTAAATTATGTACAGGCATGCCGATTGGACAAGGGAGACCCATTCTAAATCTACCAATTGAACAATATACCAATTTGGGTAATACCATAAATGAATTTTTTCCCGAAATTCATATACAGAGATTTACCGGTGTGAGAATTCCAGTTTTCGACCTTAAAAAATACATAATTTTTTTTGTTAAGGTTGAACCTATACCAGATTATATGTCCCCAATCATAGCTCGGGCATTTTGGTTCTATGTAATTGGGACTGTATTTTTTCCAAATGCTAACTCCACTTCTGACCTCGGCTATTTACATTATTTGGAGGATATTCTTGCCATCGGCACGTACGACTGTGGTTCAGCGATTTATGCCCGTATTATATGGTCTTTGGACAAAGTCAGTCGACGATCGTTGACTAGCCTTGAATGCATGTGGCAAATACTCGAGGAATATTTTCATTTCATCTTATTTAACCGCATATATGAATTTTATGTTTCATTACAATATATGCCAACTTATTCTAATGAATTAAATTTATTGACAAATTTTACAGTATTTACATCACGAGTACATGGCCACGACATGTCCTATTCTCGTCGATCCGTCCATCGATGCGTGGCTCCACATATTCCGTTGGTCGAGGGGGAACCGAAAAAAAGTCAAGGGAGCACAGTGGTTTCACATCTCAAGCAGTCAACATCAGCTTGAGATGCGATCACCCAAGTCCATTATATGGCAGCCATACGAGACTTCTGCCTACCGTGACTCTGATGTCATCTTATATGCTCATGAGATATCGGGGTTACAGATGATTTTTTGGGATCCCTTATTTTAGAGTTTTTGGTACTTGGGTGACTAGGCCATCCGACAATGGACTGGGCGGAAATGTATACCAGGCAACCCACCATTAAGTTTGTGTTGTGTCTCAGAGCACGATTTTCAAGCAGTTGCTGCCCAAAATTGGCCTCTCGCAAATCAACATAAGAGATGTGTCCCAAGAAGAGTATAATGCCTATTGAAAGGCAGTAGCACTCAGGCCATTACTACCGCCGATCGCCAGATATGTTAATGTAGATTTGATTGGAGTTGGTTCAGTGGCACCTTCAACGTTGTGAATCCCACGAGCACCAACACCGACAAATGAACCTCATGTGTATGAGATACAGTTGTCTATGGGTGGGGGGGGGGGGGGGTTCTACGCACGTCCACCCACCGAGGAAGAATTGGATGGTTGACGTCGGCCTACCGAAAGGGGCTTCATATACTATAGATGTCCTGAGACCTGAGTTTTCAACCAACGCACCTCCAGATAAATCTTTGACGAAGTTAGAATGGCGTGAGTCCTACATCGAAGCAGCAGATAACATTCGAGGGCTCCGTCATTTAGTATTACACGAGACACGTCAGCGAGAGGATCAACTCAAAGCATGTGATGACCGCATTGAGTAGTTGGAGCTTAGACTAGCACGTTTTAATATGCCTAGTCGTGGGTTTGAGGAGGGTGGTACTAGTTCTAGTCGTACGAGTGTTTATATACCACACCCAACCCCACCCTCCGACCCAGTCCCGGCATATGAGTCGCAAAAAGGTTGGGGTAATTTATTTGGGTTTGACCCTTACACGAGTTCACATGCGGATTTAGGTGCGGATTATGAGTTCGGCCCGGGGTGCTAGTGATGTATAATGTACTACTGAAAAATGTTATGAATTAATTTTGTATTGTTGTCTCAATTTGATTGTGATGATAAGTGTTATGATGAATAATGTCTCATATTTATGAAAAATGTTATGATGTATAATGTCTTATATTTATTTTTCATTTATTACACATGGAATGATGACAACCAAGTTATTACACTGTTGTTTACTTTATTAATCTTGTAAAATATATGGCACTTAAAATATATGGTAAAAAATATACGGCACTCAAATTTGTCATTTATTAGTATTGGAATAATGACTTAAGTAGTACAAACACTAATACATGATCAAAATGATTATTAGGAGTATGTGTTCAAACGTTTAGGTTGAACCTAGTAGAAGTACAACATAATGGTTTCCCATTGCGCACTAAACATTTAGGTAAGTAAGATCGTTGCGTATTGGAATCCACATATTCTTTGTTATAGTTTGATATATTTGGTTCATACTCTTCCCCAGCATTTTCATTTATGCATTCCGAAAAGTAATCATAATCGGAATTGGTGTAATCGAAAATATCATTATCTGATGCCAACGTAGAGTCGTTATATATGTTAATTAATTGTTCCTGAATGTGACGACCTGATAGCATCACGCATTGTGCTTTATGATAATGTTATAGGCGCCTCTCCATCTTCCATATCTCTTCCTCCAATAAATCAAGACAAAATATATCTGCTTCTTCTGGATACGATATTGGCCAAAGTGCGGCAGCTCGATTTTTTAGCACAAATTTGTGATGGTAATGGCAAAACACCTTCAGGTCACACCTTTCATCATATTTATCTGGCCATGTGATGTTTTTCCAAAGATACACAACTCCGTCTTCAAGTTCCGAATAGGGAGAGATTATGAATATATGATCAAAGTCATTAATAAAACGTCGAGAAATATCAATCGGATATGTTTGGAAAATTAGTTTTTTCCCATACCAATCATTACCAGCAATATCTGTGTAAAAGCCATTGTAAATGGATGAATAGGAAGGAGATGAAGCCATCTTTGAAATATGAGACAATGGTAGATAAAAAATTGTTGCAATCCTTCGAGTTTATTTATAGGTAATTTTCAACCTTTGAAGTAAATATTTTTTTTTTTACTATGGTAACAAATATTTATAATATTACAAAGGCACACATACGAATGGAAAAGATAAAGTAACATAACATAAAATTGATGACGATTGTAAAACTATACTAAATAAAACTAAAGTAAACTATAGTAAATTGACATGCAGTAACTTGACATATAACATATTGACAAACATCAAACTGCAGGCAATAATATAACACACATTCAACCTTTGAAGTAAATGATATAACACACATACCAAGATATTATCTGTAGCACACTTACCAATAACAACCTGAACCCAATATGTGAATAACATATAGTATATTTACCTACGATAAATTACATACACATGCAACCCATCGAGCAATAATATAGCACACTTACGTAGATGATTTTCTATAGTACACTTACCAATAGGACACACAAATCAAGATTTTATCTATAGGACACTTATGTATGATACATACAGTAACCTACAGATAACCTGCACATAATTAGTAACAATCAGACAACATATTGACAAACATCAAACTGCAGGCAGTAATATAACACACATGCAACCTTTAAAGTAAATAATAGAACACGTATGGTAACCTACAGACAACCTGCACACAATTATAAATAGTTTGGTACCGTAAAACTAACAGGTAGAGTATACTATTTATACTATAACTAAATTAATTTTTAACCAAATTATATCATGGACTCCTCTAGTTGTAGCGATGAGGGACAAAATCTTTTGCTCCAATATACACAATTTAATGAAGGTGGATCATCTGATGATTCATACGAGGAAATGATTATTATGATGGAGATTATCTGGTGGTGTGCTGAAACAAATATAATTCGCGATGGGAAAGAACTCGAAACGAGACGTCGAGTGAATCGTAGGAGAGAAAGGGGACATGCAACACTATAGGAAGATTACTTTGGGGAAGATAATGTATATAACGAGTATTTTTTCCTAAGAAGATTTAGGATGCGTTATAGTGTTTTCAATCGCATCCTTGAATATATTTACCTTTATGATAACTACTTTGTTTAGAAGAATGATGCTTGCGATCGTCAAGGTTTAAGCTCTCATCAGAAAGTGTTGGGGGCAATTCGAATGTTAGCTAATGGGGTTCCCATAATGTGTGGTCTGAGTAGTACGCTATGAGTGAAACCACTATATTAGAAAATGTTATTAGATTTACAGAGGCAATTATGAGAATTTTTTATCCCCAGTACGACAGAAATTTGACACAAGGCGACGTCACGAGGTTACTCGAATAAAATGCAAATAGAGGTTTCCTAGGAATGCTAGGCAACATTGATTGCATTCATTGGCATTGGAAAACTTTCCCACAGCATGGCATGCTCAATATAGTGGACGTAAAGAGTCACCTACTATAATCCTTGAAGCGGTTGCCTCGGTTGCCTCGTATGACCTTTGGATCTGGAAATCGTTCTTCGATGTGCCTGGTTCTTGCAACGATTTAAATGTCTTGCAACGGTCTAACGTCTTCCAGGAATTGCGCAATGGTAGGGAAGATCCAATTAATTACACTGTTAATGAAAATTCATACGACATGGGGTACTACCTTGGTGATGGCATTTACGCTCCCTATGATACAATAGTAAAAATATTTAGGAACCAACAAGGGATTACACAAAAATAGAAATTATTTTGCAAGTACCAAGAAGCGTGAAGAAAAGATGTTCAACGTGCTTTTGGTGTACTACAAGGTCGATTCTCTTTTGTTCGGGAACCTTGTAAATTATGGAATAGGGCATCACTATCAACCATAATTAAATCTTGCATTATAATGCACAATATGATTATAGATGATGAATGTAGATACTGTCCATGGTAAAATGAATACGAACAGATGATGTAGCACCTCATATTTTGAGGGTCCAAACTAATTTCTACGAATACCTCACACGGGATGCAAAGATAAGAGATGCAACTAAATGATATAACACACAATTAATATAACACACAACTAAATGATATATGTCAAATTACGAATTGAAAATGTAGCTAACAAACCGAATAGCCACAATTAATATAAAAAATACGTTAAATTCTTGAACCCACCATTTCATCACCGCGGGTGTTCCAAATGTGCTCCACGGTACGCGTCGCCTGATCAGTAACTGCCTGGAACTCGTTCGTCCCGCTTCCCATATTATTGAGTTAGTGAGAAAGCTTTGCAATATATATCATTATTTGATGCGATATATGATTGTAATGTGTTGATAGCATGAATCTCGTACGAGTAATTGTAATTCCATGCGTGATGTTATACTCATCTTTCACGGTGTCCCAAAATGTGCCTGATGATATTGAGTTTCCTTCAATACTTCGGGATGTATATTTAGCATAAATGGTACATAGTACTTCGTCCTCAAAAGGAGTCATATTAGGTTGTCGAGTTGTACCGGAACTAATCAGTTGAGAGGAAGACATATTTTCTATAGAAATAAAATATATTAAGAATGGAAATAAGGAAATCACACTGAGGAAATTACACTCTCAAAATTTATAAAGGGCGAGAATGAAATTTTTGAGGAAGGTGGGATGTATTTATAAACAAACTGTACCAACCACCGTTAAATTAACCAGTAGTAAAAACAACTTCCTACGAACTTCTTTTGTTCGTAGGAATTCTTAGGAACTTATGAAGTTCGTAGGAACTTCTTACGAGTAAAATAAGTCCGTAGGAAGTTGCTACGAAGATCAGAAGTTTGTAAGATGATTTTACTGATTCACTAGCCATCCGATAACTTTGCAAATTCTCTATAAACTTTGCTAATTACCTATCACCAGTGTACGTCTCTCAATTTGTAACTTTGCAAATTTCTTTGTCCAAAATCCCCACCATTATGGATGCGTTAAGGAAATGAGTGTTCTTTAAGTGGACAACTATTATTACTCGTATGGTATAGGGTATAGGTACTACCATTTACATTAATATCTTGGTCAATGCAGTAGGTAAAACCAACATATTAAAGAGGTGAAGAAATAAATATTTTCTTAAAAAAAGAATATCACATGCTTGTAATGAAATCAACAGGTCATAACCATATAGGTGTAAGAGTTCCTAATATTTATAGCGCTCATAGACATGCAGTATAATAAATAGATGGCTTGATTTATTTTGAACAATTATGTACAAAAGGTACATTTTATTAAACAAAAAAACAGTGTTAAAAACATTGTTTATTGATTTTGAAAATTTTATTAAAAAATACGAAACTAATTTGAAACAAAAATCAATTTAATTTTAGTTTTTAAAATTATTTTAGACATGTAATCAACTATATTCAAGTATGTATGCATGAGTTCCTAAAATGTGTAAATGTGCATATGTGCATCTACTTTGTGTTATAACTTTTCACCTTTACCCGGATATGATTGTTAATCGACTTTTGAGGAATGAGAAGTCTTGGAAAGTTGAGTAGCGTTACATGATGTACCAAAAAGAGTGAAATTAAATAAAAAAATATTGTGAAAAAATATCCAATTGTTGAAACACTTAAATAGTGTAGACTTAAGTAAATCAACTATTTAGGGTGTTTCCGTACATATAATTTAGGACTATATCGTCCTTTGTTGTGATTACAGATATCACTTAAGTGATTTATATCATGCTTTAGTGATTAGTCACATATTCCAAGTCATGTGATTTCACATGATATACCATCTTTATATGTTAATAAGTTTATTGGTATTACCCCATATTACATATTAATTGGCATTTTTATATGCTATTTAGCTTGCAGTTTCTTAACTCATGTCCTTGTTATTGTTCACTTATATATCTTTTAGATTTTTGGTTTACCATGTTATCTTTAAGTTGGGTTAAATATTTAGTGCTCGTAATCTTCAATGACTTTCTATCATCGTTTTTATATGACGCGTCAAATAAGGGGAGGAACATCTAAGAAAGGGGTCGTTACTTTATGCTTGTACTTTATTTCTTGTTCATGTTTCCATTTGACTTGATAGAAGATTTGTTGGCTTATTTCCTAATTTGATTATCATATTCAGGGTGAGTTATTTGCCGTGGGAATATCTTCATTGTATTGCCATAGCTGTGTGATGGATTTTTATTTGTTGCACTTTTGTAGGCATAAACTTAGCATATTTAGACTTGATATTCATGCACATTCAATCGACATTTTTTTAATCTTTGGCTCTTGTTTATGTCCAACTTTGGGTTTTATATTTTGGGAATGATCTTAGCTCAAGTTATCCAAATTTATAGTCACAGATAAATATGTTATGATAAATAAAAGAAAGAAGTGTAAAGAGATACAGAACTTTTACATGGTTCAGCCCAAAAATGGTGCCTACATCCATGAGGTGATGTCACTATATGTTTAGGGTTTATTACAAGTCTCTTAGTAATAGTTTTTAGGGTTAGAACAAAGCGATTCTGTCCCTCAGCTAAGAGAAGTAGTAGTTTATTTATAGTAGCTGGACGTTATAGAGATGGGATGCCTTTATTCACTAGGAATTTACATTTTTACACAATAATATACAGCTGAATTCTTGTTCATGTGAATCTACGGGGTGGATGTTGAGTATCCCACATGAGTCTGTTCACATTATTGATGGTTCATCTTTTGGGGTGTGTTGGACTGGGCGATCGACAACGGGATATTTGATTCGATCGCATTTATCCGCTATTTGAGGATCCAGTGGTAATGTTAATAGGTGTCACTATTTTATTGGTCAACCTGGCCTAATTATTTTAGGCTACAAAAAAAACCCCAATACTTCATACTTGATGTGTTAATTAAAGGATGGAGTATTCATCTCAAAGCTGCTCGGCATCTTGGGAAGGTATTAGTCGTTAGCCGACCTCAAGAACTTGTAATTTTTTAATCTGTCACATTAAGGGAGTGGAAATTTTGTAAATAGTTAGAAATATAGCGAACCATTTAATGGTACGTCGGTCTTTTGAACATCTAGGAATACAGGACGACGTCGATATCTGAAACATTTGGTATGTCTAATAATTTCAATCCTTGGGGATTAAGGGACGCCATCCTTTTTATAAAAGTTCTCTTCATCCTCAATCTTATTTTACCTTGAACTTCAAGCTACCTCTTTCACTATAGAGCCATTTACTTCGCTGTTAAGGAAAGAACTTCAGCAGGGCATTTGTTTTCACTGTAAGAATCTTTTCTTTATTATCTTTTCCTTTCTAACACTACACCAAATCATGCGCATGGTCACAACCTGGGAGTCACAACCCAGATCCGTGACCAGCTGGTTACCCCCGAAAGCTGTGACCATATCAAACGTTGTCGTGACCAAGTCCATGACCCAATATGGTCATGGATCCTATTGAAGGTGATCAAAATCGAGTTTCGTGACCACTATGGGTCACGAACCATAGTCGTGACACGTGCATGATAATTATGGAACAAAATTCATGTTAAAGTTCCCTCCAAGATAGTCGCGGATGTGGTCACGATCCAAGTCCGTGACCACCAAACAAAATACCCACTGTCTTGGTCACAACTTTGGGTTGTGATTATCGTAATTTACGAGTCACGACTTTTGGCTATGACGATGTTCTTGTTTCCAGGCTAACATGTTGAATTTTAATGGGTTATCGCACGTGGTTACAACTCAGGGTCGTGAATACTGGCTTGATTCTAAAAACCCAAACCAGTTTTCATATTTCCCATGAAAATTTCCAAACCCTTCAACTTTCCCTCTCTCCGGTGATTTCAACGATTTCCAAACCTTAACATTTTAATCTCAAGTGTTTTAATCTCAATCTCAAAGGTAACACTTAAACCCTAATTTTTTGTATTTGGGTATTTATGCATTTGTATATATGTGTGTATTTTTAAGTGTATGCATGTATTTGTATGTATACCTATGTGTATATGTGTATACCTATGTGTACACATGTGTGTATGTATTGTGTATGTATGTGTGTGTGTATATATATATATATATATATATATATATATATATATATATATATATATATATATATATATATATATGTGTGTGTGTGTGTGTGTGTGTGTGTGTGTGTGTGTGTGTGTGTACGGACTTGAGCTGCGACCATTCTCATATATTAAACCATGGGTCACAGCTTTAGTTCGCAACCACCTGCCGTGACCCCCAAGGTCCGTGACTTTTCGGTTGGTCAAGGATTTGGGTCGTGATCCACAAAAATGGTCAACCCCAAAATGGTCACGGCCCTTGGCCATGACCCACAGTCCTGGTCAAGGACTTTTGTCATGACCGTTTGCATAATATGGTGTAGTGTAAGTTTTTAAGATGGTGTATATTGTGGATGAAAGTTCCTTGGAGGAGTTTAGGGTAAAATGTACGAACCCTGATTAGGTAATAATTGATCTGGTTACTAGCCCATGTGATTTATGTGCTTTAAATGAGGGTCATTGGCTTCAAACCATTTTTATAGCTGAGCGTGGTGTCACTTTCCCAGCTAATCATTTGTTTCTTTAGTGTTGTCAATTTTTTGATGTGGTCGCGGCTCAAGTTGCCCCCAAATATGTGGAGAGTAGTAAATGGGATCAATCGCATTAATGAGCTGTTTAGAACCCATATAGGATTAACAGAGTTGTATTTATTATGGTTGGGAGACGACTGTCGACAAAATTTATTATCTGAAGACTAGATATTCCAACAGAGCATTGGTGGTTAATTTGTCTGATTCCAATAAATATTATTGGGATTACGACTTAATTGTTAAGAGTTGACTATTTTCCCCTCTTCATAAGGGTGAAGAATACACTGGGCCACATTGCCCTCAGGAAGGGCGTGGCATAGGTCTGCATATTTTTTATTTTCATATTCTCTTCTTTGCTTATTTTCACCTCATTCATTAATTGAACAATATTTTTGTGTTTATGTTTGGTAGAGAGAAGGAAGAAAGATTGTCCACCTGACTCTGCGGTGAACTGTGTGGATTTGAAGCTTATGTGGTCTATTCAACAGAGACTAAGAGAAGCTCATCCTCTCTCGATATATATATTATTAGACTACCAAAGTGAAATAACACCATTTATTTCTCAGCCTATAGAAGACATACTTGTAGCCCCCCATAAATTTAGAGTTAACCTCATCTTCTTCGATCACTATCTTAGAATCTCCTTCCCAAGTAGAATGGAACATTGTTGTTGGAGGAACTTCGCCCTCCTTTAAATCCTTGGTTATTAATTTTGTTCCAACTGTTACCCCATCCCCCGATAAGATGGTGAAGAGAAAGATCCCCAACCTCCTTACTGGAACTAAGTCTCCTCCTCCAGCAGAGAAGAAGAGTGTTGATGCGGGCAGTTCCAAGTGCCCTATTATGGTGGTGCCTGAGGAGGTTAAGACTCATGAACCTAAATTGAAAAAATTGAAGAAAGCACCTGTTGTCCGTTAAGAGTTGAAAAAAAGGGCCAGGCCTACCATGCTCTTACTGGTACTGCTTATGTGGCAGTGAAACTTGGTTTAGGTAAGGGTTTGATAGGCTCAAGAGTCCTTCCTGTCGATGAGTCTACTGCTGCTGATCTTCCAAGGGCAAGACTTCTGGAGATGGACAATCACAACCTAGACTTTGTAAATACCTCATCCCTTGATCTTATTTCATTCGCCTACTTTAGAATGCCATGATTTATTAAATTCATTGATTTTGGATTTTATAATTTTTGGTAGATTATGATCAGATTCTAAGGAGAGACAACTAGCTAAGGGAGTCTTCATCTGATGTGGAGGTTGCCTTCAAAGGTTTGAAGGATTCTCTAGACACCATAAAGAAGGCGTAAATAAAAGTCCAGGAAAAATGGAAAATAATAATGGAGAAAGTCGAGAAAGATAAGAATGATGCCGTGAAGGCTACTGAGGAAGCTATCAAGAAGGTCGTCTAGGTTAAGAAGCCTGCTACCGGCATAGAGAGCAAGCACTAAGGTCTGAGGGACAAATTCAAGAAGGAAAAGGAGGATTCTTGTAGTAGGATCTCGGATAAGGCCTTTTCAATTATGGTTGTTCAGGTTGAATTTCTAAAGAAATCGTCCTTTAAACAAGGATGAGATGCATCTCTCAAAAAGGTCGGCATAGATACAAACTTTGAGTTGCTTTAACGGTTCAACCCTAGTACTCCTCCCATAATTAATGAAGAAATGGATGATGAAGAGGGAGTGACTGAGTCTTTTTTGGCTCTTGAGGTGGCAGTGGTACTACTTCGTCCTGAGGAGGTTGCGCAGGGAAAGGAGAAGGTGTATCCCTCTTAGGAATATTTTCTTATTTTTTATCTTGTAATACTGTTCCTTTGTAATTTGAACCGGTCCCCTTTTTATGTACTTCTTTCAATAATTCTTAATAAAATTATCCTTTTATTTCTACAAATGATGTTGATGCTTGTTGTGCCTTTTCTTTAACCCTTTATATTCATGCCCTATTTTTCAGTTTAACTCGAGGAGGGCCGTTATGTAAGTTGTCGAGAGTGACTTATATAAAAGGAGTGTCAAAATATTTAGGGCATGTCATGAAAATATGGAAGAGGAAGAATTGAAACAACTGCTGGGCCTAGATGCCTTCAATTAAGTTAAAGAAACCTACATTCACCTGCACGGGTTATTCAGCCAAACTGTAGCGACTAATGCTTCTTATTATGACATGATACTCCAAATACAAGCCGATCATAAAGAATTTTTCACAAGTTTAAAGCCTGACTATGAGGGGAAGTTTGCTCGACTGAGCAGTGAAAGTGATTTTGATAAGAAGTTGCAGGAAATCTATTCAGCTTATAATAAAAATGAGTTTATGATGAAATGTGAGGTAAATAGTGCTCGGGAGGTTGCCATTTATTTGAGCAAAATAATAATATGCTGAAGAATGAGTTGGAGGGGTTAAAGAATTTTGCAAATGCTGATCAAGGTGAGGGAGTTTCTTTTTTGGAACGAGAGAATGCTAGGTTAATAGTGGTAATTGAGAGATTAAAGAAATTTACAGGTGACTGATATGCCCCAAGTGTAACCTCGGCCTAGAGACACCAACCTCGTCCTCAATGAGGGCCGACGCTGGGCATGTCTTGGACACGCGATATCACCCCTCGGCCATATCAGGGTCGGCCCAGGCCGACACTACCATGAGCCTCTCCAAGGGACATCACAAGGATCGGCAGCACTCGCATATGCCTTGAAATGGCAACCTCGGCCATACATAGGCGGAGCCTGCAGGAAGTCACCAGCAACCTCATAAAGCCACCAGATCAACCTCATATCAGGCCGACCATGTCCATTGTCTCGGCTAGGATCAGGCCGAGACCTCCATGGGACACTCGGACTGAACTGGTATCAAGACTCACCAACCTCGGCCTCACCAAGGCCGAGGTCATACACCAGACGCGATAGCCGAGCACCTGCTGACATTCAGATAAGGACACGTTGACACAAATCAGTTATAACAAGATTATTCCCCACACGTGGGGAGAATATTGCATCATCATTCTCTACATGTGACAGCGATAGATGGCCCTCCCACATTGGTGAGGTAACCACACACATGTTCATTGCATGCATGGGGGGTACATTACACCCCCTAGGTACTATATATAGAGGTCATCCTTTACCTTGCAAAAGGATCCCAGATATTAAACCCTAGCTGAAACTCTGTCTAAATACACAGTAGATAGAGAAAGCTTAAGAGATTATATCCATGGCCATTAGTGCCTTATTGCAGTGAGATTGCACACACACAGTGGACGTAGGCCAATCTAGGCTGAACCACTTATATACTGGTGCCCTCTCCTCTTCTCCTCATCTCATTCTCTTACTTCTTTTCATAACTGTGCTGCCATTGTTGTTCTTAGATTGAGCTTGAAAACACCTTATCTGGTGGTGCTGATTCCGACATCATCATTTTGGCGCCGTCTATGGGAAGGAGAATCTATCTCTTCCTCTTTTTCTGTTTAACCTCACCGGAGACTCTGGTGGTGAACCAGGCCTCCCCCTAGCGCGAATCTGTTTCACCATTGAAAGAGGTCCTGTGAGTTACTAAGCTCATCTGCTACTCAAGCTCTATAGTGTTAACATATGGCACCAGACTTACCACCTCCTCTTCCGCGGTCCGGGGGTGGAGGGCCTAGTTCCAGTCAGGCACCCACCCAGTCCGAAATGGCGGAGGTAGCAGCAGCCTTGAGATCTTTTGCTGCAACACAACAAGCCATGCAGGAGAAATTTGCTTAGCTCAGTCAAACTATGATGAGGCCACCTGGAGTCTCACCGGACATGATCACTCCGGCGGCAGTTCAGCCTCATCCTGACGCCAGGGGACCACCCCAGGCACCAATGAAGGACCAGCCTGCACCCCAGCGGAGAAGAGACGTTGCTGACCCTAGGCGCTTGCGCCTGGGGAGGCAGGGAAACCCTTGCCCAGAGGAGAGGTATGATGACCTAGAAGCGGAAGAAGCCCCAGAAGACTGCTGGGAGCCGTATGAGGTGACAAATAACACTGTACGGCCTCTTAGGCAAAGTCAAGGATGTGTCGGTCGAAGAGGTGAAGAGGCCCAACAAAGAGGGTCGGCCTTTGATAGGTTGAGCAGAGGGTCAGCCTTCGAGAGACTGGGCTCGGTGAACGACCTAAGACAGAGGCTGTCGAGGTCAAGGAGTGCAGCAAGCTCTCAAAGAGGGAACTAGCCGGGTCGGCCAGACCAAGGCCGACCCTGTGAAAGAAGAGGCAGGGAATAGGAAGAGGTCAATAGCCAACGTGTCGTGGTAGGGGAACCCTCGGTCCATCGCAGGGAGGTGGCAGGGGATAACCTCGGCCAAGTTGATGACAGAAGACCATGGAATGATTCTATCCAACGCCTCGAGGAGAAGATAGGAGACCTCATTAAATGCAGGGACCCATTACAAAGGGGTTACTCAGAGGGCTCCCCATTTATGGCTAGGATAGTGGGGTTACCAACCCCAGCTAAGTTTAAGCCTCCTACAGTGTCTCCTAAGTATGATGGCAACACTAACCCTGTACATCATATCGAGATGTACCAGTCAGCAGCAGACATTTACTCGATACCCGATGAGATGAAGTGTAGGGCCTTCTCGGGGACCTTGACCAGGGCAGTGTGACACCCCGCCTAATAAAATACCGGGTGATCAGTCCTATACCAAATTAAAACAGGAATCCCAGTTGGATCATCCTTAGCATCACTGTCGAAAACTTTTTAAAACTTACTAACCACCTAGTATTCCAAAAACTGGTGCCAATTTTAACTTTTTAATTAAACCAAAGCTATACATGCGGAATAAAATATAAACCATTCACACAACTGAATGAAAGTAAATTAAATCATAATTACACAACATGCCGAAAAAACACCGGCCACCAAAATAATCTGGATACAAATAATCAACACCTGAAAACTGTACTGAGAAGTCTGGGCGACAAGCCCTAAATGAAACTGGAACTGATACAAGATTCCTACTCTAGGAATGAATGAATGATGCGTCTAATCCAAACTCCTGCTAGCATCCACATATGCCGCAGCTCCGTGTCCCTGGAATAGAATATCAATCCTGGCGTCCCTGTGGCTGGACACCTAAAAGGTTTTGAAAATAGTTTTATAGCAAGGGTTAGAACCCAAAACATTTTGAAAATAAGTAGCAAGTGAATTAACTGCAGTACTTTAAAAATATGCATGAATGCGCTTTATATTAAGGTTAGTGTCGCACTCTCTTGTGGACATTCTCACCCCTCCACTACTGTGCACACCTAACGGTTATCTTAACCCCACCTAGTTGTACTATCCCATCCAACTAGTCATGGTATAACCTCCCCTTGCCATGCTACTCTAAACCGAGTATTATTATTCCCGAATTATAAGTTATCTCGCTAATTAACTTATTTAATTCCTTCTTACTTAAAAGCATATAACCGTAACATAAGTTATATAAATTAAATACATCACGCACTGTATTACCCATATATGATTAACTTAATTAATTTCTCATTAATCAACAGCATATAACTGTAACCCAAGTTATATAAAGTAAATACATCACACACTGTATTATCATCTACGTATAATATTCATTACTACATTATACGTACCTTTACCAATAACCACACATATCACACGTGTACTCATCCTTCCGAGTATGTCCTCACCGGATGATTTTCTCTAAAGTGCCATCTCACTAGGTGTGCTCACATAACCTAGTTACCCAAGTTGGATTCGCTCACCAACCGGGTTCAAAACCAAACGTAGTGGAGGCGGTCATATTACTTCCCCGGAAGTGAGATGCCCCTCATTTCCATATAACGGACGCTATGACCTGGGGATATACTCGCCCTACTCCTCGAGCTAGGGGATTCACCCACATCGCGCAACCTCCCATGATAGCACTAGAGTATAACTAAAATAAATATCTAATCATTGATACTTAATAGCACAGACAATATACACACACATATATATATACTATCACTACACCGTATATATATAACATAAACTCCGGCTCCTCCGTGTACTCATAACCTGTAACACTAGCCTATAATGTCCTGAGTCTCTCGCCCGACTCAACTAAATAAGTTTTTCTCACTTATTAGATTATCATTATCCCAAGCCTATGGTCCGACTCTAATTTAATTAATTCACACATTAATTAATTTATACCGATCCGAGTTTGTAGTCCGACTCTCTTTTAATTAATCCCATGGTAATTATTTTATTCCTTTTCCGAGTCTACAATTCAACTCCCATTTAAATTAATTAACCCAACTATAAATTTAAATACCTTCCCGAGTCTACAGCCCGACTCTAGCTAATTAATTATACATTAATTAATTTACTCTTGGTATCGCCCAACCATTTCCCGGACTCACTCACTTGACCCATAACTTGACCTCTCCCGAGTTTAAATTCCAACTTCAAATTTACTTATTTTCTCAATAATCAATTAAATACCTTGGTGTCACTTAACCAACATGCCCGGACTCGCTCACGTGGCCCGAAAGTAAATATCACCCAAGTCTAGTCCCCGACTCCAAATTAATAAATTTAAATGAGTAGCGCTACCCTACTACTATACCCGAACTTCTTCACCGATTTCGTTATCTCATATTCTCAGAATTTATTCACCAAAATTCATCTGCAAAGTGCCACACATAATTCCCCCACTACCCTCAATTATACTCCCTTATAATTGTTAAGAATTAACTCCCAAAATAAATTTTCTCTCTTAATTATGCTAGGGGAAATTTACAACTAAAAACTTAACCCATAACAATCCATAAGGCAAACGGCCGAAATAACTGAAGGGTCGATCGATCGACCCCCACCCGTCGATCGATCGATCGAACAGGTGTTCGTCTCCTCTACCGAGCTGTTTCCTCCATTAACGAAATCCCAAGGTTTCTTTCCTCAAAATCCAACCTCAAATCACCCTGTTAATCATCTTATAGCATTTCTCATGAACTATAAACATTATCTAAACCTTTTTACATCCTTAACCCTACAAATCTTAACCCACTCAAGAACATAAATTTCTAGAGTAAACTCCCAATTTCAAATTCAAATCCCACCCTTTTATATTCCGGTTTTTCACATTCAAACCCGATAATCATTTTCAGAATTATATAACCCAACAATTTCTTACTTTGAATCTCATTCAATCGTTCAAATAACAAAATCCCATTATTGTACCCATTTATACCCAAAAACGGATTTACACCCCAAAAACAGATTTTCATCCCCACATCACTATAATATAAATTGATTATCATGCTTTACGAATCAAAATAGTTAACCACTTGCTTGAAAGTGTTCGTAGTGTCTGATTCCGTTGGCGGAGTCCCTCAATTTGGCTCCAAAAGCTCCCAATTTGTTCTTGATTGTTTTTCCCCCAAATCCCCTCTCAAACCCTAGGTTTAGAGTTGTATTGGCTGCTGATTTCTAATCTCCTCCTTAGGTTAAAACCCTTAATCCCGTTTTTCACCTAATGGGCTTAATTAAAGTGGCCCAACTCGCCCCGTGTGGGCCCGGCTATGCCCAAAAATATCCCGAGACCCAATTGCTACCCCCGGGTACTCTTTTCTGACTATCTCGACCCATCCGGACTCAACCGCGCACTCAGAATTGGCATCCGAATAAATTTATAAAAATCCTTTCCTCACCCCCAATTTAGTCTATACCGACTCCCGGCTAAGATAATCGCATACCCCGTCATTTCTACCCGAAATGACGCAATTAGATTATTACTATTCACTTAGTAAATAAATTTACCTAAATATTGACCATTCACTCCCCGATTAATATTTAAACATATATTGCCATAATTAATTCAATTAAAATTACAACCCACAAGTAATTTAAAATCCTCGAATTAATTTAAATATTAAATGCACAAAATACGGGGTGTTACAGGCAGCGCACAATTGGTTCACCTCCCTTCCGAAGAACTCAATTGAGAACTTCAAAGGCTTGGCTGAGCAATTCATCCACAACTTCTGCTTTGGGGTGAGACCTCAAAAGAAGAATACCCATCTACTGTATGTCAAGAAGGCCAAGGGTGAGAGCCTAAGAGACTACATAGCAAGATTCAACAAAGAGAAATTGGAGGTGGAAGATTATGAAGAGAACATAGCCATGACCGCCCTTATAGGAGGCCTCCAGAAGGGAAAGCTATTGTGGAAAGTGGCGGAAGACCCCCCTAGGTCTATGGCGGAGCTGCTGGCAACCGCAGGGAAAGTAATGAATGCAGAAGAGGCAATGGCCGCCAAGTATGAGGAGGAGAACCGCGATGGCACTGGGAGGTCCTAGACCAAGAAAGAGGGGAAAAAGAGGTCAGGTGATGACAAGTTCGCTCACTATACTCCTCTGACTGTGAGCTGTGAGCACATCCTCAATGAGATTAAGACTGACCGAACGCTGAGATGGATAGAGAAACTGAAGGCCCCACCACATAAGAGGAACAAAAACCTATGGTGCGAGTTCCATCAGGATCATGGCCATGTCACGGATAGATGCTTCGCTTTAAAAGATGAGATTGAGAAGATGTTGAAATCTGGAAAGCTGAGGAAGTATGTGGATGGTAAGGCTCCAAAGGGTGGAAGAGATGACCCTGAGAAAAGAAGAAATCACAGATTCCGTGGCAATGTCCCGGCCAGAAGAGACGATGATTCAGAAGGAGATGACGAAGACGATCCGGATCTTCTGCCAAAAGATGACAACACACCGGTGAAGATGGTCGGTACGATCTCCTTTGGTGTTAACACCATATGTGAGGGATTTGCATGAGGTGGCTCTGAAGTAGCTGACAGGAAGGCTCATGTAGCAGAGGCCAGGTCAGTGGCCAAGATTGAAGTTGTGAATCTAACGTCTTCCGATACAGTGCAGAAGAGGAAGAAGGTAGACATAGACACCCTCGTAGTGGGGTTCTCCAGACTCGACTTCAAGGGTATCTTAGCTCCCCATGATGACCCTTTGGTCATAACAACAAGGGTGCATGGGTACGAGGTACGAAGGATCCTCATAGACGGGGGGAGCTCAGCAGACGTGATGTTCTGGATTTGCTTCAAGAGCCTAGGTCTTAGCAGAGCGAGGATGGTGCCCTATCATCACCCATTGATAGGCTTCAGTGGCGAAAAGGTCCACCCCTTGGGCATGTATGAGATGGACGTACGGATGGTTGATGAGTGGCCTAAGAGGCTGACTAAGAAGATAAACTTTTTCGTTATGGATGAGAACGTTTTCTCGGCCTACAACCTCATCATAGGAAGGGTGGCCCTTAAAGAGTTTGAAGCTGTGCCGTCGACGGTCCATCAGATGCTAAAATTCCCGACTCCTTATGGAGTAGGGGAAGTGCAAGGGGACCAGACCACGGCGCGAGAGTGTTACTTCAACTCGACCAAAGAGCGAGAAGCCCATAAGAGGGCAACCAACACTTATAGCATTGACACTCTTGACCCAAGAGATGAAACAAAGTTGAAGAAGGGAGAGGCCGCGGAAGAGGTAGAATCCATCGTCCTCAATGAGGACGAGCCAGAAAAAACTATCCAGGTCGGTAAGGCCCTAGATCCTGGAACTAAGGAAGAGCTGATAAACTTCATCAGGACGAGACACAGTGTCTTCGCATGGAGTCACGCAGACATGCCTGGCATCGACCCTGAGGTGATGAGCCACAAGCTTAACGTGACCAGAGATGCCAAGCCAATCAAGCAGAGACGAAGAGTCTACTCCAGGGAGAAATACGAAGTTATCCGGGAAGAGGTCAAGAAGTTGGAAGAGGACGAGTTCATAAGAGAGGTTACCTATCCGGAGTGGCTCTCAAATGCAGTCATCGTGCCTAAGGCCAATGGAAAGTGGCGATTGTGTGTGGATTTCACTGAACTGAATAGGTCTTTTCCAAAAGACAACTATCCCTTACCTCGGATAGATCAGATGGCGGACGCGACGGCGGGGCACGAGCTCATGAGCTTCATGGACGCGTATTCAGGCTATAACCAAATCTTCATGGATGCTGAAGACTCTGAGAAGACAGCCTTCATTACGGACAAAGGGACGTACTGCTACAAAGTGATGCCCTTTGGTCTAAAAAATGAAGGGGCAACGTATCAACGTCTTGTCAATAAGATGTTCGAAGAGCAAATAGGTAAGACCATGGAGGTGTATGTAGACGATATGCTAACGAAGAGCTTGAAAGCTTGTACTCACGTAGCGGACCTTGAGAAGACCTTCGATGTTATGGACTCGTACAGCATGAAACTCAACCCAACAAAGTGTGTCTTCGGAGTAGGAGCTGGGAAGTTCCTGGGGTTCATCGTTAACCAGAGGGGAATTGAAGCGAACCCTGAGAAAATCAAGGCATTACTCGACATGAAGACTCCTAGGAGTATCAAGGATGTCCAAAGACTCACGGGAAGAGTGGCTGCCCTTAACAGGCTTGTTTCTAGGGCAACGGACAAGTGTCTTCCATTCTTTAAAGTTCTAAGGAAGGCCTTCCAATGGGACGAAGAGTGTGAAAAAGCCTTCAACCAACTCAAGTCCTACTTAGGGTCTCCCTTATTGCTGCCTCGGCCCATCGTAGGAGAAGGGTTGTTTGTGTATCTGGTAGTCTCTGAATCAACCATCAGCGCGACCATCATACGGGAAGAGGATGGGATCTAAAGGCCTGTGTACTTCAATAGTAAGGCCTTTTAAGGTCTGAACAAAATTATCCCCGTATATAGAAGTTGGATTATGCCCTAATACATGCCTCAAGAAAAATGAAGCCTTACTTCCAAGCTCACTCCATGGTAGTCCTCACCGACTCCCCACTACGACAGGTTCTGCATAAACCTGAGAAGTCCGGGAGATTGATGACCTGGGCCATCAAACTAGGAGAATATGATCATACCTACCAGCCTACGACAGCCATCAAGGGGCAGGCCCTCGCGGACTTTGTCCCAGAATTCACCTGGGAAGAGGCCGAGACAGAGAAAGGCCTAGATGACGGTGAAGAGACAAACCGTGGTGTCTTCCGAGATTCGGAAGAGATGGCACCAAACGTCTTCCGAGATTAGGAAGAGGTCATCCCAGGCAAAATCCGGAGTAGAATAGAAGAAAACGAAGAGGATCGATACCTCTTTAAGAAAGGAGTTAGGACAGAAGGGGTCTTCTCATCAGATATAGACGTCTGGAGCCTCTTCGTTGATGGCTCTTCCTGTGATAGTGGAAGTGGTGCAGGGCTAATACTCTAGGCTCCAGATGGCGCTAACATTGAATATGCCTTGAGATTCAACTTCCAGGCCTCAAATAATGAGTCCGAGTATGAGTACATGATAGCGGGTCTCTTATTGGCAACAACTCTTCGAGTAAAGCGACTCCTACTCCATAGCGACTCAAGGTTGGTTGTTAATCAAGTACTTGGGATATATGAGGACAAAGACGAAAGGATGGCCAAGTACTTAAAGAGGGTAAGAAGGTTGTTATAATATTTTGAAGAAGCAAAACTGAAGAGAGTGCCTCGACTAAGTTACAATCACGGTGATGCATTGGCAAGGCTGGCCTCGGCAATGAAGACAGATATGGGAAGGACCATTCTGATCGAGGTCTTAGGAAAGGCAACCATCGAGGAGGACAAGGTATGTAACCCTTGTCACAATTTGAACCTAGGGGACTCATGGATCGACCCGCTCGTCAGATACCTACGAGAGGGAGAGGTTCCTGAGTCCAAGCTAGAAAGGAGAAAGTTGAGATATAGGGCTGCCAAGTTTTCAATGGTAGGAGACGTCTTGTACAAAAAGGGGTTTCTATTGCCTCTCCTCAGATGTGTGCATCCCATGGAAGTTCCTCGGGTCTTACAGGAGGTTCATGAGGGTTCTTGCTCTAGCCACATAGGGGGAAGGCCCTTCGCCAAGAGGATCATCACTCAGGGATACTGGTTGCCTACCTTGTCCAAGGACGCTGCAAACTACGTGAAGAGGTGCGACAAATGTCAAAGGTTCGCCACTATCACTCATCAACCCCATCAGCTTATGACGTCAATCTCTTCTCCATGGCTGTTTGCGGCATGGGGAATTGACTTAGTAGGACCTTTGCCAAGAGCTGTCAACAACTATAGATTCTTGATAGTTGCCATTGACTACTTCTCAAAGTGGGTGGAGGCAGAGACGATGATAACAATCACAGAGCATAAGACCTTCCAGTTCATTTGGAGGAACATCATATACAGATATGGCCTCCCAAACACTCTCATCTCGGATAATGGGACCCAGTTCAAGAACTCCTCCTTAGAAAAGTATTGCCTAAGAGTGGGGATTAAGCAGTTCTTCTCATCTCCTGGTCGACCTCAGGCAAATGGTCAGACCGAGGTCACAAACAGAACTATCTTGGACGGAATTAAGAAGAGGTTAGAAGATGCGAAGGGGAGATGGACTGAAGAGGTCTATGCTGTGTTATGGGCCTACAGAACCACGACAAGGACACCAACAGGAGAAACCCCATTCATGCTGGCACATGGCTCAGAGGCCGTCATCCCAATGGAAGTAGGACTCCCAACTCATCGGATTCAGACCTACGACCCTGACAACAATGGGGAATAGAGGAGGCTAGACCTAGATCTTATCGAAGAAAGAAGAGAAGACGCAAAGGTCAGAAAAGCAGCCTACCAGCAGAGGGCAGCGAAATTCTATAACCAGAGGGTAAAGTCAAGACCCATTGCAGTGGGAGACCTAGTGCTAAAGAAGACCCTACAGAAGGCAAATAAGCTTCACCCAAACTGGCATGGCCCCTACAAAGTAACAGAAGAGGTTGTGCCTGGCACTTACCGGCTAGAAAACCTAGAAGGAGAACCTTAATGCTGACCACCTAAAGAGATATTACATATGATGTCGCATAGAGTTTTGTGTAAATGTACCATCTTACTGTGAAGAAGTTATTAATAAAGATCAGTTCCCATGACAGTTCTTGCTTCATTCTTAGATCAGAAATATATTATGGGGATAACATCTTAGGTGATGACCTCAGACCCCTATAACATCATAATTTGGTGACAAGGTCTGAGGTCAGACACCATAATGAGATGACCTCAGACCCTTAACATCATTAATTTGGTGAAATTCATTATGAGGATATCATCTTAGGTGATGACCTCAGACCCTTATAACATCATTAATTTGGTGACAAGGTCTGAGGTCAGACACCATAATGAGATGACCTCAGACCCTTAACATCATTAATTTGGTTAGATTCATTATGAGGATAACATCTTAGGTGATGACCTCAGATCCTTATAACATCATAATTTGGTGACAAGGTCTGAGGTCAGACACCATAATGAGATGACCTCAGACCCTTAAAATCATTAATTTGGTGAGATTCATTATGAGGATAACATCTTAGGTGATGACCTCAGATCCTTATAACATCATTAATTTGGTGACAAGGTCTGAGGTCAGACACCATAATGAGATGACCTCAGACCCTTAACATCATTAATTTGGTGAGATTCATTATGAGGATAACATCTTAGGTGATGACCTCAGACCCTTATAACATCATAATTTCGTGACAAGGTCTGAGGTCAGACACCATAATGAGATGACCTCAAACCCTTAACGTCATTAATTTGGTGAAATTCATTATGAGGATAACATCTTAGGTGATGACTTCAGACCCTTATAACATCATTAATTTGGTGACAAGGTCTGAGGTCAGACACCATAATGAGATGACCTCAGACCCTTAACATCATTAATTTGATGAAATTCATTATGAGTGACCTCATACCCTTATAACATCATTAATTTGGTGACAAGGTTTGAGGTCAGACACCATAATGAGATGACCTCAGACCCTTAACATCATTAATTTGGTGAGATTCATTATGAGGATAACATCTTAGGTGATGACCTCAGATGCTTATAACATCATAATTTGGTGATAAGGTCTGAGGTGAGACACCATAATGAGATGACCTCATACCCTTAAAATCATTAATTTGGTGAAATTCGTTGAGGATAACCTCTTAGGTAATGACCTCAGACCTGCATAACACCATGCATTGGTGACAAGGTCTGAGCTCAGAACCATTGGTTGAGTTTAAACAAGACCATTGCAAAGACAAGCTTAGAAAGAGGGCTTCAGAGGTTGAAGCTCATTGCAAATTTATTTCTAGCAGACACTATAATAATGGAACTAAGAATGAAAAACATCACATGACATTAAATAAAAAGAAAGTGAAGATGGTCCTCATCAGAGGTTGATATATATATTCAGAAATTAGATGTTCAATGATTACGGAAAAAAGTTCCATAATACAGTTAAATTACACAGTGATAAAAAATATCCTAAGAGTCTGAGGGGGGAACGTTGACACCCTCGGTTTGGTTGGTCACCTCGGCCGCATCATCACAAGGGTCTGCCCCTCTAACCTCGGTGACCTCCAATATAGCAGTCTCGGTAGGAGAATCAGCCTCTTCCTCAACCTCTTGAAGGGCCTGGGCAAACTGAGGATCAGTAAAGCCGAGACCCACAAAGTCAGAGGCCTTCAAAGTGCCGGCCTCTCTCTCTCTGATGTCAACCCATCTAGTAGTGGCTTTGATACCTCTTTCAAGGTATTCAAAGCCAAACCCCATGAACTCATCAGAGGATTTGTAGTCAGCAATGATCTTCTCAGAGGCATCCTCAATGGCGTCCCTGACAGCTAAGTTCACCTTTTGCTGTAGAACGTCGTCCTTAGCCTTTAATGCAGCAGCATGATCCTTGCCGAGCTGGGAGATGTCCCTCTCCAACCCCTTCACCTTCTCCTCAGAGCCCTTCAGCTCAGACTTGAGGCGCTCTATCTCTGCATTCAGAGTACTTTAAACTTTCTCGACCTCTTGCCCCTTTTGGATGAGAGGCAACTTCCTCAGAGTCCAGTTTGATAAATGGTGCATAGCGGTCAAGCCCTGCATGTTTAGCGATCATAAGTAAGCTGAAGAAGAATCAGATGTTTACCAAGCTCGGCAAGGGGACTTCCACCCAGGCCTATCCCAAAGAGGAAGTTGGGAGTCATCAGATGTTCAAACCTGACAAATAGACCATTTACCCCTTGATCTTGAAGGGCTTTCCCCTTCTGGAGGTTTTGTAGACTAAGGCCAGGGTCGACCCTGGAAGACATGTGACCTTACCCCACCTCAGGGGCATCCTTTGCTCCAGATGGGACGAGGTAACACATGGGCCAAACTCCCATAGCCCTGAGGCAAAGAAGTACCGAGGCTTCCAATTATGGTTGGAAGTCTGGGTCACCTGAAGCAATTTCTTCTTAGGCCTCCGAGCTACAAAATGGTAGTATCTCGGATGATTTTTGGCCGAGGAAGGGACGTAACAACCTACAAAGATTTGAACTGGAAGGTCTGAGTGGTGGACAGCCTTCCATAACACTATGGACCCTATTAGGATTCTCCAGGCATTAGGAGAGAGCTGGGAGGGGGCCAAATTAATGTAAGAGAGGATGGATCTGATAATGGGGTGAATGGGCAGACGGAACCCCAACTTGAACATCTGCTCGTACAAGCAAATCTCCCCGTCTCGGCCATGATAATCCCTCTCTTCCCTTAGAGGTCTCCTAAGTTTTATTGAAGGGATGATAGAATACAGGTATCTAAAGCAGAGAAGGTCTACCTCAGTAATTGTACTCTCGATCTCGGCCGCCTCAGAGACGTCGACATCGCTCTCAACCTCATCATCATCATCTAACTCAATGTCGGCCGGAGCAGATGTTGATGGGTAACTCGAAAACCTCTGAGCAAACTCTGCCCCGGTGACGACCGACATAGGGATGGCGTCAATTGGTGGTGGAATGTCCACACTCGGCTCAAGAATCTCAACCTCTGAGGAAGACCCTGAGGTGCTTGAATGGTTATGGGACTAGGCTCGCCTGGAGACCTCGGCTTGATCAGGGGCCTGATCAGGCCTAGGTATGAAGTCCATGGCCTCTTGAAAGGAATCCACAGACATGGGGTCTGAGGTAGAAGATTCAGACTCAGACATAGGTATGGGATCAGCAGGAACCCCTGTCTGATAAAAGTCCTCCGGAGGGTCAGGATATATCACCTTCAGAGGTGGTGGAAATATGGGTATAATGGGAAACTCTTGGGATCTACGAGCCTCCTCCTGTGCTCTTTCTATTTGCCTAATCTTTTCTAAAGTCTTCTCTCTAAGAGAGGGGAACTCCTCAAGAAGATGATATAAGGGTCTGAGCATCAGAGGACGACACTACACTTAGAGATTTCCTAAACTCTAGAAATTACAAACAAGACTGGCTGATAAAGCAAAGGAATTTAAAGATCAAACTACTTAAATTTGGCAAGAAAAGCTCGCCTGAAACTATAGTGGTGTCGCCTAAAAACTAAGAAAGTCACCGGAAAGTATGAAAATAAGGGTGCTTGCAGGTAAAATGAAGGAAAAAGTATGGTAGACCTTACCTGAGGATGAAATGGTAAGGAAGATAGGAGAAGACGCGAGAAATCACCACCTAAAAGCCTTGAACCAAGATATTTTTAGGGAGAGATAGCTGTTGGAACGAAACGGCAGAAATGGAAGAAATGAAGAAGAAAGAAGGGTTCAAAACCCTTATATACTCAGGCACAACTCCCAAGGTCCATCATTTCCTTGGGATCCCCAAAGGGCGGCTGACAGCACACGCCAACCAAGCAAGCTAGTTCCAGCGTTGGACAAGTGTCAAGCAAGTATTGGCTTGTAGCAGACAGGCCTCGGAGGTGTAGTAATCCCCTAGTCACTTGCTCTCACATATGCCTAAAGGCTGGGGGTGATTGATATGCCCCAAGTGTAACCTCGTCCTAGAGACACCAACCTCGGCCTTGAGATACCAACCTCGTCCTCAATGAGGGCCGACGCTAGGCATGTCTTGGACACGCGATATCACCCCTCGGCCATATCAGGGTCGGCCCAGGCCGACACTACCATGAGCCTCTCCAAGGTACATCACAAGGATCGTCAGCACTCGCATATGCCTTGAAATGGCAACCTCGGCCATACATAGGCCGAGCCTGCAGGAAGTCACCAGCAACCTCATCAAGCCACCAGATCAACCTCATATCAGGCCGACCCTGTCCATTGTCTCAGCTAGGATCAGTCCGAGAACTCCATGGGACACTCGGACTGAACTGGTATCAAGACTCACCAAGGTCGAGGTCATACACCAGACGCGATAGCCGAGCACCTACTGACATTCAGATAAAGACACGTTGACACAAACCAGTTATAACAAGATTATTCCCCACACGTGGGGAGAATATTGCATCATCATTGTCTACATGTTACAGCGACAGATGGCACTCCCACATTGGTGAGGTAACCACACACATGCTCATTACACCCTCTAGGTACTATATATAGAGGTCATCCTCTACCTTGCAAAAGGATCCCAAATATTAAACCCTAGCTGAAACTCTGTCTAGATACACAGTAGAGAGAGAAAGCTTAAGAGATTATATCCTTTGCCATTAGTGCCTTATTGCAGTGAGATTGCACACACACAGTGGACGTAGGCCAATCTAAGCTGAACCACTTATATACTGGTGCCCTCTCCTCTTCTCCTCATCTCATTCTCTTACTTCTTTACATAACTGTGCTGCCATTGTTGTTCTTAGATTGAGCTTGAAAACACCTTATCTGGTGGTGCTGATTCCGGCATCATCAGTGACCAATCATCCAAGAAGGTTGTGGTTACTCGGCCCACAGTTAAGGAGGAAAAGGCCAAGAAATCTTTGGTCGATCAGGCCAATTTGATAAATAACCAGTCGACCAATATTAAGAAACTAAATGAACAGGTTGATCGTCTTACCTTCCTTTTTGATAAGCATCCACGTACCATTTGGATAAATGGTTATGATGAAGCCTTGGCACACATGGGCGAGGAGCTATAACAAGCACACATGGGCGATGGCTCAATCCTCTGACGGTTTTGAAAGTACCAAAAGAGGATTCTCTATGGTATTGGAATGACCCAGACTGTCAAGATTATCCTACTTCTCCATTAAATTTGGACATTAATTGGAAATACCTTGGGGAATATGGACTTAATGGAGCAGATACTTTAGTCCAACCTTGACACATGGTTGATAGCCCTAACTCCAACAGACAAAATAGGCTTAAGGAGTTGTGTCCTACTACTCTTTCTTCAGCTCTAGATGTTCCTCCTAAAAGGATGGATAAAACATTTGTTGTAAGTACCGTTTAGTTGCTTCTCACGTAGTGGATGTTTTTGATTCGTCTATTTTGGAGCTATCTTTTGAAAAAGTCTTCTCGGGGTATTCAGCCTTTGAGATTTCTTCCGAAGAAGTCTTATTGGATAATTTTTCTTTTACCAGAGTTTAATCAGCAGGATCTTCGTCATAAGTGAATTAGGCCATAAAATCTGCTACTGCTTGAACCTTTACTGCTATCCTAGGTTTATAATGTATATCATATTCTCCAATTTCCACCGCCCATTCCATTAACCTCTTTGACTTCTATGGTTTATGAATGGCTTGGCGTGGCGATAAGTCTCTGTAAACAAAAATAGTGTGTGTTTGAAAATACAATTTCATACCTTCATGAGGCTTCAATGAAGGCAAAAGCAAGCTTCTCCAATCGTGGGTATGAGATTTTAATTCCTCAAAAGGCCTTATTACTATAGTAGACTGGTTTTAGTACCCCATTTTCTAATCGAATGAGTTTTGAGCTAACCGTCGACTCGGATACCACCAGGTTTAAGTATAATTTCTCCCCCATAATTGGTTGAGAGAGCAATGGTAGAGATCCTAAATATTTCTTTAACTCTAGGAAAGCATTATCACATTCTTCATTCCACTCAAAAGTCTTTATTAAAACTTTAAAGAAGGGTAAGAATTTGTCAGTAGCTCAGGAAATGAACTTGTTAAGGGCAACTACTCTTCCAGTTAGCTTTTGTACGTCCTTATTGTATGAGGGAGACTGCATGTCAATCAATAATTTGATCTTGTCCTGATTGGCTTCAATTTCTCTTTATTCACTATAAACCCTAAGAACGTTCCTTCTTGTACGCTAAACATGCATTTGATAGGATTGAGCTTCATCAGGTGCTTTTTTAGTTCATCAAATGTCTGTCGTAGGTTTATAATATGGTCGACAATTTTCCTGCTTTTGGTGAACATGTCATCTATATACACCTTCATATTTTTACCAATTTGTTCTTTAAAAATCTTATTTACAGCCTTTGGTATGTTGCTCTAGCATTTTTGAGCCCAAAGGGCATAACTTTATAACAGTAGTACCTTGGCTGGTGATGAATGATGTTTTCTCCTTATCTTTTTGCTTCATCTTGATTTGATTATACCCTGAATAAGCATCCATGAAACTGAGCAATTCATGCCCAGCTGCGATGTTAACCAATTGATGGATTCTAGGCAAAGCAAAATGATTCTTTAGGCAAGACTTGTTGAGATTAGTGAAATCAACACACATGCGCCATTTATTTTTCTTCTTTTTTACCATCACCACATTAGCCAACCAATCAGGGTATTTAACATCTTAGATGACTTTACCTTCTGTAATTTTTCAACGTCTTCCTGGATGGCCATGTTCTTCTCAGAACTAACACATGCGGCTTCTCCTTGATCGACTTAGCATCTTTGACGATATTTAACTCATGACATGAATTTCGGGTCAATCCCTGATATATCCTCATGGATCCAAGCGAATAAACCTTTTCATTCTTTAAGGAATTTTATTAATTTATGTTTGAGAGTTGGATCTAAAGATGAGCTAATTTACGTAGTTCTTTCCGGGTGATCATCATCCAGGATAATCATTTCTGTAGTTTCCACAACCTATCATTTAACTAAATTATCCTCCTTGCGGGGATCTAGGGTCTCTATCTGGTACGTGGTGGTGAGTTTCTTTACTTCCTCCTTATTGGCTTAAGTATAATATCATTCCCTAGCTACAATTTGATTTCCCATTACAACACCGACCCATAGTGAGTGGAGGACTTTAAATACTGGTGAATAGTATATGAAACTAATTCGAACTTCTTCAAATCGACCCTTCTAAGTTTCATATTGTAGGTTGATTGGACGTTCTTATCCAAGACAGAGAAATGAATCCTTTCAGTTCGTCTTGTAGGCCAGGTGCCAATAAGAACTTCTAGTTTGACAGCCCCAAAGGATATACCTTTTCTCTAGAGAAGCCTATTAGGGGAATTTGATAGGGCTCCAATTTTTTATCGATTAGTCTTAACCCTATGAAATATTTATAGAACATGACGTCGCCCAGACTGCCATTATATACTAGATTCTGGCCACCTATGCTTCATGTACTCATAAAGTAACGACCAAAAGATCATTACGGGGATAGATAACTACAGATAGATTATTCTTAGAAAACTCTATCACCAGCTTGCGTTTGTTCATTTTTCTTGGGCGACCATCGACATCATCATACAGGTTAATTTAACGAATATTTGAACATACTTTGGCTTCATTTAAATAGGCCTTTCTTTCATCTATTTTGCCGCCACCACCACTGTCTCCTTCTACAATTAAATGATAACCAAAATATATCATCTTTACCTCGGGTTCAGGCTCTCGGGGTTTCTTCGGCATGTCTGGGTTATCTCCTGAGTCGTTATCCCTACCTCTTTTCTTGTTATCTTTTTCCTTGCAAGGAGATTATGATCGTCTTCTAGAGTCTTGTTCCTCTGACCTCTCGATGAACTTAGACCATTTTCCATGTTGAATTAGATTTTTTTTTCATTTTTCAAAGCAATACAGTTGTCCGTGGTGTGCCTATGGTCTTTGTGAAATTCATAATACTTGGACTTCTCTCTCCTGTTAGGAGGCGACTTCAACTTTCCAAGCCATTTGAGATTCCTACTTTCTTTGATCTCCTCCAGAATGTGATTTACGCTAACAATGAGTGGGGTGTATTCATAATACTTTTTGGTCTTTTTTTCATTCTTATCCTTTTGGACTTTCTTCTCGAAGTTCTTTTGTCCATTGGCCTTGGAACCATGGGCTTGTTTTGGGGACATAGCTTCCTAGGTGTTCATGATATTTCAATCTTTAACCATTAATTTAGTCATGGTCTTGGGGGGGTCTTTAGCTAGAGCATAATATAATTTCTCAAGGAGAAAACTGCTCATCAAGGTAGTGATAACTGTCTTTTCTTCATAATCTACCACTTTCAAGTTTTCGTTGTTAAAATGAGTGATATACTCACTAGTGGTTTCCCCTGGTCACTGATGAACACTTAGTAAATGAGCTAACCTTTTGATTGGTTTGGATCCAAAGAAGAAATTACTGATGAATAGCTCGACAAGTTGTTGGAAACTAGATTTTTTCCCACGAGGCAAATTATTATACCAAATATGTGCTCACTCGACAACAGTGTCAAAAATTCTTGGTAATACATTTCATCTGAGACTGATTAGATTTCAGCAAATTATTATACCAAATTCGTGGATCCTCTCACGCTGGTTCTTGACTTGATAAAATCTTCTTGGTGATATCAAGATCTGGATGTCTCCCTATGATAGAGGACTCTATTTGCTCGGGGACCTAGCTGATCGAAGGTAGATCCCCTACTTAGTCTATTTAGGGCATTCAACCGTTCTTAAGAGAGAGAGAGAGAGAGAGAGAGAGAGAGAGAGAGAGAGAGAGAGAGAGACCATTATAGTAATCTGTGGATATGATGGAGGAGGTGGCACCAGGGCAGTAGGACCTATCATTTAAGGATCTAGAGTATCAGGATCTGCTTTTTTCATTCCTGGGAGCTGGAGGTGGCATTTCCCTTTTGGATGATGAAGTGACAACTTGATTGGCTTGGAGCGTTTGAGTAAGCTTCCTTATTATTTTCTGCACCATTTCTTATCCCTTTGTAATGTTAACTAGTATTCCTTAAAGATATCCTATTCCAGGAGGGGCAGGAGGATTGAAGGTGTTGCCTTCATCCAGAATCCCCTCTGGAATGTCTGTCATACTTCGACAGTGTGATTGAAAAGTAGAACTTGAAAGAAATTGGTAGAAAATAATAATAACTTGTCGTTCCCATAGACGACACCAATCTATCGATCTTATCTCAAGTTACCCAAATTTATAGTCACGGATAAATATGTTATGATAAAAAAATAAAGGAAATATAAAGAGACACACAGCTTTTACGTGGTTCATCCCAAAAATGGTGCCTACATCCATGGCGTGATGTCACTATATGTTTAGGGTTTATTACAAGTCTCTTAGTAATAATTTTTAGGGTTTAAACGAAGTGGTTCTGTCCCTCAGCTAAGAGAAGTAGTAGTCTATTTATAGTAATTAGAAGTTAAAGAGATGGAATGCCTTTATACACTAGACATTTACTTCTTTACACGATAATATGCAGTTGGATATTTATTCACGTGCATGTGAATTGTGGTTATTGAATATCCCACGTGAGTCTGTTCACATTACTAATGGTTCATCTTCTGGGGTGTGGTCAACTGGGCGGCCGACCACGGGGTATCTGAACCGATCGAGTTCATCGGCTATTTGAGGATCCAGTGGTAATGTTGACATGTGTCACTATTTTATTTGTCTACCTGGCCTAATTATTTTAGGCTAAAACATTTCTGATTTGTCATACACACATTATTGTATTTAGGGGGGGGGGGGGGGGGGGGTAATGGATTATGATTGGATGTATTTTGGGTAATTAGTTTTGCCATAAAATATCAAGGGGCAAAGATTGAAAATGTAAAAACATTAATTTTATTAAGTACTCACTGCTCCCGTGTCAAAGCATATGAGTCTTGCATCAATCAAGCACATATATTGATTATATAAGGGTTTTAGATGTTTGACAGTTAATTGAATCCTATGTTTATTTCCTTCACATCTCATATGTCATCATTGATTCATCACACCTATAAGCTTTTGACTTCGCGTAGCTTTTAAGTATATCCTTTAGATGGACAGATGGATTTTTGATATCTATCAATTTTCCCACATGCATGTTTTTTTGGTTTGAAGTGTCAGACGCTTTAAAAAATCTTTAATGTTTTTTTCAATTTGTTGGGTTGCATTTTAAAACCTTACACATGTTGAATTTTATCATGAAAGCACAAGCACGCACATGGCACCAAAACTCAATTGTACACATGGTTTAAAAGCGCAATAAAACTAAATATATGGCATGTTGTTTTCCAATAAGATCTACATAGTGCACACGACGATGAATTGCATCCGTGGGAATAATATTTTTTTTCATCCAGCCCATTTAAAGGAATTTTGACTTGAATTTTAAAATTAAAGAGTTGTGAGTTATGATATTTGAACTCAATGCGGGAGGTTTTTTATAATAGACCTAAACTACCTTACTTAAGAGAACTCCCATGATTATTACTTGATCAATGAGAGAATTATGAGGTTTTTACTTACGTGTTGTTTTTAGATACACTAATCCTATATCAAATCAAACTTATATATTAGATTATTCATCTGTGATATATTGGAGATCATATCAGAAGTTGAACTATTTATGAAAGGATCTTTTTAACCAGTTTGTGATACTTGGGAGATTAAGGTCTTCTTAATTATGGTGGAGCTTTGTGAGATGATTATCATGTTATATAAGGGAAAGTTGAGGTATTAAAAGCAACCTCCTATAAAGGATATCAGGTTTTAGAGATGTGCACTTATACCTTGTAAAATTACTTTTCAAGTCTAATCAGAGAGAGCATGCATCTTAAGGTTTTTCCCCTAGGAGATTTTTTCCTCGTAAATCTAATCATATGAGATTGATTGTGTTATTTGTTGCTTATTTAACACTTCACACTATACCTCACTCTAGATATAAGGTTCAGTGATCAATGGTGTAGGAAACTGAATCCTATCATGAATTATCGCATATTACTTGCTAAAATGGACTTATGTTATCTCTTATGTGTGTGATTTTATTACCGAACCTTCCTAATATATTTTTATAAATTAAAATAATTTCACATGCCTCCTTATAATCATATCTACGCAATCAAAACATGTTTACAAGATTAAAATAAGACCTAAAACTAACTGTCAGCGTTAATAGTTCAATAAGGCAAAAAATTAAATTACTAGACAAAAGTATGCAAATCCATTGGTCTTCATCTTATAACTCCTTAAAAATGTTCTTTACAAAGTTTCATTTTTATTTTTTGAGATTATGCATCATCATAGATAATTATATTTCTTTTTCTATCATTAGAAAATAAATATAGGTTTCTTGTCAATGGTATTTATCACGCTCTTGAAGTAGTTCTTACCAACATTTCTCTCATTATTTTAATTATAAAATTACAAGTAATGGTTCTTACATACACATCAATATAGAGAAAAGAGTATGGTACACGTGTGCAATAAGTTAAAGACCGCTACATTGTCAACATCAATTGTTCTCAGATAATTCATATGAACAATTGAGCAAAACATGCATATGTTTGCACTACTTTATAAGTTTCTAATATAAAAAATAGGTAAATATTTAACATGTTATTTTCCACAAAATTTTAATTATATCAACACAAGCTATTAAAAAATAAGGAAAATTATCAAAACATAAAATATTATTGTTTTTTTTAAATGACTCAAAATAAAATATTTTTATATTTTCATCTACAAACCCAAAATGAAATCTTAAAAGTCTTACACAAAAATCTTTTTTGTGATTTTTTTTTTATTTTTCAAAAACATATGAAACATAAAATAATATACATATAATAAAGGATATAAAAAATTATGCATTAAAATAAAACCAATAGTAGAATAAAACTCACACCAAGACTAGGAAAACAATAGACACATCTGGTGTATAAAGCGAAGAAAACAAGTCAACAATGAGGATAAAACTCTTTAGCTACTAAAGGTTTGGACCTTTGTATATCTAAAATAACGTTTTGAGAAACATCATGCCTACCAACCAATTGAGTAACTAACCCAAATAGATATAATAATGGGGTCATAGGGTTTGGTTCTAGCCTTAGAAGGTACGTTGGTCTTATGATTTAGACCTACAAACTTCCTATATTTAGTTACATTATTGAATTCTTTAATGAGGTTCCTAATGATTTGTCATATGTGGTTTGAGTACAAACTTTAGCTAATGAACCATTTGGTTCTAGTGATCTTAGTAAATGTCCTATGATCAAAACAAACAAAGTCTAAGGTGACCCTTCCTATAACAATAGGGGCAAATACGACTGTGGGGTGTTCGCCTTCTTTATATTAGGAGTGTTTCTAGGCGAGGTATGTATAGGAGTCTTGTCTAACATTTTGGCAAAGATGATCTTGACTTTGGGAGTAGACATTTTTGAATGGTCATAGCCAAGTCCAGTTTTGTTCTTCGAGAATTAGGCTTGTGCAAGGATCATATTCCCTAAATTCTCGAATCTATCTTCAAGTTTAACCATCACCTTCTTACAATCCTCAATGTCCTTCTTTACCCTATCATTCTCCTCCTCTAGAAAGCTTCGAGTGTAGGAAGATTAAAAAAGCACCTTTTTAGGCTAGCGACCCTATCTTGAAAAACCTTACGCTCCTCATTACCCTCATTAAGCTTCTTAAAAAGAGTAGATTCACGAGCCTTCAATTGACTGAAAAGTGACTCACGCTTCTTCATGACACACATATCCTTCTCAAACTTTTTAATCCTATCTAAGAGAATAATATTATCTCTCTTCATCTTGATGCACATAGTAATAATATTGGAAAGATCCTTTACAAAATCAACCTCCTTTATAACTTGGGAGTTATTGGATTATGACTTTACGACATTATCCTCAACCTTGTCCCCAATTAGGTAAGATTTAGGACTAGAAACATCCTACATGCTTGTGAATGCTACAAAATTTCATTTAACGAAAGACTCACTAAGCGTAAGTCACTTTCACTAGGAGTGGCATTCAATTTCTTCTTGCCCGTACTCCTTCATTTAGTGAGACACTAGAATTAATAACTTATTACCAACACATCGACATTAAAATCATCTCCCCTAATCCTTTTCTACTTATTGGAATATTTTTTCCCTAACTCTCTTAGCATGTGAAGCATAAATAAAACCATCAAACAATAGTGGATGATAAACCGAACTACCCTCCACAAAGAAACCCCCCAGGATATATAGTAAAAACTCGTTGTAATACCAATTTGAAAAAGATTTGTCCTAGATAGTCTATATCTGCTTACTTAATTAATTTTATACTTCAAACAACTTATAATAAAAAACTATTTTAAGATTAGTTATTTATGACATGAAAAGATTCAATTAATTCCAAATGTTAATTTTGCCCAAAAAAATGTTTTGATACAATTTTACACATTAAATTAAAAATTACAAGGTAATTAATCTAATTGTGGTCAAATTAAGAATTTATCGAGTTAATTAATTATTTCCAATTATTATATGTGGTGATTTCAAATTAAATGATGGACGGAATATTAAAAACAAGCACGCACCATAAACAACGATATTTAAAGTGGAAATCCTTGCGGGTACAACCACTATCACGCCAAGCCCAACTAATTTCACTAGTACTAATAATATTTATAGGTCTTATAGATAACAAAAATGAGGTACATATAAAATAATTTTACATGCCGTGAAGTCTCTCCTTTTTATTGATACAATGCTCCACTTGTATTAGTAATCAGTTGCTCGCGGCCGACACAACTAGCATTACCCATAGGTCATGGTATACTGTGATCTTAGATGGTACACGATCTTACCACATGAATCCTTGTGCTATGATTAAACACGTAGTTGAATCGTAACTTTATTATACAGATGCACTGATCAGTCAATCTGCAAGCAACGCTCACCAAGCTTAATAAAAAATCTACACAAATCTGTTGATGATTTACTGTTATGTGTTAATATGATATATGGTTTGGCAAAATCCATTAATAACACTCAAATACAACTCAAAAACACTTTTCTTATGGATTTTAAAAAGTTGTAGCAATTCAAAAGGTTATTTTGGATTGAAGCTAGAGTACTATTTATAGTTTTTATGTGAAAAGAGGTCAAAAAATATGTTTCTATATATTTGACCCTCGTTCAAACCTGACCAATCTTGCTTAAACAAAATCTAGTTTGAAGGAGGGTCTTCTCATAAGAAATTTTACTTCTTGTGAAGGCTTCTACCTCAAAACTATTTTGAGCATAACTTTTTACTCGTATTCCAGAATGACACACCATTTTTTTCTTGGTAAAGATTACATAAAAATATACAATAATTGTGATTTTATAGTTCTAAATTCTAAAATTTTATTTTTTAAAAATAACCTCTTTGAAAACTATTTTTCTAAATCAATAACTTCCTAGATCATTATAAACATTTTCCCTCGCTTTTAACGATTCATGCCAAACCAAGTTAAGTGAAGACACAATGAAAACTAAACTCATAACTTACCAAATTTATCAATACGTCAAGATGTGTGCATTAATGCAGTCCGATACGATTGAGTAGGTAGGCATACCGCATATTCAAAACATAAAAACACACGTAAACCTACATTTTCATGATTTATCAATCTAAAATAAAACAAATAAGAGGAAAGATATATAATATGTACATACGCACACACCATGACGGTTGATCAGCTAACTTCATTCCTTGTTGGTTATCCCAAAATTTGACAAATTGGCATGTTTCATCAGAAAGATCTTCCTTCAATATATTGTGTTTTCTATCTTTTCGTTATTTATTAACTATATCCTTGGATGAGGACTTAAGAGTCCAGTCTCGAGCATGGACGCTTTTTGTATTCGATTATTTAGGGTCATATCATTAATTTTCCTTTGACGATCGTAAGTGTCACTCAATTGGGTTCTTGGGACTTTTGGACATTGAGGCCTCATTATGGGATGATCACTAAGAATCTTTATTCCTTAGGAGTTCCCAAGATTGATAATGATACCTTTAGTAGGATTATATGACCAATTACCAGCATATTTGTGTCGTGCCCCTTACCACACACAACCCATCGTCCACTGATCTCTCTAACATCTTTTATTGATACTCTTATGGATCTTGATTTTGTTCCATATGCTCCATTTACTAATCTATATTTACCCAATATCTTGAAGTTACACCAGTGTTAAAAGAACCACGAACACATCTTACTTCACGTATATACCTTGTTCTCTACTATGCAAAAAATTGTGTCGACTAAGACATCATTCGACATGACATGGTTGTTGTGAGTCAAAATATGACTAGAATGCTTGTTATGATCGATATCTTCATCAATAAGATTACTAGCCTCTACATCAGATCATGATGATTATGATGGTGAATCTAGGCAAAATTATTCAATAGCTTATAATGATCGAGGGTGATTTGATAGAAATGACATTATACTATAATTGAGATTGATGATGATGATGACGCTTCTACTGCTATAAATTTTTAGAGTATTAAGACTGAGATTTAGACCTTAGGTTTACTTGTATTCCTGTTGTTTTTGTTAGTGGAATAGTAGTGGTGTACATATTTTTGGACTATATATGTCTTTGCCCTCACTGTACATTTTTGTCGAGTCATGGATACTACGAATCTTTTTGTGGTGATTATAACTTTTTATATAGAGTAATGACAGGGAAACATAGTTTTTGGATTCAATTTTGATATTCAGTGATGTATCATCATCACATTGGGTAATGTGTGTGGGCCACTTGGGTTCCATTAAAAACATCATCCAATGTGATGATAACACGTCACTGGATTTCAAATTTGAGTTTAAAAATCGAGTCTCCCTATCATTACTGTTTTAGATATTAGTTTATAACATGTTATGCTTTATACAGTTCTATTTCATGTTGATTAGATATTTTATGGATGTTTATATTTTCTTTGTAAGAGTGTTTGCATATTTGGTTGGTCCTCGTTAGGCAGATTTTCATATTCTTGTTTTCAAAACACACTTTGCATCTTAGTCCTCATCTCTTTGAAAAGCTTCACCAACATTCAAGATCATGAAAATGAGTCTCTTATTCTTAAAAGTCACATATGATCACAATATAGGACGAATGTAATGGACATAGATGACTTTCCACTCACTTGATTAAGTTTTTATAAAAAGATCTAATTCATAATATTTGTGTGAGTATACCTTGTGTGTTTTTTGTAATAGCCCGTAATTTTAAAGAAATAAATAATTAAATAATTTAATCATAATGATAAAAGAATAAAATAAATGAGAAAATAATTAGTAATGAATTATTATGTCAAAATATTGAAATAAATAATGCAATTGTATTGACACGAATTTATGGGATTTTATGGTAATTAAAAAGAAATTTTAGGAATTTTATGTTAATTAAAAGTAATGGTGGGAGTTTTTGTAAATTAAGTAATATGGAAATTAGATTTAGAAGTATTTCATTTTGATTAACAATGTAATTAAATGAGTGAAAATGAATAAATATGATTTTTTAGAAATTTTATAATAATTAAAATGACAAAAGAGGCATTTATTTAATTAATTTTTAATTTATGAGTAAAAGGATAATTAGGCATGTCTTGGACTTCAATATAGGGTAATATGTAAGTTCATAACATAAGTATATATATGGTAGGATGGTGGAGAAGAAAAGAAGAAAGTGAGAGAAAGTGGAGAGAAAATCAAAGAAAATGAAAGGAAAGTCAAAGAAACGGAGAAAAGGGAGGTTGGACTGTTATAGTGGTGCCCCAGGACGCTATGGTTGTAGGAGGTCCAGTTTGGGACGCCGAAGGGCTTGTACAGGGGTTTCAATACGGAAATTCTTATTTTTCAACATAATATTTGATGGTTTTGCCTTGGGACTTTGGAAAAACACACCTAGCCCTGACTCGATTTTCCATGTAGATTTCATTTTTGGAGATGAATTTTGGAGATCTATAAAGATAATACTAGAATTTATAAGATTTGAGAACTTGGTATCTCAGAGTCATGTTTACTTCTACTTTTTTTCTTAACTATTGTATCTATTAAATATTGCCTAAACCTTATTCAAATTGGGATTAAAAAGGATTAGGAACCTAATTGGGGGAAGAATAACCGAATTATGCGTATTCATATGGGTGAATAAAATTTCTATGGGAATTTAAATTTCTAATCATAATGATGAGACTTGGGATTTGGAAATGAATATCCTTGTTCATACTCTTGGATAAAATTGAAAATTGAGACTTGTGATTTGGAATTAGAATTTGGAATCATAATGATGATGTTATAGCTTAGTGAGTATTCTTGAACCTAGATTTGATATGATAATGAATTAAGGATTCCCTTGGTTATAGTGTAGTTACAACTTGACGCTATTGTTGGGAATGATCGATTAAGTAATCATTATATGAGGAATAAAAAATATGTTTGAGATTATGTAATCTTGTTAGGGAGGTAGAAAAAATGGTATTGTGAGCATATGAACCTAGTGTTACACAAATTATGAAATGAAAAGACTTGTAGTAAACATATAAATTAGGTAAAAAATAAAGAAATAATTATTATAAGGTTGTGCACTCTTATGTATCATTGAAATATGTATACTATTAATAATTATTGAATTTCTCTTGTCCGACTTTAGTTTTTGGTCAATTCACTTGAATCCTATTGGAATACAGGTAGAATAATGTATTATGAATTTTACTTGAAACTTTTAAAATTGGGCTAATATGCATACTATTAAGAATCATAAATATGATGAATGAAAGGATACATTCTTGGAGACTACAAATCATTGTATGGAAGTTATTAGTTCTAAACTTAGGTCATTAAAATTGAAAGTTATATGTTGGTGTATTGGTATAATTATGTTGATAATTCTAATTTTAATTCTATATTGTTGGAGTTAGAAGACGTATGATGATTTGTTTGGGAATATTGTGCAGTACGATATGGGTGATTATCTTAGAGGATTATAATTATTGAGCATTTGACGTTGTTTAATTGTTCGGTTGAATACGAGATACACTAGGTGAAGAAATTATGGTATGGTAAATGACAAAATAAATGATATAAGGATTCGCCCTTTATGGTTATTGGTGATGGGATGTAATTTGAATGATAGTATTCTGAGTAAGACTTTAGGTGTTAAATAAAGGGTGTTGTGATGATATATAGGATGTTGATGGTGATAATCTAGTCACTAGGTAACGATGGGTGTTGGTATGGTTTATATAGTTGACTATAGGTTTTAGAAGAGGATAAGTCAAGGATATCGGTTTACGGTATTTATCCTTATGAGTTACGACACTTGGGATTATAGATTGGCACAATTGTAGTTATAAAATAATGGATATGTATATGTAAGTTTGGATTTAGTGAACGATGCATTGAGGATAGTTGTATTAACCTAAGGGATTAATTTAAGGTTTTAGACTAGGGTACATTATCTAGAATGATCGAGTTACAATAACGAAACTCTGGGTTTGTAGTAATTGAGAATTTTATGAGTAAATTAGAATACTTGGGAATATGACAAATTGGTCAAGTTAGATTCCATATGGGTTAATTATGTCAGAATAAGTAGTATTAAAGTCAAATAAGTACATGGGAGATATAAATTAAGTATGGTTTTAACTAATGAGTAGTTAAGATATGACTATTGTAGAGTCTCAATGAACATTCGACCTAGACAGAAGTGTATTGGGGGGTTCTTTATTTGGATTTCATTTATGATACGTCCTAAGCATGGAGTCTAGGGAAGATCGATAATTGGGAGTTTAAGAGATATTTTTGGTTTAAAGTTATCTCAAGCTAATACGATAAAATAAATTAGGAATGGATACTAATGAGTACTAATACATTATTACACGTTTGTGTGATGAGAGGGAATGTTTTATTCATTTATGCATTAAATGATTCAACATTATTAAATGAGACACGATTAATTATTATGTTATACTATATGTATTGCATGTCTCCGTTAGGATTCATGGTCATTTATATTGTTTATTTTATAAAGGTGGGCAGAGGGGTGTGTCGATTATGAAGTGAGGTCAGAGGGGTGTGTTGGTATATTTTGTCTGCACCAGCTAAAAAATGACGGACTTGATTATTTTTATTGATCATTTTATGGAGGCAGGCATAGGGGTGTACCAATTTATTTTGTCCACGCCAGCTAAAAAATGGAGAACTTGATCATTTATATTGATTATTTTATGGAGGCGAGTACCTGCTAATGACCTCGTAATAAATGGGGGGTAGTAACGGTTTTATATATTGTTATAATTATATTATATAATTATTTAGGGGTAAATTCCGGTTGTAATATTATTGACATTTCATGTACTAGTTTTATCTTCAATAATGGTGTTGTCAAATTATAAAATTACCGCAAGTGTACGGGTTATTATAGAATAACTTCGACAAGTACGAGTTGAACCCACATAGATTTGATCAATTCGTAATAAGTTACTAACTTTTCAACTCGACCAATTCTTTTATAGAAAAAAGATGAAGAGACTAATAAATTAATTGCAACTATGGAAAGCAACCACAAGATATGTAATAAGTATGGAAAAATTACTAGGATTTCGGATCCATTTACCTTTTATACTCGTTGGTGATTAGTTAGTCTAATTCTCATTCCCTTTTTATAACTCAAAATATTACCAACTCTTGTCGCATAGATTTTGGAATATGAAACATTAAAGTTCAACAAATATTTTTTTATACCTATATTTAGATGCCCAAAATTCGTATTCCCTTGAAAAGATTAAAACTCATCTCTAAGCATAATTTGTCAAACATAAGCATGAACTATCAAATGACTTAACGTAAGTATAATCCATCAAACGTAAGCATAAATTATCAAAAACATAAAATTTTAAAATTAAAATCGAAGGTTTAAATATCACTCTTGTGACGATTTTAATGAACACGGATTTTTAAAAATATTTTAGATCATATGTGGGATTTATACGAATTAGAACTAATTAAATACAAACTAAGTAATCATGGCAAATTTCACATAATCCTAGAAATTACTTTAAGCTATAAACAGAATTAAAACACAAAAATTGCAAGATGAAATAAAATTTCTCATTAATAATTCACTTACAAATTCGAGTTCCAAATCTTGAATCCAAATATAAAAAATTCCTTTAAGATAATTACACACTTTTGCCTCACAAATATAAAATAAAATTTGCCTCTCAAAATTATCTTCCAAATGCTGAGCCCAAGGGTGCTTTTATAGGCGAGGAGGTGAGGTTTTAAATGTGACTAAAATTGCTTTTTAATTGGTTTGAAATGAATTTTAAAAGTTCAAAACCAATTTTATTTAAGAGCTCCACAAAATTGTGTTTAAATTAAATGGGAGTCTTCTTATGATTTGGATGAGGACTATTATTTTGGAATCTAATATTATCTGATGGGGAGGTGACAAGGCAACGTAGCATTAGGTTTCTAATTTTTCTTGATGCTTGTTATACCATAAATGTAGAGCACCATGTGGACCCCTCAAAGGACACCACATGGTCGCCTTAAAGGCAAATAAATAGGTGATACTCATTATTTTATTATGTTCGTCCAGTAAAGATGTGCTTGACCCTGTCGTTCAGTTAACTGTCTCGCCATTGTTAATACGATGTTAGTTAACGGTGTTAGTTGAATCCGTCAATACCAACCTTGCGCCAGCTGCACATGTGACGGAATATCATAGTCACATTTATCCTATTTGCACACGTGAGGAACTTATACACTATCCCACTCATGTTGTGCTATAAAAAACTCGACCTTATCTGTCCCACTAAGTATAAAATGTGCAACTGCCTGACCTATAAAGGCACTCTACCTATCCGTTAATATTCTCTGATAACTAACTATAATTAGGATTGAATCCCACAAGATAAAGGATTGAGAATTATCTCACTAATATCTATATGTAAACCCCAAAAGAGAGAGAGCAAACGAGAACTTATATTCACCACTTCATTGGCAATTGCCGAATAGTAATAAAAACACCATCACTACACCTGTGGACATAGGCACCTCATTTGACCGAACTACGTAAATCTCCATCTTCTCTATTTTTCTCTCACCCCCCTTCTCTCTCTCTCTCTCTCTCTCTCTCTCTCAGTATAGTAATCAAATAGTATAATCTTTATATTTGTTATGATTTATTATTGGGAATTCCCCAGCTAAGACATAAAATTCATAAACTAATTTTAGACGATAATAGATTTGCACCATCTGTGGGAACTCAACAAGCCATTGTTGTTTCCTACCTATTCTTAAACCCCTTTTCCTATTCTCTACAAACTTGAAAGTTCTAGGAATGGCAGAAAACCTAGAAAGCAGTCATACGATAATATCACACCCATCTTCCACCTAGTGGGAATGGGTGATATACAAAGGATTCTGATGATCCTGGCAAAAGGCCAAGAGGCCATACAAGAAAGTGTTAAGCAGCTGACACAGACGCTCCAGGATGGGTAGAACAGGCCCAGAGTGGATCATGTCATTCCGATCGGAAGATAAATCTCAGGAGGATTAGGAGAAATGTTACCTCTAGACCTTACAGACATAAGTGGAATGCTTATAGGGCGCAAGCCCTAAAAAACCGAAGGAGGTTGAATTTGGGGTCGCATGAAAGTAGGAGTATATCCAGGTATTCTGGATCACGAGAGGACTAGTCCTACCGCCCATGAGTTAATTCTTCCCTCAGGTCATTGGGGTATGATGATGAGCAATCCTTCTTCGAGAAAAGGCCCATCGCACTACAAAAGGCTGAGTAGAGGGTCAACTTTCGATTAGTTGGGCCCACAAAAGCACGGGGCCAATGTCCAACCGATCATAAAGAGCGTGATGATCGCCAAGAAGAATTTTCTCGATCAGTTACTAGAGGAACATAATGTTAGGCCATGTCCAAAGCAAGCATCAGGAGATTGGCCCATGCTGAGTAGATTTACCAGGAAGATATCTCATCGGAAAGCCAGCGTCGAATATTTAAATTCATCATCGTCAAAGCCAAACATGAAAACCAACCCTGTAAGGGATCCCTTTAGCGATTAGACAATCGATTGGGAGAAATGGTCATATCTAAGAATCCTCTCCATAGGGACTTTGTGAAGGGATATCCCTTTGTCCCCTCCATCACGGGCTATCCAATGCTTGCAAAATTCAAGGCTCCAGTTATTACACCCAGATATGATGGCAAGAAATATCCCATATTGCACGTAGAGTAGTATTAAACTGCTGTCGATATTTATTCAATCCTGGATGAAATGCGTTGTCGAGCATTTTTAAGTACTATCAACTCAAATTTGGTACAACAGTTTGTCGCGTGGTCAAGTATTTAACTGCTAACAGTTGTCCGACCTCTTCATCAGCAATTTCTACTTTGGAGATAAGCTAGGAAATGGAGGGGTTCATTTTCTTAACTTTTGACAAAAGTCAGACAAGTCCACATGCGAATTAATCACTTGCTTCAATAATGAAAAGTTAGAGGTGGTGGACTACAACGAGCAAATATTCATAACTATACGGATGAGCGGGTTATATCTAGGGAAATTATTCTGAGCATTGGCTGAAAAGACACCAAAGATAATGAAATAACTCTTGGCTAAGTCAGGAAAAATTATGAATGCCAAAGAGGCCATGTCGGCTAAGGAATCAGATATATCTAAGGATGACTCCAGTAAGAATAACGAGAAGAAGGAAAAAGAAGATATGAAAATCGAGAAGCCAAAAAAGTACGACGAGTAAACCCCTTTGATCGTTGGCATCCATCATATCCATGAGGAGATCAGAGGAAACAAAGACCTGAGATGGCTTGTAAAACTCAAGGCACATGCAAATCATTGTGTTAAGAGCAATTACTACCAGTTTCACAAGGACCACGACCATAACACAGGAAATTATATTTCTCTCAAAAATAAAATTAAGAGTTTAATCAGAAGAGGGAAACTATACAGGTGTGTGGATAAGGATGGCCGAGCAAATTCAGACCAAGATCGTAAGAGTAGGAGAAGACCAGAATCCCCTTGTAGAAAGACATATGAGAAGAAAACGGGACAAGATGACGATTCAAATGATGATCTAGAATTACCAAAAAAGCTTAAAGAACCTGTCCATGAGGTCAAGACGATCTCCTTCAGATGCAATTTCATTACTGGTGGAGATGCTGGAGGAGGGGACACGCTAGAAGAAAGGAACGCCTACCTCAATGACGCCAAGGCCTGCGAGCACATAAGAAAAATTAACCTAATGACAAGCGTGGATACTCATCTAAGGAAGGTACATAAATATCACCTTGTTGTTAATTTTTCTAAAGACGATTTATCTGGTGTCTTGTACCCACATGATGACCTTTGGTCGTCACCATAATAGTTCACGAAAGTATAGTGGCTAGGATCCTTGTTGATAATGACAACTCAGAACACGTAAAGTTCTATAATTTCTACAGATTCTTGAGACTTTGGGATAGTAAGATGACACCGTATCACTGACCTATGATTGGTTTATCGAGTGATAAGGTGTACTCCTTAGGAACAGTCGAGCTGGAGGTTATAGTAAGTGCTTTGCCAATATGTCGAATAGAAAATGTGCATTTTTTCATCCTGCACAAAAACGTACTTTCATTATGCAACATCATTCTTAGAAGAGTCAGACTGAAGAAATTCAAAGCCTTACCTTCAATAGTTTATCAACACTTGAAGTTCCCTACCCACTACGAAATTGGTGTGGTTAAAGGTAACTCGGTAGAAGCTCAAGAAGGCTACTATACTTAAAATGATTAGGAGGAACAGGATAAGTTGACTACGACTTACCAAATTAAAATGATAGATCCACGAGGTGAGGAGAAGTTGGTCAAGGGACAAGTAGTCGAAGAAATTGAATATGTCATTATCGACGATGATCACTCGAAAAAGACTGTTAAAATCGGATCATCCCTTGAGCCTGTACTCAAGAAAAACCTAGTCAGCATCCTCAGACAGCGAAAGAGAGTGCTTGCCTGGAGTCATAAAGACATGCATGGGATCAACCTAGATTTTATATGTCACGAGATGAGCATAGTAAAATATGATAAACCGGTCAAACAAAAATGATGAGTTTTTATGTAAAAAATAATATGGTAGTTCAAGAATAAGTTAAGAAGTTACAGAAGGCTAATTTTATAGAGAATGTCAGATATCCAGAGTAGTTCTCCAATGTGGTGATGGACAAAAAGAAGAATAACAAATGGAAGATATGTGTGAACTTCACTGACTTTAATAAAGCATGCCCCAAAGACCATTACCCATTACCCATTGGCCCAGATCAATCAATTAGTTAATGCCACCTCGGGTCACGAGTTTCTTAGTTTCATGGATGCTTATTCTGGGTTTAATCGGGTCAAAATGAAGCTAGAAGATTGGGAGAAAATATTCTTCATCACGAGCAGAGGCACTTATTGCTATAATGTCATGTCCTTTGGTCTAAAAAATGTTGGGGCCACCTATCAGAGGCTGGTGAACAAAGTGTTTGAAGATCAGATTGGGAAGAACATGGAGCTATATGTCGATGATATGTTCGCCAAGAGAAAAAGGGAAACCGATCACATGAAGGACTTGAAGCAAACCTTCGATTAATTAGAATAGCATCAGATGAAGCTTATTCCAACCAAGTGCGTGTTCAGGGTAAAGGAAATGGATGTTTGTAGGCTTCATCGTCAACTAAAGAGGGATTGAGGCCAATCTTGAGAAAATTCAATCATTGATCAACATGCAGTCCCCAACAAGTAAGAAGGAGGTGCAAAGATTGACCGGATGCATTGTTGCACTTAACATGTCCATCTCTAGATCTACTGTTAAATGTGTTCCATTCTTTAAAGTCTTGAGAAAAACTTTCGAATGGAAAGACGAGTTTGAAACTGTGTTCCTAAAATTAAAATGGTAATTATGATCGACACCTATCTTATCAAAACCAATATTTGTGGAGAAATTGTACCTCTATCTAGTCATGTCAGAATCAACATTGAATTCATCTTTAATAAGATAGGAAGAAGGGATACAGAGTCACTTATATTACACCATAAATGCATATCGAGAAGTAAAAATCCAGTATCCCAGGGGCTAGAGAAATTAACACTTACGCTGATTGAAGCTTCTAGGATAATGAAGCCTTACTTTTAAGTCCACACTATTATTTTCTACACAGATCTACCTTTACGGTAAGTTCTTCATTAATTTGAAAAGTACGGACGATTGATGGTTTGGGCTGTAGAACTTGGAGAATATGACATCCAGTACAAACTCATGACAACTATAAAAGGCCAAGCTATAGAAAACTTCATTGCTGAATTCACTTATGAAGTGAAACAGGCTGAGCAGACTCCTTCAGGAGAGAGCTCAGAACCTTTGGCAAAGGATACTTCTACGAAATAGAGCTCAGCCACGGAGTCAGCCGAGAAAATTTCTTTAAAAAATAGTTCTCATATCAAATCAAGCAACCAGACTCCTCTGGGACAGAGATCAACCATGCCAATGTCAAGTGAAAATAAGGATATATTCTAAAATCATCCAACAGACGAGAGGGACTTGCTCACAACTAGGAGAAGGTAATGAAATTGTTCAAACATGGAGAATTAACTATGGGAAAATGCGATCAAGACATTCTTAATCGAGGGTGAAAAGTAGCACAGTGTCAGTACACCAATCGTTGTTTTCATTGCCTCAATAAAAAAAACTAGACTATGACCACACTCTTTACGGGAGTACAACGGCCAGTCAGGGTATTGAATCCATAGAGATTATCTGTTAGAATTCTATTAATTTAATACTTCACAAATAAAAGTGTAAAAGATGATATGTGAGCAAATCATTAAACTAGACATATATTTAAACTTTGATTAACAAAACGAGTAAAACTTTAGGTTGAGAATTGTCTCCCCATACGGGCTAAATATCACAAATGGTTACATGAACATAAAAGCGCTAACAAGATTAATCACATTTGGACAATTAATTAAACTTAGAGTTGTCACCCTCTAAATTCTCATAAAAGCTTAATTTAAGTTTGGTGTCAATGAATATTCCCGGAATTACACATGAAAGGTTGTAAATACAGAGCATACGTGATATACCCTGTTAAATATTCTAACTATGACACCAAGAACAATTAACTCATTAAAACTACCCTATACCCATCATACTATAGCGTTGCAACTAATTAACCTATGTGAGTTTAATAATCTCAACCTAGATTAAGTTACCTACAAAGCATGTTAAATGACATTAATTAAGTGAAAAAAATAAATGAAAGAAATTAAATCTAGATTACAAAGAAAGTAGACAAATAACAAAGAAATAAAAACAACTATGGAATCTTGGATTAATGAAAGAGATGATGAATAGTGCACTTACAAACCCATTTGGGTGAAACTTGGGAGAGCGAGAAGCAAAACACAAAATCACCTCCAAACCCTAACCTCCCTAACCTAAACTAAGAAAGTACAAGATAATAGAATATATGTCTTCAAATATACAAAACCCACTTATATAGTAAGTGGTAAAAGAAATAAATGGAAAACAAATGATTTGTCCTAAGTGGTTTTGGTGTTGTCCTTCCTCCGCGAGAAATCCCATAACTTCTTTGTTATTGATCGTAATCGTGCACCGTTAGCTATCACACGAAGATAACTCAGAGGGATTCAACTTTCGTGAAGACATTGGATTAGAAATCTAAATTGTGAAATTACTAAAATGCCCCTGTCCATGCGATTGTAGACAGAACTTCCTCGGAACGCTATCGAACTTCACACAAAGCACCGTAATACCTACAAAAGCTCAATTATGCCTCGAAAAATATGTAAACATATAAAATGGAGGTTGTCTGGTTAACGAGCATAAATATAGGAATTAAGGTACCTGATGGGGCTAAAATGCTAAGTAAAGAGGGTGAATACAAGCAATATTCGAGCCGAATCACCAGGATCAATTCATAAAATGCTGGAGAAGATGATGAGAAACTTTTTGTGGATAGGTACTGAAGATAATTTCAAGTAATATCTAGTGAGTTTGGAGAAAGTGTGAATGCCGATTAAAGAGGGGGTGCGAGAGTGAAAAACTTAGAAATCTTTAATAAAGCTTTGTTAGGGAAATGGTTGTGGAGGTTCTTTCACGCAAAAAAAATATCGTGGAGGAGTGTAGTGGTGGATATGGGAGGATGTACACATCTGGGGTGGGGTCCTGGAGTGAGGAATTTTTTCCATGGGACGGGGTTGTGGAAACAGATTTCAAAGCGGTGGGGAGAGTTCTATATATACACGGAGTTTCATCTAGGGAATGGTAATAGGATCATATTCTAGAAGGATAAGTGGGGTAATAATGTCTCTCTGGAGGATCGATTCCCTGGGATTTCAGGATAGGATGGCATAAGGAAGACTTGGTAGCTGATCATATGTTAATGGCTAGGAATCGAGCTATGCGGGATCCTAAATTCAGAAGACGATTATGGGACTGGAAATGAGAGGAAGCAGAGGCCTATTTTGATTGGATGGGAACGACCCCCACCCCATCGTGAGGAGAAGATGATTTAAGATGGGTGTTAATAAGGAGGGGAATTTTTATGGTGAAAGATTATTATTCCACATTGAGATGGAATAGCAATGGGAATGCTAACTTTCCATGGAAGGATATTTGGAAGTCGAAGGCGCCTCCGAAAATTCTGTTATTTTTCTGGACCGCTGATAAATATGCGATATTGATGATTGAGGGCCTACATGTGAGGAGACAATCCATGGCTAGTCGATGTTGGTTTTGTAAGAAGGCCTAAGAGACGACTAATAATCTACTATGATATTATTGGGTGATGAGGGGCGTTTGCGATGTGTTCTTATCCCTTAATCGGATTTCATGGGTGTTGACCAAATCGGTGAGGGCTCTGTTAGAGTCATGGAATCCCCCAAAGGGATGGAAGGGAGTCATGAATATCTGGAGGCTAGTCCCACATTATATTTTTGGATCATTTGGTGGGAAAGAAACTCGAGGAGTTTTGAAGGGATTGAAATTGCTCATCCTAAACTTTGATACTTACTTTCGAGTTTACTATTGGTTGGGTATAAGGAAAGTCAAATGCATCTATTACAATCATTTTGGACTTTTTGGCAAAGATGTGTAGTGTTAGGTAGTTAAGGTAGATGTTTGGGGGGCATTGAATGACCCTCCTTTTTATTTTTCCATGTATACTCCCTATATACGGGTTCTTCCCCTTTGGTGGGATTTCTAATAACATTTACTTATTAAAAAAAGATGAATATAGGGGCAATTTTGTTGAAAGAATTTGATTTTTATTACCTAGGTTTCCATGCCTTGAGTAGTAACGTGTATTTATTTTGATGCCAATAGAAAAAAAATACAGAGGTTTTCAATGCCTAGAATTTTAAAATAGTTTAGCATTGGCTTAAAGACCTAATTTAGTTTAGTTGGTGACTCTTTGGGTCTGGATAATAATGAGATAAATATGGGATATATATATTTGACATAATGGGGAAGAGAAAGGGACCGAAACAAAGTTGATAAGAAGAGGTAAATGAGAGGAAACTGAGAATTGGAAAGAGTATTTTTTAGGAACATGAAAAGATATATGATAATGAACTTACATAAATAAGCGAGAGAAAGAATGAGAAAATAAGTGACTAATAGCTGTCTCATGAGGTGACTAAAAATAAAGAATATGTGAAGGAGACATAAAGACAATTAATTCCCATGAGAGAGAGAGAGAGAGAGAGAGTAACAAAATGTGTGAAAATTAAAGGGTGGTAGTTTTCGTAAAAGAATAAAGGCCAGAGGCATAATGAAGTAGATGGGAGGAGTTCCACACGGTTGGGCTTATAGTAAGCCAACATTTATGACTTGTCTTTGTATTATAATACTGCCATAGATTTTTAGGATGATTTGAAACACTTTTTGGGACTCATATCATTTTCCATAAGAGATAGATAGATATACAATGGACTCTTTCAACCTTTGTGTGCTAGATACCAAAAAATGTTATGTGCCACTTAACATAGCTATAACCCAAACATGTAATTACTTTCCTTCTACCATCAAATTGTTTCTCTTTTATTTCGAAATGACTGGACTTCTAAAAATTATATGGGTTAAGTTAATTGACATAATTATTCCACTAAATGATCCACTATTACTTCCATCATGTGATCTCACACAACCAAATTGGTATATAGTGAAGCCATGGGACCAACCAACGATATTTGAGAATTGAATAGATGTTCAGCACCTACCAAGACAACATATATGGTTATTTTGGTACTTTTAGTGTAGATTATTTTTGTTATTTCTTATTATTTAGTGTTATTCAGTATTTTTATATGATTTGTCCATTAAATCTGTCAAAATATATAATACTAAGATCCTTTTCACTGGATCCAACCAAATACCTTTAATTTGGTAACATCTATTCAGAGAACAAGAATTATATCTTACTATAAATCTTACAAATCTCTTTATATGTTTCAAAATATATTTGTTGAATTTCAAATTTGTTTATAAAGGTAGTGTTGTATCTGAAATTAGAGAATGTTGCGAAATTACTGAATGCGTAAAATCAATAGTAGAAAAATAACGTGACTGAGTCACGGACTAGGTCGCTCTCTTCAAAGTGTTTCGCGACTCTGCCTAAAATTGTGCTACAGTCTAATTAATGCCCCGCAACCCCCAGGATAAAACATCACAGAATTAAAACCAATTTCTATCTCAGAAAACTAAGCACGTAGTAATCTGGTATACTATCACCCGTTCATTATTAGTTGCTCAATATCCTATCAGTTTGGGAGAACAAACTGATTAGGTAAGGAGAAGAAAAAAAAATGTCCCAGAGAGAGAAAGTATTTGCGTGTCTTCATTTCCATTTTATAGAGCAAAACAATTGCCTTTGCAGGGGGAGAGAGCATTTTTCTATGTAGTATTTTCTATGTAGTACAAATAATAGTTGAAGGTCAATTATAAAAGGGAACACAACTGAATGGCTAGTGAAGGAGAGCCAAGGAAAGTGGAGTAAAAATTTTCCTACTTTCGGCAGTGAATAATCACTTCACTTTCAGCCGAAGAAGAAATTTCAAAAAGATTTTTTTTTTTTTAATTTCCATTTAGATTTTTTATTTAAAAAAAAAGAATTGGCCTAAAAAATTTAATGCACACACAGGCCAAGCCTAGAACTAGGGCACGAGCTGGGCCGGGCTGAGCAGGGACGATAGGACGACGGGGGTAGCATGCACACGCATGTGGACTTTGGCCCAATAAGTTCTTTCGCCCATCACACACAAAATTCTAATGCCCAAAGGGCTTGTCCATTAGTCCAAAATGAGTGTATATTAGGGCCGACAAAATGGACCCAAACAATATCGTTTACCCATTTCTACCCGCAATGATTGAATGCACACAATCATGTTTATTTCAGGCGGATAGCATATGAGTTAGTAAAACCTCACCGATTATTTGTAGGTTTAGGAGGATTGATAAATGACCCGCTGTCGTTCCTACTCATAGAAAATAGGGATCTGTAATTAAAACTTTTGAATGAGAAAACAGATCGACGGATAATCCGACCAAATCTAACCTGCGACAACCATCAAACCACAATTAACCCACCCATATATGACTCTAACACGTTAACGACTATATCTGATCCTTTTATTAAGTACCCAACCAAATATGCGCACACTCGTCCATTTTTCGTCCGCCCTTAACTGATCTCTCTCTCTCTCTCTCTCTCTCTCTCTCATAAAAGTTAAAAACCAAATAGTGTTTGTTTTTCAGTGTTTACACATGTTGGACAAAAGTTCCAACAAGTAGTCATTATAACGTTTTTCACAAAAGGTATATTTGATTCACAAAATGTAATCCCGTCTATTAAAGTCAATGTGAGACTTGAAAGCTTTTTTATAGGGAGGTATAGAGATAAACTTCTTGTTCATGTGGGTAATTGACAAAACGGAGATCGTAGAGAAACTTATTACGATGGTATAAATTTTACATATTCTGTTCTTTACCAGAGGTTATATAACAAATTTCCTTCCTAGAGTAGTGGGCCATTGTAAATATATATTTGTGGTTGAAACTATTATTATGTTGGCAAAACATTTGATTGGACAAATAATCAATAGTATGTCATTAAATATATGCAATTACATTGTGTATTAATATTTCACATCTTGAGGGACTAATTATATATCTACATCTATACATGTACAGAAGCACATAGGTTTCATAATAATATGAAAACTAATATAAAAACTAAATGACCCCGAGCCAAAAACCTAGTATTTGTGTGTTTATATATAACATAATTCTCACTAACATCATGCTCTATACATCATTCATACATCACACCTAGTTATAGGCCCTATTTTTGTTTTCAAATTTTTTATTTTTCTCTTGAAATTAACCTTCCAATAAACCCATGTTCAAAAATATTAGGTCAAAATATATTTTGTAGCTATTTTTAAAAAATTCTCCCAAAACTGCTCAGAATTTTGTGGATTTTTTTAAAAATAGCTACAAAATGTATTTTGATCTAATTTTTTGAACATGGGTTTATTGAAAGGTTAACTTCAAGAGAAAAATTAAAAATTTGGCCAAAATATTTCTTAGGGCCTAGAACTAGGTGTGATGTATACATCATGATGTAGGTGACCCTTCCCCCTCTCTCTCTCTCTCTATATATATATATATATATATATATATATATATATATATATATATATATATATATGTATGTATGTATGTATGTATGTATAATTTTCTCACTTAATCATCTAAACCCTTATTTTTAAAATGCGTAAAAGTTACTAACACCACTAATGAGAAACACGCACACCCCAACCCTAGAAAATCTTAGGGCGATACATCTCTCCCCCCCCCCCCCGCCCCCCCCCTCTCCCACCACCTCCCTAATTAGTACACATAAGATAATGACCTCATTACCTTCTTTACTTGGTAAATAATATTTATCTTATATTTATTTTCCTTAATGTAAATTCAAGAAAACTTAATGATTCGTATAGATGAAATGTATACTTGCAATGGAAAAACAATGTGCACCCTCACTAACATGTCATATATTTAATTTTATTACTCCTCATTAATATTTGATAAATTTACATCTAAATTATTTAATCAATACAATTAATTCAAGAAAATAATAAGTAAAAGAGAAAAAATTGGGGTTCTTACAAAAATGCTCCTCAAGAAAGAAGAGGAATAAGGGTTAACATAAAATATTCTCGACAAAATATTACGATGCCAAAATGAAGGAAAATAAATAAGGTGAGAATGCGTTTTGTGTGAATGAACAATGGAGATATGCCAATTAAAATATTTTTAAGTGTGCTAAAATATGAAGTAACCCCTAAAAATACATGTGAAAATATTTATCAAGGATTAATTACATAATCTATATTTTAATCTTATTAAACATACAAATGATAGATCAAGCATAAAAAATAATAAAAATATAACACTGGTTGTACGAGAAAAACCCACCAACGAAAAAATCTCTGGTTAAGACAACACTTTCATTATAAAGTTAGTGAAGCCTTACAAAGGGGATAAGCGTCTTACCTTAACTTATGATCTTTCTCCACAACCAATATTTTCCACCAATTGTTAGCAAACCGGAGACCTCTACAACATTGACAAAAATCTCAACACCTATATTTCTTATTGATTAACAATCAACAATGTTGCACTTGAACCACATCCATAAATTCTTATTTAAATATGAAGTAATATATTGATTTTAATGGAGTGGAATCTTAAAATGATCCATAAGATTGCAAGAACTCTCCTAGGAATATAAATCGTAAAGTGTGACACAATATGATAATAAGTATATGATCAGCAAAAAAAATTCTTACTATTTGGCATTGATCAACCTCCAAGACAATAATTTTAATTATCTATTAACACAAACACACACCTTAATCCACTTAAGGACGAGATTAAACCCAAGAGTCATGAGCTAATCCCAGATACTTACTCCAAAAGGACCTAATTATTGAAGCAGTAGATGATACTTATTAACTCTTAAAGTCTAAGGTTATTGTCCGATGTGGGATGATAGTAATTTGTAGGTTGTTAAAGCCCTTATTTTTTATCTATTAACACAAACACACACCTTAACTCACTTAAGGACGAGCTTAAACCCAAGAGTCATAAGCTAATCCCACATACTTAGTCCAAAAGGGAAAGACGAACCCGATAGGCCTTAGGTCTATTTTCTTTCTCTAAAGTGTTAAAAAAGCTATAAAAAAGGAATAATCTCCAACACAAGGAACTTCTCTCTCTTATTTTATGATAGAAAAATCTTTCTTCCAAATGAAAGGATGAATAGGTTATATAGAGAAAAAGAAAACTAATGTATAGTTCAAAACACAAGAGAAGTTAAGAGGTTACTTCTCACTTACCAATGAGGTGTGAGAGGGGATGTAGAGGTTATGAAATTTAGCAATAATCCTCTACACCTCCTAAACAATAGTTTGGCATAAAAGCTAATGAAATCTTTTATTTTAGAGAAAGAAATTAGCATTAAACATCTCAGTTAGAGAAAGCATGGGGTTTTTGTTAGATCAAAGAGGACCTTTCTTGCGGTGAGGCTTCTGTGAATCCAAGTTGCAAAACTAGACAAATAAATTGTCCCGAATTGATGAACAGGGTCGCAGGCATCAAAGATAAACTTATCGAGAGCAAAGCAAGACTTCGTTAAAGTGAACCATCAGCGGGCTAGGTTGTGGAACCACCCATAGAGTTTTTTAGTGAGGAAGTAACCCACATCTAAACCAATAAAGACAAGGTCCGAATTTTACTGAAAAAATGGACCTCTTCATAATATGGTGACGTTTTGGAGAATACATTTCATAGTTAAAGGTATTATGTAGTATAATGATGAGAAATATTAAAAAAAACACTGGGTTTTGAAAATGATTTTGAAAAGGATTTAATTACCCTTAAGAAAGGGAGTAATATGGCAGCTATATAGCATACCTTCATCTTAAATGTGATCAACGATACATGTTGACGAAGAGCTAGTTTGAACTTTGATGTAGCTTTTCGAAGTGGCAAAATACCAAGGTGTGATTATGGTCCACATAAATGAGACAACCTAATGTATGGTAGGCATGTAAGTATACTATACTCTTATATAAGGTTTTAACTCCACTGGACCTCTCATGAATCATTGAAGGTCTCTTACTTTCTACAATCTACCTCCAAAGGCATCCCAAAAATTCTCAAAAGCTCCTTAAAATGTTCACAAAACATCATTAAGATGATCTCAAACACCACAATCTCAAGTTATCTTTAAGACAAATTCAAATCTAAACTTCTTATTCTTGACTTATTATAAGTTAAACTTCGAATCTTTATTTAATTGATAATATATCTTGATTTCGTAAAAAAACTTACTTTTCTAAAGTGCCTTTTACGTGGACTTGCGGAATTTCTAATCAATTAAATTACATGGGTACTTCATGCCGAGATGACGGGTGATGATTATTTTTAACATAAATGTTAAATACCCCTAGACACCTTATATACACATCCTTGTGCATATTAAATATATTTTCATCTTTAAAAATTTTCTTTTTTTATTAATTGATCCGAAGGAGTAGAGATATTATAACGAAATAAAAATAGTGGATTGGTGATACCACCACCCAGGCATACAAAAAACCTTCAACATAAAATAAAAGATGAGTCTTATACATTGACTCTACTTAAAAAGCATGAATATATAAAAAAAGAGGCAAATGATCCTATCAAAGCCACATAAGAAGCTATAGATTGGACCATAGGCCAACCTAGACAAACATCAATTATCCTTGTGGGATTTAACATGAGAACTTGGAAGGTTGAACTTTCTCTTAATTTCATCAACACGAGAATCTCTAAAATTTTGAGCTTTTGACATGAAGTGCACCATACAAATCTTTGCATCTAAACAATTTCCACATTCATCATGGATTTTTTTAAGACCCTCTTCAATTGCCTTTGCATCATTTATAATTTTGAAAATCTCCATATTTGCTAATTTTTAATTGATTTCAACTTGCTCAAATTATCTATGTCGTTGTTTCTTCTTAATGGCCTTTTTTTAACTTTAGTTGGGTTTGAACCTCTAGAATGAGAAGGGCTAGAGAAAAAATTATCAACCAAGTTATCCAATTCATTCTCCACAATGAATGAATTAGTTGAGTTATTACCACTAAGCATTTTGGGGTTTCTAGATTTGGGATATTCCTTACTAAGATATTTTTCCTAGTTATCATGTTTCTCAAAAAATTCATTGAAAGAATTATGTTATACAATTTGAAATGGAGGCAAATGATTGAGTCCACGATCAATTTCACCATAACAGGTTGACCATGCACTGTACGGGATGAATCATATATTTTTTTAGTGTTATCCCGGATGGCTTAGATGGGTGAATGTTACAACCGGGTTCCATTGGGATGGATGGGGAAGTAAGAGGAAAAATAACGTGAAGTTGTATTCCTCTTGTACCATCACTTTGCTGAGTCAGTCAAAGTGTTGTTCATCCCCCTACATAGAGTAATGGCTTCAGCATGTCAATTTGTACAACTTGGATCAGACTCAGTCCCTTCATGTGAGTTGTCAACACTTACATCCATGTCATTTGTACTATTGTCAACAACAATGTTGGGCTTTTTAGAGGAATTTTCATCCAGAATTATACCACCAACCACATGAAGTGTCTGCAAGGATGTTTACGGCTCAGTTGCTACCCCCATCACCTAGGTTTACGTTAGTCTCCTAATATTTTTACTAAAAAAATTACTTCAAAACACCACATAAAAATAAATGCAAATTTTACTAATCACACTCAAAAGTTTTGTACTTTTTTTTCTTTCAAAATGTCTAATATACTCCAAAATAAACAAAAAAATTACACGCCTACTAACACCACAAATGCAATACCACATAATACAAAATATCAAAAATTTTCAAAATCCAAAATAACCTAACGATTTCACCTGTTCATTTATCCCCAAAATAATAAATATACATATCAATAGTCCGCAAAACACCTCTATAAAGTATATAATGTCTAAATCTGTTTATAAAACGAAGATCAGATAAAAAAACTAAGTTTACTGGACTTAAGACCCCCCTGTCGCCATAAGTGATGAGTAGTTTTGGTAGAATGTAACCGTAACCTATTTCTCCACGATTGAAAGTGGTCGTGAAAATAATTATTACGGTGGCATGTAGCCGTGAAACAATTATTACTGTGGCAAGTGGCCATTGTAAGTGGATTACGGTGGAAAGCAATTGAAAAAAATAAAATCACGGTGGGATGCAACCATAATGAACCCACATACGGTTAACTTGGACTGAGTAAGACTAACACTTATGGCGACATACAACCGTGGGTTCAGAGTTCACAAAATTTGTGCTTGTTTTGTTTTAAAACCCTAGTTTGTCTATTTCCTTTTTTAGTCAATATATTACCAATGTTAATATTAGGTATCATATTAGGGTTGTTAAATGGGCCTATAATTGGGTTTGTAAGGTTGAAAGAGAGGTTTGGGAGGGAAGTGAGAGAGAGAGAGAGAGAGATAGAGAGAGAGATAAAAAAATGAGGTTTAAAGTTTTTTGAGTTTTTATATGGAACAACACTAATGTGGTGTTGTATTTGTTTGGTGTTTTGTATAAATATTATGTATTTATGTGGTGTTTTATTAAAATGGGTGTTTTATAGAAATATTTTTTGTGGAAATATCAAGACCCTTTACATGAGAGCGTCTCCTGTGCAGGAGCCCAAATGGGGGACTCTTGTGCGGGATCTTTTTTAAAAATAAAAAAGCTTTTTTTTTGTATGGGTTGTAAACATTTCAGGGTACTCCTATAAAAAAAATCAGCTCAAAATGATATGTTTTGGTATTTCTAAAAAATGGGTCAATATTTGCCAGATTTTTAAGTTGCTTAAAAACTCTCAAATATTGACCCATTTTTTTTTAAATACTTAAAAATATCATTTTGAGATGATTTCTTATAGGGATACCTTGAAATGTTTACAATCTATACAAAAAATTCAAAAAAAAATTTTGTTTTTTATTTCTAAAAAAGATCCCGCACGGGAGTCCCGCATTTGGGCTCCCGCACAGGAGTGGCTCTCCCCTTTACATTATCCTTCAATTGGGCACCATGCACCATTATTAAGGAGTTTGAAAATTCAGCTCGTCTATTTTGAACACAAAAATCAGTAGAATCATCCATCTCACGAACTAAAGGAGATTTGATTCTCTGTTGAATATCTCCTACATCCTCAAAACACTGTAACTCATCACCCAAAATAGAAAATTTATTGCTGACACAAGTTAAGATTTTAGGCTTTTGGTCATTGATCAAGTTTAAATGGGTTAGAGATTCTTGGCGGGACATAATATTACCAATGAATCAAATTCATCACGTTGGGTAGAAGAAAATCTTCCATGTTTTTCATTTTGCAACAAAATAGATGAGCAATTTTGAGGCTTCTCTTTATAAACGATTGCAACATTGTTTTGCACATTTTTTGAATTATTCACTGCATTAGAAATAGGAGCCTTCCTAACATGAGTTTTAACATTTTTCACAAAAAGAGATTGCATGACCAACACCCCCGCAAAATTCACAAAAGGAAGGTGGGTGCTCCACAACAAAAATTATTGGGAGTTTGAACCCATCACCAGTAATGACCACACGTTTGGGAATCTCGTATGCAAAATCAACTTCAACTAAAATACGAGCATACAATCCATAACTTTGTTTAAGAGTGAAAAGATCAATTCGAATGGGGTTGCCCACTGCTCTAGTAATCTCTATGAGTAACTTAAGATGCCAATACTCTTTAGGTAAATCAATAAATTCAACCCAAACATGAGAAGTAGATGAAATATATGATGATGACCTACAATTAGCACATTGTTGAATAGGTTTGAAGAATCCCACCTCTAATATCGAACGACCCAAAGTCCAAACTTTTTTTATATTTTTTTATTCAAAGTGCATACTAAAGCAACCTTTGACTCTTGGTATGAGTTTACATAGATGAGCAAGATCCCATTCCTTAGAGAGAAGAGAATAAAGATCTGAAGATCTTAGGGTTCGTTTTCCTTTAACAAGAATAAGCCTACCAAGTAACTTAGAATCATAAAAGAAAAGAGATTCTTCAAGAGTTTCTTTATGAATCTTTATAATGGCATATTCACCATGAAAAGTGTGGGTGGTAGAGTGAATAAAAAAAGAACTATTGACTTCAAGAGCTTTGATGGTGGATGTTGAGAGGTGATGATTTTTTAGGACTCGCCATTTTTTAAGATATAGGCAAGGTTCTAAAAGGCGTGAGGCATGTCTAGGCATATAGTTCAAGCCTCAAGCCTAAGGATCCTAGGCACTCCTAGGAGAAGCCTAGTCATATAAAGGCGTTTCCCCCTTTTTTTTTATAATTTTAATAATTCTAAGGATACGAATATAATTAAATAATATATACGTTGAATTTTGAAAATATATCCGTATGTTCGGTAGCCATCTTTCTCATATGCATGCTCCATAATCAATATATAAAATGTATTTCTCAACATTTAATAAGCAATATATAAAACGTATTTTTCACAATTCAATAATCAATATCAATAATCATTGAATAATCGATAATCAATACAAAATGATTCAACATAAGAAATGTATTTTTCACCTTTCAAATGAAACATATAGACCTTCGGTCGGATGTCAGTCGGTAATGTTAGGCATTTTTTTCGATGAGAGGTAGAGATGTATGAGATATTATTTATCTTTTGATTGTTTTGGATGAGATATTGGTTGGGTTTGAAAAAAAGAAGTCTTCAATAGGTGATATCATTTCACTAAAGCGTTTTTGTTTTAAAAAAGTGCGCCTTAAGACTTTTACCAAAAATAAGTCGTAAAAGTTTTAAGGCGAGGCGTTTCTCCCAAGCCTTAAACCAAGGCGCGTCTAGGCGGAGCCTAGGTACACCTTTTAGAACACTGGATATAGGTAAAAGATAGGTTATTAGAAAGAAGGGTCAAGAAATTTCCAAGGTACTAAGGGAGGTTTAGAGGAATCCATGAGAGACACCCATAGCAAGAAATAATAGGCGGGGCAGAGAGCCATGGAAGAGAGAGTAACATTCTTTTCCAGCATAATGTGTCGTGCCCTAGAACCATGTAGTTTTTTAAATCTTAACTTTTATTTTAATATTTGTGTGACATTTTCATGGCAAAAGTGGGAAGTGTTGCACCAACTCAACACAATCTACTTAGCTTGCACAACTACTGTAACAACCCTCGATTTTAAGAGACTTATTTTATATTAATTTACTGCATTAAGTAATTATATAAAATGTGGTTGATGGAGTAAATATGAACTAAATGAGTTAATTGAGCATATTTACTAGATTGTTGCATATTTACTATATGTGTATGTAAATATCATCATGTTACATTTTATAGTGTCATATGCTTTAAATGACATTTATGGTTTAAATGAAATCGGAACTTGAAATGATTTATAAAATTGTCGGATGTCAATTAAGAGGGTGTAGTTAGTCTTGAAACGTGCGAGATAGTCAAAGTAAGTGTCATCTTGTATTTTTATGTTTCAGGCACTTTTGACTCGTTATAGCTTAAATGTGTAGTTGTGAGTCATTTTTAATGTGGTATTAACCAATTAACTTGGGAATTAAGGAGAGAGGCACGATTTAAGTCTTTCACCTCATTTATTTCTCTTAAGTCTATTTACTAACCTAGAGAGAAAGAGAGAAGAAGAGAATTGTGGAGAAAATAGAAGAAAAGAGAGAGATTGGAGATTGAAGCTTGGAGTGGTTGCTATCAAAGGAAATCTGAGATTTCAACATCAAGAAAAGTTTTCTTACTTGCTAATATATGGTTTAGGATGAATAATTTTTATTGATTGTTGTGGATTGGTTATGGTTTAACAATGTTAGGGTTTTTAGGGATTTGTAGGTTTTGAACCCTTGGAAGTTGATTTAGATGTTTATTGGTGTAAATCATAGTTGTTAGATGCATTTATGATTATTTGGTTGCAATAAATGACCTTGGATTGGGGAGAAATGAGTTGGGGGAATTTGGAGTTATAAAACTCCATAGCCGAAATTGGCTATTCTGGGCTGGGTGAATCGATTCGCCCTTAGCGAATCGATTCGCTAGAGGGGAAGCTTACATGTCTGAGTGGATCGAATCAATTCAGCCTATCCGAATCGATTCGGCAATTATGCAGAAAGTCAGGTCCTCCTATCCGAATCGATTCGGCTGGTCCGAATCGATTCGCTTTCAGACCGAATCGATTCGGAAATCCTGCTGTTTTGAGTTATTTTTCTAACTAAATTCCAACTCTTTTTCTTTAAGCTTAGGACTTAGGAACCTTCTTGTATGAAGTAAACTTAGAGTCCTAGAGTCTTAGATGAGTTAGGTAACTACCCTACATTAGACATGGATTAAATGGGGCTTATTCCGGGGGTGTCCAAATTGATGTTAAGGCATTCCTTTCCTTTAGTTAATCTTTATGAGACTAGGAGTTGTAAGGCTATATTGGGAGATTTTAGAGGCTCAATTGAGGTATGCTAGACTTGGTGGTTTATAGTGACACCATAAATTCTTAGAGTATAAATAAGAGGTTCATTAACCATTGAAATTATAATGATGTCATGAATTACGTATGGCTCCGGATAAAATGTGTTGTGTCTATTAAAATGGAAATGAAAATGGTAAATAATAATTTACTTAAACATACCTCTCTAAATGCTATCATAAGGGAAGTTTAGGCATGAGGTGAAGTCCCTTGGATAGTGAATGTCGGGTGAATATAGTCCTCGACCACATGACCGGTTATTATGTATGCTGTATTTATTGTGCGACTGTGAGGTAATTTCGGGTGTGGTTATGACTCACTTGCAGGTATATGGCCACTTTTCGACGTTGCGTTAGGATTCTCAGGTTGTCTTGGTTGATAGGCCCTGGAAGATGATAGCCATTTAGGGGCGTGCACAGTGGGAAAACCCAGATGGGCGGTCTTAGAATCGTTATATGTATATGAATATAACTATTCTTATTCAAGTTGGACTTGATTTATGATAAATGCCATAAAGAGCATATAAACTGTGATTATGTTTCACAATGAGTTATGGAACGATGAATTGAAACAGTGTAAAGAATGGAGATTTTTAAATTAATGATATTCATTCATATCCTCTTGCATAATTGAATTAATCTTATGATCATTTAAATTTCTTTAGTTTACGCTTTGAGATTGAGTAGGTAGATTCTCATCTTTATCCATCACGATTAACTGTCATACTCTTTATTCATCTGGTGATCATATAAAATCGAGCCCTAACCCGTTCATATTTCTTATTGTGCATGAATCTTGTATTCGCTCAGGTGCTTCGCTGTAAGGATGCCCGTACTGACTTTCCTTTCCAGTGTCGTGGAGCTGCAACACCTTGCGGACGTGCGGGATATTTTGTTGTAGACGCCTTCATTTTTGTACTCTAGGTACCATCGGGTCATTTACTCGGGCGTGTGGCCCAAGTTATTGTATTTTCTTATTGTAATGTACTATGTAACTTAATTAGATTGTTGTAATACATTGCATGAGACTGTTAACCGACGGACTATTCGGTTATTGTGTTATCATTGTATTGTTCAATTTTATTCTAGTAGTCTTCATCCACCTTCTTTTTAAATTGGATTGTTTAAATGTTTTCTTTAACTTATAAAATCAAAATTTTTGGCAACCCGTTTTTCTGAAATATTGGATGGTTGTCCCGTATACTATTGTATTGTAGTGATGATGAGAATGATCCATCTATGATTCCTGTTATTATTGGAGTATCGGGCTGGCCACCCCTTATTTTAGTGAGCGGGTTGTCACATATGGTATTCGAGCATGAGGTTCTAGAGTCTTTAGGATCAACGCAGACTTGTCACGTTCTACCGTAGCGTTCTTTGATATAGAGCTTAATGTTAGGACTGCTTTGTTGCCTATGTTTGCGATCTTCTGCAAAATAGATTGTTTTAAATAGTATTCTAATTCGATTGTTTCCTCATTTCAGATGCCGCCTAAGAGAGGTCACCCCACTAGAAGGAATAGAGTTATCGACGAGGAGGTAGGTCCTCCACCGCCACAGCAAGGGACTATAAATGCTGATGATGTAGCAAATATCGTGGCCAAAGCGATCAACGCAGTGATGACTTCCATGGTTCATTAATTACCACAAGCTCAATAGCAACGAGCTCAGGAGGTACAAGCTCCTACGGGACCTTCTCCGTAGGAGAGAGTTAGAGAATCCTTTTTTAAAGGGTCATCCCCCAGAATTCTAAGGAGGTTCTGATATTATAGTTGCAAATCAATGAAAAAAGGATATGCAACGCCATCTACGCATGGTGGAGTGTAGTGAGGAGAGGAAATAAATCCTTGCTACTTTTAAACTCGTTGGAGCTGCATTACATTTGTGGGAGTCGATGACTACACCAGAGAAGAGAGATGCTATGACTATCAATGATTTCTGGGTTCTATTTGATCGGAAGTATTTTCCTCCCGCGGTTCAAAGGGAGATGAGAAGGAAACTTCAGGATGTGGTGCAAGGAGAGCGTTCAGTCGCGGAGTATGAAGAGGAATTCAGGCGGTTAGCTAGTTTTGTACCTGATGAGGTGACTCCAGAGGAGAGGAGGATATCCAAATTTATTGGAGGTTTGCACTGGAGGATAAGATAACATTTGCTGGGTAATCCGACTTTGTAGACTTTGGGAGATGTGATGAATGCGGCGTTACTCCATTGTCAAGAACATCAGTTGTATGTTCAAGGTAGTAAGAAGGCTTCAGTTATGGGGCAAACTGGGAAACTCGGAGGCAATGGGATAGGAGGAGGAGCATTACCCTAGTCCCAATCTTCGAGAAATAAATAGAAAGAGAGGGACCCCCAGTAAGGGGACTTGTCTAAACGGCAGTGTTTTAGTGGATTCAATGTTGGTGGCAATAGTATTAGGCATGGTCAAGGTGCCCCGCAACAACAACAAGCATGTCGCGGTGGTAACGGGGGTAGAGGCCATCCGGGCCAAGGCTTCGGGAAGTTTAGAAATAACCGGGGCCAAAATTAGGAGAATATGACGAATCGATGCTTTCAATATGGAGAGTCGGGCCATTTCAAGAAGGCGTGCCCATATTTGATTTGGGGACAGCTTCCTAGGGTTCCACAGCAGCCACAGGCTCAGTTACCGCCATAAGTATGTAATCTAGTTGCCCCTCCACAACAGGAACAGCTACAGTATGGTCGTGTTTACCACATTCAAGATGCTATGCTTCCTCCGGCTCTTCCAGTTCTGCCAGCTATTGAGGGTAAGTTTCTTATTCATGGTCATATGGGTCGTGTATTGTTTGATACGGGTGCGACACACTCATTTATTTCTAGAAGCTTTGCTCAGTCTACAGAGTTGATTAAATCTGTAGAGAGTACCTTCACTAGTGTTGAATCTTCTATGGGTGATGGTTTACTCATTTTCTTTGTTTGTAAACAAGTATGAATAAATCTTGGAAACTTTTGTTTTGAGGCCGATTTTATCGTCCTTGATATGGTCAAGTATAATGTAATCTTGGGTATGGATTGGCTAGTGAAGTATCGTGCGATAGTTAATTGCTATGGGAAAAGTATAATTTTTGCCATTTCGGGGCAAGAAATGTTTTTAGTGGTTATGCCTCGTTCAGAAGGAGGTACTAGCACTTACTTGTATTATATTTTGGAAAAGATTTCTCGGGATGTTGTTATTTCCTTAGATTCTATTCCGATTGTTAGAGATTTCGAAGATGTTTTTTGGGAAATACCGGGTTTGCCTCCCAGTAGGGAAATTGAGTTCGTAATTGATTTAGCGTCGGGAATGAGACCGATTGTGAGAGCTCCGTATCGTATGACTCCTGTTGAGATGAGGGAGTAAGGGATCAAATTCAGGACCTGTTAGAGCAAGGGTTTATTAGGCGAAGGACGTCGCCGTGGGGTGCTCCGATGTTATTTGTGAAGAAAAGGGACGGTTCTCTCCGATTGTGTGTTGACTACAGAGAGTTGAATAAAGTCACCATTCGGAACAAGTACCCATTACCTCGGATTGATGATTTGTTTGATCAACTTAGGGGAGCTTCGTACTTCTCTAAAATAGATTTGAGGATGTGGTATCACCAGTTGCGGATACGAGAACAAGATGTGTCCAAAATCGCTTTCCTAACTAGATATGGGTCCTATGAATTTTTGGTTATGCCCTTTGGACTAACCAATGCCCCCGCCGTGTTTATATACCTTATGAATAGGGTATTTCGAGACTTCCTGGACTAGTTTGTCATCGTGTTCATTGATGATATTTTAGTGTATTCTCAAACAGAGGCCGATCATGCCACTCATTTGCGGTTGGTCCTGCAGAGGCTGAGGGATCACCAACTATATGCCAAGTTCGAGAAGTGTGGCTTTTGGTTGTAGGAAGTACATTTTTCGGGTCATATTGTGACAATCTAGGGTATTTCGGTAGACCCAAGTAAAGTGGTTGCGGTGAGGGAGTGGGGTCAGCCCACGACACCTACCGAGATTCGTAGTTTTCTGGGTTTGGCTGGTTATTACCGCCGATTTATCAAGGGTTTTTCTAAAATTGCTAGCCCTTTGATAAATTTAACCCAGAAAGGAGTGAGGTTTATTTGGGATAATTCTTGTCAGTCAGCTTTTGACGAGCTCAAGGATAGGTTGACTTCTGCTCCAGTCGTTGCGTTACCAAGGCCAGGATTGGAATACTTAGTCTTTACCGATACATATATACAAGGATTGGGAGGTGTACTTCAATCAGAACGGCGGGCTATTGTTTATGCTTCTCGCAAGTTAAAGCCCCATGAAAAGAATTATCTGGTGCATGACTTGGAACTTGCCGCAATTGTTTTTGCCTTGAAGATTTGGAGGCATTATCTCCTTGGGGAGAAATTTAATCTTTTCACGGACCACAAATCGTTGTAATATTTGTTTTCCCATAGAGATTTAAATATGCGACAACGCTGGTGGTTAGAGTTTGTGAAAGACTATCAATTTGACATCCACTATCACCCGGGCAAGGCGAATATGGTGGCGGATGCGCTAAGTCAAAAACTCGAGGGGGAGTTAGCGGAGGTATGGAAAGCCAAATGGAAGGAGCTTAGCCAGGAGGACGCGATTGCTAGGGAATTTACGTCGGTGTTGACCGTCACGCCTACTATGGTGTCAAGGGTTGTAGAAGCTCAAGGAAGGGATAAAGGTTGTCAGGACCGTATATGCCAATTGTTAACCGAGGGAGCGGAATCCTACTCAATAAGTTCGGAGGGTGGGTTACGTTTCCACGGGAGACTCATTGTCCATGATGAATGGGATTTAAGACGGGCCGTGATGATAGAATATCATGGGTCTAAATATTCATTGCATCCTGATGGGGACAAGATGTACCAAGACATGCGCCATCAGTACTGGTGGGCAGGCATGAAGCGGGATATTTTTGAGTTCGTTTCCCAATGTACCACTTGTCAATTGGTGAAAGTAGACCACTAAAGACCACCGGTTTGTTGCAGCCATTGGAGATTCCGATGTGGAAGTGGGAGAGTATATCGATGGACTTTATCACGGGATTACCAATGTCGCAGAACGGTCACGATTCCATTTGGGTAATTTTCGATCATTTAATTAAGTCAGCGCATTTCTTACCGGTATGTACCTATTATAATACTGCTCGTTATGCCCAGTTATTTATTACAGAGGTTGTTAGGCTTCACGGGGTGCCAATAAATATAGTCTCTGACAGAGATAAGATATTTATTTCCCATTTTTGGAAAAGTTTCCAAGAAGCTGTGGGAACGAAATTGAGTACTTCTTATCACCCTCAAACAGATGGGAAGACAGAGAAAGTCAACCAAATATTAGAGGATATGATCTGAATGTGTGTGCTTTATTTCAAAGGTGGTTGGGAATAATATCTCCCTTTGGTCTAATTTGCTTATAATAATTCGTACCAATTTACGATTGGAATGGCACCCTATGAAGCACTTTATGGCCAGCCTTGTAGATCATCCACTTGTTGTTTGGAGGTGGGGGATTATAAATTTCTTTGACCTGAAATGATCCAGGATACTTCTTCCAAGATTGAAAATCATTCGAAATCGCATCCGAATAGCTCAAGATCGTCAAAAGAGTTACGCCGATGCAAATGGAAGGCATGTAGAGTTGTAAATTGGAGACCAACTCTTGGTGCGTGTATCGCCAATGAAAGGTATAAAGCGCTTTGGGAAGAAAGGAAAGCTTGCACCGCTCTATGTTGGACCTTTTCCTATTATTTCCAAGGTAGGTCCAGTGGCATATCAACTTGCCTTACCGGAACACTTACAACAACTCCATGATGTGTTTCATGTTTCCTCTTTGAAAACGTATAAGAGGTGTGAAGGAGCCCTTTGGCATATTCCTTTGGAAGATATTGATTTGCAAACTGATATTTCGTATGAGGAACAACCGGTTGCAATCTTAGAGCATGGAGAACGTAAGTTGAAAACTCGAGTGATACCCTTGGTGCGAGTTCAATGGGGTCATCACGATGCCAAGGAATCGACGTGGGAGCGTGAGGACGATATGCGAGAAAAGTATCTCCATCTCTTCTTGTAAGGTACGCTTGAATTTTGAGGGCAAAATTCCCTCATAAGGGGGGGAGTACGTAACAACCCTCGCTTTTAAAAGACTTATTTTATATTAATTTACTGCATTAAGTAATTATATAAAATGTGGTTGATGGAGTAAATATGAACTAAATCAGTTAATTTAGAATATTTAATAGATTGTTGCATATTTACTGTATGTGTATGTAAATATCATCATGTTACGTTTTATAGTGTCATATGTTTTAAATGACATTTATGGTTTAAATGAAATCGGAACTTCAAATGATTTATAAAATTGCTGAATGCCAATTTAGAGGGCGTAGTTAGTCCCGAAACGTGCGAGATAGTCAAAATAAGTGCCATATTGTATTTTTATGTTTCGGGCACTTTTGACTGGTTATAGCGTAAATGTGTAGTTGTGAGTCATTTTTAATGTGGTATTAACCAATTAAGTTGGGAATTAAGGAGAGAGGCACGATTTAAGTTTTGCACCTCATTTATTTCTCTTAAGTGTATTTACTAACCTAGAGAGAAAGAGAAAAGATGAGAATTATGGAGAAAAAAGAGAGATTGGAGATTGAAGCTTGGAGTGGTTGCTATCACAGGAAATCTAAGATTTCAACCTCAAGAAAGTTTTCTTACCTGCTAATGTATGGTTTAGGATGAATAATTTGTATTGATTGTTGTGGATTGGTTATGGTTTAATAATGTTAGGGTTTTTAGGGATTTGTAGGTTTTGAACCCTTGGAAGTTGATTTAGATGTTTATTGGTGTAAATCATAGTTAGATGCATTTATGATTATTTGGTTGAAATAAATGACCTTGGATTAGGGAGAAATGAGTTGGGGGAATTTGGAGTTATAAAACTCCATAGCCGAAATTGTCCATTCTGGGGTGGGCGAATATATTATCCCTTAGCGAATCGATTCGCTAGAGGGGAAGCTTACAGGTCTGAGTGGACCGAATCGATTCGACCTATCCGAATCGATTCAACAATTATGCAGAAAGTCAGGTCCTCCTATCCTAATTGATTCGGCTGGTCCGAATCGATTCGCTTTCAGACCGAATCGATTCGGAAATCCTGCTGTTTTGAGTTATTTTTCTAACTAAATTCCAACCCTTTTTCTTTAGGCTTAGGACTTAGGAACCTTCTTGTATAAAGTAAACTTAGAGTCCTAGAGTCTTAGATGAGTTAGGTAACTACCCTACATTAGACATGGATTAAATGAGGCTTATTCCGAGGGTGTCCAAATTGATGTTATGGCATTCCTTTCCTTTAGTTAATCTTTATGAGACTAGGAGTCGTAAGGCTATATTGGGAGACTTTAGAAGCTCAATTAAGGTATGCTAGACTTGGTGATTCATAGTGACACCATAAATTCTTGGAGTATAAATAAGAGGTGCATTAATCATTGAAATTATAATGATGGCTTGAATTACGTATGGCTCCGGATAAAATGTGTTGTGTCTATTAAAATGGAAATGAAAATGGTAAATAATAATTTACTTAAACACACCTCTCTAAATGCTATCATAAGGGAAGTTCGTGCATGAGGTGAAGTCCCCAGGCTAGTCAATGCAGGGTGAATATAGTGCTCGTCCATATGATCGGTTATTATGTATGTTGTATTTATTGTACGACTGTGAGGTAATTCCGGGTGTGTTTATGACTCACTCACAGGTATATGGACACTTCCCGACGTTGCGTTAGGATGCCCAGGTTGTCTTGGTTGATAGGCCCTGGAAGATGATAGTCATTTTGGGGCGTGCACAGTGGGGAAACCCGAACGGGCGGTCTTAGAATCGTTATATGTATATGAATATAACTATTCTTATTCAAGTTGGACTTGTTTTATGATAAATTCCATAAAGAGCATATAAACTGTGATTATGTTTCACAATGAGTTATGGAATAATGAATTGAAATAGTGTAAAGAATGGAGATTTTTAAATTAATGATATTCATTCATATCCTCTTGCATAATTGAATTAATCTTATGGTCATTTAAATTGCTTTAGTTTACGCTTTGAGATTGAGTAGGTAGATTCTCATCTTTATCCATCACGATTAACTGTCATACTCTTTATTCATCTGGTGATCATATAAAACCGAGCCCTAACCCGTTCATATTTCTTGTTGTGCATGAATCTTGTATTCGCTCAGGTGCTCCGCTGTAAGGACGCCCGTACTGACTTTCCTTTCCAGTGTCGTGGAGCTGCAACACCTTGCGGACGTGCGGGATATTTTGTTGTAGACGCCTTCATTTTTGTACTCTAGGTACCATCGGGTCATTTACTCGGGCGTGTGGCCCAAGTTATTGTATTTTCTTATTGTAATGTACTATGTAACTTAATTAGATTGTTGTAATACGTTGCATGAGACTGTTAACCGACAGACTATTCGGTTATTGTGTTATACATGTATTGTTCAATTTTATTCTAGTAGTCTTCATCCACCTTCTTTTTAAATTGGGTTGTTTAAATGTTTTCTTTAACTTATAAAATTAAAATTTTTGGCAACCCGTTTTTCTGAAATATTGGGTGGTTGTCCCGTATACTATTGTATTGTAGTGATGATGAGAATGATCCATCTATGATTCCTGTTATTATTGGAGTATCGGGCTGGCCACCCCTTATTTTGGTGAGCGGGTTGTCACAACTACAACTTTAGTTAGCTTATAAGAATTAAGCACACATAAAAATTTGACTTTCTATAATTCTCAGCATGCATACAACATCAAATAATCATTGTTCTCACAGTGCTATCATTTTTTCCAAATATCAAATTCAATAGTATAATTTTCAAATCTTTTTTTAGAGCCTTGAAATATTCTTCCTTCTGTTACTTTATCTCTTTGTAAAATTCAAAACATAGGTCCTTTATATTATGGATCCTAGTATTTGAGAGATAGTTTTTTGACGATTTCAAATGTACACAAGTGTAGATCTATTATATTTGGAATTCTTCTCAGAGATCTCGATTGAGGAGTCAACTAGAAGGGATTAGATCATAATTTGAGGGATATCTCAGATTTAATTAAAGATCGAGTATTGATCTCTTAGAAAGTGGATCTCTTTGATCTTAAATGGGTCTTTGAGGTGGATTCACTAATTGGGAGGAAGTAGTGGTAACTTAATCATCGAAATTATTATAAGGTAACTCAATCATAGGTTTTCATTATTCATATTATTAAACATGTCTAATAATAGTGATTTACTTTTTGATCTAGGTCTTTTACCCACTCAAGTGTATTACCATGTATTTTTATGAAATTTATTTAAATATGAAAATTTTAAATAAGTGAAATTTTGAAACCTCTTGTATGTGAGTGTGAATAGCTATGTTGAGTATAAAGGAGTAGTAAATTTAGGGTCATTTGGGCCTGTGGGAAAGGCCTTAGGGGGTTAATTTGTTTTTGGTTTTTGGGAGACCCAACTTACCATTAAAAGAAAAGGAATTTATTCTAATGGCATTCTTGTGAACGAAGACGATGCCGTTCTAGTGAGAAAATTTTGGTTTGAAGGCATAGAAAGTTTTACTTCATTATTTTAAAACCAACATATGAGATTTCATAAAAACAGAGCATAAACTGCCCGCTAACAACCCTAACAACCACCCTAAACCTCTTTAACCATTTGAAATTGTTTTCAAATGTTTTGGGTTCTAACCCTTGTCAAAAATATATTTTCCAAAATCTTTAGGTGTCCAACCATAGGGATGCCAGACATGATGATCGATTCTAGGGATGCAAAATTGCAGTACTGTGGTGGCATGCAAGACTTGATTAGACACTCCAGTTATTTCATTCCTAGACTAGGATTCATTTTGGTACTTATTTTGGGTGCGATGATTGTTTACTTTCAGTATTAGGATTTGGATTCATTTATTATTCATGTGGATTTATTAATTGGATTGGAGATTTGTAGTCGATGGTTTGTGCAACATTCATTTGTTTTATATATCTTGTGATGTCTTAGACTCAGTTACTATGTGATTGTTTTTAACTATGTTATTTCGCATGTTTTTATCTGTTTAATGAAAGATAAAATTGGCACCGGATTAATTAACTATTAGGTGGTTAGTAATTAATAAGGTTTTCGACAATGATGCTGAGAATGAACCAAATGAGAATCCTATTTTAATGTAATAAAAGACTAATCACCCGGTATTTAATTGGGCGGGGTGTCACATATGGTATCAGAGCATTAGGTTCTAGTGTTCATAGGATCTGTACGGCTTACTATGATTTCCACGTAGCATTCTTTTGATATAAAGCCCTATTATTAGGAATGTTTGTTTTATCTTCACGTATTTAAGATATCATGCTTGTGCTATTTGATTTTTGTATTGGCTATGAACATATATAACTCGATCTAATTTCAGATGCTGCCTAAGAGAGGGAGACCAACTAGAGCAGCAATGAGGGATGAGGTATGAGAGGTTCAGCAGGAGCCAGAGGTACAATAGCCACATCCACTATTGGTGATGGTGATGACCGCACAAGTGGCCGAGATAGTGTCACAGGTTGTCAATGCAGCTGTGATAGCCATGGCAGTCCATTTTCCACAGGCTTACCCACATTTGGCAATGGCACCTGTGATCCAGGCCCAGCCGGAGCCGTCTACTTGGCAAAAACTTAGGGTGGATTTTTAGAAATGCCACCCATCGGAGTTCCAAGGGAACTCAGACATGATAGTAGCATGCCAGTGGAAGAAGGAACTACAACATCATTTACGTATAATAGAGTGAAACGACACTTAAAAGAAAATGTTAATGCCGTTCAATCTCGTGGAAGATGCCTTACATTCGTGGGAGTCCATTACCCTTACAAAAGAGAGATACGATGCTAATTACAGAGTTCTAGGAATGGTTCGACCGTAAGTACTTCCCATCTACTGTCTAGACAGAGTCAAGAAAATAATTTAATAATGTGACTCAAGGTTCAGGGAATCATGCAGGTCTATTAGGGACCCAATCAGTAGCATCATGTTCCCAGGACCATCAGGGCCAAGGGAATAATGGAGGAGGATAGAACGACCAGGGCCAACAAGGTTAGCAGTAAGGCCAGACTTGATAAGGCCACCGGGGCTAGAGGCAGGGGAACTTCTAGATGCGTTGCTTTATTTATGGACAGACACGTCACTTTAAAAGAGAGTGCCCACAGAGGGGTAGGGGTCAACAACAGGGTTCCCAATAAGGGTCAGCAGGGGCAGATGCGTCTTGCAGCACCAGCTCCACTAACCCCACAATAGCAGGGACAATTGCAGTATAAGCTTATAAATAATGTTCGGGATGTAGCTATGCCACCAACACCTAGGGCATCGCCAATAGTCGAGGACACGTTTCCTATCCATGGGCATGCGGGTAGGATTCTATTTAATATGGGGACGTCGCACTCTTTTATTTATAATGATTTGCACGAGTAGCCGGCCTGTTAAAGACTGTTGGTACTCACCTTATGTATATAGAGTCACCGTTGGGTAGTGGGTTTATTATACACTCGATCTGTAGAGGTATAGATATCAGTATGGGGAGACTGAGTCTAGTAGTAGATGTTCTAGTGTTGGATATGGAGGGGTATGATGTCATTTTGGGTATGGATTGGTTGTTAGGTTACCGAGTGATGATAGACTGTTACGAGAGGACCATAGGGCTTTCTATTTTGAGATAGGAGATGTTCCTTGTGGTGATGCCTCTTCCTGAGGAGAATTGCACACACACTTATATTATATTAAGGAGGAGACCTCAAAAGAGGTGGTTATCTTTTTGGACTTGATTCCAGTCTCTAGGAGATACCCCAGTTGCCTCTCAGCCAGGAGATTGAGTTTGTCATTGACTTAGCACTGGGTTTGAGACCGATTGCTTGAGATCCTTATCGCATGGCTCTTTCGGATATGAAGGAGTTTAGGGAAAATATTCAGCAGTTATTGGGGTAGGGTTTTATTCAGTGTAGTTTATCGCTATGGGGTGTACCGGTGTTGTTTGTGAAGAAGGGGGATCATTTGCTTCTCTTATGTGTATATTATAGGGAGCTGAATAAGATCACGATATAAAATAAATATCCATTGCCGAAAATCAATGAGCTATTTGACCATTTGAGAGGAGTGGCGTACTTATCCAAGATAGACTTAAGAACGAATTATCACCAGTTGCGCATTCGAGAGGAGGATGTTCCTCAGACCATTTCTGTCACGGTATGGATTGTACGAGTTCAGGGTGATGTCATTTAGGCTCACTAATGCGCCAAAAATGTTCATGGATCTCATGAATAGGGTATTCAGGGGGTTTCTTAACCGTTTAGTGATTGTATTCATAGACGACATTCTGGTTTACTCTCGTATAAAGGATGAGAACGCAGAGCATCTGTGTATGGTTTTGCAGACATTATGAAACCAACAGTTGTATGCCAAATTCGAGAAGTGTGGATTTTGGCTATGGGAGGTGCAGTTTCTAGGCCACATTGTGTCCGATAAGGGAATTATTATTGATCCAAGTAAGGTATCGACGGCGAGGGAGTGGGGACAACCCATGACACCAATCGAGATTTGCAACTTTCTGGGGTTGGCCGGTTATTATTATCGCTTCATTAAGGGTTCTCAAAGATTATGGGTTCATTGACTAATCTGACTCTCAAGGGAGTGCCTTTTGTTTGGAGTGACCATTGTCAGTTAGCTTTCATGAACTAAAAGGCAAATTGACATCAACACCTGTACTTGCATTGCCTAGGGGAGGATTGGAGTACCGAGTATATATCGATGCATCTTTATAGGGATTTGGGGGTGTATTATAGCAGGATGATATATCTATAGCTTATGTGTAGACACCCCATTATGTTACCCCCTAACTCTCTTAAGGTCCCTAACACCTCCCTTCATCACTACAAACCTGGGTCATGTCCCGAGTATTGACCCTAGGTCACTACACCCCCAAACGGCAGGTTCCAGACCCAGCCTATTGGTAGGTGTCGATAGGCAGGACCAGGTCTATACCGATCGGCAATGACCTAGGCCTATAAAAGGAGGCCTTCACCTCATTTGCAGGGGGAGCCCAGATCTGATACAAATCTCTCTCAGCGAATCCCAAAAACCTCTCTCGAAGGCAGCGCAATTTTAACATCCAAATCCCTTCCTAAATTCCACTTTTCATCATCTTTTTCATCAAAATTGGTGAATTATCCACTCTCCATCATCATCCAAGTTCAAGGGCTGCTCTCCAACATTTAAGATCAAGCTCAAGATCTTCAAGAAGGTCCAATTTTCTCAACTTTCTCTCCAAATTCTCTTAAATTCGTAATAAATTGTTTTATTACTTAGCACTTTTATTATCTCATCTTACACATCCTAATATACTTTTTCTTTAGTATTATTGCACATCTCCTATTTTCATATAAATAAAACCCAAATAGGGATTCTCATACTTTTCTCACACTTTTCTCACAACTAAAACACTTTTTTTACACACACACACTCACAAATAAGAGATCCCCCATTTGGATTTATGGGATAAACTCCACCCCTCATTTTGTATGCGAACTACGTGGACTTTGATTCCTTTATAGGCCACGTAGGCGTCTCGGGGTAAAACCCGAGACTCGAGTCCTTTTTCTTTTTCGCTTTCTCTCTCATTTTCTATCTTCTCTAAATCCAATTTTCTTATGTTCTATACACTTGTTCTTAGTGACGTATTACTCCATATGCGTTATCGTTCCATTATAACGATGAACGTAGGGGTAATCACATAAATCTTATCTTTCTAATATTATTTTTATAATTTCCTATGGATGACTCGCTTTATCTCTTCCATGATACAAGTCGAGGATTCCTATCCCCAATATATATATACACATGCACACATATCACGGGGAAAAATAAAGGAAAATAGCAAATATCCATGAGAGACCAAAAGGGCGGAATGGGTGCCTAACACCTTCCCATTTCGTAACTTAGCCTCCGAACCCTTCTCGAATCATTTTGGTTTCGCATGCACCAGTATGTCTTTGGATGCCATCCTTCGGGATGGCTTTCCCTTTTTGTTTTGACTATTTTGAGTAAAATAGACTGGCGACTCTGAATCTCTCTATAATTTTACACCTCATCTCAAATGACGTCGGCCGAAGCGCTCCCGAAAGGGATACCCGGGACCCAAGGACCTTTTCTCTTCGTGCGCCCGCCCGCACGGCTAGGATCGGGGATGGCCACATTATTTATCTCGAAATATTAAGCCCCATAAGAAGAATTACCCCACACACGATATGGAGTTGGCAGAGATTATGTTTGCTTTGAGGATATGGAGGTACTATCTTCTGGGGGAGAAGTTTACGTCGATCACGGACCATAAGTCACTTCAGTATCTCTTCACACAGAAGGATCTGAATATGAGGCAGATGTGTTGGTTAGAGTTCGGGAAGGATTACCAGTTTGATATACAATATCATCATGGGAAGTCTAACCTGGTGGCAGACGCATTGAGTCGATGACCTATGGGGGAGTTAACGGAGCTTTAGAAAGTAAAGTGGAGTGAGCTTTGGCATAATGATGAGATAGATAGAGCTTACATGTCAGTGTTATCTATCACTCCCAACATTGTTATACGGGTAGTGAAAACTCAGACAGGAGATCAGTTCTATTCGGACCGAGTGCGCCATTTGATAGCTGAGGGTGCATACTCTTACTTGATCAGCTCAAAGGGAGGCTGACGTTTCAATGGGAGAATATTTTTACTAGAGGATGAGGACTTAAGTCACTTTGTAATGACCGAGTCCCACAGTTCGAGGTTTATGGTACATCCCTATAGGTATAAGATGTACCAGTATATGAGGAGGTAGTATTAGTCGTCAGGGATGAAGCGGGACATAGCAGAGTTTGGCCCGAAGTGTGTTACCTGTCAGCTAGTGAAGGTAGACCACTAGAGACCTTCAGGGATGATACAACCACTGAAGATTCCCCTATGGCACTTATATGGGTTTTATTATCGGGTTACCGACGTCGTAGATGGGCCACGACTCCATTTGGATGATTGTGGATCAGTTGACCAAGGTTGCACATTTATTATCATTCCGCACTAATTACGAGATGAGATAATATGCACAGGTGTTCATTGCGGAGATTATGAAGCTGCATGGGGTGCCAATTAACATCGTGTCTGATAGAGACAATATCTTTGTGTCCCATTCAAAAAGAGTTTTCAGGAGGCCATGGGCATAAACTTGCGATTGAGTATCGCATACCATCCACAAATGGACGTACAGACTGAGAGGATTAATCAGATGCTAGAGGATATGATGAGAATGTGCATACTTGATTTCAGAGGAGAATGGGAGCAGTATCTTCCATTGGTGGAGTTTGCATATAATAACTCCTACCAGTTCACCATCGGCATGGCACCATTTGAGGCATGATATGGGAGGCCAGTTTACCAACACGCCCAAAAGAAGTACTGAAATTGATTCCTAGTCTACGAATGAAATAACTGGAGTGTCTAATCAAGTCTTGCATGCCACCATAGTGCTGCAGCTACGCATCCTTGGAATAGATCATCAAGTATAGCATCCCTGTGGCTAGACACCTAAAGGTTTTGGAAAATATATTTTTGACCAGGGTTAGAACCCAAAACATTTGAAAAATAGTTGCAAGTGATTAAGTTTGCATGAATTAAATATGCATGAACATTTTTCCTTTGCGATTCCAGTATTTCCCTTTAGTGTATTTGTTGGAGGACTTAATATACTAGATCATTTGATTTATATGACAACTGAATTTTCATAAAAAAAAATTTATGGTGATTTTATAGAAGATATTAAAGATATTCTACCTTTGTGATTCCTTCTGGCTTCAACCATAAAGATTTGGTCACTTTTGTGTTACACCGTGTCGTGTTGTAAATCTAACGGTGTGGTTTCCACGAAATAAAAAGTATTTTTTTTAAAAATATTGAAAGCATCAAAACAAGATTTTTAACAAGTTTATATATCCTTCAGTCTTTATAACCTCCAAAAACATTTTCACCCCAATCCGATAAACGGTTCTCAAGTTATGCCACTAACAAGATAGACATCGTGTCGTGTTGCAAATTTGTGAGGGCAGATGAAATCATATGTTCTTAACCTTCATATCCATGAACCCTAAAGTATTATATTTGGTTTTGTGTATATTAGAACACATTCTTGAATATTGATTAAAATTTCTTGATTTAATCTTGGTTCGATTCTCGTTCTACTCCGTGCTATGCAATGTATTTTATGAATAACTATTTTATAAATATGCATGAATAAAATGGACCAAACTATCTCTGTACGACTTGAAATTTATTTTGTGACTTCTTCTATATGTCAAGAAGCTCTGGTTCACATTTTATATTTTTTCGACCTTTTAATTGTCCAAAATGGATTTTACAAGGTGAGAGTTGTGAAAGAGACCTCGAGATCTTCCATGCCATTCCTTTCAAGTGAAGACATGTCATTGATGTGTGGGAACCATGATGTATTACCCTACCAATACTTTTTCATGTAATTTGTTTTTATCTATAATGATCCCATACCAATTAGGAGACAAGGAATTGATTATATAGGCTAGCACAGGGATGCCTAGAAGAAACGAGAGTCTAGCTTCCTATAGAATTAAGAATCCTAATTAAACTCTATAATTAATTCCATAATTCTATAAATTAATAATCACTCCAGTTAAGAATAATAATTTCATTCTAGTCTAATTTCTCAAAATTTCAATTTCGAGCTGTACGTTATTTAGTTACTGATAATTATTTTTTTACCAACCTTTTATAAATTCCTTGAGACCATATGCTTAGCTTATTTGATATGTTAGATAACTAATAACCATTACCTAATACACTAATCACCATTACCTAATTTACCATGATTATAATAAGTCAAAGTAATGAACGACCAATGTATGTGTCCATTTTTTAAATAAATCTAGATACTATAAGCCAACAGTAATCTCAATCTGAGCAAACCAAAACTTTTATCTCCATGATCTTTTGAATCAAAATAGTCAAGAGAAGAAAAATTATTAGCCCATCTAGATTTGATTATAGGAAAACAAAAGATCTCATTCAATTGAAGCTCCAACAACTTCAATTTCCCCCTCCAACATTGTTTCATAAGCAAGCCTATCCAACTTCACACCAACATCGTCTGAATAGTCACCGTGAACCTCCATCAACTTGCCGAGATCGAATTTCGAATATTTCAAAATCTTGACTTTTCGAATGAAGACATTATGGAGGGGGACGATGCTTAAAGTTTCCTTCTCAATCTCTCTTCCAACAGACTTTGGGATGAACTTTTCCAGCAACTCCTTAATATCATAACAACTTGCCTGATTCCTCATAATTTCTATCATTTTGCGATGAATCTGACGAATATGGCTGGACTAAGTATAACAGGTCCGCTTCTACTGGTTCGCACGCTTCTCAATGAAGAACATCCAATGTATGTGTCCATCAATTATTTTCGGATTAAGAGATTAAGTACTCATAATAACCATGAGATGTATTTCATATTATGTAGTCAGTATAAAGACAATTATCTTAAACTGGTTTCATTTAATACACACAAAGTTTACTATCACAATAAGTCGAAACCGTATTGTTTCCTGTAATCAAGATAGACCTAATTAAATATTGTGCTACAATTCTACCTATGATATGTCCATCCCCATCTAAGATTGTGATCCATACTTATATTTTACAAGAATCGATGATCCGATCTTTTACGTGTACACCAAATTATACACACCAAATAATCTAGTACCTAGAATAAAAGACACTTTTGCTTCAATATATAAAAAAAATATAATCGGACATTACCTGTGAAGATTCTCATTGAATGAATAAACTAACATTCATTAATTAACAATGACTTTTAGAATACCACCCTAAAAATCTACCATGTATCCAACAACCATAACTCACAAATAAAGTAAGAGGCTTATCGATTGTCAACTAATGCACTCACAATAATTAGAAAAATATTTTTATATAATTTCTTATACAAGTCATACTATAAACTTTATTGAATCTTAGATATGACTGAATACATGAGTTAGTAACCTACAAGCTACTTATCTTTGTATTTGGCAACAAAATATATATATATCCATTAATTCTTTTTAAGTAATTAAATATACATTATACCAAAACCGATGTTCTTTTCTAGAGTTATACTAATCCAAATCTCATAGAACGAAGATGTTTCTTACTATTCTACATAACAAAATCTAGAAAGAACAATATTCATATGATAACTTGGATAAGTAATAATACGTTCTTTCCAGTTATCCAATGATAATCTAATCCCAAGAATGTAACAGAGTTTTCTAATATTTTTATATTAAACTAGCTGGAATACCACACTCTTAGTGTATAACATATCCCCACATTGCATGTGACGATAGATATATTAATACATCTAGTATCAAGAAACATCACCACTCTTCTATCACTCTTTTTGTACGCAGTAAAAATGACCAACTGTTTATAAAAATCATGGACTTGATTACCTAATAGAAATGGATGTTCCCCAACTCTGATGCGAACTTAATTTCATAGATCAACTTCTTAATCTTGCATAACATGCAACCTTAGTACTTCATTATTAATTTTATCTAGTTACAAAAGTAATGATAGTCATAACTATATAGATTGCATTTTTATATTTTGTGAGATAAATAAATAACAATGGTAAAGATACCCCCAAAAGACATCGACGTGACTACCAGTGATAAGAAAAAACTTATCTTCATAAGCCTAGTCTTAAAGGACTTTACCTTCCTGTCTTTACCGCTCTTTCTAAATTCACTTGCATCTAGTGGGTCTAACCCTATCTTCTTGAGTCTATATGGTACTACATATTATAACTTTTCCAAGAATGTTATGCATCCTTATGAAGTAATACTATAATATAGTTACAAGGTTTGTTATCTTCTTTCCTAGGGGTCACGATAAACACTCCCATTACGATAAATTTACCCATTTTACAAGTGTAAAAATTATGACGCGTTTAAATGGTTTTCACCGTTATGTAAATTGACAGTCTCCCCACTTTGACAATGTTGTAGAATGCGATACTTATTTATTTGTTATGTTTCCACTTACAATGGTGGTATGAAAGAAGTTCACATAAGCCTATTTAAATTTCATTTTTCTGAACAATGCTTCCAGAAATGTGGTTTAGGATATAGATTTAAACATTTGTCATTCTTTTAACTTGCCAAGTTTTTTCCCAATACACTCATTATAGAAAGTTCCAAAATTGAGTTTGAAAGTAATCCACAATCTTTAGTGGGAGTAAAGAAGACTAACTTGGAAAGCAATATTGACATATATGTATCTATATCTTATGAATAATCCATTATGAATCTTATCACGTCTGAAATAAACCCGGTTCTTTTGTCTTTAACACACAATTACTAAAATTAAATTGTGGCATTGTCTTTTGGGATATAATCCATACTGCTGATATGTAATTCTTACATTTCTAAATTTGTATTTATAGAAATACATCAATAAATATGAACCATTTCTAATATTTATGTACCTATAATATCTCTTGGTTACTACTCATATAAACCAATTTCACTAACTGGAAGTTCCTCCACTTATGATGAGAGTAAGAAACCATCTTCTACCATTTTATGAATCCATTTAGATAAAATTCCCTAGATATTTGATGTTATATACATATTATGGTTTATAGAGAAAATTTTTATTCTTTTATTTATAAATCATGAATATTATTCGAAAACTATAGTGTACTAAATATAATATACATTTTACAACGATTATCTTCTTAGTAACAAAATGAATATAATGTTTATCACCATTAATAATAAGAACGCTTTTAAGTATAAAATCAAATATCCTTCCATAAAATCTCAAAAGCCAAAGTTTCTTATATTTTTCGCTACTTATAAACAATCACTAAAAATTAAATCCTTAATTATCAAAATTGAGGCTCTTTTTCTCCACAATCATTATGAATTTGTGGTGGTAGATAAATTCACTTATGATTAATGGATCCCATATCTACAATCCGGGATACCGTATAACAAACCATTAAACATTATTCATCTTTTTGTGAATAAAATTAATCTACCTAGTTCTTTTAAATAAGATAAATTGATTAACTCCTACTAGTATTATGGCTTCTCTTAATGTATTCACTAATTGTCTTTGATACTAGCCACTACCTGAATTGTGACTAACTTGTTTCCGAACTCACTTTATCTTATATCTACCTTTTGGTTAGGAAGTGAAGTTATTTCACTAACTTGAGTACTTATATGATTTCCTAATAAAATCCTTTGTTATTAAGGATATCGTTATGGGTTTCCCAATGAATTTCACCTCCTTAGATTTACACTTCCTTCAGGTGAGAAATCACCTTCAAAACATAATTTTTAAACTAGGTTTATATCAATTATATTAATTGATGAGGCAAATTCTGGTGGGATGATACGAACGGTGGTTCATATGCATATTCTACCAAATGCCCCCCCCCCCCCTCTCCCTAGACGACCATAACGAAGAACAAGTCATATGACCGTTGATTTTAACTAAAGCATATTTCATATAATGACGAACCACCAACCAAGAAAATAGGAAACATGTTAAGCACCAATTGATTGGGAGTCGGCAAAATGTACCATTTATGTAACCACCTGCTAATTAGTGGGGGGGGGGGGGGATTGTAGGATTCTCTATGTAAGCTTGATATATAAATCCAAGGTGGGATAAGAGATAAAGTTAAGCTTAATGTATGCAACTACAATCACCCTCAGAATTGTAAACTACTTCCCCTTCCCTTTGCCTCGTGAGCGTGGGTCATATTGGCCTAACCACGTATATCCTATTTTTATCTCACATTACTTACATTGTTTGCATTCATGTATATAATTATTTCATACATTTAATTTTTCACCTAAAACTAATTGGCGTCGTATATGGTAATGATCATCTCAAGACATGAATAGGCATTAAGTCACTCAGGCCATCCACGACCTTGTTTAACAACAAGAAGCTCATTAGGCACAACTACCTCAAATCTTAGAAAGATTTCAAGATAATCCTACTCCACAAGCCAACGGTTAAGCTCTCCTATATGGTGAGATTCCCTATCACCGATCATAATGGAGATGATGAGATTACCCCACCTCCATCCCAAACAGTTAATCTCTCCTATACGGTGAGAACGTCGATATTTAGAAGCATTAACTCACCTCTTGTACGGATTAATGAAGAATGCTTCGGTCGTGCATCACCATTAAGCGGTGAATCTTGGATTACCCATTATCGTCAGCATTCAAGAAGTCAAACATGGTAGCGGATAGTCTTGCCAATTATGGGACCACTCTTTAATCCCTTTCTATTTTCAACAATTTCTTGGATCTTCCAAAAGTAGCGAAAGGTGCTTACAAGCTGGACAAGATGGGAAGATCTACTTTTTAATGCTTTTAATTTTTTTTTAAGTGTATTGGGGTTATCATAAAGCTCCTCATTTACTTCTTTCAAAAACTTCACTTGTATCTAAGCTTTCTATGCCAATTGGGAGAGATTATCCTCTATTTAATAAATTTAGGGGGTTCTAACCCTCTTTAATTAAAAAAAAAAAAGAAAAAGAAAAAAAGGCTCCTTAAGATGGGTGACTTTGATGGAATGTCCGTTCCATGGGACCATATTGATAACTACAAAGAATATATGGACTTCTTGTGCAATCTAGATCAGATCAGTGTAGAGCCTTCTCTACTCCATTAAAGGGACCGGTCAGGATATGGTTCCATCAATTACCCCCAAACTCAATCACCTGCTTCAGAGAACTAATTGACTACTTCGTTGGGCACTTCATCAATAACCAGGTGAACAAGAACATAATTGATTGTTTGTTCAACATATTTCAAAATAAGGAGAAATCCGCGAGGGAGTTTGTCAAGTGACTTAATAATAAACTCCTATGAATTAATCATCTGAATGAGTGGGTGGTTGTATCTGTGTGCCGGAGAGGTCTTTATAATAACAAAACCATCTATTCCTTATCCAAGAAACCATCAATAAGATAACGAACTCATAAGGTAGGTGGAAAAGATTATCAACACTAAAGAAACTATCAACAATGCCTTCACACATAAAGGGTAGAAGAGGCATAGGAGAGAAGTTCGGGAGATGAAAAATCAAATAAGAGATGGAGATTGGAGGAGTGTGTTGCGAAAAACCGATTACAAGTTAATCGGTGTACACTACTTAACATCAAGGTAGCTAGGGTGTTGTCAACTATGACATATTCTAGATTGTAGAATTGGCCGAACAAGTTGAGAAGTTGACCGTTTATAAAGAAGTCCAACAAATATTGAAACTTCCACCAGGATTATGGGCTTAACACAAATGACTACATTCTCCTTAAAAATGAGATAGAGTCCTTGATCCAAATTCCCAAATATTGTTGTCTAATACATAATGATTCTCCCCATGTAAAGAGGCTTAAAGTTCAATTTGAGATTTTTCTCACGGAATAGTCATAATAGGAATAGGAATTGGAATTGGGACTTGTAATTATTATTGTTAATTTAATTATGACTTTAACTAGATATAAATGAGTTAGCAGCCTTTAGATTCCCCTTATTAATTGTTGGTTTTGAATTAGTAAGTACTTAGTTTGAATTGATGTTTAGGATTTTTAGTAATTATGCATATTAGATGTTGTTGTTTTGGAATTCAGAATTAAGTTGTTAAAGATTAATATTACACCGTGATAGTTGAAACGGACAAATTGATTTTTAAAATATAGCTTTAATTGTAACTTTAATTGTATAGCTTTAATGATGATATATTTATAAGACGTGATGAAATGAATTAATTGAGTAGATAAATTAGAAGGAGTACGAGATACATATTTGTTGGTTTGTTGTTGTTGTTGTTGTTGGATTATAGTGGACCGATATTGGGTTGGTTAATTTTGGAAGTGGCATGACCACTGGGTTATTGTCCAAATGGGGGGGAGGGGGGGAGTTTTCAACTTTTTTCTAAAATTAATTTGTGTCACGAACAATATATTATTAATTCATATATATGATAATTAAATGAAACATACTTGAAATTACATATAGTATGCATAGATACTAGCCTTCTAGTTCTTATGCGTACGCATTCAATATCCCCTAGACCCGTTCGAGAGTCATTACCCCTGTAATGAGATCTCTCGAATTGTCCTGTTTGGACCGTTTGGGATTGCATAATTTTCATATAATAATATTCTTAGTGGCTTAAACTTGTTACTTTTGTAGGAAGTTCTGCAGTTGTATCCTAATGTTCTCTGGGTACATACTAGATTGACAAGTGTGAGTGTTATTTCAATTAATAAATTTAAATAACACTCACACTTGCCAATCTACGTCGTGTACTTGGAGAACTATAGGGATATGCTGCCGAATTTTTCTCAAATCGTAACAATGTGAATGAGCTGATAAGTATATTACAGAAATATGCGTTCTTTAATGGTATAGGACCACTCACCCTTTAGAGGAGATTGAGGAAATAAGAATTAATATTATAAATTGAGTTTGAATTTGAAATTTAAAAATCGAATATAAATAAGACATAATTAAATCAAACATACTAGAAATCTAAGTTTTGTTTATACTAATCCACGAATATACCCTTCTTACCTTTAGTATGTGATTGTTTGTAGTAGCTGTGATGGGATATCCTAAATACAAAGAGTGTATGGGTGAGACAAATAGAATGGGGGAGGTATTTCATAGAGGTGCCAATGAATTTGTAAAATATGCAAAGAGATGTCATAATGATGAAGAGTTTACATGTCCGTGTACTAGGTGTGAGAATGGTAAGGTATTTGAGTGGAAAACAGTTGAACTACATTTGTTAAGATGGGGTATACAAGATAATTATAAATTTTGGAGTTTTCATGGGGAATTGAAAGTTCCTTTTATCCCCGAGCAACCTTCACAATAACCTTTAACAAGTAGGATAGATGTAGAAGATGATGACGTAGATCACAATATGTTAGAGGATTTAGCTGATGATGCATGCGACATTCATGAAGTGGAAGAGAATGAGGTCACTGACGATGTACAAGGTTTAGATGCTCATGAAGATATCAAGATAAACCTTGACAATGACTACCAAAGTTTAAAATTTAAGGCGACCCAATCATTATACTATGGTTGTGAGAAAGATCGAATAACTTTACATGCCATGGTTGGTTTGCATAGTTTGAAGACACGAAAATGATTTGTCTGGCAATAGCATGACATGAATTTTGTATTGGGTGAAAGGCTTGCTACCGAAGGAAAATACGCTTCCAAATAGCTATGTTGTTATGAAGAATAGTTTGAAAATTTTGGAAATGAAGTATAAATTGATTCATGCTTATGTATATTACTGCATACTATATCGAAATGAGTATGAAACTATCGATCAATGTTTGGTATGCGATGAACCTAGATATGTCCAATCTACTGGCAAGGAAGGCACAAGCTCAAAAGTGCCTCAAAAAGTGATGAAATATTTTCCCATCGGGCCTAGATTAAAGCAATTTTTCATAGTACCATTGATAGCGGAGGCAATGATTTGGCATACAAGGGCAGAAGTAGGGGATAATCTCATGTGTCATCCTACTGGTTCTACAGCTTGGAGGAGGATGAGTTATGATTATCCTAATTTTACTTGAGAACATCGTAACATTAGTTTGGCTATGTCAATAGATGGTTTCAATCCATTTATAAATCTAAGAACCAATCAGAGTGTATGGCCAGTGATCCTAGCCCCACTCAACCTCCCTCCTTCACAGTGTATGCGACCTGAATTTTTTATGCTATCCTTATTGATACCTGGGACAAAGGCACCAAGTGATGACATCGATATCTACCTGGCTCCTTTGGTAGTAGAATTAAATGAGTTGTGGGAAAAGTGTGTGCAATAATTTGACCCTTTTAGAAAAGAAGAGTTTATGTTGAAAGCTATATTATTGTGGGAAATTCATGATTTTCCAGCTTATGGGACATTATCCAGTTGTGTAGTACATTATTATTTGGTGTGTCCTATATGTGGAGAGGAGAATGAATATCTTCATCTCCCCGCTAGCTCAGAAAATGTATACCATTTCCATAGGAGGTTTTTACCCCCCGCTCATAGTTTCAGATTTAAGAAAGGTTCTAATTTTTTATCGAGCGGGGTTGAACATAGGCTACCGCCGATAAAACTTTCAGGTTCAGAAATTAAAAGAAATCTTCTGATTGTGGACCTAATATGCCAAGTAAGAATCCTAAATTTAAGAATGTCAAGCATAAGAAGACCCCAAATGGGAATAAAACTGAGACAAGAAAGGCATGGTCTAGGAGGTCAATTTGATTTAACTTGCCTTATTAGAAGAATAACTCGATGCGCCATGTAATGGATGTGATGCATGGAGAGAAGAACATCGCTAAACGTATTATGGGCACATGCCTTGGGGGGAGTCATTCGAAGGATTGAGAAAATGCACGAAAAGATCTTAAATCGTTAAAAATTAAGCCACAACTATGGTTGAGAGAAGATAGTAGGGGAAGGACAATAATTCCCCCCGGTACATTTACTTTGACGAGTGGTGAAAATAAGGTTATTTTAGACACAATATATAATTTAAAGATTCCATTTAATTTTTCATCCAACTTGCAAAGGACTATGAATTATGCTACTATGATTTACATAAGTGTAAGTCCCATGATTGGCATGTGATCATGCAATTGGTTCCTATATTATTTAAGTACTGTTTCTCCAAGCACAAGGATTTGCGGAGGGATATTATGCAAATTAGTATCTGCTTCTCACTTTTGTGTGAGAAGGTAGTCAATCGATAACACAGAGTGTCCGCAAAAATTAGCGCTGAAGGAAGAGATTTGTGTGTTGGATATGTACTTTCCCCAATCATTCTTTGACATAAGTGTTAACTTGTTGGTACACCTATGTGATAAGGCATTTGTTTGCGGTCAAGTTAAGTATCGGTGGATGTATCCGTTTGAAATATTGATGAAAATTTTCAAAGATTACGTCAAGAATACATGATACATTGCAGGATCAATTGCAGATGAATACATCACCGTGGAGTCATCAATCTATACTCCGGAATATATGCCTGACTCGACCAGTGTTGATGACATTGATGAGTTCGTCGACGAGGGAGGCCATGTGATGGGAAAACGAGTGAAATTAATGAGTTTGCAACATGAACAAGTAGCTCCTTATCTATTTGACACACATCAAGATGTTGTAGAATGTAAAAAGTAAGTTTAAATTATTTTAAGTTTTACATTATTTTAGATTATTTTATACATGATTAATTTTGTAATACGTTCGTCACATTAATTTTATGTAAAAAATATGAAGCACGCGAGAACAATAAAAGACGAAAAACAATGGCACGATCAGACAACGAATTTAGGTTGTGGTTATCACACGAGGTAATTATAATGAAAATGGTTGTTATATAACGTTACATTACAATAAAACTTTACAACTAACCTAATTAATTTATCTATATTCTGGGATCTTAAAGACGGGTGATAAGACATCAAGCCTTGCTCGTCTAGCCACTGAACCCTTGTTCATGGCACAGGAGTACAAAAAGTATCGATTGAATGGTTACGTATTCGGCGCAAGGGTGTACAAGGAAAGTACAAATGTAGAGAACTTAGGCATTTCACACAAGGCTCTTACTTTCTTTCGAGCACGCACAAAAGATAAAAACCTCATTGAAGCTTAAATGACTTACTATAGTGTAATTCAAAATATATTTGAATTGGACTATGTAAGCCTCAAAGAGGTTGTATTTTACCGTGACTGGGTAAGAGTTGAGGATAAAAATGCTTGTAAAGGTTATCCCGACACCAATTTGATCATGATTGACTTGTTCAAGTTGAAGAGAAACGAACACGGGAGCGATGAGCTATTTTTTTATGCATTTCAAAAGGTCAAGCAAGTGTTTTACTTAGATTATATCAACAACGAGTTGTGGTCAATCATCCTTCATGCGCCAAAGCGTCTAAACAGTAGTGTGGATGACTTGGTTTCTCCTACCGAATATCAATCCATTTTTTATGATAACCCAAATTTGAAATAATTTTTAGATTTGTAATAAGTATTCCAATTATCGAAAAATAGTTTAATGCTTTTATCGGACATCAGTTTGCTGCTTTTAATTCATTTGTACTTCATCATTTTCTCTCTTTCCTTTGTAAATGTGTGTGAGGGAGGGAGCTTTCAACTATTTTCTAAAATAGTTTAATGTTTGTATGACTTCTTCAGGTTTGTGTGTATGTGTATGTGTGTGTGTGTGTGTGTGTGTGCAAGTGTGTTTGTATTCTTTTAATTCATTTGAACTTGTACTAATAACAACAATTTTTATAGAAAATGTCTCCTGCAGGGATTAAGGCAAGGATGATGATGGTGATAATAATGATGCCTTCTTCAGGGATCGACAGTAGCGGAGGCGACGAGGGCTCCTAAGCTCCCCAGATGGGGAAAGTTGGGAATGGTCGTTGAGAACAAGACGGGCTTATTGACTAGATCCCTTGAGCTGGTGAAGACGATTATCGGCCCGGGCTACACCGGTTGGAGGGAGGTGCCAAATGAGCTCAAGTTATCTATTTGGGCGGCACTACGGGTAATGTATTTATATTTCAATTTCAATTTCAATTTCAATTTCAATTTCAATTTCAATTTCAATTTCAATTTCAATTTCAATTTATATTTATTCGTGACTAACACTTATATTATTTTTATTTTGTATTTGTTTGACAGGAACTTTTCAGCTCTGCCCCCAGAACTCCGTGATTCTGTGTTGGAGCAGTTGAGGGGGAAACACAAGACATGGAAGAAGAATTTTTGGGCCGGTACTTTGGGAAGACCCAGGAGTCCATTATCAAAATTCGTTAGTCCATCCCATAGAAGGAGCCGATCGCATTGACACAATGGCAAAAGCTCATTGACAATGAGATCGAGGAGTGACAATTGGCATCTCTCCAATCGAGGAGGGAAAACTGGGAGAAAAAGATGGACGTGCACTACTCCGGTCGGACGTCTAGCACCGAGGTGGAGCACATGATGGTAAGTTTTCATTTTTCTATAATGATAGAAATATGTTATTCTACATTATTTTACTTTGTGTTACTTACTAATTTTACGTTATTTAATTTTAGGAGACGGGGAGTGGTCCTGGGGGTAGGCCACATAGGCTCGATGCCTATGTGGCAATTCAGATGAAGAAGGAAAAGGATGAGGGGGTGTCCCCGAGCATCGCGGCTACGATTGTAAGTAATCCAACTTTTTAATTTTTATGAATTACGTTATAATTTTTTTATTTACTTATATAACTAATCGTGTGCTTTTTTTCATTTCAGGCAAAGCTTAAGGAAGTGCATGAGTCACAGTCTGATGCCGACAAGGCATTCTTTGTCCTCGGATGTACTCAGCCAAGTACTTCGCGCTGATCGCAAAGGGAGGACTAGGGGGTGATATCGCGGGTGGGAAAATCTAGGATCACCGGAATGGAGACGAGCAACACCGGGTTGTCTCGCCAGGTCGACGCGCATGAGGCGAAGCTATCAAGGTTGGAGGCGACGGTCATAGATATGTACGCATTCATGAAGCGTCAGTTGGGCGAAAAGGGCAATGGGAAGGAGAAGGTGGTGGAGGTGGAGGAGGACAAGAACATGGACATCACTTCTTCACCTCTGATACGTGCGGACTCACCGCTTAATGATCAACTCCCCTACTTATCTCCCGTCTAGCGGCCTATGTCAATAATCGATTGGCCGAGCGTATTTTTAGGCAACATATATGATAGCCGGTGGATAGGGAGGGGGTTGAGGGACCCGAATCCCGTCGAGGGTATGCCGATTCATGGATGTAACCTTCAAAATATCGAGGCTAAGGTCCTCGTCACGCATGTGATACCTAAAAAGGAGAACTCCACATTGTGGTTATGAGAACAATGTGACATGACGCATATTGAGGGGAGTCTCAATGCATATATCGTGTGGACTTACTTCCTCCTTGAACATTACCCAAACACTATGTCATGACATTATTTGTATCCATTTTTATTTGGACACTTGGGTTATATTTGAATTGTTTTTATTTGTTACATTTTGGTTTGTACATGGATTGTATTTTTATTTTATTTGGATATGGAAATATATATGCAATGAATTGGTGCATTCTTTCTATTTTATTTGAATATATGTTGTTTGAACATGTACAATTTTTTTATAATAGGTACAAATATACTGTTGGGCAGTGGTAGTGGACAAACTTAACAGTAGATTTTTTTAAAATTTAGCCCAGATTTGTCACGATCATTAACTGTGACAAGTCCGTAACAAAGAAAACTTGTCACGAACTTGTCACGGTCAATGACCGTGATAATTTTTTTAAGGTTGTCACGGGTTTGTCATGGTCTTTGGCAGTGAAAAACCTTGTCAAGTTCAAAGACTGTGACAAGTCCGTGACAACAAAAGATGTCACCCCCAGAATTATCACAGTCATTGACCTTGATAAGTCCAACTTGTTATGGTCAATGACCATGAAAATCCAACAAGTTTGGTGTAGTGAAAATGCATAAACCCAACGAAAAAGATGAACTACTGTTGTTCGAATCGATTCAGCCCAAAGGAAAATCGATTCGGCCAGAGGACGAATTAATTCGGTTTGCCAAAAATTTCCAATGTTGCCTATTTTAACCTCGAACTTGTAAAGGATGATTGGGAAAACTTTTGGGATAGCTTTAAAACAATGTGAGGGACATTTTGAGTCACCAGTAGGCTAATGGTAGGATTTGGACTTAGCCATAAGTGAGATGGATTAATATTTAATATGAATTCAATGTAATTGGTAATATGATGAATTTGGGGAATGAGGACGAGTCAAATATATGACTTAGACCAGCAGGATATTAGAGAATTGCCTACTGAATTACTTTCAAGAATGAATGGAACACTTCGGACAGTGGGTGATACTCGGAAGTATACGATGAGAAGTAAAATCAAAATTTAATAATACATAGAATATTCGAGAGTTATATATACTATGTATGAGATATATAATATAGGTTGAGTGTATACCTATATATGTATATATAGGTCGTATGAATACCTATTGTGTGAATCCTTATGTGTAAACATACCTACGCTGCTTGCTATTGTGGGAACTTTTCGCGTTATGTACAGTCTTATCCTGATGAGCCCAATTTGTGGGATTTTAGACTTGTACCCCAGAGCATAGAACCTAAGTAGGTACTATCTGAGTGTATGATAGTTTCAACAGTCAATTGGGCACATTTGGTGTCTACGCGACCCATAGACTTGGAACTATGTTCCCCTCCAATATGTGTGATATTATTTATGGTTCGAGGGTGATATCCGAATCGATGTCCTTATTTAATACGTGATGTACCAGGACTTGACAGAAGAGTATGCCCACATCACAGGTCTCCACCTAGGGATGCCATATACATATATATTATAATAGTGATGTAAATATATATACATGTGATTTATTCTATTATGAGTGTTTTGGTAGATACTATAGATATTGATATCTAAAATCATTTTAGTATATGTGAACTTTTTGATTAATTGGCGAATCTTAAGAAATAAAAACGGATTTGGAAATCTAGCATCATATTGTGTTGGCAATACGGGTGGGCACACTCGACTATTAGATGGGAAAAGTCTTAAGACAAACACGTTTGGCGGGGTAGCATAACTAGGTGGGTTTATAAGAGTACATTAGGCATGGACAATAGTCGAGAGGTGAGGATATCAAGTGAGAGCACGTGAAGCTGACATTTATATAATCTATACTCTTTAATTGATTTTAAATACTTGCTAAAATGTTTTCAAACTGTTTTACTTGGTCTCTGACCTATTTCAAATCCATTTTTGTAAAAACATTTTAGGTACCCGACAATAGGGATGTCAAGCTTAGAATTTCATTCATTTGACGTGTTACACCTGCCGTGGAAGTTGCGGGATCTTGGTAGTGGGTGCCTCCACATTTATCCATTCTTATTTAGCATTTATCTATCTCAGTCGAGCATGTCGACCACCTCTAGCTAGTGATGATTAGCAGAGACATTACACTTTTATTTTATTTATTGTATTTATATTGGATTTATCTTATGTATGGTTGTATTGGGATTTTCCTCTAGAGTGTTATTCCAGACATATTTATTCATCTAGTTATTTTATTATTCTTTACTATGTGTATGGAAATGGTGAATGTAAATTATTAGTTTAAATAAATTGAATGTTAATAACAAGAATTAAAATTTTGACACCAGGCCATTAGGGTACTAATAATTAATTGCATTTTGGAAGTGATGCTGAGAATGAAACTATCAATGATTCATGTTTAATTTAATAATGGACAGATCACCTAGGATTAGAATAGGCAGGGTGTCACAGATGGTACAGAACATCAGGTTCTAGTGTCCTTTGGATCTATGCAGCTTATTGCGTTTCAATGTAGCGTTCTTTGATATAGATCCCTATCATAGTATTGTTGCATTCCTCTTCGTATGCATGTTTACGTTCCCCTGATACTAAGTATAGTTGATGCGATCCATATACAAGTTCAGTTGGGCTTCGTACACCGAACAATATAAGACGACCAATGAGGGCCGTTACAAGGACTGTAGGAGGGGAGGATCGACATATTCCATAGAGTATTTTGGGAGCTATGATTGTGATAAAAGTCACAATGACTACTGCTTAGACATATGATAATAGGATAATTACTCAGGAATAGTAACTTTCCCAAGCACTGTCATAGATAAGGGTAGTACAAATTCAGACGCACCCAGCACAGTCGGCAGGGAGGGGAGTCGGAGGAGCTCTTTCAAAGAGCCATTTGTAAGGGTTCAGGGAAGAGAGGAAGTGTGATGGGCTAATGGAAGGACATAATCCAAAGGCAATTGCGTATGGTGGAGTGCAGTGGCATTCAGGATTTAAATTTTGGTTTAAATTTTTGCTCGTAGGAGCAGTGCTGCCATGGTGAGAAATAGTCACCACATATAAGGAAGTAAATAAGAAATTAATTGAGAAATTTTGGGATCAGTTTAACCGCAGGTTCTTTCACCTTCTGCTCAAATAGAGATGCGAAGGAAGTTTATGGACTTTTCATAGGAGGGATGAACATAGGTTGATTGTGATGAAAATTTATTTATTTAAGTGAACTTCGTACCCATGGAGGTAGGTAATGGGGAGGAAGATTCTTAAATATGATGATGGACTCACGAGTAGGAATGGCCAGTATTTATGTGAAATTAGTCTTGGACGACTTATGCACATGGCATCAATGATGTACTTTTACAATGTTTATATCAACGCTTCCATGAGAAGGGAGCCAAGAGAGTTAGAGACATAGCCAGAAGGGCAAGACAAAAGGTAATTGGTGATAGTGATGCACCACAGGGGATACCCAACAGGGGACCCATTTAAATGATGTAGATCAACAAAATTCCTATCAAATGACGATGGATTCAATTAGGGCATCGAGGGACAATAGGGTGTTCCATAGGGCCAGCAAAGTCAAAGGAACAACGAAGGTAGCAATTGGGGCTAAGAATACCATGTCCGAGAAAAGTACAATATCGATATGGCCAGTGGGGCCATATATAGGGGAATGACACCAAGAGGTTTCCTTTGTGTGGAGAGTAGGGACACATGTATCAACCTTATCCACAACGAGTTAGGGGACAAGAGCAGGATGCCCAGTAGGGGAAATAGTTGTGAAAGTTTTTTGATCGGTTTGGGCGAGAGGGTTATGTTCGGAAAGCATTTGGACCGCCAATACTATTGGCAATTAAAAGTGTGAGTTTTATCCTAGGGTAAATGGGGTATGTTTTGTGTGACACGAGCGAGTCACAATATTTCGTTATCACTATGTTTGCACATGAGACGGGTTTAGTGCGTGTATCACTAGTATTACTATTGTGAGAATATATTTATCGTTGAGTGGAGGGGATCTTTTGGGTTCCATCTGCAGGGAAGCGGGTGAGGACACTGAGAGGATATATTTTAGTGGGTTAACTAGTTTCGAGAGATTATATTCGAGTATGATGTTTTTCTGGGTATGGGTTGGTTAGCGACGGGTTGAGCGATGGTGGGTTGTTACCACAAGGCTATCATGTTCACTATTCCAGGGCAGGATGTATTGTTTAGCGATGTGTCACATGGAATAGGGTTGAGATCGTGTTTATATTACAACGCGGAGGAGACTTCAGAGGTTATAGTCGCCTCGTTATATTTTATCCCAGTGTGTAGGGACTATACTACTATGATTTGGGGTATACTAAGTTTATTGTCAAGCGAAGAAATTTAGCTCGTTATCGACTTAGCATGAGAAAACTAGTGATAATGAGAGCGCGGTGTTGTATAACTCCTTTAGTATGTGGCAGTGGATGGTTAGAATTGTACATCTGGGGATAGGAGTTTTGATATTTTGGTTATGAGCATAGAACCTGCAGATCTCGATAATAGATAATGTCGGGTAGTAGAGTATTGGGGTATTTCCTTATGTGGATTTCACTTGCGACACATCCCAAGCACAAATCCCAATGAATGTCGAGAGTTGAGAGATGTGTTGGTCACTAAGGCATGAGTTTATAACTTTAGTTATTACATGTGAATGTGGATGAAAGCATGATTTGAGAGCTATTCTATGATACAAGACCTGTAGAGTCGAGTAGTGCTATGTGGGAAGCACCAAAACTTTTTTGCACCACTAGTTGATGGGTGAGGAAGGATCGAGGAGAACCAAATCATTTTAGTAGGGTAATTGAGGTTCACCATAAGGTATAGCCACACTGAGAATGCAGAGTCGGACTTGAGATAAGTATGTTACGTGTGAAACGTTAGAGATGATTGTGCAGTTGTGCACGATATATGGGGTGTATGGACGCCCTGGTTAATTGAAATTTTTGTATCGTCTATGATGAGGAGGCTTAGAAATATGTTGTAAATGTGTATGTGGGACAATAATAAAACAAGTGAAAATGTGGGGAGGCTAAACTTGTTCGAGGAAAAGAGATAGTCTGACTGTGTGTATATCATGAGGAAACTTACACAACAGAGGTAAGTTGAAAGGTGAGTCGAAATACATTGGGAACAAATGGAGTATCACCTAGTCTAATGCATAGAGTGGTTTGCCCATATATAGGTCGTTAAAATTCTAATAGATGGAAACGATCCAAGGTAGTGCACAGTTTTGGAGCAAACGCACGGACCATGATTTTGTATATCATTTAAAAAGGGGAGTAAGATGTTCCACATGACGTGATATGTTGAGTGTGTTGATTTCGGGTTGAGTGAGAAATAGTGAAGCTGTCTCTGAGTGCGCCCCTTGAAAAGGAAAACGTTGGTCTGATTCCACTGACTCGAATGTTGGGATAAATTGCTGATTCTAGGGACACAATGGATACTCAAATAGATAAAGTTCATATTGGATCATCAAAATCGCGTAGTAGTCAGGTTTTTCTTTAGGTTGTGAAGTGAATTGTTCACGAACAAAATAATCGTTAGTAGTTTGGGGTGTGTTATATTACTGGGCAGTGTGCCTAGTAGGTTATTAAAAATAAGAAATGAATGTGCACAAGGTGACGCCAATATTATTGTAAACTAGGACGAGACCGTTGAGTCCCACCTTGAATAGGGAGTGTCAGGAGGCGATGGGAGTGGAGTTAAGCCCTCAGCCAGGTGTGTCAATCTTAGGCCGATGGATAGTCGAGAGGGGTGACATAGAATGTGGCAGAATGCCAGAATACATGTCTTGGACTTTTGGAGTCATTAAACATATTAACTACAACAGTTAGGGCGGCATGTGATGACTCGTAACAGGATATTAGTTGCGAAGCGACTTATGAGGCTTGATAGAAAGAAAATTTTCACCCAACCTTTGGATAGTTAAAAAGCGGAAATAACAAGTTACTCAGACCCGGAGTGATTAATGGTACACCGAATAAGATTAATTCAATCCAGATTCTCTCCGTATAGTCCAGAAACGCATTGATAGTATGTTAACGCGAACCAAAGTTTTGAGGACTGGTATGAGTAGTCAGCGATTACTGAGGGTGTCTTCCATGAGGAGAGATGGCTTGGTACTCCAATAAGGGAAATTGGCACCTATAGAAGTGGTATATTTTCTAAAATATAGATGAGGAAGCTAGTGGAGTATAGACTCATCTTTTGAGTCATTGTTATCGAATTCATTATAGTTTTGCATTCCATTATATAATTGAGACCTTAAGTGTAAGGGAATATATCGGTATGTAAGGGCTTGAATGAACTTGTCGCTAATCGTGGGTTATAGTGAGTAGACCTTCTATCGAAATGGTACCATTGGTGTAGGCATAGTGGAAATGCCAAAAGATTATTGCGAGTAAATTTTGAATACGTCTAGATGTAGTTGTGTGCAAGGACCTGAGGTGGTAATATAGGGCATCATAATGCCGACGAGTCTACTTGGGAGCTAGAGGATGAGATGCACGATAAATATCTAGGGTTACTTATACCAAGTATTCTTTTTTCGAATTTCGAGATGAAATTACATTATTAGGGGGAAGTATGTAACACCCCCAAATTTTAATGATTTTTATATTGGAATTAATTAAATTAAAATGGGAAATTAATCCAAATTAAAATAAATATTAATTAGTGAGACAGGGGTTAATATGTATTTATATTTAATATTACTTAGTGAATGGGTAATAAATTTATATGAAAGTATTATGATTGTCATGAGCGAGAAATACGGCAATTATGGTAAATTTAGTCGGGACGCGCGTGTAAGTCATGTCGGAACTTAATTTTGGAAAATAAAATATAATTTCATTTTAGATGATTCAAATGGTCATTTAGAGTGCCCTGGTGTATTCTAAATGGTCGAAATAGTCAGAAAAGTGTACTCGGGGGTTTAGTTTGGATCCCGAGCCATTTTCAAGTCAAACCGACACCCAAAAGGGTATTTTGGTCTTTTAAAATTTTGGGGAAAAGAGACCTACGAGTTTTATATGTGTATCTCTATATATGTTTTGGAGAAGTTAGGGTTAACAGTTGAAAAACCTAAGAGATGCCATTAGAGGAGGAAGGAGAAGAGTTTTACGGGAGTTCTAAGGCTTTTCACACCACTCTTGCACCACCACCACCATCGGAGTGTAGATTGAAAGGAGCAGAACGCCACCCTACCACCATTTTGCAAAGATGCAGACCTACTACTTGAGGCACGTATTTATCTTTCTATTTTTGGGAATATATACTATCCATGTTAGTGTAGGATGATTAATATCATGAATAAATGAATATTGGTGATGAATTTGGAAGATTTAAATCATGTTCTTGGGTAGGAATCATGTTAGGTTTAATCCCTTTATGCATGTAGAATGAATTGAATGAATTAATATGATAAAGATTTGAAGAAATCTGGGTTCTTGTCGAGGTTCTTGAATAAAAATGATTGTCTAAGGTTTTTGTAGTTTAATGTTGAATTAATTTGGTTAACATGGTTTCCTTGATGATTTGATGATTCAATTACGTTAGAAATTGTTGAGATGTGGTAGTATGTTGTTTGGTATAATTGGTTGGGAGTTTGGGACCGTGTAATGGAGTTTTGGAGAGTTAAAAATGGTGAAAATGAATAAACCCAATAACGAAGATGAATTGTTGATGTTCGAATCGATTCGGCCCAAGGGAGAATCAATTCAGTAAAGCGAATCGATTCGGTTTTCCCAGAATTGCCAACATTACCTATTTTAATATTGAACTTGTAAAGGATGATGGGGAAAACTATTTGGATATCTTTAAAACATTGTGAGGGACATTTTTAGTCACCAGTAGTCTAATGGTAGGATTGGGACTTAGCCATAAATGAGATGAATTAAGATTTAATATTAATTTGATGTAATTGGTAATATGATGAATTTGGGGGAATGAGGATGAGTCACGGGGAAGGGAGAAAATCTATGACTTAGATCATTAGGATATTAGTGAATTTCATACTGAATTACTTTCAAGAATGAATAGCACACTTCGGGTAGTGGGGGATACTCGATAATGTACGAGGAGAAGTAAAATTAAAATTTAATAATATGTAGAATATTCGAGAGTTATATATACTACATATGAGACATATATTATAGGTTGAGTGTATACATATACTGATTTTATATATATATATAGGTTGTGTGAATACCTATTGTGTGAATCCTTATGTTTAAACATACCTACGTTGGCTTCTGTCACGGGAGGTTTCCGCATTGTGTACAGTCTTACCCTTATGAGCCCATTTAGGGGGATTTTAGACTTGTGCCCCAAAGCATAGAACCTAGGTACGTGCTATCTGAGTGTATGATAGTTTTAAAGGTCAATTGGGCATGTTTGGTGTATGCGTGACCCATAGACTTAGAACTATGTTCGCCTCTAATATTTGTGATATGATTTATGGTTCAACGGTGAGATCCGAACCGATCTCCTTATTTAGCACATGATGTACCAGGATTTGATAGCAGAGTATGCCCGCATCGCTGGTCTTCACCTAGGGATGTCGTATACATATATATTATAATAGTGATGTAAATATATACACATGTGATTTATTCTACTATGAGTGTTTCAGTAGATACTATATATAGTGATATCTAAACTAATCTCTGTAGGAGCGTAGCTGTACTAGGGTCTATGAATTACTGGAAAGGATGAGGCATGACCCACTCCAATGGACTATGCCTTCAAGGTCTTTCAAGATCTTCTAGAGAAGCACCTGGTAAAACATTCTCCTTTGGTAAAAAAATGGAACAAAAGTAAGAACTACTCCCTGCAAGAAGATGAACTTCACAACAATAATAGTAACTTTTTCTCAAGAGAAACTCCTAAGAATGATGGTTGTCAGTGTGGAGTGCAAGAACAAGTTACTTAGCACTTAGTGAGAGAGCAGGGAGAGAACACCAGGTATTTGGGGTGATTTTAACAGAGTAACGGTATGACTTGAGTTGTATATCTGACTTGACCTAGCCCAAGGGTCCTATTTATACTTGGGCACTAGGGCTGAGATGGCACTTTTTGAGCTCCAAAACTGAGGGGGTTTATGAGGGACATGGTTTGCAATGTACCTTTTATCCCTGTCTGTGTGTAGCCGCCTCTAACAGGTGCCACCTGGTGTAAACCAAAGTCAAAAATCAAATATATCTGCGCTTGAAGAAAAAATATCTGATTTGGTAAACATCTTTGAAAATAGTAACTTGCTGTATAAATTTTGTAAACTTGAGGAGGGGCTTAAGGACCACCTCCTCTAAAATATTTTATAAACTTGAGGAGGAGACTCAAGGATCACCTCCTCTAAAATCATTTAAAAACTTGAGGAGAGGTCTTAAGTACCACATCCTCTAAAATCATTTTATAAACTGTTCATTTCTTGTGAGCAACCCCTTGGTTGCTTACTTCAATTATGACTTGATGTGAATTGTGTAAGGAGTGGGTGACCCCTAAGGTCTATCTACTAGTGTTCTCTCAATCTTAAAGTGCTAAGTCGTTGAGATTTCTCAATAAATCTTATTCCTAAGCCACCAAGACAAAACTCCCAAGAGATTCCAACTTTCCTTTTTGAGCTATGCTTGCTCAACTAGGCTACCTGTAGAAGAAAGTAACATCACTACACCAAATCGGTCGAATTGTCACGGTCAATGACTGTGATAATTTTGGGTGAGACAATTGTTTTTGTCACGGTCATGTCACGGTCAAAGACCGTGACAAGTTCGTTAGAATTCTCATGGTTATGTCACGGTCCCTAACCGTGACAAGTTTTGTCACAGTTTAGGGCCATGACATGACCGTGACAGTGTTAAAAAAAATTATCACGGTTGACGATCATGATAAGTTCGTGACAACTTCCTTTGTTAAGGACTTGTCACGGTCAATGATCGTGACAATTCAGGGCAGAATTGCAAAAAAATCTGCTAGGAAGTATGGCCACTGCCACTTCCACTGCCCAGCAGTATATATGTACCTGTTATAGCAACGTTGTACCTGTTCAAACATTATATATCCAGATAAAATAGAGATGGTGCAAATATAAATTCAAAATAGAAACGATCCCATACCTATTAAAAACTTTGGCATTCTCCACAAAGTACCTCAATTGTTCAACTCCATTGTTCGACCCCAATCCCGTAATTTCGATTATCTTTAGGTGTGATCTCAAACAATCAGGTACATACCATTCCAACCACGATGTCTCGATTTGTTCACAACAAAATGAAAAACCCTAATATAAGAAGAAACAACATCACCATCAATTATCTCAAATCTACAAACTATTTAGCTGGAAGTGATGTTATGAACCCTTGACGTACCTCAAAGATAAGAACCCCTACAAGAGCACAACTTTTGAGAAAATCCAGCTCCAATTTCCAGTTCCAGTTCCACTATAAGAATCATCCATTGCAAGACACTGCACAAGAGCGTACTCCCACCCAACAAGCAAATATTCATAAAATCGAAATCGAAATTGAAATTTAAATATTCATTTAAATATAAATATAAATATATTACATGTAGTGCCACCCAAACAGCTAACTTGAGCTCATATGGCACCTCCTTCCAACTAATGTGCCCGGGGAAATCGTGTCAAATATAATTCCCTTCATATTTGAACACTAAGAAATACCATAATCCTATGGAGTTATGCTCTATAAATTGCTTCCAACCATTGTGTATCCAAACATCACAAGTTGAAGTTGTCAATTCCACTTTCCATATTTTCCCATGTTTTGCTAGAGGTTCCAAGTGGTGGGGTATAATAAGTGTAATTGACAACTTCAACTGGTGATGTTTGTCTACACAACGGTTGGAAGGAATTTGCAGAGCATCACTCCATAGGATTATGGTATTTCTTAGTGTTCCGATATAAAGGATAGACGAAAAGATTCAGTCTCCTCTTCACAAATAGGACACCCCAAATAACTATGTACTAATCACCTATTTAAGGTAAGAAGAGTATATTCATGGATTAGTATAAACAAAACTTAAATTTCAAATTCAAATTCAGATTCAATTTATAATAGAAAATTCCTCCAAAAATAACAACTTTAAGCCACTAAGAATATTATACAGAAATTATGCAGTCCCAAACTGTTCAAACGCATTGGAATATTTCGGTACAAATTGGAATATTTATTACAAATTGAAAAATTGTTTAAAATTCGGGTTATCATAAAAAATGGATTGATATTCGGTAGGAGCAACCAAGTCATCCACACTACTATTTAGACATTTTGGCGCGTGTTGGACAATTGACCATGGCTCGTTGTTTATATACTCCGATTAAAACACTTGGTTAACCTTTTGAAATGCATAAACAAACGGCTCATCACTTAAGTGGTTGTTTCTCTTCAACTTGGACAAGTCAACCATGATCAAATTGGTGACAGGATCAACTTTACAAGCATTTTTATCCTCAACTCTTACGCAGTCACAGTAAAATACAACCTCTTTGAAGCTTATATAATCCAATTCAAATATATTTCGGATTACACCATATTAAGTCGTTTCAGCTTCAACGAGGTTTTTATCTTTTGCGCTCACTCAAAAGAAAGTAAGAGCCTTGTATGAAATGCCCGAGTTCTGTACATTTGTACTTTCCTCGTACACTTTAGGGCCAAAAATGTAACTATTCAATCGATACTTTTTATACTCTTGTGCCACGAACAAGGGTCGAGTGGCTAGACGAGCAAGCCTTGATGTCGCATCACCCATCTTTAAGAGCTGAGAATATAGATAAATTAATTATATTATTTGTAAAATTTGAGTGTAATGTAACGTTATATAACAACCATTTTCATTATAATTACCTCTTGTGTCAACCATAACGTAAATTCGCTGTCTGATTGTACCTTTATTTTTCATCTTTTATTGTTCTCACAGGCTTCATATTGTCGGCATATTACAAAATTAATCATGTATAAAATAATCTAAAATAATGTTAAATATTATAATAATCGAAACTCACTTTTTCCATTCTTCGACATCTTCATGTGTGTCAAATAGATAATGAGATACTTGTTCATGTTGCAAACTCGTTAATTTCACTCATTTTCCCATCACATAACCTCCATCATCGACGAACTTATCAGTGTCATCAATGCTAGTCGAGTCAGGCATATATTCTTGAGTATATATTGATGACTCCATGGTTATGTATTCCTCTGCAATTGATCCTGCAATGTATCGTGTATTCTTGACGTAATCTTTAAAAACTTTCATCAATCTTTCAAAAAGATACATCCACCGATATCTAACTGGACCACAAAGAAGTGCCTCGTTGCATAGGTGTACCAACAAGTGAACACTTATGTTAAAGAATGCTGCGGGAAAGTACTTCTCCAATACACAAATCGCTTCGATCACCACCAATTTTGCGGCCACTATGTGTTCTCGATTGACTACCTTCTCAGACAAGAGTGAGAAGGTAATACTAATGTTCATAATAGCCCTCTGCAAATCCTTGTGCTTGGAGAAACAGTGCTTAAACAATAGAGGAACCAATTGCATGATCACATTCCAATCGTGGGACTTACACTTATGTAAATCATGAGTAGCATAATTCACAATCCTTTGCAAGTTGGACAAAAAAGTAAATGGGGCCTTCAAATTATATATTGTGCCTAAAAGCACCTTATTTTCCCCACTCGTCAAAGTAAACGCACCAGGGGGAATTATTTTCCTTCCCCTACTATCTTATTTCAACCATAGTTGTGGCTTAAGTTTCAACGATTTAAGGTCTTTTTGTGCATTTTCTCCATCCTTCAAATGACTCCCCCCAAGGCAAGTGCCCATAATATGTTCAGCAAAGTTCGTCTCTGCATGCATCACATCCAATACATGGTGCACTGGGTTATTCTTCCAATAAGGAAAGTCAAATAAAATTGACCTCCTAGACCATGACTTTCTTGTCTCAGTTTCATTCCCAGTTGGGGTCTTCTTATGCAGTCCCAAACTGTCCAAACGGGACAATTCAAGAGATCTCATTACAGGGGTAATGACTCTCGAAAGGGTCTAAGGGCTATTGAATGCGTACGCATAAGAACAATATATATATAGTGCGCATAGATACTAGCCTTCTAGTTCTTACCCACTAGTTCTATTCTGTAAGAAGAAGGATTTTGGGGGATGAGGAGCTTCTCATGGTGGGACTCCTCATCCAGACTTTATTCTAATGACTTTTGGAATATTTGGGGCGAGGATCCACCTGTGCTGGGCCTCCTCACCCAAACTTCATTTCTGTTTATGTTCTAAGTTGTTTGATATGAGGAGATCTTTCTAATAGGCCCCCTCGCTCACACTCCAAGTTTGTGACATCTGGTCATTTTAGGACGAGGAGCCCTTCTTGATGGGCCTCCTCACCCAAGTTCAATATCTGGGAACTTGAAGTCCATTGGGGTGAGGAGCCCTTCTTAGGGAGCCTCCTCACCCAAATTATAATCCTGTGAACTTTGTAGGAATTGAGGCGAGGAGCCCTTTTCTAGGGCCCTCCTCGCTCTATCTCTTAGTCTGTGACCTAAAGAAAATTTGGGGGCGAGGAGCCTTCCTCTCCCAAGTTATAATTATGTGAACTTTGGAAAAGTTAGGGGCGAGGAGCTCTTTCTGGGGCCCTCCTCGCCCAAGTTATAATTCTTTAAACTTTGGGAAACTTAAGGGCGAAGAGCCTTTTCTGGGGGCCCTCCTCACCCAAGTTCCAATTCTGTGAACTTTGGGAAAATTGGGGAGAGGAGCCTTTTCTGGGGCCCTCCTCGCCTAAGTTCTAATTCTGGTGGTGCTCATGGTGAGTCCGTGCTCACCAATTAGTCATGCTCGCCTAAGCCTTTGAGCTATCAATGTGGTACCTCTCTACATTAGTCCCCTCGTGTAAAAATTTGTGTGTTGGGTATACCCAAGGTTTTTGTACGCAATGATTCATTATGTCTTAGAATATGAACCATCACTGTTGCCTTAATTAGGCGTGTCACTTCAGCCTGCTTTTATGGTCTCGAGGTAGTACGTGTCACCTTGGGAACACACATCTCATTATTTAGAAAATATTTAGTCCCCTTTTTGATTGGCAGTATGCGCGTATCTTAATACGGTATAAAAACCCTTTTTTAACTCTCCTTTATTTTTACTTTGTCATTTGTTTTCAGAAAACTCAAGTTCTTTAGAAAGAGAGAGAGAACAAGTCAAAAGCTTCCATAGTTGCCTTTATTCCTTCCTTCTTTTACCAAACCAAATGGCCTCTTCATCTTATCAAAACCCCGCTTCGACCATCACCACTACCACCAGTGAGGTGTTAGTGGGTGCGATGCCCATCTCCGTCACTATCTCGACAGTTTTGGCCACCGGAGCCACCACTATTTCTTCTGAAATTTTGAACTCTGTTTTTGGGGGTTTTGGAGGCTTGTCTGTTGAGATGCCCTCTTTGGGGATCTCTTCATCTCCTGGAGAGTCTACAACGAGGGCCTCCTCATTTATTAGGACGTTTACAAGGAAGGGTTCCTCATCTGTCACCACATCTGTCATAAGGGACTCCTCGTCTAGGGGGTCCCTCACTACTGAGACCTTCTCGCTTGCTAGAGCTCTTTCCCTAACTGGGGCCTCCTCGTCTAGGGGTTTCTCACCATAAGACCTACTTTGTCCTCCTCGCCAGTTATTTATTCCAAATCCTAAATGGAGTATCTTACTGCTCACCGACAGAGAGATTTTGGCCTTTATTGTCTAGCGCATTACTTTGGCAAGGAGGATACCTTTATGACTTCTCTTGCAAATTTCGAGCAGGTATTAGTGGCTAGGATCAACGAGCGACCCCAAGTGGATCTAGGTGAGTCTTCAGACTTTCCCAGTGTTTTACCTGACTCAGTACTTAGGGTACAAGTAGATAGGGGTAACTTTAACCATTCCAATAGTGAAGTCAAGGCATGTGGGGGTGCCACAGAGGAATGGGGTCTCTGTATGGATTATGTCTTGTCCACCCCCTCGGACATAGTTGTTATTGAGGGGCTAGGTATTCTGACCAATATTAGCAGTCTCAAGGCTTGCTTTATTTCCAAGAAGGATCGTGCCTTTACTTTCCTGACTTCTCGCTAGAGTAGGTATTCCCATACCTTTATTACTGGTTGGGGGGAATTTACTATCACTTTGGAGAACATCTATGTGCTGCTCGTTTTGCCCTACTTGGGGTTCCATATTCTTACTGATGGTTTTGAGGACGAGATCGAGGAGAAAATAGTGGGGGAGATCCACTCTTCTTTTGGTGAGTGCTAAAATATGTAGCTATCAACTTGACTGGGACCACCAAAACTCTTTCACCAAATTAAAGAGGTACTGGTTTAAGGATTTCGAGCAGCTGCCCAAGGGTGAGAGCTCGAGCAGGGCCTTGAGGAGCTAGGAGGGCCAAAAGATTAACTCCCCCTCACTTGGTAGCATTTTTTATCACTTTTCTGAGCATATTTCTTCTTCTTGAGAGACCAGATGACTCTGCTCATGAGCTTTTGTTCAAGCTTTCTGTGAGGCTTGCTTGAGGGAGGGTGGTCCCCTTCGCTGCTTTAACTTTGGGATCTTTATACACTTGGAAAGATAGGGCCCATGTGGATGTCGAGCGCTCCTGTGGTCGTTATGATGCTATAAATTTTTCTAACACCTTCCTCATCACGTCTTTCTTGTTTGAGAGGTTTCCTAACTTTTCCCTAGAGGCTAGATCTTGCCATAGTGGCGCTGCTCGTGTTGCAAGATGGATAAGAAGACTCCTAGGAATCTTCTAGGGTCTTTGTTAGACAACATCGATGAGTTTTCTTCTGGTCCCTACTGCAAGAATGTTGGAGGTATTTTTTCTTGGCATTCCTTATCAGCTACTGGGGGCACTTTCTACTGCACTGCTGATGTGGAGTCTGTTCTTACCTGCCCCCATATTTTGTGGTCATTATGCTTCTTCCTTGCACTTAGCCTTCCCACACTGATTTAGGTCAAGGTGTGGAGTTCTACCACTGTGAAAGAGTGAGGAGATAATTTGCTTATGACCAGGGGTTCATACCCCTGTTTATCTTTCGAGCATCTCCCCCTCCGAGCTATACCTTGAGGCTTTTTGTAAAGTATGAAACCCCGGATTTTAATAATCACAATTAAAAATATAATTTCCTTTTTATGTAAACTTAAGAGATGATGCGGAAGCGTTGTAAATGTGATGGTTTAACTTTCCAAAAATTAACAACAACAAGTTTTAATTAACTCAAGTCCTAGAATTTGCCTAAGTCATAATTTTCAATTATCCAAAGTTAGGCGAAACCAATTTTAGCAAATGACTTGAATAAACCAAATTTACCCAATATTTAATTTAGTCCCAAATAAAATGAGTATGATAATTAAACCAAATTTTATCTTGAAATTATCCTAAGCATGGAATCTAAATTATTGTGCAAGATAAAATAAACAATGTCACACAACGCCGCGATGTACGAGAAAAAACCCAAGACGGGAAACAACCTCGGACGGCCCTAGCCACAAGTCCACTAGATATGGAATTACAATTACAAGACAGATAGACTTACAACGACTGACTCGATCCCTCTCAAGCCTCGACGCTCCTTCTCGTAGAAACCTCTTCCTAGCGAACAACCTCGGAACACCACCGCGGTCTCGGAATCCATCGATGGGACTTTATATGGTCACCGTCACCCAATCATGGAGCCTTTATCCAAGTGGGTAGAATCTCAACAAAAGTCTTCTTTGTGATGGGGTGTAAAAGCAAACCCGAAACGTCTCTTCTTGAATTCGGTAGAGAAAATCGGTGCCAAAAACTCTAAGTAAAGATATGTATATATAGAACTTGGATAAACAACTATTGGGTGTAAACTAGAGTGTGTATGAATTTTTCTTTAAAATAATTAACACTCAAAACATGAACATTTTCCCTAAATAAATTAGCTCTCAAACTCTCTCTAAGAGATGGATATGGAATGGAAAGGTTAATTGGAAAAATGTGTTTCCCGCACATATTAAGTCTAGAAAAAGTTGGTTAAAAACCAAGTGGGGAAAGTGGGTGAAAACTGCCAAAAACTGCTCAAAACTGTTCCCGCCCTGGCATCTCGTTCGAACGAACATGACTCTCGTTCGAACGAGACTTCTAACAAGCGACCAGCCTGGGCTCGTTAGATACCTCGTTAGAACTAAAAACTCGTTCGAACGACATATCGAACGAATGACCAGTTTAGGGTCGTTGGAAAACTCGTTCGAACGAAACTTGGTTCGAACGAAAAACTCGTTCGAACGAAACCTGGTTCGAACGAAAAAACTCGTTCGAACGACATTTCTAACGAATGACCAGAAAGTTTGTAAAATTCGATTTTGGCCCAGAAACTTTTATATACTTATTTTAAAGTTCTAATTGATGCTTTCTGAAAATAAAATGCAGTTTTTATTACACCTAACACCCAATAAATATTGTTCCAAGCTCCTATATAAATATAATTACATTCATAACTTGGGAGCATGGAACCTTAGTTAATGACGTAGAAACGAGGCACGCAAACCGACATTTTGATGAAGCTTTATATTATTTGCCGCTACGTCTTCAACACACACTTCATAGGCTTGAGAATATTACAATCAAATACATTCCTATGAATAAATGTTTTTGTCCGGAATTGAGCCAAAACTATATATGAACTCAATTGGAAATTTGTGTCCTTACAAATCTCCCCCTTTGGCTATTCCGGGACAAAAACCAAACAAAAATACTAAAGGTCCGTCAAGCTCTACTAGACTCAAAACATAACCCGCCCAAACTTGACTCAACCCATGGATCAAACGCTTTGCCATAGAAAGATGTCGCTTTAGAATAATTCCTGCACACTTAAGCAAACTCATCAAATGCATATGGAATATCAAAATATTAAATGCAATTAATTGCTCCCCCTAAATTAATTCTCTCCTTTATCAAACACATGACCTACTTAGAAAGACGTCTCCCCCTAAGATAAATCTCCCCCAAACTAAGATACGATAATAATAGGATTAGATACCATTTCTCCCCCTATCATCATTCTCCCCCTTTTTGTTCGGGAATAGACAAAGGATAAAGAACTAATAAACATGTTGATGCTTAAGGTGTTAAGACATGAAAGCATATGGGCAATAAACGCAAGGCCAAGACAAACAAATATCATATATATATATATATATATATATATATATATATATATATATATATATATATATATAATATAAATATACGAATAAGTATGTTGCATATATAGATAGATATAAACACACACATGACACAAAATACAATAAGTTTGCACACTCATATGGCAAAAATGTGTCATATGGAAACGGAAGTGTAGGGGTGTGAACTAGAAACAATTAAATTTAGACCCAAACACTTAAGAAACGTTCACGGAGTTCTCATTTGATTGCAAACTTCATCACAGTTAAATATAACCTCATGTGACAATATAAAGATTGAACTCAATGAACAAACATACACAATGCATACAAGCCTAGCATGATGATGATTCTACAAACCAAATAGAGTCATGACATTAAAGACAACTAGGATAAAAGGACATTGTGCAAACCGTTGATATACCATCCAATTCTCCCTCATTAAGCATATATATTCTTTTACTTTTGAATGAATATATCAAACAAAAATAGGCCTTGGCAATTTTTTTCTTTTTAATGCCAAATATTCTGTTTTTAGGCCTTTGGATCACGTATTTCTTTTAGATCCAATAAACGGTGGCTTACAATCGCAAAGGATTTAATTCATCCTTTCGGAGCCCTTCCCCGTGCATATATTAATTTATCATGTTTTCATTTTTCACACAAAGCTCTCATGCAACGGATTTTGACATGCACTAGTCCTCCTAGGTCATTGTTATGTAGATGACTAGATTGATAGGAGAGCACCTCAAAAAGCTCAAATATAACATGTGACATTAAGATTTCAAAAGAGCTCGTGCATGTGTGAAAAGAGGCATATAGAAATAGAATCCATTTAATCAATACAAAATCCAACTACTCCATAGAAAGCATGGTAAAGAACATTTTAAGGATTGAAAATCTAAACCAAAAGTTCTAGCCACGTGGGAGCGTTAAAGGAGGGATTCAAACACAAGTATATGCCACATAAAGTGTGTCAAACAAAAATACACACAAAATAAAATCTTTTTGAGTTTTTAACATTTTTTAACCAAAAATAAATATATATATACTCAAAAGGATAAACCAAAATCATTTGAATCTTGCATTAAGTTCAAATTATCAAGAGATAAAATCCAAATGATAAACAAAATTTTTTTGTATTTTCATTTAAAGCAAACAAAATGAAGGAAATATAATACAAAAGATAAACTTGTCATAACTTCTAGCATATGATATGAAATGAGACAATGACTAGAAAATGACTAAACAAGCATACACTTAGCATGTGAATATAGCATGAAGTACAAAAGCTAAAGTATGCAAACACTAACACATTCAACCTTTAAATTTAGCAAGGGAGGAAGGATGTGAAAGTAAATGAGAATCAAAATCCCTATTTTGTAAGGCAACCAAGTCGGATTTCCTAACCCAAATTAATGAAGCATGACTTTCTTGGGGTGTAGGAACGTTAGCTATCGAGGTTACTTTACTATGGGATTCTCTAGGAATTCGTTTAAGATCTAAACAAAATTTCCTAAGATGACCTTTTTGACCACAATGTGTACAAGTAAGAACATGTCGAAAAGATTTTCTTAAGGAGTGATCTCTAAAGTCTTTCCTAGATGATTCTCCTGAAACAGTGGTTTTGGCATTATAAGAAAATTCATTACAGGTATTGAAGTCTAAACCACAAGTGTCATTTTTAATTTGGACCGTTCCTAACATTTTATCTAGTTTTTCCGAACGACACTCCAAATCAAATTTGACATTACTAGAATCTTTTAATTTATTTTCCAAATCTTAAATGGTAGATTCTAGTAAAAAATTTCGCTCTTCAAAAGTAAGAAGATCCTTTTTCAAGGATTCCATTAAACCCCTAAGGCTATCTCTCTCGCCTTCTACGTATTCTAGCTTCTCTCGAAGAGTCCTCTCACGTGTCCTAAGGTCTTCTATTAAGGCACTATCATCAACGACCTTGACACTCTTTCTTAAACAAGCTTCTAACTTCAAATTAGCTCTTTTCAATTTAATAGATTCTTTATATAATTCATGAAAAGCATTTTAAAGTTCACTCTCATCAACCTCTTCTTCATTTTCACTCTCTTTTTCTTCTCCACTCTCACTATCATAAAAAACAAGGGAATCATGAACAATGACCTTGGAAGTGGCATGTGCAATCGTGTCATCAATCGATGAGTTCTCATTATCACTCACATGACTAGCCATAAAAGCCATAAAATTTTTCTTAGTGGGGGAATCGGGCTTTTCTTCCTTATCACTATCACTAAGGGTTGCATTATATGCAGTGGGTCGTTTACCCTCTTTCCTTAGTTTAGTGGGGCACTCATAAGCTCTATGGCCAAAACCTTCACAACCAAAACATTTATTAGACTCGTCCCTATCGATATTTTCATTACTTGGTTTAAGGATCTTATCGGCTTTAGAAATCTTCTCGTTTTTATCATGTTTAGAAGATTCAAATTTCTTAAAATCATTTTTAAATTTATCTTTGTTGAATTTAAGAAATTTTCTAAATTTACGAGCAAATAAAGCCATATCTTCCGAGTCACTATCACTCTCGCTCTCTACAACTTGTTTAACCTCTTTTCGGGCTTTTAAAGCAACGCCCTTTTCGATTTTCTTTTCATTTTTAGAGGGAAACATATCCAGTTCATAGGTTTGTAAATCACCTACAAGCTCTTCTAATTTCGTAGAGGCTAAAGTGGGTAAAGAATTTAAGACGGTCACTTTAGGAATAAATCTATCGGGTAGGGACCTCAAAATTTTCTTTACAACACGGTCGTCAGGTATTTTCTCTCCCAAGTTAAAGGATGAATTAACAATATCAGAAAGTCTAGCATAAAATTTATCAAAAGTTTCTTTTTCATCCATTTTGATAGTTTCAAATTCAGTGGTTAGGTTTTGGAGTTTTGAAGCTTTAACGACACAAGTTCCTTCATGAGTTAATTGTAAAATATCCCAAGCTTCTTTAGCGGTTTCACACGTCATAATACGTCGAAATTCATCCGGTGCGACAGCGCTAAATAAGGCATTTAAACCTCGGGAATTAAAGTTAGCAAGTTTAAACTCATTTTCAGTCCATCTATCGGCGGGTTTTAAAACACGTTCATTTTCAACTAAGTAAGTTGGTGGGGAGTACCCGGTAACAACAGACATCCAAACTCTCTCGTCGATAGATTTTAGTGCCGATATCATTCGCGCTTTCCAATACGCGTAGTTTGAACCATCGAAAATAGGAAATTTTGAAAATGGGGAAAAATCCGTTTTAGCCAAAAATTATTTAAAAAGATCGTTAACGAAATAATTTATCGCTTTGGCTCTGATACCAATTTGTAAAGTATGAAACCCGGGATTTTAATAATCACAATTAAAAATATAATTTCCTTTTTATGTAAACTCAAGAGATGATGCGGAAGCGTTGTAAATGTGATGGTTCAACTTTCCAAAAATTAACAACAACAAGTTTTAATTAACTCAAGTCCTAGAATTTGCCTAAGTCATAATTTTCAATTATCCAAAGTTAGGCGAAACCAATTTTAGCAAAATGACTTGAATAAACCAAATTTACCCAATATTTAATTTAGTCCCAAATAAAATGAGTGTGATAATTAAACCAAATTTTATCTAGAAATTATCCTAAGCATGGATTCTAAATTATTGTGCAAGATAAAATAAACAATGTCACACAACGCCGAGATGTACGAGGAAAAACCCAAGACGGGAAACAACCTCGGACGGCCCTAGCCACAAGTCCACTAGATATGGAAGTACAATTACAAGACACATAGACTTACAACGACTGACTCGATCCCTCTCAAGCCTCGACGCTCCTTCTCGTAGAAACCTCTTCCTAGCGAACAACCTTGGAACACCACCGCGGTCTCGGAATCCACCGATGGGACTTTATATGGTCACCGTCACCCAAGCATGGAGCCTTTCTCCAAGTGGGTAAAATCTCAACAAAAGTCTTCTTTGAGATGGGGTGTAGAAGCAAACCCGAAACTTCTCTTCTTGAATTCGGTAGAGAAAACCGGTGCCAAAAACTCCAAGTAAAGATATGTATATATAGAACTTGGATAAACAACTATTGGGTGTAAACTAGAGTGTGTATGAATTTTTCTTTAAAACAATTAACACTCAAAACATGAACATTTTCCCTAAATAAATTAGCTCTCAAACTCTCTCTAAGAGATGGATATGGAATGGAAAAGTTAATTGGAAAAATGTGTTTCCCGCACATATTAAGTCTTGAAAATGTTGGTTAAAAACCAAGTGTGGAAAGTGGGTGAAAACTGCCAAAAACTGCTCAAAACTGTTCCCGCCCTGGCATCTCGTTTGAACGAACTTGACTCTCGTTCGAACGAGACTTCTAACGAGCGACCAGCCTGGGCTCGTTAGATACCTCGTTAGAACGAAAAACTCGTTCGAACGACATATCGAACGAATGACCAGTTTAGGGTCGTTGGCAAACTCGTTCGAACGAAACTTGGTTCGAACGAAAAACTCGTTCGAACGAAACCTGGTTCGAACGAAAAAACTCGTTCGAATGACATTTCTAACGAACGACCAGAAAGTTTGTAAAATTCGATTTTGGCCCAGAAACTTTTATATACTAATTTTAAAGTTCTAATTGATGCTTTCTGAAAATAAAATGCAGTTTTTATTACACCTAACACCCAATAAATATTGTTCCAAGCTCCTATATAAATATAATTACATTCATACCTTGGGAGCATGGAACCTTAGTTGATGACGTAGAAACGAGGCACGCAAACTGGCATTTTGATGAAGCTTTATATTCTTTGCCGCTACGTCTTCAACACACACTTCATAGGCTTGAGAATATTACAATCAAATACATTCCTATGAATAAATGTTTTTGTCCGGAATTGAGCCAAAACTATATATGGACTCAATTGGAAATTTGTATCCTTACACTTTTGCCAACTTCACACTTGAGGAGGGTGGTTTATAGGGTTGGTCATCTGGGAAATTTATTTATACCTTCTTGAAATTACCTACCCTCCTTCACTCACTCATGGTTCATCCTTTGGCAGAAGAAAGTTCTGTTGATCCAAAATTGTTTAAGGTATGTCCCTCATGAGCAAGGTTCTAAAAAACATGGGGTGTGACCGAGGCGTGGAGGCCAAGCCTTAAGCCTAGGCGGGCCTTAGGCGTAAAAAGGCTTTTAGGACTTTTTAATATATTCTAATATTTTTCAAATATGACAAGGCTATTAAAAATACTAAAATGGTACATACCTTAAAAATATGTCTAAATATTTGTAAATTAAAATACTATTTTTTTAAAATACAAAAAAAAACAAAAAACTCGCATTTTTTCACGCCTTACCCTAAAAAACATGCGTTTTTCAGGCCTTACCCCCAAAAAATATTGACCACGCCTTAATCCATGCCTAGGGCCAAAATTTGTCATATCTAAAAAGCCTCGGGCCTAGGCGCGCTTTGGCAGCCCCTAGGCACGTTTTTTTAGAACACTGCTCATGAGACTATTTATACAAAGATTCCTAACAATGATAGGTATTTGGGTAAGGGAACCCAAAGGCCAGTGTGGCATCGGAGTACCATCCCTAAGACTCCTCTCGAGCAGCTCACTCCAATCTTGGTGAGGCCTCTGCTCGATAAGTCAATTTATTCCAAGAAACCCGAGCCTTAACCTGCTAGGCCCAAGTCGAGGGGAAAGTCAATAGCTTCTGCTTCTTCAAAGAGGAAGAATCCCGATGTGTATGTTTCTAGTTTCATACCAGCTACCATTGCCCCTGCTACAACTATTTTTTCTAATATTTCCACTGCTACTCCTACTCTCTCCCCTTGCTAGTAAGAACCAGGATGAGTAGGAAGAAGAAGAATACTAGTACTAGGACCTCTGCTCTTTCTATTGGACCAAACCAAGGGTCTGACACTAATGACCTTGGGGTAGATGAGACGTATAGGACTGTGCGAGAGCAAGGCTATGAGGCCCTTGGGTTATCTACTGAAGAGATTGTTGTTACTTACATTCCCATATGTGAAGGTACTACACCTCATTCCTTTTTACTTAGTGAAACTGACTTTTGCGGGGTTTTGCTTGCTGGTTCGCCTTCTTTATCATTTGAAGAGGAACTAGTCGATTATAGAAGCACTCCCTCCTATGATGATGATGGTTCTTCTTCGCATGAGATGAGTGTCACTGAACCTTATGATGATCATTACCATGATACTTCTTCTCTGTTACCAATTTTAGGGGAGTCTTCTAGCGAGGGTGCCCTGATAGGTTCTCCTTCTGCTAGCTGCCCCACTATCGAACATCTACCGTATGGGCAAACTGCCCGCTCTACCTTTGTAAGTCTTTTCTCTTAACTTATCTATTACTATTTTACTGTCTATTTTCATATACATAGTTGAGATATGAATTGTCTCTATCTTTGCGACATTTGCGACATTTTTAGAATGATCCGTCGCCTCTGTCTCCTGCTCGAGGGCCTTTTCCTAGGGCCCAGAGTTCTATGTTAATGTTATCTTTGGGACTATCTAGGGAGGTTTGTCATTTCCATATGCTCAGTCATTATTCTTTTTTTCTTTTATATTTTACTAATGCATCTCCTGTCATTGTCTCTTTTTTGTAGTTATCTACTGTATTCCTGGAGACAGCGAGGACTTCATTTGTGTCCTCCTCTTCAGTCCAGGTAAACATTATCTCTGTTGAGTCTCTTACTTTTATTTGCTACATTTTGAGGCATATCTTTTGAAGTCTCCCATTGTTACACACATATGTGACCATTTCTCTTGGACGCCTTTCTTCACCTTACCCCTCCTTGGTGGTGATGGGTTCCTCTATGGGACTGTCTGAGGTACTTTGAGCCTATCTTCTTTATGGTCTTTCTCTATTCTGCCATATTTTCTACTTTTATGACTGTATTGTCTTTGTCCATTTTTATTGCAAGAACCTTCTTCCAGTGGCCGTTCATCTACTAGGGGAATAGCCCCGCTTACGTGAGGCACTGTCCCAGGTCTATCGCCTTCAGTGAGGATTCCCATCTCCCTGGTCTTTATGCCCATGGACAATAGGCCTCACATTCAACCTTTATCCTCCAGGCTAGTTTTCACTATAGCATCTAGCGAGCTTGTTACAAAAGTTAGCCCCACCTTTCAGGTATTGCTTATTCTCATTAGGCTTCATTTCTTTATTTGTTTATGTTTGGGTTTTCTGACCACTTTGCTATAACTAGGCCATTATATCCGCTGCTACTATCCCATCAGTCATCTTCCTTCCTTCTCCTTCAGAGGGACTTCAGGTATGCCTGTATTGAATTTTATGTCTTTTTTATTCATTTTCCTGTGCTATTGGGATTCCATTCATACTCTATTTCTGCTTGTCTTTATTCTAGTTAGTTGGCACTATCGCTTCTCCATCTGCATCTTTAGTTACCCTTTTAGGAGTCCCTACTACATATGGGGAAGCTCCTGCAACCATCATATCTGTGGGAGACATTGTTATAGCACCTCTCCCGATAACTCTTCCGACTTGTCCGTACTTGTATTTATGCCTCCTTTTTCATTACTACGAAAGACTTATAAATTTTCATATTTTTGTTCTCTTTCAAGGTAGTGCTAGTGAGACCTCCTCACCCTCGGTGTCCATAGTGTAGGTCTCAAGGATAGTACCTGATGTAGAACCTACGAGTTTCCCCTTATCTTCTATAGGGGAAGCCTCTTCAGTCGGCCTGGTCAAAGTCCCCTTATCTGAGGGGCTTGTTCTTAGCACCGCGGGACTAAGTTCAGTGGTATGTTCAGTCTTTCCAATATATATATATATATATATATATATATATATATATATATATATATATATATATATATATATATATATCTGTGGATGTGGTCATTTTACTTGTGGGTTTAATATTTGGACCCTCAGGTGAGTAGCCCACCAGTTTCTGTACTTATGGAGACTTTGGTCACTCCTTCGGTTAGTACCACTCTTACTTCGACTGCTGAGGAGTCTCTGGAAGGTATCTCAGTGAGGGGCTCCCAGGTAAATACTTAATCTTCTTGAATCTCTTAAGCTTACATTATTTGTGTAAATACTTGTTGGTATTTACCTGTTTCTTTGTTTTCAGGTTAGCTCAGTGATTATTCCTTTGACTGTGGGACAACCAGGGGGAATGTGACACCCCGACTAATTAAATACCGGGTAACTAATCCTTTATTAAATTAATCGGAGTGTCACAGGTGGTATCAGAGCATCAGGTTCTAGTGTCCTTTAGGATCTGTACGGCTATTATGTTTTCGCTAAGTTTCTTTGATATAGAGCCCTATATTTTAGGACTGTTGTACTCTTTTCATGTATGCTTCGTTCTTCAGCTATTTTAAGTTTATAAACAGTGAACTTATAAAATTTATTCTTATTTCAGATGCCTCCACGACGTGCACGACGAGTTCCCAGGGATGCAACGCCCGAACCCCAGCCCGCTCCAGTTCAGGGCATGATGAACGTCGCTGAGGTTGCAGCCATTGTAGCCCAAGCAGTTAATGCCCCAATTGCCATAGTTCAGCAGGAACCACCTCAGGCTCCGGTTGCCGCGCCAGTACAGGCAAATGCATTCCCGTCTGCTTGGGAACGTGTACGTGACGCTTTTAAGAAAGCGCATCCGCCAGAGTTTGCAGGTAGCTCAGATTTGGTAGTCTCGAGCCAGTGGAGGAAGGATATACAGAGGCACTTAAGGATGTATGAGTGCACGGACGTTCAGAAGCAGGTGCTAGCTACTTTCAAGCTAGTTGGATCTGCACTGCAGTGGTGGGAGTCTATTACCACCGTAGAGGAGAGGGATACTCTCACTATTCAGGACTTTTGGGTACGGTTCGACCGCAAGTACTTTCCGTCAGCTGTTCACATGGAAATGAGGAGGAAATTGATGAATCTGAGGCAAGAGGGTAAGACCATGGCCGAGTATGAGGCCGAGTTCACAAATCTGTTGAATATCGTTCCGGATGAGATACCAACAGAAAAGAAGAAGATTGAGAAATTCACCGATGGGTTGACGTGGAGGATCCGTCAGCATCTGTTAGGGAACCTTTCGTTGGCCACTTATTATGATGTGGTTAACACTGCTTTGTTACACTGCCAGGATCACCGCTTTCATATGGCTGAGGGCAAGAGGTCGGGAGAGTCTAGCCATCAGGGCAAGACAGGAGGACATGGTGCCGATGGGGTACAATCTGTTCAGGGGCAGAGACAGGGTGAGCAGGGTTCCCAGCAGGGGGATCAGAAGAGGTTCAGATCAGGGAATTACAGGCATGGACAGGGAGGTTTCCGTCAGGGCCATCAGGGTCCAAACGGCCATCAGGGCCAACAGGGGCAGAATGGGCAGCAGATTCAGCAGGGCCAGCAGGGCCAAGGGAGGAACGGTAACGGCCACCAGGGCCGGGGACCGCAGGGGCAGAGAGGAGGGAACTTCCCAAGTAAGTGTTTTATTTGTGGCAAGACTGGCCATAAATGACAGGATTGTCCTGATAGGGGCAGGGCCCCACAGCAGTAGCAGGGTGCTCGCCAGGAGCCGCAGAGGCCTATGTTTCCCGCCGCTCTCCCCGAACCACCACAGATGGCAGCATTGCCACCCATTCTAGCAGTCCCAGTTCAGCAGGGGCAGCTACAGTATGGACGTGTCTATAACGTCCACCAGGTAGCAGTTCCACAGGCACCGCCCGTGATTGAGGGTACGTTTCCTATCCATGGCACTATGGGTCGGGTATTATTTGACACGGGGGCTACACATTGTTTTATAGCTACACATTTTGTGAAAGTGCTAGGATTGTTAGCTACGGCAGAGAGCACAGTGACGTGTGTCGACTCACCATTGGGGAGTGGGTCACTTATATTCTTTATATGCCGGGGAGTGGGGGTAGAGATTGGTGGTTTGGTATTACATGCAGACATGTTGGTATTAGATATGCATGTTCACGATATGATTATCGGTATGGATTGGCTCGTAGCTTATAGGGCCATGATTGATTGCTTCAGCAGAAGCATTGTTTTTGGCATTCCGGGGCAAGAGATATTTGTAGTGGCGATGCCTCGCCCAGAGGGAGGGTCGACCGCTCATCTGTATTACATAGAGGAGGATACCTCTAAGGAGGTTGTGATTCCTTTAGATTCTATCCCAGTTGTCAGGGAGTATTCAGATGTGTTTCAGGAGATACCAGGCCTACCCCCCAGTCGAGAGATAGACTTTGTTATAGATTTACTACCAGGTACGAGACCTATAGCACACGCACCGTACCGTATGGCTCCGGCAGAGATGCGAGAGCTACGAGATCAGATAGAGTAGCTGTTAGGTCAGGGTTTTATTCGCAGGAGTACCTCACCTTGGGGCGCTCCAGTTTTGTTTGTGAAGAAGAGGGACGGTTCACTGAGATTGTGTGTGGACTATCGAGAGTTGAATAAGGTCACGATACGAAATAAGTATCCGTTGCCTCGAATCGATGACTTATTCGACCAGTTGAGAGGAGCTTCTTTCTTCTCGAAGATTAATTTGAGATCGGGATACCATCAGTTACGTATCAGGGAGGAGGATGTCTCGAAGACTGCGTTCTTGTCGAGATATGGTTCTTACGAGTTTCGGGTTATGCCTTTTGGTTTGACCAACGATCCAGTAGTGTTTATGGACTTAATGAACAGAGTGTTCAGGAATTTCCTAGCTCAGTTTGTCATTGTCTTCATTGATGATATTCTGGTTTACTCCCAGACAGAGGAGGAGCACTCCAAGCATTTGAGGCAAGTTTTGCAAACACTCCGTCAGAACGAGTTGTATGAAAAATATGAGAAGTGCGGGTTTTGGTTGAAGGAGGTCCAGTTTTTGGGACATATTATTTCCGACCGAGGAATATCTATTGATCCGGGGAAAGTATCCGCGGTGAGGGAGTGGGGACAGCCCACGACACCGACTGACATTTGTAGTTTCTTGGGCCTAGTAGGATACTACAGGAGGTTTATTCGGGGTTTCTCGAAGATAGCAGGTCCTTTTACACATCTGACTCGTAAGGGTGTGCCATTCATCTGGAGTGATGCCTGTCAGTTGGCATTCGATGAATTGAAGGATAAATTGACCTCAGCACCTGTGTTAGCATTGCTGAGACCGGGAGTTGAGTATTTGGTTTACACCGATGCGTCTTTGCAAGGGCTTGGAGGTGTATTACAGCAGGAGAGACAGGCCATAGCTTATGCTTCCCGTAAGCTTAAGCCTCACGAGAAGAATTACCCCACGCATGATTTGGAGTTGGCAGCAGTGGTATTTGCCCTACGGATTTGGAGGCACTATCTTTTGGGGGAGAAGTTCCAACTGTTCACGGTCCACAAGTCCCTACAATACCTGTTCATGCAGAAAGAGTTAAATATGCGGCAGCGTAGGTGGCTTGAGTTTGTGAAAGACTACCAGTTCGATATCCAGTATCACCCGGGTAAGGCTAACGTGGTAGCAGACGCGTTGAGCCGTAGGCCAGCAGATGAGGTGGCAGAGGTGTGGAAGGCAAAGTGGAAGGAATTGGGACACCAGGATGCAGTGGCTCGATCTTTCATGTCTGTGATGACCGTTACACCGCAGATTGTCATGAAGGTAGTACGGGCACAGGCTAATGACTCGTTCTGTCAGGAGCAGATAGTTCGATTACTAGCAGAAGGAGCCGAGTCCTATATTGTCAGTTCGGACGGGGGATTACGCTTCAATGGGAGATTGGTAGTTCCGGAAGGGGAGAAATTGTGACACGAGGTGATGGCAGAGTCGCACGGCTCACGGTTCACGGTACATCCCGGAGGAGACAAAATGTACCAAGACATGAGACGGCAGTATTGGTGGAGCGGTATGAAGATAGATATTGCTGAGTTTGTTTCGAAATGTGCCACTTGCCAGTTAGTAAAAGTGGATCATCAGAGACCGACAGGACTTCTACAGCCGTTGGAGGTCCCGGTGTGGATGTGGGAGAGCATATCCATGGACTTTATCACGGGGTTGCCTACGTCGCAGAGGGGTCACGACTCCGTTTGGATAATTGTGGACAGGTTGTCCAAAGTCGCTCACTTTTTACCCATAAGGACTGACTACACTACGGGACAGTATGCCCAGATCTTCATTTCAGAGGTTGTAAGACTTCACGGTGTGCCCCTAAATATCGTGTCTGACAGAGACAAGATATTTGTTTCGAGGTTTTGGGAGAGTTTCCAGGAGGCCATGGGCACGGAATTGCGGTTGAGTACGGCTTATCATACGCAGACAAATGGGCAGACAGAGCGCACAAATCAGATGTTGGAGGACATGCTACGCATGTGCATTATTGACTTTGGGGGTGGATGGGAGCAGTACCTTCCACTGGTGGAGTTTGCTTATAACAACTCCTATCAGTTCACTATTGGCATGGCTCCGTTTAAGGCATTGTACTGTAGGCCTTGTCGTTCCCCAGCATGTTGGTTAGAGGTGGGGGACAACAAACGACTTGGGCCGGAAGTGATTCAGGATATTTCGGAAAGGATTGAGTTGATTCGGAGTCGCATTCGAGTAGCTCAAGATCGGCAGAAGAGCTATGCTGATGTGAAGAGGTTCTTCAGAGAGTTCCAAGTAGGGGACCAGGTCTTGCTCAGAGTATCTCCTATGAAGGGGATTATGCGTTTCGGGAAGAAGGGGAAGTTGGCACCGAGGTATGTGGGGCCGTTTCCTATTATTGAGCGGATTGGACCAGTTGCGTATAGACTCGGATTACCGGAGCATTTACACCGAATTCAAGATGTATATCATATTTCCTCGCTAAGGAAATATCTTAGAGACAATTTGGCTCATACTCATATTGCTTTGGAGGACATCGATCTCCAACCGGATAGCTCCTACGAGGAGGAGCCGATTGCTATTCTGGATCGAAGTGAGCGGAAACTGCGGTCAAAGATGTTCCGTTAGTGCGTGTTCAGTGGCGACATCATAATGTTGAGGAGTCCACATGGGAGCGCGAGGATGAGATGCGTGAACGTTATCCAGAGTTGTTCTTACCAGGTACTTTCTAGTTCCGAATTTCGGGACGAAATTCAGTTATTAGGGGGGAAGTATGTAATACCCCGTATTTTTGTGATATTTATTTATGGAATTAATTAATTAAATGCGTATTAATTGGAAATTAATCCGGGTTAAAATACTAGCGAGATGCGAGTTGGTATTTGATTATATGTGCATATATGATTATATATGAATATTGAATTATGAAATTTGTCGTGAGATTGAAATACGTCAATTTGGAAATTTGTTGAGACGCGTGTGATAGTCGCGTCAGGATATAATTATTTTATTTATAAAAGTGAATTTAAATTATATTAACCGTATGGTCGTTTTGAGTGCGCCAACGCGTCCGGAAGGGTTGAGATAATCAGAAAACACTAGCCGGGGGTTTAGTTTGGGTCCCGGGGTATTTTTAGGCCATACCGGCATCTTATAAGGGTAGTTTGGTAATATTGTATTTTTGGGAATTAATAATGACGAAAATTGGAAGTCTTTATCTGATTGGGAATAGACCCACTAAACCCACTAACCAACCCTTAATGACCCAATAAGCTACGAGGGTTATCAATTAGGTTTCCAAAACTTCCCCAAAGAAAACCCTAGCCACCTTTAGAGAAGAAGGCTTGTAGAGATAGAGAGAGAAGGAATTCTGCAGAAAAGCTCCATCAAACCAACACCAAATTTAGAGACACTAGAGGCAAGTGATTTAATTCCATTTAATTTCAGAGAATGTTCCTTCCATGTTAGATAATTCAAATTTATGTTTGTTCTTGGAAGATAATGAAAAAAAACCATGAGTTTGGAAGTAGAATACTAAATTTTGAGGAAAGGATTGCATGTAGAATCATATTTAGAGGACTAATCTGATGTTGATATATCTTGTAAGACACAAAAACGGATTTGATTGGATAAATTAAGGATCTAAAAATTTTAGGGTTCTTGTTCTTGAAAAATTGGGGAAAAGTGTAGAAACTTGTGATTTAATGATGTTTAGGATGTATTAATTCCTTAAAAGATGTTAGTATATAACCTTAGTATGTTTTAGGATGATTGGAGACCTTAAAACATCGATTGGACGAATTTTGGTTGAGACTTGCGGTGTTAAAATTGGTGAAAAATGAAACTAGGGAAATCTGGGCTCGAAACTGATCGATCGTTAGAAGACCTCCCCAGGTCGTTCGAACGAGCTCGTTCGAACGAGCTTCTAACGAGTTAACCAGTCGCTTCTAACGAGGGGCAGTTTCGTTCGATAATCTCGTTCGAACGAGATCTCGTTAGAAGGCACAGTTCGTTCGAACGAACTGAATCTCTTTCGAACAGCCTCGTTCAAACGAGACTTCTAACGAGCTGGCAGTTTAGGCCTTTTTGGCCTGTTTTGATTTTAGGAGTTCCGTAAACTTGTTCGAGGATAGAGATAACATTCCTTTGATGGTGTATTAGTATACTTGGGACATTTGGGTTATAATGAGGAGTAAATTATATAAATGTGGATCAAATCAAATAGACATATGAGTTGAGACGTGAGTGCCTACTATGACGTGAGAATAAATTATGGCGCGTATAAATATGGACCGGGATTATATAAGTTGTATATATATTAAGTTGGTACGAGAATGCAATAAGTACTACAATTAATCTACGGGATTACTAAGATGCGTGTTTACTTAGTATTGATATATGATTTGTGTGTATGACATACCTACCATACTTGCTATCACGGGAGGTTTGCATTCGCTTAGGGACCTCTAATCCTTGTGTTTCTCGGATTTAGACGGGTTACCTTGATGAACATAGGTCAGAGAAAGACTTATTGGGATGTTAATAAGTCTGCTGATCGTGGGAACGTAGGTATGTGCGTGACCCATGTGATGTGACTGTGTTCGCCTCCATTATTTGAGATGTTGATATCTGTGAACTATTCCTGAGAGATTCGGAATATGTGATCCTTATGTTCGTGATGTACCGGGATGGATAGCAGAGTATGTGTGCACCGCAGCTTAGTCTCGGGGTGCTTATATTGTATATTTATGTTGTGGAAAATATACGCTTAATAAACTGGGAACTTTAATATGGTATTGTGTGTATAACTATGGAATAGCAAAAAGGGATGATCTATAATGAGTTGTATTACTTTTACGTGAGAACCTGAATTTACATTAAGCCCCTACTTAATTGCGAACGTTATAATGTTAATGGGAACCGAGTAATAAGGGTAGAACCTATGACTGTGTAGCTAGATATGATGTCACTTAGCTAGTAGTTGTGTCATTTTAGATGAGAACTTACGTTAGGAGTGCACAGTTAGACGAGAGGTGAGAATTTCATGTGAGTGCACGTCCTAACATGTACTTTACATTTAATGTTTTAAATGTTTTTAAAGCACTTGCAGGTTTTTAAAATATCTCCACATTCGGGCTCTGACTCGTTTGCTTTCAAATCTATTTTTCTTGTAAAACCATTTTAGGTGCCCAGCTACAAGGACACCATGCATAGGATACTCATTCAGGTGGCGAGCTGTAGCTGTTTGTGGAAGCTACAGGGATTTGCTTATAGACGCTCCTTTCATTTGGATTCCTGATTCAGTATTTATCAGTTGTAGGGCATGTTGCCCATTTCTATTAGAGACATCTTTCCATTTCAGTTCAGACTTTGGCATGTATTGATTCAGTATTCAGTATTTCGTTACTTATTTCAGTTGTGGGATTTGTAGTGAGGAGTTTTCCTCCAGACTTTATTTACATTATGTGATGGTTATTCTATTACTTCGTTATGGTGAATGGTGTTATTATTCTTCATTACACTTGTTGCATGTTAATCAGACTTAACTTAAAATTTGGCACTTACTTTTTAAATACTAGGTGGTTAGTAATTATTAAAATATTTTTGACAGTGATGCTATTAACTGAACCAACTTGGCATTTTGAATTAATTTAATAAAGGAGTAGCTACCCGGTATTTAATTAGTCGGGGTGTCACAGGGAACAACTGTGAGTCGGGTATTATACTGTCATACCTTACTCTTTTCTTTGTTCCCCTTTTTTCTTCTTACTTTTACTGTGCAAGTTGGCTCACCTTCTTGTTCCTATTTCCTTATTTTCAGGTTAGTGAGGCGGTCATCCCTAGTTCTGAGGGACCTACTGTGAGTGCTATACTGCTCACTCCCCAGGTATTAAACTGTCATACCTGGGTTATTGCTGTCTGGTCAAGCTAGTACATTTATTTTTTTTCCTTAGCTAAAAGAAAAATACTAACTTTTGTATATTTCTATTAGGCTGGTGCTCAAGGTCATGAGGTGCCCCCTTGCTTAGGTGATAACATATTGACTCCCATGGACTTTGGGGTAAGCATTCCATGATCTTTGTTTCAATTTGAATATGGGTAACCCACCTCCTACTACTTCTCTTCTTTGCAACTGATCTCCCTTTGCTTTTCACATCGAAAGATTCGGTTGCCGGACCTGTTGAGGCCACTGGTGAGGCCAACTAAAGTTCTGAAGCTACCGGTGATACTGGCTCTGGAGAGGATTATTCCACCCCTCTTTCATATCTTGAGTCTCATAACATATGCTATGATGATATATAGGTAGAGGCTCTTAGGTTTTTTATGAGGGCGCAATGGCGTTCAGAGTTGCCTTCCCTATTCCGTGCACATGAGCGTGAGGTGTTGGAGATGCTTCAGGAGCACCATCGTGAGACTTTTACTTTCCAGATAATCCTCAACGTTGATAGCCTTATGGTTTTCAACTTAAAGGCCCAAGCTAGCCATCTACATGACTTCTTATCTACCCCTCCTACTGACATGACTACTTAGAGAGCTACACTATTTCTTCAGGCTCTTCATGATCTTGAATGCTTCTATCATTTCCAACTTGATTGGCTCAAAGCTTTAGTTCATCATTTTCTTGGTACCACCTTTAGGAAAATGATGAAGTTCCATACTTCCAGACAGACTAGGGGGGAATAGCATCAGGCTGAGGCTACTCGAATTCAGACTCAGATTCAGTCCCTCCAAGCCAAGATATCCAAGCTATAGGTTGGTGTTACTGAGGATAAGGCTCGGGTGTCTAGATTACAAAAGCATCTTGTTAAGGAGGTTGGTCCTTCTTACACAGACCTGCGCTCCCACCAGGATTTATTTTTCATGTTGTCTAGTGGGTAGATAGCCCTGTTGTGTAGACTTTCTTTTATACACTTTTCATATGTAAATAACTTTGTCATTATTAATGAAAAGTATTTTGTTGGTTTCCATCATCTTTCTCATCTACTTTTATGTGGACTTTGATATCTGCTTACTATGGCCTGCTCGAATTTTTTGTGGCCACTTCATCTGTTTGAACTGCCCCCTTTAACTGTGGGATACTTGCATATTAGAACTATCCCCTCTAACTCTGGGGTACTTGCATATTATTTGAGAAAGTAATATTTTTAGAATTGTCCCCTTTAATCATGGGGTACTTGTATATTATCTGATCAAGTTTTCATTTTTAGAACTGTCCCCTCTAACTGTGGGGTACTTGTATATTATTTGAGAAATTTATCATTTTTATAACTGTCCCCTCTAACTGCGGGGTATTTTATAGTGGTTATCATTTCTTAGGGAATAGCCGTGAGATAAAGAGTTAGCTCTTCTCCTTCCCTCAAACCTTTTTTTAAGAAATTATAGCAGAGGAGTGTAAGTCCCCTTTTCTCTATATTTTCTATGGACCTGGTCAAGTAAGGCCCTTTCTTTGAGAACGAAAGTTAAAACTCGTTCTCTAGGAAATTAAAAAAATATATATGCTATATATTTTTTTTATTATGACTTGGAGGATGTCCTCCTATTGGTCTGGTGACATGATCCAAATCATTTGTTTAACATACCTGGAGAGACTTTGCTCAATATACTTTTCTATCAAGATGGATGCACCCCCAAGTGTAATGAGCAAATTTCTCTTTATCTTGGCTCCTCTTCTAATCTAGTAGAAGGTATATAAAAAAATATTCCGATGGATCTACCTTGTTCCATAGGTAAACAAGCAAAATAAAAATCATCGTGCAATGTTAAAAAAGGAGTTACTATTCATTTCTTTTCATTTTTTATATCATTTACAAAATTATACTGCTCTATCATTTTTATAAAAAGGAACTTTTCTAGTGCAAGAGCGAGCTTCTCAAATTCTTTAACAGAAACGAATTTTTTTAACAATGCTAAGCATAATACCTCTTCAGCCACTTGCAGTTGATGGACTATAGTCAATCACTCTCTGGTTTTGAAATCTGGCAATAACCCAACTTCCCTACCCCTCTCAAGACAAAAGGAACTTCCCAGTTAGGTTTGAACTTTGATGCCGACATGCTGCGGAGATGGTGAGTGGATGCTCGCATGACTAAGTCTCCCACCCGAAACACCCTCGGCTTTACCAAATTTGCGTAGGCTCTGGATAACTACTGGGTATAGACTTTAAAGTTCTCTTTCTACTTATCTCTATGTTCCTCCAACTCCTCTCGTTGTACATGTCGTGGGTTGGGGATGAGTCCGTTGCTTAGAGCGACTCTGGCTGAGGGTAGCGCCAACTCCAGTGGTTATACAACTTCAGTCACATAAACCAATAAGAATGTGGTGAAACCGATTGGTTTTCTCTTTGAGGTACGATAAGCCCATAGCACCATGGGCACCTTCTCATCCCATGCCTCTGGCATGTACTCTAGCATCTTCATCAAGATATTGATCATGTCCTTATTGGTGGCTTCTTCTTGGCCATTACCCTTAAGGTAGGAGATAGTTGAATTGTTGCGTAAAATTTTGTAATTATCTGTGAGCAGGGCAATCTCCTTGCATACGAATTACTTCCCATTATCTGTCAAAATTACTCTGGGTATACCAAACCTGCATATGATATACTATTTGATAAACTAGGTTACCACTTGGGCAGTCACTCTCCTTAAAGGGATGGTTTCTGCCCATTTGGTGTGTAATTCTGTAGCCACAATAATGAAAGCTTTGCCATGAGAAGCTGGGATTATTTTTCTAACTAGGTTAAATGACCATGTGTGGAAGGGATAGGGAGATGCTAGGATTTGTAATCTTACTGAAGGAGAATGTATCATATTACCATGTACTTGATAGGATTTTCACTTCTTCACGTAACCAATGGAGTCAACCTTCATAGTTGGCCAATAGTACCCCAACGTCATCAGTTGGTCATACAATTTGGTACCCCTCATGTGGGAGGGCTCATTGTCTTCTTTCAGCACTTTTCTTATGTCTTCCTTAGCTATGAACCTCAGTGCCTTCTCATTGTACCCCTTCTTATAAAGCTCTTTTTCCACCACATAAAAATGAGCTATCCTTTTTCGTAGATAAATTTCATCCGCTCATTATGTGGGTAACTCCCCATCTTTTAGATATACTATGTATGGATGCCTCCAATCTTCGAAGGCTTCCACAAAGTTAGCTTTCACTGGCTGGTCAAAATGGGCATGGCACTTTTGCAGACGAGCAGCCTCTTCACTCATGGCAGGACAATAATAGCCCCCCCGCTGTAACAAACGATACAGAGGAATATCAGTGTCCCCACAATGGCTTTCGTATATCTCTGCCAACCTTTCTTTAGCTTCTTGTTCTTCCACACATCTTGCTAGAAACCCTCTTGCTAGAAACCCTCCAGAGCTCTCGAAATAAAGTGTTCCCTGCAGCAGGTGATAGTTATCTAGTTCTAACATATTTATTGTCCCCTCTCTGGTACCAAGTCTATCGAATTGTCATGGTCATTGACCATGACAAGTCCAACTTGTCAAGGTCAATGACCGTGACAAGTCTGGGGTAACAACTTTTGTTGTCATGGTCATTAATCGTTACAATTCTGGGAAGAATTGAAAAAAAAATCTGCTGGGCAGTATGGCCACTGTCCAGCAGTATAATTATACTTGTTATAGTAACATTGTATCTGTTCAAACATCATATATCCAAATAAAATAGAGATAATGAAAATATACATTCAAAATAATATGCATCACGATATAATCCAAATATAATTCAAATGTAATAACTTAAAACAATTCAAATTTAACAACTTAAACAATCCAAAACAATTCAAATAATGTCACTAAATGTCTGGGGTAGGTTTGAGGAGGTGGATAGGCTACACGATATACGAATTGATACACCCTTGAATACGCATCATGTCGCATTATGTGTGCAACCACAATGGGAAGTTCTCTTTCCTAGTTATCACATGCGTGACGAGCACCTTGGCCTCGGTGTCTTGAAGCGCACGTCCATGAACTAGCATACCCTGGACGATATTCGGGTCCCTCAACCCCTACCTATCCTCTCTCCATCAAATATGTCATGTCTAAACATGCTCGGCCAACCAAGTGTCATCATAGGTCGGTCGAAGGGACCCAAATATGGGACTGGATCATCAGAGTCAGCACGTGTCGACAATGAAGCAGCGACGTCCACATCCTCATCCTCTTCCTCCTCCACCTTCTTCTTTCCTTCCCCCTTACCCTTTCTTCCCAACAAACGCTTCATGAATGACAACATATCTTGGATCATCGTGTCTAAACAGGATAGCTTCGCATCATGCGAGTCCACCGTTTGAGCCAACCCGATGTTTCTCATCTCCAATCCGATGATCCTAGATTTGGCCACCCACGAGCTCACCCCCTTGTCCTGCCCTTGATATCAGTGCTAAGCACTTGACTGAGTGTGTCCGTGGACAAAGATGCCTTATCGGCATCAGACTGCGACTCATGAACTTCCTTAAGCTTTGCCTGAACTGACAAAAAGCACATGATTAGTTAAATAAGTAAATAAAAAAATTATAACATAATTAACAAAAAGTAAACTGTCGGATTACTTACAATTGTGGACGCGACAATCGGGGACACCTCCTTATCCTTCCCCTTCTTCGTCCAAATAGCCACATAAGCATCGAGCCTATGTGGCCTACCCCTAAGGCCACTCCCCGTTCCATGAAATAAAATAATGCAAAATTAGTATCGGGATTGCAAAGTAAAATAATGCAGAATAACATATTTCTTTAATTATAGAAAAATAAAATCTTACCATCATCCTATGCTCCACCTCGGCATAAGACGTCTGGTCGGAGTAGTGCACGTCTGTCTTTTTCGCCCAATTTTCCCTCCCTGGTTGGCGAGATGTCAATTGTCGCTCCCCAATCTCATTGTTAATGAACTTTTGCCATTGTGCCAATGAGATCGGATCCTTCGGTGGGATGGAGTCACGCATTCGGATAATGGAGTCTCGGGTCTTCCCAAAGTACCGGCCTCGCAAATTTTTCTTCCACGTCTTGTGTTGCTCCCTTAACTGCTCCAAGATGGAATCGCGTAGTTCTAGGTCCAGGTTTAATTATTCCCGTCCAACAAATACAATGTTAGTTGCGAATAAGTATAAATATAAATTGAAATGGAAATTGAAATTGAAATATTCATATAAATATAAATATAAATACATTACCTGTAGTGCCGCCCAAATAGCTAACTTGAGCTCATTTGGCGCCTCCCTCCAACTAGTGTACCCCAGGTCACTGATCGTCTTTACCAGCTCGAGGTATCTCGTTAATATCCCATCTTGTTCTCAACGTCCATCCCCAATTTTCCATATTTGGGGAGCCTAGGGGTCGAGGATCCCTCGTCGCCTCCACAACCACTGAGCCCAGATGTCATCATCATAATCAGCATGATCATCCTCGCCTTAATACCTGAAGGAGACATTTTTTATAAAAAAAATGTTGTTATTAGTACAAATCCAAATGAATTAGAAGAAGACATGCAAATATGTACAATTATTACAAATCCAAATGAATTATTACTATTTAACACCTCAATTCTGAATTCCAAAACAACAACATCTAACTCATAATATGTATAATTACTAAAAATCCTAAACATCCCCACCCCCACCCCTACTGCCCACACACACGTACACTACACAAGAGTGAAAATGATAAAGTGCAAATCAATTAAAAGCAGTAAAAATGGATTGATAAACAACAGATTGGAATATTTATTACAAATTGAAAAATTATTTTAAATTCGGGTTATCATAAAAAATGAATTGATATTCGGTAGGAGCAGCCAAGTCATCCACACTACTATTTAGACGCTTTGGCGCATGTAGGACAATTGACCACGGCTCGTTGTTGATATACTCCGAGTAAAACTCTTTCTTGGCCTTTTGAAATGCACAAACAAACGGCTCATCACTCACGTGGTCGTTGCTCTTCAACTTGGACAAGTCAACCATGATCAAATTGGTGATAGGATCAACTTTACAAGCATTTTTATCCTCAACTCGTACGCAGTCACAGTAAAATACAACCTCTTTGAAGCTTATATAATCCAATTCAAATATATTTCGGATTACACCATATTAAGTCGTTTCAGCTTCAACGAGGTTTTTATCTTTTGAGCTCGCTTGAAAGAAAGTAAGAGCCTTATATGAAATGCCCGAGTTCTTTACATTTGTACTTTCCTCGTACACTTTAGGGCAAAAAATGTAACCGTTCAATCGATACTTTTTATACTCTTGTGCCAAGAACAAGGGTCGAGTGGCTAGACGAGCAAGCCTTGATGTCGCATCACCCATATTTAAGTGCTGAGAATATTGATAAATTAATTATATTAGTTGTAAAATTTGAGTGTAATGTAACGTTATATAACAACCATTTTCATTACAATTACCTCTTGTGACAACCACAAACTAAATTTTCTTTCTGATTGTACCATTATTTTTCGTCTTTTATTGTTGTCAGAGGATTCATATTTTCTGCATATTACAAAATTAATCATGTATAAAATAATCTTAATTAATGTAAAACTTTATATAATTTAAACTTACTTTTTTCCATTCTTCGACATCTTCATGTGTGTCAAATAGATAACAAGCTACTTGTTGATGTTGCAAACTCATTAATTTCACTCGTTTTCCCATCACATGACCACCATCATCGACGAACTCATCAGTGTCATCAACGCTAGTCGAGTCAGGCATATATTCCCGAGTATAGATTGTTGTTCCACGGTGATGTATTCCTCTGCAATTGATCTTGCAATGTATATCGTATTCTCGACGTAATCTTTAAAAACATTCATCAATATTTCAAACGGATACATCCACCGATATCTAACTGAACCGCAAAGAAGTGCCTCATCGCATAGGTGTACCAACAAGTGAACACTTATGTCAAAGAATGCTGGGGGGAAATCACTTATGTAACACACAAATCGCTTCGGTCACCGCCAATTTTGCGGCCACTATGTGTTCTCGATTGACTACCTTCTCACACAAAAGTGAGAAATAAATACTAATTTGCGTAATAGCCCTTCGTAAATTCTTGTGCTTGGAGAAACAGTGCTTAAACAATAGAGGAACGAATTGCATGATCACATGACAATCGTAGGACTTACACTTACGTAAATCATGAGTAGCGTAATTCACAATCCTTTGCAAGTTGGACGGAAATTGGATGGACCCTTCAAATTATATATTATGACCTCTGTTCTAAAAAACCCGCTTAGGCTCCGCCTAGGCTTAAGGCTTGGGAGAAACGCCTGGCCTTACGCTTTTCACGCCTTATTCTTGGTAAAACCCTTAAGGCGCACTTTTTTCTAAAAACAACAATGCTTTAGTGAAACGATGTTGCCTTTTAAAGAATTTGTTTACAAACCGGACCATTATCTCATCCAAAATAATCAAATAGTATTTTAATTTGCATATATTCAGACATATTTTTATGATATGTGCAATTTTTGTATTTTAATAACCTTGTTATGGTTAAAAAATATTAAAATATATTAAGAAGGCCTAACCACCTTTTCACGCCTTTTTACGCCTAGGCCCGCCTAGGCTTCTAAGGCTTAAGGCTTGGCCTCCACGCCTCAATCACGCCCCGCATTTTTTAGAACCTTGGTTATGACTAAAGAACTTTCCTTTCCCCACTCGTCAAAGTAAACGCACCAGGGGGAATTATTGTCCTTCCCCTACTATCTTCTTACAACCATAGTTGTGGCTTAAGTTTCAATGATTTAAGGTCTTTTCGTGCATTTTATCCATCCTTCAAATGACTCCCTCCAAGGCAAGTGCCCATAATATGTTCAACGAGATTCTTCTCTGCATGCATCACATCCAATACATGGCGCACCGGGTTATTCTTCTAATAAGGCAAGTCAAATAAAATTGACCTCCTAGACCATGCCTTTCTGGTCTCAGTTTCATTCCACTTAGGGTCTTCTTATGCTTGACATTCTTAAATTTGGGATTCTTACGGGGCATATTAGGGCCACAATCAGAAGATTTACTTTAAATTTATGATCCTAAAAATTTTCTCGACGGTAGCCTATGTTCAACCCCACCCGATAAAAAATTAGAACATTTCTCAAATCTGAAACTATGACCCGGGGGTAAAAACCTCCTATGGTAATGGTATATATTTTTTGATCCAGCGAAGAGACGAAGAAATTCAGTCTCCTCTCCACAAATAGGACACCCAAAATAACCATGTACTACATAACCGGATAATGTCCCATAAGCTAGAAAATCATGAATTGCCCACATCAATATAGCTTTCAACGTAAACTCTTATTTTCTAAAAGAGTCAAATGTTTGCACACCCTCTTCCCAAAACTCATTTAATTCTTCTACCAAAGGAGCTAGGTAGATGTCGATGTCATCACTTGGTTCCTTTGGCCCAGGTATCAACAAAGACAACATCGAAAATTTAGGTCTCATACACACTGAAGGATGGAGGTTGAGTGGGGCTAGGATCACTGACCATACACTCTGATTGGTGCTTAGATTTCCAAATGGATTGAATCCATCTATTGATATAACCAAACGAATGTTGCGCTGTTCTCGAGCAAAATCAGGATACTCATAACTCATCCTCCTCCAAGCTATAGAATCAATAGGATGATGCATGAGATTACCCCTTACTTCTGCCCTAGCATGCCAAGTCATTGCCTTCGCTATCCATGGTACTGTGAAAAATTGCTTTAATCTAGGCCCAACGGGAACATATTTCAAAACTTTTTAAGGCATTTTTGAGCTTGTGACTTCCTTGCCAGTAGATTGGACATATCTAGGTTCATCGCATAATGGACAACGATCGAGATTTTCATACTCATTTCGGTATAGTATGCAGTCATACACACAAGCATGAATCGATTTATATTTCATTTCCAAACCTTTCGAACTATTCTTCATAATAAGATAGCTATTTGGAAGCGTCTTCTCCTTGGGTAGTAAGCCCTTCACCCAATTCAGAATTCCTATCATGTTATTTCCAGACAAATCGCACTGCGTCTTCAAACTGTGCAAACCAACCATGTCATGTAAATTTATTTGATCTTTCTCACATCCAGAGTATAATGGTTGGGTCGCCTTAAATTTTAAAGTTTGGTAGTGATCATCAAGGTTTCTCGTGATATCTTCACGAGAACCTAAACCTTGTACATCATCAGTGATCTCATTCTCCTCTGCTTCATAAACTCGATACGCATCATCAACTAAATCCTCTAACATATTATGATCTACATCGTCTCCTTATACATCTATCCTACTTGTTAAAGGTTGTTCGGGGACAAAAGGAACTTTCAATTCACCATGAAAACTCCAAAATCGATAATTATCTTGCATACCCCATCTTAACAAATGTAGTTCAACTGTTTTCCACTAAAACACCTTACCATTCTTATACCTAGCACACGGACACATAAACTCTTCATCATTACGACATCTCTTTGCGTATTTCACAAATTCATTAGCACCTCTATGAAACACATCCCCCATTCTATTTGTCTCACCCATCCACTCTTTGTATTTAGGCTATCCCATCACAGCTACTACAAGTAATCACCTATTAAAGGTAAGAAGCGTATATTCCTAGATTAGTATAAACAAAACTTAGATTTATAGTATGTTTCATTTTATTATGTCTTATTTGTATTCAATTTTTAAATTTCAAATTGAAATTCAATTTATAATAGAAATTCCTATTTCATCCATCTCTTCTAAAGGGTGAGTGGTCCTATCGCATTCAAGACCGCATATTTCTGTAATATACTTAACAGATCATGCACATTGTTACGATTTGAGAAAAATTCTGCAGCATATCCCCATAGTTCTCCAAGTACACGATGTAGATTGGCAAGTGTGAGTGTTATTTCAATTGATCAATTGAAATAACACTCAGACTTGTCAATCTAGTATGTACCCAGAGAACATTAGGATACGACTGCAGAACTTCCTCCAAAAGTAACTACTTTAAGCCACTAAGAATATTATTATACAGAACTTATGTAGTCCCAAACCGTCCAAACGGGACAATTTAAGAGATCTCATTACAGGGGTCATGACTCTCAAACGGGTCTAAGGGCTATTGAATGTGTACGCATAAGAACTCGAAGGCTAGTATATATGCGCGCTACATGTAATTTCAAGTATGTTTCATTTAATTATCATACTATATATATATATTGTTCGTGATACAAAGTAATTTTAAAAAAAAGTTGAAAAATCTCACCCCATATGGACAATAATACAGTGGTCATGCCACTTCTAAAATTAACCAACCAAACATCGATCCACTATAATCTAACCGCAATAGCAACAAAAAATGTGTATCCCGTGCTCCTTCCAATTTATCTACTCAATTAATTCATTTCATCAATTAAACTAACATTTAATGTATACAATTATTAATTTACTAATTTACAACGAGGGGCAATCCTACTTGCATATGAAAGGGACACTAATTATTAATTAACTAAAAAAATTAATAATCAATTAATATTTAATAATTTAATTCCTTTACAAGGGGCACTACTTGCATATGAGGGGAAATATCTAATAAACCAATCAAAATTTAATTAAAAAAAATTAACAAGCCCCACCCCCCGCCCCATTTCCCCCTCCCCCTCCGCCACCCCCCCCTCCCCCCACCACACACACTTGCGAACACACACACACACGCAACCCCACCCCCTAGTCTTACCCCCTCCCCCCACTGCCACTTCCCACCACACACACACACATACACATGCACATATACACACACACACATGCATATATACACCCCCTCCCCACCCCCATCCCTCCCCTCTCCCCCCACCACACACACACACACACATTTACACACACACACGCACATATACACACACATATATACAAATGGAAGAGAAAGAGAGAAGAAAAAATACCTGGTAGAGAGAGAGAGAGAGAACGCAATCGCTTAGAGAGAGAGAGAAATGGAGGGAATAGAAAACGGTGGGAAAAAAGAAGTGGGAGGGTTCTTTTACTGACAAAGTTGTCACGAACTTGTCACGATCATTGACCGTGACAGGTTGTCACGGTCAATGACCGTGATAAGACCATGACAAGTATAGTTATCATGGCCTTGTCACAGTCAATGACCATGACAAGCCTTTGTCGCGGGCAATGAACAAGACAAAAAATGCGTATTTTTTTGTCACAGTCAATGACCGTGACAAGTCTGGCTGACTGAAGGGTGCCAATTTGGCCTTTTTAGTGTAGTTCTGTTTCACAACTATGTGCCTCCAATCTTCTGTCTCGTTGCTTGGGAGCAAAGATCTTACTGTAGTAGACATTGTTCTTCGTCGTACCACGAGTATTGCTTCCAGCTCATCCATATCCAACTTCCGCTCTATTGTGGCCAATGCGTCGGGTGCCTATTCATTGTTCTTGCATGTCTCTCCACAATTACTTCCAAGAACTACCCCAGCAATCTCTGAAAGATGTATATATAGGGTTCCAGGTTGGCATGCTTGAGGGAGAACTCCCCATTAACCTATTTTGTTACCAGGTTGGAGTCCCCTCATATACATAACATTCTTACCCCTCTTCTGAACTCCTCCAACATCCCCAAAATGAGGGCGTCATATTCAACTTCATTGTTTGAAAATTTAAAATATAGCTTGAAGGAGAGGGTGATCTTTTCCTTACTGTTCGACAATATAATGCCGGCACCTTATGTTCCTTGAGCACTGGATCCATTAAACTCCATTGCCCACTTTTCCATTTCTTCCACCATGCATGCTTGAAAGTTCTCCCCAGGTAGTTCCTCACTGGGGGGATCGAAATTCCCACTCAAAAAATGGGAAAGCAAACCCGCTACCGCTTGACTTTTAATGGCTTTGGGCACTATGCATTTTAATTCGTATTCTAACAGAATAAAAAAGCACCTTGCTGCTCATCCCACAAGCACCGTTCGTGCGAGGAGGTACTTGATGGGGCAACACTTAGTGACTATGTGAACGGTGAAAGCCAGTAAATAATGTCTCAACTTCTGAGCAACAAAGACCAGGGTAAGACAGTGCCTCTCTACACTAGTGTATCTAGATTCTGTTCCTGAGATCACTTTGGACAAGTAGTACACCAATTTCTCTACTCCTTCCTTTTCTTAGGCCAGTAGTGCTCCTATGGATATTTCTATTGAAGTAAGGTAGAGCAGTATTGGCGCCCCAGCTTCTGGTTGAATCATTGTGGATGGGGAGGATAAAATTTCTTTGATCTTTTCAAAGGCCTTTTTCTACTCATCTCCCCAAATCCACTTGGCTTTGTCTTTTAAAAGGGGTGTGAATGGATGGGTCACTTTTTCTAGCGTTGGTATGAACCTTCTTAGGTAGGACACTTTCCCTAAGAAGCTCTTAAGCTGCTTTTGACTCTTTGGAAGTGGCATCATCACGATGCCTTTTTTTTCTCTGCATATACTTTCACCCCCTTCTTATTCACAAAAAACCCAAAAAATTTCTCACAGTGACCCCGAAGGTACACTTCGAGGGGTTCATTAGCATCTTGTACTTATAACACCTCGTGAACACTCTCTGGATGTTCTGTATGTGCTTACCTTCTTTATTTGATATCACCACAAGTTCGTCCACATAAAATTCTAGTATGTCAAGAAGTAAATCATGAAATATTTCCATCATGGTGCTTTAGTATCTGGCCCCGACATTCTTCAATCCGAACGGTATTATTGTGTAGTGGAAATTTCCCAGGGGAGTAATTAAGTCAGTCTTCTCCGCATTTTCTAGGTCCATCTTAATTTGATTGTAGCCAACATACCCATCCATGAAGTTATACATCTCATGGCCTGCATTTACGTCAACTAATCTATCTATGCTTGGCAGAGGAAACTTATCCTTGGGACATGCCTAATTCAGGTAGCAAAAATTCACACAAATTTGAATTTGATTCTAGTCCTTCTTTGCCATTAGCACTATGCTGGAGAGCCACACAGAATGCTAAATAGGCTTGATGAATCCTGCTTGTAACAAATTCTCTACCTCTGCTTTTAACTCATATCGAGGTCAGCTTTGTATGTGCTTGTTGCTTGCCTGACTGACTAGGAGAGCGTTAGGAAGAACATTCAATCTGTGAGAGCTCACTTTTGGTTCTATCCCTGGCATTTCCATCTATTTCCAGGAAAACACGTTAGTGAACTCTTTGAGCAGGCCCACCATCTCTTCCTTCTGTTTTGGGCTCAAACTCTTAGAGATTAGAATGGGTCTACTTTCACCCCTTTCCACCCCCAGGTTGATCTCCTCTAATTTTTATAGCTACTCCCCAGGTCCATCCTTCATGCATTCTGGAGCTTCTTCGGGTTTCTCAATATGCTCAATAACATGGGATTCGTGCATAATAAAACATTATGGCGTCGGTCGGTGCTCTCATCCCAGAACACGTAGACCGTTTTAAATGGTAAATAACTTTTCCATCAGGTAGAACCACCTTTCTGTAGGTTCGAGGAGGTTTAACTGCCTCCTCCACATTTCTCTTGCCTTTTTTATGTGGGGAATCACCCTCCCCCCAAATGATCATGTTCAAATTTCCTTGACTGGGTTATTCCTCTAACCACTTGCTTTATTTCTATCTTTCTAACATAATTATTTCTTTCCTCATCCTCTTTTGTATAAAACGCTGCGTCTACTAGATGGGTCTCTTCAATGGAAAAAGTCTATTGTGTGGATTTAATTATGATCTTTGTTCCTCTGATGTTGGCCTTTGCACACTGATGGTAGGTTGAGGGCACTATGCCATGGGTATGCATCCATACCCTCCCAATGAGAAGTTTGTAGCTGGTATTAGCATTGATGACATGGAATTTGATGTGGGAAGCAAAATCCCCCAACTTAATTCCTACATTCACATATCCGAGGGATTGCATTCTGATGTTGTCGAATCTCGATATCACTAGTGGTACAGGCACTATCTTCTCTTGATCAATCACCGTCTCGTATAACGTTTCGATTAGAATAATGTTTATGGATGCTCCTCCATCCATTAATACTTTGGGAAATGAGACTTCATTAATCATAGCTGTGACATATAGTGGGCGGTTGTGGAAGCAAAGTACCTGCCTTAGAAAATATCACTTCATAAGTATACATTTTTATCAGCCTGCCAATCCGCCCCTGCCAATTCAATTAGGGTTTTCCTCTCTACTATACCGCCTCCAAGACTTTTCTTGTTATGACTACCCTGGTGTCATATTTTACTCCTATTTGGTCTAAGAACCACATGAACTTATAGATCATCGCTATGGCTTCTCATTCAGAATCAAGATCCACTTCATATGTCTAGGCATTACAAACATATTCTGCTTCAGATGTCCCCTCCCCCCCCATCCAGGGCAAGGATGAAATCCACTTGGCGCTCTAGGAGGTTGACCTTCTCGAATTATTCATCTCCCTCCTCTTCTTGGTCTGGGGTGAAAAAACACTCCTCTCTCTTTCTTTCCCAGCTCAGTTTTTTGCTTGCTGCTCAGTGATAGCCTTCCCAACTCCTCACATATTCTCTTATTACTTTCCCACTCCATCGGGTCTTGGGTTGCTCCTTTATCATACACTACTACCATATTAGTAGTGGCATAATGATGAAATGGAAGTGGTTTCTCGTTCACATCCACATGAGTTATCTGCAAAGTGCCACTGGCCACCTGCTCGCCAATGATCCTCCTCAAGTATTAACAATCTTTGGTAGAGTGTTGCACCCGCTGGTGTAACTCGCAGTAGTTAGGGTTGGCTTTGTCAGCTACTATTAGAATTTTTCCATTTAGGTGAGGCGGGCTCGCTACCCCCTCTCGTACCAATTTACGATAAAAATCCATAGCTTTCGCTATGCTACAAAGTAGAGGTAGTGGAGCATTTTTGCCAAACTTTCTCTTGTTACCTGGGTTGTTGTTTTTGGACTCGGAGCCTACTTTATTACCTTTGGGGATCCCATCCATATAGTTGAATGCATGTGTCCTCGAGACTTGAAACCTTCCAGAAGTCAATAGCACATGTGTCTTCCAACTCGAGGACCCCGACTTGATTATCATGGCTATATTGCTGGTAGCCTTAGTGAACTCTCTAAAGGTTCCATATCTAGTTTCATTTATCAGATTGAGCTTGTACTCCTCCAAGAGCCCCTCAGCATTTGAAGAAGACTTGCCTCGGTTACCTCCTCATATACATGAAGTTCTCTTTCGTGAAAGTTCTTGATGTATTGCATTAACTCCTCCATAGGCTTTTGCACATCCTGTGTAAGGTGTCTCAATGTGAACTCATATTCTATCACAAAGAACTTTTAGAGGAATTTTCTGTGCATATCTTCCCATGAGGGAATTATGTTGGGCACCAGGTGGGAATACCACGTGTAGTCTTTTCCTATGCGGGTCTTGGAAAACTCCCTCAACCTTAGGTTCTTCTCATTTCCATGCACCCCTACGTACTCAACGGTGCTCTCTTAGGTTTTCTCCCTTTCCATTAAACTTAATGAATTTCGGTGGAATATAGCCCTCTAGGTATGGTTTCTCATTCACATCCTAAGGATAAGGATCTTATAGCTCATCATACAGATAAGGTGTTTCTCTTTGAGTGGAGGAGAGTAAATTTCTCACCTCCTCCTCTATAGTAACTTCTTTGGAAGGGGATTCTTCCAAACTTATGGCCTTTGCTGCTAGTGATCTTGATGGTGCCATAACTTGCTCTAGCATCACCTTTCATGATGAAATAGTCTCTAACAGAATTTCTACTAGTGTGGCTGCCCCTTCAGAGGGGGCAGCTACTGGTATCACACATCCTTGACCCAAACTTGATAGGTCTACATTATTTTTCTTCAAGAAGTTAAAAAACATTCTCATAAGACTCATACCATCAGAGCTGCTGCCGGTGATCTGGGATGCCCTTCCTGAGGAACAGGTGTCTTTGCTTCGATCACCACCATATCCTCATGCATGGTATGGTCACTTTGGCTTCCACTCCCAGGTGGAATGTCTTCAAAAACTAGTTGCTTAGAACGTTGAAACCTTATTTTTCCATTAAAGCAAGAATACCTCCCTAGTGGAGTCGCAAATGTAGGAGGGTAGCTATGCTGGGTTCTATGAACAACTGTAAAGGGTGAGGCATGACCCACTCTAATGGACTCTACCTTCAAGGTCTTTCAAGATCTTCTAGAGTAGCACCTGGTAAAACCTTCTTCTGTTGGTAAAACATGGAGCTAAAGTAAGAACTACTCCCTGCAAGAAGATGAACTTCACAACAATAATAGTAACGTTTTCTCAAGAGAAACTCCTGATAATGATAGTCGTTAGTGTAGAGTGAAAGAACAAGTCACTTAGCACTTAGAGAGAGAGAACAGTATGAGAATAGTAGGTATCTGGGCTGATTTTGATAAAGTAACAGTATGACTTGAGTTGTATATCTGACTTGACCTTGCCCAAGGGTTGTATTTATACTTGGGCACTAGGGGTGAGCTGGCACTTTTTGGGTGCCAAAACTGAGGGGGTTGGTGAGGGACAAGGTCTGCAACGTACCTTTTGTCCCTATCTGTGTGTAGTCACCTGTGTCCTCTAACAGGTTCCACCTAGTGTAATCTAAAGTTAAAAAGCAAATATCTCTGCAATTAAAGACAAAATATCTAATTTGGTAAATATCTTTTAAAACTGTACCTTGTTGTACAAAGTTTATAAACTTGAAGAGGGGCTCCAGGACCACCTCCTCTAAAATCTTTTATAAAGTTGAGGAGGAGCCTCAATTACCACCTCCTCTAAAATCATTTACAAACTTAAGGAGAGGTCCCAAGGACCACCTTCTCTAAAATCATTTTATAAATTGTTCATTTCTTGTGGGCAACCCCTTAGTTGCTTACTTCAATTATGACTTGATGTGAATTATGTACGGACTGGGTGACCCCTAGGGTCTATCTACTAGTGTTCTCTCAATATTAAAGTGCTAAGTGGTTGAGCTTGCTCAACAAACCTTGTTTCTCAGCCACCAAGCCAAAACTCCCAAGAGATCCCAACTTTCCTTTTTGAGCCATGCTTGCTCAACTAGGCTACCTGTGCATGAAAGTAACATTTTAATGCTTTGACATTCATGTGAGTAACAAATATTGGGGAGGAGGTCTCTCTAGGTGGAGCTCCTCACCCACTGGTTATAGTTTGTAAGAAGAAGGATTTCTGGGGATGAGGTGCTTTTCATGGTGGGGCTCCTCGTCCATACTTTATTCTTATGACTTTTGGAATATTTGGGCGAGGAGCCACCTGTGCTGGGCCTCCTCACCCAAACTTCATTTCTTATTGTTTTCTGAATTATTGGAGATGAGGAGCTCTGTTTAATAGGCCTCCTCGCTCAAATTCCAAGTTTGTGACATCTGGTCATTTTGGGGCGAGGAGGTCTTCTTGATGGGACTCCTCGCCCAAGTTCAATATTTGCGAACTTGGTGTCCATTGGGGCCAGGAGCCCTTTCTAGGGGGACCTCCTCGCCCAAATTATAATCCTGTGAACTTTGTAAGAATTGAGGTGAGGATCCCTTTCTAGGTCCCTCCTCACTCTAGCTCTTAGTTTGTGACCTGTAGGAAAATTGGGGGCGAGGAGCCCTTTCTGGGGACCTCCTCACCCAAGTTATAATTCTGTAAACTTTGGGAAAGTTAGCGGCGAGGAGCCCTTTCTGGTGCCCTCTTCTCCCAAGTTCTAATTCTGTAAACTTTGGGGAAATTGAGTAGATGGTCCTATCTGAGTCCCTCCTCGCCCAAGTTCTAATTGTGGTGGTGCTTATGGTGATTCCCTCCTCGACAATTGGGGCTGCTCACCCAAGCCTTTGAGGTATCAAGTGTGTACCCCTCTACAATGTCAGTATATGTGAACTTTATGATTAACTGGCGACTCTTTATTAATTAAAAGGAATTTAGAAATTTAGCATCATATTGTGTGGGCAAGACGGCTAGGCACAGTGGACTATTAGACGGGATAAGGCTTAAGTCAAACTAGTTAGACGGGGTAGCATAACTAGGTGGGTTTAGAAGAGTACGTTAGGCGTGCACAATAATGGAGATGTGAGGATCTCAAGTTAGAGCATGTGAAGATAACATGTATTTAATATGTACTCTTTAATGCATTTTAAATACTTTCTGAAATGTTTTCAAACTATTTTACTTGGTCTCTGACCTGTTTCAAATTCAGTTCTGTAAAAATATTTTAGGTGCCCAACGACTTGGATGCTAGGCTTAGGAGTTCATTCATTTGACGTCTTGCACCTGCTGGGGAAGTTGTATGATTTAGGTAGTAGGCGCCTCCACATTTATCCATTATTATTTAGCATTTTTCTATCTCAGTCGGGCGTGTCACCCACCTCTAGCTAGTGATGATTATCAAAGACATTACACTTTTATTTTATTTCCTGTATTGATGTTGGATTTATATTATGAATGGTTGTATTGGGATTTTCCTCTGGAGTGTTATTCCAGACATATTTATTCATCTCGTTATTTTATCATTCTTTAATATGTGTATGGAAATGGTGAATGTAAATTATTAGTTTAGATAAATTGCATGTTAATAGCAAGAATTAAAATTTTGACACCGGTCCACTAGGCTATTAGTAATTAATTGAATTTCGACGGTGATGCTGAGAATGAAACCATTAATGATTCTTGTTTAATTTAATAATGGAATGATCACCCAGGATTAGAATAGGTGGGGTGTCACAACCTCATTGAGAAGGAAGTGCATCGCTCGATGTCTTTTCTTATACCATATATAGATGTATTCCAAAACGATTTTGGGACTAAATAAGATTGGTGCCCAAACAATTTTTAAGAAAAAAATATTCATGCATATATCAGGTAAAAAATATCTAAGCTCCTTGAAAGAAAATTATTTTTTCCCTTAACTTTGTTGAGTAGCTTGATTATGTTATCCTTAATTTAAGTAAAATATAAAGTATATTTTTTTTATTTTACTTTCAAATATAGTATACACCTAGGTATATAACTGATTTGACTTTGAAGATCCAACTTTTGTTTTAGTAGTTGAAAAAGAGTATCAAAATAGAATTACAATTATTTCTCCATTTGTTCTTTATGTGAATCAACTTATTATCCCATGTAGCTATATTATTATATTTATATCTCTCTAGACTCCACATCTTTGAAGCATGGTTATAGCCATACGATATGAACTACAGGTGGGTAGAATTATATAAGTTTATTTTACTTTTAATCAATACTAACGAATTTCAATTTACATAATATATGGTTTTGTTTCCATATTTTGTGCGTGTATAGATTGGTTGTTTTGTGTATATCTTCAGGTGGTACTTCTGAAACACTTTGTAGTTTGATTGCGTTAATAATTGAAATATGATAAATATTATTAGAATTACGCACTAGCTCGCGTATGATATTTAACATGTGGATACAATTACTCTATGTATATTCAATGCTTAAAATTAATAGTAAATTTTGGTAGTTCTACAGATATCTTGAAACCATATGCTCCTCTCTCCTTCCTAACATCTTCTCGACTTTTGTATACACAAAACTCTTTATTTAATCTATGAACTTGTCATCTCCCCTCTATTTCTACTAATTAAATATAACGTTTCTTCTTCCCCTTAAATTCAATGAAGTTTTATCATCTCCTAAGTAGACTATAAAAGTAATGGGATTGATATTGCTGTTAGGATATTAGAGCCTATTAAGGAACAGTTCCCTGTCCTTTCTTATGGTGACTTTTAACAATTGGCTGGTGTTGCTGCTATTGAAATTACCGATGGACCTGATGTTCCTTTCTAATCTGGGGGATAGGACAAAAATGAGCTAATGATACTCTGGGAAATGACCATTTAAGGGATGTGTTTGTTGATCATATGGGTCTTGATGACAAGGACATTGTTACTCTGTCCGGTGGCCATACCCTGGGAAGGTGTCACAACGAGCGTTCTGGGTTTGACGGACCATTAACTCTCTCATCTTCGATAATGCCTATTTTAAGGAACTTTTGACTGGAGAGAGGGATGAGCTTCTGTAGTTGCCTACTGACAAGGCTCTTCTTATTGATCCTATTTTCCACCTTACTGTTGAGAAATATGATGCGGAAGAGGATGAACCCAATGAGTATGCAGGTTCAAATAAAGGTTTTCAGTATAATAGGTTACACCAGAGACTTAAATGTGAGGATGAACCCAAATGGGATTTTTTTTTTTCCTGGAAGCATTGATACTTTTTAAAGTCTTTACTGAAACCTTTGAGATAAGTTCCAAAATTATAAGATAGCGTTAAATGTATGTATTATTTTGTCTCTAAGTACACAATAATTATATATTTTACTTATTACATGAATAATCCTCAATATGTTAACATGTTATAAGAATTTTTTTACGAATTTATGTTCCCATACAAAATGCACCAACAAATTATAAAAAAATGCCTCTTGATTCTTACAATTATCTAATTAGAATAAAAAATTTATATCGTTCGCGAATAAGTGTGTCCATATCTAAGAGCATGTCCAATGGTGGACACGAAGGAAAGCTATAATTGCAAATTGAAAAGTGGATTTTTCTTCCATTGCATACAGTGGTGGATGAAGAGTAATTTGTATCCTAGGTTCCTACGAACTTATATTGTTCGTAGGAAATAAAAAAAATTTCTTACGAACAATATAAGTTCGTAGGAATATATAAAAAATCAGTACCTAATAAAAAATGCTTTCTACGAACTTCATTTGTTCGTAGGAGTTCCAACGAACTTCAGAAGTTCGTAGGAAATTCCTACGAACAAATGAAGTTCGTAGGAAGCATTTGCAAATTCAGTAGGCAAATGGTAACTTTGCAAAACCTCTACCATTTCTCCTGCTGAATTTGTTAATTTGGGTACACCATTGCAGGCCTACCGATTTGCAAAGTTACCCTTTACTTTGTTTTTTAGCATCACCACTACGGATGCTCCAACATACATGGTGTCATGTCTGACATGATGTGGATGCACTGACACAATAAATGAAAGAAATTAGGTGTCGATAAATAATTATATTTATATTGAGAAAACAAGAACACAAAAATATAATAAGAGAAAAGGAACATTTGTGAATAATTATAAAAAAAAGGAATTAACTAATATTTTTAGACAAATATGAATCTGAAGATTTTTTAATATAATAATTTTCCGACAAAACCATTTTAGGCCATTAGAGTAAATCGTTGGATCATATATTTGAATGGATGCCTAAAACGATACCACAAATTTAATACATATAGACGCGTGCAAAAAAATGCGGTACGGGCAAAAATAAATGTTGGACACGTGAAAATAAGTGTCAGACAAGTTAATATTATATTTAAATTATGGACACATAAAAGAAGTGTTGGTCATGTGTCTGATTATGCCAGTGTTCGACACGGTCGGACACGAACCCGTCGCTTTCAAAAGAGTGTCCGTGTTTCCTAGGTCTCAATGTTTAAAAAATAGACATATAAATTTTATAGTGTTAGTGTTATTTGTCATTGGCACCTCTAATATACGTTGCATTCAAACTCACATTCGCATATAACTAGAGATGAGGCTGGAACATTGTTAGTTGGTTAGTATAGTGATTAGGCATAAATTCTTCCGAATTTATCCTCGTAATTTAAGGATTTTTATCATCTCAAATAATGTAAAACATGTTGATTTATCTTATTTACTTGCTAATGACTCCTTCTAACAATTACATCTAGTTTCGTGAATTTCTCATGAATTTTGCAGGTATTTAAAGTATCGAGAAAGAAAGAAATTGGAAGAACATTAAAAGAAATCAAATGAGAAAAGTCATAAGGGCAAAAGCGTAATTTCCATCAGGAATCTGGATGAGAACCCAAAATGAAAGTTGAAGACCTCGAGTCTACAAGTGCGTAGGAAGAAACGACGTCCAAAGAAGAAGTTACAAGGTTCTAAAGATAAAAGAAGTTAAGAAAAAATTCTGGAGGAAAAACTAGGGCGATCCAGACCTATTGAAAATAAAGGATCCGGATTGGTTGGAGGGAAGATCTCTGAATGAAATAGAAGGGTGATTCGAACCCATTAAAATTAAAGGATCCGGACTGCCTCTGCGAAGATGCCTGACTCAAATAAGGGGCGATTCGGATCGCCCAGTCGTGCCGGTTCGGATCGCTTTGGATTTTCTCAGAATTTCAGTTTTAAAAATTTCATGATTGGCTCAATCTCTTGTAAATTCTGGAGCCTATTTATTTAAATTTATTACACAATATTAGGGGTTCAAAAAATTAGGTTTTCCAGCAGTAGTAGAAGGACTTTGTAACCAAAAACCCTAGTTTTGTAAAAGATTGAATGTTGAGTGAAGATTGAAGTTTATTTCTGGGATTTCTTCAATACAAGTAATATTTTCCTTTAATCCTTCAGTTTTACTTTGATTAGTTATTTGTTTAGCAAATCTTGAGAAAGTACTTGCTCGATGTGTTGAAAAGAACTTAGTGCTGAATTGGGGAAAATTCCATTTTATGGTGAATGAGGGAATAGTTCTTGGCCACATTGTCTCATCCAAATGAATTAAAGTTGATAGAGCCAAGATAGATGTCATAGCTGAGCTACCCCCATCGAAATCACTAAAATACGTGCGTTCTTTCTTAGGCCATGCGGGGTCTTATAGAAGTTTTATTAAGGACTTTAGCACCATCGTTAGACCCTTGAGTAACCTTCTTATGAAGGACACCGAATTTGAGTGGAATGAAGCATTCCAATGTGCTTTTGAAAATTGAAAAGCATGCTTGTTTCTGCTCCCATCATGCAAGCTCCGGATTGGTCCTTGCCATTCGAGCTTATGTATGATGCGAGTGATTTTGCAATAGGGGTTGTTTTGAGCCAAAGGAAAGACAAGAAGGCTCATGTCATCTACTACGTTAGCCAGACTTTAATCGGACCACAAATTAATTACTCCATCATGGAGAAAGAATTGCTAGCGGTAGTTTTTTCTCTAGACAAATTTCGTTCCTACTTCATCGGTTCGCCCATTACTTGTTTCACCAACCACACGGCGTTAAAATACCTCCTTGCAAAGAAAGATGCAAAGTCTCACCTCATAAGGTGAATCCTACTCCTACAAGAGTTTAATATCTCCATTAAAGACGTAAAAGAAGTAAAAACGTCATTGTCGATCACTAATCACGCCTTTCGTCCGACGTACCTAGCGAACCTATACCCATAGATGAATATTTCCTAGATGAACAACTCTTTTCCACCTCATCTCTCCCCTGATTTTTGGATATAGTCAATTATCTTATCACGGGAGCCGTCCCTCCCGATTGGACACCGCAAGAGAAGAAGAGGTTCATTACTTGGTCACTCATGTTTTTCTACGATAATTGATTCCTCGTTAAGAATTATGCAGACCAAATCATATGATGGTGTGTACCGGATGATGAAATACCTAAAGTCATCCCATTCTGTCATTCGAAAGTATGTGGAGGCCATTTCTCGATGAAAAAGTCGGCCGCTAAAATTTTCTAAAGCAGCCTCTACTGGCCCATAATATTCCGGGATGTGAGGAATAGTTGCAAATCACGCGATAGGTGTCAACGGATGGGGGCTATTACCCAATGAAACATGATGCCATTATCCCCCATACTCATTATTGATATTTTTTACTGCTGGGGAATTGACTTCATGGGTCCTTTTCCCCCGTATTTTTTATAGCTATACATCCTTGTTGAGGTAAACTACGTTTTTAAATGGGTGGAAGCTATAGCTACCAAAAGAAATGACAATAAAGTGGTGAAACATTTCTTGCAGGAACACATACTTTCTCGCTTCGGTGATCCAAAAGCAATAATTAATGATAACGGCATGCATTTTTGCAACATGCCATTTGAGAAGCATATGAGAAAGTATGGCGTCATTCACAAGGTTGGAATGAACCATCACCCACAAATGAATGGGCAAGCCGAGTTGGCGAATCAGGAAATTAAGAACATCCTCGATCCTAATCGGAAAGATTGGTCCCTTCAATTGAATGATTCGCTATGGGCCTATCGTATCACATACAAGGATCCACTTGAGATGTCCCTATTCCGTTTTGTGCATGGAAATCCTTTCCATCTTCCCATCGAGTTTGAACACAAAGCGTATTGGTTCATTAAGAGGTTGAACTATGACATGGACAAAACCGGTGAAGCTCGCAAGCTTCAGTTAAATGAGTTAGAGGAGATACGCAATGACGTGTATGAAAATGCTAAAATATGCAAAAAAATGATGAAACTCGCACACGATAAGATTATTCGACACAAAGAGTTTCTTCCCAGGAAAAATGTGGTTCTCTATAACTCTCGGCTTCATATATTTTCGGGTAAGTTGCCGTCTCGATGGACTGGCCCATTCGTTGTAAAGAACGTATTTTCCCACTAAGCTATGGAATTGGAAGATCAAAAAGGGGGAAGTACGTTCAAAGTTAATGGCCAACACCTAAAGCCATATTTAGAGGCGTGCTTAGAGTAAGTCGACGACATTTGGTTGTCGAACCCAATTACGGGGTTGAGTGAGCAGCAGTTGAGAGGTCGTCTCACCCCCGACGCATATGGGGTGAATATTATGTACAGTAGAAGTGCGTCCATTAGGATAGGTAGAGTAGGTTAAGTGAATAGGTATAGATCACACTACGCAGGTTTGGAAGTACAATGCATTGTGAGAATGCCTAGGAAATCAAAACTAGGGTTGAGAGAAATCGGGTTCGTGTTGAGTTGATATCATAACGGGAGGGCCTTAAGAGTATGTGAGTGGAGTAAAAATCCTTCAAGGGAAATCTGCTGAAATTTAGGCACTGATCCGGACCACCCCTGGGTAACCGGTCTGAATCGCCTTCAAAGAAGAATATGTTGCAATTTAAGCACCGATCCAAACTGCCCCTAGGCCCCGGTTTGAATTGCCTTCAATTAAAAAGCTGCTGCAATTTAAGGGCCGGTCCGAACTGCCCTAGGCAACCGGTCCGAATCGCCCTCTGGTTTTCTTCGGCAGTCCCTAGGTGCAATCCTTCTTCTCTCTAATCCCCCCATTTCCCTCCATTTCATTTTCTCCATCCACAAACTTCCAATTCATTTCCCCTTTTCCCCTCATTCACCTTCCCTCCAATTATACCCCCTCCCCCCAATTCCCACATATAAATACACACCCTTCCCCCTCATCTCTTCGCCACCATCTCTTCTAAACTCTCTTCCTCCATATACTCTAAATTTCTTCTGCCGACACACCATTCCTCCCATGGTAGACCAAGACCAACCCTAAAAAACTCCGTTGAGTTCATCAACAACAATCTCTCATACCGCTCCGATCAAGAGCAACGGTGGTGCGAGTTGTTTTTCGAGCCGTCTCGAAAGCTCCAAATTGAACGAGCGATGCATTGGCAGGAGTTGCCAAATTCTGTCACCAAACTTTTTTCCCTAAAGGGTTGGTGCCTCTATCTAAATGAGCCTCACAATGCCATTTGGGCAATCGCCGTCCGAGATTTTTATGGCACGCTTACCGGCACCGCTGAATTTGTCACCGTGGCACGTGTGGATGGCTAGCACATTCCTTTTTCCGTTGAGACCCTTGCCGAGAAGCTTTCCGAAAAAGATGTACCAAATCCCGCCAACTTCACCTACGCAAACACTCTTGCCCCCATCGACAAAGTTGTTTACATTCAACGTATAGTGCCCAGTGAAGTTTGGGATCCGGGAGTTTTTAGGGTCGACCGGATGAGCAAAAAGGCGTATCTCAACTTTCAAATCGTGTGCGCCAACATATTGCAAAACTCCAATGATTCCAGCATAAGACCCCGACAAGCTACTCTCATTTATCACCTCTTTGACCGCTCCTCCTCCATAAATCTGGCACACATAATTTATAAAGATGTTTTCTTTACTGCACTAGACAAAAAGGGCACTACTCCTCTGTCGTATGCGCGGCTCATTACTTCTATACTCGCCGACATACTTATTATTCCACAAGCCGGCTCCGTTAGCCTCCCAATCACGGTTGGGCAGGCCACCCGAAATAAGAGCGAGAGCCACATAGTGTATTTACGTGACCAGAAAGATGAGGATTCCGATGATGAGGAGAGCAGTGCCAAGAAGGAGGACGATGTTGAGATGGTAGAGAAGGAAGAGGAATACAATGAGGAGGATGATTCTGATTTTGAGCTTCTCGGGACTGATTTTGATAGGCACCTCACGACGCTTGAAACCATAGTTGACAGGTTCATTACTTAATATACCAGGAATCAAGAGGCCAACCATCATGCTTATCGACGTGATACGAGCATGATGCATCGCCTTCTAGATCAAATGTATCAATTGTAATTTGGTACCCCCCCCCCCCCCCTTTCGAGTTATTTCTATGATCCCTACGCCCCGAGTGAGCCCGGTAGTTCCCACCCACCGCCCCTATAAAGCGTTTGTATGGTGATTGTATTGGTTGTTTTTTATTTGGCTGGGTTGATATTCATGTTTGTGTTTCCTTATTCTAGTGTACCACAATCTTTCTTCTACATAAAATTCAGCATTTTCCCAGTTTGTTTGTTTTATTTATCGCACTTCTTTTTTTGCTTTGTTTAGCTTTTTGTCCTTTTGATTGGGGACAATGAAAAATTCTAAGTTAGGGGGGTGACGAGTGCGTATTTTTAAAACTTCACAAATTTCCAAAATGCCCATAAAATCCAAAAAAAAATGAAATTTTTTGAAAAAAAGCCAAAAGTATTTTTCTTGAAAATAAATAAAAATTGGAATTTAAAATTTTCAAAAATATCACCGAAATTTTGTTTGAAGTCTCAAATTGTCAAATTCAAATGCACAAAGCCAAAATTGACCAAAGATGAAAATTTACGATTTAATGAATAAGTGTGGAGATTAACAAACCCAGTGAGATTTCGAGCCTATCATTTTTGTGAGTTTATAATCAATCCGAGTTAATTGTTAACTCAAAGTTCTATTTAGTGTTTACAAAAGTCGTTGATGATCTCTATTCCTTTTTTTTTATCGATTATGGGAAATATGTGAGATGTTGTCTCAAAAAGCGCACTAAATATATCTTTAAACTTAAACTAATCTCGAAACGCATATGGTAAAACATTTAGCAATCTGGATAATGAAGTAGGCCCTCGTTTGACACCCAAAAATATTAGCCATAAAAAGTTGTGAAAAAAATCATCCCTTTTACAAACCCAATTGAGCAGAGTAAAAGTTTCCCTTTTCATTTGATTAACCCGAAACACCAAATTAGCCCAGATTTGTGAAAATGAAAAATTCAGAAATTTAGTCCAAAAAGGTGTGGTAAAAAGGGGCGAGAAAAATAGAAAATTGCTCAAAAAAATAGTAAGAAAATTGTGAAAAATAGAAAAAGAAAAAAAGAAAAAAATGAGCAAATGCCCCGAAAAAGAACTAACGGACATCACAAGAAAATTTTCCAATTCCAAAACTATCCAACCATCTCCTTTTACCCCTAATACCTTATAACCGGAAAAAGTCCTAATCGAGTTCGAATTGCGAAATTGATTACCACGTGGAGATTTATGGCACAAAAGATAATTAAAGAGATTAAAGGTGAGAGTATGAGGCGATATTTTCGTTTTCCAATAATCGTATCCCGATGACGAGATCTTCTCACCTCAAATAGTCCGTCTTTCATAATTGTGTGCGTGAACTCGTGTTCCATTATATTTACTCATATAAATCACGCACACCGAGAGAGAATAGCCACATTCTGAGTGATTCGTTTGTGAGAGTATTTCGTTAGCATTTGAATCAAAACGAATTTTCGAAAAAGTAACGTAATGATCATCGGTGGAAATTAGCGGTTAAATTTCTAGCTTCGCACACACACAAACACATTATGATTTGAAACTCTTGAATATGAATTTGTGATGACTATTTTCTGGAAGGTTTAAATTGTATAATTTTTAATAATTTTAATTTTTCTGTGAGTCAATAACGAATTTTGTGGGTATATTCACTGCAAACCCTAACGAGACACAACTCGTCCTACTAGGGTAACCTAGAGGTTTAAAGGCTTGTTGTTTACTCTAAATGCAATCTCTTTTCCACGAAAGTGGTATTTTATCCTAATAAAATGAATTTCGAGAGTTGAGCCTTAGTTGGATTCTTTTACATTGCTCAGGACCCTTAAAGTTCTAAGTTAGTGGGATTTGATTAGGCATGAATTCTTTCGAATTTATCCCCTTAATTTAGGGATTTTTATCATCTCGAATAACGTAAAATATGTTGATTTATCTCATTTCCTTGGTAATGACTCCTTCTAACAAGTACATCTAATTTCGTGTATTTCTCATGAATTTTGTAGGCATTTAAAGTATCGAGAAAGCAAGAAATTAGAAGAACATTGAAAGAAATCAAAGGACAAAAGTCAAAAGGACAAAAGTATAATTTCCATCAGGAATCTGGACGAGAACCCAAAATGAAAGTTGAAGACCTCGAGTCTAAAAGTGTGTAGGAAGAAACGGTGCCCAAATCCGAGTTCCGAAAAATAAGTTATGAGGATCTAAAGATAAAATAAGTCAAGAAAAAATTCTGGAGGAAAAACTAGGGCGATCTGTACCTATTGAAAATAAAGGATCTGGATCGGTTGGAGGGAAGATCTCGGAATGAAAAAGAAGGGTGATCCGAACCCATTAAAATTAAAGGATCCGGACTGCCTCTGCGAAGATGCCTAACTCAAATAAGGGGGCGATCCGGACCGCCCAGTCGCGCCGATTCGGACCGCTTTGGATTTTCTCAGAATTTCAGTTTTAAAAATTTCATGATTGGCTCAATCTCTTGTAAATTCTGGAGACTATTTATTCAAAGTTATTACACAATATTAGGGGTTCAAAAAATTAGGTTTTCCAGCAGTAGTAGAAGGACTTTGTAACCAAAAACCCTAGTTTTGTAAAAAATTGAATGTTGAGTGAAGATTGAAGTTTATTTCTGGGATTTCTTCAATACAAGTAATATTTGTCCTTCAATCTTTAGTTTAATTATGCCTGGCTAAGTTTTTATGGGTTAGGGTGCATCAACCCAGCCCGATGTAATTCATCATAGTGGGAAATAAATTTTTGAATTAAAGTCTTTAAGGAATCGTGTTGCACAACTATCGCAACCGTCGTAGGAATTTTGATCTCGTTTGCCCTAGGTAATCGGGATGCTTAAGAGTGCGACGTGCATGTTAGTTAATGTGACACCACTTTATTCTTACCTTTATATTCGTATGATGTGGACTTTGTTCCTTCATATACGTAATGCTTAGGATTAATAAAGACCGGGTTTGTTTAAAGTTTTAATTCCGAAACCTAGTATCCTACTAGGTGAATTACTAGGGTGTGGGGGATTGTAACCCGACCTATTGTTTCCATTCATAGTTAATTCCTCCATATAATTGTCATATGTTCTTAGGTTATTAAATAAATTAGTTGCACTTCAATAGCATTAAATTTAGTTGTAATTAATTTAAATATGCATTTAGTTCGTAGATATACTCCCATTCAAAGCATCCTTTTGTTTCTTTTTAGAGTAAAGTTAGGATTCTCTATCTCTCCAATGTCGTCACGTCTCCACATCCTATTTCCCTGAGGATCGATACCTCGTCTTACAGGGTTTATTGCTTTCCGTGACTGATTTGTACTTGAACCGTAATTATCACGCACTTTAGACACAAATTGAGTCACGTCATATAGTCAACTAAAATATTATCCCATCCCTTTCAATAATTTTGGCTTCGTCCTTGGCTCAAATACCGATCTCCCTAAGGAAGATGAATACTGGGTCAACTTGATATTTGAGAATATACATCATACTAAAAGTCTGGTCCCGCCTTGACCAATTAGGGACGATTTATTTATTTTTGGTAAAATGTAAGAATATATTTTAAGAATCATCTTACCGATTTTTTTTTACATGGTTAATTGTAAATCATTGTGTAAGAGGATTCTTTATTTGATTAGAAAAATTAGTTTGTTCTCAACTTTTATTTGCACTCATCGGCTCTATTCCATTATTTAATATTTCATAATTTCATGTCCACCACCTATTGGAGAAAATGTTTGCTTGAATTGGATAAGAGTTAATATCTTATATGAACGAGTAAGTACAACTTCCATGAATAAAATGAGTAATTTTAATTTATATATGTTTTGGAAAGTCAGATCATTTATTATATATGTGTTTAGGAATTTTTTTCCCTCCAATTAACCCCTTTGAATATGAAATTAATATGAGTTATTCATGTCCACAATCCAAAAGAAGGAAAAAAAGAATTTTTTCACATTTTATTTTAGATCAGATTCCACTGTTTATGTCTTATTGAAGAAGGTAGTCAGGATGGTGAGCGACGTTTCCTGCCTGATTATTCATTCCTGGACATTGTTTTCGATCCTATTTATTAAGAGTTCATCTATATTGTAGCTCGTGTGCTCGATTTAAGGAAGAAATTCCTTGGATATAGGACCCGTCATATTTTTCTATCCCTTATTTAACTATTGTTGTTTCATCTAACTGATGTAACAAAGGTTAAATATATCAATATATAATAAGCATCATAACTTATCAATATATCAATTATTGTAACTTATGTTTTTTTCCACGAAATCCCCAATAGTTTGTGTATACCTAGTATGTTTGTTTAGGATTTAATAATACTAGCTATCTTAAGCCATACATGTTTATACCCTATTTGTCAATACCTTTCAAAATTATGTTAACTTGATAATTGTAGAAATTCATGTCTAATGGTGTTTTTTAAAACAATTATAACCTATATGTATTTTTTTGCATATAATTTTTCTTTACATATATAACAAGATCTATAAGGCATCCACTCATCGTGTGGGGATAAAATCTGGTATATGTATATAATGGTGTCTCCAATTATATATGTGACATGTGGCATTAAAAAGGAACTCTAATTAAATCTAACCCCATTTCACTATGATTACCTCTTATGTCTCCAAGATCTCTCCACATTTACTCAAGTCGAACCCGTTTCTCTTCCTATCCCTCTCTCTTTGTCTGAATCTAAAGTGGTATCCCTATAGCCTTAAAATATGCGGTTGGCCCTTTATATTTCTTAGGGATTACAAGTGTTTAGTCCTACTTTCTTGAATATATGTGTGTTTAATCCCATGCCATTATTTTTTTTATCGTTAATCTTATATTTTTACGCTTGCCATTCTCTATAAAAAGAGACATGAGCAGTTATGAGAGGTTACATGGAAGTTGAGGGAAATTTTAGACAGTTATAAGACTTAAAAGAAATTTAAAAACACATGGAGTAGGAGATTAACAAAACTTTAGACATGGGACTAAAACCAAAAATCTTAAGATATTTCAAGTTTCATATTAGAGCTTGATTTTGATTTTGGATTCCACATGTTTTTTTTTGTTCTCTGACTTTTTATCTTACTAAATGATGTTTGGGTACATTACTTTTCTTAGATATTGAAACCCACATAACTCTATTTTTGATAGTTTCTAACCCATAATCCTTTAAACTCAAACAATTAGATGTGAGACCCCGCCTAATTAAATACCGGGTGATCAGTCCTTTATTAAATTATAATCAAGGTGACCGGTTGGTTCATTCTTAGCATCACTGTCGCAAAAATAACTTTTCCAATTAAACAACCTAAATAATTAAGCTAAGTGTCAAAACCATTTTTAGACATAAATTTCCAAATTTTATTTAAAAACCAACATTTAAAACTTTACATAATTCATAGTTTAGGAATCACCCAATAACTATACTAGAACATAAAATCCAAATAATTAAACAATCCAACTAATTAATTCCAACTTTAAAACTTAAAGGAAAACATCCTGACAGTAATAATTGCCAAAGTGTAAATACTGGAAATAAACGAATCACAATCTCTGATAAAGCAACTAAATAATGGAAAAAGGGCGACACAGGCCCAACTGGATAAAATAGTGCTAGAAATGGAATCAATAATGAGGTCGTCTAAGCAAGAGGCCTGCAACTCCCACCTAAGCTGCAGCGCGTTCCTTCCAAATGATCCTATGCAAGACGCCCCTGTGGTTGGGCACCTGTAATATATACATATATACAAGAGAGAAGAGAAAATAGGAAACGGGTCAGAACCCGATTGTAAAACAGTTTAGAATTAGTTTAGCAAGTATTTAAAATGCTTACCAGCTAATGCAACCAACATATTAGTGCGGCACTCCCTTTAGAAATTATCACCTCTCTTCTAATGTGCACACCTATCGCACTAATACTCCCAACAGTTTAACTTATCTTATCTTAAGTTACTCATAAGATTTTATGCCGATAATTTCATTTGTTAAGGAAGTTAATTTTATTAAACAGTAAAGTTCTCACATAAGCCTTATTTAATTATAAGGTTTCTCAGTAACGCATCATACTTTTCGAACACTTATTCCCAAGTTGAAATAATTATTCATATCTTACTTACCTTAGTCACAGTAGGTAGTTCCCAAAATCCAGGTTTAAATATATATATTAAATACTCATATAATATATATATATATATATATATATATATATATATATATATATATATATATATATATATATATATATATATATATTCTAACGACACCCCATATAAAATTTATGGTGCGGGCATACTTTGATATCCAATCCCCGTATCACTCGTACTAAGGTAAATACAAGTTCGGAATCACTCTCGAACAGTAATAACACAAAACACATACAAATTGAGGCGAAGAATAGTTCCAAGTCACTAAGAGGTCAGCACATACCCTCACGTCTCTTAGGACCGTCTGACTATCGATCCGATAGCCTGTACCAAGAATTCCTATATTCTAGGGTACGAATCAATATCACCCATAAAGGTCCCATCGAGATAAGACTGTCCCAGCGTGGTAACCTCTGGGATAGCAAATAGCACGGGCATGATTTTTACACGTATATAGTATATGCATAAACACAGTAATAAATGTACACCACTATTCCCATATCAAATTTAGGTACACTCTCACGACCCATAATCATGATATTTATCCTTATTACTCATTATTAGATTATCACGTATAACGGTTTGTTTCTTATTCTTATTTGTGGGATTATTCCAATTTACTACGTAACACTCGTGGATTCCTATCTCTCCAAGTGTAATTTCAGTAGGTACTCTTTTATTTTACAACGTAACTTCTTTACTAGTCTCACCCTTTAACACATATTCCCATTGTCCCTTATATGTAAAACACCCCCTCTTGAAATGTTAATCTCGTCTCATATTAACGGTTCTATATATTCCTAAAGTCCTACTGGTTTCCTTTATGTCCCAAAATGTTCTCACATTAATGTCCAAGAATGTCTAATCATTTAAGTTAGAACGACCAATTAAAAAGGGAATATGAGTTATATAGAAGGGGTCGATCGATCGATGGCAGGTATTCGATCGATCGATTCATCAATCGATCGATGCTCTAGGGTCGATCGATCGATCAAGCAGTTATGGCAAATCTGCAAAATTTCTAGTTACGGGTTTCCTCTTCCAAAATCATCCAAAATGATATATTTGACTACCAAACTCCCAATAATATATACTACAAGTATTATAACCTCAAATAAGTGATTTCCTACGTCAAACATGCGGATTTTCATCATGAATAACGAATTAAAAGGGCATAATCCTTAAAAACATCAAGAACCCTAATATTTCTTTTGTTTAGTTTCTTCCCATTCTTTTACCAGATTTCATACTCTTTATTTACTATAATTTTGTAGTTGAATCTCTACATATGAATTGGGTTTCCAGAATACATCTATTACTCATACAACATGCGAATTCAAATCTCCAAAATAGGTTTTTCTCTCACAAAAACTAGTCCTAATCAATCCTAGGCTAATATTATTTGAGTATTAACTGAAATAGAGAAAGATAGATACTTGACTGATAATTCTAGGTTCATATTTGTGGAGAGATTGGTGTGGTTGTGATCCTCGTTGCACGATCTATCGTTTGGCGGCGACGGCAGTGCAAACGGTGGAGTTCTTGGCCTAGAACTCCTTGGAAATCCTCTCCTCTTTCTCTCCAATGGCCGTCTATGGTTTATGGTTCTTCTAACCCTAGAAGATGACTCCTACCATCTTATATAACCTTAGGAATTTCGTGGGTTTAATTCCCCAAAAATATAAAATGTCTAAAATACCCTCCCGGGATGTCAATTAGGCCTAAAACTGCCCCGGGACCCAAACTAAACCGCCGGGTACACTTTTCTGACTACCTCGACCCTTCCGGACACTTTAGCGCACTCAAAACGACCATACGAGCAACTTTTAATTTATTCACTTTATATAATAATAATTTAGTCCTGACACGACACACGCGCGTCCCGACTTAAATTTCTATAATTGCCATTTTATTCACTCGTGACAATTTTAATAAAATAAACCTCATATATTACTTTACTCGTCTGGTAATATTCAACAATTTTCCAATAATTACTAACTCACATCACGTTAGTAAATATAAAAAAACACGTTAGTAAATATAAAAAAAATAAATTTCTGGATTAATATTAAATTAATATCTCAATTTAAATTTAATAAATCCCCAATTTCAAAAGCCATAAAAGTACGGGGTATTACATACTTCCCCCCTAATAACGGAATTTCGTCCCGAAATTCAATAAATAAGGCCTACCTGGTAAAACACATTTTGGATACCCTAACAGTACGCAACTTATCCACATAGTAAGGCGCTCAATCACTATAGCCCCCGCCTCACAGCAAGCTTGTTTAACACTCTTCATTAAGATACTTCACATTGTGCTCCTATCCGACAACATTCGCATAAGACACGTATATAGACTATTAAATCCCATTATTTTAATATCATTGGGAGGTCGCACCTCACCACATGACAACTACTCGAGTTTATCTAAACACAAAACTCCCATTCTGAGAGAAACCATACAAACATTTGACCACTCTTATTATCCATTCTGAGAGAAACCATACAAACCATATTCATTGGATTATTCTCGATCGATCCAAAATTCTTATTATCCGCTCACCTCTAAACATACGCAGAGGGAGAATAGTTAAGGTTTTTCCACACCAAAACTTCAATAAGCACCTTGTTCACGACAAACAGGTACGAGTGCTTCCACGGAACTCTACCATTAGGTAATATCCTTCCCCAATTATCTTACCGTTCCACTTGTTAGCTATAACCTTTGTGGAAATAAAATGATCACCAAGATTCTAAAATAACCTTTACGCGGCTCCATTACTCGTTAATCACTGTGCGCCTGCTCCTCGGCTATGGGTGATACCTCCTACTCAAAATAAAACATTATCTCCGCTGTTTCCTGAAATTCCATATTGAAGGTGGGATTCACAAATTTCATCCTGATTCAGAAAATAATACCGTGTAGGACCACATACTGGCGTGATTCCCTCCTTTCAAAGGAAGGCTGGGGCACACTAGTTAATATTGTAAATCACCCCAAAGGAATGTCAATCACTTCCTTCTTGGGAGACTTACTCCCCATGTTTGAATGAACACTTGAATCTTACCTTGAAGATGGCAACCCATCCAAGGAACTTTACCGACTTTACCGCCCTCTGTCGTTACAGGAATGGTTGATAACCACAAAATTCTCTGGTTGATCCCCTTATTCCAACTGATCTCTATCTATGAGTGGTGCTCGCGGAGACTACTCACTATGTCCCGCTGAACATCGACTTTCCTTGAAATGTCTCATATTAACTGACACTTAACACTCCCCTTCCTTCCTTAGTGTATATCGAAAGTTCCGTCCCGTGCACTTTTCTCCACGATGCGCACTTCTGGATCTTTTATACCATACTAACATTATCACTTTTTGTATGCACAACTCGCTCTCAACATTTGACTAATTATAACTCCGTCCCGAGTGTTCTCCATATAGTTAAATTCTACCTTTATCAAGGAATGCCCCATTGTAAACGGCTTCCCACAGCGTTCCAACCAGATTCGGTGTGCTACCCTAATTGCACACGTATATATGGATTTATCATCTTTCACACGGTGTTTAATTCACTCTACCACTTTTACTTCGTTATGTTAGTCCCACAAACATATATTCCACACGTCTATTCCCACGTCCCTTCAACTCGGACGATTTTTAACATTAACTAACCAGGATGTCTACACACCCGGTAACCGTGCATACTAGAGTAAGCATCACACACGCTTCACACCTAATAACCAATTCTTTATTTTCCTAGTGCTCACAACGTGATTGTAACATTTGGGTAATCTCACTCGCCCTAGAAACCGAAATTCTAAATTCTCCTTATCATCGTGCCACCCCTCAACTCGTGGTGGTAAAACAAGACTTTCAATGCTTTCTTACCACGCAACCGGATCCACTGGCCTTAAATTATATTTCAACCACCAACCTATAGATATAATTATCTGCTCTATTACGATCAAGGTACTGAACTTATGGACTAATTACCAAACATCTCCCTATTCCCAACCTTACGCTAAGTTTCATGCTTGGGATGTCTCGCAAAGCGAAATCCAAACAAGGAACCCCCCTGATACACTACTACCTAGCATTGTCGGTTATCGAAATCCGTTAGGCCCTCCGTCCATAGCATGTACCCCTATTTTCCTGTTTCTTGGAAGAAATTTACATCTCGTCCTGAACTTACACTTAACAAAGAACATTTCGCTAATTGCACTATCGTACAGTATTGGTGGTAATTGCATTCCATAAACCTCGGATACATATAATCGGGATTCTCGAAATCCCTTTCCCAAATCAGAGGGGTATAAATCGTGCCTCCCACATCTCTAAAGGATAGATATAACAATGCACTCTTTCTATCACCAAGTCCTGAGCGCTAAACATAATATTGATTTAAATCTTTTCGCTCAACAGTAAGCCCAATATATACTGAATCATAACAATAAAAGTCCCTACACACACCAGAATCGAATATCTCGAGCCTATTATTCCCTCTGAAGTCCCTAAAATAGCTAATATCAGTGCGAGTCCGACCCTCTCGCAGGTTAGGTCTCGCCAGATCAAAACATACTGCACTAATGCAACCATTCCGATAGCCTTGAAATAACTGCCTACTATCGTACCGACCATTTCTATAAAGTTGTAATCAATACCATCTTATACTTATATGTCACATCACTAAAACGATTAACCTCAATAAAAAATATAACACTATTAATATACTTATTTATCCTCCATGGATAGCACCAAGGAAAATCCCGCTACACTAGGAAAAATATTCACATAATAATATCGTTTGTAGTTATACGCATTAAACTCGTCTCACATGTTAATCTAGCAATGAACAAAATATAATGACTCGCTCGTGTCACATAAAACACGCCTCATCCTCTGAGGATAAAACTTATATTTCTACCTCGCCAATCGTCTTGATTGCACAAATGGTCTCCGGACGTAACACGCCTGCCCAAACCAGAATAACACTACTTTAATCGTTCTCCTTTACTAGGCACTATACTCTTGTACCCTATAATCGTTTCAGGAAAGAAAAATTTGAGCGTGTTAATTCACTCTCCACAAAATACCTCAACAAATAATCCACTCATCGCCTATCATACTAACCACGTTAAGATTGTCATTCTCTCGGACTTTTGTAAACTCGATTTCTGTTAGCTACCCCCTTTATTCGCTTAGCCTTGTAGGCCCCAAAGAACATGTTACTGACTACACTAGTCCTTACTAAATCTACCATCGCTTGGTAAGAATTTAGCTATCTGATTCATTTAAATGGGTCCCCAGATGTGTATCCACACCCCCTTGTGGTGCTACACTACCCCCGTTGTATCCCGTCTTATTCTTAACTAAATTCTTTGATTCTTTTAGTTTCCCACACCAAGAAGCATTATCATCTTCATTGACAAAGTATGATCTTGTCAACCCCTGAACCGACCATCCAACAGAACTCCCTTTTTGGTGTTATTAACTATATTTACGAGTCGATCTCCCACTTGGAGTCCTCTCCGCCATTTGTATCTACATCCTCCTATACAAGATTCGCTAACAGATTATATTCATATTCACAAATGGACCTCTGTCAGGTCCTCCTCTGATGAGTTCAGAACTATGTTCACTTCTTATCCTGAACATCTGATGAAGGAACATGCGGTCACACTGTACCTAAGATTCTCCTATAGGCATAGCATTCTATTTCTAAAAGTAGTGGCTGACTCCCACCATGATAACTTTGTTCCGACATGTCAAGAAAATTTATTTCCAAATTTTCACTTCCAGTTAGCCACACTCCGTCCTATGTCCAAGCCTTGGGATACTTTACCTCCTTGGTCTAATACACACAATGCTCGCATTTCTAGAATTTCCACTCACAGTTCTCTATAATGCTTCGTTTGACTCTTTCCCGTCGTGCCACGTTGGGTAAGTCTACTCTTGCACCTCTTTTGACTATAGCAGCACTTGGGAATCATAGGTTGCGCCCTATCCGTCTTTATAGTCCTGGCTTTCCGTGCCATAATAGGGGTGACCTCAACTACGGTCATAATCCTCGAATATACTTTATAACCTCAACTAAGCCTTGCCTCCTGCTGTCTTCCCAATGGTCCTTGCCTTCTATATTTAATTGTTCGAACATGTCTGAACGCAATTAAGATCCACTAAGGTATATATATTATAGCATGAGAACGGAATCTCACCATAGAAAACACCAATACTAAACATAGGGCTCTATATCAAACAAAGTAATGCTAGAAGCATAATAAGCCGCACAGATCCTAAGGACACTAGAACCTGATGCTCTGATACCACCTATGACACCCCGCCTAATTAAATACCGGGTGATCAGTCCTTTATTAAATTATAATCAAGGTGAACCGTTGGTTCATTCTTAGCATCACTGTCGCAAAAAGAACTTTTCCAATTAAACACCCTAAATAATTAAGCTAAGTGTCAAAACCATTTTTAGACATAAATTTCCAAATTTTATTTAAAACCCAATATTTAAAACTTTACATAATTCATAGTTTAGGAATCACCCAACAACTATACTGGAACATAAAATCCAAACAATTAAACAATCCAACTAATTAATTTCAAGTTTAAAACTTAAAGGAAAACATCCTGATAGTAATAATTCCCAAAGTGTAAATACTGAAAATAAATGAATCACAATCTCTGATAAAACAAATGAATAATGGAAAAAGGGCGACACATGCCCAACTGGATAAAATAGTGCTAGAAGTGGAATCAATAATGAGGTCGTCTAAGCAAGAGGCCTACAACTCCCACCTAAGCTGCAGCGCGTTCCTTCCAAAGGATCCTATGCAAGACGCCCCTGTGGCTGGGCACCTGTAATATATACATATATACAAGATAGAAGAGAAAATAGGAAACGGGTCAGAGCCCAATTATAAAACAGTTTAAAATTAGTTTAGCAAGTATTTAAAATGCTTACCAACTAATGCAACCAACATATTAGTGAGGCACTCCCTTGAGAAATTCTCACCTCTCTTCTAATGTGCACACCTATCGCACTAATACTCCCAACAGTTTAACTTATCTTATCTTAAGTTACTCATAAGATTTCATGCCGATCATTTCAATTGTTAAGGAAGTTAATTTTATTAAACAGTAAAGTTCTCACATAAGCCTTATTTAATTATAAGGTTTCTCAGTAACGCATCATACTTTTCGAACACTTGTTCCCAAGTTGAAATAATTATTCATATCTTACTTACCTTAGTCACAGTAGGTAGTTCCCAAAATCCAGGTTTAAATATATATATATATATATATATATATATATATATATTCTAACGACACCCCATATAAAATTTATGGTGCGGGCATACTTTGCTATCCAATCCCCGTATCACTCGTACTAAGGTAAATACAAGTTCGGAATCACTCTCGAACAGTATTAACACAAAGCACATACAAATTGATGCGAAGCATAGTTCCAAGTCACTAAGAGGTCAGCACATACCCTCACGTCTCTTAGGACCGTCTGACTATCGATCCGATAGCCTGTACCAAGGATTCCTATGTTCTAGGGTACGAGTCAATATCCCCCATAAAGGTCCCATCGAGATAAGACTGTCCCAGTGCGGTAACCTATGTGATAGCAAGTAGCGCGGGCATGATTTTTACACGTATATAGTATATGCATAAACACAGTCATATATGTATACCACTATTCCCATATTAAATTTAGGTACACTCTCACGACCCATAATTATGATATTTATCCTTATTACTCATGATTAGATTATCACGTATAACGGTTTGTTTCTTATTCTTATTTGTGGGATTATTCTAATTTACTACGTAACACTCGTGGATTCCTATCTCTCCAAGTGTAATTTCAATAGGTACTATTTATTTTACAACGTAACTTCTTTACGAGTCTCACCCTTTAACACATATTCCCATTGTCCCTTATATGTAAAACACCCCGACATGAAATGTTAATCTCGTCTCATATTAACGGGTCCATATAGTCCTAAAGTCCTACTGGTCTTCTTTATGTCCTAGAATGTTCTCACATTAATGTCCAAGAATTTCTAATCATTTAAGTTAGAACGACCTATTAAAAATGGAATATGAGTTATACAGAAGGGGTCGATTGATCGATGGCAGGTATTCGATCGATCGATCGATGCTCTAGGGTCGATCGATCGATCAAGCAGGTATGACAAATCTGCAGAATTTTCAGTTATGGGTTTCCTCTTCCAAAATCATACAAAACGATATATTTGACTACCAAACTCCCAATAATTTATACTAACAGTATTATAACCTCAAATAAGTGATTTCCTACGTCAAGCATGCGGATTTTCATCATGAATAACGAATTAGAAGAGCATAATCCTTAAAAACATCAAGAACCCTAATATTTCTTTTGTTTAGTTTCTTCTCATTCTTTTACCAGATTTCATACTCTTTATTTACTGTAATTTCATCGTTCAATCTCTACATATGAATTGGGTTTCCAGAATACATCTATTACTCATACAACATGCGAATTCAAATCTCCAAAATAGGTTTTTCTTTCATAAAAACTAGTCATAATCAATCCTAAGCTAATATTATTGGAGTATTAATTGAAATAGAGAAAGATAGATACTTGCCTGAGAATTATTGGTTCAGATTTGTGGAGAGATTGGTGTGGTTGTGATCCTCGTTGCACGATCTATCGTTTGGCGGCGACGGTGGTGCAAACGGTGGAGTTCTTGGCCTAGAACTCCTTGGAAAGCCTCTCCTCTTTCTCTCCTATGGCCGTCTATGGTTTATGGTTCTTCTAACCCTAGAAGATGACTCCTACCATCTGATATAACCTTAGGAATTTCGTGGGTTTAATTCTCCAAAAATATAAAATGTCTAAAATACCCTCCCGGGATGTCAATTAGGCCTAAAACTGCCCCGGGGCCCAAACTAAACTTCCGGGTACACTTTTCTGACTACCTCGATCCTTCCGGACAATTTGGCACACTCAAAACGACCATATGAGCAACTTATAATTTATTCACTTTATATAATAATAATTTAGTCCTGACATGATACAGGCGCGTCCCGACTTAAATTTTCATAATTGCCATTTTATTCACTCGTGACAATTTTAATAAAATAAATCTCATATATTAATTTACTCATCTAGTAATATTCAACAAGTTTCCAATAATTACTAACTCGCATCACGTTAGTAAATATGATAAAACACGTTAGTAAATATAAAAAAATAAATTTCCGGATTAATATTAAATTAATATCTCAATTTAAATTTAATAAATCCCCAATTTTAAAAGCCATAAAAATACGGGGAATTACATTAGATTATTTTGATTTTATTATTTTGGAGAATTAATAATGTTTTTGTTCTTGCAGATCTAATTTATATATATATATATATATATATATATATATATATATATATATATATATATATATATATATATATATATATATATATATAACTGCTCTTGTGTGAAACAATCCGCATTTTAAGAGTGCGGAATGGACATGTGTCACCTGGCGGTGAGCCTAGAAATTATCTATTAAATTATAGGCACTCTCTCTCTTTTCTAGACTCACCGCCAGGTGACATATGTCATGTTCGCACTGTTCAAATGCGGACTGATCCGCACAAAAGAAGTATTGTATATACACACACACACACACGGGTGTGTGTCTCTTTGTGTGTGTGTGTGTGTTGGATTAACTAAATAATAGTTGTAAGATTTTGAGTTTGAACGGATACATTTTTTGTTTTAAGGGGTACAAGTTTCATTATAAGAGTTTGGATTAGATTTTAACAGTTTCAAAATATTATATTTAGTTTTTGTTCAAGGTTGCAATGAATTGAATTTATTTTTTTGACCATATGAAGTACACTTTGCTTACATATATCAAAAATTCACCCCATATTCTTTTCTCTTTTATGAAAATGGGGTGATAGAAATGGATTATATCTTTGTTGTTTCAGTTTCATTTTTCATTATATCTAGTTTTCTCATTATTTTACTAATTTATTAAGAAATCTCAACATTAATGTTGGATGAAAATAAATTAGTAGAATTTTGGACCATTAGACAATCTTTTACATCTTACCAGTTCACATATATTATGTCCTATTTGGAAAATTATGAGAATATAATGGTATAATAAGGACGGCTCATCTCAGTTCATTTTTATTTTCATTAGGTAGAGGTGTATGGATAAAAAGGAACCCAAAATCCAGATTGATAGCATTTTGAGAAATGTAAAGTTTCTACGAACTATAAGAGGTAGTACTTTTTTTAAATTCCTTGCAATGTTTAGGTCTATTTGGCCTTAGGCGCCCAATTGTTTTACAATACTTAACGTATTGTCACTTTGGCACCATATTTAGTGTGTTGCAATATTTTTGTTTGAGTAAATATTGCTAAAGTCTAGCACCCAAAGTGAAAATTATGTGAACAAACGATGATCTCTAATTGTTGGTGTTAAAAGTAAGCAATGTTGGAAGGAAAAAAAAAAGATGATTGTGGTAATAAGTAAAATTATAATCATTTTTTGTTTTTAAACTAAAAGTTTAAATGTTAAAACAAGTTACCTATCTGATATTTAGATGATTTCAACCTTAGAAATTAAATATACATAAGTTATTGAGAAAAATACTAATGTTATTTTTTTTGTATATTTAAGGTAGGAAGAATAAAATTGAAAAAGTATTAACAATGGGATGAATTTTGATGCAATGTGCCATTAACACCCGACAAAATTTTACAGAAGAAAACATATTTTTATTTTAACCCTTCCAAACACTAGAAGAGATAGCAGAGATATTCAACTAATTGCAACTTCAAGGTACTTGCACCATATATATATATATATATATATATATATATATATATATATATATATATATATATATATATATATTATCCCTTGATTAATTAACAAATCTGTGAACAATGTACTAATTTTCTTTTTCCTGAGTAAATGAGCATTGTTGTCTAAATATTCAAATAATCGTAGTTCTATAAGAAGAGTTACTGTTGGTGATAAGACACAAGCAAAAACCAAAGCATAATTACAAAAACCATATCAAGAGATATGCTAAGAGGCTACCTTGATGGCATGGATGCAAATTTGAGTAAACCTGATGTTTAGTGGTCTGTTAAGTCAATTCAATGGAGTTACCTCCATTCATGAGAGATGCTAATGAAAAATGACCTAATTAACTCATTTTGATCTGTTAAATTGTATAAGGGGTTCTTTCCAACAATAGAAACCTATGAAGAATTTATGCCAAGCTTCAAATTTGATTAAATGATTGGATACACAAGTGAGCATAAAATTTGTCAAAGTTTTTTCAATGCTTCCTTGACAGATGAATGTAGATTATTCCCACATTCTAATTTAGAACGTAAAATTTGATTAAATGATTTGTTATACTGATGACTTTGTTAATATTGTATATAGGAGTTTGTTAGATTTTTACAAGTGTCATTAGTTTATTGGTTTGTACAGCTGTAGACATATTATTTTTTTTTGTTGAGTCTATTTCTTACCTGATATAAATATCAACAAGTTTACCTACTCTGTAACATGTTCGATTATTCAATGAAATATTCTTCTTCTACTTTTCTCTTTATTCTTGTTTAATATGGTATCAGAGAAATAAAGTGCATCCTCATTCTAGATTTTTTTTTTGAGTTCTTCATTTTTGTTCTGTGTTATCTGTGGTTCATACATTTTCTTCTGATTTTCATAGGGAACGATTCTTCTTCTCGAACTGATTCTTTTTCTTCATCGATGATCAATTCCACCATTGAAGATGTCTCCAATCTTTATTATCTTCATCATTCAGATAATCCAGGGCTAATTCTTGTGTCACAACCATTGACTGAAGACAATTACGCTTCGTGGAGTCGAGCTATGGTGATTGCTCTGTCACTAACAATAAGTTAGGGTTTATTGATGGGTCCATTCCTCGTCCTAATAATAATGATTCCATTATCAATTCTTGGATTAGGAACAATAACATGGTTAGTTCTTAGATTCTCAACTCTATTTCTAAGGAGATTTTTATTAGTGTTATATACTCTGATTCTGAGACACCCTAAATCTTTGACTTACTTGAGTCTACATTATTTAGGCGTTTCAACTAATTTGGATATTGTGTCAAAACATATTTTTAGTGCGAGTCTTCTCCTTGGTACATCTTACAACGTTACTCGACGACTCAACATGCCTCGACTCTACTCAACGACATATCCGAGTAAAGGTATTCACGCTTAATGCACACTTGCACTTGACACATTAAGCACTCATGCATATATGGACTGATATTATTTGATTGCCTAAACTTTTTCTAAACGAAAAATTATATTATTTTTTTAAAAATAATTTTTAAGTAAAATTGGTGTAATTTTGATTTAAAATAAATTTCTTAGTTTTAAAATCATTTTCGGAATTTGTTGATAAAAATAATTTTTCATTTTGAAAAATATTTTTCGAAACTCAAAATTACATGTTAAATAATTTTTTAACATGTGTATTTGTTAAGATATGTGTGGTGCTTAACTTTCGGCTATTACCTGCTAGTGTAATGTTGCTATATTGGATTTGATGTTTAATGTTTTTAATCCTTAGGTGATACCTTGTACTTGACCGATTTGACCACTCTCGATTATACCCAGACCATGCGACTGTTAGCTTTTAGATATGTGGTCCTTGTCCACTAGAGTTTTATATGTCTAAGACCTGCAATATAACTTTCGGCCATGTCATGGAGACTTTTAGGTTTGAACAGTTGGTGGTTTCAATGGTATCATTACCATTTGTTATTTTCATCCTTACCTGTTATAGACTTGACCGTATAGACCTTGGCTTAGTAGACCGGTTCTAATAGCTTTTGACCGTACCTGTTAGTAAAGATTTTGTCCACTAGTAATTAGGACTTAACAAATTGGTCAATAGTTTTAACCGTAAGAGTTTTTGATTTAGCCATGTTATACCTGCCTTTACCTATTAGTTCGGCTCTTAGCTGTCAACTAATACATTTGATTTTGACCATTGGTTATTAAATTTCATACCTGTCACATTTCGGTTATACCTTTTAACCGTCAGCTAAATCCTTTAGATCTAATTGGAGTAGAAACTGAGTCTATGCCAGATGTCACCTATTTTAATTTGTTCAGGAAGAACCAATAGAAAGCTTTGAGGATTATATCCGTTGAGATTTTGTTAGAAATAAAACCCTATACCATCTTGTGTATATCTTGTATGGTTTTAGGTTTTTAATAGAATGGTTTCAGGATCTTGAGTTATTTTTATAACAGACTTAATTTGTTAAGTTGTTATAATCTGTTAATTAGTTTTAACTCGAATTAATCATAACCCTAGATTAATAACTTTTATTCTGAACCCTTGATTTTAGAGTTTCTAGAATATTGCTTTCTCACCTATACAATCCTCATTAGAGAGTTTATTTGTGTTAGACTTTTTCAGTTATATTTTCTACAGTGAGAAACACAAGAAGGTTAGATTTTGAAGAGAGAAAAATATAGAGAATTAGAGAGAGATATCTAAGAGAGAGATTGAATGTTATTTACACACATTGTGTTCATTCTACTTCATCTTTATTCTATTTTTGTTTTTAAATTCTCAATGATCTTGCACATCATCTCATAACTGTGACACCCCGACTAATTAAATACCGGGTAGCTACTCCTTTATAAAATTAATTCAAACTGCCAAGTTGGCTCAGTTAATAGCATCACTGTCGAAAACATTTTATTATTACTAACCACCTAGTATTTAAAAAGTAAGTGCCAAATTTTAATTTAAGTCTGATTAACATGCAACAAGTAAAATGAAGAAATAAATAACATCATTCACCATACTAAAGTAAACTGAATAACCATCACAATAGAGTAAATAAAGTTTGGAGGAAAACTCCTCACTACAATCCCATAACTGAAATGAATAACCGAAACTAAAATAAAACATGCTAAAGTCTGAAAACTGAAATATAAAAGATGTCTCTAAAGAAATGGGCAACATGCCCTACAACTGATAGATGGTGACTCTGGAATCCAAAAGATGGAGGCGTCTACATGCAAATCCCTGTAGCTTCCACAAGCAGCTATAACTCGTCACCTGAATTAGTATCCTATGCTTGGTGTCCTTGTGGCTGGGCACCTAAAATGGTTTTACAAAGAAAAAGAGATTTGAAAAGCAAACGGGTCAGAGCCCGAATGTGGAGTTATATTTTAAAAACCTGCAAGTGCTTTAAAAACATTTAAAACATTAAATGCAAAGTACATGTTAGGACGTACACTCGCATGATATTCTCACCTCTCGTCTAACTGTGCACTCCTAACGTAAGTACCCATCTATATCGACCCATACTACTAGCTAACTGACAACATAACTAGCTGGACTGCCAAAGGCTCTACCCATATTACTCGGTTCCATTTAACATAACAACGCTCGTAATTAAATAGAGGTTTATCGTAACTCAGTTACTAAATATGCCAATGATATAACTATCTGTTAACTCATTATATGTCTCGAAACAATACCGTAATATTTTTACAACATTAACATGAGGATTTCCATTAATTTAAGGTATATTATTCACATCATAAATATACGATACAAGCACCCCGCAATCTAAGCTATGGTGCACACATACTCTGATATCCATCCCGGTACATCACGTACATAAGGATCACATATTCCGAATCTCTCAGGAATAGTTCAGATAACACAAATCACAAATAGTGGAGGCGAACACAGTCACCATCACATGGGTCACGCACATACCTACGCTCCCATGGTCAGCGGACTTATTAATATCACAATAAGTCTTTCTATGCCCTATGTTCATCGAGGTACCAGTCTATATCCCCCCCGTAGGCACACAAGGAATAGAGGGTCCTAAGCGAACGCAACCTCCCGTGATAGCAAGTATGGTAGGTATGTCATACACCCAATCCATATACCACTACTAAGTACCCACACATCTTAGTAATACCGTATTTTAATCGTAGTATATATATTCTCATACTAACTATAATTGACACAACTCATACTATTCCGGTTTGTGATTATACGCGCCATAATTATCTCACGTCGTATTAGACACTCACGTCTCAACCCAAACCGTCCATGCAATAACAGTCTCGTATGTAAATTCCTTCTTATAACTACCCAATTGTCCCAATATTATCACTACGAAGGTTAACTATATCCTCGAACAAGTTTACGGAACTCCAAAAGTCAAAACAGTCCAAAGAGGACCAAACTGCCAGCTCGTTAGAAGTCTCGTTCGAACGAGGCTTCGAACGAGTTTGGACTATCAGGTCGTTAGAAGTCTCGTTCGAACGAGGCTGTTCGAACGAGATCCCAGTTCGTTCGAACGAACTGTCTCTTTTAACGATATTTCGTTCGAACGAGATATCGAACGAAATCCCTACTCGTTAGTAACGACTGGTCAACTCGTTAGAAGCTCGTTCGAACGAGTTCGTTCGAACGACCTGGGGGCTGCTTCTAACGAGCCACCAGTTTCGGCCCAGATTTTTCCAGAAATCGTTTTTCACCATTTCCAACAATTCTATCTCTTCCAAAGTTCATCCAAATAACATTTTAGGGTCTCTAATTCATCCTAAACATATTTACATCATCTCCTAACATGTTTTCAAGGATTAAATCATCATAACATCAACCAAATTTACAAATCTCTACACTTTTCCCAATTTCTCTAGAACATGAACCCTAGGTTTATATCATCATCAAATCCCAGAATTTATTTCGTTTTACTTCCTTAAAATCACAATTATTATAAGGGAAATCATCTACCTAACATACTACATGCATTCCTCTTCATAATCTCCAAGATCTAAACTTCAAACTACATGGGTTTTCATTATCTTTCAAGAACAGTTGTAATTTATCAATTTTTTAACATGGAGGAAACATTCTACGAATTTAAATATGATTAAAACACTTGCCTTGGTTTGATTTCTGAATTTGGTGTTGATTCGGTGTAGAATTTCTGCAGAATTCCTCTCTCTCTCTCTCCTTCTCCAAGCTTTCTTCTCCAAAAAGCTATGGTGGCTAGGGTTTGCTTTGGGGGAACTTATGAAAACCTAATTTAATAAACCTCCGTAGCTTGTTGGGTTAATAAGGGTTGGTTGGGTCAATTCCTTATCAGATTACAACTCTCAATTTTCGTCACTTTTAATTACCCAGAAATACCAAATTACTAAAATACCCTTTATGGTGCCGGAATGGCCTAAAAATATCCCGGGACCCAAACTATACCCCCGGCTAGTGTTTTCTGACTATCTCAACCCTTCCGGACGCGTTGGCGCACTCAAAATGACCATACGGATTGTCGATTTTAAATTCACTTTTAATAACAAAATATTTTATCGTGACGCGGCGGTCCCACGCGTCTCAACAAAATTTATAAAATGCCGTATATAAATCTCACGACAAATTTTTATAATACCAAATACATATATAATCATATATGCACATAATAAAATATCAATTCGCATCTCATTAGTATTTATAACCCGGATTAATTTCCAATTAATACGCAATTTAATTAATTAATCCCAAAAATAAATATAGCCGAAAATACGGGGTATTACAATAACTTTAGAGATTGAAATATTGTGTTATTGTAGAGAGAATTTATATGCTTTCATGTTGAAATATTTTTTTACAAAAACTAGAATTCCTTAGATTTTTAGATCCTAATTTTATTGAATATTTTTTATGATCTAAATATTTTGATTTTGTGATTAGATGCTATATGTTGTTTAAATCAGAATTTCTCCAGATCTTGCATGTTTATTGAAATTTTTTAAAGATCTGTTTTCTCATATTTCACTACACCAAAAATAGGAAACTGGCACAGTTTAAAACAGCGCCCGACGCAATCTGGCACGGTTTAAAACCGTGCCAGAATCAGGCGTGCCAGATTTTCTGGCACGGTTTAAAACCGTGCCAGATTTCCCAAACTGGCACGCTTTTGACACGCTTTTAAACTGTGCCAGTTTTTTTATCTGACACGCTTTTAAACCGTGCTAGATGTTAAATCTGGCACGCTTTTGGCACACGCCGAAACCGTGCCAAATTGTCTATTTTCTGGCACACTTTTGGCACGGTTATAAAGCGTGCCAGATTTTTTATAAGCGTTCTCATTTTTTATACATTGGCACGGTTTTGGCACGGTTTAAAACCGTGCTAGATTTTTCGGTTGATTAAAAAAAATAATTATAGGAAACAAATCTGGAAAATCTGCAGATTCCAAATTCGGTAGGAAAAATATTTATTATTTGCAAAAAAAATCAAGAAAATTCACAAATTATGAATATCGCAGGTTGTTGATAAACTAATATGCATACAAACTTCAAAAAATTACAAGAGTTAATACCAATATAAAGCCGCACATGACCATAAAAGTCGACAATAACTTCAAAAAATTACAAGAGTTAATAGTTCTCATATAAAAAAAAATGGGCAGAGTCTCCTCTATTTTTTGAGCATTCCAAAACCTACTAACATAAAATCTTCCCATATAAAGCCCGCACGGCCATAAAAGTCAACAATAAAACTACTACAGCCATCACGGCCAAAAAAATAAACCATAAAACAACTGAAGCCTGCACGGCCATAACACAAAAAATAGAATCATGAATATTAACGATCAGAAATAAACAATCCCCCTGTTGTAAAGCATTGACTTCTTCGTGTGTTCCAAGTGGATAAAAGCTAACGACTGAATGTCATCCTACAAAAAAAATAAGACACAAAAAAGATACAATATTAGTAACCAAGTCATTTTTAAAAAAAATCATATTCAAGCAGAAAAATAGCATATACAAGCAGAAAAATTGCATATACGACTACGCGGTCAGTTCGTACAAGTTACATTGGTCCCGTGCGAGGTGTTCGTGCCTCCTACGGGGTCGTTTGGGGGTTGGCTGGGGTTTTCACCCTTTAACGGCCTGTTTTAAAGTCTAAGTGTGATTTTTGCAAATTATTGTCAAACTCTCAAACCGGGAGACCCGGGACTACGCGGTGAGTTCCTACAAGTTACATTGGTCCCGTGCGAGGTGTTCGTGCCTCCTACGGGGTCGTTTGGGGGTTGGTTTGGGTTTTTACCCTTTAACGGCCTGTTTTCAAGTCTAAGTGTGATTTTTGTAAATTATCATCATACTCTCAAACCGGGAGACCCGGGACTACGCGGTCAGTTCCTATAAGTTACATTGGTCCCGTGCGAGGTGTTCGTGCCTCCTAAGGGGTCGTTTGGGGGATGGTTTGAGTTTTCACCCTTTAACGGCCTGTTTTCAAGTCTAAGTGTGATTTTTGCAAATTATCATCATACTCTCAAATCGGGAGACCTGGGACTACGCGGTCAGTTCCTACAAGTTACATTGGTCACGTGCGAGGTGTTCGTGCCTCCTACGGGGTCGTTTGGGGGCTAGTTTGGGTTTTCACCCTTTAACGGCCTGTTTTCAAGTCTAAGTGTGATTTCGGCAAATTATCGTCATACTCCCAAATCAGGAAACCCGGGACTACGCGGTCAATTCCTACAAGTTACAGTGGTCCCGTGCGAGGTGTTCGTGCCTCCTACAGGGTCGTTTGGGGGCTGGTTTGGGTTTTCACCCTTCAACGGCCTGTTTTCAAGTCTAAGTGTGATTTTTGCAAATTATCGTCATACTCTCAAACCGGGAGACCCGGGACTACGCGGTTAGTTCCTACAAGTTACATTGATCCCGTGCGAGGTGTTCGTGCCTTCTACGGGGTCGTTTGGGGAGTGGTTTGGGTTTTCGCCCTTTAACGGCCTGTTTTTTAGTCTAAGTGTGATTTTTGCAAATTATCATCATACTCTCAAACCGGGAGACCTGGGACTACGCAGTCAGTTCCTACAAGTTACATTGGGCCCGTGCGAGGTGTTCGTGCCTCCTAGGGGGTCGTTTGGGAGCTGGTTTAGGTTTTCACCCTTTAACGGCCTGTTTTCAAATCTAAGTGTGATTTTTGTAAATTATCATCATACTCTCAAACCGGGACTACGCGGTCAGTTCCAATAAGTTACATTGTTCCAGTGCGAGGTGTTCGTGCCTCCTACGGGTTCGTTTGGGGGCTGGTTTCGGTTTTCACCCTTTAACGGCCTGTTTTCAAGTCTAAGTGTGATTTTTGCAAATTATGGTCATAATCTCAACTCGGGACTACACGGTCAGTTCCTAAAAGTTACATTGGTCCCGTGCGAGGTGTTCGTGCCTCCTACGGGGTCGTTTGGGGGCTGGTTTAAGTTTTCACCCTTCAACGGCCTGTTTTCAAGTCTAAGTGTGATTTTTTTAAATCATCGTCATACTCTCAAACCGGGAGACCTGGGACTACGCGGTCAGTTCCTACAAGTTACATTGGTCCCGTGCGAGGTGTTCGTGCTTCCTACGGGGTCGTTTGGGGGCTGGTTTGGGTTTTCACCCTTTAACGGCCAGTTTTCAAGTCTAAGAGTGATTTCGGCAAATTATCGTCATACTCCCAAATCGGGAAACATGGGACTACGCGATCAATTCCTACAAGTTACATTGGTCTCGTGTGAGGTGTTCGTGCCTCCTACAGGGTCGTTTGGGGAATGGTTTGGGTTTTCACCCTTCAACGGCCTGTTTTCAAGTCTAAGTGTGATTTTTGAAAATTATCGTCATACTCTCAAATCGGGAGACCCGGTACTACGCGGTCAGTTCCTACAAGTTACATTGGTCCCGTGCGAGGTGTCCGTGTCTCCTACGGGGTCGTTTGGGGGTTGGTTTGGGTTTTCACCCTTTAACGGCCTGTTTTCAAGTCTAAGTGTGATTTTTGCAAATTATCATCATACTCTCAAACCGGGAGACCCGGGACTACACGGTCAGTTCCTACAAGTTACATTGGTCCCGTGCGAGGTGTTCGTGCCTCCTACGGGGTCATTTAGGGGTTGGTTTGGATTTTCACCCTTTAACGGCCTGTTTTCAAGTCTAAGTGTGATTTTGCAAATTATTGTCAAACTCTCAAACCAGGAGACCCGGGACTACGCGGTCAGTTCCTATAAGTTACGTTGGTCCCGTGCGAGGTGTTCGTGCCTCCTACGGGGTCGTTTGGGGGTTGGTTTGGGTATTCACCCTTTAACGGCCTGTTTTCAAGTCTAAGTGTGATTTTTGCAAATTATCATCATACTCTCAAACCGGGAGACCCGGGACTACGCGGTCAGTTCCTACAAGTTACATTGGTCCCGTGTGAGGTGTTCGTGCCTCCTACGGGGTCGTTTGGGGGATGCTTTGAGTTTTCACCCTTTAACGGCCTGTTTTCAAGTCTAAGTCTGATTTTTGCAAATTATCGCCATACTCTCAAATCGGGAGACCTGGGACTACGCGGTCAGTTCGTACAAGTTACATTGGTCCCGTGCGAGGTGTTCGTGCCTCCTACGGGGTCGTTTGGGGGTTGGCTGGGGTTTTCACCCTTTAACGGCCTGTTTTAAAGTCTAAGTGTGATTTTTGCAAATTATTGTCAAACTCTCAAACCGGGAGACCCGGGACTACGCGGTGAGTTCCTACAAGTTACATTGGTCCCGTGCGAGGTGTTCGTGCTTCTTACAGGGTCGTTTGGGGGCTGGTTTGGGTTTTCACCCTTCAACGGCCTGTTTTCAAGTCTAAGTGTGATTTTTGCAAATTATCGTCATACTCTCAAACCGGGAGACCCGGGACTACGCGGTCAGTTCCTACAAGTTACATTGGTCCCATGTTAGGTGTTTGTGCCTCCTACGGGGTCGTTTGGGGGTTGGTTTGGGTTTTCACCCTTTAACGGCCTGTTTTCAAGTCTAAGTGTGATTTTTGCAAATTATCATCATACTCTCAAACCGGGAGACCCGGGACTACGCAGGCAGTTCCTACAAGTTACATTGGTGCCGAACGAGATGTTCGTGCCTCCTAGGGGGTCGTTTGGGAGATGGTTTGGGTTTTCACCCTTTAACGGCCTGTTTTGAAGTCTAAGTGTGATTTTTGCAAATTATCATCATACTCTCAAATCGGGACTACGCGGTCAGTTCCTACAAGTTACACTTGTCCCGTGCGAGGTGTTCGTGCCTCTTACGGGGTCGTTTGGGGGCTGGTTTGGGGTTTCACCCTTTAACGGCCTGTTTTCAAGTCTAAGTATGATTTTTTCGAATTATCATCATACTCTCAACCCGGGACTACGCGATCAGTTACTACAAGTTATATTGGTCCCGTGCGAGGTGTTCGTGCCTCCTACGGGGTCATTTGGGGGCTGGTTTGGGTTTTCACCCTTTAACAGCCTGTTTTTAAGTGTAAGTGTGAGTTTTGCAAATTACCGTCATACTCTCAAACCGAGAGACCCGGGACTACGTGATCAGTTCCTACAAGTTACATTGGTCCCGTGCGAGGTGTCCGTGCCTCCTACGGGGTCGTTTGGGGGTTGGTTTGGGTTTTCACCCTTTATCGGCCTATTTTCAAGTCTAAGTGTGATTTTTGCAAATTATCGTCATACTCTCAAACCGGGAGACCCGGGACTACGCGGTCAGTTCCTACAAGTTACATCGGTCCCGTGCGAGGTGTTCGTACCTCCTACGGGGTCATTTGGGGGCTGGTTTGGGTTTTCACCCTTTAACAGCCTGTTTTTAAGTGTAAGTGTGATTTTTGCAAGTTATCGTCATACTCTCAAACCGGGAGACCCGGGACTACGCGATCAGTTCCTACAAGTTACATTGGTCCCGTGCGAGGTGTTCGTGCCTCCTACGGGGTCGTTTGGGGGATGGTTTGAGTTTTCACCCTTTAACGGCTTGTTTTTAAGGTTAATCTTGATATTTCAAATTATCGTCATATTCTCAAAAAAAGGAGACCCGTGACTACATGGTCAGTTCCTACGAGTTGCGTTGGTACCGTGCGAGGTGTTCATGCCTCTTACGGGGCTGTTTGGGGGCTAGTTTGGGGTCAAATCACCTATAATAGTCCAATAGCTATACACCTCATGACGACATGAGTAAAAAACTCATGTCCATAATAAGCTATACTTCTATGTCAATATTGACTCACTGCGAGGGGTCATTAATTGTTTGTACTAAATCTCAATAGTGTAAGGCATAATTACTATCAACAGGCATAATTTTGAAAAACTAACACATGTTATTCAAACTCCATTCATTAGAACTCCTATCATTGAAAGAGGTCTAATGATGTGGGAATGCTCACACAACTAAAGTTTTTTGCTTTGTGACTTCTAGTAATAAGTAAATATTCTTATAGAGTTTCTCATAGTTAAGCCAATTACGTCTTGATTAATAGCATAAGATCACGTAACTTTAATTTTACTTCCATAACAAAACTTCAAATATGAAAACACCTAATTAAAAAAAAGGGTTAAACCCCATAACCATATATACACTAAAGGACACGCATATATAAAGTACTGCACATATATAAAACTATATATCTTATTAGAAGCAAAATATAATACTAGATTTTTACCTGTCCAGTAGCGGGTTAGTGGGATTCTGCATGTGAAAGTTACATTACTTGTAATTCCTTGGCCTTGGCCTTGCTCTGAAGCTACTTTTACATATAAACTGCTAATATCCTGACCTACAATACGTTAATGTGATCAAAATTAACCAGAGAATAAACTAGAAAGAAGTCAAGTCCAAAGGGTATAAACAATAAGCTTACCTTTGTATCCATGCTAACTAAATCCTTAGCACAAGTGAACAGTCCAAATGGATGCTAACTACATCATTATATATAATTCAATTACAGAAATTTATTGAATGATTTCTTACTGGAAAATAAAAAAAATAAAGAATGGAAAAAATAAAGAAAAATTGCATATAGTGAATACTTACTTACAGTTATTGATATGTCCCCAAGCCCTCGGTGATTGCTCACAACAACATTCCGCCTTTGGCACTATTTCATCAACCAAACATAGAGCTAATAAATTTAAAGTGTATAATTACATGTATCTACATACATGTGCAAATATACATATTCATACCAATCAAAAGCTGATCTTTAGTGCACTTCTTCCCTTCCACCTCAAGTAGACACACTATGTGCATGCACATATATATACATAAACAATCAATTCATTGATGAGACACTAAGGTGTTAAAATGACAATATACAAACATACACACACACACACACACACACACACACATATGCGTTTTGGCAATTAATTCTAATTCTAATTCTAAAATTCTCTATAGACCTTTATTTCTCTTTTTTTTTCCTGAAGTTTTAGTGAAATAATTCCATTTTTATTTCATTTCCATCCTTCCAGCTCCAAATCTACACACACAGACAATCAACTCATCAACAGACACAGGGCTGTAAAAAGGAAAACATACAACTATACGAACACACACACTGCGTGTGACAATTATTTCTAAATCTGGATTTCTCTATAAGCCTTAATATTCTGATTTTTCCTCAAGTTTCAATGAAATCGGTACTCGAAATTGCAGCTGATATATATCTGATATATACATATATAAGGTATATATATATTAGGTATATATATATATATATATATATATATATATTAGGTACCAAATCACAACTAAATCGCACCCCCTGAAATCGTAACCCTAAATCGCAACAATATATATATATATATATATATATATATATATATATATATATATATATATATATAGAGAGAGAGAGAGAGAGAGAGAGAGAGAGAGAGAGAGATGTAATACCTTAGGATGATGAAGGAGGAACGATGAGGAGGAACGATGAAGACGAGGACGGATGAGGAAGCCGGTAGGGTGGGGAGGGCTCGCGCGCCCGCGAGAGAGAGAGAGAGAGAGAGGGGGGGGGGGGGATTAGAATGTCTTGAAAATTTGGTCCCCGCTCCAAATTTTGGGGGTAATTTTTTTAACAAAGCGTACCCATATTTGGCACAGTTAAAAACCGTGCCAAATTTTGGCACTATTTCAAACCGTGCCAAATTATGATAAAACCGTGCCAGAATCTGGAACGGTTTTAAACAATGCCAGAATCTCCTTCCCTAAGCGTGCCAGATTAGGATTTTTGGTGTAGTGTTTGTGAAATAATTTGAAAAACACTTTCCTCATAAAATTGAATGTTATATTTTTGAGAGATTGAGAACACATCTTAAATGATTGAATAATCTTTTTGTGTCTTCATGATAAGTGTTGTATGTCTTATAAAGAATGTTTATAAGAGTTATGATTGAAAATTTATTTTCTTAAGTTTTTATAGAAAACTTATTTGCTTGATTACAAATATATTTTTGTTAAGTTTTGAAGAAAACTTATATGCTTGTGTTAAGAATTAAGTTCTTGCATGGTTTGCATTTAGAACATATTCACTTGCACGTTTTTCACAACTAGTATGTTGTTGAGAGATCAGTTTTGACTGAGTTGGAATTCGCTAAACAAGAAGAAAGGAGTTACGAAGTTGAGAGAACATTTGCAACAATCAGAACTACAGAGAAGTTAGGACACCAATGGGTACATTCCTAAACTTGTATAGGTCTGTTTGTGTATTAAGTTTGTTATATATCTTGTAACCTATAATTCCTTTTTAGTGAAATTTTTGTTTTACTCCGTGGAGGGAGTCGTGGATATTTTTCCTAGCTTGGGTTTTTACCACGTTAAAAAAATCATACTTGTTATTCTTCTTATCCTCATTTTATTCTTTGTATAATTTAGAATTAAAATTGTTACATAATTTAATTACTTGAATTGTAATAATTCTTCATATGAGATATATTAGATTGTAACGTAATAAATTATATTATTATTAGTTTGACTTTAGATTAAATCATATTTAATTGATTTTAATTTTCGCATGTATTAAAACCTGATTAGTTAAATAATAAAGTTTTTCTTGATTTGATCATATATATGTTATTAGAAAAATTTGCATGAAATCAGTGTATGTTTATGTGTGTTTATGTGTGCGTATGGAGATTGTTTCATGGGCGCATCTCAAGAAATGTTCCACTTCTGGGGATTTTTCAGATTCTGCTTATGAAATGTGGTTAGATCTTAAAGAATGCTTTCAGCAGAAATATAGACCTCGTATTTTTCAATTGACCCGTGATTTGATGAATCACACTCAAGGTTCATCTTCTGTCAGTACTTACTTCACTAAATTGAAAATAATTTGGGAAGAAGTTAGTAATTACATGCCTTTTTGTTCCTCTGGAAAATGTTTTTGTGGAGGAACTAAAGCACTTGCTGATCATCATCAAATGGAGTATGTTATGAGTTTCTTGATGGGCTTGAATGATTATTTTGCTCAAGTGCGTGGTGAGTTGCTATTAGTGGATCAAATCCCTCCCATCAACAAGGTTTTCTCCCTTGTTTCTCAAGAAGCACATAAGAGGAATGTTAATGTTACTTCTGTTGATCCGAGAGGTGCTGAATCTATGGCTTTTGTTGTGAAAATGATTTTGCTCGATCTAATAATGGTCAGAAGTTTCATAGAGGGCAAAGGAAAGATAATCTCAATTCTAACAAGCCTGTATGTACTCATTGTGGCTATGTTGGCCATAGAGTTGATAAATGTTACAAATTGAATGGTTATCCCCCTGGATATAAGCCCAAGTCTAAATCTACTACTTCTCATCAAGCTTCTTCTAGTCAAACCCATGTTGTTGCAAATCAAGTCTCAAACTCAGTTAATGATTTGTCTCCTGGGACTGATGAAAACTCTGGAAACTTTGGACAAATGCTCAATCCATCTCAGTATTAACATTTGGTGACTATGTTGAATACTCATCTTTTTTGCTGCCAAAATAGGCACAAAAGCTGATGTTATTTCTGCTCAGGCATCAGGTACTTTTTTTTCTACTGCTATTAATCCAATTTTTAATTCTCCTAAACATTGAATTATAGATTCGGGTGCCGCCAACCATATTTGTTTCAATAAATCTGCCTTCCACACAATGAAACCTCTCAATAATTCTTTAGTAACTTTGCCTAATCACACTTGTGTTCCTGTTCATTTTTCTGGAATTCTGAAGCTCAATTCTTATTTGATATTACTAGATGTTCTTTAGATTCCTCATTTTAGATTTAATCTGATATCAGTGAGTTTATTAACGGAGGGTGCTCATCTGGATATTAGATTTCTCACTGATTCTTTATATTCGCATCTTTGGAAGCTTGTGTTATGCATCAACTCTCCTTTCTCATCGCCAGAAATTTCATCCCCGAGCCACAGCTTGCGTTTTTTATTGGATACACACCAAATATTAAAGGGTATAAAATTTATGACATTGTCACAAAATCCTTCTTTCATTCTCGAGATGTATTTTTTCATGAGAATTTTTTTCAGTTTCATTCCATACCTCATTCCAATGATCTAATTTACCCTTTCCCAAATTTGGTTTTACTAAAACCTATCCTTGCCATACCTCCTGTACTAATACCTTCTACTAATTCTGCACCATTAGTTTCTCCTTTACCTATTGAGCATATTTCTCATAATACCCCTGCTCAACCTATCTTACAATGTTCCCCTCTATTACAAGAACCTCTCGGGTTATTTAACCACCTTCTTACTTAAGGGATTTCATTGTAGTCTTTTATCTAACAACCCTTTTCATTCCTTAAATTCACCCTATCCAATTGAAAATTACATTTGCTATGACGATTTGTCCCATTCTCACTCCAATAACCTACTCATTGTATCTTCTACATATGAGCACAAATTTTACCATGAAGCTATTAAGTTTGATCATTGGAGAGAGGCCATATTGAAGGAATTAGAGGCTATGGAGACCAACAATACCTGGACAGTTACAACTCTTCCCGTTGACAAACATTCCATACGGTGTAAATGGATTTATAAGGTCAAATATAAATCCGATGGAAGTTTAGAGAGGTATAAAGCTCGTTTGGTAGCAAAGGGGTACACTCAAGACTAAGGTTTGGATTTTCTAGAGACTTTTTCACCAGTAGCTAAATTGGTTACTGTCCAAATCCTTCTTGTTGTTGTTGCTAGTAATAAATGGCCTTTAATCTAATTAGATGTTAATAATGCTTTCCGCCATGGTGATGTATTTGAGGAAGTTTATATGGATTTTCCTCTAGGCTATTTTAAGCTCCCTAATAATAGAGTTCAGGGGGGAAAAATTAATATGCAAATTGCATAAATCCATTTATGGATTAAAGCAAGCTTCCAGACAATGGTTTTCCAAATTCTCTCATGTTCTTATTCTCCATGGTTTTGTTCAATTAAAATATGATTACTATATGCTCACAAAGAGTTTCGGTTCATCTTTTGTTGCTTTGTTGATTTATGTTGACGAAATTATCATCACTGGTTCTGATATGGACGCTATTAATTCCTCGAAAGTTTTTCTCCACAACCAATTTAAAGTCAAAGATCTTATCCATTTAAAATAATTTCTTAGTTTAGAAATTTCTCCTTCTGTTAAAGGTTTCTTTCTTTCTCAAAGACATTACACATTACAGTTCTTGAGGATACTGGTTTCCTTACTTGTAAACCAACTTCATTGCTAATGGATCCTAAAGTCAAACTAAGTTCTTTTGAAGTCACTTTACTTGATGACCCATCTCCTTATCAAAGACTAGTTAGTCGTCTTCTATACTTGAACATTTCTTAGTCTGATATCACTTTTCCAGTCCATAAATTGAGCGAATTTGTTTCTCAACCTCATTAGCCTCATATAGATGCTGCTCATCATCTCCTATAGTACTTAAAGGGTACTCCTAGCTAGGTTTTTCTTTTCCCAGCTATATCTTCTTTCCAACTTAACGCCTTTGCTGATGCTGACTGGGGTTCATGTCCTGATAACCAAAAATCACTAACAAGTTTATGTGTGTTTCTTGGTCATTCTTTAGTGTATTGGAAAGCTAAGAAAAAAATCATAGTGTTTACATCCTCCAATGAGGCGGAGTATCGTGCGTTGGCTTCTACAGCTAGTGAGATTGTTTGGATTCAACAGCTACTGAAGGATCTTCACGTCTTAACCAAAGGACCCGCATTGATTTTTAATGATAATCAAGTTGTTGTCCATATCGCCAATAATTCTATCTTTCACGAACGAACCAAACACATTGAAATAGATTGCCATTTCGTTCGTGATAAGCTTACTAAAGGTGTTCTCAAGTTACTTCCAATTCGGACTCGACATTAGTTAGCTGATGTTCATATAACTTTTCAAGTTGCTGTCCAAGATGGAGGTCCTTAACATTCACCGTCCATTTTGAGGGGGAGTAACAAAGCATGTGTAAATATTGTATATATGAGTTTGTTAGATTTATACAGTTGTCATTAGTTTATTGGTTTGTATAGCTGTAGACAAATTATTATTTTTTGGTTGAGTTTATTTCTTACCTGATATAAATATCAACGTATTTACCTGCTCTGTAACAAGTTCGATTATTCAATGAAATAATCTGCTTTTACTTTTCTCTCTATTCTTGTTCAATATTTATTTGTGTTCTAATTTCAAATATATATATATGTATATATTGTAATGACATTGTTTATTTTTTTTTCCTTTCTTGCAAAATGTCTTTTAATATAAAAAAATTATCCTCACCCCATTTGCGTACAATTTTACGTATAGGATTTGACACGTGTAGTATGTATGTGGAGTGAACAATTAAGCGAAGATAGGTGGTTTCTTCAAAACGTGTCTAAATTACACAACGTATATCAAGCACAATTTTCTATAAGATTTGTACGACGCCCGCGCATCGCGCGGGGAAAAAATCTAGTATAACTTATAACGAGTCACATAAATGCCACATGCACAACGAATGCATACCAATTTAATTTAAGACAAGAAAAATCAAATAAAGGGTCATATTTAAAATTTAAAGCTCAAGGATTCTAAACATAAATAACAATAATTATAGGCTGACACTCAAATACGACACTTTGAGTCCGATATCATGACGCATGGCACTTGTATTGACTCGTGTTTAGGATCCAATGTTAGCGGGTCCGTACACGAGTCAATGTGGGCGTGACACGTCAGGGTGTCGTCCCAAAATATGTCGATTTTGAGTGTTGGCCTGTAATAACTCAATAAATAAAATACCCAATTAGATATTTAAAAATTTTGAAATTAAATAAAAAGATCAAAATTATTTTTTACTGGGAGGGGTGAATGGATTGGGGTGAAATGGGATAGAAGAGTTGGAAAGAGGACTCGTGGCAATGACATAATGTTTTGTTAAGTTCAGATTACAGAGAAAGACATGGAAAACTACTGAACAGTAAAAAGTATTTTGAAATGGAACAAAAGAGGACTCCGTGAATTGACACTAAAATACTGATTTTATATTGATATTTTTACAGTTTAATCCTTGATAAATAATTTTTGAACTCTGAAATCAAGGCAATAATTTTTTTAATATTTAGGTCCTTCAAATACCCATTTACATAATACTCTCTTATTTTTAAAGGTTCGTACTAGTGGCACCCTCCCTCCCACCCCCCCACTCACTATGCCGACACCAGTGCTCTGATAGTGAATCGTTGGAGCACCGGTGACCTCGTTGGAGCTCCGATAATGGGATGGGGAGAGTGGAAGGTTTTATAAAAATTTAGAGAAGGAAATGGATAAATGAATTTGTATTTGTTCATAAATCTCTATAAATTATTTGAGTGTGATTTAATATAAAAAAATTATTTGTGAGAAATTAAAGTGTAAAAAACTCTTTTATAGTTAGCACGAGTACTTCAATGTACAAATAAAATAAGGGAGTAATTATTTTGAAGTCTCATTCACATGGTCAATAATGCAAGAGATTCTTTGACTGAGTCAATGGTGTCGAATGTCCTAATTTGTCAACTCAACACATTAAAATGACAAAATCACCCTCACAACTCTTTACATCTCTTAACATCGTTTTTTTCAAACAAAAATCACTAAGTCTTTAAAAGTCTATAACTTCAAATCTACAAATCCAAAATTCATAAAATTTGTATATTTGGAATCTACTCGTCGTGATCTATCAAACAACACCCATATTCAATATTTTTTGACGAAAAAATCGGAACAGATAAATTTGTCTGTTTCTGTAAAACCTCCATTTTTTCCGGTGAAACCTCCATTTTTTTCGGCAAAAACTCTTCTTCTCCAGCTCGGGTGATGGTACCGAGGGCGCGGACCAAAAAAAATAAAGAAAGAGACGAAGAGAGACAGAGAGAGAAACACTCCAGTGAGAATTCTGGTGGCGTCCGGCTAGATTTTTCGATGAGCTGTTTTCGGTGAGTCTCCGGTGGGGTGGGGTGGGAGTGGAGGTAGAAGTGGGGTTGTTAGAGAGAGAAAGAGTGTGAGATTATATCTTTATTTTTAGAGAGATAATAAGTTGATTTAAAATGGGTACATGTGAGGATATATTTTTCTAAATATATGTAGTCTATAATGAAAAATAATTTAGTGCATTAAAAAAAAGTCAATAAAATTTAATACATCTTTAATCCAATAAATAAGATTAACTTTGAATTATTCCTAATATAAATTAAAAAAACTGATCATACAAACATTATCACGTTACAAAGTTTTTGAGTCTTTGTAAAGATGCACTAAGTATGACATTTATGTGCTGAAATAATGAGTGGACCGACTAAGATATGCATTTCCGTCGTTACGGCCAACAGGTGACCACCACATGATGAAATATGTGGTGAAGGTGATTGATATGTGATAGTGAACCAATATAATAATATCAGGCCACTTTAGTCATCGTCACACAGTTCTCATGCTACATGAACATGACTCTAAAATAGGCCCCACTGTTCACGGGTTCGGCTGTGCCAAGGCCAATAGAGCCTCTAAATCTTTTTATGGTGGATTTGATGGTAAACATAAAAAATTGTATGAAAAATAATTTATTAGAATGAAAAGTTAAAAAATAAGTAAAAAAAGATATGAACTTTTAGTGTTTTTTTTTTATTTATCATAAAAATATTTTTTGATGAATGGATAAAAATAGTTTTTACTAAAATCTCTCTTCTAAAAAATCCGCATATGCTTAAGGTTTGGGAGGAACGCCTCGCCTTACGCTTTTCACGTCTTATTCTTGGTAAAACCTTTAAAGTGCACTTTTTTCTAAAAACAACAATGCTTTAGTGAAACGATGTTGTCTTTTAAGGAATTTGTTTACAAGCTGGACCATTATATCATCCAAAATAATCAAATAGTATTTTGATTTACATATATTCAGGCATATTTTTATGATATGTGCAATTTTTGTATTTTAATAACCTTGTCATGGTTAAAAAATATTAAAATATATTAAGAAGGCCTAAATGCCTTTTTACGCCTTTTTACCCCTAGGCTTCTAAGGCTTAAGGCTTGACCTCCGTGCCTCAATCACCCCCTGCATTTTTTAGAACCTTGCTAAAAATAATATTTGAAATGAAGTAGTTGTTATACGAATGTATATTATTCTTATATAAAGTATATTTTTTTTGTAGCATACTATAAAATGTTCGGACAGTTTACGCGCACCTCAACTAATTTTCATTCGCAGTTCGTAGCTTCCGCTGGTCAAACATTATTTTGACAGTGTCAGGGATCGAGTTGGGGACCAAACTCAATCCACCCGCAAGACTATTTCAGTGACAGTCTTGTATCACTAGGTCAAGAGGTTTGGTTTTATATAAAGTATTTGCAATTAAGGTACTATAATAAAATAAATAAATAAAAATAATTATTTTTCATAAAAAAAAATCATGTCAATCAAAGTACTTGTAGTTTTGTCTTTTTATGAAATTTTAAATTATTAAATTTTCATATAAAAAATAAAACTTGAAGAACTAGAATTACAAGAAAAGTTAAAATCTGAACATGATTTATAAATTAAAACTATATACGGTTTATCAACATCTATTTTTAATAATTGCAAAAATTAAAGCTGAAAAGTTATTACCACACATGTTTTTTTTTTCTTTTTTGTCTTTTACTGAAAAATCAAGAGTTAGAGAGCGAGCCAAGTTTTCAACTCCCCTTATTATGATTTGATGTTCCCGTAGATTGTTTTCGGAACTATTTCATCAAATTCATCGATTTGGATAATCGTGAGATTTTTGAATGGTGTTAATTTTGATTTGAATATAAATTTTGAATATTTTAAAAAATATATAAATTAATTGTCATATTTAAATTATCTTGAATTATTATCATAAATGAGGTATTGTGTCAAAAATTGTCAACTATACGAAATATTGACATGTTACATTTTTTGTTAAAAAAATTTAGAGCACGTATTTAATTATAGAATTAATTATCAAAAAAAATTTCAAATATTTTTTAATATATATTTAATCTAAATTTTTTTATTTTATTCCAAAAAATCCTCAAACACTCATTTAACTAATCTATATTTATATAACTATATAAAAACGGTAGAGCCAAATCATGTGAGATTGACACGTGACATATCATAAATGAGAGTCTTTATTGCTCCATTAACCCTCTATCTGACATTGAACTAATTTCATCTCCGTTCATTGTCTCTCTTACATTTTTATGTTTATAATGACTTGGAAAACCAACAGTCCCAAAGTATTTATTCTTTTCACTTCCCTAAGTTTTTTTCTCCCCATCTCTCTTATCTTCTGTCTTCCTCTTGAAATGTCAAAGTCGGTCTCTCTCTTTCATATTAGTCTGTGTCATCCGAAAATTTCAAGTTATTATTATTTTTCTTCCCCTTGTTTCCTCGCTCTTATCTTCACAATATGTTTCTCATCAATTTTGTTTCTACCTCACAGACCCCTCTCCACATGCAAGTACAAGGTAAATAGATACATACTCACTTTTTCTTTAACTGATTTATTTGTTTTTTTTATTCACTAAGTTTCCTTACAAATTGTATGTCAATAGATACCCTGCACCTTATGTGGTCTCCAAAAGCAGTAGACCTCTTTGGTATTCCATCAAATATGCATTTGCTCACATAATCGTGCTATCCAACAATTCCCCATTTGGTAACATTTCAACCCCTTTATTTGTTTTTAATTTCCCTTTTATTTGGATTTTAAATGCTTTTACATCTACATTTTTTACCACTAGAGCATCTATACCTATATATCTTTGTGAATTTTTATGGTATAATAAATGACAATTGTGCCTTTAAATTTATAAAATCTAAATGTCCAAAATTTTCACCACCAATTAAAATAAATACATTTGATAAAAAATAAAAAATAATATTTTCAATAAAAAAAACTGTTTTTTATAAACAAACAAAAAAAACTGTTTATAAAATGTAAAATCTTAACTTTATTTTATTAAAAAACTGTTTATAAAAGGTAAAATTTGTTTTCTTAAAAAAATGTCTTTTTTTTGTTAAAAATTGTTTTTTTTGTACTAATTTAAAAATAATTTTTTTACTCTTTAAAAAAAAGATTAAATACCAAAAAGTTCCACAAACATTTTTTAAATAAAATTAGGCCACGCATTATTATTCACACGTCCCTTAGTTATCCAAACAGTTAATTTGTACAGTTTTCTTATATATATATATATATATATTCGGCCAGGCATCGCGTGGCCTTCATGCTAGTATTCTTTTATTTTTAAAGGTCCACTCTAGCGGCATTGCCACCCAACCTTCCCTCCCCCCACCCTCCATTGTCGGAGCTCCGATAACCCTCCCGGAACTCCTTTTTTTGAGTGTTTTTATGTGGTTATATTTTTTAAAACAAAATAAAAAGGTTTTGACTAAACATGTATTAAAAAACGTTCGATAGACTATTTTGTATATGGCCCATTATTATATTATTATGAACTTTAAAGGAAATGTTCAATAATTACACATGTCCTATTTTTATTAGTTAAAATGTTTATTGAATACGTGTCTCTTTGATGGTGAAGAGACATAACTGCTAGATTAGAATTGAATCATCTCTCTACCCTATAAAAGCCACACCCTTTCCCATCTTCGATTGTTGAAAAAAAATTCCACAGAAAAAAGTTCGAATACATTAAGTCTAAGAAATTATTGAAGGGGTGAAGTGAGAGAAATACCAAATTCTTTTTTTGATCATTCAAAGAGTACAAGACAAACACTACAATTAATCAAGATACGCTTCCACTTATTGTTTGTTATGATTTTATGTGAGAAACATAATGATTCAAGATTGATTGTTTGGGGGTTACCCATCAAATTTTACATGTGGTATCAGAGCATTTGGTTTGAATCATTACGTGTTTTTTCATTAAATTTGTCATTGAAATGATATTACCCAATCGTTTTCTATTATAAAATAATATAACTTCACGATTTACGTTGTCGCTGATCACGTTTGAATTTATATTTATTAACGGTCGATATATATATAAGTTTATATGGGTATGCAATTGTTATCTATTAGGATGAATATGAGTGAACCATATTTGTATCATCTCATTCCCATATCTTGATTTTGGTGAAGTACCTATGAAGTCAAATGGTATTGTGCCACCCATTGTTTATTAATGTGTTTACAATTATTTTATTTTTTTTGTGCCACAAATATGATGGTGTAAACTCTAAACCACTTTTACTGTAGATGAAGATGATATTTATTAATGTTATTTTAATCTCTCTCCTCATCTTAAAAAGAGCAAACATATAATAATAATAATAATAATAATAATAATAATAATAATAATAATAATAATAATAATAATAATAATAATAATAATAATAATAATAATAATAATAATAATAATAATAATAATAATATATGTCCAGATCAGTAAAGATACTTTTTATTTTTGTAAGATCACTGTGACGCCTCAGCTCGGATTTATGGGTTATCCGTGGTCAACCCGTTCCGACCCGAATGTTAGGTGTGAAGTGCAATAAGGCAACTTAAATAACGTTAGTAGTCCAGTTTTATTTAATTAACGTTCCACTTGGTTAACATGCAATTCCAATTTAGATCAAGCTACTTGAGGGACCTGTGGGAAGCGTCCCCGAAATCCAGGCATACAGAGCTACTAATGTAAAATAAAAGAATATTTACCTGCTTAACACTCTCAAAATATGAAGCCGCATGCAACCTATCGTAATAAAGAGGAGGGAATGAGCCGAATGCCTTGGGAAAAATTACAACAATGAAGTATTGAAACGAATGGCAAAAAAGAGACTCTAACGCGTTACCTATGTGCACATGCAATTACTTTGTGTATATATATACATACTTAAACATTAATGCATGAAACCGTTTTATTCCAAACGTTATTTATTCTGATTAATCCACCTCAATCTTGTAAAAGAACTCCATTTTTACTTGTCTTGACATTTATCTCTCAACTTAACACACCCGGTTTAATACTTTAAACAAATACCCATTCGTTCAGGGAAAATCACCTCTTTTATCAAAATTTTTCATTTACTCATACCAAATTTCCCTTAGTATTTTCCTTAAAAATCACCTTTCAACACATGCACGTACCGTATTCGAAAATATTTATTTTTCATTGAAAGCCTTTCATAAAAACACTCTTGTGTTAATTATGGGTTAAACCTCGTTAGGTTTCTCAATTACCCCTTTTAATCACTTCACTTTACCATTCCCTTTATTTCATGGACATTAATTAATTCTCACTTTACTTGTCCACATTATCTTTAACCGAAATATTTATCAATTTCATTCTAGTTAGGTTGTCTTTTCTTATATTCACCACACAACTCATTTCTTTCCACGCTATACTTTTCTCATTATCTTTTCTCGGAATTCTCCAATAATCGCGTAATTTAACGGACTCCACACCGCCTGCTACGCTACCATGTGATTTGACCATTATTTTTTAGTCTTTCATCCTAGGGCTCCGGGCCCATTCTTGATTATTTTTTGGTCTTATCCGAGTCTATATTAATGTGTTTTAATATTTTTCAAATTTACACATTATCTTATTTTTATCGTCCGAAGCAAAAAATCGAGGATTTCACCCCCCCCCCCCCCCTCCTTATGTTACACTTCGAAAATCACCTTTTCTTGTACTTGACACATTTGCTTTGATTTTATCCCAAAAATCACTTCCATTTAGGACCATTTCATGTAACACCCTTTCCGACATTTATATTTCATCAAAATGTTCCACTTTACATGAAATTAACATTTACTCATTTTGCTCCCAAACTTGTCCTTTCCTCCATTTTCATAAGGGTTGTTTTCCAAAAATATTATTAAGTTACCTAAATTAACTTCTTAAATGTTTTAAACTTGTTAACACTTACTTAACACGTTGTAGTAATATACTTTCGAAGTTCAAAATTTATTTATTTCATTACTTTCTTTATCAAGGAATTCATTTGGCATTATTGAGACTACCTTATAAGGAAAGCACAATTTTCCCTTATCATCACATGTAGTCTTGGAAACATACAATTATCACATTTTCCACACTTATGAACACACTTTAGGGGCTAGAATTTTTATTTTCTTTATTTCATGCTAAAACTCATTAAGGTCCTCACGAAACTTGTTTTTATACTCAGTATCAAAATACTACAAGTTTCTATACATGAGAAGAGGGATTTTAAGTCCAAAAATTTAAGAAAATGAGTTTAACAAATCCCAGAAAATGAGTTTACCACATGATTTATTCAAGAAATTTCATAAGATTTGCAACAGCATGCTTTTCAATACTAAATGATATTTTTATTTCTCAAAAACTTGAAAGATGTCCTATTTCATAAAAGTCCCATTTTTATAGGAAAACCTCAAGACTTTGCATATCAAATATCTTAGCAAGAAAAGTATTATTTCAAACATTTTATATCATAAAATGTTTAGTGTCAATCCTTCTTGAAGACATATCATTTTCTCAACTTTGAAACCATTTGTAAGAAAATTATTTTGCCTAAATCATGGGAAATAACTATCTAAAAACATGCATGCATTCTACTCTTAAAATTATACCTACTAGAAAATAGAGTTCTTAAACCTAAAGAGTATATTTTTCCACCTTATTGAAGCTCCAAAATGGGTGGATGAATGTAGAAGACTATGGCAACCTCCCACCTCCTAAGGTGGCCTTAAAGAGGTTACCTAGCTCTATCAAGTTTGCCTTCATAAAATCTCCAAGTGAACCCCCTTTCAAACTCCAATAATCTTCTACTTCTCTTCTTTAAAACCCACCAATAATAACTCCATGAATTTACATTTTACCTAATAATAATGTAGATGAACTACACCAAAAAAGGATTTTTGTAATCTTTCACCCGACTAGAGTTGTCATGGTAAAAAAACTTGACAAAAAAACACGGAGTTATTGTCAAGATTATTGATCATGACACGACTGTGATAACACGTTGCCACGGTCATGTCATGGTTAATGGCATTGATAACTATATTGTCACGGTCCTGTAAATTTTTTTGATCGTGACAACATCTAAATGTTGTCGTGATAAAAAAACCTTGATAGGAACGTGACAACATTAAAAAGAAAAGCCCTAGATTGGCTAGCAAAGTCTTACACCAAATAAATCTCTCTCTCTCTCTCTCTCTCTCTCTTAACAATTCCAGGCAACCCCAATCGATCTCTTTCTCCCTCTTAGGCGACCATCCCCTCCTCCCCAGCTATTCTCAGGAGACCCTAATCTCTCTCTCTCTCTCTCTCTCTCTCTCTCTCTCTCTCTCTCTCACTACTGCTCTCTCTTCTGCCTTAGCCCCCCTTTCTCCTCCGCTACTGCCATAGCCATGGGTGTTGCATTTCAGTGTGCTATAGTCATTGTTATATCTAATTTTCTCTTTAAGTTTTTTTTAGTAGGCGATTTCAGTGTGCCATAGCCATTGCCATATCTAATTTTCTAACAATTTGCAATATTATTGACTTACATTTCTTGAATCCTTCATGTATATGGGTTTACATATTTTGCATTATTTTTATATTGACTTGAGTATAAATAGGCTTAATTTTGTAAAAAATGTATAACGAGTTTACATATTTGGCACTATTTTGGTATTGACTTGGGTTTACATATTTGGCACTATTAATTTTGTATAAAATGTATAGTTGATAAAAATAGGCTTCATTTTGTATAAAACGTAATTATTAATCTATGTCCATCTTGAATAAAATGTTTATAAACATTTTGTACCAAATAACATTGTAAGGACATTCTTGTCCATTAACAATTTATTATGTCCACGTCGTTACACCGTTGAAGAAATTCAAGATTCATACATTCATCAACGGATCCGAATATCAAAAGAAGAAGAGGAATCAAAGTCTGACAGACCGGACCGGTCCGCCTGCTATAAAAGAATCGATCCGGATAACTGGACCGGTCCGCCTCAGACCCGGACCGATCCGTTTGCTGAAGGCCAGTATACCCCGGACCGCAAGCGAACTGATGAAGCCTGGAATAAAAGAACCGATCCGGTCAACCGGACCGATCCGCCTCAGACCCGGACCGATCCGCATGGGATAAATTCGGCCAGATTTGTTAGAGATTTTTAGGCTCAAAGTTTTCTTATTTAAACCAACTTCGGGGAGTTGTTTTCTAAGACTTTGAAAGACGAATTTGAGAGTCCAAATACCTCTAGTCTTCATATTTTTGAGTCACAAGACTCATATTTTGATTCACATAATTCTTCCAATCCTTTGTGAATCTTTTTGGTAACCCAAGAACACAACTTTGAGTTTGTTCAACCCTTGTGGAGAGGCCGTTCTCTTTTTCATTGCTGCCCTCCTAGAAAGGGAAACTTCCAGCCGCCGACATAGGAACCGACACTTGCGGGTATTTCTGTGTCACACTGTTTCTAGCCGTTGCTTTGAAGGCTTACCGAAGACACTGTGCGTTACACTTGTGGGCGATTACCAGGTTGTATGTAAGTCAATGGTCTTGTAAATTCTTTAAAGTTCTAGAAATAAAAGGTTTTGCCCTTCGGGGATTTTTCCTTAACTTTGTGTCGCATGCTTTATATTTGATGGGCTGATTTAGATGCATGTTTAAGGGTTGATTTTATTTGGTTTAAAAGTAGACGCTAATTAAATAAGGGTTCTTGGAAACTTGCGAATTTAATTTAAATCAATTATCACACATCGAACCTATTCGGTTTCTCAAATTTGTATCAGAGCGGGTTACGCTAATTTATCGCGTATTCCTATTTTTCGCAAAACTGTGTGATATTGATTTTTTTTAAATCAGTTTTGTGAAAATCGTAATTTTTCAATGGAACGCCCATTTAATGAGGAGCCTATTTTTGAAAAAGTTCACAACCATGCTAAAAATTTAAAAAGTTTGAATTTGAAACTTTGCAAAAGAATTAAAGTTTTGGAAAAACAAAATTCTCGTTTTAAATCCGCGATGGATCTTTTGCAAACGGTTCAAAATCAAAGAGATTTTTATCGTGAAAAAGTTGTTTCCTTGGACCATGACTTTGTTTCTTTAAAATTGTCCAAGAAGGAGAGTGATGAAAGGGTCCTATTTTTAGAAAAAGATTTAGAGGACCTTAAAAATTCGATGGTTTGTGTTTGTGCCAAAGATGAAAGAAATATTTTAATCAATGAGTTTGTGGCACGTGAAGAGACTCTTAGGGAAAAGTTTGCTTTAATTGAGGGGGAGAGGGATACCCTTTTAGAAATTGTTGAAAATTTGAAAAAGCAATCCCTGTCTTGGGAAGAGTCTAATTTGTTGCTTGAATCAAATATTTTGAAGTTGAAAAATGATTTAAACGTTTCAAGTAGATTTGATTGTGATGGTAATGGCTCATCTTGTTCTCATGCTTCTAGTGCTAAAGCCAAAATCATTATTTGTTTTAGAGGGTCAATTAATTCCAAGGACGCTACAAAATATCACACTTTAAGTGTCATCCCACCCGTTTACACATGCTCATATTGTGGTAGGAATGGTCACCTTAGGCGATTTTGTTTTGATCTTGGAATAGGTCCTAGGAATTCGAAGTCTAGTGTTTTGTTGGTTCTCGAAACCCCTTGTCGACGTGTTTCATCCATTTGGGTTAGGAAATCACTTTTGGATACACTTGATTTTATAATAGTTGATTCCCGTTTTCTTGCACATGATTTTTCTCTTGCCATATCATATAGATGATTGTGTTTGCATGTTTGTCATACGCTAGTTATGATTTTTGATATATTTTTGCTAGCGTTGTGACATGTACTTTTTGTATATATTTTTTTTGAAAAAAATTGAAAAATACAAAAAGATTTTTTTTGGTTGCACCGTTTATGGATGAACACTTTGGATGACCAAGTCACTACATCATTCCATTATTTTCATGTGACTATTTGATAGTGTTTTGAGATAATAGGTCAATTCATCCATGTACTTTATAATGTTTGGAGTCATTAAGATGTAATTAAGTGTTACTTCCTACATGTTTGACTCATGTTTCCTTTAATGCACACTTGCACGGATTTGTTTGATTATTGTGCTTGTCTTATCACATGTTGGTTGGGTATTTTCACTTCAATCCTGTCCTTAAAACGAACCAAGCGCGATGAATTTTGATAAGAAAATTGTGCATATAAAAACCGTTTTGTGAGTTTGTGTGATTTGTTTGATAACGGGGAGGGGCTGCGAAAGTTAATCTTCTATCCTTTGCGCAAAAGTCACCGTTAAAAAGGACCTAAAAATTGAGGAATTTTATTATCCGAGGTCCAAAGAGGTTAAAAGAGCTCGAAAAAATTGAAAGGCAATAAAAAGATATTCATGCCAATTATGGGCCATTTAGATTTTTGCACCAATTCTCCAAAGTTTGAGAATTTAGTTTATACACCTCTAAAAGAATATATATGAGGGAGTTTGGTTGGAGAATTAAAACGGGTTTGCACGTCCTTGAAATTCTTGAAAATGCGCTACATAGTTTTGGACGTTATTGGTGTGGAAATCATTTTGACTTTGATTTGTTGATTTGCATAAGACGATGTCATCTAAATTCAACAATCTTTACACCTAAGGATACTTTTGATGTTCATTCGTTAGGAGTACACATATGCATCGTGCACATATGATTGATTGAGTTGATTTACCTATCGAATGTGTTCACACCCATTCATTCCATTTCCATGACTTGGTTGTTTGAGTCTAAATCCATGGTGTGATTTTTGTATCATATTTGTTCAAATTGGTATCCTATCTTTGTATGAAATATTAAAAAAATCAAAAATAGTTTGTGTATTTTTGTATACCGTGACACCCCGATTTTGCTTGTGTGATTCATTCTTCTTATTTGTCTATTTGGAGACATCATAAAAAGGGGGAGAAAGAATTATCTTATTATGGGGGAGATTTGAAAGTTTGAGTTTGCTCATAAATTGGTATATATGTTTATCTCATTTCAAACTCGATATGTCACTTGGTATTTTGCTTTGTCTCATGTGTGTAGGTACTACATGGATTATCATTGGATTGCACACCCTGATGAGAAAAGTGTTGAGATTCCTGAAAGAGTTGAAGAGCAAACGCTGTAGTCTTATTCAATTGTATCTTTCCAGTTTTGGGTTCATGGAAGGGTAGATTTATATAGGCATTTTTAGTTGTTTGATAATTCGGATGTTTTGTTTTTATGTATGTACCGGCATAGACATAGGGGGAGATTTGTAAGGACATTTTTGTCCATTAACAATTTATTATGTCCACGCCGTTACACCGTTGAAGAAATTCAAGATTCATACATTCATCAACGGATCCAAATATCAAAAGAAGCGGAATCAAAGTCTGACAGACCGGACCAGTCCGCCTGCTATAAAAGAACCGATCCGGCTAATCGGACCGGTCCGCCTCAGACCCGGACCGATTCGTTTGCTGAAGGCCAGTATACCCCGGACCGAAAGCGAACCGATGAAGCTTGGAATAAAAGAACCAATCCGAACAACCGGACCGATCCGCCTAAGACCCGGACCGGTCTGCATGGGATAAATTCGGCCAGATCTGTTAGAGATTTTTTAGGCTCAAAGTTTTCTTATTTAAACCAACTTCGAGGAGTTGTTTTCTAAGACTTTGAAAGACGAATTTGAGAGTCCAAATACCTCCAGTCTTCATATTTTTGAGTCCCAAGACTCATGTTTTGATTCACACAATTCTTCTAATCCTTTGTGAATCTTTTTGGTAACCCAAGAACACAACTTTGAGTTTGTTCAACCCTTGTGGAGAAGCCGTTCTCTTCTTCTTTGCTGCCCTCCTGAAAAGGGAAACTTCCAACCGCCGACATAGGAACCGACACCTGCGGTGTAAGGACATTTTTTCTCATGTCCAACATGTTACATTTGTGTATGTCGTACGCCGCTACATTTGGCACGTCACCTCACGATCTCACATGACGGCCTCTATCCGAATTCCGGGAATCAAGCATTCAACATCTCAATTAATATGTCCCACATCTGCCTCAACGACTTCACGGTCCAAGATTTTAGGGACTTAATGCAAGTGGTACGCAAGGGAAGTCAAAACAGTGAAAAAAGGCACTATAGGAGAGTTCAAGGGCATTTTCGTAATTTAACATCCATAGTTCGGAGGTTTGGTCAACTAGAAAGTTGAAGAGCTCGCCGTAACGAAGATACTGGAAAAAACGGTACCTCAATCCGAGCTACGGTGAAGGAGTTATGGCCTTTTGAAGATAGAGAAAATTCCTTAAAGAATGCTGTTTTTTTTGTATGCTGGATAGAATTGTAGAGTTTTAAAAACATGGGACTCTTCATATTTTTTCCTATAAATACCAACTTCGGGGAGTTGTTTTGCAAGACTTTAGGAGACGAATTTGAGAGTCCAAATACACCTAGTCTTCATATTCTTGAGTCCCAAGACTCATGTTTTGATTCACACATCATTGCCAAACCTTTGTGAATCCTTTTGCAACCCAAGAACACAACTTTGGTTTGTTCAACCCTTGTGGAGGAGACCGTTCTTCTTCTTCATTGCAGCCCTACTGGAAAGGGATAATTCCATCCGCGATTACAGAATCCGATACCCGAGGGTAATTCTTAGTCAACTTGTATTTTCATTGTAATCCGATTGTAAGCCGTTTTCTTACAAATTACAGTGAAAATAAATGGTTTTGCCCCTTTGGGGGATTTTTCCTTAATTGCTTGTGTTTGAATGTTCTTACGTAGATTATCAATTTATTCAATCACATACTGCTGCATGTTTAGGGTCTAAAGGGTTTTATATATAATTTGATCATTTGAACGCGAGCACACACGTTCTTCAAATTTCAGACTAATTAAAATTGGTTTTTATTTGAGAAGTCGTAATATTTCCGCTGTAGCTACTCTCTCAAATTGGTATCAGAGCAGGTTACGCTAATTTATCGCGTGATCCTGATTTTTCAAGGATTTATTTTTTTTTATACAATTTGACTTCTTAAGTCGTCAAATTGGTATCAGAGCCTGTTGCACTAAGTTATTGTGTTTTGATTCTGATTTTGCACAAAAATGGATTTTGATGGTTTTGATGATCTTCGATGTCAAATTTTTGAAAAATTTTGGAAAATTCACACAAACTATTGTTTTAAATCTTCGGTTGAAAACGAATCTGAGAGCTGTCCTTGTTGTGAGGGTGTTGGTCACACATTACATGAGTGTATCACAAATTTAAAGAAAAAATTGAATAAATCGATTTCTCATGTTTCTACCCTTAGTGATTGTGATTCGAAAGAAGAAGTTTTTTATGCTTCTAGGCGAGAGTTTCCCATCCGTGTGATTAGTGATGATAGTGAAAGTGATGGGAGTGTGGATGAAAGTGAGGAGGAAAGTGTAGATGAGCATGACTTGCAAACTGCTTTCAATGAGCTTTATGCTGAAACTTTGAAAACAAAGAAAGAAAATTTGAAATTGAAAGCTCAATTGAAAGAGTGTGCCATATAAAATAATGATTTTTTAATTAAAGAACTTAGGGCACATGAGAAAAGTTTGAAAGAGAAGCTTGAGTACGTCGAGGGTGAAAGAGATAGTCTTAGAGGATTGATGAAGACTATGAAAAAGGAGCTTTTAGAGTTTGAGGATTCTAAACTAGTACTTGAATCTAGGATAGGTGAACTTGAGGTGAAATTGAAAGATTCAAGTAAAGTGAAATTTGATTTGGAGTCTAGGTCTGAAAAACTTGATAAGATTTTAGGCACTGTCGAGATCAAAACGGATAGGGGTGGGATTGGTCTTGAAAAATATGTTGCACCCATTCCCACACGTGTGAGAGAACCTCCTAGGATCATTAGGAGAGACCCACCTAGGCAAATTCGGAGAGAGCAACCGATAAATTTGAGGAGAGGGCCACCTTTAGGGAACACAAATCGCCCGATTTACTCTTGCACACATTGTGGTAGGCAAGGTCATCTTAGGCACTTTTGTTATAATCTTTTAAATGGACCTAAGAAGGTTAATGAAAGAATAAATTCTATTCCCAAAACCCCCACACTTCGTTACACATCAATTTGGGTTAGAAAATCGGATTTAGAGGCTTATGGTTTATTTGTCCACGATTCCCGTTTGTTTGCACGTAATTCACCCCATGTGAAATTTTTTGGTTGATTGTGATTGCATGTTTTTCATACACTAGTTGTGGTTTCATGATGTATTTTTACTAGTGTGATGACTTGTACCTTTTGTATTTTTTTTTTTGAAAATTTTTGAAAAATACAAAAAAAATTTAGTTTGTTAAAATTTTGAGAAAATCCAAAAAGATTTTTGTATTTTGTTTGCACCTTTTATGGATGAACACTTAGGATGACCGAGTCACAACATCATTCCATTATTTTCATGTGACTATTTGATAGTGTTTTGAGACAATATGTCAATTTCATCCATGTGCTTTATAATGTTTGGAGTCATTAAGATGTAATTAATTGTTACTTCCTACATGTTTGACTCATGTTTCCTTTATTGCACACATGCACGGATTTATTTGATTATTGTGCTTGTCTTATCACATGTTGGTTGGGTGTTTTCACTTCAATCCAGTCCTTAAAACGAACCAAGCGCAATACTTTTTTTTTATAAGGAAATTGTGCATATAAGAACCATTTTGTGAGTTTGTGTGCTTTATTTAAAAACGAGGAGGGGCTGCGAAAGGTAATTCTCTATCCTTTGCGCAAAAGCCACCGTTAAATTGGACCTAAAAACTGGAGGTATTTTATTATCCGGGGTCCAAAGAGGTTTAAAAGAGCCCGAAAAAATTGAAAGGCAATAAAAAGAAATTCATGCCAATTATGGGCCATATATGTTTTTGCATCAATTCTCCAAAGTTTGAGAATTTAGATTACCTCTAAAAGAAAATATATATGAGGAAATTTGGTTGGAGATTTTATATCGGGTTTGCACGTCCTTGAAATGCTTGAAAATGCGCTACATAGTTTTGGACGTTATTGGTGTGGAAATCACTTTGACTTTGATTTGTTGATTTGCATAAGACGATGTCATCTAAATTCAACAAAATTTTTACACCTAAGGATACTTTTGATGCTCATTCGTTAGGGGTACACATATGCATCGTGCACATATGATTGATTGAGTTGATTTACCTATCGAATGTGTTCACACCCATACATTCCGTTCCCATGACTTGGTTGTTTGAGTCTAAATCCATGGTGTGATTTTGGTATCATGTTTTACATTTTTTTTCAAAATGGTATCTATTTTTTGTATAAAAAATTGAAAAAAATCAAAAATAGTTTGCGAAGATTTTTTTTAGCATCTCCTTGCAAGAGCACGTTTGTCATTTGATTGATGCCTTGATTTGTATACCGTGACGCCCCGATTTTTCTTGCTTGTTTGATTCATTCTTCTTATTTGTCTATTAGGGGACATCATAAAAAGGGGGAGAAAGAATTATCATTTTATGGGGGAGTTTGAATTTTGGGGGAGTTTTGAGATTTGACGTATGCTTATCATATATTGGTATCTATGCTTATCTCATTTCAAACTCGATACGTCACTTGGTATTTTTCTTTATCTCATGTGTGTAGGTACTACATTGATGATCTCTGAATTGCACACCCTGATGAGAAAAGATTTGAGATTCCTGAAGATTTGAAGATCAAACGATGAAGACTATTCATTTGTACCTTTTCCAGTTTTGGGTTCATGAGGTAGATTTGTATAGGCAATTTCATATTTGATAATTCTGATTTTTTATGTATGTACCGGCATAGACATAGGGGGAGATTTGTAAGGACATTTTTTCTCATGTCCAACATGTTACATTTGTGTATGCCGTACGCCGCTACATTTGGCACGTCACCTCACGATCTCACATGACGGCCTCTATCCGAATTCCGGGAATCAAGCATTCAACATCTCCATTAATATGTCCCACATCTGCCTCAACGACTTCACGGTCCAAGATTTTAGGGACTTAATGCAAGTGGTACGCAAGGGAAGTCAAAACAGTGAAAAAAAGGCACTATAGGAGAGTTCAAGGGCATTTTCGTAATTTTACATCCATAGTTCGGAGGTTTGGTCAACTAGAAAGTTGAAGATCTCGCCGCAACGAAGATACTGGAAAAAACGGCACCTCAATCCGAGCTACGGTTAAGGAGTTATGGCCTTTTGAAGATAGAGAAAATTCCTTAAAGAATGCTGTTTTTTTTGTACGCTGGATAGAATTTTAGAGTTTTAAAAACATGGGACTCTTCATATTTTTTCCTATAAATACCAACTTCGGGGGAGTTGTTTTGCAAGACTTTAGGAGACGAATTTGAGAGTCCAAATACACCTAGTCTTCATATTCTTGAGTCCCAAGACTCATGTTTTGATTCACACATCATTGCCAAACCTTTGTGAATCATTTTGCAACCCAAGAACACAACTTTGGTTTGTTCAACCCTTGTGGAGGAAACCGTTCTTCTTCTTCATTGCAGCCCTACTGGAAAGGGATAATTTCAGCCGCGATTACAGAATCCGATACCCGAGGGTAATTCTTAGTCAACTTGTATTTTCATTGTAATCCGATTGTAAACCGTTTTCTTACAAATTATAGTGAAAATAAATGTTTTTGCCCCTTTGGGGGATTTTTCCTTAATTGCATGTGTTTGAATGTTCTTACGTAGATTATCAATTTATTCAATCACATACTGCTGCATGTTTAGGGTCTAAAGGGTTTTATATATAATTTGATCATTTGAATGCGACCACACACATTCTTCAAATTTCAGACTAATTAAAATTGGTTTTTATTTGAGAAGTCGTAATATTTCCGCTGTAGCTACTCTCTCAAATTGGTATCAGAGCAGGTTACGCTAATTTATCGCGTGATCCTGATTTTTCAAGGATTTATTTTTTTTGATACAATTTGACTTCTTACGTCGTCAAATTGGTATCAAAGCCTGTTGCACTAAGTTATTGTGTTTTGATTCTGATTTTGCACAAAAATGGATTTTGATGGTTTTGATGATCTTCGATGTCAAATTTTTGAAAAATTTTGGAAAATTCACACAAACTCTTGTTTTAAATCTTCTGTTGAAAACGAATCTGAGAGGTGTCCTTGTTGTGAGGGTGTTGGTCACACATTACATGAGTGTACCACAAATTTAAAGAAGAAATTGAATAAATCGATTTCTCATGTTTCTACCCTTAGTGATTGTGATTCGAAAGAAGAAGTTTTTTATGCTTCTAGGCGAGAGTTTCCCATCCGTGTGATTAGTGATGATAGTGAAAGTGATGGGAGTGTGGATGAAAGTGGGGAGGAAAGTGTAGATGAGCATGACTTGCAAACTGCTTTCAATGAACTTTATGCTGAAACTTTGAAAACAAAGAAAGAAAATTTGAAATTGAAAGCTCAATTGAAAGAGTGTGCCATATAAAATAATGATTTTTTAATTAAAGAACTTAGGGCACATGAGAAAATTTTGAAAGAGAAGCTTGAGTACGTCGAGGGTGAGAGAGATAGTCTTAGAGGGTTGATGGAGACTATGAAAAAGGAGCTTTTAGAGTTTGAGGATTCTAAACTAGTACTTGAATCTAGGATAGGTGAACTTGAGGTGAAATTGAAAGATTCAAGTAAAGTGAAATTTGATTTGGAGTCCAGGTCTGAAAAACTTGATAAGATTTTAGGCACTGTCGAGATCAAAACGGATAGGGGTGGGATTGGTCTTGAAAAATATGTTGCACCCATTCCCACACGTGTGAGAGAACCTCCTAGGATCATTAGGAGAGACCCACCTAGGCAAATTTGAAGAGAGCAACCGATAAATTTGAGGAGAGGGCCACCTTTAGGGAACACAAATCACCCGATTTACTCTTGCACACATTGTGGTAGGCAAGGTCATCTTAGGCACTTTTGTTATAATCTTTTAAATGGACCTAAGAAGGTTAATGAAAGAATAAATTCTATTCCCAAAACCCCCACACTTCGTTACACATCAATTTGGGTTAGAAAATCGGATTTAGAGGCTTATGGTTTATTTGTCCACGATTCCCGTTTGTTTGCACGTAATTCACCCCATGTGAAATCTTTTGGTTGATTGTGATTGCATGTTTGTCATACACTAGTTGTGGTTTCATGATGTATTTTTACTAGTGTGATGACTTGTACCTTTTGTATATTTTTTTTTGAAAATTTTTGAAAAATACAAAAAAAAATTAGTTTGTTAAAATTTTGAGAAAATCCAAAATGATTTTTGTGTTTTGTTTGCACCTTTTATGGATGAACACTTAGGATGACCGAGTCACAACATCATTCCATTATTTTCATGTGACTATTTGATAGTGTTTTGAGACAATATGTCAATTTCATCCATGTGCTTTATAATGTTTGGAGTCATTAAGATGTAATTAATTGTTACTTCCTACATGTTTGACTCATGTTTCCTTTATTGCACACATGCACGGATTTATTTGATTATTGTGCTTGTCTTATCACATGTTGGTTGGGTGTTTTCACTTCAATCCAGTCCTTAAAACGAACCAAGCGCAATAATTTTTTTTTATAAGGAAATTGTGCATATAAGAACCGTTTTGTGAGTTTGTGTGCTTTATTTAAAAATGGGGAGGGGCTGCGAAAGGTAATTATCTATCCTTTGCGCAAAAGCCACCGTTAAATTGGACCTAAAAAATGGAGGTATTTTATTATCCGGGGTCCAAAGAGGTTTAAAAGAGCCCGAAAAAATTGAAAGGCAATAAAAAGAAATTCATGCCAATTATGGGCCATATAGGTTTTTGCATCAATTCTCCGAAGTTTGAAAATTTAGATTACCTCTAAAAGAAAATATATATGAGGGAGTTTGGTTGGAGATTTTATAACGGGTTTGCACGTCCTTGAAATGCTTGAAAATGCGCTACATAGTTTTGGACGTTATTGGTGTGGAAATCACTTTGACTTTGATTTGTTGATTTGCATAAGACGATGTCATCTAAATTCAACAAATTTTTTACACCTAAGGATACTTTTGATGCTCATTCGTTAGGGGTACACATATGCATCGTGCACATATGATTGATTGAGTTGATTTACCTATCGAATGTGTTCACACCCATTCATTCCATTTCCATGACTTGGTTGTTTGAGTCTAAATCCATGGTGTGATTTTTGTATCATGTTTTACATTTTTTTTCAAAATGGTATCTATTTTTTGTATAAAAAATTGAAAAAAATCAAAAATAGTTTGCGAAGATTTTTTTTAGCATCTCCTTGCAAGAGCACGTTTGTCATTTGATTGATGCCTTGATTTGTATACCGTGACGCCCCGATTTTTCTTGCTTGTCTGATTCATTCTTCTTATTTGTCTATTAGGGGACATCATAAAAAGGGGGAGAAAGAATTATCATTTTATGGGGGAGTTTGAATTTTGGGGGAGTTTTGAGATTTGACGTGTGCTTATCATATATTGGTATCTATGTTTATCTCATTTCAAACTCGATACGTCACTTGGTATTTTTCTTTATCTCATGTGTGTAGGTACTACATTGATGATCTCTGAATTGCACACCCTGATGAGAAAAGATTTGAGATTCCTGAAGATTTGAAGATCAAACGATGAAGACTATTCATTTGTACCTTTTCCAGTTTTGGGTTCATGGGGTAGATTTGTATAGGCAATTTCATATTTGATAATTCGGATTTTTTATGTATGTACCGGCATAGACATAGGGGGAGATTTGTAAGGACATTTTTTCTCATGTCCAACATGTTACATTTGTGTATGTCGTACGCCGCTACATTTGGCACGTCACCTCACGATCTCACATGACGGCCTCTATCCGAATTGCGGGAATCAAGCATTCAACATCTCCATTAATATGTCCCACATCTGCCTCAACAACTTCACGGTCCGAGATTTTAGGGACTTAATGCAAGTGGTACGCAAGGGAAGTCAAAACAGTGAAAAAAAGGCACTATAGGAGAGTTCAAGGGCATTTTCGTAATTTTACATCCATAGTTCGGAGGTTTGGTCAACTAGAAAGTTTAAGAGCTCGCCGCAACGAAGATACTAGAAATAACGGCACCTCAATCCGAGCTACGGTGAAGGAGTTATGGCCTTTTGAAGATAGAGAAAATTCCTTAACGAATGCTGTTTTTTTTGTACGCTGGATAGAATTTTAGAGTTTTAAAAACATGGGACTCTTCATATTTTTTCCTATAAATACCAACTTCGGGGGAGTTGTTTTGCAAGACTTTAGGAGACGAATTTGAGAGTCCAAATACACCTAGTCTTCATATTCTTGAGTCCCAAGACTCATGTTTTGATTCACACATCATTGCCAAACCTTTGTGAATCCTTTTGCAACCCAAGAACACAACTTTGGTTTGTTCAACCCTTGTGGAGGAGACCGTTCTTCTTCTTCATTGCAGCCCTACTGGAAAGGGATAATTCCAGCCGCGACTACAGAATCCGATACCCGAGGGTAATTCTTAGTCAACTTGTATTTTCATTGTAATCCGATTGTAAGCCGTTCTCTTACAAATTATAGTGAAAATAAATGGTTTTGCCCCTTTGGGGGATTTTTCCTTAATTGCATGTGTTTGAATGTTCTTACGTAGATTATCAATTTATTCAATCACATACTGCTGCATGTTTAGGGTCTAAAGGGTTTTATATATAATTTGATCATTTGAACGCGAGCACACACGTTCTTCAAATTTCAGATTAATTAAAATTGGTTTTTATTTGAGAAGTCGTAATATTTCCGCTGTAGCTACTCTCTCATGCGGGTATTTCTGTGTCACACTGTTTCTAGCCGTTGCTTTGAAGGTTTACCGAAGACACCGTGCGTTACACTTGTGGGCGATTATCAGGTTGTATGTAAGTCAATGGTCTTGTAAATTCTTTAAAGTTCTACAAATAAAAGGTTTTGCCCTTCGGGGATTTTTCCTTAACTTTGTGTCGCATGCTTTATATTTGATGGGTTGATTTAGATGCATGTTTAAGGGTTGATTTTATTTGGTTTAAAAGTAGACGCTAATTAAATAAGGGTTCTTGGAAACTTGCGAATTTAATTTAAATCAATTATCACACATCGAACCTATTCGGTTTCTCAAACATGGATTAGTTAGAGTGGCGTAAATTATGAATGGGCATTAAGGATATTTTGGTCGTACCTTACCTTATAAATGTTAATTTTTCATTATCTAAAACCTATGAATTTTCACTTTATTTTCCATTATGCCCTACTCCCTCTCCTTTAAAAGGTGTGTGTGTTGTTAATTATTATTTCATTTTATTCTACTGATGGATATTTTGATTTTTTGGTTGGAATGAAGGTGTTTATTTACTGCTCTAAATCGTCGGGGCAGAGTTAAGTCGAATCGCAAAATCTCTCTCTCTCTTCATATGAAGTTAAGTCTCCTCTCATTTATTTTTTAGATTTATTTATTTATTATTCAAGCCAATTGATTTATTGTTAAAGTTGACTTGTATAATTCATTTTTGTGAACCTTCATTATTCAAGATTTGCTCTTATTATGCAAGATCTCTCTCTCTCTCTCTCTCTCTCTCTCTCTCTCTATATATATATATATATATATATATATATATATATATATATATATATATATATATATATATATATATATATATATATATATATATATATATATATGTGTGTGTGTGTGTGTGTGTGTGTGTGTGTGTGTGTGTAAATGTGAATGCATGAATCTCAATTTATATCTGCTTTCATATTGTTGTTTGGGGTTCTTGAATTTTTGTTGACTGGTGAATTTGAAAATTTAGATGGCCATGGAGATGGTTGGCCCTAGGTATTTCTAACATTTAGGGTTGTGATCATGCCGAATAAGGTGATGGAAATATAAATAATATAGAAATGAAACATATTTACCATAAAATTATAAATAAAATATGGTGGGCAATATAAATTTTAAAACATCAATCAAACAATTCAACATAAATAAAACATAACTATGTATAAATCAACACAAAAACCTTTATTTGGTAATTGGCGAGAAATAAACGTAGGATTGTTTCCCGCCAATTACCAAATAAAGTCTATAGTATTTATTTATACATAGTTATAAGCCTATTAAGTTACAGATAGTGCACATAGATACTAATCTTCTAGTTCTTATGAGTATACATTCAATAGCCCTTAGACCCATTCCAGAGTCATTGCGCTTGTAATAAGATCTGTTGAATTGTCCCGTTTGAACAGTTTGGGACAACATATTTTTTGTGTAATAATATTCTTAGTGGCATCCACTTGTTACTTTGGGGGGAAGTTCTGATGTCATCTCTTAATTTTCTCTGGGTACATATTAGATGATGCGGTGTTGAGTGTTATTTCAATTGCTAAATTTAAATAGCATGAACACTTGCGAATCTATGTCATGTAATTGGAGAACTATGGGGAGATGCGCCAAATTTTTCTCGATTTGGAACAATTTGGATGAGCTGTTAAGTGTATTATAGAAATATGCGGTCTTGAATGGTATAGGAATACTCACCCTTTAGAGGAGATGGAGGAAATAGGATTCATAATGCATCTTGTATTAACAATAAAGTTAATTTATATTATTTTTACAATATAACACCGAAAGATGAAATGTCAATCTTGAAGTAAAACATTAACTGGAAACTAAATTTCCACACTTTTGTTTATACTAATCCATGAATATATTCTTCTTACCCATAATCGATGATAATTTCTAGTAGCTGTGATGCGATAACCTCTATACAAATAGTGGATGGGTAAGACAAATAGACTAAGGGATGTGTTTCATAGAGGTGCTAATGAATTTGTTAAATTCATAAAGAGATGTGGTAATGATGAAGAGTTTTCATGTCCGTGTGCTAAATGTGGGAATGGTATGGTGTTTGAGTGGAAAACAATTGAACTACATATGTTAAGATGGGGTATGCAAGATAGTTATCAATTTTTGTTTTTTCATGGGAAATCGCATGTTCATTTTGTCCCCGAGCAACCTTCACAATAATCAACAAGTAGGATACATGTATAAGGGCATGAGGACAATGTAGATCATAATATGCTAGAGGATTTAGTTGATGACATGTATGAAGTTCATGAAGTGGAAGAAAATGATATCACTGATGATGTATAAGGTTCAGGTTCTCATGAAGATATTGGGATAAACGTTGACGATGACTATCAAAGTTTTTTAAGGCAACCCAATCGTTGTACCGTAACTATGACAAAGATCAAGCAACTTTGCATGCCATGGTTAGTTTGCATAGTTTGAAGACCCACTATGGTTTGTCAGGCAGTAACGTGAAAGGAATTTTTAATTGGGTGAAGGGTTTGCTACCCAATCAGAATACGCTTTCAAATAGCTATCCTACTATGAAGAACAATTTGAAAGGTTTAGGAATTAAGTATAAATAAATTCATACTTGTTTGTATGACTGTATACAATATCGAAAGGAGTATGAAAATCTCGATCGGTGTTTGGTATGCAAGGAACCTAGATATGTGAAATCTACTGGCAAGGAACACACAAGCTAAAAAGTGCCTCAAAAAGTGTTGAAATATTTTTCCGTTGGGCCTAGGTTGAAGAAACTTTTTACAATACCATGGATAGCGGAGGCAATGACTTGTCACGCTAGGGAAGAAGTAGGGGATAATCTCATGCGTCATCCTATTGATTATGTATCTTGGAAGATGATGAATTATGAGTACTTCAATTTTTCTCGAGAACACCCTAACATTCATTTGTAAATATCTACAGATGGTTTCAATCCATTTGTAAATCTAAGCACCAATCAGAGTGTATGGCTAGTCCTAGCACCACTCAACCTCCTTCCTTCACGGTATATGAGACCTAATTTTTTTTATGTTATCTTTGTTAATACTTGGGCCAAAGGCACTAAGTCGGGACATAAATGTATATTTGTCTCCTTTGGTAGAATAATTAAATGAGTTGTGGGAAGAGGGTGTGCAAGCATTTTGTAAGGAAAAAATCTTATGATTGTCCGCTAGAATCTAGGAATTTCTCAGTTGTCCTAGATCACAGTTGATATGTCATATATCGTTAAATTTAGCATGTATTCACACGATCATCAATGATGGCCTCTATCTGAATCATTAGCATCGTGCTCATCGTCAAATGTGTGACATTCATCTTCAACCAGTCTCAACTGCTTCACTACGTTAATGGTAAAATTCTTATTTGTAGTTCTTAATATTCACAATTATATTTGGGAGACTTTTAAATCGATTTTATAACTGATTGCATTTTATCAAAAATAAGACTGGCATTTAAAAATAAATATTTTTTCCGAAGGTCATTCACATGACCTAGACATATCGTTCTAACGACATGGTCATGTCCTTTGATAGGGTCGCGCGATGCTAGTTTCTTGTTTGTATCAAATGATCGCGTAATGTTTTGGTATTTTACTAGTCGTTTCTTAGGTCATTCGATATAGGATCAAAGGACATCTCTATGTCATTATAACGACATGCACATATCGTTCGAACAACATAGCGCCGCCTTGATTTTTTATTTCGCCTATAAATACTTGCTCTTATTAGGTATTTCATAAGACTTTTGAACAACCCCTTTTGCAGACCTGCTGTAATTTAAGTCTTCATATTTTAAGGCTAAAACCAATTTTGATTCACTCAAACCTCCATGTATATGTTTATGAATCTTTGAGAAACCCTTATATTGATATTAACCAATCTTAGAGTGGTACTTGTGGAGAAGAGAAGCTATCCGCATTGCTGATTGTTGGAGTTCTTGTAGGAGCTCTTGCTAGAGATAGCGAACCGAGGTCCGTGGGTATTCGTTTGTCAAAAATGTTGTATTTATCTATGTAAATGTATGTCGTGCTTTACATTAAATAGTGAAATAAAATATTTTTCCCCTTTTGAGAATTTTTCCTGAAATTGTTTTTTTTTTGTGATTGTTGGATTGCATGTGAGATAGATTTACTGCTTTCAATCACTTAGTTGCATGTTCTAGAATTAATTAAAACTGGTTAAAAGTTGAACTTTAATTAAATAATTTTTACCATTGAATCGTAGCGCACTCTCAAATTGGTATCAGCTCCATCTACACTATTCCTACCGTGTAGTTAATTTTCTGCCAAATTTTTCATGATATCAATTTTCTGAACAAACTGATTTTTGAAAAAATTGTGTTCAAATGGAAAACTTATATAATAGAATGATAAGTTTTGATGGATCAATTGTACCTATTGGAAGGCTAGAATGAAATCCACGAATCTATTGATGTACGGGTCTGGATTACATATGAAAAAGGGTGGAGTTCACCCAATATTGTTCAGGGAAATGAAATTGTCCCTAAACCTGTGACTCTTTTGACTGAAGAAGAATTTAAATGGAGTAACATTAATTCATATGGCCCTAATACTATTTTCGGAGCCATCACACCCGATGAGATCCGACGTATTATGCCGTGTACTACGTCAAAAGAGGCATTTGATATCCTGCAGCTTAAACATGAGGGCACAAATGTTGTTAATGCCTCTAAACTGCAAAATTTAACTACTCAATTTGAAACCATAGCCATGCTTGAATCTCAAAGTTTTGATCAATTCTATGCTCGTCTGTTAGATATTGTTAATTCAAGTTTTAATTATGGTGAAATAATTCCTAAAAATATAGTAGTTAAAAAGATTTTATGTTCACACCCTGCCCGTTTTATCCTGAAAGTCAATGTGCTTAATTATTTAGGAATGTTAGATTCCCTAAGGTTAGAAGAGCTTGCAAAGGTTCAGACCTATGAAATCGACATGTCTCCTAACACTATAAAACCAAATAATAAAGGGATTGAACTTAAGGCCCAATATAGAAAGAGTGAGGAGGAGTCTAGGAAGAGAGAGGAGTCGTCTAGAAAAAGAGAGGAGGTGTTGTTCGATTCTAAGTACGACTTTAACTAGACGATTTAGCCTTTTTTTGCTAAGAACTTTAAAAAATTTCTCAAACTTAAAAATAATGGAAAATCTAAAGATAAAAAGAGTTTTGAGAAAAATAAAATTGGAAAAAAATTTGAAAAAGATAAAAAAGTATGCCCCAAAGATAGAGGAAGAGAGGTGTTGCTAGAGTGATGGGAGAGGTCACAAAGCTTCTAAGTGCCTAACTAGGTTAAAGCGTCAAGGAAAGGGCAAAGTTGCCTTAAATGCCACCCTATTAGACGACAACGGGGTCGATTCGGTGGATTTAGGAGGAAAATCACCACATGAATATAACTTCACCGCATTTATAGCTATTCATGTGAGTACGTCTAGTGCACCTCACGAAGATGAAGAAGCTACTTCATAGGGACACCTCGACAGTGAAAACGACGTTAGTGAGGGTGAGGATGTAGCAAGTGAGAGCGAGAGTGACCTACAGTGCGCATACGCCGAGTTATACGTTGAGTCCTTTAAAATGAAAAGGCAAAACAAAGGGTTATCAACTAGGATCATTATTCTAGAGAAGGATTTTGGAGAGACAAAAGAGAGAGATTCCTCCAATATAGAGTTTTTGAGAGAGAGAGAGAGAGAGAGAGAGAGAGAGAGAGAGAGAGAGAGAGATTTTTTTAGAGAGAGAGAGAAAGTGTTTTTGAGAAAGAAAGAGGGGACTAGACTAAATAAGTGTCTAGTCTTATGAGTGAGCTCCTTGCATCAATGAAGACTCAGAAGAAACTTGAAGCCCTTGTATCCCAACTCGAAAAAGATCTTGAAAGAGCCCGAGAGGTCAAGGTAAAGATTGAGGACACATCTAGGAAGATGGAAAATATGTTCCTTGGCCCCGTATTATGGTTTGGTGAGAAGTTGGGAATAGGTTTTGATAATGCTTTCATGTCGCACGAGAACCGGTTCTTGAATTCATTGTGAATCCATATAGCCCTTAACCAAAACCCCAAAGAAAAGTTAGGCCAAGAAAATAAAACCAAGGAAGGCCTAAGACTATTTATTTCTGCACTTATTGTAAGGGAAAATGCCACCTTAGATAGTTGTGCTATAGTTTGGGTCGAACTCGACATACACATACTCCATCGCACCAACTTAGTAACTTTGCTAGCCTTAGAGAGTAAGTTGAGTGTCTAGTCTCCACTTCTCACAATTTGATGGAAGTGTTCCAACAGATGTCTTTGCCATTAGTGGATACTTCCAACATCCCGACTAGACCCAACAACGATAAAGGTAAATAAAAGGTCACCACTTCTTGGGTGCCTAAGCGTGAAGAGAAAGCCGTTGTTGTACATGTTGCTCTTAAGGCGCATAATAGCTCCCAGTGGTATTTTGACAGTGGTTTCTCCAGGCATATGACTAGTGATGCCTCATTTTTTACCAACCCGAAGATCTCAAGTAAGGTAAAGTCACCTTTGGAAATGGGTGTAAATCTTGCATTATAGGACGTGATATAATAGAGATTTCTGAATTCCCTACGCAAGATAATGTTTTGTTAAAGGTTTAAAGGAAAACCTTATCAGCATTAGCCAGTTGTACGAATCAGACTTTACTGTAAAGTTTGACCGGAACAAGTGTAACATTTATGATCAAGCCGATAAACTTTTATTTCAAGGGGTGAGGAGTGAACATAATTGCTATGCGAATTTGACCAAATCCTTATTTGTGTGTAACAACACAACGATCTCATTTATGGGTTTGTGGCATCGACGTCTAGGTCATGTTAATTTTAGAGAGTTGGAACGTTTAGTGAAGAAAGACCTAGTACGTGGCTTGCCATCACTTGGAAAGCCAACTTCCACAGTTTGCATTCCTTATCAGCAGGGAAAATAAGTTCGTAGTCCCCATCGGAAGTTTAATTCCATTACCACTACACATGTGCTTGAGTTAATTCAGATGGATCCTATGGACACTAAGATTTTAGGTGGTAAGAGGTATATCCTCGTGATGGTAGATGATTTCTCCCATTATTCGATAGTTGGTTTCCTGAGAGAGAAATCCGAGGCTGTAGAGTTTCTTAAGACCAAGTGTCGTGTTGTGTCCTGCAAAATCAACACGGAGTTACTATCAACAGAATCCATAGTGATAATGACACAAAATTTAAAGATGCAAAAGTGGATCATGACTGTCATAACCTTGGAATTAAACATGAATTTTCGGTCATGAAAACTCCTCGGTGTAATGGAATTATTGAGAGGATGAATCGGACGATTCAGTAGATGGTTAGATCTTTGCTCCTCGATCATAGAGTGTCTAGGAGGTTTTGGGCATAGGCAGTGTCAAGCACATGCCACACAGTGAATAGGGTAATCTTCGTCCACACACACTTCAGACGCCATACGAGTTGTGGACAGGGTAGAAGCCCAACCTTTCACATTTTCGTGTCTTTGGGAGTAAATGCTACATCCTGAGGGATAGAGAGCAATTAGGAAAGTTCGACTCCCGAAGCGATGAGATAATTCTATTAGGATATTCATTGATAAGTAGAGCTTACTAGATTTTTAACCTGAACATCTCTAAGATTATGGAATCAATAAATGTCACTGTTAAAGATGACGAGCCGTCGACGTTTGTTGATCCTAATCCTTTGCGTGAGGATGATGCACCCCCTAGTGATGATCCCATTGTTCCTCATACACCTAGGGTGGACCCTACTCCTGATGTAGGGGACACACCTTCTTAGGTTCGCAAGAGTCATGACCCTTCTACCATTATAGTAGATCCCACCTTAGGTGTCAAGGCTCGCGCACTGTTAGCTATCTCTATAGCACATCCAAAGTCGAGCCTAAGAACTTCAAGGAAGCACTCAAAGATGAACATTGGATATCTTCTGTGCATGATGAGTTGCTTCAGTTTAAAAATAATGATGTCTAGGAACTTATCCCCCGACCTAGTGATAAGAATGTGATTGGTACTAAGTGGATCTTCAAGAATAAGATGGATAAGAATTATACCATTATACGTAATAAGGCTAGGTTGGTTTTTAAAGGCTACACACAAATTGAGGAAATAGACTTTGAGGAGACATTTGCTCCTGTTGCGAGACTCGAGTTCGTTCGCTTACTACTCGCCGTCGTATGTCATGTACGCTTCAACTTATATCAAATGGATGTGAAGAGTGACTTTCTGAATAACATTATATAAGAGGATGTATACATGGGACAATCGAAAGGGTATAAAGACCAAAAACACCCTGAACACGTCTGTTATCTGAGGAAAGCCCTGTATGGTTTGAAGAAGCACCCCGAACTTGGTGCGAGAGGCTTACTTCCTATCTCTTGGCCCTGGCTTCAGAAGAAGGGGAGTAAATATGACTTTTTTTATTATGAGAGAAAAATGTGTTATTTTTATTGCCCAGGTCTATGTGGATGACATAGTCTGTGTATCCACGTGCTCCTGCCATGCTTATGACTTTGAGGAGGAGATGAAGAATGAGTTGGCGATGAGCATGATTGGTGAACTCACATTCTTCATTGGTCTCCAGTTCGTCATCTAGAGGATGAGATGTTAATCTCCCAATCCAAGTATGTAAGAGACCTCGTGATGAATTTTGGGTTAAACTCCGCTAAACATGCACGCACCCCGATGAGTACCTCGACAAATCTTAGCAAGGATACTTCAAGTAAGAACATAGAGTAAACCTTGTATTAGAGTATGATATGTAGTATTTTTTACTTGACTGCTAGTCGTCCCGACATAGTCTTTAGTATTGGAGTCTGTGCGTGATATAAGGCACCCTCGAAAGAGTCACACTTGCATGATCTTAAACGTATTATCAAATACGTTAGTGGGACTCTCATATATGGCTTTTGGTATTCCTTTGATATCGACGACTGTTTATCCACCTATTCGTATGCCGATTGGGCTGGGGATGCAGATGGGTGTAGGAGCACTTGAGGTGGGTATTTATATCTTGGTTCCGCTTTTGTCTCTTGGTTAAACAAAAATCAGAACTCCATCTCTTTATCCACTACGGAGGCTGAGTACATCGCCGCCGGGAGTTTTTGCACGCAACTCTTGTGTATAAAGCAGATGCTGGAGGATTATGGGATATCACAGGACACCATGACTATGTCCTATGATAACACGAGCGCGATACACATATTTCACAATTCAGTCCAGCATTCGTGCACGAAACACATTAGGATACGCGAGCACTTTATCCGAGACCTAGTAGAGGAGAAGGTCATATCCTTGACCTTTGTGACCACTGACCGCCATTTAACCGATATCTTCACGAAACCTTTAGATGCTCCTAGATTCGAGAGTCTTAGGAATTCTTTAGATATCTACACAGTTGACTGAGGATTGGTTACTTTGTCTAGTATAGGATGGTTTTCACGTGCATATTCTTAGTTCCTATTACTAGACTATATCATTTGTATTATTCCTGTATTATTTTTTTTCTTCATATTTTAGAAAAATCCAAAGAGATTTTCATTTTTTTTGAAAAATTGGAAAAATACAAAAAGATTATTTGTTTTTAAGAAAAGAGAAAAATACAAAAATATTTTCAATTTTAAAGAAAAAGGAAAAAGATAAAAAAATTATTTTATAATTTTTTTAAAAAACAAAACAAGATTTTTGTAGTTTGTTTACACCTTTTATGGATGAACATTTAGGATGACTAAGTCACCACATCATTCCATTATCCACATGACTATTTGGTAATGTTTTGAGACAACTTCATTTCATCCATGTGCTTTGTAATGCTTGGAGTCATTGAGATATAATTAGTGATTACTTTCTAGTTATTTAACTCATTGTCTCCTTTAATGCACACATGCACGGATTAGTTGATATTTGTAATTGTTTATCACATGTTGGTCAAAATGTTTTCATCTCAGTCCTGTCTTAAAATGAACCGAATACGATAAAAAGAGTCAATAAGAGTAGTGCATGTAAGAACCGTTGCCCGTGAGAGTTTTATTAATATTGAAAAAATTTAAGTGAACACGGGAAATTAATGTGAGAAGCATGTGAACTCGTCGTGAAAGCCACTGTTTGAAAAGAGCCCAAGAAAAAATAAGGCAATAAAAAGAAATATATACCAAAATTGGGCCAATAGGAAATCTCTTAAAAAGAGAATTTAGATCCTCAATAACAAATGCATTATTATTTATGAGGGAGTTTAATTGGAAATCAATGGGTTTGCACGTCCTGACAAAGTCTCGAAAAATCATTACATAATTTTAGACATTATTAGTGTGGAAATCATTTTAGACTTTGATTTTTCCATTAGATTGAGTTAATTTCATATAAATTCACCTTTTTACACCTAAGGACAATTTTGAGTTCATTCATTAGGAGTATTCAAAATTCATCGTGCACATATGATTATGAATGTTAGAGTTGATTTTCCTATCAAATTTGTTCACACCCCTACACTTACGCTTTCATCAACTTGGTTATCTTAGTGTAAATTCATGATATCATTTTTTGTTGTATATTTTTGTGCAAAAAATTCAAAAAGAAAAAGTTATTTATGCGTGACACACTTAGTATTTATTGTTTATGTTTTCTTTCCTTGTATATTTGGGATGTCATAAAAAGGGGGAGAACGAATCATGGGGGAGTGGTAAAGTGTGATTATTTAATGATTTTCTTATGCTTAATTAATTTATCATTTATGCTTATCATTTTATTTCAAACTTTTGTGTGTCACGAGTATTTGTTTCTTGTCTCATGTGTGTAGGTACAATTTGAAGATCATATATTTGGCACAACCTGATGATGACAAAGAAATTTTGGAGATTTGAAGATCTGAAGATTTTGAAGATTTCAAGACATGTATTTTGATATTTCCATGGAGAGTTTTTGGGGATATTAGATTGAATGTCTTACGGATTTTTTTTATTGCATAATTAGGATTGTTTTATTTATGTGCCGCGATAGACATAGGGGGATATTTGTAAGGAGATAATCATATGATTATTTTCCAGAATCTAGGAATTTTTGAGTTGTTCTAGATCACAGTTGATATGTCATATACCGTTACATTTGGCACGTCTTCACATGATCATCCATGAAGGCCTTTATACGAATCATTAGGATTGTGCTCATCATCATGCATCCATCATCTTCAAATGTGCGATGTTCATCTGCAACCAGTCTCCACTACTCCACTACGTTAATGGTAAAATCTTATTTGGAGTTCTTAATATTCGCAATTATATTTGGGAGATTTTTTAAATCGATTTTAAACTGATTGCATTTGATCTAAAATAAGGCTGGCATTTAAAAATAAATATTTTCGCATAAGGTCATTCAAATGACCTGGACATATCATTCTAACAACATGGTCATGTCGTTTGACAGGGTCGCGCGATGGTCGTTACTTCTTTGAATCAAACGACCATGTACTGTTTTGGTATTTTATCCGTCGTTTCTTAGGTCGTTCGATCTAGGATCAAATGAAATCTCTATGTCATTCTAACGACATGCACATGTTGTTCGAACGACATAATGCCGCCTTGATTTTTTATATCGCCTATAAATACCCGCTCTTATTAGGTATTTCATAAGACTTTTGAACAAGCCATTCTACAGACCTGCTGTAATTTAAGTTTTCATATTTTAAGGTTAAAACCCATTTTGATTCAGTCAAACTCCCTGTGTATGTTTGTGAATCTTTGATAAACCCTTATATTGTTATTAACCAATCTTGGAGTGGTACTTGTGGAGAATAGAAGCTATTTGCATTGCTGATTGTTGGAGTTCTTGCGGGAACTCTTGCTGAAGACAGAGAACCGAGGCCTGCAGGTATTAGTCTATAAAAAATGTTGTATTTCTCTATGTAAATGTATGTCATGGTCTATATTAAATAGTGAAATAAAAGGTTTTTCCCCTTTCGGGGATTTTTCTCGATTTTTTTTTTGTAATTATTGGATTGCATGCTAGATAGATTTATTGTTTTCAATCACTTAGTTGCATGTCCTAGGATTAATTAAAACTTGTTAAACGTTGACCTTTAATTAAATAAGATTGACCATTGAACCATAGCGCACTCTCACATTTGACTATTTTAATAAAGAAAAGTTTACGCTAAAAGTTATGTTGATGTAGGCAATTCATGATTTTTCAGTTATGCAGTACATAGTTATTTGGGGTATCCTATTTTTGGAGAGGAGATTGAATCTCTGCATCTCGTCGCTAGTGGAAAAAATATATACCATTGCCATCAGAGGTTTTTACCCCCCGCTCATAGTTTTAGATTTGAGAAATGTTCTAATTTTTTATTGGGCGGGGTTGAACATAGGCTACCTCCGAGAAAAGTTTCAGGTTCAGAAATTGAAATAAATATTCTAATTGTGGACCTAATATACCAGGTTGGAAACTTTTTTTTTTATGGAAGATGGATTAAATCCCCAAACATAAATTTATTAATGGAGAAAGAGCCTCTCCAAGGGCTTACAAGTAAAGGAGAACTACAAAAAGTCATTAAAGATTAAATATGGGAATTTATGACTATCCCCATTACAAATTGGAGAAAAAAAAACTATCGAGAAAATTGGAAGGAAGATCTAATATAGCTACATCCCATCTTATCAAGCCTATAAGAACTTCTAACAGTAGAAGGAAGATCAGGAGCATTGTAAAAAATCTTCAAAGAATTAGCACCAGAACCATGATTGGCCAAAGCATCTGCAACCATATTAGATTCCCTGTAGCAATGAGAGAGAGTAAAATTTAACACCAATAATTTTAACCTGATTTCATCAGTTAAAGGGATCAAATGCCAAGGAGGTTTCCAATTTCTATTAATCAGATCCACCACAAACTTTGAATCAGCTTCAATCAGAACACTAGAAATATGATGATCAATACAAATCTTAATGTCCATGTAGAGACCACTAAGTTCAGCAGAAGATTTGGAATTAACACCACCATATTGGGAAAAGGCCCAAATCATCTCACCTTTGTCATTTCTTAAAATACCCCCGAGCCAGATAAACCTGGATTTCCTTTAAAAGTTCCATCCACATTCAACTTGTAACAATTAGATGGAGGTAGAAGCCATTTCACTGATTTGAATATTCTCCCTAGAGTGGTAAGATTAAAAATATCATGAATTCCCTTATCAAAGAATGAGATAGAACTCTTAAAAGGAAGATCCTTGCAAATATTTGAAATGAGAGAAATGGATTTCGAAATTAACTCTGAAGGAACCACATTCCAATTCTCAAAGAAAGCTTTATTTCTTCCTTTCCAAATATGCCAACAAACCACAATTGGGATACATTTAGCAAGGAACCTAGAATAATCATTATGACATGACTTTAACCAGCAGCTATGAAGCAGAGAATGAATTGAAACTTTATCTAGCTGAATGCCCATAAGATCTGCAAAAAATTTCCAAATAGGCTGGATAACGGAGCATTGAAGAAACACATGATTAAGAGATTCCTCGTTGGATTTACAGGCTTTGCATATAGAGCATAATAGAATACCTAAGGATTTAACATTATCATCTAGAGCTAAACAGTCATTGAGCAATTTCCACATAAAAATAGAACATTTTTTTGGAATATGGGGATCCCAAATAAATCTACCAACTCTAGAGGAAGGATAATGGAGTTTGACATTGTCTAAAGCAGATGAGAAGGAGAACTGGCCTGTAGATATGGGCTCCCAAATCCATTTATCATTAATAATATCCATATTAAAAGAACAAAGATCTGCTACTGCATTAATTTTCTTCCAGGTGAGAGAACCCCTATATGAGGAAGCATTTTTTTTTTTTATCTATTTGACATGTAAGAAGACCATAAGGAAGATTCAGAAACTGACTTCCAATATAACTTCATCATTGAGGCTTTTGAAATATCATTAAAATCTCTGAATCCAAGACCTCCTTGAGATTGATCTCTACAAAGAAACTCCCAATTTTTCAACTGATATCTCCAACCAGATTCAGCATTACCACCCCAAAAGAATTTATTAAAGAGCCTATGAATCTTTTGAATAATTTATTTTGGAGGAGAAATTGAAGCCATAAGAAATAAAGGAATATAAGAGAGCACGTAATTAATCAAAGTGTACTTACCTTCTGAAGATAAATATTTGGATTGCCACCCTGCCATCTTGGATCTCAAAGAATTAAGAAGAGTTTCATAGTAAACAATCTTGTTCCTCCCTCGAAATAAAGGACAACCTAAGTATTTGATAGGAAAAGATTTGCCTTGAAGAATTATGCAGGCTGCCACTTTGCTTTTGAAACTAGGAGAACTTTTTTTGTTAACTGTGAAAGAGCTCTTATTAAAATTAATTCTCTGACCGGAAATGGAGGAATATTTAAGAAGGAAATTCATGAGACAATTGAGACTTATCTTATCTCCTCTAGAGAAGATAATTACATCATCAGCATATGATAAATGAGAGACTAGGGGACTTCCATTAGGTATGTAATAAGGCTTGATTTTCCCTTCCTAAATTGAAGAATGTGAAGCAATGCATAGTTTGATTTATGATATAGATTTGGATTTTAATTATTTTAATGTTTTTATTCATTTGGATTTGATCATTTTCTCATACATATGTTTTTACTACTAACAATAATTTTTTCAAGAAATGTCTACATAAAGGGCATGAGGGAAGTGGGGGCGAGGAAGGCTCGTCTAGCACTAAACTCCAAAAGTGGGGAAAATTGGGGACCGTAGTGGAGAATAAGACGGCCTTACAAGCTAGGTCCTGGGAGTTTCTAAAGACGATTATTGGCCTCGGGTACACGGATTGAAGGAAGGTTCCCTACGAGCTTAAGATGGCCATCTGAGGGGCATTATCGGTACTTTCTCACTTTCTTATTGTTTTGTATTTATATTTATATTTTATAATTTAAATACTACTAACTCACTTTTGTTTTGTTTTCTATTTGTTTGACGGGACAAATTCGTCTTGCCTCCACATTTACGCGACTCCACGTTGTAACAAGCAAGAGATCAATATAAAATGTGGAAAAATAACATGCGCGTATGGTACTTTGGACAGGATCGGGAGTCCATCTTGCGACTTAACGATATGGTACCCTCAAAGGACCCAATCTAATTGGATATCTTGCAATAGTTTGTCGATAATGAGGTCTCGGAGAGGAAATTGTCCTCTCGTCAATCGGGGAGGGCAAATTGGTCCAAGAAGGTCAATGCACACTACTCTGGGCATACATCTTACGCTGAGGTGGAGCACATGATGGTAAGTTTTTTATGCTCTTTCATTTTAATTTTATTTTATTCCATTTGGTGATATTTAAATACCAATTTACTAATTTTTCATTATTTTATTTCTGGAGACAGGGAGTAGCCCTGTGGATAAGCCATATAGGCTCGATGCCTATGTGTAAATTCCAACAAAGAAGGGGAAGGATGCGGAGGTCAATTCGAACGTGGCCACCACTATTGTAAGTTAAAATTTTAATTACGTTATAGAAATAAAAATTTATAATTGCATACTTTTTTATTAATTTTATCTAATCGTGTACTTTTTTGTTGTTGCAGGAAAAACTTAAGGAAGTGCAAAACTCCCAGAGTGATGCCAACAAGGCGTTTCTGGCTATAGACGCACTAAGACAAGTGCTTGGGCGAGATTATAAGGTCCGTACTTGGGGGGTGAGCTCTCAGATGGGGAAGTCCAGGCTCACGAAGATTGCGTCAAGCAACGCTAGATTGCAATGCAAGGTGGACGAGTTGACGACCAATAACGCTAAGAAGTTTGACAACTTGGAGAGAACAATGAAAAAAATGTTTTCATATGTCAAATATGCTCTTAAAGTTCAGGTTGAGTTCAGATCAGGGAAGGGCAAGGAGAAAGTGGTGGACGAGGGGACCATTGTTCCGTCTTTCACACCCTCAGCCTCACCAATACCCTCCTTATCTTCATGTGACATATTTGCCACCCCCACCCATATCGCTGTTGTCCCAATGCCATTTTCAAAAATTGATTGGGGTAGTGTGTATATAGTAGACACATGGGGTGGAGATAGAATATCTAGGGCTTGAGGGACTTGAATACACGCTTAAGTACTATGGTGCATAACCATCCGTTGCAACCGTACGAGGCACGGATTCACGTCACACATGTGTTCATGGAAAAAGATAATGAACCCATGGGGTTGAACGAGAAGTGTGTCATTAGTACTATTGATGGTTATCTCAATGCTTATGTAGTATGGCCTACCTTCCTCCTTCAGAAATTTATGATTTGAATGTGGTCGCCACTATTATCTCAACTAACATTGAATATTGAATATTGAATGTTATTCATTGTTTATTATGAATGAATGAATTAATGAGTTAATGATTAGTATATGTTTATTATTAATGAATGAATGTTGGTTGAGATACATATATATCATATTTTGTTGTTATAATAGGTAATAAAATACTAATGTGCAGTGGGCATACTAACAAACAGTTTTTTTCGCTACTGCCTAGTATTGTCACGGACTTTAACCGTGACAAGGCAGTGACAAGGGAAGCTTGTCACGGACATCATCCGTGACATGTTAGTGACAAGTTAATAATTGTTACGGACATGTCACGCTCAAAGTCGTGACAAGCTTCCCTTGTCGCAGACTTATCACAGTCAAAGTTCGCGACACATTCGTGATAAAAAAGTTATCACCCCCAAACATGTCACAGTTTTTTACCGTGACAAGTTCTCCTTCTCAAGGTTTTTGACTGTGATAACTCAGCATTTTTGGTGTAGTGATGGGTTTTATGGGCTTAAATATAGTGGAATTTGACATAAATATGGCGATTTTAGGGTGGAGGGTGGTGGTTCTAAGGTGGTGTACGGTGGCTGGTGGTGGAGAAGCTCTCAAGAGCTAGAGAGAAAGAAAGCGGAAAATATGATTGAAAATGCCCTAGAATGGGCCAAACTTTCTCCTAAATACCCTTAGGGGTAAAATCCCTAAATTAATCAAATTCTTTACCCTGAAATGATTTGTTGCTGTGGGAGCATGACATGTGTCTTAATCCAATTATCTAGGTTTTGACATCACTTTCCAAATCTGTAGAAATTGATTTTGACCATCTCGTTCAAACAAGAATGAATCTTGTTCTAAAAAGAACTACATTTCGTTCAAACCGGACTTCATCTCATTCGAATAAGTATGACATCTCATTCGAACGTACTTCAAATGAGGTTTAAACGAGGTTGGGCTTTCCTACACAGACTTGCTTCGTTCGAAGGTAATTAGAAGACCATTCGAACGAGATTAAAATCTCGTTCAAACGACTCTGGATGTCGTTCAAATGAACCTCACCTTTTCCAATCTTAACTTTAGGTCCATTCTTATTTCAATTAATTGCACCAAGGCCATTATATTACCCTTATTTGACCCATAATTCATCTCCTAATGTACAAAGCTTAATTGGGTCACATAAAGTTATCGAATCACACAGGTACAATCAAAGTCGCAAGAATGGGTGCCATAATCACTGTGAAGTTACAGATTATTTCAGTTGTCATTTTATGCAAACCATATTTCTTAATAAATCATGCTTATAATGATTTGTTTGTTATTATTATTATTATTTCTTTTACATTTGAGTTTACAATTAATGATTGAGCATGTCATTATTTTAATATAAATTTGAAATTCAAGTGTGTTTGGTAGCCACCAAAGTGGCCCCACACGAAAGTAATTACGAAAATTATATTATATAATGGAGTTAATACATATAATTTTTATATTAAGATAATGACATATAAAATCCGATTTCTCTAACCATAGAAAAAAAAGTCCCAAAGGTATATTATTTTTTAAATGATTCTAGAAATTTAAATAGGGTTATTATAATTTAATTTTTAGTTGAGTGGAAATTGGGTACCCAAAGGTAACATACCTATTTAATTGAGAATTTATTATGACTAACCCTATTATTAATGAAACTACCGTGAGTGAACGCTTTGTATTTTATGGTTTATGTCAAAAGGAAAATTGGTAATAACACTATTTTTTCATCACATTATATATTGTTAAAAATGTGTTTATACTCGAAGCATTAATGTAAATTTATATTTTATATATTTATTACAGTCTCTGCTCCTGTTTCACTACACTCGCACGCTTCGTCTGTTTTGATATTCAATGGAATTAATTTTTCAGATTGGTGTGAACAAGTCCAATTTCACATACGTGTATTGGATCTACACTTACCATTCCAAATTGAAAAGCATGCTGCTCTTACTGAGACTAGTACCACAGATGAAAAAAATCTCCATAAAATGGGAGAAATCGAATAAAGTTAGTATGATGTTTATGCAAATGACAATTGCAAAAAATATCAAGACTTCACTTCCCAAAACTTATAATGCCAAAGAATTTCTAAAAGTTGTGAAAGATCATTTTCGTAGTGCTGACAAGTCACTCACTCGAACATTAGTGGCTAAATTAACCACAATGATGTATGACGGAGTTGGAGGGATGTATGAGTATATCCTCAATATGAAAAACCTAGTCAGTAAACTTAAGAGTTTGGGAATGAATGTGGAAGAGTCTTTCCTTGTTCAGTTTATTATAAATTCTTTACCTCCTCAGTATGGCCCATTCCAAATTCACTACAATACTTGTAAAATGAAATGAGAATGAATTGACCAGTATTGTGGTTCAATAGGAGGCAAGGCTTAAACAACATTGAAATCACTTTGTCATTCCAGTAACTCAAGGATCCGAAAAGAAAGTAAGGAATCATGGGAAGGGAATGAAAATAAATGCAAGGAGCGTTAATGAGTCTAATATTGTTGCTAAGGCTCAAAAGAAGGAACATGATAATGAAAGAAAGTGCTACCTCTGAAAGAAGGTAGGTCATATTCAAAATGATTGTCATAAATGTAAAGCGTGGTTAAAAAAGAAAGATAAATATTCAATTTTTATATGTTTCGAATCAAACTTTACTGAGGTTCCTCGTAATACTTGGTGGATTGATTCTGGTTCTACTATTCATGTTTCAAATACAATGCATGGAATAATTAGGACCCAAACCATCATAATCCAAATGAACATTTTATCTACATGGGAAATTGGGTCAAAGCTCCAGTTGAAGCCATTGGAACTTTTCATTTGTTTTTAGACACAAGATATTACTTAAACTTAAACAAAACTCTATATGTACCTTCTATTTCTTGAAATTAATTTCTTTATCTAGACTTCAAAATGATGGTTACTCTTTTAAATTTGGGAATGATAATTTTAGTTTATTTTAAAATTCATGCTTGATTGGTTTTTGTGTTTCATGTGATGGATTGTACAAACTAAAACTTGAAAATAATTTTGCTGAAACTCCTTTGACCATGCATTCTAATGTTAGAACAAAACTTAGCCTAACAACTGAAAATTCATCCTTTTTTTGGCACAAAAGACTGGGGCATATGTTTATAGAAAGATTATAGAGATTTCTAAAAGATGAGATATTTCCTAATCTAGAATTTACTGATCTCAGAGTGCGTATATATTGTATTAAAGGAAAATAAGCTAACGCACCAAGAAATGTGTTATAAGAAGTAGCAAGCTTCTTGAAATTATCCACATTTATATTTGTGGACCCTTAACCACTGCGTGTTTCGGTGGAGAAAGGTATTTTATCACCTTTATTGATGAATTTTCACGTTATGGATATGTCTATTTATTAAGTGAAAAATCTTAGGCATTGGACACCCTTGAGGTGTACATTAGTGAGGTTAAAAGATAATTGGATAGAAAAGCGAAAGTTGTAAGGTTTGATAGAGGTGGTGAATATTATGGTAAATATAATGAGTTCAGTAAATGCCCAGGACCATTTGCTAAATTCCTAGAAAAGCATGGCATATGTGCTCAATACATAATTCCAGGTACACCACAACCAAACGGTGTTGCTGAATGATGTAATCGTAGTCTAATGGAGATGGTTAAGAGTACGTTAAGTAACTCCACATTACCCAAATCATTGTGGAATGAAACCCTAAACACTGCTACATATGTATTGAATTGGCTACCTAGAAAGGAAATTCTAAAAGACCCCTTTTGAGTTATGGACTGGAAGGATACCTAGTTTATGGCATCTTTATGTTTGGGGATGTCCTGCGGAGACCCTACAATACGCATGAAAAGAAATTGGATTTGAGAACGATAAGTGGTTACTTTATTAGTTACCTCAAAAAATCCAAAGTGTTTAGGTTTTATTGCCCTAAACATAGTACAAGAATCGTAAAAATAGGTAATTCTAAATTCATTGAATATAGCGAGATTAGTGGGAGTGGAAAACCACGTAAGGTGGATATTAAAGAAGTTAGGATAAACATCCATTTGCCCTAACCTTATAAATAAGTTGTTGTTACCATTACTATTAACCAATTTAATAATAATAAACAACAATAGTGTATGAGTGTACTTTAGATAAGATGGAGGTTTAACCCCTTTGAAGTATAGTAGTGATAAGTTAAATGGATAAAACCTTGGATTAGTGGTAGAACATGCAAACACAAATCCTTAATGAAGATAAGACTCAGTTTAAACTCACAAATATCTCGTGTGTAACTCAGAAGGTAGTAATGAACTTAGAAGTAACTTGGCTAGAGGGAGAGAGAAGTAAGCACCCTCGATGCAAACACATTAACCACCCTCAAGAAACTCTATCAAGTATTAAAAGTTTCATAATAAATGACAATGGTGAGTGAATTAGACCTCTGGCATCTAGTAATAACTTCTTCAACTCTAAAAAAATCATCCTCTCCTCAAGGGTGGTTGGGATCCTTAAATAGCCCCCCACACCATCCCCGAGGCAACTCAGTCATTAAAGACTATGAAAGACATCCCTCATACTTTATGTCACAACATTAAATGCCTAATTCACTAGTTGTCTCCACGTTATAAACATAAAATTCCAAGACATGCCTTTTTTCCTAACCACTGTGTGTCAGGGGGCTGTTGTCGCAGAGGTGGCTCACCAACTGCCTGATAGCCCCAAATACCACGGTGGTTTACTCAAGTGTAGGTCCGATATTTTTTAACTGGCTAGTGACATCACCTACAGTAGATGTGACATTAAGTAGAGGGCTATTTGGTTCACAACTCAACGCTCGATGGAACTCCAAGCTGCTCCGCCCGAGGTCCACGGTCAGGGTCCTTCGGTGTTTTACTAGGTGTATCTAAGATGGCCAAGACAAGCCCCAACGGTGCCTCACTTCTCAATCCTCCAAACCAAGTCCCTCTACAGTTCCCACGATGAGGTCATTCGATAGAGCATCAAAGCTCTCCCAGGCCCTGCCAAGCCTGGTCTCTCGCGAGTACCGTTTGACCTCACATTAAAACTCATTGATATTACAAATATAGCACCCTACTGCGGATGGTATGCTATTCTGCACATGATTACATGCCGCGGCCTCTATCAGCATCGGACGCGGTCATTACTGAACTCAGAGTGCGAACCTACCTCATACAGGGCGCGACCCCCCCTCATCAAGGGGCGCGACCACCATCAACGTGCCATGGACCCATCTAGTCCAGGGTGCGGCACCTTGGTCTATAGCCAGTTACACAATGCGGCGCTTACGTTGTTTGCCTTATAGGCCGCATCCCTCTCCATCATAACTCCAGACTTTGTGCGTCACATGCTCATTGCACGTGAGCATATCTCCTATAAATAGAGGACTACACCTCGAAAACGAGGAGAGATCATTTTCCACAAGCCCGAGGCAGGTTTTACAGTACCAATTCTCTCTACACATCCTCAGTATATAACTCGGGGATTGCTCATCCACATCGCAGCTACTTCCCCGACACACCGGAATCATGAGTTATCATGTACTCTCCTTTATTCTCATATTTGTACGCCTCTTTAGGCATAATTATATTGTACAATACCACACATATAATGATAACGGAGCAACACAGTGGACGTAGGCCTATTTTAGGGGATGAACCACTCTATATCTTGTGTTTGTGTCTCCTTACTTGCTTTGTTTATTCATTACATATTTTGCACTTGACTTGTTGATATGAGAGCGACTAGTGGACGATTTCTCGTATCATCAATCTGACACCATCTGTGGGAACGAGATATTTGAATTTTAATTCTCTATATATTTGAGTTCTTAAACACCTTATTCGATCCTTGAGGATCCTACAGATCGTCATCTCACGGGTGGATTCTAGTTATTGAGATCCGTTTTATATTTACACCCTTAAATGGGTATTTCACATATTCAGGTCTATTCTCGGGTCTCCGTTTTATGACCTTAGATCTGTTCTATATACCCCTATGATATCATTCCATCTAGATAGTGCTGAAAAGCACCATGGGCTTTAGCCCCTTAAAAGTGAATGATTAGGGAATAATGATGTTTTCTTCCCTTTCGTTGATTCTTTCCCTATGATATAGGGTTTATCATCATAATTGTGCTGATTAGTGCACCAAGAGGCTGTTATGCCCTAGATTGACCCTATTAGTCAGGCTTTCCCCGTGTTTTGGGAGATAAAACTCAGTTTCTTTTTCTTGGATTTAGGATTGCTTACCTACCTAACAAGGGATGCAACAGGTACTTTAAATACCTTCATGTCCCGGCCTCTACTGGGGCAGGTTACAAAAGGTTCAAAACATCAAGGAAAGGACTCAAGTGGTCAATTCCACCTCGGTGTCATTGCAAGGATGCGGTAGTACCCCTGTGTGCTTTACTAGCCGTGACCTCCTCAGAGTATCAGCAGCTCAAGAGCTGCCTCCCAACCTCATACTTGGTTAACCTTATGCTTATGAGATTACTTACTCCTGTTAGTTTTGTCTTGGAATAAATATACTTTGTAAAGTCTAACAAAAGAAAAAAATGGAAGGAGAGTACAGCTAGAGCACAGAAATCAAGGATGAGATTGTGCAATTGTATAATCACCTCAACCAGCTCTATGACAGTCATGCTTCACTCCAGACCTAGGTCAATTATTTAACTCAGAGGGTACTAATGCTAGAGGTCGCGGCCTCACCCAATGTGGGTACGGCACCCAAGAAAATAGCTCCAACTACCTTTGATGCCGCGGAAGTAGACAACAGGTGCAAAAATGGAGAACGGAGAAGGCAGAGAAGAAATTTGAGGCCTAGACTCCATTGGCCTTCACGATTGAAGAGATCTTTGAGTTCATCAAAGAATACAAGTTGTTGAGGTGGCCAGAAAAGCTGAGAGCTCCACCCCATAAGAGGAACAAAGCTACTTGGTGCAGATTCCATCAAGACCATGGCCATAACACCGAGTAATTCTATGCTATGAAGGATGAAATTGAAGGGCTGATTGGGCAAGGGATGCTTCAGAGGTTCCTCAGAGATGTTTAGGGGATACAACCTTATTTCACATACCACATGCCCACTTTTCATGCTTATCTCTTATATCCCATTTGTCTTTACTTTACAGTGACAACTCCTCTTATGTTGTTTAAACTAAACTTTGTATTTTCCTTACGAAGTCATATATATATGAATAGTTATAAAATCAAGTTCACTTTTATAGTGTCTTATTTTGATTCTCATTTCCATGAAATGTTGTCTTATAAAGATCATTTTTATCTTAAATAGATCCCGATCCGAGATAACATGTTATATCGGGAATAATAATATCTGAACGGACCACAATGCCCGATAAGATGCCTGATTATTCGAAAGTTGATGATAATTGAAAGTGGCAAAAGCAAATATTGGAAGCGATTATCCAGATTGGATTGCAACTTCACTCATAAGGGCTTCTAATGCCCGTTCATGGCTTTCGGGATGCGTCATTAAGTCGAGAGACTTGTAATATCTAGTAAGGGATGGCTTACGTATGTCCATAGCTGTGGGTGGCTTAATAACATAACCCATCCTGGGGAGGCTTGAAAATATCCTGTATATATCAGCTGTGGGTGGCTTGATAACATAACCCAGCCTGAGGAGGCTTGAAAATATCATGTATATCAGCCGTGGGTGGCTTAATAACGTAACCCAGTCTGGGGAGGCTTGAAAATATCCTATATGTTAGCTGTGGGTGGCTTAATAACATAACCAAGCTTGGGGAGGCTTGAAAATATCCTATATGTTAGCTGTGGGTGGCTTAATAACATAACCCAGCCTGGGGAGGCTTGAAAATATCCTATATGTTAGCTGTGGGTGGCTTAATAACATAACCCAGCCTGGGGAGGCTTAAAAGTATCCCGTATATCTACAAAGGCTCATATTAAGATGAAGGGGAAAAAAGTCTGCAGTAGTCCTGTCAATACAGCTGCAACCGTTAAAAGCGACCTTCGAAAAGCTTCAGACAGTTAAAGCGACTAAAGGGGAAGCCACAGGAAATAAGCTTCCAATTACAAAGCTACAGAAGTTGGGTTTCAAACACTTGAAGGTGCCACGGCCCATGAGTGAAAACAACTTAAATGTGTAGCCTCTATTTAGGAAGGAGCTGCCACTTTCAAATATGAATGCAGCCTTTATCAAACATCCGCGGGCCTATTCAAGCTGCAACACTTCCAACCATTGGTACAAGGGGTAAAGGGTCGCGTCCTGTGTACAGATGCCATTATAGATATAGCCGCGGAAGTAAAAAAAATAGCCTATGTGAAGAAACATATAGGCTATGGTGCCGCGGACTTGGTCTATTAGTTGAATCAATAAGGCATGTTTAAATATAAAGCAGTTGTATTCAAACATTCATTGAAGCATTGAACCAATTAGTGACCCAATGACTTAATTGACCGCGGTAAGGAACTTGTTCCTCAGTATCCAATATTGCTAGCTAGAGTACGGATGTACAAAGATAGAGAAGCGGGCTACAGCCTATAATGTGCAATTTTACCATGAGTTGATTCCTAAAAAGCATCGTAGCCCAATGAGTATGGCTGCAAATACCAAAGAGTTTAATGCATTCGCTAAAGCGCTGCGGTACCTCAAGCCTTTAACTTCAATAAATATGGAAGGAATTGAAAAATTGAAGAAGAGTGGCCGCAGCCACATATCCACATGCAACATTTATATATTGGTGCCGCAGAAGGCTCAATCAATCAAGTAAGAAAATCTCAAAGATCAAGTTATATATTCAGTCAGCAAAAGAAAAAGCATGCAGGTATTGAAACATTTATTCAAGTATAGAGCATGTAAAAATGGTCGCAGCCTTGATAGTGGAGGTCAGAAATTAAGAAATCCTAGTAAATATCAGAGTTAAAGATTACAGACAAAAAGGCCGCAGCCCTAGTTAAAGAGTTCAAAATTTATAAAGGGACGCAACCCCATATTGATAGTTCTAAAAATTAAAAGATTACAAAATCATGAAGTTGCATCATCCCGATCATCTCCCTCCTCGACATTCGCGGTAGTCTCAGTCTCCTCTTCAACTGCCACTACCTTAGCTTCTGCTTTGAGCTTAGCTTTCTCCTCGGTCCCGGCCTTGAGCTCAGTGATTCAATCTTGATGCTCAGTATCACTAAGTCTCCAGGTAAGAACCTTCTCCTTGGTCTCAGGGAAGTTCTTTATTATTCTCTGCCTTAGCTCCTGGTAGCCGCGGAGGTAGGCCCTGTTATTGATAAGGAGAAAGTCCCTTGAGCCCTTGAATGACTCCACTGTATGGTCAATGGCCAGCTGAAGAGCATTGCCATGATCTACCTCCATCTTCTTTAGCGCCGCGGCATGGTCCAGGGCATCTTGGACAGACTTGGCCTCCAACTCCTCGAACCTCTTTTGAAGGAGGCTAAACAGATTGTTAGAGGATTCCACAACCTATGCAGCTTCCGCGGTCTGAGCCTGGGAGGCTTTAAGGGATTCCGTGCTTATTTGAAATTTTCATCCGCTTCCTCCCTTGCATTGTTTGCAGCAGCCAAGTCCATTTGGGTTGCCTGAAGAGCCGCGACAATGGACTTCTTCCCAGCCTTAAAAGATAAATTCCGTACAGCTTCCAAGTCAGCGACGTGCACCCTATTCGCGGTCTGTTTTAGCTTATAGAGGGCCTCATACTTCCTCTTCTAGGCCACCATGACATCCTCTACCTGAAATTAAAAAGTTAATACAAAATATGGAACGCAAAATAAAAAGGGAGAAAGCACTAGCACTTACCCTCAAAAGACTATGGAGGCCGCAGTCCTCCAAATCGTCATGGTCTTCCCCCACCAACCTGTCAAGCTCTACGACATCTAGGGCCCTCTTCATTCTCCGTGCGAATTTTGCGGTAGTGTCCCATGATGACTCAGGGTTTGGTTGTCTTAACTAAGGTCGCGGACGACCATTAGGACCAACTCCGCCGCTGCACTAAGGGGGTGCCAAGTTTGCATTTACTACAATGTAGGTGGCGGCGACGAAGAAGCTGTATTGAGGGGAGCATCATCAGTTGACATCAAACCTACCGCGACCAGGTTGGCTACGATATCATCATCGAATTCAGCTTGTGGTTGGGTCGCAGGAACGTCTGTCTTCTCTGTGGCATGAGTTGAGGTCGCGGCGGGAGTGTTCTGATCATTTGAAGGAGTTGTGGCAGGTGCCTTGGCCTTGGACCTCTTCCTGATCCGCACAATATTATTAAGAATGACTACATCCTCGTCCATCTCTGACAGCTGCGCGACCAACAGTTCCCTGTCAACTTCCTCACCTGAAAAGGAAAAAATAATAATAAATATTCAAAGTCAAGACAAAATGCCGCAGAAAAATACAGAATCATATTATTACCTCCCGCGGCCATGTCTTTTGGAATGGACTTGCTTAGAAAGAAACCTGCTTCAAATATAGTTGCTGATGTAACAAGTGTTGAACCTCTTAGGCTCAATAGGAATTACCACGGCCTCAGCAACTCTCTTTTCCTACCGCTTATTCAAGTGCATGTTATCAAAAACTCCAGAAAACATTTCAAAGGTTAGTACAGAGAATGAGCAATTACAAAGAAATAAGGAATGCAGACATTATCCAAATACCTAGTTTAGAGGGAGACCCCCATTGCCGCGGCTTTCTATATGACCTCTCCCTATCGTTCTCCTCAGGGTGAATCTCCAAACCTTCTACGGATATGTAGAAATACTTTCCCTTCTAGTTCTTTACACTGGTCGGTCTCCTAGAGTAAAGGGTCCCATCCCAACCGCGGATGGAGAAGTAGTACTACCTGACGAACTTCACGAAGTTTTCTTTTGGGCGGTATAAATGAAAGAACTCCGCGGGAGTAATGTTCATTTTGAATTGGTTCTCCCAAAGAACGACCGTGGAAAGTATGGCCCTCCATCCATTGAGATCTATCTGGGCTGGTGCCAGTTTCATTATCTAAAAAATACAACGGATGGGAACAGGAACAGGAAGCCGCAGCCCATAAATAAATGCATGAAGTGGGAAGCAAACTCCATTATCATCTAGAGTTGTGCAAGGTCTTTCGTTTACATCAGGTGCTGAGCACATCAATTTTTTTGGAAATTCGAAGGCCTCAGCCACCTGGTCAACCCAGTCTTGGGTCATGATGCTGCAGATATCAAGCGCAGCTAGGGGTCTCTCAACCCTCCCAGATGGACCAGTCAGGTTATCCCTAACTTCCGCGGCATCATCTCCTGCACCCAATGGATGATTACTATAATTGTCTTCTTCTTCCAATGGCGTGGACTGAAAATCCTTCTTGTAGGCAGAGTCCGTGGAGTCTGAGTCTAGTATCACGCAGTTGGGGAAATCCCTCAATTGGTAAGGCCCTATTGATCTCAAAGGGGGAATGAAAGTGAGTTCAGGAGGAGAAGTTACAAAATGCTTTTCCCAAAAGCCTCTCAGAAATTCGTCTGGGTCAAAGCTCATATGGTTGTAGCAGTACCTGAAAAGCAGAGTCCGCAGTTAGGCACCGTAGCTAGTATGGTTCAAAAAAGACTTTAAGAAGCCGCAGCAAGATTAGTTATACGAATAGTGAATGGAAGTGATCGACAAGACTGGCTAAATGTTAAGTGGGGTTTAAGCCTTAAAAGACAATTAGAGCCGCGACATATTGATTTGATGGGGGTTATTTCCCTACTAGAGTTGCTAATGGGATAAAAAAACTGCTGGCCCTATTCATTGAACCTAGGAGATTACCCTCTGACCCTATCAGCCTCAACCATCTCCTATATCATCAAGGGAGCTTATAGTGCCGCGACATCTTACTTAAGTAAGGATTATAGTCTACAGGCGGTAACTATCTCTAAAATTACCAAGGGTATATCCTAACATGTCGCGGCTATTCACACAAACAGTTTTGTACCTAATGATTACTCGTTTAAAGATTGAAAGCCTAGAATATGAAGAGTTTATTCAAAAACGTCAAGAACAATTATAGGGTGCAAAGAAAAAATTGGCAACAGTTACACAATACAGAAGTTCACAAATGCTTTATCAGGTACATATGTTAGATTCATGCATTCAAAAATAAAGCCCTAGATTCATGTATTTAGAAATGGAAGGGTTTGGCAAATCAAGGAACTGCAGTTTTTTCAGAAATAGAAATGTTCATGTACATAAAGAATAATTACGAACTTCGAAAACTATTTAAAAGAAGGATGGTTGAAAATTTACGTGGAAACAAAAATGTTTTCTATAATGCTCAACCTCACACCACCTTGGAACCGCCACGCATAGCCTCGGAGGGTCACGAGAAAATGAAAGAAGATAGACACACAGAAATTCACTCTCGATTTGCACTCAAAGTTTTGGAAATGTAATGAAGTCCACGACCTGAAATAATTTATATAAGAGAGCGTCGAAGACGAATCGTCACCTTGAAAACTACCACGGCATATAAGAAAACTTAACTAAGACGCAACCCCAATCGAATTCTCTTGGCACTACGACTTAGGGGCTTATTGATAGTAAAAATATAGAACCCTGTCACGGATGGTATGCTATTCTGCACATGATTACATGTCGCGGCCTCTATCAGCATTGGGCGCGGCCACTACTGAACTCAGAGTGCGGCCCTACCTTATACAGGGCATGACCCCCCTCATCAAGGGGCGCGACCACCATCAACGTGTCGCAGACCCATCCAGTCCATGGTGCGGCACCTTGGTCTATAGCTAGTTACAGGATGAGGCGCTTACGTTGTTTGCCTTACAGGCCGCATCCCTCTCCATCACAACTCCAGACTTTGTGCGTCACGTGCTCATTGCACGTGAGTATATCTCCTTTAAATAGAGGAATATACCTCAAAATTGAGGAGAGATCATTTTCCACACGCTCGGGCAGGTTCTACAGTACTAATTCTCTCTACACATCCTTAGTATACAACTCGAGGATTGCTTATCCATATCGCAGCTACTTCCCCGGCACACCGAAATCATCAGTCATCATGTACTATCCTTTATTCTCATACTTGTACGCCTCTTTAGGCATGATTATATTGTACAATACCACACATATAATGAGAACGGAGAAACACAGTGGACGTAGGCCTATTTTAGGGGCTGAACCACTCTATATCTTGTGTTCGTGTCTCCTTACTTGCTTTATTTATTCATTACGTATTTTACACTTGACTTGTTAATACGAGAGCGACTAGTGGACCATTTCTCATAACATCACTCATTATTATTCTCGTTATACAATTACAACCGTTATAGCTTACAGTCAATATAAACAAAGATACAATATGACTAATATAACAAGCTAAAATACAAGTTATCACGCTGAGCTGCCTCGCTTAAGCTGCCGCGATGAGATGCCACGCTGAGCTGCTATGCTGAGCTGCCACGCTGAGCTGCCATAATCCTTAAAACACTATTACTAATGTGGAATCACCTCTAATCTCAAAATTACCTTCAAGCCCCCTATACATTTGCCCCTTCGTGGAGAGGTTTTTTGGAGCAACAAATGTCTATACGAAACTTCTCAAATCGATGAACCTTCCCTTTATGAAAAAAAAATTGGCCGCCTTTCCTTCATTAGAATCGCAGCGTTATAATCAAGAGGAAAAAAGTAAAATTCTCCCCGATGTACCTGAGTCGAAGCGCCACGACTTATTGAGGCTTGGACGAAGGGACATCGCCATTTTTTTCTTATACTGAGCTTCAACCGTTCTAGCTTTTTATTATTTGAAATTCTCCCGAAAGGCCTGCTAATCTTCTCAAATACTCGTTTTATTTCTTGGAAAGTGATATTCTCCCTTTTAATGCCTCACTATGTTCGAAAAAGCAGAAATTCTCCTCGATGTAGCTGAGTCACGATTTGAACAACGTTTGTACTTGTAAAGAGGGAACATCATAACTTTTTTGAATCGTTGGGACATCTGTTCCGTTGGGAGTTATTATATATGTCTGACAAAAATTTTGGCGCCAAAACTCAAACTTGCTGGAGAAGGAAACCCCTTCTGTTCCCTAGGCGTTGCTTCGTAAGTGAAGTGGCGTTGTCTTTTCAATTGTCAGAACACTTCCTGAAGTGCCACGTGTTCATTTGAAATGATTATAGGTGGATGTGCATGTGCGATGATGGGAAACTCAAAAGATAGGCTTTAAAAGATTCAAACGTCTCTTATTATTTCAAAACCCTTCTCTTTCCTTCATCTTCTCCAAGCTCCCGTATTTCTTAGAGAGAGAAAACTGTGCAAAAACCTCCATTATTGTCCAGTTCTTTACTCACTCTCGTCCCTCTCTCTCATCTATTGCGCCACTGCCCATGGTTGTGCTGCTCCCTCTTTGTTCGTAGCCCTTCCTACTCAGCTATACCATTCATCGCCACTCTACTATGGCTTTTTTAAGAACTTCTAAGGTTTCCACCACCACTCAGCCAGGCTCCCCTTTCTGCCGCTGCTGGCACTGCTGCTGCTTCTAGCGGTACTGCCCTGAATGTTGCTCGTCAAGAGCAATTGCGCTTCTATCGCCGGGCGCCTATCTTTGATAAGGATGATAAATTTTTTGACGCATGCAAGACTTGCCATTTCTCATCCAAATTCGACCCCTTACTGTTGGGTGATGAGGAAATAGATTCATCAAAGTGGGGCTACCTACCTCAGAGGGGAATCTGCATTTTTGTTTGGACCATGGTGACTTCCCCTACTCCCAGATTGACTTTGAAGCACTCGGGGGGTCACGAGCCTATTTCAGTGCCTGGCATACACATATGCAGAGTTTTTATGTTAATGCTCTTGCCAAGATTAGGCTTCATCGAGCCTACTGGTTTGGGGAGTTCACCCTCTCTAAGCACAACGCAGTGTTACAATTACTAGTTTCCAGATGGAACATCACAACTCACACCTTTTTTGCCATGTAGGGGGAGTTCGCCGTTACACTGGAGGACGTCTTTGAAATCCTTAGGTTTGAGCCCATGGGTGAGTTCACCTACCACGATGAGGCTCTGGATGCTGAAGAGGCCGTGGATCGAGTAAAGCTGGATCGGATCTGCCGCAGTTGCACCGGTTCCTCGAACAAAGTCACATTTACCCCCCTTATCAACTATTTTTTTGAAGCTCCGACACCGAAGGATGTCAATACTGTAACGGGCCGAAGTAGTGGTACATCCTTGGAACTACCAGCCTATATACTTGTACTTCTTTCACGCTTCTTCCTAACCAAGAAACAGAACGATCAACCCAGGAGGGATCTAATAAATATTTCCATTCGTTTGGCCAGGGGGTTCAACCTTCCTCTGGCCGCCATCGCTTTGGGGTGCCTCTACACCTGGTTGGATCGAACCCACATAGACATAATACAATCACTGGGCCATTATAACTTGGCCAATTTTGCTAACACCATTATTCTGACGGGATTTCTTTACACCCGCTTTCCTGCTATTGCCGCCAAGTCAATTTCTCTACCCGTGAGCCAAGGTATCAAGCCCTCATGCCTCCTGTGTTTCCATAAGAAGCAAAGTCAAAAGGAGATAATGGAAGTTTTTTATCTTCTAGACTCCTTTGTGATAAGGCCCTACAGTGAGTCTTCGTTTGCCCATAGTTGGGATTTCTTTCCTTTTGCAGCCATAACAGTCAAGTTCATCCCAGCTGTAGAAGATCCCTCGTAAGCCGTGGTGATTCTATTTACCCCGGGGTTTCTTCCCTCTTATACTGAATGGGGATACACCTCAGATCCATACAACCCTGATAGATGTAGTAGGCAGTTCGGGTTTAACCAGGGAGTCCCTTGACCTGTGTTTTAACACAGCGATGCAAAGGCCACTTTTGCTGAAGCATGTACCTTCTATACTGCAGCAGCGGTGCTTGGTGTGATGTCTACCATCGATGGGAGAGTCACCCTTTCTAGTGCCACTAGTAAGGGAGATGTATCCACCTCTTTCGCCACCAAGTTCCATTTGGGGCAACTGAAAATGATCCGTGAGTACATTCAATTCCCTCCTCAATATCCCCCGGTCCTTTCCTTTTCTTCTACTGAACTGAGTCTTAAGGGGAACTCTGTGCTTGGGGTTGAATTTCCTTTGAGTACAACGATTAAAGAGTCTCCCCAAGAGATACCCCCTCATTGCCCAATGATTCCCACTGCCACCCCGAAGTCTAAGGCCACTGCATCCCCTAATCAGGCAACCCCTTCAACCAAAGCTGCAACAGGCAAAGGACCTTCTCAACCACCTGTCAGGAAAGCTAAGAAGTCCAAGTCCTCAAAGTCTAAGCCTCAGGCTCAAGCACAAACTCCCTTGGAGGCATTTCCTAGTGCCTCCGTTCCCCCTCCCATGTCTCCAGAGATGGCTGAAGAGCTGAGAAAACAAGTGCAAGCTGAGGTCAACAGGATACATACTGAGTTTCAACGATGCGCTATCGTTGTTCCTCCTTCGACTTCTTTTCCCACGATCATGGTTGATCCCAGTGATCCACCGATAAAAAGGAGAAGAAGGTCGAGAGTACCTGAAAGTGGTGGTGCAACGAGCTCAAGGAGGAAAATGCTAGGAACCAAGCCCTAGAAGAAACAGATGCTTGAGAAACCTCCATCCCCAGCTCTTTCTTCTACTGCCTCCTCGCCACCTTCACCAGTGGTTATACCTTCTCGTTCTCCCTCTGGATCTGAGGTATGTTGTGAATTCTTAATTTCTTATTCCCCTTATCTTAAGGTGTGTTTCATTTGCTTATTTCTTAACAAGAAAATGCCTTGGTGTAGGGAGTTGGAGAATAGAGGCCCAATCCTCCCAGTCCCCTTAGTCCCCTTATAAGCAGCTTCGTAGGGGGCGTTGCGGTATCTCTCAAGATGATATCACCCCTCCTCGTTCCCCTGTGACAGGCCTTACCTACTCACGGAGAATGTCCTCCCAACGGGCCAAAGAAACTTCTACGAGGGCTGCCACCGTTGAATTTGCTGAGCTGCCTAGTCAACTAGAGGGAACTACTACAGCCTCCTCTGAGTTACCATTGGAGTAGGAGGTCCCTCTGCCCCTTGTTGTGGTCGAGGAGAGTGCCCAACAGGTAAATTTCTTGCCAAGTCTGACATTGTTTATTTGTCCCCTTGTTCTATATATTATTTCTAATATGTTGGGCCGTTTTAGGTGGAAGTGGCATCACTGATAACTAACATTCTCCTTATTCCTGCATTGTCAAGGCCCCTTACTGCAGTTCCTGTTTTTGGTGCCATAACGGGGGTAAGTAACTCTTAGATATATTTCTATCTTTTTGAGTATCAATTTTTCTTTCTTAACACTTAGCTTTGTTATTACATCTTTCCTTAAGTCTCTCTCCACCTTTTGCCCTTAGTGGCCTTTTGCCCTTCAAGGCCACGATTGATGCTATTACTTTCGTTGGGGCATCTCTTGAATATCCAACATCTTCTTCCGATGATGCTCCCGTGTTGGCTTTAGTACCTTATGTTGGCGAGGGAAGTTTACATACCATTGAAGCTTCTCCAGCCAAGGGCCCTGTTGAAGCTGCTGAGGCAATGAGCCCGCCTCCAATGACTTCTACCATGAGGGCCCCCGTAGTGACTCCCGTTATCGCTCCTACTGTTGCTGAGGTACTTTACTAATTTCTCTGTATTTATAAGTTTCTCAAACTTCACCTATGTAGGAGACTTAACAACGAAAACACTTGTTAAGGTTTTTCCAAAAACTCCACCTATATCGGTGACTTATCAACGAAAACACTTGTTAAGATTTTTTCCCAAAACTCCACCTATATCGGTGACTTAACAACGAAAACACTTGTTAATATTTTTCCAAAAACTCCACCTATATTGGTGACTTAACAACAAAAACACTTGTTAAGATTTTTCCAAAAACTCCACCTATATCGATGACTTAACAACGAAAACACTTGTTAAGATTTTTCCAAAAACTCCGCCTATATCGGTGACTTAACAACGAAAACACTTGTTAATATTTTTCCAAAAACTCTACCTATATCGGTGACTTAACAACGAAAACACTCGTTAAGATTTTTCCAAAAACTCTACATATATCGGTGACTTAACAACGAAAACACTCGTTAAGATTTTTCCAAAAACTCCACCTATATCGGTGACTTAACAACGAAAACACTTGTTAAGATTTTTTCATAACTCCATATTTCCTCTTACTGTTCTTAAGTTGCACGAGAGGATTCTCTGCCAGTTCCTTCGCCTGTTGGCTCTCCCCATCGGGAACCTATCGTCTCAGAAGATTTCAGCCATAATGACCAAGGTTCTATGATCGGTGTCGCTGCCGACAGTGAATCTGGGTGCGAGTTTCCTCTGCCCGACCTGGCTCCTCACGCCTTCTTCCTGATGGTGCTCCAACGTTCTCCTTAAATGGCTGCCAACCATCGTTTGGTAGTTGAGCAACTTACGAACCATCATCCTGAAACATTCACAATGGAATGCCTTCGTTCGAACATCTTAGTTATGAGCTACAGGCTTTAGGGTATGGCCACCGTTGTTGCTGAAATTGCCAATACTTCAATTGCGAGCGTTACCAAACCCTTCCTTAACCAATTTCTGGTTTTTCTGAGGGATTTGGGTCGCGAAGACTTCCATTTTGATTGACTCATCATGCATTTGAAGGCTTTGAAGAGCCAATAATTGGACATCCAGAGGGAACTCTTACGAAAACATCAGGAGGACCAGCGGGCCAAAAAAGTTAAGCTGGCCGAGCTAGCACCTCTTCTGGAAACCATTGACAAAGAGGTGGGGGACCTCGAGGAAACTCTACGCGCGTCAAAGTCAAAACGAGAGAAACTCCTCATCGAGCGCACCCAAGTATAAACGAGACTAGAGGTTTCTATGAATGCCCAATGGTCTTGTCAAGCAGCTTCTTCGGGCCTCCCTGGAGATTTCTTCTCTTCCCCAGACCTATAGTTTCTACTAGGCCCATGATTTTTTGTATATATTTTCTTTTGTTCTTTTTCTCATGTAATTCTTGGGCAATAGATCCTAATTTTGTAATGCCCCAAAGACTATGAATGAAGAAAGATATCAATTTTCTCATGCCATTTCTTTGTGTTACAACTGTTTGCATGGATTATGAAGTGTGAAGTTCTGTAATTATTTCATTTCTACTTGAGTTATAATAAAAAGAACTTGTATATTCATAATCAGCTAGATACATCAGTGGCCCAAATATAATTGCTTACACATGATAAACCTTCAACCATTTATTGTTGATTTTAAATGGTTTGTCTTCTTCCATCTTAGAAATTAGGCAATAACCTGAGTCATGAGAATCCTTCACTATGAAAGGTCCTTCCTAATTTGCTGCAAACTTTCACTGCTGCTTTCAATTCGAGGTCTCCCTCCACGAACTTCCTTGGTCTCACTAAGTTATCATACGCCCTGGAGAGTTTCTTTGTATACATTTGAAAGTGTTGCATCACAATATCTCTGTGTTCGTCCAACGCTTCCAACTACAGATGTCTATTCATAAAGCATGCTACTTCACAAATCATGCTACTGGGGAAGCATGCTACTTCACAAAGCATATCGAGCAGAGGGGACTTATAGCTTTACTGGGAGAATCGACTCGGCCTCGTAGATAAGAGAGAACGGTGTATATCATGTGGGCTTCCTCTTAGTTGTTCGATAGGCCCATAATACGGCTGGTATCTTGTCACCCCACGATCCTGGGAAATCCTCCATTCTTTTAGCCAAGATATTGACCAAAGTTTTATTAGTCGCTTCGGCTTGACCGTTTCCCTTTGGGTATGCCACCGTCGAAGTGTGATGGACAATGGAGTATTTATCTATGAGCATCGTTACTTCTGAATTGATGAAAGGGGTTCCATTATCTGAAAGGATAACCTTTGGTATCCCAAAATGACAAATGATGTAATCTTTGATGAAGTCGCTCACCACCCCCACTATTTCCCTTCTCAGTGGAATCGCTTCAGCCCACTTTGTGAAACACTCCGTTGCTACTAGTATCCATATCTTCCCCCTCGAAGAAGGGTGTATTGCCCCAACCAGGTTGAACACCCAAGTGTGAAAAGGGTAAGGCGTTGCCAGGGAGTGTAAATCCACTAACAGGGCATGGATCATATTTCCATGAAGTTGGAAAGCCTTGCACCTTCGAACGAACTCGGTCGAATCTTTCTCCATCATTGGCCAATAGTATCCCAAAGTCATCAACTGGTCATATAACTTGGCCCCTCCTATGTGAGCTGGATCATGTTCCCGTTTGAGGACCTCCACTACCTCTTCTCTCATGATACAATGCAAAGGCCTATTGAAGTATCCCCTTCGATAAAGCTACCCCTCCTGAATGTAGAATCTCGGGGCCCTTCACCGAGTCCCATCGCATCAATTTTTTCTGTCGGGATAACTCCATCTTTAATGATGTCAATATAGGGCTGTCTCCAGTCAGCCCGAGCCTCCATGAAATGACATTCAGTTGCTTCAAAGAACAATTGGCATTTATCGCACTTCCGTTGTAGTTCTTTTGCATCCTGTTTCATCGTAGGTCAAAAATACCCCTCCCTTTGCATTCTTTGGTAGAGGGGTATCTCAGTTGTTTCACATTGTTCTTCGTGTGTTTTCTTTAATCTTTACTCTGCTTCTTTTGGACCGATGCATCTCGACAGCCATCCTCATGTATTTCTAAAGTAAAGATTTCCCTGATTCGTTAAGTATTGGGTTAATTCTCTCAGCCCCAACACTCCCTCCCCAGACTCCAATTACCTTTTGATCTCTCCCCTCCAGTCTGCGTCCTTTTCTATTAGTAGAATTAACTGTACCATCGAAGGAGATATTTTTCGTTGGATCACGACGGTAGTTGTATCATTCCTTATGATCATTTTCTGGGCAATGGTGGCAAATGCGTCTGGGTGGAAGTTCATCGTTCTGGTTTGCCTCTTGATCCTGGTCCAATGAAACTGGAAGAGGGTGCTCTGCATGATTATTCTATATGGTTCCAGGCTCATGTGTTTCAACGCATATTCTCCATTCACTTTCTGAACCACCAATTTTGAATCCCCCTTGATGCAAAGTGAACGGATCCCCCTTCGAAGAGCCTCTAGCAATCCCAACACCAATGCTTCATATTCAGCCTCATTGTTAGAATAAGGGAAATACAACTTGTAGGAAAGGCAAATCTCCTCCATTCCCTTTGAGAGAATAACCCTTGCTCCTCCTTTCTTTTTCGTTGAATATCCATCGAACTGCATTGTTCATTCCTCATCCATTATGTCTAGGTGGTTGGCTTGCAAATCGTCTCCTAGAATATTTTCTTTGGGTGGCTCAAACGTCCCTGAGGGGAAAATAGCCAACAAATCAACGTATGCTTGGATTTTGATTGCACGAGGAACCACATACTTTAAGTCATATTCAGATAGGATGAGGAACCACCTTTCTGCTCTACCAATCAAAATCGTTCTTGCTAGCCAATACTTAATAGGATTACATCTAGTTACAATATGAATTGTAAAAGACAACATATAATGCCTTTCTAAGCTACTGTATCTGACTTCTGGTCCATGGATGATCCTATTGAGGTAGTAGACTGGCCATTCTCCCCCGTCAATCTCTTTTGCCAGCAAAGCTCCCACGGACGTCATGGTGGATGTGAGGTACAACTGCAATGGTATTCCTGCCTTTAGGGGAACCATGGTCTATGGTGAAACGAGCAGTTTCTTCAGCCCATCAAGAGACTCCTGGTGAACCTCCTCCCACTTGAACTTCGTGTTCTTTCGTAACACCTGCATCAACAGATGTGTTATTTCGTCTAATCCAGACATAAATCTCCTAAGGTAGGAGACTTTACCGAGGAAACTCTTCAGCTCCTTTGCCGTTCTTGGGCATGGCATTTCCAAAATCTCTCGTTGTTTGTCCTGGTCCATCTGCACCCCTTGTCGATCAACCACAAAGCCTAGTAATTTCCCACTTGTCACTTTAAAAACACACTTCAGTGGGTTCATCTTCAATTTATACTGCCTGCAATGGGAGAATACCTTCCTCAAATCGCTCAGATAGGACTCCTCCTTCCTCGATTTGATGACCAAATCATCCACATAGAATTCCATAAATTTATGGAAGAAGTCATGAAAAATGGCCATCATTGTTCTCTGGTAGGTCTCCCTAGCGTTCTTAAGTCGAAATGGCATCACCTTATACATGAAGTTTCCCAACAGAGTTCTGAACGCTGTTTTCTTTGCATCCATGGGGTCCATCTTGATCTGGTTGTACCCTACATACCCATCCATGAAGCTGTACATCTCATGATCTTCCATTGCATCTATTAAGTTATCAATGGAGGGCAGATGGAAATCATCTTTGGGATAAGCTCTGTTTAAATCCCTAAAATCCACGCAGATCCTAATTTGATTTTTGTCTTTCTTTCCCACTGGGACAATGCTAGATATCTAGAGTGGGTGTTGTATCCATGTGATAAACCCTGCCGTTAGTAAGCACTGAACCTCTTCCTTGATCTTCAAATCTAAGTCAAGCTTGTATGTTCTCGTCACTTGTTTCATCGAAATGGATGAAGGCATTACGTTCAACTTGTGGCAGCTTACTTCCTCGTCCAGCCCCTCCATCTCTGTGTATTTCCACGCGAAGACGTCTATAAACTCCCAAATCAACTCAACCAAGGCCTCTCATTTCTCCTTACTGAGATCCTTCGAGATGAAGATGGGCCTTAGATCTCCCCCTTCTTTGGCCAGGTTTAACTGCTCCAACTCTTCTGCCTGTGGCTTTGGCTGATCTTCCATATAGTCTGGTTCTTCGGCGACATCCTCTATGAACTCCTGTATGTTGGAGTTATCTATCACCATGAATTATCCCCGTTGATCCACCAGAAATCATTCATATATCGGGTCAACCTCATCATTAGTTTCCCCGATCGCCCACTCACACCGTTATAATTAATACACCACCTTTCCTTCCTCAGTAACGACCTTCTTGCATTGTCTGCTAGTAGTGGTGACTGCCTTCCTCTTCTTCTCTATAGAAGCCTCGGCCATTCTTTCTCCTGAGAACCCGCTCAGCACACTTTGTCATTGAACCTCATTCTCCATTGGGTCCGCTCTGGGCCTCATCCTGTCTTTGAGCTTCTTCGAGATGCTTTGGGGTCGAGGGACCACCTGGTGAACCTCTTCGGCTATTACCCTTGTGCTGCTTGCAACCTCTTTATCTTGCTCATTCACGGGTCCCATCCTCTCTCTGATCGAGGGAACCCATGCTCCCTCCATTCTTCTCGTTAGGACCCGGACATCCTCTTTTAAATCTGTGAAAAATATCGCTTCCACCAAGTGAGATTCCTCGACAGCGAAGGGCCTCTTTATAGCCTTAATGGTGACCTCCATCCCCTTGATGTTTGCCTTAGCGCATTGGTGGTATGTGGAAGGAACTAGCCCTTGGTTGTGCATCCACACCCTTACTATTAGCAGATGATAGGAAGTTGCACTTTCGATTACATGGAACTTGATATGGGAACTTAGATTTCTCATTACAATCCCAACATTAACATACCCAACGAATTTGGAAGATTGGTTATCATACCTCGAAATCACCAAGGGCATGGGGACTAACCTTTCTTCTGGGATATTGGCTGCGTGGAAGGAGTTGATTGGCATGATATTGATGGAAGATCCTCTATCCATAAGAGGCCTTATAAAGCTAACTCCATTGACGCTGGCGGTCACATACAAGGGCCTGTTATAAGGGAACCTTATAGCCCTATTTGCATCGCTGAAGGTTACTTCTGACAGAAACCTTCTCACCAACCTGGACATGGGTCCCTTCTATCTCAACGAAGGGACTGCGTTCTTCCTTGTAATATCAAGTATTGTTTCTCCAACCTACTTTCCTTCGGTATCCCCACTTGATCAAAGAACTAAGTGAACTTTGGGGATCTCAAAACTGCACAGTATTCTAGAACTGCGTCTACTTCCTCACCTTCAACACCATATACATCCTCTATATTCTTGGAACTTTCTTCGTCATAAGCCAACACTACATTAGCCATTCCCCTCGTACAATCTTTTAGAGCCTCTTCGTACTCTTCTCGCTTCGTTATTGACTCTCTTTCACCTCTTCATCATAGGCCACCACGAGATTGGCCCCATGTGCTAGCAGTGGGTTGTTATTGACGTTCTGTGGAGGGATTTATAATGTCCCTACCTTCACATACCTTTTTATGATTCTTCTCAGTGTAAAGTAGCTCTCAGTTGGATGCTGAATCCTTCGATGAACCTGGCAGTACTTTGGATCCGCCTTCGTTGCCGCATCGAGCTCCCCAGCAGGAATGTCCTTTGGCTCTTAGACCGTTCCCCCTTGGACCATCGCATTGTAACAACTGACAGCTTCTTCCAATATACAAGACAATGGTGGTGGGTCCCCCTATCTCTTCCGAACTTCCTCTTATTGTCTTTCTTTGGTGCCTTGTTCCTATCTCCCCCCTCGATGTGCCCTACGCGTGGGAGCTGAGACCTCCCCCCCGCGAGTTGCATCCGCTGCCTAAACATCATAGGCACCACCACCGGATTGGGCCGCACCACCAAAGAGATATTTCTCTTCGCTTCTAAGAACGTCACAAAAGTCCCCTCGTGCGTCTCATTGATAAGATGGCAGATGTACTCAGGGAGCAGCCCCTTGGCGCGGATCTACAATAACTTAGACTCTTTGGCCTCTTCCCTCACTTCGAGGGATCTTTCACTGAACCTTCGAACATAGGCCACCACTTCTTCCCCAGGTCATTGATTCTCCCTACCCAATTGGGTCAAACTGAACTCATCTTCTGCCATAAAGAACTTCTGCACAAACAATACGTGCATATCCTCCCATGTAGAAATGTTGTTAGGAGCCAAATGGGAATACCAGGTATATGCTTTATCGGTTAAGGATTTGGAAAATTCCCTCAACCTAAGTTTCTTATTATTGCAATTCGCTCCCAAGTGTTCAACAAAGCGCTTAATATATTCGTTCGGGTTCCCACCCTTCCCTGTGTATTTTTCAAAAATAGGAGGAATATAGTCCTTTAGATAGGGCTCATCGTTGTATTCCTAAGGATAAGGTGTTCGAAAGTCATCATAAACCAAAGCTACCTCGCCAGTAGATTACGAGGAGGCTTGCATGAACTTCAACATCTCTTTCTGCAACTCCTTTCTCATTTCCTCCATGGGTGATGCTATTGGGGCAACAACCAACGAGACCATGGGCTGAGTACCCGTTGTAGCTGGAACAATCATCACAGCTGGTGTCGTTGATACTCCTGAGGTTCCCACTGCTGGATTCACAACAGAAGGTATGCTTGTTGGGACCGTTCCTGTTACACGTGCACCTGGTGGGGCCATTGGGGATGCCCCTGGTGTAACGAAAGCATTGGCTTCCAATCCTCCCAGCATTATCGAAGCTACTGAAGTTTGTAAAAACTCGTAAAACTTAATCATAAGGAGAGCTACCTGAGTGGGTCCCAACCCCGCACTCATGGAAGCTTGTGTCACCCCCGGAATGCCTGTCGGTGCTTGAACCGGAGGTACCTCTATCCGAGGAGCTCCATCCCTTAGAGCCTCCAGTTCTCTCGCAGCTTGTTCTTCGTTGTGTTGGATGTCATCAAGGTTAAGCCTTCGATTAACATTATCTTGCTCCATACTCCCTACTTAGAAGAATGCCTCCCCATCAGAGTCGCCAAATGTAAGAGGGCACTTTAGATAAGATGGAGGCGTAACCCCTTTGAAGTATAGTAGTGATAAGTTTAATGGCTAAAACCTTGGATTAGTGGTAGAACATGCAAACACAAATCCTTAATGAAGATAAGACTCAGTTTAAACTCACAAATCTCTCGTGTGTAACTCATAAAGTAGTAATGAACTTAGAAGTAACTTGGCAAGAGGGAGAGAGAAGTAACTACCTAGCATTATCACGGACTTTGACCGTGATAAGTCCGTGACAAGGGAAGCTTGTCAGGACATCATCCGTGACATGTTCGCGACAAGTTAATAATTTTCATGGACATGTCACGGTCAAAGTCCTGACAAGCTTCCCTTGTCATAGACTTCTCATAGTCAAAGTCCGCAACACATTCGTGATAAAAAAAGTTATCACCCCCAAACATGTCAAGGTTTTTTACCATGATAAGTTCGCCTTCTCAAGGTTTTTTACTGTGACAATTCACCATTTTGGGTGTAGTGATGGGTTTTATGGGCTTAAATTTAGCAGAATTTGACATAAATATGGTGGTTTTAGGGTGTTGGGATGGTGGTTCTAAGGTGGTGTACGATGGTTGGTGGTGGAGAAGGTCTCAAGAGATAGAGAGAAAGAGAGAGGAAAATATGATTGAAAATGTCCTAGAATGGGCCAAACTCTCCCCTAAATACCCTTAGGGGTAAAATCCCTAAATTAATCAAATCCTTTACCCTGAATGATCTGCTGCCGTGGGAGCATGACATGTGTCTTAATTCAATTATCTAGGTTTTGACATCACTTTCCAAATCTGTAGAAATTGATTTTGACCATCTCGTTCAGACAAGAATGAATCTTGCTCTAAAAAGAACTACATTTCGTTCGAACCGGACTGCATCTCATTAGAATAAGAATGACATCTCATTCGAACGTACTTCAAATGAGGTTTAAACGAGGTTGGGCTTTCCTAAACAGACCTTCTTCGTTCAAAGGCCGTTAGAAGACCATTCGAACGAGATTAAAATCTCGTTCAAACGACTCTGGATGTCGTTCAAATGAACCTCCCCTTTTCCAATCTTAACTTTAGGTCCATTCTAATTTCAATTAATTGAACCAAGTCCATTATATTACCCTGATTTGACCCATAATTCATCTCCTACTGTACAAAGCTTAATTGGGTCACATAAAGTTATCGAATTGCACAGGTACAGTCAAAGTCGCGAGGATGGGTGTCATAATCACTGTGAAGTTACAGATTGTTTCAGTTGTCATTTTATGCAAACCATATTTCTTAATAAAGCATGCTTATAATGATTTGTTTATTATTATTATTATTATTATTATTATTATTATTATTATTATTATTATTTACTATTATTATTATTATTATTATTATTTCTTTTGCATTTGAGTTTACAATTAATATTTGAGCATGTCATTATTTTAATATAAATTTGTAATTCAAGTGTGTCTGGTAGCCACCAAAGTGGCCCCACATTAAAGTAATAACGAAAATTATATTATATAATGGAGTTAATACATATAATTTTTATATTAAGATAATGACATATAAAATCCGATTTCTCTAATCATAGAAAAAAAGGCCCAAAGGTATATTATTTTTGAAATGATTCTAGAAATTTAAATAGGGTTATTATAATTTAATTTTTAGTTGAGTGGAAATTGGGTTCCCAAAGGTAACATACCTATTTAATTGAGAATTTATTATGACTAACCCTATTATTAATGAAACTACCCTGAGTGAACGCTTTGTATTTTATGGTTTATGTCAAAAGGAAAATTTGTAATAACACTATTTTTTCATCACATTACATATTGTTAAAAATGTGTTTATACTCAAATCATTAATGTAAATTTATATTTTATATATTTATTGGAGTCTCAGCTCCTGTTTCACTACACTCGCACGCTTCGTATGTTTCGATATTCAGTGGAATTAATTTTTCAGATTGGTGTGAACAAGTCCAATTTCACTTACGTGTATTGGATCTGCACTTACCATTCCTAACTGAAAAGTATGTTGCTCTTACTGAGACTAGTACCACAGATGAAAAAAAATCTCCATAAAATGGGAGAAATCGAATAGACTTAGTATGATGTTTATGCAAATGACAATTGCAAACAGTATCAAAACTTCACTTCCGAAAACTTATAATGCCAAAGAATTTCTAAAAGTTGTGAAAGATCATTTTCGTAGTGCTGACAAGTCACTCACTCGAACATTAGTGGCTAAATTAACCACAATGATGTATGATGGAGTTGGAGGGATGTATGAGCATATCCTCAATATGAAAAACCTAGCCGACAAACTTAAGAGTTTGGGAATGAATGTGGAAGAGTCTTTCCTTGTTCAGTTTATTTTAAATTCCTTACCTCCTCAGTATGACCCATTCCAAATTCACTACAATACTTGTGAAATGGAATGCGAATGAATTGACCAGTATGGTTGTTCAATAGGAGACAAGGCTTAAACAACATTGAAATCAATTTGTCAATCCAGTAACTCAAGGAGCCGAAAAGATAGTAAGGAATCAGGAGAAGGGAACGAAAATAAATTTAAGGAGCGTTAATGAGTCTAATAATGTTGTTAAGGCTCAAAAGAAGGAACATGATAATGAAAGAAAGTTCAACCTTTGAAAGAAGGTCGGGCATATTCAAAATGATTGTCATAAATGTAAAGCATGGTTAAAAAAGAAAGATAAATATTCAATTTTTATATGTTTCGTATCAAACTTTACTGAGATTCCTCGTAATACTTGGTGGATTGATTCTGGTTCTACTATTCATGTTTCAAATACAATGCATGGAATACTTAGGACCCAAACCGTCATAATCCAAATGAACATTTTATCTACATGGGAAATTGGGTCAAAGCTCCAGTTAAAGCCATTGGAACTTTTCTTTTGTTTTTAGTCACAAGATATTAATTAAACTTAAACAAAACTCTATATGTACCTTCTATTTCCTGAAATTAATTTCTTTATCTAGACTTCACAATGATGGTTACTCTTTTAAATTTGGGAATGATTATTTTAGTTTATTTTTAAATGCACGCTTGATTGGTTTTTGTGTTTCGTGTGATGGATTGTACAAACTAAAACTTGAAAATAATTTTGCTGAAACTCTTTTGACCATGCATTCTAATGTTATAACAAAACTTAGCCTAACAAATGAAAATTCATCCTTTTTTTGGCACAAAAAACTAGGGCATATCTTTATAGAAAGATTAGAGAGACTTCTAAAAGATGAGATATTTCTTAATCTAGAATTTACTGATCTCAGAGTGTGTATATATTGTATTAATGGAAAAAAGCTAAATGCACCAAGAAATGTGCTATAAGAAGTAGTACGCTTCTTGAAATTATCCACACTGATATTTGTGGACCCTTAACCACTGCGTGTTTCGGTGGAGAAAGCTATTTTATCACCTTTATTGATGAATTTTCACGTTATGGATATGTCTATTTATTAAGTGAAAAATATCAGGCAATGGACACCCTTGAGGTGTACATTAGTGAGGTTAAAAGACAATTAGACAGAAAAGCGAAAGTTATAAGGTTTGATAGAGGTGGTGAATATTATGGTAAATATAATGAGTCCAGTCAATGCTTAGGACCATTTGCTAAATTCCTAGAAAAGCGTGGCATATGTGCTCAATACATAATGCCAGGTACATCACAACCAAATGGTGTTACTGAATGATGTAATCGTAGTCTAATGGAGATGGTTAGGAGTATGTTAAGTAACTCCACATTACCCAAATCATTGGGGAATTAATCCCTAAACACTTCTACATATATATTGAATTGGCTACCTAAAAAGGCAATTATAAAAGACCCCTTTTGAGTTATGGACTGGAAGGATACCTAGTTTATGGCATGTTTATGTTTGGGGATGTCCTGCGGGGACCTTACAATACGCATGAAAAGAAATTGGATTTGAGAACGATAAGTGGTTACTTTATTAGTTACCTCAAAAAATCCAAAGTGTTTAGGTTTTATTGCCCTAAACATAGTACAAGAATCGTAAAAATAGGTAATTCGAAATTCATTGAATATAGCGAGATTAGTGGGAGTGGAAAACCATGTAAGGTGGATATTGAAGAAGTTAGGATAAACATCCATTTACCCCAACCTTGTAAAAAAAGTGTTGTTCTCTTTACTATTAACCAATTTAATAATAATAAACAACAAAAGTGTAAGAGGGTACTTTAGATAAGATGGAGGCGTAACCCCTTTGAAGTATAGTAGTGATAAGTTAAATGGAAAAAACCTTGGATTAGTGGTAGAACATGCAAACAAAAATCCTTAATGAAGATAAGACTCAGTTTAAACTCACAAATCTCTCGTGTGTAACTCAGAAGGTAGTAATGAACTTATAAGTAACTTGGCTAGAGGGAGAGAGAAATAAGCACCCTGGATACACCTTGACAGGCAGGGAAACACATCAACCACCTTAAAGAATCTCTATCAAGTATTAAAAGCTTCGTAATAAATGATAATGGTGAGTGAATAAGACCTATGGCTTGTAATAACTCTCTCTCTCTGATGTGTATTCTCTCTAGTAATAACTTCTTCAACTCTCAAAAGATCATCCTCTCCTCAAGGGTGGTTGAGGTCCTTAAATAGGCCCCCACACCATCCCCGAGGCAACTCAGTCATTAAATACTGTGAAAGACATCCCTTATACTTTATGTCACAGCATTAAATGCCTGATGCACTAGTTGTCTCCACGTTATAAACATTAAATGCCAAGACACGCCTTTTGCCTAACCACTGTGTGTCAGGGGGGCTGTTGTCGCAGAGGTGGCTCACCAAATACCTGACATCCCCAAATACCACGGTGGTTTACTCAAGTGTAGGTCTGACATTATTTAGCTGGCTACTGACATCACCTACAGTAGATGTGACATTAAGTACAGGGTTATTTGGTTCACAACTCAACGCCCGATGGAACTCCAAGTTGCTATGCTCGAGGTTCCACGGTCAGGGTCCTTCGGTGTTTTACCAGGTGTATATAACATGGTCAGGACAAGCCCCAATGGTGCCTCACTTCTCAATCTTCTAAACCAAGTCCCTCTAAAGTTCCCACGCTGAGGTCATTCGATAAAGCATGAAAGCTCTCTCTATCCCTGCCAAGCCTGGTCTCTCACAAGTACCGTTTGACCTCACATTAAAACTCATTATTATTCTCATTACACAATTACAACCGTTATAGCTTAAAGTTAATATAAACAAAGATACAATATGACTAATACAACAAACTAAAATACAAGTTGTCACGTTGAGCTGCCTCGCTTGAGCTGTTGCGCTGAGATGCCACGCTGAGCTACCACGGTGCCATAATCCCCAAAACACTGTTGCTAATGTGGAATTACCTCTAATCTCAAAATTACCTTCAAGACCCCTCTACAACTAGAATGAGGAACCATTTCATAATGAGATTATCGTCAATGAACAAACAGTAGAAGAACCATAACAAATACCATTACAAAGATATACTAGAGAAAGGAGATGTTCTATCTCAAATAATTATGTGGTTTATCTATAAGAATCTTATTTTAACATAGGGATGGATAAAGATCCGGTTTCATTTTTACAAGACACAAAAAGCAGAAATTTTACTAATGGGTTCGATGCTTTGAAAGTGTAAGGGAAAAATTTCCAAGTGAGTTAATCCGTATGTAATTGACTTATTTCCCGAACAAAAATTGTTTAAGTCATAGATATAATTTTATTTTGTCATGATACCCACATAGCCTATGATGTGTTTGTGTTGAAGACGAAGCGGACAAACTTCAATATAGATCATGCCATGCTTAATGGTGCATGTTTCATGTCTTCATATCATATTGCATTTCGAGATACTCTCAGGTATGAACGCATAATGTTTATGGGACACGAAAAATGTTTAAGCATGATATTTTGTTTATAAATGATTTTAAAAGGTTTTAACTTCGTTTATTCTGAGATAATTATTATTTAAAGTTATGAATTATTTACTTGAGTTTAGAGACTTCAAGTGACATGAACAGTCGTTCAAATGACATGTCAATGTTGTTCGAATGGCATGGAGATCTCATTAGAACAACCTGCCGACTTGAAGTTTTCATTTAAAGTGTTTATCTCTCAGAATTTCAAGATGTGCAGAACCAAAATGTAGTTTATAATAATGACATTTTTCTGCATAAGTTTTCTATGGTTTTCAAAGACTAAAACCATCCTTTATGTTTAAAGATCCGAGCTTTCATACACATATAATATAGATATCTTGTTTGCACCATTGAAATTTGTTCATCACTTTGAACAAGTTGTTTAATTGGAGTTTTGTGATGAATAAATGGTGAGGGTCGTGTTCCTAATCATAGACGGTTGACAAAGTTGCATTGGTGGATACCGAGGCACTCGTGGATGCATGTGCTGTGGATGGGTATCGTAGAAGGATTTATGTGTGGGCACTGTGGATTAGCGATTAAAGAGAAGAAGGGTGTAGATTAGATTGATTTATATGGAGATAACGAAATCAATAACTGGGTCATGATTTATATGGGGGAAATCTGGGTTTTTATGGGTAGGGTTGAATTGTAGAACAACTTCTTGAATTTGAAGAATCTATGAAATTGGGTAAATTAAACCGTCATTCTTAAACTATTTTGCGCCATTTTGGTTCCGAAAATGGCTATTCTATCCGAGTAGCTTCGTAGAAAATCTTATTTTTTGCATTTTGTTCTCTGATACGTTTTCTCCAAAAATGGCTCAAAAATGCCTCAAAGCTGCATTTTAAAAATCTGGACAGATTCGTGGGGCAAATTTTAAGAAATGTTATTTTTAGTTGTTATTTTGTTGGAGGTTGCCTAGATTGATTGATTGTGATTGTTGTTTAATGATAAGGACATTAAGCCTAAAGTCGAGATTAGGTTTACATAAAGTGAGACGAGTAAGTATTGGGATAATTGAGAAAATATCTGTAATTGATAAATGAATGAAATTCGAGAAAGATGACATAGTGATGAGTGAACCGATATTTATGACCACTAGTGACGACGGGAATAACTACAGAAAAATAATGAAGGGGTAACTAGGGCCCCTAGAGTTGTGTGAAAATTCATATAAATATGATAATGAGTAAAAATCGTAATAAGTACGATGAGTACTCGTGAGAAACATACTACGTATGAATGAGAATATCTAGGTTGTGTGTATACCTACTGATTTTTATAGGTGGTAAGAATACCTATCGTATGATTCTTAAGTGTATTGACATACCAACGTTACTTGCTTTCATGGGAGGTTTCGCGTTGTGGTTAGTTTTATTCTAAGGAGCCCATTTGGGGGGATATTGACTTGTACCTCAGGACATAGAACTTTGGGTAATGCACACTATGGTGATTTAGGGTGTGCTCGGTCATCTGGGTGCATAGGTATGTGTGTATCCCAAAGTCTTAGGATTATGTTCGCCTTCGATATGTGGGATTTGTTTTTATGGTTCAAGAGTGATTCTGAATTGGTAGTCCTTTATTTTGTACGTGATGTACCGGGACTTGATGGCAGAGTGTGCCACACCGCAGCTTAGCCTCAGGGTGCCGTATTAATATATATAATATAGAGTGATAAAAATATATACTTGCGATATATTAATACACCGCAGCTCAGCCTAGGGGTGTCGCACCGCAGCTTAGCCTCGTGCTGTATTTGTATATATATTATATAGAGTGATAAATATATATACTTGTGAAATATTCTACTGCGTGCCTAGTAGATGAGAAAGATAGTGAAATCTTAAATAATTTAGTATATGTAGAGCTAAACGTATATTAAGAATTTCATAATTGGCTAATTGATGTAAAGAATTTACTAACGTACAATATGGGCAAAATGAGTGGGCACAACGTGTTAGCGTCTAAAGAAATATAAATATTTGTTCGAACTACTTAGGCGGGGTATCATAGTTAGTTCGGTTGGTAGGAGCATACGTTAGGTGTGCACATTAGTTGAGAGGTGATAATCTCAAGAGAGGGCACGTAAACCTAACATGTATATAATATCTGCTGATTTTGCATTTTAAATCACTTGCTAAAATTCTTTTAACCGTTTTCACTCGAGCTCTGACCCAGTGCAAATCTCTTGTCTTTGTTTTTGTAAAACCATTTTTAGGTGCCCAACCACAGGGACACCAAGCATATGAGTTCCTTTCTTTTGACATGTTGCAACTATTGTGGAAGTTACAGGACCTCGGTAGTAGACGTCTCCATTTTTATCATCTCTTCCTTATGAGTATATTTTTTCAGTTAGGGCATGTCGCCCACTCTTATTCAGACAGTATTTCAGAGACATTGTATTTATATTTGGTTTTTAGTTTATTGAGACTTATCGTATTTAATTCATTATGGATTTGATTATTATGGATGGTTATCTGGAATGTTTATCCAGTCATTTTATTTATTCAGTTGGTTTGTTACTTATTATCTGATGTGTTGAATGGTGAATATTTTGTTTAAGTTTAAATTGATTCATGTTAATAAGAAAGATAAAATTTGACATGGCCTTTTTAAATACTAGGTGATTAGTAAGTTTTAAAAGTTTTCGATAGTGATGTTTAGAATGAAACCACTAATGACTCATGTTTAATTTAGTAATGGACTGATCACCCAGGATTTAATTTGGCGGGGTGTCACAAGTGGTATTAGGGCATCAAGTTCTAGTGTCCTTAGGATAAGTGCGTCTTTCTACGTTTCAATGTAGCGTTCATTGATATAGATACCTAACATTAGGATTGTTGTATTCTTCTGCGTATTACGACTTACGTTCTCCTACTATTCTGTTTAAGTGATGAGATTCATATACGAGTTCGGTTGGACTTTGTATGTCGAAGATTTTTGAACGACCAGTGAGGGTTATTAAAAGGATTGTAAGAGGAGAGGCTCAAGAGGACACTTAGCGTATTCTAGAAAAGTTGATCGCGATAAAATTAACCATGATTACTATTTAGGCTGATGACAATAGAATAATCGCTCGGGAATAGTAGTTACCCTAAGCAATGTCTCAGATAACGGTGGTGCAAATCTCAGACACACCCAGCAGAGTCGGCAACAGGTAGGAGAGTCAAAAGAACTCTTTTGAAAATCCATGTATAAGATGCGGGGAAGTAATAAGAGTAAAGGGAAAATTGAAGTTGGGAATCCAGTGATAATTGTGTAGGGTGGAGTGTAGTGCTACCCAAGAGTAAATTTTGGGCGAAATTCTTAGCTCATAGGGAGCAGCATAAAGTGATGAGAGTCAGTCACCACATATAAAGAGGTATATATGGAATTAGACGAGAAATTTGGGTGCGGATTAATCATAAGATCTTCCATCTTCTTTTCAGACAGAGTTGTGAATGGGGTTTCAAAAATTATCATTAGGGGGTCAAATGAAGATTTGTCCTGAAAGAGGAGTCGACTTACTTAACGAACCTTGTTCCTAACGAAATAAGGGTACATATGATATAAAGGGCATATATTTGATAAGGGAATCATGAGTAAAATACACAAGTGTGAGTGGGAATTCAGGTTAAGATGAGGAGTGTCGATGTCGTCAAGCTTGTATGTTTACAACTTATGTCAACGCTTTCGGAAGAAAGGAGAAGGAGGGTTGGAAAACCTACCCAAGTGGAAAGATGGGATTTAACGGTGTTGGAAAAACACCACTTGAGGGTATACTCTGTAGAGGACCCATCTAAACAATTTAATTGAATTCCTACGATGTAAAGATGGATTTAGTCATGACCATCGAGGTTGACATCGAGTTCCATAGGATTAGTGGAGCCAAGGGGACAACGGGAGTAGAAATTGGGATTAAGACTGTTAGGTCCGAAAGAAGGACACCCCGAAATGGTTAGTAGGACCGTTGATAGGGGAATGACACAGAAAGATATTCTATGCATAGAGCGTAGGACCACTTGTATTGAACTTATTCCTAGCGAGAAAGCAAGACCAATCAGACGGGGTAGGAAAATGGGAATGGTGCCAGTGGGGCATAACAGCAGGAGGAGTGAGATTTCCAGCAAGGGAATTGGGCTAAGAGTTAGGCCCAAAGATTATCAAACTAAAATGATGGGTTTAGGCAGGACTAGTGGAGTCCTCATCAACAGTAGCCTTTCACCCCTCAGGACTATCAGGGCCAAGGAAATAATGGGGGAGGTCAGTAAGACCATGATTAGAGGCGGCCTAGAGATTTTTAGGCCAATGTTTCAAATATTGTCGCGTAGCCCATAAAAGGAAGAATTTCCAACAGCAAAGCAAGGGAAACTACAGGATGAGATCTTAGATATACAACCATCGCAAATGATCATGGGTTGGTTCGGACGCGAGAGTTACGTGCAAGGACCCAACGATCAGGCGAGGCACATGTCTCATAGAGATAAATTTTAGTTTCATCCTTGCGATTATGGGATTAATTCGAGTTATATGGGTGTGTCACAGTATATATGATTTGTTAACACTAAAATTTGAGTGAGAGTCGAGTTTGGTGGGTGCATTGGTTGTAACGATTTGGTTATAAAAATAGGTGTCGCCCGTAAGGGATCTAGGTGGGCACTATGAGAATTTTACGTTATGATTTGCTACTTGGGAGTTAAGAAAGTAGGACTTACTTTATTGTCTACTAAATGAATACCGAGGGTGTGATCTATAGTAGATTTCGTGATGAACTATCATGCTTATTATTTCAGAGTGAGATATGTTATTTTGTGAGACATCACCTGAAAGTAGGTTGAACCTATATATATGTATGAAAAGTACATTGTATCATAGACTTTAGCGAGTATGTTGTCTTGTTATATTTGATACCGATGTGTAGGGACTTGTTACTAATGTGATTCAGGGAGCTTTGTATTCATTATCGAGCAGAGAGATATAGCTCGTTATTTACATATAGCACTGAGAACTCGTGATAGTGATAGTTCCATGTTTTATGTCATCTTTAAGGGACAGGAGAGTGGACGAGTAGACTTTTTATGTCAACAGGACTAAGGGCATTACGGATCTTGATAATCGACAATGTTAGGTTGTAGTGTATCGGGGGGGTTCCTTTTTTGGATTTTGCTTGCGAGACATCTCACGCATGAAACTAGTGAACGTTGGTAGTTGAGAAACATTTGGTCTTTAGGATATGAGTTTAATACCTTAATTATTGTGTATACACGTGATTATAGCTTCATGTTAAAAGTTATATTATGAACTAAAGTCAGTAGAGCCATAAATTTTAATGTGAAATCAGTGTAAAATGCTTACACTATGAGTGGATTGGTGAAACAACTCAGGAAAATATTAAATTACGACTAGTGGAGTGGTTGAGTATAACCATACTCTACGATCGTGCTAAGTGCGCGAGAATTAGTTTAAGACAAGTATATTACATTCATTTAATTTATAGAGTAATGCACAAGACATATGGTGTATGGGCACCCTAGCTAGTTGGATTTTTAGTATCATCCACATTCGAAAAGTGTAAAATGGTATGTATTATAAGGATGAATGGATGCGGAAGCCAAAACATTAAGATTCAGTTAACAAATCATTTATGTCAGTTATAACCATCACACCTAGATTGTCATGAGGGTGGTATAGTCACAGGCAACATATTCTTATTATCAGGATCGAATTAGATAGCTCCTAGCTGGCAGAGTCGAGTCGTATTCCATGAGTTCCAAGGGAGGTCTACGATTTAATGGGAGGTTAGTTATCCCAGAGGGAGAGGACTTACGACACGAAGTGATGGGAGATCCACATGGGTCACGGTACATCTCGAAGGGGATAAGATGTACCAGAATATGAGACGACAATAATAGTAGAGTGGGATGAAGAGAGACGTCACTGAGTACGTATCGAAATGTGCCACCTATTAGCTAGTAAAGGTGGATAATCAGAAACTGCCAGGGTTTCTTCACCCGTTAGAGATACCTGTGTGGAAATGGGAGAGCATTTCTATGGATTTCATTACTGGGTTGCCTACTTCATAGAGGGGTCACGATTCTATATGGGTGATTATAGATCGGTTGACCAAGGTAGTTCACTTTCTGCCAGTGCAGACTGATTATACTACAGGGACGTATGCCCAGATCTTTATATCGAGATAGTGAGATTACATAAGGTGCCACTTGATATTATGTCTGATAGGGACAAGATATTTGTGTCTCGATTTTGGGAGAGTTTTGAGGGGGCTATGGGTATCGAGTTGCGGTTGAGTACAACTTATCACATACAGACGGATGGGCAGACAGAGAGGACTAATCATATGTTAGAGGACATGATACGGATGTGCATTCGTAATTTGGAGGAGCTTGGGAGCAGTATCCTCCACTAGCCGAGTTGTATTAGCTTACGATTGACATGTCACCATTCGAGGCATTATACGGGAGATCCTGTCGTTCACCCAATTATTGGTTAGAGGTGGAGAACAACAAACTTCTCGAACCAGAGTTGATCCAGGATATTTCGGTCAGGATCAAAAATATTCAAAATCAAATAAGTATAACTCAGGACAGGCAGAAAAGTTATGTTGATGCTAAGCTCTTCTTCCTTTAGTTTAATGTGGGGAGACCAAGTGCTACTACGAGTATCTTCTATGAAGGGGATAATGAGATTTGGGAAGAAGGGGAAGTTTTCACCGAGGTACGTGGGGCCATTTCCTATCATTGAGAGGATTGGACCGGTGGCATATAGACTTGGGTTACCGGAGCACTTGTATCGTATTCATGTTGTGTTCTATATTTCTTCACTAAGGAGATATCTCGGGGATGAGTTGGCACACACTCGCATTGCATTGGAAGAGATAGATTTACAGCCCGAAAGTTCCTATGAGGAATGACCGGTGGATGTCTTAAATCACAGCGAAAGGATATTGAGGTCTAAGGTAGTTCCACTTGTGCGTGTCCAGTGAGAGCATCATAATGTCGAGTATTCTACTTGGGAGCGCGAGGATGAGATGCGCGAAAAATATCCAGAGTTTCTCTTACCAGGTATACTTTTCTTTTTCAAATTTCGGGACTAAATTACGTTATTATGGGGAAGTATGTAACACCTCGTATTTTTAAATGTGGGATTAATTAAATTAAATATGAAAATTAATTAGAAATTAATCCGGATTAAAATAAATATTAACTAGCGAGACAAGGGTTAGTTTTTATTAATGTGAATTATAATGATTATTACTTAGTGAATAAAGTAATATGGGATTATGAATATATTAAAATTATCGCGAGTGAAAAATACGATAGTTAAAATAATTTAGTCGGGACATGCGTGTCAGTCGTGTCGGGACTTAATTTAATGAAATAAAAAGTAATTTATTTTAAGTCATCCGTATAGTCATTTCGAGTGCCCCATAGGGTCTATAAAGGTCAAAATAGTTAGGAAAGTGTACTCGGGGGTTTTATTTGGGTCCCGGGTCAATTTTAGGCCAAACCGAAACCCTAGAGGGGTATTTTAGTCTTTTGAAATTTTGGATAAATTGGACCTACGAAAATCAGAGAGATAATATATCTGATATGAAAAGGAATTTAGGGTTATCAGTTACCAAAAAGGAGAGAGGCCACAAAAGGAAAGAGGATACGTATTCCTAAGGGTTCCAAGGCCTAGAACCACCTTCTTGCACCACAAACACCACCATCGTGTAGATCGGGGGAAGAAAAACGCAACCATACCTTTATTCTACAATGGATCAGACCTGTAATAAGAGGCAAGTGTTTATCTTGCTCAATCTAAGAAGGATATAACATCCATGTTAGAATAGGATGAATTTTATATAAATATCACATGTTTTGGATTAATTTGGAGAATGAGAAAAATGTTCTTGGGTAGGATCTTGCATGTAGAGTTGATTGATTGATTTATGTAGAAATCACGAAATCAATAATTGGGCCATGATTTATATGGGAGAAATCTGGCTTTTTATGGGTAGGATTGAATTGTAGAACAACTTCTTGAATTTGAAGAATCTATGAAATTGGGTAAATTAAATCGTCATTTTAGAAATTATTTTGCGTTGTTTTGGATCCAAAACTGGCTATTCGGTCCAAGTAGCCTCATAGAAAATCCTATTTTCTGATACGTATTGTCCAAAAACGGCTCCAAAATGCCTCAAACTTGCATTTTAAAAATCTGGGCAGAACCTAGGGCAATATTTTAAGAATTGTTATTTTTAGTTGTTATTCTGTTGGAGGTTGCCTAGATTGATTGATTGTGATTGTTATTCTATAATAAGGACATTAGGCCTAAAGTGGAGACTAAGTTTACATAAAGTGAGACGAGTAAGTATTAGAATAATTGAGAAAATATCTGTAATTGATAACTGAATGAAATTCAAGAAGGGTGACGTAGTGATGAGTGAACCGATGTTTATGACCAGTAGTGACGACGGGAATAACTATTAAAAAATAATAAAGGGGTAACTAGGGTCCTTAGAGTTGGGTGAAAATTCATATAAATACGATAGTGAGTAAAAATCGAAAGTAATAAGTGCGGGCAGTATTCGAGAGACCCATACTACGTACGAATGATAATATCTAGGTTGTGTGTATACCTACTAATTTTTATAGGTGGTAAGAATACCTATTGTATGATTCTTATGTGTATTGACAAACATACACTACTTGCTATCACGGGAGGTTTCGCGTTGTGGTCAGTTTTATTTTGAGGAGCCCATTTGGGGGGATAATAACTTGTACCTCAGGACATAGAACTTTGGGCAATGCACACTATGGTGATTTAGGATGTTCTAGGTCATTTGGGTGCATAGGTATTTGCGTATCCCAAGGATTAAGACTATGTTTGCCTCCAATATGTGTGATTTGTTTTTGTGATTTAAGTGTGATTATGAATCGGTAGTCCTTTATTTTGAACATGATGCACCGGGACTCGATAACAGAGTATGACGCACCGCAGCTTAGCCTCAGGGTTCCATATTGATATATATAATATAGAGTGATAAATATATATAATTTTGATATATGCATGCATCGCAGCTTAGCCTCGGGGTGCCGTACCTCAGCTTAGCCTCAGGGTGTCGTATTTGTATATATATATATTATATAGTGTTTTAAATATATATATACTTGTAAAATATTCTACTGCGTGCTTAGTAGATGAGAAAGATAGCGAAATCTTAAATAATTTAGTATATGGAGAGATAAACGTATATACATAATTTCATAATTGTCCAATTGATGTAAAGAATTTATTAACGTACACTATGGGCAAAACGAGTGGGCACAATGTGTTAGCGTATAAAGAAATATAAATGTTTGTTCAGACTAGTTAGGCGGGGTAGCATATTACTTCAGGTGGTAGAAACATACGTTTGGTGTGCACATTAGTTGAGATGTGAGGATCTCAAGATAGGGCACGTAAACCTAACATGTATATAATATCTGTTGATTTTGCATTTTAATTCACTTTCTATTTTTTTTAACTATTTTCACTCGAGCTCTGACCCGTTGCAAATATTTGTTTTTGTAAAACAATTTTAGGTACCCATCCACAGGGACACTAAGCATAGGAGTTCCTTTCCTTTGACGTGCTGCAGCTACTGTGAAAATTGCAGGACCTCGGTAGTAGACGTCTCCGTATTTATCATCTCTTCCTTATAAGTATGTTTTTTCAGTTTGGGCATGTCGCCCACTCTTATTCGGATAGTATTTCAGAGACATTGTATTTATATTTGTTTTTAGAGTATTGAGACTTGTCGTATTTACTTCATTATGAATTTGATTATTACAGATGTTTAACTAGAATGTTTATCCAGTCATTTTATTTATTCAATTGGTTTATTACTTATTATCCGATGTGTTGAATGGTAAATGTTTTGCATAAGTTTAAATTAATACATGTTAATAAAAAAGATAAAATTTGACACAACCTTTTTAAATACTACGTGATTAATAAGTTTTAAAAGTTTTCGACAGTGATGCTAAGAATGAAACCACAAATGATTCATGTTTAATTTAATAATGGGATGGTCACCCAGGATTTAATTGGGCGGGGTGTCACAGGTACTATGCTGGGTTAGTCTGAATTTGCACCACCATTTTCTACTACAGTTCTTCAGGAAACGGCCATGCCCTAGTGATTATCCTAATGTCATCTGCCTGAACAATAATCATGGTGACTTCTATCACGGTCATCATTCCCAGAATATTCCGTGGCTATGGCTAAGCCTCTCCCCAGCAATCCTTCTAACGACCCTCGCTAGTTCGTCCAAAATTGTTAGGTGTACAAAGCCCAATCGAATTCGTATATGAATCGCTTCAACTATACTTAATAGTAGGCGAACGTAAGTCGCATACCTAAAGGAATACAATAATCCTATGATAAGGCTCTATACCAAATAACTCTACGCCAAAATGTAATAATCCACATAGATCCTAAGGACTCTAAAACCTGATGCTCTAATACCATCTGTGACACCCCCTACTGAAATACTGGGTTGCCATCCCGTGATCAAAATAAAACGTCGGCCTCATATGGCTCATTCTTAGCATCACTGTTGAAAATATTTTTAAAGTTACTAACCACCTAGTAATTTAAATAAAGTGGTGCCAAATATTATCTTTCATTAATTAACAACATGCAAAAATAAATAATAATTATACCATCCACACAAACTGGTAACAGAATCCAACACATATGAATAATATGAATAAAGATGATCGAATCAACTATCGGTTCAACAATAAAATCCAACAATAAACTGAAATAATAACCTGGATACACAAGGTCTAGTAAATAACTAAAATACGGAAATAGACTGAAGGGAGACATGCCCAAATGAGTACTGAAATAAAGTCCCTACACTAGGAATAACTTAACGAAGCGTCTATAGCAAAGTCCTGCAACTTTCACATGAGTTGTAGATGCGCATCTCTGGATATTATTCTCCTGCTGGGCGTTCCTATGGCTGGACACCTAAAATGTTTTAGAATTTTTTTTGACACGGGTCCGACCCCAAATAAAATATTTTGAAAATATCTAGCAAGTAGTGAAGTTACAATAATTGAATATGCATGCACACTTTTCATATTTAAGGTAGTGTTGCACTCTCTTGAGGTATAATGCACCCTCATCTAATGTTCACATCTAACACTTGCCTTTTAAGCTTCCTAGTTATGCTACCGCACCTATTTAGCCGTATCACACCTCTTTTTACCACACTACTCTAATCTGAGTATTTTTCCTTTGATTATTAAGTTATCTTCTCATTAACTTATTAATCGATTCAACTGTATTAAATCATATAACATTCACAGTAGTTATATAGGAACCCCTTTTTAGTAATATAACTTTCACACTAGTTATAAAATAAATTCACTCACACTTATGTATTAATCTCGTAAATAATTATCTACTCATATTATATACGTACTAGTATACTACAACATTCAGACACATGTCATGTATAATAACCATCCATTATCGAGTAATAATTCACCGAATGCTTTCTCTAAAATTCTATGATGTCCCAGGCATGCTCACTCTAACCCGGCTACCTCAAGTCGGACTTGCTCTCACCGAACATGGGAAAAAATATTAGAGACGTAGTGGAGGCGGTTACATTCCCCCCGAAAGTGAGACCGCATCATACTCAAAGCGTCTCACCTCAAAAATAAATCACACAATAAAACATTAGGCGATATCACCTAGGGACTATACTCTCCCTGCATTAGCTATCCAGGGGATTCACCCATATCGCGCAACCTCCGATGATAGCACTAGAGGGATACACATTAATTATTTTTTATTAAAGTAGTGTCACTCAACTACAATATCCAGACCCACTCATTCGGTCCGTAACTTCACCCTTTAGAATTCATTACACCAAATCCCACTATTAGGTTAAACACCCTTTATTAAATTCGATGTTCGATAATTTATTATATATATCTATAATAAATTAGACTGGCTACCTCGTACCTAGTAGCACTGGCATAAAAATATCTGAGTTATATCCCCGACCCTTAATTTAATTAATTCAATAATAATTAATCTATCAAAGAGGTGTCACTCAAACATAATGCCTGAACTCACTTATTTGATCCGTATTATTTCCGTTTAGAACCTATTTCACAAAAATTTCTGTTATTTAATTTGGCACTCTCTATATTTAATGTTACTTGAACCTAACGCACAAAGTCCTAAGAACTATTCTCCATTACTTTCATTTAGTAAAACTTAAAAGAAAACAAGGGAAAATTCGACATTTCCAAGAAAAATCCCCACAGTCGTTCAAGCGAGACTGTGGGTCGTTCGAGCGACACCATTCTTCCCTACCACAATGTTATGAGCATTGTTGTTCATCCAGGTTTCTAAACCTCAATCCAGGACCAAGATCTGCTAATTCCCAAAGGTCTATATGCTTCTCACCCGTTTCCAATTTCTCAGTTATGTCATTAACCATCGTGAATTTTTGTTATTAACAGTAGTAAATTCGAGTTGGTTTTCATGAATCACCCTACACCCATTTTCTCCAAATTTAATTTCAAATTCCAAATTAACAATCTTCATTACCAGTATATGAATATCAGTTGAATTCTCATGCTTTTGGATCATAATACAACAACAATCAAGTCTCTAATCCACATAAATCGTCCAATTCCTAAACACCCATTTTTTTTATGTGAAAACCCACTCAAAAACGAATTTCTGTTACACCCACCATGATATGAATCATAAAACATAAATTTAAATTGAAAGAAAGTTTAACTACTTGCCTGGTTTGATTTTTACGGTCTGATTTCCTTTGGTGTAGATGAAGATTTGACGAGGAACACACCCAATTCTTCATGATTTGGCTCCCAAAAGCTCCCCTTATTCCTCCCTCTTTTCTCCTATGAAAAACTAGGGTTTTCTATTTGAGTTGTGTCTAAAAAAAACTCCCTAATGTATATTTTATATTACTAATCCTAAAGTTAAGCCTATGGGCCAATCCTAAATGACCCGGACACCCTCGTGCGAGCCCCGCCATGCCTAAAAATGCCCCGAGACCCAATTACTATCCCCGGGTACTCTTTTTCGCCTATCTCGACCTATTCGGAATCAACCGTGCACTGAAAATAGTCATCCGAGTTACTTTACTAAAATTCTTCAAATCTCGACCTCCAATTACGACACATGTCAATTTTAAAATAGCCTTAATTAATTAAATTTTAATTCGATAAATTAATTTAATCCTCCAGACTAATTAAATCCTATATCACCAAATCAATTAAATTCTATATCCTCAAAAATATGGGGTATTACATCATATAAGAAAGTCAAGGATCTTTGAACTAATAATCCCATACTTATCAGTTCGCTAAGGGGTACAAAAATAATTAAGCTATCAGTAAAACCAAATAAAACGGAAATCCTTTGGGAAAAAGTAACCGGCTAGGCACACTAGCTAAGTGGTACTCATAGTATGTAGCAATAAGACCATTGCTCTCAATAATCTGAGACCATTAGGACAAGTAGAAAGTTTCTTGGAATAACACGTCAGTCTACTTCCTAGTTACTACTGATGCGAGCACATAAGTGCAAAGGTAACTGAATCAATATGAAACATGAAACCAATTACTAGATGAGAAGGGCTAAAATTGATCCTATAGTTTAAGTTTAAATACTAGTGATAAATTCAAATATTGATGATTGTTAACAAAATATGTAGTATGGCAGTATAATAACAAGCACAAACTAAGAGTAAATAGGGGCTATCACGTAGTAATATCAATAACAGTATTTTAAATAAGCAAAGAATACAATTAAAAATGTAGGAAAAACCTACCTGTGGTTTACGAGCGTCACATTGTCATTCAGGGATCTTTCGTTATTTCGTTCCAGTTCTTGTAGTCATTTTTACTCGAGGGTTTAAATGAGAGTAGGTATATCGGTGGTTTGGGGAAGAATGGGTTGGTTTAGGATATCTTACGTCGTTCAGTAAATATGAATAAAAATTATTTGATATGAATCTCGTATATAATTCAAAACTATGATCTCTAGTTTATGGGTCGGAATAACATAAATGTATTACGTTTACTGATAATAATAATGTTCCGAATCCAAATTTATATAGACGACTTTCACATGTAAAATGTTTGAAGAAATCGAGCTATAACTTGCTTTATTTGTAATATCGTACTCACACAATTTTAGTAATTATAAAAATAATAATTCTCTTTTGTTGATGAAAAAAAATTAGCAAGTATCTCGGTAATGGAATAATAAGAGTTTTTTGAAAAATAATCATTTAAGGGAATCACACGATTAGATACGTTTAAACATAATTTCCATTTGAATAAATAATAATTTTATATTCAATAAAATATTATCCCGATCAAATATTACTTTTAATCCAACAAAAGTTGTTGTTTATAATTTTCATTTATTTACTCGAATATATTGATATGATTATTTATTGTTTGTGACACAAAATAATTTTTTAAAAAAGTAAAAAATTCCCTCCTTTATTTGGATAACAATCCAGTGGTCGTGCCACTTCCATAATTGACCAACATAACAAAATAAACAACCCAACACCTGCATAATCACAATATGATTCGTAATATAGTCTTGGGTTATAATGACGGCATAACCTCCCGTCGTTTGGTATCGTAACTTGTTAAAACATATTTTGAATGAAAATTGACATCGAGCTAAATATAAATTTTTAGAAAAAATACGATCACTCGTATATGTTCGAAAGCTTGTGTTTACAAAAAATTATACGCACCCGAGTATATATAGGGACTCAAAATAACACAAAAAATCCCAATTAATATTTCCTAATCCAAAAACCCAATTTGTAATAACCCCAAAAAATTAAGCCGAGTTGTAATCGAGTCGTGATAATTTTGACAAAAAAACACAGTCGAACGAATCAACTTGGAACCATTCGTTATTTGAGATGTTTGAACATATATATATATATATATATATATATATAAGAAAAAATAGAAAAATGAATTGGAATTAACATCTCACCCCCTATTGAGGTTTTTGGCCATCGGCCATGACAGGGAGCAATCGGAGCTTCGATTACACACACACACACACACACACACACACACACACACATATATATATATATATATATATATATATATATATATATATATATATATATATATATATATATATATATATATATATATATATATATATACAGAGCGGATCAGGAGCGGACCTAAACAATGGGTCTACTAACGGACCACCCCCAAACGATGTAGTTTTGGGGGTGAAATTACCTAAAAAACGGGTGAAGGGAGGGTTTTCTTGTGATTTCACCCCCAAAACTACGTCATTTGGGGGTGGTCCGTTAGTAAACCCATTCTTTGAGTCCGCTCCTGAACGGCTTCGATATACATATAAAGCTTCATTTTCATTGCAACAATGAGAGAAAATAGGAAAAAACAAATTGGAAGAAGAAGAAGAAGAAGAGATAAACCATTTCGGTGTGTAGGGGAGGAGAAAGGGGCGACGATTTTGGGTCGGTGGAGGAGATAGGAAAGGTTCGACGGGTTTATAGGCAAAGGGAAGAGGAAAGAGGGGTCAGATTTCGATCGGGAGAGAGGGATAGGGTGAGCTCGGGTTCGGGGGTTTGGGGAATTTGAATAGAGGTTGGTTTCTTCGGGGGTTTTGGGAAGAAGAACAGAGGTTGGTTTCGTGGGTTATTGGCAGGGGTTGGAGAATCAGAGCTTTGGCTCTTTGGTTGTTGAAATGAGAAAATCAAAGTTTCAGCTATTAAATTTCCTCAAATAGAGAGAGAGAATGAACCCATTTGGTTTCAAATGATAAGGGGTCCAATTTTTTCTGTAGTACTAGCGTCTATTTATAGTATTTCTAAGCTATACAGTCAGTACACTCTCAGTTGGATAATCATTCAATTGAGTGTCTTTGGTACTCAATTATAAGTTTTTTCGGGTATAATTTTTATAATTCTTGAAATTTCATACAACTTTAAATTAATATTGGAGCGGGTAAGACACGTTTCTGTATTTTTTTCACATTGGCGTTACTTTTGGATTACGCTAATTTATACCCACAATAATTAAAAATAATATATTTTAAACTCGTTATACTATCCATTTTATATGAAAATATTCTATCCACTATTTTCGTGTTACAAACAATATGTACGGGTTAATTCCAGAATTCATAAGGCAATGTTACTGGAATTAAGATATTTGGCTCACAAAGTTAGGGTGATGGTTTCTAAAACAAGATAACCTATAACTATCTATACTAGAGGCTTAGGGTTAGTAGCAGTACAAATAACAAGTCAATCCAAAACTTTTGGAGATAAATCAATCTAGATAACTGAAGATATAGTAACATGGTCAAGCCAAAACTCCGAGGAGAGGCATAAATAAAACTAGGCACTCGATAATCTGAGTCCTATAAGAAAATAATACTATCGTGGGTATAACGATATCTTATTTCCTGATTATATTGTATACTATGTAAGAAATAGATTCAATAAGTACAAGTTAACTTGAACTTATTATTTCGAGATTAACATGGGGGTTTATAATTGCATCAAGCGTAACATATTCTGAACCTCATAAAGGAGTTCATAAAGTATTGGTCGTTTATCATATAAGGATATGAGCATTTTCTGAAATAATATTAGGTCAAAATCACCTACTATGGGTGAAATTTAAATGGCTCATTTAAAAAGATTTTCTAGGTTTCAAGGTAGAGTTTCTTTGAAAAGAAGGTTTACAAAACCCATACACCCGTGTTGTCAAAATCATATAAATGTTTAGATAAACTTCCATCTGATTAAAACTATTATAGTTGTTTATAGATAGGAAATTATGTTTCACTTTGAAATCCATTCTCTTTTCAGAAATATTAAATTTTCAGTGATATCATGAATCACTGTAATTTTGAAAAATAGTTGATAATGGTTACAAAGTACATGGTAGGGGTTCATTAATAATAATTCAATGTCAAGGTTGTATAGCACTTGGGGAAAATGTATTTTGTGGAATATAATTCAATAAGTGATGTCGTTACGGTCTAAAGAGTAGAACAATTCAACTTAACCTTTTTTATACTTCTACTTTCTCATAAAGACAATTTTCCAATTCTCATCCAAGATTCATTCATAATTTCTCCAATATAATCTTATTCAAATACCGTCTAACATAAGCAATCTGGTCTCTTAATCTAATTGGAATAATATACAATATAACAAGAGCACAATGCAAAAAACAATCACAGAAGGTCAATAGAAAAAGGTGATAACTTTCAAAGATGAAAGTTTTTCAGAATTCCAAATGAAGTAAATTATTTCGAGAAGCGGGTCAATTGAATAGTTTGGATAAAGAATGGTATTGTACGTATAGACTTATGGAGTATAGTGTATACAATCCCGTCTGAAGATAATCTTCTTAGTATATCTCTACATCCTCAATCACGTCATTACCAATGCCAATTCCTTAATGATTTTTTCAAATAAAATCTAAGTATCTGCCCCAATTACAATTTTCAAAATTATACTTCTAGAATATTTCTCCTAATCATCTCAACCTTGAAACTATACTTCCACCTTTTAAAATATTTTCCTAGGGAGTATCCTACTATCTCATATTCTTATCATGTAACTTAAAATATCAATATTCCCGATGCATGTCTAAGCATTGCATCCTTACTATCCTTCTAACACTAGGAAACATTCTTAATCTCAATCTTAACTTATGTCCCGCATAGGCTAACTTAAGCTTGGCTCTGATACCAACTTGTCACACCCTGATTTCTCGAGGGTGAATGTTTCCTTCAAATAATACTAAATCAAACTTGAGCCATGCATAAAATGCTAATTAAGAATTTATAAAAGCTAAAATATCTTACACCGTAGTTATAAAGGCTTATTGTTCTAATATTTCTCTACATATCTCAAAATGTTGCAAGATAATTCCTGAAGTGTTTGTCATTTCCTATTAGTACATGTGAAAACTATCTGGAAGGAAACAAATCAGCAAAAATTTTTAATAGGCTCTACCAATTCTATAACAAGTATAAATATAAATAGAGTTTGAAATGTGTATAAATTCAGTGTTAATTAAATAAAGCGAAAGCAATGGTTTTGTCATAATAACACTTAAATAAAATGTAGGAGTATGAACTGATAATCCCATACTTACCAGCTCATTAATAGTCATGTAAAGAAAGTTGAACTGATAATCCCAAACTTACCAGTCCGTTAAGGTTTATATAAAGAAAATCAGTGTTATGGTAAAATGTAATGGCTCTTGGTAAAACGTTACGGATCATGGAGGAAAGTGAGAGATCTTTGAACTAATAATCTCATACTTACTAGTTCACTAAGGGGTATAGAAGTAATTAAGCCATCACTAAAATAAAGTAAAATCAACCCAAATCCTTTGGGAAAAAGTAACTCGCTAGGCACACTAGCTAAGTGACACTCATACGTATGTCGTAATAAAATCATGGCTCTCGATCATTTGAGACCATTAGGATAAGTAAAAAGTTTTGTATGATAACACGTCAGTCTACTTCCTAGTTATACTGATGTTTATAGTAAAAATAGCAGAAGGTGCTAAGGTAACTGAATCAATATGAAACATGATACTATTTATTAGATGATAAGGGTTAAAATTAATCCTTTCATTAAGTTTAAATACCGATGATAAATTCAAATACAGATGATGGTTAACATAATATGTTATTCTGACCGTAAATTGGAAATCGTAATTCGAATTATATACGGGATTCTTATAGAATAAGTTTTACCACCATATGGATAGTATGAGATTACTGATATATGACCAAACTTTACGGTACATAAAACTTTGTTACGTAAACTTATGCGACGATAGACAACACCCGGAAAGCTTGTAAAAATGTCTATATTAGTTAGAGGAATTGCCAATTGTTTCTAATCCTAGGCTATGTCAAGTATTTCTTATACAATAATGTTATATGACCTACAAATAATGGAAGAATGACGTGAAGGAAATCGGCAAATTCATATAATAGATTTATAAACTCGCACAAACATGATATCATAGACAATACGAGTACCACGAGTACTCAAAACTCTAAGAATGTAGAAAATTTTGAGGACAAAGTTTTTTCAAGGTGGGTAGAATGTAAGACCCCCACTTTTATTTTTATTTTTATTGAATAATTTATGTGTCAAAAATGCATTTTACGGACTATTTATAATTTTCGCAATGCTTATGACCCGAACGTATTGTCTATAACATGAAAATAGGGTCGACATGTTTATTCTCTCCCTCAAAATAGAATTTTTCTCATATAAAACGGATAGTAGAACGAGTTTAAAGAATATTATTTTTAATTATTATTCGAATTATAGTGGGTATAAATTAGTGTAATCCAAAATTAATATCAATGAAAAAAAAACATAGAAATGTGTCTTACGTGCTCCAATATTAATTTAAAGTTGAATGAAATTTCAAGAATTATAAAAATTATACCCGAAAAAACTTATAATTGAGTACCAAAGACATACAATTGAATGATTATCCAATTGAGAGTGTCCTGACTGTACAGCTTAGAAATACTATAAATAGACGCTAGTACCTACAGAAAAATTGCACCTCTTCTCATTTGAAACCAAATGGGTTCATTATCTCTCTCTCTCTCTCTGAGGAAATTTAAAAGCTGAAACTCTGTTTTACTCATTTCAACAACCAAAGAGACAAAGCCATGCTTCTCCAACCCCTTCCAACAACCCATGAAACCAACCTTTTTTCTTCTACCCAAAACCCACGAAGAAACCAACCTATGTTCAAATTCCCAAAATCCCCGAACCTGAGCTCACCCTCTCTCCTCTTCCATTTTCCAACAAACCTGTTGGACCTCTCCTCTCTCAACCACCAACCCAAAAATGTCGCCCTTTTCTCCACCTCTACACACCGTAATGAGTTAGTTCTTCTACTTCTAATTCATTTTTTCCTATTTTCTCTCATTGTTTCCATAAAAATGAAGCTTTGAGCTTCTGTGCATGTGTGTGTGTAGACCTGCATGTCTGTGTGTGTAATCGAAGCCCCGACCACATAGCCATGGCCGGCGACCTTAGTACCCATTTTAGGTTAGAGTTGTATGAGACCTACTACACTATTTCATTTTGATTTTTGATTTTCTTTTTTATGTATATATATATATATATATATATATATAAATGTGTGTGTGTGTTCAAACATTTCGAATCACGAACGATCCCATGTCGATTCATTGGATTGTTGTTTTTTGTCAAAATTGTCACGACTCGGTTACAACTGGCTTGATTTTTTTGGGGGTTATTGCAAATTGAATATTTGGATTAGGAAATATTGATTGGAATTTTTTGTGTTATTTTGAGTTCCTATTTAGACTCGGTTACTTATAATTTTTCATAAACACAAATCCCCGAACACTTACAAGTAATCGTATTTTTCCAAAAATGTATATTTAACTCAGAGTTATTTTTCTGTTAAAAATATATTTTGATGAGTTACAATACCTAACCGGATAGGCACACTAGCTAAGTGGCACTCACACATATGTAGTAATAAAACCATCGCTCTCAATCACATGAGACCATTAGGACAAGTAGAAAGTTTCATAGGATAACATGCAAGTGTACTTCCTAGTCAATACTAATGCTTATAGTAAAAATGGCACAAAAGTTCTAGGGTAACTAAATCAATATGATACATGATACCAATTATTCGATGAGAATGGTTAAAATTGATCATTTAGTTAAGTTAAAACACTGGTGATAAATTCAAATACTGATGATGGTTAACAAAATATGTAGTATGACAGTATAACAACATGCACACAATAAGAGTAAACAGGGGCTATCACATAGTGATATCAATAACAGTATTTCAAATACACAAAAATAATATTGAAAAGGTAGGAAAAACCTATTTGTGATTCACGAGCTTTACGTTGTCATTCTGGGATCTTTCATTATTGCGTTCCAGTTTTCGTAATCATTTGTACTCGAGGGTTTTAATTAAAGTAGGTATATTTGTGTTTTGGGAAGAATGGGATGGGTTTAGGATATCTTACATCGTTCGGTAAATATGAATGAAACTTTTTCGATATGAATCTTGGATATAATTCGAACTACGATATCTAGTTTATGGCTCGGAATAATATAAATATGTTACGTTTAACTGATAACTGATAATTTGTACAAATCCAAATTTATATAGACAGTTTTACACGTAAAATTTTTGAAATGATTGGAGAAATCGGGCTATAACTTGTTTTATTTATAAAATCGAATTCACACAATTTTAGTAACTACATTACTATAATAATAATTCTCTCCTGTTGGGGAAAATAATTAACAAGTATCTCAGTATTGAAATAATAAGAGTTTTCCGAAAAATAATCGTTAAAGGAAATCAAATAATTAGATTTATTTATAATATAATTTCAATTTGAATAAATAATAATTTTTTATTCGAATAAAATATTATCCTGATCAAATATTACTTTTGATTAAAAAAAATTATTTTCATGATTTTTCGTGTATTTTATACGACAAGTTATTATTCATTACAAAATTAAATTAGAAAAAAGTTGAAAATCTCCTCCTTATTTGGACAATAATCCAGTGGCCGTGTCACTTTCAAAATCAACCAACACGACAAAATAAACAGCCCAACACCTGCATAATCACAATTTTACTAAACATGACTCATAATATAGTCTCGAGTTATAACGACGACTTAACATTGATTCGTTTAACATTGTATCTCGTTGAAATATATTTTTAACAGAAAAATGACACCGAGTCAAATATACATTTTAAAAAAAATACGATTACTCGTACGTGTTTGAGGGTTTGTGTTTACGAAAAATTATATGTAACGGAGTATAATAGGGACTCAAAATAACATAAAAAATCTCAATTAATATTTCCTAATCCAAATACCCAATTTGCAATAACCCTAAAAAATCAAGCTGAGTTGTATCTGAGTTGTGACAATTTTTACAGAAAAAACAACAATCCAAAGAATCGACGTGTGTGTGTGTGTATACATAAAGATATGTACATAAAAAATGAAATAAAAAATCAAAACGAATTAGTGTAGCAGGTCTCGTACAACTCTAGCCCAAAATGGGCACTAAGTTCATCGGCCATGGCTACGGGGTCGGGTCTTCAATGACACAAACATGCACAGAAGCTAAAAGCTTCATTTTCATGGTAGCAACGAGAGAAACTAAGGTAAAAACCTAATTATAAGAAGAAGAAATAACCCATTTCGGTTTGTAGAGGACGGGAAAGTGGTGACGGTTTTGGGTCGAGGGAGGAGAGAGGAGAGGTCCGGTGAGTTTGTCGGCAAAAGGAAGAGGAGAGAGGGTTTGGGGAATTCGAATCGAGGTTGGTTTCTTCGAGGGGTTTGGGTAGAGGAACATAGGTTGGTTTCATGGGCTGTTGGCAGGGGTTGGAGAAGCATGGCTTTGGCCCTTTGTTTGTTGAAATGAGAAGAGCAAAATTTCATCTCTTAAATTTCCTGAGAGAGAGAGAATGAACCCATTTGGTTTCAAACGAGAAGGGGTGCAATTTTTTCTGTTGTACTAGCATCTATTTATAGTATTTCTAAGCTGCACGGTTAGGACATAGTCAATCATTCAATTGTCTTTGATACTTAATTATAATTTTTTTGAGTATAATTTTTGAAATTTCATCCAAATATAAATTAGTAATGGAGCGTGTAAGACACGTTTATGTATTTTTTTCACATTGGCATTTCTTTTGGATTACGCTAATTTATACCCACTATAATTCGAATAATAATTAAAAATAATATGTTTTAAACTCGTTCTACTATCCATTTTATATGAAAATATTCTATTTCGAGCGACTGAATAAACGTGTCGACCCTAGTTTCATGTTACAAACAATACGCACGGATCGTAAATGTCGCGAAATTTATAAATAGTCCATAAAATGCATTTTGACACAAAAATAATTCAATTAAAATAAAAATAAAAGTCAGGATAAGATAACTTGAGGTATACTTAACTCCTAAACTCCAACTTTATATCAAATTAATCCCTTAGACCTTAATTAACACAAAATTATAATTTCAACCCAAGAAACTTTCTAAAATTACCAAAATACCCCTATAGTTTGCAAAAATTACACTTTTGGGGCTATAAAAATAAATGCACACACAATTAAGGACCAAACCTAAAAACTTATTGATTTACACTTCAACCCCTGTCCCCATCCTGCTACACCTCAGCACGAGAGGTTAAAAACTACCATGAACCAATGTGCACTACTTTTACCTATAAACAAAACTTCACCTAAACTGATTCAAATCCACCTCCCGTTAGCTCCAATCAAATCCTCTCATGAAATAGTACAAATACCCGTTGATCCTAACAGTAAAAACTCATCCTAAATTTCAGTTATAAATCTAAAAAATTCTCCCAATACAGGTATCTTATCATTTTATGCTTCATTTTCAATTCTTTCAACTCTATTAGTTTTCTGTATAGTTATTAAAGTTAGAACAATCATAATATGCAAGCTTTTATGTGTAGACTATCTTAAAATAGCAAAAATAGGTTGAAACACCATTAAAGCTTGAGTTTTAATGGTGAATCTTGATATAATGCATCAAAATGTAATTTGAAGCCATATACAACTTCACTATAACCTAAAGATCTCAAGTGTAATTGTTAAAAGCTATGGATGTTCATGTAGAGCTCAAATCGATCAAAAGTGTATTTTAAACTCAAAAATTAAAAATTGAAAATTATCCACGTACAATGCATCTTAATCCTTGAAACCAAAACCAAACTACTCTCACATATAGCAGAAACCAAACCAAATTCATAAGAGACCTTGCCATACTCGAGAAATCCACAAACATAAGGTCAAATTTTCAAGAAAAAACACAATTTCGGAACTTAAGTTATACTGAATATCAATCCACAAAACTTATATATTTGGATTCCTCGGAAAAACTTAGGTTAAGTTAGTCAAGGTATCATCTCAAATGGTATACCTACGAAGGATAAAACCTTGGTAAAAAACTGAAACCCTAAAAAGTCAAAATCGAGAGGTTGAAGATGAACACTCACAATTAGGTTTTTCTTACCTTTTCAATTGTATACTTTGCGTACTCGAAATACTGATATTGATATCACTATGCGATAGCCCCATTTAATCTTAGTGTGCGGATGTTATTATACTGCTAAACAATATATTTTGTTCACCATCGTCGGTATTTGAATTTATCACCAATTTTTAAACTTACGAGCAGCATGTCACACCCTTGCTTTTTGGTATGAATGAACAAGAGGTACGCATAAAGCAATGAATCAAAGTTAAGGTGGAGTAACATAACTTTATTCATTATTAATAGGTTTACATAGGGTTGCACTACCGCGGGGTGAGTTACATGTTTTTAGTACAGACGATAATATAAAAAATTGAAAAGCGCCACTCCGTACTCCCATTTGGCTTAATTTCTTCCCACACGGTCACATACGCAAATAGGTTGAGTGTTTCTATCTCTAGTAGGGAAGATATACTATCATCTTTCTCGTGGCGCAAGTAGAGAAGGAATGAATTAACACAAATATGCTAAGTAGGGTCTACCAGTTCTATAACAATTATATAGATATAAATGAGGGTTGGAGTGTGTATAGAATTAGTGTTTAAAACATTGACAATAATAAGCTGATAATCCCATACTTATCAGTTTATATGAACATTAAAGTGTTGGAACTCATAATTCCATATTGATTAGTTCGTTTAAGAAATACGGTTCATTACCAGTTTATTATAGAATAATGTAAAAAAAGTCAAGGAGTTTTGAACTAATAATCCCATATTTACTAGTTCACTAAAGGGTATTGAATTAGTTAAGCCATCAGTAAAACCACAACAATATTCATCCCAATATTTTTGGGAAAACGTAACCTTTTATGCACACAATTAAAGTAGCACTCATACATACATAGCAATAAAATCATGGCTTTCAAGCAGCTGAGACCATTCGGACAAGTAGAAAATTTTGTCAGATAACACGTCAGTCTACTTTCTAATTAATACCGATGCTTCTAGTAAAAATGGCACAAAAGTACAAAGTTAACTGAATCAATATAAAACATGATACCATTTATTAGATGAGAAGGGCCAAAAGTAACCCTTTAGTTTGAGATTAAATACTGGTGGTAAATTTAAATAATGATGATAGTTGAAAAAATATGTAATATGGCAGTATAATAACATGCACACACTAAGAGTAAATAGGGGCTATCACGATCATATCAATAGCAGTATTTCAAATATGCAAAGAATACTGTTAAAAAGATAGGAAAAACCTACTTGCTATGTATTCGATTGGCATGCTATCACATTGGGATATAACTAGGACTTGATATTCTATATAGAATGTGTGGGTATATAAGTATTTGGAGTTTAATAAGTCAATTTTGTATTTAAAATTATCTTTTTTAAAGTTCCTGGGGCTTATTTGTAATTATCTTTGGGTTTTAAAATACCGAACTTAACCTCATTATTGAATTTTAGTGTAAGAGAGTTTGTCTTAGAATATTTTGATATATGTATATACAAAGTTTGGGGATCAAATTCTTCTTAAGTAAAAACCTTGTTTTTGCATAACTTAAGCTAGGAATATCCAAATATGGACTTACCTTATACCATTTTGACCAGAAAATTTTAATAAAAGTTTTAAGAAAAAAAATCAGAAATTCCTGATTGGCCACGCGCCTCATGCGTGTGGTCAAGGTTTCTGAAAAACGTCTTCATCTTCAACCACTCGATTTTGACTTTTTAGGGTTTCAGTGTAACACCTCGTAATTCGGAGGACTGGGAATTTTATTATTTTTGGGAGAAATAAAACTTATTTAAATTGGAGAATTTTAAATTTATAATTTGGAGAGTTTATTTGAATTGGAGGAATTATTTAAATCTGATGAATTAAAATTTAATTATTTGGATTATTGTTGTCTCGCATTTTTTGGGGGCAAAAATCAGAGGATGTTATAATGTATTTTGGGTGACAATTCTGAGTACACGGTTGTTCCGAAAGGGTCGAGATAGTCGAAAAAGAGTACCCGGGATAGTAATCAAGTCTCGGGGCATTTTTAAGCATACTGGGCCCACACGGGGGTGTTCAGATCATTTGGGCTTGGCCCATAAGCCTAAAAATGGGACTGGGTATAATTAACCAAAGTCTTATTGTGTTGAACGACAGGAATCACCATTCTAAACTTAAGAGTTTGAAAGAAAACTAGAGGGAGCAATTGGGGATCAATCGAGAGTCTTTGGGAGACAAATCAAGGAGCAATTGAGGGTGTTCTTTATGGAATCATCATCAACACAAAAGTAATTAGACTCTATGATTATTAAGGCAAGTGGTTAATTTTCCACAATTGTAAATTGGGTGATAACCAATTCATATTATGGTGATGTGTATAATCAAATCCGTTTTTGGGTGTGTGTTGACAATTAAAATGGGTCTTTTGAATTAGAGTAATATGTGTAGATTAATTACTCAATTGATGTGAGACTATGATATGGGACTGTTGAAATCCTATTGTGGGGTGAAAATTAGTAAGTATTGATGATAAATTTCATATCTGAATGATGAATTGAAATCAGTGGAATAAAACACGAAAAATACCCAATTTGGTAAATGTTGATACCAAATTTAGTCCGCTGACATGACTCAATTAAGTGGAGACACGTGGCAATCTACATGGCACTAACAAATATTTCTGAACAACACATTGACTTCGAGGAACTCAACTTCGCCGACCAACTCAGATACTCCGAGCAGTAGGTGCTCTCCGAAGAACTTTACTGCACCGAGCAACTCAACAGATTTGAGATACTTAGGCGGTCCGAGCTACACCTCGATCAGAGCATTAATTGCCAGACAATTAAGAGGATTAAATGCGCATTAAATGCTGATTATTATCATACAGATGTATACGCCTTTCGGACAGCTATGTATTACCCTTTCACATGTAAAGCCTCAGGGCTATAAATACATTGTATCATCCTCATTGTAGGGGGACTCGAAATTTCTTGGTAAAAACCTGTTATCGAGAATTCTCAAACAGTCAGCAATAAAAAAAAATAGTGGATGTAGGCCATTCTTTTAAGGATGAACCAATTTAAAAATTCTTTTGTCTTATTTATTTTATTTGTGATTAAAAAATTAGAGATAATCTAATTTTTTACATCAACAGATTGGCGTCGTCTGTGGGAATCGTGTTACAAGCATTGTTCTCCATCAAAAGCTAAGTTTTTATTTTCTCTACGTATATCTAATTGTATGCACGCATCTTTTTATTCAAATCATGATTCTCATGTGTTTATATCCATAAACTTAGAGATAAAATCAATTATATATTGTGCATACATCTTTTAATTCAATCATGATTTTATATTCATAAATTGTTGAATCAATTTTTAAAAATCTCCATAAATGTATATTTCATAATCACAAAGTTTGAAAATTTTGTGTACATATTATATTATTTCTCTTTTAAGGAGATAAAATAATTTCTTTATATTCATAAATCTCTTTTATATGAGTATATACATATTTAATTCATTTGGAAATCTTTTAATTTAGTCATAATTTTTATATGCACTAACCATGTGATCGATTTCAATTTGGGGATCTGGTGAATTTTAGACTCATAAATATTATACAAATCCTTACATATATGGATCCACTTGAAAATTTTCTGAAAAGACGCTTAAACATGGATTAAATCAATTTGTTGAAACCCAACGTGTTTCCCACTTTTATAATTTTAGGAGATAAAAAAGACAGTTTTCCTAAAAAGATTTTTTTGTACATAAAAAATAAGAATTGGTATTTTTTTAGTCCTCAGATATCTTCAAGATCAAATATTTTATTATATTTTTGAGAAAGAGATAAACATCAGCGACTTTATCACCACAAATCTGTATTTGGTTCTTACATTAGATCTTGATTTGAAACATTTATCAAATTAATAAAGTAAAAGTGATCACTAATACGATCTGGAAATCGAACCGTCAAACAAAGTATATATATGATGATAAAACTCTAAGGGAAGATAAATCGACAGAAGAGATCTGGACGAAGTGGAGTCCGTTTATTCCAAAGTTTCTTTACTAAAAATCGTTAAAACTGTTTGACTTCTTCAAAATCATATAGAGACGACAGATCCCACAGGTGATATTTTTTCCCCAATTTTCTCTCGGACTATCATATATGAAGGGTTAGCAACAGATTTTGAGGCCAACACTTAAATGTAAGGAAACGAGGATTTTTATGGAGCCCATTCACTTTTCCATTCGTTGTGCAGAAGTTGATCATGGTCTCAAGAATTAACTCACCAGAATACTTGGCTGGTTAACGCTTCGTCGGCAGAATTATAGTTCTATATAAATCACGCCCATCATGTAACTCCTCATGGTCGGCGATCATTTAACACTAATATATTATTGTTGATTAGAGATCGCTACCGTAGGTCTGTGGCTTTAATGTGTTGGTCGGTACCTTATTTCACTGGTCGGAGATATTTTTATAGGTCGTCAACTCCTACATATTGGTCAGCGATTCTTGCACGACGAACATATCAAAACTCCCAACATTTCAGCACTAGATTTACACAGGTCGGAGGTTACCCGACCTAACTAGTCGGTGGCAGGTGTTGATACTAGGTACTGTGTGTCTGCTCCATATGGATACTGGATATCGTTGGTCGGAAGCGTGGTTGTGATACCTTGTTGGTCGACATACCCATTGTTGAACAAATTCAGATAATCCACTGATCGGCTTAGGCTCCAGATTTTTTTTTATTGATAGATATCAGTTATATTGGTCTACGACCATCTATTACTATTGATTGGACTCCTACTACAGATCAACGGCTTCAATATGTTGATCGACAGAAAGAAACTGAAGCTCACCATCACTGTGTTACAACATCGACGGAACTACGAAGTTCTCATGGTTAGTCGGGAGTACCCATTCTTTGCTCAGAAGTATTATTATTGACATCTCTCACAACCTTATTTCACTGGTCGGGGGAAAGTACCGTTGCTCGAAAGTATCAATTATTGGTCGGTGGAAAGGTTTCATAGGGTGAAAATCTTCCCGACCTACTATTTATTGGTCGGTGTTATAGGAAGCTGGTCGACAAAGTCAATTGTTGGTCAGGGCTAAGTTTTGTGCATTGTGAAAGGCTCCCCGACCTCTTATAAGTTGGTCGGCGCATGAGAACTTATAGTTTTTGGTCAGCGATTGTTGGTCGGTTGTATGAATTTTGATATCGGCTATTATTAATGGTTGGTCGAAGATGGCTATTGTTGGTCGGACGGGCAACTTTGTTCTCTAGATTTTTCATTTTGATAAAGTCAAAATCACTGCTATTTGCTAAAAGATAATTGATAATACGCAAATATTGCGTATTTTATCCTCCGAACCTACGCATTTTAGCCCCCTCGGGTGCCTTAATCTCTATATTTAAGCCCCTTAACCAGACAACCTCGGTTTATATTGTTAACATGCTATATGAGGTATAATTGGGCTTTTGTAAGTATTTAGGTAGTAAGTATGAAGTTCGGACGCGTTCCGCTCGATTCCCGTAAACAATCGCATGTTCAAGGGAATTTTAGTCTTTTCACAGCTTGGATACCTAGCTCGACATCTCACGAAAGTTGTAGCCCTTCTCACTAGCTTCACGTGGCCGTGAACGGTGCGCGATTTCGATTCATAACGAATAAGTTACGGTATTTTCAACAAAAGGGAAAAATAAGAAATCAAAAGAGGAGAAGAAAAGATGCAGAAGCTGCTACTGCATTCTGCCCTGCTTGATCGATCGATCGACACTTCTGGTCGATCGATCGGCCTTTCTGAATTTTCAATTTTTGGCCTTGATCGATTGATCGACCAAAGGGGTCGATCGATCGATCCCCTGTTTTTCAGCAGATATTTTCATTTCTTTTCTTTCTTCTTTTCTTTTATTCCAACTTACTATATAAAGGTTTTTTGTTGTAATAGGAATATACAGCAGTATATACACGATTTTAGGTTAGTTTAGCTTAGGATTTTGGGTTTTTTACTTGGTTCTTCTTCACTTTTCTTTGGTTTGACACCCCATTTGGATTGTAAGTTGACTATCATCTCCCCTACCATTTGAATATCGTTGTATTTCTTCATTTCTTGCTTTCTAGTTAATTTACAAGCTTTCTAATTTAGGTTTACATGCTTTATTTACATGCTTTGATTTACACGCTTTCTAGTATAGATTTATCGCATTTATTTACCGCTTTCCATTTATCGCGTTTTTAACATGCTTTCTAGGTAATTTAAATTAGGTTGTGTTTGAATTGAACTCACTCGAGTTGACGCATTTCTTTGCTTTGGTGATGGTGTTATGGGTTTATTTTGGGTGCGTTGTCCTAGTTTTTACGCCTAGGAGATTTGACGGGGCATATCATGTATGTCCCGTGCTTACGACCTTTCACGCGTAATTTCTGGGATATTTGTTGACGCCAAAATCTTATTAGGCCTTTATGATTATTTAGGGCGTAACAACCCTTGATTTAATTAACTGTCGAAACGAGACGAACTCGTAATAACTCGTCGACCCATGTAACCATTTTATACTACTTAACGCGGGTGAGGGATATTCGACGCGACCTATAGTTTTACTCGCTTTCATAATCTAGTTTCAACACACTGCCTAGATTAAATTTTCGTTTTAGTTTGTAATCATCTTTTACACTTTTATTTCGGAGTATTAAATCACTTGAATTCTAACAACTCGTCTCTGTGGATTTTTGATACCCAACTTACCGCTGTGCTTGCCTCGCAAGTGTAGTAATAATTTAGTTTTTTTGTATTGAGTTGGCGAAACGAAAACAACGACTGTGCACTTTACACGCGCACACTTTTCGCACCTCCATCAAAATGGCGCCGTTGTCGGGGATTAGTTTTTTTAGAATTTATTTGATTTAGTATTTCATAGTATTTTCTTTCTATTTGTATTATTTGCTAATACTTTTTTGCAGGACTTCCACATTTGAGCACTTAGAAACGCTCGAATCTTTCCCGGGCGCACCTACTTTGTGGAATTCGCCACTTCGAGTCATTTTTGGGGTAAGCATGTCTTATTCCAATTCTTTCAGTAATCCTTGTTATAATTCTCAAAATTCTCGCAAACCTATGACTTTCGGTGAATACTTAGAATCCCAAAAATTTACAAATTCAAATATTACTTTGGGCGAGTATAACGAAAGTCAAAACTTAGGTTATTGGAATTTTGATGATGATGATAATGATTTTGGGCCTTTACCTCCTTATAATAGGAATTTTGAAACGAATTGCAATAGTTTTCAAAATTCCTATAATAATGAGTTTTCGTTTAAGTCCGATAGTAACTTTTAAAGTTTCCATTTTCATGCATCCGCACCTCGACCCATGACATTCGGTGAGGGCTTACGTATGTATGAGAATGAGAAACTTGAAACTCGTTATCGAGAAGAAAATCGTTCGTGGGAACATGAGTTGGATTTATTATTTGAGTCCGACGACGATTTTGCTTCCGAGACTTTTGAAGTCGAGGAATGTTTTGAACCAAATGAGGTACTTGTGCCTACTTTGGAACAAACCATTATAGACTTTGCCCATCGCGTAATAGATATTGAAAGCGAGGATGAAAATGACGTAATATCTATTTGCAATGAAATGATTTCTTCTTTGGCCCCCAAAGAAGAACATTTCATTGAAAATGATATTATTTCCTTTGAAATTCCAACTTCATGCGATGATGATTCATCTCATGAGTTTGAATTTCTTTCATCCCCATTTTCATTCTCTATTATTCCACCGGAACAAGTACCCGATGATTCGGTTTCAAACTTTAATGTTTTAATCCCTATCGCCGATGAGGAGTACTTGCTCGAGTCGCCCTCCATGATCACATCTTTGCCTTTGTGTGCGCTGCCTCCCATTCCAACATCAAAATCATTGGGAGGATATTCGGCTTTTCTCAGTCCCCATTTTTTTTTTGTCACCCGCCTTATCCAAATCCCCCATCCTCCCTCCCAAAATTTTAATTGGGGATGGTTCCTTTCTTCCGCCTTACACATGCCTTCCGTTGTTCAAACGAAATTCATATTTTTCGGAGGGCATGCTTGTATGTGAGGGTACACCGGTTATCCTCCAAAGTCAAATTGTTCTTATGGTGGACCCTCAGCTATTTAAACTTCTAGTGTACAGTTAGTGTGGAGCCTAAATAGTAGGTTGTATATAGTTAGTTTTTTATTCTTTCTTTCTTTTTATTTTAGTCTAATCTAATTAGTTAACTTTTTGGTATTTGTTTTTACTATGCGCGGTACTAACTTGTTTTGTAGATTCTTTGGACTTGTTCGTATGGGGATCGCTCCACTTTTGGGTAATATCGCTCTTTTCCTCTCTTAGCTTGGTTCTTAATTCACATTGAGGACAATGTCAAGATTTAAGTTAGGGGGTGTGGGATATTCTATCCATTTCTTATTTTAATCCATGTTTTTGCTCACATGTTAGTTACTTAGTATGCTTTTCTTAGAAAAAATCAAAAATTTCAAAAAGATTTTCTTTATTTTTTCTCCTTTTTTGGGCATTTTGCCTTTGTTTCCGATGATAAATTTCAATAATTGCCCGATCCAATAGACAACCCAATGATGCATGTTCTCGATTTTAGAAGTTATTAGACTTTAGTTTCAATTATTGATATGATGAATAACTTCATGAATTAAACTTTAATCCCATGAACACATGCACTTTTATTGTTATATTGATTTGGTTTAAGATTTTTATAACTCGGTAATCTTTTGTTGCATTGTATATACTTACACCGAATAAGCTTTGTACCTTTCGTCGTTTGTGAGTGTATACACTATTCTTTTCTCATTGAAAACGTTGAATTCGTTGGTAATCTCACTATTCTTTCATTTGACCGTTCATTAATTGAGTTCATACTTGAAATGTGTTACTTGAGCATGATTTTCATATATTGTTTTGACTCGAGAATTGCATAAACTTTGTGAAATGATCATAGGCCCTCTTTGATATATCACTCATATTAGCCTTGACCTCACCCTTATATGTTTACCCTCGTTAACCCCTTTGAGCCTAAATATTAGCCTTTCGTTTCATAACCCCATTACCATAACTAACTCTAAATTGGAGTTTTAGCCCATACATACACTTTCCATACCTTTGTTTGGAATGTTACTTGGGATCGAATGATGTTGTTATGATGCCGGTTGCAATTTAGGCATATGAGAGTTTGATAAGTAAAGAAAAGAAAATAGTGAAAAAATGAAGAAAAAGAGAAAGCAAAAAGCAAAAGAAAACAAAAGAAAAAATGAGAAAAAGAAGAAAATAAAAAGAAAGAGAAGTTTGTATATGTTGTATATAGTTCAATAAGCTTTGATTACTCTCCCCGATGATATACCTAATGCCTTTTTGGAACTTATTTTCCGATTTTGATATTACCCGCATTTTCCCATTATCCCGAGTTTTCATCCCGAACACTTTGAATCCGTACATACATTCCTTTCATTTCATACCCTAGCCATACCTACATCATAACCCTATTAAAGTCCTATGTGATCTTAGGTTGATGTAATTTAAAAGTCATAATAGTTTTGATAATCTGTGAAAATGCATTTCGCCTCTTTTAGTGTGCGGTATCCTTTCATTGAGATTACATTTTTTCAGTTTATATATAGCGTTCTTCTTTTGTGACATGTGTACGGCCTAGTTTCCATTTACATTTACTCTTTAGCCCGCATGTCCCGTGTGTTACCTCCCTGTTTCGAGTGAATTCACTTGATGAGTGTAATGCCCGTGAGGATTGAATATATGCTTGCTTTAATGTTTATCCGGTTTATATAAGTTTTTTGCCAAATCACACTTTGTATGTGCTCACTCCCCTCCCACATTTCAAGGTTTCAATTCTATGAGGTGCATTCTATAATGTTAATGATTTGGACTTCTGTTTGAATTCATTCACTTTGCTAATAATGCGTATGAAATCCTTTTCGCCATTGTTGGGCTTGTCGCATGTTGGGTTGGGCATATTTTGAGGAAACCATGTGATGTTTATGGGTACCATCCCTGAAAACCCTCACGAGACGACACTCGTCCACTAGAGTGACCTAGGGGTTTAACGACTTATTGCATACGCTAAATGAAATCGAATCGCCCGCGAAAGTGGCCTTATGCTTTTATACCATACTTTTGTACTATCTCCTGCTTTTGGTTTGCTTGTAGTTCTTGTTGCATCCTATTTCATTGCTGGGGACTAGCAATGTGTAAGTTAGTGGGTGTGATAATACACAAATATCGCGTATTTCAGCATCCGAACCTACGCATTTTAGCCCCCTCGGGTGCATTAATCTCTATATTTAAGCCCGTTAACCAGACAACCTCGGTTTATATTGTTAACATGCTATATGAGGTATAATTGGGCTTTTGTAGGTATTTAGGTACTAAGTATGAAGTTCGGACGCGTTCCGCTCGATTCCCGTACACAATCGCATGTTCAAGGGAATTTTAGTCTTTTCACAGCTTGGATACCTAGCTCGACATCTCATGAAAGTTGTATCCCTTCTCGCTAGCTTCACGTGGCCGTGAACGGTGCGCGATTCCGATTCATAACGAAGAAGTTACGGTATTTTCAACGGAAGGGAAAAATAAGAAATCAAAAGAGGAGAAGAAAAGATGCAGAAGCTGTTGCTGCTTTCTGCCCTGCTTGATCGATCGATCGACACTTCTGGTCGATTGATCGACCTTTCGGAATTGGCGATTTTTGGCCTTGATCGATCGATCGACCAAAGGGGTCGATCGATCGATCCCCTATTTTTCAGCAGATATTTTCATTTCTTTTCTTTCTTCTTTTCTTTATTCCAACTTATTATATAAAGGTGTTTTGTTGTAATAAGAATATATAGCAGTATAAACACGATTTTAGGTTAGTTTAGCTTAGGGTTTTGAGGTTTTTGCTTGGTTCTTCTTCACTTCTCTTTGGTTTGACACCCCATTTGGATTGTAAGTTGACTATTCATCTCCCCTACCATTTGAATATAGTTGTATTTCTTCATTTCTTGCTTTCTAGTTAATTTACAAGCTTTCTAATTTAGGTTTACATGCTTTATTTACATGCTTTGATTTACACGCTTTCTAGTATAGATTTATCACGTTTATTTACCGCTTTTCATTTATCGCGTTTTTAACATGCTTTCTAGGTAATTTAAATTAGGTTGTGTTTGAATTGAACTCACTCGAGTTGACGCGTTGCTTTTCTTTGGTGATGGTGTTACGGGTCTATTTCGGGTGCGTTGTCCTAGTTTTTACGCTTTGGAGATTTGACGGGGCATATCATGTATGCCCCATGCTTACGACCTTTCGCGCGTAATTTCTGGGATATTTGTTGACGCCAAAATCTTATTAGGCCTTTATGATAATTTAGGGCGTAACAACCCTTGATTTAATTAACTGTCAAAACGAGACACACTCGTAATAACTCGTCGACCCATGTAACCATTTTATACTACTTAACTCGGGTGAGGGATATTTGACGTGACCTATAGTTTTACTCGCTTTCATAATCTAGTTTCAACACATTGCCTAGATTAACTTTTTCCTTTTAGTTTGTAATCATCTTTTACACTTTATTTCGGAGTATTAAATCACTTGAATTCTAACAACTCGTCTCTGTGGATTTTCGATACCCAACTTACCGATGTGCTTGCCTCGCAAGTGTAGTAGTAATTTAGGTTTTTTGTATTGAGTTGGTGAAATGAAAACAACGACTGTGCACTTTACACGCGCACACTTTTCGCACCTCCATCAAAAATAATAACTCCTCATTAATTTTTCTTAAGAATCAAATAAATATTTTAAAATCAATCTATACTTGGTCTTTTGATTAAAATTAAAATTATTTTATAAAAAGTCCAAATCAAACCTTATGGCATAATATTTGATAAAAATGTGTTTAAGCTTCACACATTTGGGACAAGGCATATTATTTCATATTTTGAAATTGATATTTAGTTTCCCAGATTATTAATTTTGCCAAAGTCAAAATCATCACTATAGCTCCCTACTATTTCTTAATTCACACTTATCAAATAAAATAAATTTTGTAAAGCTAAATAAAATATAACCCAAAGCTTTACTTTAGAATAAATTTTCTGAACCAATTTATATTTGGTCTTTTACTTAAAATTAAAATGCCTAGCATTTTTATCAAAATTTGCTCATGAAATACACGTGTGGCACAAAAATATTATTTCATATTTTGAAATTTTTATTGATACACATCACATATTGTTTGGCTAAATAATTATTCTCATGACAATAAATATTTGATCTAGTCTCGACAGGTGCTCGGGCAGCTTATTAAAATTTCATAGGGACGAGATTCAATCCCGATGAAAGCTCTCGTAAACCACTCGAAACTATTATTGCTCGACATCAGGCAATTTTGCCTCGACATATCAGCCAATATATATTATTTCATTTTTTGAAATTAATATTTTTATTTCTCAAGCATATACCTATCATATATTTATTGGGTGGTTAAATTATTCTCATGACTAATCAATTCAGCCTACACATATGGTAGAGCAAGATATTAATTTCTACAGGTACAAGACTCAACGCCGACGAATGCTCGGAAACAATCTGGAAACTATTATCATTTCACCTCAGCGAGGCATTATATATTTTATTATTAATCGGAGATATCGTCTCAAGCACAAATTATTCTATATATCCCTTGAGATTCATATTGTATATTCATCTCAACACGGAACTCGGCGAGATATTCATATTCAGCTCCGAGGAAGAACTATAACATTTATTATATTTCACCCCCAACGAATAGTTGGTCGGGGTAATTCTTATTTATATTCATCATGGAGCTCGAAAAATTTCTTCTCTCTATATATATTCAACTCAGAGGAAGAACTATAACATTTATTATATTTCACCCCCAACGAATAGTTGGTCGAGGTAATTATTATTTATATTCATCATGGAGCTCGAAAAACTTCTTCTCTCTCTATATATATTCAGCTTCAAGGATGTCTCCAGCAATTATTATATTTTATTCCCAACAATCCGTTGGCCAGCTCCGAGGAAGTCTCCATCATTTATTATAAAAAATCCACCAACTAAGGTTGGTCGGGAATAAAAAATTTCTCAGAAATACCAACTACGGTTGGTTGGGAAGAAATGCCACCAACTAAGGTTGGTCGGGAATAAAAAAATTCCCAGAAATACCAACTACAGTTGGTTTGGAAGAAAATCCACCAACTCCGGTTGGTCGGGAATAAAAAAATTTCCCAGAAATACCAACTACGGTTGGTTGGGAAGAAAATCCACCAACTCCGGTTGGTCGGGAATAAAAAATTTCCCAGAAATACCAACTACGGTTGGTTGGGAAGAAAATCCACCAACTATCGTTGGTCGGGAATAAAAAATTGCCCAGAAATACCAACTACTGTTGGTTAGGAAGAAAATCCACCAACTAAGGTTGGTCGGGAATAAAAAAATTCTTTGAAACACAAACTACGGTTGGTTGGGAAGAAAATACACCAACTAAGGTTGGTCGGGAATAAAACATCCACCAACTACGGTTGGTCGGGAATCAATCTCCATCAACTCCGGTTGGTCGAACAGCAGACAGCAGGTAGAGAAAATCTTATTGTCTATGCAAAATAAGAAAATTTGTCAAATAACATACTTCAAGGCCGAGAAAGCATTCAAAATTCATATTTTACACTTGGGGGCTTCTATTACAAATTCAGTTGTTCATTCGGTGGCACATTCTCATAGCATCATGCATTTGAGCGTCAAATTCAACTCCATAAACTTACATAGTCGGGGCCCCGACCAATCATCATTCAGTAGTTGTTTTTCTTGCTCAGAAATTATTTTTGATATTGAAGTTCAGGAGGTATATTGAAGTTTATAAGGTATATTGAAGTTCAGGAGGCATATTTAGAAGTTCAGGAGGCATATTCAGGAGTTATTATGCACATTCTATTAAAGTCCAAGAGTCAAATTCAGCATCTACAACACTGAGATCTTTACTACTACTATCCCGACCAATAATGAAGAAGAAGTTCTGAAAATGTTCGAAGTCCACCACTAGCTTGGTACATTGAAGAAGTGGATTCAAAAGCTAGAATTTTACTCAACAAAGTATTTAGAGGAGCATAAATCAGAAAAATCAAGCACGTGAAGTTAGTACTCAGTTGCTCGGCACAGGAGGCAGTTGGTCGGCTAGCAAACCAATCAACATACTTGACGACTATGACAACCTAGAAGTTGCATAACATGGCATGGTTGCATCCAAATTCCTAGGGGTGATACATAGCACACGGAGTTCCTCAAAAGAGATATTAGCAACCATCGATCAGTCTGCATCATATGTCATCTTGGAGATAATGCACTTTATGTTGAATAAATCAAGAAGGTAGATCAAGAATTTCACGAGCACCGAGCAACACTGCTGAAATAAATACTCCATCCTTTCAGTAAACCATCAAGCATGGAGCATTGAGGGCTTCTTTTGACACAAAAATTCTCCATTTACGAGGACCAATCAGAAAATGACACATGTCATCCTACGTGGAGTTGATCGACACCCGAGGAGAGTTGGTCGGTACTCGAGGAAAGTTGGTCGACACCCGAGGAGAGTTGGTCGGCACCCGAGGAGAGATAGTCGGCACCCGAGAAGAGTTGGTCGGCATACCAACCAGGAAGATCAAAGGATAACTATGCATTTAATGTGCATTAAATGCATATGACAACGCATTTAATGAGCCTTAATATACATTTATACTGTATTAATAGATGACAACACATAGCATACCAAGCAATTAGATTCATTGTATGTAGACATAAAAATATTGTATCTCTTTATCTCCCATCACTATAAATACATGTATTCCCTTGGCCAAAGGGGAGATCCGACAACGATGAGAGACCATACACAAGATACACCATTTTTCTCCCTTTCTCTACCACATTGTGCTATTGTAAATCCCTGGGAATAAAATAACAGTGGACGTAGGCTTCTTTATTATAGCCGAACCACTTTAAAAATCTTTATCTCTCATGTGCTTGATTGGGTTGCTTTTATCTATTTATCTGTGATCATAAAAATGGGATTCGGTCCAGTTTTTTGCATCAATAGTAAACATTATATTTATCTAAATTTATTGACGATTCAAGGTTTCTAGGGTGTTTGGAACCTACTATTTCATGAATTTAATGTTGATTGTGATTGGTTAAGTGGTGGGAAGTGAGTTAAAAAGCTTGAGGTTTTGAAAATGGTGGAAATAGAATCGGGGAAGAAGCTGGATATCTAGTCGATCGATCGATCGACCATATCCTTCGATCGATCGACCCCTTATGTTATTGTAAAATATGATGTTGTAGATCTTTTCTTCACGGTTGTATGGCTGCCGACCTCATATTTTTCTGAATTTTTTCAATTAGTTTTGATTTTTCTTCGAAAGGGTGCGTGAGACTGACATCTTTAGGAAGAAATAAATTCGGGTTATTTGGAAATGTCCGTAGATGAGAGAAGGACTTTGAAAAAATATTAAGTAACATTATTTTATCCTTGGATTAGATAGGGATGAATTCGGGGTATGCATTTTGGAGTATTTAGAATGAACGAACGTATTCGAATGGGAATTTAAGATGAATTTCGCATACGAGTTGGTATCTTAAGGTGGAATTTAATTGATGGAACCCAATACTTAGAGTCTTATGGGATAAGTATTAAGGTATATTAAATTTTATAAGGGTTTCAAACTTATTAACGGAATTTGGTGAAATAAATTCTAAAGAGATAAATTGCGGGCCGAGTGAATGCGTCCGGATGGTTGGGTGACACTACTTTTATGTACCCGTAGGTTAGAGATAGATTTACTACTGAAATAAATAAAGGGGTAACTAGGGCCCTAATAATTGGGTGAGTGCTAAAATAAATACGATAGTGCGATAAAAAAAATAGTATGACGAGCATGTGAGAGATATATACTACGTACTAACACGTATTATTCGGTTATGTGAATACCTATTGATGCATAGAAATACATAGGTTGTGCGAATACCTAAAGTATGCTATATATATTGGTGCTCGAGGTATGTTTTCGAGATAATATATATGACTAGTATTAGTGATCGAGGTATGATTCCGAGCCAATAACCCCTAAAATGTGATACAAGGAGGTGATTATATATTATGTGTGCATAGTGTATATTTTGTGCGAATATATATACCTAAAGTATGATTATTTATGTTTTGGGGTTGATGATTATCCGGACCAATACATAAAAGCTCGATTTGGGGTTGATGATTATTCGGACCAAATTCGAGGATGAATAATATTGGGGTCGATGATAATGCCGCACCAATATACATATGCATGACCTTTACATTGGGGTCGAGGGATATCCGGACCAATGTAAATGGTAGGATTATTGGGGTCGATGATTTGTCGGACCAATAAATGCTTATAGTATATATTGTATGTGAAATATATACTTCATGATATTCTACTTATGTGATAAAGTAGACTTGTAGATGATATATATATATATATATATATATATATATATATATATATATATATATATATATATATATATACATATAAATGGTAAATTATGTGGAGAGAAACTTAATTTCAAGATTAAAAATAGATTGAGAATATCTATAGTAAATTAAGTAGTAAAACTTAATTATGGAAGTTGAATGATATTAGATATGAAATGCTATATGAATTAACTAGTGAGACTTAAATATAAATATGAACATATAACATAATTCAAATGTTACATGAGAATTAGTTAACGTATGAGATATGTTAATAAAATGATGTACTGTATGTGCGGTACGGGAAACTTAGACGTGGAGTTTAGTTTAATACTATAGTTTAGTTAGCTTGGGTAGTGCATCTAGGCGGGCTAAGTATAGAACGTTAGGTGCGCACTCTAGACGAGGGGTGAGCAGTATCTCAAGTGAGTGTGACACTCACCTAAATATGAAGTGCACTCATGTATTTTAAATTGCTGCATTTTAATACAGTTGCTAAATATTTTCAAAATATTTTGGGTTCTAACCCTTTGTATAAAAATATTTTCAAAACCTTTTAGGTGTCCAGCCACAGGGACGCCAGACTTGATATCTATTCCAGGGACACGCAGTGGTGGCACATGTGGATGCTAGCATGAGTTTGTATTAGACGCTCCATTCCTTGGTTCCTAGATTAGGGATTTATTCTCAGTCATAGTTGATATAGGGCATGTTGCCCAACTACTTTCAGATTCAGTTTCAGTTTCTTTTATTGATTGTTGGATATTTATTTGGTTTGGAATTTTACCTGATGGTTTACTCGGTAAGTCTTTTATTAATTATTCAGTTTGTGAAATTTTATATGGTGTGATTGGTTTATTTATTATTTTTTCATGTTGTGTCTGTTTAATTAAAAATATAAAATTTAACACCATCTTCTTGAATACTAGGTGGTTAGTAATGTTTCAAAATGTTTTTGATAGTGATGCTAAGAATGAACCAGATGAGATTCCTATTTAATTTATGTAGGACTGATCACTCAGTATTTTATTAGGCGGGGTGTCACAAATATTTTTTACCAAGGTTTTCTCCTTTGTTGCATCAGATTTATAACGAAATCTATCTCTCAACTAGGCGGTAGTTCCGGTATATCCTGGAACACATAAAAAAACTCGCGAAATACAGGGATCGAATCAATAGGAATTAATATATCTTTAGAGGTCTCCTCCTCTATGTAATATAAGTGGGTGGACAATCCTCTCTCAGGACGAGGCAATGGCACCATAAACATATCTTGACCCGGTATAGCAAAAATAATGGTCCTACTGAAATAGTCTATCATGGCTCTATAAGGTACAAGCCAACCCATGCCAAAATGGCGTCATACTCGTGCTTATCTAAGACTAGCATATCTGTAGGCAATATTAAACTCCCAATCTCTATACCTACTCCTCAGCATATAAATAAAATCAAAGACCCATTATTCAACAGTGAGTCTACACATGTCACTGTACTCTCTGCCATGTCAAATAACCCCATGGCCCTTGTAAAACTCGTGGCTATGAAGCAGTGTGATTCCCTAGTGTCAAATAAAATGCATCCCATAGTACCATGGATAGAAAATGTACCCTCAATGGAAGGTGGTGCCTACGGTGTTGCTGCCTGGTGGACGTTATAAATACGTCCATACTATAACTGTCCCTACTTAATCGGGGGTGCGGGAAAAACTGGGATTGATGCTACTACTGGTAGGGTGGTGGGGAAAATAGGTCTTTGAAGCTCCAGTTGGGCACCCTGATGCTGGGGAAACGTTCTCTTATCGGTGCAATCCTATTTTCTATGGCCAGTCTTGTCACAAGAAAAACACATGCGGCTAAAGTTACCTCCCCTCTGCCCCTGTTGTCCTCGGCCCTGATGGCCATTACCACCCCTCCATTGGCCCTGTTAGTAACGATTCTGGCCCTACTGACTGGACTGGCCTTGTCTATAGCCCCTATGTTCCTGCTTAGAGTCACCATATCGGAATCGCTTAGCAGGGTCCCTTGATGGGAACTCTGTTCACCCTAACGAACCTTCCCCTGAGTTGCTGGTCCCCCAATGGCACTACTACGTCTTGTGCGTCCCTATTGGTTGGACTCCCCAACTCATTTTATCCCCTGATAATGGAAGCGATGGTCCTGGCAATGAAATAGGGCGGTGTTGTGTACATCAGTATAAGTACCCAGCGAAAGATTACCCAAGAGGTGCTGGAAAATCCTCCAGGTCACGCCATACATGAACATCCGAATCTTCTTCTCTTCGGTAAGTACCTCATATGGCACTATAGTAATCAATCTTGTGAACTCCTCTTCATACTCCACAACAGTCATACTTTCCTGCTTGAGATTCAACAATCTTTGCCTCATCTCAGTCTGCGCAGTGAAAGGAAAGTATTTCTGGTCAAACCCACCCAAAAACTTTAAATCGTCGTACTGTCCCTCTACTCCAAAGTGGTAGAGGACTCCCACCACTGTAAAGCGTCCCCTACTAGCTTTAAGGAAGCCATAAACTGTCTCTAAATGTTTATGCATTCGTACATTCGAAGATGCCTCTGGATGTCTTTCTTCTATTGGCTCGTGATTACAATATCAGAACTGCCTGAGAACTCTGGGGGATGTGCCCTCTAAAAAACATCCCAAACTCTCTCCCATGCAATGCGAAACTGAGCTTGAACTGGTGCCACATCCTCTCCCTGGCGTGGGGCTTGCTACACCACAGCTAAAGCTGCATTCACTGCCTGAGTAACTATGGCGGCGACCTCAGTTGCATTCATTGTTCCCTATGCCTGAACTGCTGGTTGCTCTAGTTGGGCTCGTCTGTCTCGTGGTGCACGTCGAGATGGCATCTGAGACGAGAAATAATTTTATTAGTCCACAGTTATTATTAAATCTCACATAGCTTAAGATGCAATCGCATAAATAAGAGTACAACCATCCTAAAGATAGGGCTCTATATAAAAGAACGCTAAGTTAAAAGAATTATAAGCCGTACAGATCCTAAAGGGCTCTAGAACCAGATGCTCTGATACCACATGTGACACCCCGCTTAATTAAATACCGAGTGATCAGTCCTTTATTAAAATTAAAACAGAATATTCGGTGGGTTCATTCTTAGCATCACCGTCGAAAACATTTAATATTATTAACCACCTAATAAATAATTAAGCTAATGTCAAAAACTTTTTCCCTTTTAATTATACCCAATTAGTCCATTAATAAATTTCCATTCTCTAAGACATAAGTTACTCGTATTCCACAAGAATATAATAAATACTGGACAAGAATTCACTACTGAAATAAATATGGCTGGATAAAACACTCAAGTTCCAAGTCTCAAACCAACAAACCATAAAATCCTGAAGTGCAATGAAAATAACATGCTAAAGAAAACTGAGTACAATATCGACTAAACGACTGAGAATGGGCAAAACAATCCCTAAATGAATATCTGAAAGGGAACAAAAGGAACTGATAGAGGCGTCTAAGTGGAAAGACCAGCAACTCCCACAACTGCTGCAGCTCGCTAAATAATCAACACGTCTAAGCCTGGTAACCCTGTGGCTGAGCACCTGATATATATATAGCAAAAGAGAGAAGAATTAAAAGAAACGGGTCAGAGCCTGAGTTGTAAAAATATTTCTTTTAGCAAGTATTTAAACTGCAATAATGCAAGTATTATGTGCATGTTAGTTTCGAACTCTCACATGAGATTCTCACCTCTCCACTATTGTGCACGCCTAGCGTACGTCTATCCTAACCTAGTTATCTATAATGTTCCCAACTAGGTCATAGACTTATACGTCTAAACATATCTCAAAGGAGTAACCCGTATCACCCATACAATACTCTATAAAAATCATTTATCCCCAAAACCACATTCCATACCCACTATTCTAATAGTTAATCTTTTACTTACCAGATTTTATTTATTTATCAACATTACTATATCTACTAATTTCACATAGTAGAATTTATCCACAAGTGTGTGTATATATATATATCCTGCACCCTTAGGTTAAGATCACTTGGCACAATGCATACTCTGCTATCATGTCCCGGTGCATCAATCACTGCATAAAGGACAACTGATTCAATCTCTCATTAACCATAAATTCAAAGCAAAAATATTGTAGGCAAGTATATTCCCCATCAAAACGGGCCACACACATACCTATGCTCCCATTCAGCTGTCAAAACTATCCTACCTCTCATTTAGCACCTAACCAGGTTCATATACTCTGGGTACAAGTCAAATATCCCCCTATTGGGTCATCCAGGATAAGACTATTCATTGCACGAAAAACTCCTCCCGATAACAAACAACGTAGGTATGCTATAAACACAATAATAATAATCATATAATAGGCATTCCTATATCCCGTTAAAATTGAAGGTATTCACCCAACCCTTACATGTATTTTCCATACTTAGTATTCTCTCTTTATTACTTATAATATAATTATTTCCGTAATTTCGTCTCTCAAAATTTCCAAGGTTAATTAACCTTTACAAATATTTAAGGTATTAGTCTGTAAATATTTCCTAGCAATTTTGCACTATACTACAATCACCAATTGACAGTTCCCTATCTCAAAACAACTGCGTAAACCTAATTGGGAAAAATTTGTAATTTTCCAAGTTTTGGACCTATCGTTCGAACCAGGTCAGATTTCGTTTAAATGATATCTCGCGAGAACCTATCTCGTTCGAACGAAGCTCAATCTCGTTCAAACGATATTGATCAGTATTCATCCCCACCAGACCTGTTACGTTCTACACCTTTAAAAGTTTCGTTTTCCATCACTTTTAAGCCTAAAACCTCTAAAATAATCAGTCCAAACACCAATCATTCAATTCCAATCAACTACCTAACATCTATATATGATTTTCAATAATATATCATCATTCAATCATCACTAATCATCATTAAAATTTGAAATTCCCAAATCTAAATGTCAAGAACCCTAGAAATAAAATTTACATACAAAACTCCAAACTAAACCCAGATTCAATCCGAAAATTATCATAGATTCAAGGACATAAACCTATCTACATAAGGGAATCAAACTTTATTCAAATCAGACCCAATTTATGACTAATTCTCCCAAAATTTTCAACAAATTTAATCTTTATAATAAGGGGAACTTACCAGGTCTAACATGAACACAATTACTGCTAAGGAAAGCAAGTAATAAACACTTGCCTCAAATTGATGTTTTGATCCATTGATGAAATTGGTATGGGCTTTCTCCTCTTCTTTCGATCTACACAAAGATGATTACGGTGGTGGAAGATGATGGGTTTCGCACCAAGAACACTTATGGGTTCTTTCCTCTCTTTCTCTGTGGTTCTGTCTTTCTCTCTCGTAGGTTTGGAACTGATAGACTCCCCTCTTACCCATGTACTCTTTATTTTATTTTCCTAATTTTCGTCCATTTTATTTCCTCAAAAATCCAAATGACAAAAATACCCCCATAGGGTGTCGGTTAGGCCTAAAAATATTTCGGAATCCAAATAAAATACCCTAGTAGAGTTTTCTGACTTTCGGACTCCATGGCGCACTCTAAATGACCATACGAGTTACTTAAAAATAAATTATCTTTATATTTCATTTAATTAGTCCCGATATGACTCACACGCGCATCCCGACTTGAAATGCCAAACTGTCATATTTTGCATTCCGACAATTTATAAAATTTCATAATCCATATTACATGTTCACACAATAATATTCAATAAGTATTAATCCTTGGCACACTAGTTAATATCTATTTTAATCCGGATTAATTAACAAATAAATTTCTCAACATATTAATTTAATTAATCCAATAATAATAATAATAATTAATCCCATAATTATTTAATATAATAAAAATATGGGGTGTTACAGGATTAAGATATATTGTACATGGATAATTTCGAATTTTCAGTTTTTGAGTTCAAAATACACTTTTGATTGATTTGAGCTTTACATGAACATTCATGGCTTTCAACCATTATACTCAAGATCCTTAGGTTATAATGAAGTTATGTACGACTTCAAATCACATTATGATGTAATATATCAAGATTCACCAATAAAGCTCAAGCTTTAATGGTGTTCCTACTTATTTTTTTTAATTTCAGGCTACTCTACACATAAAAGATTGCATATTATGATTGTTCTAACTATAATAAGTATGCAGAAAACTAATAAAATTGAAAGAATTGAAAATGAAGCATAAAATGATAAGATACCTGATTTGGGAGAATTTTCGAGATTTAGAACTGAATTGTAGGGTGAGTTTTTACTGCTAGGATCAATGTGTATTTACACTACTTTTTAAGAGGATTTGATTGGAGCTCATGGGAAGTGGGTTTGAATCGGTTTAGGTGAAGTTTTTTTTATGGGTAAAAGTAGTGCACATGGGTTCATGGTGGTTTCATGTGGTTTCTAACCTCTTGTGCGGAGGTGTAGCAGCATGTGGGAAGGAGTTGAAGTGTAAATCAAGAAGTTTTTAGGTGGTCCTAAGTTGTGCGTATATTTACTTTTATAGCGTTAATCCAACTTGTCACACCCTGATTTCTTGGGGGAGAATGTTTCCTTCAAATAATAATAAATCAAAATTATGCTATGCATACTATGCGAATCTAGAATTTATAAAAGTTAAAATTTCTTACACTGTAGTTCAAAAGGCGATTCTATGATTTCTCTTCTTATCTCAAATTGTTGCAGTATAATTCCTGAAGTATTTGTCGTTTCTTATTGGTACCTGTGCAAAGGAACTAGAAGAAAACGAATTAGCAAAATTGTTGAATAGGCTCTACCAGTTTCTATATCAAGTATATATATAAAGAGAGTTTGAAATATATATATATATAATTCAGTGTTTATTAAATAAAGGGGAAACAATTGTTTTGTCATAATAACCCTTAAATAAAATCAAGGAGAATGAACTGATAATCCCATACTTACTATCTCATTAAGGGTCATGCAAAGAAAGTTAAACTGATAATCCCATACATACGAGTCTATTAAGGTTTATATAAAGAAAATCAGTGTTATAGTAAAATGTAATGGTTATTAGTAAAACGTTTCAAATTATGTAATAAAGTCAAAGATCTTTGAACTAATAATCCCATACTTACTAGTTCACTAAGGGGTATATAAGTAATCAAGCCATCAGTAAAACCAAATAAAGTCAACCTAAATCCTTTGGATTAAAGTAACCGGCTAGGCACACTAGCTAACTGACACTCATACGTATGTTGCAATAAAACCATGGCTTTTAATCATCTGAGACCATTAAGACAAGTAGAAAGTTTTGTAGGATAACACATCAGTTTACATCCTAGTTAATATTGATGGTTATAGTAAAAATAACACTAGGTGATATAGTAACTAAATAAATATGCAACATGATACCAGTTATTAGATGAGAATGGTTAAAATTGATCCTTTCATTAAGTTTAATAACGGTGATAAATTAAAATATTGATGAAGGTTAATAAAATATGTAGTATGGCAGTATAATTACATGGACACACTAAGAGTTTTTTTTAAAGAGTAAATAGGGGCTATCATATAGTGATATCAATAGCAGTATTTAAAATAGGCAAAATGTATTATTGAAAAGGTAGGAAAAACCTAATTGTGATTTATGAGCTTTACGTTATCATTCAGGGATCTTTCATTGTTGTGTTCCAATTTTCGTAGTCATTTGTACTCGAGGATTTTAATGAGAATAGGTGTATCAGTGTTTTGGGAAGAATTAGTTAGGTTTTATGATATCGTACGTCATTCAATAAATACAAATAAAATTTATTCTATATGAATTCAGTATATAATTTGAATTATGATTTCTAGTTTACGATTAGAATAACATATTACGTTAACTGATAACTGATAATTTGAACGAATCCAACTTATATAAACGGTTTGACACGTAAAATGTTAGAAGAAATCAGGCTATAAGTTGATTTATTTGTAATATAGTACTCACACAATTTTACTAATTATATTACTAAAATAATAATTCTTTTTTGTTGATGAAAAATAAATAGCAAGTATTTTGGTAATGGAATAATACGAGTTTTCTGGAAAATAATCGTTAAAGGAAATCAAACGATTCAATTTGTTAAATGTAATTTCTATTTGAATAAACAACAATTTTATGTTCAAATAAAATATTATCACGGTTAAATATTACTTTTGATCCGACAAAAGTTGATATTAATGATTTTTCGTGTATTTTATACGATAATTTAATATTCATGACAAAATAACATTAGAAAAAAGTTGAAAATTTTCCCTCTTGTTTGGACAATAATTCAGCTGTCACGCCCTTTCCAAAATTAACCAGTACAACACTCCAACACCTGCAAAATCATAATTTTAATAAATATGACTCGCAATATAGTTTGGGGTATAACGGCGACATAACCTCGAGTCATTTGGTATTATAACTCATTCAAAATATATTTTTAAGAGAAAAATGACACCGAGTCAAATGCGCATTTTAAGAAAAATATGATTCCTCATACGTGTTCGGGGGTATGTGTTTACGAAAAATTATACGTAACCGAGTATAAATAGGGACTCAAAATAACACAAAAAAATCCCGATTAATGTTTCCTAATCCAAATACCAAATTTACAGTAACCCCAAAAATCAAGTCGAGTCGAAACCGAGTTGTGACGAATTTGACAAAAAATAACAATCCAATGAATCTATTTGGAATCATTCGTGATTCTAGGGGTTTGAACACACACACACACACACACACACACACACATCTACTTGGAATCATTCGTGATTCTAGGGGTTTGAACACACACACACACACACACACACACACACACATATATACATCTTCACAATGTAAGTCAAGTCAATACCCAGTGGTTCGAGAATGTCCCGGAAGCATCTAGAATGGTTTGAGTTTCCTTCGGGGCTCCCAACAAAACATACTAAGTGACGCCATTTTCTTACGTATCAATTATATTATTCTCTCTAACTTAGTTACTACGTTTGCCTTTATACACGCATTTATACATTCTCCATAGTATTTGCGTACACACACGTCAATATAAAAGGAAAGTTTCCCAAACCTCACTCCTCAAACCTCACTCCTCACTGACTCACACACAATTTTCCTTCAAATGGCTCTTTGGGAAGAACAACATTTTCCCCAACCCAATTTCTCTCCCAGCCCATCTAATAGTCCAAACTCATGCCCAACCCATTTTCTTTTTCTTTTATCATGATATTTCACACATGCCCATGCATGATAAAATATCATGCATATTTTATCATCCATGAGCTATCTTATATATATATATATACAGAAAGTCTCCTGTAAGGACTCCTTATTTTATAGACTCTGGTACATGCCATTTTTTTAAAATAGTAAAAATATGAATTTTTGATGAAACTTCATGGATTTAATCTCCATGGCAAGAAGATCATCTCCATTTTTTTTTAATAAAAAATTCAATAAAAAAACATTGAGATTAGGTGATATGTAAAAAAATGTATAAATACGCATTTTCAACCGTTGAAATGTTCGGTGGGTGCCAACCACTTTATGGATTGAATTTTTTTATGAAACGTCAAGGATATGATCTTCTCACTATTGAGATCATATTCATGACGTTTCATCAAAAAATTCAATCAAAAAGCGGGTGAGATGATCGCCAACATTTCAACGGTCGAAAATACATATTTATACCATTTTTTTACATATCACCTCATTTAAACGGTTTTTATTGAATTGTTTGATGAAAAAAATTAGAGATGATCTTCTCACCGTGGAGATCATATCCATGAAGTTTTATCAAAAAAATCATTTTTTTACTATTTTAAAAAAATGGTATGTAGCGGGGTCTATACCATAAGGAGTCCTTATAGGAGGGGGCCTCTCTCTCTCTCTCTCTCTATCCCTATCTCTCTCTCTCTCTCTATATATATATATATATATAACCGCCTTAACAATTTAAGTCAAGTAAAAAATCATCGGTCCGAAGAATGTCCCGAAAGAATATAGAATGGATTGAGTTTCCTTCGGGACTCCCAACAAAACATACTAAGTGACACCATTTTCTTATATATCAATGACATTATTCCCTCTCCCTTAGTTACTACGTTTGCCTTTATACATGCATTTATACATTCTTTATAGTATTTGCGTACACACACATCTATATAAACAGAAAGTTTCCCAATCTTCACTCCTCACTCACTCACACACAACTTTTCTTCAAATGGCTCTTTGAGAAGAACAACATTTTCCCCAGCCAATTTCTCCCCCAGCCCATCTAATACCAAACCCATTTGCGTTTGCTTGTTGATTTAAAAAACTAGATTGCTCTAATTATTCAATCACAGATAAATAAATAAGACAGAGATTTTTAAAGTGGTTCGGCTAGGAATAAGGCCTACGTCCACTGTTATGTTATTGCTGAGTGTTTGCAGAATTCTTGAATACAAGTTCTCTCAAGAAATTCCCCTCCTTTTGAATGGGGTTGATACAAGGTATTTATAGCCTTGAGGCTGTACATGAAAGGGTCGATACATTAAATGATACACGCATGAAAGGGCAATACATTTAATGCAGCGTGTGCGTCAAGATTATAAACATTCAATGAATAGTTGAACTGTTGATTATCTTGTAATTAATGCTACGACCGAGATGCAGCTCGGACCGCCTTAGTTGCTCGTTGAACAAGAGTTCCTCGGAGCGCTGGAGTATCTCGGGGTGCTAGAGTTCCTCAGGGTATCCTCGTTGCTCGGAGAGAACATGAATTGGTCGAAGAAATGAACTTCCTCGCTGCTATTGTGCCACGTAGATTAACACGTGTCTTCGTATTATTCGTCCACATCAGCATATTAATTTTGGTATCAACAGAAGCCCCCAATGTTTCATATTTCGAACTTTGAGAAGTATGGAACATTCTTTCTCGGTATATGGCAATATTAAATGACCTTCCTGGGTTTCAGGAACATTGTATTCAAATTTCCTTCTCATTTCGCAGCTTCCGCCTTTTTTTTGAATTTTTATAAGCGCTTCAATCTCCGTGCAGTTTTTGTCCTTTTAGCCGCCGGAAGTTCAGTAGTTTCTTTTTAGTAATCATTTCTTTCGCCGCTTCCCAATGCAAAGTATTTAAACTTCTTAGGTAACCATACCGTCTTCTACGTTTTCCAATTTTCTGCATTCAAGCTTTCTATTCTCTCCTTCTCTCTTGTGCGTTCATCTTTTCCTTCGTTAGTTGTCAGCAGACCTCTTTCCTTCCTGTAAGATTTCCTTCCTTCTTCTTTTATTCATCATGGTTTACATTATTGAATCTCTTGAAAAGTTCCGCTCTGACTTTTCCATCCCATCTTGGGTAATCTTGGAGGAGCTTTCTGAACCTCAAAATTATTTTCGTCTGGCTGAGGGACATTGGCTCCCCAGTCTTTTTATTGCTGAATGTGGTTTTTCCTTTCCACCAAATCCATTGTGTCTCGAGTTTTGTTAGTATTTTGATCTTGTTCCTGCAAAAATAGCCCCAAATTCATGGAGAATAATTAATGGGGTGCATAAATTAAATATAACTCATGGGACTTGTATAGGGATCCCTGAAATTATGTACTGCTATAGATGGGCCGTTTTAGATAATATTTATTATTTAAAAATTAGGTTTTTGAATAGGGCTCTTGTAGTTAACCTCCCCGATGCAAATAGAGATTATTTTGAACATCGGGTGATTATTAAAAATTGGCAATATGCCCCTCTGGTTGGAGATGGAGTGTACAATGGTCCCAGATGCCCCCTATATGGCAATGGGATAGGTTTATTTTTCATTTTATCTATTTTTTGAATTTATGAATTCATTATGTTTGATAAAATGTATGACTGATATTTTGTTATGTGTTTGTTTGCAGTTGAGAGTAAAAGAAAAACTCCTAAAGATTCAGAAGTTAATATCAAGCATCTGAAACTTATCTGGGGTTTGCATAAGAACGTTGCAGACGAGCACATCAGGTCTGCATCATATTTGCTACAGTATAAGAGTTATACAACCTCTTTTACTGCTCGCCCTGTTGAACCAGTTTCCACTCCAGAGGACTCTTCTTCAGATTCTCATCTTCCTTTAAGTCAGAGAATGGGCAAGAAAAGAGCTCCTCCTTCTCTATTTGATGACACTACTTCTGCTGTTGGGGCCAAGAAGAGAAAAACTGATGTCCCTGAGGGGACTAAGAAGGTGGATGCTGCACCTTCCAAAACTACCGAGAAGCCCCCAGTGGCTCCGAGCAAGAAAGTTGCTCCTGTGGAAGTGATTACTATTTCTCCGACCAAGAATTCTTCCTTGGTTGAAACTGCTGAAATGCCTTTGAAAAGATTAAGGAAATCATCCTCAATCAATCTGGCTGAAACTGCCTCCTCTTTACCTGCTGGTGGTGTTGGTGTTCCAACCATCATTCCTCCGAGCTCTGCAATGAGCTCGGTAAAAACTTGGATCATACCCGAGGTCCAAGGAATTGATGAAAAAATTTCTAGGGATATGCTGACATCTCTAGCTACTCGTCATCTTGCTTCAGTAAATTTCTCATACTCTGGGTTTTCTTTCTTTCTCTGAATTCTTATATTTTTGTATTGACTTTACTGTTTTTCTCATCTTTCAGCTGGTGAATTGTTTCAATAACATCGTGAAGAAAGATGAAGCTATTAAAGCTTCCAGCTCCTCGTTAGATGTTGATGATGCTCTGTTGGGTTTGACCCGATCCTTGAAGGAATCTCGTCAACAGTACATTGAGGAAAAAGCTATTTGGGAGAAAAAATTGGCTGTGGCTGAAGCTGAGAATGTGAAGATGGCCGAAACCTCCAAGAATTTGGAGGATAAAGTGAAAGGCTTAGAAGTCGAGCATCAAAAATGTGACGACAAGCTGAAAAAGGCAGAGGAAGAGTTATCTACCTTGCGAGATATCAAGGTCCAAAAAGAAGAATTGGATGCCAAACTCTCCTCGGAGAAATTGAAAAGAAAGGTCGCCATTAAAAAATCCTTCAGCGCTGGCTGGGATAAAGGATGGGATAAGGGGATTGATGCTATGACTTCCCAAGTACAATATGGGAAGTTAAAATACTTTCGAGATGGCTGGATAGCTGCCCTGCAAGAATTGAAGATCGAAGACAATTTTGGGCTATTCCAGCTTCATCTCCCTGGTCCTCCCCCTCCAATTGTGGAAGAGGAAGAAGATGAACCTGTCTCCGATGAATCTTTCATTACAATAGGTGATCAAGCTCTTGCCTCTCTACCATCTGCCATCGAGGATGTTTCTTCTATGCCTCCTCCTCCTGAGAAAGTTTCAGCTCCTGCTGCTCATGCTACTATCACCTCCGAGCAACCGAGCTCCTCGTCCCAGCCTCCCGAGAAAGTCTTGGGAGACAAGGAAAAGGTGTGAAGTTGTTCGGTATCATTTCATTTCTATCTTCTATTATCACTTGTAATCAAACAATGTAATCTTTTGATGATCTAATAAAATACATCTTTGTTCATCTCTGTTGTTGATGATTTGTTTTTGTTGATTGTTGTCTTTTTCTCGTCCTTAGTTTGTTGCGAGAATGGAACTGATATCTTCACATGATACCAAGCTGATGCAGCAATGCCACCAATATTATAAGGCTGGTCATACAGACCTTAGTACATCAGAAATTGCTGACATCCTTGGCCATGATGCCTCAGAACAGGCAATTGAGGCTTATCGGTATTTGAAAGATTTACTCGACCGAGCTGTGGCCAACAATGTAGCCTACTACGACTTGATTGAGGAACTTCATTATTCCTTAGAAGATCTCCAAGGTCAGCACAATGAATCAATGACTTTATTGCACAAGGAATATGAAAATAGATATCAATAACTTTCTTCTGATACAGGCCATAAAAAGATTCTGACTGGATATGATGTTAGGGAAAGAACTTTAAAAGGTAAAGTTGAGGCTTGCAGGCAGATTGGTGAGTTGCTGGAACAGGAGAACAATAATTTGCAGAAAAAGTTGGCTCAGTATGAATCTGCAGCGTCATCTTCCACTGCTCTAGTGCCCGTTACTGATGAAGGTTTCTCATTCTTAGAGGTTGAGAATGCCAAATTGCGGCAAGAACTGGATAATTTAAGAAGATCTGGTGTTCCTTCTGCTGCTCGGGGACGAGGAAGAGGTTCTCGTGGGAGAGGAAGAGCTGTTCAAAGTGTTGTCGAGGAGCAAAGTTCTCCAGTCGCTTCTCGGAGTCGATCAAGAGTTTTCAGCCGTAATGTTGAAGAGGCTCGCACTCAGTCTACTTTGGAAACTCAAGCGTTCCAATTGAATGCGAAAGATCGTGCTCTGTCTGAATTATCCAAGAAAAACCTATCTTTGGAAGATCAACTTACTGCAACCAAGTCTGCTTTACATGCCAAAGATCTTTTTGCCAAAAACCTTCATGAACAATTGGATAGATTAACCTTCCAATTCCCTAAACAGTCTCGTGAGTTTTGGATGGGAGGTTATAATGAGGCCCTCTGTCATTTGGATGCTCGTCTTGAAAATGCCAATAACGAAGGTTATAAACAAGGATGGTTGAACGCCCTGGGTGTGTTAAAGCTAGAGCAGGGCCATTTCTTATGGGATTATCATGCTCCTGGGCTACTAGACTTGCCTGTACCACCTTACAAATTGGACATGGAATGGATCCCAGCTCGTTCCATTCCTCGGAGCTTAATTTCAAAATACCTTGGTGACTACAGTCTTCATTCCCAAACCGAAGTATCTCGTCCAGAGCATCTAATGGAGACACCTTCAATAATGAATGTCAGAATGCTGAAGGACTTGAACTTTATTACTTCTCCCCTTTGCCTGGAAGATCCTCCTGCTGGCGAAGAGCCTGTTTCTAAAGCAAAGGGAAAGAAACCAATAGAATAGGAATATCAATGTAATAGTTAGTACATTCATGTAACCTGTAATTTATTTTGAATTTAATGAGAGAATTTCACTTTCTGTTTGCAAATTTGTATTGCGATTGTCTTATGTTTATCAGACATTCTTACATTTGTGTATACATATCTGTTAAAAAGATAACAATATATGTGCTTAGTAATCAAACTTACAAATATCAATGTTGCTCAATCACTTAATAATAAAGTAATGAGTATAAAATGTTCAAAATGTTTCCAACCAACCAAAGTGGTTAAATAATGTTTGTCGACCAACTACAGTTGATGGGATTTTATCCCCGACCAACCATACTTGGTTCAATTTCAAATATTTTCATAAAATGTGTCCGACCAACCACGGTCAATAATTTATCCTCGTCGACCAATTACAGTTAGTGGGTTTTTATCCCCGACCAACCATACTTAGTTCATTTTGGAATGTTTTGTTCTCTGAAGAAATTTTGTAATAATATTACCTCCCGTTCAACATAAGTTGGAATGTGAGAGTATATTTTTCAAATCCAATCAAAGGAGTATTTTTTGGTTCTTTCGAACTGTCCACTAGTTATCTTACCAACCGTAGTTGATCACGCTAGTGTCGTCTCCTAACCAAAGGAGTATTTTTTGGTTCTTTCGAACTGTCCACTAGTTATCTTACCAACCGTAGTTGATCACGCTAGTGTCGTCTCCTAACCAAAGGAGTATTTTTTGGTTCTTTCGAACTGTCCACTAGTTATCTTACCAACCGTAGTTGATCACGCTAGTATCGCCTCCTAACCAAAGGAGTATTTTTTTAAGCATAGTGTATTACACTAGTATTCCCCGAAAAACTTTCAACAGAAAGAAAATGGTGAAACATCCTCGTTTTATTCATAATGAAGGAAATGCTTTACATTTTACATTACTGATAATACTTGCGCAGGTGTTCAGCGTTCCATGCATTCTTAAATTCCTCTCCCTCTACAGTGGCTATTCTGTAAGTTCCTGGTCGAACAACTTTTGTAACTCGGTAAGGTCCATGCCAGTTTGCTTCCAGCTTATTATGCTTCTGAATGACTTTCTTTAGCACATAATCCCCTTCTTTTAAGTCACATTTCTTCACCTTTTTGTTGTAGGACAGAGCTGTACGTTGTTGGTAAGCAGCATTCCTAATGGCTGCCTCTTCTCTAACCTCCTCGAGCATATCCAAATCCAGTCTTCGCATCAAATCGCTGACTGGGGAATTGAAATTCAGCACTCTATGCGTTGGGAGACCCAACTCGGCAGGTATCACAGCCTCACTTCCGAATGCTAGCATATATGGTGATTCTCCAGTTGCTGCTCGGGGAGTTGTTCGGTAAGCCCATAGTACTGATTGGAGCTCATTAATCCAATTTGCTTTAGCTTCACTTAACCTTTTCTTCAAACCATTTAGTAATGTTATGTTCGTCACCTCAGTCTGTCCATTGCTTTGGGGATGGCCTAGTGCTGAATGAAACTTCAAAATGTTCGATTGATGACAATAGGCAGCAAATTCTTCGTTATCGAATTGTGTTCCATGGTCTGTGATGAAAGCATGGGGGAGACCATATCGACAAATGATGTTCTTCCAAATGAACTGATATACCTTCTCGTACGTCATATCAATTAGTGGTTCAGCTTCCATCCACTTAGTAAAATAATCCACTGCCACGACGAGGTACTTGAACCTTCCTCGGGTCGTCGGTAATGGTCCAACTAAATCAATTCCCCATATGGAAAATGGCCAAGGGGAAGTTATTGGTGTCAGCAATGATTGTGGAGTTCGTCGGATGGAGAAAAAACGTTAGCACTTATCGCATTTCTTAGCATAGGCTATACAATCAGCCCTCATCATCGGCCAGTAATATCCTTGAGTCATTACCCTTTGCAAAAGTGTTCGACCTGCTACATGAGCTCCACAAGACCCTTCATGGATCTCTTCAATCAATTCTTTCACTTCGGAGGGATGTACACATCTCTGCAAACCTGCCATAATTCCTTGTCTATATAAAATACCATTAGTTAATACATACCGAGCAGCTTTATACTTCAATTTCTTGGCAGCAAGCTTATCCTCTGGCAATTCTCCCTCTTCAATATATACTCTGATGGGATCCATCCAAGATGGTCCTAAATCAAGGGCAATGACATTCATCGTTAAGTCTTCATCTATGCTCCGACTTTCCAGTACTTCAATCGGTATTATTCTTCGCAGCTCGGTACGAGTAGCTGATGCTAGTCGGGCCAGTGCGTCTGCTTGTGCATTTTCTATTCTGGGTATCCTGATCAACTGAATCGCATCAAATTCTGCCAATAACTCCATTACCTTGGCATGATATTTAACTATTAATTCTCCTTTAACTGCATACGTTCCCATCATCTGATTCACAATTAATTGAGAATCACTGAATACCATCACTTGTTGCGCTTTCATAGTCTTTGATAAATTAAGACCTGTTATCATGGCCTCATACTCATCCTCATTATTAGAGGCTTTGAATTGGAATCGCAAAGCATATTCCACGTCAATCTCGTCTGGGGTGTTCAAAACAATTCCTGCCCCACAACCTGCTATACAAGATGAGCCATCTACATATAATCTCCATACGGGCAACCCGTCGTCAAATTTCTTATCTGATAGAGTTCCTCGGTGAAATATCTATTGTTTTCTTTCATCATCCCCTGGTATCTTTCGTTCCTTGTCGGTCATCTGTTTGCGCCCTTTTACCAACCGGAGTTGGTCTGGGTTTGGATATGATGATTTTTCTACATCCACAAATCCTTTTACCAACCTTAGTTGGTCTGGACCTGTGTCTGTTGATCCTGTATCGTCCACAGGTAGGTCAGCAAGTACCTTTTGTTCCTCGGGGGTATCAGGATATGTAAACTCTGCTATAAAATCTGCTACAGCTTGCCCTTTCAATGATGATCTGGGCTCATACACAATATCATATTCACCGAGTTCTACTGCCCAATACATCAGTCTTCCTGACTTCTCTGGCTTATGAAGGGCTTGTCTCAGTGGCATATCGGTATAAACGACGATGGTATGGGCTTGGAAATATGGTCTCATTCTTCTACTCGCTTCAATTAATGCCAATGCCAATTTTTCCAGCTTTGGGTACCTGATTTCTGCACCTCGGAAAGCCTTACTTGTGTAATAAATTGGCTTCTGGACTCCATTCTCCAATCTGATCAATGCTGAACTGACTGCATTCTCTGATACTTCCAGATACAAAAACAACTTCTCTCCTGTTATTGGCCTGGACAATAATGGAGGTGCTCCCAAATACTTTTTCAAGTCTTGAAAGGCCTTCTCACATTCATCAGTCCACTCAAAAGTTTTTCGAAGTGTTTTGAAGAATGGGAGGCATTTGTCAGTTGCTCGGGATACAAATCTGTTGAGCGCTGCAACTCGTCCTGTTAGACTTTGCACTTCTTTCTTTGTTGTTGGAGATCGCAACCCTAAAAGAGCTTTGATCTTATCTGGATTTGCTTCAATGCCTCGCTGGTTGACAATGTATCCGAGAAACATTCCTTCTCGTACTCCGAATGTGCACTTCGTTGGGTTGAGCTTCATTTGGTATTTATCCAGCTGATCAAATGTCTGAGCTAAGTCAACTAGATGATCTACAGCTCTCTTGCTTTTTGTCAGCATATCATCGACATAGACTTCCATGTTGCAACTGATTTGTTCGGTGAAAACCTTGTTCATCAGCCGCTGGTATGTCGCTCCTGCATTTTTCAAACCAAAAGGCATAACATTATAGCAATAAGTTCCCCCAGGGGTAATAAAAGAAGTACTTTCCCTGTCTTCTGGTTTCATTTTGATCTAGTTGTAACCAGAGTAAGCATCCATGAAGCTAAGCAGTTCGTGCCCCGAGGTAGCATCTACTAGTTGGTCAATTCTGGGTAATGAAAAATGATCCATTGGACAGGCTTTGTTAAGATCAGTGAAATCAACACACATTCTCCATTTGTTGTTTTTCTTCTTCACCATCACCACATTCGCCAACCAGTCCGGGTACTTCACATCTTCAATGAATTAAGCTTTTCGGAGCTTGTCGACCTCCTCTTGAATAGCTTGATTCTTCTCGGGGCTAAATACCCTTCTTCTCTGCTTTACAGGTTTGATCTCCTTATTCACATTGAGTTCGTGACATAAGAAGTTTGGATCTATTCCTGGCATATCTTCATGACTCCAAGCAAAAGTTTTCTTCCTGTTTCTCAAGAAAATTATCAACTCCTATTTTATTGAAGCATCCAACGTTGAACCTATTTGGGTTACTCGTTCAGGGTGATCGTCGTCGAGAACAATATTTTCTGTGGATTCCACCACTTGTCCCTTTACTAGTTGGGATTCATCTCTGGGATCGAGAGTTTCAATCTCTGTATCCTCTTCCACTTGGTAGGTAGTAGTCTTTTTCCTTGACTCTTCGAGTTCTTCTTGCTCGGCAGACGAATAATAGCATTCCCGAGCTACTTTTTGATCACCTTTCACAACTCCTACTCCAAAGTTTGTTGGGAATTTTAAGCACTGATGCACTGTAGATGGAACTGCTTTGAATTTCTTCAAACCAACTCTTCCCATGATGATGTTGTAGGCTGACTGCACATTCTTATCCATCACAAAGAAGCGTATTCTTTCTGTTCGACAAGCAGGCCAAGTTCCAATGAGTATATCCAACTTGATCGTCCCAAGTGGAAAAACTTTCTCGCCAGCAAAACCCAGAAAGGGTCTGTGATAAGGTTCCAATTGAGATAATTTCAAATTCAAGCTATCAAAGCATGAATAGTACATGATGTCTGCTGAACTACCGTTTTCTACCAACACCCTTGAAATGACCACATCTTTCATCCTCATTTTGATCACCAATGGATCGTCATGAGGGTAAAGAACACCTGCCAGGTCGTTTTTTGAAAAACCAATAACTAGCTTCTCTTTGTTTACCTTCCTCGGACGATCCTCCTCGGCCAGATTTATTCGCTGAATATATGAACAAGCTTGAGCCTCTCCGAGGTAAGCTTTTCTTTCTGCAGTAAGGTCTCCTCCTCCTGCATCTCCTCCTGTAATAACATTACAATCTAATGACCCAAAACGTATGAAAAATACCTCTCGTTCAGGCTGCCTTGGCTTCTTGGGAAGATCGGGATCATCATCTGGATCATCTTCGTGGTCCCTCTTCTTTTTCTCCTCTGCACGACGAGGAGATCTAGATCTCTCTCTAGTTCTATCATCATTCTTCCTCTCACCCCTGCGATCTACATATTTTGATAATTTTCCTCTTCGGATGAGCGTTTCAATCTCGTTCTGAAGGGCTATGCAATTTTTGGTCGTATAGCCATGATCTTTGTGAAACTCGCAGTATTTGGCCTTATTCCTCAGATCAGGATTTGTCCTCAGTTTTTCTGGCCACTTGATTTCCTCGCTATTATTGATTTCTTCCAAAACATGATTAATACCCATTATCAATGGAGTTAATTATCGTACTTCTTTAGGACTTCCCATGACGTCCTATTATTCTTGGAGTGCTTGTCACCACCATTACCTTTCTGATCTTTCTTCTTAGACTTGTCGACCTCCACTTTAATTTCTTTATCCATATTCTTCTTCGCAGCCATAGCCTCCTCGGCATTCATAATTTTGGCCGCTTTCGCCATCAACTCTGATATAGTTTTAGGTGGATCTTTGGCCAAGGTGTAGTACAGCTTGTTAGGCAGCAAACCACTCATCAAAGCAGTGATTGTTGTCTTTTCTTCGTAATCTATGACTTCCAACTTTTCGTTATTAAAACGAGTTATATAATCTTTAGTACTTTCACCTGAATTTTGTCTAACGCTTAGCAAGTGTGCTACTCGCTTTACCGGCTTCGCCCCAAAACAAAAATTGCCAATGAACAACTCGGCTAATTAAATAAAAGTTGAAATCTTACCCCGAGGAAGATTGGTGTATCATATCTGTGCAGATCCGGTAAGAGTTCCCGAGAATGCTCTACACCTCATCTCGTCGGGGACGGCATAGATGTCGGCAGCAGCTTGGTATTGTTCTATATGAAGAACAGGATCTGTCTTTCCATCATACTTGGGGGTCACTACAGGTGCTTTGAATTTCGATGGTGTAGGAAAATCCACAATGGCTTGCACAAAAGGTGTCCCTTGCACAAAAGTTCTCTGTAAGGGGTTCTTTGCTTTAGCCATTTCTCCCAATTTATCCTCCAGTCGTTGGAGAGATCCTTTCCACGCTTCATTTCCTTCCTCGGCCCTATTGGTTCGAGCAATCGATCGTTCTGAGGTAGCTTCTTGAGATCTATCTTGACGAACGACTGGTCGTGACTGTGCTGATCCTTCTCTTAGATTTGATGGTTGTCGAAAACTCCTTGATATGGTCTTAGGTGGACTCCTATTCCTCCTAGGGCTTAATCGACTGAAAGGAGAAGCCCTACTCAGTCTTTCTAAAGCACTGGGTCTTTCTGGAGAGAGGGTGATATGTTGATCAGTATCTGTCGTCCTCATTGACGAAGTTCGCCCAGGTTGATAAGAGAAATCATCAGACTCCTCATTGCGACGTGACTCAGTACGCCTGGATCGTGAAGAAAGTAAATAAGTTTGTCTCTGACCACTTTGCTGTCCTGAACGTGCAGGTGCACCACCATGAAGGGTTTGTAAGAGTTGCCTCATTGTGTCTTGCATGGCGGTTTGTCCTTGAGCCAGATTCGTCATAATTTCGGCCAGATCCGGCGGTGTAGCGGGATTTGGAGGATTTCCATCATTTCCAGCGTTTCGATTGCTAGATTCTGGATTATCCGCCATTGATGATAAATGATTTTTATGAAAAACGATAGTAACAGTCGTTTCCCACAGACGGCGCCAATCTGTTGATGTAAAAAACTAGATTGCTCTAATTATTCAATCACAGATAAATAAATAAGACAGAGATTTTTAAAGTGGTTCGGCTTTGAATAAAGCCTACGTCCACTGTTATGTTATTGCTGAGTGTTTGCAGAATTCTTGAATACAAGTTCTCTCAAGAAATTCCCCTCCTTTTGAATGGGGTTGATACAAGGTATTTATAGCCTTGAGGCTGTACATGAAATGGTCGATACATTAAATGATACACGCATGAAAGGGCAATACATTTAATGCAGCGTGTGCGTCAAGATTATAAACATTCAATGAATAGTTGAACTGTTGATTATCTTGTAATTAATGCTACGACCGAGATGCAGCTCGGACCGCCTTAGTTGCTCGTTGAACAAGAGTTCCTCGGAGCGCTGGAGTATCTCGGGGTGCTAGAGTTCCTCAAGGTATCCTCGTTGCTCGGAGAGAACATGAATTGGTCGAAGAAATGAACTTCCTCGCTGCTATTGTGCCACGTAGATTAACACGTGTCTTCGTATTATTCGTCCACATCAGCATATTAATTTTGGTATCAACAGCTTTTATCATGATATTTCATGCATGATAAAATATCATGCAAAAATATTATGCATATTTTATCATCCATGAGCAATCTTATATATACTAGTGTGAGCCCGTGCCGATGGTACGATGATAAATTTGTCCCCGGAATTTTTTTTGCCATGGGCAAAAAAAAATTAAATTTAATATATATATATATATATATATATATATATATATATATATATATATATATATATATATTTTAAAACTCTTTAAAAAAAACTTTTAGCATGACATTTCATGCATGGATATGAAAGGAAGAAAATATCATACATATATTTTTTTTATGAGCTATCTTATATATATACTAGTGTATGCCCGTGCCGATGGTACGACGATAAATTTGTCCCCGGGAATTTTTTTGCCATGGGCAAAAAAAATGAAATTTAAAAAATATATATATATATATATATATATATATATATATATATACTAAAATATAATTATATTATATTACCCCCCTTTTCATATATATATATATATATATATATATGCATACAACCCATAAAATGTCATGCATGAAATATCATGCAAAATATAACAGGACATGGATGATATTTTGCATGATATTTCATGCATGACAATTTATGGATTTCATGCTTACATGCTTGCTTACGTACACATGCATGCATGCATACATACATTATAATTATTTTTTATTAATTTATTTTTTATTAAAAAAATAAATTTTTTTCGTGCCATTGGTACGGGAACGAGCAATACTTGTATATATATATATGTAAGAAAAAATAGAAAAACAAATTAGAAATAACAACGCACCCCCTGTTGAGGTTTCTAGTCGTCGGCCATGGCATGGGGTGATCGGAGCTTAGATTACACACACACACACACACACACACACACACACACATATATATATATATATATATATATATATATATATATATATATATATATATGTATGTGCGTATGTATCAATCAATAGCTTAAAGCTTCTTAAATGGCAATAGGAGTGAGAAAATGTAAAAACTGAAATTAAAAGAGGGGAAAAATAGACACTAGTTCGGCCAGAGGTAGTGGAGGAGAGAGGGACAACAACGGTTGGGTTTCATCATCGCGGGTTTTGGGTATTTGAATAGAGGTTGGTTTATTCGTTGGTTTTAGGTAGGAGAACATAGGTTAATTTCGTGGCTTGTTGGTAGGGGTTGGAGAAGCAGGACTATGGCTTTTGGGTTGTTGAAGTGATAAGAGCAGAATTTCAGGTCTTAAATTTTTTCAGAGAAAGAGAGAATGAACCCATTTTATTTTAAATGAGAAGAGGTGAAAATTTTTCTGTAGGTACTAGCATATATTTATAGTATATCTAAGCTACACAAGCAGGTTATAGTTAGTTGGATAATCATTCAACTGAGTGTCTTTGGTACTCAATTATAATTTTTTTAATTCTTGAAATTTCATCCAACTATAAATTAGTTTTGGAGTGTGCAAGACATGTTTTTGTATTTTTTTCGCAATGACATTACTTTTGGAACAAGAAGTATACATAAAGCAATGAATCAAAGCTAAGGTGGAATAACATAACTTTATTCATTATCAATATGTTTACATAGGGTTTAACCATCGCAGGGGTGAGTTACAAGTTTTTAGTAAACACAATAATATTGAAAAGTGCCACTCCTTACTCCCATCTGGCTTAATCTTTGCCCACACAGTCACATAAGCAAATAGGTGACTTGTTTCTATCTTTAGTAGGGAAGATATACTATCCTCTTTCGCCTGGTGCATCTGGAGAAGGAAGGAATCAACACAAATACGCTAAGCAAGTTCTACCAGTTCTATAACAATTGTATAGATATAAATGAGGATTGTAGTGGGTATAGAATCAGTGTTAAAAATATTGACAATAATAAGTTGATAGTCCCATACCTATCAGTTTATAAGAACATTAAAGTGTTGGAACTCACAATTCCATACTGACTTGTCCATTTAAGAAATAGGATTCATTACCAGTTTATTATAGGATCATGTAAAGAAAGTCAAGGAGTTTTGAACTTATAATCTCATACTTACTAGTTCACTAAAGGGTATGGAAGTAATTAAGCCATCAATAAAAACATAATAATAATCATCTCAAAACTTTTAGGGAAAAGTAACCTGCAATGCACACATTTGAAGTGGCACTCATACATATGTAGTAATAAAACCATGGCTCTCAATCATTTGAGACCATTAGGAAAAGTAGAAAGTTTCGTGGGATAACACGTCAGTCTAATTCCTAGTTAATGTTAATGCTTATAGTAAAAATGGCACAAAAATGCAAAGGTAACTAATTAATAACAAGATAACAATTATTAGATGAGAAGGGCTAAAATTGATCACTTAGTTTAAGTTTAAATATTTGTGACAAATTCAATTTCTGATGATGGTTAACAAAATATGTAGTATGGCAGTATAATAACATGCACACACTAAGATTAAATAGGCGCTATCATGTAGTGATATCAATAGATATATTTCAAATGCTCAAAGAATACTATTGAAAAGATAGAAAAAACCTACTTGCTTGGTATTCAGTTTGCTTGCTATCACATTGGGATATTTGGAAGAACCGGGACTTGATCTTTTGTATACAATGTGTGAGTATATAAGTATTTGGGATTTATTCAGTCAGTTTTTTATTTAAATCTATCCATTTTTTTAAGTTTTGAGGGTGCATATTTGTAATTATCTTGGGGTTTTAAAATTCTGAACTTAGGCTCATTATTGAACTTTGGTGTAAGAGAATTTTTTTTCTTAAAATATTTTTATGTATGTATAGACAAAGTTTGGGATCAAGTTCATAAGTTGAAAAGGTTGATAGGGGTCAATTTGTAATTTTGAAAAGAATTTCTTAAGTAAAAATCCTTATTTTTTCATAACTTGAGCTAGGAATATCCAAACATGGACTTACCTTATATCATTTTCACTAGAAAAAATTAATAAAAATTTTGAGAAAAAAGTCAAAAATTCCTGATTGGCCACGCACCCTAACGCGCTTGGTCAAGGTTTCGAAAAAAAGTCTTCATCTTCAAACTCTCAATTTTGACTTTTTAGGGTTTCAGTTTTTTACTAAGGTTTTCTCCTTCGTTGTTATACCATTTGAGACGAATCCTTAACAAACTTAGACTAATTTTTCACGAGGAATCCAAATATATAAGTTTTATGGATTGATATTTATTATAACTGAAGTTCCAAAACTGTATTTTTATGAAAATTTGACCTGATCTTCGTGGATTTTTAGAGAATGGCAAGGTCTCTTATGAATTGAGTTTGATTTTTGCTATATGTGAGGGTAGTTTGATTTTAAGGATTAAGATGGATTGTACGTGGATAATTTCGAATTTTCAATTCTTGAGTTCAAAATACACTTTTGATCGATTAGAGATCTATATGAACAATCATAGCTTTTAACCATTACACTCGCGATCCTTATGATATAATGAAGTTATATATTCTTACGTTGCATAAGTTCGCATGAATATTTATTCTTATGTCTCATATTATTCTAGAGCTATTAGAATTGTCTAAACAAATATTGGTTAGATGTAACATAAGTTGTAGAATTTTCACATTAATAGTGTCGACGCGTAAAGCGCAGCTTGTACGATTTTTGTAGGACATTTGGTCCGGGTTAAAAATAATTTGACCATATTTATGGGATGCTTAATAGGTCTGAGAGTGCCATGTAGTCTCTCTCCTCCCTCTCTCTCTCTCTCTCTCTCTCTCTCTCTCTCTCTCTCTCTCTCTCTCTCTCTATATATATATATATATATATATATATATATATATATATATATATATATATATATATATATATATATATTAGTCAAAAAATAAAAATAAGTGCTCAAAATATTCTGAAAATCTCGGGATCGAATTAAAATTTAATTTTAGAGCAGCTTTCTTTGCTTCGATAGTTCCAAAAAAATAATCATTTAGACTCGTTTAAGACCTATTGTCGGTTTAAAAAAACATAGTAAAAATAATTAGGACAACTTTGACAAAATGGAGAAAAGCTTGTCTTCCCACTTCTTTTTGTTCTTGCTTTCTTAATGGTCCAGCCCCAACTTTTGAGCTGCTAATTAGTTGGCTGACTTTGGCATGTTTTTGTAGTGGTAAATCATTGTGTTGGACATGATTAAGTGCGTGAGTTGTGGTGTGGAATTATAAGAGAGAGGGGGAGTTAGCTTTGACAAATTTCATTTTCCATCAAATTTGTGTGACTTCTCTCTCATTCTACTAACTCCCTTAGACCATTTTTACTCTTCCAAATCCATAGTTCTCCTCCCCACCCTCCATACAACAACCCAAAATCCATATTTGTGATATATTTACACCCCAAAATAACCACTAAAGGGTTATAAAGCTTAAGGAAGTCTTGGAGCTTATATTTTGGAGCTAAACTTGGGCCTCGTTTGGTTCGTGGTAAAGTTAGGTGGAATCTGATTCCTTTCGAACATTCCCATAAAAGTGTAAAATTATTGCGTTTGGTGTGAGCTTAAGTTGTATGAAAATGTGGGCCACAATGGAATCAAATTACCTCCGTTGTGGGAAAGTGGGTGGAATCAAAGTCCATCCAATATTGGTGGGATTCTTACTTTCCCATGCGAATCCTTGCAAATAATTTTTGTGAAGACAAAGATGCCCTTAAAAATTTTAAAGTATAAAACCCACCCATAAAATTTTAATATTTGTTTTGTGAAGAAATTTTGTTATGTTAGTTTGTATTAAATTTAAAGTCGAACAAATTTTATTTAAGCCTTTTTTTTCTACTCATATAATAATTAATTTGATTAACTTGCAATATAATACACACATATCTAAAATAAATTATTATACTACTTAAAAATAAAAACTATAAATTTAAAAAAATAGTATACTTGAGTTCATATATTTATAAATAGTGAACCATATATTTTTTTTGTGTGTGCATATACATATAAAATTGTTAAAGGGTATTATTGGTATATATTGTACATTCTCATGTCCTTTTACATGCATGAACCAAATACAAAATTTTGATTCCCAATAAGAATTCATTGGGTAACCAAACAAAACGAAATGATTTAAAATCCTGGTAAAATGTTTCCTGGTAATCACTTTCCTGGTAATCAGAATCTATCCAAAATATTATCGCGAATCAAACGGGGCCTTGGAGTTTTGGGGCTTTTCTTGGAAGCAACTTGGTCTCCTTTCTTGTTGATTTTCATCATCCTATATTATCCAAATAAGGTTTTCCTCTAAACTTCAAGCTTAAAATCATATGTAGAAGTAGACAAATTTCATGCTAAAATGATGAAGTATTTTGCCTATTTTGCTTTGTTGAAAATTATGACACATGTTAATGGGTGGGAGATACTAAGTAGTAATTTTATACCAAAATATTATACATATGTTGAGTATCTTTTAATATGTCAAGATTTTTTTTATACAATTTATGCAAATTAATGCAACTATATGCAATGCACCTAGGTTAGGAACCAAAACTCACACTTAAGCCATTTCATGTCTCGAGCCAGAGACTTGTTTGATTAGCCTTTGGTCCTTAACAATTTCTTAGACTTGAGTGCCTTTAATTCAAGAATATTCCCATTATTAATTTCTTATCACAAGATTTATCAATCGTTGCCTTGGAATCTAGCCATTAACCCTGGACTTTAACGGGTTCCACACCACCGGACTATAGTCGCCATATGCTCAACTGTATAGGCTTTGGGATCTTTCACCACTAGAGACACCATGCCCTTCTTAATACTTGACATCATTAAAATATCATTTCTTATCTTTTCCATGTATTTCAAGTTTATTACATTTCTTATATTCCAATATTTTCATTATTTTCCAAATTCCTCATTCTTCCATTTTAACTTGAGTCCCATTTTACCATTTATCACGTCTTTCATCCTTTAATTAATTCAACCGAGAACGCCATATATGCAACACTAACTTCAACTATTATTTCCGTAAAACTCATTATTTTTATTTAGCAAAATTTTACCTTTAATCTCTTTTTATAAAACTCAATTAATACATTTAATTACAAAATAAATTCTTTGACAACATATTATTCACAGTATTTATGACAATGCCACTACTATTTGTTTTACATAACTATTATCATTTTAAATGGGTTTAAGCACACTAATTTCACCAAAAGCCAAATTATAACTTCTCAACGTATAATTTTGATTATTTTCAACATAATTTCAGTAATAAATTCCAGATTTCATAAAAAGACTTCATTTCAATTTAAATAACTAGAATACCCATTTTTCCCTTTAATTACCAATTCTAAAATTTATAATATAGGGATTGAAATTTTTAATTTTTCTTAAAACATGTTGAAAACAATATATTTCATATTTAAACATGTTAATTAGTAAACCCATTGAAAACTACAACAGTCTACACAAGTTCCATAGATTTCTACTTAAGAAATCCTCCAAAAATGCCACTAATATGCTTATAATTATGTAGTCATTAATCATATTTATTTTTTCTCAGTATTCATTCCATAATTATCCATTATAAACTTAACAACATCACATATAATTATTCTCAATTTTAAGACAAGTTTCTAGCATGGGTCATAATTTTCAACAAAGCAAAATAGGCAAAATACTTCATCATTTGAGCACGAATTTGTCTACTTCTACACATGATTTTAATCTTGAAAAAGAGAGTATAGAGGATAACCCTACTTAGATAATATAGGAGGATGAAAATCAACAAGAAAGAAGACAAAGTTGCTTCCAAGATAAGCTCCAAGAAACGCTCCAAAACTCCAAGTTCAGTTCCAAAATATAAGCTCCAAGACTTCCTTAAGCTTTATAACCCTTTAGTGGTTATTTTGGGGTGTAAATATGTCACAAATATGGATGGTTGTATGGAGGGTGGGGAGGGGGAGCTACAGATTTGGAAGAGTAAAAAATGGCGTAAGGGAGTTTGTAGAACGAGAAAGAAGTCACACAAATCTGATGGAAAATGAAATGGATCAAAGCTATCTCCCTCTCTCTCTCTCTCTCTCTCCCTCTCCCTCTCTCTTATAATTCCACACCACAACTCACACTTAATTATGGCGAACACAATGATTTACCACTATAAAAACATGCCAAAGATGGCCAAGTAATTAGTAGCTCAAAAGTTAGGACTGGACAACTAAGAAAGAAAGAACAAAAAGAAGTGGGAAGATAAGCTTTTCCCCATTTAAGCAAAGTTGCCCTAATTATTTTTACTATTTTTTTAAACCGAAAATAAATCTAGAACGGATCTAAATTATTATTTTTTTGGATCTATCGATGAAGATAAAGTTGCTTAAAATTAAATTTTAAATCGATATAGAGATTTTCAGAATTTTCTGAGCACTTTTTTTGTACGAATATATATATATATATATATATATATATATATATATATATATAATACAATTAGTTGTACATGTTCAAAGGTTTGTGTTTTCGAAAAAATTATAAGTAAACGAGTATAAATATGGACTCAAAATAACACAAAAAATTCCAATTAATATTTCCTAATCCAAATACCCAATTTGCAATAACCCCAAAAAATCAAGTCGAGTTGTAACCGAGTCGTGACAATTTTAACAAAAAATGAAGCAATCCAAGGAATCGACTTGGAATCGTTCGTGATTCGAGATGTCTGAACATATATATACCAAGGTTCTAAAAAACGCGGGGCGTGATTGAGGCGTGGAGGCCAAGTCTTAAGCCTTAGAAGCCTAGGCGGGCCTAGGCGTAAAAAGGCGTGAAAAGGCGTTTAGGCCTTTTTAATATATTTTAATATTTTTTAACCATAACAAGGTTATTAAAATACAAAAATTGCACATATCATAAAAATATGTTTGAATATATGCAAATTAAAATACTATTTGATTATTTTGGATGAGATAATAGTCCGGTTTATAAACAAATTCTTTAAAAGGCAACATCGTTTCACTAAAGCATTGTAGTTTTTAGAAAAAAGTGCGCCACAAGGGTTTTATCAAAAATAAGGCGTGAAAAACGTAAGGCGAGGCGTTTCTCCCAATCCTTAAGCCTAGGAGGAGCCTAGATCGATTTTTTAGAACAGTGATATATACCCACATAAATATATATAAAAAAGAAAAAATATAAAAACAAATTGGAATTAACATCGCACCCCCTCCCAGTTGAGGTTTCTAGTCGTCGGCCATGGCATGGGGATCGGAGCTTCGATCACACACACACACACATATATATATATATATATATATATATCAGAAGCTTAAAGCTGCATTTTCATGTCAGAAATGGGAGAATATGTGGGAAAAGGAAGAATAAAAAGAAGAAATAACCCATTCTAGTTTGTAGATGAGGAGAAAGGGGTAAAGGTTTTGGGTCGGTGGAGGAGAGAGGAGAGGTCCGACGAGTTTGTCGACAACGGGAAGAGGAGAGAGGGCCAAATTTCGATCGGGAAAGAGGGAGATGGTGAGCTCGGGTTCAGGGATTCAGGTAATTTGAAAAGAGGTTGGTTTCTTCGGGGGTTTTGGGTAAAAGAACAGAGGTTGGTTTCATGGGTTGTTGGTAAGGGTTGGAGAAGCAGAATTTTGGCTCTTCGGTTATTGAAATGAGAAGAACAATGTTTCAACTCTTAAATTTACTCAGAGAGAGAGAGAGAGAGAGAGAGAGAGAGAGAGAGAATGAACCCATTTGTTTCAAATGATAAGATGTCAAATTTTTTCTGTAGGTACTCGCTTCTATTTATAGTATTTCTAAGCTACACAGTCAGGACACAAGACACTCAGTTATGTAATTACCCATTGACTGTGTACTGATTATGCAGCTTAGGTAGGGGTGGACAAAAAAAAGACCGACCCGAATGGACCGATTGGACCGAACCAGACCGAACCGAAAATTAAGGTTATTTTGAAATCGGTCCGAAAATCGGTTCACAAAAACTAAAAACCGATTAATCCGGTCCGGTCCGCGGTCCACTATATTAAAAGACCGATTTGGACCGGACCGAACCGATTCCCATATATACATAATAAAAATAATGTTATTGTGTTTCCTATGTATAGTTTTTGAATTAATGTATATAACTTATGAATTTAATTTGGAACATTTTATATATGTATAGACATTTTTTTAATTTGGGTTAAAAAAATCTATGTAAATATCACTTGGAGTTTCGAGTATTATTTTTTTATATATATATTTGTGAGAAAAATAGATAAAAACATTCATAAAATGTACATATATATAAAATAGGGTCAGGACCGAATTTTACCCCGGACCGGACCGAAAAAAGCATGGACCGAATTAGTAGGTTAACCGAATTAATCGGTCCGGTCTCGGTCCAAAAAAATTGAGGACCGAATATTCGATCCGATCCAAAAAATAGGCAAAACCCGGACCGGACCGGACCGTGCCCACCCCTAAGCTTAGGAATACTATAAATAAAGGCCTGTACTTATAGAAAAATGCAATTCTTCTCATTTGAAACAAATGGGTTCATTCTCTCTTTCTCTATAAGAAAATTTAAGAGCTGAAGCACTTCTCTTCTCATTTCAACAACCAAAGACACAAATCCCTGCCTCTCTAACCCTTGTCAAAAACCCACAAAGAAACCAACCTCTATTCAAATTCCTCAAAAACCTCTCACCCGCTGTAAACCCCTTTACCCATAAACCTCACCCGTCGACCCTTTCTTCCACCAAGATCCATTCGCCGACCAAAAAGCCGTCGGTCCTCTCCCTCTTTCTTCCCGAGAACCGCCATCGCCCTTCCCTCCTTTCTCCACAGTCATTGACCTTATCCTCCACGACTGAAATGGGTTATTTTTCCCTTCTTTCTATTTTGTTTTTCTCTATTTTAGAAATAACATAAGCTAGCTTCTATATGTATATGTGCATGTGTGTGGGATGAAGCTCCGACCACCATCCCTGCAATGGTGATGGCCGACAGGGTAGAAAACCCCCAAAACAGGGGTGGGTTTTGTCACAATTTTGTTTTTTTTCTTATTTTATATATATATATATAACAAGAACTCAGAAATAGAGTCCTTAGAAAAATTCGTTAGATTATCGTTTTTTGGATTGAATTTTATTACGACCCAGTTACGACTCGGAATTGATTTCGAGTATTACAATTTCAATTGAGTATTTGAAAGAAATCAGGAGTAAATTTAGTGTCGTTTTTATATGTAGTTACGTATAAATTGTCATAAACACGAATTCCCAAATACGTACAAGTAATCATATTTTTTTTTCTAAAAATCTGTATTTAACTCTATATAATTTTCTTGTAAAAATATATTTCAACGGGTTATGATACCAAACGAATCGAGGTTATGTCATCATTATAACCCAGACTATATTACAAGTCATAATTATTAAAGTTATAATTATGCAGGTGTGAGGTCGATTCGCTCATAACATAGATCATTTGAAAGGGGATTCAAAATCCTCAAGGTTTCATTAAGCTTCACTCAAGTTAGAGAGTTGGGTAGAGTTAATCTGGTCCCCAAAGTTCCTGGTGACCTCTAGATCAGTTCTCTGAGTAAAAATGATCGTTTGTGCGGACTATGGAGATGATTCGCGTACGGTATGGATCGTTGGAAAGGGAATTTAGAGCCCTTCATGTTTTTATTAAGCTTCACTCGTATTGGAGGGTTTAACGGAGTCAAACGGAGCCTGAAAGTGCATGGTGGCCTCTAGATCAGTTCTGGGAGTAGGGCCCAGGTTTCACGAAGGGAGGAGTGTTGGGGACATGATAAGGTAGGTTGGGGGTACTGGGAAGCGGAGCCTATAGAGACCCTAAACGGGCGAGCCAGAACCAAGCAGAGGTCTTCGAAAGATAGACACCTCATTAATGTTGGAGAAGAGGATCAAGGTCAATTTTGCAGACCTATGGGATGGAGGTGATTGATTCTGAGGGTCGAGGTCGATTATGAGAACCCGGGGATTGAAATGACAGAAGGCCGATTCTATAGACCTAAGATTAAAATGATCTATTTAGAGGGTCGAGGTCGATTCTATGGACCTAAATATTGAGATGTCCAATTCAGTGGGTCAAGGTCGATGCTATGGACCTGGAGATTAAAGTGATCGATTCAGAGGGTCGAGGTTGATTCTGCGGACCTAAAGATTGAGATGACCAATTTAGCAGGTTAAGGTCAATTATACATACCTAAAGATTAAGGTGGTAACCAATTCAGCGGGTCAAGGTCGATTCTTCAGTCCTAAAGAGTGGGATGACTTATTATGTGGGTCGAGGTCGATTATGCGGGCCTAAATATTGAGGTGACGAATTATGTGGGTCGAGGTTGATTTCGCGAACCTAAATATTGAGGTGACAAATTCAGCGGTTCAAGGTCTATTTTACCGACCTAAAGATTGAGATGTCGAGTCAAGGTCGATTCTCTAGACCTGAAGATTGAGATGACCAATTCCGTGGGTTAAGGTCGATTCTGCAGACCTAAAGAGTGGGATGACCAATTATGTGGTTCAAGGTCGATTCTGCGGACCTGAAGATTGAGATGATCAATTTTATGGGTTAAGATCGATTCTATGGATCTGAATATTGATATTACCAGTTCAGAGTGTTAAGATTGATTCTAAAGACCTAAGATGTTGTTTTCGGGGAGTTTTCAAATTGTGTCTCCACTAGGGAAAGCGTATAGTATTTTAGTGCAGGCGTACCTTGGGTTTTTGGTTCTATTAGGGAGTATGTTTATGATGAGAGTGAGTGACAATGATCATGCTGGGGATTTAACAGGGGATTATAACCGGTTTGGTGCTCTAAAAGGGGTTTTCCTTGGATAAATGACGTTCCAAACTTAGCGAGGATTTCTGGGAATTTTTTGAGCAATTTTCAAATTTTTTTAGACATTTATATGACGAAATTTTAAGGGGATTGCTGGTAGGAAGGTCTAAAGAGGTGCCTATTGGCATAGGCTATGGACTCTTAAACTTCTTGGGGAAGGGGAAAGGTCACTGTTGATATGTAGGACTAGAGGACTGTCGATCGACATACCCCTTAGCCTCTTATAAAAGTGTGTGACCCTCTTCATTTTTCCACACCTTCAAGTGATTGAATATCTTGCTTTCTCTCTTTAAAAGTTATTTTTGAGTCCATTTTCTTTGCAAGATGTCAATAATGGGTACTTCGAGCAATAATAATAACGAATGGGTATCTGTTGATGATTGGGCGAGTTTGGAATAATGGGTTATGGTGTCGTTGACTTTGGGTAATGAGAATGCATATGATAACTTTGAGTAGGTGATTGACAAGAGGATATTGCTGGAAGAGAATGCACATCATCATTTGACTGAACATCATCATTTGACGAGTGTGAAGAACCCTAATGGCTATATAAGTTTTCGTCTTTTGGTTTTCAAACTTTTTCTTTTACTTATTATTTTTAGGATAATGAAGGGTATTCTTGATTTTTGCACATGTTGAGTATCTGGCCTCAGGGGATGACTGAGATGAAGGATATTTGGGACCATCTTCCTGGGACGATACAGTGAATGGTAGAGTCAATTAGGTTTGGTAAGTTTGCGGGTGTATTGGACATGACTTTGTGCTCTACAACAGTGTTATGTGCGCTGGGCAAAAGGTGGTCGTAAACGGCCCACACATTTCACCTGGGGATTAGGGAGATTATGATTACTCCCTTGGATGTCCATTAACTGACGGGGATGGATTGTGATGGTCAGCAGATTGTGGTGGACCGAACTTTATGGGTTACAGAGGCGATAGTGCGAGTTGCCTTGGGGGATATAGGAAGAATTGTGTCGGGGGATTTTGTCCGTCTATATATGATAAAGGAGACTTTGATATCTAACCATATTAACGAGACTGATGGGCTACAGGTGAGACAAGCATCTTATTTTTTTATCCATCTTTTGTTGGGGGGTTTGTATTGGTAACAAGCGACGATGTCATTCATCTATGGTTTTTATCATTTTTGAAGGTTATCTCGGACATCCCTCTACACGGCTGGGGGATCTTTACTTTGGTATCCCCTTATGCTTATTTGGATGCTTTTAGTCAGTGCTATCGATAGACATTTACAGGACCCACGTATATCTTGGAGGTAATCTTTACGTTCAATTTCCCCTCTTATTTTCTTACAGTCTTTTTGCTTTCTTTTGAATTTGATGTTGCCTTTTATAGACGGTGTTCTATGAGGTGATATGGCACAACGTGGGATTTGTGTCCTTGAAGGCGAGCGATCTGGAAGACTTCTATAAGATCTACAGGTAGAGGAAGTCGAACAGGCATTCAAACCAATCCCTCTCTTTGAAAGGTGTATAGACGGCGTTGAACGCCAAGACGAGCAACAAGGTTAGGGTTTTAATCCTTGTCTCTTTTTGAGTATTTAGGTAGATAACCGACTCTTTACTGGGGAAACATGTGACCTTATACCCTTGGAGTTTACCTTAGAGGGTCGTAGGGGCTACGGGCATGCATGCGCAGATGAGGCGGTTGTTGGTGCAAGAGTTTGGGTATGTCTTGTACCTTGGTGAGAGGGTGATGTGATAGATCATCGAAGGAGAGGTGGAGGTCCCACCATCGGTTCCCCTTGAGTACATGAGGCGGGTGAGGGAGATGACAGATGAGGCTAGGATGGTGGCAATGGAGGGAGAGCCCTATATGCATTAGGCCGATATAATGGCAGGGTATGACTACCTGGAATTTTTTACCAGATGGTCGATGCCGTCGTGCATATATGACGTGGAAAATATGTCTCCACCTACAAGTGGATTATCGAGAGGTACCAGCGTATCGACGATGTCGACCCATAGATACGAAGCGCGACTACAACAACTAAGGAGGTTCCTGTTCTTCATATTTCCATTCCCTCGTATCATCTTCGGTTGAGTAGTGGGGATGTGGTATCAATGCCTCACCGTCCTCATAAGACGGTGGAAGGGTTGGCGGGTCTTTCTGAGGATTCTCTATGGAGTGAGGTATAATCATTTCTTTCCTTTTTTATTTCCCACTCTCTTTTCTCTTTACTGACTTGCTTGATTTTTTTTTTATTTTGTTCCCTTTTCTTGCAAATTGTTCGTGTGTCGACCATTTAGCTAAGGGATATCAAAGATTGGATGGCGTCGATGACAACCAATATGAGGAAATCAACTAGTGCCTGATTGGTGCTGCCGGCCACATCTGATGAAAGCTCTGGTTTGGGGAGAAGGGGGTATACTGCTCGTAGTCAGGGACAATGCGTCCATCGCGGTGGTTAAAGGTTGGATTTTTGGAGAGGTTTTAAGAGATTCGGGTTGCATCCCAATGTATATTTCTTCTTCCTTTTCTTATCTTTTCTCTTTGTACCTTCAAGGAGATGTAATGATTCCAAACAATATATATATATATAAGAAATGCATTTTTTGGTGTTATTTTGTCTTAATGACCTACTCTATATGCTCTTTAATTTTACTGCTGAGGTTTTTCATTATTTGCAAAAATGGAGATAAGGGTGAAAAAAAAGGACTCGAAAGCGAAAAATGTTTATTTTACAAATTATGTACAAAGGATAAAAGAAGGAATTTTTTCAAAAAGGAATAACTAAAAGATTGATTTTTTCAAAGAAAATGTTTATTTTGGAAATGATATGTATAAAAGAGGAAATACGGAATTTCCAGGGGGGAGGGTTGTCGATCAAAATAGCCCTTAGCCTGCTTATCAGTATAAGGGTGGAGTTCAAATCACTTCCTTAAATTTAATTGCACTTTTTGCATACTTTGGGTAATTTGGAGCAGGGAAACTAGTTTCATTTTGAATGATTTGTTTTTTTATAAATTTTTAGTATAAAAGGGTGGCTTTGGAAGTGTTTTCATCACCACATTCCATTTTATCTTCTTTATATCTTTCTTCTTCTCTTTTTTGCAAATGTGTCTTCCAGTGTTTGAGGCTTTTTCGCATACCTCAAATGTTTAAAGGCAATGTGCCTCTACAACTTCGACTATGAAACCTTTGGTTTGCACCAAGTTTCTTTATGGCATAATCGTCCCATAGAATGGAACCTTTTTGGATGCAACGGTATAGTTTTGGTACCCTGAAGACCATATTTTTTAGTTTGTCTTAGTAAAGATGTGTCCCACCTACGAGGAGTTCTCTATGATGCTAGGTGTCAGCCCCCGTGTAGCGACAGCTATGTTGGATTTATCCCGTTCTCCCCGGGTGTCTTTGGAGGAGTTGCGTCACATCTCCCCTTCAGTTCTTTGGCCATTGGTTCATTAAGGAAACACCATCCTCCTGTCATTCATGATATCAGTGCGCTGGAGGGATTTTACGAACAATGGTTTTGTCGGCGCTATGGCCCTGGGTTTGGTTGACAGACTTTTATTAGTGATAGTCGATCTAACGACTGACCATCAGGTGGCCACGATAATGTTGGTGTTATCTTATTAATGTAGTCCTATAGCGGTAGTATTAACAGAACTTGAATGGCTTAGATTCCTGGAAGGAAGGATGGGCTGCCTTTTTATGGGGGAGACCTGTTATGTTATTCATGTGGCTTTCTGAGAGACTACGCCTGGGAGCCTCTCCTGAGTACCTTCTATCGGGCATTACCAATTTTTTCCACTCCTTTCTTCAGCTTTGGCCCATCGACGAGAGACTAGGTTCACTAGCTCATGAAGCATGGGGTCTGATGTCTTCGCTGGTTTGTATCATGGTTGGAGGACTTGCAGTCCGTTTTGCAATTAGGGGACACCCAACACGTGCAGTTAGTTGGTCTTCACCATACTTCCTTCTACTTTCCCTGGTGGATTTTGCGCCAACTAGGATGGAAGCATATTGAGCCTCCCCGCATAAATAACTTCTTTTTGGTTGAGGACTTGACAGAGACCTTGAGGATTATTGGGGCCTCTATGGCGGCGTCGCCGACCATCTACCCGTCCATTACAGTCCATTGGAGAGGATGGGTTTGTATTAGGGAAATATTGGAAGTTGTTAGAGGAATGGGTGGTTGGGAAGGTTTTGGTGGAGGACACTGGGCAAATATGGCTTGCCATATTCGACACCTTCGAAAAAGGTGTTATGGTTTTGTTGAAGCTCATTAAGGTCTACCTTCACATGGAGCGCATCTAGAGCAATAATCAGGAGTGGGATACTTGGGGGCTTCCAGGGGCATGTAATGATGATGAGGCTGGACCATCTGGTAACTGAGGGTAATATTTTGAGATGCTAGTTTAGTGTTTATGGGAAATTTGTGTTTGGGTAGGTGTTTTGGTTTTATGTAGGTGTATGGTATGTTTTTGGATTTTTTTTAAGCTTGTTTAATGGTAGAGATTTATATATTGTATGAGGGTTAGGAAGGGAGTGGATTGTTCAACTCCCATCGCTGATACTTTATGTAATAATCATATTCCTGATAAATAAAAGAGAAGTGATTTCGACATATTTTATTGTGCCTTTTGATGAATTTCATATTTGAATTGTCTATATCCATTACTAAGGCATACGTAATCCTTTTGTTCATTTTAAATGATGAGAAATACCATCATTCTTGGGGGAATACGAGAATAGCATTTTATGAGAAAGAAAGGACCGCATCCATATGTGTTTTATGAGCTGGCCACGTAATTCTGTGGTTTTTGAAAATTTGTGAGCTTCATTAAAAAGGGGTGAATTGAGAGGATTAGGTCTCATGTAGTTTTTTAGTAGGGGAAATGAAGAGTTTTTTAAGAATGAAAGGGGGATAAGGAGAGTATTACAATGATGAGAGTTCAGATTAAAGGTAGAATATTTGAGATGGTCCAGGTTGACTGGATGCGCCATTTCTTCTCCATCGAGATCTGTGAGCATAGCGGCATCGCCTGATAGGATTTTCATCACAATATAGGATCCACTACGATTAGGTTTGAACTTTCATCTCGGATCCCAAAGGGGTTATATAATTTTTTTAAGAGCGAGATATCCTTATTGGACACCGTAGTCCTAGACTTTCTTATTGAATGATCGCGCGATTCGACGATGATACCCTTATATATGGTATAGAGCTTGTAATATCATTTTTTCTAGGAGGGAGAGTTCGTCGTAGTGACTCTAATACCAGTCTTCCTCACTGACCTTTTTTTCATCATAACTAGCAGAGAAGGCACTTCTAGTTCGATGGGGAAAATTGCCTTCATGCCATATACTATAGAATATGGGTTAGCCCCAATGGGTGTTCTAATGGAGGTGTGGTATCCTGAAAGGGTATTTGGAACCCGATCGGCTTAATATCTGCAGTGTTTAGTCATCTTTCTGATGATGGTCTTGATGCTCTTAATGGGAGCTTCAACAACACAGTTTTTTTGGGTTCGGTAGCGAGAAGACTTATGTCTTTGAATTCCATACTCATTGACTAATTCTATGACCTCAACCTCGAAGTGGAGTCCATTATCTAACACCAATTCATGGGGAACTCCGTAGCGGCAGATGCTATTCTTTCTGATGAACTTGGCCATTTTTCTCACATTCAGTACCACGTATGACTCAGCTTCAACTCGTTTCGTGAAGTAGCCAATGGCGACTAGGATGAATTCGTGTTTATTTAAATATTTGGGAGTAACCTTCCCTACGATATCTATGCCATTAGTAGAGAAGGGACAAGGAAAGGTCATGTTGTATAATTCTTGGGGAGGGAAGTGATGATGGTTGGCAAATTATTATCATTTGAGGAAGCTCCGAACATAGGCAGTGCAATCTTGGATCATTATGGTCCAATGGTACCCTTGACGGATGATTTTATTGGCGAGCATGTTCCCGTTCATGTGAGGCCCGGATTCCCCACTGTGGATTTTCTTCATCATTTCTTCAATTACATCCAATGCTATGCAATGCAAATGGGTTCCATCGAAGTTTCTCTTGAAAAGTGTTGCGTCGCAGATAATGTATTGGGCGGCCAATTTGTGAAAGGTCGCACGATATTTCTTATCCGTGTCTCGGGGATACCGATCATGTTTGAAAAGACACCAGATTTTGTAGAACCATAATCACTCCATGTTTGGATCTTGTTATGTGGCGAGCTCTATGTGGTAACAATGGGTGGGTGCAACTTATTTCTAAACCATGAAGGGGGCCATTGTTATTACCTCAGACATGTCGACTATAGAGGCCAAGGTTGCTAATGCGTTGGATGATGATGCTAGAAATCATGATTAGATTATTCCTAACCATCATATCAACTCTAAAAATATAAATAAAGCAAGCATGAAGAGAAATACACAAGATATAGAGTGATTAGGCTATAATGATGACCCTACATCCACTTTGTTGCCCTACTATCATTATGTATATTCAATAGTACAAGATTTTGGTGCCATTAGAGGCATACAAGAGAGATAAGAGAGGAGCATACATAAATATGACAAGGCTGGGTAGCCAAGGATGCGACCTGTATAAGATAACTCTGTATGTCTATGACTAGGTAATCCCCCAAGTCTATTTACTTATAGAGAGAGGTAGGATAGAGGCTTTGGTAGGGCTTCACCGCCAGATTCGTCTTGGTATTTTTGAGGTGTTCATATCTATTTATATAAGTCAAAATGAGGTGTCACATGAATGAAGCACATGACATGTGGATAAGTTGTAAGGTCGTGGAATATTTCTAAAATTAGGACAGTTGTCAAGTGAATGACATATGATATTCGTGGTAGGTTCTTCATTGTGGAAGTAGGATCTCGCCACGACATGTCTATTCCCACACAACGATTTATATTAAATGTTGGCCACCACCTATTCGATCCCAGGTAGTAGCCTTTCACTTAGTCTCTATGGCCAATGCATGTATTGGGCATATCAATAATCCCCGAAGCCTCAGTGCCAAGAGGTGGAGAGTTACTTCTGCGGTTGTGTTCTATGCCCTTGTCCACGGTGTTATTGTTACTTATTTTCTAGGAACGCGAAAGGGTGTCGTGGCAGATAAGTCGTGACGTTTCGCCTTCCAGCGTCGCCCTCTTCTATAAATTCAAGGGAGCCGAGGCCTTCATACCTTAGCAAAATTCTTAAGAGAAAATAGAGAGAAAATCTTTGTGATTCTCATTTCTATTTTTCGGTGACTTTCCACTGGTAGTTTTGTGGTGGTTCGAGGCGGAGCAAGGCTGAGCGACCACTATTTTCTCATATTCCCATCAATTTCTAGGTAACTGCCCTTCTAACTTCCTTTTTATGTTGTGTTTTTAACATCTACGCATGTTTGAATCTTAGAATATTAGGGATTTTGTTGGAATTTATGTTATGTTTGAATCTTTCTTAAACTAGGGTCTTTTTGGTTTGAATACAAGTTTTTGATTTTATGAATAACTTGCTTGGGTCCAAGATTGAAATTTTGCATTTTGGTTTAGTTTTGCTTTATTATAAATAATAGAACTTTTCTGGAAGTTGGCATGTAGTTCTAGGTTAGGAATGATGGGGTTTTTTATTTCTCTGGGTTGAATCACTAGCTAGATCCATTTTGGATTTTGTTTTTGGCCAAGAACACCCTGAACATGTTCTTGGTGTTCTTGGACAAAATCCCTGGGTTTCAGTTTTTTTATCCTGGAAAGATTAGAATACGTATGGTTTACTTATTTACCCCCGGTTGAGGCTTGGTACTGGAACTATGCTAGCTTATTGCAGCTTCCTTTCAATCCTTATATAAATTTTCCTTAAGCTATAGCTTGTTAGGACCTTTAGGTTAGATGGTCGCGGCCTTGAAGTTTGCACTTGGTGCTTTATGCATCTATCGCTGATTTATTCACCTTGATCTAGGACTTAATATTTCTTGTAAATCATCATTTAATATTTATATAGCCGCGATCTCCTTAACGACCTTCTGATCATAATGGTTGCGGTAACTAAGTACGGAGTCTTTTTTTCTTTCAGGTCCCTGTCACGGACTTATACATTGGAATACTTGGGATTACTTGGAGGATTTTTAGAAGAGGAACTTTGGTGTACCTCCTCCTTCTGTAATCCACATAAAACCCCCGAAAACAATTGGGCCTTCCAAACTTAATGACTGCCCTAAGTGTGTGATGATAGATTCTGATTCAGCGAATTCTTTCGTTTGTAGGGATCCCAAAGATACTGCTGAAGAGATAAAGGAGGACACTTAATCCAATAATAATCTTCCTACATGAGTAAATATTGTGGCATGGACTGGTACATCTATTGTGGCCACGGAGGTTAGAATTGTTGTCGCTGAGTCTTTTGGTCGTGGTCAGTCCATCGAGAAAGATTCCGCAACACTTAAACAAAAATGTATCATAAGTAAAGAATGGCTAACTGCCTTGGGCGAATGTTTTGAATTTCCATAAGGGACCGTTTATACTCTTCCCACCACTGACTAAAGGTTATGTTCTGCGATCCCTGATGATGGGGTGTGTTTCCCCCTCCACGAGTTCCTCCTGGGTCTACTGCTGCCAGTCCCTATTCTATGAAGGAGATTTCTAAGTGCCATAAATTTGGCCCCAACCCAACTTGATCCAAATAACTAGAGGACCATTTTTGCTATCATGGTTATTTAGAACAAGCATTTTGACAAGGATATCACTCCTGCAAATTTTTTTGAATTTTACAGACCCAAAGAGAACTCCGTGGAAAATCCGTGATATTACTACTTCGATCAGTGGAAGGGAGATAGATACCTAATGATGAGAAGGGCTTCCAATGCCAAAAACTGGAAAGAAAAATTTCTTTTCATTTATAGGGACAACTAGGAGACCCCCCACCGAGAAAAATGAGAAGGAGAGGCCATTTAGGTTACCGCGATAATTTGTTCGCCCATCTAAAGAAGGTACTATTTTACGACTTTTTTCTTTTTAATTAAACACTGTATGTTTTATCTTGTTTCATATACTTTCCACAACACATAGTGACTCCTTGGTAACTGCATCTTTTCAGGCCTGAAGCTCAACATCAGGCAGAGGGGGCTACCATGCGAGCAACCCCAAGAATAAAGAAATTCATATTGTCCAAACAGTTCAAAGAAGTGAGGGGTGACACACGAGTGGACTGAAGAGCAAAATAATGGTTATCAATCAAACACTCCAGAAGGGGATATCACATGAGAAGGCCAAAGAATAAATGTATTGATATTAGCCAAAAAATTCCAAAGTGGGGAGGGGGTTCCACGCAAGTGTACCCAAGAGAAAGTGAGCAAAGTTATCTAAATAACTCAACAATGACGAGGGGGTATAACATGAGTGGTCCCAAGACCAAAGAAGGGAGTACATGACTAAGTATTCCTCAAAACAGGCGAGGGGATGCCTAACGAGTAGCCCTAAAATAGAAAAGAAAAGAAGTACACAAGTAGGCCCAAGATAACGAGGGAATTCTATGTGAATAGTCAAATGAGTATAAATGTTTGTACACTAGAATATTTACCAACACTATTACTTTCTTTACACAAGTAGCCTTGGTCGAGCAAGTAGGGCTCGAGAAGGCTAGTTGTGATCATTTGGGAGTTTTAGTTTGGAGGTTGAGAGGCAAGTTTTGTTGGGCAAGCTAAGGCCCAACCACTTTTGTACCATAGGAAATAGATAATACTAGTAAGCCTAAGAGGTCACTCACACATTTACATAGTCCACAATTAGTTAAATAGGTGAGTAGTCGAGGTGCTACTCACAAAGTGTTTTCAAACTTATCATTGGCGAGTGGCCCTCAAGGCCACTTGCAAGTTTTCAAAATATTGTTCATCAAGTTACCAGTTGAGAAAATATTTACCAAATCATACGTTTTTGGCACTATGCCCGCCATATTTTCTTTTTGACTTTGGGTTGTGCCAAAAATCGTCTGTCAGAGTGAACATATGACAGACAATGAAATGGGAAAAAATTGCACTTCAAATATTGTCTCAAATGAATATCCTTTTGGCGCGCACATGTCATATCAGCCCTAGTATTTTCCAATAAATAGAGTCCTTGGGCAAGGTAAAAAAATAGTATAATAACACAAGTTAGCACTATTACTCTGCCAAAATACCACTAGAAAGTATTCTCTCCCCTACTCTCTCCTTGGTACTTAAAGTGCTTATCTCTTCACTCCAAAGAACCATCACCTTTTAGTGATCCATTTATAGTTAATCATTGTCTTCTTCACATAGGAATCACAAACCACCATTTTTACCAGAAATAGTTATTTTTTATCTTCTTGCTTCTCTTGGAACCTTAAACACCTTGAAGGCAGTCTCCATTATAGTGGGTTATGCCTCCCCAAATCCAGATATTCATAGACTCAAGTACAACCACCCTCTTACAATACGAGGCTAATTGAAGGTGAGAATCATACTGTTTAGGTTTATCGTGCCCTGTAGGATTGGAACCCATCATGAAGTGACCCCCCAGTACAGGATAATTTTTTGGTCAATATTGCCATGCTCAGGTGATTTAGTGTGCAAAAATACACGAGTCTTCATTAGTATCTTATGGAGAATTATTTTATGCGCTGTAAATGGAGTACTACCACTATGAGGGAAACTATACAAATAACATAAGATAAGAGGGATAATCGTGGAAATCAAAGAAAAAAAGTATATATATAGATCATGAAGACTACACAGAGCATGGTGATAGAGTGTGAACATGTGAATATATAAGTGAGTGATATGTTTAAGGTGAAAGAGTGACATGGGAATAATGTGAGTGAAAAAGTACGCGAATATATACAAGTGGAAAAATGTGGAAGTGTGTGTTAATAAAATTAAGCGTGGATAATCTATAAGTGGTGTGTGAAATACGTGTAAGTGAGCATGGAAATATAGAAGTGAGAAAAAAATGAGGGTGTGTGCTAGTGAAGCTAAGTACGGGTAATCTACAAGTGGTGTGTGAAGCATGTACGCAAGGGTGATATTATATACAAGTGGGAGTGTGTGAAGTGAGCATGGAGAATATATACAAGGGAGCATAGGGTGGAACACGGTGAACATGTAGAAGTGAGTAAAAAGTGAAGAATGTGACAAGAAGGCGATATATACATGTGAAAGGAGCATGGTAGAAATAATCATCATGATAAGAATTATACAGACACACACACACACACACACACACACACACACACACACACACAGAGGCAGGCTCCTGTGCACACCAAGTTTGCATATTTTCTAGCGCAAACCTATTTTTTTAAAATATTAGAAGAAAAGGTTTTGAGTTGATTTTTTTGTGTGATATTTACACATTTCAAGGGACCCATATAAAGAAAAAATAGCTACAAATTTGGTGTTTGCTATTTTAAAAAAATTGGGCAAATTTTCACATCTTTTAAAGTGCTTTAAAAGCTATGAAAGTTTGATTGACTTTTTTAAAATAGCGAAAAAAGCTTTTTTGAGTTGATTTTTTATACGAGTCTCTTGAAATATTTAAATATCACAAAAAAATCGATTAAAAACTGCGAAAGTTTAACCAGTTTTTTAAAATAGCAAAAAAAGCTTTTTTTTGCTGATTTTTTTATATAGGTCCCTTTAAATGTTTAAATATCACACGGAAAAATCAACTCGAAAATATATTCTTTAATATTAAAAAAAAATGTTGTGCAAACTTAGGTATGCAGATGAGCCTCTCTCTCTCTGTCTCTCTCTTTATATATATATATATATATATATAAGAGTGAAGAGAACATACAAGTGAAGGCATATGTACACATATAAAAAATAAGGAGAGCAAATAGTTAACACCCATGTGAAAATAGAGTCTTGTCCTCTAAAGATTCGCTGCCGGAGTCGCCATTGTTGCCATCCGGGTTGGATTCCTCTGCACCGACCCTGAAATTAGGACAAAGGGAATGTCCTGAGATGATGTCTCCGTCTCTTCCTCGCCATACGCGTGCGGGTAATTCGAGGATATATGAGTCCCCTTTCTGCCACTCGCGCGTGAGTCTTCACAGGCTACCTCGGATATAAAATCGGTCATCGTCGTCAGAAGTGGATAACACAAAGGAGTGGAGTCACCAACTTATTTTTCTCAAAACAGGCAAAATAATGTAGCCTCCTCAAGAGAACATCATTAAGGTCATATTGATGCATACGAAACAAAGTGAAACGAGGGTCCGGGGACTAAGTTATAGGTTGGGAAGGTGTTAGGCACCGATTCCGCCCTTTTGGTATCTTATAGGCAATATTAATAATCCATGTTCTCCAAAGCATGATGTGTGTACATATGTGTAATGTAAATAATGGGAGAAGGGAATCATCCGACTCATGTCATAGGAAATACGAAGAAAAATCATGCATATGAGTGTACCCAAAAATAATATAAACATATAATGTAATTGTTCATCGAATCACGAGTCACTATTGAAAACCGAATGTGCATGTCGAACGTGACACAAATATATAGGAGTTCAGGACTCCCAAAATAGATATAATACAATATAAAAGCATAAAATGGAAAGACAAGACTCGACGCCTATGTTGCCCAAGGGGCATCAAAGTCCACATAGTTTGAATATATCGTAGGGGTGGGATTCAACCCATAAACCCAAATTTAAGACTGCTCTTTGAGTGTTTTTGAAGAAAATGTGTTCAAGTGTGAAAGTGTGAGAAAATGAGGAAGCCTTACTTTTGGAATTTATAAGTAAAACGTCCTTTTTGTCATTTTGGGTTTTTTATGAAAATAAATTGTGTGTATACTAATAGTAAAAATGGATATTACTTGATGTGAGATAGTGAAATAAGAATAAAGGATATCACAAAATGGGAATAAAGTGAGTAAATAACACTAAATGAGTAAACTAGAAAAGAATTAGGAATAGACCTTCTAGGAGACTTTTGCTATTGAATTTGGAAGTTATGTAGGCTGATTTTTGTAGTGGTATAAGGGTGGTATAATGATTGAACTATGTGACCAAATGTGGTAAGAAAGTGAGGTGGGAGGATGTCGAAAAATAGATTTTTTTACAAATGACGGCGCTCGGATTTTGAGAGAATGTTTGCCGATTGCAAAAAAGGACCCTCTTTTAGAGTAGGGTCATGGCTACTTAAATAGTTCCCTTTTGGGTTAGGGGGTACCGATTGACATGGCCCCTAGCCTACCTACTGGCACAGTGCGGGCCTTGATGGGTAAGGAAAGTACACCCTATTGATAGGTAGGGGGTCTGGGATGCCTATAGGTAGTCCGGAATTGACTTTTTCAAAAAAACAGGCATGAAATGTAAATCATTAGTTTAAATCACGCACAGGAGGTACCTTTAGAAAGGGAATTCAAATACCTTCAAGAATTAATTTAGTACTCTTGAATTTGAGAGTTGACCGAAGTGAAACAGTGCTCAGAAGTGCTCGATGATCTCTGGATGGTGGATTTTTGGAGTAAAATGGGTCATTCGTGCGAACCGTGAGGCCATTAGTGCACGACATGGACGGTTAGAAAAGGAATCCAGTGACCTTTAAGATTTCATTGAGCTTAACTTGGGTTGGAGAGTTGATAAAGGTCAAATGGGGACCAAAAATTCCCAATGGCCTTTTGTAGTAAAATGGGTCATTCGTGCGAACCTTGAGGCCGATTCACACATGGCACGGACCGTTGGAAAGGGGATTCAGATCTCTCTATGGTTTATTTAAGATTCACTCAGGTTGGAGATTTGACCAAGTCAAACGGGGCCCAAAAGTTCCTGGTGGCCTCCAAATATGTTCTTTAAGTAAAAAGGATTGTTTGTGCGCACCGTGGAGTCGATTCATGCACGGTATGGACCATTGGAAAGGAAATTCAGAGTCCTTTAAGGTTTCATTGAGATTCACTCAGGTTAGAGGGTTGATAGAAGTCAAACGGGGTCTAGAGCCCTTGGTGGCCTCCATATCAGTTATCTAAGTAGGGCCTAGGTTTTACTAAGGGAGGAGGAGTGTTAGGGACCTGATAAGTTACCTAGGGGGTACTTGGATGGGGTGTCTATCACAAGAGAAAAATTTATGATTTTCTACACAAATTTATAGTTTGGCATATTCTGTTACACTCCTATACTATCATGTAAGTTATCAAAAAGCTTCAATCGAAGACAAGTTAGTGACCACAAGTATTAATCCAAGAATGAAGACTTAATGTCATCACTACAATCATCGGATAAGGTATATGAGGTGGATTTAGTGGTAAATTATGTCCAGGGGTATTTTTAAACTAGTTTGAATCCAAAATATTTTTTTCAAAAAATCTGTAGGTCGTTGGAATGAGATTGGGCAAGTCGTTTGAATGAGACCCCGTACTTCATTAGATCAGGTTCCAATAAACTTCAAACTAGAATTGTTTCGCTTGTCTAGTTTCTCGTTACATAAGGTGTTAAATTTTGTTCGAATGAGATCAAATGATTCTTTCAAATGAGATGTACGTCATTCGAACGAACCGATGATTTTTTATTTTTTTGTTGGTTATAAACTCAATTTTTTCAATCTTATCTCTTTGAGAATTTACATCCTATTTAAGAGGTAGAAACCTGGTATTAATTGCAGGAATTTTTTAACCTATTTTATGGTCAAGAAATTTTTTAAATCCAAACCCCTTGGATATTTATGATCACTTTATAAAACCGAAAGAACACATTACTTGTTTAAATCCTTGTGCAATTTGTTCTTCACTGCTGACAAGAGAAATGAAGTTTCATGAGGCTGTTTGGTGGATATAAAGGAAATAGGAACTTATTATGGGGCTTTACTGGATCTGCATCACTTTCTGTTATCAACAAAGAATGAGATGGAGCTGCGATACTTAGTGGTGTCTAAGTCTATAAGTGTGTCTGTGTCGTATGTAATACCTTAGTTGAAATAGTGTTGAAAAGGATATTTCACAAAAGGGTTTTTTCCTCATACCTCATGTGATTGTTTGGTTGTACGATTTAGATTAAATATCTTGCATGTTTAGGTTCACCTAATTAATCAAGATAAAATTGGATTAAGATTGAAATTGTCTTGTTTGTGACCTAATTTATGGATTCTACCTTTGACCATATAACCAGAACACTCTGAACATTTTTAACAAAGTTTATGACTGAGCTTTTTGAAAGAGCTCAGAAGTACATAAATGCTAAGGATGCTATCTCAGCAAGGCAGGACGTAGCCTCCCTTAGTAGGGAAAGAGTAGATACATTTTTAACTTCCTTTGGGAGACCTCAGGAGCATCTAAGGCCAAAAAAAAGAAGAAGGGGGCTAAGAAAAGTGGGACCTAAGAAGCCAAGCACTTCATGCCCCTAACAACCATCGTGGAAAAAGTATTTATAGCCATAGAAACTCAAGACATATTGCCTCATACAAATCCTATGAGGAATGGGGATGACAAAAGAGGAAAGTCTAAATATTTCCAAGTATACAGAGACCATGGCTGTAATAAAGACGACTGCTTTCGACTGAAGGAGTCCATTAAGTGGGTGATAAAGAGGGGTTACCTCAAAGAGTTTGCCGCCAAATATGCAAGCAAAGGTCAACATAATAACAACAATAAAAATGATGAAAGTTAATATGACATCCAATACATTTTGGAGGCTTTTCTATAGGTAGGATCTCTACTACATCCAAAAAGGCCAACCTCGAGGGCTTCTTGCACAATGGGATTCAATTAGACCATATTTCTCCCCCACATCAAGATTTGAATGAACTCCCAATGACGGTCTTCCCCAAAACTAACCTCGGGAGGATCAAATAACCCCATGGCGATCCTTTTGTGATTACAACAATCATGAGAAATGCCAATATGCGGAGGATTTTGATTGATATGGGAAGCTTTACAGAAATCCCATTCTTAGATGCTTTTGAAGTTATGGGCCTCAAAATAGAGCACATGTAACCAGACACTACCCTCCTCAATGGGTTCAATGAAGAAAGGACCTATTCCTAGGGGTATGCCACTCTCCCTCTCACTATTATATCCTAGATTATTTCACGACCATCTGGAACAAATTCAAAGTGGTGGACCTCCCCTCAGCCTACAATCTCATCATGGGAAGACCATCGCTTAATGACTTTGATGTTATGATCTCGACCTATAGACTGGTAATGAGGTTAAAAACCCCCAGATGGGTAAGAGATATATTTGGAGACTATAAAAACGCTCGGTCGTGCTACATCACTTCTATGGAATATAAGAATAAGTCTCTCAGTGTTTTACAAGGCCTGGTGTAGGCTCCAATAAAGCTCCATAAGATCTCTGAGGTATTATCAGAGGCCTTACATATAATGCTGCCAATATGCAAGATCTCTATAGAAAACCTAAGCATAGAGATGATGGGTCTGAGCATCTCCACTCCACAAGGCAAGGGCAGTTTCCCTCACAACTAGAAGTCCAAATTAATATTGAATATAAGAGGTAACAAAAACCTCAGGAAACATATGCCTTTCTACCTAAAAAACTGTAAATCATGTAGTCTTCTACTTAAATGAAAAATAAACCTTTTGTTACTCGTTATGTATTCAATAAACATATTTTTTAAGAGTTGCAAGAATCACACCCTTGGCTTAAGACTAGTAGTAAAAGTTCTAAGGCCCTAAAAAATACTATAGTCCTCAAGTTTTACCAACCCAAAAAGCATAGTCAAAGGTCTCCGGACCTATAAAAGACTAAAGGGATTACTAGAATTTTCATCCATGATTTTGAGAGGCTAAGGCCCAAGGCCCCATAAACAACCAATTTTCTCCTAACATAAAAATATTTCCTTTACCACGAAATTGTACATAGCATATACCCCTCAGACACAACTTTTGAAGATTATATTTCCAAAAATTTTTTGGGGGTTAAGTGTTGAAATAAAAATATTGTCCAAAACTCCAATTTTAAACCAAAGGAGGATAAAAGGCTCAAAGTTTAGAGGTCTTATGATCCTTTGTGGGACTTTAGGATATAAATTTCTTCAGTATGGAGGTCTCAAAGCCTTATAAGGACTTCAAAATTTAAATTTACTAAAGTTCAAAGGTCTTATGACCCTTTGCGGGATTTTAAGTTAGAAGTTTCTTTAGTCTGGAAGTCTCACACCCTTATAAGAACTTATAAATTTAAATTTATAAAAGCTTAAAGGTCTTATGACCACTTGTAGCACTTTAGGTTAAAAAAATTTTCAGTCTGGCAGTCTCAGACCCTTATAAGGACTTCAAAATGTAAATTTACCAAAGTTCAAAGGTCGTAGACTTTAGGTTACAAATTTCTCCAGTCCAGAGGTCTCAGACCCTTATAAGGACTTCAAAATTTAGTCTTACCAAAGTTTAGAGGTCTTATGACCCTTTGTGGGACTTTAGGTTACAAATTTCTTTTGTCGTAGGTCTTAAACCCTTATAAGGACATCAAAATTGTAATTTACCAAAGTTCATAGGTCTTAAGACCCTTTATAGGAATTTAGGTTAGAAATTTCTTCAATCCGAAGGTCTCAAACCCTTACAAGGACTTCAAAATTTAAATTTACTAAAGTTTTGATGTCTGATGACCCTTTTTGGGAATTTAGGTTACAAATTTTATAAGTCGTAGGTCTCAGACTCTTACAACGATTTCAAAATTTAAATTTACCAAAGATAAGAGGTCTTATGACCTTTGTGGGACTTTAGGTTATAATTTTACTAGGTCCAGAGGTCTCACGGCCCTTTCAAGGACTTTCAAATTCATATTTTAAACCTAAAGTCTTAGGATGCCTTAAAATTTTGATCGTAAGTATTTATGACGTAAATTTTATTTGGGGGCTAAGTGTTTGAAAAAAAACTGGGCTCCCTGTCTGACAAATACAAAAGCATCAAGCATGATAAGGTTTTAATGCTTAATGTTTAATTACAGAGCCTCATCCTTTACTTTAACAAGTTACAAAGTAATGTTGGGGGATCCAATTATACTTTAGCTCTCCCAAGTAATCTTGGCGGCTAAGGGTGTACTACATGATGGGCAAAACTGCAACACCTCGTATTTTCTATGAGTTACAAATTGAATAAAAATTAATTACGTGTGCTTATTGTTAATTATTTTTTTTTAGTGACTGGAGATTTCACCATTTATATTTTACATGTTATTTAAATTGAATTTGAAATTGTATTTAAGACACGATGATTAATTAATTAAACTAATTAATATTTGGACTCGTACCCACTAATTATTAAATAACTGAGTTGCTAGTTGTTTATTTTGGTTATATTTGGTAATTGGCTTTTAGGACACGTACAACTCCTCTTTTAGTTTAAAATGATTGTTTAAAGGCCTCTTGAGTTAGTATAAGCCTAGGGCAAGGTTTTAGGTCATTTGGAGCTATTTTTGCATTCTTTTAGGTGAGGCCCATTTGGGGCTCAAAGCCAATTTCAGGATTAAAGGGGGTTGTACGGTTATTAGGGATATCATTTATCATAAAACACAATTGGGAAGAAACTTGGGGGTTGAAGAGAAGGCATAAGAAGAGAAGATGAGAAATTGAGAAATTTGACTTGAATTTCTCCATAAATCTATGATGCAAGTTTATATAGAATATGATTATGATTGTATTTGTATAAATATCTATCGTATCTATTCATTGCAAATTTAAATCAAATTATGTTGAAAATCTTATTTTAAAGAATAAATTGAATGGTTTCAAAATTGACCTAAATGAGTAGAAATAAGGTTGATTATCCTCGTAATTTGATGAATTTCATTATAAATTTGATTTGGATTGATTAGATAATTATTAATCGTTGATTTGTATATGGAAACATGTAAAGTCCCTTTGATATCGTGTAGAAATTTAAAGAATGCATGTACTAATTAAAGAAATTATAAAACCTTGGGTTCTTGAGTAAAAAGTTAAGTTTTATGGAAATCTTGTAATAAAACTATGGATTTGTTGTTCAAAAGAAGTTCTAATTATTTATCTGATGTGGTTTTATCATTTGGATGTTTATCGGGGTCTTGAATGAAATTTTTGAGTTGATTAATGGAGGATAGAAAAAGACAAATAGGGTTTGAGGTGAAGAAATAATGTAACAAGGATGGAGTGTGCATTTTTTGTACCAGTCAATCAATCGGCCCCAAATCATCGATCAACCAACAATATTAGATATTGCCTAGTTGGGATTTTATTTTTTGGTTTGGATTTTTGGGCTTTGGAGCTTGGGGTTAGTTTTTTTTGGCCTTGATCTTTATTATGTAGTGGAATAAAGTTAAAATCTAACATTTTGAAGTTTTGTAAACTATGTTTTGGGGATTAATTGATTATTGTGAAATTGTTGATTTATGGGGAATTATTTTAAGTTTAAGGCTTTAGTTTTGCAAACCTAAGAGTAGAATTTTTAATTGGGTATTCACCATGGATGGTTGTAGGGATTGAATTCATTGTAATGTAATAGATGCAAATCCGAGATTTAAATGGATTGTTAAGTGGAATTTTTGGGATGCTTATAGAGGGAACTTATTGGCAGGAATTAGTAAGGCCGTTGTGTTTTATTAGTAGGGTGTTAACTTTTGGGTAAGCCTAAAATTAAATAAAAAATACTAGAATAGGTGGGTTAGTACGTTAGATGTCTTACATAATTTAGGTATGGGTTGATTACCTAGACGGGAAGCCTTCGGAGGTTGGACTAGGGCTAATTGATATTTAATAGAGTTGATGTAAGTGTTTTAGTCTATGGTAGGGTAAGACTATAACTAGATTTGGTAACTCTAAGTGTTAGGGTTTTTTTATCTTATAATGATTATAAGGTTATATATATGTTATACCCGTTTTATAATAGCAATGCTAGTATGACCCGGTAGCGTTAGAGTCCGTATGCGTATGCGATTTTACCTTAACCTGTTAATGAGGGTTATGTATAATTATAACTCCTTAGTGAGGGTTGTTAATACTTGTGTGTTTTATATGATATGCATAGCATGGGTGGGTGCTCGTGGTGAGCGTACTACGAGGGATTCCATGATGGGGTACGTGCGACATGGACTGCGCTGGTACTTTGGTGAGTATATGGGCTCTTCCTTGGTCATATTTACCACAGGGTCATGCGTCTAGGTACCTGTGTACTGAGAGGGTTCACAAAGATATTTCATCATGTAATCTTGGATATGGTATATTATACGAGTGATGGCTAGGCATACGATTTGTCCTTCAACCATGCTGAATCTCAGATTTGGGACGACCTAAGACTATACCTAGTACACACGAGTGCTTTATGATGGAAATAAGGATGTTCCTTCATCATGTGTGGGTATGAGAATAGCCCATTTATTTGTACACTTGGGGGGTTCTACCTTTGTATGGATGTTAGACATGAGTATAGTCTTTCTCCTACCATATGTTATTATTGTGTAGCGTATAAGAGATAGTTGTACTAGTTTAGATGCTATACTAGAGATGTATATGACTTATAGTAGGGATGCCCTCCTACACTTATGTTTTTGATTTGTGTATTATATATATTAGAGATGTGTATATTGTATCATTGGTGTGAGATAAGAAAATGTGGATAGATTCGTGATATGAACAATTGATTGTTACCGTGGTTATTTTGTGAGAAGTACCTAAGGGGTTGAGTCCTTAGTACATCATGTGATTCCTATTGAAAGAGATTAAACTATTATAGTTAATGGTAAAGATTAAAGAATGACGTTTTAAGACTTCACTCACATAGGCTACATATGGGTTTAGGATTTAGAGCCGTGTGATATTTTTGGTTGTTGGGCTGGGTAGCTAATAACTTGAAATATATTACAACATGAGAGGAAGATATGTAGTTATAATGTGACCCATATTCAATTATAATCATATTTTACATAAACTTGTTGTTTACGTTTTCTTTTAAAAAATATTTTTATAGGTATATGTTGCAGTAGCTTCTATAGACACGGGTTCGTTAGAGGAGCATCCCTAGTGACATCGTATTTCTTCCTCCTAGGATTGTAGGAGTTTAGAAAGTGTAGCACATTCTTTTATTGTACTATTTTATTTTCAGTCAGGTTGTACATGTGTACTTATATTCAGAGTTGGACTTTTGTATGGGCACATTTTATATTCAGAGGCTTATATTGTATTGACAGTGAGTGGTATTAAAGGTATTTTTGTGTTGATTATGTATTTCATTATCTTGTCATTTTCCATTCGGGTTTGATTATTTCTTATGCTGAGAATGTTACGAAATGTTTTTGATTTCCCTAATTATTATTATTAGACCTGATCAATCTATTTATGGATTTTGTGGGGTGTGTGGGGACAAATTTCCACACTGAGTCAATTTGTAGTATTGTCTTATTCCGTTGGACAAAACATTTAGTTTCTTAGGATATCATATCATATTCGTCATTAAATAATTGGAGCAACTATTATTGCGCGACAAATTAATCATCCGAATGTTTCCATTCCCAAAAGGTATTTGAACATATATTTATTATTGGAGAGAAAAATTTTAATGGATTTAATTTTTCCAAAACCTTTTTATGACCTGGAATAAATTTTTTACAAATTTTCTCAAGTCATTCTAACGAGTGTTCTCACAGGGAAAATTCTCACCAAAACCTCGGCTCTCTGGAATCTCGTTGATAAGGACATTCGAAGGATGTTCAAATGAGATTCGTACCCTTATTCGAATGGCCGAGGCCGTTCTAACGAGAATAGTACCCTCGTTCAAACAACTTTTTGTGAAGTTCTAACGAGGTCAATTTTACATTTTTCTCGCCCTCTCTAGAATCGCGTTAGAAGTCTCATTCTTTCCTTTTAAAATGAGAATGGGTATGTCATTTGAATGATATTGGTATCTCGTTCGAACATCCCGGTGCAAATTTAAAAAAATTATTTTTTCAAGCAATTTTTCCTTGTAACCTCCATACCCCCTTAACTCGGTTTATCTCTCATACTTAAGGGGTCATGAAACTGAATGAAACTACCTCTTTTGAACATTTTAGAAGCCATAAAAATTTTAAAAAACTCTATCCAACATCATTTTGATCTTTGTTGATCATTTTCACAAACTAAACCCATAAATCCATTTTCTTCACTCATCATCCCCTGTGTGGTGGATTCTGCATTATTAGAGATGGTTGAGGCATTCGGTGGATACCGAGGGATGGAGGTGTTATGTATCGTGTTAGATTTTCATGAGACTACAAACGGAGGTTATGAAGACGACATCAGCATATCTTGTTCAGTCAAATGTTGTAAGTATTTTGTTTCTTCATGTGAAACACCATATCTGTAGTGAATTTGTCTATGCCTGATGGTCCGATGTTTTTTCCATTTGGATTTTTCTTGTTCATCGGCGTGTAATGGTTACTTGTTTTCCATTTATAATTTGAATCTTTCATGCTCACTTAGGATTTAGTAAATAAGATTATAATTGGAAATTAACAACATTGTTTGCTTAGTTTGCATAGTCCCTATCTTTGTGTGTTTGTACTTTGGGGTAAATTTCAAGAATTGATACCTAAACCATATAACCGAGTCATTTTAAATTGGTATCAAAGCAAGTTTCTAAAAGTTACTTAAATGAATCCTGGAGGTTATATGGAAGGTTATTCATTAAATAGGCCCCCCATGTTTGATGGAACTAATTATGCACATTGGAAGGCTTGTATAAGATCTTCTTTAAAATCAATTGATGAATATATTTGGCTTACTGTTGAAAAGGGTGGTCCCCTCCAACCATTGTAGTTGGGGAATATAGTATTTAAAACATGTTGAGGAATGGAGTGAGGAGGAGTATAAGTTATCTAACTTTTATTCTAAAGGTTTAAATGATTTACTTAGTGTCGTTACACCTGAGGAGTTTTATCGTGTCATGACATGTGATATTTCAAAGGAGGCATGGGACATACGTTAAGATCCTCATGAGGTAACGATTGTGGTTAAAGAGTCTAAACTCCAAAATCTCACCACCCAATTCGAAACCATCACCATGAACGACAGTGAAACACTCGATGAGTTTTATGCACGTATCTCCGATGTTGCTAACTCCTGTTTTAACTTGGGTGATAGGATTCTAGAAAATCAAGTAGTCAAAAAAACTATTACATCTCTCCGTACTCCTTTTAATGAGAAAGTCACTATCTTTAACTCGTTAGGTGTGTTAGATTATTTAAAGCTTGAAGAGCTTGTAGGTGATCTCTTAACATATGAGTTAGACATGTTTCCCAAAGATAAAGGAAAGAAATATAAGGGAATTTCTCTAAAAGTTATAAAAAAAGGAAGTGTCTAAATTAAATGAGTCCGATATTAATCCTGATGATATAGCCTTATTCGCTAAAAAATTCAAAAAAAATCTCAAATCCAAAAACTAAAATTCCCAATTTGATAAATCAAAATTTGAAGAAAACATAAATAAAGCAGGAAGGAGTTCTAATGATCGTGATAAAAAGAAACATGAAAATAAACTTTTTAAAAGAGATGATTTAAAAAAGGATGAGTCGAAGAGGTGTTTTAAGTGTGAGAGATGAGGTCATAGAGCATATGACTGTCCTACTAAGTTAAAGAGACAAGGGAAACATAAAGATGTTTATAATATTACTCTTAGCGACAGTGGAAATGAGTCTGAAGACTGTGTTCTATCTGGGAACAATTTCACAGCTTTCACGGCTAGTCATGCTAACTCTATAAGTACACCGCGTCCTAATGTTGATGTTCTCGTGCATGAAAACCTTGAAGTTGCGTCTAATCACTCACGAAGAAGTGATAGTGTTGGCATATTGAGCGATAATAATGTTGATGAAGGTGATTTACAGTCCGCCTATTCTGAGATATCCACTGAGTCTTTGAGAATTCAAAATAATAACAAAAAGTTAACTTTTAAGGTGTTAACATTAAAAAGGAGTTGAAAGGTTTGAAGGAGAACGAGGCATTAGTTAGTTAACTCGAGGTGATTAAGATTTCTCTTTATGAGAAACTTAATTTGGTGGGTAAAGAAAATAATGATTTGGCTAACTCTTTGGCTCATGTTACTAAAGATCTCCACGACGCCTTAGAGATTCGAGAGACACTTGAAGAAAAAATTTACAAACTTGAGAAAGATCTCGAGGCCTCTTGAGAAGTCAAAGTCACTCTTAAGGACAACTCCAGGAGAATGGGGAAGTTGTTTCTCATATCGGTCCTAGGTTATAATGAGAAAGGTTATCAAGAGAGAAAAGGTATAGGATATGATGAGGGTGAATCATGCAACACTATATCTGAACATTTAGCCAAGTTTGTTACCAAACCAAACACTCCAAAACCTAACCCACTGAAGATAAATCTAACTAAGAAACCTATTAAGATGACTCCCAATCAAAATTATGCCTGTAACTTTTGTAACAAAAGGGGTCACCTTATAGACTTATGTTACAAGCTTAGGAAGAATTCTTATCCCCATACTCCTACGCCACACAACAGCCGATTGGCTAACCTAAAAAGAAAGTTAAGTATCTAGTCAATACATCCAAAGATTTAATGGAAGAATTTTTGAGGATATTTATAACCCAAGGGAATTATTCCAACCTAAAGACTAGAGACAATAATGGAAAGAACACTAAGAACACAACTCATACTTGGGTTGCCAAAAATGAGGCCAAAATGGCATTGGTTGTTCATGTTGCTCTTAAGTCATAAAATACCTCTCAGGTAATAGATATTTTTTATCACTTTTAAGGATCACACGAATGGTAAGGTCACCTTCGACGATGGGAGTAAGTCTAGGATTATGGGAAGAGGCACTATTGAAGTTTTTGGGTTACCTAAACTAGAAAATATTCTTTATGTTGATGGACTAAAAGCAAATTTGATTAGCATTAGCCGATTATGCTACGAAAATCTAGCGGTTAAGTTTTTCCAGATGGAGTGTAATGTCTATGATAAATCTGGCAAGACTATACTCCAAGGTGTGAGAATTACCGATAATTGTTACAGTTTCATTCCAAAGTCTTAATTCTTTTGCAATAGTTCCAGTGTTTCCACAGTTGACCTTTGACATCAACGACTAGGCCATATACCTCGAGCGTATAGTCAAGAAAGACTTAGTTCATGGCTTGCCATAATTAGGAAAACTAACCTCCTCAGTTTGCGGTCCTTACCAACTTGGAAAGAAAATCAAGAGTCCTCATAAAAAGTTGAACTCCACCTCGCGTATTTTAGAATTGATTCACATAGACCTTATGACTCCCACAGTACTGAGAGCATAGGTGGGAAGAGGTACATCCTAGTGGTGGTTGACGACTTTTTAAGATATTCAATTATCGAATTTCTTAGAGAAAAATCTAATGATGTTGAGTTTCCAACGGTTAATTGTCGAGTCCTTCAAAATCAACATGGTGTCTCCATACGCCTCTTTCGTACTGATAATGGACCGGACTGAGTTTAAAGAGACCAGTGTGAATGCGTTTTGTTATGAATTTGGGATTAAGCATGAGTTTTCGACCATTCATACTCCTTAACAAAATGGCATTGTTGAGGAAGAATCGAACAATTCAAGAGATGGCAAGGTCCATGCTTGTTGGTAGAAAAGTACAACGATGGTTTTGAGCGGGAGCAGTAAGTACCGCTTATCACACAGTGAATAGGGTATACTTTCATCCTTATTCTAATCAAACTCGATATGAATTGTGGACAGGTAAGAAACCCAACCTAGCTTATCTTCGAGTCTTTGGGAGTCCCTGCTACATCCATAGGGATAGAGAGTTATAGGGAAATTTAACTTGAGGAGTGATGAAGGAATTTTTCTAGGTTTTTCATCGAACAGTAGAGCATATAGAGTTTACAACTTTTCTAGCTCAAAGGTCATGGAATCAATAAATGTTTCCATAAAAGGTGATGTTCTGGCCACATTTGTTGATGATGATGATTTTTCATGTGAGAGTGGTGCACTTGCTCTTTATAATGATTTGGTGGAATTCACACTAGATAGAGGGGATCCATTGCCTGGGGTTCTAGAAGTCATGACCCCGCTAACATTATTAGTAATCCAGATGACGGTGTCAAGAGTAGAGCTCAACTTGAAAATGAGGTTACCTATTTGTGTTACACCTTAAAAATTTAGCCCAAAAATATCAAAGAAGCACTAAAAGATGAAAATTAGATCAATGAAATGTAAGAAAAGTTAATTTTGTTTTAAAATAATGATGTATGGGAGTTAGTTCCCCGACCTAACGATACTAACGCCATTAGTACCAAGTGGATCTATAAAAATAAAATGGAAGAAAATAGTGTCATTATTTGTAATAAAGTTAGGTTAGTTGCTCAAGGTACCCAAATATAGGGTGTTGATTTTGATGAGACTTTTGCCCCCGTTGTGAGGCTAGAGTTCGTTCGCCTTTTATTAGCCATTGCATGTCATGTAATGTTTAAGTTTTATCATATGGATATCAAGAGTGCCTTCCTTAATGGCATTTTTCAGGAGGAGGTCTATGTGGAATAACCAAAAGGGTTTGAATACCCTAAGCACACAAACCACATATTTTATCTAAAGAAAGACATGTATTGTTTGAAGCAAGCACCGCGTGCTTGGTATGAGAGGCTTACATCATATTTCCTTGATCGTGGCTTTATGAGAGGGGGAGTGGATATGATGTTGCTTGTTCATCGGGATGAGATTTCTATTTTGGCTGCCTAAGTCTAGGTCAATGACATAGGTTTTGGATCCACATGTGATTAACATACTCGACTCATTGCGGGAGATATGCAAAGTGAGTTTGAGATGAATATGATCAGTGAGCTTACTTTCTTCCTAGGTCTTCATGTGCGCCAACTCGATGATGGGATCTTTTTACCACCATTATATTATGCTAAAGATCTTATGAAGAAGTTTAATTTAGACTTGGCTAAGCATGCGCATATACCCATGAGTTCATCCGCTATGCTTAGCGAAGACACCAACGGAAAGGACTTAGATAAAACACACTTTAGGAGCATGATAGGTAGTTTACTCTACTTAACCGCTAGCCATCCAAATATTTCCTTTACTATAAGAGTCTGTGACCATTATTAGGCCTCCTCGAAAGAGTCACACTTACTTACGCTAAAACGTATAATCAACTATGTGAGTGGGACCTTGTCTTTCAGGATTTGGTATTCTTTTAACACTAATTATTGTCTATCAGTGTATTCGGATGCCAATTGGATAGGAGATGTTAATGGATCCAAAATAACCTCAGGCGGGTGTTTCTATTTGGGGAGTGAGATTGTCTTTTGGATGAGCAAGAAGTAAAACTCCAATTTTTTATCCACGATGGATGTTGAATACATAGCTTCTAGGAATTATTGCACATAACTCATTTGGATGAAAGAAATGTTGGAGAATTATGAAATTTCTCAAGTCATAATGACTATTTACTATGATAATACCAGTGAAATTCATATCTCTAGAAATCCCGTCCAACATTCTCGAACAAGCACAATAGGATTCGTGAACACTTTATTCGTGAATTAGTTGAGGAGAAAATGGTTTCCTTAGGCTTTGTTGGGATTAAATGTCAACTGAATGATATCTTTACCAAAACTCTAGATGCCCTTAGGTTAGAGGATCTTAGGAAATCTATTGGGGTTTGCTCTACTGATTGAGTTCAGAGTCAAAATCTAGTTTAGGGTGTGTTTTTATGTCATTTCATTATCCCTATGAACTTCTATGTAATTTAGTTGAAGTGAATTAACTTTGTAGGCATAGTTTAAAAGTAATATTATGATTAAAAGTCACTAACTCTCCTATTAGTGGAAAGTTAGGGATCTAGAGAGGAAGCACAAGAGTCACTTTGAAGGAATAGGCAAAAAGGCAGCGATTGAGAGAGCTCAATGCTCCTCCATTTTTTATACTTGTTCAATCTGTACATTTATAGAACTGCTATGTAACTTATAAGTTGTAGCATTTATAATTTGAGAGTGACGTCAAATTGTATCCGCGAAGACCAAGTTTGGCAGGGATTGGGAGAGCTTTCATGCTCTATCGAATCACCTCACAAAGGGAACCTCAGATGGAACTGGTTTGGACGATTAAGAAGTAAGGAAACATTAAGACTTTACTTAACCATTTTAGATACACTTTGTAAAACACCGAGAGACCACAATCCGATAGAGCATACCCAGAGCAACCTTGAGTCCCATCTCACTTTGGGACTAGTGACAAACAACCCTTTACCACATGTCACATTTGTCTTGAGTTATGTCACACACCACATACCCGTTGTTTAATCCAAACTTGAGTAAACCTGGGCAGTTTGAGGGGCTATTAGACGGTTTGATGGGTAACAACTGACATAACAGCCCCCCTGACACAGTTGGTAGCCAAAAGGTGCATGTGACGGAGTTCGATTTGATAATACCATTTGATAAGAGGCTTTTTACGTATGGTCGTTATCTTCAAAAGCCACTTTCAAAATCCCTTGAGTATCTACAAAACTTGTCTAAAACAACTCACATCGCAGTAAGTAGGGGTATCAATCCAACTTCCAAGGTGAAACAATTAATGTGAAAACTTGCAATCCAATTTTTTTTTATGAAAATATATATATTTTTTTATTTTTTATTTTTTTTAATACAATTTCAAGGGAAAAATTAACTACTAAATGCTAAAAATTATGAAATGACAAAATCAGGTTAAATAATGTGCAATTGAGTGTGAAAAATGTGAGAATGTCAAGAGATGGGATTACACCGATCATTTTAATTTCTCAATTTATTAATTTAAGATATTTCGAGATAATATTAAATCGACAATTTAACTCTCGTTACAATTATAAATTTAATAATATATTTTTCAGAAAGCTAATTTAAAAATGTCACACGATGAAACATTAAGAATTATACTATTTTCAGAATATTACCCGCTAGGATCAATTTAACAACAACAGTATCAATCATCAAATTTCAACACCAAATTAATATTTAGATTTAGGAAAAACCTATCTCTAGTTCGATTCCTAAATTCAAACATTAATTTGTATAATTAATTTACTAACTCTCATTACATAAATTAATTGGTGACAGTTACAAATTAATTTACCTAGAAATATGACAATCAATGAAATTGATTAATTAAACTAAAATCATACACAGTGCATCCCACCTCTTGAATAAGGTGACTAGCCAAGCATATTTAAACAATAAAGAACAATCACAGACATGGAACAATAAATTAAAAAGTAGAGCAAGAATTACAATACACAAAAGTCTCCCTTTGAATTGATTCCTTGAATCGCGTTCATGCACGTGTGTCCCAATGTTTTCACAAATCCAGCATTTGATTACATAAAATAAAAATAAAAACTCAACCTAAAAATTATTCTAATGCTAAACTAATTTTTTTGGAATTTTTTATATACCTACTGTATACATAATATACACACTATTCCCTATTTTCTTCCTCTCTCGTCTGTGTATCTGTGAGAGTCCTCCTAAATCAGCTTCCCCTCTCTTGTTTTATAACCCACAAATCACTTTGTTAGGAGAGATTTTTTTGGGATTTTGAATTGTCCAAGTCAAAGAGACTTGTGGGTTTATTTGGACTTGGTTTGATCCGAATTTTTTTGAATTATGGATGAGGGAAGTTGGGTTGAAATCGGGTATGAGGTTTGGCTGTGATGGAGTTCGCGGGTTGCTGGTCTTTATTCCGGGTTTGGGGAACGAGCAGGGGTTGATGTTTGAATCGGGTACATCTCATTTGGGACGCTGGTTGTTGGGAGTTGTCATGGTTTAAAGGAGTTGGGTATGGGCTAATTGGTCTCGGAGATCAAGACCGGGTTTATACCCGGGTATGACGGGTCTCGGGTCGTTGAGGGCTGCCCCGAGTTGAAAGGTGGTTGCTGGTGGGTTTCGGGTTGGCTCCGGGGTTTTCATGAATGGATGAGGTTGAGCTGCTGCTAGGTTTGTGATGATGAGGGTTGGTGTTTAGCTATGGAGATTTATGTATTGGGGTGGTTATGGTAGATGAGAGAGGAAGTGATAGTGGTTGGAGGTGTGTTAATGGAGGTAAGAGAATGGGTGGTATACAAAGTAAGGGTGAGGGGTTGCTAAGGTCTAGGTGTGTGTAGGTTAGTTTAGGGTGTGTGTGTGTGTTAGTTTATGACCCTTAAAAAAAATAAAGACTAACTAATAAAATAAATAAATTAAAATCTACTAAAAATATAAAATCCTAATTTATAAAATAAAAGACACAAATAAAAAATAAAAATAAAAAAAATAAAAATAAAAATCCATTAAAACTAAAACTAAAATCCTAAAAAAAATGAAAATCAAAATAAAAATAAAAACACACTAATAAAAATAAAATATAAAAATATGCAAATAAATTCTAAAAATCGTAAATAAATCCTAAAAATAAAACGACTCAAAATAAAAATCTAGAAAAATAATAAAGGTACTAACTAAACACGCACGTGGCTCGGTTTAGGATTAGGTTAGGGTTTCGGGACACGGTTTGGGACATCGAAACTCTTCTGGGCAAGCTCAATGGGACTTCTAAATTCACGGCCGCTTTGAATTTCTTCATTTATCGCTTTTGATCGCTATTGAGTCGCAATTGACTTGATTTAGAATCATTTGATGTTGCGACTGCTGATTGACTTAAAAAATAATAAAATACGACATAAGGCCATTTTTAATTAAAACGAGCGACTAAAATGCTTATATTCGGGATATATAATAGACACTTTTGGGTGTTTATCAGTAACGTCCCTCCGTGACATAGTTGGTAGCCAAAAGGTGAATGTTAGCATTTAATGCCTATGATGCATCAGTGCAATTAATGCTAGTGACATAAAGTACGAGGGGAATGTCTTTCACATTAGTTGAGATTGAGACAGCTCGGGAGAGGTTGGTGGCTATTTAAAGAGCCCAGCCACTTCAGAGAGAAAATAGTTCTTTTTTAGATAAGAGAGAGATATTTTCTCGAAGCCATAATTATTCCAAAATACAACATTTAACCACCCACCATTGAAGTTATTACCAAGTTTTACTACCAAGAACCAAACATTTATTTTGTGATCCTTGTTTGTGGGACCCTATTGTTTGAGCTACCTACCAGAGGTGTATTTAGGGTGCTTTCTTTTCTGTTCATCTGACTGAGTTATCTCAGAGGTTAATTTATTATTTGTTCTTTGTTATACACGAGTGTTTTTTGTGAGTTTAATCCAAAGTGTTTGATTCCATATATGTTGTGTTCATCTTGTCACTTTTGATAACACCTGGTCTAGTTATTTATCACCATACTAATAGGGGTTACGCCTGCATTTATATCCTAACACCCCAGCCTCAAGAGGACACCCGTCTTACATTTGACGACTTCTCTAGAGAGATATTCTTCTAAAATTATGGACCAAGATAATGTTAATCGTGTTCTCAACTTTGACGACATCCAATGGAGGGAGGAGCAAGTAACGAGGAAGCGTGAAATCTCTAGAAAAAGGGTACCTTGAGTGGAGGTCTCCCCTGGGAAAACGATCACAGAAGTCCCAACGGCCACACATGCCTCCACGAGCACCATGATGGGACTGGTTCAGATGGCCCATTAATGGGAAGGTTTATTGAGTTTGTACAAATGCTTGCGATGATGATGGCTTTTGGGGCTGTGATTGAACCCAGCTCTTTCGTTACTCCTATTGTGGCCCTAGTGTCCCCATCAGGCTCAGTCCCCATGACCACTGTTACCACTGCTGCACCAATTGTGGAAACACCTAACATGATCAACCTTACACCTATGGCTCCTCAACCAAGTGTTGTAACGGTAGAGAAAGTTCCCTCACCTTCTTTGGAGGACATAACGAAGGAGATCCTAAAGATTATGGAAACTTACTAGCAGACATCCAATGAGGCAGTTTTGATGTGTGATGATTTTTGTACTCCTCACCCGGAGGAGTACAACAATGAGCCTTACCCCAAGGACTATGTACCTCCTATTTTTGACAAATACACTAAAGAGGGGGGAACCCGAAGGAACACATCAAAATTTTTGTGGATCCCTTGGGGGATCATTACAACACTAAGAGGTTACATTTAGGGCTCGTTTGGTTCGAGGTTTGGAAAGGGAATTTAGGATTCCTGGAATTTAGAATTCCCCTCATTTAGAATTACAATGTTTGGTTGGAGATTTAAGGGGGAACTTAGAATTCCTGGAATTTAGAATTCCCACGAAATTGGATTCTCCTTTCCCCTCTAAAATGGGGGTAATCCTATATTCTCGGACATATTACCTTACTTTTGTGGTGAGACAAAAATATCATTTCACATAAACTCATAAGTACACTTTCTCTCTCTCTCTCACACACACACACATTCTCTCTCTCTCTCTCTCTCTCTCTCACACACACACACACACACACACATACACACACACACACACATACTCACTCTCTCTCGCATACACATACATATACACACTCTCTTTCTCTCTCACTCACACACATGCTCTCTCTATCTCTCTCACACACATAAACACTCTCTCTCACACACATACACATACACATACACATACACATACACATACACATACACATACACACTCTCTCTTTCTCGAATTTTTTTTCATGTGTTCAACGACATCAAGTTTTGATGTCGTCCAATCACATGGTTTTTTAAGAAGTGTTTTCTCACTTCATTTAATGATTCATTATCTCATATTCAAGTGACGTTATCTCACTTCATTTAATAGGAAATAAAATAGTTTACACCATTTATATATAAAAAAAGAATGACATTTTTATACTATAACATTTTTTCTTTAATAACAGTTTTTATATATAAAAATATTACAAAAATGTTTAAATGTTTTTAAAACTCTTTTTTTTTAAATAAAAAAGTTAAAAAATAATTTTCTATATAAACTATTAAAAATGTTTTAAATATGTACTATTTTTTTAAAAAGTTAAAAAACGTGTTTTTTAAAACTGTTTTTCATATATAAACATTTTTTTAATATATTAACAGTGTTTTATAGATTAAAACTATAAAAATATATTTTAAATGTTTCTTTAAACTGATTTTTTTTAAATAAAATGTTAATATATATTTCTAATATATAAAAAATAGTTTTTTTAATGTTTTTCGCCATTCAAAAAACTGTTTTTGTAAAACAAAAAAAAATGCAAAAAAAAAACTATTTAATATGTTAATATATAAACACATTTTTATTTATATAGACACATTTTTTAATGTTAAATAAACACATTTTTTAATGTTTTAAATATGTGCTATTTGTTTAAAACATTAAAAAATGTGTTTTGTTAAACAGTTTTTATATATAAACAGTTTTTTTTTTTGCATTTTTTTTTGTTGTAAAAAACAGTTTTTTGAATGTTTTTATATTTCTAATAAAAACATTAAAAAAAACTGTTTTTTTACAACAAAAAAATTTGTTTTTTTGCTTAAGGAAAAAAACGGAAAAAAACCATTTTTTACAACTTTATTTTTCAAGAAAGATTAATAAAAAAAGTTATTCAAAAACTTTTTTTTGTTTTTATTTAAAAACTGTTTTTTTACAACTTTATTTTTTTGTAAAGAATTAAAAAAAAGTTACTAAAAACTGTTTATATTTAAATAAAAGTGTAACAAAACACGTTTTTTTAAACTTTTTCAAAAAGTAGAATATATTTAATATCTTTTTAACAGTTTACATAGAAGGGATTTTAGATGGCGGGAAAAAAGAATTCCTGCTTGAACCAAACAATGGAAAGAAATTGAAGATTCCAGGAACTTAGAATTCCTGGAATTATGAATTCCCATTCCCTTGCCAAACCTCGAACCAAACGAGCCCTTAAGGGAGTTTCAAAATCCCTAACAGACAAGGAATACATATGGTATTGACACTTAGCTCCTAGAAGGGTGGCCACATGGAAGGAAATGCATATGCTCTTTAACGAAAAGTTATTTCTGGCAGAAGATGAGTTCACCCTAACCTAGTTGGCAAGGGATAAGCTATGTCCAGGAAAAGAGGTGGTGGCTTACATAAGATGGTTTAGAGAAAGGTCTTTAAATGTGAGAAAGGAATCCAAAGAGTCCAAACTGCTTCAGATTTATTCAGAGGGCTTACTCCCGAGTACATCAGTCACTTAGTAAATGAAATATGAAAGGGAACTTTTGCATCTTTTTTAAAATCCGTAAGAAACATTTCATTGCTGGTACGCCCAAGCCCTATCGCCATGTCGTTGATATTCAGGGCACAAGCTACTGCAGGAAGGGGACAGGCCCCACGTGTGCACTATGCTGATGGAGGAGAAAAAGTTGGGAAGGAGCAAAAGAAGGACAACAAGGGTAATTTTAGAAGATATAGAGAAGATCCACCATAGTTGCCTTGCATGATAGAGGAGCTGTTAGTTACTACAACACTATGCTACGTGGGGGCAATTTATGCACCCAAATATGCCCCTCGTAATGAGCCTGGACTAGAGGTTCGAGCGGATCCCAAATATTGCCAAGTGCATTGGGCGTATATGCCATCCACAAATATTTGTTTCACCTTGAGGAGGATTATCAATAAACACATGTTGCCTAGGACATTGAAAATCCTGCAAAGAGATGACAATAACAACCCACTACCAACCCATGGAGCAAACTTGGTAGTGACTTATAATGAGGAAGCTGAGGGAAAAGAGGGAGATGGGGTGAGAAAGAGAATATTTTGAGGTATTTCTTGAAGATAATACCATTGGAATGTAAAATGCAGTGATTTGTTATGACGAGGTTGGCGCTAGGGACATGGAGGAGGTTTATAGTGTGGATAGATATGTGGTGGAACCTAGATTAGAATACCAAGTTCTAGTGTAATCCCCCAAATTTTTGTGGTTCTTCGATCAGGTGATGATGCCTCTAGAGATTAGGCTTGAGATCACATAAGAAATATTAGATATTGCAAGGAAAAATGCAGATCCCTCATTAAGGTGGAGGGAACCCATGGCCAGGTTGGTGAGAAAGTTTATGTTCGAGATAACTTCCTTATACGCCGTTGGATCAGTGACTTTACCTCACAATAGGCCATAATATGTCATAGTAAGGATGAATGTTGTGAGTTTTGCAAGAGCTTTGATGGATGAAGGTGCCTTTATAAACATTATGCCTATCAGCTCCTTCTATGCATCCAAGATTTTTTAGGCAAGGATAATCCCAATGCCTTTGATGATTTTTGGGTATGACAACAAAACTTCCAAGTCTATTGGGTATATGAATGTGGGGATTGTAATGGGAAATCTTACATCACACATCAATTTCCACACCAATGAAAGTGATGCTTCTTACCACCTATTGATAGGAACGGTGTGGATGCACAATCAATGCTTATTTTCCTCAACATACCATTAATGTGTGAAGGAAAATGTGAAGGGGACTGGGATAGTCATTCGAGCGACCAATATGTCATTTGCCCAAGAGGAGGCCATCTAGTGGATGCTGTATTTTATATAGAAATGGCAGATAATGCATGAGTGTTAACATAACGTATAGAGGGGGTTAGACTCCCCTCAATAAAATAAAGAATAGGGCTCATGAACAACTAGGAAGAGGAAGCTGAAGGTGGAAGTCAGAGAGTGAAGGAAGTGAACAATGCTAGTCCAAAACCCTAAGCTATCTATAAACAACTGAGAGATAGGATGAGGCTAAGGATTGAGCCCATAGAGAATGAGTTCAAACGATAGAGAGTGATAAGAAGGTATTTAGGGGTCAAAATAGAGAAAAATAAGAGAGAAATAAAATGGAAGGCTGTTAATTTGCCCAACTGCCAATGTGAAAAGGTCTAGTTGGAGGATGGGATAGTAGTCTACCACCTTTGAACGTGTGCATGGGCAGTTGAGGAAGCAGAAGGGGAGGCTATACTGAAGTATGAGTGTGTTTTGGTGGATAATCAAGGGCAAGGCCTTGTCATTAATAACTCCAATATTCATGAGTTTATGAAAGATGTGGAAGATGAGCTAGAATGCATGACCGATCGCGCAAAGACACAAGGGCAAGAAATAGAACTGATTGAACTGGCTGAGGAGGGAGGAAATCCAAGGCCCATCTTTATTTTGAAGTATTTAAATGCAGAAAAGAGCAGAGAGTTAGTTGAGCTCATTCGAGAGTACACAAATGTATTCTCATGGAAGCTTACCAAGATGGATAGGATAGATCAAAAAGTGAGTTACCACAGGTTGAATAATATGCCTTCAGCCATACTGATGAAGCAAGCGACCAGGACTTACAAGCTAGAGCTAGACTTTAAAATCAAAGAGGAGGTGCAATGGTTGCTAATAGCGGGGTTCATCACGCTAACATAACATCTTATTTATCTTTCCTGCATTGTCCCAAGGGCAAAGAAAAACAAAAATCAAATACGCATTTGTGTGGACTTCAGAGATCTCCATAAAGCTTGCCCAAAAGATGAGTTCCTTCTTCTCTCCATTGACAGTTTGATAGACGCAAAAAATTAAACATGATATGTATAAATTCAAGGATGGGTATGTGGGCTATAATCAAATCAAGATGGATCCAAGTGATGCAGAAGATAACGTTTAAAACTCCATTGGACAATTTTATATACAACCTTATGCCCTTTGAATTAAAGAATACTGGAGTAATATATCAAATAACAAGGATGGCAATTTTCTATGATTTCTTTCATGACATCTCGAATAACTATGTGGATGGTTTGGTTATCAAATTAAAGAAGGGGGTCTCCCATCTCGATGATTTGAGGAAGGTTTATAACAGGTGCAGAAAATACAAATAGAGAATGAGCATACTGAAGTGTGCTTTTGGTGTGATAAGTGGGATTTTTTTAGGTTTTGTGGTGGATTGACAAGGAGTGAAGATGGTCCAGGATAAGCAGAAGATGATTCTAGAGATGCCTAACCCAAAGACTGCGAAAGATCCCAAGAGTTTTCTCAGGAAAGTCTCCTATCTTAGAAGATTTGTACTGGGGTTGGTCGAGATAACTAATCCTTTGATGGATATGCTGTGCAAGAACATAAAGTTCAAATAGGAAGAACCTCACGAAGGCACTTCAGCAAGCTCAAGAAGTTGCTCACTTCTCCATAAACCATGATTCCTCCAAGATCCAGAGTGCCATTGCATCTTTATCTCACTTCCACTACGAGGTCAATTGACGCCCTTATAGAAAAGGAGATTGATGGGTAAGAAAGACCTATCTACTATTTGAGTAGGATCATCCATGGGCCAGAAGCGAGATCCACCAACATTGAGAGGCATTATTTAGCCTTAGTGTTTGTTGCCCAAAATCACCATTCACATTATGACAAGATGTGATCCTATTATATTTTTATTGCCCTGAACCATTTTGATTGGGAGCGTAGCAAGGTGGTTCTGTATCCTTTTAAAATATGATTTAAAGTGTGTGGTTTCTCGAGAGATAAAGAGTCATGCATATGCAAACCTGTTGGTAATTTTCCATCAGGGGTATTTGAGCCACCACGAGAGAGCATTCCACTAGATGATATGTAGGCCAACTTCATGGGCGCTAACCTCAAAGAGTGGGTAATGGATTTCAATAGTTCATCGACAGAAAGGAAAGGGGGATTTGGAGTCATTCTTTTAATAGGGAAAAAAAGAGATTTGACTATCTTTCAAGTTAGATTTCTCTTGCTCCACCTTTGCATCAAGGGAGATTCAAACTTGGTGGTTACACATGTGAATGGAGAATATGATTTGAAGGGCCTCAACTTGGCACCGTACAGAATAATTATCTAGAGGTTGATCGCTCAGTTCCATCAAGTGAAGGTGAAGAGGTACCCTAGAACGATGAATAGACACGTTGACGCTTACACTACCATTATACAGAAAGTATTCATGAACATCGAGAAAACTATCATGGTGATAAAATAGAGGAATTCTCCCTCGGTGGTACATGTGATCTTATCGATAAAGGATGATTCATATTGGAGGAGTAAGATCATGCACCAACATAAGTCTAAGGAAGGAAAGATGGAACTGAGAGAGCCAGTGTAATATCTTGCAAGTCAAGGGAGTTTGTACTTCTGGAATGTAAGGGATGGTTGTCAAGATGTGTTGGGCCATAGGAACTAGAGAAAAAGTTGAAGAAGACACATGAAGAGCACTGTGAGAGAACGAAGATCCCTCTATACAGAAGAATCCAAAGATAGGGGTATTATTGGCCAACTATAAGGGAAGATGCAACGACAATGCAAAGGGAATGCACCAAGTGCCAGTTCTTTTTCTAAGAAGCTGAGTACAACTACCTGAAAACACAGGAAGATTGGAGGCAGTCTTACATTGACTTTATCATAGATGGATTTTTCCCTTGGAAAAGATTGATGTTATGGGGATTAGAAAGAGGGACCCACGATTCTATGTTCAAGAGGAACAACTCTATCGTGGAGGATACTTCAACATGCCTTTGAGATGCATCACAAGAGAAGAAGCAATGAAAGTAAATGACATATATAGACATTGTAATGATAAATATATAGTTTCTTTTATATATTTGATTTGAAAAAAATTACAAGTGATTGGGAACTACTACCCAGAAATATATAAAGAAAAAAGGAAAGTTTAAATGGCCTTAGCCAAGGAGAAACCATAGATGTAGCAACGAGAAGAAGTCCTCAGGCAAGGTAGAGGAAGCTTAAATATAGGATTATTGGGCTGCTATAGAAGATTCAAGCCTTGTTTGGACTTGAGCGTGTTAGATGAGAAGAACCTCACGTTCACTAAAATCTTTGGCCAAAGCTTCCTCAATAACCTTGACCTTTCAATTAACCTCCTCAACCAAAGGGTTCATCTCCCTCAGCGCATCCTCCTTAGCACGTTGAGCCTCCATGTGCTTCATGTAAATCTCCCTCTAGCTTTCTAAATGAGAAAACTTCAGGATCTTTAGATTGTTGATCAGCCAGCAACAATGAAATCCATTCTTAGCCATCTCCCTCAGATGGCCCAAGTGTTGATTGATGATGCCCCTTATTACATTGATAGTATCAGTGTTCGTAAATTCTATTACAGTAGTTTTCATCCTTGAAGTCTATAGCTCATAGTAACATAATTGGACCTAAGGCACTCAACATTAAAAGTATATGGGTCTTAAAAGGCCAATTACTGAATCACTGTTCGGTGACAACCCTGAATGAAGGGAGATTATAGAATAACTTGACGGTAGAAATCATGAGGAGCCATGCTAGGCAGAAGGGCCTTATATATGTTGGAGCATCAGTCGTGGAACCACGATCGCTTTCACTCGAAGCCTTAGTTAGGACAAGATCTTGAGGAGAAAGCATGCTGAGTTTGCTCTTAGGTAGGAGTAGGCTCCGTCGAAGCCTATAGAGAATGAAATAATGAGTTAAAAAAATCTTAGCAAGTGTTTTCATTGCTAAGTCACCAAGCAGGTGTGAGATTTTGAGTTAAAAATACTTAGCAAGTGTTTTCGTTGCTAAGTCACTAAGCAGGTGTGGGATTTTTGAGTTAACAAAAAAACCTTAGCAAATTTATTGCTAAGTCACCAAATAGGTGTGAGTTATGTTCTTGGTAATTTAAGTGTAGGCATATTTCTACAATAAAGAAGAAAAAACTAAAGGAAGGTAGAGCATACCTCAGGAGCTTGAACATTTTGAGAAATGACTGAGGGAGTGCTACCATTATCAGTATCCCTCACAAGCCCAGAAGGGAATGTCTCTAAGGGGGTTACCTCTTGGGAGGTGGTCTCACGAGATTGCAAGGAAGGGCCACCACCCACTGTTACAAGTTCCAACCTAAGTGAAGGATCTCTAGAGGCATTAGGTGTTTCAACAGGGCTAGTTTCACGAGAGGTATAAGGTACTTTAGGATGGGGGTAGAGGGACCAATAACCACCGGGGCTAGAGGAACTTTTGTGTAGACAATCAAAGGTCCATAGTACTAGAGCTTCACCAAAGAACGAAAAAGTTTAATTGTTAACAAATAGGGTGGGGCAAATGAATATCAATGGAACTTAAAGTTTATCCCATCAATAGTTTCTCGTGAAACACAACCCATAATAGGCCTCACCAGAGGGATTGGAGATAAAGACTTATTGAGAGCCCTAACAAGAGATGCAACAGTCACCTAGAGAAGTAAACAAACATAACACTTAGTCTTCCCTATAGAAATATTATACTTGAACCAACTTGAAGGGATAAATAGTTACCTATGGTGGACTTGAAGAAGCAGGCATAATGTCTAGAGGAAATGCAGACATAGCTGAAGATTGGGGAGCATCAAAAGGCGCCTCCTTTGGCAATGAAGTGGATCCATCAGTGTTCGTAGAAGAAGCAGCAATATCCTCGCCCAAAGATAATATGTTAGAAGCCTCGTCTGCACACCAAGAGGGAGGACATCTGGACTACGTAAGTCCAATCATAGAGGAACGATGAGTAATAACTATTGCGAATAGGTTCTGCAACGATTGGATTGTGGGAGGAGAAAATCCCCCTGATTGACGTTCCTAGAAAGAAAACAGAAATTCTAGTTAAATGTTAAGACAAGATTTTTCCAACTTAAAGAATAAATGGGGAGTTACATTAATAAAAGTAATCACCTCTTCATAAGAAGAATGAGGAGGTGTTAGAACTGATGGACCTGTCTCAATTGTAGCTTGAGCCTCCACGGTGCTATCATCTAAAATAATTAGCTCAGTGGAGCCAGTTGGACGAACATATGTACTGGGGTTAGAAGGAAGTGTGGGAAGATGAAAAAGCACATTTTTTTAAAGAATTGGTGCCCAATTGTTTTTCCCTCTCCGAAGGGGCATCACCAGTAAAAGATTTTTTTGAACTCCACGCTCGCGAACTAACTCTCGTGGGAGATAAAGATGAAGAAACTAGAGGAAAGGAGGTTGTTGGGGGTACTGAATGGGTAGACTGTTGAGTTTCTCTGAACAAATAAAAAACACGGGCGCCCTCAAGGTGATATTTTTTAGTGAGGTCCTCACGAATAGGAGCAGATGCTTTGGGGGCAGAATACCAGTTAGAACAGGGAAATAAGGGTTTATTTTGGACTTAGAGGATTTGAGACTTTTTCTTGCATTGGATTTTTTAGGGACTAGCTGAGAAGTCCCCTCACTATTTGGATCTTCAATGGGAGGGGTGGCGACAGGTCTCTTCGGGGTAAGAACTTTTTTCCCCTTCTACGGAACATCGCTCATGGGGGCATGGGGAGGCAGCTCAATGAGGGGTTCCTTCGGTGTGGTGCTTAGAGGGAACTCAACCCCTAGCATAGAATTATTTTTGAGTCTAAGTTCAAACAATAAAAACTTTTAGACTGCTGGATAAATGGAAGGACTCTGGATGAACTTGTTAATCCATGAGAACTGCATCGGCCAAAACTTTATTGGAAAGTTGGTGGAGACATCGCCTTTTCTTTAGAGGCGGGGAATGGTGAGCTTACCACTAAATTCTTCACACAATATTGAGGCAATTGGCACTGTGTAGTCCAAACACGCTTAAAAAAAGGTCTCCTTCTTAAGGGTATTTTGGAAAACTGGGTAAGGGGAACCTTGATGAAATCCAAAATGGTTAGAACATCTGTTTGGGTTATAGTGTTCAGAGGTGACTTCCACTCTGTGAAAGATGGAAGGAAGCCAGGAGTGAAAAGAAGCACAACAATAAGTGAAGGGTATCTAGAAACCATGTTATGTATTGCAGCTTTAATCTTATGAGAATTTCAGGGGAAGAAAGACCAAGTGTGGGTAAAAGAATCCTCACTATAAGGCTAGAGGATGAAAGAGGATATTTGATAAATCATAGTGAAGATGTCCGTATGACTTTGTTTCTTATTCCAGCGGAGAAGGCAATGGGTCTTGAAGTCGCCGATGGGAAGAAAAACCTTAGCAAGAGCAATATCTGGGAACCTTGTATAAAGGAAACCAGTCATGAGAAGAGAATTGGCCAAATTTGTAACATTGTACTTGCTCAAGGAGCGTGTCCCATCAAGCCGGGTGTAGAGGGGGGCCAATGTCAGAGAAGCCTGATGGAGTATAACCCCCATTCCCAGCCTTATAGAGATATTGATCAAGTCCCTCTTTAGTTAATCGTTGGATCTGTTCGACAGAAGAAAATACGATAGAACACATATTATATAAGTAGGTAACTTTAAGAGGGATACCATGCCATTTCCATAAGTTACCTTAGTCGAATATCCTTCTTCCAAAGGAAGTGTGTCGAAGAAAAAATTATCAGATTAGTGAAGGTGGATTTGTTTGAACCATCAACGCAACTACGACATATCTGATCTAACTCTGAATGACCAACAGTCTCCTCGTTGTCCAGAGCTTCATCAGAGTAAGATGAAGTACCTACAGTCTCCATCCCCATCAATTCAAAAACATCCTCAAGGGTGGTAGTGAACTTACCCCATGCAGTGATGAATGTATGGGAAGTAATGTTCCATGTAGAAAACAACATTTGTAGAGCAGCGTTGTGTTTGGAAAGGGTGAAGTTCCCAATCGAAAAAGCATGATGGAGACCAACCTTTGTAAGGACCTTAACATAGGTGGCTTGAATATATTTGGATTAGGCATATACGTTTTTTGGGCAACCTCCTAGACCCTCAAAATCAATTTGGGAGTAAGGGAAATCTCCACGATTCAGAAGAAAGTGAAGAGTCCCCTCTAAGACAAGAAAACCCCAGGATGCATCGTCCTTATCTTTGTCAATAAGAGTCATGGAGTCCCACTTAGAAGTTTCAAAAAAGGCTTTACATTTAGTGGAAAAATTATCACCCTTACTAAAAATAGGTGATCGATGGTAAAAGCACAGTTACTCTTGATATGCCACCATCATAACAGGAAAATTTTTGTCCAAGGGGTTACCAAAAACATCAACACGATTGTTGGTGGAGGCCGTGGATATGTTTAGAAAGAAGAGGAAAGAGGTATTGTGGAACAACAAAGGAAGAGAGAAGGCTAAGAGTGGCGGAAGGTGGGGAAGTAGGAACTTTATAGAGGTTGGAGCTCTGAGGAAGACGGAAATAGCGGAAATGATTTTCTTTCTCTCACTGAAAAACCTTAAACTCTGGTAATAATGGTAAAAGGAAATGAGAAGTGAAAAAGAATAAGTAAGAAGGAAAAAATGTTTTAAGTGTTGAGATAATAGTCGTTTGAAAATTCAAAGTGGGCGTTTGGATATCCCACACGTGGGAAGAGGCGAAGTCATGATCACATTTGGATTACCAAGCTGACAGTAATAATTTCAAGTTTACACATGGAACTTAGGGAACGATTGTGGCAGTTGATGAGATGCCAACAATTAATGACAACACGCGCGAGGAGAAAGAAAGAAGCTTCAGGGCAAAAAAAAGTTTTGGTGCCTATTTTCTTATTTTGAGGAGACTGTTCACAAAAAAAATTCAAACTCTTGAATGAACGAGGTTCCTTCACCACAAGTACGCTTGGTGTTCGATTGACCTTAGATACATAAATGAATATTTTTGAAGAGAGAAGGTTTATTGAATTGAGATGTTTCGTGTAGATATTTCTTAGCCGTACAATAAATACCTACACGAAGGGACAAAAATAAGAGGTGCTTAAAAGTAATATTATGATTAGAAGTAACCCCCTCTCCTAACAGAGGAAAGTTGGGGATAAAGTGAGGAAGATCAAGATTCACTTTGAAGGAAGAGGCAAGAAGGCAGCGAAGGAGCTCTATGAGGAATTTCTTCGAGAGAGATTGATGCTCTGCCATTTTTTATACTTGTTCAATCTATACATTTGTAGAATTTCTTTGTAACTTATAAATTGTAATGATTATAATTTGAGAGCTAGGTCAAACAGTATCTGTGAGGGACCAAGTCTAGCAAGGCTTGAGAAATCTTTCATGCTCTATCGAATGACATCATCAAGGGAGCCTGAGAGAGAACTATTTTGGAGGATTGAGAAGAAAAGTAGTGTTAAGACATGACATGACCATTTTAGATACACCTACTAAAACACTGAGAGACCATGACCCGATAGACCTTACCCAAAGCAACCTTGAGTCCCATCTTACTTTGAGCCTAGTCCCAAATAGCCCTTTACCAAATGTAAAATTTATCTTGAGTGATGTCACAAGTCACCTACACGCTATCCAATCCAAACTTTAGTAAAATTAGGCAGTTTGAGGGTCTGTCAGATGGTTTGGTGGGCAGCAGCTGACGTAATAGCTACCTGACATAGTTGTTAGCCAAAAGGTGTTTGTTGGCATTTAATTCCTATGATGCAGACCATGCTGACACATCAATGTATTTATTTCTAGTAACATAAAGTATGAGGGGAATTTCTTTCACATTAATTGAGATTGAGATAGCTCGGGAGAGGTTGGTGGCCATCTAGAGAGCCTAGCCACTTCAGAGAGAAAAGTGTTCTTTTTGAGATAAGAGGGAGATTTTCTACAAGCCATAGTTATTGCAAACTACAACATTTAACCACCCACCATTGAAGTTAGTGCTAATCTTTTAATACCAAGAACCAAACATTTATTGTTGTGATCCCTGTGTATGGGACCCTGGTGTTTGAGCTGCCTACTGGAGGTGTATCTAGGATCCTTGCTTTTCTCTCCCTCTGAATGAGTTATCTCAGAGGTTCATTTATTATTATTTTTAGTTATACACGAGTGCATTTGTGAGTTAAATCCAAAGTGTTTTATTCCATGTATATTGTGTTCATATTGTCACTGTTGATAATACCCGGTCTCGTGATTTATCACCATTATAATAGGGGTTACGCCGCCATTTATATCGTAACACCCCAGCCTCAAGAGGACTCCCCTCTTACAGACCTCTATTGGTGTTGATGTAAAAAACTAGATTGCTCTAATTATTCAATCACAGATAAATAAATAAGACAAAGATTTTTAAAGTGGTTCGGCTAGGAATAAAGCCTACGTCCACTGTTATGTTATTGCTGAGTGTTTGTGAAATTCTTGATTACAAGATCTCTCAAGAAATTCCGGTCCCTTTGAATGGGATCGATACAAGGTATTTATAGCCTCAAGGCTGTACATGAAAGGTCCAATACATTAAATGATATACATATGAATGGGTAATACATTTAATGCAGCGTGTGCGTCAAGAATCTAATGAATAGTTGAACAGTTGTCCGTCTGATAATTGATGACACGGCCGAGGTGCAGTTCGGACCGCCTTAGTTGCTCGTTGATCAAGAGTTCCTCGGAGTGCTTAGAGTATCTTGGGATGATATAGTTCCTCGGATGGAGTTCCTCGGCATGATAGAGCTCCTCGGTGTTTTCTCGTTGCTCGGTACCAACCATGGTTGTTCAGTAAATGATCTTCCTCGCTGTTATTGTGCCACGTAGATTGACACGTGTCTTCATACTATTCGTCCACATCAGCATATTAATTTTGGTATCAACAGAAGCCCCCAATGTTTCATATTTTGAACTTTGAAGAGTATGGAACATTCTTTCTTGGTATGTGGCAATATTAAATGTACTTCCCGGGTTTTAGGAACATTGTATTCAAATTTTCTTTCTTATTTTGCAGTTTCCGCCTTTTTGATAAGCGCTTTGATATTCGTGCAAATTTTGTCCTTTTAGCCGCCGGAAGTTTAATAATTTCTTTTTGGTAATCATTTCTTTCGCCGCTTCCCAATGCAAAGTATTTAAACTTCTTTGGTAACCATACCGTTGTCTACGTTTTTCATTCTCTGCATTCAAGCTTTCTCTTCTCTTCTTCTCTTGTGCGTTCATCTTTGTTTCCGTTCGCTGTCAACACATCTCCTTTCTTTCTGTAAGATCTTCTTCTTTTCTTCTGCATCTCTTTTATTCAATATGGTTTATATTGTTGAATCTGCTGAGAAATTTCGTTCTGACTTTTCCATTCCTTCTTGGGTAACTCTAGAGGTTCTTTCTGAGCCTTTAGATTACTTTCGATTGGCTGAGGGACATTGGTTCCCCAGTCTTTTCATTGCTGAATGTGGTTTCTCTTTTCCCCCAAATCGATTATGTCTTGAGTTTTGTCAATATTTTGATCTTGTTCCTGCAAAAATAGCCCCCAATTCATGGAGAATAATTAACGGGGTGCACAAGTTAAATCTAACTCATGGGACTAGTATAGGGATCCCAGAAATCATGTACTGCTATAAATGGGCCACTTTAGATAATATTTATTATTTAAAAACTAGGTTTTTAAATAGAGCCCTTGTAGTTAACCTCCCTGATTCAAATAGAGATTATTTTGAGCATGGGTTGGTCATAAAAAATTGGCAACACGCGCCTTTATCTGGGAATGGAGTATACAACGGTCCCAGATGCCCCCCATACGGCAATGGGATAGGTTTATTTTTCATTTTTATTTTACTTATAAAATTGCGTATTCATCATGTTTGACAAAATGTATGATTGAGATTTATGTATTTATTTGCAGTTGATAGTAAAAGAAAAACTCCAAAAGAGTCGGAAGTGAACATCAAGCATTTAAAACTTATCTGGAATTTGCATAAGACGATTGCAGACGAGCATATTAGATCTGCATCATATTTGCTGCAGTATAAGAGCTACACAACCTCTTATACTGCTCGCCCTGTTGAACCAGCTTCAACACCAGAAAGTTCATCTTCAGATTCTCATATCCTCCTATCTCAGAGAATGGGCAAGAAAAGAGCTCCTCCTGCTCTATTCGGTGACACTTCCTCTGCTGTTGGAGCCCAGAAAGGCAAAATTGATGTCCCAGAGGGGACTAAAAAAGTAGATGCTGGTTCCTCCAAAATTGCCGAGAAGCCCCCAGTGGCCCCGAGCAAGAAAAATGCTCCTGCTGATGTAATTGCCATCTCTCCGACCAAGACTTCTTCCTTGGTTGATGCTGCTGACCGTCCTTTGAAGAGATTGAGGAAATCATCCTCAATTAATCTTGCTGGGACTGCATCTTCTCTACCAGCTGGTGGTAGTAGTGTTTCAAAAATCATTCTTCCGAGCTCTTCAACGAGCTCAGTTATACCCGAGGTTCTCGGGGTTGATGAAAAGATTCCTAGGGATACACTGACATCCCTTGCTGCTCGCCATCTTTCTTCAGTAAATTTCTCATACCTTTAGTCTTTCTTTTCTTTTTCCTGAAATCTTGTATTTGTGTTGACTATATTGTTTTTCTTATCTTTCAGCTGGTGAATTGTTTCAATACCATCGTGAAGAAAGATCAAGCTATTAAAGCTTCTAGTTCCTCGTCCGATGTTGACGATGCCCTCTTGGGTTTAACCCAATCTGTGAAAGAATCTCGCCAGCAGTACGTCGAGGAGAAAGCTGCCTGGGAGAAAAAATTGGCTGCAGCTGAGGCTGATAAGATGAAGATGGCTGAAACCTCCAAGAATTTGGAGGAGAAGGTGAAAAGCCTAGAGGTCAATCAGCAAAGGTGCGATGACCAACTGAAGAAGGCAAAAGAAGAACTGTCTACCCTGCGAGACATCAAAATCCAGAAAGAACAATTGGATGTCAAACTCTCCTCGGAGAAGTTGAAAAGAAAAGCTGTAGTTAAGAAACATTTCAGTGCTGGTTGGGAGAAAGGATGGGAGAGAGGGATAGCTGCAATGACGTCCCAGGTCCAATATGGGGAGTTGAAATACTTCTATGATGGTTGGGTAGCTGCTCTGCAAGAGCTAAAAGTCCAAGATGATTCTGAGCTATTCCAACGGCATCTCCCTGGTCCTCCTCCACCAATTGTGGAAGAAGAAGAAGATGAACCTGCATCAGATGAATCTTCCATAGCTGTGGATGTCCCAATCTCTGCTTCTCAACCCTCTGTCATTGAGGACATTTCTTCTATGCCTCCTCCTGTCGAGAAGATTTCTGCCGACCAAGCTGTTGTTATCACCGAGCAACCGAGCTCCTCGTCCCAGCCTCCCGAGAAAGTCTTGGGAGACAAGGAAAAGGTGTGAAGTTGTTCGGTATCATTCTTATCTTTTATTATTTGTAATCGAACACTGTACTCCTTTTATGATCTAATAAAATACTTCTTTACTCATCGCTGTTATTGATGATTCTTTGTTGATTGTTGTCTTTTTTTTGTCTTTAGTTTGTTGCTAGAATGGAATTAATCTCTTCTCATGATACCGAACTGATGCAGCAATGTCACCAATACTATAGGGCTGGTCATACAGACCTTAGTTCTTCTGAAATTGCTGACATTCTTGGTCATGATGCTTCAGAACAGGCGACTGAGGCTTATAGGTATTTGAAAAGTTTACTCGACCGAGCTGTAGCTAACAATGTTGCTTACTATGAGTTGATTGAAGAGCTTAATGGTTCCTTAAAGGATCTTCAAAATCAACATAACGAATCAATGGCTTTGTTGCATGAAGATTATGAAAATAGATACCAGCAGCTCTCTTCAGAAACAGGCCACAAGAAAATCATTGCTGGGTATGACGTCAGGGAGAGGACTCTAAAAGGTGAAATTGAAGCCTGCAGACAAATCGCTGAGATCCTGGAGCAAGAAAATAACAATTTGCAGAAAAAATTAGCTCAGTATGAATCTGCTGCTTCATCCTCTACTGCATTAATACCAGTCACTGATGAAGGTTTCTCATTCTTAGAAGTCGAAAACGCCAAACTGAGGCAAGAGCTGGAGGATTTAAGAAGATCTTCCATTTCTGGAACTGCTCGGGGACGAGGAAGGAGTTCTCGGGGACGAGGAAGAATCGTCGAGGAGCAAAATTCTCCAATTGCTTCTCGGAGCCGGTCAAGAGTTCTTAGCCGTAATGTTGAAGAATCTCGCGCCCAATCTACTCTGGAAACTCAAGCATTCCAACTGAATGTTAAGGATCGTGCTCTGTCTGATTTGTCTAAGAAAAATTTATCTTTAGAGGATCAATTGGCTGCGATGAAGTCTGATCTGAATAATAAAGATGCTCTTATCAAGAACTTTCTCGAGCAAGTAGATAGATTAACTTTCCAATTCCATAAACAGCCTCGGGAGTTCTGGAATGCAGGCTATAATGAAGCTCTTTATCATTTGGATGACCGCCTTGAAAATGCTAACAACGAAGGTTATAAGCAGGGATGGTTGAACGCCCTGGGTGTATTAAAATTGGAACAAGGTCATTATTTATGGGATTATCATGCTCCTGGATTGCTAGACTTGCCTGTTCCTCCCTATAAATTGGATATGGCATGGATTCCTGCTCGCTCCATTCCTCGGAGTTTGATCTCTAAATATCTTGGTGATTATAACCTTCATTCTCAAGTTGAAGTATCTCGTCCTGAGCACCTGTTGGATACTCCTACAATAATGAATGTCAGAATGCTGAAGGACATGAACTTTATTAATTCTCCTCTGTGTCTAGAGGATCCTCCTGCTGGCGAGGAACCTGTCTCAAAGGACAAAGGAAAGAAACCAATAGAGTAGGAATCTTTAATGTAATAGTTAGCACATTCATGTAACATGTAATACATTTTTATCTTAATGAAAGAATTTCATTTTCTGTTTTGCCAATAGTTATTTTTCTGTTTGCAAATTATATGGTTCATCAACCAAATTAGAATTTATAATAAGCATAAATTGTTCAAAATTGTTTCCAACCAACCAAGGTGGATAAATAATGTTTGTCGACCAAACACAGTTGATGGGTTTCTATCCCTGACCAACCATACTTGGTTCAATTTTCAAATATAAATATGTGTCCGACCAACTAAGGTCAATACTTTTATCCTCGTCGACCAACTACAATTAGTGGGTTTTTATCCCCGACCAACCATACTTGGTACAGTTTTCAATATTTTGTTCTTTAAAGAACTTTTTGTAATAATGTTACCTCCCGATAAACATAAGTTGTAATGCGAGAGTATATAAAGTCTTACCAACCGTAGTTGATCATGCTGGTCTACACCTCCTAATCAAAGGAGTAGTAGGGTTCTTTCGAACTTTTTGGCTCCTTGGAGCATGTCCTCCTAACCAAAGGAGGTTGGCTACTTATAGCACTTTTGCTCCGTAGAGCGCTCCGGAGAGCTTATCCTCCTAACCAAAGGAGGTTGGCTACTTATAGCACTTTTGCTCCGTAGAGCGCTCCGGAGAGCTTATCCTCCTAACCAAAGGAGGTTGGCTACTTATAGCACTTTTGCTCCGTAGAGCGCTCCGGAGAGCTTATCCTCCTAACCAAAGGAGGTTGGCTACTTATAGCACTTTTGCTCCGTAGAGCGCTCCGGAGAGCTTGACTCCGTAGAGCATGACTCCGTAGAGCATGACTCCGTAGAGCAGTCTTCTTCTTGTCCAGCAGTGTAGTGTTCAACACTAATATTCCCCGAAAAACTTTCAACAGAAAGAAAATGGTGAACCATCCTCGTTTTATTCATAATGAAGAAAATACTTTACATTTTTCATTACTGATAATACTTTCGCAGGTGTTCAGCATTCCATGCATTCTGAAATTCTTCTCCTTCTAGAGTTGCTATTCTGTAGGTTCCAGGTCGAACAACCTCTGTAACTCGGTAAGGTCCATGCCAGTTTGCTTCCAGTTTATTCTGTTTCTGAATGACTTTCTTCAGCACATAATCACCCTCCTTCAAATCGCATTTCTTCACCCTTTTGTTGTAGAACAGAGCTGTTCGTTGTTGATAAGCAGCATTCCTAATGGCTGCCTCTTCTCTTACTTCTTCGAGCATGTCCAAATCCATTCTTCTCATCAAGTCACTGATCGGAGAGTTGAAATTCAGCACTCTATGCGTTGGGAGACCCAACTCGGCCGGTATCACAGCCTCACTTCCAAATGCTAGCATATATGGTGATTCTCCAGTTGCTGCTCGGGGAGTTGTTCGGTAGGCCCATAATACTGATTGGAGCTCATTAATCCAATTTGCTTTAGCTTCACTTAGCCTCTTTTTCAACCCATTGAGTAATGTTCTGTTCGTCACTTCAGTCTGTCCATTGCTTTGGGGATGTCCTGGTGCTGAATGAAACTTCAAAACGTTCGACTGATGACAATAGGCAGCAAATTCTTCATTATCAAATTGTGTTCCATGATCTGTGATGAAAGCATGAGGGAGACCATATCGACAAATGATATTCTTCCATATAAACTGGTATACCTTCTCGTACGTCATATTGATAAGAGGCTCAGCTTCCACCCACTTAGTAAAATAGTCCACTGCAACTACGAGATACTTGAATCTTCCTCGGGTGATCGGTAGTGGTCCAACCAAATCAATTCCCCACATGGCAAATGGCCAAGGGGAAGTTATTGGTGTTAGCGATGCTTGTGGAGTTCGTCGGATGGAAGAAAAACGTTGGCACTTGTCACATTTCTTGGCATAGGCTATACAATCAGTCCTCATTGTCGGCCAGTAATATCCCTGTGTCATCACTCTTTGTAAAAGTGTTCGACCTGCTACATGAGCTCCACAAGATCCTTCATGGATTTCTTCAATCAATTCTTTCACCTCGGTGGGATGTACACATCTCTGCAAACCTGCCATAATTCCTCGTCTATACAAAATACCATTAGTTAATACATACCGAGCAGCTTTGTACTTCAGTCTCTTGGCAGCGAGTTTGTCCTCCGGCAATTCGCCCTCTTCAACATATTTCCTGATTGGATCCATCCAAGATGGTCCTAAATCAAGGGTAATCACATTCGTTGTCAGATCTTCATCTATGCTCCGACCTTCTAATACTTCAATCGGTATGGTTCTTCGCATCTCGGTACGAGTAGCTGATGCTAGTCGGGCCAGTGCATCTGCTTGTACATTCTCCATCCTCGGTATTCTCACCAATTGAATGGCATCAAATTCCGTCAACAATTTCATCACCTTTGCATGATATTTGATCATTAAGTCTCCTTTAACCGCATATATTCCCATCATTTGATTCACAATTAATTGAGAATCACTGAATACCATCACCTGTTGTGCTTCCATAGTCTTTGCTAGATTAAGACCTGCTATCATGGCTTCATACTCCGCTTCATTGTTAGAGGCTTTGAATTGGAATCGCAAAGCATATTCCATGTCAATCTCGTCTGGGGTGATCAAAACAATTCCTGCTCCACAACCAGCTGTGCAGGATGATCCATCTACATATAATCTCCATGTAGGTATTTCGTCTTCAAATTTCTTATCTGTCAGAGTTCCTCGATAAAATATCTGCTGTTTTCTTCCATCATCCCCCGGTATCTTTCGCTCCTCGTCAGTCATCTGCTCGTACTCTTTTACCAACCGTGGCTGGTCTGAGTTTGAATATAATGATTTCTCTACATCCACAAGTCCTTTTACCAACCTTGGTTGGTTTGGACCTATTTCTGCTGATCCTGTATCGTCCACAGGTAGGTCAGCAAATGTTTCTGTTGATCCTGTATCGTCCACAGGTAACTCAGCAGGCATCTTTTGCTCCTCGGGGGCATCAGGGTACGTGAACTCTGCTATAAAATCTGCTACAGCCTGCCCCTTCAATGATGATCTGGGCTCATACACAATATCATATTCACCAAGTTCTACTGCCCAGTACATCAGTCTCCCTGATTTTTCTGGCTTATGGAGGGCTTGTCTCAATGGCATATCAGTATAAACAATGATGGTATGGGCTTGGAAATATGGCCTCATTCTTCTACTTGCTTCAATTAGTGCCAATGCCAATTTTTCTAGCTTTGGGTACCTGATTTCTGCACCTCGGAAAGCCTTACTTGTGTAATAAATTGGCTTCTGGACTCCATTCTCCAATCTGATCAACGCTGAACTGACTGCGTTCTCTGATACTGCCAAATACAAATACAACTTTTCTCCTGTTATTGGTCTGGACAACAGTGGAGGTGTTCCCAAATATTTCTTCAAGTCTTGAAAAGCTTTTTCACATTCCTCATTCCATTCAAAGGTTTTTCGAAGTGTTTTGAAGAATGGTATGCATTTGTCAGTTGCTCGAGATACAAATCTGTTGAGCGCTGCAACTCGTCCGGTAAGACTCTGCACTTCTTTCTTCGTCGTCGGAGATCGCAGCCCTAGAAGAGCTTTGATCTTGTCTGGATTTGCCTCAATACCTCGCTGATTGACGATGTATCCGAGGAACATTCCTTCTCGTACTCCAAAGGTGCACTTCGTCGGGTTAAGCTTCATTTGGTATTTATCCAATTGATCAAAAGTTTGACTCAAGTCAACCAAATGATCAGCAGCTTTCTTGCTTTTAGTGAGCATGTCATCAACATAGACCTCCATGTTGCGGCTGATTTGTTCGGTAAAAACCTTGTTCATCAACCGCTGATATGTTGCACCTGCATTTTTTAAACCAAAAGGCATAACATTATAACAATAAGTTCCCCTAGGGGTAATAAAAGAAGTACTTTCCCTGTCTTCAGGTTTCATTTTGATCTGGTTGTAACCAGAATAAGCATCCATGAAGCTGAGTAGCTCGTGTCCCGAGGTAGCATCCACTAGTTGATCAATTCTGGGCAATGGAAAATGATCCTTGGGGCATGCCTTATTGAGATCGGTGAAATCGACACACATTCTCCATTTGTTGTTTTTCTTCTTTACCATCACCACATTAGCCAACCAATCTGGATATTTTACATCTTCAATGAATTGGGCTTTCTGGAGTTTCTCGACTTCTTCTTGTATGGCTTGATTCTTCTCGGGACTAAACACCCTTCTTCTCTGCTTTACAGGTTTAATCTCCTTATTCACATTGAGTTCATGACATAAGAAATTTGGATCTATTCCTGGCATGTCTTCATGACTCCAAGCAAAAGTATTTTTCCTATTCTTCAAGAAAGTTATCAACTCCTCTTTTATTGACATATCCAACGATGAACCTATCTGGGTTATTCGTTCAGGATGTTCGTCGTCCAAAATAACATTTTCTGTAGATTCCATCACCTGTCCTTTTACAAGTTGAGATTCATCCCTGGGATCAAGAGTTTCAATTTCTGTACCTTCTTCCACCTGGTAAGTTGTAGTCTTTTTCATCGATCCTTCTAGTTCTTCTTGCTCGGCCGACGAATAATAGCATTCCCGAGCTACTTTTTGATCACCTTTCACCACTCCAACTCCAAAATTTGTTGGGAATTTCAAACATTGATGTACTGTAGAAGGAACGGCTTCGAACTTCTTCAATCCAACTCTTCCCATGATGATGTTGTAGGCTGACTGCACATTCTTATCCATCACAAAGAATCGTATTCTTTCTGTTCGACAAACAGGCCAGGTTCCAATGAATATATCCAACTTGATCGTCCCAAGTGGAAAAACTTTCTCGCCAGCAAAACCCAGAAGGGGTCTGTGATAAGGTTCCAATTGAGATAATTTTAGATTCAGGCTATCAAAGCATGAATAGTACATGATGTCTGCCGAACTACCATTATCTACCAACACCCTTGAAATGATCACGTCCTTCATTCTCATTTTGATCACCAAAGGATCATCATGAGGGTAAAGAACACCTGCCAGGTCATTTTTTGAAAAACCAATTACTATCTTCTCTTTGTTTACCTTCCTCGGACGATCATCCTCGGCCAGGTTTATTCGCTGAATATATGAGCAAGCTTGAGCCTCTCCGAGATAAGCTTTTCTTTCTGCAGTAAGGTCTCCGCCTCCTGCATCTCCCCCTGTAATAACGTTACAATGAAATGATCCAAAACGTATGGAAAATACCTCTCGTTCAGGTTTTCTTGGCTTCTTGGGAAGATCGGGGTCATCATCTGGATCCTCTTCATGGTCCATCCTCTTTTTCTCCTCTGCACGACGAGGAGATCTAGATCTTTTTCTAGTTCTCTCATCATTCCTCCTTTCACTTCTGCGATCTACATACTTTGATAATTTTCCTCTTCGAATGAGTGTTTCAATCTCGTTCTGAAGGGCTATACAATTTTTGGTCATATGGCCATGATCTTTGTGAAACTCGCAATATTTGGTCTTATTCCTCATGTCTGGATCTGACTTCAGTTTCTCTGGCCATTTGATTTCCTCGTTATTCCTGATTTCTTCTAAAACATGATTAATACCCATTCTCAATGGAGTATAATTATCATACTTCTTTAGGGCTTCCAACTTTATCCTGTTATTCCTGGAATATTTGTCACCACCATTACCTTTCTGATCTTTCTTCTTAGAGTTGTCGACCTCCACTTTAACTTCTTTATCCATATTCTTCTTCGCAGTCATAGCCTCCTCGGCATTCATGATTTTGGCCGCTTTTGCCATCAATTCCGACATATTTTTAGGCGGATCTTTGGCCAGAGTATAGTATAGCTTGTTAGGCAACAAACCACTCATCAAAGCAGTGATTGCTGTCTTTTCTTCATAATCTATGACTTCCAACTTCTCGTTATTGAAACGAGTTATGTAATCTCTAGTACTTTCTCCTGATTTTTGTCTAACACTTAATAAGTGCGCTACTCGCTTTACTGGTTTTGCTCCAAAACAAAAATTACCAATAAACAGCTCGGCTAACTGAACAAAAGTTGAAATCTTACCCCGAGGAAGATTATTGTACCATATCTGTGCAGATCCGGTAAGAGTTCCCGAGAATGCTCTACATCTCATCTCGTCGGGGACAGCATAGATATCTGCAGCAGCTTGGTACTGTTCTATATGAAGTACGGGATCTGTCTTTCCATCGTACTTGGGGGTCACTACAGGTGCTTTGAATTTCGACGGTGTGGGGAAATCCACAATGGCCTGCACAAAAGGTGTCCCTTGAACAAAAGTTCTCTGTAAGGGGTTCCTCGCCTTAGCCATTTCTCCCAGTCTATCCTCCAATCGTTGAATGGAACCTTTCCATGCTTCATTCCCTTCCTCGGGCCGTTTAGTCCGAGCAACTGAATGCTCTGACGTAGCTTCCTGAGATTTATCTCGACGAGTAACTGGTCGTGATTGTGCAGATCCTTCTCTCAAACCTGGTGGTGGTCGAAAACTTCCTGATGGAGCCCTAGGTGGACTCATGTTCCTCCTTGGTCCTAACCGACTGAAAGGAGACACCCTGCTTAATCTTTCTAAAGCGCTAGTTCTCTCCGGAGAAAGAGAGATATGTTGATCTGTATCCGTAGCCCGTATTGATGAAGTTCGCCCAGGTTGATAAGAAAAATCATTGGATTCCCCATTGCGATATGACCCAATATGTCTGGATCGTGATTGCCCATGATCAGTCCTTTGCCCTGAATGAGTAGATACACCGCCTTGAAGAGTTTGAAGAAGTTGCCTCATAGATTCTTGCATGGCGGTTTGTCCCTGAGCCAGATTCGTCATAATTCCGGCCAGATCTGGAGGTGCAGATAGATTTGGAAGATTTCCAGTATTTCCAGCATTTCGATTACTGGATTCTGGATTATCTGCCATTGGTGACAAATGATTTTTATGAAAAACGATAACAACAGTCGTTTCCCACAGACGGCGCCAATCTGTTGATGTAAAAAACTAGATTGCTCTAATTATTCAATCACAGATAAATAAATAAGACAAAGATTTTTAAAGTGGTTCGGCTAGGAATAAAGCCTACGTCCACTGTTATGTTATTGCTGAGTGTTTGTGAAATTCTTGATTACAAGATCTCTCAAGAAATTCCGGTCCCTTTGAATGGGATCGATACAAGGTATTTATAGCCTCAAGGCTGTACATGAAAGGTCCAATACATTAAATGATATACATATGAATGGGTAATACATTTAATGCAGCGTGTGCGTCAAGAATCTAATGAATAGTTGAACAGTTGTCCGTCTGATAATTGATGACACGGCCGAGGTGCAGTTCGGACCGCCTTAGTTGCTCGTTGATCAAGAGTTCCTCGGAGTGCTTAGAGTATCTTGGGATGATATAGTTCCTCGGATGGAGTTCCTCGGCATGATAGAGCTCCTCGGTGTTTTCTCGTTGCTCGGTACCAACCATGGTTGTTCAGTAAATGATCTTCCTCGCTGTTATTGTGCCACGTAGATTGACACGTGTCTTCATACTATTCGTCCACATCAGCATATTAATTTTGGTATCAACAATTGGGTCCCTCTATGTCTACACGTCAGTTTGAGCACTTAACGTTTAGGAATAATATACGTTTACTTAGGCGTATGCTCCTTTTCGGTTTGTTCACACCCATTCATTCCACTCTCACGGTTCGAGTATTTATTCATATCCTAGGACATTTTTTTATGCCATGTAATTTTTCCCAATTTTATTTGTTTTATTGTTGTTTTAATTTTATCTATTTTTCCAATTTTTTTTTTCTTTTTAGTAGAACGAGGCCCCATTTCTCATTCGAAAGACCGACTGTTAAAAGCGAATATTTGGAACCTAATGCGCTTCTCTCTTCACCCACACTTTAACCCTATCATTTTTATACTCTCTCTCTACTCCTCCATCTCCATAGCCACTCTCACCCTTATTCCCCCATAACCTCCTACCTCTCTTAACCCCACCATTTGTCCTCCTCCACCGTTTCATTTTTTGAAGAAAGTTTGGGGTGTTGAGGTATTTTTTTCCTTCTCTTTCTTAATTTTTTTTTCTAGTTTTTTAGCATTTTAAAGTTTTGTTTTTGGTAGCATTTTCACCTTCCCAAACTTTCTTTTGGGTGTATTGTTGTTTTCCAAAGCTTTACCCACATAAACCTCTGAAATATAAAAAAATAAAAAATTGGGGCACTGCTTAAGGTTATATATATATTTGTTCAAAATAAAATAATATTTTTTTTCTTTTTGTTAATTTTTGTATGTCGCCCCATAAATGGAATCTCATAATTTTTTTGGCATTAATTTTAAATTCAATCATTTTCACCAGTGTCAAAGAATTATGATATCCCATTTATTTCTTGTTTCTTATTTTTTTCGAGCAATTTTATATAAATTATGTGCTGACTGGATATTGGGACTTTTATTGTTCGCTGGTTTTGGTTTTTTTGGTGGTTTAATTGGTTTTGATTCGGTACGGTGTAGTTTTCATAATTAGCCATTTTACCCTGTTGTTTCTCTTTTTCTTTCACGATGCCGAGACGTAGACGTGCTCATGTCATCGAGGAGCTCGAAGAGGATCATTCCTCGGAGGACAATTCGACTGTCCTCAACCTTCGACTGTGTTGGGAGACACGTCATGCATAGAAGAATTACAACTCTTTAGGGTTTCTCACACCTTTTATCCTCTAAAAAAAATATAGTAAAACTGAGTGTATTATCCAGGACCATTGTCTTTTCTTAGATAGCCCAGCGTGGGTGGGACCCTATTTTTTCCCTTATCGATCCCACATACCCTGACCTTATTAGGGAATTCGTTTTTGGTATGGTAGTCTCTAGGAGAGATCTTGTCTCTCGTTTGAGGGGAAAGGAGGTTTTTGTCACTGTCGAGTCTATAGTCCGACTTACCGAGTTACCCCATGATCCCAATGCCACTTACCCCTAGATAACCCAACAGTCCTCTGATATTCATGTGGCCAGAGCCATTGTTTTTAAGGTCATCAATCCCAACACCTCCATCCTCTTCCATAGAAACCTTAAGGACAATTTTTGAATCCTTAATTGGATCATTTGCGTATGCCTCATTCCACGCACAAACCATACACATATCACGTGGGACCACGTGTGTCTCATGTATGCCATTAGACTTGATGCTATATTAGACCTCCCTGACCATATATTCTTGGTACTTCGTCCCCACCCCCACTAAATAATCCTTACCATTTGTTGTTATCATCACACGCCACTATCTAGATGTCCATTGTCCACTCCTGCCATCTGACAAACCTGTGACTCGATAGTAGACCATCGACACCTCATCCATTGGACAGTCATGGAGCCATCTATCGTATTCCCAGACTCAAACCATACCATCTCACTTTGGGTCATATTAGTTTGCTCCCACCTCTACCCTTTCCCAGTCGATGCCTCCATCCTCCCATTCCTGTCCTCCAGTAGAGTCTTGGGAAATTAAGTTTATGCATGGCCGAGGAGCAAGGAAAGGAGCGCTCTGTGATGCAGGAGTTTATTGCATCCAGGCAACATGATTGGGAGCGTGCATAGGAGGTGTAATCTCCCCAGGATTCCATACTTCTACAGAGGATTAAGGAGCTGCGTTGAGATGAGATATGCCGAGGAGCGGGTCCTTACCTTCTTTTAGCGATGATGCGAATGGTGCTTTCAATGGTCCCCCTCAGTGATTCCTTTTATATACCTCTTTATTTCATAGTGTACTTGTGAGGGAGTGTTCTTTGAGATTATATTTGAAATTCTCTCATTGTACTTGGGATATTTGATACTCATAGATTTTGGCATGTACATTGGATTTATTTTGGTTGTTTATCCTCATATATATCTCACTTTCTATCTTGTTTATGGTGAATGATTTATCCATATTATTGTTCTTGCTGTGTTCCTCTATCGTGTTGGTATTGTTTTAATGATTATTATAATCCATGTTCATATACGACTAACATTGCATGTTTTAGTTTTATCCCTTTGTCTTTTCCGGACAAAAATGGGGAGAACATTATAAGGGGGAGTCTAATTGATGCTATTTATTTTATAAATTCCCCCATGCATCGTGGTAGTTTTCGTTTCATGTGTGTAGGCTCATATTCTTATGGACGTCGCATGCAAAGCTTCTCATGTAATACCCCTCCCTTAATATTTTGTTTAATCCCCGTGTAAAGTTGCGATAAAATGAAAAACATAGGGACTTGAATGACTATTATTAATTTGGAGGCTTGAGAATGATATTGAAAATTTGGAATCTGAAATAAAGTAAAGAAGAAGATTATATATATGAGGAGGGATAAATTATAATTGAATTAAATAAAGAGAAATTGTGGATTTTGGGAAATAATAATTATTAGTCACTGAGTAGTCAAAATTAAATGGAATATATATGTTGGGGTCTAAATTAGAGTTGAAGAAAAATTAATTGAATTATGGATTTTTATAAACTCTTATATTAGGATTATAGAAATTTTAAGAAAAACAAATTCAGTATACCCTTACTAAAAGTTCGAAACTATTAGGGGCAAATGTGAGAAAGGAAAGTTTTGTATTAAGAAGAAAATAAATTGGATCATATAAGATATGTCATTGGATCTCGGTATTGTTAAAAGGGGGGAAATTCTGGATAAATGTGAGAGAGATAAAGAATGAGAGGAAGTTAAGGGAGATAGCAGGTCGCCACTCTAATCATTCGCTCAAGCGATGTTGGTGGTCGCTCAAACGACGATTCAAACGTCAGTTCCTTTTCTGCGTTGTCATCCATTCATTCGTTGCCAAAGCAGATGCCCTTGAGTTACTTCCCCTTGTTCGCGGTTTAGCTTTTTAGTTGGCCTTAGGCCTGGCACTTCGAATTAATGAAAGAAGGTATTGCCTAGGATATAATGAAGGAACACAAGAGAAAAAATTATGATTTTTAAAGGGTTTTCGTTTTATGAAGCTTGGGATGTGATACTGCTTCGATTGGCGCTGTCGTGCTCTCATTTGTTGTCCACTGTTTATATCAAGCTTTGCCAGCACTTGGGCCTGATGCTCTGAATGAGGCAAACGAGATGTGTACATTTTGAATCACGGGTCTTACCTTAGGTATGAAAGAAATAATTATGGAAATTCAAACTTACGAAATCAGTCTGGAAATTTATTGTAACAGCTGTTGACCAAAGCTTCACGAGTTAGGTATTAAGGCCTTATTATGATTATAAGAGAGGAAGTTGTGGGGAGAAAACCCATTGTAAAATATCCCACCTCTCCTAAATGAGCTCGCAGCTCCCCCTCACAGTGATACACTACATTCAACCATTAGATGCCCCAACAAATATACCAGACCACCTACACATCTACTGTTAAAAATATGATCCGGAATATTGAGCTGTTTATTTAGAGTTTTGGAGGAGACAAACATGAGTGTCCCTTGAGTTGTATGAGGGTTTGAAGGGGGTATCTTGGAAATGGGTTGCTGAACATTTTGGAGTATTTGTTGGAGTTTTTCCCAGAGATTTTATGGTGGATCATTGTGTGAATTCCTTTAAGGCGACCTTTGGAGGTGGGGGAGTCACCCGTCTTCTTCAACACTACCACCATATTTGGAGTGTTTGAAGTGGGATAAACCTACTCTTTATATTTGATGCTTTATTTAGTGTATATAGTTGTCTTATTATTGATTTATGGGAGTAGGATTCATACGAATAAAAGGATAAATTGAAAATGTACCTTTTTAAGGAAGATAAAAATGTAAGGGGTTATTATTTGTGTAGTTTTCTGGTAAAATCGAAATGTACATTTTTATGGAAGATAAAAATGTAGAAAAATATTATTTGTGTATATTTTTAGTAAAAATAAATATATGACATTTTTACAGAATAAAAATGCAAGAAAGTATTATTTGTGTATAATCCTAGTAAAAAAGTACGATGAACATTTTTGTGGAATAAAAATGTAAAGAAATGATATTTTGGGCATTTCAAGCAAAGGGAAAGAACAAACATTTTTATGAAATAAAAATGTGAAAAATGATTAATGTTGTCAAATATTTATGAAATAAATATTTCCAAGTTTGTTGTAAAACGGAGAACTTTATGATTAAGATAGTCAATTTCGAGTTTAAGGAAGTTAAGAATGTCTTACTTAGTTGAAAAATACGTTTGTTGTGAAAAGTATAAGATTCTAGAAAGAAATAGCATTTTAGCATTTATAGTAAATTTTCTATGCATATAAACTCGTAGTATTTTGTGAATAAATATGTAAGCGAGTTTAGAAGAGGGATTATTGGGCTTAAACATAAAGTAAGACAAGGGAAGGTTTTAGTCTAGTATTAAAAATGCATTTTATGAGATAAAATTATTGAAGTGACAAGTATGAAAGTTGGCAAAAAGCGTGATGTTAAACAAAGTATTAAAACGGCTAAAGCGTTAAAATGTTAAGTTGAAAACTTGATGATTGTTTTCGATAAATCATACTTGTTAAAGAACAAAATTGCAAGCTTGGTAAATGAAGGGTAAATTGGTGATTTACCTAAAGTGGAACTATATTTATGAAATAAAAAATGTTAATGAATGATTTTTATACTAGCACGGGTGAAATTGAATTAAAGTCCTAAAATGTGAATGATTTTTGGTGTAAAAATTAACATGGGTGTGTATAAAGGACTTTAGGAGAAATTAACAATTTTTCAAGTATAGCGGAAAAATGGACGGTTAAGTCCAAGGCTTTGGCTTTGGCCCGAATAAATGAAAATTAATGTGAACATTATGAAAAATATCGAACACATTGGCAAGAAAATGATATTGGATAACGTCGGGTTAAATAATTAAGCAGGGCTACGATGTCCCTAGTGGTGAAAGACCCCAAACCAACTGCAATTTACTGGCGCTCGGTGTCGGATGGTGAAATTCCGTGAAACCGTGGGTGTGCATGTGTTTTGATGGGGTTAATGTGTTTTGATGGGGGGGAGGGGGTGTGTTGGCGGAATCCCTAAATATAATACTAAGTAAAGAATTGACTATCCATGAAAGATGCATAAGTGAATGGCATTAACTTATTAACATACAAATGCAAGAATAACGCTATTCGTGTTTAATATTCATGTGGTAACATGAATGGTTTAATAAAGGTAATGATATTTAAACTACCTAATGAGGGTTGAATCATAATGAATACAAGTGTGTGTCAAGTGAGGTTTTCAAAGGAAAATGAGTAATTTCTAAACACGGTGTGTGTGTGTGTGTGCGCGCATTGAAAGAAAGTACTAAGTAATGATTCATAACTCTACGTGAGTTCATAAACATTGAGTAATAAACATTTGAAAGAGAATGGTAGATTTTTCCCAAAATTTTCTAATTGTTTAACCGTCTGTGTTAATGGGAAGGAAAGGTAGTTTTTAAGCATAATGACACAAAACGATTCTTTGTAAAGACAAAGAGGATAAAAGGTATCAAATAACGTCTTAGAAATAAAATAATCTAATACATTGGGACATGTATTTTCCAATAGTATATATGTAGATATATACGTATTTTCACATGCATGTAGTGTAGCGTGTAAGTATTCTTTTCTTCCATTCGTTTCCATACTATATTTGTATATAATCCCATTGAGCATTCGGCTCACATCCCTCCTTTTGTTACAGAAAGTTGCATGATCTTTCGTACTTTGAGAGCGTTATACAGGTAAGTAGTTACTTGCATTTAAGATTCGTAGCTCTGTTTACTTGGACTTGGGGGAACTTCCCTAGGGTCTTATCACGTAGTTGATAAAATTGGAATTGCATGCTAATAAGAGTAACGTTAAATAATAATAAAACTGGATTAGAAACATTATTTATGGTGTTTCATTGCACTTCACAATTAAAGTGTGGTCCGGATTAGGTTGATCATTTATTAACACTTAAATCCGGATCAGGGTGTTACATCTCATGTCACTACTAGGTTGTTAGAGAGTCTAATGTCTTTTTCTTTTTGGGTTTCATTTGGGATTTAGGATCTGCTTGACGTCTTAGCTTAGTGAGTTCAATGTCTTTTTATTTTTTATGTTTTGTGCTAGAATAGCCAACGGGGGAGATTTGTAATGATTTTTTTTCATATTGAGTCAATTTTTAGTATTGGCTTATTCCTTTGGAGAAAACATTTATATTGTGAGGATGTCATATCATATTTGTCATTAAAGAATTGGAGCAACCGTTATTACGCGACAAATTCATCATCTGAGTGCTCTCATTCCCAAAAGGTAAAAGACCTTATTTTTATTATTGGAGAGAAACTTTTAAATGGTTTTAATTTTTGCAAAACCTTTATATAACTGGAAATAAAAAATTATCAAATTTTCCCAGGTCGTTCTAACGAGGTTAGGTACCTCGTTAGAATGAGGACGAGCGTTATCATGAGGAAAATTTTCACCAAAGCCTCAACTCTCTGGACTCTCGTTAGAAAGAAAATTTTAATGAGATTGGTACCCTCGTTCGAACAATCTAAGCCGTTCTAACGAGAACAGTACCCTCGTACGAACGACTTCTAATGAGGCCAATTTTCAATTTTTCTCGCCTTCTCTAGAATCTCGTTAGAATTATTTTTCTTTCCTGTTCGAACAAGAATGGGCATGTCGTTTGAATGATATTGGTACCTCATTCGAACGACCAAGCGAGAATTTAAGCAGATTTAGGTTTTCAATGAGTTTTTCCTTATAACATCCACACCCGTCAACTCAGTTTATATCTCATATTTAAGAGGTCGTGAAAACTGAATGAAACCACCTCTTTTGAACATTTTAGAAGACATAACAATTTTGAAAAACTCTCTCCAACATCATTTTGATGATTTTCACAAACTAAACCCAGAAATTCATCTTCTTCACACATCATCACTTGTGTGGTGGATTCTGCATTGTTGGACACAGTTGAGGCATTTGGTGGATACCAAGGCACAGAGGTGTTATGTACCATGGTGGATTTTCACGGGACTACAGACAAAGGTTGTGAAGACAACATGAGTGTATCATTTTGAGTCAAGTGTTGTAAGTCTTTTGTGTCTTCATGTAAAACACCATATCTGTAGTGAATTTTTCTTGGCCTGGCTATCTGAGGCTTTTACCATTTGGGTTTTCCTAGTACATTGGCATGTCATGGATGCTTGCTTTCCAATAATAATTTAAATCTTACATACTCGCTTAGGATTTAGTAAATAAGATCAAAATTGAAAATTAACAACACTATTTGCCTAGTTTTCGTAGTGCCTATCTTTGTGTGTTTGTACTTAAGGGTAAATTTCACGAATTGATACCTAAACTATGTAATCGAGTAATTTCAAGGTGTCACAAAAACCTCAGGAATATGAAGACAACATAAAAATTCCTTGGAAAAGCAAAAGTCAATCAATTTGGAAATAAAGAATTAAGAAGAATGCATTTCCATTCAAAAATACATCTTCATTAATGGTAGATATGGAGATTACAATAAAATGTCCCATGGACAACCAACGACTTTACAAAAGAGAAAAATTTCATAAAATTCTGTCAAGGATTGAGTATTGGGTGATTCACAAGGGCTTAACCAGTAGAGGGAAGAGTGATAGAGGTCATTCCTATGGTTTCTACCTCTTGGTATTTAGGATTAAAGGCATGTAAATCATCATCACCGTAACTATCTTCATCATAAAAAATTTCCTCCTCCGATTGAGGGGCTTAGTGGAACAGACCCGAGACATCTATTTCGAGGAATATCGCCTGAACCTTGGCCTTGGAAGCTTCAAAGAAAACATTGGCCTTTTTTAAAGAGGTACCTTTTAAAGACCTTAGACTCCTGATAAACATCCAGTCGGCTCTGAATCACGGTATAAACCTATCCTTGAAGTTCCTCATGCCAAACCAGGACATCAGTATAGCTCTCTTGGATCTCCTGACCTTGAGATGTAAACTGCTCCTTTCTGACAGACAAGTCTTTGATAGTTTGCCTCAAGAGCTCCACGTTATCATAAAGTCTAAAGAGTCTACCCTTAAATCTCCGGATCTCGATTTTCTGGACTTGAAAGGCTTAGATGTCACTATGAGCTCAACCTGACCTAGGGTATGTAGCTCCTTAACCTTGTCTAGAGACTCCTGAGTGGGGACTAGTAAAGAAACATTATCTGTGAGGTTCCTCTTATTTGAAATTTTCTTCTGTTCTAGATAAGCCACCTGAATCTTCAAGGTATATTTCTCCCTCTCGAGAGCCTCCATCTGCAGCATCTAGTCATTAATCCACTGGTTCAGGTTCTTCTGAGTGAGGTCCAAACTATCAGCCATGTCATTAAACTTTCTCCATGCTCTATTTCCATCAAGATCACAACAATGAGATAATTTGTAAGGTGTTGAGCTTACAAGAGAAAAAGTTATGAGAACAATGCATAAAATATGAAATGTTTTAAGACGGAAGTCAGGAAAATGTGCAAGTACCTTGCCCATCTGGTGGGCTAACTCCTTAGCACTGGTAGGAGTACCACTTCCCTTCTGAGTAGCCACGATGTTAGAGAAATTTATTTTTTTTCCAGAGCATTAAGGGCATGCACCGCTGAGGAATAAGGGTATATCCCCCTGATGAATCGAGAACCTTAGTTGCCCCTTGTAAATTCCCCTCCCCATGAGGTGGCACCACCTTTCCCACAACTACATTTTTTAAGATGAAGGGAACCATTTCCCTTGTAATAGAAGGATCTTCCTGACAGGAGTTCCACCTACCCCGATGCTTCTTGCAGTAGGGGTAGGGTTTTATCGAGCTCCAAACATCAGTCTTCAACAGGACCAGACCCTAGGCTAGCTACATCCACTAGTTTGACACCAGATATTGGAATATTCACTCAAGTACAGAACTTCAAAGGCTTGGTGTTATTGGTTCTCATATTTTTATTGATCACGACCTCAAAAAGGAGCCTCCATTCCTCCTGTTCATCTATTAAATCAAATAGAGGTCAGAGTCATCCCTCAAATGAACTAGTAAATAATGTGAAAGGTAAAAGACAAAAATTACTCATAAGGCGAACAATCAGAAAGTATAATGGGATCATTAGCCGAAGCATAATACCTTTTAACCTTCAAACCTTGGTCTTGTTGTCCTCACCTTCAGAGGCCTCATGAAACTTCGTCGGGATTTCGGATACAACCTTCCTCTTTTAGGAAATCGATGTGCGAGGACTAGCTTCCAACATGGTCCCTACAACTATCTTAGGAGCTTTAGGGATTCCCACATATATCAAAGGATTTCGCTTAGGTCCCAGCTCAGAGTTTAAAAGGTGTTCGGCAGTATTGAGGGCCTTAAAATGGGTAAAGGCTGAAAAATGCGTTACTAAAGCCGTTTATTGAAAATAAACTATTTAAGTAACTCCGAGTTGTTTTTTGAATAAACTCTTTTCTAAAATAAAAAAGGATTAATCACAATAAGTGTTTAATAAAACAGTATGTACGAGATCTTATTCAAGATTCGGGCAACAAGTTTAAAAGATAGTTTAAACAAATTTTAAACACAGCACAACCAAGAATGAGATGAGAAAATATAGAAAGATTCTGTTCACAATTTTTTACGTGGTAAAACCTCACCAATTGAGGAAACATCCACGACTCCCTCTACGGAGTAAAAAGAAAAATCCACTAAAACAAATTTATGAGTTACAAACTATATAACTAACATGCAAACAACTCAGACCTATATAAGTTTAGGAATGTACCCTCTGGTGTCCTTATAACTTCTCTGCAGTTCTGATTGTAGATGTAGTTCTCTCAGTTTGTCAACTTCTTATTTGTTCCAGCACTTTACGTCGACTTATGTTCACAAGATCTTATTACCAACACTTTTCGTGTTGTAGAGTGTAAGTGTTTGTGGAGGTGCTTTCTAACACATGCATGCACACACACACACGCACACTTATTAAGTACAAACAGTCCTAACAAATTACAGTTATACTATATGCTGTGATCTATTCTTTTCTTTCTTCATACAAAACTTTGAACCTTTTTTGACCTTTCAATTAATCCCAGAATCCACGAATATCTTGCTTAGAAATCAACAAAGATCTTAATCAATCTCAGTTTTGAAAAGATTTTTGAGATTGAAAACCTCCAAGTGAGATTCCAAACTAGGTCAAAGGTTTAGTTTTACAAGAACAAGAAACAGAAAGCATTTATTGTTGATTTCAAAGTAAGAAAACGTTTTAGAGAAAATAATCAACAATATATTTCTCAAGATGAGAAATAAAGAATGAAACTAAGTGTAATGTAACATGAATAACTCAGATCTGAGATTTCTATGAAATCAAAAACTAGATCTAAGTAAAAGTCTAAGTTGGAAACAAGATCTCACGAACACAAGGTTACAGCAACAAAAATAACTCAACTCAAACTCTCAAACACTCAAGAACACTCAGGGTAGTGTTTTTGGATATGGTGTTTTAAAGAGATGTTTGGGTTAGGTTTGAAGAGGATTTAGACGAATGAAGTTAGGGTTTCTAGCTTTCTTTCTCTCTCTGGTTTCTCTCTTCTCTCTTCTCTCTTCTCTTTCTACTCTCTACTCTCTCTTCTCTCAGAAACAATGAAATGGCAAAAGTCTTCGAAGTCTGAGAATAGAGGTCTTTTTATAGTGAGAGGAGAAGGTTCGAGACGTTGGTTCAAAATCAAGGGTCAGGATTAAGTCAATTTAAATTGACTTGAATCTAAGGGCTCAAACAAGGCGGTGGTTAAACGAAAGCTGATTGGCTTAGAAGGTTACACAGGGATTCATCAAGACGACATGCAGACCATTGATAACAAATGATCCAAGGGTTTATAACACACGCGTTGTTATCTCAGTAAAGAAACACACTTCCAACCAATCAGAGGCAGACAGATGTAGGGCAAATACAGGATCTGAAACGCGCGTCTAAAATAATTAAAACCATACCCTCATGTTTATGCCGCTTTCGGTTTCTACCCAAGGTAACATTAGGCCATAATACATAACTAAGTATATTTAGAGTTTGACCCTAAAAACTTATAAATCAAGTTTTAATTAATAAAACATGGTTTAAAAATTGTTTAAAAAATCACAAAAAATTATTAAAAATCAAACTTAGGGATTTAAACATACTCAACATATGTACACACATTATTATGCAGTATGACATATATGAATTGAATTCTACTGTGTGTGAGAGTTGGCAATAGTCTCTTGATCACTACAAGTAAGAGAGATGAATAGGCAATCCAACTTCTGAGGCTCTTTGGTTTCTGGGATGGACATAATTTTGTCACAATTTCCAAACTAGATGAGCACTTATACAATATAGACTCAAGTGAGTCAAAGGTATAAGGGCTTCAATCTCCCCCTTTGGAAATATGAGACAAAATCTCCTTTGAGTCAACTAGGACTCGTAGGGCAACAAAAATAAGAAAAACTTAGTCCTATCAAAATTCTATCTATCCAAATCCTAGAAATCAAAAAGTACATAACTCAACTATTTACAATTTAATACCCTAATACATCAGTTGAGAATGACTGTACAAAAAAGAATACCTGCAATGAATCACTAAGATCAAGCTGTTTAGTATATGATAGAGATTAGTAGACTCAAATTTCTCCCCCATTTTATCTCAAATAGACAAAGGGAAAAACTTGGATAAGCAGCAAAGGTATTACTCAGCACAAACCAGACCAATAGATTTACGTAATGAAATGAATCTATTATTATCTAGAGGTTTGGTAAACATATCTGCGAGTTGTAGATCAGTAGGAAGATAATTGATTTCTAATTCCTTAGATTCAACTAATTCGCGTATAAAATGATGTCTTATTTTTATATGCTTTGTTCGCGAGTGTTGAACAGGGTTTTTAGAAATATTAATCGCACTTTGATTATCACAATAGAGATGCAATTGGTTTTCTTGAATACCATAATCACTTAGCATTTGTTTAAGCCACAATAATTGAGCACAACAGCTACCAGCGGCTATGTATTCAGATTCAGCAGTCGAGAGTGATGTGCAATTTTGTTTTTTACTACTCCATCCTACCAAGTTATTACCAATATAATAACATGCTCCTGAAGTGCTTTTACTATCATCAGTACATCCAGCCCAATCAGCATCAGTGTACCCAATAATAGTGCTTGGTTTGTCATTAGTGTACCAAAGTCCTAGATTCAGAGTGCCTTTAACATATTTAATTATACGTTTAACATAATTCAAATGGCTCTCTTTAGGGTTGTTTTGATAACGAGCACATACACACACAACATACATGATATCAGGACGCGAGGCAGTAAGATAGAGTAGTGTGCCAATCATACTATGATATAGAGTAGGATCTACAGATTTTCTATTTTCATCCTTTTGACAATTTTACCGTAGTACTCATAAGTGTTTTAGCATCTTTAGCACTCTCGAGGCCGAATTTCTTAACGATCTCTAAAGAGTACTTAGATTGCGAAACAAATAGTCCTTCTGGATTTTATTTGACTTGGAGACCTAGGAAGAACTGCAACTCCTCCATAAGGGACATCTGAAATTCCTTACTCATAATTTCAGAAAAGGATTTTACTTCTGAGGTAGAAGTTGATCCAAATATAATATCGTCTACATATACTTGTGCAATAGTAATGTGTTTGTCAAAATGTTTGACAAATAGAGTTTGGTCATTTCCACCTCTTTTGAAACCTTTATCCAAAAGAAAACTGGAAAGACGCTCATACCAAGCTCTAGGAGCTTGTTTAAGTCCATATAAAGCCTTTTTCAGACGAAATACATGACTTGGATATTTAGGGTCAATGAACCCTTTAGGTTGTTCTACATAGGTTTCCTCAGCCAGTATTCCATTAAAGAACACAGATTTGACATCCATTTGATATAATGTAAAAATCATGTGACAAGCTATAGCGAAAAGCAGACGAACTGATTCTAAACGAGTAACAGGGGCAAATGTCTCGTTAAAATCAATTCCTTCTATTTGGGAGTATCCTTGAGCAACTAATCTATCTTTATTTCTAATTATTATCCCATTTTCATCGGTTTTATTTTTGAAAATCCAACGAGTACCAACAACCTTTTTATGATCAGGACGTGGAACGAGATACCATACATCATGAATGACAAATTGTAAAAGTTCATCCTGCATAGCAGAAATCCAGTGAGAGTCATTCAATGCCTCATTTACATTCTTTGGTTCCACAAGGGAAACAAAACATGCATAATGTGCATAATTTCTAAGTTGGGATCTTGTACGCACTGGCTCATTAGGGTTGCCAACTATGTTGTTTATGGGATGATCTTTAGAAACCCAGTTAGGTACTTCAGGTGTCTCAATAGGTAATGAATTATCTATTTCAGAAGGGTCATTTTCTAAAATATTTGAAGACTCTTCCTCAATAGGTAATTCACCAGTCTTGCTTTCTATAATAGTGTCACTAACAATTACATTTATGGATTCCATCATGGTTTTAGTGCGAAGATTATACACTCTATAAGCTCTACTGTTAGGCGAGTATCCTAGAAATATGGCTTTATCTCCCCGGCTCTCAAATTTAGATAAGTGTTCCCTATCTTTGCATACATAACAAGTACTGCCAAATGTTCTAAGATATTTGAGATTAGGTTTTTTATTGTACCAAAGTTCATAAGAGGTTTGTTTGGAATTATTTCTAAGATAGACCCTATTAATGATGTGACACACAGTACGAATAGATTCTACCCAAAAATATTTAGGTAAATTCTTGGCATGTAACATGACACGTGCCATCTCTTGCAAGGTACGATTCTTTCTCTCGGCGATTCCATTTTGTTGAGGAGTCTTAGGAGCACTGAACTCGTGTTTGTAACCATTATAGTCACAGTATTCTATAATACCAGTGTCTTTGAATTCACCACCTCTATCACTACGGATTCTATTTACTTGAGTGTCCTTTTCATTTTCAATCCTAAGAAGAATTTTTAGGAAGGTTTGAAAAGTGTCAGACTTTTGTTTTAAAAGGGCTACCCAAGTAAATCTGGTGAAGTCATCAACCATAACTAAGATATAACTGTGTCCACAAAGGCTAACAGTTTGGGAAGGACCCATTAGGTCCATATGGATGAGTTCTAAGGGATTAGAAGTGAGAATATCTTTGACTTTCTTATGAGGGGCCTTAACAATTTTACCTTCTTGACAGGAACCACAAACAATATTATGAATGGGTTTAATTTTTGGAATTCCTCTTACTATGTCGTGAGTAGACAATTTACTAAGATTATCGTAATTTATGTGACCCATTCTGTTATGCCATATCTCGTTGTCTTCCATTCTGGCAACATTACAAATTTCAGAATTGTTCTTGACAGTGTAGCAGTTGTCAGGAGTTCTGAATCCAGTAATTATGCATTCACCTTTTTCATTTAAAATCTTGCAATTGTTCTTTGAAAAGGTAACAGTATGGTCTGAGTCACAAAATTGCGAAATACTAAGTAAGTTGGCCTTTAGACCTTTAACTAGAAGAACATTTTTAAGAATAGGAAGCCCATCTTCTTGGAGAGTTCCTTTGCCTATGATTTGAGATGAAACACCATCACCAAAAATGACTTTACCACCAACAAATCTGGTTTTGTTTAAAAGTTTAGATTCATCTCCAGTCATGTGCTTCGAACATCCAGAGTCTAAATACCAACCAGATGATGTGTGTTCGGCTTTTAAAGCAGTAACAACAATATTACACTTCATTTGAGGTAATAGATAATCTTTTCTAATCCAAATTACTCTAGTTTTCATCTTGCGCTTATTAGCTCTCAACTGATAAAATTTACGAGCATTAGATTTTTGCTGAAAAATATTTTGCGTATGATTTTGAATTTTGTGAAAGACTTGAGCATTTGGTTTAGGAAAGTGCTTAGGATTCCTTCTAGAAAATGTTCTTTTAGGTTTGGTCTTTCTCTTTCTATAGTTAGAGTTTTTATCTAGCTGTCTAGGAAGTATATAATTGTTTCGACTCCTCCTAGAATAGTTAAAGTTCTGGTAAGTACGAGGATTATAGATAGGTTTAACAAGTCTCCTACATAGCAACCATCGAAAGAGTGACCATATATGTCACAGTAGGAGCAATAAAGATTTCTCAAGATGGGGGTCTCCTTAGGAAAGTCTCTAAACAAAGGTTTTGAAAAGTTTTCAGTCTGAACTTTATTCCTGGGTAGTACAGGTTTGAAAGTAGGTTCACTATTTCTGATAAAAGGGCAGACGCATTTAGCCTTAGGTGGACTTTCATGCTTAGAGCAACTTGAATCCCCAATGTTGAAGTTTTGATGTTTTAAATCAAACTCAGTTTTTAGGGAATGAAAATCTGGGCATGTTTCAATAGGTCTTTTGCCTCCTGACACAAACTTGATAGGTTCAAAAGGTTTTGTTTGTGTTTTCAAATTGGGACAAAATCCTATACCAGTTCGATCATCAGAATTGGTTTTAGATTCAGCAACAAATTCATCAAAACAGCTAGAATTATTTTCAAATTTTGTAAATTTTTTGAAAACAGTTGCTGTCTTTTCTTTGGTTTGTTCCAATTCTAACAATGTCCCTTTGTACTTTTTCTCCAGAATTTTATTTGTTTCAGTCAAATTTTTCAGTTTTTCATCAAAAACTTTAATTTCACTTTCATGAGTTAAACATTGGGTAGTGTACTCTTCAGCATTCAGTTTAACCATCAGGCTTAGATCTTCCAATTTCTTGGTAAGATCTTTAACAGTCTTTTCTAGTCTAGCGTTTTTCTTGAGAGTCTTAGTGTAAAGTGTGTGAATGTCTGGGAGGTCTTCATTGTCCGAGTCACTAAGTGTGGTGTGTGAAGTGACCCCTAAGGCTTCATTCTTAAAACTCACACACTCATTAACATCGTCATTATTGCATTCCCTTTGACTCACACACCCCGAGGTAGAACATGCAACATTCTCAGTAATCAAAGCATCTAAACCAGTAATAACCACATTCGAAGTATCAGTCATAGAATTATTTGGTTCATCCTCATTAACTAACATAGGCATGTCATCATTATAAATAATCTTGGCAAAGAAAGACATGCAAGGATAAAAAGCATATGATGACTCAGGTTCCTCATTTTCAGAGTCACTTGAATCATCCCATATTTTACAGATGTTAGCTCTAGTGTGTTTGTTTTGAGTGTTCAAATTAACTCTACAGTCTTGTGCAATGTGCCCCAGTTGACCACATCTATAGCATTCAGTCTTCTTAAGGTCTCTATTAGGTCTGATATGAGAGTCCTTGTGATTTTTGTCATTGTTTTTCTCATGAGGTCTGTGACTAGAGGGAGTTGGATAATTTGACTTGCCTTGTTTATTTGCCACTTTGTTTCTAAACTTAATGATTTTCTTGAACTGTTTTGTCATTAAGGCAATCTGATTGTCCAAACTCTCTATATCGCAGTCCTCATCAGATTCATCATTGGAAGTATTAAACTCAGGCTTAATCAATTTAGAAGAGAAGCTTAGATTGGAACTAGTCTGTTTCCTATGGGATTGGGTTAATTGTTTCTTAAATTCCAGTTCCATTTCCACAGTTCTTAATTTACTACTGAGTAATTCATGAGTGAGATTTATATCACACATTTCCTCAATATCATATCTTTTGTTATCAAACTTCTGTGGTAATGATCTCAGAATTTTAGATACAATTTCTTGTCTATCATAGGTTATCCCATTAGCATGCAGTTTGGTCACAATATCAGTCAGGTTCATATAGAAGTCATCAAATGATTCAGTCTCAGACATAATTAAGGAGTTATACTGCTGGATAAGCATTTGGGTTTTAGCAGCCTTAACTCTAGTGTCTCCTTCATGAGCAGTAACCAAGGTGTCCCAAGCTTCCTTAGAATTGGTACAGGATGAGATTCTTTTGAACTCATGTTCATTTATGGACATAAATATGGCATTCTTTCCTTTGTTATTATTTCGAGAAACTTGTTTCTCTTCTTGAGTGAACTCACTTAAAGCTTTCTTAACTCTCTCATTACTTCCTTCGTTGGCTGGTTTAGTAGGAAAAGTATAACCATTTTCAACAATATCCCAGACATCATCTCCCAAAGTTTCTTGAATGAAAGCAATCATCCTTACTTTCCAGTAAGCAAAATTGGTTCCATCAAAGACTGGAGGTCTGGTCAAGTTACCAAATCTTTCATTTTTCTCGTCCATATTTGATTTTCAGAAAACAATTTCAGAAACACAGGATCTCTTTAAAAGTAGTTTTACCGAGCTCTGATACCAATTGAAAAATGCATTACTAAGGCCGTTTATTGAAAATAAACTATTTAAGTAACTCCGAGTTGTTTTTTGAAGAAACTCTTTTCTAAAATCAAAAAGGATTAATCACAATAAGTGTTTAATAAAACAGTATGTACGAGATCTTATTCAAGATTCGGGCAACAAGTTTAAAAGATAGTTTAAACAAGTTTTAAACACAGCACAACCAAGAATGAGATGAGATGAGAAAATGTAGAAAGATTCTGTTCACAATTTTTTACGTGGTAAAACCTCACCAATTGAGGAAACATCCACGACTCCCTCTACGGAGTAAAAAGAAAAATTCACTAAAATAAATTTATGAGTTACAAACTATATAACTAACATGCAAACAACTCAGACCTATATAAGTTTAGGAATGTACCCTCTGGTGTCCTTATAACTTCTCTGCAGTTCTGATTGTAGATGTAGTTCTCTCAGTTTGTCAACTTCTTATTTGTTCCAGCACTTTTCGTCGATTTATGTTCACAAGATCTTATTACCAACACTTTTCGTGTTGTAGGGTGTAAGTGTTTGTGGAGGTGCTTTCTAACACATGCATGAACACACACACACTTATTAAGTACAAACAGTCCTAACAAATTACAGTTATACTATATGCTGTGATCTTTTCTTTTCTTTCTTCTTACAAAACTTTGAACCTTTTTTGACCTTTCAATTAATCCCAGAATCCACGGATATCTTGCTTAGAAATCAACAAAGATCTTAATCAATCTCAGTTTTGAAAAGATTTTCGAGATTGAAAACCTCCAAGTGAGATTCCAAACTAGGTCAAAGGTTTAGTTTTACAAGAACAAGAAACAGAAAGCATTTATTGTTGATTTCAAAGTAAGAAAACGTTTTAGAGAAAATAATCAACAATATATTTCTCAAGATGAGAAATAAAGAATGAAACTAAGTGTAATGTAACATGAATAACTCAGATCTGAGATTTTTATGAAATCAGAAACTAGATCTAAGTAAAAGTCTAAGTTGGAAACAAGATCTCAGGAACACAAGGTTACAGCAACAAAAATAACTCAACTCAAACTCTCAAACACTCAAGAACACTCAGGGTAGTGTTTTTGGATATGGTGTTTTAAAGAGATGTTTGAGTTAGGTTTGAAGAGGATTTAGACGAATGAAGTTAGGGTTTCTAGCTTTCTTTCTCTCTCTGGTTTCTCTCTTCTCTCTTCTCTCTCTACTCTCTCTTCTCTCAGAAACAATGAAATGGCAAAAGTCTTCGAAGTCTGAGAATAAAGGTCTTTTTATAGTGAGAGGAGAAGGTTCGAGACGTTAGTTCAAAATCAAGGGTCAGGATTAAGTAAATTTAAATTGACTTGAATCTAAGGGCTCAAACAAGGCGGTGGTTAAATGAAAGCTGATTGGTTTAAAAGGTTACACAGGGATTCATCAAGACGACATGCAGACCATTGATAACAAATGATCCAAGGGTTGATAACACACGCGTTGTTATCTCAGTAAAGAAACACACTTCCAACCAATCAGAGGCAGACAGATGTAGGGAAAATACAGGATCTGAAATGCGCGTCTAAAATAATTAAAACCATACCCTCATGTTTATGCCGCTTTCGGTTTCTACCCAAGGTAACATTAGGCCATAATACACAACAAAGTATATTTAGAGTTTGACCCCAAAAACTTATAAATCAAGTTTTATTTAATAAAACATGGTTTAAAAAATCCGAAAAAAATATTAAAAATCAAACTTAGGGATTTAAACATACTCAACATATGTACACACATTATTATGCAGTATGACATATATGAATTGAATTCTACTGTGTGTGAGAGTTGGCAATTGTCTCTTGATCACTACAAGTAAGAGAGATGAACAGACAATCCAACTTCTGAGGCTCTTTGGTTTCTAGGATGGACATAATTTTGTCACAATTTTCAAACTAGATGAGCACTTATACAATATAGACTCAAGTGAGTCAAAGGTATAAGGGCTTCAAAGGCCAACTTCTAAGCCTCTATAATCCTGGACAAATCCGACATTTTATGCTCAGGAACCACTGCAAAAGGCAAATAAAATTTCAAATCTCAAAGCAGAGGTCAGTTCAAATAATGAAACGAAAATGAAACATCCAATTACTTACTGATAAAGAATACATCAAATAATAAGGCAACCGATGGTCTCAGTAGGATCGGGGGTGGACCAAGTCCCCTGATAAATAAGAACCTTTTTGTCCAATATTTGGGGGTATTATGCTTGCTCCCAAAGGTCACCACGTTGGGCCTATGGTCTATGTACTTCAGGACCATGTCAGTTGGCTTACTCTGTTCTTATTCCTTGTATAGTTTAAAAAACTTAGAAGGAGAAACATCATATTTCCCCTTGGATTACCTGAAGGCCAAAACCGTAGCCATTAAATACTTCCATGAATTGGCCACCAACTGGGAAGGGGCTATGCCGATAGCCTTTAATATTCTGACCATATGAAGGGAAAGGGGGAATCTGACCCCATATTGGAGGAATCACTTATTAAAGCACACAAAGTTGTCCACCATAGAGCATGCCCTCTCATCAGGCTTTGCAACCCTTAGGATAATATTCTCCGAACTTTTATAAGTATTTCGGAGCTCAACTAGATCAGGCTCAGTGATTTATGATGCATACTAAGCCCCAACAGCGAAGCCATGGTTGATGACCCACTCATAGTTCATTACTATTATGCCAGGTGGAACTGATTCACTAGGAGGGAAAACAGAGGGCTCAACGTTCGTCTTCACTAAGGTAGGTAGATATCCATGGGTCCCTACAACAGATAAGGGCTTGGGGTCCAAGACTTTGGAAAGAGAATTTTTTTTCGAAAGACATACATTGCTTACTCAGAGAAGGGTTTGTTTTCTCGAAGAAATTATTAGGGAAAAGAGAGAAAGCGGGAGTTGCAGTGAAGAACTTAGTTCAGCACAAGGGGCTCTTTTATGGCCCTCAAAGCCTAGGGTTATATCCACCCCCATCTCCCAAATTCAGATGCCTTAATCACTTTAGAGATCTTAATCACCACACCTATCCTCATCCATGTGCGTGATCCTTCCTAACATGATCTAATGATGATGAAAATATCATTGATTAGTTAGAGTTCTACCCCAAACTTTCACAAAGGATAAATGTTTCCCCTTGCAACCTTTGTAGGAACCAACAAGGGGATATTAGTGATACCCTATTTCCTACTTGGTGTTTATAAGATCATTTAACTCCCCGATTGCCTTAAAGGCAAGGTAGAGGTCCTAAGTCTAGCCCCAAACCTCAAACACATCACTACTTGTCCTATAAAGACTTTGTCGCTCTCAAGGTTGTGCTATGGAATTTTAGTAGACTTTAGCCCTACATATTTCCCGATGGGACATTAAGTTATTCCAACATAATTCCTTAGGCAAGCTCAAAGACCATAACATCAAGGTTCCATCATGAGGTCACCTAAGCCTTAGTCATAGGATGTGGTAGTATGTGGTGCCTCATGATCAATTCCCAATAACTCTATAATCTCTTCAACCCCCTTGGACCTATGACAATTATCCTATAAGAAGTTTGACGGAGTAGTTAAGAAGAACACTATTCAACATAACACCACTAACTAACTCCCTAAATGATCCCATCAGCATTAAATTTACTTAACAACCGCCTTATACCACCTGCACATACTTTTCCCAACACTCCATCATATTTCTAACAAAAACAGATCTCAGGGACACCCCAGTCATGCCCACATGTTCTCTCTCCAAGAGTTCTCCTATAAATAAGAGGTAGGTAGAAAGTGAAAGGGGGTTGATCCTCTAGAATTCAAAGAGATTAGATCATTCCAAAAATAAAACTCACAAGAGTTATAACATTATACTCCATTCCATACTCATAACCCATTATTATGAGCATATATTTATAACTTGGACTAATTCCTTTACTTACTCTATATGTATATCTTGTGGATCCCTAAATCAGTAACTCGACACCCTTAGAGAAGTCATTCAGTTATTTCCTAAGGTCCCATATACATGTAATGAAGGCCTCATGACCTCAGACTCTCTTGGTTAATGCTCAAGAGGTCTCTTATACTATAATAATCATCTACGTTCTAATAACCAGGCTTAATACCTTTGTATAGTGGATGTAGAACCATCTCCTGAGGTCATAACCTTTTAAACCTTAGTCTTTTACCTTGAAAGTTCTCTCTTCTTACCAATTTGAGGTACAGTGGGGAGCACCTGCGGGTTTAAAGTAACATGTAAGGATAAAGTTCCAATCGAGTCAATATGCTTGTAATTGGCATAATTTCGAAAAAAAAAATTGAGTCGTAGGTTAGACATTGAGTTTCATGATTCCATTAAGCGTATGACATTAGGTGTTGAAGACGTAGCGGCAAAGCTTCAAAGATATATCATGCCGAGTTTTAGTGCCATATTTTCCTTCACACATTTATCGAGGAGCTCTTAGGTATGAATGCATAAAAAGTTATGAGACCTTGGATAATTTTTATAAGGATATGTATTTTTACTAAAAAAAATGTTCGGGAACTTAATTTTATACTTTAAGAAAATTTTTGTTTCTTAGCTCAAATGAGGTATAAACTTGTTAGAACGAAAATATAGTTTTTGTTCGAATGAAGTTATAACTCGGTTCAAACGAATTGGGCTTTTCGTTCGAAATAAGGTTCAAACGAACATCCTACGATGCACAATGTTGCAATTCGTTAGAAGCTCATTTGAAGTTGGTTCAAATGGGAATGCAATCTCGTTTGAACAAAGTTGGTTTTTCAGTCAAACGACGTGTGATTCTCGTTTGAACGAGCTTGATTTTCATTCGAATGAATTTGTCGCCTCAAAATTAATGTTTTTTTTATTTAAGTCATTTTATACTCAGAAAATTTAAAAACTTTTTACAAAAAATACTTCTGCACCTGTTTGCAAAATTTTTAAAAACACACACATCCTTTTAGTTTCAAGATCCATGTTTCCTAATCTATATGCTTTGAGATATTGGTTTGCACTTCCGTTTGATTCTTTCTTTTGAAAAGAACATGTTTTGTGTGGTGGACTCTGTACATATCACGTTCAGTGAGAGATAGTAGCTACGGCTACATCGGTGGATACCGAGGCATGAGGGGACTCAAGTGCCGTGGATAGCTTGCGTGGGTGGACTCTTGCGTTGCATTGTGGAGGAGCCGTTGAATATAAAATAGCGTCAAGTCTTGTGGGTGATCGCGTCGTTGATTAAGTCTATTATATACTCTTTGTATTGCCGTATCATAGTGATTTGTCTGACCTGGTAGTCCGAGGTTTTTTCCCTTAGTGGTTTTCTCATATATTGGCATCTTATGGTTATGCTTTATTTAATTTTATCTGCTTAGTCACCGTAGATGCATGCTATAGGGTTAAAAAAGATAAAATTTGGAAAAGTAAGTTTCCATAAGATTTGTTTAAAATTGGTGCAAATTAAAATTGAGATAAATTTGAAATATATTGACTTTGCCTAAAGTACACACTGTAGGTGCACTCTCACATTAGTATAAAACCTAGAACACTCAGTTTTTGTGTTTTTGATCCTATGTCTTTAGGTATGAATTTCAGAGGTTTTGATGGTTTTAAAACTCGTATGCTTAATGGCTTGAATTATGCGTACTAGAAAATGCGTATGAAGTCAACACTTATGGCTATAAATGAGCGGGTGTGGTTAGTTATTGTTAAGGGATGGTCACAACCAGTCACGATAGATAGATAGGCACTTCACTTAAAACTTGTAGAGTCGTGGACTGAGGCTGAGCATAAATTATCGCAATATAATTCTAAAGGTTTAAATAATCTTTTATGTTCTGTCACCCTGGAGGAATTATACTATATTATAACGTGTGAGACGTCAAAAGAGGATTGGTATATACTCTAACTCACCCTTGAAGAAACTAGTGTTGTTAAGGCTTCTAAGTTCTAAAACCTCACCACCCAATTTGAAACAATTAAGATGTTAGAGCGTGAGACCTTTGATGAGTTATACATTATATTGTCTAGCATTGTTAACTCATCCTTTAACTTGGTAGAAAAGATACCCGACAACTGAGTTATAAAGGAAATCTTAAGGTCGTTACTTGAAAGATTTAATCCAAAGGTGACTATTTTGAATTCTTTGGGTACTCTTGACTCAAAAACACTTGAAGAGCTTGTGGGTGACCTACACACTTATGAGATTGACAAGTTTACCTTGAAGAATGTGACGAATAAAGAAAAGGTCATAGATTTGAAAGCTCAAAAGGAGGAAACGATTGTTTTAAACGATGAGTCTGACATCAAGTCTGAGGATGTGGTCATATTGCCAAACAAGTTCAAGAAATATCTCAAATTTCGAAAGAAATCGAAAGATGCAAAAAGGTTTGAGAAAGATAAGAACAACAAGGACGATCGCTTCCCTAGGAATCGAAGTGAGAATATTAAGAGGGATGAGTCAGATAGATGTTTTTGTTATGAGGATTATGGCCATAGGGTAGTTAATGTAATACCCCTTATTTATGAGTGATTATTTTATACTAATTTGCCTTGTGGGTTAATTAAATAAAATAGAGGAAGTTGAAGTAAATATTATTTTCAGTGATTTGAGCGATAATATTTACCGAGTTTTTTCATATCTACTGTTAAGTAATGTAAATAGCATCATATTATGTTTTATTGCGTCGTTGTGCTTTAAGCAACGATTGTGACTTATATTCCAAGTGGATCACTATTAATGAATTAACATGACCTTGGGACATGAAATAAATTATGATATCCCGGATGCCAATTTAGAGGGCGCGATTAGTTCGGAAATAGTTGAGATAGTCAAATAAGTACCAACTTGTAATTTGGGTTCTGGGTACTTTTGACCGGTTATAACTTAATTATGTTATTACGGGTCATTTTAATTATTTAGTAGCATTTAATGTTAGACTTAATGTATTTGGGTATATTTAGTATTCTAAGAGCATTTTAATTCTCATTTCATGTTCTAATCCTAGTGAGATATGGAGAGAGATATAGAACTTGAGAGAAAGAGAAGAGAAAAGAGAGAGTTGAAGATTTGGGGCTCAAAATCGTTGCTACGAGAAGAGAATCCGAGACAACAATTTTAAGGCAAGTTTCTAACTTGCAAATATGTATGATTGAGTGTGAATAATCTGTATATATAGTTGTGTTATTTTAGAGATTTAAACTATTTTTGGGTTTTGATGACTTTTGGTGTTTACCTTTAGATTTTGATTTATATATAAATTGAGTTGATTATATGAGTTTGTTGTGGTGTATAAATGATGAGGTGATGTTATTAGAGGATGAGGTTAAGAGATGTGGAAGAAAATAGGTTAGAGATTTAGGTTTTACAAGAGAGAAAATGGGGGTTGTTCGTGGGACCTGGTATGACCGGTCGACCTGGGTCCAGAGCCCGGTCGATCGGGCCTAAAGAGAAAAGCCTACTGCTTCTCTCGAAAGGAAATTTTTTATAGCGTGGTCGACCGCGGTCCAGAGACCGTTCAAACGGGCCTTAAGGGAAGGGCTTACTGCTTTTCTTACAAGACCAATTTCAAAGAGCGCGGTCGACCGGGGGTCAGGGGCTGGTCGATCGGTATCCCGTTTTAACCTCGAAATTTAGATTTTCTTCTATTCCTTTCTTTTAAGGTTTAAGGCTTAGTAACCTTCTTTTATGAAGTAAAATAGAGTATTATGGTCTTGTATTAGGGGAATCAATAACCTAGGTTAGAAAAGGAGTGTTCGGCTTATGGCGGGGGTTAATTAATTTATTAATAGATAGAAGTGAGTGTCCTTTTCATTTAGTAAGTTAGTTTAGAACTAGGGTAAAGTAGGGTCATATGGTTTTGGACTTTTAGAGATTAGTATGAGGTAAATTACACTTGGTGCCTTATAGGGTTGTCGTTAACTCTCGGAGACTAGTATGGGGACAATTAAACGTTGTGGTTTATGTCATTCAACACATATGGTTCCGAATATAATAAAATGCACATTTTAAATGGGCATATCTTGTGAATTATGACTTTCATATACATACCTATCTAAATGCTATCATAAGGGAAGTTACGCGAATGAGGTGAAGTCCCCTGGCTAGTGAATGCAGGGTGAATATAGTCCTCGGCTATAGGACCGGTGGTTATATTATGTTGTTGTTTTATTCGAAGTGAGGTAATTCTAGGTATGGCTATGACTCACTGCCAAAGGTATATGTCCACTTCCCATGCGGCGTGATTTAAGGTGCCCAAGTGGTCTTGGTTATAGGCCCTGGATGATGATAGCTATTTAGGGGCGCATCCAGTGAGGTGACTCTCGGAAGGATGGTCTTAGAATCGTTATATTTTTCTTGGAACTATTCTCACGAATGTGGAATTTTATAAATGCCTAATGCATTTATAAATCAACTGTATGGGATAAGTTTCCTAATGAGGAATGGACTTGTGAAGTCATATTTTACCAAACTGCAATTTAAGCTTATTAAAATGGAATTTAGTTATTTCTCTTGCATTGATGAATAGTTTAACATTATTAATGGCATTGCGCTAGGATGTGCACTTAGATGAGAGTGAGGATTATTCTTATTGTGAAGAGTGATTTAAACTTGTTTATGATGTTAGTAGTCATAGCTATTATGCATTTTATTCACATGTATATCATATCAAATCGGGCCCTGACCCGTTTACATTTCTCTGTTTTGTATGGATCATATTTATGCTCAGGTGCTCCACTGCAAGGATGCCCGTGTTAATCTCTCCTTCCCAGTGTCAGGGAGCTACAACATTTTTGCAGATGTTGTATGATTTTTGCTATAGACGCATCCATCTTTTGTATAATATAGTTATGATCAGTCTGTATAGTCGGGCGTGTTGCCCAAGTTTTGTACTTACATATATTGTGATATTTAACTATAATACTTGGTATAACCTGTTTGTACTAGTCTGTTAACCGACAACTTATTCGGTTATTATTTTGTAGATTGGTTGTTAAACTGTTACATGTCTCTATCTATATATCCACATTCTTTTTAAATTGGATTGTTGAAATTGTTTTTATTGAAATTGAAAATTTATTTGACATCCATTTTCTAAAATAATTGATGTTTATCTCGTACAATAATTTTACGACAGTGATGCTAAGAATGGACCATCTATGATTCCTATATTTATTGGAGTATCGAGCTGGCCACTTCTTACTTTAATAAGCGGGGTGTCACAGTTAAGTGCCCTACTAAACTAAGGAAGGAGGGAAAGAACCCGATAACTTATAATGCCACCCATAGTGATAGTGATCCGGAAGAGGGAAACGATTCTTCCATTGAGCATAACTTTACCACATTCATGACTTGTCATGTGAGCGTTGTCAGTAAATTTTCCCATGAAGATGTATATTTGCATGACACTTCTAAGAAAATAGTTAGTGGGTCTCAAATGGGTGATGGTGATGTAAGTGAGGATGAAGAAGTGGAGGAGAGTGAGCTAAAAGTTACCTTTCGTGAATTGTATGCCAAAACATTGAAGGTGAAGAAGGATAACTTGAGGTTAAAATCTAGGTTGAAAGAATGTGCCATAGGAAATGACAATAGTTCTTTGATTGAGGGTCTTATGGCATGCGAAAGGACTCTTCGAGAGAAGCTTGAGTACGTTGAGGATGAGAGAGATAGTCTTCATGGTTTGATGGAGATATTAAAGAAAGAGCTTATAGAGTTTGAGGAGTCTAGGTGTATACCCGAGTCTAGGATAGTTAAGCTTAAGGAGAAATTGAGAGATTCGAGTTGTGTCAAATTTAATTTAGAGGCTAGGACGGAAAAGCTGGATATAATGTTAGGCACTGTCCAAATTAAAGATGAAACCGTTTGGAATTGTCTTCGATGATCGTATTGCTCCCACTCCTAAAGATACGACCATGCATTTGAAAGATCCGACTAGGAACATTAGGAAAGGTCAACCTCTAGGCAACACTCCTCATCGTATTTACACCTGCACTCATTATGATAGGAAGGGTCACCTTAGACATTTTTGCTATGATATTAAGAATAGTCCTAAGAAGTCTAAGAACAGAGTCACAATGGTTTCCCCTACGCGTCACTTTACACCTACCTGGGTTAGGAAATTGGGTTTAGAGGCTTTACGTATTAGACTTTTTAATTCTCATTTTCTTGCACATGATACTTCCCTTTCTATATCTAATGGTTGATTTTGTTAGCGGTGTTTGTTATACTCTAGTAACACTTGATATAGTCCTTTTAGTGTTATGACATGAATCTTTTGTATTTTTATTACTTTCTTTTTTTTAGTCATATTAAAAAAATACAAAAAGATTTTATGTGTCTTTTGAGTTAGTGTAGATAATTTTGTTTGAAACTTTTTAGAAAAACTCAAAACGATTTTCAGTTTTTTTGTCTTTAAGTTTTACACTTATAGTATGGCATGTTGGTGTGATTAAATCCCCTTCACTTCACAACTTCCATATGGCTAGTACATTTCGTTATGTCTTTAGATACTTACATGGATCTTAACCATTGCTTTCGTGGAGTTATTTCGAATTTGACTTGCATTATGGATTCAAATGTGTATATGCCTCTGCACATACATGCATGAGCTCTTTCAACATTTAACTTCTCATATACATTTGAGTTGGTGAGATGTTATCCTATGAATTTTTTCATCTATATGTATTAGAGACTAAGGGGGAGTTGTGCATGTAAGAACCATTTCCCGTGAGCATTATTTAAATTAATTAAAAATATGAGTATGCACATGAAAGGACTACGAAAGGAGAAAATCTCCATTACGGGAAAATCACTGTTGGCAAGAGCCCAATAAAAGATTAAAGGCAATAAAAACAGAAATATTTCCAAAGAGGGGCCAACTTAGTTTAGTTTTATCTTTCAATAAAAATAACTTCAAAAGAATTAAGAATAATGGAGAAAATATAATTGTTTATTGTTTGAGGTTATTCCGTTGAAGATAAATGGGTTTGCACAATGAATCCTAGTTATATCGATCGTGTCATGATGCTATTGACTCATAGAATCATTAAAATGCAGGCTTGTATGTATCGTGTTTGTTTGTTCATTAAGTTCAATATATATTGTCATTTGAGGCTACATCATAGTTTAGATACAATTTTGCTATCAATTAGAATTTCTTGAACGTATTTAAGTGTTTGGGTCATAATTCATTTGCTTTAGTTCACACCCATTTACTCCATTTTATATGTTTAGGCACATCGATACCATGCTAACATGTAACACTTAATTTTTGTGTTATATAAAAACATGATTTTTGGTCATGTTTTTTATTTCTTCTCATTTTTCTACCGTTTCAACCTTTGCACTTCTTCATTTTTTGAGCATTTCCAACGCCCTAAAACTCCATTGTTGAGCAATTTTGTATGCCTACTATTTGTTAAAAACAATTGTCCAGAATTATGAATTATTAATATAATTACAGAAATAAAACTAAATTACAGAAATTAACACTTACTTGAATTTGCAGAAATAATAACAGAATTTAAAGATAAATCCGAGCCCTGAAGAACAGTCTCCTTAAGGCAAATTTATTCCCTCCAATGTGCTCAAAGGTTATTGAATAATTACCTCCCAAGATAGAACGGATTTTCCGAATTAATTATGTATCACAACAATAATTAATCCCAACGAACACAAATCTGTGTTAATTCTCAACCAGAACAGTGATATGATATGCAGAAATGAAGAAAATATTTTTTTGATGAAAGAACATTTTCGGAATTTTTCTGGAGGGTTATTTTGACAGCTGATAAAACAGGAGGGAAAGATTTGTATTTATAGCTTTTGTGTTGACTGTTGGAACAGTCAAAACCGAAATTAACTATTAAAAATAGTTAATTTGTTAACTGTTGACCTTTGGCAATTAACTGTCAAGTAGTTAATTAATAATTAATTAATTCCGTAATTAATTAATAAAATCCCATAAAGTTTAATTAATTCGGCCAAAAAATGTAGGAGAATTTTATAATCCCAAGCCCAAGCCCGAACCGAATCGAGTCGAGCCAGTCGGACGGACAGACGGCATGCGCGTGCGCGTGTGGTCTTTTGGCCCAAGCCCAACACATGCATAGTGTAGTCCATCTCCCCTTCAAAGAGTTAGGATACCCCAAGAAATCCAAGCCTTAGTCCATCATTTGGGTTTTATTAATTCATCATTTTTCACTACTCTTTCAATGTGGGACAAGAGTTAAAGCATACCTAACTCATTAACTTTCATTGCTTTGTGAGTCACTTTGGGGACATATTTATCATTCATAACTTATTAAAATTTGATATATAAATATACTACGTTAATCTTCTTATGGAGGAGAACGCGTTCGTATATGGTCCCACAATTATCGTAGTGTGAGTCCCACCGAAATTTGAGCTCAAAGTTGCTCAAAATTCTTTCCAGAAAATTCTTGACAGCTTTTTAAATCCAACTAAAGTCCAATTTTCCAACACAATTTACACCTCAAAAAGCTTCATTCTTTGGGATTTTCTTCATCTTTGCACTTCACATTGATCATTTTCTATTAGTATTCCCTAGTTTCTCAGTTGGTTTATACTTTTTGGGGGGTTTTGAAAGGGACAATTTTTTTCCTCTTATCTATTATTTTCATTCATTATTTTTATTAGACATGTATTTTTATTGTTTTCCTTCTCATTTTGAATAAAAAATTCCATTTTCTTGGGGTTTTTCACTTTTACTCATTTTTTTAAAATTTTGGTTAGTACTTATGTTGCCCATAGTGTTATGTGTCATAAATATTCAATTCATATTAACTTTTAAAATTCTTATTTTTGGGTATTTATGACATACACAGTGTTCACATTTTTTGATTTATCCAGTACCTGTTGCTTTATTTGATCATGTTTATTACTGTTGTTCGTGGACTTCTTTTCATGGTGGTTCGGTTCGATGTTCTATGAAGATAGGTTGTAGAGAGAGTTTGAGTGTGTTGGAGATAGGTTTTAGTTCCGTGTTCCCTACACTTATCTTTCCCAATTGTCAATCTATTTTCATGGCTGGAGTTGGCAGACATCGTCGCTCTATTCATTCTAGCAATGTAGATGAGTCGTCCAAGTCTTTTTCATGGGTCCAGGACGCCCAAGACAATAGGCCTCGATACACGACTGAGCAATAGGTCAGCCGAGTCGATTATGATCTCCATTGTACTCTAGGTTTCCATATTAGAGCTGTCATAAAAGAGAGAGTTTTTAGTGTTGAGGAGTTTGGACTTTCTCTTATTCCTAGTTAGTTAGCCGGTAGGGGTTGGGATTAGGCTTGTCAATGGGTCCGAGTCGGGTCGGGTTTAGAGAGATCCAGATTTGTGTAATCGGGTCTACAATATTGGATCGAGACCCAAACTCGACTCTTCGGGTCTCGGGTTCGGGTCCGGATCTGGCCAAATATATACATTTATTTTATATTATCCCGCTTCTTTATTTTTTAATCTTAAATTAAAATATTTTATAATGTATTATAGAATATTATTAGTATAAATAAAACATATATTATTTATATTTATTATATACATAAATATATATTTATATATATATTACTTGCATGTTATATTGATAAGATATATTTATAAATATATATAATTTTATTGTACATGTATATATATTTAAAAAATAATAATGTACAATTCGGGTCGGGTCTTCGGGTCCGGGTCTTGTATAAGATCCAGACCCTACCCGTTTAATAAATGGGTCTTCGGATATTCGGATCTCGGGTCCAAAAAAATATGCTCAGACCCTATTATACAGATCGAGTCCGGATTGGGTCCGGGTCTAGGTCCGACCCATTGACAGGCTAGTTGGGATCCCCTTTTCTCGATGTATGATGCTATTCTTCCTGACACTGTTCAGGAGTTCTATTTCGGGCAACAGGATCATCTGCCATTTTACGTTCTTATGTTCGTGGGGATGAGATCATTGTCACCCCAGAGACCATTTCCCATTTGTTACACATACCCCAAGAGACTAAGGCCACTTTTCCTGGTCACATTGTCGATCTTACTAAGAGCATCCACAATGGGGATGCTAAAAAATGGAAGAAATGGTAAGTTTGCAAATCAGATGATTCACAGTGTTGTAATGAAAAAAGCAAATTTTGTAGGAGAAATAGTAGTCATTTGGTAAAGTTACTGATTGACTACTGAATTTGTAAATGGTTCCTACGAACAAATAGAGTTCGTACAAAATATAAATAATTATTTTTATTAAATATTTGAGTTCTTACGAACAACATTTGTCCGTATCATTTCCTACGAACAAATGTTGTTCGTAAGAAGTGGTTTTTTAGTTCCTACGAACAATAGTAGTTCGTAAGAAATTGACTTGCAGATTTCTTAATCATCATCACTGTAAAGGACATGACTCACGAACGGTAAATAGAGACTTTAGATTTGCATACCTACCTTTCCTCTATCTCCACGAGTACGGTTGCTCTAAGACCGATGAGATTTAGAGAGAGGTTTTTTAGAAAGCTTCCCACCATCACCATCACACTGTTTCACCATCATCTACATGAAGATATCCTTAACTGGGTCACTTGCTCATCAGTTTATCTGCGGGAAAATCATACCCAGATTTCCTTCGATATTGTCCACTTCATGTATGTTGATACACTTTATCTATTGTGATTAAAAAAAATCACACCAAAGAGTTTTATGGAGAACTCGAAAAATAAAATCATAAATTAATTTTAAGTCTACTGTTCAAAATTAAATTATTACCTCATATGATTATCGCAAATACGAACCTCATGCGTGAATTCCAAATAAATACTGCACAATAAAAATAAACAATATTACCTCAATTGTTTATAAATTCGTCGTAGACGATTCTTGGGTGAGTCGCGGACTAGGTCGCTCTCTTTAAGACGTTTCGCGGCTCTACCCTCTTTGTGCAGGTAATCTACAGTCACGCCGTCCCCAGGATAAAACAAGCCCAAAATCACTTCTGTATCATATAACCATGCACCGTAGTTATATGTCTTCTAGCACCCATTCCAAATTAATTGCTCAATATCCAAAATTTCAGTTTGGGGGAACAAACTGTTCTAAAAATAATTTAGGGGAATAAATATTTTCTTGAAGAAAATATTTTCAGTCTTAGAGGGAGAGAAAGAAGGATTTTTCTTCTCTTTAATTTTCTCTTTCAAAAATTCTGCAGTCCCTCCTCATTTGATTCCATTTTTTTTCTTTTCAAAGAACCAAACTCAAATTCTAAAACTCTCTCAAGCTCTTTTGTTTTGGCCGGATGGAGAGAATTCTTTATAGAAGGTTGAAAGAGGTTTGAGAATAGTGGGGTTAGTGGGTGATTTTTTCTTTAGTCGAAATTTAAGAAAAAGTGGGTTAGTGGGTCTCCCACTTGTGTATTTAAAATACATTTATACAACAATCCCCCACTTGGATTTTAAAAACACAATCATCAGTAACAATCCCCCTCTTGAAAATTTTGAAAAATTATTGAGCAATAATTATTAATAGAATTGTGCATAAGCAAAGGTGTCTTTCGACTTGAACCTTTACGTAGTAAAGATGATTCAGATTATACTAGAGTAACTCGTAGTTTTGAACTCTATCTCTGACAATGTCTCACACACAACCCTACTTGGGTGTAGTCCTCAAGCCAGCACGTTACGACCATGTGCTTCTATCCCTGTATGTGAACGCTCTAGGAAATTTGTCCAAAATTACCATAGGAAGCGGCCATACTTCCACATCCACATAGATGAGTCTATGAAGGATACTCTTGTAGCTAGGTACCCCACTCAAAATAGAGCTATAGATCTTCCTTAAGAGTTATAATTAACTCAACCTTAACATGCTTCAGGATATCATGCTCCATAAGGATGGACTCGGAGTAAAACCCCGTAAACAGTAATTATTAGCATGATTCAACCCATATCACCGTGACTTGTTATTACCCTTTGAACCTATTTCTTGGGATCTCCAGTCTATAGGTTGGGTTACCACCACAAATGATTCAATATCAATTGGGCTTTAGTCCGATCCCTTTCTAGGTGTTAAACACCTTCTCCTGTACTAGTCCTTTCGTCAAAGGATAAGTCAAGTTCTATTCTCATGTCCAAACATAATCCACACTCACAACTCATTAGTTTTTAAATTCTCAAACTATGTTGTGCTTACGACATATTTGTCGTTCTTTCATTATGATAACGGTTCTAAAATTTTACAATAGCAATGGTTCTATTGTTGTGGATAAAATGACTGTGTCAATCTCTACCATGAATGATATCTTATAATAGGCCTTTTAACCTCTTATTTACTCACTAGCCATAGCTAATGGTATCAGCATATACTCCATCATTAATTATGCCAATAATTAATATTTCTATGAGTTCCAAAAAATAGCAACATAATATGTGTTAAACACATATCCATTATTGATTCAGAATCATTTCTAGTTTCGTGATTTTATCAAAACACATAACCTTTATCAATAGTATAAGAATGCACTTTTTAATTATAAACCTTCATAGTACTCCCACAAAAAATTATTCCAAGTCAACTGTATTTAGTAGCTCAATTGAGACTACTTAAGATGTTCGCATATTCATCTTTTCTTATCACTATATATAGTGCTCTTATACTTGGATCATGTGGAGTACAAGATGGTTCATAATAAGCATATATATAATAAATAGATATTCTTGTATTTCAAATTACTCGATCAATTAATTGATCCATATAGCCTGGTAATATTAACAAGTACTATTCTTGTTTCATTGAAACTCTTTATGCTAACACTTTGACTTAGCATGAATTTGGTTTTCTAGGCAACAAAATATTATAACCAAATATTAGCTAATCATTCTTGCATAATAAATAAGAGTGCATTCATATTTCAACATGCTTAGTGATAAACACGATTAATAATATTCTCAATTCATTCTCATTTGATAATTTATCAAAATATCATGCCATTTATTGGTGCCTTCCATATAAATTTTCCAACTTCAAGTTGGTCCATGTAAGTTGCATTACATAGGTCACCATTCGATAAACAATATTATATATATATTTAGTTTTTAACTCAACATCATATATAATATCAATGGCATTCAAATTAAATGAAGCTTCTTCATTTTCATGAGAATAATTTAACATGCATCATGTATAACTAAGTTATATCGATGAATTTCGACTATTAAACAAAGCTCATATTCATAAATAATAATGGTCTCAATATTCCTTCAAATGATGTGTATACACCTCTTTATCTTAAAGTTATAAGATAAGTCAATTATAAACTAATTTCTAGTTTATTTCAAGGAATTCAATCAATCATTTATGACATGACTTCTCTAATTAGAGTTGAGAGGTACTCGATTGAGTGCCTCCACTATTCTCTAGGTATAGTATTGAGAAGCAACATATAATGTGCCCCCACTATATCTTCAATTTATAAAATAAAATCTAAACTTGTGAGTTTCAATATTAAATAAGAAGTAATCTTATTTCTTAAATAAATACATGCTTAATGTCATCATGTATAGCCGAATCAAAAAATACATGTTCATTTATTTTAGTCATAAATTCAGATTTTCATGTGTCTGAAAGTCACATATAGATACAATCTATTTCATAAAAAATTATAATATACAATTTTTCACAATGTATAAAATAATACTGCGTATTAGAGTTTAAACCTCTATTCCAAATCAAAGCATACAGTCAAAATAATTTTATCCAACTAAATTATTTCTACATGCATATGAAGCACACCAAATTGATTCCAACATTGCAGAATACAATTTTCTTCTATACATTTTTCAACTCATATAAATGAATAAATACAAAGAATTATTCATATAAAATTCTAGCGGTTGCGCTTCAAACTCAAATATTGCATAAGTCCTTATACAATTTCTTTGAAATTCATCTTCCATAAATTTGAGTCCAAATTTTTTCCAAGTACTTCATAAATCCTTGAAAAAGAAATTTATAAAGGCTTCAAAATATTTTAAATCCGTTGGGAACACGACATGATACATTTTTCTAAGAAAATGTTGTCCAAAATCTTTGTTCAAATCGAAAAACTTCAAGTTTGAAATTTCACCACGACCAAACCACTTATTGAAAATTTATAAAATTTTTCAGAATTCATCCTTTATGAGTCTAGTCTTATCCAAAATTGGAATCACTCAAAAATATTAAGTACAAGTGAAGATAAACTTATTTTACTACAAGCTGTCTAAAAAATTCAGCATTGTGCATCGCATTTGTAAAAATCATCATAAAAAATATACAACTCTTTTTTCAGAAATTTTGAAGCCCAAAATTTATAATCTCAACATACTATATGCATGCCAAAATTCACGAAATTTCAGTCTATATATCATCAAAAAACCGAGATGATATTTCAACAAAATTCATAACAAAAATTTCAGATTTTTTTTCCATCATCGATCACTTTAGCGTGGTTGAAAAATATCAACGACACTTTCACATAAACACTTCAAAAAATATTTGAACAATTTTTTTTATAGTAAACATAGCGCAAGGCGCAGATCTTTATAACTTACCCTTCGAATCCATATAAAAAATGTTCACATTTATTTTTCATATAACAAATTTTAATTTGTTTCCAAATATCAAATTTTAATTTGATTCTATATGATAAATTTTCATTTATTTTCATATAACAAATTTTCATTTGTTATCAAATATCAAATTCTAACTTTGATTCCATATAACAAATTTTTAATTTGTTTTATTAACCTTAAGTGGCTCAAAATGAATTGTCCAAAAACAGTATACAATTCCATTTCCAACAATAACATCTTATGTGAAATAATATTTCACATTCATAACTAAAAAATAGGATTGACCTATTTAAAAGTTTTCCATGAAGGGGTTCATTTTTGTTCAAATTCTAATTTCTCACGAAATTATTGATCGATTCCGAATCGACCAAAAATACTGAAATTTATGTATCTACTTCACAAAATATAATATTATGGAAGTTCGGGGGCTAAACGGTCATTTCTAGAGGTACAAGGTCAAAATTATAATTTCTAAACATAGAAATTTAGTTGGCGTTTTTTCATTTCGACATCATAAAAATAATCATATATGTCCATAAAATTTATTTTTCGATCTCCATGGTGGACAACATTGGTCTTAAAATTGTTGGTACACTTTATCTATTGTGATTAAAAAAAATCACACCAAAGAGTTTTATGGAGAACTCGAAAAATAAAATCATAAATTAATTTTAAGTCTACTGCTCAAAATTAAATTATTACCTCATATGATTATCGCAAATATAAACCTCATGCGTTAATTCCAAATAAATACTGCACAATAAAAATAAACAATATTACCTCAATTGTTTATAAATTCGTCGTAGACGATTCTTGGGTGAGTCACGAAGTAGGTCGCTCTCTTTAAGGCGTTTCGCGGCTCTACCCTCTTTGTGCAGGTAGTCTACAGTCACGCCGTCCTCAGGATAAAACAAGCCCAGAATCACCTCTGTATCCTATAACCATGCACCGTAATTATATGTCTTCTAGCACTCATTCCAAATTAATTGCTCAATATCCAAAATTTTAGTTTGGGGGAACAAACTGTTCTAAAAAAAATTTAAGGGAATAAATATTTTCGTGAAGAAAATATTTTAAGTCTTAGAGGGAGAGAAGGAAGGATTTTTCTTCTCTTTAATTTTTTCTTTCAAAAATTCTACAGTCCCTCCTCATTTGATTCCATTTTTTTTCTTTTCATAGAATCAAACTCAAATTCTAAAACTCTCTCAAGCTCTTTTGTTTTGGCCGGATGGAGAGAATTCTTTATAGAAGGTTGAAAGAGATTAGAGAACAGTGGGGTTAGTGGGTGGTAGTGGGTGATTTTTCCTTTAGTCAAAATTTAAGAAAAAGTGGATTAATATATTTAAAATACATTTATACAGCAATGTATGCAGTCAGTCACGAGTGGCGTATAGATCTTCTAGCTCTTATCCTGTTCGTCATGTCATCTGTCCCTAATATCGGGACTACCCCAGTTCGCACTGTACTTCCTTACAATATATTTGTTTCGAGTATCTGCATTGCGGCAGGGGTTCCACTTCTTCCTGATGACCACCATGTTTGTGATCGACGCGAACTCTATTCGCCGATCAGAGGAGGCTCGACGTGGATATGCTGCAGCTAATTCATCATCGTCCGGGTCTGGTCATAGATCTGAGTTTATATGATCCCTTCCCATTGAGACAGGGACTGCTAGAGGAGTAGCGAGCTGCATGGATTCATTTGCAACTTGTTAGGCAACAACCCACTCATCAAGGCGGTGATTGCTGTCTTTTCTTCATAATCTATAACTTCTAGTTTCTCGTTATTGAAACGAGTTATGTAATCTCTAGTACTCTCACCAGATTTTTGTCTAACACTTAACAAGTGTGCTACTCTTTTTACTGGCTTTGCTCCAAAACAGAAATTGCCGATGAACAACTCGGCCAACTGAAAGAAAGTTGAAATCTTACCCCGAGGAGGATTGTTGTACCATATCTGGGCAGATCCAGTAAGAGTTTCAGAGAATGCTCTCCATCTCATCTCGTCGGGGACAACATAGATGTCGGCGACAGCTTGATATTGCTCTATGTGTAGAACAGGATCTGTCTTTCCATCATATTTGGGGGTCACCACATGTGCTTTAAACTTTGACGGGGTAGGAAAACCCATAATGGCTTGGACAAAAGGTGTCCCTTGAACAAAAGTTCGTTGTAGGGGATTTTTCGCCTTAGCCATTTCTCCTAATCTATCCTCCAACCGCTGAATAGAACCTTTCCACGCATCATTTCCCTCCTCGGGCTTGTTAGTTCGAGCAATTGATTTCTCTGAAGTAGCCTCCTGAGATCTATCTTGACGAGCAACTGGTCGTGATTGTGCTGATCCTTCTCTGAGATCTGATGGTTGTCGAAAACTCCTCGACATGGTCTTAGGTGGACTCCTATTCCTCCTAGGGCCTAATCGACTGAAAGGAGACACCCTACTCAGTCTTTCCAAGGCACTGGGTCTCTCTGGAGAGAGAGTGATACGTTGATCAGTATCTGTAGCCCTTATTGACGAAGTTCGCCCAGGTTGATAAGAGAAATCATCAGATTCCTCATTACGATATGACTCAGTACGCCTGGATCGTGAAGAAAGTAAGTAGGTTTGCCTCTGACCACTTCGTTGTCCTGAACGTGCAGGTGCACCGCCATGAAGGGTCTGTATGAGTTGTCACATTGTTTCCTGCATGGCGGTTTATCCTTGAGCCAGATTCGTCATAATCCCAGCCAGATCTGGAGGTGCAGAGGGATTTGGAGGATTTTCAGCATTTTCAGCGTTTCGATTGCTGGATTCCGGGTTATCTTCCATTGATGATGAATGATTTTTGGTGAAAAACGATAATAACAATCGTTCCCACAGACGGCGCCAATCTGTTGATGTAAAAAACTAGATCACTCTAATAATTTAATCACAGATAAATAAATGAGACAGAATATTTTAAAGTGGTTCAGCCTTGTATGAATGGCCTACGTCCACTGTTATGTTATTGCTGAGTGTTTGGGAGTTCTTGATTACAAGTTCTATCAAGAAATTCCGATCCCTTTGAATGAGGGTCATACAAGGTATTTATAGCCCTTAGGCTGTACATGAAAGGGTGATACATTAAATTATATACATATGAAAGGGTAACTCATTTAATTCTCTTTAAGCGTGTGCGTCAAGATGATAATCATTCAATGAATAGTTGAACTGTTGATTATCTGGCAATCAATTCTGTGGTCGAGATGCAGCTCGAACCGCCTTAGTTGCTCGGAGAGCTAGTGTTCCTCGGAGAGCTGGAGTTTCTTAGAGTATACTTGTTGCTCGGAGTGAGTCTGACTTGGTCGGGAATAATAGACTTTCCTCGTTGCTATTGTGCCACGTTGATCGACACGTGTTTTCTTGTGATTCGTCTATATCAGCATACTAATTTTGGTATCAACAATTGTAATTAAAAAAAAAATCACACCAAAGAGTTTTATGGAGAGCTCGAAAAATAAAATCATAAATTAATTTTAAGTCTACTGCTCAAAATTAAATTATTACCTCATATGATTATTGCAAATATGAACCTCATGCGTTAATTCCAAATAAATACTGCTCAATAAAAATAAACAATATTACCTCAATTGTTTATAAATTCGTCGTAGACGATTCTTGGGTGAGTCGCGGACTAGGTCACTCTCTTTAAGACGTTTCGCGGCTCTACCCTCTTTGTGCAGGTAGTCTACAGTCACGCCGTCCCCAGGATAAAACAAGCCCAGAATCACCTCTGTATCATATAACCATGCACCGTAGTTATATGTCTTCTAGCACCCATTCCAAATTAATTGCTCAATATCCAAAATTTTAGTTTGGGGGAACAAACTGTTCTAAAAAAAATTTAGGGAAATAAATATTTTCGTGAAAAAAATATTTTCAGTCTTAGAGGGAGAGAAGGAAGGATTTTTCTTCTCTTTAATTTTTTCTTTCATAAATTCTGCGGTCCCTCCTCATTTGATTCCATTTTTTTTCTTTTCAAAGAATCAAACTCAAATTCTAAAACTCTCTCAAGCTCTTTTGTTTTGGCCGGATGGAGAGAATTCTTTATAGAAGGTTGAAAGAGATTAGAGAACAGTGGGATTAGTGGGTGATTTTTTCTTTAGTTAAAATTTAAGAAAAAGTGGATTAATATATTTAAAATACATTTATACAGCAATGTATGCAGTCAGTCACGAGTGGCGTATAGATCTTCTAGCTCTTATCCTGTTCGTCATGTCATCTGTCCCTAATATCGGACTACCCCAGTTCGCACTGTACTTCCTTACAATATATTTGTTTCGAGTATCTGCATTGCGGCAGGGGTTCCACTTCTTCCTGATGACCACCATGTTTGTGATCGACGCGAACTCTATTCGCCGATCAGAGGAGGCTCGACGTGGATATGCTGCAGCTAATTCATCATCGTCCGGGTCTGGTCATAGATCTGAGTTTATATGATCCCTTCCCATTGAGACAGGGACTGCTAGAGGAGGAGCGAGCTGCATGGATTCATTTGCAGGCGAGACTAATATAGCAGCAAAGGATCACTGACGCTGTCATGGTGAGACTAAATGCAGATGCTATGCAAAGAGCACTACAACACTCCTACTTTACTGCTTTTCTGGATGAGATGCGTCAATAGGAGCAGATGCGTGGTGTCTATTCGTCACGATGCTTGCAAGACCCACCCGTCGAAGATGACGGACATCCTGGTTGCTTATGTTTTTATTCTGAGATCTCCACATATCTTATTTGTACTGATGACACATTGCTTTTTATTGCCTTGTACTTGATGATACACTGGTGACTTTACTCGTGTTTATTTATCACCTATTGTTGGTTGGTTGTGGACACCTATTTTTTTTTTATCTATACAGTACTGATGTTTATTTATTGGAGCTTATATTTCTGATGATGTGGATTATTCTGTATATGCTTCTCATATATTTACTGCAATACTCATGTGATTTATATTATATGGATGAGTTTATTTTTCGTCACAACATGTTTATACTGATTATATTCTTCATACGACACTATCTAACTATACTTTATCATTTTATATTATACTTATTTGTTGGATATTATGTTTACCATTTTGTCCTCCCTTTATTTTTTCTGGGCAAAAAGGGGGAGAGATATCTCTCATGTAGGGGAGTATTTATTGAGTTTTTACTAATAGTTTATTATATTATTTATTCCTCCATACTTCACGTGGTATTTTTTGTTTCGTGTGTATAGATTGATACTTATATGTCTAAGATTGTGGCTACACATTCAGATGCTATCTACTGAGTTCGATTATGTCTATGTCCATGTATTTTTTTTTTTGCAATTTATGGGTTGGACATAGAAAATTGGCTTAAATGCCTAGCTTAGCACATTTCACTTGTTTTTGGTTTATTTCAGGAATAGCTAAAGGGGAATATTTGTAAGGACAAATTTTCAATCAAGTCAATTTATTTGTATTTGGCATAATTCTGGACAAAACTATTTTCACTTTTTTATTTTATTTTATTTTGTCCAGGAACATCCAAAGAGGGAGATTTATATGGATAAATTTTCAATCGAGTCAATTTATTTGTAATTGGCATCATTCCGGACATAACTATTTTGTGTCGTAGGTTAGACTTTGAGTTTCATTATCCCATTAAGCCTATGACATTAAGTGTTGAAGACGTAGCGGTGAAGCTTCAAAGATACATTGTACGAAGTTTTAGTGTTGTATTTGTCTTTACACGTCTACCGGAGATCTCTCAGGTATGAATGCATAAAGAGTTATGAGACCTTGAATAATTTTATAAGGATGTGTATTTTTTCTTAAAAAAGTGTTTTGGAACTTAATTTATATTTTAAGAAAAATTGGTATCACAATTTAAGCGAGATATAAACTCGTTCGAACGAAAATACAGTTTTCGTTCGAACGAACTTATAACTCGTTTAAACGAATTGGGCTTGTCGTTCCAAACAGTTTTCAAACAAACATCAACCAATGCCACACTGTTGCAATTCGTTAAAAGCTCGCTTGAATCTAGTTCAAACGAGAATGCAATCTTGTTGAAACGAAGTTCGTTTTTCGTTCAAACTAGATCTGATTCTCGTTCGAACGAGCTTGGTTTTCATTCGAATGAATTTCCAACCTCGAAATTCATGTTTTCTTATTTAAGGCATTTAGACTCAGAAAATTTAGGAACATTTTGGGAAAAATGTTTCTGCATATGTTTGCAAAAGTTTCAAAGAAAGTGATCATCCTTTTAGTTTCAAGATCCAAGTTTCCTAATATATATACTTTGAGAACTTGGTTTGCGCTTCTGTTTGATTCTTTCATGTGGAAAGAAAACGTTTCTTAATGTTGAACTGTGAGGCCTCCAATTTTTAGATAACAAATAAAATTCTTTTATACTTCAAAAATCAATTTCCTTTTAAGAGATATGCGGAAGCTTAAAATGATGGCTCGAATTAAAAAAACTTAACAAAATTAAATTTAAAATTAAACCAAAGTGAAATAAAATGTAACACACACACTAATGTTAATTTCACTTAAACACAATTAATTTACCCAAGTCCTAGAAACTTGCCTAAGTCATATTTTTCATTTATAACCAATTAGGCCAAACTAATTTTATCAAATTAAATAAAATGACTTGAATTAAATTAACTAAACATTACCCAATATTTAATTTAGCACCAAATTAAACATGTAATGATTAAAATTAAATTTTATCTTGAATTACCTAAGCATGCGTTCTAGGTGAGTATAGCAAGATAAAATAAACAATAAATCACGACGCCGCGATGTACGAGGAAAAACCCACAACGAAAAAAAATCTCGGACGACCCTAGCCTTAAGTCCACTAAGTATGGATTTACAAATTACAAGACAAAAAGACTTACAACACATGACTCGCTCCCTCTCAAGTCCCGATGCTTCTTCTTGTAAACACCTTCGCCTAGTAGACAACCCCGGAGATCCACCGGAATCTTGGCCTTCACCAATGAGACATAGGTACACCGTCAACCACATATGGTGTCTTTCACCACGTGAGAATGCGGCAGCAAAACTAGCTTTTCTTCTTTATGGGATTTAGAAGCAAACCCAAACTTCTCTTCAAATGGATGTAAAGATAAACCGGTTCCAAACACTCCAAGAAAAGTATATATATATATATATATATATATATATATATGGAAGCTTGGAAAACAGAAACTATGGGTGTAAAACTGAAGTGTATATTCAATTTTTCTTGAAAATTTGGACACTTTAAAACATGAACTTTTTCCTTAATCAATTTTTGTCTCAAACTCTCTCTTGGAGATAGTTGTGTATGAAAAAGTTAACTTTCCAAAGATGGTTCCTGCACAAAGATATTCAGTCAAAAGTTAGTGGGGAAAAATAATGGAAAAAGTGGAAAAAACTGCTCATAACTGTCAAATACCTATTCCCGCCAAATCTCGTTCGAACGACATTTTCGTTCGAATGAGATCTCGTTCGAACGAGGCTTCTAACAAAGTTCCAGTATGAACTCGTTAGAAATCTTGTTGGAAATATAGTTTGAACAGCCATCTCGTTCGAACGACATTTCGAACGAAGTTCTAGTGGCCAATATGGGAACTCGTTGGCAAACTCATTCGAACGAGTTGTGGTTCGAACGAAAATCTCGTTCGAACGAACTCCCAGAAAGTTTGAAAAATTCAATTTTTTCCCAGAAACTTTATATTCTTTATTTTAAAGTTTAAATGAAATCTTTCTAAAATTAAATAACAGTTTTAAATAAACGTTCACCCATTATAAAATGTTCCAAGCTCCTATATATATAATAAAATGCATTCATACCTTAGGAGCAATGGATACATGTTGATGACGTAGAAACAAGGCACATACAAACTCGGCAATATGATGAAGTTTTATACTCTTTACCGCTACGTCTTCAACAAACACGTCATAGGCTTGAATGGATCAATATGAACTCTATCCTATGACTCAAACGTTTTTGTCCGGAATTGAGCCAAAACTACAAAGGACTCAATTAGAAATTTGTGTCCTTACAAATCTCCGACTATTCCGGGACAAAAACCAACAAAAATCCTAAAGGGCCGTCAAGCTCTACTAGACTGACAAAAATGTCCCACCCAAAATAAAAATACAATACTTGACTCAAAACAACCTAAAGGATCAAAATCTTTGCCGGTGAAAATTTCCACTTAGAATAGATATCCTGCACACTTAAGCAAACACATTAAACGTATAGAGAATATCAAAATATTAAATGCAGTTAAATAATTACTCCCCCAAAATTAATTCTCTCCCTTTATCAACTAAGATCAACTTAGAAAGACGTCTCCCCCTAAGATAAAACGAAGATACGATCATAATAGGTTTAGATACCATTTCTCCCCCTTTTTTGTTCAGGAATAGACAAAGGTTAAAGAAGAAAACATGTAAGTGTGCATAAAGTGATGAGAACATTAAAGAATATGGGCAACAAAAGCACAACTAATCCAATAAATAATAACGGATACCAACTAGGATGCAAGAAAATGATACCAATAAGATACATAAAGTATTAAGCATGTGATATCAACAAAGAATGCAACACGATAGATACCAATTATGAATTAAAGCATATATGGACTAGAAATCAAGGCAAAGACTAAACAAAAATATCATATATATACGTATTCTAGATATATATCACATATATATAGATATAAACACACAAATGACACACACAAAATATAATAGGAGTCTTTCACACTCGTATGGCAAAAATGTGTCATATGGAAACGAAAGTGTTAGGGTGTGAACAAGTAACAATTTAAATTTAGACCCAATCACTTAAAATATGTTCACGGAGTTCTCAATTGATTGCAAACTTCATCACATTTGAATATAACCTCATGTGACAATTTAGATTGAACTCAATGAAAAAATATACACAATGCATACAAGCCTAGCATGTTGATGATTCTACAAATCAATAGAGTCATGACATTGAAAACGCAACTAGGATAAACGGACATTGTGCAAACCGTTGATATACCAACCAATCTCCCTCAAAAGGCATTTATATTAATCGTGAATGAATATATCAATAAAACATAGGCCTTGTCAAATATTTTGCATTTTAATGCCATATTTTCTTTCAGGCCTTTGGACCACGTATTTCTTTTAGGTCCAAATAAACAGTGGCTTACTATTTGCAAAGGGTAATAAATCTTTTCGGAGCCCTTCCCCGTGCACATATATATTTATCATTTTTTTATTTCTCACAAATCTCACGTGCGATGGATTTTGACATGCACTAATCCTCCTAGGTCACAAATATGTAGATGACAAGATCGATAGGAGAACACCTCATAAAGGTCAAATATACATATGAAGTTAAGATTTCAATTGAGCTCGTGCATGTGCGAATAGAGGCATGTAAAAACAGAATCCATTTAAGCAACACAAAGTCCAACTACTCCATGTAAGCATGATAAAGAACATAATAAGGATTGAAAATCTAAACCAAAAGTTCTATCCACATGGGAGCGTAAAAGATGGAATTCTAACACAAATATATGTCACATAAAGTGTGTCAAACTAAACTACACACAAAATAGAAAAAATCTTTTTGAGTTTTTGAAATTCTTAACCAAAAATAAAAATATATACTCAAAAGACAAACAAAAATCATTTGTATTTTTCATTAATCTTAAATTGCTAAAAAGATAAAATGCAAATGATAAACCAAAAATATTTTTATATTTTTCATTTAATGAAAACAAAATGAATAAAATATAATACAAAAGATAAACAAAAATCATAATTCTAGCATGTGATTAAGCATGGAGCATAGACTATAAAATGATTAAAACAAGCATACATTTAGCATGAGAATATAGCATGAGGCACAAAAGCTAAAGTATGCAAACAAAACTAACACATTCATCCTTTAGATTTTACAAAAGAGGAAGCATGTGAAAGTAAATGAGGATCAAATACCCTATCTTGTAAATCTACCAAGTCGGATCTCCTAACCCAAACTAATGATGAGTGACTATCTCGGGGTGTAGGAATCTTGGCTACTTTGGTTGCCTTACATTGGGATTTTCTAGAAAATCTTTTAAGATCAAAACAATATTTCTTAAGATGACCTTTTCGACCACAATTTGCACAAGTAAAAATATTTCGAAAAGATTTACCTAAGGGGTGATCTCTAAAGATTTTCCTAGGTGATTCTCCTAAAAAGATAATTTTGGCTTTTTGAGTAGATTCATTACAAGTATCGAAGCCTAAAACACAAGTGTCATTTTTAATTTGGACCATTTCTAATATTTTATCTAATTTTTTTGAACGACACTATAAATCAAATTTGACATTACTAGAGTCTTTTAATTTGTTTTCTTATTCTAGAATGTTAGACTCTAATAAAACATTTCTCTCTTGAAACTCGAGAAGCTCCTTTTTTAAGGATTTCATTAAACTTATAAGGCTATCTCTCTCGCCTTCTACATATTCAAGCTTCTCTCGAAAGGTCCTCTCACGTGTCCTAAGGTCTTATACCAACACACTATCATCAACGACCTTGACACGCTCTTTTAAATTTTCTTCTAACTTCAAATTTGATTTTTTTAATTTAATTGATTCTTCATATAATTCTTGAAAAGCATTTTGAAGTTCACTCACATTAACCTCTTCTTCATTTTCACTCTCTCTTTCTTCTTCACTCTTACTATCATAAAAAACAAGGGAATTATAAACAATGACCTTGGAAGTGTCATGTGTTAAATTTTCATCTATAGATGAGTTTTCGCCTATCACTCACATGACTAGCCATGAAAGCCACAAAGTTGGGCTTAGTGGGGGAATCGGGTCCCTCTTCCTTATCACTATCACTAAGGGTTGCATTATTTGAAATGGGTCGCTTACCCTCTCTCCTTAGTTTAGTGGGGCACTCAGAAGCCCTATGGCCATAACCTTCACAACCAAAACACCTATTTCACTCGTCCCTATTTAAATTTTCATTAATAGTTTTATGTATTTTCTCGACTTTGTCATGCCTAGATTTATCAAATTTCTTAAAATCATTTTTGAATTTATCTTTGTTCAATTTAAGAAATTTTCAAAATTTTGTAGCAAACATAGCCATGTCTTCCGAGTCACTGTCACTTTCGCTCTCTACTACTTGTTTTTCCTCTTTTCGGGCTTTTAAAGCGATGCCCTTTTCAATTTTCTTTTCAGTTTTAGAGGGAAACATGTCTAGTTCATAGGTTTGTAAATCGCCTACGAGCTCTTCTAATTTCATAGGGGCTAAAGTTAGTAAATAATTTAAAACGATCATTTTTGGAATAAATCTATCGGGTAAGGACCTTAAAATTTTCTGTACTACTCGGTTGTCGAGTATTTTCTCTCCCAAATTAAAAGATGAATTAAAAATATCGAAAAGTCTAGCATAAAATTCATCAAAAGTTTCTTTTTCATTCATTTTGATAGTTTCAAATTGAGTGGTGAGATTTTGGAGTTTCGAAGCTTTAACGACACTAGTACCTTCATGAGTGAGTTTTAAAATATCCCACGCTTCTTTAGCGGTATCACACATCATAATGCGTCGGAATTCATCCAGTGTGATAGCGCTAAACAAGGCGTTTAAACCTAGAGAATTAAAATTAGGGAGTTTAAACTCATTCTCACTCCATCTATCGGCCGGTTTGGGAACACGTTCATTATCTACTAAATGAGTTGGTGGGGAGCACCCGTTAACTACAGATAACCAAACCCTCTTGTCGATAGATTTAAGTGCCGATTTTATTTGTGCTTTCTAGTACGCGTAATTAGAACCATCGAAAATTGGAAATTTTGAAAATGGGGAAAATTCTATTTTAGCCAAAAATAGTTAAAGGATCTTAACGAAACAGTTTATCGCTTTGGCTCTGATACCACTTGTTGAACTGTGAGGCCCCCAATTTTTAGATAACAAATAAAATTCTTTTATACTTCAAAAATCAATTTCCTTTTAAGAGATATGCGGAAGCATAAAATAATGGCTCGAATTAAAACAACTTAACAAAATTAAACCGAAGTGAACTAAAATGTAACACACACACTAATGTTAATTTCACTTAAACACAATTAATTTACCTAAGTCCTAAAAATTTGCCTAAGTCATATTTTTCATTTATAACCAATTAGGCCAAACTAATTTTATCAAATTTAATAAAATGACTTGAATCAAATTAACTAAACATTACCCAATATATAATTTAGCACCAAATTAAACATGTAGTGATTAAAATTAAATTTTATCTTGAATTACCTAAGCATGCGTTCTAGGTGAGTATAGCAAGATAAAATAAACATTAAATCACTACGCCGCGATGTACGAGGAAAAACCCACAACGAAAAAAAACCTCGGACGGCCCTAGCCTTAAGTCCACTAAGTATGGATTTACAAATTACAAGATAGAAAGACTTACAACACACGACTCGCTCCCTTTCAAGCCCCGAAGCTTCTTCTTGTAAACACGTTCGCCTAGTAGACAATCCCAGAGCTCCACCGGAATCTTGGCCTTCACCAATGAGACATAGGTACACCGTCAACCACACATGGTGTCTTTCACCACGTGAGAATGCCGCAACAAAACTAGCTCTTCTTCTTTACGGGATTTAGAAGCAAACCCAAACTTCTCTTCAAATGGATGTAGAGATAAACGGGTGCCAAACACTCCAAGAAAAGTATATGTATATATGGAAGCTTGGAAAATAGAAACTATGGGTGTAAAACTAAAGTGTATATTCAATTTTTCTTGAAAACTTGGACACTTTAAAACAAGAACTTTTTCCTTAATCAATTTTTGTCTCAAACTCTCTTTTGGAGATAGTTGTGTATGAAAAAGTTAACTTTGCAAAGATGGTTCCCTCATAAATATATTCAGTCAAAAGTTAGTGGGGAAAGATAATGGAAAAAGTGGGAAAAATTGCTCAAAACTGCCAAATACCTGTTCTCGCCAAATCTCATTCGAATGACATTTTCGTTCGAACGAGATCTCGTTCGAACGAGGCTGCTAACGAAGTTCCAGTGTGAACTCACTAGAAATATCATTGGAAATATCGTTCGAACAACCATCTCTTTCGAATGACATTTCGAACGAAGTTCTAGTGGCCAATATGGGAACTCGTTAGCAAACTCGTTCGAACCACAAGTCGTTCGAACGAAAATATCGTTCGAACGAACTCCCAGAAAGTTTGAAAAATTCAATTTTTGCCCAGAAACTTTATATTCTTCATTTTAAAATTTAAATGAAATATTTTTGAAATTAAATAACAGTTTTAAATAAATATTCACCCATTATAAAATGTTCCAAGCTCCTATATATATATAATAAAATGCATTCATACCTTAGGAGCAATGGAAACATATTGATGACGTAGAAACGAGGCACAAACAAACTCAACAATATGATGAAGCTTTATACTCTTGGCCGCTACGTCTTCAACAAACATGTCATAGGCTTGAATGGATCAATATGAACGCTATCTTATGACTCAAACGTTTTTGTCCTGAATTAAGTCAAAACTACAAAGGACTCAATTGAAAATTTGTGTCCTTACACTTATGGTGTGCTCTATACATATCACGTTCGATGTGAGATGGTTACTAAGGCTACATCGGTGGGTACCGAGGCGCGCATAGACTCATGTGTTGTGGACAACTTGCGTGGGTGGACTCTTATGTTCCATTATGAAGGAGCGGTTAAAGATAGAAGTGCGTCAAGGCTTATGGGTGACCGAGTCATTGAGTAAGCGTGTTGTCTACTCTTTGTAATATCATATCATAGTGATTTGTCTGTCTTGGCCATCCGAGGTTTCTTTCCCCTTAGTGGTTTCCTCGTACATCGGCATCTTATGGTTGTGCTTTATTAAATTTTATCTGCTTAATCACTGTATATGCATTCTATAGATTTAAAAAGATAAAATTTGTCAAATTAAGTTTCCCACAAGATTTATTTGAAATTGGTGCAAATTAAAATTGAGAAAAAATTGAAATATATCGACTTTGCTTAAAGTACACACTGTAGGCGCACTCTCAAAACATATGATTTTAACACTCATCATATGTATTTAATAAATACACAACGCGGTCTAGATTGAAATAATATGCATATTATCCCCACAAATCAAAACGTTTATAGGTTAATCATCAATATTTTCCTCCTATTTCACATATGTAGTTCCCCAAATTAAAGCAAGTGACAAAAATGAAATTACTAAAAGAACAAAATAGGAACATAGAAAGGAAAAATACATGTATCAGAATATCCTTTTTCTTACTTGAAGAAAAAACAATCTTTCATGCAGATTCAATTAGGCGTATGACATAACAGATGAGAAAGGGACTTCTAGCATGAGAAATGATACTATTAAGATGAATGAATTTTAATATAGAAAGTGAGGTATTTTAGGTGTTAAAAATGAGAAGGTATTTCTCTTAATTTTTTATTTTTGCGTTTAACCGATTGATCATTTGATGGGACTGGATGAAATAATGATAGAGCAATGAACCGCTGGGAATAGGAAGGGAGAAAAAAGGGAAGTAAAAGATGTACACATTTTGAAGTAGTAATGAGCTGGAATGTAATAAAAAAAAGTGGGACAATGGGATGTAGAAGTGATAAAAGAGAAAATCTCTTTGATTTTGAGCCTCTCCATAATATAAATCAACGGTGATTAAGTAGAGAGACACGTAGAAGAAGGTTGAACATCATAAAAGATAAGTTAAGAGAGCGTCTTAGAGAGAGAATGGAGACTCTTAGTAGATGGCAGCTTCACATAATTATGAAACACATATCATATAACCAAATTGGAGCTTTCATTTTTATATGAAATTATATGACATGACATGATATTTTGGACTCGGTCCCATTTTGCAAGTTTGTAGAGTTAGCGCCCCCCATGTTTGTTAATAAATGGTCCTATAACTACCTGTGTAGAAGACATGTTAGAAAGTGTTAATTGTCAAAGGTTGTTAAATCTCAAACATACACTTACCTTTTTCACTTCGGTTCAACTCGAATGGGAATTCAAAAACCATATTTGATAGATTATTTATTTGATCAGGTTTTTTCTAACTATTTCCATTTCGGTTCAAATCAAATAGGAATTCTAAAACTTTATATTGACGATAAGCTTATGTTAGTGGGGTTACGGTTCCAAAATTGGTGGTAAAAAATCACATATGAAATTTTATTTCAAATTGGAGTTGTTACCAGTGGTTGAATATGGATACGTAAGTTATTATAGCATAAACCAATTGAAGTTGATTATTGTTTGTTTTTTTTCTTAAAAATAGCTATTTTCATGGACGAAATGCAAATTTATTTGTCTTCTTTAATTTATGGATTCAATACAAACTTATCTTATCTTATTATGTGTTGCTATGTGTAATGTTTAGTTGATTAAATCATTACAATTTACTAAGAAATAATTTCATTAAATCATCTATTTAGTTTTTTTTATGTTACTATGAACATATGCGAAATATTTGGAATTCATTATATATGTATATGTTTATCGGGATATTTTTTTGCGATTGGTGTAATTTACTACACACTTAGCATCTTGATTCACAAAAAGTGTGTTTTTAGTGGATATTTGTGAATCATTTGTAACTCGTCGTATATGATATTCTAATCAAAAAATTTGATTGCGTTGGTGTTATTGATTCAACTAGTGTTTGTGTTGCCATATTGGTGTTCATATCATCATATGAATGTTTTGCATATCTTTATTAATTTCATTGTAATGTTGGGTTTTGTGTTTGTTGATTTTTTCATTAATTGTTATTTATTATGATTTGTTTACAAGTTTTATGTTAACACTCTCTAGTTGTATTTGTTTTTGAAAGGTATTATTCCACGTTTGTGTTAATAGTTATTGCCATCCTTTCCCTCTCAGGGGGAGGGGGAGTGAAGGTCTCGCGCCTTCTTCCTTTAGGAGAAATTTGGTTGTCGTTGATGTGGGGTGTTGTAAAGAGATGGATTCGCAAGATTATTTTGCACAAAACAGGCAAAAGAACATGTTGTCGTCTTGAGAGAGCGGCATCAAAGATAAACTGATGCTTATGAAACCAATAATTCAGAGGTTCGGGGGCTAAGTTACGAAATGGGAAGGTGTTAGGCACAAATCCCGCCCTTTCGATCTCTCATGGGCTTATGTTACTATTTTCCTCAATTTCTCTATGAAGTCTGTGTGCGTGTATATATAAATGGAGGTCAGAATCACTCGACCCATATCATGAAAAAAAAGAGTGAGGTCATCCAAAGGAATGTTCCCAAGATAGTAATTAGAAAATATGATGTACGGGCTTCTTGAGATATTGATCGTTATAATTAAACGATAATATTTGTTAGATAAAATGCCAATATGGATCATAAGTATGGTATATATCAATAATGTATCGATAAAAAGGATGAAAATAAAAATGGGAAAATTGGACTCGAGTGTCGGGTTTTAACCCGAAATGCATACGTAGTCTATAAAGGAATCAAAGTCCAAGTAGTTAGTATACGGCATAAGGGTGGGGTTTATCCTATAGATTCGAATGGGAGTTTATTATATATGTGTGTGTCAAAAATGTGCTTTTAGTTTTGAGAAAATGTGGTGAATAATCTCGTTGGAATTTGTAGGTACAACCCTCTTTTTCTTTGTTCTTTTTATAGAAAATAAAGTATGTGTGCAATCTAGCTAATAAAGGATGAGATGTTAATGTGTATGAACTAAAGTAAAAACTAGATTAAGAATTTATGTAACTAATGCGAAAATAAAGAATTTAAAGAGATAGAAGGATATAGGACATTCTTTGGATGATTGAGGCTTGATCTTGATCCTTGATGATCTCTTTTGAATGTTGGATGAGAGAGAAAGAGATTTTGCTAAAATGGGTGTGAAAATGATGGGAATGAAATATGGAAAGGAATTTCACACGAGGAAACTTCATTGATTGCAAGAGAATGATGCTGGGATCATTAATATTGATGGATCCGAGGTATACATGGGAATTAGACCATGCCTTCATTTTATAGGGTAGGGGAACTGTCGATCGACGTACCCCTAGTCCTTCCAATCGGTCGGTGACCCTAGGTACAATACCGAGAGGCAGGGAAATGGACCTGCCAATCGGTAGTCTCGTGTAGATTTTTTTGGAAAAATGGTCATATAACCCTATCCGTAAATCCAAATCATGCATGGGTCATACCATTAGAAAGATAATTCATATACCTTCAAGAATCCTTTGGGCCGCTCCATAGTTCGGGAGCTGACTTTGGGTCAAACGGGGATCAAAATCACTCGTCAGTCCTTTGGATGGGAGATTATCGAACGAAAATGGATTGGTTGTCCAAATCGTAAGTAATAATTGCACACGGGGTGGACCATTGGAAATATTATGTGAGGTACATAGATGTTCTAAAGAGCTTCACTTAGTTCAGAGAATTGACTTAGTCAATCGGGGCTCAAAAATGCCCGGTGGCCTTTTGGAGTAAAATAGGTCATCCATCCTTATCGTAAGGTTGAGCACGCAAGGGGAAGATCGTTGGAAAGGGTGTTCAGTTCGAGCATAAGAGCTGGCTTTGGTCAAACGGAGCCCGAGAGCGCTTGGTGGCCTCGAAATCAGGTTTTGGGAAACACTGTATTGTTTGTCCAAACCCTTATACAGTTTCATGCATGGGGTGGATAGTTGGAAAGGGGTTTTAGTTCCCTTTTAGGATTCAATGATCTTTCATTCTGATGATGCAGTTGATTGAGGTCAAATCGGGACCCCGGAGCACTGATGGCTTTTAAATCGATTTTCGATAGTTAAATGGTTCATTTGTCTGAACTGTTATACCAATTCATGCACAAGGTGGACCGTTAGAAGGAGGATTTAGAGCCCTTTGAAGATTCATTAATCATTTGATCTGACAATAGAGTTGACCGGAGTCGAAAGGGGCCCGGGAGCGCCTAATGGCCTATAAATTGGTACTCGAAGTATGACTTAGGGTTTATAGTGATTGGGAAGGAGATAGGGACCTAATGGGAGACCTAGGGGGTGCTGTAATGTGGTGTCTATAGTTCCCCTCGACGGGTGAGCTTAAAAAAAGTGAAAGCCTTCAAATAGACACCACATGATGTTGAGGAGGGAGGTCTATTTTGAGGACCTAAAGGGATGAGGATGACCGATTCAATAGCTCGAGGTAGATTCAAAGCACCTAAGGTAATGTTGGGGATGGATGATTATGTGGGTCTAAAGTTGGGGTGACCAATTATGTGGGCTGAGGTCAATTCTAAGGACCTTAAGTAGAGAGGGACCAATTCTACAGGCCAAGGTCAATTCTGAGGACCTAAAGATGGGAGCGAACAATTCTGTGAGTTGAGATCAATATGAGGACCTTGAGTGGGAGCGACCAATTCTCTGGGTCGAGGTAAATTATGAGGACCTTGAGTGGAGGTGGACAATTCTACAGGATGAGGTTAAATCTAAGGACCTTAAGTTGTGAGAGACCAATTCTGAGGACCTTGAGTGGAAGTGACCAATTCTGCGGGTCGAGATCAATTCTTAGGACATTGAGTGAAAACAACTAATTCTACGTGTCAAGGTCAATTCTGTAGATCTTAAGTAAAGGTGACCAATTATGAGGATCGAGGCTAATTTTGAGGACATAAAATTATGGGCACCCAACTCTGAGGGTCGAGGTCAATTCTGAGGACCTGAAGTTAAGGTAACCAATTCTGCGGGTCGAAGTCAATTCTGAGAACTTTAAGTGGGAGAGACCAATTATGAGGTTCAAGGTCAATTCTGAGGACTTGAAGTTAACGAGACCAATTTTGCGGGTCGAGGTCAATTATGAGGACCTTAAGTAGGAGTGACCAATTCTACGGGTCGAGGTCAATTCTAAGGACCTTAAGTTGGGGACGACCAATTATGGGGTAGAGGTAAATTCTGTGGACCTAAAGTGGACCAATTCTAAAGGTCGAGGTTAATTATGCAAACCTTACGATGGGAGCGACCAATTCTGCGGGTCGAGGTTAATTTTGAGTAGCTTAAGTAGTGGAGACCAATTCTAAGGGTTAAGGTCAATTTCGTGGACCTTAAGGTGGGAGCAACCAATTCTGTGGGTCAAGGTCAATTTTTTAGACCTGTAATGTCGGGGGAGTCTTTAATTTACCCTTTTTTGAGACATTACTGGGGAAGAGACATCTGGTTGGGGATTATGTCCCTTTGGGAGGAGATAGCTTTTTTGGGGAGCTAAAATTCTTATGGTGGATGTATTGGGAGAAAGATTAGCCTAGAAATTCCACTAGGGAAACAATTGATGACTTGAGGTTTTTTGGGATTTCGTTGGGGAATGTGTTTCTCTGAGACGCTACTGGGGAGAGATATCTGATTAGCTTATTTATCCATTGGGGAAGTTGGATTTGGAAGTTTCACTGGGGAAACTATTGATGACTTGAGGTTTTGGGATTCCGCTAGGGAATTGTAGTGGACCCCGGGGATGTGGTCGCGTCATTCTAGGGTTTAACTTAGGGAAAATTGGAATCTTTTTGGGAAAATGTTTCATAATTATGGGTAGCTCTGCTGAGGAGTTATTTGATTTTTTAAAGAAGATGAAGTTTCCAGGTTCTTGCTGGGATGCGCTAATTCTTGGGATTTTAATTTTGGGAATAAAATAGGGTTTTAATCATGTTGAGGATTTGGGATCTTAAAATATGATTTTTCTTTATGAAGAGATGCTTTAATATTTATTTTAGGAATGTTTTGGAATTTTCTAGCATTTTTTATACAAAATTTCAGGGGGAGCCGACTGCCAGGTTGTAAGGGTTTCCAAACGACAGTGACACAATCTTTTTGGACTGCCAAGGGAAAGGGAAGGGATAGTGCCGAACGACGGGTGTAAGGGGATTGTCGATTGGCATTCTTCTCAGCCTCCTATAAAAAGGGGCGAGTTCTCTTCATTTTTCACAGCTTCTAGCTTTCTCATTTTCCGCTTCTCTCATTTTTAATTCGTTCCTGCATATTTTCTTCATTTTTGTTTTGAAAATGGCAGATTTTTCTAGAAGTGATGTACACATAACGTGGCTAGGTGTTGATGACTGGGCACACACTTGGAGTGGCAGGCCAGGGTGCTGAGTGTTAGGCAATGAGAATGCCTTTGATTTGTATGAGGCCATTGCTGACGAGCGAACTCTTCGGTGCGAGCCTGCGCACTATCGATCTTCCAATGTGAGGAACCCTAATGGTTATGTAAGTATCGCATGTCCCTCGGTAATCCTTTTTACGATTTTGTTTTTATTTTTCTTATTTCTTTCGATTTTTGACAATAGGTTTTACATTTGTGTTGATAGACTGATATTACTGTGTTGAGTCTTATATCCCGGGGGACGTTGGGATTTAGAGACATGTGGGAGCAGCTTCCTTCGATGGTGCACTGGGTGGTTTTATCAGCGGGTTTTGGTAGTCTGTCATTTGCATTAGATGAGACGCCCCCATTTGACGGTTGTTCTATGAGCTATGGGGGAGAGGTGGTGGGATACTACCCACACCATTCATTTCAGTTTTGGGGAGATGACAGTGACCGTATTGACATACAACAGTTATTGGAGATAGACTATGAGGGTACCCAGATAGAGGTGGGTCGAATGTTGAGGGTGATGCCCGCAACGGTGGAGGCGGCGCTAGGTGATGTTGGGAGGATAGTCTTGGGCGATTCGATCCGAATATCTCTTCTTTGGGAGGTTTTATTGAGCCAAAAAATCGATGAGACCAACGGGCTGCAAGTTCACCAAATGTCTCGTTTGTTTATTCTTTTACTGTTAGGAGGATTTCTAGTGGCGTCGAGCGACGATGTCGTCCATTTATGGTTTTGCCATACTTGAGGTTATTTTCGAATATCCCTCGCTTTGACTGGGCGAGCCTGACTTTGGCGACCCTTTATTCTTCTTTAGATTCTTTCAGCTGGTGTTGCTGGCAGTCTTTTACTGGTGCCACGTATCTTTTGGAGGTACTTTTCCTTTTACATTTTTCATTTTATGCACTTTTCTTTTATTTCCTTTTTGATTTTTTCTGGTTGCTGACCCTTGTCCTTTTATAGATGTGGTTTTATGAGATGATCGGGTTCAATGCCCATTTTATTGGTTTGAAGGATGAGTTTATGGGGGTTTTACCAGATGTATCGGTGGCAGAAGTCCAACCGACAGTCGAGGCGGTATCTCTCCTTGGCGACGGTGCGTCAGGTCTTGAATGGCCTGACGAGCGACCGAGTTATCTCTTCTTTCCCCTTTTTGAGTTTTTCTTTTTGGAATTTCCTTTGTGTAAGTACTTATTTTACCCTGAATAATATAAGTGACCTTCTATCCATGGGGGATGTCCATTCAACATACGAGGATGACCGGTGGGCATGCGCAGATGCGCTGACTGCTGGAGCATGAGTTTGGATACTCCCAGTCTCTGTGGGGGAGAGAGTAGTCCGATTGATCGTGGAGGGGGAGGTGGTGGTCCCACCAGCGATGCCCTTGAGATATATGAGGCAGGTGCTGGAGATATCAAAGGATTCTCAAGTGGCGGCGATGATCGACAAGCCCTGTTCGTTGTATATGAACACGGTGTTGACTTACGACTACCTCAATTTTGTGACGAGCTGGCTAATGTCGTTGTGCATCTATAATGTGGTAAATATGCCTCTGCCTCCTACAACTTTAGGCAGGGTTACTAGTCGGCCAGTGGGGTCTTCCCACAACGCGGGTGGTGCATCGATGTCAGCATCGACGATGACATCAGTGGTTCTGGTCCTCTGGCTTTGTCCTCCTTTCTACAATATAAGACTGCCCTGGGGAGGATCGGTATATATGCAATATTGCCTAAATACAATGGAACTGGAGGCGTTGGGGCTAATGTAGGACATCCTTCAGCCAAAGGTATAACCTTGTCTTTTGTCTTTTTGCTTTTCTGATTTCTTCTTTGCCTTAGACTGACTATTTTTCTCTTTTCTTATTTTTGTTGCACACGTTCGGGTGTCGACTACCTGGCTGAGGGACATTCGGGATTGGCTGGCTTCTATGACCGCTCATATTTGGAAATCGATCATTGTTCCTTCCTATTTGGTACTATTTGCTTGGTTCGAGGAGGGGTCTGGATCGGGTAGCGGAGGCTCTTCAGCTCATCACCGGGGAAAGCATGCGTGTCGTCGGGATGGGGGATCATAGAGAGAGAGAGAAAGTGAGAGAAGGAGAATGTTAGGGACAGGGAAAGTTTATGGGGATCGGGCTGAGTCCCGTTGCTTTCTTCTTCTTCTTCTTCTTCTGTTTTTCTGCAAAGAAATGTAATGATATCAGCACATATATGTATGAAATAAATGGAGTTTTATTTACTTATCTTTTTATAAATGGCTTAATCTATATGCACTTTTTACTTTGTTTGCTAAGACCGTAAAAAGGATTAAAATCACTTAAAGAAAATTTATTTATCTTTAAAACAGGATGAGTAAAAATACAGGGGGACAATTATGAATTCTTTTGGATAAAAATTATTTTTATTGAGTTTTTGATTTTGACAAAAAAGGAAAAAGGGAATTTTCTAAAAATTGGGGGATGCCGATCGACATACCCCTTGTCCTGCCTACTGACAGGTCAGTCCAGTCCAATCACCCTAAGGCTTAATTACAGTTTTTTCATCTACTTTGTTCTTGAGGGGTAAGGTTTCATCCGGATTCTACAGGACCCTTGTCTTTAGCCAAGTTTTCTAATTATAAAAGGGGGTAAGGTGGAGGATTTTTCTTCACCCATCCACATTTTTCCTTCTCTTGATTATTTCTTGCTTGTGTTTTGTTTCTTCCCAAATGGATCTTCCTCTAAGTGCTGAATTTGCCTCCTACCTCAAGAATTTAGAGGCTATGTGCTCCTACAATGTTGACTACGACTCCTTCAACCTACGCCGAGTTTCCTTATGGTGACTCCGACCCATTGATTGGAACATGATGATGGCGACGTTACAATTCTGGTACCCGGAGGATCATGTTTTTCATTTTGGCTTGGACGAAGTCTTCCTGAATTACGAGGAGTTTTTCTCTATCATGGGGGTGAATACCAGGTGGCAGCGATGCTTGAATTCTCTTAGTCTCCCAGGGCACTGTTGGCGGAATTTCTCTATATCTGACCCTCAATGACTCGGTTATTGGTAACTAGAGAAATGATCTCCTTCCCGACTATTCTATATTCAATACATCTATGGGATCTCAATAATGAGGGCCATGTCAGAGCCGTTTCCCTTGGCTTAACTTCAAAGTTACTATTGGTGATCGTGGACGTGTTAGCGGACCCTCAAATTGCTTCCATCACTTCATGGATTTCCTACCATTGCAATCCCATGGCGGTGACACTTGGCAAGAAGGCCATTATGATTTTATGAGATGTAGCCTGATTATGTTGTTCATGTGGTTGTCTGAGAGATTTCGCTTAGCAGTCCCCCTGAATATCCCTTGGCAGCTATGTCAAATTTCTTTACCCACTAGTTCATCAACTTTGGGCCGACTATCGAGAATTGGGAAAACTAGTTTGTGGAGCACGGATCTTGATGTCTGCATTGGTTAGTTCCCTGGTGGGGGGAGTTGCATCCCATTCTGGAACTGGGGTAATACCAGTACATTCTATTAGTTGGACTCCGTTAAACCTCTTTGTAGTTTCCCTGCTGGCTCTTAGGCCAAGTAGGGTGGGAGCAAATTGTGTCACCTCAGACACTAGACAACTTTCCTATGGAGTATTTGACGGAAGGCATGCACATGTGGTTGGGCTCTTTATGGGAGAATCGTCGTCCATCGAATTGTCCTTCCCAATCTATTGGTAGGGTTTGGCACATTTTTTGGGATTACATGAAATAGATGTAGAGGAGGGTAGTGGCTAATATGTTGACCGAAGAGACCAGGCAGAGATTATTTGCTATGTTTGACATCATAAAGGGAGGCGTAGTGGTTTTTCCCAGGCTGGTCCGGGCTTATCGTTCCATGGAGCATCTCCAGCATTCTATTTAGGCAGGAAACATTTGGGGGCCTCAAGATGTAGATGATGATGGGATTGGGTCCTCTGGTAGCTGCGGGTAGGGATTTTGTGAAGCTGGTGTTTATTTGTGAATATTTTATGTGTATTGGTCATGTAGGAATAATTTTTGGAACGGTTGGTTAGGAGTAGTTTGGCTTGTTTTTAGGACAGTTAGTTTGTAGAGGGGGTAGTTGTTTGACTCAACACACTAATATTTCCTGTAATTGTGCTGAATTTCCCAAAATGGAATAAAAATGGAATTTAATTATATTGTTGTGACTCTTGATGGGTTTTACTTTGAATTATCTATACCAACCGCTAAGGCATACATAATCCTTTTGTTTATGTAAATAATAAAATGAGTTATCTGTAACACCTCGCCTAATTAAATACCGGGTGGCCAGTCCCATACCAAATTAAAACAGAATATACAGTTGGCTCATTCTTAGCATCACTGTCGAAAACATTTACAACTCACCCAATACCCAATTAAGCTGGTGTTAAAAACTTTCCAAATTTCAACAAAACCATTTTTTTTTAGTTTAAGAATAACACAATACATTTTATTCTACAACATTGATAACCAAATAGATAACACAAAATAATTTGAATGCAATTAGAATAAACATTCCCAAATAATATTAATCCATTACAGTAATCCCAACAATATCAAATGTATTAAAATGACACGAATACCATAGTATTTGACCCCGATAGAAAATGATAACTGAATCCTTTGGGCGACATGCCCCAACTAAAAGAATACTGTGAATCAAATGATGATAGGCATCTAAGAAAAACTCCATAAATGCATAGCCTGTCATAATCCGCTAAGGTTGGCGTCCCTGTTGCTGGACACCTGATATAGGAGATACAATAGAAAAGAAAATATGCAAGGAAACGGGTCAGAGCCCGAATGTGTAAATGATTTTTAAAACAGCAAGTATTTAACAAGTGCAATAAAGCATTTATTATGTACATGTTAGATCCAACTCTCGCTTGCTATTCTCACCTCTCAACTAGAGTGCACACTTAACGTTTCCTATGAACCTCCTAGTTAATGGTTCCTCTTTTCTAGTCTCCATATTATAATTCCATTCCCATATCATAATCCCCGTATGTCCCATACCATACGTCACATTATTATTCATTTACATTTCTCATTTATATGATTAGTTTCTCATTAACATGAATCATTTCTCATTAATATGAGTTAAGTTTTTCAATAAACATTCATTAACTTAATTCCATTCTTTTCTCAATTCACCTTTATCTACAATTATCATCGTAGATAGATTTAACCATAATAAATCCAATCATTCATTTAATCCATTATATATATATATATATATATATATATATATATATATATATATATATATAAATAATACGGCACCCCGAGTCACAGCTGCGGTGCAATGCATTACTCTGCTATCATGTCCCAATATCGCTTGTCGCCGAATAAGGGACTAAAGGTTCGTTAAGATTTCTCGAACCACAAACAACAACACAATCATTGGAGGCGAACATAGTTCTCATACCCATGGGTCATGCACATACCTACGTACCCATAGTCAGCGGACTTATCAACTCCCCGATAAGTCTTTCATAAACCTATGTTCTCGAGCGACAAATCAAAGATCCCATGGATTCATCAGGATATGACTGCCCTCACGTGCAAACTTCCCACCGATAGCAAGTAAGCTAGGTATGTCATACACATAAATCATCAATCAATCAAATAGGTATTATCATACCTATAATATAATATCAATAAGGTAATATCACTACCCTAAGATAATTCCCATACGTAGCATTATATCTCTTTTAAATTCCAAGTATTAAAATATCATATCTTTACTTCATAATTTAATTATCCTCGCATCCTATAACATCTCTCCACTCCCGACGTCGTTAAGGTTCATGCGTGGAGCGTCTCGCAAAGCAAAATCCAAACAAGGAACCCCTCCAATACACTACTACTTAACTTTGTCGATCGAGGAGGTTTGACAACTTCAACTATGCGATCGGGATAAACTCATACCTTCTTTCAACCAAATGTGTTCTAAACTCCCATCTCTATCCAGGAGCCATACCACTACGCTCTTGTATTACACTCCGTCCTTGCGAAATCAGTAATGAGCTTAAACTCAGTCCTTGATGTTCAAATTGTAACCTTAAGGCTACCCTCACTCAATACACAAGATTCAAATAGGTTTTTCCTCAACATATATTCAGTAAGAATTCACTAATATCCTACTCGTCCATAACATCATTTATCCCGAATTACTACGAGTTTAGTTATCCTTTTAATTAAGGTTAAAACCGATAGTTTCAAATCTCTTATAAACACATCTTCTTTCACTTTGGATTAAATCCTCTTGTAAACTTAAGGATACCCAGGTGTTATATTAAATCTCCCCTACTTGAACTATCCTTAATCCTCATACAAACAGATTAGAATCCAACACATGAATCTAGCAACCGAAATCTCTTTAACTTTAATTATCATAATTCTAATCAATTAAATCCTAATCAAATTAATTCAAATCTTAACTAGGGCTTACTGATCTTCTCTAAGTCCCATAATATCCAATTAATAATCACCGAAGATCTACAAAAGTTTTGGGATAAGAACCAACATTAAAAAGAAATAACGTCATGAATTCTCATATTTTCAATACTCAGAAAAAATCAGATCCAAAAATTATTCAAATCATCAATCCGACTTCAGATTTGGATTCTACACGAAAAAATTGAGTCAGGTATGTGTTTTGAGTTTTTTCTTAAATCTCATCCAAATGCACTCAAAAAGAAGATCTAAACATTCCAAATTGGCTCTTCTCATTCCACTCGTTTTTGCCTCTTTTTCCAGAAAATTATCAACATATTATCTTCAAGAACACTAAATTATTTTCAGAATTTCTTCCACAGATTGATGAATATTTATTGGATTATTATCATCCTACAACATGAGTTTACTTCCTATATCATTTCAGTTTCTAAAAATCCATAAAACAAATCCATTATGTCTTCCAAACATGAAAAATCATCTCTTTTCATAATTATTCTAACATATACAATATACGAACTTAAATTGAAAATATCAAACACTTGCCTCTAATGAAGATCTGATCCTTTGGAGTTGAATAACACAGGTGGTGATGGTGGTGGTGACCTTTGACCTTTGGTTCTCCTCCTTCCCAAGCAAACTTCTTTTTCTTTCCAAGCAACCTTCCACTCTCTCTAAGAAGATGACCTTTCAATTTTGTGTAGAAGAGATGAATGAACCCACATTCAACTAATCTCCAAATACTTATAATAAGACAAAACCGGAAATCACTATTCATCCCCCTTGTAAAAATAACCAAAATGCCATTTTGGGTTGTCTTTTCATTTCCAAATGACCCGAGACCCAAATCCAACATCCAAATAGACTTTTCTGACTATTTCAACCCTTTTGGACGCAACGACGCAGTCAAAATGACTATAAGGTCGATAGAAAATAAATTTCCCTTTTAATTTAATAAATTAGTCCCGACACGTCCCATACCGCGTCTGACTAAAAAATCCAAATTACTGAAATTATATCACACCGTCATAATAATGACATCACATTCATATATTACCTAAATATCTTTAAGTAATATTCAGAATCATCCATTTTAATATCCACAATTCGGATAAAACCCAAATGAATTAATTTATAATAAAAATCCAATTAATCCGTTAATTTAAAATATAACCCATTTTAAAAGTCATTAAAAATCACGGGGTATTACATACTTCCCCCCTTATAACAGAATTTCATCCCGAAATTCAGGAATATAAGTCATACCGGTAAGGTCAACTTCGAGTATAAATCTCACATCGCAAGAAATCTAAGACGTACCGCCCATACAGTACATTAACGAAAATCCCTATCGATGTGATACGTCAAGCCTCACCATATAGTTCCAACTGAATCGAATTGAAACTTTACCCAATCTTCCCTATACCGTCCTCATGACAAACTTTGGGAAAACTGAGCCTCACACATTGAACAAATAAATCCTGAAGTTCCAACTACTTACTTTTTTACAATAATGAAAACTACTAACATTCAACCATCCAGGGCGCCCATACACCCTATCGTACCACTTCCATAATTATAGCAAAGGTTATAAACTCATATCCTAAAGACCTAACTTATTTCGACTCCTAACGGTTATTAGTTTCATGCGTGGGGTGTCTCGCAAGCGAAATCCAAACAAGGAACCACCCCGATACACTACTTCCTAAAGTAGTCGGTCATCGAAACTCCTAAGGTCCTTAGTCAATAGTATATAAAAATTTGGTTTATAAAAAAAAAATATCAGGTTTATAGATTTAAAAAAAAATTTTAGGTTTTATCGATTTCAAATAGAGTCTACGCATCTACTCTCTTATAGAAGACAAGATGCAGGATAGTAGTAGTACATACGCTCTCGTATACCACAAGTCAATGCATGCCGATAGTCACATCACGCTCGGACATGCCCAAGGTAAGTAATCCCATGATAAAAATCAAACCCACGTGATAACAAGTAATATATAGGTGTCCCACTCCCCTCAGTGAGTCTACGTAAATAACGATGCTATAGGCTAAGTTTAGCAACCCTTTTAGCCCACACAATATTAATTGCTACAAAAATCAATACGCCTCATAATTCCTTAGATAGGAAACATACCCTCATTTGCGGGTGATGGTTGTTGAATCCCAATATTATAACTTTGCTCCGATGAGTCAAGAAAAATTTTACACCAAATTTTCCAGTTCTAGTTAACCACACTCCACTATATGCCCAAGCCTTTGAATATACTGCCTTCGTTAGGTAACACACACAATTCCCGCATTTCAAGAACTTCTACTGATGTGTCTCCTCAATTTTCCATAATAGGGGTGACCTCGACTATGGTCATCATACTCGAACATACTTCATAAACTCCTAAGTACGATCTCCGCTATCCGTCCAATGGCCCTCATCTTCCATACTTTATTGTTCAATCACGCTCGAATGCAAATAAGATTCACTAATATATACGAAATCTTACCAAAGAAATCAACAATCCTAAACATAGGGCTCTACATCAAAGAACACTAAGCTGAAAACACAGTAAGCCGTATAGATCCTAAAGGACACTAGAACCTGATGCTCTGATACCACCTGTAACACCCCGCCTAATTAAATACCGGGTGGCCAGTCCCATACCAAATTAAAATAGAATATATAGTTGGCTCATTCTTAGCATCACTGTCGAAAACATTTACAACTCACCCAATACCCAATTAAGCTGGTGTTAAAAACTTTCCAAATTTCAACAAAACCATTTTTTTTAGTTTAAGAATAACACAATACATTTTATTCTACAATATTGATAACCAAATAGACAACACAAAATAATTTGAATGCAATTGGAATAAACATTCCCAAATAATATTAATCCATTACAGTAATCCCAACAATATCAAATGTATCAAAATGACACGAATACCATAGTATTTGACCCCGATAGAAAATGATAACTGAATCCTTTGAGCGACATGCCCCAACTAAAAGAATACTGTGAATCAAATGCTGATAGGCGTCTAAGCAAAACTCCATAAATGCATATCCTGTCATAATCCGCTAAGGTTGGCGTCCCTGTTGCTGGACACCTAATATAGGAGATACAATAGAAAAGAAAATATGCAAGGAAACGGGTCAGAGCCCGAATGTGTAAATGATTTTTAAAACAGCAAGTATTTAACAAGTGCAATAAAGCATTTATTATGTACATGTTAGATCCAACTCTCGCTTGCTATTCTCACCTCTCAACTAGAGTGCACACTTAACGTTTCCTATCAACCTCCTAGTTAATGGTTCCTCTTTTCTAGTCTCCATATTATAATTCCATTCCCATATCATAATCCCCGTATGTCCCATACCATACGTCACATTATTATTCATTTACATTTCTCATTATATGATTAGTTTCTCATTAACATGAATCATTTCTCATTAATATGAGTTAAGTTTTTCAATAAACATTCATTAACTTAATTCCATTCTTTTCTCAATTCGCCTTTATCTACAATTATCACCGTAGATAGATTTAACCATAATAAATCCAATCATTCATTTAATCCATTATATATATATATATATAATACGGCACCCCGAGTCACAGCTGCGGTGCAATGCATTACTCTACTATCATGTCCCAATATCGCTTGTCGCCGAATAAGGGACTAAAGGTTCGTTAAGATTTCTCGAACACAAACAACAACACAATCATTGGAGGCGAACATAGTTCTCATACACATGGGTCATGCACATACCTACGTACCCATAGTCAGCGGACTTATCAACTCCCCGTTAAGTCTTTCATAGACCTATGTTCTCGAGCGACAAATCAAAGATCCCATGGATTCATCAGGATATGACTGCCCTCATGCGCAAACCTCCCACCGATAACAAGTAAGCTAGGTATGTCATACATATAAATCATCAATCAATCAAATAGGTATTATCATACCTATAATATAATATCAATAAGGTAATATCACTACCCTAAGATAATTCCCATACGTAGCATTATATCTCTTTTAAATTCCACGTATTAAAATATCATATCTTTACTTCATAATTTAATTATCCTCGCATCCTATAACATCTCTCCACTCCCGACGTCGTTAAGGTTCATGCGCGGAGCGTCTCGCAAAGCGAAATCCAAACAAGGAACCCCTCCAATACACTACTACTTAACTTTGTCGATCGAGGAGGTTTGACAACTTCAACTATGCGATCGGGATAACCTCATACCTTCTTTCAACCAAATGTGTTCTAAACTCCCATCTCTATCCAGGAGCCATACCACTACGCTCTTGTATTACACTCCGTCCTTGCGAAATCAATAATGAGCTTAAACTCAGTCCTTGATGTTCAAATTATAACCCTAAGGCTACCCTCACTCAGTACACAAGATTCAAATAGGTTTTTCCTCAACATATATTCAGTAAGAAGTCACTAATATCCTATTCGTCCATAACATCATTTATCCCGAATTACTACGAGTTTAGTTTTCCTTTTAATTAAGGTTAAAACCGATAGTTTCAAATCTCTTATAAACACATCTTCTTTCACTTAGGATTAAATCCTCTTGTAAACTTAAGGATACCCAGGTGTTATATTAAATCTCCCCTACTTGAACTATCCTTAATCCTCATACAAACAGATTAGAATCCAACACATGAATCTAGCAACCGAAATCTCTTTAACTTTAATTATCATAATTCTAATCAATTAAATCCCAATCAAATTAATTCAAATCTTAACTAGGGCTTACTGATCTTCTCTAAGTCCCATAATATCCAATTAATAATCACCGAAGATCTACAAAAGTTTTGGGATAAGAACCAACATTAAAAAGAAATAACATTATGAATTCTCATATTTTCAATACTCAGAAAAAATCAGATCCAAAAATTATTGAAATCATTAATCGGACTTCAGATTTGGATTCTACACGAAAAAATTGAGTCAGGTATGTGTTTTGAGTTTTTTCTTAAATCTCATCCAAATGCACTCAAAAAGAAGATCTAAACTTTCCAAATTGGCTCTTCTCATTCCACTCGTTTTTGCCTCTTTTTCCAGAAAATTATCAACATATTATCTTCAAGAACACTAAATTATTTTCAGAATTTCTTCCACAGATTGATGAATATTTATTGGATTATTATCATCCTATAACATGAGTTTACTTCCTATATCATTTCAGTTTCTAGAAATCCATAAAACAACTCCATTATGTCTTCCAAGCATGAAAAGTCATATCTTTTCATAATTATTCTAACATGGACAATATACGAAATTAAATTGCAAATATCAAACACTTGCCTCTAATGAAGATCTGATCCTTTGGAGTTGAATAACACAGGTGGTGATGGTGGTGGTGACCTTGGACCTTTGGTTCTCCTCCTTCCCAAGCAAACTTCTTTTTCTTTCCAAGCAACCTTCCACTCTCTCTAAGAAGACGACCTTTCAATTTTGTGTAGAAGAGATGAATGAACCCACATTCAACTAATCTCCAAATACTTATAATAAGACAAAACCCGAAATCACTATTCATCCCCCTTGTAAAAATAACCAAAATGCCATTTTGGGTTGTCTTTTCATTTCCAAATGACCCGAGACCTAAATCCAACATCCAAATAGACTTTTCTGACTATTTCAACCCTTCCGGACGCAACGACGCAGTCGAAATGACTATAAGATCGATAGAAAATAAATTTCCCTTTTAATTTAATAAATTAGTCCCGACACGTCCCATACCGCGTCTGACTAAAAAATCCAAATTACCGAAATTATAACACACCGTCATAATAATGACATCACATTCATATATTACCTAAATATCTTTAAGTAATATTCAGAATCGTCCATTTTAATATTCACAATTAGGATAAAACCCAAATGAATTAATTTATAATAAAAATCCAATTAATCCATTAATTTAAAATATAACTCATTTTAAAAGTCATTAAAAATCACGGGGTATTACATTATCGTTCTCAGGGATAAGAAAAGTATAGTATTTTATGAAAAAGACGGGGGACATGCCCAAGTGAAGCTTATGAGCTACCTACAGACCTCTGGGGTTTTGAAAATTTTCTGAGATACATTTTTTAAAGTAAGAAGATTTTTAGAGGATTAGGACCCACGTAGTTCTGAGTAGGGGGAAATGAAGATTTTTTATTTTGTTTATAACATAAAGGGGATGAGAAAAATTAGACCTCCGATAAACCTATACATCTTTCTCATCTCGAATTTCATCAAATCTAGAGTAAAGTGACCAATATGGGTAAACTCTTGCTCGTTCTCTGCAACTATACGGTGCTCCTGCTTGATTCTATTAAACCGACCCCTAAAAAACATATATATTGCGCGGGAGGGAAATAATTCCCCTCAAAAGTCTACCAAAACTCATCTATAGTCAGCTGTGCTTCGTCCTGGTCAGTGGTTTAAGTCCCCTACCAGTATAGAGAGTCCCTTACAAGCCTTAAACTGGCAAGCAACTGCCTCTGAACATTCGTACCCTCCAAAAGGCATAAGTGCCTCTCAATGTTACATCTCAACTATAGTGCGACAACCGACACATCATATATTACGAACATCGATGGGTCTCCTTCCCCAAAGTCATTCCTAGAGCGCTCCCAGGATGACGCGGTAGGAGGGTCAGGTACAAGTATATGTGAGGACACAGGAGGTGGCGGTGATAGATACTCTTAGAATAATTCTTCTAGAATAATGATGACATCACCACTTATATGGTCTGAACAATAATGGTGGCTAAGTTGTCTGGTGCTATAGCTGGCGCATGTCCTTGCTGCGATGGTTGCGGTTACTGAGGTGCAACCGCATCAAACTCGACACTTGCGGAAGGTACTCATCATTCTTATCATCATCATGTGTTCACCATATGAAATATAGTAAACAAAAGTGTATAAGTACATGTATGAAAATAAAGTACAATAATCAAAATGACAATCTGTAAAGTATAAAAGAACATTACGCATAAAATGACTGACACACTCAAGATCCCTAGGACACCATAACCTGGAATGCTCTAATACCATCTATGAAACCCCGTATAATATAAGATAGATTTACTGAGTCTAAAACAAATAATATCGGAGTCCAAAACAATTGAATATAATTCTAAGTATAACTGGAACGAAACTAAAAAGCATAAGGTAAATAACGGAATATAACCATAAGAGTAAACCCATATAACCTTCGATACCATAGCCATAATAGTAATACACTCCAACACTAAAACGTATTACTTTACTAACATAAATCCCATATCTAAATATAATAGCAAATACTACAACCCCGACATGAGTGAATGTAAATACAAACAAAAGAGTGAGCACGTAGGATTGACACCTATAACCTAGATGATTAGCTTCTGAAGAATGAAGCAGGTAGATAACTCAGGACTAAGGGAGTAGCGGCGACCTAGGTCCTAAAAAAATAATCAACAAGATTAAGAAGAATAAATATTTAACCAAAATTTTGCTACAATAAATAACTACGCATTTTCCTCTCATCTTTTCGTTGTTTTTAAGTTAACCTAGCCCAAACAACCCAAGATATCATATGAATCTAATCCCAATCCCATGTGAACACAATATTTAATTATTATTCACTTATATTTAACATAATTAAATTCCCAATACATCTATATCATATAACTTATCTCCGGTATAATAACAAGTAGGAATATGACCATCTCAAGCCTAATATACACATATGTATAGTCCCCGACACGTACAAGTAAATTGACTACTCTAAATTTTGTACACAAAGTATATGAAGGCCTATTCCTATTGACTTTGGGGATCACTCGTCCATACTAGGTATAGTTATAGGTCATCTCGAATATAAAACCTCATAGCCATAAGCAAGGGATATCACTACAAATTATTGTCATAATGTATGGCCTTCATACCTAAGACTATATGACAGAGATTCCCCGTATATCCCCAACTCAGGATATGGGTATGTCCACCGTAATATCGGGGTAAAGGACCTGAAAAAAGCCTTTTTATATAACTAGGGTACCCGCACGGTTAATGTTGTACAAGCCCCATCAGATTCTCCCCGTACATCCCCGCGAGCACTCAATCATGGTATGCTACACATAAGCGCACACAATAACATACTTGATCTATTGTAGTTTTATAAGTCATAAAACTGAATTATTAATTTCTAAATTGTACCAAGCTCGTTCGAATGAAAAATCTGTTCTCGTTCAATTGAAAATTCTATTCTCGTTCGAACGAAATCTACCCAGTCATTTGAATGACGTAACACAGTCGTTCAAACGAGAAACATTCCATCGTTTTAACAAGTTAAAAAAACTCATTTGAACGAACCATCAAATCTTGTTCGAACGACATGAATGATGTCTACTTTTCCAACTCTCCAAAATCCACCATCAATAACCAAAGACACCTAATTTCATGCCTTAAAAAAACACCAATCCCATTATCCGTCATATATAAGTTACTTTACTACACGATTAACCTGTATCTACGAGTTTAACATTATTTAAACAATTAATTGAGGATGAATTCTCAGATTTAAAATTAGGCCTAAATCTACAATTTATCGAATTGAATTCAATTCATAGATTTAACAGAGAGATTTTAAATAATTTACGAGTATAAATATATATCTAACAAAATCCATTGATAATCTACTCCATTTCAAGGAATTCAACACTAATGTTCTTATCATGTTAACAAATGATTAAGAGTTAATTCCTAGATTAGTTATTACTAAATTAAGCCCATTCCGACTTCTAACATGAATTTTACAGATTCAAATGGGTAATTATCACTATAACACAGCTCTAATTTAAATCTTCAGTCTGGGTACACTTGCCTTAGAATTTTAGGATGAATTCAAGCCAAAACCATCCAAATTGTCCTCTCCTCTTGCGTGCTTCCTCTCTCTACATTTAGGGTTCCTCTCACTGGTCTCTAGGATGACTTACGTTAAGTCTACTGATCCCTCAACTTAATAAACCACGAACTTAGCTATAGGACCCATACAAATCTCAACCAAATGAGCCCAAATACTAATCCAATTGGCCCCAAAACTTACCCAACCCTTATACTAGAACATAAGGCTTAAAACCCCTTAAATTAAGTCCCAAATGAACATTCTAAATTTCCCCAATTCCAACCCAAATAATGATACAAAACCCCTAATTATTTTATCCGATACATGCTCAAAAACCAATTGTTAAAGTATTTATTAATTTAATAGAAAACTACTTCACAATTTGTGGAACCCGACACCGAGGAGATATTCTAAATAAGGAACCTCTCGACTCCAAATTCCTTCCCATTCCATAGTTGCCCATAGTACATAGTCATTTTGAATATTTTATTAATTATTTGTCGTGTGTTAAGTCTAATTTCAATAATATTAAATTATATAAAACATACAACACATGAAAGTATAAACAGTGACATTACATGTCATTGTAGGTAAATATAAAAATTTATAAATAAAATTAATGCACGTAAAAATACGTGGCATTACAGTGATACATTAGTGGAACTATTGATGTGAGATTTTTAAATCTAATCATCCAAGTCTAGTTGGCTATGTTAATGAATGTTAACTTTATTATACTCACAAGAAATAATCAGGTGCATGCTATTTTCTACATTAGTAACGCATTTGTCAAATCATGGAGATTTACTATGTAAACGTTGCTTTTTTCTTCCTATAAGGAGGTGAAACAATTGGCGATGCATGAAACAAATATATAGCGAATGGTAAGATTATTTATTCAAAACACTTGAAGAATCTATGACTTGCCTCTAATAACATATGTTACTACCACTACATATGAAGATAATGATACATGTGTAATTCATATTTTAAAATATTACATCAAGGGATATACAATAGAAAAATTTTAGTTTTGTACATATGAACTCTATAATAATCATGAAATTGAAGCCAAATAGATCCGATAAAGTGATATGATCACCCATTTATCAATGTCCTGTCAAAGTCAAGCTTCGATAGAAAAAGAGATGGAATTAACAATTTATCTAATCTTTCCACCAAGTCAATGCGGAAAGAAACATTTTGAATTCATGTGTATGAGAAAATAATGCGTCGACTCAATCAACCGAGAAATGTCATAATCAGGGGGAGTATCCAGTCATGGAGAGTATCTTATTTAAGGGAGAATCAAAGATGATGATATTTTGGACATATTCGTGTTGTACTCTTTTTTCCTTAACTAGGTTTTTTCCATTGGATTTTCATGGTAAATCATATAACGAGAGAACACTAAGAGCATCAAACATCGAGTCAATGATCACAAAGTTTTACTTTTTTTTTCTTAAAATTGTTTTTTATTTCACGAGATTTTTTCTTAGTAATATTTTAATGAGACAACAGTTATTGTACGGTGCACATCCAAGGGGAGTGTTTTAAGTACATTATATTGTGAACCACCACACATTCCATTTGTTGATAGTGTCTAATTGGTTGCATACCTATATACTATAAATATAGGTTAACCTCCTTGATTATTGAGAACAAACCAATTGAAAAGTATATTTTCCCCCCAAATTATATCTATCTCATACTTTCACAACAAAACAAATAAAGTTGACATTTACAAATCAATCACATGAAAATTGTTGGGCCTTTAAGACTAATGCTTAAAGTGGCGAATAACATTAGGATCAGATCCAACTGAATATTGGTAAATGGGTTTAATCCCTAGTTATCTATAGTATATGAAATAAAACAAAATATCCTAAACATAAATAAATAATTATGTTAATTTTCTATATATTAGCTTTTGGTAGTATTGTTTTTGCTGTTATGATACTTTAATTGACATAAGTAATCTATCATTGTTATACATATGCATACTATTTTCGTCTTTCATGAGTTTTTAACTATAATAGGACAACTGGACTTGCGAATCTTGACAAAAATATTGTGATAAAGGCGACAAAAACATTGTATGCAAAATCTCTAATGAACAATGGCCATAATATCTTATTCTTTAACTAACGTTTTTTTTGTTATCTCACCAAAGAGCTCGTTGTATATATGTCGAATTAAAAAAAAGGAACAAACCTCATGAATTAAATTTTTAATTAGCATTAGAGCATTAAATTATAGTCACCAAATTGGTCTCATTTTTGGTTCACAATAAAATCTAGGTCACAATTTATGTGTGAACACAATTATTGTCCCGTTAATTCGGTCGGCATCATTCATACTCGTAGTAATGGATCAGTCCAATCTTAGTACTGCCTTTCAAAGTATAGGACTATTAATTTGTTCCCTAATACGTTTTGTAAATTTTCGAAAAGTCTATATACAAATGGCTTAAATTTGTGGTGTACGGTGTTGTAAACGTTGAGACCATCACACTTGAAAACGAAAAATGAATATATTGCATTTCAGTTTTTTTATCGATGCTATCATGCAACGTGTAAATACAGACGAGTAGTAAAATTGAATTCCAACTAGTAAAAAAATTCTAAAACCTACTTATATATTTGAAAAACATTCGTCAAAAGTCCCGAAAAGGACGGGGAAATAATATACAGTTGAAATAGTTAACATATTTTTGCTTATAGAGTTAGAAAGTAATATGAACTTTTAGATAGTGTATTAATTCGAGAGTAATGTTGCATCCTTCGAACATATCCCACAAATATCTCTTAAAATGCATTAAATGCTTGTATATTGAAGTGGGACCTACACAAGACACAAGCACTTAATCCACTTGCGGGGAGTTTTTAAAGGATTTTTTTGGAACTCATATCATTATTCTTTTTATGTATACTTACTAATAGAAATAAAATTTTAATGATATTTGAGATTTGTGGTCAAAGACAATCGATCAAATTTACGAATAATGAAAATCAGAGAAAGATTAAAATAATGCCTGCTTTCTTCATGCATAAATTTTATTTTATTAATATGGAATTAAAATTTTGTAATCGGATTATATAGGACTCTCGATTCAATGGTAAAACATGCTTATATTATCATCGTTTGGACACCAACCTATTAAAATAAAATCATATCTTATCCAATTGAAGCCCATTTTTCAATTCTATGATCAAATCCCAACCGAACTAAAGTTGAAATCCGATAAAATCTAATCAAGATCGAATTAGGTCGGTTTCGCAATCGATTTTGATATCTCTAATTTTATCATCTTTAAATCATAATTGAATTGAATTTGGATATACTTTAGGGCTAGTTATAGGTTAGTTTAGTCGGTATTTGGCGTCTAACAATAGCATACCAATTTTTTATGGTGGTTGTTTCGGCTTTTCAGAAACCCTTACTAACACCAAATCGTTTGGTATTTCATTTTTCTGGTAAATTTTTCTATCATCAAATTCATTTATTTTTTGTATTTTTAGTATCTATTTTCTACGTATTTTCCTCATTTTTTATTGATTCTTTTTTGGCTATTTTCAATTTTAAAATGCAACATTAATAAACTAACTCGTCTCTCTCTCTCTCTCTCTCTCTCTATATATATATATATATATATATATATATATATATATATATATATATATACACGTCATACACATGAAATATCCAATAACCTTGGTGTTGTGCCTGATTCTTCACATATAAGTTGAAAAGAGTTTGTCTTGAAGACAAAACAAATGAATAAACATGTCTTCTTAACATGAAAAACTTATATACATTCCAAAACTAAAAATACCACCCACTTTTGATATTAAATTTTGTCATAAATGAGCCCAACTAATGATATAAATTTAAAATTATAATATAAAACTTTTGTTTTGCGCATATTGAAATCGTATTTTGGACAATTATTTCGGTAATTAATTTTGGCATGGTAATTTTTTTGAATCAATTTTTAAATGTGTATACCAAAATTAATCAGCTAATTTTTGGTTATTTGGTTACGGTAATTTCAGTTTGCGATAATGAAAAGTAGTAAATCAAAACCAAAATATTTTGGACCAAAAGGGTACAAAACGATAAAAAAAAATTGTACCACAACCACCCTTAATCTAGTCTAATATGATTAATCTAATCCAATCTAGAAAATTAAGTACATTTAAACCTGATATTGGTCATTTAAATCTAGTAAATATGGTAGGGTGTATAAGATCACAAAATACTAGTCTATTTTAACCAATAAAATTATAACACGTGTGTCTTTTTAACCATGTTATATATAATCAATTTGGAATAGTTTCATTGATTTTTTCATATGCAGAACCAAAACCCATCCAAGTGAGGCAGATTCTAATACCATATTCAAACCTATCCGATTTAGATCAGTCGTTGGGTAGGGTTAAATTGAATTGAGTCAGTCGTTTTCATCGGCTTTGTTTGGATCTTGAACACTCTTGCCTATTACTATGTATGATTCTAATAAGAGGGTTTAAGGATGACATGAAAAAAAAGATATGTTTAAGAGCTTTGACTCTAAAAATGTGGAAACCAAAAAATCAAAAAATTCTTTTGTTGCCCCAGGTAGGATTTGATTTTTTGTAAAAAATGGAATAAACATTATAATGGCACATTAAAGAATTTACAGACATTTGGCAACTCAGGAAAAAATAATGGAATAAATTATCACCCATTTATTTTGGGTGACAATTTTGATGATATCTCAGAAAATGAGGATTCTTATGGTGAAATGCTCCTCCTCGAGATCATTCCCAAATCATATGGAAAAGATGATGATATTAATTTATGCGTGGAAATTCCTAAATTTGATCTTGGAATGTCCAATAATTCTGCAAAGGCTCAAACGTTTATTAAAAACTCGGTTGGCAGAAAATGTGGAAACCAATTGCCAAAAACTCGAGTTAGAAATTCTTTCAAGGGTTTAGGGAATATGGAAGACTTAGATAAATTTAAGGTTGAAGGTAATATTTAAAAAAGTAAAGAGAAACATGATTCATTTCCATACTTAAGTGTCAAAGATATATCAACTCTAAAATGAAATTCAAGGCGACCTATTACTCTAGCTAGATTTCGTAAAATTTCTTAAGTCTTCTTTACTTTAGGGCTTGTAGCTGCTATAGGAGAGGCTTTTTCTCCTTTTTATAAATAAATTGTTTATTTATGAAAAAAAGATCATTATCCCCGTCGGTAATGAAAATAAGATACAATTCAATTAATTTAATTCTATGTTAGACATCCCATGGTTATTTGGCCCTTTAATGCTGTAAAATACACAAATGGCAAATGGAACATCAAAATATAAATAGTCAACAAATTGTTACTCATATAAGTTTCTCTCGTAAGTATTTAAATATCTATGACACAATCTGTTCACAATGTTTTGAGACTCACAAAACATTCATCTATATACTAAAATTTCATTTGAACGAATACCGCTTCTAGCACCCCCCCCCCCCTCTACCCCCCAACTCCTACACTTAATATCTTAATTCCAATGGAGGATATTTGTTGCCCGATAGCTGGTTGTCTTGTGAGGTCAAACATGCTCAATATGAATTCTTATATCCTTTGGGGAAGGAAATCTAGCATTGATCAATACTCCATTGTACACTCGCCGAAGACCCATTGGTTGTGGTAAACATTAACAAATGAGATGAACACTTGATTTTAGATTATTAACAAATGATTTTAGATTAATTTGTCCATGTTATCTTAAATGCATAACTATCTTATTTATGATGATGTTACAGTTTAAAACTTATATCTTGAACATGATATATATATATATATATATATATATATATATATATATATATATCTATCTATCTTAAGCAGACCTTAAAAATGATTTTTTTTACAATAGTAAAGAATAAAATAAATCAAACAAACTTATTAGAATTGATGTCCATAATGAGGTCATGTAAAAAAATTCATAAAAACATTTAAGAAGGAAATCGGTGGCATGATTATAACAAATTCAGCAGTACATATTGAACCTATTTTAAAATTTTTATTTCACTTGTTGTGGCCATCCAAACTCATGGGATGCGCGCGGATATAGAGGGTTTCCACGTGGTGGCATGGGGCATAAGAGGGCATTATCGATGACGTGAGGTGTGTGAATGTGTATACATCAGAGTCGCCAACCAATTTTACTCAAAACATTAAAAAAGAGGGAACTACCTCAAAGGAATTACCTAAAATACAACTAGTGCATGCAAAACCAAATAAGATATATGTTAACTAATGGGGAGGTGTTAGGAACCCTCTCTGCCCTTTCGATCTCTCATGGGCTGTACAAAATATTATCTTTCTCCTTAATGCATGGATATGTGTGTGTGTGCGTGTGTGACAAATATGTCGTGTGTGAAAGTGGACAAAAGTGGAATAAAGATGAATATATACCTGAATAGAAGAGTTATCATATCTACATCATAGGAAAAATGGGTAGGGATGCTACCAAGGGGATAAAAATATGAGTTGTGTCTCGAAATCATAACCTCACGATGGAAAGAGTGAGTATCCATATGTGAAAATGCAAAAAAGGTAATGAAAGTAAGAGAACTAACTACATGGATAGAATATACTAATTACATGAGAAAACGGGGATGATAAAATATGCAAGTGATATAGATATAAATGGACTTGAATTCAAAAAGTAAGTTCGGGATACCTACGCATCCAAAAAAGGCATCATAGTCCACGTAGTTTGCATAATCAACAAGGTTTGGACAAAATCATAATGTGAACCAATGGTGTCTTTTTTTATTTATGAAAAGTAGGTGAAATGTTACGAAGGTATAAAAATGTGTTAGAACACTCTATAATGGGAATTATAATTTAAAACACTTTTGGGGGGGTTTTGTTTATCAAAATAGACTTAAGGATTTATGTAATAGTAAAGAAGGTATGATTAGGGATATAAATAGAATATGGAAACTATAAGTAGGAAGATAATACCAAAATATGAAAAATGGCATTTGTGGGAATATTAAATGTCAAAGGACTTTTGACCTTTAAGGACTTGAAAAAAATTTGAGAATTTTATTTGTTAATTTTTAGTGTATGGATAATGGTAGTGTAGTGGTGGTTAACAGTGAGGTAAGGTGACGTAAGAAAATGTATGATAGAATATGGGGAAAATGATGAATGCTAAATTTGAAATGTTGGTTGACTAAAATTGAAGTCTTGTGCAAATAAGGTCATGGGTTCCTTATATAGGAAAACCCTAAAGTGTAAAAGCATCTGTCGTCAAAGGTTTGCCAATTGTCAAGTCCCATGGCCTGCCTGCCGACAAGCTGTCATGACATGCATGCTAGGTAACCCTACTCTCATGGAGGAAAGTGAGGTGTCCTACCTATAGGTAGGTCTTATAGAATTGGTTTGTGGGCTATAAATTTTGATTCGGAAGTCCGATTCATGCATAGTCGGGACCATTGAAAATAATATTTAGAGTATGATTTTGAAATTGAAGTTCTCTCTAATTTAAGAGTTAACCAAAATCAAACGGTCCCGAGGAGGGAATTGTTGTTCTTCGATTTTGGTTGAAGGATGATCAAGGGTTTGAGTTTGAATAGACTTTTTATGGACCATTTGGAAGTATGTAGGATATCAAGATAGGTGTTTATAGATCCCCTCAATAGGTAATCTTAGGATAAGTGAAGGTGCTTCAAAAAATAGACACCCAACGAAAGCTAGGATCATTGCATTTTTTTATGTCAAAACTAGGGTGGGGATCGGTCCATTGGAGGAAATCAAGATGTGATGTAGTTATGAAAAGAATTTGGGATTTACTTAGATTCTACGATGTGTCATGCCTGATTTTCAGGACCGAAAGTGTATGTGAGGATTACAGTCTGATTTTCAGGGCCTGAAGCCCATATTAAGATTGTGGCTTAATTTCGAGGACTAAAGATGTATGTGACTATTGTGGCCTAATTCTAAGGGCCAAAGATGGATGTGATGATTGTGGCGTGATTTTGAGGGCCTAAAGTGTATATGAGGATTATGGCCTGATTCTGAGGGGCTATGTTTAATTCTAAGGACATATAGAGTGTATTCAACAAATATCAGGCCATGGCATTAAAAGACTGAAGTCTAATTTTGAGTACCTACATAGTGTGTGAGACCAATGTAAGGGCCTAGGTAAAATTCTGAGTGCTAATGTCTAATTTCAGGGACAGAAAGAGTATGTGCGACCAATATGGGGTTATGGCTTAATTTCAAGGTCTCATGTCTAATTCTAAGGATCTAAATAGTGTGTTAAACCAATATAAGGATCACAACTTAATTTTGAGGGCCAAGGTCTAATTTTGAGGTCTTATAGAATGTGTGAGACTAATATGTGGATTTGAGATTAATTATGAGGGTCAAGGTCTATTTTTTTTTACCTAAATATCGTGGGAAACAAATATGTGGGTTGGGGCCTAATTTTTAGAGTCGGGGTCTAATTCTGACGACCTGAAGAATGCGTGCGACCAATAAGGGGTCACAACCTAATTCTAAGGAGTAATAAAGTTTAAGAGTATCGTGTCCTTCATTTGAAAGCCCCTTGTGTAATAAAGATTTAAGAGGGATATGTGGTTATATGAGATTCCGAAGGGTTTCAGATTTATCGAGATGTTTGATTATTTCATAATGATTTTTAAATGCTTTTGCAATCTTGAATTTTGATTGTTTTTATGATGTATATACATTTTTGTGGATTTTTATCTTTTTTGTTTCTTGGGATTTTTTTGTGAATTTTTATAAATTTTTTAAAAGGGTTTTTAGGGATTTTGTAATGAAAATTGAATGGAGTGACTGTAGGCAGGGGATGGTTCTTACCTATTGGAAACGAAGTTGAATTAAGGAGCTATACGGATTACAAAGGGAAACCTGTCGATAGGTATTCTTTGAGCCCCTACCAATTCGTAGACCCCTATAAATAGAGGCAAGGGCAGGTGCTCTCTACTCACCTAAAACACTTTCAATCTCTTTCTATAAATTCAAAGTTACTCATGTAAACTTGAGTGATTTGGAAGAAAGGGATTTCATGAGTGCGCCAAATGATGAATATTGAGACAATATCAAGGTGTTTACCAATGGGGTTGAGAAGGTGTACCGTGGTGCTAGACCAGTGGGGGATACTCAGATTCTCAAGAGGGAACCTATGATCATCACTCGACTTTCGTGCAAAAACGTAGTGGTTATGCAAATTATTTTATTTGTGTTTATTTTGATTTTGATTTTGAGATGAGTATTTACTGTCTTGGGGTTTTACAAATATTTTGGGACTTATTTGAGGTACATTTTGTAGGAGGGGATTTTCTCGACTTATGTATGTGCTCGGGGGTCCATAGGCATTTAGAGTGTGTGGGATCATCTCCCCACACAAGTGTAGATCCCGATGCGAGACACGAGATTCAAAAATTTGGCAAATTTATTGGATGAGATGCCTCGGTTTTCAATTATTTTGTGCGCTTTGGGTGAGAAGTGTTGGGATTACACCCATACCTTCCATTTCGGGACGGAAGAGAGGACGGTGACATCTGTGGATGTGTGTCAAATTTTGGGTTTAGTATGAAGGGGGTGCAACCGTGCAGGTGCAAGTGGTCTGTTCAATGTGCTTTACTAGATAGGCGATAGAGGCATCTCTAGGTCTTCTGGAGGGCTTGGTTCAGGTGATTCGATCATTTTGGTGGACCTAAGGGAAGTGTTGTCAAAGCGATACTTAGACATGATAGATGGTCAGGAGGTGAGGTAGACAGTGCACCTATTTATTTAATTTTTTCTGGGACCATTCTTCTCGTGAATAGTCGAGATGAGATCCACTTTTGGTTCTTGTATTTTCTACAAGACTTTGCCTAGACCGAGAATTGTGAATGGGGGAAGTTGACATTGGCATCATTTTATTCTTCCGTGGATGCTTATAGCCACTGTTGTCAGACAACCTTTACAGAGGTATTGTATCTCTTGGAGTTATTTTTATTTTTGTGATTTTATTTTTCTCGTTATTTTTGAAGTTTTATTGTTTTTTAAAGTATTTTTGTTCCTTTTTTGTATTTTTAGGTATATTTTTATGAGTTAATTGGTCTTAACACCCATTTGATGTGCTCGAAAGACATGGAAGTGGGTGTGTGGCCGAGGATGAGGAGGTAGAGGATGGAGAATAGGGCATCAAAATCCCTTTCTTATTTCAAGGACATAAGGAAATTTTTGAACACTCTCAAGAGCTCTTGGGTAGGTTCTTTTTTGTATTTTTGGATTTACTTCTAACCTTTATTATTCTACTACTTTTGGATCATATTTATGATGAATGGATTTCTTTTGGGTACGTGTCGTTCTTGCCTTTGCATCAGGGGATAGAGGATATGGGTGTTACCGGCATGCATACATTGATGCGTAAGTTGTTTTCACACAAGTTCGGGTACAACTGGTACCTAAAATAGAGGGTCACCAGGCAAGTAATGGTGGGGGAGATGGTCATTCCACCAGTTTGTCATCTAGTTCACATGCAAAATTTGGAGAAGATGTCGAAGGAGGTGTGGGAGATGACCATGGTTGGAGAAAATTACTGACTACATGGATATAGTTGTGACATATGACTACTTTGACTTTGTATTGACTTGGTTGGTGTCATTATCGATCTATAATGTGGCTAACGCACCACCATAGGAGGTTCGAGTAGGAGTAAGTAATATACCTGAAGCATTGGGTAGTAGTATCAGGGGGATCCTTCTCTACTTAGTGAATATGAGCTCCTTTTTTTTATTATTGATGAGGGGTATGGATAAAGTGGACATCCCTTACATTCCTCAAGAAGATTTGCTAGGTTTTACGCCATTGCTAGCAGAGGACACTCGTCTATAGGTAATACATTCATCTTTCTTCATGTTTTTCTATATTTTGATTTCTTTATATCTTTTTATTTTGATGTTTATTCTGACTTCCCTATTTAAATTGTGTCAATGTGGGCATCTTGGGTATAGGATGTGCATAACTGAATTACCTCGGTGGCTGAGCAATTTTGGATGTTAACCCGCTCGTGTACCACACTCGCGGTTTCTAATGATTACGTCCTCCTCTCGGTCTTGCAATGAAGGATACACCTCTTGATGTCGCGAGAAGCATGTTTTCCATCGCGCATGATAATGTCGATTAAGGAAAAGTTTGGTTTGTGTCCTAATAATTTCTCTTTCTTTTGTTTTTTTCTCTTTTTTGCAATGTACTTGAAAATTCAAGGCAATATACATACCAAAATGGTAAATTTTTATTTAAGTATCTTTATTAAGTGGTTTATTCTACATGAACTTTTTACTTTTCCACATAGGGTTTTATAAGAATTGAAAAAATGTTGTTTTTAAACTTTTGGAAATTTTGGCAGGGATAGATAAAAAGAAATCCGTTAGTACATTTTTAGGGAAAAAAATCTTTTATTAGTGGATCATTATGATGGATAAGGAGATAAAATTGGAAAGGGAAAATTCCAAAAAATAAGGGGTATTGATCGGTAGGACCCCTAGCCTTCCTATAGGCATGTGAATGACAACTACTATCTTCTTAGCCCTTTGTACTGACTTTCTCTAGTGATGGTATACATGATTTCGTGGGTAGGTTTGGTTGCTTCACTTCTTTGTCATGCTGCGAGACTTTTTCACTACAAAAGGGGTCTAAATGTCGCCTTTAAGGTCACCATTCTCCTTTAATTTCTTCTTATTTATCCTCAAAGACTTTTTTTTCAAATGTCCATTCCATTGATAGAGGTGTATTCTTCTTATCTCAATCGTCAGGAGGATATGAACCTGTATGGAGTGGATTATACGTCTTTCAAATTGCACCCTCTCACTTTGTGGCACAATTATTAGATTAAATGGGGCCTCTAAGAAGTGGCCTTGTAGTTACGGTACCCAGAGGACCATATATTCCTCTTCGGTATGCATGAAGTCTTTCTGACCTATGAATAATTCTTTGCCATGATGGGTGTGTACCATCATGTCCCGGCTACCATTATAGATTTTCGAAGCCTCTATGGGATGTACTGGGCCAATTACTGCATATTTCCCCTTTTATTGCATGACCCGTGATGCAAAGGGGAGGAATTAACCATCTAGTGGTGCTAGTCAGTGACCTATCAAGGTTTTTGATCTGCGAGATATAGTGGAGCTGTTGCACTGGGCTTAACTTGCAAGTTGATTCTGCACGACATGAGTACAAATACCCAGGTTTCAACTATAGTTTTATGGATGGGCTGTTATTTCGACCCTACGACTACCATTTTAGTAAAGAACCTTAATGGACTTGATAATTGGAAGGTGGATACTTATACCTTATTGCAAGCCCTTATATTGTACATGTGGCTGGTAGAGAGGTTTTGGTTGGCTATGCCCCTTCTTTTCCATATTACACTACCAGTAACTATTCTAATTGACCTTGTATGGACTATGGAAAATTTGTAAATGACTAATATAACTGAGTAATGAAAAATGTAGTTAGCTCTCTGCATTTTCATGTGATAGGGAGGGTTGATTTGACACCTATATTGTAGTTAGATTACTATTGTTATGTCTGTTTTATGGGACTTCGTCAGACTTCTTTTTACCTCTTGTTAGAGATTCCCGCGTTAGGTGGGTTAGGAGAAAATCATTCCTCCCTTTTAAGAAACTTCTTTCCTATGGAAAATTTAACTGAATCACTGAGGATGTCCTTGGGTAGTTTTTGGAAAAGACAAAGGCCTTCTTAGTATCCCACCCTCTGTATATTAGGTACTTTTTTGGTGTCCACTAGGTACCAAAAATGGTTGTGGAGGGAGATGGTTTGGAAGGTACGCTAGAAGGAGGATGGTAAACGACGTCTCGTTTGGGGTGGACGTAGTTCAAGTTGGCGTGATGGACCCTGCTAAGTATTTCAAGGTGTACCATTATATTGAGCATGCATAGTATGAACCCAAGGTGAAGATTACTGGGGTCCTCTTGAGGAGAGTGTCAATGGTGATAATGATGCAATGGTTTCCTTAAGATCTTAGCATCATTGTTTAGTTGAAGTTTGTGGGTAGCTGTGGGGAGATGATTGAGGTTTAATTATTGAATCTGAAGTGTTTTTCAGTATAATCTTGGCTTTGGTGTAGGTTTGATTCTTGTATCAATAATGTTGGTGCAACAAAGGGGTTGTGTGGTTATGATGTTCTACTTTTATCTCAAATAAAATATGTCTTAATAGAATAAATGTTGATTTTGAGCATATATTTACTATGAATTTTTAAAGAATCATTTATGTGTGAATTATATGCAGTAATCGCTATACATCATATTTTGCCCAATTTTAAAATGATGACATATATGTATCTCTTAGTAAAGAAAAGAAAAGAATTTTGGGGAAAATAAAGGATGGCACCCAAAGTTACTTTATTGTTTGCCTACATACATCTGTGAGGGCAAAAATGAGCTTTTATATTAAAAATATGTTTTGAGAGGGTCATTTCCTTCATAGTTCTTGTGATAGGCAGAATAAGATGAAATTTTTTTAAGAACACAAGAGATATGATAAATGTGTACCAAAACGAGAATTACATTAGGGATAAAACTTTTTGAGATGATATAAATTGGCCGGTCTTAGAATTTCTTCTCTATTGTGGTTCATTAGTATAGTTTTAACTCCTAATAATACTTTCTTCACAAGGTATGGTCCCCTCCAATTGGGCTTAAATTTTCCACGGGTTCCCAAAGGGGTTCTAGAATTTATTTAAGGTTGAGGTCACCTTCTCGTACACAACAGTCTTTGACTTTTTTTATTAAATGATTGTATGATGCGTGGTGATAACCTTGTATGTAGTATAGTGATGTCATCCTAAATTGACAATTCATTATAATAGCTCTTATGCCCATCCACTTCTCCTTCTTCGCTTTTAAGCATTACTTGTACTGAAGGTATCTCAAGATCAACGGGTAGAACAACCTACATATCCTGGACTAGAGAATTTGGATTAGCCTAAGTGTGCATAATGATAGACATGCGATACCCACCCACCTCCCAAAAGTATAAGGAATCCTAACAACCTGATCTCGATAACTGCCAGATATCTTGATAATGATGGATTTGATTTGTTTATTCACAACTTCAATGACCCAATTTATTTTCGGTTCGTATGATGATGAATTGTTTATTTTAATCCTTCAATATTTGACTATTTTGATGACTTCTAATACAAAATTGAGTCCATTATTAGATACAAGATCATAAGGAACCCCATAGCGGTAGATGATATTATTTCAAATGAACATGGCCACTTTGTTGGCATTCATCACGGTGTATGATTTGGCTTCGACCAATTTAATGAACCAATCAACGACGACCATGATGAATTCATGCCCATTACATTGTCTTGGAGTGACATTTCCAATGAGGTCGATTCCCTAGGTTGAGAAGGGACGTGGAGAAGTAGTGTTGTATAACTTGCGGGGAGGCAAATGTTGGATATTAGAGAATAACACACATTTAACACACCTCTTAACATATGTTGTGCAATCATGGAGCATGGTAGTTCAATTTTATCCTTATCGGTCGATATTTTTAGAAAGTATGTAGCGGTTTAAATGGGATCTGCATTCCCCACTACGGTTTGTTTACATGATCTCTTTAATATCAATCGGTACAATGCATTACAAGTAAGTATTATTTAAATATTTTTGAACATGGGTTTTTCACAAATTATGTATTGGGATGAAAGTTACTAGGGAATTATAAAGTCTTTTTTGTTTGCCCCTTGGTTGTATCATCCCTACTTAAGGATGCACCAGATGTCATTGTACCATAACCTGACCTTGTCTGGGTCTTGGTCAGTGGTGAGTTCTATGTGGTAGAAATGGATTGGTGTAAACTTCTTCTGAACTTATAGGGGGAATTTGTATTCCATCAGCCATGTTAACCATAGATTCCAATGTCGCTAATGCACCAGAAAAGATATTTCTAAGGTGAGAGAAGTGATGGAAAGTGAAATATTTGAATCCTGAGGGGAGTTCCTCGAGATGAGTGTAATATCTCGCATTTTTTATTGAATTGAAATTGAACTAATTGAAGGGGAAAAAAACTATGCCGGTATATATTTTCGAAATGTTTGGAAATGAAATTATGACAGTATATATATTCAAAATGTTTGGAAATGAAAAGTTAAAATGAATTCATTAAGATACAAATGTGTGACTTAAATATTAGAAGCGAATTAACGCGTAAAAGGATCGAGAGGGTTAAATTTGGGGCAATGACATTTTTGTAAATAAACTAAGTCAGCGTATAAATAGAAAAGAAGAGAAGAAGTCTTCATTTTCTCATTTCACAAAAGGGGTCTAGGGTTTGGTAGAGAGAGAGAGTAAGAAGAGAAGAAAGCTGAGAGGATTTCAGGAGGATTCAACTTCTCCATACAATCCAAGGCAAGTTAACAACCTATATGTGTATAATATGTATCTATAATGAAATTTCATATGAACATGTATTTGGATCCCAAAATTAATATGCAATTGATGTTAAAAATGATATGCAATGTATTAGGATCACCCTCCATGTATATTTAAATGCACTAACATCATTATACGGATTGAGTTGTAGAACAACCTCTTGAATTTGAGAAATCTATGAAACTGAGTAAATCGTCATATTAAAAACTATTTTGAGCTATTTTGGTTTCAAAAATGGATGTTTTGTCCGAGTTGACTTATAGAAAATCATGTTCTGAACAACTTTGTAGTTTTAAGTTTTTTAAAAAAGGGATCCGAAAATCCTCGAATATGCATTTTACAGTTCTGCGCAGAAAGTTATCGAAACAGCGACGAATATTATAGTTTAGCTCTGGGTTTGTTTTAAGAAGGAAATGGAAGGGTATAGAAAATCATATTCTGAACAACTTTGTAGTTTTAAGTTTCTTCAAAAACGGATCGAAAGATCCTCGAATTGGCGTTTTACATGTCTGGGCAGAAAGTTGTTGAGATAATAGTGCTAATGTTTTTCATGTTGTTAGTAAGATAATTGTGGTTTTGTGCCTAATATTCTAACTTGATCACATACTTATGGTTATTAGGGATATACAACCTTGAAATGATTTGATGTTGAATTAGTAAATCAATGATGTAAATTATGTTATATCGTAAATGATGACTATTGTATAACTAGAGTAAGAGACTTGATACGATTGTATATATACATAAGCGTGAAATTGTTTTACATGTATATTGTCGAGTATACACTAGACTAGTCCTCCGGTAGACATGGGCACATATTGAAGGCGATTTGTTGTGATTGGCCCGGTTAGGTTCCGCTCAAGTGACGTGTCAGAGATAAACCACTGGAACCGGACACATGGTTGTAATTCAGGTCGAATAGAAAGACCTTGGAATGCCATGTGATTTAGGACTTAGTATGATTGCCCTTGCCACGTAATATTGGGGAATATTTGTGTGTAGGCCTAGTGTTACGACTTGTTCCCCCGGGTAACGACAGTGACCCGATATGATTTGTTGTGTGAGATATTATGCTTGTATCTTAAAGTAATATCCCGAATTGATGCAATTGATATTATACTTAAAGAAAATATCCTATTGTTAAGGGACTGGATAAAAGAAATTTTACCATTGTTAAGTGTTTTTAAATGAAAAGAATTATTCCGAGTAGGAACATTTGAAATGGATTACTAGTAATTAATCACTCTATTTAATTAAGACTCTCTACACTTGGGTTGGGTTGGGTAGTCACAACCTAGGAACATCGTTTGGGAAATGAATCCAGACAACTTAATTATTGGAGACGATTAATGACTAGTGTGCTTTCATTATAAGTACGTCTTATAATCTTATATCTTATTTTCTTGGTTTGACGTTCGTCTATCTTGCTTGTTGCTCCTCTCCTATATATATAAAATATATGACAGGTCCTCGTTCCGCTGGATAATAGACTATGGAGATTGATGAGATATTATCAATCTTGGGATTCCTGTATGTGGCCATCCTCGATCCTCGCCGTGGGCGGGTGCGTGAAGAAGGATCCTCGGGTCCCATGCATCCCTCTCGGGAGCGCTTTGGCTGGCGTCGTTTGAGATGAGGTGTAAAAAATGTAAAGAGATTTAGAGTCGCCAGTCCATTTTATTCAAAACAGTCAAAAGAAAAAGGGGAAGCCATCCTGAAGGACGACATCCAAAGACATACTGGTGCATACGAAACCAAAATGATTCGAGAAGGGTTCGGAGGCTAAGTTACGAAATGGTAAGGTGTTAGGCACCCATTCCGCCCTTTCGGTCTCTCATGGATGTTTGTTATTTTCCTTTTTTATTTTCCCCGTGATATGTGTGCATGTGTATATATATAGTGGAGATAGGAATCCTCGACTTGTATCATGGAAGAGATAAAGCGAGTCATTCGTAGGAAGGTATAAAAATAATATTTAGAAAATAAGATTTACGCGATTACCCTTACGTTGATCGTTATAATGAAACGATAACGCATATGGGGTGATACGTCACTAAGAACAAGTATATAGAATATAAGAAAATTGGATTTAGAGAAAATAGAAAATGAGAGAGAAAGTGAGAATAGGACTCGAGTCTTGGCTTTTACCCCGAGATGTCTACGTAGCCTATAAAGGCATCAAAGTCCACGTAGTTCGCATACAATACGAGGGGTGGGGTTTATCCCATAAATACAAATGGGGAATCTCTTATTTGTGAGTGTGTGTGTGTGTAGAAAAAGTATTTTAGTTGTGAGAAAAGTATGAGAATCCCTATTTGGAATTTATGAGCAAACCCTCTTTTTCTTATTTTTTGGGTTTTATTTATATGAAAATAAGAGATGTAAAATAATACTAAATAAAAAGTATATTAGGATGTGTGAGATGAGATAATAAAAGTGCTAAATAATAAAATAAGTTATTACGAGTTTAAGAGAATTTGAAGAGAAAGTTGGACCTTCTTGAAGATCTTGAGCTTGATCTTGAATGTTGGAGAGCAACCCTTGCACTTGGATGATGATGGAGAGTGGCTAATTCACCAAGTTTGATGAAAAGTGGAAGTTAGAAAGGGATTTGGATGCTGAAATCACGCTGTCTTCGAGAGAGGTTTTGGGATTCGCTGAGGGCGATTTTTATCAGATCTAGGCTCCCCTTCAAATGAGGTTAAGGCTTCCTTTTATAATCCCAGGTCACTGTCAATCGGCATAGACTGATCCTGCCTATCGGCACCTGCCATTTGGTAGTGTGCTTCAGGCCTTTTCAGAAAATTGGCTGCCGAGGGCAAACCGTTGGTCAGAATCGCACACGGGTTAGACCTTTGGAAACGTAATTCAGATACCTTTGAAAGTCCTTTGGACCGCTCCCGGGCTTAGGAGTTGACTTTGGGTCAAATATGGCTCGGAAGTGTTTGTCGGTCCATTGGACGGGGAATCGTTCGGACGCAAACAGATCGTTCGTCTGCAAGGTAAGTTTGAATCGCACACTGAGTGGACCGTTGGAAAGGTTAGGAGATGTAATTTGACATTCCAAAGAGTTTGACCCGGTTTGGGGAGTTGACTTTGGTCAACCGGTCCCTGAAAGCATTTGGTGACCTCTTGGAGTCAAACAGATCGTTCGTCCGCATGGAGCGGACCATTGGAAAGGGGTTTCAGTTCCATTCAAAGATTAATTTAGCCTCGGTCGAGCTGAAGAGTTGACTCAGGTCAAACAGAGCCCGGGAGCGCCCAGTGGCCTCTAGATCAAGTTTTAGACGCAAATGGATCGTTCGTCCGTATGGTAAGTCGGAATCGCGCACGGGACGGACCATTGGATAGGGACTTCAGTGCCCTTTAAATATTCATTCATCTTTGGTCGAGCTGAAGAGTCTGACTTTTTGGTCAAATGGAGCCTGGGAGTGCCCGCTGGCTTCTAGGTCAGTACTAGGGGTATGACCTAAGTTTATAGTGGTGAAGGGATGTACTAAGGACCTAAGGAGAGTTAGGGGTAACAGAATGGGGTGTCGACGGGTGTGTTTGGAACAAATGATAACCGTCGAATAGACACCGCATGATGCTTTTGATGGAGTATGACCGATTCAGAGGTTCGAGGCCGATTTTGAGGACCTGAGTGGTGTGCTGGGGATGACGAATTTTGTGGGTCAAAGCCAAATTTGTGGGCTTAAGTGATGAGGGTTACAAATTCTGCGGGTCAAAGCCAATTCTGCGGGCTTAGGGTGAAGATTTAATAACCAAGGTCGATTCTGACCTAAGAGTGGTGATGACCAAGGACCGAGGTCATTTTTTACCTAACTCAGGTGACGATCTAAGACCGAGGTCAATTCTGACCTAGAAGTGGTGACGATCGAGGACCGAGGTCAATTCTGACCTAACTCAGGTGACGATCCAAGACTGAGGTCAATTCTTACCTAAGAGTGGTGATGATCGAGGACCAAGGTCAATTTTGACCTAACTCAGGTGACGGTCCAAGACCGAGGTCAATTTTGACCTAAGATTGGTGACGACAGAGGATCGAGGTCAATTCTGACCTAAGAGTGGTGATGACCGAGGTCATTTCTAACCTAACTCAGGTGACGATCCAAGATCGAGGTTAATTCTAACCTAAGAGTGGTGACGACCGAGGATCGAGGTCAATTTTGACCTAACTTAGGTGATGATCCAAGATGAAGATCAATTCTGACCTAAGAGTGGTGACGACTGAGAACTGAGGTTAATTCTGACCTAACTCAGGTGACGATCCAAGATCGAGGTCAATTCTGACCTAGGAGTGGTGACGACCGAGGATCAAGGTCAATTATGATCTAACTCAGGTGATGATCCAAGATCGAGGTCAATTCTGATCTAAGAGTGGTGATGACCGAGCACCGAGGTCAATTCTGACCTAACTCAGGTGACGATCCAAGACCGAGGTCAATTCTAACCTAAGAGTGGTGATGATCGAGGACCGAGGTCAATTCTAACCTAAATCAGGTGACAATCCAAGACTGAGGTCAATTCTGACCTAAGAGTGCTGATGACCGAGGACTGAGGTCAATTCTGACCTAATTCAGGTGACGATCCAAGACCGAGGTCAATTCTGACCAAAGAGTGGTGACGACCGAGGATCGAGATCAATTCTGACCTAACTCAAGTGACGATACAAGACCGAGGTCAATTCTGACCTAAGAGTGGTGATGACTGAGGATCGAGGTTAATTCTGACCTAACTCAGGTGACAATTCAAGACCGAGGTCAATTCTGACCTAAGAGTGGTGATGACCGAGGATCGAGGTCAATTATGACCTAACTCAAGTGACGATCCAAGATCGAAGTCAATTCTGACCTAAGAGTGGTGACGATCGAGGACCGAGGTCAATTCTGACCTAACCCAGGTGACGATCCAAGATCGAGGTCAATTCTGACCTAAGAGTGGATAAAGATTGGATTTTGATTCCACCGGAGAAAGTGCCTTGTGATTTTGATCTGAGCTGGGGAGCTGATAGCTGGGAAAGCTTTTGTTTCTTTAGGAGGCCTCGCAGGGGGAACAACCAATTTTGGTGCTGTAAAAACTCCACCGGGGAAGTGATCAGGCGATCCTTAGAGATCTTCCGGAGCTTTTTCGGGAGGACATTCACTTGTTTTTTGAGGATTTCACTGGGAAAGAGGGGTTCCGCTTGTGGGAATGCAAAATTTTCCTCGTGAAAATGTTCTAAATCCTTCCTGGGATTTTTAGGAATTTTTCGAGGATTTTTTGGGGCTTTCTGGTATTTGTTTGGGAATTTTTACACCAAATTTAAGGGGTTGTCGATCGGCATGGTATGAGGGGTGCCATTCGGCAGTGGCACAGACTTTAGGACTGCCTCGGGAAGGTAAGGAGTCAGTGCCGATCGGTATGGTTAGGGTAAGTGCCGATCGGCATGGCGTTTGGCATCCTATATAAAGGGGCGAATCCCTTCATTTTTTCACACCTTCTTTACTTTCTCTCTTTCTGCGATTCCTCTGCAAATCGTTCTAGCATTCTGATCTTCAAGAAATGTCCGCTTTTGTGAGCACTGTAGTCCAAAGGGAGTGCTTGACCGTTGATGACTGGGTGAATGTGGAGTGGAAGGCCAGGGCGCCTCTTGCTTTGGGGAGTGAGAACTCCTTTGATGCGTTTGAGCCTGTTGCGGATTAGCGGGCCTTGCTGCGAGAGCCATCGCATCATCGCTCTTCGAAAGTGAATCCTAGCAGTTATGTAAGTGAGACCTTTGGCATTCCTTTCTTTTTGGTATTTTTCTTTCTTTCTTTCTTGACTTGTGATTAGATTTTTTTCCTTTTTACCAGTCCGATATTTCTTTGAAGAACATGCGCGCCCGTGGGACGACGGGGCTCAGGAATGTCTGGGAGTATCTCCCACCTGTGGTGTGTTGGGTGGTATCATCAGCGGGTTTTGGGAGGTTGGCATCTGCACTGGATGAGATGCCTCTTTTGACAGTGGTCCTGTGCACTTTGGGGGAGAGGTGGTGGGATATTACCCACACCTTCCATTTCGACTTCAGGGAGATGACTGTGACTCCCATAGACGTGCAATAGCTGTTGGGGCTGGATTGTGATGGAGAGCAGATAGAGGTGAATCACTCTTTGTGGGTGAGATCGGAGGTAGTGAGTGCAGCACTTGGTGATGTAGGGAGGATAGGTTCTGGGGATTCTATCCGGCTGTCTCTGCTGAAGGACGTTTTGTTGGGCATGGTGATTGATGTGGAGGATGGGCTGCAAGTGAGGTAGATGGCCCGATTATTTATTTTGCTGGTGTTGGGAGGTTTTATGATGGCATCGAGCAGCGACATCATCCATTTGTGGTTCTTGTCGTACCTGAGGATGTTTTCGAACATCCCTTTCTATGATTGGTGGAGTCTGACTTTGGCGACCCTTTTCTTCTCTGGATGCATTCAGCCGGTGCTACCGGCAGACCTTTACTGGAGCCACGTACCTTCTTGAGGTATTCTTCAGTTTCCGCATTTCTTTTCATGGATTTGCATTTTCCTTTCATGCATTCGCATTTTTCTTATGCGTCTCTTTTTGTTTGTGAATTCTTATCTTTGACAGACGTGGTTTTATGAGGTGATTGGGTGCAATACCCCGCTGATCGCTCTGAAGGACGACACCGTTGGGGACTTTTGTCGATTATATCGATGGCCCAAGGCCAATCGGTAGTCGAAGGGATCTCCCTCTCTGGAGGCGGTGCGTCAGGTCTTGAATGACCTGACCAGTGGTAGGGTAAGACTCTTTCCATTTCAGTCTTGGTTTTTGCACCTTCTGATCTTGTATTGATTTATGTCTGCTTAGAGATTTTTAGGTGACCTTTTATCCCCGGGGGACAGCCATTCAGGAAGCAGGGACAATCGAGGTGAACGCGCAGATGAGGCATTTGCTAGCACATGAATTCGGCCATTACTGGTATCTCGGGGAGAGGGTGGTTCGCCAGATTGCTAAGGAGGAGGTGGTGGTGCCACCTGCGCAGCCTCCTACGTCTATGAGGCGGGATCGACTGCTGTCGAAGGATGCTTGGATCGCAACGATGATCGGCTAGTCCTACTTATTATACACTGATACGGCTGCGCCGTATGACTATATGGACTTTGTCACGAGCTGGTTGATGGCGCCTAACATATATGATGCCCTGCCTTTCCCTCCTGCGGGTTCGAGTCGAGCGGTGGGATCTTCCCACAGTGGCGGCGGTCCGATGGCATCTGCGGTGGCGGTGACTTCAGAGGTTCCTTTTGTGAGATTGCACACTCCTTCGTACAAAATTCGGAGGGCTGATGGAGGGATGGTGCCTATGCTGCATCGTCCTCGTGCGATGGATCCGGAAGAGTTAAATTTGACAGAGGAGGTCTTCCGACCTGCGGTATACCTTCCCATTCTTCTCTTTCTTTCTTTTTTTGTTTTGGTCATCTCTGCTTTGATACTGATTTTGCCTTTTCCTTGGAGCAAGTCCGAGTGTCGACAACTTGGCTAAGAGACATCATAGACTGGATATCTTCAGCGATTGCCCATATTCGGGATGCGTTCCTATTCCTTCTTGCTTGGTGTCGTCTGCTTCATCCGGAGAGGACTCTGGCTCGGGTAGTGGTGGTGCATCGTCTCTCCATAGGGGAAAGAGAGCACGTCGCATGGGTGGAAGCTCTTAGAGAGAAAGGTGGGTGAGAGAGAGAGAGAGAATGTGGGTTCGGGCTGAGTCCCGTTGTTTTTTATTTTTTTTATTTCCTGCAAAATTGATGTAACACAGAAAATAAATAAATGCAATGCAATGGAGTTTTTTATTATGCACATGCGCTTTTTACTTTGCTGCTGATACCGTAAAAAGGAGTATTTTTGGAATTTTTTAAAGAAAGTTTTTAATTAAAAGAGGAATTTATATAAAGAGGAAAAGGGATTTTGAAATTCTGTTGAGAATATCAATTTATTTTTATTGAGTATTCTGATTTGACAAAAGAGGAAAAAAGGGAAATTTCTAAAAATGGGGGATTACCGATTGGCAAGCACCCTGTCCTGCCTATCGGTAGTTCAGTCCAGTCCCATCAATTCAAAGCTTTGATTGGTACCTTCTTCAGCCTTTTGTATTTTATGGGGTAGGATTCCCTCCGATTTCTGCAGGTATTATGTCTCTTGTGAGAGTTCTCAAGTATAAAAAAGGGGAAGGGTGGAGTGTTTTCATGACACCTTAGCATTCTTACTTACTTACCCACTATCTCTTAGCCTTGCAAGATGGCTCTCCCTGGTAGCATTGAGTTTGCTAACTACCTCAAAGCCTTGGAAGCAATGTGCTCTTATAATGTCGACTATGATGCTTTCAACATGCGTCGAGTCTCTTTATGACGCAATCGACCTATTGAGTGGAATATACTGATGGCGGTGGTATAATTCTGGTACCCCGAGGACCATGTATTCCGCTTTGGGTTGGATGAAGTTTGTCCTACCTACGAGGAATTTTCTGCCATGCTGGGTGTAAATCCCAGTGTTGCTACGGCTTTGCCCAAATTTTCCAGTTCTCTCAGGGATTTGTTGCCCGGGCTTCTTCATATTTCGCCTTCGGCGCTCCATCCCGACGGTGCTGCAGTCCATGCATTTGCGGGAAGTAGGTGATGTTGGCTATACTGGAGCCGTTGCTCTGGGCCTGGTTTTAAAATTACTGTTGGTGGACCCGCAACTTGTAGCCATTACTTCGTGGATGTCATACCGTCGCAATCCTACGACGGTGATACTGGCGGAGACCCTGAATGGCCTGGATGCCTGGAGAGAAGGTCGTTCTGAATTTTTGAGGGGTAGCCCCGTGATTCCGTTCATGTGGTTGTCTGAAAGACTCCGCTTGGTGGTTCCTCTGGAGTATCCCTGATGGACTGTTCCCAATTTATTTTCGCGTTACTTCTTCAGCGCCTTGGTGGGTGCAGTTGCAGCCTGTTCTGGAGCTAGGAGAGTACTCATATGTGTGACTGGTTGGTCTCAGACATACCTCTTTTTATTTCCCTTGGCGGCTTCTGCCCTAATTTGGCTGGGCATAGGTCGTGCCACCTCGGACACTAAACTTCTTTCTGGTACACATTTTCACCGAGCGCCTGCGTCTGTTGCTTGGATCTTTGTGGGAGAATCGGCGTCCGTCGACTCATCCCTCTCAGTCTGTTGGGAGAGTTTGGCATGTCCGTGGGGATTATATGAAGTGGTTATTGAGGAGCGTAGTCAGCAAGATATTGGCAGTGGAGACTGGACAAAGGTGGTTTGTTTTATTTAACACCATGGAAGGGGGTGTTGTTGTTTTTTCGAAGCTGGTTCGGGCTTATCGGTCCATGGAGTGTTTACAGCACTCTATTCAGGCAGGGGAAATTTGGGGGGCCCAGAATGTAGATGATGAGGGTGCAGGCTCCTCTGGTAGATGTGGGTAGGAATCTTAGAGAGTTTATTTGCGTAATAGGGAATAGATGTGGGGATTTTATTTGGCTTTTTATGGTAGTAAGGGGAAGGGAGTTATCCATTCCTTTTCTTATGTAATCCGTGCTGTAATTTCTTATTAATGAAATAAGCAAGTTTCTGATCATCCAACTATGCCTTTCGATGAATTTTGTAATTTTGAATTATCAATACCGATCGCTAAGGCATACATAATCCTTTTGTTCAAGTATTTGTTAGAATGAACTGCCGTTCTCGGAGATAAGAAAAGAATAGTATTTTGTGAAAAATAAAGGGTCGTGCTCCCGTAAAATGTATGAGCTGCCTACGTACCTCCGGGGATTTTGAATTTTTTTTTTGTTTTTCTTGAAAAATGATTTTTTTTGCAGATTATTAGGCCCACGTAGTTCTGGGTAGAGGGAAATGAAGAGATTTTTTTTAAGAATAGAAGGGAGATGAGAAGAGTCATAGAGCGCTGAGATTTCGGACTAGGGGTAGAATTTCTTGAGACGGTTCAGGTTGACTGGGCGAGCCATCTCCTCCCCATCTATTTCAGTGAGCATGGTGGCACCGCCGGATAAGATTTTCTTCACAATGTAGGGCCCGCTCCAATTGGACTTGAATTTCCCTATGGGGTCCCAGATGGGTTCTATTATCTCCTTGAGGGATAAATCCCCTTCCCGAACACTGTGGTCCTTGACTCTCTTATTGAATGATCGCGCTATTCAGCGATGGTACCCCTATATGTGGTAAAGAGCTTTCAATATCCTTTCATCTAGGAGGGTCAGCTCGTCGAGACGGCTTTGGCACCAGTCCTCTTCATTAACTTTACTTTTGAGCATGATGCGTAGCGAGGGTACTTTCAGCTCCATAGGTAGGACTGCTTCCATGCCGTAGACTAGAGATTAAGGGGTATCCCCAGTAGAGGTTCAGATTGAGGTTCGATAGCCCCAGAGGGCGTACGGGATTCGGTCGACCAAATCCCTACAACTTTCGATCATCTTGTTGATGATGGCTTTGAGGTTCTTGTTGGCGGCTTCAACTGCACTATTGGTCTGAGGTCAGTAGGTAGAAGATTTGTGTCTCTGAATCCCATACTCATTGACTACTTCTTTGACTTCTGCTTTGAAGTGCAACCCGTTATCTGATACTAACTTGTACGGGACCCCATATCGGCAAATGATATTTTGCTTGAGGAATTTGGCCACTTTCTTGGTGTTCAATATTGCGTATGACACATCTTTGACCCATTTAATGAAGTAATCTATGGTAACTAGGATGAACTCATGTTCGTTTGAAGCCTTTGGTGTAACCTTCCCTATGATGTCGACACACCAGGTGGAGAACAGCCAGGGAGAGGTCATGTTGTATAATTCTCGTGAAGGCAGGTGTTGAAGATTGCAGAATTGTTGGCATTTAAGGCATCTCAGGATATAGGCGGTGCAATCTTGGGCCATGGTGGTAGAGTAGTAGCCCTGTCGGATGATCTTCTTGGCAAGCATGTGACCGTTCATGTGGGCTCGCATTCCCCGCTGTAGATCTTCTGCATTATCTTTTCAATCTCAGCCCCCGCGATACAGTGTAGATGAGTCCAATCGAAGTTCCTCCTGAGTAGAGCTTTATGATAGATGATGTACTGGGGAGCCAGTATTCGGAGGGTTATTCGGTATTTCTTGTTGGAACCCTCGGGATACCTATCATGTTTGAGGATAAACCGGATATCATAGTACCAACAATCATCTAGCTCGGGATCTTCGGTGGAGACAAGCTCAATATGATAGCAGTGGGTTGGTTTGTCTTGCTTTTGAACTAGGAAGGGGGTCATTGTTATTTCTTCGGGAATGTCGAACATGGAGGCCAAGGTAGCGAGAGCATTGACTAGGTTATTTTTTGCTCGAGGTAGGTAATGGATGGTGATATCTCGGAATCGGGAGGCTAACTCTTCTAAGTGGGCATGAAAGGGTTGGAGTTTTTCGTCCTTGACTTTCTACTTTCTGAGCACTTGACTGATGATGAGGGTAGAATCCCCATAGACATCAAGGTATTGAATACCTTTCTTGAGAGAAACTTTGAGGCCTACTGTGCATGCCTCGTATTCCGTCATGTTATTGGTGCAAGGGAAATTCAATTCGATGGTGATGGGAATGTGGGAGTCATCGGGGTCGATTAGAAGTATCCCAACGCCATATCCCTTTTTGTTGGCAGCACCGTTAAAGAACATTTGCCATCGAAGGTTGTCTTGAGCGGTGCAGAGGATATTTTCATCTAGGAATTCGGAGATACATATATCTGCTTCTTTTACGGGATAGTCAGGGAGGTAGTCAGAGATGGATCATCCTTTAATGGATTTCTGCATGATGTACATGATATTGAACTCGATTAGGAGCATCAACCATCAGGCCATTCGACTGGATAAGGTAGGTTTCTCAAGCAGGTATTTGATAGGATCCATTCGGGATACAAGTTTGATGGGGAAGGCGAGCATCTAGTGTCGCAACTTTTGGGTGACCCAAACAAGTGCGACACACGCCTTTTCCAAAGCAGTGTAGTTGACCTCGTACCCGACCAATTTGCGACTGGCATAATAAATGGCTCTTTCTTTGTGGGAGTCTTTAAGGTATTGGGATAGCAAAGCCCCATCTGTAGTGTCGGTTATTGTTAGGTATAGGATCAAAGGGAGACCAGGCTGTGGTGGCATGGGCACTGGAGGTTGGGTCAGATATTATTTGATTCGGTCAAAAGCTTCTTGGCAAGCCTCGTTCCAAACCTTGGTTGAATCCTTTCAGAGGAGCTTAAAGATCGGTTCACAGATGGAGGTTAGCTGGATTATGAACCGGCTAATATATTGCAATTTCCCAAGAAAACCTTGGACTTTTTTCTCTGTTCGGGGCGGTGGCATCTCAAGTATGGCCTTCAGCTTTGCGGGATCTGCTTCTATTACCTTCTCACTAACCATGAATCCCAAGAGTTTTTCCTTTGTAACGCCGAAGGCACATTTTTGTGGATTGAGTCTCATCTAATACTGTCGCAGTCGTTCGAAGAGCTTACGGAGAGTGGGAATATGATCTTCTCTAGTTTTGGACTTGATAATCATATCATCCATATGAACCTCGACTTCTTTGTGAATCAGATCGTTCAGGATGGTTGTGGCATCCCTTTGGTAGGTGGCCCTAGAATTCTTGAGACCAAATGGCATAACGGTGTAGCAAAAGGTTCCCCATGGGGTGATGAATGAGGTTTTTTCTTAGTGGTCTGGGTGCATCTTGATTTGGTTATATCCGGCAAACCCGTCGACGAATGACTTGAGAGCACGACTGGCTATGTTGTCCACGATCATGTCGATATTGGGTACTGAATAATCATCCTTTGGAGAAGCTTTGTTTAAATCTCTGTAGTCCACACACATCCGGACCTTCCCTCCTGATTTTGGCACAGGTACTATATTGGCTAGCCATGTGGGATATTCAATCACACAAATGAAGCCCACGTTCAACTATTTGACCACCTCTTCTTTGACCTTGAGCGACCATTCGGTGCGGAGCTTTCTCAATTTTTTTAACCGGCTTGTAATCTGGGGGAGTGGGGATCTCGTGCTGAGCTATTTCAGGATCAATGTCGGGCATATCATCATAGGACAATGCGAAGACATCCACGAATTCCTTTAGCAATTCTTCGAGTTGTGCGCGATCATGCTCATCAAGGGTGGCCCCTATCCTAATCTCGTGCAGTTGACTACTAAAACCAAGATTAATAACAATAGTCTCTTCTTCATTAACTTGAACACGATTATGTTGTTTATTATTAACCTTATTTAGATCAGTTAAAAATTATTCATTTGCAAAATCATCATCGTCAAAAGTTCGATTATAATCCAAACAATTAATGTAAGGCACGACAAGATACTCAATTTTTTTGTTTATTTCATTGATAGGAAAAACAACATTGAGAACCTTATCAAAAGAGGTATCGATTACATTTGAACAAGGATAGATAATACCAGAAGAAATAGGGTAAACATTGGGGTTAGGGGAGATTTCAAGAGGTAGAACTAGCGCAGTATGCCAGTTAAGGAGGGGTGTATCAGCATCTTTAATCAGATGGGATGGATCAATTGATGTAGTGCCTGAATGAATCATACAGAGTGCCAGCCCCAGTGTATGTAAGTTGAAGGAATCGTTAGAATCACTTTCCTCAGTATCTTCGGTATCTTTGATGAGCGGTTTTACTTGGTGTTGGAAACTTTCGGCCTATGGGTAGCTATCTTGGAAAAAGATCTCCATTCTAGGCTTCATCTTCTTATATGTGTGGTCATACCATGGTTCTGGAAAACTGCAAAAGGAGAAATCTTCGCATTCTTTGATGAATTGTCCATTCAAGGAGGCCCCTGGGATAGTTGGGATGCAGTCTAACATTCTCTTTGGTCTAGAATGGTGGATCATTCTGAGTTCTTGTTCTGATGGTTGATACACCAAGCCACAAGGAGGGAAAGCTTTCTTCAGTTCGATGGGCTCAAGTATCCCTTGATGCCTTTGCCCTAGCCCCAGTCCGAGCATGAAGTGCATGTTTCTGAACATCTGAATCACATTGACATGAGGGTCATATTCTGGACAAACCCTTTCTTTGAAACCCTCCCCTACCGGAAGTAGAAGTGGCTCAACTCGAAATCTTGATAGTAGCATATCATTTGACCCTTGCTGTATCTCAAGGATTGGACTGTTGGTGCTTGCACCCTCGATATTTTTGTCGTCACCCAAAATGGTGATGACTCGCCCATCGACGAAGAACTTCAGTTTCTGATGGAGTGAGGAAGACACACCCTTGATACTGTGGAGCCAGGGTCGTCCGAGCAACAGGTTGAAACAAGTTGGGATGTCTATGACTTGGAATTCAATGATAGGGTTTATAGGGCCAACCCCTATTACAAGTTTTATGGATCCCATCACCTCCCGGTGAGTATTATCGTAGGCACGTACAACGGTGGAGGTTGGAGCGAGGTCGATTTCTTTCAGGCCTAAACACTTGAAGGTTATCAGTGGACAGACACTCAAGGCGGATCCGTTATCAACAAGAGAGAGTGGCACGGCCTTCCTCATAACTTCGACGGAAATGTTGAGTGCATGATTGTGATTCGGCCCAATTCTGGGGATTTCTTCTTCAGAAAAGGATAGCATTCGGGTAGAGGTCAAGGATCCTACCAGATTTGCCGCCTCTTCTGGTGTGGTAGAAGAAGAAACTGTGGGTCCAGTGAGCAGCTTGATTAAAGCATTTTTATGCAGCTGGGAAGACATGAAAAGCCCCCATAGAGTGATGTTAGCTTGAGTTTTCTTCAGTTGATCGAGGATCTTGCTCTCCTCGATGGTTATCTCTGGCATATGAAGGTTTTCAATGCCCTTCCCCTTGTCATTTGCTGGTAGTGAGCTTGGAACCTGGTAATGTCTCCCTAATCTGGTCATGTGATTTACTGAAGAAGGGAAGGATATGAATCCCATTTCCTTGTCAATCTCAGGTTGTTCTGTCACCCTATTTATTTCTTCGAGGAGTTCTTAAAATGATATCATCCCACATATGTCAGCTACCGGGCCAGTTCTTTCTGAAGCTTGTTCTTCACTCAAATCTTCGAATTCTTCCCCCCATCTGGTGTCAACAATTATGTCTTCCCATGTAAAGTCAATACATTCCACAACTTCAACGGCCTCTTCATACAGATCTTCCCATTCTGTGGGGATATGTATGGTTGAAAGGACCAAGCGTCCTTGTAGCTTCAAAATGTTAAGTAAACTGGTGATATTACAAATGCTGTTGGTTTGCCTGAATAATTCTGCCATAATCTGGCCAACATCATCTAGGCTGACTTCATCAGTTGGTACCACCCATTTGTCTGAATCTCGGGCCCATTTTCGTGCTTCTAAGAATAGTGTACTGAACCTTTGGCAATCGATGACCATCTATGAGGGCAATTTCAGCCCAAACTCTAGGAGTTGGTTTAACACCTCTGACAATTCCATATTTCCATTTTTAGAACGGGTACGGACATCAATGCATGCTCTGGTAAGGAGTGACAGTGCATGATCAGTGAGGCTAGTAGGGTGTAGGAGGAAATATGGGCAAATTAAAGAGGTTTAGGAGAGTATATGGGTGTGATTTGAGTTGAGGGATCGAAATATGGGTTTTCTTCTAAGAAGATGGCATTGGTATGATCTGGGAGTGGATTGTGAGTAGTGTTTGGCTTAGGATTGGCCGGTGGGGTGATGGTACCCCGGTCAATGAGATCTTGGATTATATTTCGGAGGTGAAAGCATTGGTCAGTGGTATGGCCAGTAGTTTGGTAAAAGGCACAATGAGCGTTGGCCTTGAATTTTCTTGGGAGTGGATTTGGTAATGGACGGGGATCCAAGGGTTTGATGAGGTTTCGGCTTAACATGGCTTGGTAAACTTTAGAGAGGGGAGCATGGATCACAGTGTATTCCCTTCGGATGGGGGCAATGAGGCTTTTCGGTGCCCATGATATGGTTCATTGAGAGATGTTGTTGATGGTTGAGACTGTAGCACTGGCAGGCTTGTCATACTTTCTAGGGGTGAACTGTCTGGACACCTTCTTCGGTTCAACCTCTGTTTTAACAAGACTTTCCTCGATTTCTACTCCTGCTTCTTTGAGAGCTCGGAAGTGGGGATAGTATTGTCCTCTCATCGTCGCTCGGACATGGATCAAGAAGTTCTTCTTCACTATATTGACCCGTTCCTCCTCAGAAGGCCAATTGGTCATGGTAGCTGCTTGCCCCCTCCACCGAGTTATGAAGTTACTGACTGATTCCCCAGGGTTCTGTTTGAGCATCTCTAAATCATGACGGGTGACCTCAAGCTCTTCGTTATATTTGTACTACGACATGAATTCTCGGGCTACATCCTCCCAGCTACGGATTCTGGATTCCTCAAGAAATAAAAACCATCGGAGGGCACTATCCTTCAAAGTTTGCTGAAATAATTGGGCCATCACTTCTTCAGAAGCCCCTAGTAGAGTCATGGAATGGTGATAAATGCGAAGATGAACAATCGGGGGTCCACTCCCTCTAAACTTCTCGATATTTGGCATCTTGAACTTCTCGGGTAACCTCGTTTTAGGATAAGGAGACATGTGGGTGTAGTCTATGTAATTCCCAGAGATTCTGACTTGGTCGAACTTCTTGGTGAGCATCTTGAGATCCTCTTTGACTTTATTCAACTCCTCCTCTTTTGGATCAACGAACATAGGCAGGTTAGCCATAAGCTAGGCAATGTTTGGCATCTAAAGATGGGCAGGCGGTGCCCCATTGAATGGAGGGGCATGTGGAGCATGCTAACATTCTGCAGAAACCCAGATAGGCTCGGGTGGACCCATAGCATGAGGGAATAGGGCCTCGAGCTCTTGAAGAATAGCAACCTGGTTTCGTTGCATCTCTCAAACCTCAGTTTGGAGTTTGTCAATCTTGGACATGAGCTGAGATAGGACTGTCGTCAGATCTGGATGTATGACTGGTACTTGATCTGTATTCTCCATAGAAAGTGGATGGATTCTGGACTTAGAAGACGTAGTAGAGGAACGGACGAAACTCCGGGTGATTTGACTGAAGACTGAAGCCAATAGGGAGCCAGGCCAAGGGCTTACGATCGACCTGAGAAGGCATAGAATGGGATTTATTTTTGAGAAAAGGGGAAGAAACTATTTTTGGATTTTTGATAAAGAATGGAGAAATATTTTTGGAGATGGAACTCAGCATGATTATTATGATTATTATGTTCTCACTTGTATTTAATTCTCCTAAATGCAATGTCGGACGGGACCCGAACCTGGAAAAGTGGGGTTTTTAATATATGTAAAGCTACGGCTGGCCTTGTAACCAGGCTCACGGACATGGTCCCGTTTTAAAAAATACGCAAAAATTTAGGCGGCAGGCGGACCCAAAATTTTGGTAGAGTTTCAGGTTGAAACCGACAATCTAAAGTGCATGTCCTAGGTTTGACACCTATATGTGGGTATGAAGTTGGTTGGGTGAATCGGAATGGGTTCCCCCCTTTGGCGTGACTTCCACGATATACGTCTTGCCCTTGCGGGAAATCGATACGTGTGGACAATCCATTCGATATACCTGAGTGTACGTGAATTGCTTCACTATATACCTCGTGGGGACGGTACGTGTGAGAGCAAATTCGATATACTCGGCGTACGAGAACGAATTCCCTGTGATATACCTCCCGTCATGACTTCGGTCAACCGGTACGATGAGGGGGAACCGTTTGATATACGTTGAAGGTACTTGGCCAATGTAAGGTGAGATCCATATCTAACTGCGCCCTGCCGGACCAATGCCCATCACGAAGTGACCCTCCAGTTACTTGGTAAAATTTAATCAATAATAATTCTCTTTGGTGATGTCGTGTGAATCATCCATGATTCTCTTATTAGTATCTTATGATGAGAATGCTTTTCTTGATTATGCCAAACAGGGAGCAAAGTACAAGTACCAAAGGTACACCAAATATGGATGGGTGATGCGTGCAACATGCGGATATATGTGATCATAGGTGCACATGGTGTGAAGTGTACATGGAGAATTTTCTACAACTGCGTGAACAAAAGCATAAGTATGGGATACACATGAAAAGGGGGAACATGAAGATATGGGGGAAATATAAACAAATATAACATCCATGTAAATAGATTCAATCCCTCAAAACATACATATCCCCAACAGAGTAAACAATGTGGCCATACCCTATCCTCGTCGCGGGCGGGCGCGTGAAGAAGGATCCTCGGGTCCCGCACGTCCCTCTTGGGAGAGTGCTTTGGTCGGCGTCGTTTGATATGAGTTGTAAAAAATATATTGAGATTTAGAGTCGCCAGTCTATTTTACTCAAAACAGACAAAAGAAAAAGGGGAAGCCATCCTGAAGGACGGCATCCAAAGACATACTGGTGCATACGAAACTAAAATGATTTGAGAAGGGTTCGGAGGCTAAGTTACGAAATGAAAAGGTGTTAGGCACCCATTCCGCCCTTTCGGTCTCTCATGGATGTTTGCTATTTTCCATTTTTATTTTCCCTGTGATATGTGTGCATCTGTATATATATAGTGGAGATAGGAATCCTCGACTTGTATCATGGAAGAGATAAAGCGAGTCATCCGTAGGAAGGTATAAAAATAATAATTAAAAAATAAGATTTACGCGATTACCCTTATGTTGATCGTTATAACGGAACGATAACGCATATGGGGTGATACGTCACTTAGAAAAAGTATATAGAATATAATAAAATTGGATTTAGAGAAGATAGAAAATGAGAGAGAAAGTGAGAATAGGACTCGAGTCTCGGTTTTTACCCCGAGATGCCTACGTAGCCTATAAAGGCATCAAAGTCCACGTAGTTCGCATACAAAATGAGGGATGGGGTTTATCCCATAAATCCAAATGGGAGATCTCTTATTTGTGAGTGTGTGTGTATGTGTAGAAAAAATATTTTAGTTGTGAGAAAAGTATGAGAATCCCTATTTGGAATTTATGAGAAAACCCTCTTTTTCTTATTTTTTGGGTTTTATTTATATTAAAATAAGAGATGTGCAATAATACTAAATAAAAAGTATATTAGGATGTGTGAGGTGAGATAATAAAAGTGCTAAATAATAAAACAAGTTATTGCGAATTTAAGAGAATTTGAAGAGAAAGTTGAGAAAGTTGGACCTTCTTAAAGATCTTGAGCTTGATCTTGAATGTTGGAGAGCAGCCCTTGCACTTGGATGATGATGGAGAGTGTCTAATTCACCAAGTTTGATGAAAATGATGATGAAAAGTGGAAGTTAGAAAGGGATTTGGATGTTGAAATCGCGCTGTCTTCGAGAGAGGTTTTGGGATTCGTTGAGAGCGATTTTTTATCAGATCTGGGCTCCCCTGCAAATGAGGTGAAGGCCTCCTTTTATAGGCCCAGGTCACTGCCAATCAGCATAGACTTGGTCCTGCCTATCGGCACCTGCCGATAGGTAGGGTCTGGAACCTGCCATTTGGCAGTGTGTTTCAGGCCTTTTCGGAAAATTAGCTGCCGAGGGCAAACCGTTGGTCAGAATCGTGCACGGGGTAGACCATTGGAAAGGTAATTCATATACTTTGAAAGTACTTTGGACCTCTCCCGGGTTCGAGAGTTGACTTTGGATCAAATATGGCTCGGAAGCGTTTGTCGGTCCATTGGATAGGGAATCGTCCGGACGCAAACGGATCATTCGTCCGCATGGTAAGTCCGAATCGTGCACGGGGTAGACCGTTAGAAAGGTTAGGAGATCTACTTCAACATTCCAAAGAGTTTAACCCAATTTTGGGAGTTGACTTTGGTCGATCGGGCCCTGGAAGCATTCGGTGACCTCTTGGAGTCAAACGGATCGTTCGTCCGCATGGTAAGTCAGAGTCGCCCACGGAGTGGATCATTGGAAAGGGGTTTCAGTGCCCTTTTAAGATTCATTCATCCTCGGTCGAGCTGAAGAGTTGACTTATGTTAAACAAAGCCCGGGAGCGCTAGGTGACTTCTAGATCAAGTTTCGGACGCAAACGAATCGTTCGTCCGCATGGTAAGTCAGAATCGCCCACGGGACGGACTGTTGGAAAGGGATTTCAGTGCCCTTCGAGGATTCATTTAGCTTTTTTTGAGCTGAAGAGTTTGAATTTTTGGTCAAACGGAGCCTGGGAGTGCCCAATGGCTTCTAGGTCAGTACTCGGGGTATGACCTAGGTTTGTAGTGGTGGAGGTACTGGGGACCTAAGGAGAGTTAGGGGGTAATAGAATGGGGTGTCTACATTGTAGCCGTGGAGTTATTCTATTTTAATTTATGTCATTAATTTACCTTTTCTTGAGGGTGGTATCAGAGATTAATATCACTTTGTTTATACTTGGGATTTGAGAGAATTGTTGTATTATTCTTTCCCATTTTGTGTTGGGCCGCATGTATTGGCATTTTATATTTTCAGTTTGAGATTACTGAAGGATTATTTCAGTTCATAGTTATGAGTTGGTTTCACTTGTTATAGTTGTTATTTATTTTATTTAGATTATGTTTCTAATGCCAACATATTGACGCTCCGCTTTAATTTAATTAGTCATAGCTAACCGAACTAGATATAAAAAGCAGGGTTGTCACAGTTGGTATCAGAGCACAGTTTTAGAGCCTTTAGGGATCTGAGGGAGTCCGTTACGTTTTTCGCGCATCGTTTCCTTGATACGTAGAGCCTTACGATTAGGTATTGTATTCGATGACTTGGAAGATCTTCATGCTACGATTTCGATGGGCGATTCAAAGATAGACTTTCATATAGGGAGGGTTCCTTTTTTGGATTTCATTCGCGAGATGTCCCACGCATGATGTGAGTCTCCAATCGACCACAGGATAGTACACGTGAGATCCGTGTGTGAGTACTTGTTGTAATTATGACTAGTGCTCGACTTGAATATTTTTTTAGGATACATGTTAACTTACTATCTTTTAAGATCGCGATTTGATGAGACGTGGACTCTGGGAGGGCATAGGGTCCAAGCATTTTAGGAGATAGCGATTCACGTGTAACTATCGTAGTTTCATAGCCCACCAGTAGGTGAGAGCACCGATGTTGAACTCAATGATTGAGTTAACTTTTGGTTCTTTAGGGGGAGGAAACACCTGTATATTTGTTGTGCATTAACAACTTTGAATATCGTCGCTCTTATGGCTGTAAAGAAGTTGGTATAAGTTATAGCCCACCCTGTAGTACCACTGAGTTATTGGTACCAGTTGCATGTGTAGTTGTCTGAGGTTGTTTCCAATGTGGAAGGGTAGAGATTTAGATATGGCATACCTTAAAATTATGTGGTCCATATGTTGTTGTGACGTTTTACTGAGAACGACTTGTCCGCTCCACCCATGATGGACAGACTGCTGAGGCATTCGATGGTGTATTAATTAGTGAATGCTTAACGAAGTAAGTCTTGTGGTAATAAGAGTATATTATTACTCATTAACACGTAAAGGAAGGGTTGTGATTTGAGAGAGGACTACTCCAAATCGGTGTATGTCCCACCCCGTCAAAGGATGACCCGAGGGGTCTAATTTTGGTGTACGCAAGAGTGTTATCATACTTGTGAAAAGCACGAACTAGATTAATATGTTTGATGATGTTTAATGGTAGATTCATGAGTCTAAATCTGGAATGGATAAGTGATTATACTTGAAATATTGTGTTGGTATCAGGGAAGTTTGGTAGGCATGTAAATATACACGTTGTCCACACAAGCGATAAATGTCATATTGGGGTGGCATAGTGGTGTCATAGTGTTGTGATCGGATAAAATCCATAATGGAATGAACTTAAGGACGATTAGGTGCGTGTTCATTAATGTACAAGATATATTAGTGGGTTGGGTACTCACTTGTTCAGAGTGGAATGTTTCGACGAGTTATCCCGAACAAGTTAGTGAGAATGTATCAGTAATGTTGCGATATCTTGGCCATGGACACTTGGGATGAGGAAGTCCGTATCGCAAAGTCATACGGGGATTGACATTGGAGAAGTCCAAAATTTTGAGGGAGTTTTCTTTCCATATTTGGAAATTATTGGAGTTTAGTGTTCTTCATAAATCCCTAGATTAGAATGGGTGTTCAATAAGATGTGATTACTTGCTTCGTAGCACCGGTATATTTGACGTGTATATGGGTGTGCTAAGGGATGGACTTGAGTTAGAGTTACCAGTTGTGAACACTACGGTGAGTATCGAATCTCGAGGGAAGAGTTATCGAGTGAGAACATCACGAGGGAGTGTTCAATAGGCATTTCATTTTATGCGAGTGTGATCGCTTGAGTTGGTGATATATCCACGAGTTCGATTTTAAGTTATCACCCGGTGATTGGGGGTAATAATTTATTGCACCATGATAATGGTGGTGCTTGACTTTGAATCCATCAGATATGGGAATGTGGCTATGTTGTGGCCCTCGTTATGTATTAATGTGAATTAGAGCATGAGTGAGTAGTTAGTGACAAGATGTTTACTTAGATCGTGTGTGATTAAAGACGCGTTCAGAAACCAAATGTAAGATGTTCGATTTTAGTGATATCTAGACTATTGAATAGTCAAAAACTTATTCAAGTTCAATCATTCATCAAGATGGATCCAAATATCAAATATTCTTCAACGTTCAAACCTCCGCGAGATTAATTGTGGTAAGGTTATGTTTTTGTACCTTAGCATTTCACTTAGAGTATTGGGATATATTTTACAAAATATTTTCTAAGTGTTGGAGCGGAGTTTTTCATCAAAAGTATTTTTTAAAGTGTTGAGGAAGATTTTTAAAGATGAAATAAAAATTCATTTTTATTTAAACTCGTTTGAGAGATAGAGGAGCTCGTTCGAGCGACAAGCCTATGTCACGCGAAGCTCGTTCGAGCGACAAGGACTTTTCGTTTGAGCGACGCATCACCTTAACATTTTTACAAATAGCTTGTTGTACAACTTTATTTTTCTCTAGAAGACTTGAGAATTTTAGTTCACGCAAATTTCTTTGGCAGAAACATTTATATACTTTTGAGAGTTTTAGGGTTTAATCCTTTTTTTTAAATTCAGAAAACGTCCCAATCTTTATATGAATTGTTTTAGAACCCAAGAGACAAATTTGGTGAAGTTTTTCTCTTGTAGAGAGGGTAAATCTAAGGCTGACAATTGTGTGTCGATTGGGATTTCTCGAGGGTGTTCCTGGTTGATTTGGACTGCGTGTTCATGTGGACTGCTACGGTTGTTCCATTGCTGACTCAAGACTGTGTGTCTTTGTGGATTCTTGCGGGAGTTCATTTCATATTTTATTGTAATGTTTGTAAGTTACGATTTACTATTTTATAGTGAAATAAAGGTTTTTCCCGAAAGGTATTTTTCTTGAAATCTGTGAGTTAGAAATTTTATTTGTGATGGTCTGACACACACACACACACGCGCGTAGTTGCATGTTCTAGGGCCGAATAAAATTGGATTAAAAAATTGACTCCGATTAAATAAGGTGAACTTGGAAATTTGTGAATTCGATTTAATCAAGTATCACACATAGTATTTTACATCACTAACAATGAATAGAAGAGGAATCTCGTTTCTTCTTACACTTAGAGGTCATCAAAAACCTCGTTAATCTCAAGTAAGATTTCTTTGAAGGGGATCAGCCTATAAAAGGAGATAAGAGTTTAAGAAGCTTCACTATTGGGTTTATTGTTTGATTTGTCTGAGTGAGCAAAATTATCATCCCATCTTGTTGTGTTTATATAATTGTTACTTGCGAAATGTATACATTAAATAACCTTGAGTGCTTCGAAGTACAAATCTTCTCATGCTAAAGATAAGTTATTCTGAGATGGTAATATGTATACTTTGAGTTTCATAGCAATGAGGAGATCATAATATTAAAAAAGAATCCCCTTATTGAGTCTTTATTCTATTAGTACATGGAGTATGATGTTTAGACCGAACTCTTCAAAGACTGAAAACTAGTTGTGGGATTTACTAGCCCACATGCGGTTTTTATTGTAAAGTTTTCTTATTCTTGCATAATCTTCTTCCTCAAGAGTTAAGGTAGACAAAAACTTCATTCATAATTCTTCTGATTATTTTATGATAGTCGAAAAGTCTATTCTCTATGTATCATATTTAGTGGGGGATGCTATACTAGGTCCTTCGATCAGAGAAGGGCCCAATCATAAGGGTTTTCTAAACATAACAACTTAGCTGGGAATGCTTGTAGGGGAGTTAGGGAATTGTCTGAGGGAATGGGTAAAGTAGGATTATTTATGGGTTTGATTTTTTTTGAGGGATCGAAGTCTGAATCTTCATCAATGAATATTGCATTCACACCAAGTCGATGTGGAGGTAAAGGATTTTTGGCGATATTTGGATTTAGAATAGCTGAAAGGGAGATGATTCCCTTATTAATAGGTCATTACACAATATTTTTTAGGTGATGACAATGATCTATAATATGCCCAATAGTTTAATGGAAATCATAATGAGAGTTATGCTTAAAATATTGAGGAAGTGGATTCGTTAGTGGACGAGAGTCATAAAGCTTTATAAGATTTCAAAATAGAAGGGCTTGATATACTTTGGATAGGGGAGCGTGAATCTCATTCTAATCTCTTAAAATGGTAGTGAGACACGCTTCTGGTACCTATGAAGTGGTAGGATTTAAGTTTATGTTATAGATAGCAACAACTGGATATTTAAAATTTTAGGGAGTGAAATGATATGATAATTTCTTTATCTATGATTCTGCTTCCTGGGGTAATATTGACTACCCATGATGTTCTTAATATGCTCCGAGAATTTCTTCTTCACAATGTTGACATGTCTTCCTCTAATGGGTAGTTAGTCATAGTTATAGTTTTTTCTCTCCATCTGACTATGAAGATGTTAACGGATTATCCTGGGCCTTGATTATGAAATTAGAGATCATGGAGAATTACCACTAGTTCTTCATTGTACTTATATTGAACCATTAATTCTTGAGTGATGTCCTCCCAACTTCAAATGCGGGATTTATCTAGAGATAAGAACTAGTTAATGAAACTTTCTTTGAGGATTTGTTGAAACATTTGCACCTTAATTTCCTTAGTTGTGCCTAGCAAGCTCATTGTTCTATAATAGTTGCAAAAATGTACGATGGGTATCTGGAATTTTGAAGTTATTATGAAGATGAGCTTTAGGATATGGGTAAATATGGTTATAATCCACATAGTTCCTATAGATTTTCACTCGATTAATCTTACAAGATAGAATCTTGATGTCTTTCTTTACCCTACTAACTTCTTCCTCTTTAGGATAAATAGGAATGGACATTGATAGGTTAGCTCTTAGTTGAGAAATATTATGCATAGGAAAATGAGCAGGTGAAGGCACATTGAATGGTGGAGCGCACTACGGAATTTTGATTGGTTGATAATGATTTCTTAAGTCATGATGGTATTCTTCGGGGCCCACAAGGTTTAAGCATTCCTTGACCTATGACGGGAGGAAATGTGGCATTCTAGTTCGGTAAAAATTCTAGCTCAGGAACCTGTGACGTGTGGGCTTTGTCCCTTGAAAATTCAATGACATATAATTTCAAGTTGTTGACTTTGGTACAGAGATTAGATAGCATAGTCATCAAATATAGCTGAAGGTTAGCTCCCTGATTTGGGTTTTCATGAGGTGGCTATGGTATGAACTTTTTGCCTCTTTTGAAGTGGGTGAAAGTGAGGATGAAATTGAAATCTGAGGTGGTCAGATGGAAGATTGCAACTAGTAGGGCTTCATGCCAAGTTTTAGGGAATGGGATTACACATGAGAAGGAAGATATTTATTTTAAGAAAAATGTGGTTAATTATATCCGGATAAAATCATATTTTTTGGTATTTTCTAAAAATGGAGAAAAGGATAAAGGGAGAAAAAACTCCTCAATGCAGTTGTTATTTTAGGTTCTAGTTGTATTATGTTCATCCTAGGGTGCAAGTGAAATGTCGAATAGTACCCAAGTTTGGTAGAAAAGTTGGTACATATTATAAGTCATGATTTAAACTTGTTTTCAGAGTCACGGACAGAGTCCTATTTGAAAAATGAACAAAAGAGAAAAAAATTAGGTTGTAAGGCGACCCCGAATTTCAGGAGAGTTTCACATTAGAATTAGAAATCTAGATATGAGTGTCCTTGGGCAGACATCATTATGAGGCCTATGCATGGGAGGTTATTTCATGGGTTCCCTCCTTTGACGTGGCTTCCATAATATACCTCTTACCTATTAGCAAAATCATTCATTAGTACATGTGGAAAAGCCATGTTATGTACCCCGAGTGTATATAAATTTCTTTACCATATACCTCATAATGATGGTTTGTGTGAGAGAAAATTTGATATACTTGATGTATGTGAAAGAGTTCCTGTTATACAACTACTGTCATGGGTTCAGTCAAGCGGTATGATATGGGGGAACCATTTAATATATATCAGGGGTACTTGGCTAATGGAAGGTGTGAGCCTATTGCTTAGGTTAAATGCATGAGTCTTACTAATATCTTTATACAAAGTATTATGTATGCTAAAAGAGATATGTACAATTACTAAGAATGGAGTAAAAAGATATATCTATTAAAGTGGAATGTGATAAAGAGATACTACACGAGTGAGGCAAAAACATGTGATCATACAAGTGGAGTGAAGCATTTGATAGCAATAGTGGAATATACATGTGATAAAATATGTGCAAAGGGGAAAGAGAGGTATACATATGTGACATAATGGGAGCATGTTACATGGAACCTATAAGCATATACTAGAAAATGGGAAAAATTAATGTAAAAGTGAAAATATATACGCATATGTAAAAAAAATGATGCAAAATAAGAAAAAACCTAAATAAATAGAGTTTAGCCCACTAAAATCCATCGTTGGAGTCGCCACTATGGCCATCCCGACCCTGCATGGTGGCATGGGACATAAATGGACGTCGGTGAAAATATGTCGTGTGTGAATGTGTAAAATATTAGAGTCGCCAACCTAGTTACTGTAAACAAGAAAAAAGGGATCCACGTCAAAAGAAATAGCTAAAAGATAACTAGTGCATGTGAAACCAAATGCGATGGGCTCTGAGATTGTTATGGAGTCGAATGGTCTTAGGCACCCACTCTACCCATTTAACCTCTCATGGGATCTACAAAATATTCTTCTTCTCCTGAATTCATGAATATGTGTGTGTGTGTGTGTGTGTGACAAATATGTCGTGTGCGCAAGTCGACAAAAGTGAAATAAATATGAATATATACGTGGATGTGTATGTGAATAATAGAGTCATCATATCCATATTATGTGAAGGATGGGTATGAATCCTCCTAAGGAGGTAAAAATATGAGCAGAGTCTCGAAATCGTATGCATACTCGCTATAGGAATAGTGAGTATGCATATGTGGGACTGCTAAAAGGGTAATAAAAATAAGATATTTAACTACAAGGATAGACTATACTAACCACATGGGAAAAGAGGGTAATTAAATAGGGAAATTAAATAGATATAAACATAATTGAATCCCAAAACTAACTTCGCTATGCTATAAGGATGAAAGGCTTCAAAGTCCATGTGTCACTTTCGATTTATGAAAAATGGTGAAATGTGGTGAAAATGTAAAATCTGTTAGAACACTCTAAATTGGGAATTATAATTTGAACCCCTGTTTTGGGTTTTTAATTATAAAAATGGACATATGTATATAATAATAATAATAATAATAATAATAATAATAATAATAATAATAATAATAATAATAATAATAATAATAATAAATAAGGTAGGATTAGGGATTGAAAAATAATATAAAAACTATAAGTATGAAGAGAAAAATAAAATATGCAAAGTTGCATTTATGAGAATAGTAAATGTAAATGGGTTTTGGACCTTCAAGAACTTTCAAAATCTATTTTGATCACTTTGTTTGATGAATTTTAGTGTATGGATGGTGGTGGTGGAGTGGTGATAAAGGTGAGGTAGGTTGATATTAGAGAATATATGAGAGGATATTGGGAAAATAATGTATGCTCAATTCAAAATGGTCATCGCAATGGAATCGAGGTATTGTGAAAATGATGTCATGGTTTTCTTGTATGGGAAAACCTGTGTCCTCAAGTGTTTGACGATTTACAGGGCACGTTCCCTTCTTGTTAGTAGACTAGCTAGATTTGCATGCTAAGTAACCCTACATGTTTATAGCTAAGTGAGGTGTCCTACCTATAGACATGTTTTTAAAAACTGATGTTTGGGCCATAACATTCGATTTGGAAGTTCGATTCTCGCATAGTCGGGACCAGTGGAAAGATGATTCAAAGCTCTATGAATTTTTAAAAGAAGGACTCTCAAGTTCTAGAGTTGACCAAAGTCAAATGGTCCCTAGGAGATCATTGGTGTTCTCCGATTAAGATTTGAAGGAGGACCAGGGTTTAAGGATTGAAGGATTTTTTTTGGGTCCTATGGAAGAGTGTAAAGGTGCCGAGATAGGGTTTCTACACTCATTTCCCAGATGAATTAGTTGATAATTTTTTTGCATATGATCTCTCCACTATGTAAATCATTTCCACCAATTTAAGTATAGAAATAATATTTTTATTATTTTTAATAATTGATCCATTTCTAAGGTCCGTCAATGGAGGTCATCTTAAGAGACCTTATATATATGTGTGTGTGTGTGTGTACGCGCGCGCGCGTGTGAAAAGAGAGAGGATCCAAAGTGGACCACTTACTTAAGGAGTTGTTGTGAGCCAATTTATTTAATATTAAAAAATTATTTTGGGATGATTTTTTTAGGCGTTTAAACATTTCAGCGAACCCACACTCACCCCCACTCACTTAAAAAATATAAGATGAAAATGTAACTGTTGTAAGATGCTTTATACACTCACACTTATAGATAATTTTCTTGGGGAGGGGTCTTTGAAATGTTTAAACAGTCAAAAAAGACCCATATTATTTTTTTGCTATTAAAAAAATGGTTCATAACTAGTCTACAAAGAGTATATATATATATAAAATGTTAGGACATGTTTAATAAATTATAGTTTAACACTTGATGTTTGTTTATAATTGCAAGGGTTAATTCTGGTTCGACATGGTGTAGCTTTAAGAATTTTTTTCTTTAAGTAGTATTGAAGATTATAAGATAATGGTAATAAATATACGTACCTATCATTTAGCTTAAAATACCATTTGCGTTCTACATATTCGATTTCCCTGGTCGGTAAGTTGGGGTATCATTACGACTTTTCTATAAGGATATTTGACTTAAAATTAAAATATATTGTGAGAAAAGGTTTGATTTAATTTCGTTGTTCTAATATTTTTATTTTATTTAGAAAAATAATTTATGGTACATCTTATTTACGCGGGTTTTCTCTTTTATACCAGAGGCTTCCTCTGAGGTTTATTTTGATAATTAATTTTCCAAACAGAAAAAGATGTCGTAAGAATCTCATAATAACGAACTATAAAAGAGCTTCAATGAGGTATTTCAAGCTACAAAGTTAGTTTGCATGCGGGATCAAATTTTTTGTGCTCATAATAACGACACTATAGTTTGCAAGATCTTGCATCAAATAAATAATCTTCTGTTGCATACTGTAGATATATTTTTGAGCATTCTTGAGATATTATGGCAATATTCAGTCGAAATTTGTAATCTATCAAAACATAAATTATAATATCCTTCTCTTCAATATCTATTTAGGATTATATGAGGATCAATATGACATAAATCTTACCCAAAAGAGTTCATTGGATATCATAGGTTGCGAGTTATTACAAAGGAGAAGCTGAGGCATGTTGTAGCAAAATTTTCAAGTTAGAAAAAGGACATGGGTTACCAAGTATATGTATGTATGTTGTGTTTGAACTGGTATAATACTTGATGTATCTCATTAATTGATTTGGGGGTGGGGAGTCATGGATTTCCTACATGGGGTTCCACATCAAATTATGTGAGTGTGCAAGTGTCAAAATTAGCTACCCAAATCAAAATTATGTCTAATGGAAAGGAATATTTTATTTTTATCCAAATTCGAGAAAAAGTTTATGCTAATGTCCAAGTGACAAATTGTTATTTAACCAAATGATCTTATTATCAATATATATTCATTAAGAATATTAAGATAATCAAAATTTGAAAAAGAAAATCTTACACTTGAGATGGGGATTTTTTAGAGGAAGCTCTTTTGGAAGAAAATATCAGGACAAAATTACACCTTACACTATACATGTATAGATTTACACCAAGGGATAAATGACTTATGAACTTAATCCTCTCTAGACTCAATAATCCACAACCATCTTATAGTAGCAAGAATAATCACCGATCACATCCAACTACTTGTCTTTTCACAACATGTTAAACTCATTGATAATGTCGTGTTTCAACCTCTTCAATTTTTTTTATATTTAAAAAAAAATAATTGTTACAAAGAAAATCAAATAGAGAAGATGATTAATTAAAACCTAGCATATGTGAAGCTATCCTGAAGGTAGATGGTGTAGAATGTTTGGGATCACTAAAAAATCTTACAAAGTATTTTTAAGAAATAAAAAATTTCAAGTCCCTTAATAAAAAAAATTAAGATATATGTACAAGGATAAAATGAAGTAATTCAACTTCAGCAAACCCCCTATAGCAAAGTTTAAAACATAAATAACTAAAAATAAGTTTGTTCTCTCCATATATATAATTTCTTTTGGCTTGATTAAATCCATTTGAAAGTCCTTAACTTGTTTATATATAGAAGAAACATATAGACAGTCAATTCAAACCCGTGCACACAAGCTCTCGTAGCAATAGGTGATTCTAGTCAATACAAATGAGAATATATAGTTGCAAAATAGAATATACACGTTTTATAATGCAATCTCGCTAAAATATATCAAAAATTACTTTTTGGAGAGCGCTCACTGGAGTGAACTTTTAATGATGAGGTCTTGCAGTCTTCAAGAAAATTACACCGAGCATAAAGACCAGAGTTCGTTAAAACGATAATCCTCTTCACTAAAGTGACGAGATTTTTCATTGAAGTGAAAGTAGGTTTCACCTAAAGACAATTTTTGTTTCAATTGAAGTGAATCTAGGTTGAACAAAACCCAAAATTATATGTTTAACCTATGAGCCAAGTGCATTCCAAAAAAAAGTTATAAGATGAACTTTTCAGTATATGTTTAATATAAGAAAAGTATATTGCATCATGTATTTAGAAGCCCCAAAATCATGAGGTAAAATTATAATATTATTCAATTTAATAGAATATTTAACCAGTGGGGCAAAATCTAAGTCATTTAGGTCACTTTTATCTTCACCCTAAAATTGTAAAAAAATTGAGACAATTTGAACCTTTTATGACAATAATATGTGATACAAGAGATGATGAAATGAATAACCATCAACTACAAATTTTGAAACCTATTAAAGTTTTCAATACTACCTCGCTATCAAAAGTCTCCACTAGAGTCCCAACACAACTGTGGAGTCATAAATGATCCACCAATCCATATACTATCTCAAGTAAAGAAACGATGGAAAGGAAAATTATGCTACATATGATATAATCTCCAAATTCCAAATCCTTCAATCCAAGATCTAATTGGTCTTAAAAGCACACTCCAAACCTGAAATGTTAGTCCATGATAATGATGGGTCTGACCCATCGCGCGAATAATAACTATATGATCCCAAATAGGGTTACATGAACTTATAAAAAAGTACTAAATTAAGTAAATGTCACAGTATAGAGTCTTTCAAGTAGGGTTAAACATTTCCTCATAGAATATTAACAATTTTCCACACAATAACAAATCTTAACAAATATCCATTTATAACAGATATTATTAGCATCTTTCCACTTGCATAACACATATTTATCTTAATCCCACTATTGTATCGATCCAGTTTCCTACATGACCCCACACATACCAAGGTGTACCACTAATATCAATGTAAAAAATAACCAAACACATTATTATTGCCAATTGGTCTAAGCCGTACCGCCGTACATACAATGATGTGTCTTAACATACATATATATACTATCCACTTAAGCCTACAACAATATGGCCAACTAACCTATACCATGCAATGCACATATGATGTTGCATCCAAAAAAATCCCATTACCATAACCTGGCAGTCTAGGTCTCGCAAATACAAACCCACTATAACTAGACAATATTAGATATGAAGATAAAGTGGAGCACATATAAATTATCATTACTATATATTGACAACCTATGTCCTATACATATAGACTCAAAGTATCTAGCAAACACTAGACCCATACATACTGCAACAGATGCACACATACATGAATCCCCAATGCTATAACCAAAGAGTTATCCCGCACATATAGACTCCTTGAATCTAAATAACGCTAGACTTATACATATCGCACTTTGTACACATAATATTCTCCTTACTATAGCTTGAAAGCATAAGTCATGCACATAAAAATGCACCGCATCAAACTAACGCCAAACCCACACATACATCAATGTCCACATAAATTCCTGTCAATGTATCCAAATGGTATAAGTATTGTACATAATAATACTCCATAGCTAGTAAACACTACACCTTGAACATATAATGATGCCCACATAATCACCAAACTCTACTACTTGTAAGGACAAATTTCCAATTGAGTCAATTTATATGTATTTTGGTTTATTCAGTGTTTGGACAAAACCTTTGAGCCATAGATTAGGAATTGAGTATGTTTGACCTTTCAATCCTATGGCATCTTTTATTGAAAACATAGTGGATAAGATATCATGTTCACATCATCTTGTCGAGTTTCATTCCTTGCTTTCATCTTCATGTTCTGAGGATCTCTTACGTACGAATGTATAAATATTTTGATCCTTGGATATTTTATTTTTGGTGTTTATGTTCTAAAATGTTTTTGAACTGATTTTAAAATGTTTTTTTAGAATTTTTTAAAGTCGTTCTAATATTATCTGGTATTCCATTCGAACAACCCTTAGTATCTCATTAGACATGTTCCAACAAACTTCAAACGAGACCATTTTGGCCTGTTCTTGTTTCTCGTTGGAAGTTTTGCTAAAAGATTGTTCAAACAAGATCAGGTACTTTGTTCTTACGAGATCCAATTTCATTCGAACAGTCTGGCTTGTTTTTTAATGCAAAATCCATTTTTTTAGCCTTATCTCATTTTTAGGAAAGTCTCCAATAAATAGGACTTCAGAGCATCAGTTTTTTAGATAATTTTTCATTCCTTTTGAATTCCCAAACTCTTCAAAAAATCTCTCATAATGTTTTGATCTTCCATGATCATATTTTCTAACTTAAACCGCAATTTACACCCAACTGTTTAAGATCTAAGCGTTTCATCATATATATTCTTTGAGATCTTATTTGTGGGCACCGTTGGTTTATTCTCTTCACCTTGTCGAGAATCATTTCATAAGTTGGACTCCATATTTTCTATTTACATACCGTGGACTCCGTGTTTTGGTTTTGAAGTGAAGAAATGGAGAATTCTATGTTCCAATCCATAAATGCACTACACCAAATCCTGCGAATGGTCACGCCCAATGGGTCACGGCCCAAGTCCGCGACGATATGGTCGCAGACTTGGGCCGTGACCCACTCAATATTTGGCATGACCATATTTATTACCACGCTAAATTATTGATGCTCGGGAAGTGGTCACAGACCAAGTTTGTGACCACAGTGGTCACAGACTTGCGCCGTGACCAGGTCGTGACCATCTTGGCACCAAACACGTGCCAAAATTCCCTCCAAGCTTGGTCGCGGGTGGGTCATGGACCAAGTCCGTGACCCATGGCATGACGAAGAAGAGAGTACACACATTGGGGGTCATGACTTAGGGCCGTGACCATTTCTTGGTGTGGGTCACGGCTAAGGGCCGTGACCATACCTCATTCAAGCACTCGGGTTGATGAAAAGGGTCGCGCATCACTGATCTAGGGTCAGGGCTACGGTCCGTGACCATTTCTTGGTGTGGGTCACGGCTATGGGCCGTGACCATACCTCATTCAAGCACTAAGAGTGGATGTAAAAGGTTCCAGCATGGTGGGTTACGACACTAGGCCGTGACCAGGTCGAAGAAGACAGAATACCGCATCTACATTTTATTAGTCATGCACATGGTGGGTCATGGCTCTAGGCCGTGACTAGATCGAAGAAGCCAGAACTAACTCATCTGCATTTTATTGGTCGCGCGCATGGGGTCACGACTCTTGGCCGTAATGAGGTTCAGGTATTAAAAACAAAAATTACCCACTGCTTCTCATTTCTTATGTGCCGTTTGTAAGGCTGTTAAGGCTAAGCGATTCACGTACGATTTCATTTGGATTTTAGTTGGATTTGCAAACATAAATCTACCCTAGTATGTATTGATTCATTTTAATTTCATTTGGATTTCGTTATTTCTGTCTAAAGCCCTAATTTTTTTGTATGTATGTGTAGATTTATGTTTGTTTGTGTGTGTATGTATAGATTTGTGTTTATATCTGTGTGTATGTATAGATTTATGTGTATATGTATGTTTTTGTGTGTAACTATGAACAAATAAATTATTTTTTATATCAATAAACCCTATATTGTATGTGTGTGTATGGCGCTGTTGATCAGACTTTCGGAGGTCGGCGTACAGGTACAGCTCAAGCGCCCTATCAAGTAAAGGCAGAGAGAAATGCGATGCGCTTTCGACTTAAGGTCCCCCTACCAAAAACCCCTCTTAGCTCTAGTAGAGGGGTTTTGGCGGGGAATCTGCCATTTACTTCATAAGAGACCCCCCTTTTTGTAGAGGAGTTTCTCCGTATATGTGTGTATGTATAGATTTATGTCAAAAAAAATATAAGGGTTTAGTAAATCCTAAATAGTATGTGTGTGTATGTATATATTATGTCAATAAACCCTAGATTTTATGTGTGTGTTTGTATAGATTATGCCAAGAAACCTAGATTGTATGTGTGTGTATTTTTTTGACAAAATATAATTAAATGGATTTTTAATGAGTAAAAAAATTTACATCCACCTTGTCGTGATTTTATTGGGGGTTATATGCGTGTCATCATATTATATTGGGGGTTATATGCGTGTCGTGATTTTTTGCACTCTAATATGTGTGTAAGTACTACAATATGTGTGTAAGTACTACAAAGGGCGTTTATGAATTTGTTAAATACGCTTCCAAAAATCTTAAAAGTGAGAAGATTCCATGTCCGTGCACTCATTGTATTAACAGAAAATATAAATCATTGGAAGTTGTTGAGTTGCATTTACTAAAGTGGGGAATCTGTCATGACTATATAATATGGACATACCATGGTAAAAAAGTTGTACTTTATGTTCCAGAAGAATTATAGGCACCAGACCATGTAACGGAACCCCAAGGAGTATAAGTGGTACATGATTCACAAACACATCATCCATTGACCGACTTAATTGATGATGCTTACGGACTCCACAACCAGCAAAGCCACCAACACCTCGCACCTTGATGACAACCCTAATTTGAAGGATCTTTTAGTTGATTTAGAGGAAGATTGAGTATCAAAATATTATTTTATCCTCATCAATCTTATTTGTATCCTATTATGATATTGAGATTGTATTAGCACTTTACTTTAATTTATGAATTTCATCTACTTTTAAGTGTAATGTCTTGCTTTTTGTGCAAATGGTAGGTGATTTATCGGTTCTTTTGTTTAAAATAGACATGTTTTCATTTATTAATTTCTATCGTTTGGCTTTAGAGGGTGAAAACTCGAAACATCCCCCGAATGGCCCCGTGAGTGGCACCAACACCTCGCACGGGACCAATGTAACTCGTAGGAACTGACCGCTTGATCACGGGACCCCCGATTTGAGAATACGATGATAATTTGCATATTTCTAGACTTAGGCTTAAAAACATGGCGTTAGTGGGTGAAAAGCCGAAACAGCCCCCGAACGGCCCCGTGAGTGGCACCAACACCTCGAACGGGACCAATGTAACTCGTAGGAACTGATCGCGCGATCACGGGACCCCCGATTTGAGAATACGAGGATAACTTGCATAATTATAGACTTAGGCTTAAAAACATGGCGTTAGTGGGTGAAAACTCAAAAATGCCCCTGAACGGCCCCGTGAGTGGCACCAACACCTCGCACGGGACCAATGTAACTCGTAGGAACTGACCGCGCGATCAAGGGACCCCCGGTTTGAGAATATGTTGATAATTTGAAAATATCTTGACTTAAGCTTAAGAAAATGGCGTTAGAGGACTAAAACCCAAAATAGCCCCCGAACGACCCCGTGAGTGGCACCAACACCTCACACGGGACCAATGTAACTTGTAGGAACTGATCGCACGATCATGGGACTGTCGATTTTAGAATACGATGATAATTTTTGTACTTCTAGACTTGAGATTAAAAACATGGCATTAGAAGGCAAAAACGCAACACAATGTCCGTTAGGATCATCTTCGTTTACTACACCGGCAATAAGATCGTCTCTTCGAGTATGAAATGAATAGCAGCAACCAATGATGTGAAAGCGTCCGTTAACTAATAGGTATATTTCCAATGTTTTGCACCTATCCGGGAACGACATCTTCTGCCAGCATCTCGGGTCAGACAACTCCCGCTATAGATGTAAATTTGCCTTTTATTTTATTAAATTAGACAATGTGAATCGATATTCCTTTGCTCATGTTTTATAAAAACATGTTATATGTATGGTTTTATGTAATTATTTTGGGAAGCTAGGAATTACTACACAAATCAAATGAATATTAAATAGATTTACTAAATTTTCATTAGGCATATGTATTGGACTTCTGAATACTTATGCCAATTTTTAGATCAATTCAATGGTGGTTATGTTTCGCGTCTTTTAATGATTTCAGGTATTATCTAGCTTTCAGCTTATTCATTTTTTAGGTAAATGTTAATCAAGTTTATTTACCATATGTTATATGTAGAATATTACGCTTCACAGGTATTACATGTTCCGATGTCGTCGATATGCAACTCCCGACATGCTGCAGCCCTCAACATGAGGCTGATGTTGTAGTCCTCGACATGCTGCTATTATTGCAGCCCTCAATATGCTGCTACTGCTGCTTCGGAACGAACCTAAAGCGTTAATATGCTACCATATATCTGCATTGTGCTTCGGAACGAACCTAAAGAGGAGTTTGGGACTGATCCCTCGGTGATTTTTGTCTAAAATAGAATGACCCGTGAGTGGGTTATCAAATTGGTGTCTCTAAAATAGCATATATGCATACTCATATATGCAGCATATATGCATCATATATGCATATGCATATATGCATGCATCTGCATATATGCAGCATATATGCACATATTCATCTGCATATACACAGCATATATGCATCTGCATATATGCAAACATATATGCATCTGCATATATGCATTCTCTATGGATTGGTTTACATATTGAAAGCAAGCGGATCGAGGTTTACATATTACCTACTTGGATTGGTTTTCATTTATTTTTCAATTTTACATTTTGTATTCGTGGAATGATGTTATCAAATTATTGTTGATGACTTATTTCACACTATTCAGGTAATTCCCATTGAGGTCTTTGTATTCTTTGGTAATGTAGGTATAAAGCTTAGGGTTCTCTTTTAGGATAACAGTTGGCAGAAAGAGACATTATAGTGGCATGCATTGATTACAGGTGAACGTCATTTCACATTCTAAATATACTTTCTTAGACAAAATAAATACAGTTGCTTTGATACTCATAGAAATTCTTGTCTACTCTGTGCAAGTAATTATTCCTAGTTAACAATAATGCACTCAAGACATAAATGAAAGCTTCATGATACCTATATATAAACAATTATCCTTGCTTGAGGTAATCCATTAGTGTCCAGGAAAATTATATAATTGTGACATTTCAAATGCATAATACCAATCCTTGTTTATATTATGATCAGTCAGTCAGGTAATATGATCGACCTCCACTGATCAAGTTACTATATAATTGTGACATTTCAAATTCATAATACCAATTCTTTATGAAGAAATTTTCCTCAGGGGACAATCACTGATATGGTAAAAGATTCCTCTCAAGGGATCTCATTTGTATGCAACAACATTTTTAATTATAGAGGTGATCCTAATAGGTATGAGACTCATCTTCTACTATAAGCTTTTGTCTTGACAGTTTATAAGCTTCTTTGATTATGTAGGCTTCTTTGGCATGCAAGCTGTTATAAGCTTTTGTCTTGACACTTTATTAGAGGTTTTAGATTTGTGCTTGTGTTGGAACTTTATTAGAGGTTAGAGATTCACAATTTCAAATTAAGCTCCCGTTATCGTTTCGAGCATCTCTAACCACTAACTTCCTTATTGACCATGGCCAAAAAATTTAAATGATATATTTTGTGTACAAGTTAAATGATATATTTTGTTAGATTGAGATTGTACCCTCCTATGATATATTTTATTCAGATAGTGAAATATCCTAATGAGGTAACACTCCTATTATATAGGTGGGATTGATTATACGCTATCTGCCTTTAGTGAAAAAATATAATGTATAATTCATAATCCACTTAAGATAATCTATTACAAACAAGACCAGTATTTCCAACGAGTTTAGTGGCGCATCCACGGGACTCCCGGTTTGAGAATACGACGATAACAGCCCCCGAACGGCCCCGTGTGTGGCGCCAACACCTCCCACGGGACCAATGTAACTCGTAGAAACTGACCGCACAGCCGCGAGACTCCCGATTTAAGAATAAGATGATAATTTGAATATTTCTAGACTTAAGCAAAACATGGCGTTAGGGGGTGAAAACTCGAAACAACCCCCGAACGGCCCTGTGGGTGGCACCAACACCTCCCACGGGACCAATGTAACTCATAGGAACTGACCCCGCAGCCGCGGGACTCCCGGTTTGAGAATATGATGATTATTTGCATATTTCTAGACTTGGGCTTAAAAACATGGCGTTAGAGGGTGAAAACCCAAAACAACCGCCGAACGGCCCCGTGGGTGGCACCAACACCTCTCACGGGACCAATGTAACTCATAGGAGCTGGTCACGCAGCCGCGGGACTTCCGATTTGAGAATACGCCGGTAATTTTTATATTTCTAGGCTTAGGCATAAAAATATTGATATGTTGATAATTTTAACTCATATATGCAATTTTTCAGCTTGATTAAATTTTTTGTAAAACTACTTGGTTACTGATATTTTTTTTATATCCTATCATTTGAAGGATTTTTTCACGCGGAACAAATGAAGGAGGCAATGGTTTACAACATGAAGATTGTTTATATGTTGTGGACATTCAGGATTTTATTTTTTATGTGTTACAACGGTGCGAACTTTTATTGTTTAGTTTTATGGCCATACGAACTTTTATAATTTGATTGTTGAATTTTATGGCTGTGCGGGCTTTATAATAAGCAGGTTTTACATTTACAGGGTTTGAAATGTCAAGAAAATAGAGGAAAGTCTGCCCAATTTTTTTTGGTCTGTGAATTATTAAGACGTGTAATATTTTTAAGTTTGTATATATATTTGTTTATTAACAATGTTCTCGATTCGCAATTTGTGATTTTTTTTATTGTTTTACCAATAATAAATATTTGTAACACCTCGTACGCGTCCAACGTTACACGTAGCAACCGATGGTGCACTCACAGGAACCCCAATTTTAGGATTGGAGAAAAAAACTACATTTTTTTTAAATTATAGTTAAATATGGTCATGGACTTTGTCCATGACCATTTTTATTTTTTTCGTTGCGCATAAAAATGGTCAAGGCCAAAGTCCGCAACCATTTATTTTTATTTTTTTGTCACGATTGTGGGTCACGAATGAGGGCCACCACCAAATTTTTTTTTGTCACGGTCGTGGGTCGTGGACTTTGGCCACGACCAATTTGTCATAGTTCGGGGCCATGGATGAGGGTCGTGACCCGTCACGGTATGGGTCACGGCCCAAGTCCGTGACCATCTGCCGTGATCCCTCTCGGCCGTGACCATTTTTTGGTCACGGACTTGGGCCGCGACCCACGAAAATGGTCACACCCGAAATTGTCACGGCCTAAGTCTGCGACCCACAGTTTTGGTCAGGGATTTTGGCCGTGATCGATCACCAGTTTTGGTGTTGTGACAGTTGTTGAACTTTATCATTGGATACCGAGGCGTGTATGGACTCACAAATTATGGATATTGCATGGGTAGACTCCTACATGTCACTGCACGGAGGTTGAGGAACGAAGAGAATCAAGGCTTATAAGGGAAACAATTCTATATTGTAATTATACTATCATGTCCTTTGTAAATCCATTTATAGTGAATTTGCGTGGCTAGATCATCCGAGGTTTTTTCCATTGTGGGTTTTCCTCGTACATCGACGTGTTGTGTCATTGATATAATGTTATCTGCTATCACTTAGATACATGCTTTAAGATAAAAATAAAATTGGTTAATATGTTCTAATACAACATTTGTTTAATAGGATCCAAGTTTGATTTGGGTTAAACTTATTTAATTGAATTTAAATTGAGAAAATTTAAAAATAGTTGGTTTGTTGGTTTTTGGACCATTTGGCATATATTAGAACCCTATAGGATAATGGAATTTCAAGTATTATTGGAGCGAGAATAGTAATATATTGTTTATATTTGTGTTAAGGCGTGAATCCTAGTGGTTTTTATATGGAGGGTCGATCATTTTGTAGACAACCATTATTTGATGGGTCTAACTATCCGTACTGGAAAATGCGTATGAAATCATCACTTAAATCAAGAAATGAACATGTATGGCTAACTATTGTTAAGGGATGTTGCCCATCCACATCCTTAGTAGGTTATTGTAGAATTCCCAAACCCGTTGAAACATAGAGTGATGATGAAAGTAAATTGTCCAACTATAATTCATGTGACCTGAATGCTTTATTTTGTGCACTCATACCGGAGGATTTTTGTTGTATTATGACATGTAAAACATCAAAAGAGGCTTGGGACATCCTCCAACTCACTCATAAGGGTACTAGTGTTGTTAAGGCTTTCAATATCCAAAACCTCACCACTCAGTTTTAAAGCATTAAGATGGAGGAGAGTGAAATCTTCGATGAGTTCGATGATATATTGTTAGATATTATGAACTCATATTTGTAACTTGGTAGAGAGAATGCTCGAAACTCGAGTAGTCAAAAAAATCCTAAGGTCCCTCCCTGAAAGATATAATTCGAAAGTGACAATTTTGAATTCCTTGGATACTTTGGACTCTCAAAACTCGAAGATCTTGTAGGTGATCTTTAAACTTATAAGCTCGACATGTTTGCCTCTAAAAAGATAAAGAAAGATAAGGGCATTACTTTGAAAGACTAGAAGAAGGAAACACGTGTTTTAGATGATGAGTCTGACATCGATTTTGATGTTTCGACCATGTTTGCAAAGAAGTTTTAAAGAAAATCTTAAGTTTGAAAAGTAATTTAAAAATGAAAAGAAGTTTGAGAAAAAAACTTTAACAAAATTCCCTAAAACTCACAATGATAATTTTAAGAGGAATGAGTCAAACAGATGTTTTGAGTGCGAAGGTTATGTCCATAGGACAACTGAGTGCCCCACTAAGGTAAGGAAGGAGGGTAAGAAACTGATTGCAAATAATGACACCCTTAGTGATAGTGATCCAAAAGATGAACCCGATTCCCCCATTGAGCTCAACTATATTGTGCTCATGTCTAGTCATCACTACACCACACCAGAAAAATTGTAACGGATTTTTTTTTCTATTTCTAATGGATTTTGTCCATTATAAATTTGTAACGGTCAATATCCACTATAAAAAGAAAAAAACCATTGGAATATATTGATAACCATTCTAAAAGTCATTAAAAAGGAAAAAATTTAAGGGAAGTTCATGCGAGATAATTCCCCCCAAATCTCGATCCCAGTTTAATTGTCTTAACCAAACCCATTTTCACCCCTAACCCTATATATCTTTCCTTGCCGGTGACCTCTCTACCGCTACCTATTGGTGACCACATGTTGTATCTCATCACTTTTTTTATATTTATTTTAGCCCTCATTTATCTCTCTTCTCATCCGGGTAAGAAATTTGACCTTCTTTAATTTGTTTACTGGTTATGTTCTGTGATTTCATAATGATGTATCATATTTTGTGATTCCTCTAGGATTTGTCTGTGGATGGAATATCAGATTTGACTAGGACAAATAGTTCAGGTATCTTGTTTAAATTTCTTTTGAAATTTTTGGCCTTTTTTTTTCCGAATATCTTCTATAATTTCTAGGGTTTCTTGTTCAGAGTGTTGGTGTATGTTAGTTGTAAGGTGCTTCGTTATATAATTTCGAGGCTCTAAAATGTCTCCTTTTTAATTTTAGCTTTGTTGAGAGTTAATGAGAAAATCAGAAAATGAGGGAGATATAACTATTTAATGGCTAATTTTCTGCTTATAATGCTTAATAGATTGTAAGCTTCATTTTCGTAATCTAATGATTTGTAGACTTCTAGCTTCATTTTCAAAAAATTAGAAAATCATTTTCTTTGTCATGGTAGGATTTCTACCTGGTCAATTTTTTTTTTTGAAAAAAGCTTCAGTTTTTTTTCTCTAAAATCAGTCGGTTTTCTATCTGGGACTTTAAACAACTCTTAAGGTACTACATTTCGGGCATTCAAATTTGAACCATTGCCACACTAAAGTTTACTAATTATAATAATATATTATTTAGTGTTAGGACTTAAAATAATATTGGTTATGGATTTAGGACAAGAAACATTTCGTTTCCATTTTTAGTCCCTATTTTCAAATTAAAGGGACACGTGGCATGCTGTGATTGGTTGACGTTTTAAGAATATGGGTCCGCGCCAGCGGCTTTATTAAAAAATAGGGACTAAAATTATAAATGAAATGTTTGTTTTCCTATTCCCAAAATACATATTACAATAGGCCCTAAATTTACAAAGCCGTAATAATAGAGCTCCTTTATTTTTCTCCCATTGTGTTTGATTATTTTTTTGTTGATAGGTTAGTATAAATGATCCATCTCGAAGGAGCTGTATAAATGTAATAAAGTGATTATTTAACCATATTTTTTTGTCTCAGTCAAATCACAAAAAAATAAACACCTTTGAGAGATTTATATGTTGGTGTTCTATCATATTCTTTATACGTTTGATTGGTTCTGTCTGAAATAGCATCTTTACTAGTACTTCCTTTTTTAATTCCTTTAAATACTAAGCATGTAACTATAAAATACTTTTGTGAGCAAGAGTAAGTTGTGCATATAATGGAAAATGAAATTTTCTATTTAGTGAGGGTTCTATAGTTCCATCAAGATGTTAACTAAATGCATGAGATAATGTTTGGATTAAATTATTCAATTGTAAGTGTTGCTAATAGTTCCAAACCTAAACAAAACTGGAAATAATTATTTTTCAATCGTCACTAAGTGGCTCCACCATTTATTTGAAATGAAGACGACTAATCCGGATTACCTGAGAAAGCATCTTTGTTCTTCCTAAAAAAGGTTCGGGCACATTGAAAATTACCCCTATTTCACTAACTATTTCTGTGGATCCTGAACTTGTGAAGAACTATAAATCCCAAATTGGTTTGGTAGAAGTTTGATCTGTGCATTGTGTTCTAATTTGTTACACTTAGTTCTGTTGACTTTAGCAGAAATCCAATTTGTTTATACTATGTTGGCATCAATCCATAGATTGGAGATATTTAGGATTTAAGTATGATACTTCATTTTATTATTTGAGGAACTAAGTTTATGAATATAGTGATTTGTGGGCTGTTTTTTTAACTTTATATTTGTATGGTATTTGTTAAGGGCTTGAATTATTGTTATTTTTCATGTTCTTTATTTCTCCTATTACTAAAGTCCCTTATTTTGATTTGGAGGACTTTTATTGTTCTTTGTTCTCTGTTTGTTAGGTGTATTTTACAAGTCATACTTTCTTTGTTACTTACTAAAGTGTGTGTATATATATATATATATATATTCTTTGTTACTCAAATTACAATAAAATGGTTTTTATTGTAATTTGAGTTGGCAGGTCATCATGACCCCCTCTTCGAAGAGGCTGAACAAATTTGCACTCCAATGAAGATTGTGTGGATGTCAACTTGATTGGCTCTCATCAATGAGTGGTTTGATGTTTAGAGGGTGATAGTGCTTTTATTAGATTTCATTTTGTGTTTAACTGAATAGGCTTACATCACTAGATACTTTGTTAATAAATTTGTAGCACATGTGATAATGCAAGATGCTATATGTATTGTGACTTGAATGATATTAATGACTAAATGACAAATTAATTTTAGACTGCTTAAGGAAATAAGTTGTTATCAAGAATAGAGGTAATTACGTTTGGATGATTGAAATATATTTTCAGTGAATGTCCTTTATTAATTCTTTAATGTTGCTTGTCATTGTAATGACAAGAATAACATTAATTATAGTAATGGGAATATTAAATGATGAAATTTCTTAGGATTGTTTTGTCAGCCTGGTATGAATAAAACTTCCTTTGTCATTTGGTGTAGGCCTCTTGTCAAGAGTTGCTTGAATATACTGAAAATCAATTTTTTAGCGTCATGCTTGTGGGATAGTTATTCCCTTTGCCTCTTACTATAGAATAAATTTACATTATATTGCTATGCTCTCTTTAATTTTTTTTTATGGTAGCTTTTAAATTGTGGGTTAATCTTGCATTTTTATTGTTATAAATTGTATTATGGCACGAGCAAATTTCTTGTTTCGATTTCTACATTTGCAAAATTTCTAAGGTGAGTGTGTATGCATTTCTCAATCAAATTTGGCATATTACTAGAATAGACTACTAATATAATTCAAATGTATATTTGGGATTATTATTCACTCATGATTTTCTTGCTTGTAGGATGCTCTTAAGATTCACGTTGACAAATGTGCACTGTTCAAGCCACCCCAAGATTCCCCCCCTTTTATTGGAATAATTCGAGAGTTAATTATTGGCAAAGAGGAAAGTTTAAGTCTGCGTGTGAATTGGCTTTATCGACCTACTGACGTAAAACTTAGGAAAAGTGTTGTGCTGGAAGCAGCGCTCAGTGAGGTTTTTTATTCCTTTCACTAGGATGAATTACCTGCTGTATCGTTACTCATCCGTGTAAAGTCGCATTCCTTCATAAAGGTGTTGAACTTTCTTCAGGGATATCCTCATTTATGTGCCGAAGAGTGTATGATAATGAGAACATTTTATAGTCTTGTTCAATGCAGTGAATATTTTAATAAATAATTTAGTATCCTCATTTTATAGTCTTCCTTCAGGGATATCCTCATTAATCAATAATTCAATATCCCCTTGATTGCATTTTATAGTCTTGTTCAATGCAAGAATGATATGAAGAAGTAGACAAGTTATTAGAAAAGACCTGATTAGAAATGTATGGAGTTGTGCAGTCAGGAGGTCATTCTTCGAAACATTTAAATGGTTCCTTAAGGCCTAGTTCAGATAGGGTATAAAATAGTTCCTCCTCGTTTCACTATTAGATCAAGGGTAAGAAGAGGGAACTAGGTGGTCAAGGCTCTGATCTTGTAAAATGGGAGTGTACAGAGCACATGTTATGGATATGAAATTAGATATTGCTTTTATAATCATGCTTGTTGATGTAATATCTGACATATTATGGTTCGATTGCCTTTGACGGTTTATTCATCTCAGGGGTTTGCCTGTACTAGATGAATGGATCCAAGAGGTTCACAAAGGGAAGATTGGTGATAGTAGTACAAGTCCTAAGGAGAGTGATAAATCTGTTGATGAATTTCTGCTGGCATTACTCCGCGCATTAGATAAGCTTTCGGTAAATCTTCATGCTCTACAGACCTATAATGTCAGGAAGTCTGTGAATCATTTGCGTACTCATAAAAATTCTGAAATTCAGAAGACTAGGGGTTTAGTTGACACGTGGAAGAAACCCATTAAAGCTAAAATTAATATGATCAATGCAAAGTCTGGTTCAAGTCGTGGTGCTTGGCCTAACAATCGGTGATTTCAGAAGTTTCTCATATACGGAGCTAACAAATTAGATGATCCTCTGATGTTGGTGTAAAGGGATTCGTTATACAATCTTGTGCAACTGAAACTCCTCCCACGAAGCTTGGTTCTGGTGATGCTTCCAAGTTTTCAATTGTATCCTCAGATTTTCCTCTCACAACAATTAAGGAGGAGAAGAGTAGCAGTTCTAGTCAGTCTCAGAACGATAGCCATTCTTGTTCTAGTGATCATGTAAAGAAGGGGGTTTCTTACTAGGAAGAAGCCCGGAGCTCGACTATTGGGTCTATGAGTGTGAATAAGATCTTACGCAATTGGAAGTCGAGCAATGATCTTCACGGATCAACTGTCATTGGGGTTCAAAAGGAGACTATCTTTGGAAAACTTATTTCTTTAAATAGGAGTTTTTCTTCTGAAAAGGCATCACCAACTAGGGTTACATCTGAGAGAATAGGTGATGTGTCGGATAATGGAAACAACCAGCGACTCATCCTCAGGTTGCCAAACACGGGTAGGTATCTTGCATGGAGTGTCAGTGGGGGATCTACTGAAAAGTTTGATCACCACGATCGAAAAATAAAGGGCAAAAGTGATGCCTGCGGGTAAATGGTGCATCAAATAGAAACGTGGATATGTGTGTTGGAAAAGATGGATTGACTAGTTCGGATGAAGTTGGTCTTCATTCGGATGAGCGGATTAGGGATGGTGATGTTGGTGAGAAACTAAAAAATTCGTAAAAATTTACTTGTTCATCATCCATGATTATAACTAGCCCAGGGAAGAAATCATATGAGGCTTCGTTTAACTCCATAAATGAATTGGTTGAGAGTTATGGCAAATTCTCTGAAGCTAGTGTGTCTGCCTCTATTGGGGATGATATATTATGTGATCTATCCTTCGTCTGGACCTTATTAGTCGTGATCTCACTGATTCCCGGATGAAGATCCTCACTGAAAGAGGTTACATGTTCACCATCACTGCTGAGCGGGAAATTGTCCATGACATGAAGGAAAAACTTATATACGTGGCCCTTGACTATGAGCGGGAGCTTGAAACTGCAAAGATCGGCTCCTCTATTGAGAAGAACTATGAATTGCCCGATGGTCAAGTTATTACTATCGGAGCAGAGAGATTTCGTTGCCCAAAAGTCCTATTCCAGCCATCTTTCATCGAAATGGAAGCTGCTGGGATCCCCGAAACTTCTTACAACTCTGTCATGAAGTGTGATGCTATTAAGAAGGATCTGTATGGAAGCATTATGCTCAGTGGTGGTTCTAGTAATAAGCAAGGAAATTACCTCTCTTGCTCCCAGCAGTATGAAGATTAAGGTGGTTGCACCTCCAAAGATGAAATATAGTGTATGGATCGTAGGATCCACCCTTGAATCCGTCGGCACCTTCCAACAGATGTGGATATCCAAGGGAGAATATGACGAGTCCAGTCCATCTATTTTCCACAGGAAGTGCTTCTAAGTTCTTTGATTTGATGGTGAGTTTATTTCCCCCACCCCCTTTAGTTATTTTTTTGTGTTATGTTTCATGTGAATCCAGTTTAGCTGACATGGAAAAGTGTTAATATTGGGTAATGAAAGGGAGGGCATAATGATCCTGATGTGTCATCTCTCTTCATTCACATTCATGTAATGGCCCTCCTTGTATTTCATCATTTGTAGCTGGAGAGTGATTGTGATGATTTTTTCCCCTTTCCTTTTTTTCTCCCTATTTTATTTCATTTTGAAGGTTCTTTTTTTCTTTCTCGGGAACAATTATGTTAATATTTATTGTATCACAAGATTTTATATGAGCGTCAGTTTGTAGACATTCTCATATTTAATGCTGGGTTGAAAGCTTCCAGGTAAAAAAATTAATGTTTGAAAGGAAATTTTATCTTTACTATTCTTTGATGTAATTACAGGTTGTTGAATACCTTCCAGGTGACTGATGGATTGGCGAAATAGTTAAATATTTGGACATTTCTTCAAATCAAACCAGGGCCCGCGTGACTCATTGTAATAGGTGAGAGATAACTAGTCTTATTTTTGGTAGTTATTCCCTACTTATGTTCTTGATTGTGTAATTATTGCAGGTTCATCTCATTTCAGGTGGGATTCATTGAGAAAGACTTCATTGTTTTCTCATTGCACGCACCTTTCATCTTTTATAAGTGAGATCTTCTTATTTTCTCTCTCACACACACACACACACACACACACACACATATATATATATATATATATATATATATATATATATATATATATATATATATATATATATATATATATATATATATATATATATATATATATATATATATATATATATATATATATATATATATAGAGAGAGAGAGAGAGAGAGAGAGAATTAGTCTTCTTCTTTGGTAGTTATTCCCTACTTCTTGAATGTGTAATTATTGCAAGTTCATCTTATTTCAGGTGGGATTCAGTGAGAAAGACTTCATTGTATTCTCATTGCGCGCATCTTTTATCTTTTGTAAGTGAGATCTTTTTATTTAATCATACACACACACACACACACACACACACACACACACACACACACACATATATATATACACCTCTTTTGGGGTAAAAAATGGGCGTTGCGGGGAAAAAACTAAAAACAACAACCAAACGGCTTAGATTTTGGTAAAAACACATCAAGCAATACCAAAGTAACTTGTTTAAATCAAATGCGTCCTCATCAGACTCTCGGTTGACCAATTTGATTAGTATACGCTTCTTTTAGGGTTAAAAATGGATGTTGGGAGCAAAAACTTAAAAACAATAATCTAGCGTCCAGATTTAGGTATAATCACATCAACGATACCATAGTAACTTGTCTAAACTAGTCTTGTCCTCTTCGGACTCTCACTTAGCCTAATTGAGTAGTATAAGCTTCTTTGGGGCTTAAATGGGTGTTGGGGGGTAAAAACTTAAAACAACATCCTAGCGGCCTATATTTAGGTACAACATATCAAGTGATACCAAATCTTATCTAAACTAACGATATCCTCATCGAACTCTAAGTTAGCCTAATTGACTAGTATATGTTGCTTTTGGGGTTAAAAAATGGGGGTACGAACTCTTAAAACAAACTAGCGGTATAAAAATAGTTACAAGTACCACCTGCTAAATCAAAGTAACTTGTCTACATGAACAACATCCTCATCAGATTCTCAGTTGGCCTAATTGACTAGTGTACGCTTACTTTTGGGGTTAAAATTGGCGTTGGGGGTGAAAACTTAAGGCAACAATCTAACTGCCTAATAGTAGGTACAAACACATCAAACGAGACCAAAGCAACTTTTTTAAACTAGTCGTGTTCTCAACGAACTCTCGATTAGCCTAAATGACTAGTATATGCTTTTTTGGGGGGCGGGGGGGGGGGGGGGGGGGGGGAGGGGGCACTAAAATGGGCGTTTGGGGCGAAAACTTAATAGAATGGGCAATTTACAATTATGTCCCTTGTTGACAATTTTTAAACATGTAAGGACAATTTACTATTAGGTTTACTTGTTATACTACTAGCGTGTATTTCTACAAAAAGAAAATTAGTGGACCTAAGAGTACTTTCCCCCGATAGAACAACCTTGCGTCCTAGAAATAGGTACAAACACATCTAGTGATACCATAACAATTTGTTTAAACTAACAGTGTCCTAATCGAACAATCGGTTGGACTAATTGACAAGTACACCCTTCTTTTTTTTAGTAAAAATGAGCGTTACCTAACGACCTAGGTTTAGGTACAAACAATCTCGTCCTCATTGGACTCTCGGTTGGCCTAATTGACTACTATACCCTTCTTTTTAGGTTTAAAAATGGACGTTAGGGGGTTGGGGGGTGGAGGAAAAACTTAAAACAACCTAGATTTATGTACAAACACATCAAACGATACTAAAGTAACTATGGACATTTGTTGTGCATCGATTACTCCCCAATAAAATTACATGCGTGTTAATGGTATGAGAATGTACTAGTCTTTTGTGTTATTTACTCATTTATGATTACACATGTACTAAGGTTGATTTTATTCAACAGGTTCTTCTTAGGAAATGTGAAGAGTAATTTTTGGGAGAATGAAGTCTACTTTTGCAAGGAATATAATGAAGACTACTTTTGGGAGAATAATATGTGTAGAAGTTTAATGATGTTAGACTTCGTATTAATTTTGGGGTTAAAAGCTAGATGGATTATCTTGTACTACATTTTGTTTTGGGAATTTTAACGGTTATGAATGAAATATAGTTTTAGATTGGTTTAATATCATCGAAATGTCGTGTCATTCATTTTGTCACATGCATTTTGGAATTATATTTTGAGTGAAATTTGTTGGCATTGGTTCTACATTGCCATTGGTTGAGCACACGAATTATTACTAGTGTATTCATATATATTTGTTTAATGAGAAACTAATATTTTTTTAAAATATAATGATATTGTTAATGGAATTTAACCATTACAAATAAAAACATGTGTTACAAATATATGACACTCCCAATTCGTTACAATGTATTTTGTAATGGTTTTTTCTGTTACAAATTCTATATTTGTAACGGATCAAAACCGTTACAATTTAGTATATCCATTACTAATATATAGCACTGGCAAAATTATGGGGGTCAAATATGGGTTGGGATAAATGTGGGTTGGGCCAAATATGGGTTGGGTTAAATGTGGGTCGGGCCAAATATGGACGGACCAAATATGGGTTATGTCAATCCATTGTTTTTTTACTAAAGTAAGTATTACAATTCGAGGTATATAGAAAAAAAACTCATATTTTACTCACAACTTTTAAAAATGAGTAATATATTTGATTTGTATCTTTTAAAATTGGGCTTTATATTTGATTCTTAGCTTTGAAATATGCGCCCATATTTATCTCATAGCTTTGAAATATGGGGCCCATATTTAACTCATAGCTTTTAAATATGGGCCCCATAATTAGATGAGTGGGCTAATATGGGTTGTTTTATTATTTGGGCCACATTTTGCCACTACTACTAATATATGTAACGTGTACCAACACCAAATCCGTTACAAAATAAATTGCAACGGTTTTAATCCATTACAAATATTAAATTTCTAATGGATAAAATATGTTACAAAATTTGTTAGTAAAATAAAGAACGCAAATTTTCTAACGGATTTAATCCGTTACAAATATTTTTTGTAACATTTTTTGCCTGTTACAATTGACCTATTTTAGTGTAGTGCATATGAACCTTGATGAAAAATCTTTCGATAAAATAATTCTGAGCACGATAACTCCAAGGCCATTATTTGTGACTCCCATGTGAGTGATGGTAGAGAGAGTGGAGGAGAAGAAGATGATGATGAGGAGGAGGAGGAGGAGGAAAGTGAACTTCAAGTTGCCTTATGTGATTTGTATGCGGAGACTATGAAATTCAAAAATCCTAACTTGAAGTTGGAAACTACATTAAAAAAACATTCGGTTGGTAATGATGAGAGTATTTTGATTGAGTACATTAAGAAACGTGAGAAGACTCTTAAGGAGAAGCTCGTGTTTGTTAAAGGGGGAGCGAGATAACCTTCGGGGATAAATGTAGATTTTGAACAAGGATTCCCTTATTTTTTATGAGTCTTATCGTTTTCTCAAGTCTAGGATTATGGAGTTAGAGGAGAGATTGAGAGACTCAAGTAATGTCAAATTTAATTTGGAGTTTAGGTCGAAAATGTTAGATAAGATGTTAGGTACCGTCTGAATAAAAAATGAAAATTTTGGGATTAGTTTCGATGATCCAAATGTTTATGCTACTAAATTCAAGACCATAATTTTAAGAGACTCAACCATTACTAAGAATGTTAGAAAAGTTCGACCCAAGGATAAAATTCCTTGTGTCTACATGTGCACACATTGTGGTAGGAAATGTCACCTTTGGTGTTTTTACTTTAATCTTATAAATGGTCCTATGATATATAAGTCTGCAGTCACCAAGGTTTTCAAAACCTATGAGTGTTATATTACACCTATGTGGGTTAGGAAATCAGATTTGAAGACTTGAAATGCTAGACTTGTCGATTCTTGAATGCGTGTACATGATACTTCTCATGCTAAAACTAATGGTTATTTGTGTTCGAACGTTTTCATACACTATCTTTTGTACTTTATCTTATATGTATTTGTTAGTTGTATGATGTTTGAGTATTTTATATTTTGACTTCTTCTTCTGAGTCTTATTGTGAAAAAATAAAATTAAAAAATATTTTTTTTTGTCTTTCGAGTTCTGTGCTCATGTGGTGTCTCTTGAAAAAAGTGTTTCAAAAATCAAAAAGATTTTTGCTTATGTGTAGTTTAGTTTTACACATTTTTTGTCGCATATTGGTGTGTTTGAGTTCATTTTTTTCCATGTGTCTAAAACATTTGATTATGAATTTCAATGCTTAGATTGTTCTTAATCATTCTTCCATGGAGTAGTTTGACTTTGATTTAATTAATAGGTTCACTTTGCACATGCCTCCTCACATACATGCACGAGCTATTTTTTCTTTTAGCTCCATAGGTTACATGAGCTAAGTGTGGTTTTCTCTCCTAATAATACTCTCTCTCTCTCTCTCTCTCTCTCTCTCTCACACACACACACACACACACACATATATATATAGGAGAATTCTCACCTACATCATGCTCTATACATCATCCATACATCACACCTTGTTGTAGGACCTAAAAAACTTTTTTGTCAATTTTTTTATTTTTCCCTTTAAATTAACATTCCAATAAACCCATCTTAAACAAATTAGGTCAAAATACATTTTGTAACTATTTTTAGAAAATCCACAAAAAACTGCTCAAAAAACCTTATTTTTAAGGGTCTGCGTCCGTAGTTTTTTGATGATTTTTTAAAAATAGCTAAAAAATATATTTTGACCTAATTTTTTGAATATGGGTTGATTGGAGGGTTAAATTCAAGAGAAAAATAAAAAAAATTGGGAAAAAAGGATTTTAGGGCCTAGAACTAGGAATGATGAATGGTGAGATGTATACATCATGATGTAGGTGAGCCTTCCTCACTCTCTCTCTCTCTCTCTCTCTCTCTCTCTCTCTCTCTCTCTCTCTCTCTATATATATATATATATATATATATATATATATATATATATATATATATTTGATTGGGGAATTTTTACATGTAAGAACCATTTCCCGTGAGTTTGTTCTTTTATTTAAAATATAAGTGTGCAGGAAAAAAGGAATGCGAAGGGAGAAATCTTCATTGCGTTTAAGACTACCATTGGCAAGAGCCTAAAAAATTAAGTGGCAAAGAAAATAAAGTATTACGAAGGCCAATTTATTTCATTGATTCTTCAAAAGATTAATATCTTCAAATAAATGAGAGTGAAAATGATTTATCTAATTTTTGAGGGGGTTATAAATTGAAGATTGATGGGTTTTCACAATGAGTCCTAGTTAATTAAGATTTGATGCTATTAATTTAAGAATCATCAATATTTTCTAAGCAATGGTGCATTATGAATGTTTGTCCAATTATGAGTTCACTCTACCACTATGAGGCTAAATCTTTGTTTGATAAAGTTAATGCAATCAAATTGAACTCCTTGGACATTTTTGAGTGATTGGGTCATAATTATTTTATTTCTAGTTCATGCCCCTTCACTCCGTCTACCACATGTTTGTTTACACACATCGATATTATGCTAGTGTGGAAAGCTTATTGTGTTTTGTGTCTTGTTTGTGGTGTTTATACCTATATATATGTATGTGTGTCATTGTTATCTTTTGCATATTTATATATATGGTATAGTTTTGTTTTGAGTATCTACGTTTTCATTTAATCCATGTAAACCATATGTTCTGTTTTAGTTTCAAGTGGTTGAGATTATTTAATGTTGTGTTTGTCGTTACTTATTGCACTTAACACCAATGCATGATATACTTGTTTTTCCTTTATGCCTATCCATGTTTCATTTAGGGTGAGGTTTGATGCCTATCCATGTTTCATTTAGGGTGAGGTTTGGTTATATTGGGGATAAATGGTTTTGTTATGCATAATTATCTTTGCGTATTCCTAAACAAAAAAGGGGAGAAATGAAATCTAAATCATTATAGTCCGGGGGAGATTTTTCCTCAGGGGAGACATCCAAACTTAAGTGGATATCATTATAAAAGGGGGAGGGTTTATTTATATGGATATTTTTATTACTTATATATTCTCTTTGTATTTGAACGTGTGTTTAAGTGTGAAGGTTTGCTACAATGCGAAGTTTTCACAAGAAGCAACACTACTCAGTTTATGTGTTAGTCAAGTTGTATTTTTCCCTTTGGCGGTTGGTGATTGAGTCTTTTAGATGAGATTTATGACTTATAGGTTGTCGTTTTGTGTTTTGTCGCGAAATAGACAAAGGTGGGAATTTGTAAGAAAAATTCGGACAGGGCCAATTTGTATGTATTTTGGCTTATTCTGTGTTTCGAAAAAACCATTAAGTCATAGGTTAGGACTTGATTATGTTTAACCATTCAAATCTATGATGTGTTAGATTGAAGACGTAGAAACTAAGATATCATATTCTCATAATCGTCTTAAGTTTCATGCCTTATTTTTGTCTTCATGTTTCGAGAATGTGTGACACACCGCCTAATTAAATACCGGCTGATCAGTCCTTCATTAAATCAAAATCAAGGCGAACGGTTGGTTCATTCTTAGCATCCTTGTCAAAAAATAAAATTTCCAATTTAAATGCCCTAAATAATTAAGCTAAGTGTCAAAACAATTTAAAGTCTTAATTTAAAATCCAACATGAAAACCTTTTTAATAATCAATAGTTTAATAATCACATAAATAATAAGGATGACAATCACCACACAAGAATTAAACCATCTAGATAAACAAACCCAAGTTATGAACTGTAAATGAAATCATCCTGATAAGAGTTAACTCCCAAAGAGTACCAAATACTGGAAATAACATAAACATAAATCTCTGACAAATCCAATGGGATAGGAAATCGGGCGACACATGCCCTAACTATTAAAAACTAAAATAGAAATTGAATTAATGAAGAGGTCATCTAATAAAGAGCCTGCAACTTCCACATAAACTCCAACACGTCCAATCTAAAGAACCTAATCATGGCGCCCCTGTGGCTGGGCACCAGTAATACATACATATATATAAAAGAGAGAGAAGATGATAGAAAACGGGTCAGAGCCCGAGTGTAAAACAGTTTAAAATACTTTAGCAAGTATTTAAAATTCTTACCGGCTAATGTAACAAGCATGTTAGTATGCAACACTCTCTTGAGAATTCTCGCCTCTCATCTAGTGTGCACGCCTACCGTACAACTAAACTCATAAACTTAACTCTTATTTTTCCATAAAGTTTTATCCTGAGAAGTAGAAAGGTTATGATATTTAGTTTTAGAAAATCATTCTCTTCGAGATTTATTACATTACTTAGAGCAACACCGTGCCTTTACAAAGTTCCCGAACACTTAGTAATAAGTTGGAGCAATTTATTCATTACTTAATGACTTATACGCACAGTAGAAACATCCCATATATAAGTATATATATCAGTCACTCTTATATTATATATACTATCGGCACCCCATATAAATTCTATGGTGCTAGCATACTCTGCTATCAAGTGCCCGTATAACTCGTACTAAGGTAAATACTAGTTCGAAATCACTCTCAAATTGTATTAACATAATACATACAAAATGGAGATGAAGCATAGTTACAAGTCACTAAGAGGTCAGCACATACCCCTCACGTCTCTTAGGACCGTCTGACTATCATTCTTAGATAGCCTGTGCCAAGGAATCCTATGTTCTAGTGTACAAGTCAATATCCCCCATAACGGTCCCATCGAGATAATACTGTCCTAGCGCGGTAACCCTCGTGATAGCAAGTAGTGCGGGTATGATTATTCACAAATAAGTATTTCATATATGCACACAGTCACATGGCCATATATAGATACACAATTTCCAATAAGGTTCGCCCACGACCCATAATTATTATTAACTCTATTTAGTACAATTTTACCCAATTATTTCTCATAAGGGATTCATCTCTTTTATACCCACTTATAATTTATTTCATATCTAATTCTCATCTCTCGAAGTATTCTCTCTTGCTAAATATGATTTCAGTAGGTATACCCTCTCTAACCTTCTGGTCTAAGTCTTTCACGAGTCCCTCAATTCATTAACGAATTTTACGCACAATCTTTAATGTGTACCGAAATTCCCCGTTAACCCAAAATTTCATACCATATTAAATTTCATTCAACGAAGTCTATATAGACCCTACTGATCCTCCTCACGACCCATTATACTCTATAAATAATAATCAAGGGTTCCTACGTATTTAAACCGGATTAAACAAAAAAGGGAAAAATATGCAGTTTTCTAGGAGGGGTTGATCCATCGAGGAAAGGGGGTCGATCGATCGATCATAGATCGATCGATGTTCTTAGGTCGATCGATCGATCAAGCAGTTCTTACCTAGAAACCGCAATTTCAACCTACGGGGTTCATCTTCCAAAATAATCCAAAACGCCATTAACCATCCTCAAACTCCCAAACAACATTACTACTAGTTACATATACCTATATACATGATTTTCTACGTGAAACATATACAAATTCATCAAAGGTATGGAATTAAATGGTGGAAATCATCATATTTAACAAGAACCCTAATTTTTATAAAACTTTCATTCTTTTAATTATTTTCCAGATTTCTTTCTTTTAAACTCATACCAATTCGTGGGTTATCCTCTACATATGATTGGGATGTCCAGAATATAACTATTTCCACCAAGACATGTGATTAAATCCTCAAATTCCACAAATTATTTTTATGAAACAAATGTATAACTATCCTAATCTAACATGGATGGAACAATAACTAAAAGAAAAGTAAGATAGATACTTGCCTGGAAATACAAGGGTCTTGTTTGTGGATGAAAAAGGTATGGTTGCATTCCTCGTCGTGCGATCTACATTTTAGTGGTTGTGGCGGTGTAAACGGATGAGTTTTTGGTCTTGGATTGGAAAGCTTCCTACCTTCTTCTAAAATGGTCATTCTTAAGTTTTGTGATTTTTAACCCTAAAAGCCTAACTTAAATGGTTGATATACCTTTGGGAAATTCGTGGGTTTAATTACCCAAAAATACAAAAGGTCCAAAATACCCTCCTGAGATGCCAATTAGGCCTAAAAACGCCCCGAGGCCCAAACTAAATGCCCGGGTATACTTTTCTGACTATCTCAACCCTTACAGATACATTGGCACACTCAAAATGACGATACAGGTGACTTATAATATATTTACTTTTAATAACAATAATAATTTAGTCCTGACACTACACAAGCGCGTCCCGACTTAAATTTCCATAATTGCCATTTTATTCACTCGTGACAATTTCAATAAAATCAATCTTATATATTACTTTACTCATTTAGTAATATTCAACGAATTCTCAATAATTATTAACTCTCGTCACGCTAGTAACTATTTAAAATAATTTTTAGACTAATATCTCAATTTAAATTTAATAAATTCCCAAATTAAAAGCCATAAAAATATGGGGTATTACTTACTTCCCCCATAATAATGGAATTTAGTCCCGAAATTCAAAAAATAAGGCATACCTGGTAAGAATATATCTGGATATCTTTCACGCATATCTTCCTTGCGCTCTCAAGCAGATTCCTACACATTATGATGCTTCCACTAGACCCGCACAAGTGGGACTACCTTCGACCTAAATTTCCTCTCGTTATGGTCTAGGATAGCCACTGGTCTCTCCTCGTAAGAGCTGTTAGGCTGTAAGTCAATCTCCTGTATTGCGATGTCAGTGGGGCTATATCATCCCTAAGATATCGTCTCAACGACGAGATGTGGAATACATCATGAATGCGGTACATCTTATCCCCTCCGAGATGTATCGCAAATCTGGATTCGTGAGATTGTCTCATAACTGTATGACTTAAGTCTTCTCCCTCTGGGACAACCAATATCCCATTAAATCTCAAGCCCCCATCATATTTCATGAAATAGAACTCATCCCCCTCAGCTAAGAGCCGTATAATTTGTTCCTGGCAAAAACTATCCGCCGCTTGTGCCTGTATCACCCTCATAATAATCTCAGGTGTGACTGATACAACGGATATAAAGGAACGGGATACCGCATCCTGGTGTCCCAACTCTTCCACTTTGCTCTCCACACTTTCGCTATGTCTCCTTCCGGTATACGTCTTAACGCATCGGCAACCACATTAGCTTTCCTCAGATGATATTGTATCTCAAACTGGTAGTCTTTCATAAACTCCAACCATCTACGCTGATGCATGTTCAACTCTCGCTGAGTGAACAAGTAATGCAATGACTTATGGTCTGTGAACAAGATAAACTTCTCCCCCAATAAGTAATGTCTCCAAATCCATAGTGCAAATACGACCGCTGCACACTCTAGGTTATGGGTGGGGTAATTCCTCTCGTGAGGATTAAACTTGCGGGAGGTAAAAGCTATAGCTTTCTCCTACAGCTGAAGTACTCCTCTGAGTCCCCGTAAAGAGGTGTCAGTGTACACTAGGTACTCCACTCCCGGCTTGGGCAAAGCAAGAACTGGCGCCGAAGTCAACTTATCTTTCAGCTCATCAAAAGCCAATTGACAAGCATCATCCCAAACATACAAAATTCCCTTGCGAGTCAAAGTTATCAACGGACCCTCTATCTTTGAAAAGCCTTGAATGAACCTCCTGTAGTACCCGGCTAACCCCAAGGAACTACAAACCTCTGTCGGTGTTATGGGTTGTCCCCACTCCCTCATTGCTGACAGTTTGCTCGGGTCAACCGATATCCCCAATTCTGATGCAACATGCCCCAAAAATTATACCTCCCATAACCAGAATCTGCACTTCTCATACTTAGCATATAGTTAATTCTCTCGTAGGGTCTGAAGAACCTGCCTCAAGTACTCAGCATGCTCTTCCTCGGTGTGTGAATAAATCAGGATGATATCTATGAAGGAAATGACTAACCGATCCAATAACTCTCCGAACACTTGGTTCATCCAATCTATGAATACGCTGGAGCATTTATCAGCCCAAACGGCATGACTCTGAACTCATAGGATCCATATCTCATCAAGAAAGCAGTCTTCAACACATCCTGCTCCCTAATTTGTAGCTGATGGTATCCCGATCTCAAATCTATCTTCAAAAAGAAGGTTGCTCCTCTCAGCTGGTCGAACAGGTCATCTATTCAAGGCAACGAATATTTATTCCATATCGTGACCTTATTCAGTTCCCGATAATCCATGTATAACCTCAGCGATCCATCTCTTTTCTTCATAAATAACACCGGAGCGCCCCAAGGTGAGGTGCTCCTACGAATGAAGCCCTGACCTAACAGTTGCTTTATTTGATCCCGTAACTCCCTTATCTCTGCTGGAGCCAAATGATACGGTGCACGTACTATCGGCCGAGTACCCGACATGAAGTCTATGACGAAATCTATCTCTTGACTGGGGGGTAGGCCCGGTATCTCCTGAAATACATCTGAAAACTCACGAACGAGTGGAATCGAATCTAGGGGAATCACAATCTCCTTAGAGGTATCCTCCTCTATGTAATACAAATTGGTGGAAGATCCCCCCTCTGGGCGAGGCATCTCCACCAAAAACATCTCTTGCCCTGAAATGGCAAAGATAATACTCCTACCGAAATAATCAATCATGGCTTTGTATGTGGCGAGCCAATCCATGCTAATGATGACATCGTGATCATGCATCTTTAAGCCTATCATGTCTGCAGGTAAAATCAAGATACCAATCTCTATACCTACACCCCGGCATATAAAGAAAATCAATGACCCATTCCCTAGTGGTGAGTCTACGCATGTCACAGTGCTCTCTGCAGTGTCTAATAACCTTTAGGCCCATGCAAAATGAGTAGATATAAAATAGTGCGATGCCCCAGTATCAAATAAAACTCAACTCATGGTGCTATGGATAGTAAACATACCCTCAATCGCGGGTGGTGCCTGAGGTGCTGCCGCCTGGTGGACGTTATAGACACGTCCATACTGTAATTTAGCCTGCTGAACTGGAGCTACTGGGATGGCTGGTAGGGCTGGCACCTGAGCTGGCACTGGAAGGGTGGCTGGAAAGAGCGACCTCTATGGCTCATTACGGACACCCTGCTGCTGTGGGGCTCTATCCCCCTCTGGGAAATCCTGGCGCCTATGGACATTCTTTCCACATCCGAAGCATCTTGCCCTGAAGTTACCTCCCCTCTGCCCCTGCTGACCATGGCCCTGTTAGCCGTTACCACCCTGCCACTGGCCCTGCTGATAACGCTGATGGCCCTGATGCTGACTAGACTGGCCCTGGTGACAAGATTGGCCCTGCTGACCCTGCTTAAATCCCCCAAATCCCTGTTTGGAATCACCTGATCGGAATCGCTTGGCAGGGTCCCCCTGATGGGAACTCTGCTCACTGTGAAAAGTCTGTCCCTGGATGCTGGTGTCCCACCAGTACTACTGCCCCATGTCCTGCCCTGTTGGCTGGACTCCCCTACTCGTTTTCTCCATTATTGATGGAAGCGATGATCCTGAAAGTAAAATAAAGTAGCATTGAGTACGTCAGTGTAACTACTCGAAGATAGATTGCCTATAAGGTGTTGATGGATCCTCCAGGTCAATCCATCTACAAATAACAGTATATTCTTCTCCTCAGTGGGTGCCTCATCTGGCACTAGCATGAGAAGTCTGGTGAACTCCTCCTCGTATTCAGCAACGGTCATACCCTCCTGCTTAAGATTCAGTAACCTTCGCCTCTTCTCAGTCTGCACGGCGGATGAAAAGTACTTGCGATCAAACTGCACCCAAAATGACTGAATCGTGATGTTGTCCCTCTCATCCAATGTGGTGGTGGACTCCCACCACTGCAAAGTTGCCCCCACTAACTTGAAGGAATCCAACAACTGTTTCTTCACATCGGTGCACTCATACATATGCAGATGCCTCTGAATATCCTTCTTTCATTGGCTGGTGACTACTATGTCCGAGTTACCAGAGAACTTCGGGGGATGCGCCTTATGAATGGCATCCCTAACCCGCTCCCATGCAGTGGGAAGCTGTACCGGTACTGGAGCTACTGCCTGAACTTGGGGTGGAGCCTGCTGCACCACCGTTAATGCAACATTCACCACCTGAGCAACAGTGGCGGCTACTTCAGTTGCATTCATCATCCCCTAAGCCGAAGCTGCTGACTGCTCGGGCTGGGCATTCCTGTCTTGGGGTGCGCGTGTCTGAGGCATCTGGAATGAGAAGGAAGTTTATTGGTCTACAGTTATTATCAAATCGCAAATAGCTGAAGACGTAAGTGTATATACAAGAATACAACAGTCCTAAAATAGGGCTCTAAATCAAATACGCTAAACTAGAAATGAAATAAGCCTTACAGATCCTAAAGGACATTAGAACCTGATGCTCTAATACCACATGTGACACCCCGCCTAATTAAATACTAGGTGATCAGTCCTTTATTAAATTAAAATCAAGGTGAACGGTTGGTTCATTCTTAGCATCACTGTCGCAAAATAAAATTTCCAATTTAAATACCCTAAATAATTAAGCTAAGTGCCAAAATAATTTAAAGTCTTAATTTAAGATCCAACATGAAAACCTTTTTAATAATCAACATTTTAAGAATCACATAAATAATAAGGATGACAATCACCATATAAGAACTAAACCATCTAGATAAACCAACCCAAGTTACGAACTGTAAATGAAATCATCTTGACAAGAGTTAACTCCCAAAGAGTACCAAATACTGCAAATAAGATAAACATAAATCTCTGACAAATCTAAAGGGATAGGAAATCGCGCGACACATGCCCTAACTATTAAAAACTAAAATAGAAACCGAATCAATGAAGAGGTCGTCTAAACAAGAGCCTTCAACTTCCACGTAAGCTGCATCACGTCCAATCCAAAGAACCTAAGCATGGCACCCATATGGCTTGGCACCTGTAATACATACATATATATAAAAGAGAGAGAAAATGACAGAAAACGGGTCATAGCACGAGTGTAAAACAGTTTAAAATAGTTTAGCAAGTATTTAAAATGCTTACCAGCTAATGTAACAATTATGTTAGTATATGAAACTCTCTTGATAATTCTCGCCTCTCATCTAATGTGCACACCTACTGTACTACTAAACTTATAAACTTAACTCTTATTTTTCCATAAACTTTTATTCTGAGAAGTAGAAAGGTTATGATATTTAGTTTTAGAAAATCATTCTCTTCGAGATTTATTACATTACTTAGAGCAACACCGTGCCTTTACAAAGTTCCCGAACACTTATTAATAAGTGGGAGCAATTTATTCATTACTTAACTACTTATACGCACAGTAGAAAGTTCCCATATATATATATATATATATATATATATCAGTCACTCTTATATTATATATACTATCGTCACCCCACATAAATTCTATGGTGCTGGCATACTCTGCTATCAAGTTCCCGTATCACTCATACTAAGGGAAATACCAGTTCGGAATCACTCTCGAACTGTATTAACACAATACACACGAAATGGAGATGAAGCATAGTTCCAAGTCACTAAGAGGTCAGCACATACCCCTCACGTTTCTTAGGACCATGTGACTGTAATTCTCAGATAGCCTGTACCAAGGAATCCTATGTTCTAGGGTACAACTCAATATCCCCCACAACGGTCCCATCGAGATAAGACTTTCTTGGCGCGGCAACCCCCGTGATAGCAAGTAGTGTGGGTATGATTATTTACAAATAAGTATTTCATATATGCACACAGTCATATGGCCATATATAGATACACAATTTCCAATAAGGTTCGCCCACGACCCATAATTATTATTAACTGTATTTAGTACAATTTTACCCAATTATTTTGCATAAGGGATTCATCTCTTTTATACCCACTTATAATTTATTTCATATCTACTTCTCATCTCTCGAAGTATTCTCTCTTGCTAAATACGATTTTAGTAGGTATACCCTCTTTAACCTTCTGGTCTAAGTCCTTCACGAGTCCCTCGATTCATTAAAAAATTTTACGCACAATCTCTAATGTGTACTGAAATTCCCCGTTAACCCAAAATTTCATACCATATTAAATTTCATTCAACGGAGTCTATATAGATCCTACTGGTCCTCCTCACGGCCCATTATACTCTATAAATAATAATCAAGGGTTCCTACATATTTAAACCTGATTAAAAAAAAGGGAAAAAATATGCAGTTTTCTAGGAGGGGACGATCAATCGAGGAAAGGGTGTCGATCGATCGATCGATCAAGCATTTCTTGCCTAGAAACTGCAATTTCAACCTACGGGTTTCATCTTCCAAAATACTCCAAAATGCCATTAACCATTCTCAAACTCCCAAACAACATTACTACTAGTTACATATACGTATATACATGATTTCCTACGTGAAACATGTCCAAATTCATCAAAGGTATGGAATTAAATGGGGTAAATCATCATATTTAACAAGAACCTTAATTTTTATAAAACATTCATTCTTTTAATTCTTTTCCAGATTTCTTGATTTTAAACTCATACCAATTCGTGGGTTATCCTATACATATGATTGGGATGTCCAGAATATAACTATTTCCACCAAAACATGTGATTAAATCCTCAAATTCTTTTATGAAACAAATGTATAACAATCCTAATCTAACATGGATGGAAGAGTAACTAAAAAAAGTAAGATAGATACTTGCCTGGAAATACAAAGGTCTGATTTGTGGATAAAAAATGTATGGTTGCGTTCCTCTTCGTGTGATCTACGTTTTGGTGATTGTGGCGGTGTAAACGGATGAGTTCTTGGTCTTAGATTGCTTGGAAAGCTTCCTACCTTCTTCTCTAAGGGTCGTTCTTAAGTTTTTTGATTATTAAACCTAAAAGCCTAACTCAAATGGCTGATATACCTTAGGAAAATTCGTTGGTTTAATTACCCAAAAATACAAAATGTCTAAAATACCTCCCGAGATGCCAATTAGGCCTAAAAAGGTCCCAAGGCCCAAACTAAACCCCCGGGTATACTTTTCTGACTATCTCGACCCTTCCGGATATATTGTTGCACTCGAAATGACCGTACGGGTGACTTATAATATATTCACTTTTAATAATAATAATTTAGTCCCGACACGACACAAGCGCGTCCCGACTGAAATTTCCATAATTGCCATTTTATTCACTCGTGACAATTTAAATAAAATTAATCTTATATATTACTTTACTCATTTAGTAATATTCAACGAATTCTCAATAATTACTAACTTTCATCACGCTAGTAACTATTTAAAATAATTTTCGAATTAATATTAAATTAATATCTCAATTTAAATTTAATAAATCCCCAAATTAAAAGCCGTAAAAATACAGGGTATTACAGAATGTCTCATGTATGAACACATAAATATTTTGATCCATGGATATTTTGTTTTGGGTGGTTATTTTCAAAATTGTTTTTGAAATAATTTTAAAATATTTTTGTAGAAATTTTTTGAAGTCATCATAATGAAATCTGGTATGTCATTTGAACGAGCCTCTATATCTCGTTAGAACATATTCCAATGAACTTCAAATGAGACTGGTTTGGCCTGCTATGGTTTCTCATTGGAAGTTTCGTTATAAGATGGTTCGAACGAGATCGGGTCTTTGTTCGAATGAGATCCAATTTCATTCAAACGAGATGGCATGTTTTTCAATGTAAAATCCATTTTTCGGCTTTATCTAGTTTTGGGGAAAAAAATTCTATAAGTAGGACTTTGGATCAATTATTTTCTTAGAGACTTTTTCACTACTTTTGAGTTCCCAAACTCTTCCAAAAATCTCTGATAAGGTTTTGATCTTCCATGATCATGTTTTCCAACTAAAACCCTAGGTTACACCCAACTATCTGATATCCAAGTGTATCATCATATATATGCTTTGAGATCTCGTTTGTGGGCACCATTGGTTTATTCTCTTCATCTTGTTGAGAATACTTTCATATGGTAGACTCTGTATTTTCTATTTACATATAGTGGACACCGTGTTGTGGTGTTGTAGTGAAGAAGCGGTGGATTTCATGCTGTAATTCTTAGATTGTTGTTGAGCCTTATCGGAGGATATTGAAGCATGTGTGGACTCACACATTATGTATAATATGTGGGTGGAATCCCATGTGTCACTTTGAGGAGGTTGAGCAACGAGAGCGGCAAAGGCTTGCGACGGCATCGAGTTTGTGTTGTAAGTCTACTGTCGTGTCCTTTGTAAATTCATACATAGTGAATCCGCGTGACTAGGTCGTCCGAGGTTTTTTCCATTGTGGATTTTCCTCGCACATTGACGTTTTGTGTGATTGATCTTATTTTATCTTCTATCACCTAGATTCATACTTTAAGATAAAGATAAAATTGTTTAATCTGTATTAACACAACATTTTTTTAATTGGTGCTAAGTTTGATTGGGTTGAAGTCGGTTAATTGAATTTAAATTGAGAAAATTTAAAAATAGTTGGTTTGTTTGTTTTTCCACCCTTTGTCATATATTAGAACCATATAGGATAGTGGAATTCCTCCTAGGAATTAATCTCAAAACATCACATCATCGTATATAATTATAAATATCCATCTATATTCTTCTCCCGTAATCTTAGAGTGTACCACATAAACCTCCTCTAGTCCCCTCCCTTGAGGTCATAGAACAACTTGTATTCCCAAGTATCATACCTAAGAATCATAAAAAACTCATATCTCTTTGTACGATACTTAAGAATCACAAAACAACACATATCTCCCAATCTCATACCTAGGAAACACTCATTCACCAATGTAATGTTCGTTAATCACAACCTTAGAATATGTACACAATTCCACATCACGTAATCTCCCAACTCCTAATCTTTATACTCCATACGTGGGACATCTCATAAATGGAATCAAAATAAGGAACCCTCCTAACACACTTCTCTCTAGATTATCTAGTAGTCCCGACTGTTGCTAAACATATACTCATACATCCTAGGGAGTCAAAACCTAGTTCTCACCCAAATACTACATCTTAACGCTCAATATGTTCATATCATTACGTTTCACATGCTAACGATACTACTTATTCATTTATTCGTTACTATTTTGTTTCATATTAATTTCATAAGTTGACCCCATAAATCCCAAAAACATTAAGCGTGATATATCCACAATCCATATATCCCAACAATCGCATGTAAAACCCAACATCATATAGCCCAACTCCAGCACACCAAACCTGGCAATAGATAAGTCCAAAGAAAACAGCTTTAATTTTTTTTACTAATGTGATCTCCTTTTGTCTTATATCAATTATACCAATTAAATGTAAATTACACAAATTCCATAGTCGAAATCCTATGTCCCACCCATCATATAAAATTAATTCATATTAAGTGTTCATGCCAAACTTATATATTTAGTTTACCGTTTCAACAACATTCTTAATTTTGAACTACTTAAACCGAATCCCCAAAGTCATGTAACATTATAATTATTCAATCATTTTCTTCAACATTAGACTTACTCGTGTGTTTATAATTCTTCATAACCTCTCATCGTATCCCAAAATTCACTCTTTTAACAATATTTAACATAATACTCATCACATTAATGTCTCACTTCAAGCATTAACGATAACATGTGAAAATCGACCACAAGCTATGACTTATAACCACTAAGTAAGTAACTCAATAACATAATTCCCAATGACGACATACATATCCTAGTAATAGGAAAGTCTAAGGACAATGACATATAACTTGTTACACTAAGATTATCCTCTTTTATTTACTATGTTCATTATTACTAATTAGACGTGGATTTTCCAAATTCCACAATCTCATTCATAAGTTCATATACCATAAATCATAATATCATACAACTTAATATGAGATTCCATCAATTTGTACATAAATCAAGATACGCACAAGAATAAATGTCATAATTATAAGGAGAAAGTCAAGTTCTTACTCATAATTCAACTTCTTATAATTTCGATAAACATAATTCCATATTAGGCATTCTTACCCAATTAATGTTAGGTTCTCAATTCTAACAAAAAAACATATAAATTAACCATTAGTCAAATTTTGAAAATTGTACAATAATAAATGAATTAAATAATTTCTCTCAACATATATAAATGACAAAAAAATATTAGGATTATCTTTCCCTAATTAAGCCTCTAATCAATTTTAATCCAATCCTTAAAATGGTTTTGCCTTATTATGAATTTTCAAAATCAGGATTTGAATTATGGTTCTCATTCCCAAGATCTACAAGTTATATTCTTAGATTGTTTTCAAAATGAAAGAGAAAAACCTCCAAATTCAAGCTTAAAATGTTTTATTAATGGAGGTGTAGGGTTTATAAGGTTAGGGATGGAATTTATATTTGTCTTGTAGGTTTTCTGTTTGAGAGATAAAAAAGTGAAAACATGTCAAATATCTTGTAACGGGTCCCATTTAATAAAAAATTAATATCGTCCTACGGTTGGGCCACCAGATCACTTCGCCAAAGTCGTTCAATAACCTCCCATGATCGCGAGATAAAACCCCGGAGACACGCACTAAAATCCCAATATTGTAAGTCCCTTCATGTCCCAGCTATCTCTTCTTTTTTAGTTTTAGTTTAATCCCACCTATTAATTTACTAATCTTTTTCAACTCTTCTCATGCACACACATATAGTATGAGATTAAATTTTCTCAAATTCATAACTTGGTGCCCAAGAATGCTCTAAAGATCACTATGTCCCTAATATTTCTATCTAAATCCCCAAATACAACCCAACTATATAAACATTCATTTTATTAATTTATCTAGCATATGATTAAAAACAAAATCATATATATTAAATTTTATTTAGTTGTTTTAATTTTGTCACATCATATATTATTTTAATTAATTATCCCATTTATTATGTAATTCATTACTCAAAAGTACAGGGTATTATAGTGTTCATCTTAATACAAGAATTATGCCCTCGTGATTTGTTAAAGAATAATCATAGTAACAACAAACATTATCATCGCTATAGGATCACTCGTGCCTACCCAAAAATTATAACTCGAGTTGACATATTCCCATGCCTCAATAAGAAATAAAAAGTAAGCATCACATATACCAAACATTATATGCCACGTCTAGAGAACCTATACACCCAATCCCACCGTTTATGCGCATCAAAACATTAAGTAATATAACACATAGACGTAAAATGTAATGATACGTAAAAGAACATAAAGCACAAACCCAAGTATCCACGTCTAGGATCTCTCTAAAGTTGCCCTACCGTTGCTATAGGCAGTGCACTAGAAATCTATACTTCTAGAGATAAAGATTCCTGACCTTATTGGTCATGGGCCTTAGGACACCTTGTATCTCTATTTCCTCTCTCTCTTCAAATGATTAGCAAGAACCTTTGAAATAACCTAGCTTCCTAACCGGCACTCGTTATCCCTGATGCAGTCCCTGACCGTATCCTAAAAGAATCGATGGGACCTTATCAACCTATTGGAGGGCTTGTTATCGATCTTATCCCACTCATGACTTCTTATAAGGTTGTTTTCCTTGTTGGTCACGACAAACCTTATGATTTTATATAGCATTACTTGCTCCCATCTCAATCATATCCTAACCAATCTACTCTCTCATCTTTACTACTTTCTTCTTGTAGTTCACTTGATCCTGTCAATGCATCAAATCATCATCCACCACTTGATCATAAGTGGCGTATACTAATTCCCCATCATAACATGCTTAATTGCCCAAGTGAATCCAATAAGGTAAAAGTTCTTCTTCTTTTCTTCTGCGTTCACGTCCTCCAGTGAAAACAATAGATTAGTAAACTCCTTATACCCAGACACGCTACGTGTTCCTTTCTCCAATGTCATAAAATCCTACTTCTTTTTAGATCTAATATCATAAGGAAAGTATTTCTCATTAAACTTCACTAAGAAATCCCCATAAGTCATAAGATATTTATTCTCCAAGGTCATCACAACTCCCACCACTACTAATCATCATCGAATATTTTAAAAGTATTTAAAATATGCTTCTACACCTCCATGAAGACCACTGTCCTAAGGTGTATCTCTATGTCTCTCCTCCACTAGTGAGACACCATGGGGTCAATACCCCCTACGAACATGGGGAAATTTCCCTTTCTGAAGTTTGCCTCACTTTGTCCAAAGATTACACAGGCACTAACTCCTATTAAATAATTAGGATTTCTGCCCTTTTCATGATCACCTCAAACTGATTATTATGGCCTTCAACTCTTCAGATCCTGATAAGAGAAAACCTTATCTCTAGGGTTGGCAGTCGAATTATCCATTTGGGAACCCCTAGCGCCTCTCCTGCTAGTGTTCGCCATTTGGAAAGATAGGAAAAAATGCACGTCAGACCCGGAGTGTTTGGATTGAAACCCTAAGGACGGACTAGTGGTTTTTTTAGCATTCTTGGACACCAAGTTAAGACTTTAAGAAGATCTAATATTATATTATATTATATTATATTATATTATATTATATTATATTATATTATATTATATTATATTATATTATATTATATTATATTATATTATATTATATTATATTATATTATATTATATTATATGTGTGTGCATGCAAAGAGTTGTGAAAGATTAGGAAAATAAAAAGTATAATAAAACTCAAACTTAAAAAAAAAGATAGATAAGAGAGAGAGAAGACATACAAGGAGACCCACAGACGCGACCACATGTGGTTATGGCGCGACTGAGAACAAATGGGTTCATGGCCCATCCACGGGAGCATCTGACTTGTTTTATAAAATGTAACCCTTTACACAAAATTTCACATGTTTTCATATTTTATCTTAAATGAAAAACCTACAACACACATATAAACTTCACCCCTAACCTTATAAACCCTAAACCTTCATTGATACTGTGAGTAACCAAAAATAGAATGGAGGGCCTGGACGAGTAGCCCAATGGAAGCGGCCCAAAGTCTAGACCCCCAGACCTCAACCGACTATGATTTAGTCTCCCCCCATGATCCCATTAAGGGTTCTAGGAGAAAATGGAAAACGTGGGGGAGTCCAACACACCCACTCCCTGAAATGAACATGTATATTTTAAACCCTACGTCCGGGGCAAAGGACATATGGTATTCTCTTTAATCACTCCCCGAAGGATATAGAAATAACACTGACTGCACCACCGTGGACGTAGGCACTTTTGTTGAACCATGTACATCTCTTGTTATGCGATCTGCATTTTACATTCCTTATTCTTGATTGGTGATTGCGCTTCTCTTATCTATTTGTGTTGCATAATAATTGTCACCACAATTGGCGCCGTCTGTGGAAAACGTTTATCTTCCCTAAGAAAGCCCACACCAGGCAAAGAGTTTAAAATGTCTAGTCACAGTAGTAATGCTCTCCAGGCAGGATATATCCAAGAACCACCTGCTCCTCACAGGATTAGATCTGAAGTCCGGCATTCAGATCAGAGGGCTCGCATGGAAAGGCCAGCTTCAGAAGAAAGCCAAGGACCAGTGAGATCTACACAGATATCCAGGCTGATTGATGCATACGAAGCCAGGCTCCACGAGCAGAGGAAGTCTTCTCGTAAATATGAGGCTGAGAATGCTCGCCTCAAAAGAAGATTAGAGATAATGGAGAGGGAACACCATCGTGGAACCAAGAGGCGCCCGTACCACACTCCTAGCCCTCAGGCGAGAAGATCTCGTAGTTGAGCAAGGATCCCCAGGCGCGGATCCCAAAGAGCTGAAGGACACGAGTTAGAGGACGACCTGCTGGAGAAACTGCGACTAGCTCACAACCACAGGAGCCCAGATCACAGCAACAGGAACATACGAAGTCTGGTCCAAAGGGAGATGGACCAGCACCCTGCGTATCACGGTACCAGATCAACCCGAGAACTCGCCAGGCGAGCTCTCAAAACTCAGATGAAATCACCTTTCTCGAGGGAAATAGAAGAAGAGGAAGCCCCTAAGAAGTTCGCTATTCCAAGGTTCAAAATTTATGATGGTAAGACTGATCCCATTGATCACGTCAGGCAGTATCGACAGGCCATGACCCTCTGGAATAATCGAGATGCACTAATGTGCTGAATGTTTCCCTCAAGCCTGCATGACGTGGCGCAAAAAAGATTCAAAAGGCTCCCCCACCGGTCCATCAGGAGTTTCAAGTCCCTGTTCAAGCTTTTTACAGCCCGGTTCATTAATAGTAGCTCCCACCCCAAAAGGATGGATACTTTGCTGAGAATGAAAAATACGCCTCAAGAGACCCTGCGAGACTACGTGAAGAGGTACTGGGAGTTATTCAACGAGGTCGAGGATTTCTCGGAGCTAGTGGCAGTGGCCTCTTTCAAAATTGGGCTATGCAGTTCCCTCATGTACCAGTCCTTGACGAAGAAGGAAGTTATGACCATCGACGACCTAATGGCCCGCATCGAGAAGTATGCTAAGGTGGAAGATGTCACCCGCCTCATTACAGGGGAAAACGGTCAAGCTAAGCTCGCTGCCAAGGGCAGTGACAAAATCGATAACCAGAAGAAAGGAGGAAAGAACGGGGGCAAAAACAGCTCTAAGAACGGAGGCAACAATGCTGTGTCAAAAGAATTTCAGGCGGTCAACACCGTCTTCAGAGAACCAATTTACAAAATTCTCGAAAAAATCAAAGACGAGCCATTTATTAAGTGGCCCAGGAAGATGGGAGGAGATCCCTAAAAAAGAAACAACGCACTGAGATGCGCTTTTCACAAAGAAGGAGGACATAAGACTGAGTATTGCAAAGCTCTTAAGTCCCACCTCGAAGAGGTGGCCCAATCCGAGCATCTGAACGAATTCGTGGACAAAAGGGGAGAAAAGGTTTTCGCCCATAAAGAAACCGAGCCTGACAATGTGCTCGAAGATGATGTCGGCCATGAATTCATCGTAATCCATGGGGCATCTGACGCAAAATAGATCCATGGGAATTCAGCCCGAATGGAGGTGAAAAAGCTTACGGCGGTGATGCAAGCTTTTCAGATCGATCCAGTGAAAACACAGTCAGGAAAGCGTCGGCGAGCCGATGACATCGACTATAATAAGCATATCGTATTTACGGATGAAGATCTGATAGGAGTAAGAACCCCACATCATGATGCTTTAATCATTACTCTCAAGATAACGAACTATGACGTCGACAAATTGCTCATCGACCAAGGGAGCTCATCCGAGGTGATGTACCTTGACCTTTTCAAAAAATTGAAATTAAGCATTGCCGACCTGAAGGAAGCTATTATCCCTTTGGTTGGCTTCGCTAAAAAAATAACTATGCCCTTGGGAAAGATCGTGCTTCCAGTAAGGGCAGGAAATGTTTCTAAAATGATCGAATTTCTGATGGTCGACATTGACTCGCCATACCAGGCTATCCTCGGTCGAGGATGGCTACATGCAATGAAGGCAGTTTCTTTGACCTACCACCAGAAGCTCAAGTATGTGACCGAGTGAGGAGTAACGGAGATTCGTGGCGATCAAGCGATGGAAAGAAGATGCTTCATAGCGGCCATTCGCCCTAAACCAGAAAAGAAGGTTGACAAGTCCAGCGAAAGAGTTGAAGAACAAGAAGGTCTGATACCTTCGAAATAGCAATTAAAGTACGGAAGACCCGAAGTAAAGGAGACCAGGCTCCTCCCCTCCAAACGGGTGGTCGAGGAACTAGAGGAAGTTGCAGCTGGAGATAGCGATGACAGCAGGATTTTCTTAATTGGAGCTTCTCTTACAAATCAAGAGAAAAAGGAACTGGCAACCTTGCTAAGGAATAATATATACATCTTCGCATGGGAACCATACGAGCTGCCTAGAATTGATCCTAGTATGGTTTGTCATCAGCTACATGTCAATCCCACCTTCAAACCAATCACACAAAAGGCACGACGGACTACACCCGAAAAGGCAAAAGTCATGGAAAAAGAAGTTGAAAAACTGTTGGATGCAGGATCCATACGGGAAGTACAATTCCCCAAGTGGTTATCCAACCCAGTAGTAGTTCCAAAAAACAACGGGAAGTGGAGAGTTTGCATCGACTTCACTAACCTCAATAGAGCGTGCCCTAAAGATAGTTTATCCCTCCCAAAAATTGATCAACCGGTAGACGCCACTGCAGCTCACGAGAGAATGAGTTTTCTGGACACATACTCAGGGTATCATCAGATCCCTCTGCATACCCCAGACCAAGACAAAACATCATTCATCACCACAGTTGGGTTATACTGCTACAAGGTTATGCCCTTCGGGCTAAAAAACGCAGGGGCAACCTACCAGCGGCTGGTCACCAAGATGTTCAAGGACCAGATGGGAGACACCATGGAGGTCTACATCGATGACATACTCGTTAAAAGCAAGAAGAAAGAAGACCACCTCTCAGACCTATCAAGCACCTTCGAAATCCTCAGGAAGTACTGAATGAAGCTTAACGCAAGCAAATGTTCTTTCGGTGTCCAGTCAGGAAAATTTCTCCGATACTTGGTATGTAAGAGAGGCATCGAGGCTAACCCAGACCAGATCGATGCAATAAATAGGGTACAACCTCCTCGAACAATTCGGGACGTACAGAAGCTCACTGGTATGCTTTCTGCCTTAAACCGCTATATCTCTAAGTCCTCCGAGAAGTGCAAGCCTTTCTTCCAGCTCCTAAAGGGAAACATAATGGTAGAATGGAACAACGATTGCTCGCAGGCATTGGACGAGCTCAAGACTTACCTCAGCTCCCCACCACTGCTCGTCATACCAAAAGAAACAGATTCCCTGTACTTGTACCTCTCCGTTTCCAACCACACTATCAGTTATCCATTAATGCGCGAAGTTGCAGGAATCCAGCACCCCGTTTATTACGCGAGCAAGACCCTACTAGATGCCGAGCAGAGGTACCTACCACTGGAAAAGCTCGCCCTCGCACTAGTAGTGGCTTCGAGGAAGCTGAAGTACTATTTTGAATCCCACATTATCATCGTCCTTACATCACACCCCCTTAAAGCAATCCTGAGGAAGGCGGATCTGTCGGGCAGACTGTCTAAATGGTCAGTCAAGCTCGGACGATTTGATATCCAATTTTAACCAAGGAACGCAATTAAGGGGAAGGTCCTTGCTAATTTCATAGTCGAATTCACAGGCGAGCAACCTTCCAACCAACCTCAACCAGCAAGCCAAAAGGGGAACGATACAACAGAGGAGACCTAGAAATTGTTCGTTGATGGAGCCTCCAACTCAAAGGGGGAAGGAGTAGACATTGTCCTCATTACTCCAAAGGATACAATCCTTGAATAAGGAATCAAGCTTGGATTTGCAGCCTCCAACAACGAAGCAGAATACGAAGCCTTAATAGCCGGCCTCCATAAGGCGCACACCTTGGGAGCAAAGCATTTACAAGTATTCGACAATTCTCAATTAGTCTCCAATCAGATAAGTGGAGATTATAATGCAAAAGATGAAAGAATGGCAGCTTACCTCGCCTTAGTGAAAAAACTAATGGCAAGCTTTAAAGAGATCAATGTCTAGCAGTTTTCCAGAGGGAAGAACAGCCATGCTGACGCCCTAGCAGCCCTGAGTTTAGCAGTCAATTCTGACTTAAAAAGAATAATCCCTATCGATTTCCTCGCTCATCCGAGCATTAACCATAACTGCAAGCCGTTAGGTGTGGAACAGGTGCACCTGGTAGGATCAGGTCCCAGCTAGATGGACCCTTTAAGGAGCTATTTGAAGGATGGAACGCTCCCAAATGATAAGAAGACGCCCACCAGATAAGAGTCAAAGCTGCTCGCTTTTACTTATCTCCAGAGGGCGACCTATATAACAGATCCTTTTCTGATCCCTACCTTCAATGCGTTCACCCAAGGAATGTCGAGCGAATTCTACATGAGCTTCATGAAGGAATTTGTGAAATCCATATCGGAGGAAGGTCTCTAGCTTTTCGAGCAATAAAGGAAGGCTATTGGTGTCCCTATATGCAAAGGGACTCTGCGATGTATGTTCGCAAGTGCCTGGAATGCCAACTTCAAGCTCCTATGGTCTACCAACCTGCTAGCGACCTAAAATCACTGTCCAGCCCATGGCCATTCACCCAATGAGGAATGGACATCGTAGGGCCACTTCCTACTGCCACTGGCAATCGCAAATATCTATTGGTCGTAAATATCTATTGGCCATTCACCAAATGGATCGAGGCGGAACCCCTAGCGAACATCCGAGATGCAGATATGATAAGGTTCGTATAGAGAAATATAATCACCCGTTTTGGCATCCCCAGAACCATCATTACTAATAATGGAACACAGTTCGAGAGCAAATCCTTTCAGAGTTTCTACGACAAGCATGGAATTAGACACCATTTTATCTCGGTGGCCTATCCTCAGAGCAATGGCCAAGACGAGGCTTCCAACAAGGCAGTGATCGATGGATTAAAGAAATGATTAGAGCGAGCCAAAGGCGCATGGGTAAATGAATTACCACATATTCTATGGGCCTACCGAACCACTCCACGTCGAGCAATGGGGGAAACTCCATTTTCGCTGACATATGGAATGGAAGCAGTCATCCCATTAGAAGTAGGCTTACCAATAATGAGGTCCAGCCTTGTCGACCAGGGCCATAATAATGCAGCATTGCTCGCTGAGCCTTAGTAAAACTAACGAGCTATCAACAACAACTCGCAAGACATTATAACGAAAGGGTCAACCCAAGGGCATTCCAAGTTGGGGACTATGTCCTAAGGAAAGTCCTGGGCAGCGCAGTAAAACCATCAGACGATAAGTTAGGGCAAAACTAGGAGGGACCATTCAAGATAACTAGAGATAACCTGCAAGGAGCCTATCACTTGGAAATGATAGAAGGCAGAGAGATACCCCGAGCATGGAATACAGCCAACCTTAAGAAATTATACTTCTAGATTCTTCTTTATATCTTTGATTGTGAAACTGAAAGTTCATTTTCTTATCATTAATGAAAAATTGTTTGGCAGTTGCATTCTATAAAGTATCAGTTAACTAATTTGCATTTTACGAGGTATCAATGTACAAACTTTATAACCCACACACACTTTCCAAGTAACAATAACATTATAGCAGGGAAATGACCCTCCTCAGTTTTTTCATCATGAAAATATGAAAGACCTCGTAAGCATTACCCTTGGCAATATATGAAGCCCTACAGGAGATCCTTAGGCACTATAACCAAGTCAGAATTGATCACCAAACAATGTTTGGTTGAATAAAATCCTGATCGGATAGAGCATCCAACACCAGGTGTGTCCTCGCCAATTGCCACACTTAGGCCTAAGGGAGTGTGATGACACAACCTAAAAGGTAAAGTGAGGCAGAATGGTATCTCGTTGGCATATTGGATTGGAAGGACACTTACTTGATCATGCGAACATACAAATCTAGTCAGCCAAGATAGGCTCAAGATTTTCGAACAAAAATGTGGAAAATATAAGACACTTGTTTAGTTTGAAAATTTACCCAAAGCATAAATTTTATATTAACTCATCACATTTACAACAAATACAATGCATGTTTAGTCGGCGAGCTCGCCCAAAACATCAAGATTACATCATTTCAATACAAAATATACAAAGTTGCTACTGGCAAGAACTTAATGAGGATGAGGCCTCTGAGCAAGGTAATCAGCCACTTGGGCTCTTCGACCATCATCAGGATGGGGAGCTAGCTCCTTCTCGACTCCATCTACGTCCAACTCCAATAACTGTCGAGGGATGACATCGATGGGGATCCATTGATCATGTCTTTGGAATGGGTTAGGCATCCGAATAGAAGGAGATATTTCATGGCGATACCAGACCATTGAGTTCCTTGGAACCTACATCTCCCTCAAGGTGCTCAACTACCCCCTGATGAAGGCGAGCTCCTCAAACTCTGTCAGCCTCGTGGGAGCATCTAACCAACCCTGGTCGTAACCATCAGCCCATACTCACCGAGGTCCTTTTATAAACAGGTGTCACAGCTGAGTAATGTCCCTTTGAATCCCGACAGCAATCACGTATGCTCGTCGAACATCATCACGAAGCTCTTCCATTTCCCTATCTGAACCCCTAGGTTCCTGCCAACTCGTGGAGTAGGACCTTTCAGCATAGGAGGAACATCGCCCGGACCAGTTCTAGCTGGCGATGAAAAGGAGACTTATAATACTGCAGGAGCATTGCTCGGCTCATGTTCCCTAAGTTGTGATACCTCTCTCCTCAAAGCTTCGTTCTCCTACTGAAGAACCTTCCCAACCTGGTTAATCTCATAATCATCTAGGAGCTTCGCCCTTAATGTATTAACCTCCTCTTGGACTGAAGCGCCAACTTCTTCCATCTCTTGAAGCCTATCCTTCAGCTTGGCCACATGCTCAGACTCATCCTTATACTTCTGATTCCTTGATCTAAGAGATTTGTAAAGCTTAACAAAGGCTTAGCGAACCTGGGGACTCGCATTTGGACCAAGGGTCCTGCCCAATTGAGATGTGGCAGGAATATACTCTTCTACATCAACCAACTACAAGACATAAAGAAACAAGGAAAGACAGAATCATTCAGCACTCGAAGGGAATGAGAAACCTTTTCATTTCATTAATAAGGGTCAAAGTACATCGAGCAGCAAAAGAAAAAAAAATTACAAACAAAAAAAAGTAAAGGTACAAGGTAGTCCTAGAAGTAAAAATTAACCAGTAACCTCGGGCTGCCCAGAAGCCGATGGCTACTTCCCTTTATCATCATTAGCAACAGCACCCCTCTCAACAGGGATAACCTCTGTCGCCAGAACAGGGTGAACGTCATCAAAAATTATCTGGGAGATAGGATCAGTGCCCTCAATGGTTGGGGCAGGGACTTCATCCACAACTAGCCTCGGGCCTAGGTCATGCTCATCGAATAGAGGAGATGCAACATCCACGCCGGCAGCTAAGAGGGCCTTATTCTAGCCCTTCTTGAAGTTCAGAAGGCTAATGTAGCCTATCTGAACCTTGGCATCCTCGTAGGCGGCGGCCCAACCAGAATTATATAAGTCCTCCCTGACAGTGACTACCTCAGACTCCTTCTTCTTCAGCTCCTCGAACATAACTCTATTCTCCTCAACGACAGCCAGCTTGCTCAAGCAAACCAGGTCGTAGGCTTGTCGCAACTTGTTCAATTCTTTAATTGTTGCATCCCTCTCCCGATTAGCATTAGCAAGAGCCAGATCGGATGATATTCGAGTAGCATCAAGGGCCTTGAAACCAGCTTCAAGCTCCGTACCCCGTAACCTCAAGGTAGCATTTTGCTACTCTAGCTCGCCATTTCTGCTCACCAGCTCGTCGCGAGAGTGATAGAGCACGGCGAAGTCAGTCACAAATTATAAAAACGAAGAAGACATCAGAAAAAGGAGATAGCCAAAACTTATTGAAGCATAAGATAAAGAAAAAGATCATACCAAGGCTAGCCTTTGGCTAGCTTGTAGAGCCAACTGATCAGACCCCAGTGCCCTCTAGCGATCTGCAGGAATAACTGCCCTCTCGAGCAGCACAGGGGCCAATTGAGGAGAAATGGCCACTGAAGCCCCCTCGGGCAATGCCGACACCGGGACTAAGGCCTGCCCAGCCTTCATCCTCGACTCCACCTTTCTCCTTCCTCCTCTCTCTCTCTTTTTCCCTCCTCCTTGTCTCCTCCATCCTTTTCTTCTCCTCCACCTTCTTCCTTTCCTCTTCCTTTTTTCTCTCTCTCTCTCTCTCTCATCTGTTCCTCTTCTTTCCTCTTCTTCTCCTGCTCCTGAGCAGAAGACCGAGAGCCAGTGGCAACAGCCCCAGTACTAGAATTCTTCTTCTTTGACCTCTGGGCAAGGAGCATGTGATCATCGTCATTATTATCCCGAATTAAGTTTTTCCTGGGAGGAACCATATCCTCACTTGAACTGCTGGACGTGCTCAAAGATCCTCAGAATTTAGGAGCCTATTCTGAGTCAGAATAACTATCACCACTAGAGCTCTCCTCAATAAGATTGCCTTCAGCACCGCCTACAATGTCACTCTCAGAACTGCTCTCCTCCTCGTCCAATTGGATAAGATCAGCAGCAGTATCCTCAGAGATGTCGAATTCAGGGATACTATCTACCGGCCTCGCTATAAAGCTAGAACCAACATTTTTGTATTCGAGTAGGAAAGCAGCAGACCGGGGATGCTCGCCGTCAGCTAAAGGCTCCCTCTTATTCCAGGCCTTGACCAATTCAGAAAGACGAACCTCACTGAGAGCAGGTTCCAAGTTCTTCGACCTCACTGAAGAAAAAATAGGAAAAGTCAGAACGATCACAAATCAGTAAAAGAAATTAAAGGAACAGAGCAAAGTCTACCTATGTATTCTTTCCCAAAAAAGGGAACAGAGAACCTATCAGACCTCGACCCTTCAAACTGGGAGAAAACTGCCAATTTCTAGCAAGAAAGCCCTCTTGCCAATAGTCCTTATGGGAATCAGGTAGGTTTACTACCAATACCCTCTCAGGACTCCTGGCTTTGAGATAGAGAACACCAGAACTGGTTCGAGAAAAATAATAGCAAAAACAAACCTCAACGAACCCTAACTTGGTACCATATAACTGATTTATTCTATGGACACCGTTGATTATCTTCCACACATTGGGCGAACACTGTGCAGGAACAATGTTGAAATACCCAAAGAAATGCAAGAATAGGTTGTTGGGAGGAAAAGTTAATCCCCTTTGGGAAAGCAGTAAGACATGGATCCAATGGGCACCCTCTATCTCTCTAACATTTCTAGGGGGAGGGACACACTCAATCTCTACCCACTCTGGGATATTATAAAACTTCCTAAACTCAAACACCGACCTATTATCGATATTTTCCATTGGGAAACCCTAGAAAACTAAAAATTCAAAGAGAAATTACAAAGAGAAGGCACAGGAGACTTCCAAGATGAAAGCCCAACTCGAACGATGAAGAATCACGAGCCCAAATGACAAAGAAGCGATAAGAATGGAGACTGAGAGAAGAGAACGCGAATCGCTAGAGCTCACAGAGAATAGGAGGATACTAAGAAGGTTGAAACGACGATCTCTGATTAGCTTTTGAGTGTTGCTAATCATAACGCACAGACCACGAAGAAAGTGCCGCCTAAACTCAGTCCTCGAACCTTGGGAAGAGTTGCATGGTGTACAAATATGCCATTATGGCAAATCATTTAAATTTATTGAGCCCAAAGTATGGCTCAACAAACTTAGGGGCAATTGTGGGTACCCAAAAATAGAATGGAGGGCCTGGACGAGTAGCCCAATGGAAGCGGCCCAAAGTCCAGACCCCCCACACCTCAACCGACTATGATTTAGTCTCCTCCCATGATCCCATTAAGGGTTCTAGGAGAAAATGGAAAATGTGGGGGAGTCCAACACCCCCACTCCCTAAAATGAACATGTATATAATAAACCCTAGATCCGGGGCAAAGGACATATAGTATTCTCTATAATCACTCCCCGGAGGATATAGAAATAACATTGACTGCACCACCGTGGACGTAGGCACTTTTGCTGAACCATGTACATCTCTTGTTATGTGATCTGCATTTTACATTCCTTATTCTTGCTTGGTGATTGCGCTTCTCTTATCTATTTGTTTTGCATAATAATTGTCACCACAGATACAACATTTAAATCTTGGATTTGGAGCTTTTGCTCTTGGATTTTGAAGAAACATTAAGATGATAACTTGTAGATCTTAGGAAGGAGAAACAAAATTTAAATCCAGATTTCAAAAATTCATAATAGTAATATCCAGTATTTTTTATAACGGGATTTAATTAACTAATTAAGTTAATTAAATAAAATTATTATTTTAGTTGGAATTTGAATTAAATTTTAAAAAATTATAAATAAATTTAATTTTGGTGATTTTGTGAATAGTTTTGAGCATTTAATTAATTATTGTGTAAAATGAAATTTTGGTAAAAAAAAACTTAAGGGAAGTTGAGTCTTTTTGTTTTGGCTTGGACTCCAAGAACATAAATTATTTTGGGCTACCAGGTTTTTCCTTAAAGACATTTAAAGATTCTTAAAACTGAATTGAATGTGGGTTTTATTCTAAAAATATATGGAAGCCGCGACCTAGCCGCTATAATGGGTTTCCCTTACCACTATAGTGGGCCAGGTATGCTATAGTGAGGGACTCAGTGGTTTATAATAAGTTTTTGGTTTGGGTTGGTTTGGATGTGCACGTTTTTGGTTTGGGTTGGACTTTTGAGGCGGTTCCGTTGTTTTTATTAAAACACACTTGGGCAAAAAATTTCTACACATTTCACAACTTTTTGTCTCACACAAAATAAAGTTGGAGACCTTTTATTTGACACCCTAAACACCATTAAAAAAACTTCAATCCTATTTTGGAGGCTTTAAACGAATATTTTGAACAAGTCCATACAAGCAAAGTTGCATTTTTTGTAAGATGAACACAATAGTGCACTCAATTTTTTTTTAGAATATCAATATTGTTATCCTTAAGTATTATTTGATTTAAATGGTCCCTAAACATTAAATATGAATGTTTTCTTAATACTAAGAAAAAACTAATTTGGGAATTTTTTAACCTAATTATAAATTTATTTTTATAAACTTTTGAAATTTATTTTAATGCTTGAAATACTGCAAGCTCAGATTATGGTACTTTGTTATTATGGGTTGTTGGGACAAATCACATGATAATTAATCTATGTGATTATATAATATGTGTTAATTTATAAAATCATGCAGACGATTAATATGATGTAGAATGGGATAACGTGTTGATGAAAATTGTTAATACGGATGTTTGAACTGTCTTATGATTTAATTCTATTAATTATCACTCGTATTGAAATATTGAATTTTGACAGCTTGTTGGGATACTTTGTAGAACTCGTTTATCACATAATATAATTGGTTTATTGCGCATGGAATCGGACTTATATAATTGTGAAATAAAGAATTATAATTTTGGACTAAAGAATGTAATTAGTGTACGAATTGCACATGTTAATAAAAGTAACACCGTTGGGACATTAGAATTTACGTAAGTAGTTGTATTTGCAGCCTTGTTCATAGTATGCAACTTTCTATATATGAGACTAGCGAGTAAGCACATTTATTCTTTATTAACGCTTTCTAGGTATGAGACTAGGGAATAATCACTTGTACGTTTAGGCATTGCCTAGGTATGGGACTAGATTGTACTCCATTACATTATTTTATCTTAGGTGTGAGATTAGGTGATAGTTTTATTTTAAGTACGATTCCTTGGTGAAAGACTAAGTGATACTTATGGTTTGGGTGATCTCTAGGTGTGGGTCTAGGGATGGATGTAGTTATGATTTATATATAATGAGAACATATAAAAAGAAAACATAAATAAGTGTCTAAGATAATAAAAGGATATTATATACCAATTGATGTACGTCAATTGTATGTGGGGGTGTGGGTAGATCGACAATTACGATGATTGAGGGACTTGGATACTTTGACAGTTTTATGTTGGCGTCATGAGTATGTACAGTGTCTAGTGAAGGTCGGACATTACGATGATTTCATGACTTAATATACTGGCTATAATGATGTGTCTTGTGTTTGGAACTTCATGATATGTGCAGGCAAACAATTTATGCCGAAAGCTATATTGATGTATTTTGATTTAATGTGATGAGACATTTGCATACCATGAGTATGTATAAGGTCAATAAAAAGACAAAATGGTTATAATGGTGTTGCATCAATAATATGATTAATACTAAAAAGTATAAATGAATTGAGTAAGTTCATGTAAAGATATTTAATTAATATTAAACTAAACATAATTAGACTTGGGTAGTATTTAGTTGAGTATATGTGGGTAGTTGTTTAGTTTTACATTAGTCGCATCATTGTTATATTATTTCGTTAATTAAAAAAATTATCTTGATATTTATCTCTTATAACTCTTTTGACTTGATTCATGGATCCTATTTATGAAGAGTAGCTAGTATTCTTGATGTGGGCCACGACCCCTTGTCGTTGACTAACCTTTCATGATAGGTTACTGGGTAGTTGCGTACTTGGAGATTAGCAGACTTGCAGCTTGATATTATCTTGGTTCATTAGTTTAGTTTTCTTTCCAATCACTTTATTTATAAGACAGTTGTTTTGGATTTGGTATTTAATTTTAATGATTTGAATATTTTGGTATTGGGGCATGCTTAGCTACAATAACAGAATATGCGGATTTTTATAATGATAATAGGATAATAATATACCTTTCCCCTTAAGTTATTTATGAATTAAATATTTCCCTAACAATGTTCAAAATTATATTAAATTGATTAGATACTCAATGAGTGAAATAAAAAAAAACTATTTTTTTGTTATTCATATATGTTGAGAGAAATTGTTTAATTCTTGTATATATGTATAATTTTGAGAACTTTACCTATGGTTAACATATGTTATTGTTATCTGAATTGAGAATCTAACATGTTAGGTAAGAACGCTTAATACGAAATAATATTTATGGAAATTATTAGAAGATGAATTATGAATAAAGAACTTGAATTATCCCTTCGAGTTATGACATTTATTCATATGAATGTCTTGAATTATGTTTCGAATTGATGGAACCTCATAGTAAGTTGTATAAAATAATGCCTTATGGTATATGGACTTGTGGACAACATTATGAAATTTTAAAAATCTACATGAAATTAGTAATACCAAATGTAGTAAATAAAATAGGGTGATCTTGGTTTAACAAGTTATATGTCGTTGTCATTAGACTTTCCTATTATCGGGATAAGTGTGTTGTTGTTAGGAGTTATGTTATTGGGTAAGGGTTGGAATACATAACTCTTTGATGATTTTCTCATTTTGTCGTTAACGCTTGAATTGAGACATTAATGTGATGAGTATCATCTTAAGAAATTATCAAAAGAGGGAAATGTGAGGATATGATGGGAGGCTGGAAACTTATAATCTAATGTTTAGAAAATAGTCCAGTAAATTAAATATAAAATTTTTGTGTGAACACCTAATGTTCCTTTATGATTATGAAATTAAAATGGAGTCCAATTATGGATAGAGAATTTAACATGCTACTTGGAATTTCTATAAAGGAATGATTCACATGCTTATGTTGATATATGGTTAGATGAAATCTCATATGATTTTTTTTTAGCAATTATAAGAACCGTTGAAATATGATGTTAGGACATGTGAATTGAATAATAGGTTGTGTGGGAGACTGACTGGTTATAATGGTGTAATTAAGAGAAATATGTTATTAATGAGTTATGAAAGTCGAAAGATGATAACATTAGTTATTATATATAAAGTTGTAAAAATATGTTAGGAAATGGATATTTGTCAATATATGTTATTAAATGAAAAGTCATCAATATCTGATATTGTATGAAAAATTATTAATATGCTACTTAAAAAACTATATTGGGATATTTAATTCATTTAGTACTTCTGTTTGGATAATTGTAACCCTATTGGGATCACATAAATGATATTCTTACTATAGGCTTGATCCATTATTATCGTGGACTTACATTTTAGGTTTGGAGTGCACTTCTAGGAGTAGTTAGATTTAGGAGTGCAGGATTTGACATTTGGAGTTTATATAATGTACAACATGGTTATATAATGTATGACGTAGTTTTTGTAACAACCCGTCCTTTTGGAGACAATTAAATTCCATAATTGGGTATGAATTGGAGATTTGGAGGATTTCTCAGAATAATGATTTTCCGGGAATTGAGGATTGTCGATGGTTGAAATATTTACTTTTGGGGTAAAGTAAATATATCGAGGTATTTTAATTACACGTCGCCTTTGACTAAAGCGACAAGAGGAGAGATCTTAATTGGAGAACCCGCATTAAATCATGTGGGGTAAAATAGTGAGTTGCGGTCAAGTACCCCAGATGGAAATTTCGAATGCATGGTGAGTCTCAAAATGGCCGAGATAGTCGGAAAAAAAGTGTCCGATTGTCGAAATTGAATTTCGGGGAATTTTGGAGTTAAATGGACTCGTAATTGAGTAAACAAGTCGTTTTTGGGTTTTAAGGGTTAAAACTCTTTTCTTCCTATATAAAGAGGGAGAGGGGAAAGAAAAGAGAAAGAAAATAGAGAAGAGAGAGAGGAGGAGAGAAAAGAGGAGAAAAGGGGAGATTCCGACCAAACTCCGTGGGATTCGGCTCGAGGTCGTCGGATTTTATCCACGAGGCAAGTGTTTACTTGCTTTATTTATTTTTGAGCATAAATATCTCATATCATTGTTGGTATAAACAAACCCTAAAGATTTTGGGTTGGGTTTTTGTGGAAAAAATGGGTTTTTTGGAGTTAAAACGAATAAACCCCAATATTTTCCTATCTGGAGAAACTTAGGATTTAATTGAAATAAATTGGTGATTTCGGGTTCTAGGACGTTTAGAACCCTTATTATATGTGTATGTGTTGTTGGTTGAGGTCGTAGGATATCGGGGGAGGCGACAAAAGCTTGGGAGAAGCTTTAATGTCCGAAAACAGCTTCTCGGAGAAGAAGCTGTCCGGCATAATCGATCGATCGACTGGCAGAGGTCGATCGATCGAAGGCTCGATCGATTAATGACCAGGGGTCGATCGATCAACCCCTTCTGAAATCTAGGAAATCTTCCTAGGGTGAATTAGAGGGGAGGAATTCCAATTCTAATTTCCTCGAGGTTCATTATGGAATAACATAAGGGATCTTTTAGGAGTATTTAGTCCTCCAATTGAGGAAATTTAGGAGGGCAAGGCGAGGGTTTTTGAATGTATAACCCTTAAATTATATTCTCGAGGAAAATAGAGAAATGGTAGAATTTAAAGGTTTAGTGTTCCTAAGTTAGGGTGGGGACCTCTAATTTATTATAGGAGTGAGATAAATCATTGGGTTCATGGAAATAAAATCCATGACCTACAAAAATTAAGTTGATCGGGGAAAGGAAAATCCCTAGGATATTTAGTGTGTAATTAGGTCTATATAGTTATGCATATAGGAAGCATAATTATATCGATATTGGTGGGGTAAATTCAATGAGATGATTAGGATGAGATTTGGAATATAGATATATATATTCACTTAGTGTGAGATGGTATAATTGGAGATATCCAATAAATCCTTGGAAATGAATAAGGAAATTATTATTTATCAAATGAAGGGAATACTTTGGGTTTAGTATCATGCGTATGTGAATGCATGATTATGATTCTTTGAGAGAATCTTTGGGATTATTGGTCATCGCTAGATGTGATTGGCAATTATGGCCATATATATATTCGAGGGGGAATATATTGTATATATATACTGTACGATTAAAGTATATATATGATATGATATAAATACATATATATATATATATGTGATGATATGTATGCATTTAGATTGGCTGCTTTCCACGGAATTTCCTTTGGTGTAGGGTTGGAACAGCCGCAGTTATATATTACTCTAGTGCGATCCAGGGAGGTTCCGCGATGTGGGTGAATCCCCTGGCTCGAGGAGCAGGGAGAGTATAGTCCCCAGTTCATTTTACGTCGCGCGTTCGAGTGCGATTTATGTGATCTCCCACTCGTAGGGGGAACTTGACCCCCTCCACCGTTGTGTATTTTACCTGGACTGTTGAGGATTTCGACTGGTACCGTGGTATATGAGCAAACCCGAATTTTTTGGATCGGCACTATGAGACCGCATCCTCGAGTTATAGCTCGGTGGGATTGTTTGTATGCATGTGTGCATGGTATATTACTTGTGTATGAGAACAATGTAATATATATCACTAATGAGATAAAGAGATAAAAATGAGTATAGAATACACCTCAGTCCGGGAGATAGATCAGGATGTGTATTATAAATATGAAAATAGAATAAACCTCAGTCCGGGAGATATTATCCGGACGTATATTGTAAGATGTATATAAGAATGACTATAATAAGTATATTCTTATATAAGTATAATTTTATATATTAGCTTTGTACTACGGGCCTAATGGATCTCTACCATTAGCCCTGCTAAGTAGTAGTGTATCGGGGGGTTCTTATTTGGATTTTGCTTCGCGAGACACCCCACGCACGAACATAGCGCAATGTTGAGAATGGAAAGAAGTTTAGCCCTTAGTGCTCAGGTTGTAGAGGTTCCTAGTAGACAAGGGTATTATATTAGTTAGGCAGGGTAGCTTAACTAGAATGTTAAGTGCGTTAGGAGTGCATTTTTAGAAGAGAGGTGAGGGGTATCTCATGGGAGTGCGATACCAATTTAAATATGAGATAAAAATCTATTTTTCTAAAAATAAAGCACTTATGCACTTGCAAAAATATTTTCAAACTCGGGCTCTGACCCGTTTATCTACTTTTCCTCTCTTCCTATATATATATTATATATATAGGTGTCCAGACACAGGGACGCCTGGATGGCACTTCCTTCCAGTCAGACGTCAGCTGTAGCAGCTGTGGATGCATACAGGTTCTCGATAGACGCTTCCATTCTTGTAATCTAGATAGGAGATATTATATAAACATTTGGGTTAATAACCCAACTGCTTTTATTTATTCTTTTACGGCCTTTTTGTGCGGTTTTCGATATGGTTGTAAAATTTTGATCGAGTGTTCGATAATCTTATTTTATTTCAGTTTCATTTACGCATATTGTGTAGATGTTTTAATTTAGTAGTTGTTTAAAAAGAGTAGTTTAGTAAAATTTTGACTCCAGCCTAATAGGTTATTAGTAATTAAATGGATTTTCGACTGTGATGCTAAGAATGATCCATATGAGACTCCTGTTTTAATTTGATATAGGAATGATCGCTCGGTATTTTTTTAGGCGGGCTGTCACAGATGGTATCACTGCATCAGGTTCTAGTGTCCTTAGGAATCTGTGCAGGCAGACTACGCTTTCAGCGTTGCTCTTGATTTGTTATAGAGCCTCAGGATTAGGATTGTTGATTTTTTTTTATGAGATTTCATTTTCCTGCTATAATATAAAATTATAGTAAATCTTTTGCGCACTCGTTCTAGGTTCATGTGCCGATCAAGGAAGGACGACCAATGAGGGCCGTGATGAGGACAGCAGGAGGCGGGGCTTAGCTGGGATAGCTAATAGAAGTTGGGGAACTAGTACCGCCGCAGAGGTCGCTCCCCTTATGCCAACTGCTAAGGATTGTTGCAACGACTACTAAAGTATAGTAGTTATGAGAATCCAAGTACTGCTATTGTGGAAGGTGGTACTAAAGTTGAATTACCCTATGAAGTTAAGGGTTCGAAAGGGGTCTTTGATAAGGACCATATGTTAAAGTTGGGTTGTGCAAAGTGAGTGTGGCACTACCTAGTGGAGTTTCCTTTTAACGAAGAAGTTAAGAGGACTAGCAAGATGATTGTAAGGAGCAAGGCTATAGAATCAGATGGTGTTGATAACTTTATCATGGTCAGGAAGGCCAGTGATGAAAATAGGGACGTGGAGTGTGGAGCCACACGGTTGGTCCTTTCCCGATAAGGAATGAAGGACAAGATTAGGGTGCCTAGTTGGGGCCCAGAGTTAAGAAATTTTGGTTCAGTCAGGACAAGCGTACCAGGCCCAAGAACCATTTGGAGTGGATAAAGGCGAAGTGGTGGATATGAGTTTCACCTCAAAAGGAAAAGGTATAATTAGCGTGTCTAGATAAAGTTGCGGTGTTCGTTTGACCTAGACTCGTGTGTGTAATTTGAGCTTTGTGGCGGTCTCGATAACATCATAATGTAGGCCTAGGTGTTTTCCACAGTAGCGGATTTTTTTTTTCCTTCATTCGCTATAAAGGCGGGTGATGATATTTTGAATATATATATATATATATATATATATATATATATATTTGGCTTGTGATACTCGTCTTATATGTTTATACGAGTATGGTAATATGGTGAGTATAATACATTATGGTATTATCGGAGCGATAGCAGGCTAATTATGGCAAGACTATCGTGTCCGTGGTTCCAGGGTGGAACAGGTTGTTGTTGCGATATCTCGCCTGGATATAGGTTGAGCTCGCCTTTATTGTTATGGGTAAATGGAACTTCGATGAGCAGAGTTTCATTATCATAATTTGAGTATTTGGCGACCTTATACATATGGTTTAAGGCCTGCAGGATTTATTGTTGAGCTGTAAATTTAAGATCATTATTGATTGCATAAGGACTTAGAGTTAGTACGAGCGCTTGATGGTATAGCTCCTGAATAAGAGATGGGATTTAAACCACATTTGGATGAGAGAGGGGATTGGATTATCCCGGTTGCATATTCAAAAATAACGGACCTCCATGACCGACAAAGTTAAGTAGTAGTGTGTGGAGGGGTTCTTTGTTTGGATTTTTCTTTGCGAGACGCTCCACGCATGAACCTTAATGGCGTCAGGAGTGGAGAGATGTTAAAGGATGCGAGGATGTGAGATTTGTGGAAAAGTTATATAGTGTGGATGAACCACTATAGACTATGAGCTGTGTGATGATGGTATGTTTATGGAAATAGTGTGCTAGGGAAAAGCACTAAAGTGGTCCTCTCGCCACAAGTGGGTGGGTGAAGTAGGACTTAGAGAAATTTATTTGAGGCTTATGGTCAGGCCTTAATGAAAAGGAAAATTTTAGAGGAGTGCGTTTTGGGTAAGAAAATCGTAATATCTCGATAGAGAATAGGCGCCCGAATGATAGGATAGAATAATAGAAATGAGTTCATAGGATAGCGAGGTAGGATTTAGGACATTACGCTGGTGTGCCTTAGGTTGCTATATCTCGATGATCGACAATACGAGGGAGTAGTGTAACGGGAGGGTTCCTTATCTGGATTTCGCTTTTGCGAGACGTCCCACGCATAAAACCAAGCAAATGTCAGAAGTTGAGAGAGGCCTTGGGTACTAGGGATATATTTAGGATTATACTCGTTTCGCATAGGTAGGGTAACGCATAGCCTGTATTAATAGTAGGATGTAAGTTCAATAGAGTTAGTAGCACCGATGTAAGGAGAATTGAATTTTACGGGTTGGGAGGACCCATGTGTGAGTATTACACCGAGGAAAGGAGACCCTTATTTAGAGAGAGTGTTACGTGTCGGACGTTCACAATGGATGTGCAGATGTGCGTGGGTTAAAAAGGTGTATGGGCACCTTAGTGAGTTAGTTTATATACCGCCTAAAATAGAAGGGGCGTAGTATATAAAGTTGAAGTTTATGCCGCGAGGCAGTCAAGAAAGGATTTGGAGTGTGTTGGATGGAATGTCGTGAGAGGTAAGCGATATTCCAATTGTATATGGGGCAATAAGAGGTAACGTGCCCAAGATAAGCGATGAGACTATTGGTAGTAGTTAAATACTAGTAGAATTTCCTTTTTAAAGGAGATTAGTTGTCCTTCTATGGGTGAGCGGACACTTGTTAGCGAGAGTATTAGCTTTGCGAGGTGTTAGAGCGGTAGTCATAGACTCATTTCTCTTATTGGCGGCAGGAGAAGCCATCGGAGTGACGCGTCGTTGTTGTGCATTAGTAGGTAGAAATTTAGATGATCTTGTGGTGAAGCTAGTAGGTTTGAGTACACCTTAAGGTAGGTGGAATATGGTAAAGGACCATCGTGTTAGCACCTTTTGGTTTTGGGGGTACTAAGACGTAGTGGGATTTGTAATCCTAGTTTGGTGGTGTAGGTTATATCCGAATTTCGAGGATGAAATTCCATTGTAAGGGAGGAAGTATGTAATAACCCATCCTTTTGGAGAAAATTAAATTCCATAATTGGGTATGAATTGGAGATTTGGAGGATTTCTCGGAATAATGATTTTTAGGGAATTGATGATTGTCGATGGTTGAAATATTTACTTTTGGGGTAAAGTAAATATGTCGAGGTATTTTAATTACACGTCGCCGTTGACTAAAGCGACAAGAGGTGAGATCTTAATTGGAGAACCCGCATTAAGTCATGTGGGGTAAAATAGCGAGTTGCGGTCAAGTACCCCGGATGGAAATTTCGAATGCGCGGTGAGTCTCGGAATAGCCGAGATAGTCGGAAAAAAAAAGTGTCCGATTGTCGAAATTGAATTTCTTGGAATTTTGTAGTTAAACCGGCTCGTAATTGAGTAAACGAGTTATTTTTGGGTTTTAAGGGTTAAAACCCTTTTCTTTCTATATAAAGAGGGAGAGGGGAAAGAAAAGAGAAAGAAAAGAGAGAAGAGAGAGAGGAGTAGAGAAAAGAGGAGAAAATGGGAGATTCCGGCCAAACTCCGCGGGATTCGGCTCGAGGTCGTCGAATTTTATTCACGAGGCAAGTGTTTACTTGCTTTATTTATTTTTGAGCATAAATATCTCATATCATTGTTGGTATAAACAAACCCTAAAGATTTTGGGTTAGGTTTTCGTGGAAAAAACGGGTTTTCGGGAGTTAAAACGAATAAACCCCAATATTTTCCTATCTGGAGAAACTTAGGATTTAATTGAAATAAATTGGTGATTTCGGGTTCTAGGACGTTTAGAACCCTTATTATATGTGTATGCGTTGTTGGTTGAGGTCATAGTATGTCGGGGGAGGCGACAAAAGCTTGGGAGAAGCTTTAATGGCCGAAAATATCTTCTCGGAGAAGAAGTTGTCCGGCATAATCGATCGATCAACTGGCAGAGGTCGATCGATCAAAGGCTCGATCGATTGATGACCAGGGGTCGATCGATCGACCCCTTCTGAAATCTAGGCAAACTTCCTAGGGTGAATTGGAGGGGAGGAATTCCAATTCTAATTTCCTCGAGGTTCATTATGGAATAACATAAGGGATCTTTTAGGAGTATTTAGTCCTCCAATTGAGGAAATTTAGGAGGGCAAGGCGAGGGTTTTTGAATGTATAACCCTTAAATTATATTCTCGAGGAAAATAGAGAAATGGTAGAATTTAAAGGTTTAGGGTTCCTAAGTTAGGGTGGGGACCTCTAATTGATTATAGGAGTGAGATAAATCCTTGGGTTCATGGAAATGAATTCCATGACCTACAAAAATTAAGTTGGTCGGGGAAAGGAAAATCCCTAGGATATTCAGTGTGTAATTAGGTCTATATAGTTATGCATATAGGAAGCATAATTATATCGATATTGGTGGGGTAAATCCTATGAGATGATTAGGATGAGATTTGGAATATAGATATATATATATTCACTTAGTGTGAGATGGTATAATTGGAGATATCCAATAAATCCTTGGAAATGAATAAGGAAATTATTATTTATCAAAGTAAGGGAATACTTTGGGTTTAGTATCATGCGTATGTGAATACATGATTATGATTCTTTGAGAGAATCTTTGGGATTATTGGTCATCGCTAGATGTGATTGGAAATTATGGCCATATATATATATATATATATATATATATATATATATATATATATTCGAGGGGGAATATATTGTATATATATACTGTACGATTAAAGTATATATATGATATGATATAAATACATATATATCTATATGTGATGATATGTATGCATTTAGATTGGCTGCTTTCCACGAAATTTCCTTTGGTGTACGGTTGGAACAGCCGCAGTTATATATTACTCTAGTGCGATCCAGGGAGGTTGCGCGATGTGGGTGAATCCCCTGGCTCGAGGAGCAGGGAGAGTATAGTCCCCAGGTCATTTTACGTCCCGCGTTCGAGTGCGATTTATGCGATCTCCCACTCGCAGGGGAACTTGAACCCCTCCACCATTGTGTATTTTACCAGGAATGTTGAGGATTTCGGCTGGTACCGTGGTATATGAGCAAACCCGGATTTTTTGGATCGGCACTATGAGACCGCATCCTCGAGTTATAGCTCGGTGGGATGGTTTCTATGCATGTGTGCATGGTATATTACTTGTGTATGAGAACAATGTAATATATATCACTAATGAGATAAAGAGATAAAAATGAGTATAGAATACACCTCAGTCCGAGAGATAGATCCGGATGTGTATTATAAATATGAAAATAGAAAAAACCTTAGTCCGGGAGATATTATCCGGACGTATATTGTAAGATGTATATAAGAATGAATATAATAAGTATATTCTTATATAAGTATAATTTTATATATTAGCTTTGTACTACGGCCCTAATGGATCTCTACCATTAACCCTGCCAAGTAGTAGTGTATCGGGGGGGTTCCTTGTTTGGATTTTGCTTCGCGAGAAACCCCACGCACGAACTTAGCGCAGTGTTGGGAATGGAGAGAAGTTTAGCCCTTAGTGCTCGGGTTGTATCGGTTCCTAGTAGACAGGGATATAGATTAGTTAGGCAGGGTATCTTAACTAGAATGTTAAGTGCGTTAGGAGTGCACCGTTAGAAGAGAGGTGAGGGGTATCTCATGGGAGTGCGATACCAATTTAAATATGAGATAAAAATCTATTTTTCTAAAAATAAAGCACTTATGCACTTGCAAAAATATTTTCAAACTCGGCCTCTGACCCGTTTATCTACTTTTCCTCTCTTCCTATATATATCTATTATATATATTGGTGTCAAGACACAGGGATGCCTGGATGGCACTTCCTCCGAGTCAGACGTCAGCTGCAACAGTTGTGGATGCATACAGGTTCTCGATAGACGCTTGCATTCTTGTAATCTAGATAGGAGGTATTATATAAACATTCGGGTTAATAACCCAACTTCTTTTATTTATTCTTTTACCGCCTTTTGTGAGGCTTTCGATATGGTTGTAAAATTTGGACCGAGTGTTCGGTAATCTTATTTCATTTCAGTTTCATCTACGCATATTGTGTGGATGTTTTAATTTAGTAGCTGTTTAAAAAGGGTAGTTTAGTAAAATTTTGACGCCAACCTAATAGGTTATTAGTAATTAAATTGATTTTCGACAGTGATGCTAAGAATGATCCATATGAGACTCTTGCTTTAATTTGATATAGGAGTGATCGCCCGGTATTTTATTAGGTGGGTTGTCACAGTTTTCCTCTCGGTTGTTATCTTTATAGGAGATAGTTATATATATTGGCGGGTCTTTTATGATTCCACGATTATTTTAGGACTTTATTGAAAACTTTTGAAGTTGATGTATTATTGAAGATTTTGATATCTTTTATACTTGACAATTGATGGTTATTCATTTTTTCATTTCTCGTATTTTATATTGTTATTAGAAAAGCATTAAATTATCTCATATTTCTATCACATGATAAGAATAGTATTTTGATTATACGACTAACATATCCTCGTATATGGATTTGATCAACCCAAATGCCAGAATATGCAGGTTGTGTTATAATAGTCGTCATATTTTAATAAGTTTGATTTTCTTCAAAAAAATAAGTTTGATTTTTTTCTTATGCAAAGTTTTAACTTTATTAGGCTATTAAGATTACTGATTTTCATTGTCTAATTACTTAAATTTCACCTCTTTAGCTAATGAGATACTTGAACCAATTTAATAATTATTATTATAATAATAATAACAATAATAATAAGTTCTGAAAGCATAATAATGTTTTAAACTAAAAGATTGTTCAAATCATTAATGCATTGTATTTGTAGGCTGTCTTCTTGTATTTGGGTAAAAATATTGTTATATAGCAAGAATCGAATTAGAAGGTAAGTTAACTACTGAAATCTTGAAATCATATCAATTATTTTATTTTGGAAAAATAAATACTTTTTAATTTTATTTTTGAAGATTACATTTTAAAATTTCTAGAAAAAGATGTATCTCAATGGGGGCCAAAATTCATAAAACTTAAATAATGTAACAATAGTTTGAGTTTCAATGTTGAAAATAATGTAAGTTAATGGTTAACCTCTTACCTAGATGATTTACATCCAAAATGATATCCAAATGACCCAAAGAAAAACCACATAAGATTTTTATCCACTAACTTTTTTAAGTTTTTTTTTTATTATAGTGCTTGACCAATATTTTTTTCGACTCTACTCCGCTTACATTTTTTTGGTAAAAACATGTATATATTACCAAAATTCATGCATAAATTATAAAATCCCACATATAAATTACCATATTTTTCTAAAAGGACTGCAAATGTTCATATATAATTTACAAAATTTATTTATAAATTACTAAAAATTGGTATAGATTAAGGGAAAGGGACCTCCTTAATGTACAAAAAATATATTGGTGGATTTAAAAAAAATTACGGTCTAGAGAGTTAAGGAAAATAGCCGTTTTTCTAACACTTTAATATTCATGGAAATGCTTTACTCGGGATCTATTATATTGTCTCGATATAATTTATAAATTTATATAAGTAATATTTAGAATTATCTACTAAAACAAAAGGTATAACCCCATATAAAGACTCTCGAATCTTTATTATACCTCTAATATCATAATATTTATACTTGTTGTCATTTTCTCTCCCATCTTGAACATTGTGTTCTTTGAAACCAAAAAATGAATAAATCAAAAATCTCTTGGAAACTAAAAAGATCCCTCTCTTTCTCTCTCTGAATAGAGTTAATTTTTACCACCCCTTAAATAAACCCCTCAGTCAGACATCAACTAATACGATCTCTTCATCAAAACTACATGCAATAATATTTTCTCGATTATCACTCAAGGGGCAGATTTAATTCAGAGAGGTAGTTTCTTGCTTCATTACAAATAGTTGGAGTTTGATCGATAAACTTTCATGACGGTATAATTGAAGCATACATTATTATTATATCTCCATCACCTCTATTTTTCCCGGAATTTTTTCTCTTCTGTTGGAAATAGTAGAGCCATAGGATGAATTTTCCATCCACCCTTATATATATACCAACATGTCTTCTCAGATGAGAAGAGAGCAAAACTTAAAAAAGTCACTTCATCCGTACAATCATTCTAATTTTTAGAGGATATAAACTCTTCACATAGAAACTTGCACTAACCATGGCAGGTATTTAAAAACATGACATTGTTAAAATCCCAGATATTCTAGGATATACCCCAATGGGCGAGTCTCAGATGAGAACTGTAAATCAATATATAAAATTGGTTGGGTATAAAATTTATAAATAATAAAAAATGGAGCATTTACAAAGACAACTTGACAGAGTTCTTGGACGGGTATGGAATTTACAAAGATAAACTGTAGGATAAATTTTTACATATATGAAATATTTCTCTAAAAGTAAAATTATAGTTTGTACATATAGTTTTTTTTCATCTTTTCCCAATTTTTTGGTTGAAAATAGAAATATTTCAAAACTAGATCCACTGTAGGATAAATTTTTGCATATATATATATATATATATATATATAATAAAGTATATATATTTTTAGAAAGATGTTAAACTATATGTTTTGATAATAGTTTAAAACAAATTTTTTTGGAGATACTTGTTGTTTTCGTAGCCTTATCTTTAAGTGTTATTTCTTTATAAAAGATATTATATTTGGGATGAATTTTCTATATTTGATACAATAATGTTTGATTACCTAACTTTAAAACATTGAACAAAGTTTGTGTCATATTATTTTAGTTGCATATAAAGTTGCCAAAAATATCACTTTTTTTTATTTTATTTTAAGCATGCAACATATGAAAAATGAAATATCAGTATAATGACTTTAAAATAAGATATTGAATTTATGATATATACAATTTTTTTTTATTTTTTTAAAATTTATTTATTGTACATCCCTCGTGCATCGCACAGGTTGTATCTTAGTAATTATAATACTGACATAACAATATCCTTCACAAATAATACAATTAGAGATGGCCTAAGCTTAAACAACAACGAGTGAGGTGAATGAATTACATTGTCACATGAAAAAGAAGAGTTATCATTCTGGATTTGTTTCCTTACTTCAATGTGAAGAAGCTGTTAAAGCAGCAGACAACATTAATTAACACGCAAATACTTGCATGCAGGCCATGGGATGCGTTGTCGAATATATATACACACACACACACACACACACACATAATTCAGAATCGCAAATTGAAATAACATAACTATTTAACACATCTAATTTTATTTCTTTAGATTAAATTTGAAGAACCAATAAGTAAAAAGAGTGATAAATGTGCAGTAGGATAAACATGGCATATACAAAATGTAACTAATGAAAATTATACGAAGTTACCTTGAAATTGAGACCTTAAAAATTCGATTGAACTTAAGATTTGCAATATATATATATATATATATATATATATATATATATATATATATATATATATATATATATATTACATTTTTAAAATAAAATTATAAACAATGAGATGTTAAAATAAACAATGAAATGATAATTGTTAAAAGGCATATATTAGTTAAAAAATATATTCAAAATTCTATCATACCTCTCAAACGATTGAATTGGGAATGCACTGGAAGATGCCTTTTTATGATTTATACAAAAGTAGATGCCTTATCTAATCCGAGTTGATGATTCAATGAAAGCCGTCACTGGGAGCGTTCCTAATAAAGAGCCCACAACGATCGAAGAAGAGTCTGACATTAAGGGAAAATATTTCGCCTCGAAGTCACCGTTAATGTCGGTGAATCCTACATAGCATGCCATTGACTAAAGTGTCCACGTAAAGAAACGTGATAACCTATTTGATCGCATAGAGAAACATCGTTAATTGTGCTTATCTCTTTGCCAGAGTATGATAACCTCTTTGAGTAGAATGCAAAGAATGGGAGATTTTATCTCCAATCAAAGGTTTATAGAGCCAAAGAATGTCTAGAAAAGATTTACCAAAACAAATTCAGGCCACTACAGATGCAGATAAATAATCAAGTAAAGATATTGTTGCATCAACTTCTCGAAATTCATAGTCATCCAAAGGTTATCCATATTATCTTTTGGCTTCCATGATTATTTATTTATCTATAGCAAAAATAGCTTGATTTTGTACTGAGCCTGATGGTTAGGTTATGGAAGTCTATCTTTAAGATCTGTAATGTATTTGGGCTCTCCAAACAATTGAATTGGGAATGCACTGGGACTCTTTCGAAGTAAAAGAACTCGTCAGTTCTTCTTCATTGGGAATTAATGATATTTAATACATTAGCCACGTGTCAGCCTCACACGATTTGAGCCAACAATTTTTATATAGTTATATAGATTACACGGTTTGACCTTCCATTAACTTTAAGGAGGATCTCAAAATATTAATTTTAAACCCCATTTTTACATCAAATTATTAAGATTTTTTTTTAATCAAATTATATATGGAGTTGTGATGTTTTTGTTTTAGTAAAGTAATAATGAACCATAATTTTGTGACATAATGAATTTAATTATTCAAAAATCTCATATTTCCCTTCAAAATATTATTTCACAACTTAAAATTGTACAATTATTTTTAAACGTGTTGCAGTATTCGTGTTTTTGAATCGTGTTTTTTCTTAACACAGTACGATGAGAAAAATACCATTTTGACACGAAACGACATGACACGATAGAAAATTACATTTTTTTACCTAACACGAACACACCTCATTTCAACCATAAATAACACGATTAATGATTTTTACACCCAATTAAATACGACAATACACAAAAACACGAGTAAAAAAGAATATCACGAGTCATCGTGTCATAAAATTTAAATACAAACACGCATGAAAAAACCTACCATTTCCATTTTAGGTGAATTGCATGTTGTGTTTTTGTCTATTGTCATATTTAATTTACTGCATAATGATTAATTGTGCTAATCGTGTTTGAAATTGGTTGTGTTCATGTTAGGTAACAAAACACGATTACATGTCGTGTCGTGTTTGTATCAAAATGGCATTGGTCGTGTCGTTTCGTGTTAGGCCAACACTCAATCCAAAAATAAAAATACACCCACATGTTCAAAATAATTGTGCAATATTTTTTAAAAGTTGTGTTGTGGTTTTTTGAAGTATAATATGAGTAATTTGAAAAATTAAATTCATTATGTGTAGCAAAAATACAGTGACAATTTTACATTTAAAAAATCATAAATCTGTATATAAATTGATAAAAGTCTCCCTTTTTAATTTTGTCCCTAAAAATGGGGTTAAAATGAACATGTTGAGATTTTTCCATTACAATTAACGGAATGCTAGCGGAAATCCCAAAGTTCATGAACCAAAACGTTACCAACGCTAAAGTTCAAGTTCCATAAAAATAATTTACTTTAAATATTTATAACAAAAATACAATCTTTACGATCACAACAAAGTCATATCCATTGCAAAAGTAAAGAAAAATTACACTTATGTCCTCGCTTATTGCTCAGGTTTTCCAAGATTGTATCATGGTTTATGGAACCAACGCTCTACAACTCTAAAAAATAAAATTCCAGAAAAAACAGAAAGGGGTACAATGGCCCTAGGCTAACCGAAAAGAAGAAAAAACGGAAAAAAAAAATTGAAGAACAAAAGTAAAAAAGATGATGAAAATATATAATAGTAAAATAATTCTAGGTCGACTCATGATTTTCTTGTGTTGATCGCGACACGCTGACATGGCTTGTCACGATCGGTTATTGTCTTATGGATGTGGGTCCACGCTAGCGACAATAATAAATCGTTACACACCATGTCAGCGTTTCACAGATAACACATGAAAATCATGAGTTGGCATAGAAGAACTCTATCAAGAATCCATAATTGGTGATGCCAGGGAAACATAAAGATTGTTCGATATTTGGATGCGCATTTAATCCACAACTTAACAATGAAGTGGGTGAAGGATACAACTATTTTATCATCTTTGACCAAGTTCTGTATTTTATTCCTATGTTAAATAAAAAAAGAAAGTGCACGAACCAATATCCCTTAATACATAAACATTATGGCATCAACGGTAGCCTTATATAACAAAATTTGGTTTAAAAACTCATATATTTAGTCATACAAATTTATTAAGCAAACTGTTAATATTTGGGTCGAGTTTTGCATACCCGAACCCGTGATCTGCCCACATGTGTAGTTGATCCTAGTACATGTAGGACTAGTAACATTATTGGATAAATATTACTTAATTATCGTACTTATTGGGGAGAGATGGAGACCCAGTTGGTTTGGGTAACTTAACAAATGGAAAGAGATAAGGGACACATATTGTTATATAACAGCCCTCTCCCTTTCTCTTTGAAAAAAAAACTCACGTCTCTCTCTCTCTCTCTCTCTCTCTCTCTCTCTCTCTCTCTCTCTCTCTCTCTCCTCTCTCTTAGTTCATCACTTTATGTCCTTGGATTTGTGTAGGGGAAGACGAAGGGGAAACTCTATTATCTAACCCAAAAACATTCTTGAGTATTCGATACATATACAAGAGAATTTCTTTGGACTTGAAGAATATGCAGGAAGTTTTTAATCGTAACAACAAGCTTCTAATGATATGTTTATTATTCCGCATTTGGTAAGCACGTAACTCTTTATGTGCTACATGTTATATATATCAATAGTAGTATCAAAGCCGATGGTTTGATTGGTATCGTCAACGCACTGCACTCGGGCTTTGTGCCAAGTTACTGAGTGCATCAATATAATTGATCGAAGGTAGAGTAAGCATTAAGTGGCACCTTGTAGACTCAAGATGAGTCGAAGTTCATTATGGTGGAGCTCAAAATTAGATGATTATTGGTGTACGGTGGCCCCAAGACTAAAGTTATCTCCAAGCATCGCATAGGCAAGCGTGGTCGGAAAAAGAATTTAACCAAAGTCAAGTGCTAAAACTATAGGAAGATGGGTCACTTTGCTCGTGATTGCACTGAGACAAAGCAGGCATCCATTTCCCTTAATAGTCTCTAAATTTGTGTATTTTCTCATGCTTTAGTTGCTCGTACTCTCTCTGATTGGGTTGTAGACACCGGAGTGACAAAACATGTGACGTGAGATCGAGTAGGGTGGTTCACAGATTATTACTGCATTCCAGTTGGTACTTGTAACACCCCAAGATTTTTGAGCCGTAAAAATCTTTGATAAATTAAAATTTTTGGAAAAATAAATTTTTGGAATCTATTGAATTTTGGTGAATAAAAATGTTGTTCTTTATATATAAAAATAAGGTTTTAAGTGGAATTTAAATTGTGATTAAAATTTGGAAATTATAACTTTTTGTATAAAAATTGGGGGAGGATCCGACATATGGAAAAAAAAATATATTTAACCATCCGATCAAGCTAAATATTTTTGTGAAGCTTTATTTCGCCTTCAGCTACTACGCCTCCAAATTTTAACGAATTCTAATGGCCCGATCATCCAAATTTTTTTTAGTGGTTATATGTGATTAGGACTCAAAACTCTTTTTGGTATATACGCATAAAGTGACGGGTTTAGGACTATGAAAACACATTTTAGTCTTCTTAAAAATCAGTGGTATCCCATAATTTCATTCTCCTTCATCTAGAAAACCTAAACCCCATTGAACACAACTTTCAACACAAGTTTTCAAGATCTAAATCAAGTTTCTCAAGATTGTTCAAGAACGAATTTTTATCAATTTTTTGAGGGGAACACAACCATCAAATCATATTTTTCAACTTAATTTTCATCAAGCATGACTACTTTTATTCTCTCTCTTTAGTATTATGCATTTTAGATTCCGCCTAAACCTTAATTCACGTGCTTTGCTTAAAATAAATTAGCAACCTAATTAGGAAAAGTGAAAACTAATTTAGGACTATTTTTCTTAAAAATCTTAATCTGATTTAATACTTATAACCCTTGTGTGCTTAGAGTGGATGTTGAATTTTGGGAAATATGAGTGTAGGTTTGCATGTAGAAACCAAAGGAATTGTATTTTATATGAAAACGAGACTTGGGATATCACATAGAATGTTGTAGGTTTGATAAAAGTGAATATTCTTGGGTGTGCCATAAACTCACATGTTGATTGAAATTGTAATTGTCAAATAAAATAAATTGGGTTAATTATGTTGATGACTTGAAAGAATTAAAATTAGAAATTAATTATGACCACATGTGGAATTTGTGTGATTATTAATAAATTAGTATGTGTGAATTATTTCTTTGATTGCATTTATCGTCGCGGAGATGATGGTGTAGACACCCCCATTCTGTTACCCCCTAACTCTCCTTACGTCCCTAGTACATCCCTTCACCACTGTAAACCCAGGTCATGTCCCCAAGTACTGACCTGGAGGCCATCGGGCACTCCCCGGCTCAGTTTGACCCAAAATTCAAACTCTTTAGCTCCATCGAGGCTGAATGAATCTTCGAAGGGCACTGAATACCCTTTCCAACGGTCCACCCCGTGCACGATTTTGACTTACCATGCAGACGAACGGTCCGTTTGCGTCCGGAACCTGACCTAGAGGCCACCGGGCGCTCCCGAGCTCTGCTTGACCTATGTTAACTCTTTAGCTCGATCGAGGATGAAAGAATCTTCAAAGGGCACTGAATACCCTTTCCAATGGTCCGTCTCGTGAGCGATTCTGACTTTCCATGCGGACGAACGATCCGTTTGACTCTGGGAGGTCACCGAATGCTTCCCGGGCCCGGTTGACCAAAGTTAACTCTCAAAATTGAGTCAAACCCTTTGTAATGTCAAAGTACATCTCCTAACCTTTCCAACGGTCTGCCCCATGCGCGATTCGGACTTACCATGCGGACGAACGATCCGTTTGCGTCCGAGCCATATTTGAACCAGTAAACGCTTCCGAGCCATATTTGAACCAAAGTCAACTCCTGAATCCGGGAGAGGTCCAAAGGACTTTCTAAGTCTCGGAATTACCTTTCCAACGGTATGCCCCGTGCACAATTCCGACCAACAGTTTGCCCTCGGCGACCGATTTTCCAAAAAGCCCTGAAGCGCACTGCCAAATGGAAGGTTCCAGACCCTGCCTATCGGCACCTGCCGATAGGCAGGAATACATCTATGTCGATCGGCACCTACCTGGGCCTATAAAAGGATGCCTTCACGTCATTTGCAAGGAGGAGCCCAGATCTGATAAAAATCTCTCTGAACGAATCCCAGAAACCTCTCTCGAAGGCAGCGTGATTTCAACTTTCAAATCCCTTTTTTTCTCCCACTTTTCATCATCCTTTTCATCAAACTTTGTGAATTAGCCACTCTCCATCATCATTCAAGTGCAAGGGTTGCTCTCCAACATTCAAAGATCAAGCTCAATATCTTCAAGAAGGTCCAACTTTCTCAAACTCTCTCTTGAATTCTCTTAAATTCCCAATAACTTGTTTTCTTATTTAGCACTTTTATTATATCATTTCACAAATCCTAATATACTTTTTATTTAGTATTATTGCACATCTTTTATTTTCATAAAACCCAAAAAACAAGAAAAATAGGGTTTGCTTATAAATTCCAAGTAGGGATTCTCACACTTTTCCTACACTTTTCTCACAACTAAAACACTTTTTCTAAACACACACACACACACTTACAAATAAGAGATTCCCCATTTGGATTTATGGGATAAACCCCACCCCTCATTTTTTATGCGAACTACGTGGACTTTAATGCCTTTATAGGCTACGTAGGCGTCTCGGGGTAAAACTCGAGACTTGAGTCTTTTTTCTCACTTTTTCTCTCATTTTCTATCTTCTCTAAATCCATTTTCCTTATATTCTATATACTTACCGTTAATAACGTATTGCTCCATATTCGTTATCGTTCCATTATAACGGTCAACGTAGGGGTAATAGCGTAAATCTTATTTTTCTAATATTACTTTATATCTTCCAACGGATTAATCGCTTTATCTTTTCCATGATACAAGTCGAGGATTCCTACCTCCATTCTATATATACACATGCACACATATCACCGGGGGGGGGGGGGGGGGGGAACAAAAGGAAAATAACAAATATTAATGAGAGACCGAAAGAGCGGAATGGGTGCCTAACACCTTCTCATTTCGTAACTAAGCCTTCGAACCCTTATCGAATCATCTTGGTTTTGCACGCACCAGTATGTCTTTGGATGCCATCCTTCGGGGTGGCTTCCCCTTTTTCTTTTGTCTGTTTTGAGTAAAATAGACTGGAGACTCTGAATCTCTCTACATGTTTACACCACATCTCAAACGACGCCGGTTGAAGCGCTCCCGAGAGGGATGCGCGGGACTCGAGGATCTTTTCCTCCACGCTACTCTCCCGTGCGGTGAGGATCGGGGATGGCCACAATGGCGACTCTGCAGGGGATCTGTGTTTTTGCTTGTGGGCTTGACTCTATTTACATGAATGTTGTATTTGTTTATGTTTCCCCCATATCTGCATGTTCCCCTTTCTTATATGTATCCCATGATTATGCTTATAATCACACACTTGTAGAAATTTCTCCATGTACACTTCACACCACGTGCACATAGGATCACATATATACCCATGTTGCACGCATCACCCATCCATACTTGGTGTACCTTTTGGGGTACTCGTACTTGGCTCCCTGTTTGGTATAATCAAGAAAGGCATTCTCATCATCAGATACTAATAAGAGAATCATGCATGATTCAGACGACATCACCAAAGAGCATTGATATTGACCAAATTTTACCCAGTAACTGGAGGGTCACTTCGTGATGGGCGCTGATCCGGCAGATCGCAGTTAGCCTAAGCGATATGACTCTCACCTTCCACTGGCCAAGTACCTTCGACGTATATCAAACGGTTCCCCCGCATCGTACCGCTTGACCTAAGTCATGACGGGAGGTATATCACAGGGAATTCATTCACGTACGTCGAGTATATCGAATTCCCTCTCACACATACCGTCCCCACGAGGTATATGGTGAGGCAATTCACGTACACTCAGGTATATTAAATGGCTTGTCCACACGTACCGATTGCCCAAAAGAGCAAGACCTATATCGTGGAAGTCACACCAAAGGGGCCAACCCATGCCAATTCACCCAACCAACTGCATACCCTCACATAGGTGTAAGACCTAGGACACGCACTCAAGATTTCCAGTTTCAACCCGAAACTCTGTCGAAATTTCGGGTCGACCTGCCACCCAATTTTCGCGCATTTTTAAAACGGGACCCTGTCCGTGAGCCTGGTTACAAGTCCAAACCATAGCTTTGCATATATTAAAACCCCACTTTTTTAGGCTCGGGTCCCGTCCGGCATTGCATTTAGGAGAGTTAAATACAAATAAAAACAGAATAATTATGCTGAGTTCCGTCTCCAAAAACATTTCTCCCTTCTTTATCAAAAAAAAAATCCAAAAACGTTTCTTCCTTCTTTATCAAAAAATCCAAAAACGTTTATCCCTTCTTTATCAAAAATCCAAAAATAGTTCTTCCTTTTTTCTCAAAAAATAAATCTCATCCTACGCTTTCTCAGGTCGATCGCAAGCCCTTGGCCTGGCTCCCTATTGGCTTCGGTCTTCAGTCAAATCACCCCGGAGTTTCATTCGTTCTTCTATTACTTCTTCCGAGTTTGGAATCCATCCATCTTCCATTGAGAATACAGATCAAGCACCAGTCATACAGTCGGATCTGACGACAGTCCTGGCTCAGCTCGTGTCCAAGATTGACAACCTCCAAACCGAGGTCCGAGAGATGCAACGAAACCAAGTTCCTATTCCTCAAGATCCCGAGGCCCTATTCCCCCATGCTATGGGTCCACCCGAGCCTATCTGGGTTCCAAAAAAATATCAGCACGGTCCGCATGCCCCTCCTGCCAATGGGCCGCTGCCTGCCCAGCTTCCAATGCCCAATATTGCCCAGCCTATGGCTAACTTGCCTGTGGTCACTGATCCAAAAGAGGAAGAGTTGAATAAAGTCAAAGAGGATCTCAAGATGCTCACCAAGAAGTTTGACCAAGTCAGGATCTCTGGGAATTACATGGACTACACCCACATGTCTCCTTATCCTAAAGCAAGGTTACCCGAGAAGTTCAAGATGCCAAATATCGAGAAGTTCGGAGGGAGTGGACCCCCAATTGTTCATCTTCGCAGTTATCATCATTCCATGACTCTACTAGGGGCTTCTGAAGAAGTGATGGACCAATTGTTTCAGCAAACTTTGAAGGATAGTGCCCTCCGATGGTTTTTATCTCTTGAGGAATCCAGAATCCGTAGCTGGGAGGATGTAGCCCGAGAATTCATGTCACAGTACAAATACAACAAAAATCTTGAGGTCACCCATCATTATTTAGAGCTGCTCAAATAGAATCCAGGGGAATCAGTCAGTAACTTCATAACCCGGGGGAGGGAGCGAGCTGCTAACATGACTAATAGGCCATCCGAGGAAGAACAGGTCAACATAGTGAGGAAGAACTTCTTACCCCATGTCCGAGCGATGATGGGAGGACAATACTATCTCCACTTCCGAGCTCTCAGAGAGGTTGGAGTGGAAATCGAGGAAAGCCTTGTTAAAATAGAGGTTGAACTGAAGAAGGTGTCCGAATAATTCACCCTAGAAAGTATGACAAGCCTGCCAGTGCCACCATTTCGACCATCAACAACATCTCTCGACCAACCACATCATGGTCACCAGAAAGTCGGCCTACCCCCATCCGAAGGGAATACACTGAGATCCATGCTCCCCTATCTAAAGTTTACCAAGCCCTGTTAAGACGAAACCTCATCTAACCCTTGGATCCACGTCCATTGCCAAATCCACTCCCAAGAACTTTCTAGATCGATGCTCATTGCACCTTTCACCAAACCGCCGGTCATACCACCGACCAATGCTTTCACCTTCGAAATGTAATCAAAGACCTCATTGACCGGGGTACCATCGCCCCACCAGCCAATCCTAAGCCAAACACTACTCACAACCCACTCCCAAATCACACCAATGCCATCTTCTCGGAAGAAAACCCAGATTTTGACCCATTAACTCAAATCACACCCATATACTCTCCTAAACCTCTTCAGATTTGCCCATATTTCCTCCTACACCCTACTAGCTCGCTGATCAGGCACTGTCACTCCTTACCAGAGTATGCATCGCTGTCCGTACCCGTTCTGAAAATGAAAGTATGGAATTGTCAAAGGTGTTAAACCAACTCCTAGAGTTTGGACTGAAATTTCCCTCGCATATGGTCATCGATTGCTAGAAGTTCAGCACACTGTTCTTGGAAGCACGAAAATGGGCCCGAGATTCAGACTGATGGGTGGTACCAACCGACAAAGTCAGCCTGGATGATGTTGTCCAGACTATGGCAGAATTATTCAGGCAAACCAACAGCATTTGCAGTATCACCGGGTTACTTGACACTTTGAAGCTACAAGGGTGTTTGGTCCCTTCAATCATACATATCCCCACAGAATGGGAGAACTTGTATGAAGAAGCCGTTGAAGTTGTGGAATGCATCGACTTTACAGGGAAAGATAGAATCGTTGCCACCGGATGGGGGGGAGAATTCGAAGATTCGAGTAAAGAACAAGCTTCAGGAAGAGCTGGACCAATAGACGACATATGTGGGATGATATCATTTAAAAAACTCCTAGGAGAAATAGACAGGGTGGCAGAACAACCTGAGATTGATGAGGAAATGGGATTCATGTTCTTTCCTTCTTCAGTAAATCACATGACCAGATGAGGGAGACATTACCAGGTTCCTAGCTCACTACCAGCAAATGACAAGGGGAAGGGTGTTGAAAACCTTCCTATGCCAGAAATGACCATCGAGAAGAGCAAGATCCTCGATCAACTGAAGAAAACTCAATCTAACATCACTCTATGGGGGCTTTTCATGTCTTCCCAGCTACACAGAAATGCTTTAATCAAGCTGCTCCCTGGACCCATAGTTTCTCCATCTACCACACCAGAAGAAGCGATAAATCTGGTCGGATCCTTGACCTCTACCCGAATGCTATCATTTTCTAAAGAAGAAATACCTAGAGTTGGGCCGAATCATAATTATGCACTGAATATCTCCGTCGAAGTTATGGGAAGGGCCGTGCCACTCTCTCTTATCGATAACGGATCCGCCTTGAATGTTTGCCCATTGAAAACCTTCAAGTGTTTAGGCCTGAAAGAAAGCGACCTCGCTCTAACCTCCACCGCTGTGCGGGCCCACGATAGTACCCGTCGTGAGGTGATGGGGTTCATAAAACTTGCAATAGGGGTTGGCCCTATAAACCCCGTCGATGAATTCCAGGTCATAGACATCCCAGCTTGTTTCAACCTGTTGCTCAGACGACCCTGGCTCCACAATATCAAGGGTGTGTCTTCCTCACTCCATCAGAAATTAAAGTTCTTCGCCGACGGGTGAGTCATCACCATTTTGGGCGACGATGAAAATGCCGAGGGGGCAAGCACCAGCAGTCCAATTCTCGAGATACAATACGAGTCAAATGATATGCTCCTATCAGGATTCCGAGTTGAACAACTCTTACTCCCGGTAGGGGACGGTTTCAAAGAAAGGGTTTGTCCAGAATATGACCCTCATGGCAATGTCAATGTGATTCAGATGTTTAGAAACATGCACTTCATGCCCGGACTGGGGCTAGATCAAAGGCAGCAAGGGATACTTGGGCCCATCGAACTGAAGAAAGCTTTCCCTACTTATGGCTTGGGGTATCAACCATCAGAACAAGAGCTCAGAATGATTCGCCAATCTCGACCAAAGAGAGGATTAGACTGTATCCGAACTATCTCAGGAGACTCCTTGAATGGACGATTCATCAAAGAAGGCGAAGACTTCCCTTTTTGCGATTTTCTAGAACCATAGTATGACCATACAGACAAAAAGATGAGGCCGGGAATGGAGATCTTTTTCCAAGACAGCTACCCATGGGCCGAAAGTTTCCCACGCCGCGTACAACTGCTCATCAAAGATGCTGAAGAGACTGAGGAAAGCGATTCCGAAGATTCCTTCAACTTACAGATACTGGGGATGGCACTCTGCATGGTTCATTCAGGCACTACATCAATGGACCCATCCCGTCTGATTAAAGTTGCTGATACACCTCTCCTCAACTGGCATGCTGCGCCAGATCTACCTCTTGAAATCTCCCCTAACCCCAATGTTTACCCTATTTATTCTTCTGTTGTCTATCTTTGCTCAAATGTAATCGAGACCTCTTTTGACGAGGTTCTCAATGCTGTTTTTCCTATCAATGAAATAAACCAAGATTTTGAGTATCTTGCCGTGCCTTACATTAACTGCTTGAATTCTAATCAAACTTTTGATGATGATGATTTTGCAAATGAACAATTCTTAACTGATCTAAATAAGGTTAATTATAAAAAAACATAACCACATTCAAGTTAATGAAGAAGAGACTGTTGTTATTAATCTCGGTTCTAGTAGCCAACTGTGCGAGATTAGGATAGGGGCCACCCTTGACGAGCATGAGTGCGCACAACTCGAAGAATTGGTGAAGGAGTTCGTATGTCTTCGCATGGTCCTATGATGGTATGCCCGACATCGATCCTAAAATAGCTCAACATGAGATCCCCACTCTCCCAGATTACAAGTCGGTCAAACAAAAATTGAGAAAACTCTGCATCGAATGGTCACTCAAGGTCAAAGAAGAGGTGGTCAAACAGTTAAACGTGGGTTTCATTCGAGTGATCGAATATCCCACATGGCTAGCCAACATTGTACCTGTGCCGAAATCAGGAGGGAAGGTTCGAATGTGTGTATATGATCGAGATTTAAACAAAGCTTCTCCGAAGGATAATTATCCGCTACCCAATATCGACATGATCGTGGATAACACAGCCAGTCATGCTCTCAAGTCTTTTGTCGACGGTTCTGCTGGATACAACCAAATCAAGATGCACCCAGACCACCAAGAAAAAACCGCATTCATCACCCTATAGGGAACCTTTTGCTACACGGCTATGCCATTTGGTCTCAAGAACGCTGGGGCTACCTACCAAAGGGCTGCCACAACCATTCTGCATGACCTGATTCACAAGGAGGTCGAGGTTTATGTGGATGATATGATTATCAAGTTCAAAACTAGAAAAGGTCATATTCCTGCTCTCTGGAAGTTCTTCGAACGACTGCGATGGTATCAGATGCGACTTAATCCATAAAAGTGTGTCTTTGGCGCTACAAAGGGAAAAATCTTGGGATTCATGGTCAGGGAAAAGGGGATAGAAGCAGATCCTGCAAACCTGAAGGCCATACTTGAGATGCCATTGCCCCGAATAGAGAAAGAAGTTCGAGGTTTTCTTGGGAAGTTGCAATAAATCAGTCGGTTCATCAGCCAGCAAACCTCCATTTGTGAACCAATCTTCAACCTCCTCCAAAAAGATTCAACCAAGATTTAGAACGGGGCCTGCCAAGAAGCTTTTGACCGAATCAAATAATATCTGACCCAACCTCCAGTGATCATGCCACCACAGTCTGGTCTCCCTTTGCTCCTATACCTAACCATAACCGACACTGCAACTGGGGCTTTTCTAGCCCAATACCTTGAGGACTCCCGTAAAGAAAGAGACATATATTATTCCAGTCGTAAATTGTCCAGGTACGAGGTCAACTACACTGCTTTAAAAAAGGCATGTGTCGCACTTGCTTGGGTCACCCAAAAGTTGCGACACTACATGCTCGCCTTCCCCATCAAACTTGTATTTCGAATGGATCCCATCAAATACCTGCTTGAGAAACCCGCCTTATCCAGTCGAATGGCCCGATGGTTGATGCTCCTAACCTATTTTGATATCGTGTATGTCACACAGAAAGCCATTAAAGGAAGATCCATCTCTCACTACATCGCCGATTACCCCATAGACAAAGCAGATGTCCAGATCTCCGAATTCTCAGATGAAAATATCCTCTGCACCACTCAAGACCACCTTTGATGGAAAATGTTCATTTATGGCACTGCCAACAAAAGGGGATATAGCATTGGGATACTCCTGATCGCCCCAGATGACTCCCACACTCCCATCGCCATTAAATTGGATTTCCCTTGCACCAACAACATGACGGAATACGAGTCATGCACAGTGGGCCTCAAGGTTGCTCTCAAGAAAGGTATCCAATACCTTGATGTCTACGGGGATTCTGCCCTTATCATCGGTCAAGTGCTCAGAAAGTGGAAAGTCAAGGACAAAAAGCTCCAACCATTTCATGCCCAATTAGAAGAGTTAGCCTCCTAATTCTGAGATATCACCTTCCATTACCTATCCCGAGCAAAGAATAACCTAGACGATGCTCTCGCCACCTTATCCTTCATGGTTGACCTGCCCAAAGAAATAACAATGACCCCCTTACTAGTTCAAAAGCAAGACAAACTGACCCATTGCTACTATATGGAGCTTATCTCCCCTAAAGATCCCGAACTAGCCGATTACTGGTACTATGATATCTCGTGCCTCCTCAAACATGGTAGGTATCCCAAGGGTTCCAATAAGAAAGATTGAATGACCCTCCGAAGACTGTCTTCCCAGTACATCATCTGTCATAAAGCTCTACTCAAGAGGAACTTCAATGGAACTCATCTACACTGCATCGCAGGGGATGAGATTGAGAAAACAATGCAGAAAATACACAACGGGGAATGAGAACCCCACATGAATGGTCACATGATCTCCAAGAAGATCATCCGACAGGGCTACTATTGGACCACCATGATCCAGGATTGCACCATCTATGTCCGGAGGTGCCTAAAATGCCAACAATTATCCATCCTTCATCACCTACCTCAGAGAGAATTATACAACATGACCTCTCCCTGGACGTTCTCCACCTGGGGTATCGACATCATAGGAAAGGTTACCCCAAAGGATTCAAACGAACATGAGTTCATCTTGGTCGCCATTGATTACTTCACCAAATGGGTCGAACCTGAGTCATACACAGTGTTGAACGCCAAGAAAGTGGCCAAATTCCTCAAGAAGAATATCATCTGCCGATATGGGGTACCGTGTGAGCTAGTGTCAGATAATGGCTTGAATTTCGAAGCAAAAGTCACAAAAGTAGTCAAAGAGTACGGGATTCAGAGACACAAATCTTCTCCCTACCGACCTCAGACCAATGGTGCAGTTGATGACGCCAAAAAAAACCTCAAAGCCATCATCAGCAAGATGACCGAAAGTTGTAAGGATTGGGCTGACCTAATCCTATACGCCCTCTGGGGCTATCGAACCTCAATTTGAACCTCTACTGGGTCTACCCCTTACTCCCTGGTCTATGGCATGGAAGCATTCCTACCTATGGAGCTGGAAATACCCTCGCTACGCGTCATTCTTGAAAGCAAAGTTAGTGAAGAAGACTGGTGCCAAAGCCGTCTTGATGAGCTAGCCCTCCTAGATAAAAGAAGATTAAAAGTTCTTTACCACATATAGGGGTACCATCGCCGAATAGCGCGATTATTCAACAAGAAAGTCAAGGACCGCCGTGTTCGGGAGGGGGATTTAGCCCTCAAAGAGATAATAGAACCCATTTGGGACCCAGAGGGAAATTCAAGCCCAATTGGAGCGGCCCCTACATTGTGAAGAAAATCTTATCCGGCGGTGTCGCCATGCTCACTGACCTAGATGGGGAGGAGATGGCTCGTCCAGTCAACCTGGACCGTCTCAAGAAATTCTACCCCTAGTTCGAAATCTCGACGCGCTCTGACTCTTCTCATCCCCCTTCTATTCTTAAAGAAAAAAAGAAAAAAAAAACTCTTCATTTCACTCTACCCAGAACTACATGAGCCTGATCCTCTACAAAACTATTTTAAAACTTTTCAAAAAAAAAAATAGAGGCATGTAGGTAGCTCATATTCCTCACGTGAGTGCGACCCTTTCTTTTTCACAAATACTATTCTCTTCTTACCTCCGAGAACGGCGGTTCATTCTAAAATTATTTGAACAAAAGGATTGTGTATGCCTTAGCAATCAGTATAGATAATTGAAAATTCAAAATTCATCCAAAGGCACAACTGGATGATCAGAAACTTATTTATTTCATTAATAAGAAATTATAGTACGGATTACATAAGAAAAAGGAACAGATAACTCCCTTCCCCACTACCATAAAAAGCCAAATAAAACCCCCACATACATTCCCTATTACCTAAATAAACTCCCTAGGAGTCTTACCCACAGCTACCAGAGGAGCCTTCACCCTCAACATCCACATCCTGAGGACCCCAAGTTTTCCCTGCCTGAATAGAGTGCCGTAAACATTCCATGGATCGATGAACCTTAACCATCTTCGAAAAGACCACAACACCCCCTTCCATGGCGTTAGATAAAACAAACCACTTTTGTCCAGTCTCTACTGCCAACATCTTGCTGACTACTTTCCTCCACAACCACTACATATAATCTTTGGGACATGACAAACCTTCTCGACAGACTAAGAGGGAGGGTCGATGGACGCCGATTTTCCCATAGAGACCCAAGCAACAGATGCACGCGCTCAGTCAAATCCTCTACCAGAAAGAAATTTGAGATCTGAGGTAGCACGACCTGTGCCCAGCCAAATTGGCGGAGAAGCCGCCAAGGGAAATAAAAAGAGGTTTGCCTGAGACCAACCATTCGCACATATGAATACTCTCCTAGCTCCAGAACAAGCTGCAACTGTCCCCACCAAGTCACTAACCATTACAGACCACAAGCCCCATGCTCCACAAGCCAATTCTCCCAGTTCTCAACATACAGGCCAACGTGGATGAAGTAGCACGAAAAGAAGTTGGGTACAGCCGACAAGGGATATTCTGAAGGAGTCGACAAGAGAAATCTTTTAGACAACCACATAAACAGCATCACAGGGCTACCCCTCAAAAAATCAGAACGGCCTTCTCTCTAGGGATCCAGGCATCCAAGCCATTCAGGGTCTCCGCCAATATTACCGTCGCAGGATTGCGACGGTATGACTTCCATGAAGTAATGGCTGCAAGTTGTGGGTCCACCTGCAATTCCCCAGTCACCAGCAACAATTTTGAAACCATACCCAGAACAATGGCTCCAGCATAGCCAGCATCACCTACTTCCCGTAAATGCACGGACTGCAGCACCGCCGGGAGGGAGATCATTCCTCCAACAACTAATGATCTGGCCGCCGAAGGCAAAATATGAAGAAGCCAGACCAATATATCCCTAGGAGAATGGGAAAATTCGGGCAAAGCCACAGCAACACTGGGATTTACACCCAGTATGGAAGAAAATTCCTTGTAGGTAGGACAAACTTCTTCCAACCCAAAGCGGAATACATGGTCTTCGGGGTACCAGAATTGTACCACCGCTATCAGCATATTCCACTCAATAGGCCGATTGCGCCACAAGTAGACTCGACGCATGTTGAAAGCCTCGTAGTCGACATTATAAGAGCACATAGCTTTCAAGGCTTTGAGGTAGTTGGCAAACTCAATGCTACCAAGGAGAGCCATCTTGCAAGGCTAAGAAATAGTGGGCAAGTAGATAAGAATGCAAATGTGTGATGAAAACACTCCACCCTTAGCCCCTTTTTATACTTGAGAACCCTCATAAGGGACATAATCCCTGCAGAAATCAGAAGGGAATCCTACCCCACAAGGTACCAAAGGTTGAAGAGGGTACCAATCAAGCCTTCAATTGATGGGACTGGACTGAACTGCCGATAGGCAGGTCAGGGTGCTTGCCGATCAGCACCCCCCCCCCCCCATTTTTAGAAATTTTCCTTTTTTCCTCTTTTGTCAAATCAGAAAACTCAATAAAAATAAATTGATATTCTCAACAGAATTTCAAAATCCCTTTAAATTTCCCATTGTTAATCAAAAACTTTCCTTCAAAAAATTTCAAAAATATTCCTTTTTACGGTCTCAGCAGAAAAGTAAAAAACGCATGTGCATGCATTCATTCATCATTAATAAAAGATAGTAAAAAAACTCCCTTGCATTACATATATCTATTTTCTGTGTCACATCATTTTTGCAGGAAATAAAAAGAAAAAGCAAAAACAACGGGACTCAGCCCGAACCCACATTATTTCTCTCTCTCTCTCGAGCTTCCACCCCTGCGACGTGCTCTCTTCCCCCTATGGCGAGACGATGCGCCACCACTACCCGAGCCCGAGTCCTCTCCGGAAGAAGAAGACGGCACCAAGCAAGAAGGAACCGCATCTCGAATATGGGTAGTCGCCGCAGATATCCACTCTCTAATGTCCCTGAGCTAAGTGGTCGACACCCAAACTTGCTAAAAGAAAAGGTGAAATCAGTATCAAAGTATAAATGACCAAAATATAAAAGAAAGTAAGAGAGGAACAGAAAGGTATACCACAGGTCGAAGAACCTCCTATGTCAAACCCAACTCCTCCGGATCCATCGCATGAGGACGGTGCAGCATAGGCACCATCCCTCCATCAGCCCGCCAAATATTGTATGAAGGGGTATGCAGCCGTACAAAAGGGACCTCCGAGGTCGCCGCCTCCGCAGATGTCGACAGGCCACCACCACTGTGAGAAGATCCCACCGCCCGACTCGAACCCGCCGGAGGGAAAGGCAGTGCATCGTATATGCTGGGTGCCATCAACCAGCTCGTAACAAAATCCATATAGTCACACGGCGCAACCGTATCAGTATATAGCAAGTAGGACTCGCCAATCATCGCCGCAATCCTCTCATCCTCCGACATCAGTCGCTCCCGCCTCATAGACGTAGGAGGCTGCACGGGTGGCACCACCACCTCCTCCTCAGCAATCTGACGAACCACCCTCTCCCCGAGATACCAGGAATGGCCGAACTCATGCACTAGCAAACGCCTCATCCGCGCATTCACCCCGATCTCTCTCGCATCCTGAATGGCTATCCTCCATGGGTAAAAGGTCACCTGAAAATCTCCAAGCGAGCATGAATCAACACAAGATCAGAAGGTGCAAAAGCTAAGACTGAAATGGAAAGAGTCTTACCCTACCACTGGTCAGGTCATTTAAGACCTGACGCACCGCCTCCAAGGAAAGAGATCCCTTCGACTGTCGATTAGCGTTACGCCATCGATACAATCGACAAAAGTCCCCAGCAGTGTCGTCCTTCAAAGCAATCAGCGGGGTATTGCACCCAATCACCTCACAAAACCACGTCTGAATTCGCAAGCAAAAAGAGACGCATAAGGAAAATGCGAATGCATGAAAGGAAAATGCGAGTGCATGAAAGGAAAATGTGAATGCATGAAAATAAATGCACAAACTAAAGAATACCTCAAGAAGGTACGTGGCCCTAGTAAAGGTCTGCCGGCAGCACCGGCTGAATGCATCCAGAGAAAAGTAAAGGGTTTCCAAGGTCAGACTCCCCCAATCATAGAAAGGGATGTTCGAAAACATCCTCAAGTACGGCAAAAACCACAAATGAAAGACGGCGCCTCTCGACGGCACTATGAAACCTCCCAACACCAGAAAAATGAATAATCGGGCCATCTACCTCACTTGCAGCCCGTCCTCCACATCAATCACCCTGCTCAGTAGAACATCCTTTAGCAGGGACAGCCGGATATAATCCCCATAAACTATCCTCCCTACATCACCAAGTGCCGCACGCACTGCCTCCAGTCTCACCCGTAAAGAGAAATCCACCTCTATCTGCTCTCCATCATAATCCAGCCCCAGCTGCACGTCTATGGGAGTCACCATCATCTCCCCGAATCCAAAATGAAAGGTGTGGGTAGTGTCCCACCACCTCTCTCCCAAAGAACACAGGACCGTTGTCGAATGAGGCGTCTCATCTAGCGTAGATGCCAACCACCCAAAACCCGCTGATGATACCATCCAACACACCACAGGTGGGAGATGCTCCCAGACCTCCTTGAGCCCCGTTGTCCCACGGGCACGCATATTCTTCGAAGAAATATCAGACTGGCAAAAAGGAAAAGTCTCATCAAAGGTCAAGAAAGAAAAATTACCAAAAAGAGAAGAATGCCAAAGGTCGGGTTATTTACATAACTGTCGGGGATCACTCTCGAAGAGCGATCACGCGATGGCTCCCGCAGCAAGGTCCGCTCATTCGCAACAGGCTCAAACGCATCAAAGGAGTTCTCACTCCCCAAAGCAAGAGGCTCCCTAGCCCTCCACTCCACATTCGCCCAATCATCAACGGTCAACCACTCCCGGTGGACTGCAGTGCTCACAAAAGCGGCAATTTCTTGAAGATCGAAATGCTAGAACGATTTGCAGAAGAATCGTAGAGAGAGAGAAAGCAAAAGAAGTTGTGAAAAAATTGCACCTCCCCCTACCATACCGATCGGCACTGACCCCTTGCCTTCCCGAGGTAACCCAAAAGTCTGTGCCACTACCGAATGGCACCCTTCATACTATGCCGACCGGCACCCCCCATAAATTTCGTATAGAAATTCCCAGAAAATACCAGAAAACCTCCAAAAATCCACGAAAAATTCCCAAAAATCCCAAGATGGATTTAGAGCAAAATTTTGCGTTCCCTCGAGCGGAATCCCTCTCCCCCAGCGGAATCCTCAAAAACCAAGTGAAAACTCCTCCCGGCAAAGCTCCGGAGGATCCATAAGGATCACCTAATGACTTCCCCAATAGAATTGTCCTACAGCACCCAAAATAGGTTGTTTCCCCCTGCGAGGTCTCCTAAAAGCTTCCCCAGCTATCAGCTCCCCAACTCAGATCAAAATCACAAAGCCCTTTCTCCAACAGAATCAAAATCCAATTTTTATTTACTTTTGGGTTAGAATTGGCCCCGATCTTGGATCTTCACCTGAGTTAGGTCAGAATTGACCTCGGTCCTTGGTCATCCCCACTCTTGGGTCAGAATTGGCCCCGGTCTTGGATCATCACCTGAGTTAGGTCAGAATTGACCTCGATCCTCTGTCGTCACCACTCTTGGGCCAGAATTGGCCCCGGTCTTGGATTATCACCTGAGTTGGGTCAGAATTTACCCCGATCCTCGATCGTTACCACTCTCAGGTCAGAATTGACCTCGATTATTAGACTTTTACCCTAATCTCTTAGATTCAGCTTTAACCCGCGGATTGATGATCCCCAGCACGCTCCTTAGGTCCTCAGAATCAGCCTCGATCCTCTGAATCAGTCATAGTCCCTCAAAAGCATCATGTGGTGTCTATTCGACGGTCGTCATTTGTTCTAAACTCACCTATAGAGGGGCTCTGTAGACACCCCATTTTGTTACCCCTTAACTCTCCTTAGGTCCCTAGTACCTCCCTTCACTACTATAAACCCAGGTCATGTCCCGAGTACTGACCTGGAGGCCATCGGGCACTCCCTGGCTCAGTTTGACCCAAAAGTCAAACTCTTATGCTCGATTGAGGCTGAATGAATCTTCGAAGGGCACTGAATACCCTTTCCAACTGTCCACCCCATACGCGATTTCGACTTACCATGCGGATGCACGGTCTGTTTGCGTCCGAAACCTGACCCATAGGACACCGAGCGCTCTCGAGCTCTGCTTCACCTATGTCAACTCTTCAACTCAACCAAGGCTGAATGAATATTCAAAGGGCAATGAATACCCTTTCCAACGGTCCATCCCGTGTGCGATTCTGACTTTCCATGCGGATGAACGATCCGTTTGACTCCGGGAGGTCACCGAATGCTTCCCGAGCCCGATTGACCAAAGTCAACTCTCTAAACTGGGTCAAACCCTTTGGAATGTCTAAGAACATCTCCTTTCCAAAGGTCCGCCCCGTGCGTGATTCGGTCTTACCATGCGGACGAACGATCCGTTTGCGTCCAAGCGATTTCCCGTCCAATGGACCGATAAATGATTTCGAGCCATATTTGACCTAAAGTCAACTCCGTAACTCGGGAGCGCTCCAAAGTACTTTTGAAGGTCTCTGAATTACCTTTCCAATGTTATGCCCTGTGCGCGATTCTGACCAACGGTTTGCCCTCGACGGATAATTTTCCGAAAAACCCTCAAGCGCACTGCCAAATGGCAGGTTCCAGACCCTGCCTATCGGCACCTGCCGATAGGCAGGAATAGGTCTATGCCGATCGGCACCTACCTGGGCCTATAAAAGGATGTCTTCACCTCATTTTCAAGGAGGAGCCCAGATCTGATAAAAATCTCTCTGAACGAATCCCAGAAACCTCTCTCGAAGTCAGCGTGATTTCAACTTCCAAATCCCTTTTTTACTTCCACTTTTCATCATCCGTTTCATCAAACTTGGTGAATTATCCACTCTCTATCATCATCCAAGTGCAAGGGCTACTCTCCAACATTTAAAGATCAAGCTCAAGATCTTCAAGAAGGTCCAACTTTCTCAAACTCTCTCTTGAATTCTCTTAAATTCTCAATAACTTGTTTTCTTATTTAGCACTTTTATTATATCATTTCACACATCCTAATATTCTTTTTATTTAGTATTATTGTACATCTTTTATTTTCATAAAACCCAAAAAACAAGAAAAAGAGGGTTTGCTCATAAATTCCAAGTAGGGATTCTCACACTTTTCCCACACTTTTCTCACAACTAAAATACATTTTCTACACACACACACACACTTACAAATAAGAGATTCCCCATTTGGATTTATGGGATAAACCCCACCCCTCGTTTTGTATACGAACTACATGGACTTTGATGCCTTTATAGGGTACGTAGGCATCTCGGGGTAAAACCCGAGACTCGAGTCCTTTTTCTCACTTTTTCTCTCATTTTCTATCTTCTCTAAATCCATTTTCCTTATATTCTATATACTTACCCTTAATAACGTATTGCTCCATATGCGTTATCGTTCCATTATAACGGTCAACGTAGAGGTAATCGCGTAAATCTTATTTTTCTAATATTACTTTTATATCTTCCTACGGATGACTCGCTTTATCTTTTTCATGATACAAGTCGAGGATTCCTACCTCCATTCTATATATACACATGCACACATATCACGGAGGGAAACAAAAGGAAAATAGCAAATATTCATGAGAGACCGAAAGGGCGGAATGGGTGCCGAACACCTTCCCATTTCGTAACTAAGCCTCCTAACCCTTCTAGAATCATCTTGGTTTCGCACGCACCAGTATGTCTTTGGATGCCATCCTTCGGGGTGGCTTCCCCTTTTTCTTTTGTCTGTTTTGAGTAAAATATACTGGCGACTCTGAATCTCTCTACATTTTTATACCACATCTCAAATGACGCCGATCGAAGCGCTCCCGAGAGGGATGCGCGGGACCCGAGGATCGAGAATCGACGAGGATCGGGGAGGGCCACATATGGGATTTTGGGTATTATGCTCTCACCTAAATTTTAGGAATACTTTCTTGGTATGGGACTAGTGGGTATGCCTTGGTTGCGGTTAGCACTTGATAGGTATGGGACTATTTAATGTCGATTCTTACGGATAGGATATTCCGGAGTGGAGATAATTTTGGTGTCGTTCCATTGATTTGGACAGCCTAGGCGCAAAACTAGAAAGAGATTAAATATATAATTTCATCCTACGAAATAAAGTAGTACACAATTGTGTTTTGAAGACCTACAGGTATGGGACTAGGGGTAGGTTTAAGGTTTATGCCCTATTATTGGGGGGTCTAAAATAAAATAAGATAATGAGAAAATAGGAAATTGAGAATTAATGCCTAAGATAAGAAACGGGTATTAAAATGAATTAGTGTCGGTAATAAGTGCAGGGCTGACAGTTAAACATGCTAGCTGGTTATTATGATGTATCGTGTGTTGAACCTCATAAATAAGTGTAGGGGTGATAAATACAGGTTGGCTAAATATTACGGGGGGAATGTGTGTGGTGTAAAACTTGAGACGGGCCCGAATAAATGCAGGACATACAGTAGGTGATTAGGCATAAATTCTTCCTAATTTATCCCTTAATTTAGTTACTTTTGGCACCTCGAACAACGTAATAGATTTGACTTTATCTTATAATCTTGCTACTGACTTATCCTAACAAGTACACCGAGTTTTTGGTATTTCGTATGAGTTTTGCAGGTATTTGATGTCAAGAAACGAAAGAAGGAGACCGAAAGAATAAAGAAAGATAAGAACGAAAGTCAAAAGGGCAAAAGCATAATTTTTACCCGGAATTCGAATGAGGCACCTAAAAAGAAGTTGAATATATCTCATTCATGAGCACATAGGAAGAAACGGCAACTCAATCGGAGTCCCAGAACAAAAGATATGAGCAGTTAAAAATGAGGAAAAAAGTCAAACAGGCAGACCAGTCTGCCCCTACCCCGGACCGGTCCGCTGTGCAAACCTCCAGAAGACCCCGGATCGAAAGCAAACCGAAGGAGGGTGAAAAATAAAAGAACTAATCCACCCCGAACCGGTCCGCCTGAAAATAAGAGGAACCGATCCGCTTGGGAGGCAAACCAGTCCGCCTAAGGCCCGGACCGATCCGGCCATCGAGATTTACAAATCTTATCTTCTCTTAAAAAGAATCCTAGTGCAACTGAAACTCTTGATTTGTTGTAGGGTATAAAAACCCTTTTTATTATCATTATTTGGACGGGGAATTAGAGGGAATTAATAGAATTTTCCTTTCTTTTCCAGAAAATCCTAGTTTAGATACAATTTCCAGTTAGTTCTTTGATTTCCAGTATTCGTAATTGTTGTAGTTACTGCTTTGGTAAAATTAGTGAGTTGTTTCTTCTCTTAAATTCTTTTCTACATCAATTTACAAGTTTTCATTAGATTAATCATGGCTTTCTGCAAATCAAACACTGTTTTCATCACTTTAAGCATGTTAGGCTAGACTTTATAAGGTCGGGATACATGAACCCAGCCTGATGTGTTAGTTATATGTGTAACATTAATCCTCTGAATTAAGTGATTGATTACGACCATGTTGCGTACGTACACAATAATTGTAGATCTTTATATCTCATTTGCCTCTGGGTAACCGGGATGATTTAGAATGCAATTCGAGTGTCACTATTGCGATACCGATTTACTCATCCTCAGATTAAGTATGACGTGGGCTTGAACCTCGTATATGTAATGCTTGGGAGTACTAAATACTGGGTCAAATTAATCAGTTAAATTTACAATTAGTATTATAACTGCAATACACTAGGTTTGGGGGATTATATTCCCGTCCTGTTTTTCTCATTCATAGTTTAAAGTTTTAAATCAGTTTTCATTAGCATTTTAGATAGTTTAGTATAATTTCATATTTTCATAATTGCATTTAGTTTAATCATTCCCAAAACCAAATCATTTTCTCTTTTTTTTTAGAGTCAAAGTTAGGATTCCTTAGTCTTTTCCCGTCGTTACAACTTCGTTGTCTTAGTTCCCTGAGGATCGATACCCGACTTATCGGATTATTACTTGAGCGACAGGCTTGCACTTAAGCCTAGAGTGAACGCATTTATGAGACAAATTTTCAGTTGCGTCAAGTTTTTGGCACCGTTGCCGAGGAACTAGGTAGACTTAGGATTAGATCGAGTCAATCTAAAGTTTTGACCAAAAATTTCTAAAAAATTCAAAAACATAAAAATTTCAAAAAGCACAAAAATATTCACCACCATCTCTCACAAGCTTTTAATGCAAAATTCTAAACTCACTCCCACACCCCATAATACTCCAACCAGCATTCACGAAAATCCAATAGTTGAGTATAACCCCGATAGCCCTCACACTCCAAACGCCCCACCGTTCTAGATCCCACCTCCCACACCGTCACACTCAATCTCCAATAACACTCTGTTTTCCTTCCTAAGAGACACCTCCGAGCACAATTCGAGCACACCTAGTGAGATCACCGAGTCGTTAAGTGAGAGCGCGATGTCACAACACAGTAATGCACCTGCCGGTGAGGAAGAGGCCCCGTACCGCCCGCTGAGAGAATTTTTATATCCCGAGCGCACTGTCACTCCGGGATACTTTCTACTTCCCGATATATTTTGTCATTTGGGACACGGAGCCCTCCTTCAACTCGAGCAATCATGTTCCCATCATCTTTGGGCGCCCTTTTTTAGCTACGTCTAACGCAATCATCAATACTAGGAATGGGCGAATGCAACTCACCTTTGGGAACATGACCTTGGAAACCAACATCTTCCACATAGCCCAACATATGGGGGAGGAATATTATCTTCACGCGGTGAGATTCATAGATGAGATAGTAGAGGAGTACTTTGAGGAGAATTATTGCGGCGACGCCTTAGGATCCTGTCTAGTGTCGAGCCACGAGAGTGAGGGGACGTACGCTGACTTCGAGAGGGAGGTTAGGGAGTTAAGAGAGTTACTCGATGAGAGAGCGTCGGACGAGGACGAGAGAGAGGTTAATTGGGTTTCGACATTCGAGGAGTTACCACCGAGGGATACGCGCATGGTTCCCTCCAGCGAAAAATTTCCAACCCTCGAATTGAAGAAACTCCCCTCCCATATTAAATATGCATACCTAGGAGAGGATGAGACATTTCATGTTGTTGTCTCCTCTAGCCTAAACTACGAGTAGGAGGGTAAACTGTTAAAAATCCTGAGGAAGCACCAAAGTGCTTTTGGTTGGTGCATCGCTGATTTGAAGAGGATAAGTCCTTTGATTTTCACTCACAAGATCCATCTCAAAGAGGATGTTAAGCCCTCAAGAGAAATGCAAAGAAGGCTAAATCCAAACATGAAAGAAGTAGTGAGAACCGAGATTATCAAATTATTGGATGTCGAAATTATCTACCCAATCTCGGATAGCAAGTGGGTGAGCCCCATTCAAGTCATCCCGAAGAAGTCGGGCATGACAGTGATTGAGAATGCTAAGGGAGAGCTAGTTCCACAACGTACCACCATCGGGTGGCGCATTTGCATTGATTACCGAAAACTCAATGCGGGAACTAGGAAAGACCATTTTCCCTTACCATTCATTGATCAAATGCTTGAGAGAGTAGCGGGCCACCCTTACTATTGTTTCCTTAATGGTTATTACGGATATAGCCAGATTGAGGTAGATGTACTTGACCAGGAGAAAACGACCTTCACTTGCCCTTTTGGTACGTTTGCCTATAAACGTATGCCATTCGGCTTGTGTAATGCGCCCGCGACCTTCCAAAGGTGCATGTTGAGTTTATTTAGCGACATGGTCGAGAAAGGACTCGAAGTGTTCATGGACGATTTCAGCATTTTTGGCACCTCTTTCGACCGTTGTCTAGAAAAATTGGAAAATGTACTTGCCCGGTGTGTGGAAAAGAACTTAGTGCTGAATTGGGAGAAATGCCATTTCATGGTCACCGAGGAATAGTTCTTGGCCACATAGTATCATCCAAGGGGATAGAAGTCGATAGGGCCAAAATCGATATCATATCTGATCTTCCCCCACCAAAATTGCTTAAGGACATGCGCTCTTTCTTGGGCCACGCGGGGTTTTATCGAAGGTTCATTAAAGACTTTTGCGCCATCGCTAGACCCTTAAGAAACCTACTCATGAAGAACACCCCATTCGAGTGGACGGAAGCATGCCAAAGCTCTTTTGAAAAACTGAAAACCATGCTTGTGTCCGCTCCCATCATGCAAGTTCCGGATTGGTCTTTGCCATTCGATCTTATGTGTGATGCTAGCGATTATATGATAGGGGCTATTTTGGGCCAAAGAAAAGATAAGCAGGCTCATGTCATCTACTACGCTAGCCGGACTCTTACCGGACCATAACTCAACTACTCTACCATGGAGAAAGAGTTGCCAGCGGTAGTCTTTGCCCTTGATAAATTTCAGTCATATCTCATCGGTTCTCCTATTACTTGCTTCACTGACCACGCAACATTGAAATACCTACTTAGTAAGAAATATGCAAAATCGCGCCTCATAAGGTGGATCCTACTCCTACAAGAGTTCAATCTCTCCATTAAAGATAAGAAAGGAGTAGAAAACGTCGTTGTCGATCACTTATCACGGCTTGCGTCCGACGTACCTAGTGATCCCATACCCATAGATGAATACTTTTCGAATGAGCAACTTTTTGCTACCTCTCCTTTACCCTGGTTTGCGGATATAGTGGACTACCTTATCACGGGAGACGTCCCTCCCAGCTGGACACCGCAAGATAAGAAGAGGTTTCTTACTTGGTCGCGCATGTTTTTCTATGACGATTCATTCCTTTTTAAATATTGTGCGGACCAAATCATCCGCTGATTTGTACCGGATGATGAGATCCCAAAATTTATCCAGTTTTGTCATTCGGAAGCTTGTGGAGGCCACTTTTCGACGAAAAAGAGGACCGATAAAATTCTGCAATGCGGCCTCTATTGGCCCATAATATTTCGGGATGTAAACGATGCTTCCAAATCTTGCAATAGGTGCCGACGGATGGGAGCCATTACCCGATGAGATATGATGCCTCTTACCCCATACTCATCATTAAGATCTTCGACTGTTGGGGTATTAACTTCATGGGTCCCTTCCCTCCGTCCTTTGGTTTCCTATACATCCTTGTCGCGGTAGACTACGTTTCTAAATGGGTAGAAGGTATAGCTACCAAGATAAATGACAACAAAGTGGTGATAAAATTCCTGCAGGAATGCATACTTTCCCGTTTCGGTGCACCGAAAGTGATAATCAACGATAATGGCACGCACTTTTGCAATAGGCCATTCGAGAAGCTAATGAGAAAGTATGGTGTCATTCACAAAGTTGGAACGACTTATCACCCACAAACGAATGGACAGGCTGAACTAGCAAATTGGGAAATCAAGAATGTTCTTGAAAAGACCGTCTTAGTCCTACCCGGAAAGATTGGTCACTTAGATTGAACGATTAGCTATGGGCCTATCGTACCGCATATAAAAATCAACTCGGCATGTCCCCTTTTCGCTTTTTGTATGGAAAACCTTACCATCTTCCCGTTGAATTAGAGCACAAGGCGTATTGGGCAATTAAGCAATTTAATTATGCCACGGATAAGGCCGGTGAAGCCCGAAAACTTCAATTGAATGAGTTAGAAGAACTACGCAATAATGCGTATGAGAATGCTCAAATTTCCAAAGAAAGGATGAAACTTTCACACGATAACATCATTCGACGCAAAGAGTTTCATCCCGGATAAAAAGTTTTTCTCTATAACTCTCGGCTTCATCTTTTTCCGGGCAAGTTGTGGTCACGATGGTCTGGCCCGTTCGTCGTGAAGAATGTTTTCGCTCACGGAGCTGTTGAATTAGACGATTTAAAAGGGGGAAATACATTCAAAGTGAATGGACAACGCCTAAAGCCATATCTAGAGGCGTGTGAGGAAGAAGTCGACACCATTCGGTTTTCGAACCCCGTTTACGGGGTAGAGTGAGCTGTTATAGCGAGGTCGTCGCACCCCCGACGCGTATAGGGTGAGAGTCATGTGTGTACAGAGAGTCGTGTGTGTAGTGAGCGTCGATAGGATTAGGGTACATTCGGGAAAGAGCATTTACATGTTTCGGGAACATTTAGTCAAATTGCGTTCGTCATGGCTACCGAGAGGTTTTCAATCCATATTGATCGGGAGTATGTTGTGAAAGTGAGAATTTTCAGAGAAGAGCGTTCGAAATTAAGTTAGGGGAAAATCTAGCCCAAAAACCCTGGGTCGGACCGGTTCCTTTATTTTAGGGCCAAACCGGTCTGCCACGGACCGGTTCCTTTAATTTTTAAAAGGATCGGTCCGCTAGTCGAATTTGCCTGAATTTAAAGGGACCGGACCGGTCTGCCCCTACCCCGGATCGGTCCGCCTATCTGCAGAATTTTTCCCCTTATTCCAAGGTTCACCCCCTTCCCCCAATCCCATTCATTCCCTCTATTTCGTCTTTCCAACTCCCAACCCTTCCATTTCCCTCCCAAATTCACCCCCTTTTCCCTCCAAACGTTTTCCCTCCAAATCTAACCCCTACCCACACCCTTTCACCTATAAATACACACCTAAACCCTCCCTTTCTCTTCACACCTTCAACCAAACTTTTCTCTTCTCCCTCCCTAGTTTTCCAAGCGTAAAATCTCTCTTGTTCTCATGGCCTAATGCACTTCCCCCACCAAGTATGACTCCATCGACATCCACCCCTCCGATCATGGCGAATTCCGCTCCCGCCAAGAGGAGCGATGGTGCCATCATTTTTCAGTTTGGATCGCAAACTCCATATGGATCGCGCTGTCCAATGGATCGGGCTTCCCAACTCCGTCACCGCCCTATTCATGGCTCGGGGTGGTTTCTATTCCTCAACGAACCCTATGAAGCGATTTGGGCAACCGAAGTCCGATCCTTTTATGGTACCCTGGTTTGGACGGGCCAATTCGAGGACCAAGCTTATGTGGATGGGAATGTCATCCCATTTTCTTTGGCTCTTCTCATGGCCAAGTTGGCCGAGTACGATGTTCCGGATGTTCCCGAATTCACCTATCCACGAAATGTCCCCCCGGTCGCCAAAGAAGTTATTTTTGCATTACACCGGATGTGGCTTGGACGGGGCAAACCGTCACCGTTGGACGCCTTAACAAGAAGGCGCGCCTCACTTTTCAGATTGTGTGCACTAACATATTGCAAACATTTAACGATTTAGCCATGCGGCCCCGGTAGGCCACTTTGACCTACCATCTTTTTGACCCACACACTTCCATCCACCTGACCCGAACTTTATACGTCGATATCATAAATGCATCCTTGGATGAGAAGGGTGTTTCCCCATTACCCTATGCCCGTTTGATCACTTTTATCCTCAAGGATGCTGGCATAGCAACACCGCTCGATCATACTCGCATTCCCGACCCTTTTGGCCAAGGCACCCGCACAAAGAGCGCCAAACAGCTAGCTATCCTACGAGCACGGCGAGGAGGTGATAGTGAAGAAGAGGCTGCCTCGAGCGAAAGCGACGAGGAAGAAGAGGCAGCCGGTGCGGATGTCGAAATGGAGGATGTTGGTCCGGATGAAGAGTCGGCGGACGAAGAGGATGACTCGCATTTTGAGTGGGCGCATAGCGACCTCTCAAATCGAACGGCGGCACTTGAGACGAACTTCGAAAACTTTTTGATCGATTACCGTCGTGATACGAACTTGATACTCCGTTTCCAAACGGACATTTATCGACGCCAAGGGGATCCTAATGAGCCTCAGCCACCCTATTTCTATTACCCCTATGGCCCCGATGCGCCCGATTCTTCCCATCCCCCGCCCCAATGAAGCTTGATGTGAATCTGCAGTTTTTACTTGTTTTTCCCTGTTCACGTTTGCATGCTTTTCCTTGTAATTTTACCACAGTCTTGTTTGTTATAAAATCTACATTTTTCTCCATTTGTTTATTTTATTTATCGCACTTATTGTTTTGCCTTATTTACATTTTAGTCCTTTTTGCTTGAGGACAATGCAAAAGTCTAAGTTAGGGGGGACACAAGTGCGTATTTCTAAAACTTCATATATTTTAAAAAATGCCCAGAAATTTCCAAAAAAATCATAAAAATTTGAAAAATCCAAAAATATTTTTGTTCAAAATAAATAAAAATTGGAATTCAAATTTTTCAAAAATATCATTAAAAGTCGGATTGAAGTCTCAAGTTGTAAACATTCAACATACACAAAGCCGAAATTGACCAAAGATGTAAATTGAGCGAAAATTGACGACTTAACGAATAAGTGTGGAGATTAACAAACCCGGTGAAATTCGAGCCTATCACTTTTTGCGAGTTTTTAAATCAATCCGAGTTAATTGTTAACTCAAAGTTCTTTTCAGCGCCTAAAAAGTCGTCGAGGATCTCAATCCTTTCATTTTGATCGGTTATGAAAAACGTGCCAAAATTGATCTCTAAACTTAAATTCATCTCGAAACGCATATGGTAACACAATTGGCATTTGGGTCAATGAAGTAGGCCATCGTTTGTCACCCAAAAATTTTGGCCAGAAAAAGATGCGAAAAATCACCCCTTTTGCAACCCAAATTGAGCCGAATAATTTTTCCCTTTTGTTTGACAACCCGAAAAACCCAAATAGCCCGGAATTGCGAAAAATGAAAAAAATTCAGAATATAAGTCCAAAAAGTGCATAGAAAGGGGCAAGAGAAAAAAAAATAGATATGCTCAACAAAAATAGCAAGAAAAGAAAAGAAGTGAAAAACGGAAAAAATAGAGAAAAGGAAGAAAAAAATGAGCAATAGCCCGGAAAAAGCACAAATGGACATCATAAATGACTTTTCCAATTCCAACCTTCCCTACCTCTTTCATTTTACCCAATATACCTTAAACCCCGAAAAAGTCCTAACCGAGTCTAAATTGCGAAATTGGTTACCGCGTGGAGAGCTAATACACCAAAAGATAATATAAGAGATTAAATGTGCGAAAAAGAGACAATGTTCCCGTTTTAAAAACCGTAATCCATTGATGAAATCCTATCACTATAAAATTTATGTCTTTCAATTCGTATGCGTGACTTTGCATCCATTATATTTACTCTTTATATCATTCATACCGAGGGAATAGCCACATTCCGAGTGATTCGTTTGAGAGAGCATTCCGTGAGATTTTGAAATCAAAACGAATTTTCGGGTAAGTAACGTAATGATCAATCGGTGGAAATTGGCGGTTAAATTTCTGGCTTCGCACACACGCACTATGATTTGAGACTATTAAACATGACTTGATGATGACTATTTTCTGGGAAAGTTTGAATTATACAATTTTTGCGTATTTTGATATTTCTTTGAGTCAATAATGAATTTTGTGGGTATATTCACTGCAAACCCTCACGAGACACCACTCGTCCTACTAGGGTAACCTAGGGGTTTAAAGGCTTGTTGCATACTCTAAATGCAATCGCTTGCCCGCAAAAAAGGTATTCTATCCTAATAAAATGTTTTTCAAGAGTTGAGCCTTTCTAGGATTCTTTTACATTGCTCGGGACGCGCAAAGTTCTAAGTAAGGGGGTTTGATTAGGCATAAATTCTTCCTAATTTATCCCTTAATTTAGTTACTTTTAGCACCTCGAACAACGTAATAGATTTGACTTTATCTCATAATCTTGATACTGACTTATCCTAACAAGTACACCGAGTTTCTGGTATTTCGTATGAGTTTTGCAGCTATTTGATGTCAAGAAACAAAAGGAGACCGAAAGAATAAAGAAATACAAAAAGGAAAGTCAAAAGGGCAAAAGCGTAATTTTTACCCAAAATTCGGATGAGGTACCTAAAGAGAAGTTGAAGTTATCTCATTCATGAGCGCATAGGAAGAAACGACACCTCAATCCGAGTCTCGGAACAAAAGATATGAGTAGTCAAAGATGAGGAAAAAAGTCAAACAGGCAGACCGGTCCGCCCCTACCCCGGACCAATCCGCTGTGCAAACCTCCAGAAGACCCCGAATCGAAAGCAAACCGAAGGAGGGTGAAAAATAAAAGAACCGGTCCGCCCCGAACCGGTCCGCCTGAAAATAAACAGAACCGATCCGCTTGGGAGGCAGATCGGTCCGCCTAAGGCCCGGACCGGTCTGGCCATCGAGATTTGCAAATCTTATCTTCTCCTAAAAAGAATCCTAGTGCAACTGAAACTCTTGATTTGTTGTAGGGTATAAAAACCCATTTTATTATCATTATTTGGACGGGAATTAGGGGGAATTAATAGAATTTTCCTTTCTTTTCCAGAAAATCCTAGTTTAGATACAATTTCCAGTTTTAATTGCAATACTGAAGATTATTCAGAAGTTCTTTGATTACCAGTATTCGTAATTGCTGTAGTTACTGCTTTGGTAAAATTAGTGAGTTGTTTCTTCTCTTAAATTCCTTTCTACATCAATTTACAAGTTTTTATTAGATTAATCATGGCTTTCTGCAAATCAAACACTGTTTTCATCACTTTGAGAATGCTAGGCTAGACTTTCTAAGGCCGGGATACATGAACCCAGCCTGATGTGTTAGTTGTACGTGTATAACATTAATCCTCTGAATTTAGTGATTGATTACGACCGTGTTGCGTTGGTACACAACAATTGTAGATCTTTATATCTCGTTTGCCTCTGGATAATCGGGATGATTTAGAATGCAATTCGAGTGTCACTATCGCGATACCGATTTACTCATCCTCAGATTAAGTATGACGCGGGCTTGAACCTCGCATACGTAATGCTTGGGAGTACTAAATGATGGGTCAAATTAATCAGTTAAATTTACGATTAGTATTATAACTGCAATACACTAGGGTTGGGGGATTGTATTCCTGTCCTATTTTTCTCATTCATAGTTTAAAGTTTTAAATCATTTTTCATTAGCAGTTTAGATAGTTTAGTATAATTTCATAATTTCATAATTGCATTTAGTTTAATCATTCCCAAAACCAAGTCATTTTCTCTTTTTCTTTTTAGAGTCAAAGTTAGGATTCCTTAGTCTTTTCCCGTCGTTACAACTTCGTTGTCTTAGTTCCCTGAGGATCGATAATCGACTTATCAGATTATTACTTGAGCGACAGGCTTGCACTTGAGCCCAGAGTGAACGCATTTCTGAGACACATTTTCAGTCGCGTCAGTAGGGTCGGTTGGCTATAATGGCACCATAATAATAATAATAATGTGATAAATCAATTTAAATAAAGATATTTTATGCGGGAGTCTCGCGACTGATATTAATTTTGGATAAGAGTAATAATCGGGTTAATTGAATTAAATTAGATGGACAGCGTTCGATATAAATCAAATAATTGGAAATATAACTTGGTGTAGCATAATTACATTATTAGGTGTTCACAGTTTCTTTTTCTCACATGTTGATAATTTTTGCATTAATTTAAAATATTCTATTGTGATATTTATTATGTATAATGCTACTGTCTGGGTCCACGGGCTCTAATTGGGGAGAGTACCTTGGATTCATGCGGTGGTCTCTGACCCACTACGTTGACTAACATTTCTAGTTTACCGCTAGAGTAAATTCATAGAAGTTATTGGAGATCTTTTGGAGGTGCAGTTGGAGTTTATTTATTTTGATGCTTAGTAGTCTAGATTTTATTTTTCGTCAAATTTTATTATGAGACGTCATTATGGATTTGGTGGGACATTCGGTTCCACAGTTATTTATAGTTTTTATTCAGTTATTCTTTGTTGGATCTTTTATTTGGATTTATATTTTTGGAGATTGGATTTATTTACTGGAGATTAGCATGGTGATGGATTTTATTTTAGCATGAATGATTATTCATATTGGGATTGATTTAATTAATATCCCGTGGAATAAATTTTATATGTCTGATATCTGTCACATGCTAAGAATGGTATTTTATTTAGTGACTCCCAGCGTAATTTGGCGGCGGCGGCTGGCCACCCCGTTTATCAGATTGCGCGGGGTGTTACAGTACTCAGAGCATCTACATATGTAATGGGACTTGTGAAGAAGATTTAGGGGTCGATTCGTATCAGCTCTTACTACACACGGGGTTCACATTACTTCTTCATGACATGCCCTTTGTCTCTAGAATTCAACATAATCTATTTTATGTTTTAGCACTTTCGTACTATGGATATTCTTTTAATTTTAGCAGCAATGGTTTAGACATTATTTTGGATGGAATTATTTTTTGACATGATTTGGTTTTAAATAATTTATTTAAATTAGACTTGGATGATTATGTTTCTTCATCAACTTGTGTTTCTAATGCTAATAGAAATATTAATTATGTTACTTGGCATGCTAGACTTGGGCATATAGGAAAGGATATGATGGCCTAATTTGCCAAAAAAGGTCTTTTAGGCCCACTCGTTGCGGTTGCCTACCTATATGTTAACCTTGTTTAGTAGGAAAATCCTATAGGAAGCATTTTGGTAAGTCTCACCGAGTTACTCAACCACTAGATCTAGTTCACTCTGATACATGTGGACTAATTAATGTTAATGCACGTCATGGCACCTCTTATTTCCTTACTTTTATAAATGATTACACGTGATATGGTTATGTTTATTTGCTAATTATTCTCTACGAAGCTTTATATTATTTAAAATGCTTTGTAGCATAGGTTGAGAACCAAAAACAAAAGATCTTAAAAACTCTTAGGACAAATCGAGGATGCGAGTATTTATCTAATCAGTTCAAGGAACTATGTTAGAATAAGGGGATGGACAAATAAACTTACTATTCCTCGTACTCTGCAATAAAACAGTGTTACAGATAGAAGAAATAAAACACTTTTAAAAATTTCCAGATCTATAATGGCCCAACCCAACCTCCAAATATCTTTTTGGGGGATGCTTTATTGACCTCTGCCGACATACTCAATCGAGTACCTTCATAATCAGTTCCTTTAAAACCCCATATGAACTTTGGAAAGGTAAAAAGCCTAATTTGGAGAATTTGCACCTATGGGTTCAATGGTTTATGTTCATAGTGCCTCCCATAAGTATGGAAAACTAAGCCTTATAGCTAAAAAGCGTAACTTTATAAGATATGCGAAAAGCTCAAAAGGTTATGTCATGTACGATGAACATCCAAATGGAGGAATGATTGAAATAGAGTCGCGCGATATTTATTTCATTAAAAATGATTTCCTTAGAATTGGAGATGAAAATAAGAATCTTGACCTCTATGAGTTGGAGGATAATAAAGACATCCACCCATCTTGAAGCGAGGGTGGGGAATTAATTTCTCACCCTATAATTACTAAAGATAGTGAGACTGATCTTCAGCCTAATGGGAGTGTATCACTAGATCCATAAGATTCTTAAGCTTATCAGAGCAAGCGAGGAAATATTCCATGTCGTCATTTTGAGATTAAGCGGATTATTTTCTTATATGTTGCACTGGATGAGGAAGAGACCACTTCTTTTAGTAAAGTGATTTCCTCAAATCATTAGGATGACTGGATGGTTGTTATGCAAGAGGAGATGATCTCAATGGCTAAGAACAAAGTCTGGGAGTTAGCTGACCTTCCGTCAGGGTGTAAGACGTTAGCTGCCTTCCTCCAGGGTGTAAGACAATTGGAAACAAATTGGTATTGGAAATTAAATGCAAGGAAGATGGCTCAATTGACAAGTATAAGTACATTCTTGTGGTAAAATGATATACCCAAAGAGAGGATGTCGACTATGAAGAGACATCCTCCCCTGTGGTGATATTTGCCTCTATTCGACTCATTTTATCTATTGTTGCATATTTAGATTTATAGCTTTTTTAGATGCATGTTAAGACCACATTTCTCTATGGATAACTAGATGAAGAGATCTATATGGATTAACTAGTGGGTTTCAAGGTGAAAGGATAAAAGCATAAAGTCTGCCATCTCAAATGTTCTATTTATGGAATCAAGCAATCACTTAGGCAATGGTACTTTTGATTTCATCATGTCATTACCTCTGTTGGTTTTTAGATGATTAAAGAAGATCATTGTGTGTATATTAAATGATCTAAGAAAAACATTCTTATCCTTTCATTGTATATGGATGACATATTACTAGCTCGAAATGATATGTGTTATATTACCACCACTAGAGAGTGGTGGTCCTCTACTTTTGAGATGAACGACATGGGTGAAGAAAACTATGTGCTTGGAGTTAAGATCACGAGAGACACGTCTAAGAATCTTATCTATTTGTCTTAGGAGACTTACATAAAGAAAATTCTTGAACAGTTTTGAATGCATAAATTCAAACCCATTGACATCCCAATGAAAAAAGGATGTACCTCAAGCCTAAATGACTACCCTAAAATTGATGAAGAGAAGAATCAAATGTCCAATGTGCCATATGCATCAGCCATAGGGAATCTGATGTACGATATGTCGTCTACATGTCTAGACATCTGCTATATAGTTAGGATAGTAAGTCATTACCAAAGTAACCATGGTCGCACACATTAGAATGCAGTTGAGAGGATTTTTCAATACCTATGTGGAATTAATTATCTTGTCTTATGTTACTATAGTGGAGACTTGAGACTGAGAGGTTATAACGATGCAGATTGAGCTAGTGATAGATATGGACTTAAGTCCACTATGGGATATTTGTTTATACTTAGAGGCGGGTTGTTACCTGGTGTAGTAAGAAGCAAACATGTGTTTCCCTATCCATAATAAAGTTAGAATAAATGGCATGTTCAGCAATGGTTCAAGAATCTATTTATCTTAGGATACGCAAGAGAGGTTGTTCTAGTTTTTTGTAATATCATGTCAGCTCTCTCATATGCAAAGTATCCCAAGTATCATGGGGAGTCCAAACACATTGACGTTCGATATCACTACATACGAGATACGATTGTGAAAGGGGAGGTTGTCTTGAAACATATATCCATGGGAAATATGGTGGTTCATCCTTTGACCAAGACTATTGCCCGAGATATTTTCCTTTCTCAAATTAGTAGTATGGAACTACATATGATATAATACGTATTGACACTTGATTTTGTTATTGACATTATTATTATGACATACTATCTGTTTCTTATATTGTTATGGAATTATTATTATATTTGTGTACACATCCTAGAGATGTGTCAGCAGGTTTTGAATCAACTCTTTCACACGGGTGATTCATCTTGTCACTTGGAGAGCAAGCTATGACATTCATATTTTTGACGTACGAAAGGAGAGAAAGATATATACACTTGAGTATTTTATGTTATATATTTCCTTAGTTTAAACTAAGATGAGACCTTACAGAGGTCAATCATAGAGTATTTCCAAAACTCTGTGAAGTCTTTTTTAGATTAATGTAGGATTTTAGGCAAGTGCTAAGAGAGCGACGGGGATGAAAACTCAGGTTAGGAACTTGGTAGATACTAAACTTAGATTCGTATGGCATTATTTTATTTTTGTATAATGACATACCCATTTTATGGGATAACGCCACAACATAAATTTCATATTGTATGTGCTTTATCGACTTACAGTGAGAGCGATGAATGAATCCCTGCTTTGTCGTTGTGTGATCCACTCGAATCATTATGATCCCATTTATTACTTTTATTGACCGTAGACTATGTCATGAAGAAAATACTCGATGATTCTACTTTAGCATCTTTACGTAGGGATATGGATGATATCTTCTAAGGGACATGTTTAGGAAAGAGACTGTGTCTAATTGGATTGACATGAGGACTCGGGGAAGACTATTTGATGATACACCATGTTAGTGTCACTCATAGCCCGGGCAACTATATCGTATTTGGTGTGCGATTTAAGTCATGAGTATATTACATATTTGGGGTGTAGCATTGCTTCTATAAGGGATTAAGAATGTTGACTCCAGTGTAGTCAAACTGTCTGAGGCATATGCAAGATCCTTTCAAGTGATGCACTTTCGTTAGTTAGGTGATGATTTAACAACTACGATCTTGAGATTGTATGTTCTTCTCGTTGGGTCACACGTTACATTTCATGTATAAGGAGATAAGTGTTTGAGATTCTAAGAGAGGTTCGGATTGATCTTGTCCTATATGGGCGAGTGGAACATGTTAATATTTGGTTCGGTTTCAGATCGTTTGACCCGTGATCATCTCACATGAGTGGTAGATCCTGGACCATTTAGGATTAGTAACATTATTTGATAAATATTAGTTAATTATCTTATTTATTGGATAGAAATAAAGACCCGGTTGGTTTAGATATCTTAATAAATGGGATAGAGATAAGGGACACATATTGTTATATAATAACCATCTCCCTTTCTCTTTGAAAAAAATAACGGTCCCCCCCCACCCCCACCACACACAAAAACCCACCTCCCATAACTTTCTCTCTATCTATCCTCTCTCTTGGTTCATCATTTTTCTCCGTGAATTTTTGTATGTAAAGAAGAAGTGGAAACTCTAGTAGCCAACCCAATGATATTCATGAGTATTCGGTACATACTCGGGAGGAGTTCATTAAACTCATAGCCCACGCGGGAACTTTCGTCTCGTAACAACCATCTTTCAGCGATCCGTTCATTATTCCGCATTCGGTAAGCACAAAACCCTTTGAGTGCTTCATGTTATATATTAATACAAACATTGCATATAAAATGCAAACTGATGGTAATAATCTCCATTTGTTAATGTGGCCACAAACAAATCTGTGTCGCCAACATTGTAGATCACTATAATGATGTCAATCATCGATATAACAAACTGTGTAAGTCTGTAATCATGTGTTGTAATGTATCCCACACAAGCATATAGATCACGTGTTTCCTTACTCACAAAATAATATACATGCTTTAAGGACATTTTAAATTACCACAACAAACTAAATTTCATGGTAGTGAACAAGTTTTAATCTTTGTGACTTATTAAGTACATTCTCAAAAAATCTTTCGTTTCTTAAGAATAACTAGATTTAAATCACAAATTTAAGTTGTGTTTGCTGATAGAGGTGAAAACCTATGTAATGAAATGTTTTACACTCCCATAGGTTTTATTGTGTTGGATTAATTTCGAAATAAACTTTTGTATCAGGATGTCTATTATACAAACAAGTGTTCCACTATAAAAAAACCTGGTTAAGGGAAAGGGGGATGACAATTACAATTTTGTTTCCAATTTAATTGACCTAGCACATGTTATAACTAGGTGATGTGATACAAAGCCTAGATCAACATATCACTGAGAAAATTTAGGCAAACCTAGGACAACTCACTATAATCTAAAACCTAAACTCAATTTTAATGAATTTATCTAGATCTCTGTGAGATTCTAAGTGTCGTGTGTGATGAGGTGTAAAATTAGAATTGAACACATTCAAGCAATTCATAAGACAAATTTATGAGGGTAAAAACCCCACCTAGGGGTAAAAAAACCTCGACGCACTTCAATTATGTTATTCAATTTGAAAAGTGCTTTATATGAAGCTAGAAAGTACCTCTCACTCATGCACTCACGATTAGTTACTTATGAACTTCAGAGTTTCACCCATTGACATAAGGAATCCACCTTGGGATCCATAAAGTGAACGAGGAAGTACATTCTACTCCTTGAAATCACGTCATTCTCCAGTCTCTCTAATAAAATGAAACACATCGAATTTTAGATATAAGTGTTAGATCTCTAACTAAAATAGTGAATTATTTTATCGAACTTAGCTAGTGTGGATCTGAATCAAATCACTCACAATTCTCTCTCAAAGGCATAGACCAAGTATAAATCTAAGTTTTTTGTAAACTTAGCCCAAATAACTGAATTTGAAAATAAAGAGGCAAGGTAAAAGCTCTTAACCTCGAAAATACTCTCTGAATTGTTTGAGTAATGTGGATTTCAAATATTTTGAAAATGGATGGAAATGGACCTATTTACAACAATTTTGAAAGAATCTACTCCGATGTGCGCATGGTTGACTTTTTTCATGTGCGCTATTTCAACTAGTGCTGAAATAAATGCATATTCATGTGCACGCGTGAAGTCTTGACCCTGCATATGGTGCCATGCGCATGGGTCCAAAATGGACCATACGTAAGATTTTGAAGCCAAAGTGAAAAGACTGTAAAGAAAGCTCATGTTAAAAACATAGGTCATTTTCCAAATAGTTTACACAACATATCTCATAAATGAATTCACTTGTTCAGCCTTTTTAAAACATATTAGGAAAAACATGCAAGTGCGTATAGCACTAAAGGTTAATAAAAAAACTATCAAATGATACATCTTCAAACTACGAGAAACAAAAGTCTTTTGTTGTAGAGCGGCTTGATAGATATTTAAAATCCATGTAGTCTAAATAAACATGACTCACTCTATGATTCAAGACTATATAGCTCGAATGCCTTAACGATTCAATGTTTTGACATAGAAATTAGCAACTTTTATTTAATACAAATTTTACATTTTGATTACACCTATTAAACCCACTCCACATTAACCATATAATGAGAGTAGTAGGAAGTAATACCCATATAGTTCAAAAGACCAACAATGCATCAAAGTCGAGTCTGAAATGATGGGTGTGAGCCGGATCAACATGTCCATGCCTGAAACAGCATAAACAAATACACTGATAATAACATGCACAAAGAGTAACTCCCCCTGCTTTGGTAATCCTCCAAAAAATCACTGACATATAGATTATATAATTCATGTGCAAAGCATGTGACAAATGATAATATCATCTAATATAAACAAATACAATAAGCGTGTGCTCCCCCTATATAAAATATCTAATGAAAGACAATGTTTATTCCCCATAAACCCATATATGAAAGTCTTCCCCCCCCCCCCCCCCCCCCCCCCCAAAAAAAAATAAATAAATAAATAAATGTGGGAATCTTCCCCTGTTTTAGACCTTTCTTCCCCCCTATTTTGGTATATAATATTCAAAGAGAAGTAGGAAGACATAGATACTGGGTATAACATAGTAATAAAACAATAATCACATGAATAAGCAAAACTAATAAAGAAAATCCTAGATACTCATGTGAAAGAAACCAAAACTATAAAGAGGACATACTCAAATAGAAATCTCACGAGTATGAGTAACAAATATGTGTAATACATAGTGAATCTCAAGATAGGAACGAGTAGATATAATGTATCAAGCAATAATCATGTTAAGCAAGAAATGTGATATAAAACCATCTAACTAGAATGAGATCATGCGAATCATGGATAGATTAATGAAAAGCATCAATTTATGGATAAAAATATATGAAATCCACAACAACCATCCAAAATGTACCATCAAGCTTCCAAAAACAATCCAAAATAGACAAAGGAGTAATAGGTGCATATATTGAAGTAAAAATAAAAATATCCCAGTACCATAAATGGGACTACAAAGTCTCAACAAAAGAAACATAATAGAGATAACGTATAAAATCTATAATCCTCTTAAATTGCATAAGGGATATCCACAAAACAATAACATCTCAAACAAACAGATAAAAACTCCTCATAAAACAAGTATATCTCCTGAACAGTAAAGAATACTCCTTATAAAGCTATGCATGCAAAGAGAATCATAAAGACCATAACAATGAAAATGTATAAAGCATGTGAAAATATGTAAAACACGATGGGAGTAGGAGTATCATAGCAAACTATCATGAAATCATGTGACAAAGACATGTGACCATGGACATGGAACATGTGAGTAAATATGAGAATCTATGAAAATAACCATATATGTCCAAAAGTAACATGGAAAGAATCATGTGATATCGCAAAGAGATATCTCACGCAAAGACAGTCAACAAGATAGAGTATCTTAAGCTAAACAAAATAAACAAACTCAAACATATGACATAATCCAACCAAAAGATAATCCAGGTCTCATCACAACATCGAACTACCTAGGGCATACGAAGCTCAAAAAACGATAGCAGATAAGAAATCCTATACATCATACATAAAACTATAAGATAAAACATTATCATCCACAATGTCACATGAAGTCAATATAGAGAATGATATAGAGGTACAACATCCAAGGAAGAAGGTCAACACACAAGTTGTGATATGAGTAGAAATAAGTGTAGCAACAAAAGCTATCAAATACCAAAAATAGAAAAGAGTGCCATAAATAAGGGATCCGTGTGCATGGGGAAAATATCAATCGTGCGAATAGTTATCGTGCATATGACCATCTTTTAGTCCTGTGTACGATTTCAATCAGTAAGCATATCCAGGGACATAAAGTACAAAAAATACTAAGTGTGAAACCAAAATCGAGACTCTCATAATCATTATGCTATTAATGAATGCAAAGAATGTAAAATCATCCGTTTTTACTTGAAAAACATAATTTTGAGATGAACGCACAAAAAAAAACTCAGACACACATATATACATATTCAAACTTTGGAATGAAAATGTATGACAGTTATTAGGCATAAAAGATAAATTTAATTTAACTAACAAATTTCCTTTGAATCTTGACTAATGCATAGATTAAGAACATATTCAATTCAAATATCAATAAATTTAACATGTAAGGATCAAAATTCTCATCAAATCATTTCAAGCAACTTTATATTTCAATCAAGGCATGATTAGTGATAAATATTTTTTACAAAACCAAATGAATACAAATAACTAAGTCATAAGAAATTACAAACGGTGCTTAATTTTATCATTGCATTAATATCTTTCCAAGACCTCATAAATTAGTAGTTTCTAACCATTTAAATCCCTCAATAAAATGTTGTTTATAAATGTTTTCAGTGCTAAATTAAAATAGCAATTTCAATTTGAAAATCTATGGAGCTATCTTGTTTTGAATGCGAGTTTAAGCTCTTGCTTGTGGATCTTTTCAACATATTGGCTTTTGTCATTAATTGTCTTTTTAAACACCTAGATTGCACCTACCCAATGATAATTAAATTAAAAATCCGGTATAATCACTCTAATAGTAGCCCTTATTGATGATACCGAAATCATGCAATGGATTTACCCTGGTTATGAGAGTTGTTATAGAAGCAATATAAAAAAGTAATTATCAAATAATTTAGTAGAAGAGATAAGAGAAAATGAGATTAATGCAATAGTTTGAGTTGTTCGGCTTTAGCCTATGTCCATTGTCTAAAGTATTAGAGTGTTTTTACTATAATAGGGCACTAATGGCTATGGAAGACACATACACAAGATCTCTCTCTCTCCCTCTCTCTGAACAAATTTAACAGAGTAACAATATGGTTTCTGGAATTCCATATTAATGAAGAAGACATAATATGTCTTTTGTAGGCTGGGGGTGCACAATGTCACCCTAACACGTGTCCCACGCCAAACTGAGGTCGTGGCATGTGAGAGAGATAACTGTCTCTCCATAAAGTAATATTCTCATGGTCAATATTCACTCACGCGAGTTGTTGATCTCCAATAATGGTTTTTTGTGGATATGATTGTAATGCCCTTGCCATGCTTTCCATACTTGCATGAATATATTTACAAGAGGTATCATCTGAGATGATACTGAAGGTATAGGCCCAATCAAGAGTCTATGTACTGATCGGTTCCATGCTAAAATTTGAGACGATATAGGGTGGCCATATGTGCTCGACACTCTTATCCCTAGACCTCTGAGGGCTTGTAACATTAGTGTCGTTTGAGGCTGAAACTCTTCCACTGGTAAGGGTGAGGTTGGTTTCGTCTATGGATTGATATTGTCATCTCTTATTGGCTACTAAAGTGACATATTGATGAGACCATACTTGTATATATCAAGTATGCGTGAGAAGAAAGTATGGGTGAGAAGATTGGTCTAGTCTGTAAGACGAGACTGGTGTGGTTATCTACCTGTGTGCCATCCGGACGAGACTATCCTTTTGTATATATTAGGAATGGGTAAAAACACTACTCTTGTATATAATATGATACTCGTGTGGTTATCTACTTAGGTTTAATTTATAAGATACTATATTTACGTATATCAATTAGACCTAGACTTTACCCTTCCTTGTCAGTAAGAGGATGGGATTTAAACTAGGTCCCCATGACTTTATGACAATTCTTCTTAGTGTATCGTCACATCTGTCGAATGGCGTACTGATAATGACTTTAGTGGCCTAGTTGTTTATTATCTGCAAGTTGTACCTTGGGGGGACAAAATGGTTATATCGTCAGACGTAACGATAATATTGCCCCCATCTGTTCTCAATTCACTTCCCAATATGAGATATATGCCAGTTATTGGTCACACGTCAGAGGTGGTATGATTTGAAAATGCTAGGCGCATTATTCAAGGTGTCCGTAGCCACGGGGGCAACCCTCACATTATCCCATACCTAAAAAATCGTGGCTCATCATTACCCATTTTGAGAGATGAAGTTTTGTTTGGTCGGGCTTCTCTCTCACTTCTGCCATTTCTCAAAAACTTCAAAATAATGAAAAATAGAGCTCACTTTCTCTCTTTAGGATTCTTATTCTTTTACTTTCTCCGTTCATCTTCTTTAGCATTTTCCATCGGTCTCTGATCTTTTTCTTCTTTCAGGTAACTTTAAATCACTCCTTCCTAACTTTTATTGTTGTTTTCCTTTAATTTTTTGGCAATTCTATGTTACTTGCACCTCCTTCTATAGTGGTTGTGTGGTGTTGATTCTAGGGATTTCTGGTAGTTCACTTGTTGTGTTGGGGTTTTTATTAGGAATTATGGTTTTTCAGGGAGGTTTGGTGGAGTTTGACACTTTTCGGTGACTTTTTTATTTTAGACTGTTGGTTTCTAGGTTTGGTGTTCTCAAGTGTTCTTCACTAAAAGCGATTCGTTTTCCTTGTTTGATCTTCCAAACCCTAGAAACCTTTAAGTAGAAGTTTGTGAATGTATCTAAATCTATATGAGACTTGGCTTGAGCTGCGTTGCCTTTGCTATCATGTTTGCTGAGAGAGGGAGGAGGCCAAGGCCGAACTTAACCAAGATAGATCTCGTCAAGGGGGAGTCCCTTTGATACCTCTGACTCCGACACCTCTAGAAATAGTACCTCCTCCCTTGTGTCTGACCAATATTTCTAACTAAGACACCACACTTGAAGTTAATTCTCCAAGTGTTGTCATTATTAATAGTGATAGTATGTCATCCTCCAAAGGTTATAGCCCGTCCGAGAGTTCAAGCCCTCTTGCTAAAGCTGCAAACTCTGATTTTATGAGGGCATGATGGTGAATGTTGCTCGTTCTATCCTGGTTGAGATAATAGACTTAGCTTAATCAAGTAAAAGAGATCGTTTTAACACCTCATCTCATCAGCATGGGGATCCTGAGCCCTAAATCTACAATATTTTTTTATGAAGAGACATAAGATACATCCCCCCCCCCCCCCCCCCATTATGCCCCATCCACTGCCTATAATGACTCTGGAAGCTTATTTAGCTCTAGACTGATGTGGCAAGGCACCTGTTATTGAGGATGAAGAGGAGTAAGTTTTTAAGGTTGACACAAGTGTTGCCTCATCTTATAAGAGTGACGTCCAAAAGACTGATCTTATTATTTGGAGATACTTGTATGATATTGAACCAAAAAATACATATGAGGGTGTCAACCGAGGATGAGAGGGCCTATGACCTTAAGAACGGGGACAAAATTTCTGTTATAAACAAATGTTCAAAGTAGGCTTTCGTCTTCCCTTTGGGTTCAGAATTAGGGGGTTCTTTCTGCTATCAGTGTCGACCCAACCCAAACCCTAAATCTTGGTGGATTATTATAGGGTTAGTCATTCCTTGTAGGCTTTCCTAAGAGGATTATTTACCCATAGAAGTCTTTTGAGCATGATATTCAATTGTTACCATAAAATTCAACCCTTGTTATTACCACTTTGTAGCTCAAAAACTAGATCGAAAACTAATAACGTGTCAGCTATCGCGCATCTTTCTTAGCTCGCCTTAAATACATATTCTCTTATTGGGAGACAAACAGAAGCCGAGGAGGTCATCTCGTCAATGATTCCTCCTTGAGATAGCCGGTTCTTGAATATCAGAACAAAACCAAAGTTTCCAGCTTCTCTCATTACAAGGTCACTCACGTAATAATTTTACTTCATATTTTTACAAAGTGTTTTCTCATCACGTATTGACTTTTATTTCTTATTTCTGCCTTAATTTAGTCTATCAATTTTCTTAACCTTCTTCACCAGTGGGTAATAGAACCTGAGCTAAATATAAGATTGACTGAGCAGGCCGAGCATAAGATGGCCAATATGAAAAAGCAGTTGGACGATGACAAAACTGCTCATAAAGATGAGCTGGTCAGGCTCTGAGACTGATATAGGACTCGTCATGCTACTTTAAAAGATAACCATAAAGAAGTCCCGAGGGAACATGCGTAGGTCGAGAAGGAGCTCCGTAAATCTAGTTGTGAGGAAGTTATAGGTAAGTTCAAGGAATCTGAAGAGTTTGTTAGGTATGACATTTAGTACTTAGAGAAGGGGTCTAAGACCATGTGTCGAATGCATTGGGAACCAATTTCCTGACCTTGTCACAAAATACCCTGAAGAGTGAAATACTCTCAACTCTTTGAACTTCTTTGATCCTACGACCATTGCTGCTTTGGAAAAGATCCAATATGAGAGAGGTGATTATGAGATGACTAATGCTAATAATGGAGGGGACGAGATGACTGATGCTAATGATGGAAGGGACAGGACGACTCACATTTATAAAGAAGAGACCCAAGTTGGTGACCTATATTCCACCAAAATTCAAGAGGAGTCTACTGTTCCCGGAGCTACAACTGCTGGTGAGTTGGCGACCAAGACTTAAGTTATCTTATTTAGTATCTTTGGGCGACTTCCTGTGGTATGATGCCCAACTCCTTCTTGTAAACATCAATCTCATCACACTTTTGGGGTGTTCTTGTGAATGGTACAATGACATATTTTTTTTCCACACTCGTGTCTACATATTTGTGAAGTTTTTTACCTTTCCATCTTTCTCCATTATTTATAGAGTTATCATGATAAAAACAATTAGGATCGCGAGATTTATCTCACTTTCATCAATTTATTTTCTATTGGGGTAATGGTGGCCCAATGTCGTCTTGGCCAAGAACAGGTAGGAGACATTATTTTTTTATCTTTTAAATTGTCGAGAACTCTTCAATCGGGAACCCTTCTTAATGTCTTCATTTGACTTCACCATAAAATAATGATGTTTTAAGTTTCACCACAAAAATAATGATGTTAAGTTTCCCACCTCTTAGAATTTATATTAAGACATGCCTAGGAGACGAGACTCAAAGTGTTCTCACACCAACGAGAGAGAGATTTCATTTTACTTTCACCATAAATAATGACGTTAAGTTTCCCACCTCTCAGAGTTTATATTGAGACATGCCTAGGAGACGAGACTCCAAGTGTTCTCACATCACTAAGAGAGATATTATATTTTACTTTCAGCATAAAATAATGATGTTAAGTGTCACCATAAAATAATGATGTTAAGTTTCCCACCTTTCGAGGTTTATAAAGACGTGACTCCAAGTGTTCTCATACCACCGAGAGAAATTTCATTTTACTTTCATCATAAAAAAATGATCTTAAGTGTCACCGTAAAATAATGATGTTAAATTTCCCACCTCTCAATGTTTATAGAGACATGCCTAGGAGAGACTTCAAGTGTTCTCACACCGCTGAGAGAGAGAGAGAGAGAGAGAGAGATTTTATTTTAATTTCACTACAAAATAATTATGTGAGGTTTGGGATTTTTATATGTACGAGATGTCTTTCCCTATGGGCTTATGGTCCTGTAGACTTTTCCTATATCATAAAGGATGAGACATGCCTATGAGCCGAGACTCCAAATGCCCACACTACAATGAGAGAGGGATTTCACTAATATAATAAATTGAAATAAAATTGCACGATATGAGAGGAAACTGTTTATTTTTATTAATTGATAACTTTAACTTTTTACAATAATGTCTCTCCACAACACATTCTCTTTAGCCATCACAAATTAAAGGGTACCCTTCATCGGTCTTGGCTTTTTTGGGAGATCTAGGTCATATTCTTTGTCATCATTCCATTCTTTATCATTCTTGTTAGTTTGTACCTCCTTTTTCTTTGGCCTGTAGTCTCTTGAAGAAGAGTTTCTCCTTTCACTTTGGTCTTGGGCTCCACTGTTATCCATATATTTTCTCAGTTTTCCCTATTTCAACAATTTCTCAATCTCTTCCTTTAGGGCATAACACTGATCAGTTGTATGGTTGTGATCTTGTTGGAACTTACACCATTTATTCTTATTCTTTTAGTGGACTGGGGTCCAATGTTTATCCATAAATCTATGTTATTTTTGTATATGATATCATTGATTATGAGATCGCGACTAACAGTGAGTGGGGTGTATTTTGCGAACTTGTCTTTATTTGGCTTCTTTTTGTCGTTTTCCTTATCTTTGTCTTAGCTTTGCCTAGACTTGTCGATACCTGGCTCCTTTTGGTCTCCCCTCTTTGTCTCCATGGCCTCCTCCACATCATAATTCTCCTGACCTTAGAGAGAAGTTATGTCATGGATTTTGGAGGATATTTGAAGAGATTCTAATAGAGTTTTCTCGGTTGAAGCCCAGTAATGAGGGTTATCATCGAAATGATTTTATCATAATATTTAACTTCTAACTTGTCTTTATTTAACTAAGATATGAAATCTCTCAAAGGTTCAGTTTTCAGCTGACTCACGTTCAATAGATAAGTCACGCATTTTGTAGGCTTTATGTTGAAAAAAAAATTATGAATAAATACCTAAGACAACTATTTAAAATTTGTATCCTTCCTCTAGAGATGACTGTATACCATATATGGGCAGCTCTAGTGAGAGTGCTATAAAGGGCCCGACATCTCATCTCATCTAGAGGGGAGTAAATATTGGCTAATGATTGGTACATTTCTATGTGATGAATAAGATTGGTGCCCCTAAAATATATGGGTGTCACTACTGGTGGTTTGAACTTTTCAGGTGTCGAATAGTCGATAATGCTTAGTACTAAAGGAGGACCCTCTATATATATCCCCTGTGAATGGGGTATAGACTTTTGATGAGGTGGTTGATTTTATCCTGCAGACTCTGGATCGATCCGTTCTAAGGCTTCTAGTCTTCAATAACATTATCACATAAACCTTCCACCTCAGAGATGACTCTGCATGTGGAACCTCTATTTGGGACCCTTTTCAAAATATTTACCTCTCGACATTCCCTTTGTATGGATGGTGCTTTAGATGAGCTTGAATGAGAATACCAGTAATCCTTTGCTTGAATGAGAAGACCAGTAATCCTTGTCCCATAAATTCTATATGGGATAATTCCTCGTCTATAACACCCTTTTCAGCCGAATCGATCAAATGTTGACCCCCTATTAAGTCTTGTGAAGGAATTATTCTTGTGCCGACTCTGAGGAATATATTGAAAACTTTTATCTTAGTAAGTAGGATGAAGAGTCTTACCTATTCGACGTGACGTGTCTGTCGTCTCATACTGTTTGGCATAGTCCCAGTTGTCATCCTCCTCGTACGCAGTTTCCTCAAGTCCCCATAAACCTCCTTTTCAATGCGGATATGATGCGGATTCGTAATCTCTTTTCTCCTTAGGCCATATTAAACCTCTTTGGTTATAGATGGGGGTGGTCCCCCAGCTGCTAGTGGTGCATCCTCTCCCATTGTGTCCGGCGTGATGAGATTCATGGTTAGGCCCTCTAGGATCGATCTCATTATGTCTTAGTTGAACACAAACTGTTGTTGCATGGCTTGATGACTGGACACTTGAGATCTCAGTGCTTCCTCTATCTCGACCATATCAGAATGAGGAGGAGGTTGGCTATAACTAGCACCGACATTTGATGGAGTATTGGAAAACATCACCGATCAAAGAAATCAAACAGCAAAAACAGGGGTGCAAAAACCCAAAATAGGATGAGGCAAATAGAAAGTTGATGAACTCCTCCGATCAAGATCTTTTAATATAGCCTAAGGAGATATGGAATTGAGGAGATGGATTATCATAATCTCACACCTGAACTCCTTAGTAGCAAATTGAGAACTGTGGAAATGGAATTAGAATTTAAGAAACAATTACCCCAGTCCCAAAAGAAACAGTCTGCCTCCAATCTTATTTTTTTATATAAGTTGAACACACCTGAACTTAGCATACCTAACATCGACTTAGAATCTTATGAGGCCCGTAATTTAGATACTTTGGATAATCAGATTTCCTTAATGTCTAAACAGTTTAAGAAAATTGTGAACTTTTGAAATAAAATAGCAAAGATACAAGGCAAATCTACTTATCCAAATCAATCTAACAATAGGCCTCATGAGAGAAGAAAAGACAAGACAACATTAAATACATCTTCCCCCCTATTCGATAAGCCGATTCGACATTTCATCTTGTGCCACCTAAGAAAAAAACTAGAGATCAAAACCTAGACAACCCTTTCAAAAATAATTTTCCTAAGGTTGTGAGCTCTACGTGCCATCTTTACTGCTCCTATTGTGATGTCTATGGACATTCCTTTGATGGTTGCTATTACAAACGTCTATTTAATCCGTTTATAACTCTCTTGTTTACCATAACTTCAACTATTTTAGGAGAAGTTGAAACAACTATGCCCTTCCTAGACAACCAGATAAGGATTTTAACTATCGTAATATAAGGAAAAGGACTACTACTAAAAGACCATCGTCAAAGAGGAATCCTAGGTTATTTTCTGAACCAATTGATCAAACTGTTTATAATACTAATAAATATGCGCAAAAATCTTTTAAAGAAAAAACATAAGCTCGCAAGTTTTATCAAATACGAGCTTATAAGCGCAAATTGAAAACTAGAGCAATTTGGGTTAGAAAAGATGATCTATTACACCAGTTAAAATGCAGCATTATGATCAGTGATTTTAGAGTTGAACATATAACAACTGGATGGTATTTAGAATCAGGTTGTTCAAAACATATGACCGGGGATGATTCCAAACTTTTAAATAAAACCAACTTCTCCGGAGGAAAAGTCTTGTTTGGAGATGGTGTATCAACCCAAATCATTGGTAAAGGAAGACTACATGAAGAAGGATTACCCATTCTTGAAGATGTTCTCTTGGTCAAAGGTCTTAAAGCCAATTTACTAAGTATATCACAGTTTTGTAACTCAAACCATACTGTCACTTTTTCAAAGAACAATTGTAAAATTTTATCTAAGTACAGAGGTTTGTAACATTGCCAGAACGGATGACAATGAGATATGGCATAATAGGTTGGGCCACATTAATTATGATAGTCTTGGCAAATTGTGCACCTAATAGATAGTTTTAAGTCTTCCTAAGATCAAACCAATTTCAAACATTGTTTGTGGTCCATGTCAAGAAGGGAAAATTGTTACGGCTCCCCACAAGAAAGTTCAAGAAGTTCAACCCATTAAACCTCTAGAAATCATCCATATGGACCTAATGGGTCCTTCTCGTATTGTTTGTCTTTGTGGAAACAGTTACATCCTTGTTATGGTTGATGAATTCAATCGATTTACCTGGGTTGCCTTCTTAAAACACAAATCAGAAACCCTCCGTAAGTTTTTGAAAATCTTAGTTCATATAGAAAATCAAAAGGACTCCTAAGTAGATAAAATTCGTAGTGATAGAGGAGGAAAATTCATGGATTCAGGTGTCACTGAATATTGTGACTATAATGGTTACAAACATGAATTTAGTGCTCCTAAGACACCTCAAAAAATGGAATTGTTGAGTGTAAAAATCACACTCTTCAAGAAATGGCCCATGTGATGATTCATGCGAAGAACCTACCTAAATATTTTTGGGTAGAATCCATTCGTACCGCCTGTCATATAATCAATCGACTCTACTTAAGGAAAAATACCAAAAAAATGTCCTATGAGATTTGGTATGGGAAGAAACCTAACCTGAAATACTTTGGAACCTTTGGTAGCACCTGTTATGTCTGTAAGGATAGAGAACATTTGTCTAAATTCGAAACCAGAGGAGATAAAACCATTTTTTTAGGGTATTTTCCAAATAGTAGTGCCTACCGTGTCTACAATCTTCGTACCAAAACCATGATGGAATCCATTAATGTGGTTGTGAGTGACAGTAATGTAGAAAGTAAGATCAAAGAACCAATTATTGTGGATGAGTCCGAAAACATTTTAAATCATGACTCTCCAGAAATAGTTGAATCCTTACCAACTAAGACCCCTGAAGTACCTAACTGGGTTTCCAAAGATCATCCTTTAGATAGTGTAGTTGGTAATCCTACTGAGCCTGTTCAAACAAGATCTTAACTTCATAACATTGCTTATTTTGCATGCTTTGTGTCTCTTATTGATCTAAAGATTGTAAATAAAGCCTTGAATCACTACACCAAATTTGTCGAATTGTCATGATCATTAACCATGATAAGTCCAACTTGTCAAGGTCAATGACCGTGACAACTCTGGGGGTGAGAAATTATATTGTCACGGACTTATCACGGTCAATGACCATGATAAGTTCATTAGACTTATCACGGTCATGTCACGGTAAAAACTCGGGACAAGCTTTGTCACGGTCAATAACCGTGACAAATCAATGACCTTTTTAAAAAAATTATCACAGTCAATGACCGTTACAATTCTGTGCAGAATTGAAAAAAAAATTACTGGGCAATATGGCCACTGCCCAGTAGTATATTTGTACCCGCTATAGAAACATTGTACCTTTTCAAACATCATATATCCAAACAAAATAGAGATAATGTAAATATACATTCAAAATAATATACATCACGACATAATCCAAATATAATTAAAATGTAACAACTTAAAACAGTTCAAATTTAACAACTTAAATAATCCAAAACAATTCAAATAATGTCACTACATGTCTGGGGTAGGTTTGAGGAGGTGGAAAGGACACACGATAAACGAATTGATACTCCCTTGAATATGCATCATGTCGCATTATTCACACAACCACAATGGGGAGTTCTCCTTCCCGGTTATCACATGTGTGAGGAGCACATTGGCATCGATATCTTGAAGCGCACATCCATGAACTAGCATATCCTGAACGATATTCGGGTCCCTCAAACCCCTTCCTATCCACTTGCCATCATATACGTCATGTATAAACACGCTCGGCCAACCAAGTGTCATCATAGGTCAATCGAAGGGAGCCAAATAGGGGACTGGACCATCAGAGTTCGCATATGTCTGTTATAAAGTAGATACGTCCACATCCTCGTCCTCCCCCTACCTCCTCCTCCACCACCTTCTCCTTCCCTTTCCCCTTACCCTTTCTACCCAATGAACGCTTCATGAATGAGAACATATCTTGGATCTTCACCTCCAAACGGGATAACTTCTCATCATACAAGTCCACCATTCGAGCCAACCCGATGTTCCTCATCTCCAATCCGATAATCCTAGATTTGGCCACCTGCGAGATCACCCCCTTATCCTCCCCTTGCGATCAGCACTAAGCCCTTGGATGAGTGCGTCCGTTGAGAAAGATGCCTTGTCAGAATCAGACTGTGACTCATCCACTTCCTTAAGCTTTGCCTGAAATGACAAAAAGCACATGATTAGTGTAATATGTGGGTTCTTCAAATACTGTTAGTATTAAGTGAGGCATAACCCCTTATCAAGATCAGGATTAACACCGTTAGATATAGAGTATAGGTCAGAGCTATATGCGAACTGAAGACAGAGAGATTCAATATTCAAAGTTGCATTAAAGAACATATTGACATAAGCAGCATATGGAAAACACAATAAATGAATGGGACCAGTAGGTAGTGTGGTCGGATGGAGAGAGAACAAGCACTCTAGACACAATAAAGGAAAGACAGGAACTTCAATCTTGGTTAACGCTCAAAATGATAGGTATATTAAGTGTGTAGGGGAGTTAATGCTCTTGCAATGGTAGGAAATTTGGGTAGCAGTTCAGTGCTCCAAAAAGTCTCCATCTTTAACTTATTTATTTGGTCCATTTATATGGGGGAGAGGCTGCTCGAGTCAACATGTCTTTGATCCACCTGGTGAGGTGCATTGAATGATCAATATATTGCATTAAATGAATGGGATCCGATGGTTTTGGCGGGAAACCATTCTATTGGTTCGAAGTATTGAGGGCATTAATGAGGGATATGACTTATAGGCTTGAGGCTTACTCTAGGATGGCTATATGGTTAGATTTGGTGAATTAGACCTGCCATCCTAAGGGTAAATCCACTTGAGTGCTACTCTCTTGAGTCCCTGACCGTCATACGTTGTGGCGTCAGGAAGTGGTTCAAATAGTGGCTATTGTTAGGTATCTAATCACATCAGTCAGACGGGCTGGCACCCAAGGTACCTCGAGGAGGTAACCTCGAGAGGGAAAGTGTTGAGGGAGATCGAATGATTTGAGGAGGTTCACTCGAATAGGTAAGCAATGAGTAGACTAGAGTGGCATTTGTCCTGGGTGAAGTTTTGTCCAAGGGTTCTAAGAGGGTTATTAATAATTTCTAATGTTGCCTTGTTCTCAATCCTCTAAACCATGTCCCCGCAAAGTTCCCAATATGAGGTTTCTTGATAGAGCATAAAAGCCCTCCCACGCCCTGCCAGGCATGGTCCCTCATGGGTACCAAACGACCTCACTCAACATAAACATTCATAAGATAAAATACATAATACAACAATATATTTCTTATTTCAAACTATTATCATCCAGGTGACCTTTGTTCTTTGCGCTAGATCCTTCGGGCCAGGTCCGTGGAGACTCTTCGAGGTAGAATAATGCGAGCTACTTGCTTGTGAAGAATATTCAAAGTGAGTTTGTTTGACATGCTTCTTTGTGAACAATCAATTCACTTGGCTAAGTTAATCAATCCAACTCATATCCATGGTTCCCATCTATGAATCTAAAAAAATGTCAGTAAATTTATATTTCATAATATAAAGATAAAGAGATTAATAATGTTTTTGCAAGATGATGAAAATCTTAAAAGATTAATAATAGTAAACATGAATTCCTAAAAAGATTAGCACATAAAGGGAGAACAAACTATAAAAATAAGAATATAATTCATTACATCAATTTAAGTATTATTATGGCTAACTAAACCGAGCAATTCAAATTTGAAAAATTGAAGTATTAATGAACCCATGATAATGGAAAGTATCAAACAAAAATTCACACAATCAACTAATTAACATCTACATCACTAAACATTTACACATTAAAAAACTCACAAGGCACATACCCATTTTCATCCTCGTTTGAATCCGTATGCTCATTTTCTTCTTCACGTGGCACAAACTCGTCATCATCACCAATGATTTTTTTTACTCTTTGAACCACTTTTTTTTATTTTTATCTTTGTTTTGAATTACCGAATACCATTCATGTATTCCCAATTCCTTCAATTTTGCTCTATTCTCTTCCTCTTTTCTTTCTCGTACTCCTTCATTGTCACAAGCTTTTTCTGAGAAAAAGATATGTAATTAAAGAAGGGATGAGACTCATACTACTTCTTTAACATGTTAATTTCATTTCTATACTTTCTCTCAAAGTAGTTGTAAAACTTTAATGACTCATTTGGTTCGAGGTTTGGAAAGGGAATTTAGGATTCCAGGAATTTAGAATTCTCCTCATCTAGAATTAAATGTTTGGTTGGAAATTTGGGAGTAACTTAGAATTACTAGAATTTAGATTTCCCACAAAATTGAAATTCTCATTTCCCCTCTAAAATGGGGGAATCCTATATTTCCGAGCATTCTAGTTTACTTTTGTGGTGAGACAAAAATACCACCTCACATAAACTCTCACACATACATTCTCTCTCTCTTACACACACACACACTCTCTCTCTCTCTCTCTGTTTCACACACACACACATACTCTCTCTCTCTCTCTCTCTCTCTCTCTCATACACATACACACACTCTCTCTCTCTTTCTCACACACACACACATAATCTTTTTCTCTATCACACACATACGCTCTCTCTCTCTCTCTCTCTCTCTCTCACACACACACACACACACACACACATATATATATACACATACACACGCTCGCTCTCTCACACACACACATATACACTCTCTCTCTCTCTCTCACGCACACTCTCTCTTTCTCTCACACACACCCATACACTATCTATCTCTCTCTCACACACACACACATTCATATACACACACACTCACACACACATACACACACACACACACACACACTCACGACACACTCGCGCGCACACACTCAAATCAAGTAGAAGGGTATTTTAATTAAATGATATCTATTCCTAATATGGGAAAATAATTTAGATACCGAAAAAATAAAAGAATTCCCGTTCAAACCAAACAATGGAAAGGAATTCAAGATTCCAGGAACTTAGAATTCCTCGAATCAAGGATTCCCATCCCTTTTCTAAACCTCGAATCAAACGATTTCTAAAGCATTTGTATCCTTCCATTTATCTTTGTAGTAATAAGACCCAATATCATTTAACTTCATTCTTAGAAATACATAAAAAAAAAAAAGATATACCAATCACAACTTTACATCAAAAACCTAATCAATCGTTTTACAAATCTCAAATACATAAAAAAAAATACATTAATGGTTTGGGAGAAGAATAATTTTAGGATCTTTGAATAATTGGTTCATGCATTTAAGAATTTCTTTAAAAATTAACATAAAAAATATTATAGAATCATTGAGACAACATGAACCATAATGTTATATAACATCAAAGAAAATAAATAGCCTATTATAGATCTTCTTATTAGGTCACATTGAAAGTTATAAAAAAAATTAAAATCAACAAATAAGCATCCACTCTTTATTTACATTTTATATAAGTATTATGCATATGGTTATTTATTTACAGCTTATGTATATGGCATCATTAATTATGTCTAAAGAATAATTTTTGATCATCCATTATTATCATTGTGCAACTGATTATTTACAGTAGCATATCTTGAAGAAGAAAAATAATAAATAAATAACAATAATTTCTATGCTGTTTTCCTAAAAAATAAAGTAAAGATGAAAAGTTACCATGAAAAGAAAACAGCGAGAGAGAAAAAATGGGTAGAGAAAAAAACGGGAGAGAGAATGCAGCTGGGGGAGGGAGAGAACGCCGCTATGGGCTAGAGAAGAAACGACGATGGGTGGGGGGGCGGTTTGGGTTTGGACGATTTGGTTGGAGAAGGACGATTTGGGGTTTTTATTTATTTTTAGGTGGGAAGTTAGGTTAAAGTGTTCAAGCGAGAGATGAATATAATTAGTGGTGGGAATCAATTTTTTTAGCATCCTTATTTAGTACTAGTTTTAAACTCCGCGCGATGCGCGAGTGTGGTATAGTTTTATTCGTAAAATATATGCCACAAAAATAATATTATCATTACCTTTTAACTAATATTAATATGAGATGAAAAAATGAATAAAAAATTTGGGACATATGAACATGCCTCTATTTTAAAATCACAAATCAACTACATATTTATATTTTTTTAGTAGAGATGGTACTTCTATGATTAGTATACAGTAAACACCGAGATACTTTTTTTATTTAAGACATAATTATATTTTTATGTCTATTTGACACATTATATAAGTATTAATTAATAATCGATGGAGAGAAAATGGACACTCATATATAATCACGATAATTACTATATATATATATATATATATATATTTCAAAATATTTTACTTAGGCACTTAATCAACTTTACATAAATTATACTTTAACCTCTAATTTTTGAAAAATATAATGAATAGTATCATGGACATAATAGACAGAAATGACAAACAATTAGAACTTGTGTGTTAAGAAAATAAAGCATAAAGGGTATAATTTGTATAAAAAAATGTGAAAATGAGTCAAAATAAAAATATCAAACCTTATAACAAAGCACAAAAATAATTGTGCAATCACAATATAAAAAGAGAAAAATCCAAAAAGGAATATTATATATTTTATTTAAAAAACAATGTTATTAAACATGGAAGCATACCTCACTTCCTTTAAAATAGAGCAACATACACCATATGCTTCTAACTAACTAAATTCACATCATATGCTTCTAACTAATTAAACTCACATTTCTATATAAAGATTCAATCGAAATTATCTTAAGAAAAACACTATTTCAATCTTCACATAACACATTCTACTTAAACAAAATCACAGTCTATTCTATGGCTCCTTGTCAATTTTGTAAGGATCTTTTACTATTTGGGGTCCAATAGTTATTTAGAGTTTTATTCCATTTGTTTACATTCTACTCGTTTGGGATTCAAAATCGACAAAAACGTTAGTTAACTAGTTTGATGGTCAGTTGACTAATTTTCCAATCAAAAAGACTATTTTACCCATTAGTATAAGTATTTATTAGTGTATTAAAACAAATTTTACATTATATCTTATTGTTTTAAATAATAAAACTTTTTTTACTAACACTTTTTTATAAAATGAGAAAGTTTTATAAAATGAAAAAATTTTATACACTTTTTTTATTAAGTATTTTTTTTAAATCAAAAAGTTTTACAAAATCAAAAGGTTTTTTTATAAACATTTTTTAGCACTTTTTTTTTACAAACATTAAAAAATATTGTTTTTAACTGTTTTTATAAACGTTGAAAAAACTTTATATAAAAACAATCTTATAAAAAAACAGTTTATGAATGTCAAATTTTTTTTTGTAAATTGTTTTCAACTTTTTTCATAAAACCAATTCTTTATATGAATAAATTAAAAACGTAAAAAACACTTAATATAAAAACATTAAAAACACTGTTTTTTTTAACAGTTTTTTGTATAAACGTTAAAAAAAATTATGTAAAAACACTGTTCTTAAAAAAAAGAACTCTTTTAAAAAAATATTAAAAAATGGTTTATATAAGAACAACATTTTTTAATAAAACTGTTTTTGAATGTTTATAAAAAACAGTTAAAAATTCAGTGTTTTGTAACGTTTTTTAAAAACAGTGTTTTTTCCTTAAAAAAATAGTGGTTTATATAAACAGTTTTTTAAGATTTATAAAAAATAGTGTTTTTAACATTTTTATATCAACTGTTTTTGAATGTTTTACGTAAAAAATAATTTTATAAAAAAAGTTAAAAAAATTGTTTATAAAAAAATCGTTTAACGATTATAAACTGATTTTTTTTAAAAACATTGATTTTATATAATGTTTATAAAAAACAGTGTTTTTTTAACGTTTAAAAAAAGTGTTAAAAAATAATTCAAAAAAGAGAGAAAGTAAGAATAAGAGAGATAAGAGAGAGAAAAGCTCTTATAGTTTATATAAAAACACTTTTTGTTAAAAACACTGTTTTTTAAAAAGGTTAAAAAAACACTATTTTTTTTACAGTTTTTTATATACGTTAAAAAACTGCTTATACAAAAACCCTTTTTTTTAAACAGTTATAAACATCAAAAGGTTTTCTAATAAACTCTTTTTAACTGTTTTTTATAAAATCAATTTTTTTTATAAAAAGACATCAAAAATGTTAAAAAAAAGTTTTTATAAACTATTGAAAACAACTTTTTATATGAATAGTTTTCATATAAAATGTTAAAAACGTTAAAAAAAACACTATTTTTAAACGTTATTATATAAAATGTTTATAAAAAAAAATTGATTTATAAAAAAAACGTTAAAATTTTTTTATAAAAAACCATGTCACGTTTATAAAAAAAACATTATTTTTATATAAACTATTTTTTTAAAAAAAGTGTTTTTATATAAAATATTTTTTAAAGTTTATTAAAAAGAGTGTTTTTAGTAAACAGTGTTTTTAAAAAAAAAGAAGCGTTTTTATATAAAATGTTTTTGACCGTTTGTAAAAAACAATTAAAAAATCAGTGTTTTGTAACGTTTTTAAAAGCAGTGTTTTAAAAAAAATAGTGGTTTATATAAACTATTTTTTAACGTTTGTAAAAAAAGCAGCTAAATATAGTATTTTCAACGTTTTTATATCAATTTTTTTTAATGTTTTTAACGTTTTATGTAAAAAATTAATTTTATAGAAAATTTTAAAAAACAGTTTATAAAAGAACCTTTTAACAATTATAAACTGTTTTTTTTATAGAAAAATATTACTTTTATATAATTTAATGGTTATAAAAAATAGTGTTAAAGAAATAACCCAAAAAAGAGAGAAAGCAAATGGTTTATCAATAGTGGGGAACCTCCAAACTCTACTAATCTTAACTAACAAATTAATCAACGAAAGAAAATATGGAAATTACCTGCCGAGAACTTTGACGGCGATTTGACATATGTGCAACCCTTTGTTCAGGAGAAGGTTTGGGGTCTTTGGGGAAGTCTATGGTGATGACCATGGTGATTGGCAGCAGTTAAAAATAATGTTTATATATTGGGACGAAAGAAATGTATCATTCTTAATTGCTTTTGACTTGGTTTCGTTGATGGATTAAATTGAAGGAGAGAGAGAGAAAACTCAATAGTTCAATGCATCTATTAAATTGCTTGTATAGTATTTTATAGAAGTATAAACTATAGAGTGCCACGTGGACATTCTCAATGAGGAGGAGTCTTAAATGCTCATAAATGTCTTGTTTTGCATTTTATAGTATATAGAGATATCTTTTGATACAGTAGGTATTTACCGTCTCCTTTGTTTTACTTTATAAGATGGATATAATTAATCGTATAAAAAAGTGACCTTTTTTTAGACGGATATAATTAACCGTATTAAAAAATGACCATTTTTTAGACGGATATAATTAGCAGCCCCAAAAAATAATAGTTTTTGAGACGGCTAATTATATCCATATAAAAACGTATGTTTTAAGGACAATATTTTGTCTGTATAAAAAAATAGGGTCTTAAAAGCAACTTTTTTTTGTAGTGTTTGTTACCCCATCAGGCTGGACTTGAGAGGGATGTTTCCTATGTGAGAGTTACTGAGGATATACCGAAGTCCCCTATGCCTGTCCCTTCGTTGCTTGTGGTGAGTTTGTTTTCTTATCTGAATTGTTGTTTCTCTTTCATCTTGTTATTCTAACTTTTATCTTCTACATTATAGGCGCCCGTACTTCTTCAATTTATTCCTTCATCTCACCTTCCTTCGAATGACCAAATGCTTGTATTTGTGTTCGAGCCTTCCATTCTGAACCAAGAAGGTGTTGAGCCAGCTGCAGCTGCCCAAGGTGCGGGCGAACAAGAACATGTTGTTGAGACGGTGGAGAATAGGCAGGAGCAGGTTACTGAGGTTGGAGAATGAGATTTCCCCCCAAAGTCACACCCCATTGGTAGCTCCCGGTGTGATTGAAGAGGAGGACGTGGTCCAGATGGCCACTCACGAGTTTGCAGATGAGCGATGCCCTGAGGTATTTCCATTCTTTCATATATCTTCTGCATGTAAATATGTTAGCATTAAAATCAAAATATCCCATAACCAAGGGTCAAGCGGGACTAGTAATGTAGGACTTTAAAAATAAAATCTCCCAAAACCTAGGATCAGGCGGGCCTAGTAATGTAGGGCTTTAAAATTAAAATCTCCCATAACTGAGGTTCAGGCGTGCCTAGTAATGTAGGGCTTTGAAATAGAAATCTACAATAACCGAGGGTCAGGCAAGCCTAGTCTTATAGGCATAAATTTCCCATAATCGAGTTTCAGGCGGCCATAGTCTTATAGGTATAAATCTCCCATAACCGAGGGTCAGACGGGCCTAGTCTTATAGGCATAAATCTCTAAGTTAGCATAGTGTTTTTATTTATGCTTTTCTTTGTCTTTATTGCTAACTTCAATTGTTTGTTACATCTCAGGTAGAGGTCGATCAGCTAGCAACTCATAGGGAAATGGAGCCTGTTGTTAAAGAGTTAGTTCAAGCGTCGGTAGTAGCTTCAGTTTCTTCTTTGGGTGGGGCTCGTGTACTTGGTGATACTCCTGCACCACGCGCTCCTCAAGTGCACGCGAGTAATAGTGCTTCGCATACTCGACGGCCATTTTCCAGTGATAGCATTTTCAGTATTCATCCGCTTGAGGCAGCCACCGAGGTGGTTGTGCGGCAAACTTTGGCTAATTTCCCCTTTGTTCTGACTGAAGGTCCCCGTTTATTGATCGAGCAATTATTGGCTCGCTGTGACACCCCGTACAAATAAATACCGGGTGATTAGTCATATATCAAATTTAAAACAGGAATCTCAAGGGTTCATTCTTAGCATCACTGCCGAAAACTTTTTTTTAAAACATTACTAACCACCCAGTATTCAAAAAGACTGGTGTCAAATTTTATTTTTTTATTAAACAATTAAATATGCATGCTAAATAAAAAATAAACCATAAATCCAAACAATGAGTCTAAAACAGTACTAAATGACCTGTCGAATAAGCAATCGGCTCAACATCCCAATATAATAATCCAATAAATGAATACATAAACCAAATACTGAGTCTAAAAGTAAAAGGGGAAACATGCCCTGAATGAATCTATAACTGAGATAAGAATCCTACTCTTAGAATAAAGAAATGATACATCTAAATCAAGTCCTGCTACCATCCACAATGTTGCAGCTACATAACCCTAGAATAGAAAAGTCAACTATGGCATCCTTGTGGCTGGATACCTGTTAATATACATATACATAGACAAGAGAGAAGAAGTACAAGAAACGGGTCAGAGCCTAATATATAAATATGTTTAGCACGCATTTTATTGCAATAAATGAAATGCGTAGTATATAATGTTCATAATTGCTTTTATGGTCGCACTCTCTTGAGGTCAATCTCACCTTTCTTCTAAAGTGCACACCTATCACATTCATTTACTCCGCCTAGTCATTTCTCTATCCAACTAGTCCATAACATCTACATAACTAGCCCGCTAATCATCCCGTGGCAAGTTAAGTGTACTTTTATGATTAGAATCACGTATGTAAATTCTCAGCTTTAAGAATATTTTTAAATATTGTCAATGCTTATATATATATATATATATATATATATATATATATATATATATATATATATATATATATATATATACACACACACTAAATATGACATTAGTTCAACCCAGTGTGATTACTACCTACGTTCACTCTTAAATACCCGTATCACCCATACGATTCGATATCAAAATAGTTTGTACCGAAAAGTCAAGTACGTTCATCATTTGTGTAGTTAATCCTTTTCTCACTAATATTGTTTTACTTATCATGATATTCACCTCTACTAATTACACATAGTAGAATTGTTTACCAGTGTATATATTTAATCACTCCACATATATATATTCTAATTCTGCACCCCTAGGTTAAGACCTCTTGGCGCAATGTATACTCTGCTATCATGTCCCGGTGCATTACTCACTGCATGGAGGACTACTATTCATTTCATATTTTATTATTATTCCTGTCTACTTAATTCACACAGTAGATATCATCACAAGTACATGTATATATATATAAGCGCACTATCTTATATAAATATACAATACTGTACCACAAGACAAAGATGCGGTGCCTGCATACTCTCCTATCATGTCCCATTGCATCACTCATTGCATAAAGGACTATAAGTTCAATTTCTCATAAACCATCAAACAAATCACACATATTGGAGGAAAACATAGTTCCAAGTCGACGGGCTACGCACATACCTACGCACCCATACGACCGTCATCACTATCGTTCTCACAGATAGTCCTTACCTAGGTTTTATGCTCTAGTCATACAATTCAATATCCCAGCCGAAGGATCCTCAAGGCATGATTGTACACAACGCGCAACCTCCACTCGATAGCAAAGAGAGTAGGTATGTCATACACATAATAAAATAATCAAATAGGTATTCATGCACCCTATTAAAACCTTAGGTAATTACACAACCTTTCATTGTTTTAGGTATTAACACAACCTATCATCATTTTTTTATTGGATTATGTATTCCCATATTTATATATAATTCACATACACACACACACACACACACACACACACACACACACACACATATATATATATATATATCCCTATTATTATCGAGTTCATTCGTACTAGATACGTTCCAATACCAAAATAGCTACACCCCGCTATTTATTATAATTCATAAGATGGGATATTCCACCTCACATATACCCTATTAAGTTCATTTTAATCTCACAAAGGTCCCCAAAAATTTTGGTTCCCATTTCGGGAAAGTTCCGTCACTAAATAAAACTCTAAGGGAATTTTAGACATTTCACACCTTATGCCTAAATAAAAATTTCTACATGGCTGCGTACTACTCTCCGTTAGCTACACGTGGCCGCAAATGGCACATAAATCCGAATTTGTATGACAAAGCCATGTTCATTCAAAGTTATGCTAAAAATTAAATAACTCGATCCGTCTTCAAGGCTATTTTAGACCTTTCAATTGTGTCGAATTAAAAACATTCACTAGACAGCGTAATACTGTTCGCTATTTACGCGTGGCCACGAACGGCATACTAATCCGAGTCCATATGCAAAAGTTAGGGCATTATAAAGATTCACCTCAAAGAAGATTTAAAAAAAAAACTTTCTTAAAATTTTGCCCCACATTCTGCCCAGATTAATAAATTGCTATTTTAAGGCATTTTGGAGCAGTTTTAGAGAACGCGCGTGAGAGAACAAAATGTAGAAAACGCGATTTTCTACAGGAGATTCAAAACCTGAGATTATGCCAAGATCTTTTGCCCCCCCAAAACCTCACAAGATTCATCCTAAATCCACCCAACCTTCCTCATTGATAATCTCTTCCAATAATATCACTAATGGAGATTCAAAAACCAAGATCTAATAATTTTATTCACTTGTCAAATTAAGTTATAATCTCAGTATTAACCCAATTTCTCACAAAATTAAAAATCCCCCATTAATGGTTACTCTTCATCTTCTTCACCATAAACCCAAAAATTTCAATTCAAATTCCTACTCCCAAATTTCCAGAATTAATTGACATAATTACAACTATTTACATCATTAACTACAACTCAAATTAAAGCAAGAAAACACTTGCCTTGGTGGATTAAATCCGACAATTCCATGTCGAAATTCTTACCCGGATTGCTCTAGTCATCCTTATTTCCTTCTTCTTCTTTCTCTTTTCTCTCCTCTCTAAACCCTTTGTGTTTTGGAATGACTCATGGCCGCCCAACACACTTAAACCTAGGTTAAAATTCCTCAATCCCGTAATTAAGCCTACTAGGTGTAAACCCACGCGATGTGCGGGTTGAAGGTGAGGAAATTACAAATTTAACTATTACAAAATTAAGTCTATAATGATATCAATTGTAGAGAACTCCTAAGTAGACTCATGGTCAACTTTTTACAATACCAAAACCATTGTATCAATTGTTGTTCCTTCAAAACAAAGGTATTCCCATCTCAAAAGTCAATAAGACATTATAGTTTCAGCTACCCTCTGTCCTCACTCAAAATTTAAGTTTTTCTGGATAATTAAGAATTTAGAGGATGAAGGTAATTCACGTGATTTAACTTTCCTAGTGATACAATCAAACATTATACTTAGCCAATCAAATCCCTCGCCTTTTCTCCAGCACAAAATCCCATTAATCGCATCAACATTTGATCAAGCATGTGGTTAAAAAACACTGACCTACATTATCAACTTTGTCACAGTTCCATAAAATTTTCTAATAACCCAACATTTCAATGTATCCCAAGTTATTACTAATTATATAATACGCTTTGAGAGGAGAGGGGGTCAAGAATATGTCAAGACATCCAAGTAAGCCAAGAATTTTATGTGTTGGCACCATAAAAAATATTTTAAAATCACCCAAATCATAGTGTAAATCTAAAACAGAAAAAAAATTGCTATGTAAGATTTGGTTACGCAGTTAATGCAATAAACCCAATTAAATATACCATAACGCATATCTCCATTCCGTCCCCTCCTTTCACTTGCTTTTCACAACACCACCACCAACTCTTTTCGTTGTTCCATAAGTTGAAGCCAAAATAGATTAATGTTCAATTTTTTAGATCATAACACTCCAACATTATAGGTGTATTCACAACATGTAATAAAATAACTTACATCACCATTAAAAGTAATTATTTAAAACCCTATTCACCAACCGAAATTCATTATTCATGGAAAATAACCTTTGAAAGATCATTATCAGTTCTAAGGCCCATCCCCAGCACAAACGTCAACCAAATAGGAAATAAAAAGATCCAAACCCAAAATTAAACTTTAAGAGCCAGAAACGCCATTATAATCAATTTCTCTAACTTGCACAAAACAATATTTACTACCCAAAATTCCACTCTGCACAATTAGAAATAAACAACTATGACAAATGAAAAATCCTTACAGACTTTAATCTTCATTTTAAAAGTGTCAAATAGTGTTGTCAACCACATGTACTGTAAAAAGTCCACAGGCAACAGACCACTCTCCACGGACATGATTTAAAGAAGAGATGGAAAATATTGGAAGCAGAGTAAAGGTTCAAAGAGATAAACCAATATATAGAGAGCCGAAAAATATTAGAAGAAGACAAATCACTGAGAGAAACTAATTTAAATGTAGAGAGAGAATGATCAAACAAAAAAGGATCGGAATGATCCACTATTCGCCATTCTCTCTCTCTCTCTCTCCACACGGCTACATCTCTCATTAGTATACTTCGACTAACTCTTTTTTAAAGAACCCCTCCATGTTTCCATCATAAACCCACCTCCCATAAACCATGGATACCCACCTGACCTTTAAAAACACATATCTAACTCAATCAACAAACTAATAAAATTCAAGAACTAATGCAATCAGGACTTTGATTGGATTTGTGTTGCTTTGGATTCAAATGATTAAATAACAAACCTGCTTGTTTGAGAATGCTTCAGATCGCGTGCCTCCAATGACAGAGGTGAGGCGGTTACGGTGGCTTGACGGAAATCGTGAGTCTACGATCTTGGTTATAAAGTTTGCAGCGATTTGACGAAGATTATTACTCAAGTTGGATCTACGGGTATGGGTTTAAAATCGTGGTTACAAAGTCGAGGCTTAGATTTTGGGAAAGGGGATCTGAATGAGTGCATGGGTTAAAAATCGTGGGTGGAATTAAGGGCACTAATTATACTTGAACCGTTGGATAGCCTGTGGGAAAACAAAACGTTTTAGTTTATAGGGTAGAGCCGGAATAGAAAAGGGAGAACTAGAAACGTTTTGTTGACACGTGGATAGTATTGGGTTTGAGAGTCTTAAATGCTTTGCCTACGTGGATAGGCTGGTTGGAGAGGAGTCTTAATGCCTTATTTTGCATTTTATAGTAGTAAGAGATTGGCCAATTAAAAATGACTTAAATGCCCCCGTATGGGCTTGGTCATGCCTAAAAATGTCCCGATACCCGTTTATTATACTCAGGTACTCTTTTCCGACTATCTCGAACCTTTTGGAGTCAATTGTGCACTCACAATTGTCATCCGAGACACTTTATAAAATTTTCCATTTCAACCTTAAAATGAGACACATGTGAAAAAATTGAAATAGTCCGAATTAATTTAAATTTCTAATTCCAAAATATAAATGAAAGTTATAAATCTCCAATTTCAATAATTTCTCTAATTTAAATAAATTAAATCACCAAATTAAATAAATTTCGAATCACTAAGTTAATTAATTTATATATCCTAAAAAATACGGGGTATTACATTTCCTTTGACCTTTACAGTTCGCTATCTGCAGCCAAATCCTGGGATGATGGTATGTCGATTGCTTGGGCTCGCGATGGTATTAGAGGAAATTCTCATCACCCCCCTTTTGTCCCTTAGCCCTCACACTATCAAATGTTTATTGGGTAAGGTTAACGTGTTAACCAATGATGGGTTTTCCATGACATGGCTGGTGGAGCTACTGCGGAGTTTCAAGAAGAGTGATCTTCCCATCGTTTATAATCGCCTCCAGAATTCCCATTACGAGATGATGGCTATCTCTGAAGAACTTGTGGGTCTGGAATCCCAGTTGCTGGTAACTGAGCAAGCAGTACAAGAGGCCCGCGAGGCGGTTGCTCGTGCAGAGGCACAGTTAGTTAAAAAAGAGCAGGAGTTAGAAACCATCTACTAGACCCGAGAAATTAACTAGAAGAATCTAGCTGACCTTGTTGCATAGCAGAGCCATCTTGAGCATAATCTTCCCCAATATCACGCCCGTCTTCTTGGCTCAGAAAACCTTTGGTTTATTATGAATAATCCTTAACCCCTTCGTGCAATATTTATTTTGATGGTGCTTGCTTGTAACCATAGTGACACCCTTTATTGAAATAAAGAAACGTGATTAACTTTGGTGTCTTCTTCTTTTTGTTATTTCAATTAGATATTGGCTGGCCTTTGTGCATTACTGCTAAATACATCGATCATGATAAAGGAAATAAAACAGTGAACTTATAAAGATAAAGTAGAGATCTAGCCTATGTCACATGAACTTTGCTTTCAACTAGATTAAACAGGCGAACCCAATTTCTTTAAAGCATACATCCATCATTTCTAAAAAGAAAAAACTAGTGAATAGGAATGACAGAACACACTTTCAAATGTGATAAATATTTAACCACTTATTGTTCAATTTAAAAGTCACGTCATCTTCCAGCTTAGATATCTCATAATAGCCCGAATCGTGAGTTGCTCAAACGAGCTAAAGCCCCTCCCAGTTTGCTTCAAACTTTGGTAATGACAAACCTCTTATGTGTCTCGTGCATGATTTTAGGACAAAGTCTCCCTCCTTGAATTTCCTTGGCCTTACTAACTGATCATAAGATCTGAACAACTGCTTCATGTATATCATAAGATCTAGATAACTCCTTTTTTCTTGGTTGAAGAGTCGTCGAACTCCATACTCCATTCCTACAGGCTAGATGCTACAAAATTGGCCTGGAGATCATCCCCCGGGAGCTCTTCGACAGGCGGCTCAAATGTTCTTGATTAAAATATAGCCAACAGATCTGCATACACCTTGGTTTTGATAACTCGAGGGACCACACACATCAGATCATACTCTGAGAGGATTAAGAACCATTTAGCTGCCATGCCTATTAATACAATTTTAGTAAGCAAAAACTTTATGGGGTCACATCTAGTTACAATATGAACCGTGAATGATAACAAGTAGTGCCTAAGCTTTTGTGCTACAAATACAAGGTCTAAGCAAAACCTCTCGATGCTAGTATATCTGGCCTCGGGCCCATGTATAATACTACTAAGATAATAAATAGTTTATTTAATGCCTTTTCTCTCTTGAGCTAATAAATCCCTAATAGATCGTTATGTTAACGTGAGATATAACCGTAAAGGGGTACTTGCCTTCGGAGGGATCATTGTTTGAGGGGAGGTAAGGAGCGCCTTCAGCTTGTCTATGGACTCCTGGTTCACTGCTTCCCACCCAAACTTCCCACCCTTTCTCAGCAGCTCAATCAAAGGGTGTGTTACTTAAGCCAACCCCGGAATAAACCGACTCAAATAGGAGACCTTTCCCCAGAAACTTTTTAATTCCCTCGCTAATTTTGGTCTTGGCATGTCAAGGATGGCCCTTCGTTTGTCCAAGTCCATTTTCATCCCCTGGAGATTCACCACGAACCCCAAAAACTTCTCTCTCGTCACCCCAAACACACATTTGAGAGGTTTCATCTTCAGCTTGTACTTCCTACAACGAGTGAACACCTATCTCAAGACATCTAAGTGGGATTCTTCCTTCTTGGACTTAATCACCAAGTCATCAAAATAAAACTGCACAGTCTTATGGAAAAGATCATGGAATATGGCCATCATCGTCCTCTGGTAAATAGCCCCTGCGTTCTTCAATCCGAAGGGCATGACTGTGTACATGAAATTGCCCAAGGGTGTTCGAAAGGCAGTCTTTTCTGCATCAGTAGGATCCATTTTTATCTGATTATACCCGTCTATGAAGCTGTACATCTCATAGACCGCTGTTGCATCGATCAAGTTATTAATGGAGGGCAGTGGGAATTCGTCCTTCGAGCACGCCCGGTTCAGATCTCTGAAATCTACACATATCCTGAATTGTCTTTTGTCTTTCTTTCTTATGGGTACAATACTGGACAGCCATATCGGGTGTTGTATCGAAACTATAAACCCTGCCGTGAGCAACCTCTGTACTTATTCCTTGATCTTCAAATTCAACTCTTCTTTGTATGTTCGAGTGTCCTGCTTCACTGGGATTACTGAGGGCAAGACATTCAGTCTGTTGTAACTTACCTCCTTGTCCACCCCAGGCATCTCGGTATACTTCCATGCGTAGACATCTTTGAACTCCATCAGAAGTTTTATTAACCCCTCTCGAAGTGCTCCCTCTAAGTCCTTTGAGATAAATATGGGGTGTGAATCCCCACATTCCCTAGCCAAATCAATCTTTTCTAATTCCTGTATTTGCGGCCTAGGGCCATCTTACATACATTCCGGCTCTTCCTCCACTTCTTCTACAAACTCTTGGATCCCAGTTTTATCACTTACTAGGCATTTCTCGTGGGTATCCACCAGCAAGCATTCAGAAATCGAGTCAGCTTCATTGTCTAGGCTATCAGCTGCCCGCTCACACCTTCATAATCGATAGATAATTCTACCGTTATGCAAAACCACTCGTTTGCACCGTCGAGTCGCGTCTCTTTGGAAAAGTCTCTTTATATGATTCTCATCTACCTCCTTTATCGTTCGCCTACTAAAAATGCTATGTGTCTGAACTTGGTGCTCCATGGGATCAATTCGTGGGGTCATCCGATCACGAAGTTGTCTTGACAAGCTTGGGGGCCTTACTACCCCTAAATCACATTTTTCTTAATAAGTTACGATCGTTCGTACTGGAGTCCATACCTTCTCTCGTGTGGTAGGAGTTTTATCCCCCCCATATATCTCATCACCGTGGTGGCCTCCTCGATCAAATCAGTGCAAAAAGTTGCGTCCACCATATGGGCCTCATCTTTTGCAAAAGGCTTCTTAGTGGCTCGAATCACCACCTCCTTCCCTTTTATATTTTCCTTGGCGCATTGATGATAGGTGGAGGGTACCAACCTGTGGTTGTGTATCCACACCCTACCTACCAACATTTGATATGACGGCTCGCAATTCATGATATGGAACTTGATGTGGGAAGTAATGTTCCCCATCGTAATGCCCATATTGATGTAACCCACTAACTTGGAGGACTGACTGTCATAACCCAATATTTCCAACTAATGGGTAACTATCCTCATCTCTGACAACCCGGTGGCATAGAAGGATCCCACAGGCATTATATTGATGGATGCCCCTCCATCTAATAATACTCATGAGAAAATGTAGTCATTCACCGATGCAGTAACATATAAAGGTCTATTGTATGGATACCAGATCATCATATCTGCCTCTGAGAATGTGACTTCTGAGAGATATTTATTCACGAATTTAGTCATAGGTCCCTTCCATTTCAAATGTGGGGCCATATTTTTCTTTGCAATCTCTAGAATGACCCTTGTAACTTCTAGCTGGGAATCTTCAGGAAGGCCAACCTAGTCGAAGAACCAACCAAACTTTGGCGAGCGAGCCACAGCTGCACACTCAATCCATGGATCTGTCCAGTCATCCTCGAGCTCATAAAATTCTTCCACATATCTATATGTAGCCTCATCATATGCTATCACTGCATTGACCTCTCCCAGAGAACAGGCTCCCGTCTGCCCATTGATTATCTCAACATCATCGTATGATTCTCCGTCTTGGTCCTCTTCTTCTTCAGTCTCATCATCTAAATGCAGCCAGTCCAACTCGAAAGTTTATTCTTTGAGAGAATCTTTTAAGCCACTCTCTGGAGTGCCTTCGGAGTCATTTCCTCTGAGACATTATTCCATTATTGATCGCTCGGCCTCCTCATCGAAGGCGGTAGCCATATGGGCCACGTGGGGCGATAAAGGGTTGTTGTTTACATTGGTCTGCGATAACTCAATGTCTCCATTCTTCACATGGCGGTCAATCAACCTTCTTAATAAAAAACACACTTTAGTCAGATGATTTACCCTGTTATGGAGTGCGCGATAATGGGGCTTCTCTCTATCCTCTCGAGTGAGCGGTGCGGTGTGGACATTAATCGGCCTGCAAAATTTATCATGAACCATATGATCATACATGTTCAAATCTTGATCCACCATGCAAGGTAGCTCGGGAGGATCCTCCTTATCTTCAAACCTTCTCTTATTGCTTCTACCCCTTCTACCTCCTCGACCGCTATTATTTCCTTCTCTACCCCCATCATCTTCGTAGTTGATCCTCTAGGGTATTCCCCTCCCTGAGGTAACTGTTGGCCTCATCAATAAGCTAGGCAAATCGGGAGGTGGTACTATGGCTTTTACCACTAATGCGATATTCCTTGCTGGCTTAAAAAAGGCTGCAAGTGTACCTTCTCTTGTCTCATTAATCAGGTGATATACGTATTCAAACAATAAGGCTTCTGCACATAGTTGCAAAATCTTATCCTCTCGCGTATCCTCCTTCACATCTAGGGAGTGCTCGCGGAACCTGTAGATATAGGCCACAATGTCCTCTCCTGTATTCTGCTTCTCACGCCCGATCCGGGTGGGTGTGAACTCGTCCTCAGCCAAAAAAACTTTTGCACAAACAAAACATGCAATTGCTCCCAAAAATATACACTACCTAGAGCTAGGTGGGAATACCACGTATAGGTTTTTTGTGTCAGGGACTTTGAGAATTCCCTTAGCCTTAACTTTTTGTCATTTCAATGGGACCCCAGATTCTCGATGAACCTCTTCACAGGCTCCTTGGGATTCACACATTTCCTCGCGTACTTTTCAAAGATTGGGGGAATATAACCCACTGGGTAGGGTTCGTTATTATACTCCTCTGGGTAAAGAGTACGAAAGTCATCGTATATGAAGGAACTCTCCCCTTCAGACACATCTATGAACTTTAGCATCTCTTTCTTCGTATCTTCTAAGTTGGATGGAGAGGGGCTAGCTGACGACGGCTTTGTTGTCATCGGGGTTATTAAGGCTGGCACGCCTACTCCTTGACTTATCGTGACTATTGGAGTTACTCCCCCATTTTGCAATTACAGTTCCATTGTCACAGGTGGGACCGTGGTAGGACACGCACCGCCTGAGGGTGATGTAACCATGGGGAAGGTGTTAACGGAAGCATGCACCGCCACTCCTCCAGTAACAGTTGGAGAAGGTATATTGGCTAGCAGTGTGGTAAAGGAACTCACTCTCGTGGGGGCTCCCAACATTTCTTAGGCTGCCGGAGTCTTAATGAACTTCGCGAATAGTCCCATCACCCATGCATCGGTTCCTGGCCTATTCCCCCTTGTGTGGCCATCGTCTCCATAATTCCAACACCATGTGCACTAAGCTCTATCGATGTCGTTCTCCCCACTTAAGGAAATGCAATGTTGTTTACCTTTTCTTCACGTTGTATGGCGTCGAAATCAATGTTTCTAATGGTTTTATCCTCTGGCATCTTTTCAAAAGAGAATACCTCCCCAGCGGAGTCGCTAAATGTAAGACGTGGGTTCTTTAAATACCGTTAGTATTAGGTGAGGCGTAACCCCTTATCAAGATCAGGATTAACACCGTTAGATATAGAGTATAGGTAAAAGCCATAGGCGAATCAGAGACAGAGAGATTCAATAGTTAAAGTTGCATTAAAGAACATATTGATATGAGTAGCATATGGAAAACACAATAAGTGAATGGGACCAATAGGTAGCGTGGTCAGAGGGAGAGAGAACAAGAACTCTAGACATAATAAAGTCAAGGCAGGAACTTCAAGCTTGGTTAACGCTCAAAATGATGGGTATATTAAGTGTGTAGGGGAGTTAATACTCTTACAATGGTAGGAAATTTAGGCAGCAGTTCGATGCTCCAAAAAGTATCCATCTCTAACTTATTTATTTGGTCTATTTATATGGGGGAGAGGCTTCTCGAGTCAGCATGCCTTCGATCCACCTGGTGAGGTACATTGAATGCACAAGATATTACAATAAGTGCATGGGATCCGATGGTTTTGGTGGGAAACCATTCTATTGGTTGGAATTATTGAGGGCATTAATGAGGGATACTACTTGTCGGCTTGAGGCTTACTCTAGGATGGCTATATGGTTAGATTTGGTAAACTAGACATACCATCCTAAGGGTAAAGGCACTTGAGTGCTACGCTCTTGAGTCCCTGATCGTCATATGTCGTGACGTCAGAAAGTGGTTCAAACAGTGGCTATTTTTAGGTATCTAGTCACATCATTCAGACGGGCTGGCGCCCAAAGTACCTCGACGAGATAACCTCGAGGGGGCAAGTATTGAGGGAGTTCGAATGACTTGAGGAGGTTCACTCGAATAGGTAACCAATGAGTAGGCTCAACTAACATTTTTCCTGGGTAATATTTTGTCCATGTGTTCCAAGAGGGTTGGTAACAATTTCTAATGTAGCCTTATTCTCAATCCTCCAAACCATGTCCCTGTGAAGTTCCCAAGATGAGGTTGCTTGATAGAGCATGAAAGCCCTCCCATGCCCTCCCAGGCTTGGTTCCATGTGGGTACCAACCGACCTCACTCAATATATACATTCATAAGATTAAATACATAATAAAACATTCTATTTCTTATTACAAACTATTGTCATCTAGGTGACCTTTGTTCTTCGCGCTAGATCTTTCGGGACAGGTCCGTGGAGACTCTTCGAGGTAGAATTCTGCGAGCTACTTGCTTGTGAAGAATCTTCGAACTGAGTTTGTTTGACATTCTTCTTTGTGAACAATCAATTCACTTGGCTAAGTTAATGATCCATGTGGGGGGATGCCCCCTACAATTAGTTAAATAAGTAAACAAAAAAATTATAACGTAATTATCAAAAAGTAAACTGTCGGATTACTAACGTGTAGTGTCGCCTAAAAAGCTAACTTGAGCTCATTTGGCACCTCCTTCCAACTAGTGTATCCCGGGCCGATGATCGTCTTTACCTTCTCAAGGGATCTCGCTAATATCCCCGTCTTGTTCTCGACTGCCACGCCCAATTTGCCATATTTGGGGAGCTTAAGGGCCGATGAGCCCTTATGGCCTCCGCTACCATCGAGCCCAGATGACATCATCATAATCAGCATTATCATCCTAGCCTTAATACATGAAGGAGACATTTTCTGTAAAAAAACATATTGTTATTGGTACAAATCCAAATGAATTAGAAGAAGGCACGCAAATATGTACAATTACTACAAATCCAAATGAAGTATTATTGTTTAACACCTCAATTTTGAATTCCAAAACAACAACATCTAACTCATAATATGTATAATTACTAAAAATCTTAAACATCCCCACCCCCAACCCTACTGCCCACTCACACGCACACTACACAAGAGTGAAAATGATAAAGTGCAAATCAATTAAAAGCATTAAAATGGACTGATAAAGTACAAATTGGAATATTTATTACAAATTAAAAAAATGTTTCAAATTCGGGTTATCATAAAAAATGGATTGATATTCGGTAGGAGCATCCAAGTCATCCATGCTACTATTTAGACGCTCTGGCTCATGTAGGACAATTGACCACGACTCGTTGTTGATATACTCCGAGTAAAACACTTGGTTGACCTTTTGAAATGCACAAACAAATGGCTCATCGCTCACGTGGTCGTTGCTCTTCAACTTGGACAAGTCAACCATGATCAAATTGGTGCCAGGATAAACTTTACAAGCATTTTTATCCTCAAATCTTACCCAGACACAGTAAAATACAACCTCTTTGAAGCTTATATAATTCAATTCAAATATATTTCCAATTATACCATAGTAAGTCATTTCATCTTTAACGAGGTTTGTATCTTTTGCGCTCGCTCGAAAGAAAGTAAGAGCCTTGTACGAAATGCCCGAGTTCTGTATATTTGTACTTTTCTCGTAACCCGTCTTTAAGAGATGAGAATATAGATAAATTAATTACGTTAGTTGTAAAGTTTTATTGTAATGTAACGTTATATAATGGTCATCTTCATTATAATTACCTCCTGTGATAACCACGACCTAAATTCGTTGTCTGATTGTACCATTATTTTTCATCTTTTATTGTTCTCACAGGCTTCATATTTTCTGCATATTACAAAATTAATCATGTATAAAATAATCTAAAATAATGTAAAACTTAAAATAATTTAAACTTACTTTTTCCATTCTTCGACATCTTCATGTGTGTCAAATATATAATGAGCTACTTGTTCATGTTTTAAACTCATTAATTTCAATCGTTTTTCCATCACAAGACCACCATGATCGACGAACTCATCAGTGTCATCAATGATGGTCGAGTAAGGTATATATTCCTGATTATAGATTGATGACTCCATGGTGATGTATTCCTCTACAATTGATCCTGCAATGTATCGCGTATTCTTGACATAATATTTAAAAACTGTCATCAATCTTTCAAACGAATACATCCACCGATATCTAACCGGACTGTAAAGAAGTTCCTCGTCGCATAGGTGTACCAACAGTGAACACTTATGTCAAATAATGCTGGAGGAAAGTACTTCTTCAACACACAAATCGCTTCAGTCATCGCCAATTTTGCGGCCACTATGTGTTCTTGATTTACCACCTTCTCACACAAATGTGAGAAGCAGATACTAATTTTCATAATAGCAAATCCTTGTGCTTGGAGAAACAATGCTTAAATAATAGAAGAACCAATTGCAAGATCACATGCCAATCGTGGGACTTACAATTATGTAAATCATGAGTAGCACAATTCATAATCCTTTGCAAGTTGGAAGAAAAATTAAATGGACCATTCAAATTATATATTTTGTCTAAAAGCACCTTCCTTTCCCCACTTGTCGAAGTAAACGCACCAGGAGAAATTATTGTCCTTCCCCTACTATCTTTTTTCAACCATAGTTTTGGCTTAAGTTTCAACGATTTAAGGTCTTTTAATGCATTTTCCCCATCCTTTGAATGACTCCACCCAAGGCAAGTGCCCACAATATGTTCAGGGAGGTTCTTCTCTGCATACATCACATCCAATACATGTCTCATCGAGTTATACTTCCAATAAGGCAAGTCAAATAAAATTGACCTCCTAGACCATGCCTTTATTGTCTTAGTTTCATCCTAGTTGGGGTCTTCTTATGCTTGACATTTTAAATTTGGGATTCTTACCTGGAATATTAGGGCCACAATCAGAAGATTTACTTTTAATTTTTGAACCTGAAAGTTTTCTCGGTAGTAGCCTATATCCAACCCCGCCCGATAAAAAATTGGAACCTTTCTCAAATCTGAAACTATGAGTCAGGGGTAAAAACCTCCTATGGCAATGCTATACATTTTTTTAGATAGCGGAGAGATAAAGAGATTCAGTCTCCTCTCCAAAAATAGGATACCCTAAATAACCATGTACTACACAACCAGATAATGTCCCATAAGCTGGAAAATTATGAATTGCCCACATCAACATTGCTTTTAGCGTAAAATATTCTTTTCTAAAATAGTCAAATGCTTACACACCCTCTTCCCATAACTCATTTAATTCTTCTACCAAAGGAGCCAGGTAGACGTCGATGTCATCACTTGGTGCCTTTGGACCAGATATCAACAAAGACAGTATCGAAAATTCTAGTCTTATACACTATGAAGGAGGGAGGTCGAGTGGGACTAGGATCACAGGCCATACACTCTGATTGGTGCTTAGATTTACAAATGGATTGAAACCATTTGTTGATATAGCCAAACCAATGTTGCACTGTTCTCGAGAAAAATTGGGATACTCATAATTTATCCTCCTCCAAGCTGTAGAATCAATAGGATGACACATGAGATTACCCCCTACGTCTTCCCTAGCATGCCAACTCATTGCCTCCGTTATCCATGGTACTGTGAAAAATTGCTTTAATCTAAGACTAACGGGAAAATATTTCAACACTTTTTGAGGCACTTTTGAGCTTGTGATTTCCTTTCCAGTAGATTGGACATATCTAAGTTCATCGCATACCAGACAACAATCGATATTTTCATAGTCCTTTCGGTATAGTATGCAGTCATACACACAAGCACGAATTGATTTATACTTCATTCCCAAGCCTTTCAAACTGTTCTTCATAACAGGATAGCTCTTTGTAAGTGTATTCTCCTTGGGTAGTAATCCCTTCACCCAATTCACAATTCTTGTCATGCTATTTCCAGACAAATCGTACTCCATCTTCAAACTGTGCAAACTAACCATGGCATGTAAAGTTATTTGATCTTTCTCACAGCCAGAGTATAACGGTTGGGTCACCTTGAATTTTAAACTTTGGTAGTCATCGTCAAGGTATATCGTGATATCTTCATGAGCACCTAAACCTTGTACATCATTAGTGACCTCATTATCCTCCGCTTCATACACTCTCTACGAATTATCAACTAAATCCTCTAACATATTATGATCTACGTCATCCCCTTCTACATCTATCCTACTTGTTGAAGGTTGTTGTGAATGTTGTTCGGGGACAAAAGGAACTTTCAATTCACCGTGAAAACTCCAAAATTGATAATTATCTTGCATACCCCAGCTTAACAAATGTAGTTAAATTATTTTCCACTCAAACACCTTACCATTCTTACACTTAGCTCATGGATACGAAAAATCTTCATCATTCTGAAATCTCTTTGCGTATTTCACAAATTCATTAGCACTTCTGCGAAACACATCCTCCATTCTATTTGTCTCACCCATCCACTCTTAGTATTTAGGATATCCCATCACAGCTACTACAACTAATGAGCTATTAAAGGTAAGAAGCATATATTCCTGGATTAGTATAAACAAAACTTAAATTTATAGCATGTTTCATTTAATTATGTCTTACTTATATTCGATTTTTAAATTTCAATTTCAAATTCAATTTATAATAGAAATTTCTATTTCCTCCATCTCCTCTAAAAGGTGAGTGGTCCTATCCCATTCAAGACCGTATATTTATGTATTATACTTATCAGCTCATGCACATTGTTACAATTTGAGAAAAATTCAGCAGCATATCCCCATAGTTCTCCCGGTACATGACGTAGATTGGTAAGTGTGAGTGTTATGTCAATTGATCAATTGAAATAACACTCACACTTATCAATCTACGTCATGTACCGGGAGAACATCGGGATACGACTGCAGAACTTCCTCCCAAAGTAACAACTTTAAGCCACTAAGAATATTATTATACAGAAATTATGTAGTCCCAAACTGTCCAAACGGGAGAATTCGAGAGATCTCATTACAGGGGTAATGACTCTCGAACGGGTCTAAGGGCTATTAAATGCGTACGGATAAGAACTTGAAGGCTAGTATCTATGCACACTATATGTAATTTCAAGTATTTTTCATTTAATTATCATACTATATATATATTGTTCATGATACAAAGTAATTTTTTTTTTAAAAAGTTGAAAAATCCCACCCCCATATGGACAATAATCCAGTGGTCATACCACTTCTAAAATTAGCCAACCGAACATCGATCTACTATAATCCAACCGCAATAGCAACAACAAATGTGTATCCCGTACTCCTTCAAATTTATATACTCAATTAATTCATTTCATCAATTAAACTAACAATTAAAGTATACAATTATTAATTTACTAATTTACAATAAGGGGCAATCCAACTTGCATATGAAAGGGGCACTAATTATTAATTTACTAAAAAAATAATAATCAATTTATTCCTTTACAATGGCACTACTTGCATATGAGGGGTAATATCTAATAAACCAATCAAAATTTAATAAAAAAAATTAACAAGCCCTACCCCCCACCCCATTTCCCCCTACCATCCCCTCCCCCAACCACACACACACGCACACACACACACACACATATACACACACATGCATACATACACACACACTCACGCAGCCCCACCCCCCATCCCTCCCCCCTCCCCCCACTGCCACTGCCCACCACACACATGCACACACACACATATACACACACATACAAATGCATATACCCCCTCCCCCCACCCCAGCCCTACCCCCTACCCCACCACACACACGCATATTTACACACACACATATATACACGCATGCACATATACACACACACATATATACAAATGGAAGAGAAAGAGAGAAGAAAAAATACCTGGTAGATAGAGAGAGAGAGGGCGCATTCGCTTAGAGAGAGAGAGAAAAATGGAGGGAATAGAAAACGGTGGGAAAAAAGAAGAGGGAAGATTTTTTTTACTGACAAAGTTATCACGGACCTATCACGATCATTGTCCGTGATAAGTTTTTAAGGTTGTCACGATCAATGACCGTGACAAGTACAGTTATCACGGCCTTGTCACGATCAATGACCGTGACATGCCTTTGTCACGAGCTTGTCACGATCAATGATCATGACAAAAAATGCTTGTTTTTTTATCACGATCAATGACCGTGGCAAGGCTGGCCGACTGAAGGGTCCCAATTTGGCCTTTTTGGTGTAGTGAATGACACTTTGTGGATGAGTGCTATGCAGGAGGAACTTCTTCAATTTTTTATTCATGATGTATGGTATATTATAGCCAGGCCTAAAAATAAAAGGGTTATTGGCACACGTTAGATTTTTAAAAATAAAACTAATGAATCTGGGATGATTATTCGGAATAAAGCTAGATTAGTTACCCAGGGATACTCTCAGATTGTAGGAATATATTTTAAGGAAACTTTTTCTCCTGTCACTCGCCTTGAATCTATTCACATACTTTTTGCCATAGCTTGTCATTTGCACTTCACTCTATATCAAATGGATGTTAAGTTAGCCTTCCTTAACGGAATTTTAACTGAGGAGACCTATGTATAACAACCCAAAGGTTTCATTGACCCTCATCACCCAAATTATGTATATCGCCTTAAAAAAGCTCTTTATGGGTTAAAACAAGCTCTTAGAGCTTGGTATGAGCGTCTATCCACCTTTCTTTTAGATCATGGATTTAGGAGAGGAGGGAATGACCAAACCTTCTTTGTCAAACATTTTAAGAATAATATTACTATAGCTCAAGTTTATGTTGACGATATCATTTTTGAATCCACCTCCCCTTTACAAGTTAAGACTTTATCGGACATTATACACAAAGAATTTCAAATGTCACTTATGGCAGAGTTAAAATTCTTCTTAGGGCTCCAAGTTAAACAAAATTCAGATGGATTATTTCTATCGCAATTTAAATACGCTTTAGAGATTGTCAAGAAGTTTGGCCTAGAAATAGCTAAAGAAGCAAAGACTCCTATGAGTACTTCTGTCAAACTTTCTAAAGATGAGAATGGGAAATCAATTAATTCTACCTTGTACCGTAGTATGATAGAAAACTTACTTTACCTTACTTCCTCCCGTCCTGATATCATGTACTCTGCCTGCGTGTGTTCTTGATATTAAAACAATCATAAAGAGAGTCATCTATTGTGCGTTAAAAGAATTATCAAATACATCAAAGGCACTCTAAACTTAGGACTTTGGTACACTAAATACACTTCTAGTACTATAGTAGGTTACACCGATGCTGATTGGGACGGTTGTTGCGATGATAGTAAGAGTACTTCCAGAGCATGTTGCGACATTGGTAACAATTTAGTAGGATGAAGTAGTAAGAAACAAAACTGCACTTCCTTGTCTACTACTGAATCCGAATATATTACAGCGGGAAGTTTTTGTGCTCAATTATTTTGGCTGAAAAAAATGCTGAAAGATTATGGTATAACTGAAGATAAATTACATCTCTATTGTGATAATCAAAGCGTGATTAATATTTCTAAAAATCTAGTTCAGCACTCTTGTACCAAACATATTAAAATCAGATATCATTTCATACGGGAGTTAGTTGAATCTAAGGAATTAGAAATTAATTACCTCCCTACTGAATTACAATTAGATGACCTGTTTACTAAACCATTAGACATTCTTCGATTTGAATCTTTATGCAAATCTATTGGTATGGTTATAGCAGAACAGTGATTTATTATTTCCTACTTGTTTACTTTGCCCTTTGTCCATTTGAGACAAAATGGAGGAGAAATTTAAGTCCTCTTAGATATTTTGATGTATTCTTAACTAAAAATCTTGATCTTAGTTATCTTATTTTCAGAAATCAGTACCTTCATTTGCAACATAATTTTGATAGTGTATTGGTCTGTATCTAGTTAAGTTATGTAATTTTCTATTTCTAGGATATTGGTTAGATAGAATTGTTGTATAGGACTAAGTTTTTCTTATTCTTTTGTATCCCTACGAGTCCTAGATGACTCAAAGGTGATTTTGTCTCATATTTCCAAAGGGGTAGATTGAAGCACCCTATATCTTTGACTCACTTGAGTCTATATTATATAGGTGCTCATCTAGTTTGGAAATAGTAACAAAATTGAGTCATACCCCTTTCAAACCAATAAGTCTTCAGACTCTTCATTTTGACATCCTCTAGTCCAAAGGTATAAACACCAACACCACACTTAGCATCATTTATGTATTGCATATGATATTGCATTCTTCATAATATGAGAGTGTGTGAGTTAAATCCCTTTAAAATAATTTTTCCATAATTTTTGGGATATTTTAAATGATTTCTAAGTTTTTTAAAATAATTTTTAGAAATTAAAATTTGGCTTTCAAAAGTTAATGGGTTGTTTTGTAATTTTATTAAGATGTTAAAAACCAGGTTGGGTAGAAACCAAATGCGCTTGATAACTGTGGGTACAATTTGTATTTCTAAACGTTTAAAAACACGCGTTTTACAAGCCATCACAGCCTTACACGTGTTTATCTCACAGCGGTTAGATTTGTGTTTTCTTGCCCTCTCATTCCTGTGTTAGATTGTGAACCGTTGGATTATTTTAATCTATAGCCTGCATGCATTTTTACCTGATCCTTGTGTTTTCTTTTAAACCAATCAAAGGCTTTATAATTGCAGTGCATTGTTAGCCATCAGATTTACCTTGATGAGTTGAGGCTTAATCGAGACCATTCATTTTCTTCGAAGTTCCAGAGGATTCCATGGCTTAGTATAAATACATGCCTTATGTGTTGCGATTACACTCTCTGGCTTGCCTCACTTTTGAGAGAAAATAAATAGAGAAGAGAGAGAGAGAGAGAGAGAGAGAGAGAGAGAGAGAGAGAGAGAGAGAGAGAGAGAGAAGAGAGAGGAATAGGAAACCCTAAACAAAACTTCGACCAAATCTCAGTAGAAAAATATTTCTGAGAGTATGTTAGTTTGAGAGTTGTGAAGATCATTCCTCTTCTGTCCTTTATCTCTTTTCCAACTTAATCACAACAATTTGATCTCATTTTCTCTCATAGAAAACTGAGATTGACGTTCCGTGATACATTTTATGTTTATCTCTCTTTGTTTTGATTTCTTATTTCGAGAAATCATAGTTTTGTTGGCTGTTTTTCATCTGTTATGTTTTCAAACCCTAAAACCAACAAAACAGTTTCTGATTTGAGCTTCTTTGAACATTCAAACTTAGATCTAGTTTAAGATCTTGATTGAGGATGTACACTTTCACATATTTGATATTTTGTGAAATAGTTTTTACATTTTCAAAATAAGAAAGTGTTTAGTATCTTATCTCGTGTTTATAGCAAGATTCCCTCTTAATCTATGGATATATTGAAAGATCCAAAGTCTAATAGTTTCAATTAAAGTGATTTTGTAAATATTTACATATTTGTGATTTGTTTAGCATACAGTCTGTAATTAAGTGCGTGTGAGTTGCATGCATGTGATTTAGATCACATCACCACTTACACCTTCACACTACTACACTAAAAAGTGTTGGTATTGAGATCTTGGACTTTTGAGTCGATGTAAAGCTAAAAGGAGTAGAGTTACAAAGCTGAGAGAACATCAACAACATTGATGATGCTGGAAATAGCACCACCCTTCAAGGTGTTTGTAAGCTCAAATCAGTGATAACAATGGCAGCTCAAGTATAAACTAAATATAAGAGACTGAGATGAAGAGAAGAGGATGAACACCAATATATAAGTGATTCGGCCAATTAGGCCTACGTCCACTGTGCAAGTGAGTTAATAAGTTCACCAGAATAAGGCACTAACGGCCATGGATGCAATCTCTCAATCTCTCTCTCTCTCTACTGTGTAATTGGACAGAGTTTCAGCTAGGGTCGTTCTTTTTGGATCCTTCCCAAGGTAGGAGAAGACAAGTATATATAGTGTTCGTGGGGTGTAATGTACCCCCCGTGCATGCAATGAGCATGTGTGTGTTGATCTAGAGAATCTTATGAAGACATCTGTCATTGTCACATGTAGAGAATGATGATGAAATATTCCCCCATGTGAGGGGGTTGATTCAGTTACAATTGTTTTTATCCACGTGTTCGTATCATTTCATGTGCTTTATCAATGCTCGGTATTGTCCCTAATTGGTGAAACCTCGGCCTAGAAGAGTACGAGGTTGGTGAAGCCTGACTGTTGTTTTATTCGAGGTTATTCATGATGATCTCGACTAGGTAGGCCTGCCGAGGTAAGACAGGAGGAGTTGAAACGTCGGCCTGGGCCGGGGTCAGGCAAGTGCAGTTGGAACGTCGGCCTGGGCCGATGATGACGATGAAGGGTGGTTGAACCCATGAGTCCTTGCTGGCCTCGGTTGATTCCCAACCGAGGTTGATGTAAGATGTAGATGTGAGGTCGGTTGTGGACGACCTGATGAATAGATGCCCCTCTAAATTATGAGGACCTCAGCTGATGCCTGATTGTGGGGTAACTAGTAACATTAGTCATAGCTGACCTTATGTGGGCCGAGATCAATGATCATTAGTCTTGAGCCACTACTACCTCGGCCTTCATTCTGGCCGAGGTTGGTGCCTCCGAGCTATTAGGTACACTTTGGGAATATCAAACATCATAGCCTTTGGATAAGTCAAAAAATCCAGAGGAGTTGGTACATTTCTGAACTTAGAATTAGGTCTGATTGTGTGTTTTTATTGTTATATAGTTTGTAAGTTGTTACTCTATTTTAGTGGATTTTTACTTTTGAGGTGTAGAGACCTCCGTGGATGTTTCACCAATTGGGTGGTGTTTTACCACGTTAAAATTGTACTTTTATACTTACTCTTCCTTTCTTCCCTTTCTTGAGGTTGTGTTGATTTAAGTTCTTTATAAGTTTTGGTTTTCAAAACTGGTAAATCTATACCTTAAATAAATCGTTCATACTGTTTTACACATCTTGTGTTAATAATTTATTTTAAGAAAAGAGTTTCTTCAACAAACTATTCGGAGCCATTTAGATAGTTTAATGTTGAATTAAACGACGTAAGTGGTACTTTTTTAAATCTTTTGGTTTTTATTGTAAATGTAACTTCTTATCATGGTGAATGAAAAACTATTATTTATCGATTTCTGATGTTTTGAGCCTGTGCTGACTAAACATGCATTTTTACTGACGAAATAATATTTATTCATAGATAATATTAACCGACCTCCTTAGGTCCTTTATTGTTTATGTTTTATCATTTTAAGATTATTTGCTGACTAAATGCAATTGAAAGATAGTATGAGCCACAGTGTGTTTTGTGTTTTAACATTCTCCCAATCCAACAGGCGTTAGTATTATCATTCCATATACGTTACCTTTTAGGCCGTGTCGTCAAACTCCCTTGGGCCTAAGTAAAATGATGGCGAGAATGCACCTCGTAACTGGGCCATCTGCCAAAGCAGATTTTGTTGCAACCAACAAAGTTGCTGACCAACCTAATTTGGCTTTATTTACTAAGAATCCCATATAGGGCTTCTATTATTTCCATGGAAACTCATGAGACCTCTTGTGTTTTTAACAAGGACCTGAGGGCTATAGTAATTAAAGAATTTCTACTGACTTTTTTTTATCTACTACAAACCTGCTCGACACGAGAGGTTCCCTGGCTAAAAATGAGTTGGACAACTTGCCGTAATCTACAGGAGTTCTATTGTTCAAAAATGAGTGTATCATTTGGAAAGGGTGTGTATTACTGTGATACGATCAAGAAACACTTAAGCAATGAATATATCATGTCAAGGTGCGAGGTCCAACTGGACTTTATTTATTGAATAATAACTATCAAGCAACATAAGTTTGAAAATGAAAATTTGCTTAAACTAAATGTGCTAATCAAAAGACAAAAAAGACTAAAAATAGAACTTCTTGAGATTAGCTGCATTCTAGGCTCTTGCTATCTCCCTGCCCTCCAACGTTTCCAAGTGGTGTGGCCCTTGAAGGTCATCCCTTACCACCCTAAAAGGACCTTCCTAATTTGGTCCCATCTTTCCATCTGATAGTTTCACGGCATTACCGAGGACTTTCCTTAGGACATTGTCCCCTATTAGAAACTTCCTCGGATTGACTTTGTTGTATTTCTTAGCCAATTGTTGTTGATAAGAGGCTATCCTGATTAAAGCCAGCCCTCTTCGCTCGTCTTCTAAGTCAAGTTCAGTGAATAATGCATCATCATTTAAAGCCTTGGTCAACAAGGGTGGTTCTCATAGTGGGGGACCTGCCTCCGAGGGGATGATGGCTTCCATTCAATAAGTGAGCACAAAGGGTGTTTCCCCAGTTGATCTCCTAGGAGTGGTACGGTGTGAAACCCCATCTAATTAAATACCAGGTAGCTAATCCTTTATTAAATTAATATGGAATATTAATTTGGTTCAGTCTTAGCATCATTGTCGAAAAACATTCAATTAGTTACTAGCCACCAAATATTTAAAAAGTGAGTTGATAAATTTTACTATTTAAATTAACTTACAACTATGTAATGAATAACCAACCATACAACATTAACTTAAACAATTTCAAAGGAATAATCAATGAAAGAAATAATAGAATCTGGAGTAACACTCCAAATATAATCTCAATGCCAAATAATCCTAATGCAAGAGCCTGAATAAAATAAATCCAACAACTGAAATAAATGAAAGTCTAAAACTACTATCTCTGAAGAAGAATGGGCAACATGCCCTAACTGATATGCATAACTCCAAAGGAAGAAAAGATAGATATGGAGGCGTCTAATACCGAGATCCTATAACTTCCACAACAGCTATAGCACATCAACATAATGGAACCCCTATGCTTGGCATCCCTGTAGCTGGGAACCTAAAATGTTTTTACAAAAACAAAATAGATTTGGAAGTAAATGGGTCAGAGCCCGAGGTGAAAACATTTTAAAAACAACAATTGTTTAATTGTATTAAATAGTAAATGTCATATACATATTAGTCACGTGTTCTCACTTGAGATTCTCACCCCTCAACTATTGTGCACGCCTAATCTATATCCTTAACCCATCCTAGTTATGCAACTACCTACCTAGTATGCATTAAATTTGTCTATAGGTATTACTACATTGATCCACCCGTATTACCCAATTAAGACATAAATACATTTCAAATTCTCATTATTTGAATCCATTATCTCATGTATTATTTAAGTTCCCACATCTTCAAGTCATTTAATTATCTTAACCATTCTCATCTACTAAGAAACAGTGAATAATCACAAGTATATATTTATATCACACTCAGTACATATATACATATATGGCACCCCTAGGCTAAGCTGCGGTGCACGCATGCGCTGCTATTGAATCCCGGTACATCACGTACATAAGGGTCACGACATCTGAATCACTCAAGAATTATATCAATACAAATCACACATATTGGAGATGAACATAGTTAACATACCGATAGGTCACGTACATACATACGCTCCCATGGTCATATAACTTATCAACTCACAAATAAGCCTTCACAGTCATATGTTCTCGAGGTACCAAATCTAAATCCCCCCGAAGGCACACAAGAAAAGATTGTCCTCTTCCTACAACCTCTCGTGATAGCAAGTATGGTAGGTATGTCATACACATAATAATCAATATACCAGGTAATCAAGCAACCTAAATAATCATCATTTCAATATAGTTATACTCATGTCCTATATTACAAGTCTTATATGTAGTATAGTTTCATCCCGATTATTTTACGTAATATGTTTAGCGTGACACCTCTCCTCGTATATAACCGAGTACTTAAACCTATCCCAAAAGGTTACTAAGTCTCCCACTTGTCTCTAAGGTTATTTCAGTAATCTTAAGTTCCCCTACTACTGTCTCTAACCTCAAGTTATTGTTTAACCGAATTAAACTCAAGTTTCCATAATCTCCAACCGCACCACTCTCGTCAGACACTCGTAAGTTTATCATTTAATCCCAAACCAAACTAATATTTTTTGGGCCTCAAATAAACCCCTACTGACCTTCTCTATGTCCTAATATATTCAAATAGTCCACATCAACAATTCTTAAAAGTTGTAATTTGGCTAAACCTTAAAAGGAAAATTTTATCACAAATGCAGGGGAGTCGATCGATCGACTATGAATGTCGATCGATCGATCAACCAGTTACAGCCCATAATACTTAGCGTTTATGGCCATCGTTTTATCTTCAAAATTAATTACATGATACCATTCTCCAAAGTAAACGTACTGGATGTTATAACAACCTAAACACATGATTTCTAATGTTCCTGAGTCATCAAATCATCATGAAATTTGCATACAAATCTAATGGTTCATCAAGTTTTCATGTTTAAACCCTAGGATAACTTCTCTCAATTCAATATAGCCAATTTATCATATTTGATCCGTGATTTATATCATTTAGGATATGATTCAATACTCTAATCTTTCCAGAATTTATCTACATGCAAATCCGATCCATATTCAAGATTAAATTCTCCCAATTCATGAAATTATCAATATTTCAAGTTTAGTCTCCAATTCTAAACTACCATGGATAATATATTTGTTGAATCATAACAAGTTAAATCACTTGACTGTAATTAGAAGTTTTGATCCTTTGAGGAAGATGATATGGTGGTGACGTTCTCTTTCCGGTCACAATTCCGACAGTGGTGGTGGTGTAAGATGGTTGTTTGGCACTAGCAACCCTTGGAAACCCTTTATTTCTCTCTATTTCTCTTTCCCAAGTTTGTATCAGCCAATACTCTAATGATTCTAATGGGTTGTCTGATATATTTAACCTAATTTTTGTAAGTCACTATTCACCAAAAAGTAAAATGACTAAAATACCCTCTCGGATAGCTGGTTTGGCCTAAAACTGTCCCGGGTAGACTTTTCTGACTATCTTGAAACTCCTGAACACATTGGTGCACTCAAAATGACTATAAGGATGACATAAAAATAAATTACTTTATAATCCATTAAATTTGTTCCGACACGATTGACACGCGCATCTCAACTTAATTTCCAAAACTGTCATATTTTCTTCACGTGATAATTTTAATAAATTCAAAATCATATATTACTATAATCACTCAGTAATATTCAACATAATGATAATAATCAACTACTAACTCTCATCTTGCTAGTATTTAAATACAGATTAATTATCAATTAATTCACATTTTAAATTCAATTAATCCCATAATTAAAATAAGTAAAAATACGGGGTATTACATACTTCCCCCCTAATAATGGAATTTCTTCTCGAAATTCAGAAATAAAGGTATTACCTGGTAAAAATAACTCAGGATATTTGTCGCGCATCTCATCCTCGCGCTCCCAAGTAGACTCCTCGGCATTATGATGCCTCTACTGAACACGTACTAGCGGTACTATTTATAATCTTAATTTCCTTTCACTATCGTCGAGGATAACAATCGGCCCCTCCTAGTAAGAACTGTCGGGTTATAAATCAATCTCCTCCAAAGCAATGTGAGTATGGGCCAAATCATCCTGAAGATATCTCCTTAGAGAAGAATTATGGAATACGTCATGAATCCTATGGAAGTGTTCCAGTAACCCAAGTTTATAAGCAACTGGCCCAATCTGCTCGATGATAGGGAATGGCCCTACATATCTTGCTGCCAACTTCCATTTCTTACCAAAATGCATTTTCCCCTTCATAGGATATACTCTCACCAACACCTGGTCTCCCACATTAAACTCCTAAAAGAGCCTTTGGGCATCTGCATAGCTCTTCTGTCGATCCTGAGCAACCTGAATACGAATCCGAATCGTCTTTATCATGGACGAAGTATCCTGAATCACCTTCGACCTAAGTATCTTGTTGTTCCCCATCTCTAAACAATATGCAGGAGAACGACAAGGTCTGCCGTATAACGCCTCGAATGGAGCCATGCCAATCATAAACTGGTAGAAATTATTATAGGCAAACTCCACCAGTGGAAGATATTGATCCCATCCTCCACCGAAATCTAGGATACACATCCACAACATATCCTCTAACATCTTATTCGTCCACTCAGTCTGCCCATCGGTATGCGGGTGATAGGCCAAACTCAATCGTAATTCCGTACCCATGGCCTCCTAAAAGATCTCCCAAAATTTGGACACAAAAATCTTGTCTCGATCGGACATAATAAAGTCTCATTATCTTCGCAATGAAGATCTGAGCGTACAGCCCCGTAGTATAATCGGTCCAAACTAGCAAAAAGTGAGCTACCTTGGTCAAACGATCCACAATCACCCATATCGAATCGTGACCTAGCTGAGATATAGGCAAACCTATGATGAAATCTATGGAAATGCTCTCATATTTCCACATAGTGATCTCTAACGACTGTAGGAGCCTCGGTAGCCTCTGGTGGTCCACTTTTACCATCTGACAAGTGGCACATTTCGAAACAAACTTGGTAATATCCTTCTTCATTCCACTCCACCTGTACTGTTGTCTCATATCCTGGTATATCTTATCCCCACCAGTATGTACCGCAAAACATGAATCATGCGACTCTGTCATCACCTTGTGTTGCAAGTCATCACCCTTAAGAACAACCAATCTCCCAGTGAAGCATAACCCTCTATCTAAACCTACTGTGTAAGACTCGACCCCCTGCGCTAGAAGCTGTACTATCTGATCCTGGAAAAATGGATCCATTGCATGACCCTGTACCACCTTCGTAATAATCTGAGGCGTAATTGTCCTAACAGACATAAATGATCGAGCCACTGCGTCTTAGTGTCCCAACTCCTTCCATCTCGCTTTCCACACCTCAACCACCTCACCTACTGGCCTACGGCTCAATGCGTATGCTACCACGTTAGCCTTTCCATAGTTATATTGGATATCGAATTGATAATACTTCATAAATTCAAGCCACCCGCACTGACGCATATTTAACTCCTTCTGAGTGAAGAGGTACTGTAGGGACTTGTAGTCTGTGAATAAGTCAAATTTCTCCCCTAAGAGATAATGTCTCCATATTCGAAGTACAAACACGACTGCCGCTAACTCCAAGTCGTGGGTGGGGTAGTTCCTCTCATGAGGCTTAAGATTTTGGGAAGCATAAGCCATATCCTGATCCTCTACTGAAGCACACCCCGAGTCCCTATAAGGATGCATCGATGTAGACTAGATACTCCACTCCCGACATGGGCAGTGCTAGAATGGGTGCCGAAGTCCTTCAGATCATCAAAGCCTAACTGAAAGGCTTCATTCTAGATGAATGGCACCCCTTTGCGAGTCAGGTGTGTCAACGGACCCGTTATCTTTGAGATTCCCCGAATAAAACTCTAGTGGTATCTTGATAGGCCCAAGAAACTACGTATCTCTATCGGTGTCGTGGACTATCCCCACTCTCTTACCAATAACACTTTCCTCGTATTTATGAATATACCTTTGTTAGATACAATCTGCCCCAAAAACTAGACCTCCTTTAGCCAACACCCACACTTCTCATATTTGGCATACAACTCATGCTGGTGCAGTGTCTACAACACCTATCGCAAATGCTCGGCATGTTCCTTATCAGTCTGAGAATATATCAGAATATCATCTATGAAGACAATGATAAACTAATCAAGGAACTCTCTGAACACCCTGTTCATCAAGTCCATGAATACGACTGGTGCGTTGGTTAGCCCAAATGGCATAACCCTAAACTCATAAGATCCATATCTCGTTAAGAATGTAGTCTTAGACACGTCCTTCTCCCTGATAAAAAACTGATGGTATCCTGATCTCAAATCTATCTTCGAGAAGAATGAAGCTCCTCGCAGCTAATAAAATAAGTCATCGATTTGGGGCAACGTATACTTATTCGATATCGTGACTTTATTCAGCTCTCACTAATCACATACAACCATAAGGATCCATCCCTTTTCTTCACAAACAGCACGGGAGCACCCCAAGGCGAGGTACTCCTCTGGATGAACACCTATCCAAACAGCTTCTCAATCTGATCCCATTACTCCCTCATCTCTATCAAAGCCATACGGTAAGGCTCGCGGGCTATCAGCCTAGTTCCTGGTGTCAAATCTATAACAAAATCTATCTCTCTACTAGGTGACAATCCCAATATATCCTAGAATACATCCGCGAACTCCCCTACAACAGGAATCGAATCAAGCGGGATTACTACCTACTTATAGGTATCCTCCTATATGTAATACAAGTGAGTGGATGATCCTCCCTCAGGATGAGGCATCGCCACCAGGAACATCTCCTGACCCGGTATAGAAAATGTAATACTCCTACTAAAGCAATAGATAATGGCCCTATACGCAATGAGCCAATTTATACCGATAATCACATCATACTCATGAATATCTAAGATAAGCATATCTATCGATAATAATAATCTCCCAATCTCTACGCCCACTCCCCAACATATAAAGAAAATCAGTGACCCATAGCCCAATAGTGAATCTACACTAGTAACCTTTCTCGCTGTCATGTCTAATAACCCCGTGGTGCGTACAAAACTAGTGGCAATGAAATTATGTGATGCCCCCGTGTTGAACAAAATACACCCTAAAGTCCCCTGGATAGAAAATATACTGTCAATCGTGGGTGGAGCCTGTGGGACTATGACCTGATGAATGTTATAAACACGACTATACTGTAACTGCCCCTGCTGAACTGGGACCGCTGGTATATCTGGCAAAGTTGGCATCTATGGTGGGGCTAGGAGGACGATGGGAAATATCGGTCTCTAAGGCTCCTATCGAGCATCCTATTGTTGTGGCAGCGGAGCCCTGCCCTTATCAACACAATCACGATGCTTGTGGCCAATCTTTCCACATATAAAACACTTTCCACTAAAGTTTACCCCTTTCTGTCCTTGTTTCCCTCGGCCTTGCTTTCCATTACCACCTCTCACTTGGCCCTGCTGGCTTTTATGATACTACTACTGGCCTTACTGGCCCTATTAACCTTGATGGCCATGATGACCCTGCTGTCCATGTCTATAACCTCCCTGACCGTGTCGGAAACCTCCTGATCTGAATCGCTTAGAACCCCCCTGTTGGGAATTCTGATCACTCGGCCTCTGTTGTTCTTGAGTTGGTTATGCCCCACTGGTACCACTACCTCTTGTCTTGCCCTGCTTGCTGGACTCCCCTACTCGCTTTCTCCCTGACAGATGGAAGTGGTGGTCCTGGCAGTGAAGTAGTGTTGCATTAAGCACATTAGTATAGGTCTGCAATGAGAGGTTACCCAGAATATGCTGTCGAATCCTCCAGGTAAGGCCGTCCATAAAATTCTGTATCTTCTTCTCCTCAGTAAGTACCTCTGTTGGTACTAGATTAACCATCCTGGTAAACTACTCCTCGTACTCAGCTACGGTCTTCCCCACCTGGGTGTGGTTTAGTGATTTATGCCTCATCTCAGTCTGAATGGCGAAAGGAAAATATTTGTGGTCGAACCGCACCCAAAAATCCTGAATAGTAAAGACATTTCTCACCTCAATAGTGGTAATAAACTCCAACCACTGCAGCACTGCTCCAACTAGCCTAAACGTAGATAGTACCTGCCTCTGTACATCTGTGCACTCATACATCCTCAAGTGCCTATGGATGTCCTTCTTCCATTAGTTTGCCACTACAACATCGAAGCTCCCTGCAAACTCAAGAGGATGTGACTTCTGAAAGGCATCTCTGACACGTTCCAAAGCAGACGGGAATGCATGAGCCTGAACTGGGGCCACCACCGGTGTTTGAGGTGGCGCCTGCTGCACTACTGTTAAAGTTGCATTTTGCTGCCTGTGCTACTATAGCGACAACTTCAGCGGCGTTCATTGTACCGTGAACTGGTGCTGGTTGAGGCTCGGGTTGGGCACCTCTGGGAACTCATTGTGCACGTCGAGGAGGCATCTAAAATGAGAAATAAGCTTTATAAGTCTATGGTTATTATCATAAAATGGCTGAAGACGTAGAATGTGCAATTAAAGAATACAATAGTCCTAAAAGATAGGGTTCTATATCAAAGAACGCTACGCGAAAAGCATAATAAGCTGTTCAAATCCTAAAGACACTAGAACCTGATTCTCTGATACATCATGTGACACCCCATCTAATTAAATACCGGGTAGCTACTCCTTTATTAAATTTATACAGAATATCAAGTTAGTTCAGTCTTAGAATCACTGTCGAAAAATATTTAATTAGTTACTAGACACCTGATATTTAAAAAGTGAGATGACAAATCTTATTAATTAAATTAACTTACAACTAAGTAATTAATAACCAACCATACAACATTCACTAAAATAATCTCAAAAGAATAATCAATAGAAAGAAATAACAGAATCTGGCGTAACACTCCAAATACAATCTCAATGCCAAATAATCCCAATACAAGAGTCTGAATAAAATAAATCCAACAACTAAAATAAATGAAAGTCTAAAACTATTATCTCTGAAGAAGAATGGGCAACATGCCCTAACTGATATACATAACTTCGAAGGAAGTAAAGATAGATGTGGAGGCGTCGAATATCGAGATCCTGTAACTTCCAGAGCAGCTACAACACGACAATAAAATGGAACGCCTATGCTTGGCTTCCCTCTGGCGGAGAACCTAAAAGGTTTTTACAAAAACAAAATAGATTTGGAAGCAAACGGGTCAGAGACCGAGGTGAAAATAGTTTAAAAATATCAAGTGTTTAATTGCATTAAACAGTAAATATTATATACATGTTAGTCACGTGTTCTCACTTGATATTCTCACCCCTCAACTATTGTGCACGCCTAACGTATATCCTTAACCCATCCTAGTTAAGCAAATACTTAACTAGTCAGTATTAAACCTGTCTATAGGGATTCCTATATTAAGCCACTCGTATTACTCAATTAAGACATAAATACATTTCAAATACTCGTTATTTGAATCCATTATCTCATGTATTATTTAAGTTCCCACATCTTTAAGTCATTTAATTATCTTAGCCATTCTCATCTATTAAGCAACAGTGAATAATCACAAGTATATATTTATATCACACTCTATACATATATACACATATGGCACCCCTAAGCTAATCTACGGAGAATGCATACTCTACTATTGAATCCCAGTACATCACGTACATAAGGACCACGAGTTCCAAATCCTCAAGAACCGTATCAATACAAATCACATATATTTGAGGCGAACATAGTTCTCATTCTCATAGTTCACGCACATACCTATGCTCACATGGTCAGGTGACTTATCAACTCACAAATAAGCCTTCACAGTCCTATATTCTTGAGGTACCAAATGTAAATCCCCTCGAAGGCACATAAGACAAGATTGTCCTCTTCCTATAACCTCCTGTGATAGCAAGTATTGTAGGTATGTCATACAAATAAGAATCCATATACTAGGTAATCACATAACCTAAATAATTATCATTTCAATACAGGTATACTCCTATCCTATATTACAAGTCTCATACGTAGTGTAGTTTCATCCCGATTATTTTACCTAATATGTTTAGCGCGACAACTCACCTCGTATATAACCAAGTACTTAAACCTATCCCAAAAGGTTACTAAGTCTCCCACTTCTCTCTAAGGTTATTTCAGTAATCTAAAGTTCCCCTACTACTGTCTCTAACCTCAAGTTATTGTTTAATCGAATTAAACTCAAGTTTCCATAATCTCTAACCATAACACTCTCGTCGTACACTCGTAAGTTTATCATTTAATCCCAAACCAAAATAATATTTTTCAGGCCTCAAATACACCCCTACTCACCTTATCTAAGTCCTAATATATTCAAATAATCCCCACCAATAATTCTTAAAAGTCAGAATTTGGCTAAACCTTAAAAGGAAAATTTTATCACAAATGTAGGGGAGTCGATCGATCGACTATGAATGTCGATCGATCGATCGACCAATTACAGCCCATAATTTTTAGCATTTATGGCCATAATTTTATCTTAAAAATTCATTACATGATCCCATTCTCCAAAGTAAACGTACTTGATGTTATAACAACTTTAACACATGATTTCTAACATTCTAGAATCATCAAATCATCATGAAGTTTGCATACAAATCTAATTGTTCATCAAGTTTTCATGTTTAAACCTTAGGATAACTTCTCTCAATTCAAGATAGACAATTTCTCATATTTGATCCATGATTTCTATCATTTAGGATATGATTCAATTTTCTAATCTTTCCAGAATTTATCTACATGCAAATCCAACCCATATTCAAGATTAAATTCTCCCAATTCATGAAATTATCAATATTTCAAGGTTAGTATCCAATTCTAAACTACCATGGATTATATATTTGTTGAATCATAACAAGTTAAATCACTTGCCTAGAATTAGAAGTTCTGATTCTTTGAGGAAGATGATATGGTGGTGATGTTCTTTTTTAGGTCACAATTTCGGCCGTGGTGGTGGTGTAAGATGGTTGTTTGGCCCTAACAACTCTTGAAAACACGTCATTTATCTCTATTTCTCTCTCTCAAGTTTGTAGCAGCCAATAGTCTAATAATTCTAAGGTTTGGCTGATATATTTAACCTAAATTTCGTAGGTCACTATTCACCAAATAGTAAAATTACTAAAATACCCTTCCGGGTAGCCGATTTGGCCTAAAACTGCCCCGGGACCCAAACTAAACCCCCGGGTAGACTTTTCTGACTATCTGGATACTTTAGGACACATTGGTGTACTCAAAATGACCATAAGGATGACATAAAAATAAATTACTTTATAATCCATTAAATTGGTCCCGACACGACTGACACGCGTGTCCCAACTTAATTTCCAAAACTGTCATATTTTCTTCACATAACAATTTTAATAAATTCAAAATCATTATTACTATACTCACTCAATAATATTCAACATAATTAAAATAATAAAATACTAACTCTCATCTTGCAAGTATTTAAATCCGGATTAATTACCAATTAATTCACATTTTTAATTCAATTAATTCCATAATTAAAATCAGTAAAAATACATGGTATTACATACTGTAAGCCCATAAAACATGAGGCATATCATCCACCCAGGTAACTTTGGCTCCATCTAACCATTTTCTCAGTCCATCGAGCATGGTTTTATTAGAAGCCTTCGTCGACCCATTGCTTTGGGGATACGCCAAAGAGCTGAAGTGGTGCATGATGCCATGTTCATCACAAAAACCTTACAAGAAGATACTTTCAAACTATGGGAAATTAGAGGTGATGATAGTCCTCACTATCCCAAAGAGTGTTATAGTGTTTCTCCAAATGAACATGGTCATATAAGAATCGCAAATATTTGCCAATGGTTCTGCCTTTACCCATTTGGTGAAGTAATTTTTGCCAACCAGCAGATACTTATGATTTACCGATTCAGTAGGTAGTGATATCATAATATCCAATCCCCATTGCACGAATGACCATGGTCTTATTAGGGACTTCAGGTCGCTAGCAGGCTGGTGGACCATAAAAGAGTGTTTTTGACACTTTTCACACTTTTAAACGTAAACACCTACGTCCTTTTGCATATGAGGCCACTAATATTCCTCCTTAATTTCTCGAAAGGCCCGAAATCTCCCTCTTGCGTGACTCCCATAGATGCTTTCATTAAGTTCACCAAGTACTTGCTCAAAATCATGCGGGTGGATGCACTGGAGATAAGGACCTGTGAATGACTTCTTGTAGAGCTTCCCCTTTGGGGAGAGATAAAAGCGAGCATTTTTTACCCTTACCTGATGGGTCGACCTCTTGTCATTGGGAAGTATGTCGCTCTGTAGATATTTGATGATGGGATCCATCCAGTTGAGGGCCTTATCTGTAAGGAGGAGTTTCTCGACTACGATTATCTCGTTAATACTTGGTTGTGTGAGGAACTCTATTTGATATCTATCCTTAGGTCAGAGTCAATTTTTCAACTTAGGTCTGCTAAGGCATCAGTGTGACTGTTCTGTCCTTGAGGTAAGTGTTTAATGTCCACTTTTTAAAACACTTCCGTAAGTCCTTTTACCATAGAGAGGTAGGATGGCATTTTATCATCTTTAGCATTGAAATCTCCTCCCACTTGCTCAGAGACCAGTTTGGAGTCTCCAAATACTTGAAGATGCTTTGCCCCTAGGAGTTGGGCTTTGCACAAGATAGTGATCAATGCTTCATACTCATCTTTGTTATTGGAGGCCTCAGATCCCAATTTGACTCTTTATTCGATCACAATGTTTTCTAAAGTGATGGGAATGATGCCTACTCCTCCCCCCTTAGAATTGGAGGCTCCATCAATATATAGGGTCTAGTCCTTAGACTCTGCTTCCTCATTTGTTGACTGCTCCATTTTTAGTTGGTCGATTGGTTGTCTCCTGTAAATTCAACAATAAAATCTACTAGGACTTATCCCTTAATCACTGTCCTTAGTTGAAAGTGGATATAGAATCTCCCAATCTTTATCGACCACTTCAAAAGTCGAACGAAAAGGTCAGATTTTTACAGGACAACTTTGAGGGGGTAGGAGGTGATTACAATTATCGAATAGGCTTCAAAGTAATGCTTTGACTTTCTTGAAGCAACCAATGCATAGGCAAGTTTTTCGAGGGGCAGGTGTCGCTTCTCTACGTCAAGAAGTGTCTTGTTGGCGTATTACACTAGGTGTTGACCTCCTTCCCTTTCACATACCAGGGCGAAGCTAACAACGTGGTCTGATACTGCAAGGTAAAGGTATAATGGGTCTCCATCGTTATAATCACTAGTAGAGGGGATTTCTAAGGTAAGATTTGATCTCTTCTAAATCTCGTGAACAGGTATCGTTCCATATCAGGCCTTTATCCTTCTTTAGGAGCTGAAAGAATGGTCGACAGTGTTTCGAAGACTTGGAGATGAAGCGATTGAGTGCCACAAGCATACCACTGAGCTTTTAAATATCTCGCAATGTATGGGGAGGCTAGACTCTAATGATCACGTCGATTTTATCTAGATTAGTCTCAATTCCTCTATTACTTACAAGGTAGCCCAATAACTTTCCTTAATGGACACTGAATGAATACTTACTCGCATTAAGCTTCATCTGGTACTTCCCGAGGACCTCAAAAGTTTTGGCTAAATTTGTGAGGTGGTCACCCATCTGGACGTCCATCTCATACATGCCCAATGGGTGGACCTTTTCATCACTGAAGCCCATCAAGGGATGATGATAGGGTACCAGCCTAGCTCTGCAAAGACCTAGGCTCTTGGAGCAAGGCCAAAACATCACGTCAGCTGAACTCCCCCCGTCCACGAGGATCCTCTGCACCTCGCACCCATGCACCCTTATTGTTATTACCAAAGGGTCATCATGGGGGGCTAAGATACCCTTGAAGTCGAGTCGGGAGAACCCAACTATAAGGGTGTCCATGTCCACCTTCTTTCTCTTCTGCACTGCATCGGAAGACGTCAAATTAACAACCTCATGTTTGGCCGCTGACTTGGCCTCTGCCACATGAGCTTTCTTGTCAGCCACTTCAGAGCCACCTCCTGTAATTCCTACGCATATGGTGTCAACACCAAAGGAGATCATGCCAACCCTCTTCACCGGGGTGTTGTCATCTTTCGGCGGGAGGTCCGGATCGTCTTCATCATCGCCTTCTGAATCATTATCTCTTCTAGCTTGGACATTGTCACGATATCTGTCATTTCGTCGCCTCCTAGGGTCATCTCTTCCCCCTTTAGGTGTCTTACCATCAACATACTTCCTCAACTTTTTGGATTTTAACATCTTTTTAATCTCATCCTTCAAGACGAAGCATCTGTCCGTGACATGGCCATGGTCCTGGTGGAACTCACACCACAAGTTTTTGTTCCGCTTATGTGGTGGGGCTTTCAGTTTCTCTGGCCACCTCAGAGTCCTGTCATTCTTGATCTCATTGAGGATATGTTCACAGCTCACCGTTAGAGGAGTATAGTGAGCGAACTTGTCATCGAATGACCTCTTCTTTCCATCTTTCTTTCTCTGGGACTTCCCGCTACTACCGTGGTTCTCATCCTCATACTTGGCGGCCGTTATCTCTTCGGCATTCATGACTTTCCCCATAGTTTCCAGTAGCTCGGCCATGGACCTGGGAGGGTTTTCCGCAAGTTTCCATAATAACTTTCCTTTCTGAAGACCTCCTATGAGGGCGGTCATGGCTATATTCTCTTCATAATCTTTGACCTCCAGTTTCTCTTTGTTGAACCTGGAAATGTATTCTCTTAGGCACTCGTACTTGCCTTGCTTGACATACAGTAGGTGAGTGGTCTTCTTTTGTGGTCTTACCCCAAATCAGAAGTTGTGAATGAATCGTTCAGCCAAGCCCTTGAAGTTCTCAATGGAATTCTTCAGAAGAGAAGTAAACCAACTGTGTGCTGCTCCTGTCAAAGTACCAGAGAAGGCCCGACACTTCATCTCATCAGGTATTGAGTAGATGTCTGCTGCTGACTGATACATCTCAATTTGATGTACAGGGTTGGTGCTACCATCATACATGGGAGACACCACGGGAGGTTTGAACTTAGCATGAGTCGAAAAGCTCACTATCTTAGCCATAAATGGAGAGCCTTATGAGTAGCCCCTTTGCAATAGGTCCCTACATTTGATGAGGTCTCCTATCTTCTCCTCAAGATGCTGCATAGAGTCATTCCATGGTCTCCTGCCATCGGACTGGCCGAGGTTGTCCCCATCCACCTCCAAGGGATGGACTGAGGGTTCCCCTGTCGTAGCACAACGTCGGTTGTTGACCTCTTCTTGGTCTCTGCCCCTTCTTTCACGGGGTCGTCTTGGTCAGTCTGACCTGGTCTTTCCCCTCTTTGTGATCCAGCAGCACTTCTCGATCTGGATAACCTCTGTCTTAGGTCATTCACTGGTCCCAACCTCTCAAAGGCTGACCCTTTGTTCAATCGATCAAAAGCTGATCCTCGTTGTTGGGCCTCTTCACCTCTTAGACCAACACATCCTCGGCTCTACTGAAGAGGACGCACCGTATTATTTGAAACTTCATACGGATCCCAACAATCTTTCGAAACCTCTTCCGCCTCTAGATCGTCATACTTGTCCTCCGGGCAAGGGTTTCCTTACCTCCCCAGGCGTAAGCGCCTAGGGTCAGCAACGTCCCTCCTCCGCTGGGGTGAAGGCTGGTCCTTTGTTGATGCCTGGGGTGGTCCCCTGGCGTCTGGATGAGGCTGGACAACCGCCAGATTGATCATCTCCGGTGAGACTCCAGGTGGCCTCATCATGGTTGGGCTGAGCTGTGCAAACTACTCCTGCATAGCTTGTTGCGTTGCAGCCAAAGACCTCAAGGCTGCAGCTACCTTGGCCATTTCGGACTGAGGCGGTGCCTGGCTAGAGCTTGGCCCTCCCCCACCTGGCGGCGGAAGAGGTGGTGGTAATTCCGGTGCCATGTGTTACTTAATAAAGAGCTTAAGTATCAGGTGAGCTTAATACCTTAGAGGACCTCTTTCAATGGTGAAACAGCACCACGTAAGGGGTGGTGCCGGCTTCACCACCAGAGTCTCCGGTGAGGTTAAGTTGAAGAAGAGGAAGAGACAGCCTCTCGTTCCCACAGACGGCGCCAAAATGATGATGCTGTAAACTGCACTACCCTTCAAGGTGTTTGTAAGCTCAATTCAATGTTAACAATGGCAGCGTAAGAGTACATACACATATAGTAGATGGAGGTGAGGAGAAGAGGATTCACACCGAAATATAAGTGGTTCAACCAATTCAGCCTACGTGCACTGTGTAAGTGTATGATGTGTATCACTGTATGAGGGCTCTAATGGCCATAGATACAATCTCTCAAGCTTTCTCTCTCTACTGTGTATTTGAACAGAGTTTCAGCTAGGGTTGCTAATTTTGGATCCTTTGCAAGGTAGAGGATGACCTCTATATATATTACCCGGGGGGTGTAATGTATCCCCTATGCATGCAATGAGCATGTGTGTGTTGATCTAGCCAATCTGAAGAAGACATATGTCACTGTCACATGTAGAGAATGATGATGAAATATTCCCCCCACGTGTGGGGAATAATTTGTTATAACTGATTTGTGTCCACGTGTCCTTGTCCACGCATACGTTAATAAGTACTCGGCCATCGAGCTTGGTCATGACCTTAGCGTGGGAGAGGCCGAGGTTGATGAGGCCTAGTTGCTCGTTCAATCCGAGATGAGCCAGGAAGGTCTCGGCTTAAGTGAAGCCGAGACAAGGTGGGCCTGGGCCGAGGTTGAGCTGGCATGTGCTTTGAACATCTACTGATTTCCTGATGAGGTTGATCTTGGTAGAAGTATGGCTTCCTGCGACCTCGGCCAACCCCTGGCCGAGGTTGTCATTCCCAGGTGAACTGAAGTGTTGCTTACCCTTATGATACGTACAGTGTCCCTTTGATGAGATTGGTGGTAGTGTCGTCCTGGGCCGACCTTGCCATGGCCGATGCCTGTTGTCATGGATCCAAGGCATTTCCAACCTAGGTAATGTCTTGCCCGAGGCGGTAGTTTCTGGGCCGAGGTGACACTTGGGGCATATCAAAGACTATGTTAACAGTTTGGAATGCCTTAGAGGGATCGACCTTGTTCCCATTCTTAGAGACATTCATGCCCCTATTCTTAGTTCCCTTCTTTTGATTATCACTCTTCTTTGTGCCCTTATTTACCTTTGCTCGACCATTATCCCTTTCATTAAAGTGAACCACATCTTTCACCTTGGCTTATTTCTCAATAAGGGCCATGAGATGGTCAATGGTGTTGGCCTCCTTCTTAGTGAGGGACTGGTACAGCAAAGAGGTGGTCGGCAGAACAATTTTGAAGGATACTATATCGACTTGCTTTGATCAGTCCTCGATCTCGTTGAAGACTTCCTAATACCTTTTGGCATAATCCCGGAGTTTCTTTTGTGTCTTCTTCTTCATCGTGAGTAGAGTATCCATCCACTTGGGATGAGAGTTGTTAGTTATGAAGCAAGCAGTGAAGGCCTCTACTAGAGATAGAAAGTTACTGATCAGCCTATGGGGCAATCTTTCAAACCACTTCTTTTCTACATCATGTAGGCTAGAAGGGAAAATTCTTCATATTAGTGAATCATTATGGCTCCATAAGTTCATTACTTACCAATATTGTCGAACATGATCGATGGGATATGTATTTTCATTATAAATCTTGAACCTAGGAACAACGAATTTGTTAGAGGGCTCCTCTTCTTCGATCTCCCTTAAAAAATGGGATTTCATCTTTGTGTTTAGAGTCCTTCCGGCTATCTCTCTGGTGGATCTGGCTCCACAGTGGGTTTCTCTTCTTTAATCGCCCTATGAACCAGAGTTTTGATCTCGTGGTTCTGTCAATCATTGCTCCTATGGCATCTCTCTAGCTAGTCATGATCTGATCAACTGTGCTCTGAGCTGTCACGTTCATTTATTTCCTAGTTGCACCTAGATCTCCTCCCTCGATTGTGAGTATTACTCATCTCGGGACTAGGAGTCCATCCACGGTGCTTACTAGTTTCCCTTTGAAGATCTCTCTCCACTCTTTCTAGGCGCCTTTGGGGGTGAGCGTTCTCTTCTTCCTCGAGGCGTGCAGCCTCCTCTTATTCGCAAACTCGGGCTTCGTAAGTATCGATCAACTTGGAGATATGCATAGACCTAGGTGGTTCTTATCTCTCCTCGGAAGGTTGCATATCCTAACAAAACCTGGGGTTTGTATGCTAATGAATCTCAGACATGACCCTAAGAGGAATAGGATTCCCTTACATATCGCCAACTTGAGGAATGTTTCTGCTATGGTGAGATATCACAGGCTTTCTGTTCATGAATATTTTCACAGGAATAGAAATCGCTTCCCACAAACTGCGCCAATTGTGAGTACAATAAATATCACAATAAAGAAATTCATGAAGATAATCACAAAGAACATAGAGTAAGGATCACACACACAAAAATGATATACGTGGTTTGTCAATTTACCTAAATCCACAGAGAGCTTATTATTTTATTGTAGTGTCTCTCGATATATCAAGTTACATCCTTTTTCCCGGAGTTAGGGTATACATTTATAAGTGCATGAAAGTAGATATTGAGTTGTACAAGGAACTCAATTAACACGTTAGATATATCAAGGAGCACCAGAATATACTCCGAGGTTATTGGTAATTGATTTGACTATACCCGTAAGTGTTATAATATATTTAAAATACTCATGTGCGAGTGAGATTATGATCTTGGCTAGGCAGCGCTTAGATCACTCTGGTCTGGTCGGCTTCCTTCATGAGCCATGCTAAATGGGTCCCTAAAAAAATAGTTAAAAATTCATATTTCAATCATCATTCAAGTTATGTATATTCATCAAATCGCATGAATCAAAGGACTTAATCACATAATCATAAAAGGAAAAAAGTGAAAAATATTTTTGGAGTTTTTTAATAAAAAAATGATGCATGTATGTACAACATATTTAGAAACGAACAAAGGACATAGAAAAATGCATCTGAATGCACAAATGCATAAAATCCTCACTAAAACATGAAAAAATATCCAAGTATAACTTTTAATAACTCACCCATAATGATTTGATCCAAATCAAATCAAGAATAACTCGGAATTGATCTGCACAAAAATAAGATCCTATGCGTCCTAAAAAACTATTTCCTAAATAGAGATGGGTGTTCCATCTCCCGGATTAATAAAAGTAATAAATACAACTTTTCTTTTCACAAACTTCTTTTGAGAAAGTACAAGCTCAACTCTCTTTATTAGTGCATTCTTAGGTAATACACTCATAAACTTAGGCATCCACCTCATATTCCTCATAGTATTCTTATGCATACTCCTTAGAATTTGAGAAAATGGTCTAGGTATCTCCCTTCTAGCATAGCCTCTACCTTGCACTAGGAAATCCACTCTATTCATCAAACCACAAATTTGACCCCTAAGTTAACTAATATGATCTCGAAGGAATACTTGCCTCTTATTTCAAATAAATCTATGATTTCTTTATCTCAAGAACCTACAAGCTTGGTTGGTGTAACCTTGTACCTCATAAAAATTACAATCATTATGCTAAATACCAGATATTGTCATGATTTTGGACCGTGACCAACTGATCAGGTAACGGGTCGGGACTAGGATAATTTTAAACATGACCATATGGGGGTTATGATCCACAATTATGACCAAAGCATAAGGTCACAGTCTCTTTCGTATCCATAAGATCATAACTGTGTTTCCCGAGTCACGATCTCAAACCGTGACCATATGTTATAATAACCAATTGTACCCTTTGTTTGGCCACTATTATTGACTATGACAACCTAACTTGAACTTTGATTGGTTGGTCATGATCTTAAATTGTGACCCTTAATCGATACTACGTGTATTGTGTTCACGGTTTCAGATCATGACTATTCAAAGTTTCAATGGGGATTTATCACGAATATGGTCACGATTTTGAACCGCGCCCAATAATGAATTTATTTTAAAAAAAATTATTTTTTGCTTCAAAAAACATTCTTACGCATGTTTTCAAATCTATATACAATTTTATTATATATATAACTAATACATCAATAAAAAAGAAATAATACAAAAATTATTAAGCCATCTAATTAACTATATTAATCTAACGCAATAAATATTAAAATCTTCACAATGTTCTTTCCCCGATGCATATGCAAGATGTCCAAAGTGTTCCTTCCCCAACTACACCTGTAAATATTTCTAAATTTTCCAAATGCTAAGAAAAGACTTGAATTCCAAAATGACTCTGGGATGCCTACATAGCCAAACATGGCATCAAAGTCCATGCAGTTTTAAGATGAATAAGGTTGGATTCTAACCAATCATCCGAATCTAGGGTGTCTCTTTTGATTCATAAAAATAGCTGGGAAATGTGTTGAAAGTGTGGAAAATTATGAGAACACTATAAATTGGGAATTGTGGTATAAGCCCCCTTTGTTTGGTTTTTTATTTAAGAAAATAAATGTGTATATATGATAATAAAAAAGAGTGGGATTATTGATAGAAGTACAATAAAAAAGCTACAACTCGAATAAGAACCTTGAATAGTTTCATGTGAGTACCCTTGAATAGTTTTTTAGAGATCTAACTAGTCCAGTGCCTCCTCGGTTCCTATCCACATAACAAGACCATACATGACTTTCTTAGACATGAAATTTCGTATGAATTCGATTGGTTAGACCCCCAAGAAACTATACAAGGGTGCTCACATGAAACATAGTTATTTACAAAATGTAATTAACTACCAAACTTGAAACATTAACTTAACAAGTTTATTGAGAATAGTGCATTGATGTGAGCGGTAAAGGCCGAGTACACAAAAGAAAATAGAGTAGATAAATAGTCTATGTAAGAAAGGACTCGAATCCCAATTTAACTTCGAAATACCTATTTAGAGAAATAAATTGGTATCAAACTCCACGTAATTCTATCACGACACAAGATTAGAATGTTATTGTCCTATTGGTAATTTGATTTATGTGTTCAATGATCCAAATAGTGAAGAAAAAATCTTGCTATCATTAACAAAGTATTGTTCTTAGGGGGTTAACCTTGTTGGGGTATCGAGAGTGGTTCTAATCGACGTTGTGTGGAACCCATCGGTTGAAATTGAGGCTATTAGTCTGTAGTATAGGCTTGGCCAAATTGTAGTTATACAAAACCTTCTTTTAGCTAAGGCTATAAGTTCGGCTAATACCATGTATTTCACCCGACGAGTTCCTTAAATTGGGAGTACAATTATGTTTGCTTGAGAATAAATCGTATTACTCAAGGCTACTCAAAAACCTAATTTTAGTTTTGAGTGAGTACCTTTGAACTTTGTCGTCCATGTATAACTAATCTAGATCACCACCTGTTCCTTATCTTCATAACAAGACTATGACATAACATTGTCACGAATTGAAACATCTGATGAGTTTTGACTAGTTACACTTGGAAAATAAAGTTCAAGGGTACAAATAAAAAATCAAATTTTAATTTGTGATTAGCCTTGGTCAATATCAATTTTTCTCAATAAAACTTAATTTCATTCCCAATTTTTGGAACCCGGTGAGTGAAACAAAAGCTATTAGCCAAGCTTATAGCCTTGGCGAAAAGAAGGTTTTGTATAGCTACGATTTGGCCAAGCCCATACCGCAGACTAATAGTCATCGTTTTAATCGATGGGTTCCACACAACATTAATTAAAACCACTCCCAATGCACTAGCAAGGTTAATCCCATCTGAGCAACACTATGTCGATCTTAGCAAGGTTTTGGCTTTAGTGTTTTGATCAGTGAACAAATTAATCAAAATACTAATCAGACATAAACTTCTAATTTTGTGTCATGTTATTCAAACCAATTATCATCATAAGGACTCAAATCTAAATTTGACTTCGGGATGCCTACATAGGCAAATAAACTAGCATCAAAGTCCACGTAGTTCTATCATGACACGAGATTAGAACATTAATGTCCTATTGGTAATTTGTTTATTGTGTTTAATGATCGAAAAAGCAAAGCAAAAATCTTGCTAGTATCAACACAATGTTGTTATGAGGGTATTAACCTTGTTATGGCATCGAGAGTGGTTATATTTGACATTGTGTGGAACCCACCAGTTCAAATGAAGACTAGTAGATCTTATATGCTTGTCTAAATTGTATTTATACACAACCTTATTTTTTCCAAGGCTCTAAGCCCAACTAATAACATGCGTTTCACCCAACGATTTCCATAAATTAGGAATGCAATTATTTTATTATGAATATTGGTATTAATCAAGGTTACTCATATATATATATATAATTTTAGTGTTGTGCGAATACACTTTAATTTTTTCATCCAGGTATAACTAGTCAAACTCACCAGGTGTTCCCTAGCTTCATAACAAGACTATCACATAACGTTGTCATAACTTAACACACCTAATGAGTTTGACTGATTATATTTAGAAACTAATATTAAAGGGTATTCATACAAAACTAAAATTAAATTTTTTAGTAGCCTTGATCAATATCAATATTCTGGACAAAACAATCATATTCCTGATTTTCGAAACCCTTCGGGTGAAACGCATGCTATTAGCTGGGAAAATAGACTTGACCAAAAGAAGGTTGTGCATAGAAATAATTTGACAAGACTATAAGACCGACTAATAATCTCCATTTCGAGAGATGGATTCCACACAATATCAATTAAAACCACTCTCGGCCCAGAAACAAGGTTAATCCCATCTTAATAACATTATGTCGATCCTAACAAGATTTTTGAATCACTGTTTGGATCAGTCAACACATTAATCATATTACTAATCCGATATTAACTTATAATTTTGTGTCTCGTTAACATGTTATCATGTTGTGTTATTGTGTCATGTTGTTTCACTTACAAACAAGTTGTTCAAACGTGTCATTCTATACATACATACATACATACATACATACATACATACATACATACATACATACATACATACATAAATGTAAGTAAATACAAGGGTTTTGTTATAATTTTTGTTCATATACATACGATACAAATAGGGTTGTCATACAAGGGTTAAATAAATAACAATAGAATATTGTTTTAAAACTCAATCTTTACCTAAATCAAGAAAAAGATACTTCAAATTAGAGTTATCATTAAGAGCAGACTGAAACTCTATAGGGCCTTTAGTATGTCTTCTTGAGTAGTCAAACCCTTTGGTGCATGTCGTCGTTTATGCACTTTGAGTGGAATACCTTCTTCGTGCTTTGAAAGGCACAAATAAAAGGCTCGTCAACCATGCGATCTTTATTATTCTTCTTAATTCAATCAAGTTTATTCAAATTCATTCAACCCAAGCATTCAATCAATATAAAGTAAAATTGAACGAAATAAGATGCCATTAAACCCTAGAAAATTAAAATTAAAATAAATTAAGATGCTATCACATGTCCCCCAAAATTAAATAATTACAAACGCTTCCCAAAATATGAAAGAACATTATAAACTTGTCCTAAAATAAAACATTGTTCATCGCCTAAACTTCACCAACAAATAAATTGGCCAAGCAATAGATGCAGTGTTATGATCTTTTAATAAAGGACCCTCACCGTGATCAATATTCATAGGCTCATCTATGCAACCCTAGAATATGGTATCAAGCAATATATTGGCTTCACCTATGTGCAAAGAGTGATCGTGTACAGGTGTTCCCTGAATCATAAAAAGGAGCATGCATGTGCCAATTACCTTGCTATTGATTAAGTCCCTCATATAATACTCCTTGCCATAGTCTTCGTACATGGACAGTGATTGTGCTCATAAAGAGGGTATAATAGGTGGCTAAGAGGGTATTATTAGAGGAGGCATTGGGAAAACTTGAGGAATAAAATATAGGAAATGCTGAGGTGCAAACATAGATCTACCTTATTTTTTAGTAAGATATTGGCACAATTGCTTGATCTTAGTCATTACTGGTCCCAAGGTAGTGGTAACAATGGTCATGTCCACGTAGCAACATGACACTCCATATTTGGCCAATACAAATTCTCCTTAACAAGAGCAAGTGTTTTGCCTCTCCGAAGGTGTCCATGAAATCCACCACCTTGGGCTTCAATTTGAATAAATTTATTATTTACTATGTATATTATTATATTTAAGGAAATAATTTCAATATTATTATATTATAGTGTATATATATTCATATATGATCACTAAATTCAAACTCACTAGAGTCAGAGCCAATTTATCTAAGAAATTTTTGGTATATTTATCCCGTCGGGCATACAAGTACAAGTTGATCCGATTAGGGTGTTTCCCTTCTTCTGGACTCCTCTTGGTCCATTCCACCCTTTCATAATTCAAATCATTATATGATTTGGACCCATGTTTGTGGACTTCAACTTTCTTCTCCCTCTTCTGTCTATTTTTCTCCCTGGGGGAAAGTTTTTCCTCCTTGGCCTCTTTCTATAATAAGTCGTTCCATTAGTGGACGAGCAATTCAATATTTTGAGAAAATTTTTCTATTACCCCCCAAAATGTCAATACTTTATGTCCCCCTGGGAAGTGAACCTTCTAGTGGCTCTTGTGATAGGTTTTTAATTATTGAGCTACTCAGGAAAGAACATATGCCTTCAAATCGGGTGGGAACGTAAAAGTTTTACAAAGTTGATCCCACATGGAACAATCAATGTTCTTCCAGTTGTCTGCACCCTCAACACCCACAATCATCTTTCTGAAAGATAAATGGTGAGCTTTAAATATCAGGAGGTCATTTTTGTTATAGGTAGAATTCCTGGAATTGGATAACCTATCGTTCTTGTGATCTTGTGCTTGAGATTCCTCAATGGGAGTTAGGGGAGTTAGATTAATAGGGTTTTATGGAGTCTGATGACTCAGAGATAATGTAGATGGAGTGGTAGAATGAACCTGGGGTGAAGTAGCGTATTACGAACCCACGGGTATTAAGAATTCAGCTGGTGGATTGAGAGATGATTGTGTTCGAGGAGGAGTTTCATTATTTGGTTGATCATATCTATTGTCGTTCGACATTTTCTACAAATAAATATAAAAAATAATTGAAGAATGTATGGCGATTATGTTTAAGACTATATATAAACATATATACACATATATGTATACCTTTTCAAGAGATTTTAAAGCATGATCAATGTGTTTGATTTCCATCCAATTGGTATTAGTTTTTTTATAAATTTGTGAAACATTGCACGTGACCTAATGGGCAGAAGCGTATCTATGATTTTTATATATATGCCTATTACATGAACTCAAAATCCTTTCTTATTTGAGTTTTTGCAAGCTCACATTTAATGTTCATATGTTGTGAAACGTCACAATCAGGGTAAAAACTCAATTTAAGAAATTAGATCCACAATGGATAACCATTGTTTCTGCGTTTACTAATAGTGTCACTAATGTTAGTGCACAATCGAGATCATGACTGTGAAATATATTCTCTATTGCCTCATCCCAACATTTTAGAAATGAAATAGAATACGATCGAATAGAAACGGTTGTGAGAGATCAACTCCATGATTTATAAGGTAATTAAATTATTCAATTTTTCTATTCCCGTACTTATAAATAGCTATTCTCTCTATATGGCAAGCACTAATACAAGATGTTTTAGTGAATTTCGATTGAAACTTTTCAGTCATTCTTTGAAAGTAATTATTATCGAGACTCATTTTTCCTGAGAAAATATATAAAAAGAGAGTGTGAATATTACCAGTGTTTTCTAACATGAATAACAAGACGAAAAAATGTATAAATGATCTTTTTCATGTAAAACAATATACAAATACTAGGAGTAAAGACTCTAATTGATCCTAAAATTACAATGAGTCCATTAACTAATTAATGTTTTTCAATTAATCAATAAAACACAATAGTTCCAATTTTAGTTCATTTTAAATAAATCAATCCTAAAATTACTATGTGTCCACCAATGTACTCGACCTTCCACTAATTTGTGTTCACCCAAATAACAACCACTTAAGGAAGGGGTGAACATGACCATAACGGTTAACCAACAAGATATATGCACTATTATTCATTTGCACAATATCAAAATTAACTATTTTATGTTTTTCAATTAATAAATCATACACAACAAGTCTAATTTTAGTTCATTTTAATGAAATTAGTCCTAAAATTACTATGTGCCCTCTAATGTGAAAGCCAATACACCAATTTGGGTTCGCCCAAACAGCAACCACTAGAAAAAGGGGTGAACATGGCTACAGCTATCAACCACGAAGTTATAACTATATATAAGACTACGTTAAATGAAATAAAAAATAAGTAAAATTACATGAATAATGAAAACAACTATAATCAATTGTGGTTCAACAATTGCTCTCAATTGCATACGCACATGGAACAAGAAGAAAACATGTTAACATATTATTAAATCTAAAATGTTAACATATTATTCAATCACATGATGTAAAATTAGGGCTAAGTAGGGTTCTATATAGATTACTAAAAACATATGTAATTTTCCTAATTTTGAATTTGATGTACTAATCAAAAATCAATTTACTCGCCTGATTCACACTAATTTAATTTATATACATGCGTGTATATATAAATATCACCCATAATTCGATAATACATTTTTCTCATACAAATTCAACAACATATTTCATCAATACAAATTCAACTATAAATTTTTATTTTAATGTGTGTGTATATAAATATTATCCATAAACCCTAAATTTTAGTAATACAAATTAAGTCCCAAAGCGTAAATTTCCATCCTTGATTGCAACACAAATTCAAAACCCTGACGAATTTTTATCCCTAATTGCAACAAAAATTAGAAGCCCTAACAAATTTTCATCCCTAATTGCAGCACAAATTCAAAAATACATTTTAGTAATACAAATTCAACAATACAATTATGTTATCATGCGTGTGTCCGTAAATATCACCCATGAACCCTAAATTTCAGCAATACAAATTCAATCCCAAAGCCCAAATTTTCATCATATATTGCAGCATAAATTTAAAAATGCATTTCAGTAATACCAATTCAATAATACATTTATGTTATAATGTGTATGTGTGTGTATATAAATATCACCCATAAACGCTGAATTTCAACAATATAAATTCAGTCCCAAATCCTCAATTTTCGTCCCAAATTACAACACAAATTCAAAACCCTAATAAATTTTCACCCCTAATTTAAACACAAATCAATACCCTAATTGAAAATTACCAAATTGAAAACCCTATTACTAAATATTTGCCACTACACATATACCAATATATATATATATATACACACACACACACACAAAACGAGTGAAAGAGATTTGACCCGAGTGAGAGAGTACGATAGAGTCGATGTTGCTGGTGGGGGGAATGAGAGTTGGTGGTGGTGGTGGTGAAGGAAGTCGATTAGAGAGGTGAGGAATGGTCGGTCGATTATAGAGAGATTGTTCGAAGAATAGATAGAGAGAATGAGAGTGAAATGAAAATAAACACTCACGAGTTTTATTTATACTCAAAATTGGGTCACGGTTTCGACTCGTGACCCGGTCTGTAACACATTTATATTAATTTAGTGAGTCATAGTTTAGTCAACATGGTCTCAAGTTCGGACCATGACCCAAAGGAATAACCATCATTGGGTCACAGTTGCGGATCATGACCCACTTTCTGTAAGCATTTTAAAATCAAATGTTGTCGCGGTTATGGGTCGGTTCACAACTATGAACATATTTCACACTAAGTTTTCACGGTCATCTCCTATTGGTCACGGTCCTTAACCGTGACCAAACTCATAACAATTTTGCTGCCATTTTTCCTACCGTTTGGGTTGCGATTATGGACCGTGACCATGAGGGCTATGTATTTGGACTCTGACCAACTAGTGACCAGATGATGGTCTAGGTCAGCCTTTGATGGGGTCATAGACTAGGTCACGATTTATACGGAATGGTCATAAATTTGGATCGTGACCCCCTTGGTCACGTATCTAGAACGTGATTATTGTGTCTTGACCATTTTTTATTTTTGGCATAGTGAATATCCAACCTTTCTTCTCACACCCATCTTTGCCTCATAATCTTTCATCTAAACTATTTCAAATTTATCCCTATTAAAACAAAAATTGGAAATATGATTTGATTTCTCACAAAATGAGCATCCATTGCCATTTTCTCAATCTTAGACTTAGGCTTAGTTTCCTTCTTTTTCACCAAAGGAATTTGTTCCTCATCCTTTTTTCAGAGTTAGAAACTTCAACTTTGGATTTGAAATGGTAAAATATTCAATTTTTGCTTCTATAAAACCAATAACATGTTTGTCATTAGTTCTACAGAGTTAGACAATGATACACTCTACAAAGTCTCTCACTTTTATTCTAATCTGACGTCTCTACTCTTACTACCGATCTCGAGTGGTACATGGTCTCCCACATGATCATCGTGGGTGATATCTTCTGATGAAAATGGTCTTTATGAATCTAAACCACAACTCTAACTCCCTAAGGCACTGGTTTCCAATTGACTCAGGCTTAGAATTTATCAAAACCTCACACTATAGCCAAATCTAATGTATATGATGGTGATTTGTTGTTTTGTGTTCATATAATCATTGGTTTGGTAAGATATCTCAAGAACACAAAGAAAAACTGTAAAAACAAGTCTCTTTAAGGTTTTGAAAAGTTACAGAAACTCAACATGTTATTTTATGCGTATTTGGACCGAATTCAAACTAGGTCTAAGCCACGTTTATGCGTATTCAAACTAGGTCTAAGCCACGTTTATGCGTATGTGAAAAGAGGTCTAAGCCACGTTTATGTTGGAAAATATTGTGTTTTTACACAAATTATTTTATAACCAAATTAATATATTGGTCAAAGTAGGACCAAGTACGTGCGCGTTCCTTGTAGAATGTCAAGAGTCACGCGATATATTTATTTGTTTAAAACGGATAAATGATGAATAAGAAATTTGGTATCAAAGTGCCTCATTTATGTATGAAGTTTATTGGGAAATTTTATTTAATTTTTTGGGACGGTTTTTCGTAACTGTCGCTAAAGGTTGTGACTGTTCGCTATATAGTGACTGTTTTTCAGAACCGTCCCTAAAGGTCGTGACTGTTCACCATAAGTTGTGACAGTTCATGAAAAACGTCCCTAAAGTGACTGTTTTCTAAAAGACATGTCTTTTCATGAAAAAACACTTTGTTTTCTATAAATACATAACTTGTCTTCATTTTTAAAGAGAGGAAATAAGGAGGAAAAATATTTTCTATACTTTCCATTCCCAATCGAGTCGGATAGAGTATCAAACATAATTGGTTCGTGGGACACACATACTGAAGTGCTTCTTGCGCGTGTCGAGACCGTTTTATCCTGGGAGGCAAACGCTCATTGTTCATTGTCGTAAGCACCGTAGCGGGAGCGCATTTTGTCTTAAGGAGAGAGTGTCAAACACTTGACTCGGTCATCTTCTTCATTTGTAAGTTCTAATGGTATAATTTTTATTGCATAAATATGATTTATTTCATATTTTAAATTTGATAAAACACAAAAGTATATATTATATATAACAATCTTAAGACAAAATGAAAAATATTTTATGTTACTTTGTGTTTTAATTTTATGAATAGTTTTCGAGTGTGAAAACATATTTGTCCATCCTTTAGTTAATGCTGGAATTGATTATAAGAACGTTTTAAAGATTTATTGTCGGATCATAATTGTGACAAACGTCTCATTCGTTTATATTAAAATTATTGAAGTTTGGATGTAATTATTGAAGATGTATTTTTTTTTTTGAGGTATTTGGTTAAATTTGGAAACTCAACTTTGATATATGAATACTTGTGGTGTCATTTGGTTATTTGACAGTTTGAATCCATTAAGTATGAGTAATGTTCATATGCATTTAACTTGTATCTTTTCATCTTTAGTGATGTATTTATTTTTTATGTCTTTTACATGGACTATGCCATAAATGGCATAAAAAGTGATTAGTTTATAAATAATGCATTTTTAATGTTTAATTTGATTATTGACATTGTATGGCATGCGATAATTTTAGCGATAAAATTAATTAATTTTTAATTAGCATTCTTTTGAATGTCTAAAATTAGAATAGTGCGTCCCAAATAAGGTGATTTTGAATACATTCATTCAAATTTGTCCAAATGAACAAAGGGACAACAAGAGTGTGTTTGATTCATAGTATACTTATATAATTTATTTATTGACGGTAGAGCTAAATACCAATTTTAGTGCGCTCTTAGATTGAAAAATAAATTAGTAAATAATGATGTGATGTCACATGTGTAATAAAGTGCATTTATGTATATTATCACATTACAATCAAATATCTGATTAATCAAATGTCTGATTATGCGTTGAGATTTAGTCACATCTTTGGTAATGTTATTCACATGATTTGTAAGTGCATTTTATGCAAATTAATGTGATTATAATATATGCGATGATATTATGGTCTCTTGTATGGTTACATGTATACGTGTAACAATACTATTTTAGTGTCACCTAATTAAATTAGATTACATGAACGGAAATGTGATATATTTAGAAACATGATTTAAGTTGCATTCCTTGTAGAATGTCAATATTTAATTATTGTGATAATTCATGTAATCTTGATATTACATTTAAATTGGTTTTTAATCTCCCGTGTCACGAAAAAGAGAAAAATATAATATAATGCGTTGTCCATTATTGTTGGTATGTATGTTAAACATTGCAATGCATGCATTATATCGACTCTTAGAGATATGAATATGCACTATTGTTTAAAACGATGTGAACCAACATGTTGAAAATTTGAGAATAGTTTCACGCATAATAAATTAAAAAGTCCTATAGGTTAGGAATTTATTATGTTTGCATAATTTTATAGTTGTGGCATCCGATGATCTAATGTCATGTAATGAAAATTGAGGTGTGTAATGACATACTATTTTCACGTGTAGAAGTCTATTGGATATTTGTTGCATGATTGTATATCATTAACCATATAGAATAATGCGACTTTTAATCTTAGGGGTGACCCTTTCACTCTTAATTTTGTGAGACACTTTCATCAAAATATCATTGGAACATGCTATGTTAAACATGATGTTTCATGAAGAATTACATTTTTATGTAACATTCAATTGATGTTAACGTTGATGAAAAATAAATACAATTTGTATTGATATCGTGGTGCTCAATTTTCCATAGACTTGAAAGAGTGGATATGATCAATTTCAATATGTTACTCCCCTTCACTATATTGAATGTTATCAAATGCGATGAAGATTGCAAAAGATATGAGAGTCTTTAGTTGATATAAAGTGCTACATTCCTTTCCGTAATATATAAATTCATTTTGGAAGAATCTTATACTTCCAATTACTGCGTTTGTCGAACGTGTTCTTCAATGGAGAAAAATTAGTGTGGCGTGATTACAGATTTATTTATTGAATTTATGATTCAAAATTCAGAACCGAGCGGTTTAAAGACTGCTTTAAAGATGGTATAGAATTAAATCATAAATCCATATAAATGATCAAGGGATTCAGAACCGAGCAGTTTCATAACTGCTTTAAAGAAGGTAGAATCAAATTATGATCTCATTGGAGACTTACGCGTAATCTTAAGACACCACAACTAGTAAACTCAAAGAAGGGAAAGTAACCAAATTGCATATTTTATATTATGATATTTTTAAAGTCCATAATCATAGAATATGTTGAAATGGTTTTGAGGCATATAAATTATGTGTGACACAACTCTAGTTTAATACTAAGAATTGTCACAAGTGCATTTGTAGGCCTATGGAACAATAAGGAATATACCATTAAATGTCGAAATCACTAAAGTAGAGAAACTTATCTCAACTAAATTTTATTTAGAATGAAATTAATGTATACCTTCTAAATGGACATATGTGTTGGTCCAAATATACATTAATGTCATTTCATTTTAAAGAAAAATAAAGCGTTTGGAGGTTGAGAATAAATGTATCAGCTTTGTATAATTTCAAATTTATGTTTGAAATTGTGGGGGAAGTATTGTGTTTTCTATGAGTTATATTCTCAACACATTAACCCATGATAAAAATTTTATGGGAAAGGTTGAGAACCTTTGATAAAATTTTTATGGGAAAGGTTGAGAACCTTTGTATGAATTCCTATTGAAAATAGGATAAACACTACTAAAAGTGTAGTATTTGGTTGCATAAGTGCATTTAATGTACTATAGCATTTCCAATGTGCATTTGTCTAGAGAAGTGTATACTTCATTGATTGAACGATAATTAATACATAAGTACTTTGATTATATTCCAAGGTTGGAAATGATTAAGCGTGTACACAAATATTTAGAGTAAAGATAATGGATCAAATAGTCTAAATTACAAATGAGTCGTTCAGTATCGATACTAAGATATAAGTGACAAATGACATAAACATTAGGGAATTATGAATATATTTTAAACAATATATGAATTTCGAGACTCATATTCCGAGTGATATATTAGCATGATTAGAAGTGTTAATGTTTGGAAATCCTCTTATGATGGAATATGAATATTATTTCCTAGAAAGCAAGGTACCTTGACAATTTTAAAGAGGATGATTTGAGATAACAATTATAATGCATGTTCTTACAATTGAAAATCATTGCTTGAAAAGGCATAAATCAATTTGGCAAGTCATGACTTATTAGTCATGACATAAGACCATAAAGAAATCTTTCTTTATTAGTGATAACATTAGGCCTAATAAAATCATTGCGGATCCGCTAACAAGAGAGTAAGATACGTACATCAAGGGGAATGGGCTTACAGCCGGTTAAAACCTAAAAGAATTGCCATAATGGAAACCCAACCTAAATGATTGGAGATCCCAAGAATTAGGTTCAACGGGACAACCTAATTATGTGCGATTCAGTTAGCACTGAGAAGAAAATAAATTCTTCCTCCCATTCCTAGGATGAGTCAGTGCACTATCTGCCGCGTGTAATAGGATAAAGTTTATTTTAATGATTTCTATATCTTGAACATAAGGATCAAGTGGGGTATTAGCAGGATACTCTTTATAGAAATCACCTATGTGAGTGAGAAGGGGCCACTTCTATGAGAACAACCAACGGCTACATTGTTAAATTCTCTAACACACTCATGAAACCAGGAGGTGTCCAAGGCCAAAACGGACACAAAAGTGAGAACCAAGAATGTTCGGAGAAGGACTGTGTGAATTCTATTGTCTCGGTTTACACAAAAAGGTTGATCAATTCAAGACATCGCGTTCATTGATTGGCCAGTAAACCCGATAGTCTCTCACTAGGAAAGATTCAAGGCCAAAAGCTATCTTTACCGATGCAGCCCTTTTCCACTGATACTTTGTCTAATTTGTCTTTATGTTCATTTGATTCTTCACCCAAATTTCATTCATGTGGGGGATTGTTGGAAAATATTGTGTTTTTACACAAATTATTTTATAACCAAATTAATATATTGGTCAAAGTAGGACCAAGTACGTGCGCGTTCCTTGTAGAATGTCAAGAGTCACGCGATATATTTATTTGTTTAAAACGGATAAATGATGAATAAGAAATTTGGTATCAAAGTGCCTCATTTATGTATGAAGTTTATTGGGAAATTTTATTTAATTTTCTGGGACGGTTTTTCGTAACTGTCGCTAAAGGTTGTGACTGTTCGCTATATAGTGACTGTTTTTCAGAACCGTCCCTAAAGGTCGTGACTGTTCACCATAAGTTGTGACAGTTCATGAAAAACGTCCCTAAAGTGACTGTTTTCTAAAAGACATGTCTTTTCATGAAAAAACACTTTGTTTTCTATAAATACATAACTTGTCTTCATTTTTAAAGAGAGGAAATAAGGAGGAAAAATATTTTCTATACTTTCCATTCCCAATCGAGTCGGATAGAGTATCAAACATAATTGGTTCGTGGGACACACATACTGAAGTGCTTCTTGCGCGTGTCGAGACCGTTTTATCCTGGGAGGCAAACGCTCATTGTTCATTGCCGTAAGCACCGTAGCGGGAGCGCATTTTGTCTTAAGGAGAGAGTGTCAAACACTTGACTCGGTCATCTTCTTCATTTGTAAGTTCTAATGGTATAATTTTTATTGCATAAATATGATTTATTTCATATTTTAAATTTGATAAAACACAAAAGTATATATTATATATAACAGTTTATGCGTATTTGGACCGAATTCAAACTAGGTCAATCTCATTTGAATGAGATATGGTTAGAATCAAGGTCTTATTGTATGAGGGCAATCACCGCAAAATTGTATTGAGCATAACTTTTGTCTCGGGGGTCTGAATGACGCACAATGGTTTTGCATTTTAAGTTTGACTCAAAACTCTACAATTTTGATGTTTTGATAGGTATAAAATTTCAACATTTGATTTTTTATAAATATCCTAAAGGTTTTCAAAAACTATATTTCTAACTTAATAACTTTCCAGAACATCAAAAAAAAAAATTTCCTCACTTTGAACAATTAATGTCAGACCAAATCAAGTGAAGAAACAACATAAACAAAAACCATAACTTACCAAACTTATCAGTACCTTGAGATGTGTGGATCAAGCCAATTGTTTTGTTTGGTAAGATGGTTTAATTAGGCACACTGCATCTTAAAGGCAGAAAGACAGAACTATAACTACATTTTTATGTTTTGTCAATTTGGAATAACACAGACAAAATGAAGCATATAATAACATATCCTTACAAATTTGTGTACAGTTACGTTATTTTAGATTTTGGTTGTCTCATTTGCTTTTAAAAAATAGTTTTTAAGTTTGTGTTTTATCCCATCAAATGGTATTATATTTCTCCACCTTAGTTGTTTTACCCTAGATGCTCAATTCGCAGTACGGGAGTAGGTGCATATGCAAATGAAAAAGCGCTAATACGTCGTTTTTCAAATTACGAGGATTTGACAATACCATTAGTGGGTCTATATATTTAACATATAAATATATATAAAAAAATGTATTTTTAGTATATAATTATGATTATATATATATATATATATATATATATATATATATATATATATATATATATATATAGAAAGTCTCCTGTAAGGACTCCTTATGGTGCTGACCTCAGTACATACAATTTTTTTTAAATAGTAAAAAAATGATTTTTTTTTATGAAACTTCATGGATATGATTTTCACGATTAGAAGATCATCTTCAATTTTTTTCATCAAAAAATTCAATAAAAAGACCGTTGAGATGAAGTGATATGTAAAAAAATTGTATAAATATTCATTTTCAACCATTGAAATGTTGGGTCGGCGCCAGCCACTTTATTGATTGAATTCTTTTATGAAACTTGTTGGATATGATCTTCTCACTATCGAGATCTTATCCATTAAATTCAATCAAAAAATGGGTGAGATGATCGTTAACATTTCAACGGTCGAAAATGGATTTATACCAATTTTTTACATATCACCTCATCTCAATTGTTTTTTATTGAATTTTTGGATGAAAAAAATTGAAAATGATCTTCTCACCGTGGAGATCATATTCATGAAGTTTCAACACAAAATTTATTTTTTTACTATTTTAAAAAAATAATATGTACCGGGATTTGCACTATAAGGCGTCCTTACAAGAGGGAGCGTATATCACTACTATTAAAAAAGAGGGAACTTCTTCTTCACTTGTCAAATGACCAAAATATCCTCATTAAATATTTTATTCCTAGAATAACCTTACTAATACATTCATCCCCTAATACCCCTATCACACCCGATCAAACATCCATGCCCTACAAATGAGGAGTCGTATCTCCATCCCAACATTCATTCATCTTCTCATCTTTTAAGCTACACCAAGCAGATTCATTAATCTTATCATCTTTTAAGAGAACACGAAATCTTAAACATTTGTTCATTCATCTTGTCAAATGGCACCTGGAAAAATCAAGGGTCAATATGAGGTATGCTGGGTTTTTGTATATGTCTATTTATTTGAAATTGCATCATTTGTTGTTATTGTTCCTTCTTGCATCATTTATTGTTATTGTTACTTCTTCAAAAATCAAGGTAAATAATCCTACTTATGTATAGATTTTTTCCTCACTTCTGTTATGATTTTTTTATAGTATGCCTACTCATATAAAATTAATTCTTAGTACAGATTACCAAGTTCAATAATCTCTTAACTTTCCTAATGAATTGTTAATTGAAATCTTATAGGTTATTATCATTATTAGTGGTACAAGCTCCGATTTTGAAGGAATTCCCCATTTATTTACCAGGTATGTGAAATCATACGTTCTACAATTTTTTGTTTCGAGAATTGTTTTACTAATAATGTTCGTTTTTTGGTACTGTTAAATTGATATAGTTAGTTGTTCAATAATTTTTTCCAAAGTTATATAAATTAAAAAACACAACAAGAGATTATTTCAAATTGCATCTTTTCTTCATATTGTTTCTTATTCTAAAATCAAGTTAATTTTTTGGTTCCAATATGCCTACTCATATAAAATTAATTCTTACTACAGATTACAAAATTTTAAAATTTCTTAACTTTCCTAATGAAATGTTAATTGAAATATTATAGGTTATTATCGTTATTTGTTGTACAAGCTCGGCTTCTGAATCAGAGACGACTGAAGGAATTTCACATTTGGTTAGGAGGTATGTGAAATCAAACGTTTTACAATTTTTAGTTTTGAGATTTTTTTTAGTAATAATGTTCATTTTTTTGTTCTGTTAATGTGAAATAAGACGTTATACAATTTTTAGTTTGGAGATTTTTTTTAGTATTCGATTATTGTTGCTAAATCTTCGCTCTGTTATGTCACCGCTATCTACACTTTTAGTCCTCTAAAACAATTTCTCTTGACCGACTCAAGTTATTTCGTCAAACTCATTTCATTAGTTTTTTTAACCTAAACTTATGTATTCATGTCTGTAATGCCATTCATTTGATATGTCATGAAATTGTTATAGGATGATAGGAAAAAGAAGTATATAGATAAAAGTACAAGAAAGATAAATTTAATGTACAAATTACATTAAATTATAACTGTGATCGAGGAAATGAATTACAAAAAAATAAATGCATTAGTGGCATACAAATAGGGGAGTAAAGTAGGTGCTACTTTACTGGTTGATTGGCCTTGAAATTGCTTAGGTGAACCTGCAATATGGTTGATCCCAATCGTAGGTCTGGTATTTTCTATCCCACCATTGAAAGCTTGAGTTGTGAGATGTCAAACCACTTCTAAAATTGTTAAGAACCAAGGAGCCTTTCACCATTCAGTTGTTTTAGGTATGCGTCAAGGTCTTCTATTCACCCACCACATGGGTTAAAAGCTATCCAACTAAAACATAACTGAAAAGAAAGAACTTCATTTTCCTTTTTCAAACTTATACATAGGCACACAGTGGATAATACATCCTTACATCTAAGAGGCCGACGAATTATCATATCATCTCAATACTCTCTATATATAATAAAAATACCAATATCAGTGGATTTAATATTTGATAAGTGATAAATCTTTTATATAATGGATGTTACCCTTAATTTCGCATCCCACGGTGTCAAACCATCGAAGAGAGCAAAACCGTTTATAGTTAACAATTCACATTTTACACCTTACGCACTAGGAGTTTGTCCCTATTAAAAGACTAGAAGGTCTTCTTGAAAGTCATAAATAATATTCCCTCACTAATGGTATGGTAAGGGCGTTAATGATGCTTACTCAACTGTTTATGACAAAATCGACTATAAGGTCTTCTTGAAAGTCAGAAATAATATTCCCTCACTAATGGTATGGTAAAGGGCGTTAATGATGCTTACTCAACCGTTAACGACAAAATCGAGTTGTCCTTAAATAAATACATTGAGGTCGTTGAACAAGATCATTATTTCATATTCCCATCAACGTTCTATAAATTCATATCCTTTGAAGATATACTTGCACAGAAAGATGAAGAGAAAACCTATGGTAATTATTAGTACAAAAGTTTTGCTCATACATTTATAAAAACTTATTATTTTATCTTATTTCTAATTCTCAAACATACAGATGTGATAGCTTTTGTCATAAATGTGAAACCAATGAGGACCATTACAAAAGCATCCAACTCGGCAAAAGTGATTTTACGCGATATAACTCTCCGAGATACAAAGTATGAATCCTAAAATTTAATTTTTATTATATTAAAAATATACTTTTATGTATGTAAATTTATTTCACATTGCTTAATATACTATTTCATGTTATAATTTATTACTTCTCACTGATTATAATCAATGAATTTCACTTTGTGGGGAGACTTAGCAGAGAATGAAGGATAGCAATTAAGTAGCTTATCAATCGAAATTCCTTTAATAGTTGTTTCTCAAGATGAACTTTCATCTTATGAATGTAAAATATTCTTTTGCACTTCAAGCAACAACGAATACAGGTCCTACTAATTCCAATTTCATCAATTTATTCTTAACAGACGAATATAGCTTAAGTAGCGTATTAAAGATTACAATTCAGATTAACTCTGATATCATACAAGCTGTCGAATTAAAATAATGCTTTGATTTTCTTTTCACACACACTTTAGTTTCTACATTACATAAATATATTGACAAAATGTAACCTATAGGTTGAAGAGCTCATTAACATCCCCAAATTTCAAGAAATTTAGTTCCCTGCCACAAAAAATAATCATGAATGCAGACAAGGTTTCTATTCGTGATATTATAAATGGAGTTGCATCAACAAAGGAGGTAATACTTAATTTACTATGAATCAGCTTTACACGTCTAACATTTTCATTACCATAACGTAACATAAAAATATTTTCACATTCCACATAATCTTTTCTGTTCTTTCGTTGCCATGATTATGGAGGTCAAAATCAAAGAAAATCCATGGTATGACGCTTGCAATGTTTGCAACAAGAAACTCACTGTTGCTAACGGAAATGGAACATGCTTAAATTGTGGTTTCTCAAATGAAAATTACACAATAACTTAAAAAAAATAATAATCTATGATTTTTAATTTAAATAACTCATCATACACATACCTTTACTTACACATTATACAAACAAACGTAAGGTACTTACTTCAACTTGTGGTCCAAGACGGCGACGAAAGAGCATCAGTGACAATGTTCAACGAAGTAAAATCTTTCATTGGGTGCAACATTCCGACATTCATTGCTTCAAAAGATAAGGTAATATAATTTTTTTTACCAATTCAAACTCATTCGTAAATTCAATACGCTCAATACTAAAAAAATATACTTAATATTCATATTTATTCTTTTACTCCATAAGAAATTTTGCACTTAGAATATATTCGAAAGCTATACACATGCATTAGCAAATTCTACAGATTCTATATTAAAGGGAAGTCAGTTAAAGAATCAGATCGAAAGCTGGCACGTTTCGTCGCTCACAAAATTGAAGAGTAAGAAGAACCTTCGCATAGTTTATTCGTTACTGTTGTTTCTTGTCCAAAAAATAAGGTCAATACTCATAATTTCCTCTCTAATTTTTTACTCCTTTTTCATTTGCCATCAAAAGTATGCATTTCTTAATTTGAAAGCAAATACATAATTTTTGTAATTATATCTATCTCATTCATGAATGTTGTCTCTCTTTTGTGCTAAGATTTTGTATTTTCAATTTTATTGTTGTTCTATTCATGTTTTATAATAATTCTAAATTCAATGTTAATTTCAGAAAAATTATATATATTTTTTAAGTTAAGGAATTACCAAGTTCACACCTTATTAGATTATTGCTTTTTATGCATTCATGTGTATTTTCCAATTGGACATATTTGCATTCATGTTTATTTCTTAAAGATTCTAAAAATTCTTAAAACACTCAAATTACTTTTTAAAAGACAAACTTGCCCTTTGCTCTAAAGATCAAACAAATATTTTTTTATTTGTTAATTTTTTTTCAATAAAAAAAATAGTATTTTAAAATTAAAAAATAACTGTTTTTTATAAAAACTGTTAAAAAAACTGTATGATAGTTTTAAAAACCCTTTTTTTATTTAAAAAAACAGTTATGATACTTTTATATAAGTTTTTTTTTTAAGATAGAATTAAAAACTATTTTTTTTCAAAAAAATATTTTTTACATAAAATTGGGGAAAAAATTAACAAATAAAAAACTGTTTTTAAATTGAAAATTGTTTTTATAACCGAACACGACTCAAATAAAAGCAACTTGACACAACACTACAGGACAATTTTTTTTTTAGCTAAACATGAATACGATCCTAATAAAAGTGACACGACACAACATAAAATATTATTTTTTTTACAAAACACGAACATGACCCAAGTAAAAGTGTCACGCCACAATATACGTTATTATTTTAACCAAACACGAACCCAAACAAAATAAAAATGGCACGACACCGCTCAAAATCTTATTTTCACCTATAAAAGTAATATGACACAACACGAAATCTCATTTTTTTTACCAAATACTAACACAACCCACTCAAAATGCAACACGACAAGAGGGTCGTGTTTGCATTTCGTAAAAAAAGGAATTTTGTGTCATGCCATGTCACTTTCATATGTTTATGTAAAATTAAGATTTTGAGATGTATCGTACCATGTCATGTTAATTTTATTTTGGTCGCGTATTATAAAATATTTTAAATAAAATGTATAAAAAAACAATTTTAAATAAACAATGTTTTAACTGCCTAAAGATTTTATTTAAAAAAATTAAGATTCTAATAGTTACTGTTTTGAGACTACTAACTTTTATTTTTATAAAACAATTTTTTTAACTATTAAAATTTTTGTAACTATTATAATTTTTGTAACAATTTTCTTAAAGCACTCCCATGCTTGGATTTTACTTAAAATAATTTTTTTTAAATAAAATCATTAGGCACTTAAAAAATTGTTTAAAACTGTTTTTTTTATTTAAAATGTTTTATAATACCGCCTATACATACCACTGGTGCGTACCAAGATACTAAAAAAATTGTCCCCGCCTATGCGTACCGATGGCGCGGACCATTTTTTTAAATAGTAAAAAGATTATTTTTGAAATTTCTCTGTGTTGGAATTTTTTCACACTGTATGGTTCAATGTATTCATTTTGTCTCTCAACATACATATATTCTTCTTATTAAGTCTTACGTCGGTTCCGGTTGTAACTCCCCAACTAAGAAAAATATAACTTCCAAGAACAACCAAATAAGTGAGCAAAATGAGTCCAAATTACCTTACTGAAGCTGCAATTACATGCTTTGGTTGAATTATCTTTGTCAACTCAAACACACACTCTAAATTGTATCTTTAGCATCTTTAGATACATAGTGTTCAAAGAATTTCAGTTTGTTCTTCCCTGCTCTTAATATTTAATACTGAGTGTCACTTTTTTAGTTCATGATTTATGAATACATATGGAATACATTGCACTTATTCAAGAACCATAATTTTTTTAATTTTTTAAAATTAATTTACAATTGTTGTTTTCAATTCATCTTATTGTTGAGTAAATTATTTTAATTTCTTGGAAACTTAGATTTGGCCATACTTATTAACCGGATGGATTCTTTTTGTTATTTTGTAATTTATATTCAATGAACATGAATGCAGTTTCTCTGTCTCACGTAATTTATCTTTGATAGTTGTTGTATTGATATGTTAAGACTAATAATCCATCCATCATATTATGTAAATGTAATGACTAAAAAGAACTAATGCCATCTTTAACTTCATAGTGATGATTAAGTAATTAAATATTTGGGTATTAATTCTTCACTTAGCGATTTCCTTCTAAGGATTGGCAATGGGACGCAACCATCAACACCTGATTAGGGCCCCCAACAGTCTCTCATTGACGTTATCTTCCCATCATTAAATATAAATACCAACTCGATAAATTTCTTGACAGATCAAGCAATTCTTGCAACAACAAACGAGCACATAGACTCACTCAATGATATGATGATTGATATGTTCCCCGGAGAATTGAAGACATTAAATAGCTTTGATGAAGTTTTGGATGACACGCACAACTATTACCAAGAAGAATTTTTAAATTATTTGATGCCGAATGGATTGCCACCATACGCATTGAAACTTAAACATAATTGTCCAATCATTCTTCAACGCAATATAAATCCATCAATTGGATTATGTAACGAAACAATAATGTTGTACAAAGGTTCTTCGGATAATGCCATCCATGTTCGTCGCTCATAAAGTTGAAGAGGAAGAAGAATATTTGAATTCTAACAAACGTCAAAAGCAACAAATTTAAGCATTAAATTTTCAGTTTTTAGGATTACACACTGTTTTTATCAAATGTCATTTTTCAATAACTGTGATTTGGAATTTTCTTGCTGTAGCTTTTTTTAACTTCTTTTTTTAATGATATTTCCCTATAAATCATTTCAAGCTAATTTCATTGTGATATACTTATTCGGATTATATATAAATACATGTTTATGTGTATTTCTTCTTGATTTTGTGTAGGGGAGTTCCGAGTTCATTTGTAATAGATTTAGAGTATTCACAAGAATATTTTATATAGTTTACAGTTGAATGGAGGTTTGATTTTTGAGGTAATGATTGATGCTTCGTACTAGGTACTTTATGTTATATTCTAACAAAACAGATTCTACATAATATGTTGTAAGTATTTTTATTACTTTGTCCTTCACCGTGGAACGCAGGTGGACACAACTAGTATATAATAAGGGGGCATAGTTTTTTAACACAATAACGGTCATGATTCTTCCTAAGAAATAAAGGGTTGATATTAACTCTCCTAATTTCAATAACCCGCCCATTTTTTATTATCCCGTCCAAGACTGCCTCGGTAAAATCATTGTCTTGTGTTCATCTATCTCATCCTTCTGTAACTCTCTATAATCTCTCATTATTTTGCACAAGACTTCCATTTCCGATATATCACAATCGTCCCTTATTTCACGAACTTGGTCTCCTCATCCTTCATCATTATTCCATATTCTCTCTCAAACCCTCATCCACTTTTTCTCTCCCACGAACTAGTGAATCTTCTCATTTTCCGAATTTTTGCAGGTTTCAAACCGGCATGTTCAAGGTTACCTCCAATAATAAACCGGTATGTTATCATTTATCCCATTCCCCCGGGATTTAAACCCATACTATTTTTGTGTTTTTAACTTTTACACTAAAAGAGAGGAAGTCATACTGATTTTTTCATCATATGATCTATTGATTTATTCTATTGGGTATATGGGTTTTAAGGTTTTTGGCCTTGGCTATGGAATTTACGGGTTGTAGGGTTTTTGACATTTTCCCCAAATTTTAGGGGTTTTGGCATATTTTTTGCCACAAATTTTAGGACTTTCTTTATTTCTAGATTTGAGGCATTTTTGTTATATTAATGTAAACATGGTGAATACTTGAGGATTAGTTCACTGAGGGTTTGTATTTAGATTTTAGGACTTTCTTTACTGGTGAATACTTCTTCTCAAGTAAGTAACGTTCAACATAATTAATGTACACATGGATTTTTCTCTATAATTAATTTCACTGTTAAATTTGTAGACATATACTGACATTAGGTTCTAACTATTAATTACATGAAACTTTTCATTAATTATATTGAAGGTTGTTTTTTGTACTTAGGGACTATAAATCTTAGTCATATGGGGGGGGGGGGGGGGGGGGGGGTGAATGAATTTGAATGCTTTTATGAGCTTCCATTAAATACAGTTCTCATTCATTTTGCATATGTTTAAAACTTTTGTATTTCAATTTTAATTAGTGATATAAGATGTTGGATATGTACACACTTCTTATTCAGCAAACAATTCATATGAACCATACACGACCAAATCTTGATTGTTCTTTCACACACTACTGAATATTCAATTGGTGCTTTAGCACATTATTTAAATGGGTGCAATGTACATAGCGGGTGTTGAGGTTTTTACTGGTATTTCACGACTTAAAAATAAGATTGTGCCATTCTACTTAAATGTGGTTTGAGTTTAACTGCCTAAGAAAGTTGGCCCCTACTATTATAATGCACGTAAGCAAATTTTTGAGGTATTTTGATGCTTTTTAATGCATTAAAAGTTGGAAAATTTATTGAAATTGACTATTTTTTGAATTCAGTTCAATGCAAATTGTGTTAATAGACATGATCATCCAGTAGGACAATGGTTCAGTGGCTGCCACTGTTTAAAAGTGTATATTTTCCAAAGTTTCCATATGGCTGAGGTATTTTGTGTTTATTTCAGTTTTGCAGATGCTATGGTGGTGTTTGTATTTTTGTATGGCTTCAAGATATCTTAGGTTGTATTCATTAACTTTTTTTCTATTTACTTGACAGATTTCATTAGAGTTAATTGAAGTGAAAGAGCAGGGGTTTAGAGTTCAGTGTACAATGTGAAAGAGCAGTATTTTTCTGAAATGCCAAGTGGTATTTTCTTGGCTCTTTTGGAGTAAGTTAAAGAGGGCTTGCTTACCAATTTAGGGGCTTTTGTATGAATACCTAATTGACCTCTCTTGGAAACCCGATACGAGGCAACAAATGCTACTACACAACTGTTGATTTGGTTTTTGAATTTAATGAGTTTTTTTATTTAGTAAATAGTTTTTTCTATATAGAGGGGACTCCATTTTCCTACAATAGTGTTCAATTTTTTGCAGTTTTATCTTCACTAGGTGTTGTTTTATCTTCACATGGTTTATTCAAAATTGGTCATGATAAATAACTAAATGAGAGCCGTAATGCACGGTATAAAGCTGGACAAGAATGAAAACCACTTTCTATCACCTAAATATACCCAACTAATATTATTACCCCTATTAGTCAAAATGGTTGGCAAGTTCAAGATTTTCCTACAAGGGAGTTTAATTGATAATGTATGATAAAATTTATGACATACTTTTTATGTATGGTCTAATCTATGTTATTATGACCTAATCTATCATGCCATTCTAATTATGACATAGTTCAATTGGAATTATTTTTCTTTTTTTTGTATGCGTTGAATACGGTGTTGTTAATTAATTTTTGGGTTTTATAGAATGTAACTATTATACATGATGTATGACATAAATTAAAAAACAAGGTCTCAATGACAAACAAATTGTATATAACATTCCAAGGAGAGTGGAAGGATTTAACGGTGATAGAATGTCATGATAGAGCATGTGATCGTGGGGTGAACGGGAAGCAGTTCCATACTTACCAAACACATTAGTCATTGTATATGTCAATTACTTCTCCGCTAGAAACATAAACTTTAAGTTATGTATCTTTGTTGTGTCTTGAATCTTGATTTAGAGTATTAATTAAATAGTAGTTAAGTTAATATTCACCATTATATTGAATGCATGAGAACTTCTTGCCTATTCTAAGATGTTATGAGACTGTGTTGCTGTTGAAAATGCAACTTTTTTTGAAAATGGGCATATTCCCACTTAGCCTTCTTACGTCGCACCTCATCATCATAATAGACCACCTCTAACAGAGCAGGTGTATAGTTTAGCACCTAAACTTTGTTCAATACTTATGAAAGTGTTGAAAAGAATAATATATGAAAAGATCTACTCTCTGTCTTTAGGGTTGCAAATAAGATCTCATCTTTCTTTTCTCCTTTCCAAATAAGTTGATATATTTTTTCACAATTCACTGAAAATTGTCTTACTATTCCCCACCCCCTTCTTTTACCGTTGAAAGATCAATTCTACCTCATCCCCTTTAAAGTTAAATATTAGTAGTAGTTTGTGTATTATATTTAGTAGTGCAAACTTTTATTTATTTTCTCAACCAACAATAATTTTTCCCTTTGATTTATTTTATGTTATCAAAAAATAATTCATGTACTAATTACATTCATTTTTTTGTGTCTCAATCGCCGAGGGGGATTTTTGTATAGTTTTTCCATTAAGTAAGAACTCAAGTATGTACCTCTGGGTGAGAAATTGCCTAGAAGGTGAGATTAATGACTTGTATGACTATTTAGTTTGCATTTACTACTACTGAGCATTGTAATTTTCTGCTATATCGTGCATAAGTATGTACCTTTATGTCCTTGCAAAGAGAAAGTTGCATTTGCTACTGCTAATCATTGTAATTTTCTCTTTGAAAATACAAGTATGTATTAGAGTTTATTTAGCATTAAGGGTAGTTTAGTATTTTCCCTTTTATTTCATTATTAGGTGGTTGTAGTAGGATATATATTCTCTCTTCTTCTTTTCATTTGTATTGTATTATAGTTTATGTTAAGATGAAACCCTAGCCCCTCTCTTTCTCTTTTTCCATTTGATTGTATATCTTTCCATTTGATTGTAGATCTTTGATATATTATCAGTATGTACCTTTATGCAAGTTTCTCTTTGCAAGGATACAAAATAGGAATGGATTCAAAATTGGTAGTAGTGCTGATGAGTAAAATCATCAAACACATAGGGAGTGTGTATTTGTGTTACAAAGAAAAATAGTTTCTAGGCATCATTCTGTCCGAGCATTTACTGACAATACCAAATGAAAATAATCATCGATAAAGTATTCTACCACTCATTTGCTGAAGCATCTTTAAGCTACAAGGAGTATTAGCAAACATCGTCTTAGAATGGAAATTGATTGCAATAAGAAAATCAAACATTTCATTGATTGAATAAATGTTATTTATTAAGTGTTCTTCAATTTGTCCATTAAACCTTTATTCATGCATTTTATAGTATTTTCCTTTTTTTAATTGACATATCTTTTCTTTGTGAAATTGTTTAGGGGATTAATGTCACAAGCGCAGTTAAGACATGTCAGCGGGACTATGTACACTTGCTGTTTGAGAAAACGGCCAAGTGAGAATTCAAATTTCGATAGGTGCACGAGTGTTATCCTATCATGGTATCTAAAATGAATTAATATATGTTATGAAAATTTTGGAGCATATAAGTTTTTCCAAGGTGGTTTTGTATAATAAACACTTTTCTCTTTCATCGATCTATGTTAACTTATCGATTAACAATTAAATAACTAGGAATGTAAGACCAATTTAAGAAACAGATAATGATGATGTCAGTATTAAAATGTTATTTAGGCATGTAAAATTGTTATATGAAGAATTCTTTGTTTGTGTAGTGAATTCTTTTGTTGCTCACTTTACATTTTGCAATTGACGCGTACATGCTTTTCTCAATGTTATTTAGGCATGTTTTTCTCACTTTACATTGATGGTTTAAGTTAATTTAGTGTATTTGATAAAGTTAGGAGGGTTGATCAAAACTTTACCAGTTGTTTGATGAATGCTTATGAGAAGGTGGGTTACACGTGTTTTTTAACCACTTTGTATGCAGAATCCGAATTATGATACGTTCAATTACACTATGTTGTGTTTGTAATAATTACGTTGCATGTTGATCTGAGTTGAGATTTACTATTACTTATTTCAAGTATATGGCATGTGCTTTTTTATGTTTTATCCATTGAACGTTAAATAACTTCATATTTTATATTCTAAATTTGCAGGTGCTGGAAACTACTACTTTGATAATATACTAAAAAAATATTAGGAGCATGTCTTATCATTTGATTGAGGTATGAATTATCCTCTATATTATAGTAGTATTTCACAATCCTTGGGTTAATTTTCGAGAATTTGGTAAATAACTTCATTTAATTCAGAAGCCAAGAAACTGTGAAAATTCTTAATCAGAACAGGTTTAATCACTTTGTTATGAAGATTCAGAATTTGAGTTGTTTCAATTACATTCTATTTTTTTGTCATACTTATCGGTATTTAGTCGTTGAAAATATTACGAATGTCTATTCACTTTATGAAAATCTTAGAGGTGGTTTCTTAATATCCGATAGGGGTGGTCTGTAGGATGAGGATATTAAAGACACTTTTGATATCATCAACAAAGTTATTGTTGGTAGCTGAAGTACAGAGCTAATGGCACAATTAGATTGCTCCAATATCTCCTATGTTCCAACTACAAGATTTTAGAAAGGAGACAAACACATTATCAGTATTGGCAATAGACCTTTTGAGTTAAAATCCAAGTTTACTTATAGACTGAGGAGTATTGAGTATTAAGTTGTTTCCAAAACAAGGAAGTTTTTTTTTTTATATGTAAAAACATATTTGTAGAGATGTCCAACTAAAATTTTGGTTCGATTGTAGAAAATAATTGAATCGAAGATCTTAAAAAAAATATTGTATCTATAATGTTGTTTTGATTTTATCTTTTCTATTATTTATTACAAGTATAAGCCACGTGCTTCCGTCTCCTTATTTTTTATCCATTAGACATTAGCCAACATCAAGTTTTGTTTTGCATGTTATGTTTTTATTTATTTTATGTTTTTCCTCATACGTGCTACGATGTGAATATGTCGTAGTGACTTATATTGACGAATATGCAGGCATCCATATGGAATGACAAATCATTGACTATCCATCTTTAATGGTTTGACAAATCATTGTTTCATGACAGATCTGTCTCCTATGGCATGACATATCGTTGAATATAGTAAACTTTATTAGTCATTATATTTTCTTGAGAATTAATTTTCGTTATTGTATTTCCAGTTCTGTTAAAATTGTGTTTTGGAAATTAGAGTTGGATTTAAGGTTGATATAGTGAAAGAAGATATGGAACAAGATGTGGAATGAAAGAAAGATTTCGAATATACATAAGTTCACCCTTGATCATTGCTACTTTTCCTATTGAAATTTAGAACGCAATTGCGAGTTGTTGTTACAGTGGTGATTGCTACAAATTTTGGATTTTATTACTCCCTATCTAAGTTTTTCATTAATGTGGAGTTTCGATTTCAAGACTCATTAGTGATAGTAAATTGATCCCCCATGAGACACGTTTTTGCAAGGCCTGCCATGCCCTCAATATAACTTCTTTTTTTTAATCTTAAAGTTATTTTTCAATTCAATGTTTAATGAACTTTGTGATATTAAATAATTATAGCAGTAAATGAAGTTACTAAATATACACTACTAAATATTTACTGCGGTCAAATTATTTTATTTTATCCATTGATAACAACCATTAAAGGTTGAATAATTAGCGTATCTTCATGGTGTTTGGTTGATCCTTAATCACACTGTTGATTCTTTAAGCCACCCATCGCACTCACATAGTATCCCCACACCAATGCCTTATTTTATGTAATCATAGCTCCCTTCGTCGCACGACGTGATACTTTCGGGAACTATCAGTGTGCCATCGGCACATTGGTGTTTACAATTATTTGTGTTATAAAAAAAATTGACTTAAATTATACACGACTTAATTCTTTGGAATATTACATTCGTTCCTTCAAGCACATGCATTTCATTTACAATCTTGTTGGCTTTTTAACATAAACGAGTATTGTTATCAATTATAGTGATAATAATGATTTTTTTGTTGGTTTATATAATATTCGGGATGAACTATTTGTATAGCTGAGTAGTTTGGGTTTTTCAAACAGGTGGATAGTCCTATAAATAGAGGAAATTTATCCAAATTTTCTAAATCGTGTACACATTTTTGTGTTTTATAATAAATTCTATGATAACAAGTCTTAGTTGATGCAGTTTTTTAGATTTGTAGTTGGTAAAAAACTACTTTGGCTTGTGATGTGCTTATACCATACATGTTGCAAGAATGTGTTATATTTTTTGCGAAGTTTGAAACGTGCCTTTAGGCACGAGGAACACCTATACATGAATGTTGATAAGTTGGGATATTCATTTATTGACAACTTCATCACACCAATGTCAATCATTATTTAGTTTTCCCTATATATATAGTAATAATTGTATTAAAATAATGTCTGACATGCTATGTAATCCTGTAACAGTTAATAATTTATGTTAACAGTTATATTAAGTACCACACAATTAGATGTAAGGTGTAAAAGAGTTAAGTTGCATGTAATAGTTATGAACTTATATATATTGAGGAACAATATATAGATGTTTTGGTGGGGAACGATATTTTTTCCATTTTACGATTACGTACTTTGGAAATTTTTGCACGGGTATCCGCTAGTCTCTCTCTCTCTATATATATAAGCATAATATATACTAATAGAGAAAAATATTAATATAACCATTTTTTGGTGTGTTTAGTGATGGGTATTAGAGAGTCTCATGCTAATATATAGATATATGTACCAAAATGTATATACACATATATTAAATATTAATGTATAATTTTATGAGCATATGAAAACGTACTTTGATAGTAAGAAAGAACACACACACACACACACACACACACACACACACACACACACACATATATATAGGGAGAGGTTCACGAGGAAACATAAAAGATGAATTGTTTAATGAACCTTAACAAAAAATACTTAACAATTAATTAATTTTAATTCCTATGTTATAATTGGTCCGCGCCAGCGGCAATGGACATGTGTGTCGACTGATCCCCAACACCCCCCCCCCCCCACCCCGGCCCCCTACCCACCTCCATGGCAGCCATGCTGCCATAAGGGCTGCTATAAGGGCTGCCATGGTGATAGTGGTGGTTGGGGTGGGGGTGGGGTGCCGGGGGGGTGAGGGAGTTGGGGATCGATCGACACGCGTGTTCGTTGCCGCTGGCACGGACCAATTACAACATTGAAATTAAAAGTAATGAGTTGTTAGGTGTTATTTTGTTAAGGTTCATTAAAAAGTTCATCTTTTAGGTTCACTTGTGAACCTCTCTCTCTCTCTCTCTCTCTCTCTCTCTCTCTCTCTCTATATATATATATATATATATATATATATATATATATATATATATATATATACAGAAAGTCTCCTATAAGGACTCTTTATGGCGCAGACCCCGGTACATACCATTTTTTTTAAAGTGAAAAAATTAATTTTTTGATGAAACTTCATGGATATGATCTCTACGGTGAGAAGATCATTTACAATTTTTCGTCAAAAAATCCCACAAAAAACCATTGAGATGAGGTGATATGAAAAAAATGGTATAAATACGCATTTTCGATCGTTGAAATGTTGGGTCGGCGCCTGTCACTTTATTGATTGAATTTTTTGATGAAACTTCTTGGATATGATCTTGTCACTATCGATATCATATCTATGAAGTTTGATAAAAAAAATTCAATCAAAACGTGGGTGAGATGATCGTCAACATTTCAACGGTCGAAAATGCATATTTATACCATTTTTTTACATATCACTTCATCTCAACGTTCTTTTTATTGAATTTTTTGATGAAAACAATTGGAGATGATCTTCCCACCATGTAGATCATATCCATGAAGTTTCATAAAAAAATTCATTTTTTTATTATTTAAAAAAAATGGTATGTATCGGAGTCTGCAACATAAGGAGTCCTTACAGGAGAGGGTATACATATTAATTATATGTTTTCTTATTTTAAGTTCATACATGCTACAGTGATAGGACATGCCCTCATTTTAGCCAATCCAATAAATGGGTTTGGCAAACAAACATGAGGACGATATGAGGCCTCTTGAGATTTTCATGTGTACAGTCATTCTCCCATATCAACATTTCGAAGAAAAATCCATCATATCAACGTATAGCAGAAAAACTCATTTTCTCACTTATTCACATCCCACATTAGAAGTTAAGAGAACTCACATCTCTTAGTTCACATATAAATATGTAGACTATGCCTTGGTTAAGACAGACTGATTTTGAGAGTCAAAGCCTTAATAAAGGAGGAAAAATTATATTTAACTACTTTTTACTGGGTTTAAGACTACTTCTTAGTGGAAGAAACTAAGAAATTAGTTTGTGTAAGAGGGTAGTCCCCTTGTAGCCTGGGAGTATGGAAATATTAGTTGAGGTATAACCCTTATAGGTATGGTGATAAATGATAACCCATAAAGTCTTTCAATCAACACAAGTAAACACACAGTATTATATTTGATAAACACTAAGATTGGACTCACAACACACTTATGTATAGCTCAAACAATATAAAGGAAACTCGAAAGTAACTAGGTAAGAGGGAGAGAGGATTAAGCACCCTAGATACTCCTTGGCAGGCAACCAAACACACCAACAACTCCTGAAAGATCTCTAATTGGCTATTCAAAGCTTCGTAATAAATGAAAATGGTGGGTGAATAAGAGCTCTGAGTTGCAATGCCTTCTCTCTGGCCTATTCTCTCTCTCGCCAATAAACTTCTAAAAAGGAACCCATCTCTCAGAGTTGGTTGAGGCTAATAAATATTACCCACACCACCCCTCGAGAATAGGCCTGTCAAAGGATCGAATTTTATTCTAATCCGAATACGAATCCGAATTCGATCCAATTACACGGATTTGGATCACGCCTGAAATCCGATTACCCGATTATCCATTTATTAAATGGAGCGGGTTTGGATTCATATGATCCGATCCGTTAATAATTCGATCCGATTAATATATATCTATATTTATCTATCTACACACACACACACACACACACACACACACACACACACACACACACACACACACACATATATATATATATATATATATATATATATATATATATATATATATATATATATATATATATATATATATATATATATATATATATATATATAATATTTTTAATTAATATATATATTGTATGTAGAAATTTATTAATATTTTAAATATATATTTTAATAGTTATTTATAATAGTCCTATATCAATATATATTATATTTATTTATAATAGTAATTTATATTATAATAGTTATTTCAATATATTTTTTAAAATATATATTATAATAGTTATTTATAATATATATTATATTTTGAAATTTATAAAACTTATTTATAATATTATAATCGGATCGGATTGGATTGGATTAACGGATTCTTAACGAATTTGGATTCGGAACCCTAACAGATAATCCATGGGATAATCGGATCGAATTCGAATTCGTTTAACATAAACGGATTCGAATTTGGATTGGGCTGATCTGGTCCAAATTCAATCCGTTTACATGCCTACCTGAGATGCCTTAGTCCCTTACAGCTGTAAGCAGACGTCACCCCTTGTTTTACCTCATAAACATTAAAAACCTGATGGATTAGTCAACTCTACGTCATAAACATTAAATGCCAAAATATGCCTTTTGTCTAACCATTGTGCGTCAGTGGACTATTACCACAGAGATGGCTCACCAAACCGTCTGACAACCCTAATACCACAGTGGTTTACTCGAGTATGGATTGGACAGTGTTTACCTGGATGTTAAAATCACCTAAAGTAAATGTGACATTAGGTAAAGGGTTGTTTGGTTCTTAAATGAACATATGATGGCACTCAAGGCTGCTCTGCACAAGCTTCACGATGAAAGGTCTCTCGGTGTTTTACCAGGTGTATCTAAGATGGTCAGGACAAGCCCTAATGATGCCTTATTTCTCAATCCTCCAAACCAAGTCCCTCTGAAGTTCACATGGCGAGGCCACTCGATAGAGCATGAAAGCTCTCCCAGGCCCTGCCAGGCCTGGTCGCTTGAGAGTAACGTTTGACCTCACACTAAATTGCACTACAATTGTTACATCATTACAATATGTGTTAAATCACAACATAACTAAGTAAAATAAAGAAAATAAGGGATGAGCTCTCTGAGCCAGTCTCTTCGCTGGAAGACGTCCCTGAGCTGCCACGTTGAGCTGCCTCGTTACCTTTATGTTGCTATAATCTCTTAAGTCTGTTACATTAGCTGGGGAAGCTTATCTCTAATTCGGATATTATCTTCAAGATCCCCCCTACGTGTAGAGATTTATGGTGGTAACAACAAATTTCTGCACAAAAACCTCTCAATCTGACGAAAAAAAAGAAATTCCTGCATCTTTACCTCCATTGCCACTTTTGTCGTTATCTGTGTCAGGAAAAAAAGTTAAATTCTCCCTGATGTACCTGAACCAATTCTCTACAAATTGACAGCGAATGGCGAGGGACATCGCAACTTTTTTCTATCGTTGTACCTCAGTCGTTTTGTCTTCTTCACTAGCTATTAAAATTCTCCCGAAACATCTCAGGGAACTACTGATTACCCGTTCTAACATTTTAAAAGTAAAATGCTTCCCTATCTTTGATATTCCGTTCCCTTATGCAAAAAACTTATGATAAGTGGGTATTTTCATTAGGGCTACCCCTAGTGGTATGAAATCTCCCTCCTAAATATCCCAAGCATTTCGACTAGTAAAAATTCTTCCAAAATAACTGTTGGAATATAAAATTCTCCCTAGTTTCTTCATTCCGTTATTCTTCCTCATTTTATCTTGTTCAAAAAGTAAAATTCTCCCCGATGTACCTAAGCCAGAAGTAACTCCGATCGGACTTATGGTGAGGGGACATCATTTGCTTTTTGAACTGCGCTGCCTGGGGCCTTTCCTCTAATGTTGAAACTCTCCTTCGTAAATTATTCCCCTGATACTTGTAGTTAGATAAAAATCCTTTTATCTTGTTCGAAAAGAAAATTCTCCCTGATGTATCTGAGTCCAAGTTAACCCCGTTTGGACTTATGGCGAGGGGACATCGTAGCTTTTTGAATCGTAGTAAGAGCTTCTGGGTTTACAATATGTCTGACAAAATTTGGCTCCAAAATCATAACTTCTTTTGAAAGCAAAGCCTCTTTATTCCCTAGGATCCACTTCATTAATGACGTGGGAATGTCTTTTCAACTGTCAGAGCACTCCCCAAAGTGCCATGTGTCCATTTGAAATGATTAGGGGATGCTTAGCATGTGTGGAGGTGGGAAACTCAAACGCCAATTTGAAAAAATTAAACGGATATTATCCAACACGTCACCCTTTTTCTCATTTACCTTTACTACACCAAACAGTAATTTGGCACACATTGATATTACAAATATGGCACAGTTTAAACTGTGCCAAATTCTGGCACGGTTTAATGATAATCCGGCACACTTTAAAACAGTGCCAAAATTTGGCACTGCTTTAAAGTGTGCCAGAATTGAGCACACTTAACTAAAACATATAATAACCCCCCCCCCCCAAAAAAAAAAAATACTAAAATCACTTTGGTCTCCCGCTCGTTCCTCTCTCTAATTTTCACAGGTCCCCCGCTCGTTTCTTCAGCCAAAAACCAAAAACGTTTTCCAATCCATTTCCTTACGTCTCTTTCTCTCGACGCCATCACCCACCCACCCGCTGCTGCTATTATCGACGCCTTCACACCCTCTCCTCTTCGCCTAATGCTACCGGCCTCCTCTCCTCCTTCCCTGCTTGCTGCTACCGCCGGTCAGGTAAGAAAACTTACTTTTATTTTTGTTCTGTTTTGATTTTATGAGATATGGAGATGTGAATGTGAATGTGTTTGATTTTTGGTTTTGGATGAGTTGTGGTTTGATGGGTTGTGATGAAATGGGTTTAGTTTAGAGGAGATATAATTATTGATTTATGGGTTGAGATTTGAATGTTGTTATAATTTATGAGATTTTTGAGATTCGAATGTTGTTGCAGTCCACTTTTTTTTTAATATTAAAGGTGTTCTTTTTTATTATTGTCTCTCTCTCTCGTTCCTGAAGTATCACAAGTCACAAACATTTCCACTCTCATTCTCTCTTTGTAATCACAACAGGTGCGAACCTTAGGTACTCTTTTATGCTTCAAACCTATGTTTAATCTCTCTCTCTCTCTCTCTCTCTCTCTATATATATATATATATATATATATATATATATATATATATATATATATATATATCGTTTTAATGTGTGTGTGTATGTATGACAATCTTTGTGCAAAATTTACTCTCTTATATGGCTCATTAACTCGAGTTTAATGGATATATATATATATGTACATTTTGAGTTATATGCTTTAATTTTTGTTGTTTATGCATACAACTTCATTTGAATGTCCATACAATGTGCAATAAAAAAACTGATGACACAACTTGACCCATTGGCCAGTCTATCAAGAAGTCTCGTGTTGAAGACAATTATATCAGCAGTTCAATACACTTTTTTATGGTATAATCACATGAAAATAGTAACCTCGGAAAATATTTTGTGCAATTCAGATATAAGAGCACACTAGGGTGATTATAGTCATATTATCTGTCTATTCTTGGTTGACTGATCATTAAATTGTTCGGATGTCATTATTGATCACAATATTTGTATTGCCACATCATATACACTTGTGTAGATAATTTTCATTTTTTTATTCAGTTAGAAAAGCTAATGAAACCTGTTAAAAAAAATCAGATTCGGATTAGACAAATGCACAATTAGTTTTACAACGTGTTTAATTTTAAGCTTTGGTTGTGCTTTTTTTAGTCTTGGGTTTGTTCTTCCACTGGTTGTGGGTAATATGATTATTCTCGGTTGTTGCAGGATGTACATTATGAATCTAGAGTGAGATTGGGACTCTATGTTATATTACTTTCTTATAGATCATTTCATTCTGTTATTATACCGGTTTGTTATATATGACTTCATTCTAATGTTATACCGGTTTGAATTCATTCTATTCCTGTGTTCATTTACAATTCTTTTTATTTTAGTCATGAATATTATCAGATGGAACTATGTACCTCATAGATTTGTTCATGTTGGTTCCAATTACTTTTCAAATATTCTTTTAGCATGAATCAACATTTTACGACCAACTATGAATAGGGCAATGATAAATTGCAACGATGAAGTCACGAATCTGACACATGGGATTTTATAATCCTTTGGTTTTGATAGATTTATCAAGCATTGTTCGCCATATAGAAAGACAAAATCATATATCAATCTTTGGGTCAATAAAACCAGGAAGTTGTAGGTCGGGCTAGTTAGTCTAGGAAAGGTGGAGAAAGAGATAACTACTACCGACTACTTTTGTTACCAGTTTCATATCTAAAATGCAAGTATCATATTGCTGATTGTGTGGTAAAATATTGATTTATTTATTTGATTAGAAGGTGGTGATGGATATGATATTGGAGTTTATATTGGAGTTTGTGAAGGTGGGAATGGAGGGAAGTTTCACTATTCTATTTACCACAAGTTCATCCATAGCATTATAAATATATTTAATTTAGTTTATTGATTTATTTTTATTTTTTTATGAAGAGGGATGAGACCCCCGCTATTATTATTCAAAGAAACGAAAAGAAATAAATATTCATCCTTTGTAATTATAGAGTGATTATGTTGTAGCATCAGCCTTTGAGATTGTGCTCTCAGTCTCTTTATTGTCTGGACAATTCATCTCGTTTTCATCTATAAGCAGGTCTTCATCTATTAGTTCTAGAGGTGGCATTTTATCTTCCTCAAAATATTCATTTGTTGCTTCCTCTTGTGTGTTCTCGGTGTTATTAGTGTTGTCAGCATTTTTGTTTTTAGAAAAAGGATCATGAATGATACCTGTAGCTCTGTATACCTGTGTATTGGTGTTAATTGTTGATTTAGATCTTCCTCTCATAGGGTCTCTTATAATTGAGTCATTTTATTAATTGATTATCTTGGTAGTGTCCATTGGTATGTGTAGTATGAATATTTTTTTTTGCTCTAAGAAATATATTTGATTAGTGTCTTTTAATTTTTGACTTGAAATACAAAATCAGACTTGCCTTGGGCCAAGGTGTCATAGAGTAAAACAAGGCTTTATCAGGAACAATCTGTTATGCATTTCTTAGTCCAATTTTCCAAATTTGTAATGACAATTGATAAGTAAAAATTTTCTTCTGCAATTCCAAAGCCAAGTGACATGTATTATCTCATTTACATCTCACTGGGAACAAACTCGCTACAAACTAACTTCAACCATATGCTTTTGAGAATTGTTTGCATCTTAGGTGTACCATCCGATCACTAGTTGCTGCTCCTTCTGCCATTCTTACTGTTAATACCATTGATACCCAAACTTTTCGCATGAAAGGTCTCTAAATACCTTTTGTTTTCCCTTGGTATTGGAGTTAACAATGGAACCATTCCTGCAATTTCCATACCATAACCTTTGAGCCCAACATATTTTGCAGGGATGTTTGTCATCAACTTCATTGTTCGAACACCCAGATCTTGTAGTATCTGTGCACTAATGCCATATTCCCGTGAATCAAGATGCAACTCGAGCTCCTCATTGTCTTCAATAGTGTCACACATGTCATCTTGGAGTTTGTAATCACAAAGCTTTTGGCCCAAACCAATTCCCATTCCCTCATGTCCTCGTAGATATACCAAAATGCCTATGACAACTACTTCAATTTTCTGCATTACGAGTGCCAGTTGATTACCGCATTTGCATCTGTCTGACCCAAATATGTCACCAATGAGATACTTTGAATGTACCCTGACAATAATATCTTTCCCATCTCCAATTTCACCATTAACCATATAAATATGCTCAATCTCATCCAATAGTGACTTAAAGCAATATGCTTTAAAACGACCCCATGTTGTTGGTATACGTGTTGTAAAAGCTTTCTCCAATTTATCTATTTTCTCCTATATCTGATTAAATCATCTATAGAAATAATCTTCAAGTTTTTTGCTTGTGCAAATTGGCGAAGCTTTGGTAATCTTGCCATGGAGCCATCATTGTCAACAATTTCACAACGAACAGCAACAGGGTCTAACCCAGCCAAAATGGCAAGATCGAGGGACGCTTCTGTATGTCCAGCTCTTTTTTAAACCCCCCATCCCTGTACTTCAGTGGAAATATATGGCCTGGGCGGTTGAAATCTCAGGTTTTGAATCTCTAGAATCAAGAGCCTTTATTGTCATTGCCCTATCGTGAGCTGAGACACCTGTTGTTGTACCATATTTTGCATCCACTAATACTGTGAATGCCCTAAAAAGTTTCTCATCATGATCTTGACCTATTGTCATTCATTAAGGGTAAGTAGTGTCACGGTACATTGATATATAGGATTAAATTTTTACCTAGATTTAAATTTGATGTTTGGGCCTTTTGACCTTTGAGACTTTGAGCAAAACTTCACATAGATTTGCAAAACTTTAGTCTATATGCTTCTGATCTATATGTCTGAATTTATTTGAACGTGTTTTGTATAAACAGAGTTGATCAACTTTGGAACAAGGATTGGTAGCTCTCGTCAGCAGAACTCATGGTGCAAAGGTGATACTCTCATCTTTGTCTCCTTACTCTTATTTTTTATTATTTAGAAATGCATGTCAAAGATTAATATTAAAATTGGCAATGAGAATACATCATATTTTATGGTACAACACTAGGCATGTTTAGATCATCACACCATTATCTTTTCTTCAACCTCTACTGTTATGGTTAGCCCTAAGCCTTTCAAATCCATTTCATCATGGATTTCTCATTCTTGCTTTTAAATATATTTTCAATAACACTTTTTCTTTAGTAGAGGTGGTAGGATGACCTATGTATGTTCTAAAAGAAAAATTAGAAAATCTCATGAAAGACAACTTCATGACTTTCTTGAGCCAATAATGACTTTCTTATTGCTACGCCTTCTAATAAAAAAAATTAAAGACAACGTCTTCTCAATGGATCCTCAATCTTCTCTACAACCTGATGGAATTAGTGGCCTATTTTTTCAATCTTGTTGGGAAATAGTGGGATTGGATGTTTGTAATGTGGTCAAATGCTTCTTAAATAATGGTTGGATTCTTCGTGGTTTTAATTCAAACTATATCAATATAATTCTAAATGTTCCTGAAGATGATGAGATTTCTAATTCAAGACCTATAGCTTTGACCAAGTTCTATTTTAAGATCCTCTCTAAAGTTCTTATTGGTAGATTAGTCAGACTTGCTCCATCTCTCTTATCTCATCATTAATGAGTGTGGGAGGTTATTCTTTTTTACTATCTAGGAGTGACTATCTTCATATCCAAACCTATGTATTTTCATTTAAGACCTATTGTAGAAAAATTCAGGAATAAATTAGAAGGTTGTCAGACCCTTCAACATGTTCCCTTAACCTGAAAATAGAGGCTAGTATTAGAACATTATGAAATATGTCGAGAGATAAAACCTTGGGCATTTTTTAATTAAACATATGTTATCGCTACAATTTCACGATCCTTTGCCTAGGAGCGATTGAACCAGATACATCGTGCTTTGCAACAGTCTTACATAGGACGGCAACTCAATAAGATCATTATAACACCTTCAGTTCACACAACTGATGCCATTGCCAACAATTTTTTGTGGTTCCCTATTTCCTTTTTTCTTGCTGTCCTTAAACACAATTTATCCCTCCTTCTTAAGTACTGAATGGATATAACCACCCCCACAAAGAACTAAATTTAATTGAAGTGATAGGAAACTAACCATACAAAAGCAAAAGCATCATATGTTACAACATGAGGGAAAATTTTACACAGTGTGCCACTTTTTTCTAATATCTTGGGGTATCCATACCTGGTTTGAGAATATGATGATAATTTGCAAAAACCAACACTTAGACTTAAAAACAAGTCGTTAAAGGGTGAAAACCTAAATCAGCCCCCAAACGATCCCGTAAGAGGCACGAACACCTCGTATGGGACCAATGTAACTTATAGGAACTGACCAAGTAGTCACGGGTCTCCCGGTTTGAGAATATGATAATAATTTGCAAAAATCAATGCTTAGACTTAAAAACAAGTCGTTAAAGGGTGAAAACCTAAACCATCCCCCAAACGATCCCGTAAGAGGAACGAACACCTCGTACAGGACCAATGTAACTTTTAGCAACTTCCCGCATAATCACGGGTCTCCAAATTTTAGAATATGACGATAATATCAAAATATCTAGATTAGGCTTAAAAATAAGCAGTTAATGGGTGAAAATCCAAACCAATCCCCAAACGGACCCGTAAGAGGCACGAACACCTCGCACGGGACCAATGTAAGTTGTATGAACTGACCGCGTAGTCACGGGTCTTCCGGTTTGAGAATATGATGATAATTTGCAAAAATCAACACTTAAATTTAAAAACAGACCGTTAAAGAATGAAAACCTAAACCAACTGATCGAGTGCGAAAAGTGTGCGCGTGTAAAGTGCACAGTCGTTGTTTTCGTTTCGCCAACTCAATACAAAAACCTAAGTTACTACTACACTTGCGAGGCAAGCACAGCGGTAAGTCGGGTATCGAAAATCCACAGAGACGAGATGTTAGAATTTATAGGATTTAATACTCCGAAATAAAAGTGTAAAAGATGATTACAAACTAAAAGAAAAGATGCATAAAGGAAAAGATTATTCTAGGCAATGGTATTGAAACTAGATTATGAAAGCGAGTAAGACTATAGGTTGCATCGAATATCCCTCACCCGAGTTAATTTGTATAAAATGGTCACATGGGTCGACGAGTTATTACAAGTGCGTCTCGTTTCGACAGTTAATTAAATCAAGGGTTGTTACGCCCTAAATCATCATAAAAGCCTAATAAGATTTTGGCGTCAACAAATATCCCGGAAATTACGCGCGAAAGGTCGTAAGCACGGGACATACATGATATGCCCCGTCAAATCTCCTAGGCGTAATAACTAGAACAACACACTCGAAATAGACCCGTAAACTCCATCACCAAAGCAATGCAACGCGTCAACCCGAGTGAGTTCAATTCAAGCACAGCCTAATTTAAATTAGCTATAAAGCATGTTAAAAACGCGATAAATGGAAAGCGGTAAATAAACGCGGTAAATATATACTAGAAAGCAAGTAATCAAAGCATGTAAACTAATTAACAAAGCATGTAAACCTAATTATCAAAGCAAGAATGAATGAAATACAAGCTATATTAATGGTGAGGATGATGAATAGTCAACTTACACAACAAATGGGGTGTCAAACCAAGTAGAAATGAAGAAGAACTAAGCAAAAACCCAAACCCTAACCTATTCTAACCTAAAATCATGTATATACTGCTATATCTTCTTATTACAAAAAAAATTGTATTTATAGTAAGTTGGATTAAAAGAAAAGAAGAAAGAAAAGAAATGAAAATATCTGCTGAAAAACAGGGGATCGATCGATCGACCCATTTGGTCGATCGATCGATCAAGGCCAAAATTCGACAATTTAGAATGGTCGATCGATCGACCAAATGGGTCGATCGATCGATCAAGCAGGGCAGAATGCAGCAGCAGCTTCTGCATCTTTTCTTCACCTTCTCTTCTCCTCTTTTGCTTTCCTTGTTTTTCCTCCGCTGAAATCGCCGTAACTTCTTCGTTATGAATCGGAATCGCGCACCGTTCGCGGCCACGCGAAGCTAGCGAGGAGGGATATAACTTCCATGAAGATGTTGGGCCAGGTACCCAAGCTGTGAAAAGACTAAAATGCCCTTGAACGTGCGATTGCGTACGGAACTTCACCGGAATGCGTCCGAACTTCATACTTAGTACCTAAATACCTACAAAAGCCCAATTATACCTCATATAGCATGTTAACAGTATAAACCGAGGTTGTCTGGTTAACGGGCTTAAATATAGAGATTAAGGCACCCGAGGGGGCTAAAATGCGTAGGTTCGGAGGATGAAATACGCGATATTTGCGTATTATCACACCTCCTAACTTACACATTGCTAGTCCCTAGCAATGAAATAGGATGCAACAAGAACAACAAGTAAACCAAAAGCAGGAGATAGTACAAAAGTATGGTATAAAAGCAATAAAAAGATAAGGCCACTTTCGCGGGCGATTCGATTGCATTTAGCATATGCAATAAGCCGTTAAACCCCTAGGTTACCCTAGCGGACGAGTGTCGTCTCGTGAGGGTTTTCAGAGATGGTACCGACAAACATCACATGGTTTCCTCAAAATATGCCCAATCCAACATGCGACAAGCCCAACAAAAGCGAAAAGGATTTCATACACATTATTAGCACATTGAATGAATTCAAACAAAAGTCCAAATCATTAACATTATAGAATGCACCTCATAGAATTGAAACCTTAAAATGTGGGAGGGGAGCGAGCACATGCAAAGTATGATTTGGCAAAAAACTTATGTAAATCGGATAACATTAAAGCAAGCATATATTCAATCCTCACGGGCATTACACTCATCAAGTGACTTCACTCGAAACAGAGAGGTAACACACGGGACATGTGGGCTAAAGAGTAAATGTAAATGGAAACTAGGCCACACACATGTCACAGAAGAAGAACGCTATATATAAACTGAAAAACTGTAATCTCAATGAAAGGATACCGCACACTAAAAGAGGCGAAATGCATTTTCACAGATTATCACAACTATTATGACTTTTAAATTACATCAACCAAAGATCACATAGGACTTGAATAGGGTTATAATGTAGGTTAGGCTAAGGTATGAAATGAAGGGAATGTATGTACGGATTCAAAGTGTTCGGAATGAAAACTCGGGATAATGGGATAATGCGGGCAATATCAAAATTGGAAAACAAGTTCCAAAAAGGCATTAGATATATCATCGGGAAGAGTAATCAAAGCTTATTGAACTATATACAACATATACAAACTTTTCTTTCTTTTTCTTCTTTTTCTCATTTTCTCATTTTCTCTTTTGTTTTCTTTTGCTTTTTGCTTTCTCTTTTTCTTCACTTTTTTCACATCACTTTTCTTAACTTATCAAACTCTCATATGCCTAAATTGCAACCGACATCATAACAACAACATTCAATCCCAAGTAGCATTCCAAACAAAGGTATGGAAAGTGTATGTATGGTTTATAACTCAAATGTAGAGTTGGTTATGGAAATGGGGTTATGAAACGAAAGGCTATATTTAGGCTCAAAGGGGTTAACGAGGGTAAACATATAAGGGTGAGGTCAAGGCTAATATGGGTGATATAACAAAGATGGCCTATGATCATTTCACAAAGTTTACGCAATTCTCGAGTTAAAACAATATATGAAAATCATGCTAAAGTAACACATTTCAAGTATGAACTCAATTAATGAACGGTCAAATGAAAGAATAGTGAGATTAACAACGAATTCAACGTTTTCAATGAGAAATGAATAGTGTATACACTCACAAACGACGAAAGGTACAAAGCTTACTCGGTGTAAGTATATACAATGCAACAAAAGATTACCGAGTTATAAAAATCTTAAACCAAATCAATATAGCCATAACAGTGCATGTGCTCATGGGATTAAAGTTTAATTCATGAAGTTATTCATAATATCAATAATTGAGACTAAAGTCTAATAACTTCTAAAATCAAGAACATGCATCATTGGGTTGTCAATTGGATCGGTCAATTATTGAAATTTATCATCGGAAACAAAGGCAAAATGCCCAAAAAGGAGAAAAAAGAAAGAAAATCTTTTTGAAATTTTTGAATTTTTCTAAGAAAAGCATACTAAGTAACTAACATGTGAGCAAAAACATGGACTAAATAAAGAAATGGATAGAATATCCCACACCCCCTAACTTAAAACTTGACATTGTCCTCAATGTGAATTAAGAACCAAGTCAAAGAGAGGAAAAGAGCGATATTACCCAAAAGTGGAGCGATCCCCATAAGAACAAGTCCAAAGAATCTACAAAACAAGTTAGTACCGAGCATAGCAAAAACAAATAACAAAAAGTTAACTAATTACACTAGACTAAATTAAAAAGGAAGGAAAAAATAAAAAGAGAAAATAAAAAGCTAACTATATACAACCTACTATTTAGACTTCACACTAACTGTACACTAGAAGTCTAAATAGCTGAGGGTCCACCATAAGAACGATTTGACTTTGGAGGATAACCGGTGTACCCTCGCATACAAGCATGCCTTCCGAAAAATATGAATTCCGTTTTAACAACGGAAGGCATGTGTAAGGCGGACGAAATGAACCATCGCCAATTAAAAGTTTTGTAGGGACGATGGGGGTTTTGGATTGAACGGGTGACAAAAACAAGTGGGGACCGAGAAAAGCCGAATATCCTCCCAATGATTTTGAAGTTGGAATGGGAGGCGGCGCACACAAAGGCAAAGATGCGATCGTGGAGGGCGACTCGAGCAAGTACTCCTCATCGGCGATAGGGTTTAAAACATTAAAGTTCAAAACCGAATCATCGGGTACTTGTTCCGGTGGGGTAATAGAGAATGAAAATGGGGATGAAAGAAATTCAAACTCATGAGATGAATCATCATCGCATGAAGTTGGAATTTCAAAGGAAATAATATCATTTTCAATGAAATGTTCTTCTTTGGGGGCCAAAGAAGAAATCATTTCATTGCAAATAGATATTACGTCGTTTTCATCCTCACTTTCAATATCTATTACGAGATGGGCAAAGTCTAGAATGGCTTGTTCCAAAGTAGGTACAAGTACCTCATTTGGTTCAAAACATTCCTCGACTTCAAAAGTCTCGAAAGCAAAATCGTCGTCGGACTCAAATAATAAATCCAACTCATGTTCCCACGAACGATTTTCTTCCCGATAACGAGTTTCAAGTTTCTCATTCTCATACATACGCAAGCCCTCACCGAATGTCATGGGTCGAGGTGCGGATGCATGAAAATGGGAACTTTGAAAGTTTCCATCGGACTTAAACGAAAACTCATTATTATAGGAATTTTGAAAACTATTCGAATTCGTTTCAAAATTCCTATTATAAGGAGGTAAAGGCCCAAAATCATTATCATCATCATCAAAATTCCAATAACCTAAATTTTGACTTTCGTTATACTCGCCCAAAGTCATATTTGAATTTGTTATACTTTGGGATTCTAAGTATTCACCGAAAGTCATAGGTTTGCGAGAATTTTGAGAATTATAACAAGGATTACCGAAAGAATTGGAATAAGACATGCTTACCCCAAAAATGGCTCAAGTGGCGAATTCCACAAAGTAGGTGCGCGCGGAAAGAATTCGAGCGTTTCTAAGTGCTCAAATGTGGAAGTCCTGCAAAATATTAGCAAAATAATACAAATAGAAAGAAAATACTATGAAATACTAAATCAAATAAAGTCTAAAACAAACTCATCCCCGGCAACGGCGCCATTTTGATCGAGTGCGAAAAGTGTGCGCGTGTAAAGTGCACAGTCGTTGTTTTCGTTTCGCCAACTCAATACAAAAACCTAAGTTACTACTACACTTGCGAGGCAAGCACAGCGGTAAGTCGGGTATCGAAAATCCACAGAGACGAGATGTTAGAATTTATAGGATTTAATACTCCGAAATAAAAGTGTAAAAGATGATTACAACCTAAAAGAAAAGATGCATAAAGGAAAAGATTATTCTAGGCAATGGTATTGAAACTAGATTATGAAAGCGAGTAAGACTATAGGTTGCATCGAATATCCCTCACCCGAGTTAATTTGTATAAAATGGTCACATGGGTCGACGAGTTATTACAAGTGCGTCTCGTTTCGACAGTTAATTAAATCAAGGGTTGTTACGCCCTAAATCATCATAAAAGCCTAATAAGATTTTGGCATCAACAAATATCCCGGAAATTACGCGCGAAAGGTCGTAAGCACGGGACATACATGATATGCCCCGTCAAATCTCCTAGGCGTAATTACTAGAACAACACACTCGAAATAGACCCGTAAACTCCATCACCAAAGCAAAGCAACGCGTCAACCCGAGTGAGTTCAATTCAAGCACAACCTAATTTAAATTAGCTAGAAAGCATGTTAAAAACGCGATAAATGGAAAGCGGTAAATAAACGCGGTAAATCTATACTAGAAAGCAAGTAATCAAAGCATGTAAACTAATTAACAAAGCATGTAAACCTAATTATCAAAGCAAGAATGAATGAAATACAAGCTATATTAATGGTGAGGATGATGAATAGTCAACTTACACAACAAATGGGGTGTCAAACCAAGTAGAAATGAAGAAGAACTAAGCAAAAACCCAAACCCTAACCTATTCTAACCTAAAATCGTGTATATACTGCTATATCTTCTTATTACAACAAAAATTGTATTTATAGTAAGTTGGATTAAAAGAAAAGAAGAAAGAAAAGAAATGAAAATATCTGCTGAAAAACAGGGGATCGATCGATCGACCCATTTGGTCGATCGATCGATCAAGGTCAAAATTCGACAATTTAGAATGGTCGATCGATCGACCAAATGGGTCGATCGATCGATCAAGCAGGGCAGAATGCAGCAGCAGCTTCTGCATCTTTTCTTCACCTTCTCTTCTCCTCTTTTGCTTTCCTTGTTTTTCCTCCGCTGAAATCGCCGTAACTTCTTCTTTATGAATCGGAAACCTAAGTTACAACTACACTTGTGGGGCAAGTAGAGCGGTAAGTCGGGTATCGAGAATCCACAGGGACAAGTTGTTAGAATTTATAAGGTTTAATATTCCGAAATAAAAGTGTAAAATATGATTACAAACTAAAAGAAAAGATGCATAAAGGTAAATGATTAACTAGGCAATGGTATTGAAACTAGATTATGAAAGCGAGTAAAGCTATAGGTTGCGTCGAATATCCCTCACCCGAGTTAATTAGTATAAAATGGTTACATGGGTCGACGAGTTATTACAAATGCGTCTCGTTTCGACAGTTAATTAAATCAAGGGTTGTTACGCCCTAAATCATCATAAAAGCCTAATAAGATTTTGGCGTCAACAAATATCCCGGAAATTACGCGCGAAAGGTCGTAAGCACGGGACATACATGATATGCCCCGTCAAATCTCCTAGGAGTAATAACTAAGACAACGCACCCGAAATAGACCCGTAAACTCCATCACCAAAGCAAAGCAACGCGTCAACCCGAGTGAGTTCAATTCAAGCACAACCTAATTTAAATTAGCTAGAAAGCATGTTAAAAACGCGATAAATGGAAAGCGGTAAATAAACGCGGTAAATCTATACTAGAAAGCAAGTAATCAAAGCATGTAAACTAATTAACAAAGCATGTAAACCTAATTATCAAAGCAAGAATGAATGAAATACAAGCTATATTAATGGTGAGGATGATGAATAGTCAACTTACACAACAAATGGGGTGTCAAACCAAGTAGAAATGAAGAAGAACTAAGCAAAAACCCAAACCCTAACCTATTCTAAGCTAAAATCGTGTATATACTGCTATATCTTCTTATTACAACAAAAATTGTATTTATAGTAAGTTGGATTAAAAGAAAAGAAGAAAGAAAAGAAATGAAAATATCTGCTGAAAAACAGGGGATCGATCGATCGACCCATTTGGTCGATCGATCGATTAAGGCCAAAATTCGACAATTTAGAATGGTCGATCGATCGACCAAATGGGTCGATCGATCGATCAAGCAGGGCAGAATGCAGCAGCAGCTTCTGCATCTTTTCTTCACCTTCTCTTCTCCTCTTTTGCTTTCCTTGTTTTTCCTCCGCTGAAATCGCCGTAACTTCTTCGTTATGAATCGGAATCGCGCACCGTTCACGGCCACGCGAAGCTAGCGAGGAGGGATATAACTTCCATGAAGATGTTGGGCCAGGTACCCAAGCTGTGAAAAGACTAAAATGCCCTTGAACGTGCGGTTGCGTACGGAACTTCACCGGAATGCGTCCTAACTTCATACTTAGTACCTAAATACCTACAAAAGCCCAATTATACCTCATATAGCATGTTAACAGTATAAACCGAGGTTGTCTGGTTAACGGGCTTAAATATAGAGATTAAGGCACCCGAGGGGGCTAAAATGCGTAGGTTCGGAGGATGAAATACGCGATATTTGCGTATTATCACCAACCCCCAAACGACCCTGTAAGAGGCACGAACACCTCGCACGGGACCAATGTAACTTGTAGGAATTGACCACGTAGTCACGGGTCTCCCGATTTGAGAATATGACGATAATTTGCAAAAATCAATACTTAGACTTAAAAACAAGCCATTAAAGTGTGAAAACCTAAATCAGCCCCCAAACAACCCCGTAGGAGGCACGAACACCTCGTACAGGATGAATGTAACTTGTAGAAATTGCCCGCATAATCATGGGTTTTCGGTTTGAGAATATGATGATAATATCAAAATATCTATATTAGGCTTAAAAATAAGCTGTTAATGGGTGAAAACCCAAACCATTCCCCAAACGGACCCGTAAGAGGCACGAACACCTCGCACGAGACCAATGTAACTTGTAAGAACTGACCGCGTAGTCACGGGTCTTCCGATTTGAGAATATGACAATAATTTGTAAAAATAATACTTAGACTTAAAAAGAGGTCGTTAAAGGGTGAAAATCAAAACCGGCCACCAAACGTTCCCGTAAGAGGCACAAACTCCTCGCACGGGATCAATGTAACTTGTAGGAACTGATCGCGTAGTCTCGGGTCTCCCAGTTTGAGAATATGACGATAATTTGGAAAAATTAACACTTAAATTTAAAAACAGGTCATTAAAGGGTGAAAACCTAAAACAGCCCACAAACGACCCCGTAAGAGGCACGAACACCTCGTACGGGACCAATGTAACTTGTAGGAACTGACCGCATAATCACGGGACTCCCGGTTTGAGAATATGATGATAATTTACAAAAATCAACACTTAGACTTAAAAACAAGTCGTTAAAGGGTGAAAACCTAAATCAGCCCCTAAACGACCCCGTAAGAGGCACGAACACCTCGCACGGGACTAATGTAACTTGTAGCAACTGCTCGCGTGGTCACGGGTCTGGGGGCTGGTTTGAGAATATGACTATAATTTGAAAATATGTAGATTAGGCTTGAAAACAAGCCATTTGAGGGTGAAAGCCCAAACCAGTCCCCAAACGGCTCTGTAAGAGGCACAAACACCTAGCTTGGGACTAATGTAACTTGTAGGAACTGGCATCGTAGTCACGGGCCTCTCAGGTAGTCATAACTTGCGTAAGATTTTCAATTTTAGAATATAATGATAATTTTCACTCCTATATGTAATTTTTTTATCTTGAGTAAGATTTTTTTTTATAAATTACATGGTTACTAATATCGTATCTTTTTTGTATCTTATTTTTTTTGCAGGATAACATTTTATCGTTAGCATTTATTCACGGGGAACACACAGAGAACTCAATGGTTTCCAACAAGGGGTTTATTCATGATTCTATTTTTTTTTGTTATGGTCGTGCGAGCTTTTGTAGTTTTATTGTAAACTTTTATAGCCGTGCGGGCTTTTGTAAGTTTATTATTTATATTTTGTGGCCGTGCGGGCTTTATGTTATCCAGGTTTTACATTAGCAGGTTTTAGAATGTCCAAAAAATAGAGGAAACTTTGCCCAATTTTTTTTTGTCTGTGAATTACTAAAGACTTGTAATATTTTGAAGTTTGTATGTACATTAGTTTATCAACAACGTGCAAGATTTGTAATTTGTGAATTTTGTAGTTTTCAAATAATTTTTTTTTCTTTTATTAAAAAATTTTGCACAGTTCAAAACCGTGCCAAAAGTGTATCAAATTTTGGCACGGTTTTGAACTGTGCTAAATTTTATCAAAATGTACTCAATTTGGCACAGTTCAAAACTGTGCCAAAAGTGTGCCAGAAATATCAAATTCTGGCACGATTTAAAAGTGTGCCAAAAGTGTTCCTGTTTGGTCAAATCTGGCACACTTTTAAACCGTGCCAGAAAAATGGCCATTTTGGAACACCTGATTCTGGCACAGTTCAAAACCGTGCTAGATTTTATCTGGCACAGTTTTAAACTGTGCCAGATTCCTGTTTTTAGTGTAGTGCTTGCTTTCATCTTCTTCTAGCTCCCAGAGCTTTTAGAGAGAGAGAGAGAAAATCAAACCACCATTGTTGCCAAGCTTCTTGTCTGGTTCTTTCCTTTTTTGCCCTCTGTGCTGCCTTCGATGATTATGTTCCACCATATTCGGCCTCTTATTTCTTCTTCTCTACAAGCTTTTACTCTCACCGCCATCTGTAATGGCTTCTTTAAGTACTCCAAATTCTTCTACTACCAGTGATCAACCGACTACTGCCACCACAACTACTGTTGTTGCTACTCCCCTTTGAAACTCCATTGACTTGGTGGATGCCCATTAAGAACAACTTTGATTCTATCGTCGCTCCCTCATCTTTGGCAAGGGCGACGCCTTTACCAGTACCTGCAAAACTTGTAGTTTCAAAGCTAAGTGTGACCCTTTATTGCTAGGTGACGAAAACGAGGCCTCAGCTGAATGGGGTTTCCTCCCCTAGAGGGCACTCTACATTTTAGACTTGATCGAGGTGACTTCCTTTGTTCTCAAATTGACTTTGAAGAACCTGGGGGGGTTCTCCAGCCCATTTAACAGCCTAGAATGCTCACATTCAGAGTACCTATACCGATGTTCTTTCCCGGGTTGGGATTCAGCGGGCCAAGTGATTTGGGGAGTTGGCCCTTTCAAAGAATAATGTTTCTCTTCAAGTGTTGGTCTCCCATTGGAAAATCACCACTCATACCTTCATAGATGCTTGGGGAGGATTCACCATTCCATTGGAAGACGTCTGTAAGATCCTAGCGCTTGAGCCCATAGGTTATACGTCTTAGACTGACGAGCCTCTAGATGCCGATGAGCCTGCTGATCGATCAGAGTTGGATCGAATCTACCGACATTGCACTGGATCTTCCTAAAAAGCCACTTTCAGTCCCCTGATTAACTACTTCTTTGAAGCTCCCACTGAGAAGGATGTTTCTTTTACCACTAGCAAGGGTAAAGTTACATATTTGGAGCTACCAGCCTACCTTCTTGTTATATTTTTCAGAGGGATTTTATAAATATCACCATCCATTTGGCCAAAGGTTTCAAGCTCCCTTTAGTTGCCATTACCTTAAGATCCCTCTAAACTTGGTTAGACCGGACCCATCTTGACATAGAACGGTCTTTTGGTCATTACAACCTGGCCAATTTTGCTAAAACCATTCTTCTGAAGGGTTTCTACTACCTTTATTTTCCTACCATATCTGCCAACTTCGTTCCTTATCCTCTTGGCCAAGCCATTAATCCCCCTCTCCTTTTGCATTTTCACAAGAAATAGAGCCGAAAGGAGATAATGGGAATTTTTAATAAGCTTGACTCCTTTGTCATGAAGCTTTATGAAGAATAAGTCTTTGCCCATTCTAGGGAATTTTTTAAGTCTGAAGTAAGGGCAGTTTAAGCCACCATTGAAGCCCTTATAGAGGAAGATCCCTCGTAAGCCACAGTGCTTCTGTTCTTTCCTAATATTTACCTTCCTACACTGAGTGGGGCTACACTTCAAATATTATAACCCCAACCGTTGTAGTCGGTAGTTTGGTTTCGACCAAGCAGCTCCTCGGGCATTGTTCCAACTATCCCATCAAAAGGCCACTTTTATCGAGGCATGCAGTTGTTACACTAGTTGTGCAACCTGGTCTATCAGAGCAACACTTACAGGCCATGTCACCATCCCTAGTTACATTAGGGTAGGGGATGTTAATACTTTGTTTGGGACCAAATTTTGGCCGATGCAACTGGCCAAAATTCAAGAATTCGTCGAAAGTCTTCCTTAGTATCCTCTAGTCCTTTCCTTCCCAGCCTTAGAACTGGGCCTCAAGGGCAACTCTGTTCTTGGGGTTGAGTTCCCTTTGAGAAATAATCCTAAAGACCCCTTTGTGAGCTTCCTCCTTATTACCCGATGATACCCGTTGCTACCTCCAAGCCCAAGAAAACTCCCATGCCTAAATAACATGCCCCTTCTTAAGGTGTTTCCGACTAGGATGCTCTAACTGGTGCAACTCCTAGAGAGGGGCTTTCCAAGCCTCCAACTAAAAGAACTAGGTCCTCAAAGATGGGACTTCTTTAAAGTCTAAGTCCCAACCCCAAACTCAAGATCCCTTGGATGCATTCCCCATTGCCTCCATTCCTCCCCCTATATCTGCTGAAGTGAGCGAGGAACTGAGGAAGAAAGTTCAAGATGAGGTGAATCGGATAAACACTGAGTTTTAATGGCACACTCCTGTCGCCCCTCTTGCTGCTACATTTCCCACTATCGTGATAGATCCATCGGAGGGGGGATCAAAGCGAAGGAAGAGTTCAAGAGTGCCATCTAGTCTTGGTTCTTCTAGCACTGGAAGATGACTCTGGGTACTAAGACTCGGAGAAAATGGGCTCCGGATGTACATATTACCCTAGTTGCTTCTGCTACTGAGGCTATTACTTTTTATGACCGTCTTAATGCTGAGAAGCATCACACCGAAAGGGCTTCACCAGTAGCTTCCCCACCTTCCTCGCCAATGGTGATATCATCCCATTCTTCTCCTAAACTATTTTTTCTAACACTTAGACATTTCCATCTTAGTGAACTGTGTTTTCTAACACTTAGAAACTTTATGCAGGAGATTGAAGAAGAAAAGATCAGTCCTCCTATAAGCCCCTTTGTGGAAGGACGCCTCAAGGTTGTTTATACTGATGCACTCCTTCCCCATTCTCCCATGTATGGGCTTACCTACTCTCGTCGTTCTCCCTCCAGGCATGCAACAGAGGCTATTAGGAGGGCTGGTGTTTCTGAAGAATTCGTTGGGGCTTCTTTGTCTTTGGAATAAACTCTCGTGTCTTCGACTACGCCGTTTTCCCTTCCCATGGTCCCTCTAGGTGTTTTCTTAGTTTTGTCTTACCCCCAGAGGTAACATATTATTTATGACTTAATTGTAGTTTTCCTTCATGAGTTATTCTTTGAGACTTCACATTTTCCTGGGTCTTTTAGGTTGTAACTACCCCTGGTTCGACCACATACCCCGTTGGATCACACTACACCAAAATTGGGCTAATGGTCACGGAATACACCAAAACTGGGCTAATTGATCAATTCTTCAGTTCCCTCTGATGAGACCTGCAATTATGGTGTCCCTATTTTTGCAGATTACTAAGGTAAGGTCACTCGTATTTTCTAGCATTGCTAAATTCTTCCCATGCCTATTTCTTTATCATTGTGTGCAGCTTTCCCCCAGTTTGAATCCGTCATCCTCACTTGTGGCTCCCTATATTATGTAGGCCACTGTTGGGTTATCTGCTCGCCTAGGGGCCTCTTCAACCCCTATAAGTGTTAATGTCTCTGCGAGAGATCTAATAGTTCCTTCAAATTCTCCCTCAATCTTGGCCCAAGTTCCTTTCTCTTAATTAGTTGCTTCGTCAATTGTCTAGGTTCCTCTGACTGAGGTTCCTCTGGACGAGGGTCTTACGGAGGCTCATGAGGAAGCTAATTTGCCTGCTGCAGTATCTGTCGTTACAGTTGTTCCTCTTTCTACCGTTCTTTTTCTAGTCATCCCTGAGGTATTTCGCCATTTTCTCCTCATTTCTTGCATATATATGTCATTTATGTCTTTAGTGTTATTTTAACATGGTTCAACCTCTTTAAAAAAAATCTCACATTCCACCTACAATGGTGACTTAATAATGAAAACACACTTATTAAGGTTTTTCTTCAAACTCCACCTATAACGGTGACTTAATAATGAAAATAAACTTGTTAAGGTTTTTCATCAAACTCCACTAGTAATAGTGACTTAACAATAAAAACATACTTGTTATGATTTTTCATCAAACTCCACCAGTAACGGTGACTTAACAATGAAAATCACTTGTTAAGACTTTTTGTCAAACTCCACCAGTAATGCTGATTTAACAATGAAAACCACTTGTTAAGAATTTTCGTCAAACTCTACCAATAACGGTGACTTAATAATGCGAACAACTTGTTGATATTTTTATTAGAACTCATATCTCTTTATCTTTTTCAGGTTGCAAGAGAGCTCGCTACTATTGAAGATCAAATCCAACAAGCCCTTCGCCTGTCGCTTCGCCCCCTCGAGAACCAGCTTTCTCGGATGAGTCAAGCCACAATGACCAAGGTTCAATGATAAATCTTCGGGCTGACAGTGAATTCGTCTACGAAGTGCCACTTCCTGATATGGCCCCTAATTCCTTTTGCTTGCAGCTCCTTCGATAATCCCCTCAATTTTATGTCTGCCATCGAACTATTATTGAGCGATTGGCCACCCATCACCCAAATAATTTTACCCCAGACTTCCTTCATTCTAACCCTGTCCTAATGGGCTACAGGTTTCAAGGTATGGCGACTATAATGGCTGAGGTCGTTAATACTCCTACTCCGGCTTTGTTAAGGCGTGTTATAAATTAACATTTGGGAAACTTTAGGGAGCTAGGTAGGGATGGCTTCGAGTTTTCTTGGCTTATTGAATACTTGAAGGTTCTAAAATCCACCCAACTAACTAGGGAGAGGGAACCGTTCCAAAATCAGGTGGATGCCCAACGGGCTGAGGAGGACAAATTGCTAGAGGTAGTGCCTTTGATGGAGGCTACTAATCTCAGGGTCAAGGCTGTCGAAGAGGCTTTTCTTAAGGCGATGCGACCATTTGAGGCCTTGGTCATTCAACGGGCTCACATCCATGCCATACTTGAGGGTCCCATCACTATGCAACAATCATTCCATGCAGCTGCTTTTGTTCTACCTGGGGATTTCTTTTTTTCCTAGATCTATGGTTCCTCTTGGGTTGACACCCCGCTTGTATTTTCTTCATGTGTAATCCTTGGGCGTTAGCTCCCAATTTTTTATAATCATTACAAATCTTATTAATGAAAAAGATATAGTGTTTTGTCACCATGTGTTGTTTCGTTGCAGTATCTCTGTTTATCGCAAAGTTCAAACCTTTATAATTTATGAACGAAGTCTTTCTTTTCATCTCATTACCAAAGAAATAACTCATACAACAAATTTCACTATAATGAAAACAAATAATTTCTAACTGAGGTTACTAGCCTACATATGATAAACTTCCCACCATTTTTTGCTAATCTTGAAAGCTTTATCCTCTTCCATTTTAAAAATTAGGCAGTAACCTGAATCGTGAGCCTCCTTTACAATGAAAGGTCACTCCCAATTGGCAACGAATTCAGGCACTGGGAGCCCCCGAATGTGCTTCACTGTTGCCTTCAAGACTAAATCCCCTTATACAAATTTCCTGGGCCTCACCAAGTTGTCATATGCTCTTGAGAGTTGCTTTGTGGATATTTAAAAACATTACATCACATTATCTCTATGCTCATCTAGGGCTTCCAACTGGCCATGCCCACTCTGTGGGAGCATGCTACTTCGCAAGGCGTATCAGGCAGAGGGGACTTCCAGTTCTACTGGTAGAATTTTACTACCCCAAACACAAGTGAGAAAGACATATACCCTATAGGCTTCCTCTTGGTTGTTCGATAGGCCCACAAGACCGCTAGGATCTTGTCGTCCCACGATCTTGGGAAGTTTTCCATCCTTTTGGCCAAAATGTTGACCAAGGTCTTGTTAGTTGCTTCGGCCTGATTATTTCCTTAAGGATATGCCACCGTTGAGGTATGATGAACGATGGAGCATCTGTCTATAAGAATTGTTACTTCTTTTTTGACAAATGGGGTCCCATTATCAGAGAGGATAACCTTTGGAATCCCAAACCTGCAAATAATGTACTCCCTGATAAGGTTAGCTACCACACCTGTAGTTGCTCTCTTGAGTGGTATCACCTCAACCCACTTTATAAAACATTATGTTGCCACGAGTATCTAGATCTTCCACCTCGAAAATGGGTGTATCGCCCCTATTAGGTCAAACGCCCAAGTGTATAATGGGTAAGGAGTGGGAAAAGAATGTTAAGTCCACTTAAGGTGCATGGATCATCTTTCCATGCAGTTGGCACGCCTTGCATTTTCGAACAAACTCAGCAGAATCCTTCTCCGTGTTGGCCAATAGTAACCCAAGGTCATTAGTTGGTCATATAGCTTTTCTCCTCTAATGTGAGCTAGATCGTGAGTTTGTTTCAAAACTTCTGTTGCCTCCTCCTTCGTGATGCATCTCAATAATCTCTTGAAGTACCCTTTTCGATAGAGCTGACCCTCCTGGACGTAAAACTGGGCCCTTCGCTTGAGTCCCATCGCATATATTTTCTTCAAGGGAATAACTCCATCTTTGATAAAGTCGATGTAAGGCCACCTCACTTCCTCTTGAGTTTTAATGAAGTGGCATTTAGCTGCCTGAAATAAAAGTTGACACTTATCGCACCTTCATTGCAACTCTGTTGCGTTTTACTTCATCGTGGGCCAAAAGTACCCCTCCCTTTGAATTCTTCTGCATAGAGGAATCTTCGTTGTTCTGCATTTTTCATAATATGTCTTCTTTAATCTATGTTCTGATTTTTCTGGATCGACACATCTTGACAGCCATCTTCCCACTTTCTCGAAATAGAGGTTTCCATGATTGGCAAAGTATTGCGTTAGATCCTTCAGTTCCATCTTGCCTTCCCAAGATTCCAACTGCCTCTTGATCTCTCCCCTTCAATCCGAATCACCTTCCATGGGTAGGATTGATTGTACAACCGATGGAAATGTTCTCCGTTTGATCACCAGAGTAGTTGTATTGGTCTTCATAGACAATTTATGAGCTATGGTGGCATAGGCATTAGCATGTCTATTCATCATTCTGGGATGCCTTCTTATCTTTACTTGATGGACCTGGTTGATCAGTCATTGGATGATCGTTATATAAGGCTCTGGACTGATATGCATCAACGCATATTCCTCGTTCACTTATTGGACCACTAAGTTTGAATTACCTTTGATGCATAGTGAACGGATCCCCCTTCTAAGGCCCTCTAGAAACCCTAGTACCGATGCTTCATTATCTTCTTCGTTGTTAGAGTAAGGGAAATCCAATTTGTAGGAAAGGAAAAATTCCTCCTTCCCTTAAGAGAAGATAACCCCTGCCCCATTTTTATTTTTTATCGAAGAACCATCGAATTGCATCGTCCATTCTTTAAGGTTAACATCCAAAAAATTCTTCGGTAATTCATGTCGTGAGATGATTTCTCGGGGTGGCTCAAATACCCCAGATGGTAAAATTGACAATAAATTCGCATATGCTTGTCCCTTGATCGTGCGAGGGACCATACATTTTAAGTCATACTCTAAAAGAATGAGGAACCACCTAGTTGCTCTTCCAATCAAAATAGTTCTTACCAATAAAAACTTAATTAGGTCATATCTTGTCACGATGTGAATTGTGAAAGATAACATGTAATGTCTGAGTTTTTGTGCTATGAAAACCAAGGCTATATCTTTCTACACTATTTTACCTTGCCTCTGGTCTATATATGATCCCTCTCAGGTAGTAGACTGTCATTTCTTGCCCATCGGCTTCCTAAGACAAGAGATCTGATGGACCTGGTGGTAGATGTGAGGTAGAGTTACTATCGTATCCCTTCTCTTGGAGGAATCATCATTTGTGGATAAGTGAACATCTTCTTTAACTTGGTCAAAGACTCCCGATGAGCTTCTTCCCATTTGAATTTCGTGCCCTTTCGCAGCAGCTCCATCAGTGGAGGAGTTATTTCGGCTAGTCTTAGTACGAATCTCCTAAGGTAGGAGACTTTACCGAGGAAACTCTTGAGCTCCTTCGTCGTTCTTGTATATGGCATTTCAAGGATTGCTCATTACTTGTCTTGGTCCATCTATACTCCCTTTCGATCCACCACGAAACCCAGGAACTTCCCACTTGTGACCCCGAAAGTGCACTTTAGTGGGTTTATCTTCATCTTGTATTTTCTATAGTGAATGAACACCCTCCTTAAGTCTTCTAGATAGGAATATTTCTTCTTTCATTTTATGAACAAGTCATCCACATAAAATTCCAAAAACTTGTGAAACAGGTCATGGAAAATGGCCATCATCGCCCTCTGATACATTGCCCCAGCATTCTTTAACTCGAAGGGCATCACTTTATATATGAAGTTGCCCAACAGGGTCCTAAATGCCGTATTTTCTATGTATGTTAGATCCATCTTGATTTGGTTATATCCCACATACCCATACATAAAGCTATACATATCATGACCCACCATTACATAAATCAAGCTATCAATAGAGGGCAGAGGGAACTCATCTTTCGGGAAGGCTCTGTTCAAATCTTTGAAGTCTACACAGATCCTTATCTGATTCTTGTCCTTTTTTCCCACTTGGACAATGTTTGACAGCCAGAGTGGGTGTTGTATCGGTTCAATGAACCCTGTCGTTAGAAATCGCTCCACCTCTTCTTTAATTTTCAAATTCAACTCCGATTTGTATGTTCTTGTGGCTTTCTTCATCGGTATGGATGAAGGCATAACGTTGAGCTTGTTGTAACTCACTTCTTCATCTACGACCTCCATCTCAGTGTATTTCCATACAAAAATATCCCTATATTCACGAATCAGCTCAACCAAGGTCCTATTATTCTCTGTGCTCAGATCCTTTGAAATGAAGATGGGCCTTGGGTCTTCTCCTTCATCGGCTAAGTCTAGCTTCTTTAGTTCTTGCACTTATGGATTCGATCGATCTGTCATACACTTTGTCTCTTCTCCCATTTCTTCTACAAACTCTTGTATGTTACAATTTTTAATGACCATGCATTGCCCTTGTTGGTCTATCAATAAACATTCATACACTGGGCCAGCCTCTTCACCAACTTTTAGATCAGCTCCTTCAACTTCCCGCTCACACCCTCAGAGTAGATAAATCACTCTTCCATCCTCCGTAATTTTCTTCTTTCATTATTTGCTTTTCGTAACAACTGCCTTACTCTTCCTTTCCCTCGAAGCTTCTGATAGTCTGTTTCCTAAAAACTTGCTAAATACACTCTTTTGCTGAGCCTCATGCTCCATCGGATCCATCCTGGGCCCCATTTTATCCATGAGCTACTTCGAGAGGTTTTGTTTTTCGGGATAAAAAAGGTGAACTTCCTCGGCCACTTCCTTCCCTCTTGCCCTTTCGTCGCTTTGGCTATTCATAGGTCCCATCCATTCTCTGATCTAGGGAACCCTTGCTCCTTCCATCATTCTTGTTAACACCCATGAATTTTCCTCCAGCTCCGTGAATAAATATGTATAAACCAAGTGAGCTTCTTCGATGGAAAAAGGCTTCTTTGTCGCACGAATAATGATTTCAGTCCCCTTCATAATTTCCTTCACGCGTTCATGATATGTTAAAGGGACTAAACCATGGTTGTGTATCCACACCCACCCTATTAGAAGGTGGTATGAATTATCACTCTTAATTACGTGGACTTTGATGTGTGAAGTAAGGTTGCACATCACAATCCCCACGTTCACATATCCAATTGACTTGGACAATTGATTATCATATCCAGAAATTACCAAAGGCATTGGTATCGATCTTTCCTCTGAAATGTTGGCTATCTGGAATGAACTCATAGGCATGATGTTTATTGATGCTCCCCCGTCCATCAAGGCCCTTGCAAAACTCACCCCGTTAATACTAGCCGTTACGTACAGGGGCCTGTTATGTGGGAATCTCACAGCCCTGTCAGCATCGCTAAAGGTTATTTCAGACAAAAACTTTCTCGCCAACCTGGACATGGTCCCCTTCCACCTCAGCAATGGTATGTCTAGAATCGCTTGCGTTATCGCTAATCGGCTCTCCTCTGGAATCCCCACTTATTCAAAGAACCATAAGAACTTGGATGACTGCGAAACGACCTGGTACTCCAACATGGGTCTATCTATTCTCCTTCCAAGTTGTACACATCTTCCACATACCTTGCATTAGCTTCATCATAAGCTATGACCACATTGGTCATCCCCCTGGTACAATCCTCTAACGCATCCTCAAAATTTTCTCATTAAATCTCCAGTCCTCCTGCTTCCCACTCAGCCATCTCATCATAAGCAACTATAAAGTTTGCCCCATGTGCTGGTAAGGGATTGGCATTAATATTCTCCTATGGGATCTGTAAAATCCCCGTCTTCATATTCTTGTTGATGATTTTCCTTAGCATGAAGCAGGTTTTCATTGGGTAACCCACCTTTCGATGGATTTAGAAGTATTTTTGATTAGATCTAATTGCGACATCTGGTTCCATGGCGGGGATGCCCTTGGGTTCATACACTGTTCTCCCTTAGACCATGGCGTTGTAATAACTGACAGCCTCTTCGATAATTCACGGTAATGGTGGTGGGTCCTCTCTGTCCCTACCAAACTTCATCTTGTTGTTCTTCTTTATCTACTTGGACCCTTCTCCTCCATCGGCGTACCCAACCCATGGTTGTATCAGCTGCCTAAACATCACAGGCACCATGACGTTATTTGGGCGAAGAACAAGTGATATATTCCTTGTCCTCCCTAAACCTCCAAACATTTCTACCATGTCCTCCCCCGATTGTTGCTTCTCCCTACCTAACTGTGTTAACGTGAAGTCATCTTGTGCAAGAAAAAACTTCTAGACGAGTAGCACGTGCATTTCCTCCCATGTTGAGATACTTTTAGGTGCCAAGTGGGAGTACCAGGTGTAAGCCTTATTAGTTAGAGATTTGGAAAACTCCCTCAACCTAAGCTTCTTATTGTTGTAGTGAACCCCCAGATGTTCAATGAAGTGTTTGATATGTTCCTTCAGGTTCCCTCCCTTTCCTCTATATTCGTCAAAGATGGGAGGAATATAGTCCTTTGGGTAAGGCTCATAGTTGTATTCTTAGGGATAATGAGTACAAAAATCTTCATACACCGATGGTACCTCGCTTGATGATTACAAGGAATGTGCTATCATTTTCAACATCTCTTCCTGCATTTCTTTCCTCATTTCCTCCAAGGCGGAAGCTGGTGTTTTCTCGATCGTTAGAGTTATAGGTTGAGGAACCACCGATGGAATACTCGTTGCACCTAGCGTATCTACCATAGGTGGAATGCCTATCATGCCTGGGATACCCACCCTTGGGATAAGAATGGGTACTGTGTTCGTAGGACCAGTCCCTGTAAGAGCTGAGCTTAATGGGGCTATCGAAGCCTCCATTGGTGTTATGAAAGAACTGGGGTCAAATCCACCCAAAACTGTTATGGCAGCAGGAGTTTGTAAAAACTCAAAGAACTTACCCATGAGAAGAGTTATTTGTGCCTATCCTATCCCAGTACTAGTGGAAGTTTGCGTAACCCCTGGGACGGTTGTTGCCATTTGAACTGAGGGATGTACGCCCGAACCGATTTGCCTGTTCACCAAACCGGCTCAGGGGATCTCGTAATCTGGGTCTCAATTTATTTAAATTTTTGGTAGGTTAGAGTTGTGATTTCTTTCTGAATAAAGATAACTATGGTTAACAAAGTATGTGGCATATTTCATTTTTGATCTCACAAAAATTATGACGGGTCTTGAAGAATATGAGTGAACCATGGGGTTTAGTTTGGCATTAAATGATCCCACATAAATTAGAATGGGTCACGGAGAGTGTGAGTTAACCTATGACCCGACCAGTGGTAGAAGGATATTTTAACTACTAAAATAATCTAATGAAGTGGTTAGGACTCTTCGAGTAGTGGGGAAAACACTCGGGAAAAATACGATGAGTAGTTAAATGGTGAATTAATAATACGTAGGATATTCGGGAGTTATATATATACTATGTATGAGACACATACTATAGGTTGAGCGTATGCATGTACTGAAGTGATATATATATAGGATGTGTTAATGCCTATTATGTAAATTCTTATGTGTAAACATACCTAGGCTACATGCTATCGCGGGAGTTTTCACGCCGTGGACAGTCTTATCCTGATGAGCCCATTAGGGGGATTTTAATTTGTACCCCAGAACATATAGCCTCGGTACGTAATATCTGAGTGTATGATGGTTTTGACGGTCAATTGGGAACGTTGGTGTGTGGGTGACCCATAGACTTGGAACTATGTTCGCCTCCAACTTGTGTGATTTGATTTATAGTTCGAGGGTGATATCTGAATCGATGTCCTTATTTGGTTCATGATGTACTAGGACTTGATAGTACAGTATGCCTGCATCGCAGGTCTCCACCTAGGGATGTCGTATACGTATATATTACTATAGTGAATTCACATGATAGATTCTTTTACGGGTGTATTAGTAGATAAGATAGATAGTGATATCTATATTACTCTAAGTGTATGAGAACTTATTCATAAACAAGTGACTCCTAATAAATCAAAAGAATTGGAAATGACGTACAGTATTGTATGGGCAATACGGGTGGACACTATGAATTATTATACGTGAAGAGATGTAAGCCAGACTAGTTAGGCGGGTAGCATAACTAGGTGGGTTAGAGTAGTAAATTAGGCGTGCACAATAGCTAAGATTTGAGGATCTCAAGTGAGAAGACACAGGGCTAACATGTATATAATATCTTATATTGATGCATTTTAAATACTTACTAAACTTTTTCAAACTGTTTTACTTGGGTTCTATCCCATTTCAAATCCATTTTTTAAAAACATTTTAGGTGTCGAGCCATAAGGACACCAGACTTAGGAGTTCCTTCATTTGATGTGCTACAGCTGCTGTGGAAGTTGCAGGACCTTGGTATTAGATGCCTCCACGTCTTTCATTTCTTGTTCCGCATTCTAGCCATTTCAGTCGGGCATGTTGCCCATTCTTAATTGGTGGTTATATTTAAGACATTGTACTTTTATTTTATTTCCAGTATAGGATTTGGACTTTATTCATGATGACTGCATTGGGATTCTATGTGGAATGTTATTCTAGACTCATTTATTTATTTATTCCGTCATCTTATCATCCTTTATTTTGTCCATGGAATGGTGAATATGATTTATTCAGTTTATACTAAATTTCATGTCAATATTAAATATTAAATTTTTTGACATCAGGCCATTGTAATACCCCGTATTTTATGACTTTTAAATTTGGGGATTTATTAAATTTAATTTGAGATGTTAATTTAATATTAATCTGGAAACTATTTTAAATATTTACTAGCACGATGAGAGTTAGTAATTATTGGTATTCTGTTCAATATTACTTAATGGATAAAGTAATATGTATAATCGAAATTATTAAAATTATCACGAGTATATAATTTGATAATTTTGGGAAATTAAATCGGGACGCGTCAGTGTCGTGTTGGGATTAAATTAGTATTATTAAAAGTGAATAAATTATAATTCACTCGTATGGTTGTTTTGAGTGCGCCAATGTGTCCGAAAGGATCGATATAGTCAAAATAAGGTACCCAGGGGTTTAGTTTGGGTCTCGGGACGTTTTTAGGCCCAATTAGCATCCCGGGAGGGCGTTTTGGACATTTCATATTTTTGGGTAATTAAACCTACGAATTTACCAAGGATATATCAGATGTTAGGGGTTGTCATCTAGGGTTAATGACACGACTCAGAATGTGTCTCTAAAGTGTGTACTCTCTAGGCTCAAGTGCAAGCCTGTCGTTCAAGTAATAACCCAACACGTCGGGTATCGATCCTCAGGGAAAAAGGACAACGGAGTTGTGACGACGGGATAAGACGGAGGAATCCTAACGATGACTCTAAAAAGAAAGGAAAAGATTTGATTTTGGATTTTGGGATTGATGAAACTAAATGCAATTATGAAATTATGATGAAATATGAAACTAACTAAATTATCTAAATGAAGAATGAAGAATTAAATTTAAATTGCTAAACTTAAATGATGAGAAAATAGGATGGGAATACAATCCCCCAACCCTAGTGTAGTGTAGTGATAACGTCAATCATAAATTTATCCGATTATTTCAAACCCAGAATTTAGTACTCCCAAGCATTATGTATACGAGGTTCAAGCCCGCGTCATACCTAATCTGAGGATGAGTAAATCGGTATCGCGATAATTACATTCAAATTGTGCTCTAAATCATCACGAGTACCTAAGGGCAAAAGAGATATAAAGATCCACAATTATTATGAAATTACAAGATACGATCATAATTAATCATTAAATTCATAGGATTAACGTTATACACATGCACTAACACATCAGGTTGGGTTCATGCATCCCAACCTTTAAAACCTAGTCGTACATGTTAAATGGACTAACGCATGAAATACTAACGTTGCATGTGTATGAAATCATGATGAAACAAGATTGAAACATGTAAAGATGTATTATGAACACAACAATACGTTAAAACGAATATGGAAAATTAAGCATGCAAGAACAATGACAAGAATCTTGATATTTGAATTAAAACTTGAAAAACGAACCCTTAAAAATTGAATCTTGAAGCAAATAATTCCTTTGATGTTCCTAGATGTTTCTCCTTCTTCTTCTCTATCAAAAACTGAGTTAAACTACTCCTAATGGCTGCTCCTAAGTTGTAACCTACGTTCCCTACAATATTGGAGAGTTTAAAACCTAATAGGAGACTTGGGAACAAATCAGCATAAAAGACAAAATTCGCGCATCAGGTACGCCGAACCGGTTCGGGTGTACCTGTGAACCGGTTCGCCCCCCGAAACTGTTCAGGTTGGGGTTTGCGAATGTGTGCTAGCCTGGAGTTCAACACTAAGAATTTTTCTGACTTTTCTCTTCTTTTCTTGGATTTTTCTTCAACTTCAACTGAGCATAACTTTTCAACCGTAGCTCGGATTTGAGTGCCGTTTCTTCCAGTGTTCTCGTTGTTCCGAGATCTTCAACTTTCCAGTTGGCTTCGTCTTCCGGATCGGGATGGAAAATTATCGAATTGCCCTGGAACTTGCCTTCTTAACTTTTCTTGCACTGTCTTGCTTCCTCTTTTGCACTGCTTGCATAATTAACCTGTAAAACCAATAAGAGAAGCACGAAACACGAAATACTCGCCACGAAGGTTAGTAGCATAAATGTGAATCAAATACATATTTGTTACATCACTCGGGTTCACAAATGTACTGAAATTAGGGGAATAAATATACAATATTTATGCCCAATCAAACCCCCCTAACTTAGAACTTTGCGCGTCCCGAGCAATGTAAAAGAATGAGAATATGAGTTAAGGATCCATCAAAGACTTTATTGGGATAGAGTACCTCTTTCGTGGGCAAGCGATTTCATTTAGCGCATGCAACAAGCCTTTAAACCTCTAGGTTACCCTAGTAGGACGAGTTGTGTCTCGTGAGGGTTTGCAGTGAATATACCCACAAAATTCGACTCAAAGAAGATTCAAAATACGCAAAAATTGAGCAATTCAAACTTTTCCAGAAAATAATCATCATTAAGTCATATTTACGAGTCTCAAACCGTAGTGTGTGTGTGTGCAAAGCCTGAAATATAACCGCCAATTTCCATCGATTGATCATTACATTACTTATCCGAAAATTCGTTTTGATTTCAATTTCTCACGGAATACTCTCTCAAACGAACCTCTCGGATTATGGCTATTCTCTCAGCATGCGTGATATAAAGAGTAAATGTAATTGAAGCAATTTCACTCATGTAATTAGAAAGACGGAAATTTTATGGCGAAAGGATCTCTTCAACGGACTACGATTTAAAAACGGGAACATTGCCTTATTTCGCGCACTTAGCCTCTTATATTATCTTTTGGTGTCTTAACTCTCCACGCGGTAATCAATTTTCACAATTTGGACTCGGTTAGGACTTTTTCGGGTTGAAGGTTGCATTGGGTAAAATGAAGGAGGTATGGAAGGTTGGAATTGGAAAAGTCATTCGTGATGTCCATTTGTGCATTTTTCGGGCTATTGCTCATTTTCTTTGCTTTTTTTTTTCTTTTTCTATTTTTGTTGAGCATGCTATTTTGTTTCTTGCCCCTTTATATGCACTTTTCGGACTTAAAATCTGAATTTATCAATTTTCACAATTCCGGCTATTTTGGGTTTTTTGGGTTGTCAAACGGCAGGAAAAATTCATTCGGCTCAATTTGGGTTGCAAAAGGGGTGATTTTTTGCATCTTTTTCTGACCAATATTTTTGGGATGACAAACGAGGGCCTACTTCATTGTCTAAAATGCCAATTGTGTTACCATATGCGTTTCGAGGTGAATTTAAATTTAGAGACTAATTTGGCACGTTTTTCAAGGCAATATTGCACACATTTTTCAAAACCGATCAAAATGAAAGAATTGAGATCCTTGACAACTTATTGAGCGCTAAAAAGAACCTTGAGTTAACAATTAACTCGGATTGATTTAAAATCTCGCAAAACGTGATAGGCTCGAATCTCACCGGCTTTGTTAATCTCCACATTTATTCGTTAAGTCGTCAATTTTCGCTCAATTTCCATCTTTGGTCAATTTTGGCTTTGTGTATGTTGGATATTTACAATTTGAGACTCCAATTCGACTTTTAATGATATTTTTGAAAATTTTGAATTCCAATTTTTATTTATTTTGAACAAAAATATTTTTGGATTTTTCAAAATTTTATGATTTTTTTGGAAATTTTGGGCATTTTTGAAAATTTGTAAAGTTTTAGAAATACGCACTTGTGACCCCCCCTAACTTAGACTTTTGCATTGTCCTCAAGCAAAAAGGACTAAAATCTAACTCAAAGCGAATAATAAGTGCGGAAAAATAAAACAAACAAATATGAAAAAATGCAAGCTTGTATTATAACCAATGAGAAACCTGTGTTACATGAGAAACGGGGAAACAAATGTGAACAATGTGCAAGCCCTACCACAACTAACAATTACACCAAACTATGAAAGCAATGATAGGTCATGGTGGCGGTGGGTGGGAGGTGGAGGGTGCATTCGGATCATATGGGTCATAATAGAAGGGGGCGGCGGACCGCCAAAGTTGAGCTGGTGAAGGTGGACTTGGAGTTGATACATCATCCGGGTGTCCCGTCGGTAGTCCGCTTGGTCATGATTGTATTGGTTGATGAACCCGTCGAGGCGGGCCTCAACCGCCGAAAGGCGACTATCGAAGTTTGCCCCCGGGGGCTCGAAATCGGAATCCTCCTCATCATCCTCAAATTCGTCCTCATCGACGTCCATCATCGGGTCATCATGAGCTTCCTCAGGCACGTCCTCTTCATGAATGGGACGGTCGGGGTGAGCTACGCGCATTTGGCGTTCGCTTCTAGTGGTGGATGTGCCGCCAATGGGGCGAGGAAGACGAATTTGTTGCCCGAGGGGGGTTTCTACTCCCGCTTCCATCAATAGATCCGTGATGAAACGGGCGTAAGGTAGTGCAGTTTTGCCGTTCTCATCGTAGGCGACATTGAGGATATCCGCATAGAAGAGATGGGCGAGGTTGATGGTGCTCTCGGGGTCCAAAAAGTAATAGAGGAAATTTGCGTAACGTAACCGGACCACCGAGTCATTAGTGGTTTGGTGGATGGCCCCACAAGCAATGAGGTGCATGAAGCGCACCGTAGCGGCCAACCCACCAATAGGAAAGGATTCTCGCGCCCATTATACCCCGGGTGCCATGCAGGCAATGCATTCTTCTTTGGTATGGGGGGTAGCGTTGTTGGGGTATTGGAAGGGTACGGGGAGGATCACCCCTTTGGCACGCATTTTGCATGCGATGATGGCCGCCGAGAAGGAAATAGTGATGCCGTCAAGGTACGCCTCGTGAAGTGTGGAGGATTTGCGAACCAAGGTTGCATAAAATTGGCGAATGGCGGCATCAAAGACGTTATTGCTCGTAGGGACGAGGAAAGAGCACCACCCGCGGCGAGCAAATAGGGCGGTGACATCGCCCGAAAGGTGGTCCCAATCCATGAAACGTTCAATATGAATGGGGCGCGTATGTGAGAAGTAGTGCTCAGCCCAATAACGTTCTTGGACGCATCGAAAGACCCCCTTACCCGGGTCGGCAAGGATGGTGGTATCATCATATTTCTTTGGGCGGAGGTTGGGGCGGCGTTGGCGCGGCATATTGACGGAAAGAGGGAGAGAGAGAGAGGAAATATGGGAGAGAATAAGGGAGAGAAAAGAGTGAGGGAGATTGTTTTGGTGTGAGAAATGGAGGAGGGGTGGTGGGGTATTTATAGGTGTGAAGGGGTGGGTTTTTGGTGGGAAATATGAAAGGGTGGGAAGGAGAGGAGGGAAAGGGTGAATTGGGTTGAATTTGGGAAGGGGGGAAGGATTTGGAGGGAAGAAAAACGAAGAGGAAAGAAGGGGAAAAGAATGGAGGGAAGGGAATGAATTTGGAAAAGAAGGGGGGAAGAATCTGTCAGGTACCCCGAACCGGTTCGGGTGTACCTGCGAACCGGTTCGCCCCCCGAACCGGTTCAGGTTGGGGTTCGGGGTAGCAAGCTGGTCCGAACGCTGAAAATCACTCTTCTCTCCATTCAAAGTGCTCTCTCATCCTCTAACTTGTGCATAAGGCCCCTAAAAACCTTCTAGACCCTAGAGTTCCCTAAAAATCCTCGAATTCAACATCGCGATACGTACTAGCTCCCTCGAAATGCGTGCTAACCGATCTCTCTTGTAACTCAGGCTCCTGACTCCTAACTAACCTATTCACAAATGACTCCTATACACACAATTTCACCCCATACGCGTCGGGGGTGCGACGACCTCACTTTTTCAGCTCAATTGTCCCCGTAAACGGGGTCCGACAACCAAATTGTGTCGACCTCTTCAGCACACGCCTCTAGATATGGCTTTAGGCGTTGTCCATTTAGTTTGAACGTGTTTTCCCCTTTTGAATCTTCTAGTTCAACAGCTCCATGGGGAAAAACGTTCTTCACGACGAACGGGCCGGACCATCATGACCGCAATTTGCTTAGAAAGAGGTGAAGCCTAGAGTTGTAGAGAAGAACTTTTTGCCCGGGATGAAACTCCTTTCTTCGAATGATGCTATCATGAGCAAGTTTCATCCTCTCTTTTGAAATTTTGGCGTTCTCATACGCATCATTGCATAGTTCTTCTAGCTCATTCAATTGAAGCTTACGGGCTTCACCGGCTTTGTCTAAAGCATAATTCAATTGCTTAATTGCCCAATACGCTTTGTGTTCGAGCTCAACAGGAAGGTGGCAAGGTTTGCCATACACAAAACGGAAAGGAGACATGCCAAGTTGATTCTTAAATGCGGTACGATAGGCCCATAGCGCATCGGTCAATCTAAGGGACCAATCTTTCCGGGTAGGATTGACGGTCTTTTCAAGAATGTTCTTGATCTCCCGATTTGCTAGCTCGGCCTGCCTATTCGTCTGTGGGTGATATGTCGTCCCAACCTTGTGGATGACGCCATACTTTCTTATGAGCTTCTCGAATGGCCTATTGCAAAAGTGCGTGCCATTATCTCTAATTATCGCTTTCGGTGCACCGAAGCGAGAAAGTATGTGTTCCTGTAGGAACTTAATCACCACCTTGTTGTCATTAGTCCTAGTAGATATAGCTTCCACCCATTTAGAAACATAGTCTACCGCGACTAGGATGTATAGGAAACCAAAAGACGGTGGAAAGGGACCCATGAAATCAATACCCCAACAATCAAATATCTCAATGATGAGTATGGGGGTAAGGGGCATCATGTCGCGTCGAGAAATGGCTCCCATTCGTTGGCACCTATTGCATGACTTGAAAGCGTCATTTGCATCCCGGAAGATTGTGGGCCAATAGAGGCCGCATTGCAGAATTTTAACGTCCGTCTTTTTCGTCGAGAAATGGCCTCCACATGCTTCCGAATGACAAAACTGGATGACTTTCGGGATCTCGTCATCCGGTACACATCGTCGGATGATTTGGTCGGCACAATATTTAAAGAGGAAAGGATCATCGTAAAAGAACATGCGCGACCAATTAAGAAACCTCTTCTTATCTTGCGGTGTCCAATCGGGAGGGACGGCTCCCGTGACAAGATAGTTCACTATGTCCGCAAACCAAGGATATGAAGAAGTAGCAAATAGTTGCTCATCCAAAAAATGCTCGTCTATGGGTATGGGATCACTAGGTACGTCGGACGAAAGCCGAGACAAAGGGTCGGCAACGACGTTTTCTACTCCTTTCTTATCCTTGATGGAGAGATTGAACTCTTGTAGGAGTAGGATCCACCTTATGAGGCGCGGCTTGGCGTCTTTCTTCGCAAGTAGGTACTTTAAAGCCGCGTGGTCAGTGAAAACAATAATGGGAGAACCAATGAGATAGGAACGGAACTTATCGAGGGCAAATACTACCGCTAGAAACTCCTTCTCCGTGGTAGAATAATTGAGTTGAGGTCCGGTAAGAGTCCGGCTAGCGTAGTAGATGACATGAGCTTGCTTATCTTTACGTTGGCCCAAAATGGCCCCGATCGCGTAATCGCTTGCGTCACACATAAGTTCGAATGGTAGGGACCAATTCGGAACTTGCATGATGGGAGTGGACACTAGCATGTTTTTCAACTTATCAAAGGAGCTTTGGCATGCCTCTGTCCACTCAAATGGGTTGTCCTTCATAAGTAGGTTACTTAAGGGCCTAGCGATGGCGCTAAAGTCCTTAATGAACCGTCGATAAAACCCCGCGTGGCCCAAGAAAGAGCGCACGTACTTTAGCGATTTCGGTGGGGGAAGATCAGCTATGACATCTATCTTAGCCCTATCAACCTCTATTCCGTTGGATGAAACAATGTGGCCAAGAACTATTCCCTCAGTGACCATGAAATGGCACTTCTCCCAATTCAGCACTAAGTTTTTGTCCACACATCGGGTAAGTACTTTTTCCAACTTGTCCAAACAATGATCGAAAGAGGTGCCAAAAATGCTGAAATCGTCCATGAACACTTTGAGTCCTCTCTCGACCATGTCGCTAAATAAGCTCAACATGCACCTTTGAAAAGTCGCAGGCGCATTACACAAGCCAAATGGCATACGTTTGTAGGCAAACGTACCAAAAGGGCAAGTGAAGGTCGTCTTCTCTTGGTCAAGTACATCCACCTCAATTTGGTTATATCCGGAATAACCATCAAGGAAGCAATAATAAGGGTGGCCCGCAACTCTCTTAAGCATCTGATCAATGAATGGCAAGGGGAAATGATCTTTCCTAGTTCCCGCATTGAGTTTCCGGTAGTCAATGCAAACGCGCCAACCGGTGGTGGTGCGTTGGGGAACAAGCTCTCCCTTAGCATTCTCAATCACAGTCATACCCGACTTCTTCGGGACGACTTGAATAGGGCTCACCCATTTTCTATCCGAGATTGGGTAGATAATCCCGGCATCCAATAATTTGATGATCTCGGTTCTCACAACTTCTTTCATGTGGGGGTTCAGTCTTCTTTGCATTTCTCTAGAGGGCTTAACATCCTCTTCGAGATGAATCTTGTGAGTGCAAATTAGAGGACTTATCCCCTTCAAATCAGCGATACACCAACGAAAAGAACTTTGGTGATTCTTCAGAATTCTTAACAATTTACCCTCCTGCCCTTCATCTAGGCTAGAGGAGATAACAACAGGAAATGTCTCATCCTCTCCTAGGTATGCATATTAAATATGGGAGGGGAGTTTCTTTAGTTCGAGGGTTGGAAATTTTTCACTGGAGGGAGCCATGTGTGTATCCCTCGGAGGTAATTCCTCGAACCTAGAAACCCAATTAACCTCTCTCACGTCCTCGTCAGACGTACTCTCATCGAGTAATTCTCTCAACCTTCCAACCTCCCTCTCGAAGTGGGTATACGTCCCCTCACACTCATAACTTGTCGCTAAACAGGATCCTAGAGCGTCGCCACAGAAAGTTTCCTCAAAATACTCTTCTACTACCTCGTCTATGAGGCTCATCGCGTGAAGATCATCTTCCTCCCCTGCGTTTTGGCCTATGTGGAAGATGTTAGTATCCAAGGTCATGTTCCCAAAAGTGAGTTGCATTCGCCCATTTCTTGTGTTGATGATTGCATTAGCTGTAGCTAAGAAAGGGCGTCCAAGGATGATGGGAACATGATTGCTCGAGTTAAAGGAGGGCTCCGTGTCCCAAATGACAAAATCTACCGGGAAGTAGAAAGTGTCAACTTGGACGATCACGTCCTCGACTATGCCTCATGGGATCTTCACTGTTCGATCCGCCAATTGGAGAGTGACCTTTGTGGGCTTGAGGTCGCCCAAATCAAGTTGCCTATAAATGGAGTAAGGGAGTATGTTTACACTTGCTCCCAAGTCAAGTAAGGCTTTCTCAATTTTATTATCTCCAATGATGCATGATATGGTGGGTGCACCGAGATCTTTGAATTTAGGCGGGAGATCATTTAGTAGAATGGAGCTCACGTTCTGAGCTAGAAATACATTCTTTTTTACCTTCATCTTCCTTTTTACCGTCAACAAATCTTTGATAACTTTGCCATAAGCTGGAATTTGTTTGATGGCATCGAGAAAGGGTAAATTTAGCTTTACTTGCTTAATTACTTCTAGCACTTCATCACGTGGATTCCCTTTTTGAGCGGGAATCAATCTTCGAGGAAATGGTGCTGCGGAGGGTGGTTTCACTACCACCTCAGGCTCACTAGTGTCTTCCTTATCACTCTCGTTCAAGGGGACATCTTCGGCCTCTTTCGTGCTGGGCGAAATCTCCTTGTCTTTTGTTGTGTCGTGTGGAGGAGGTGATAAATCAACGACTCTTCCACTACGAAGAGTGGTCACTGCTTGACATTGCTCCTGATGTTCAGTGGATGTGGAGCTAACACTAGTTTGACCTTGTGGAGGTCGTTGGCCTTGGTCAGGGAATTTGCCCTTCTCTTGAACACTTAACGAGGATTGTATTTTAGACAGATTCGCATTTATGTCGCCGATCAGACGATCATATTTGGCATTGGTTGCGGTCTGGTTTGTAATGAATTGATTTACGGTATCCTCGAAAGTTCTCCGTTGTGGTGGGATATAATTTCCATGAGGTGGTGGTGCTTGCATATGTCCCTGCATGTGCGGAGCTTGTTGAAATTGTTGTGGAGGAGGAGGGGCAACATGCGAAGGAGGGTTCATTGCGGCATGTTGTTGCCCGTAGCTAAAACCGGGATGGTTTTTCCACGAAGGGTTGTATGAATTCCCGTGCGGGGCACCGAAATTACCCTTATAGCCTCCTATACCACTAACTTGCTCTTGCAACATTACTTTGTAGGCGGGTATCGTCGGGCATTCCTCAGTTGAATGTCCCGCCTCACAAATCGCACACACCTTCACGACAGGGTTCGAAATGGGTCCAGCTAGTCCTTTTCCATATAACTCGCATAGGTCTCGCAATCCTTTCTCAATGGTGTCCAATCAATAATCCGTCATAGAGTTCTTATCTACGTGGAATAGGCCGGATGCCGATGGGGCCGTGGTGGGTTGTCGATTTCGATTTTGAGCATTCGGGTCAGAGGTATCCCAAGATTGGGTAGTCTCGGCGACATACCTCATGTGAAGATCAGCATCATGGGCATCTAAATCGACAAGCAGACCGCTTCCCATAGTTTCAACAAGTTTTTTGGAGTTAAGATTTAACCCATTATAGATAAAGGAGATGATTTGCGACGGATCAAATCCATGATGGGGGCATGAAGCCACTAACTCGTTGAAACGTTCATAACATCGATGGAATGGCTCATTTTCATGTTGTCTAAACGCTTGAATTTGAGCCTTGATAGAGATTGTTCGATGTGTTGGGAAGAATTTCTTGAGAAATTTAGATTGTAGCTCATTCCAGGATGGAATCGAGCTTGGAGGTAAAGACCATAGCCAAGATTTGGCTTTATCTTTAAGCGAGAAGGGGAAGAGTTTGAGGCGGATTACCTCTTGTGTGCAGGTTTGATCATTGAGGGTATCACACACGTCCTCAAATTCCCTTATATGGAGGTATGGCTTTTCAGAATCCATACTGTGGTAATGTGGTAGCGTCTGGATCATCCCATTTTTGAAACGGAACTGCCCGGCATTATACGGGAGTATAATGCATCCTGGAGTGACAGTGCACCCAGGATATAAGAATTCTCTCAACGGGCGGTGCGGAAGCTCGTCCTCACCGGTAGGTGCATTACTATGTTGCGATATCTCTCTCTCACTTGACGATTCGGCGCTCTCACTGGGTGTGCACGACGTGTGTCCTACGAAGGAGAAGGGAGTGTTACTAGAGATTGACTGCGACGGTGTGGGCGGTGGGATCCAAAACTGTGGGGCGTTCGGAGCGTGGGGACTATCAGGATTATACTCAACGAGTGGATTTTCGTGAATGCTGGGGTGTGGGAGTGGTTTTAGAATTTTGCATTAAAGCTTAGGAGAGAGGGTAATTGTGAATCTTTTTGTGCTTTTTTATTTATTTTTTATTTATTTATTTTTTTATTTTTGGTCAAAGCTTTGGATTAACTCGATCTATACCTAAGTCTACCTAATTCCCCGGCAACGGCGCCAAAAACTTGACACGACTTAGAATGTGTCTCTAAAGTGTGTACTCTCTAGGCTCAAGTGCAAGTCTGTCGTTCAAGTAATAATCCGACAAGTCGGGTATCGATCCTCAGGGAAAAAGGACAACGGAGTTGTGACGACGGGATAAGACGGAGGAATCCTAACGATGACTCTAAAAAGAAAGGAAAAGATTTGATTTTGGTTTTTGGGATTGATTAAACTAAATGAAATTATGAAATTATGATGAAATATGAAACTAACTAAATTATCTAAATGAAGAATGAAGAATTAAATTGAAATTGCTAAACTTAAATGATGAGAAAATAGGATGGGAATACAATCCCCAACCCTAGTGTAGTGTAGTGACAACGTCAATCATAAATTTATCCGATTACTTCAAACTCGGAATTTAGTACTCCCAAGCATTATGTATACGAGGTTCAAGCCCGTGTCATACCTAATCTGAGGATGAGTAAATCGGTATCGCGATAATTACATTCAAATTGTGCTCTAAATCATCACGAGTACCCAAGGGCAAACGAGATATAAAGATCCACAATTATTATGAAATTACACGATACGATCAGAATTAATCATTAAATTCATAGGATTAACGTTATACACATGCACTAACACATCAGGTTGGGTTCATGCATCCCAACCTTTAAAACCTAGCCGGACATGTTAAATGGACTAATGCATGAAATACTAACGTTGCATGTGTATGAAATCATGATGAAACAAGATTAAAACATGTAAAGATGTATTATGAACACAACAATACGTTAAAACGAATATGGAAAATTAAGCATGCAAGAACAATGACAAGAATCTTGATATTTGAATTAAAACTTGAAAAACGAACCCTTAAAAATTAAATCTTGAAGAAAATAATTCCTTTGATGTTCCTAGATGTTTCTCCTTCTTCTTCTCTATAAAAAACTGAGTTAAACTACTCCTAATGGCTGCTCCTAAGTTGTAACCTACGTTCCCTACAATATTGGAGAGTTTAAAACCTAATAGGAGACTTGGGAACAAATCAGCATAAAAGACAAAATTCGCGCATCAGGTACCTCGAACCGGTTCGGGTGTACCTGCTAACCGGTTCGCCCCACGAACCGGTTCAGGTTGGGGTTCGCGAATGTGTGCTGGCCTGGAGTTCAACACTTAGAATTTTTCTTACTTTTTTCTTCTTTTCTTGGATTTTTCTTCAACTTCAACTGAGCATAACTTTTCAACCGTAGCTCGGATTTGAGTGCCGTTTCTTCCAGTGTTCTCGTTGTTCCGAGATCTTCAACTTTCCAGTTGGCTTCGTCTTCCGGATCGGGCTGTAAAATTACCGAATTGCCCTTGAACTTGCCTTCTTAGCTTTTCTTGCACTGTCTTGCTTCCTCTTTTGCACTGCTTGCATAATTAACCTGTAAAACCAATAAGAGAAGCACGAAACACGAAATACTCGCCACGAAGGTTAGTAGCATAAATGTGAATCAAATCCATATTTGTTACATCACTCGGGTTCACAAATGTACTGAAATTAGGGGAATAAATATACAATATTTATGCCCAATCAGTTAACATAAGTAAAACCAAAGAACGACCATTGGAGAAGAAGTGGAGAAGCTTTCCAAGGAGCTCTAGGCCAAAAACTCCGCCGTTTGCACCACCGTCACCGCCAAATTGTAGATCACGCGAAGAGGAACACAACCACACCACTTTGTTCCACAAATCAGAAACAAAGATTTACAAGAAAGTATCTATCTTTCTTTATTTAGTTAATGCTTCAATTATGTTAGTCTAGGGTTGATTAGAAGTAGTTTTATGAAAGAAAGTATATATTGGAGACTAGAATTCGCATGTTGTAGAGATAATAATCATATTCTGGAAATCTAATTCACATGTAGAGGTTACATCACGAATTTTCATTGAGTTAGAAGTAGAAAATCTGGGAAAGAATAAGAAGAATTTAAATGTAAAGAAAAGATTAGGGTTCTTGAAGTTTATGTAGATTTTACCCAATTGAATCGTTAGGATTGATGAAAACCCACATGTTTTACATAGAAAATTATGTATTTGGGTATATACCACTTGTAGTATCATTTGTTGGGAGTTTGAGAGTTAAATATGATGACTTGGTTGAGTTTGGATAAGGATTTCCATAACTGGGATTTCTGCAGTTTCGCCATAACTGCATGATCGATTGATCAACCAAAGAGAATCAATCAATCGATCGAGCCCCTTCCATCGATCGATCGACCCCTCATGGAAAACTCATATTCCTCTTTTAAATAATTTATTTTGATTAAAATGAGTGCTAACCTTTGAGCATTATTGTTAGAACATTTTGGGACATAAAGAGGACCTGTAGGACTTATTAAAAAGGGAGCATTTAATGTAAGACGAATTTAGGGTTAACGGGGAGTAATTTACACATAGGAAATTATGGGAACGTGTACCTAAAGGAGTGAGACTTGTAAGGAAGTTACGTTAGAAAATAAGAGAGTGACTACTGAAATTATATTTAGGGAGATAGAATATTACGAGTGATAACAAGTAAGTATGGAATAACTTATAAATACGATTAAAAGAGGCGAGCCGTTATAAGGGATAATCGAGTAATGTGTACTAAGAACGAATATCAAAAGTATGGGTCGTGGGTGTAACGAATTTAGAAATGGGAATAGTAGTGTATATATATATATATATATATATATATATATATATATGACTGTGTTTGTGCATATACTATATATGTGTAAAAATCATGCCCGCGCTACGTGCTATCATTGAGGTTACCGCACCGGGACAGTCTTATCACGATGGGACCTTTATGGGGGATATTGACTTGTACCCTAGAACATAGGATTCCTTAGTACCGGCTATTTGATTGATAGTCAGACGGTCCTAAGATACGTGAGGGTATGTGCTGACCTCTTAGTGACTTGGAACTATGCTTCGCCTCAATTTGTATGTGTTTGTTGTTAATACAGTTCGAGAGTGATTCCGAACTAGTATTTCCCTTAGTACGAGTGATACGGGGACTTGATAGCAGAGTATGCCAGCACCATAAATTTTAGGTGGGGTGCCGATAGTATATATATTATATGAGTGATTAATATATATAGACATGAAACTGGAAACTTTCTACGGTGAATAAAAGTAATTAAGTAATGAATAAATACTCTGACTTTATTATAAGTGGTTGAAAAGTTTGAGGCAATACTGGAATATTTTAAAACGAAATGATATTCATGTGAAAAACTTTGCCTCCAGAAATTAATTATCTTAGCCATAATAATTGTCGGCATGAAACCTTATGAGGAATTTAAGTTAAGCTAAACTTTGGGGGTAAATAGTGCGGAAGGTGTGGACACTAGATGAGAGGTGAGAATTTCTCAAGAGAGTGTTTCATACTAATATGAATGTTGCATTAGCTGGTAAACATTTTAAATACTTGGTAAACTAAATTTTAAACTGTTTTACAATCGGGCTCTGACCCTTTTCCTGTTATCTCTTCTCTCTTGTATATATATGTATATATTACAGGTGCCTAGCCATAGGGACGTCATGCTTAGATGCTTTGGACTGGACGTGCTGCAGCTTATGTGGGAGTTGCAGGCCATTTACTTAGATGACCTCCTTGTTGATTCCATTCTTAATTCAGTTTTAAATTAGTTGGGCATGTGTCGCCCGTTCCTTATTCAGTTGGATTTGTCAGAGATTATGTTCATTTATCTTTAGTATTTTACTCGTTGGGATTTATTTACTGTCAGAACAGTTTTCCTTTATGGTTTTAAAGTTGGTATTAGTTGTCTGAATGGTTAAATTATTGAGTGTTCATTTCCAGTCTTTATAATTGTGTGATTCTTAAACTGTTACTTATTAAAGGCTTTATAATTGGATTTAAAAAAAATGTTTTAATTGGTTTTGACACTTAGCTTAATTATTGAGGGTGTTTAAATTGGAAAGTTTATTTTTCGATAGTGATGTTAAGAATGAACCAACCGTTCAGCTTAGTTATAATTTAATAAAGGCCTGATCACCCGGTATTTAATTAGGCGGAGTGTCACAGCCATTAGGGTATTAGTAAAATAAATTGAATTTCGATAGTGATGCTAAGAATGACACCATTAATGATTCCTGTGTAACTTAATAGTGGACTGATCACCTAGGATTAGAATAGGTGGGGTGTCACAGATGGTATCAGAGCATCAGGTTCTAGTGTCCTTAGGATCTGTGCGGCTTACTACAATTTTTAGTGTAGCGTACTTTGATATAAATCCCTATTATTAGGACTGTTGTATTATTTATTACGCATTTACGTCTTCAGTTATTTTAAGACATATTGAATTATGAACTGATGGAAAATTATTTTTCGTTTCAGATGCTTCCTCGACGTGCACCACGAGCCACCCCAGAGGCACAGCCTAAGCCGCAGCCAGCTCAGGCCTTAGGGACTATGAATGTTTTCAAGGTTGTGGCCATTGTGGCATAGACGGTTAATGCAACTTTGACTACTTTCGCCCAACAGGCACCACGGGTGTTACCCAAACCTCATGTTGTTGCTCCAGCTCCTACACATTCGTTTCCTTCGGCCTAGGAGTGAGTCTGAGATGCCTTCTAGAAGTCCCACCCTCCAAAGGTTCAGGGGAGCTCCGATGTAGTTGGAGCATGCCAATGGAATAAATATATCAAGAGGCATTTGAGGATGTATGAGTGAACAGAGGTACAAAAATAGATACTAGATACCTTTGAGCTAATAGGGGAAGAATTACAATGGTGAGAATCTATCACCACCGCACAGGAGAGGGACATCTTGACGATTCAAGAGTTTTGGGAGCGCTTCGACTGCAAATACTTCCCCTCCGCCATCCAGACTGAGATGAGGTAGAAATTTTTTATTTTTTCTCAGCAAGGGAGGACCGTAGCTGAGTATGAGGTGGAATTCACCAGACTGGCGAATTTTGTTCCCGATGACGTGCCCACTAAAGAGAAGAGAATTCAGTTGTTTGTGGATGGTCTACTTGGAGGATATAGTGACACCCCGCCTAATTAAATACCGGGTGATTAGGCCTTTATTAATTTAAAACAGGATTTACAGGGGGTTCATTCTTAGCATCACTGTCGAAAACCAAATTAATTACTAATCACCTATCAATTAATTAAGCCGATGTCAAATTTTATCCTGCACTAAATACAACAATTAATAAATGTAAACAAACTAGCTTAAACCATGCACAACATATAGAAAGAAAACCATAATAAGATATCATAAATAAACGCCATGCCAATATAATCTTCGACCATAAAAATGTAAATCCAACTGACAATCCAAAAATGAAGACGAACTAATGTTTAAACTGAAACTGATATAGTACTGAAGGATAACATGTTCATAATGAAATACTAAACTGAAATCCTACACTAGATCAGAATAGATATGGAAGGGTCTAATCAAAGTCCAGCGAACATCCACCTGTGTCGCAGCTGCGTCACCCTGGAACAGAATATGAAGTCTGGTGCCCCTGTGGCTAGACACCTAAAAGGTTTTTAAAAATACTTTATAGCAAGGAGTTATAAGTCAAAACCTTTTGAAAATATTTAGCAAGAGTTTATAACAACTCAAAAATCAGTTATTGATTACACATGTTAGGTTAATGTACACTATCTTTAGTTTTTCCTCACCACTCAACTATTGTGCACGCCTAACGTTTCTAGTTAGCCCACCTAGCCATACTACCCAAGATAACTAGACATAAGTATATGGCCGGACAATTGACACTTCTAAGTCCCCATACCGCCCATACAGTATGCTAACTGAATTAACATCTCTCGTATGTTATAATCATTATAAGCAACATTTCCCAAATGCCATCTTTTATAATTTAATTAAGTCTATCTACTTAATTCGCTACTCGGATACATATCATCCAATGGTCTACTATTGCACATAAGTAGATTATTTACATGGTATATATTTCACACACAATATATTTATTATAAGTGCATACTTTGCTATAGTGTTCGTGTATCACACATTAAGGACTATTAGTTCAGAATGTCCCCTCAAACTTGGTTCGTAATGTCTCATCGAACTTATCAAACAAGTATATAATAGGTCTTCATTCTGTCTATAATTAAATCAGTAGGTATACACACAACATAATTATTCATACTCGTACCTGATATATTTCTCTCGAATACTCACCATACATATTACTTTACTATTTACCTCACTATCGTGTTTATTCAAGTATTCACACAACTCTAAGGGTCTTGGTTACCCCTACGTTAATTTGAGTAGTTAATTCTCTCTTAACCTACTGGTCTTCTATTTAATTCATTTGAAACTCCAGTAATTAGTTATCTTTCTCTCCAATAATTCATGATATAATTTTAAACAATTCATCCTCATCTTAATCCTCCCAATAAGACTAAATCACCACCCTATCATAGGCCTACTGTAATATAATAAGTCCCTCATTATTATTTTAATAAAGTCCCAAAAGTTTCCTCGAACAAAATTTAGGAATTATAGGCTTAAAAGGGAAAATCTCTTTTTTCTGGGAAACCGAATCGATTCGCCTCGGGGCCGAATCGATTCAAAAAGGTATTGTTCGTCTCCTTCGTCTAGTTCATGCGTTTTCCCACCATTTTCATTTATCAAACTTACATGGTACTTCACCAAAATAACAACCAAATGTCCTAAACCATTTCTACATGTATTAGGATGATTTCTAATGTTCTAAACGTATTAAATCTTCCCAAAATTCTATTAAGAACGAATTAAAACCCAAAACTCCTCAAGAAGCCTAGTTTTGTGTTATTCCCACATATTCCTTCAAAAACCCAAATTTAATTTGTGTTAATGATCGCATCTCCTTTGATTATTAACTCCCTACATATGTTAAATCGCACTACATGCAAATCCTACCCAAACATGCATATAAATCATCTTTTTTTCTTACAAGAACATTGATTTAATAATATTTATCTTTACAAACCTACTCATGGGTATTATAAATTTAAAATACATGTATATAAACACTTGCCTTAACATATGGGGTCTGATTTCATGATGGTGATAATGGAGTTATGTTCTTCTCTTTTAATCCTCTCTCCCCAATAGAATGTGTTGTAAGAACAAGGTGAATGGCTTCAAAATTCTCCTCAAAAGCTCCAAAATTCTTCTCCTCTTCTTCTCTAATGTTCTCTTTGTGTTTTCAACGTTGTTAACTGTAACCCTTTTTATCTAATATCTGATATAGGTTTGTAAATTTCGTATGTCTCTAAATCTCCTTATGTAAAATGATCGAAATGCCCTCAACAGGTGCTGGTTTGGCCAAAAATTGACCCGGGACCCAAAAAATACCCCCGGGTACACTAATCTGACTATTTCGACCCTTTCAAAATCATTAATGACATCTAAATTATCATTCAAGTCACTTAAAATATATTTTCTATCTCAACCTCAATTTAGTCTACACGCGACTCCCGGTTGAGATATAAACAAAGACGCCTATATCACTCGCTATGCCGTAATTCAATAATCATTAATTATTTACTATTCACATTTAGTAAATTTCATAATATTAATCAGTATCTATCTCTCGATAAATATATAACCTCACATTTATTATTTAATCGCGTTAAATTATGACACACATGTAATTTAATTAAAATGTATTTTCCAGATTAATTTTTGAATTAACTAAATTTTTAGTATGCAGAAATACGGGGTATTACATACTCCCCCCTATAAAGGAATTTCGTCCCCGAAATAAGGACATACCTGCGGTGAATAACTCTGGATAATGCTCTCACATGTCATCCTCCCACTCCCATGTCGACTCATCAGTATTGTGGTTTCCCCACTGAACTCGCACCAACGGCACCATCTTGGACCGCAGTTTATGCCCATTACGATCCGAAATATCCACGTGTCTCTCCTTGTACGAGACATCTGACTGAAAATCGATATCCTCAAGTGGAACATTCCAAAAATCCCTCTCATTCCTTCGATATTTCTTCAACGATGACACATGGAACACGTCATGTATCCACTGAAGATACTTCGGTAGACCCAATCTGTAGGCCATTGATCCAACTCTCTTAATCACTGGAAATAGCCTTACGTACCTCGGTGCTAGTTTACCCCTCTTGCTGAGCCTCAGGATCCCCTTCATAGGAGACACTCATACTAATACTTGGTCAATAATCTCTAACTCGACACGCATACGATCTGCGTCATCATAGCTCTTCTGCCTATCATGAGCTATCTGGATACGTACCTAATTTAGCTCAATCTTAGTTGTAGTCTCATGTATTATCTAGAGTCCTAAAAACTTGTTGTCCCCCACCTTTAGCCAACAGGCGGGCGAACGATAAGGTCTCCCATATAATGCCTCAAATGGTGCCATGCCAATAGTAAATTGGTAAGAGTTATTATAAGCATACTCTTCCAATGGAAGGTATCACTCCCAACCTCCCCCAAAATATAGGATGTAAATCCTCAATATGTCCTCTAACATATGATTCACCCTCTCGGTCTGTGTATCTGTTTGTGGGTGATAAGTCGTACTCAACCTCAAGTCTATACCCATAGCCTCCTAAAAGTTGTGCCAGAAATGGGACACGGAGATCTTGTCTCTGTCAAACACAATGTTAATCGGTACCCAGTGCAGTTTAATAATCTCTTAAATGAATAACTAAGTATATTTCATCGTATCATAGTAGGTACGAACTGGCAACAAATGGTCCACCTTAGTCAACGGATCCACTATCACCCAAATGGAATCTTGACCTCCCTGCGATGTCGACAACCCTATAATAAAATCCATTGAGATGTTTTCCCACTTCCACACGGGAATCTCTAGTGGCTATAGCATCCCTGGCGGATTCTGATGGTCAACTTTCACAAGCTAATAAGTAGCACACTTCGAGACAAACTCTCTTATGTCTCGCTTCATCCCTGACCACCAGTACTGTCTCCTCATGTCCTGGTACATCTTATACTCACCACGATGTACCGTAAACCTCAAACCATGGGACTCAATCATCACTGCATGACTCAGATCCTCATCCTCTGGCACTATAAGTCTCCCATTAAGACGTAGGCCACCCTCATAGCTAACCGAATAGGACTCCGCACCCTCATTTAATAACTGGCGTACTCGGTCCTGATAGAACTGATCATCTGCCTGTGCTTTCACTACCCTCATCACTATCTCAGGAGTGACAATTCAAACTGACATACACGCTCTATTGATATCATCATCATGCCTAAGTTCACTCCCTTTTTCTTTCCAGACCTCTACCAACTCCCCCATAGGCTGTCGGCTCAACGCGTTTGCCACCACATTAGTCTTACCAAGATTGTATTGGACATCAAATTGGTAGTCCTTTATGAATTTAAGCCACCGCCTCTGCCTCATATTCAGATTCTTTTATGTCAAGAGATACTGAAGTGACTTATGATCCATGAACAATGTGAACTACTCTCCCAGCAAATAATGTCTCCATACCTCAAAGAAAAAACGACCACTGCCAACTCAAGGTCGTGGGTGGTGTAATTCTTATCATGCGGCTTAAGTTTTTAGGATGCATAAGCTATAGCCCTCTCCTCCTACTGTAATACACCCCCAAGTCCCTGCAAAGATGCATCCGTGTAGAGCCGATACTCCACGCCACTCCTAGGCAATGCAAGTAATGGCGCTAATGTCAATTTATCCTTTATCCCATCAAAGGCTAGCTGACAGTGATCACCCTATACAAATGGCACTCCCTTACTATTAAGGTTCATCAAAGGACTCGAAATCTTCGAGAACCATTTAAGGAATTGGTGATAATACCCGGCTAACCTCAATAAGCTATGAATCTTTGTCGATGTCATGGGTTGTACCCACTCCCTCACCACCGACACCTTACTCGGATCCACGGTAATACCCCTATTTAATATGATTTGTCCGAGAAACTATACCTCTCATAACCAAAACCCACACTTCTCGAATTTGGCATACAACTGATGGTCCCGAAGTGTCTGCATGACCCTACGCAGATGCTTTGCGTGATCCTTTTCTGTACGAGAGTAGACCAGAATGTCGTCTATGAACATGATCATGAACTGGTCCAAAAACTACCTACATACTCTATTATGAGATCCATCGACATTGTTGGTGCATTGGTGAGCCCAAACAGCATCACCCTGAACTCGTATGACCTATACCGCGTTAAGAAAGCGGTCTTGGGAAAATCCTCCTCCCAAATATGTAGCTGGTGATAATCTCAAATCAATCTTTAAGAAGTAGGCAGACCCTCTCAACTGATCAAATAGGTCATCAATCCTCAGTAACGAATACTTATACTGTATCGTGACTTTGTTTAGCTCCCTGTAATCCACACACAAGCTAAGCGAACCATCCTTCTTTTTCACAAATAATACCGACGCACCCCATGATGATGTTCTCCACCGAATGAAACCCTGGCCCAAGAGCTGCTAAACCTTTTCCCTCAACTCTCGCATATCTAAAGGGGCCATACGATAAGGTGCTCTAGAAATTAGAATCGTTCCCGATGCTAAATCGATGACAAATTCTATTTCTCGGCTCGCTGGCAGCCCAGGTATCTCCTGGAATATGTCCTCAAACTCCTTCACTGCTGGAATAGAGTCTAATAGTGTCACTATCTCCTGCGAGGTATCCTCCTCAATGTAACACGTTCCTCCCTCGGGTAGAGGCATCGCCATCAGGAACATCTCCTGTCCCAAAATGGAGAACGCTATTGTCCTTTCGTAGTAATCTACTGTCGCTATGTAGCCGAGTAACCAGTCCATCCCTAGAATAACATCATACCCCTCCATATCTAGCACTAGGAGGTCTGCTGGTAGACTCAGTCTCCTAATCAAGATGTGTACCCCTCTACACACTGAGGGAATAAGTGACCCACTACCCAATGGTGACTCCACACATATAAGATGAGTGTAGGTCATCTCTAAAAGACCGCTAACTCGTGCAAATCTAGTGGCAATAAAAGAGTGTGATGCTCCTGTATAAAAAAGTACCCTATCCTTAGACCCATGGATATAAAGCGTACTCTCAACTACTGGTGGCGCCTGAGATGCTAAAGACATAGGTACATCCCGAACATTATACACACACCCATAGTGCATCTGATCCTGCTGTTGCTATGGGGCCAATGCTATTACTGGAGATGGAGGTAAAGGAGCCTACTACCCTATTGGGAACCCTGCTGCTGTGCCCTTCCCTGCTATGGGAATGTCTCCTATTATGACCCTACTTGCCACATATAAAGCCCTGCCCCTGAAAAGATCTCCTCTGGCCCTGACACTGTCCCTGATAACCACGGCCCTGCTAGACACCTCCATTATTCTCTTAGCCCTGACAGACCTGAGGAACCTAATGCTGTTGATCAGGACCCTACTGGTCTTGCCTAAATTCCTGATCCTCTACTCACTGACCCCTTATCTAAATCTCTTGTACTGATTTCCCTAGCAAAAATCCTGCCCCTGGTGTCTCACTATCTGCTGTTGTGGTGATGCCCCACCGGTACTACTGCCCCCTGACCTACTAGGCTAACTTTTCTCCCCTGATTTCTTGCTCCCCATCAAATGGAAGCAGTGGTCCTGATAGTGTAATAATGCAGCATTAATAATATCCGTATAAGTTACCAATGACGGGTCACCGATCAAATGCTGCCTGATCCATCAGGCTAATTCATCCATGAATCATGCCTTCTTTAGATCCTCGTTGCTCACCTCATTTGGAAAAAAATCCAAGCGGTGAACTCTTTCTCATATCCTACTATCGAGAGATCTCCTTATGTTACCTCCCCAAATTTCCTTCGCATCTCTGCCTTCACTGCTGGTGGGAAGTATTTGCGGTCAAACTGCACCCAAAACTATGTGATAGTCATCTCGTCTCTCTCATCGACGGTGGAAACTAATTCCAATCATCGCAAAGTAACTCTAGACATCCTAAACGTCTCTACCATTTGCTTCTGCGTCTTCGTACAATCCACCAAGAGCAGGTGGCATTGTATATTATTTTTCCACTGGAAAGCCTCAATAACATTGGAACTGCTCTGAAACTCAGGTGGGTGTCCATTCTGGAAGGTATCTCTAACTCTCTGCCAAGTGGACGGCCTTGCCTAGGCTTGGATCTCTAGTTCTACTGGTGGTTGTGCCTAGAGCTGAGGTAAATGCGTTATCATAGCTCTGATGGTTGTGTTGACCATTTGGGCCACTATCCTTGCCACCTATGCAGTTGAAATCATATCTGGTGGTGGAAGCACATGTGGATCCTAATGAGCCTCCCTCATCTCATCCCTGGACGCGACCCTCTCATCTCATTGTTTCCTCTGTGGCATCTGAAAACAGATCGAATTTGTATGAGTACACGATTTATGCAAAAATCTAGTAGCAGAAGCACGATAACTCAAACACGCAAGGATAACAAAAGCAGTCCTAATAATAACGCTCTATATCAAAAGGAAGAAAAGCTAAAATCATACTAAGCCATACAGATCCTATTGGACACTAGAACCTGATGCTTGATACCACCTGTGACACCCCGCCTAATTAAATACCAGGTGATAAAGCCTTTATTAAATTAAAATAGGATTTACAACATGGTTCATTTTTAGCATCACTGTCGAAAATCAAATTAATTACTAATCACCTATTAGTTAATTAAGTCGGTGTCAAATGTTATCTTCCAATAAATACAACAATTAATAAACGTAAAGAAACTAACTTAATTATCCACAACATAGAGAAACTAAACTATAATAAGATATCATAAATAAACTCCATTCCGATATAATCATTAACCATAAAAATCCAAACCCAACTGATAATCCAAAAATGAAAACGAACTAATATTTAATTGAAACTGATATAGTACTGAAAACATGTCCATAATGAAATACTAAACTGAAATTGTATACTAGATCAGAATAAATATGGAGATGTCCAATCAAAATCATGCGAACATCCACCTGTGTCATAGCTGTGTCTCCATAGAACAGAATATCAAGTCTGAGGCCCCTGTGGCTGGACACCTAAAAGGTTTTTATAAATATTTATTGCAAGGAGTTATAACTCAAAACCTTTTGAAAATATATAGCAAGAGTTTATAACATCACAAAAATCAGTTATTTATTACACATGTTAGGTTAGCGTCACTCTCTTTAGTTTTTCCTCACCTCTCAACTATTGTGCATGACTAACATTTCTACATAGCCCACCTAGCCATACTACTCAAACTAACTATACATAAGTATATAACCGGACTATTGACACTTCTAAGTCCCCATACCGCCCATATAGTACACTAATTGGTTTAACATTTCTCGTATCTTATAATCATTATAAGTAACATTTCCCACATGCCATATTTTTATAATTTAATTAAGTCTCTCTATTTAATTTGCTACTCGGATACATATCATCTAATGGTCTACTATTTCACACAAGTAGACTATTCTCACTGAATATATTTCACACACAATATATATACTATAAGTGCATACTTTGCTATAATGTCCCTGTATCACACATTAAGGACTATTAGCTCTGAATGTCCCCTCAAACTTGGGTCGGAATGTCTCATCAAACATGGTTCAGAATGTCTCATCGAACTTATCAAACAAGTATATAATAGGTATTTATTCCTCCTATAATTAAATCAGTAGATATACACAGAACCTAATTATTCATACTCATACCTAGTATATTTCTCTCGAATACTCACCGTACATACTACTATACAATTTAGCTCACTATCGTTTTTATTCGAGTATTCACACAACTCTAAGGGTCCTGGTTACCCCTTCGTTAATTTGAGTAGTTAACTCTCTCTTAACCTACTGGTCTTCTATTTAACTCATTCGAAATTCTCGTAATTAGTTATCTTTCTCTCTGATAATTTATGACATAATTTAACCCAATTCATCCTCATTTTAATCCTCTCAATAAGAATAAATCACCACCCTATCATAGGCCTACTGTAATATAATAAGTCCCTCATTATTATTTTAATAAAGTCCCAAAATCTTCCCCGAAAAAAATTTAGGAACTCTAGGCTTAAAAGAGCAAATCTTTTTTTTTCTATGAAACTGAATCGATTTGCGAGTAGGCCGAATCGATTTGCCTTCTGAATCGATTCGCCTCTAGGCCGAATCAATTTGAAATGGTATTGTTAGTCTAGTTTATGCGTTTCCCCCATTTTCATTTATCAAACTTACATGGTACTTCACTAAAATCACAACCAAATGTCCTAAACAATTTCTACATATATTATGATGATTTCTAATGTTCTAAACGTATCAAATCTTCACATAATTCCACCAAGAACTAATTAAAACCCAAAACTCCTCAAGAACCCTAGTTTTGTGTTCTTCCCACATAGTCCTTCAAAAACCCAAATTTAATTTGTGTTAATGATCGCATCTCCTCTATTATTAACTCCTTACATATGTTAAAGCGCACTACATGCAAATCCTACACAAACATGCATATAAATTATATTGTTTTCTTACAAGAACATTGATTTTATCATATTTATCTTTACAAACTTACTCATGGGTATTATGACTTTAAGGACACCTATATAAACACTTTCCTTAACAGATTGGGTCTGATTTCGTGATGGATTTGGGTTCTTCTCTATCAATCCTCTCTCCCCAATATATTGTGTTGCAAGAACATGGTGAAGGGCTTCAAAATTCTCCTCAAAAGCTCCAAAATTCTTCTCCTCTTCTTCTCCAATGTTCTCTCTGTGTTTTCAACGTTGTTAGCCCTAACCCCTTATATCTAATATCAGATATATGGTTGTATATTGCATAGGTCTTTAAACCTCCTTACGTAAAATGATCGAAATGCCTTCAATAGGTGCCGATTGGGCCAAAAATTGACCCGTGATCCAAACAATACCCCGAGTACACTATTCTGACTATTTTCACCCTTTTGAAATCATTCATGTCATCTAAATTATCATCTGAGTCACTTACAATATATTTTCTATCTCAACCTCAATTTAGTCTACACGCGACTCCCGGTTGAGATATAAACAAATACGCCCATATCACTCACTATGACGTAATTCAATAAACATTAATTATTTATTATTCACACTTAGTAAATTTTATTTCATAACATTAATCAGTATCTATCTCTAGATTAATATATAACCTCACATTTATTATTTAATCACATTAAATTATGACACGCGTGTAATTTAACTAAAACGTATTTTCCCAATTAATTTTCTAAACTAATTAAATTTCTAATATGCAGAAATATGGGGTATTACAAATACGATAGAATTTGTTGGGTAATCCATCCTTGAAGACCTATATGGAGGTGTTGAATGTGGTGTTACTACACTGTCAGGACCACCGGTTCCTTGTTAAGGGAATCAAGCGCTCATGAGAGTCCAGCCAGTAGGGCAGGATAGGAGGTAGCAGTGTCGGTGGGCCAGAGTCAACTTGGAGTCAGTCGAGGCAGGGTGAGCAAGGCCCCCACCAGGGGAATGCTACTAAGGGGTTCCATTAGGGAGATTATAGATGGGGACAATTCGGATTCAGACAGGGCCAACAACATTTTCATCAGGGCTAGGGTAAAGGTGGTAATAGCCAACCGGGCCAAAGGGGAGGAAATTTTACAGGTAGGTGTTTCTTATGTCTCAAGACTGTCCATAAACGTTAGATTTTCCCTGGTAAGGGCAGGGTTCAGTAGCAGCAGGGCGCCCGCCGGGAGCCTCAGAGACCTATTTTCCCCGCCTCCCTCCCAGCACCATCAGCACCCGTACCAGCCTTGCCTATAACACCAACTATTCTAGCAGTCCCAACCCCGACATGGGAAGTTATAGTATGGATGTGTGTACCACATCCACCAGGCTGCAGCTCCACAGGCTCCACCCACTAATGAGGGTAAGTTTCTTATCCATGGTACTTTGGGGTGTATTTTATTTGACACTTTGGCTTCACACTAATTCATAGCCACTAGGTTTGCACGAGTTATGGGATTGTTAGAGACGACAGATAGTTCAGTCACGTGTGTAGATTCCCCACTAGGTAGTGGGACACTTATCTTCTTTATTTGTCGGGGTGAAAGTATAGATATTAGGAGACTAGTTTTGCCCACCGATATGCTAGTGTTAATTATGTCAGAGTACGATGCCATCACAGGCATGGATTGGTTACCAGAGTATGGATCCATGATTGACTGCTATAGTCCGAGCATAGTGTTTGTAATTCCCGTCCAAGAGATGTTCATAGTGCCAATGCCCCTTCCTGAATGAGGATCTTCCACTCATTTGTATTACATAGAAGAGGAGACCTCTCAAGGGTAGTGATTTCCCTCGATTCGATTCTAGTTGTGTGTGAGTTTACCAATGTGTTTCAGTAGATACCGAGATTTCCCCTAGTAAAGAGATTGAGTTTGTCATTGACTTAACACCGGTCACTCAGCCAATAGCTCATGCATCGTATCATATGGATCCTATGGAAATGAGGAATCTACGAGTTCGGATTGATAAACAATTGGACCAGGGATTTATATGTCGAAGTACTTCACCTTAGGGTGCCCCAGTATTATTTGTGAAGAAAAGGGATGGGCCCTTACGATTATGTGTGGATTAGTGGAAGTTGAATAAAGCCATGATACGGAATAAGTATTCGTTGCCCCGAATCGATGACTTATTCGACCAGGTAAGAGGAGTCGCCTACTTATCTAAGATAAATTTGAGATCCGGGCATTACTAGTTGCGCATTCGAGAGCTAGACATATCTAAGATAACCGTTTTAACGAGATATGGGTCCTAAAAGTTTCAATTTATGCCATTTGGGCTAACCAACGTTCCAACTGTATTTATGGACTTGATGAATAGGGTGTTTAGAGAGTTCTTGGATCTGTTTGTTATCGTCTTTATTGATGACATCTTGATTTATTCTCGGATTGAGGAGGAGCATGCCGAGCATTTACTTCGGGTTTTCAGACACTGCGTGAGCATAATTTGTATGCGAAGTTTGAAAAATGCGAGTCTTGGCTGCGTGAGGTAAATTTTTGGGGCACAACATTTCTGACCTGGGGATATCGATGGACTCGAGTAAGGTGTCAGCAGTGAGGGAGTGGGGATAGCCCACGACACCGACAAAGCTACGCAGTTTCTTAGGGTTAGTCGGGTACTACAAATGGTTTATTAGGGGATTCTTTAAGGTTGCGAGTTCGTTGAGTAATTTGAATCGTAAAGGTGTACCGTTTATCTAGGATGACGTTTGTCACTTGGATATTGATGAGCTGAAGGACAAGTTGACTTCAGCACCCATACTCGCACTTCCTATGGCAGGCGTGGAGTATCTTGTTTTTACTAACGCATCCCTACAGGGACTTGGGGGTGGGTTATAGCAGTAGGATCAGGCTATAACTTATGATTCCCGCAAGCTTAAGCCTCATGAGAGGAATTACCCCACCCACAACTTGGAGTTAGCGAAAATCGTGTTTGCATTGCAAATTTAGAGACATTATTTATTGGGGGAGATATTTCGTCTAATCACATATCAAAAGTCACTGCAGTACTTGTTAACTCAGAGGGAGCTAAATATGCATCAGCTAAGGTGGCTTGAATTTGTGAAAGATTAGCAATTTGACATCCAATATCACCCGGGAAAGGCAAACGTGGTGGCAGACGCGTTGGGCCGCAGGCCAGTAGAGGATATAGCTAAAGTTTGGAAGGCAAAATGGAAGGAGTTGGGACATCGGGATTCACTTGACAAATCATTTATATCAGTTATGACCGTCACCCCCCGGATTGTCACGAGGGTGGTACAAGCATAGGCATTAGATTCGTTTTCTCAAGATCGGATCAGACAACTTTTAGTCGGGGGATTCGTGTCATACTCCATGAGTTCAGAGGGCAATTTATGATTCAATGACAGATTGATTGTCCCAGAGGGGGAGGACTTGCAACTTGCGGTGATGGCATAGTCACACATGTCACAGTTTGCGATATATCCTGGAGGGATAAGATGTACCAAGACATGAGACGGCAGTACTGGTGGAGCGGGATGAAGAGAGATATTACCAAGTTTATTTCGAGGTGTAACACTTATCAGTTGGTAAAATTGGACCATCAGAAGCCGACAGGGGTTCTACAACCGTTAAAGATTACGATGTGGAAATGAGAGGCATTTCCATGGATTTTATTATTGGGTTGCCTACTTCACAAAGAGGTCGCAATTCCATATGGTTGATAGTGGATCAGTTGACCAATGTACCTAACAATCTATCAGTTTTGACTTATTATACTACGGGATAGTATGCCCAGATTTTTATTGATGAGATAGTGAGGTTGTATGGGGTGACACTAGATATTATGTTCGATAGGGACAAGATTTTCGTTTCTCAATTTTAGGAGAGATTCCAAGAGGCCATGGGTTCCGAGTTACGTTTGAGTATGGCTTATTACCCGTAGACGGACGGGCATACAAAGAGGACGAATCAGATGTTGGAAGATAAGCTACGAATGTGTATCCTTAATTTTGGGGGAGGTTAGGAGCAGTATCTTCCACTGGTGGAGTTTGCGTATAATAACTCCTATTAGTTTATAATTGGCTTGGCACCATTTGAGGCGTTATACGGTAGACCTCGTCATTCACCTGCTTATTGGTTGAAGGTGGGGGACAACAAGCTTCTTGGACCGAAATTAATTTAGGATATGTCAGCTAAAATTGAGTTGATTTGGAGTCGTGTAAGGATAGCCCAGGATTGACAGAAGAGTTATGTCGATGCTATACGGTTATTCCTGGAGTTTAATGTGGGGTACCAAGTACTATTACGCGTATCTCCTATGAAGGGGATAATGAGGTTCGGGAAGAATAGGAAGTTGGCGCCAAGGTACGTAAGGCCATTTCCTATCATTGAGCGGATTGGGCCAGTAGTATATAGACTCGGGTTTCCAGAGCACTTCTATCAGATTCATGATGTATTTCACTTTTTTTCATAGAGGCGATATCTCTGGGATGATTAGACCGTACTCACATTGCTTTAGAGGAGATCGATTTGTAGCCTGATATTTCATATGAGGAGAGGCCGGTGGCTATCCTAGACCATAGTGAGAGGAGATTAAGGTCGAAGGTAGTTCCACTTGTACGTATTCAATGGGGGCATCATAATTCTGACGAGTCCACTTGGGAGAGCGAGGATGAGATGCACAAAAAATGTGCAGAGTTATTCATACCAGGTATTTCCTTTTTTTTGAATTCTGTGATGAAATTTTGTTATTCGGGGGGAAGTATGTAACACCCCGTGATTTTAGTAATTTTATATTGGGAGTGAATTCGAATTAATTAAATTAATTTTGAAAAAAGAATCGTGTAAAATAAATATTAATTAGCGAGATAAGGGTTAATATTTATTTATATTGAATATTACTTAGTGAATGAGTAATAATAATGATAAGAAAATAATATGATTGTCATGAGAAATAAGACAATTACGATAATTATAGTTGAGACGCACGTGTCAGTCGTATCAGGACTTAGTTTAAAAAATAAAATATAATTTCATTCTAGAAAATTCAAATGGTCATTTCGAGTACGTCAGTATGTCCGGAATGATCGAAATAGTCAGAAAAGTCTACCCTGGAGTTTAGTTTGGGTCCCGAGGCATTTTTAGGCCAAATCGGTACCCCAGAGGGGTATTTTGGTCTTTTCAAATTTTAGGGAAAAGAGAACTACGAAAATTAGATAATTATATATGCAGTTACATGAGGGGAGTTAGGGTAGAAAACATAAGAAACACAGAGAGGCTGCAGGAGGAGGAAGAATAAGGGTTTTCAGGGAGACTATAAGGCTATTCCACCATTCTTGCACCACCACCACCACCACCAGATTTTAAATCAGGAGGAGGAGAGCACAAGTCCCACCACTAATTCTGCATAAATCATACCTCTAAATTAATTAAAATATTTATATTTCTAATTTATGAATAGATATAACATCTATGTTAGTGTAGGATGATTGATATCATGAAAATATGAATATTGGTGTTAAATTTGGAAGACTTAAATCAAATTCTTGGGTAGGATTCATGTTAGGTATAATCCCTTATGCGTGTAGAATGATAATGACGAATTTGGAGTATAAATATGTAAAGAAAACTGAGTTCTTATTGATGTTCTTGAATAAAAATTATAATCTAGGGCTTTCTGAAATTTAATGTTGAATAAATTCTATTTCTAATATTTTCTTGATGATTTAGAGACTCATTTATGTTAGAAATCATGGATATGTGTTAGTATAATGTTGGGTATGAATTGCTGGGAGTTTGGGAATTAATCATAGTGGTTTTGAGGGTTAACAATAGTGAAAATACGTAACAGTGAAGAAAATGAATTGCCACGTACAGCAAACCACACTACACCAAATCTGCCCATTTGTCAAGGTCATTGACCTTGACAAATTCACCTTGTCAAGGTCAATGACCGTGACATTTTGAGGCGAGACAAATTTTTTTGTCACGGTCATTGACCTTGACAAAAAACTCGCGTTTTGTGTCACGGTCGTGTCAAGGTCAATGACCGTGACACGTTTGTCACGGTTTATAACCGTGACAAAGCCGTGGCCCTTTTTTAAAAAAATTGTCACGGTCAATGACCGTGGCAATTCTGGGCAGAATTTAAAAAAAAATCTGCTGGGCAGTATGGCCACTGTCACTGCCCAGCAGTATATTTGTACCTGTTATAGCAACGTTGTACCTGTTCCAAACATCATATATCCAACACAAACTAAAGATAATGCAAATATATATTCATGACAGTATAATCCAAATCTTCAAAGTAAAAATAATATACATGACGATATAATCCAAATATAATTAAAATGGACAAACTTAAAAATAATGTTACTACATGTCTTGGGTAAATGTGAGGAGGTGAGTAGGCCACACGACATACGAATTGACGCACCCACTAATATACGTCGTGCCGCATTGTTCGCGCAACCACAATAGGGAGTTCTCCTTCCCGGGTATGACATGCGTGACGAGCACCCTGGACTCCATCTGTTGAAGCACACGTCCATGGACTATTCCACCCTTGACGATATTCGGGTCCCTCAACCCCCGCCCTATCCGCTGGCCATCAAATATGTCCAATATGAACACGCTCGGCCAACCAATTGTCGATAATGGTCTGTTGGAGGGCGTCAAATAGGGAAGTGGATCGTCGAAGTACGAACGTGTCGGTGATGAAGCAGCGAGGTCCACATCCTCGTCATCCCGCGCCTCGTCCTCCCGCACCTCCTCGTCCTCCCGTACCTCCTCCTCCACCGCCTTCTCCTTCCCTTTCCCTTTCTCTTTACGGTCTCCACCCAACGTACGCTTCATGAATGCGTACATATCTTGGACCGTCGCCTCCAAACGGGACAGCTTCGCGTCGTGTGAATCCACCGTTCGAGCCAACCCGGTGTCGCTCGTCTCCAATCCGATGATCCTAGATTTGGCCACCCGCGAGCTCACTCCCCTTGTCCTCCCCTTGCGATCAGAGCCAAGCACTTGGCTGAGTGCGTCTGTGGACAAAGATGCCTTGTCGGCATCAGACTGCGACTCATGCACTTCCTTAAGCTTTGCCTGAAACGACAAAAAGCACATGATTAGTAAAATAAGTAAACTAAAAAATTATAACGTAATTAACAATAATTAAACTGTCGAATTACTTACAATCGTGGCCGCGACACTCGGGGACACCTCCTTGTCCTTCCCCTTCTTCGTCCGAAGAGCCACATAAGTATCGAGCCTATGTGGCTTACCCCCTGGCCCACTCCCTACCCCCTGAAATAAAATAAAGTAAAGTAAAATTAGTATCGGCCCCGCAAAGTAAAATAATATCCAATAATATATTTCTGTAGTTATAGATAAATTAAATATTACCTTCATCCTATGCTCCACCTCAGCGTAAGAGGTCCGGCCGGAGTAGTGCACGTCCGTATTTTTAGCCCGATTTTCCCTCCCCGATTGGCGAGATGCCAATTTTCGATCCTCGATCTCATTGTCAATGAACTTTTGCCATTGTGCCAATGAGATCGGCTCCTTGGGCGGGACGGATCCGCGCCATTGTAAAATGGACTCTCGTGTTTTTCCAAAGTACCGTGTCCGCATATTTTTTTTCCACGTCTTGTGTTGCTCCCTCAACTACTCCAAGACGGAATCGCATAGCTTTGGATCCAAGTTGAATTGTTCCTGTCCAACAAATACAATGTTAGTTGCGAATAAATATAAATATAAATATAAATATAAATATAAATATAAATATAAATATAAATATAAATATAAATATAAATATAAATTGAAATTGAAATTGAAATTGAAATATTCATATAAATATTACCTGTAGTGTCGCCCAAACACCTAACTTGAGCTCATACGGCACCTCCTTCCAACTCATAAACCCCGGGCCGATGACCGTCTTTAGCAGCTCGAGGGATCTCGCTAAAAGCTCCGACTTGTTTTCGATGGTAATCCCAAATTTTCCATATTTGGGGAGCCTAGGGGCGGAGGAGCCCTCGTCGCCTCCGCTACCACACGAACCTAGACGACGACATCATCATAAACAGCATCATCATCTTCGCCCTAACATCTGAAGGAGACATTTTTGCTGTAAAAAAAATGTTATTAGTACAGATAAAAAAAATGTTATTAGTACAGATAAAATTTTTGTAATATTATGTTTTTTCCAAATATTTAAAGAGTTATTAAATGGGTGCCCCACCCCTGCCCCCTCCCCCCGCCACACACACACGCACACCTACGCACACACACACACACACACCCCACCCCTACCCACCCCCCCCCCACACACACACTACCCTTACCCACCCGACAAGTTAATTAGAATATTTGTAGGACTGAAATTGATTTAGATTATGCCTATCTATGTAACTCTAAAACCTAATTGTGATTAAAATCTGATTTATATGGATTAATTCTATTACATTTATAATTTAACTAATAGAGTTGAATTTTAATATTAATCCTTTGGTTTATTTAACTAACTTTGGTTTGGTTTATTTCTAGTTGAATCTGAGTTATAATTTTTAGATTATGTATAGGAATTTAATTTTAATATTAATTCTTCATAAATCCCTTGAATACATGCATAAATTTGTAGAGATTGAAATTAAATTGCTTGAGATTGAATTTCTATGTTTCGGGGTCATTATTTGAAAATACTTAATTACCCTTTGAAAACCTTTCATAACACACCTATGTATTAAATATGGGTTAGACCTCTTAGCTTGCTCAACCACCCATTTACACACTTACTTTACCTTTTATTTACATTATGGATATTAATCAATTCACACATTTTTTGTCCACTTCAACCTTTACTGAAACATTTATTAATTCATTCAAGTTAGGTAAAACCACGCAAGTATCTAATACAAATATTATCATTCAACAAATTAAGTCCCATAATTTTTGCACATATCACAACCCGTAATCTTTTAACATTCAACGATACCAATTACTAAACAATTCTACTATCTACGATAAATACCAATATTTTTCAACACTGTATCCCCCAATAGTAATAATGAATTAACATATAATTTTCAAATCCAACAACATATGCTTCAACTTAACCCAATCTTCCCAATAATACCAACTAATCAACACCCAACATCCAAATCCAACAACATAGGTCTAGAACCAAAGTTTGTACATAATAATTTATAGTCTCCAAGAAAGTACCATTTTTATTCATAATATTTACGATTATCAGTTTCTCGTGTATTAGCCAAATTTCCAAGATTTCAATTGTAGCATAACACATTAATTTATTGTAATCATACACATTATAATGAGTATACAATTTGATTTTTGTAATCATTTCTTAGGCCTTCTTATTCTCTAAGGATTTCAAAGTTAATATAAAAAAAATACCCCCTGCCCACACACACACACACACCACCCCACCCCCTGCCCCCCTCCCCCACCCTGCCCCACCCCGCCCCACCCCCTCCCCCACCCCATGCCCCCCTCCACCACCCCCTACCCCCATCCCCCACCCTGCCTCACCCCGCCCCACCCCCTGCCCCACCCCCCACACACGCACACACATACACACATATATATATACACATACCCCCCACCCCCTCCCCCACACTGCCCCACCCCGCCCCACCCCCTGCCCCCCTCCACCACCCCCTACCCCCATCCCACCCCACCCCCCACACACGCACACACATACACACATATATATATACACATACACACATAAATATACAGATAAATATATATATATAAATGGAAGAGAGAGAGAGAGAGAGAAATTAGACCTGAGAGAGAGAGAGAGCAGCGTCGAGAGAGAGAGAGAGAGAGAGAGAGAGAGAGGGAGGGAAGGGCGCGGGAGGGAAAAAAGGGGGGGTAGGGTTTTTGCTGAAAAAGTTGTCACGGTCGTGTCAAGGTCTTTGACCGTGACACGACTTGTCACGGTCATTGACCGTGACACGACCGTGACAAATTGAATTGTCACGGGCTTGTCACGGTCAATGACCGTGACAAGTCGTTGTCACGGTCGTGTCAAGGTCAATGACCGTGACATGAAACGCGTGTTTTTTTGTCACGGTCAATGACCTTGACAAGGCTGGCCGGCTGAAAGGTGACAATTTGCCCATTTTGGTGTAGTGCCAGTTTGGTATACCCCTCAAATCGGTTCGCCTGTACACCCAAACCGTTTCGCCTGTTCACCCAAACCAGCTTAGGGGACCTGGTAATCTGGGTCTCGATTTATTTAAATTTTTGGTAGGTTAGAGTTTAATATTATGCATGTAGAGAAGACTAATAGGAAGTTATGTGGTTTAACCCAGAAATTTAGGATGATTATAATCTTTAATTGGATGATAGAATTCATGCCTTAGTATTTCTAAATATATTGGAAAGCTTGATGCATATGTAGATTATTTGAACTCATGTTTTAAGATCTAGAAATTTAGAGAATTATGACCCATGTGTTACATTAAAATATGATTTTAATCTAGATGGATTTTTGGTAGAAATTATGGGTTTGGAGTTATGATTAATGATGTAAATTCTGAAAATTGGGATTATGTAATTGGTGTTAATTTTTTTAATTAAGCATTCTAAGGTGAAGAACAAAGTCATAGGGACATGTTCTTATGTGATTGAAATTGAACTAACCATTGAAATGAATTTTGGGATGAAATTGAGAAAATCCGTATAAAAGAAACATAGCAGATATGGGTTACTTCCCAGATCCAAATCGATTCGTCCCAAGAGGCGAATCGATTCGTCCCCTAGGGAAGGATGAGTTGGGACCGGGGATGGATCAAGGGGATTTTTAGAAAACCATGTGAGTTGGTGGGACGATGTTTGAATAAATGGTAATTTTATTAAAACAAAAATGTTTTTTTGCGGCACAAATATTAAATGGGAAACTATATTTAACTAGATTGTTAAATAGTCTTATAAAGAGGAAGAAATTAATATTTAGCTAGATGGTCGGTTATTAATACGTATTTATTTATGGGTAATCATTTCGGATATATTCGGTATTTATGGAGTAGTTACCTATACATATTATATGAGAATAATATGTACTTAAATTTATTGTGTGGACATACTTATGTTCGTAGAGGGTCCTATCGGTTAGGCTTACGCGCATCCGAAACCATAGCACACGTCGACACATATGAGCTAGATGATATGAAGCTTTTTGCGTATGTATTGTTGTAGAAAATCCACCCTCAAAATTCTCTTGAGTACCTACAAAATTTTTCTAAAAATAACTCGTATTGCGGTAAGTACGGGTATCAATCCTACTTTCAAGGTGAAACAATAAATGTGAAAACGTGCAATTTCAAAAAAATTTTATGAAAAAAAAAAAAAAATTCAAAACAATTTCAAGGGAAAAATTTACTGATAAATGCTAAAAATTATAAAATGACTAAATGATGAAAAAGAACGCGCAACCGAGTGTGAAATAATGTGAGAAAGTCAAGAGATGGGATTACACTGCATTTTCAATTATTTTAATTTCTCAATTTATTAATTTGAAATATTTTGAGATAATATTAAATCTATAATCTAACTCTCGTTAAAAATTATAAATTTAATAAAATATTTTTCAAAAAATTAATTTAAAATTGTCACACAATGAAAAATTAGGAGTTATATTATTTTCAGAAAATTACCCGCTAGGATCAATTTAACGAAAACAATAGCAATATTTAAATTTCAACACCGAATTAATATTCAAATTTCGAAAAAACCTATCTCTAGTTCGATTCCTAAATTCATACATTAATTTGTTCAATTAATTTACTAACTCTCGTTACATAAATTAATTGGTGACAGTTAAAATTAATTTACCTAGAAATATAAAATTAATAAAACTAATTAATTAAATTAACATCATTCACAGTGCATCCCACCCCTTCAACGGGGTGTTTAGCCAAACATTCTCATGTGTGAATAAACAACAATAAATAATATGTCAAGAAGGAAAAAAATTGAAAAGAGAATGTAGTTTTTCAAAAATTTGTCTTGTGACTTGACATGCGTCCAACTTGTTCCCAATTTTCAACACTTAATTACAAAAAGAATAGTAGAAACTAAACCTAAAAATTATTCTAAAGCTAAACTAATTTTTTTGTATTTTTCTGGAATTTTTTTATAATCCTAAACTGTACGTAATATACACTCTGTTTCTCTCTCTACGCGTCTCTCTTTTTTTTCTATATGAGAGTCTTTCTTTTTATAAATGAGATGCCCCCTTTTCTTTGCTTTGTAACCCACGTTTGTTGGTGAGATTTTTGGGGGATTTCCTTTTGCTAAGTCAAAGATGGGCAAAGGTCCTATTTTGGTGGAAGAGATAAGGTTGGAAATGGTTTATGGCTCGTGGCAGGTCGGGTAGGGGATGGGTTTTCGATTTGTTGGATGTGAATCTGTTTGGGTGAACTCGGGTCGGGTTAAATTTCTGGCCTGAGGTGGCTCTGGGTCACGGTTTCGGCGCTGGTGGGTTTGCGGTTTCGGCCGGCGGGTTTTCAGGTGGATCGAAGAGAGAGAGAGGAGGTTGGGGTCACGGTTTTCAGGCGACGTCGAAGGTGGCTGGGGTGGAGGGTTTCGGCGCTGGAGTTGGGTTGTGGGTATGGGCTGATCTGATTTGGGCAAGAGTTGGTCAAGGGGGGTCGACGGTTTTTTTTTTGTTTGGTTGGATAGCTATGAAGGTTGAGGGGTTTTGTTAATGGGGGAGAGAGAGAAGAGAGAAGGTGGTTGGTGTAAGTTGAAGAAGATGATGTTGGGGGGTTATTGTGTGGGTGAGGGTATAGGATAATAGGGTGTAGGTGAGGATGAGGATAGGTAGTGTTAGGGTGTGTGTTTGTTATTGTGTTTAATTTGTGACCCCTAAAAAAATAAAACTAATTAAAAAAAATAAAATTCTTAAAACTAAAAATCTAAAAATTAAATTTCTATTCTAATAAAATAAAAACTCAATTAAAAAAATGAAAATAAAAAGAAATAAATAAATAAAGTTCTATTAAACTATAACCTAAAATCCTAAAAAAATGTAAAATCAGATAAAACTAATAAATGAAATCCTAAAAAAGATCTAGTCCTAATAAAAATAAAAAAAATAACTAACAAAAATAAAGATAAAATAAAAATATACTAATAAAATATAAAAATAGTAAATAAAGCCTAAAAATCCTAAATAAATAAAAAATAAATCCTAAAAGTAAAACGACTCAAAACAAAAATCTAGAAAAATAATAAGGGTACAAACTCAACACACCGGGCTTGGGGAATGGTCAGGGCTCGGTGTAGACTCAGGTTAGGGTTACGGGACTGGTTCGGGGCATCGAATCACATCGGGGCAAACTCAGAATGGACTTCAGACTACACGGTCTCCTTTGATTTCTTCTATGCACGCTTTTGACTGCTATTGAGTTGCAATTGTACTGATTTAGCATTGTTTATATCGCAACTTCGTATTGACTTGCAAAATGATAAAATACGAACACAAAACCAATTTTAATTCAAACGAGCGACTAAATGCATTTATTCGGGGTATAAAATAGACACTTTTGGGTGCTTATCACTAGACGTTGTGTACGTCATTATTATAGATACTACATAGCAGCACCACTTAAGAGAGGTAGGTGTAGATGATGCGATCCTTTATCATCTTTGGGTATGGGTCGTGAACTGGTGTATTGTGTAGGGACCGCCCGACTTATGTTTATTTGTGATGTCTGATTGGATAAAGGATTTCTTCATACTTACCGATAGAGCATAAACAAGACAATACTAGTAGACGCCTTTGAGTGTCGCATATATATATATATATATATATATATATATATATATATATATATATATATATATATATATATATATATAATTCTTTGAATGAAATGATATTAACTAAGTTGTCTAAGAATGTAGACAATAATTACAGACCCCTTACCATATGTGAATAATGGATGTTTATGTCACCTTTACGTGTTATATGACCGGAATACTTTGGGAAATGGTAATACGGATGTAGATAACTACGTTTCATTATGTTAATGCATCTTATACTAAGTTGGCACGATTATCATTCATTATTTCGGGACTTGTTCGAATACGGGGAATATCACACTTAGATGAGGGGTGAGATGCTTAACGTAAGTGAGCGACGATGGGGGATACTTACTTTGAATTGACTGTATTAGTGCACATTAAATTAAATAATTTAATTCTTGCAACTCTAGGGAGCTTACCCAATTTATAAATATTTTCTCCCCCCGGGTGCTCTTAGACACGGATTGCAGGACTATTAATGGATTAGCGTTGCAGTCTCCTTTTTCTTTTCAGATTCTCCAGATTTATTGATTCTAGTTTAGGTGCTACTCCATCTTAGTTTATTTATTTTTGGATTACTGTATAGAATTAAGCCTAGAGTCCATTTATTTCATGTTGGTTTGAGACATTATTAATTATATTGGATTTTATTTACACTTGGTGCATGTTGGATTTTTATCATCATTTTGGATATTAATTTAAACTCAATTTTGGCTTATAAATAAATGTGTATATGGTTTGATGGTGAGAATGGTATTAATTGACAACCAAGCCCCATCTTTGGCATATCGTGTCTGACCAACCTTTACGTGAGAAAATAGTGGTTGTCACAGTTGGTATTAGAGCATCCAAATTCAAGTGTCCTTAGGATTTGTGTTACGTTTTGTGTTGCATTCTTTGATATGTAGAGCATATGTTTAGGATTCATTGTATCCTTGCGATTTGTACTAATTCAAACCTTGTTTGCTTTCAGATGGAAAATAGATGGAGGGGTAGACCTAGGCGCGTAGTCTCTCCCACTAAAGATGAGGAGGCTCAGCTATAGCCACAGCAGCCACCCCAAGCCCCATCGGGGAAACCCATTATCATTCAAGCAGAGATCGTAACCATTGTGACCCAGGTGGTTTCCACTACGATGGCAACCATCCTACAGTACTTTCAACCACCACAGGCTCAGTAGCATCCATCACCACCGCCAACCAGCCCAGGTGTCCAGGTTAGAGCTAGGGAGGCCTTGTAAAGGGACAACATCCATAGTTTTTGGGAAGTCCATATATTTTAGTGGCGAGTAGGTGGAAGAAGGATATGCATAGGCATTTAAGGATGGTAGAGTGTACTCCAGTACATAAGCAGATGCTGGATTTATTTCGACTTGTGGGGCCTCACTCCAGTGGTGGGAGATAGTCACTTCAGTTGAAGAGAAAGACAACTTGACTGTAGATGAGTTCTAGGAGAAATTTGAGGGGGAATATTTCCATAAGGCGATGAAGTTGGAGATGAGGAGTCAGTTTATAGGTCTCCGAAAGGAGAGTCATACAGTAGCGGAGTATGAGGAGGAGTTTATCGCTCTTTCATACTTTACAAAGGAGGATGCCAATACAGAGAAGACAAAGATGGACATATTTATGGCGGGGTTAGCTTGGCATATTAGGAAGGCACTTTTGGGGATCCCAACATTGACCACATATAATAAAATGGTGAACGCCTCCCTTCTCGACTATCAAGATCACATGGCCTTATAGAGGAACAAGGGCTAGAATCCACAAGGAGCCGATACATCCAACTAGCAGGATATGACGGGTGGAGGTAGCAATCACGGGACCCATAGTTTAGGGTTGCTTCATCCATAGATCAGTATAAGCGATTCGAGGGTTTCGATGATCGGAACAGGCAGGGCCAACAAGGCCATAGGAAGTAGGGACAGTACCAATAGGGCCAAGGCCAGCAGGGCCAACAACATAAGGGACATTAGGGTCGAGGCCAATAGGGCCGACAAATAGAGAGGCACTTGTTTAACGGTAACTATTATACTTTTGGGGAGAGGGTCCATACGTTGAGGTGGTGCCCTCGGGGTAATCAGGCACCCCAGGAGCATGGAGGTCAAAGAGTAAGTCAGGCACCACTAGGACAACGCCAACCATTGCCAACTCCAGAAGTTGCAGCACCAGCCACTCCAACAACTGACGCCCCACTTCAAGGGCAGCCGCCACAGCTATAGTACGAACGGGTGTATCATATTGCGCCTACAGATGGACCAATGCTAGTTTAGGCTCTTGAGGGTATGTTCCCTATCGTTGGGCACATATGTCGTATTTTATTTAACACGGGGCATCTCATTCATTCGTTAGCACTAGTTTTTTATTTGATATTAGGATGATAGATTTTGCTTCGGATATTTTACTTCATATAGACTCACCTATGGGTTAAGAGGCACCCATACATTCGGTATGTTGGGGTATAGGGGCCTAGATAGGATGACTCACTTTTGTGGAAGACTTAATGGTACTAGATATACATGAGTATGATGTCATATCAAGGATGGATTGGCGCTAGATACATACAGAGCTTGTGTTGACTATTACGATAGGACTATCATCTTCGCCATTTCGGGGCACAAGATATACCTAGTTTCGATGCCACATCCTGGGGATGGGTTGAGCACGAGCTTATACTACATTAAGGAGAAAACTTCTTCAGAGCTCGTAGTGTCGCTAGATTCCATCTTATTAGTTACCGAGTTTTCAGATGTATTTGGGGAGATTCTAGGGTTGCCACCTAGTCGAGAGATAGACTTCATTATTGATTTGATTTCAGTCATGAAACCCATTGCATGTACACCGTATCTGATAGATCCTCTAGAGATAAGGGAGATTCGGGATTAGATTGAGCAGCTATTAGGACATAGGTTCATTAGGAGGAGTACTTCGTCGTGGAGTGCTCTAGTTTTGTTCGTTAAGAAGAAGGATGGGAAAGTCACCATACATAATAAATATTTGTTGCCCCGCATCGATGATTTATTTGACCAACTAGCACTACACCAAAATGACAAAATTGTCACCTTTCAGCCGGTCACCCTTGTCAAGGTCATTGACCGTGACAAAAAACACGCGTTTTGTGTCACGGTCATTGACCTTGACACGACCGTGACAAAGAATTGTCACGGTCATTGACCGTGACAAGTCCGTGACAAATTTACTTGCCACGGACTTTTCACCATCAATGACCGTGACAATTCTTTAAATAATTGTCACGGTCAATGACCTTGACACGACCGTGACAATGTTTGCAACAAAAACCCTTTCCCCCCTTTTTTTTCCCTCCCGCCGTTCCCTCCCTCTCTCTCTCTCGACGTTGCTCTCTCTCTCTCTCTCTCTCTCTCCCTCTCTCTCTCTCTACTTTCAAGTTTAATTCTCTCTCTCTCTCTCTCTCTCTCTCTCTCTTCCATTTATATATATGTTTGTGCGTATATATATGTGTGTATGTGTGTATATATGTGCGTGTGTGTGTGCGGGGGTAGGGGTGGGGCAGGGTGGGGGTAGGCGGTGGGGCAGGGTGGGGGCAGAGTGGGGGTAGGGGTTGGGGTAGGGTGGGGGTAGGGGGTTAAAAATGTAATATTATTTTGATACGACATTAATTTGTGTATGAGTTTCATAATTATAAATAATATCCAAAAATATTGGATAACAATTTATTTTCATTCAAAATAAATTAGTAATTTTCTACAAATTTCATAAAAAAATGAAGGCCGGCTTAATATGTGATTTAAGTGTGAAATAATCGCTATATACTTATACTAATGGAGAAAAAAATCATATATGGCGTTTTTTGTTTTTATTAAATGCAAAATAACACATATAGGTATCACATGACTTTATATCCATCAAATAAAATTTTATCATAAAATATCATTTTGTGGAAGGCAAGATCTATTACAATATATTTACATACCTAAATGATTTTTTTTTAAATAACATTACAACAAAAAACTACAATAAGGGTTAAAATGGCATCCGAAATTGCTAAAAGCATGAAAAATAAAATATTATTTAGTCTATGTTGTTGAAAATTTTGATCAAATTGGTGAGCCCTTCATATTTTAAAAATGTTTTTTTTATTCCTATTTAACTTTTCTTTCTATACACCCTTAATTATATTTAAAGTTTAATAAAATAGGAGTTATAGAAAGAAAAGTGGGGTTTAAATAAAAACACTTTTTTTAAATTTTAAATTCTCGTGCATAATCTTACTTTGTCACAATTAATTTATATGCCTCAAAGTTATTTTATCACTCTTAGTTTATATTTGTGATAATACTTTATGAACCACAACTTTAGGTTGATTATTTTAGAACTTAAACTTCAAGATAAAAAAAATAATTCTATCGAACAGCTTAGATATCTTAACAAAACACATATCTAACATTGAATATGATTTATAAAAAGCACAAAACAATAGTGGAAATTCAATACATGAAATTAACATTGAGATTATTTTAAATAGACAGTCACTACTGTGTGTGTGTGTGTGTGTGTGGTGGGTGGGGGGCTATTGTGTGTGTGTGTGTGTGTGTGTATGTGGTGAGTGGGGGTGGTGGTGTGTGTGTATGTGGTGAGTGGGGGGTGTGGAGGGAGGTGTGTGTGTGTGTGTGTGTGTGTGTGTGTGTATTTGAATTAACCCATGAATTTATATTTTTGTATTTGAATTAACCCATGAATTTATTTTTGTATTTGAATTAACCCATTATATGAAACATACTTGAAATTAAATATATTGATTCTACTGCCTGGCGGAGGATGAATTTTGAGTGTCCCGATTTTGCTCGAGAACAACGCAACATTCGTTTGGCTATATCAACAGATGGTTTCAATCCATTTGGAAATCTAAGCACCAATCAGAGTGTATGGCCAGTGATCCTAGCCCCACTCAACCTCCCTCCTTCACAGTGTATGCGACCTGAATTTTCGATGATGGCTTTATTGATACCTGGGCCAAAGGCACCAAGTGATGACATTGATATCTACCTGGATCCTTTGGTAGAAGAATTAAATGAGTTGTGGGAAGAGGGTGTGCAATCATTTGACTCTTTTAGAAAAGAAGAGTTTATGCTGAAAGCTATGTTGATGTGGGCAATTCATGATTTTCCAGCTTATGGGACATTATCCGGATGTGTAGTACATGGTTATTTGGGGTGTCCTATTTGTGGAGAGGAGACTGAATCTCTTCGTCTCTCCTCTAGCTTAAAAATGTATAGCATTTCCACAAGAGGTTTTTACCCCCAACTCATAGTTTCAGATTTGAGAAAGGTTCCAATTTTTTATTGGGCGGAGTTGAACATAGGCTACCGCCGAGACAACTTTCGGGTTCAGAAATTGAAAGTAAATCTTTTGAATGTGGCTAAAATATTCCAGGTAAGAATCCCAAATTTAAGAATGTCAAACATAAGAAGACCCCAACTGGGAATGAAACTGAGATAAGAAAGGCATGGTCTCGGAGGTCAATTTTATTTGACTTGCCTTATTGGAGGAAAAACTCGGTGCGCCATGTATTGGATGTGATGCATGCAGAGAAGAACTTCGTTGAACATATTGTGGGTACTTGCCTTGGGGGGAGTCATTCGAAGGATGGAGAAAATGCACGAAAAGACCTTAAAACGTTAAAACTTAAGCCACAACTATGGTTGAAAGAAGATAGTAGGGGAAGGACAATAATTCCCCCTGGTGCATTTACTTTGACGAGTGGGGAAAGGAAGGTGCTTTTAGACACAATATATAATTTGAAGGGTCCATCTAATTTTTCGTCCAACTTGCAAAGGATTGTGAATTATGCAACTCATGATTTACATAAGTGTAAGTCCCACGATTGGCATGTGATCATGCAATTGGTTCCTCTATTGTTTAAGCACTGTTTCTCCAAGCACAAGGATTTGCGTAAGGCTATTATGCAAATTAGTATTACCTTCTCCCTCTTGTGTGAGAAGGTAGTGAATCGAGAACACATAGTGGCCGCAAAATTGGCTGTGAACGAAGCGATTTGTGTATTGGAGAAGTACTTTCCCCCAGCATTCTTTGACATAAGTGTTCACTTGTTGGTACACCTATGCAATGAGGAACTTCTTTGTGGTCCAGTTAGATATCCGTGGATGTATCCGTTTGAAAGATTGATGAAAGTTTTTAAAGATTACGTCAAGAATACGCGATATATTGCAGGATCAATTGCAGAGGAATACATCACCGTGGAGTCATCAATATATACTCGGGAATATATGCTTGAATCGACCAGCGTTGATGACACTGATGAATTCCTCGATGATGGTGGTAATGTGATGGGAAAACGAGTGAAATTAACGAGTTTGCAACATGAACAAGTAGCTCGTTATCTATTTAACACACATGAAGATGTCGAAGAATGAAAAAAGTAAGTTTCGAATATTATAATGTTTAACATTATTTTAGATTATTTTATACATGATTAATTTTGTAATATGCAGTAAATATGAAGCCCGTGAGAACAATAAAAGACGAAAAACAATGGTACAATCAGACAGCGAATTTAGGCTATGGTTGACACAAGAGTTAATTATAATGAAAACAGTCGTTATATAACGTTACATTACACTCAAATTTTACCACTAATATAATTAATTTATCTATATTCTCAGCTCCTAAAGATGGGTGATGCGACATCAAGGCTTGCTCGTCTAGCCACTGGACCCTTGTTCGTGGCACAAGAGTACAAAAAGTATCGATTGAACGGTTACATTTTCGGCGCTAAAGTGTACGAGAAAAGTACAAATGTACAGAACTCGGGAATTTCATACAAGGCTCTTAATTTCTTTCGAGCGAGCGCAAAAGATAAAAACCTCGTTGAAGCTGAAATGACTTACTATGGTGTAATCCAAAATATATTTGAATTGGATTATATAAGCTTCAAAGAGGTTGTATTTTATTGTGAATGGGTAATAGTTGAGGATAAAAATGCTTGTAAAGTTGATCTTGTCACCAATTTGATCATGGTTGACTTGTCCAAGTTGAAGAGCAACGACCACGTGAGCGATGAGCCGTTTGTTTGTACATTTCAAAAGGTTAAGCAAGTGTTTTACTCGGAGTATATCAACAACGAGCCGTGGTCAATTTTCCAACATGCGCCAAGGCGTTCTAATAGTAGTGTGGATGACTTGGCTGCTCCTACCGAATATCAATCCATTTTTTATGATAACCCGAATTTGAAACAATTTTTTAATTTGTAATAAATATCTCAATTTGTACCGAAACATCCATTTTTAATGCTTTTAATTGATCTGCACTTTATCATTTTCACTCTTGTGTAGTGTGCGTGTGTGGAGAGGAGATTAATACATAAATATTCCAACTACATCTAAGTTTTGTTTATACTAATCCATTAATATACGCTTCTTACCTTTAATAGGTGATTAGTACATAGTTATTTGGGGTGTCCTATTTGTGGAGAGGAGACTGAATCTCTTCGTCTATCCGAACACTAAGAAATGCCATAATCCTATGGAGCTATGCTCTGCAAATTCCTCCCAACCGTTATGTAGCCAAACATCACCAGTTGAAGTTGTCAATTCCACTTTCCATACCCCACCACTTGGAACTTCTAGAAAATATGGGAGACCATTGAAAGGTGAAATTGACAACTTCAACTGCTGATTTTTGGCTACACAACGGTTGGAAGGAATTTGCAACGCACGACTCCATAGGATTATGGTATTTCTTAGTGTTTAGATATGAAGAGATATATATTTGACACGATTGCCCGGGGTACATTAGTTGGAAGGAGGTGCCATATGAGCTCAAGTTAGCTGTTTGAGTGACACTACAGTTAATGTATTTATATTTATATGTCAATTTCGATTTCGATTTCAATTACGATTTATATTTATCTATATTTGAGGGGCGGATACTAATTTTACTTTATTTCAATTCAGGGGACAGGGAGTGGCCCTAAGGGTAGGCCACATATGCTCTATACTTATGTGGCTATTCGGACGAGAAGGGAAGGATAAGGAGGTGTCCCCGAGCGTCGCGGTACAAAGTCTCTTTTCCATGCAAATAGTTTGTAGATTTGAGATAATTGATGGTGATGTTGTTTCTTCTTAAATAGTTTCTATTTTGAATATATATTTGCATTATCTTTAGTTTGTTGGGATATATGATGTTTGGAACAGGTACAACGTTGCTATAACAGGTACAAATATACTTCTGGGCAGTGGCAGTGGCCATACTGCCCAGCAGATTTTTTTTAAATTCTACCCAGAATTATCATGGTCAATGGCCGTGACAATTTTTTTAAAAAGGGTCACGGATTTGTCATGGTTATAAACCGTGACAAACGTGTCACGGTCATTGACCGCGACACGACCGTGACAAAAAAAGTTATCCCGCCTCGAAATGTCACGGTCATTGACCTTGACAAGTTGGATTTGTCAAGGTCAATGACCTTGACAATTTGGCAGATTTGGTGTAGTGTAGGGGGGTGCGTATTTCTCTAAGATCGATTTGAGATCGGGTTATCATCAGTTTAGAGTCCGAGAATAGGATATCTCGAAGATGATATTTCTTACGAGATACTGGTCATATAAGTTTTTGGTTATGCCTTTTAGGCTAACTAATGCACTGGCGGTGTTAATGGATTTATGAATCAAATATTCAAGGATTTTCTAGATGTAAGGACACAAATTTCCAATTGAGTCCATATGAAGTTTTGGCTCAATTCCGGACAAAAACATTTATTCATAGGATAGTATTTAATTGTAATATTCTCAAGCCTATGAAGTATGTGTTGAAGACGTAGCGGCAAAGAATTTAAAGCTTCATCAAAATGCCGGTTTGCATGCCTCGTTTCTACGTCATCAACTAAGGTTCCATGCTCCCAAGGTATGAATGTAATTATATTTATATAGGAGCTTGGAACAAAATTTTATTTGGGTGTTAGGTTTAATAAAAAACCATGTTTTACTTTCAGAATAATTTAATTGAAACTTTAAAATAAAGTACATAAAGTTTCTGGGCCAAAAATTGAATTTATCAAAAAATTTCTGGAAGTCGTTCGAACGAGTTTTTCGTTCGAACCAGGTTTCGTTCGAACGAGTTTGCCAACAAACCTAAACTGGTCAGTCGTTCGATATATCGTTCGAACGAGTTTGGTCGTTCTAACGAGATATCTAACGAGCCCAGTCTGGTCGCTCGTTAGAAGTCTCGTTCGAACGAGAGTCAAGTTCGTTCGAACGAGATGACAGGCGGGAACAGTTTTAAGCAGTTTTTGGCAGTTTTCACCCCATTTCCCCACTTGTTTCTTAACTGATTTTTTAAGGCTTTATTAAGGACAGGAATCATTTTTGAAGGGGTATCTTTTTCATACCATACAAACTCCTAGAGAGTGTTTTGATAGAAAATTTGTTTAAGGAAAAAGATCAAGTTTTGAGTGTTATTCTTTAATGAAAAATCCTACACACTCTAGTGTTTACACCCAATAGTTGTTTATCCAAGTTCTATATACATATCTTTACTTGGAGTTTTGGCACCGGTTTTCTCTACCGAATTGAAAAAGAGACGTTTCGGGTTTGCTTCTACATCCCATCACAAAGAAGAAGAAGTTTGTTGCGGTATTATTCACTTGGAGAAAGGCTCCAAGCTTGGGTGACGGTGACCATACAAAGTCCTATCGGTGGATTCCGAGATCGCGGTGGAGCTCCGTGGTTGTCCGCTAGGAAGAGGTTTCTACAAGAAGGAGCAACAAGGCTTGAGAGGGTTCGAGTCGAGAATGTAAGTCTTTTGTCTTGTAATTGTAATTCCATATCTAGTGGACTTGTGGCTAGGGCCGTCCGAGGTTTTTTCCCGTCTTGGGTTTTTCCTCGTACATCGCGACGTAGTGTGATATTGTTTATTTTATCTTGCATCATAATGTAGAACGTATGCTTAGAATAATTCAAGATAAAATTCGGTTTAATTTATCACACTCAATTTAATTTGGACTTATATTAAATGTTGGGTAATGTTTAATTAATTCTAGTCATTTGATAAAATTTGGTTTCGCCTAACTTGCTAATTTTGATAAAAATGATTTAGGCAAATTCTAGGACTTGGATTAATGAATTGATTTAATCTTGTTCAATTAAACCAAAATTTGTTTTGTTTAATTGTTATTGAACCATCATCTTTCAACGCTTCCGCATCATTCATTGAATTATATACAAAAGGAAATTAACTTTGATTTTAATTGAGAAAATCACCATCCGGGAATTCCCCCACGCTTTCAAATTGGTATCAGAGCCAAAAACGATAAATTATTTCGTTAAGATCCTTTAATTTTTGGCTAAAATGGATTTTTCCCCGTTTTCAAAATTTCCTATTTTCGATGGTTCAAACTACGCGTATTGGAAAGCGCGAATGAGATCGGCACTAAAATCTATCGACGAGAGAGTTTGGATGTCTGTTGTAACCGGGTACTCCCCACCAACTTACTTAGTTGAAAATGAACGTGTTATCAAACCCGCCGATAGATGGACTGAAAATGAGTTTAAACTTGCTAACTTTAATTCCCGAGGTTTAAATGCCTTATTTAGCGCTGTCGCACCGGATGAATTCCGACGTATTATGATGTGTGAAACAGCTAAAGAAGCTTGGGATATTTTACAATTAACTCATGAAGGAACTAGTGTCATTAAAGCTTCAAAACTCCAAAACCTCACCACTCAATTTGAAACTATCAAAATGGATGAAAAAGAAACTTTTGATAAATTTTATGCTAGACTTTCTGATATTGTTAATTCATCCTTTAACTTGGGAGAGAAAATACCTGACGACCGTGTTGTAAAGAAAATTTTGAGGTCCCTACCCGATAGATTTATTCCTAAAGTGACCGTTTTAAATTCTTTACCCACTTTAGCCTCTACGAAATTAGAAGAGCTTGTAGGTGATTTACAAACCTATAAACTAGATATGTTTCCCTCTAAAACTGAAAAGAAAATTGAAAAGGGTGTTGCTTTAAAAGCCCGAAAAGAGGTCAAACAAGTAGTAGAGAGCGAGAGTGATAGTGACTCGGAAGATATGGCTTTGTTTGCTCGCAAATTTAGAAAATTTCTTAAATTTAACAAGGATAAATTTAAAAATGATTTTAAGAAATTTGATACTTCTAAACATGATAAAAGCGAGAAGATTTCTAAAGCCGAGAGGATCCCTAAACCTAGTAATGACAATTTAGATAGGGACGAGTCTAACAAGTGTTTTGGTTGTGAAGGTTATGGCCATCGAGCTTATGAGTGCCCCACTAAACTAAGGAAAGAGGGTAAACGACCCACTGCATATAATGCAACCCTTAGTGATAGTGATAAGGAAGAAAAGCTCGATTCCCCCACTAAGAAAAATTTTATGGCTTTTATGGCTAGTCATGTGAGGAGATAATGAGAACTCATCGATTGATGACACGATAGCACATGCCACTTCCAAGGTCATTGTTCATGATTCCCTTGTTTTTAATGATAGTGAGAGTGGAGAAGAAAGAGAGAGTGAAAATGAAGAAGAGGTTGATGTGAGTGAACTTCAAAATGCTTTTCATGAATTATATAAAGAATCTATTAATTTGAAAAGAACTAATTTGAAGTTAGAAGCTTGTTTAAGAAAGAGTGTCAAGGTCGTTGATGATAGTGCCTTAATAGAAGACCTTAGGACACGTGAGAGGACTCTTCGTGTGAAGCTAGAATACGTAGAAGGCGAAAGAAATAGCCTTAGGAGTTTAATGGAATCCTTGAAAAATGAGCTTCTTGCTTTTGAAGAGCGTAATTTTTTACTAGAATCTAACATTTTAGAATTGGAAAATAAATTAAAAGATTCTAGTAATGTCAAATTTGATTTGGAATGTCGTTCGGAAAAACTTGATAAAATGTTAGGAACGATCCAAATTAAAAATGACACTTGTGGTTTAGGCTTCAATACTTGTAATGAATTTACTCATAATGCCCAAACCACTATTTTAGGAGAATCTACTAGGAATGCATTTAATGATCACTCCTTAGGCAAATCTTTTCGACATGTTCTTACTTGTACACTTTGTGGTCGAAAAGGTCATCTTAGGAAATATTGTTTTGATCTTAAACGAATTCCTAGAAAATCCCATAGTAAAGTAACCACGGTAGTTAAAGCTCCTACACCCCAAGATAGTCATTCTTCATTAATTTGGGTTAGGAAATCCGACTTGGTTGCCTTACAAAATAGGGATTTTGATTCTCATTTACTTTCACATGCTTCCTCCCTTGCTAAATCTAATGGATGAATGTGTTAGTGTTTGCATACTTTAGCGTTTGTACTTCATGCTATATTTCATATGCTAAATGTATGCTTGTTTAGTCATTTTCTAGTCATTGCCTTATTTCATATCCCATGCTAGAAATCATGACTTGTTTATCTTTTTGTATTATATTTTGTGTTTGAATTAATTGAAAAATATAAAAATATTTTTGTTTATCATTTGTGTTTTATTTATTTCATCTAAGCTTAATGAAAAATACAAATGATTTTTGTTTGTCCTTTTGAGTAAATATTTATTTTTGATTAAAAATGTAAAAAACTCAAAAAGATTTTATTTTGTGTGTATTTTAGTTTGACACACTTTATGTGGCATATATTTGTGTTTGAATCCCATCATTTACGCTCCCACGTGGCTAGAACTTTTGGTTTAGATTTTCAATCCTTAAAATGTTCTTTACCATATTTTATAAGGAGTAGTTGGATTTTGTATTGATTAAATGGATTCTATTTTCATATGCCTCTAATCACACATGCACGAGCTCTTTTGAAATATTAATGTCACATGTTATATTTGAGCTTTTTGAGGTGTTCTCCTTCCAATCTAGTCATCTACATATCTATGACCTAGGAGGACTAGTGCATGTCAAAATCCGTTGCATGAGAGATTTGTGTGAAAAATGAAAACATGATAAATTAATATATGCACGGGGAAGGGCTCCGAAAGGATGAATTAAATCATTTGCGATAGTAAGCCACCGTTGATTGGATCTAAAAGAAATACGTGATCCAAAGGCCTAAAAACAGAATATTTGGCATTAAACAGAAAGCAATTGCCAAGGCCTATGTTTGTTTGATATATTCATTCAAAAACAAAAGAATATATATGCTCATTGAGGGAGAATTGGATGGTATATCAACGGTTTGCACAATGTCCGTTTATCCTAGTTGTCTTTAATGTCATGGCTCTATTTGGTTTGTAGAATCATCATCATGCTAGGCTTGTATGCATTGTGTATGTTTGTTCATTGAGTTCAATCTATATTGTCACATGAGGTTATATTTAACTGTGATGAAGTTTGCATTCAAATGAGAACTCCGTGAACGTTTCTTAAGTGTTTGGGTCTAAATTTAATTGTTGCTAGTACACACCCCTACACTTCCGTTTCCATATGACACATTTTTGCCATACGAGTGTGCAAACTTATTATATTTTGTGTTATATGTGTGTTTATATCTATATATATATGCAAGTGCTTCATTGATATATTTCTAGTTCATATATATATGATATTTGTTTGTCTTTGCCTTGCTTTTATTGCCCATATGCTTTCATGTCTTTTCACTTTAAGCTTCCACATGCTGTTTATTAGTTCTTTATCCTTTGCCTATTCCCGAACAAAAAGGGGGAGCATGATGATAGGGGGAGAAATGGTATTTAATCCTATTATTATCGCATCTTAGTTTGGGGGAGATTTATCTTAGGGGGAGACGTCTTTCTAAGTAAATGTCATTGTTTGATAAAGAGGAGAATTATTTTAGGGGGAGTAATTAATTCATTGCGATTAATATATTTTGATATTCCCTATGCATTTGATGAGTTTGCTTAAGTGTGCAGGTATTCTACTAAAGCGGCAACTTTAAAAGGCAAAGCGTTTGATCCTTGGGTTGAGTCAAGTTTGGGCGGGTTATGTTTTGAGTCTAGTGAGCTTGACGGCCCTTTAGGATTTTTTGTTTGGTTTTTGTCCTGGAATAGCCAAAGGGGGAGATTTGTAAGGACACAAATTTCCAATTAAGTCCATATGTAGTTTTGGCTCATTTCCGGACAAAAACATTTATTCATAGGATAGTATTTAATTGTAATATTCTCAAGCCTATGAAGTATGTGTTAAAGACGTAGCGGCAAAGAATTTAAAGCTTCATCAAAATGCCGGTTTGCGTGCCTCGTTTCTACGTCATCAACTAAGATTCCATGCTCCCAAGGTATGAATGTAATTATATTTATATAGGAGCTTGGAACAAAATTTTATTTGGGTGTTAGGTTTAATAAAAAACCATGTTTTACTTTCAGAATAATTTAATTGAAACTTTAAAATAAAGTACATAAAGTTTCTGGGCCAAAAATTGAATTTATCAAAAAAATTCTGGAAGTCGTTCGAAGTCTCGTTCGAACGAGTTTTTCGTTCGAACCAGGTTTCGTTCGAACAAGTTTGCCAACGAACCTAAACTGGTCAGTCGTTCGATATGTCGTTCGAACGAGTTTGGTCGTTCTAACGAGATATCTAACGAGCCCAGTCTGGTCGCTCGTTAGAAGTCTCGTTCGAACGAGAGTCAAGTTCGTTCGAACGAGATGACAGGCGGGAACAGTTTTGAGCAGTTTTTGGCAGTTTTCACCCCATTTCCCCACTTGTTTCTTAACTGATTTTTTAAGGCTTTATTAAGGATGGGAATCATTTTTGAAGGGGTATCTTTTTCATACCATACAAACTCCTAGAGAGTGTTTTGATAGAAAATTTGTTTAAGGAAAAAGATCAAGTTTTGAGTGTTATTCTTTAATGAAAAATCCTACACACTCTAGTGTTTACACCCAATAGTTGTTTATCCAAGTTCTATATACATATCTTTACTTGGAGTTTTGGCACCGGTTTTCTCTACCGAATTGAAAAAGAGACGTTTCGGGTTTGCTTCTACATCCCATCACAAAGAAGAAGAAGTTTGTTGCGGTATTACTCACTTGGAGAAAGGCTCCAAGCTTGGGTGACGGTGACCATACAAAGTCCTATCGGTGGATTCCGAGATCGCGGTGGAGCTCCGTGGTTGTCCGCTAGGAAGAGGTTTCTACAAGAAGGAGCAACAAGGATTGAGAGGGTTCGAGTCGAGAACGTAAGTCTTTTGTCTTGTAATTGTAATTCCATATCTAGTGGACTTGTGGCTAGGGCCGTCCGAGGTTTTTTCCCGTCTTGGGTTTTTCCTCGTACATCGCGGCGTAGTGTGATATTGTTTATTTTATCTTGCATCATAATGTAGAACGTATGCTTAGAATAATTCAAGATAAAATTCGGTTTAATTTATCACACTCAATTTAATTTGGACTTATATTAAATGTTGGGTAATGTTTAATTAATTCTAGTCATTTGATAAAATTTGGTTTCGCCTAACTTGCTAATTTTGATAAAAATGATTTAGGCAAATTCTAGGACTTAGATTAATGAATTGATTTAATCTTGTTCAATTAAACCAAAATTTGTTTTGTTTAATTGTTGTTGAACCATCATCTTTCAACGCTTCCGCATCATTCATTGAATTATATACAAAAGGAAATTAACTTTGATTTTAATTGAGAAAATCACCATCCGGGAATTCCTCCACGCTTTCAAATTGGTATCAGAGCCAAAAACGATAAATTATTTCGTTAAGATCCTTTAATTTTTGGCTAAAATGGATTTTTCCCCATTTTCAAAATTTCCTATTTTCGATGGTTCAAACTACGCGTATTGGAAAGCGCAAATGAGATCGGCACTAAAATCTATCGACGAGAGAGTTTGGATGTCTGTTTTAACCGGGTACTCCCCACCAACTTACTTAGTTGAAAATGAACGTGTTATCAAACCCGCCGATAGATGGACTGAAAATGAGTTTAAACTTGCTAACTTTAATTCCCGAGGTTTAAATGCCTTATTTAGCGCTGTCGCACCGGATGAATTCCGACGTATTATGACGTGTGAAACCGCTAAAGAAGCTTAGGATATTTTACAATTAACTCATGAAGGAACTAGTGTCGTTAAAGCTTCAAAACTCCAAAACCTCACCACTCAATTTGAAACTATCAAAATGGATGAAAAAGAAACTTTTGATAAATTTTATGCTAGACTTTCTGATATTGTTAATTCATCCTTTAACTTGGGAGAGAAAATACCTGACGACCGTGTTGTAAAGAAAATTTTGAGGTCCCTACCCGATAGATTTATTCCTAAAGTGACCGTTTTAAATTCTTTACCCACTTTAGCCTCTACGAAATTAGAAGAGCTTGTAGGTGATTTACAAACCTATGAACTAGATATGTTTCCCTCTAAAACTGAAAAGAAAATTGAAAAGGGTGTTGCTTTAAAAGCCCGAAAAGAGGTCAAACAAGTAGTAGAGAGCGAGAGTGATAGTGACTCGGAAGATATGGCTTTGTTTGCTCGCAAATTTAGAAAATTTCTTAAATTTAACAAGGATAAATTTAAAAATGATTTTAAGAAATTTGATACTTCTAAACATGATAAAAGCGAGAAGATTTCTAAAGCCGAGAGGATCCCTAAACCTAGTAATGACAATTTAGATAGGGACGAGTCTAACAAGTGTTTTGGTTGTGAAGGTTATGGCCATCGAGCTTATGAGTGCCCCACTAAACTAAGGAAAGAGGGTAAACGACCCACTGCATATAATGCAACCCTTAGTGATAGTGATAAGGAAGAAAAGCTCGATTCCCCCACTAAGAAATTTTTTATGGCTTTTATGGCTAGTCATGTGAGTGATAATGAGAACTCATCGATTGATGACACGATAGCACATGCCACTTCCAAGGTCATTGTTCATGATTCCCTTATTTTTAATGATAGTGAGAGTGGAGAAGAAAGAGAGAGTGAAAATGAAGAAGAGGTTGATGTGAGTGAACTTCAAAATGCTTTTCATGAATTATATAAAGAATCTATTAATTTGAAAAGAACTAATTTGAAGTTAGAAGCTTGTTTAAGAAAGAGTGTCAAGGTCGTTGATGATAGTGCCTTAATAGAAGACCTTAGGACACATGAAAGGACTCTTCGTGTGAATCTAGAATACGTAGAAGGCGAAAGAAATAGCCTTAGGAGTTTAATGGAATCCTTGAAAAAGGAGCTTCTTGCTTTTGAAGAGCGTAATTTTTTACTAAAATCTAACATTTTAGAATTGGAAAATAAATTAAAAGATTCTAGTAATGTCAAATTTGATTTGGAATGTCGTTCGGAAAAACTTGATAAAATGTTAGGAACGATCCAAATTAAAAATGACACTTGTGGTTTAGGCTTCAATACTTGTAATGAATTTACTCATAATGCCCAAACCACTATTTTAGGAGAATCTACTAGGAATGCATTTAATGATCACTCCTTAGGCAAATCTTTTCGACATGTTCTTACTTGTACACTTTGTGGTCGAAAAGGTCATCTTAGGAAATATTGTTTTGATCTTAAACGAATTCCTAGAAAATCCCATAGTAAAGTAACCACGGTAGTTAAAGCTCCTACACCCCAAGATAGTCATTCTTCATTAATTTGGGTTAGGAAATCCGACTTGGTTGCCTTACAAAATAGGGATTTTGATTCTCATTTACTTTCACATGCTTCCTCCCTTGCTAAATTTAGTGTTTGCATACTTTAGCGTTTGCATACTTTAGCGTTTGTACTTCATGCTATATTTCATATGCTAAATGTATGCTTGTTTAGTCATTTTCTAGTCATTGCCTTATTTCATACCCCATGCTAGAAATCATGACTTGTTTATCTTTTTGTATTATATTTTGTGTTTGAATTAATTGAAAAATATAAAAAGATTTTTGTTTATCATTTGTGTTTTATTTATTTCATCTAAGCTTAATGAAAAATACAAATGATTTTTGTTTGTCCTTTTGAGTAAATATTTATTTTTGATTAAAAATGTAAAAAACTCAAAAAGATTTTATTTTGTGTGTATTTTAGTTTGACACACTTTATGTGGCATATATTTGTGTTTGAATCCCATAATTTACGCTCCCACGTGGCTAGAACTTTTGGTTTAGATTTTCAATCCTTAAAATGTTCTTTACCATGTTTTATATGGAGTAGTTGGATTTTGTATTGATTAAATGGATTCTATTTTTATATGCCTCTATTCACACATGCACGAGCTCTTTTGAAATCTTAATGTCACATGTTATATTTGAGCTTTTTGAGGTGTTCTCCTTCCAATCTAGTCATCTACATATCTATGACCTAGGAGGACTAGTGCATGTCAAAATCCGTTGCATGAGAGATTTGTGTGAAAAATGAAAACATGATAAATTAATATATGCACGGGGAAGGGCTCCGAAAGGATGAATTAAATCATTTGCGATAGTAAGCCACCGTTGATTGGATCTAAAAGAAATACGTGATCCAAAGGCCTAAAAACAGAATATTTGGCATTAAACAGAAAGCAATTGCCAAGGCCTATGTTTGTTTGATATATTCATTCAAAAACAAAAGAATATATATGCTCATTGAGGGAGAATTGGATGGTATATCAACGGTTTGCACAATGTCTGTTTATCCTAGTTGTCTTTAATGTCATGACTCTATTTGGTTTGTAGAATCATCATCATGCTAGGCTTGTATGCATTGTGTATGTTTGTTCATTGAGTTCAATCTATATTGTCACATGAGGTTATATTTAACTGTGATGAAGTTTGCATTCAAATGAGAACTCCGTGAACGTTTCTTAAGTGTTTGGGTCTAAATTTAATTGTTGCTAGTACACACCCCTACACTTCCGTTTCCATATGACACATTTTTGACATACGAGTGTGCAAACTTATTATATTTTGTGTTATATGTGTGTTTATATCTATATATATATGCAAGTGCTTCATTGATATATTTCTAGTTCATATATATATGATATTTGTTTGTCTTTGCCTTGCTTTTATTGCCCATATGCTTTCATGTCTTTTCACTTTAAGCTTCCACATGCTGTTTATTAGTTCTTTATCCTTTGCCTATTCCCGAACAAAAAGGGGGAGCATGATGATAGGGGGAGAAATGGTATCTAATCCTATTATTATCGCATCTTAGTTTGGGGGAGATTTATCTTAGGGGGAGACGTCTTTCTAAGTAAATGTCATTGTTTGATAAAGAGGAGAGTTATTTTAGGGGGAGTAATTAATTCATTGCGATTAATATATTTTGATATTCCTTATGCATTTGATGAGTTTGCTTAAGTGTGCAGGTATTCTACTAAAGCGGCAACTTTAAAAGGCAAAGCGTTTGATCCTTGGGTTGAGTCAAGTTTGGGCGGGTTATGTTTTGAGTCTAGTGAGCTTGACGGCCCTTTAGGATTTTTTGGTTGGTTTTTGTCCCGGAATAGCCAAAGGGGGAGATTTGTAAGGACAAAAATTTCCAATTGAGTCCATATGTAGTTTTGGCTCAATTCCGGACAAAAACATTTATTCATAGGATAGTATTTAATTGTAATATTATCAAGCCTATGAAGTATGTGTTGAAGACGTAGCGGCAAAGAATTTAAAGCTTCATCAAAATGCCTGTTTGCGTGCCTCGTTTCCACGTCATCAACTAAGGTTCCATGCTCCCAAGGTATGAATGTAATTATATTTATATAAGAGCTTGGAACAAAATTTTATTTGGGTGTTAGGTTTAATAAAAAACCATGTTTTACTTTCAGAATAATTTAATTAAAACTGTAAAATAAAGTACATAAAGTTTCTGGGCCAAAAATTGAATTTATCAAAAAATTTCTGGAAGTCGTTCGAACGAGTTTTTCGTTCGAACCAGGTTTCATTCGAACGAGTTTGCCAACGAACCTAAACTGGCCAGTCGTTCGATATGTCGTTCGAACGAGTTTGGTCGTTCTAACGAGATATCTAACGAGTTTCTAACGAGCCCAGTCTGGTCGCTCGTTAGAAGTCTCGTTCGAACGAGAGTCAAGTTCGAACGAGATGACAGGCGGGAACAGTTTTGAGCAGTTTTTGGCAGTTTTCACCCCATTTCCCCACTTGTTTCTTAACTGATTTTTTAAGGCTTTATTAAGGACGGGAATCATTTTTGAAGGAGTATCTTTTTCATACCATACAAACTCCTAGAGAGTGTTTTGATAGAAAATTTGTTTAAGGAAAAAGATCAAGTTTTGAGTGTTATTCTTTAATGAAAAATCCTACACACTCTAGTGTTTACACCCAATAGTTGTTTATCCAAGTTCTATATACATATCTTTATTTGGAGTTTTGGCACCGGTTTTCTCTACCGAATTGAAAAAGAGACGTTTCGGGTTTGCTTCTACATCCCATCACAAAGAAGAAGAAGTTTGTTGCGGTATTACTCACTTGGAGAAAGGCTCCAAGCTTGGGTGACGGTGACCATGCAAAGTCCTATCGGTGGATTCCGAGATCACGGTGGAGCTCCGTGGTTGTCCGCTAGGAAGAGGTTTCTACAAGAAGGAGCAACAAGGCTTGAGAGGGTTCGAGTCAAGAATGTAAGTCTTTTGTCTTGTAATTGTAATTCCATATCTAGTGGACTTGTGGCTAGGGCCGTCCGAGGTTTTTTCCCGTCTTGGGTTTTTCCTCGTACATCGCGGCGTAGTGTGATATTGTTTATTTTATCTTGCATCATAATGTAGAACGTATGCTTAGAATAATTCAAGATAAAATTCGGTTTAATTTATCACACTCAATTTAATTTGGACTTATATTAAATGTTGGGTAATGTTTAATTAATTCTAGTCATTTGATAAAATTTGGTTTCGCCTAACTTGCTAATTTTGATAAAAATGATTTAGGCAAATTCTAGGACTTGGATTAATGAATTGATTTAATCTTGTTCAATTAAACCAAAATTTGTTTTGTTTAATTGTTGTTGAACCATCATCTTTCAACACTTCCGCATCATTCATTGAATTATATACAAAAGGAAATTAACTTTGATTTTAATTGAGAAAATCACCATCCGGGAATTCCTCCACGCTTTCACTAGACCAGTTCGTCATAGTGTTTATTGATGCCATTCTGATTTATTCTCGGACTCCAAAGGAGCACGCACAACATTTACGGGTAGTCTTACAGATCCTACGAGACCACCTGTTATATGTTAAGTTTGAGAAATGTGTCTTTTGGTTGCGGGAGTTACAGTTTTTGGGCCTTGTTTTGTTTGAGAGGGGGATATTAGTGGACCCGGGTAAGGTTTATACAGTGATAGAGTGGGGAAAACCCACTACACCCATCGAGGTATGCATCTTTTTGGGATTAGTTGGGTAGTACCATCGATTCATTCAGGTGTTCTACAGTATAGCTGGGACCCCAACGAATTTGAAAAGGAAGGACGTGTCGTTTATATGGGATGATGCGTGCCAATAGGCATTTGATGAGCTGAAGAATCGATTGACTACAACACCGATTATGGCATTACCTCATGTAGGGATAGACTATAAAGTCTTCACAAATGCCTCCTTAAGGGGACTTGGAAGGGTATTGATGTACGAGGAGAGGCCGATAGATTATGCTTCATGGAAGCTAAATCCTCACGAGGAACATTACCCCACTCACTACTTGGAGTTAACAACCGTGGTTTTTGCACTGCGAGTGTGGAGGCATTATCTCCTAAGGGAGAATTTTTAGCTATTCACAGACCATAAGAGCCTACAGTATTTGTTCACACAGCGGGAGTTGAACATGAAGTAGAGGAGATGGCTAGAGTTTATGAAGGATTACCAGTTCGACATTCATTACCATCCGAGGAAGGTAAATGCCGTAGCGGATGCTTTGAGCCCACGTCGATTTTGGAGTTGGCGGTAGTGTGGAAGGCAAAGTGGAAATCACTTCATGGGGATGACTACTTGACCCGTGCATTTATGGCAGTTAACACCATCACATCCAAGATTATTATTCGGGTCGTGAAGGCACGTGCATGAGATTAGTTTCTCTAGGAGGAGATTAGCCAGTTGTTAGCCGAGGGGGTAGATTACTATTCTATTGGGTCGGATGGTGGAATGAGATTTTAGGGCAGGCTAGTTGTCTCATATGACGAGGAGTTGTGGTGAGTCGTTATGTATAAGGATTATGGTTCATGATTTATAGTACATCTCAGAGAGGATATGATGTACCATGACATGAGACATCAGTATTTGTGGGTCGGAATGAAAGGGGCATAACAGTTTTTGTCCCCAAGTGTGCTATGTGTCAGCCAGTTTTTGAATTGATTGTATTAGCACACTTTAAATTAAATAAGTTAATTCTTGCAACTCTAGGGCGCTAACCCAACTTATAAATGTTTTCTCCCCCCAAGTACTCCTGGATAGAGATAGCATGACTATTGACAGATTAGCTTTGCAGTATCCTTTTGCTTATCAGATTTTCCAGATTTATCGATTCTAGTTTAGGTGCTAATCCACTTCAGGTAGGGGTGGGGGAGAGGTTAGGAACTGGTGGAGTCGTCGGAGGGAGAGGGGGAGGGGAAGAGAGGCCGAGAAGAGAGGGGGGTTTAATAGATAGGTCGGGAAAATGGGTTCTCTCAGACGGGTGGAATAAATGAAAAAAGGGGGAAAATAAAAGAAAAAAAATCTAGTTTATCAAGAGGGACGGTTTCACTTGTGTCCCTTTTATAATTTATCAAAATGGGACAGTTTTTCATGGTTTAATCTATACCAAATGGGATGATTTTTAAATTCTTTCCCTTTTATAATTTATTAAGTGAGACAGTTTTATAAATCCATGGTATAAAGTGACTCAAATGGGACAGTTATTAAAATTAGTGGTTTATATTTGTCCGAAAAAAAGAGCGTTAAAAATTTAACTCACATAAAAGGACGATAAATAAAAACCATCCGAAATAAGAAAAATAATATATCTACTTTAAGGGTCGGCAATTAGAATCTATCCCAAATTGTCCTATTAAGGGAAAAATGATACGGCCATCCCAAATACTCTCATCCATGATAATTATTTTTCTTTTAGTGGATGCAAACTTACTTTTAAATTAATTGAGGAATCATTCCCCAAATTTCTCTAAATTGTCTTCTAACCCTTGTGCCTCTTCTTTCCTTAGTCTCCTAGGGTTTCTCCCATGCATCCAATATGTTTTAGGTTTATTCTTTTAGCTTTATAAAGCTACTTCCCCATGAAATTGGCCTTGGCCCTCACTTAAGCCCCAACCTAATAAACCCAAATAACCTTCTAAATGGTCTAAAACTCTTCCCAAGTTTTGTACCAAAACAATGGGCTTAAACCCCAATATATTAAGTCAAAACGGACATTCCAAATGTCCTAGAAGCCAACCACATATATGATACTATACAAACTAATATTTATCCGGTATGAGTCTAAATATTAATTTAAAATTATAGTATATTAAATCCGATTCCCAATACGAATAATATAACACATCTAAATATAAATAGTAACATCACATATTACAATAAACACACATAATTAATTTTCACAATTAAATAATGCACATAAAATATGTGGTATTACACGTGTTTACTTCTATTTTGATTATTATATATATATATATATATATATATATATATATATATCAGTGTTAAAAGGCGCGCCTAGGCTTGACGCTTAGGAGAAACGCTCTGCCTTAAGCTTTTTACGCCTTATTCTTGGTAAAAGCCTTAATGCGCACTTTTTTCTAAAAATAACATTACTTTAGTAAAACGATATCACCTTTTAAATGTTTTTTTTTACAAATCGGACCATTATCTCACCCCAAATAATCAAATAGTATTTTAATTTGTAAATATTCAGACATATTTTTATGATATGTACAATTTTAGTATTTTAATAGCCTTATTATGGTTAAAAAAATATTAACATATATTAAAAAGGCTTAAACGGCTTTTTTCTCTTTTTTACGCCTAAGGCCTGCCTAGGTTTCTAAAACTTAAGGCTTGGCCTCCACGCCTCAATCACCCCCGCATTTTTTAGAATCTTGATATATATATATATATTTTTTGTTGTTTTTAAACTAACTAAACATAATTTTATATGCCTTGTTGTGTTTACGTATTTTGCGTATTCTTGTAAATGTAATTCATATATTTTACTCCTTTAGGTGAGAAGTCGTATAATATGTGATATATTTTATTCATTTGCTTGTAATTTATTGTTTTGTATGTGTTTTAAAGAAATATACAAGGATAAATAATGTAATATTATATGTATACTCATGTACCTCATATTTGTTGCGTTGTCTTGATTCCATTGACTAAAACAACATTGATCCTTATTATTAGGTTGATGGCTCTTTAGTCCCATGTAGTTCGGTCGAATTTTCACTTCAATAATTAAAGTTTCAAAAGTGGCACATAAAACAACAAAGTTTGTTAGTTGATACACTTTTTTATTCTTAATTATTCGTAAATAATTTAAAATAATTTTTGAACTCTTTAGATAATAATAAACATATTTATTAAAGTGTGCAATTCTTAAATTATATAAAAAATAGTGTACGCAATACACGATAGAATTAACATGGCAGTGTTGGAATTCTTATTTAAAAATATAAATAGAATTATATTTTTCTAATAAGAATATCTATTTATTGATTATAACATGTTAGTATAAAAAAAATGAGCCAAAACTTGATAAATAGTGTACTGTATGGTGACATTTAACTGGCACAAGGGCAAAAAATATACAGTATATAAAAAATATGTCAAATTTAACAAATTTTTATATTAAAATCCTCTAGGCGATGTCACAAATCCGGTGGTATTTTTCTCATAGTTTTTTTTATTTTTATATAAAAAGTTATAAATTTTCAAAGAATCTAACTAATTAAGGAAATTTTAAATTTGAAGCTTGTGCAGCGCGCATGCCACTTTGCGTCCAAAAATTAAGGGTTCATCAGATATTGTACCAAAGTGCATCAACTTGCAAACTTTGTGATTTTATGGGCACTTTCAAAACTTTAGATATGAAAGTGCAAATTTGACTAAACTTCAGTGGATTAAAGTGTCATTATCCCTTGTTATTTGACCATCCGAAAAACTTCATCCAAGTTAAAAAATTGAAGTCGGCTCATCATAAATCACTCATTAAGATGAAGGTGGACTTAAACTTAGTTCACACATTGATTAGGAAATCTATAATTGAACCATATTGTTGATATAAAAAATTAGATCACTCTAATTATTCAATCACAGATAAATAAATGAGACAAAAGATTTTAAAGTGGTTCAGCCTTATAAGAATGGCCTACGTCCACTGCTGTTTTATTGGTGAGTGTTTGGAAATTCTCGATTACAAGAAATTCCGTTCTGGATTCGGTCCCTTTACAATGAGGATTGTACAATGTATTTATAGCCCTGAGGCTGTAATGTGAAAGGGTAATACATTAAATGGTATACATATGAAAGGGTAATACATTTAATACCCTTTTTGAGTGTGCGTCTGAATGATAAGCATTTAATGAATCAGTTGAACTGTTGGTTATCCATCTATTAATGCTTTGTTCGAGATGCAGCTCGGACCGCCTGAGTAGCTCGGACTGCCTAAGCTTCTCGGTACTCAAGATTTCCTCGGAGAGGCATGTTCCTCGGAGCGTATGAGTTCCTCGGAGCGTATGAGTTCCTCGGAGTAACATGGTTCCTCGGAGCGTGTGATCATCTCGGAAGTGCTTGTTGTTGGCATGTAAATAGCCACGTGTCTTCATATGATTGATCCAAGTGAGCAAATTAAATTTGGTATCAACAGAGGCCCCCAATGTTTCATAGTTCGAAATTTGAGGAGTGTGGAACATTCTTTCTCGGAATATGGTAGCTTTAAATAGTCTTCCTGATTTTTAGGAGCATTTCCCTTGTATTTATTTCTCCTTCAGAATTCGTAGAATCATGCTTTTTTGGACTTTTCAGCGTGCTTCGATTCCCGCGTCACTTTTTGTCTTTTTAGCCGCTGTTGTTCGCTTTGATTCCCGCGCCAATATTTAATGCCCTTTTAGCCGCCGGTAACGTAATCATCCTTTTTTATAATCATTACTTCACCATTTCCCAAGGCAAGGTATTTAAACTTCACAGACACTCCCATCGTCTTTTACCTTTTCAAATTTTCGTCTTTTGAGTTTTACGTCGTCTCTTCCTACTCTCTTGTGTGTTCATCTTTTCCGTCGTTCGTTGTCAGCAGATCCATTCTTTTCCTGTAAGATCTTCTTCCTTCTTCTTTATTTCTTTATTCACCATGGTTTACCCTGTTGAGTCTCTTGAGAAGTTTCGTTCTGATTTCTCCATTCCCTCTTGGGTTGTCTTGGAGGAGCTTTCTGAGCCTTCTAATTACTTCCATTTGGCTGAGGGACATTGGTTCCCCAGTCTCTTTTTTGCTGAGTGTGGATTTTCTTTTCCACAAAATTCCTTGTGTCTAGAATTCTGTCAGTATTTTGACGTTGTTCCTGCACGAATAGCCCCCAACACATGGAGAATAGTTAATGGGGTGCATAGGTTAAATCAAGTGCATGGAACTCGTATAGGAATTCAAGAAATCATATACTGCTATAGATGGGCAGTCAATGAAAATATTTATTATTTAAAAACTAGATTTTTAAACAGAGCCTTAGTAGTTAATCTCCCTGATGCCAATAGGAATTATTTTGAACATAGGGTTGTCATAAAAAATTGGCAACACCCTCCATTGACTGGAGATGAGGTTTACCAGGGTCCCAGATGCCCTCCTTATGGCAATGGGATATGTTATTTTTATTTCATTTTATTTTGAAATTATGCCTCTTTTGTGTTTGATAAAATGTGCCACTGATAACAATATTTTCTTTTTTGCAGTTGATAACAAAAGAAGGTGACCAAAAGAAACAGATGTTAACATAAGTCATTTAAAACTTATCTGGAGTCTGCATCAAAGTGTTGCAGACGAGCACATTAGGTCGGCTTCGTATCTGCTCCAGTACAAGAGCTACACCACCTCCTTCACTGCTCGTCCTGTGATCAGTGAGGCAGAGCCAGTACCAGCCTCTGCAAGTTCTTCGCCTGAATCTCATATCCCTTTGAGCGAAAGGATGAAGAAGAGAAGACCTCCCACCTTGTTTGAGAAAAATGCCTCTGGTTCTGGGGAGGCAAAAAGGAGTAGGATAGATGTCCCAAAGGAGGGGACGAAGAAGAATGATGCAGCTCCTCCAGTTGCTTCTGCTAAAGTTATCGAGAAGGTTGTTGATAAGCCTCCAGTGGCTCCGAGCAGGTCTGCTGCTCCTGGAGAGGTGATTGTGATATCACCGACCAAGGGTTCTTCCTTGGTTGAATCTGTACTTATTCCCCCGAGGGTGCTGAAGAAGAGCTCCTCGGTCAATTTGGCTAACACCATTATTCAGCCCCCAGCTGCTGGGATTGGAGTTCCCACTTTTGTTCCCCCAAGCTCTGACATGAGCTCGGTAAAGTCCTTGATCATTCTCGAGGTTCAAGGTACTGAATAAAACCTTACTCGGGATATGGTTACCTCACTAGCTGCTCGTCACCTTGCTTCTGTAAGTCTCTTTACTTAGAATTTTTCATATTTCCTTTGTCATTTCTGTTTCTAACTTGCTTTCTTTTTCTATTCACAGTTGACGAGCTTCTTTAATATAATACTGAAAAAGGACGAAGCGATTAAGGCTTCTTGCTCCTCGTCCAGTGTGGAGGGAGCTCTGGAAGAAGCTACCAAGTCTCTGGCAGATTCTCGCCAGAAATATGCTGATGACAAAATTGTCTGGGAGAAGAAGCTTGCCTCCTCCGAGCAAGAAAAAGCTCGAGTTATTGATGCCTCCAAGGAGTTGGAGAAGAGAATAAATGCCTCGGAGAGGGTAAATAAAGAGCTTGAAGAGAAGCTCAAAGTTGCAGGAGAGTTGGAAAATAAACTCAAAGTTGCTGAGGAGAGGTTGGACCAGCTCCAGGAAGTAGGTCGGCAGAAGGAGGAGATTAAGATCAAACTGAAGAATGCTGAGAACCTTCTGTCCGAGAAGCTTGCCTTGGAGAAGACTAAGAGGAAAGCTGTTGTGAAGAAGTCCTTCAGCTCTGGTTGGGACAAGGGGCTGGATGCCATGGTATCCCAAGTGGACTATGGCAATCAAAAATACTTTAGGGATGGATGGGTTGCTGCCCTCCAGGAAATGAAAGTTGATGAATCCTCCGAGCTATTCCAGCGACATATCCCCGGTCCCCCTCCAACTCCAGAAGAATTAGAAGAGGACGAAGCTACCTCTGAGGAATCTTCAATGGTCATGGGTGATCACCCCCCAGCCATCAAGTATGCTGCCGAACAAGTTATTTCTTCTTCCGAGCAACAGCTGGTACTCTCCAAACAACCCACATTTCCCTCCGAGCAACCTGCTTCCTCTTCCCAACCTCCCGAGAAGGTTTTGGGAAATAAGGAAAAGGTGTAGTGTTGTTCGGGCTTATCTTTATATTTTTCTTCTTTTGTCAAATGTAATCCAGAACTTGTAACTCTGAATTTTATGATCTAATAAAACTTGAATTTTCTTGCATACTGTTGTCTATCTTTTATTCATACTCTGCTTATTCTTCTTATTGATGATTGCTCTTCTTTCTCTGCTAGTTTCTGGCCAGGACGGAATTGCTATCTGCTCATGACATGAAGTTGCTGCAACAATGTAATGAGTACTTTAAGGCTGGTCACACAGACTTGAGTGCTGCACAAGTTGTCGACATCCTTGGTCATGATGCTTCAGAATAGGCAGTTGAAGCATATCAGTACCTAAAGTGTCTACTTGACCGAGCTGTGGCCAATAATGTGGCTTACTATGAAATGATCAAGGATCTCCAGTGCACCCTCGAAGACCTTCAGAATCAATACAAGGAATCAACTGCTCTATTGCATGAGGGGTACGAAAAGAAGTACAAGATGATCATGGCTGACAAGGGCTACGAGAAGCTTTTTGCTGGGTATGATCTGAGGGAGATAACTTTAAAGGGTGAGGTCGAGGAATGCAGACAGATTGCCAAGTTACTGGAGCAAGAGAACAACAACTTGCAAAAAGAGCTATCACAATTGAAGTCTGTAGCCTCTACTTCCAGTGCCTTGATCCTAGTGACCGACGAGGGATTCTCGTTCCTAGAGGTTGAAAATGCCAAATTGAGGGACGAGTTGGAGACTTTGAAGAGTTCTAGCACCTCTACATCTTCTCGTGGTCGAGCAAGAGCTCCTCGGGGACGAGCAAGAGCAGCTCGGGTTCTTATCGAGGAACAGAGGACTCAGTCAGCCTTAGAGAACCAAGCCTTCCAACTAATGGCGAAGAATCAGGCGTTGTCTGATATGTCAAAGAAGATTAGAGACCTGGAAAAATAGCTCTCTGCAAAGAAGTTAGTGTTGGAGAATAATGAGCTTTTCATCAAGAGTCTCCACGAGAAGCTATAAAGGCTAACATATCAATTCCACAAACAGCCCAGGGAGTTCTGGATGGCTGGATACAACGAAGCACTATTCCACTTGGACGACCGTATCCAGAATGCCAACAATGAGGGCTACAAGCAAGGCTGGATGAATGCCTTAGGTGTGTTGAAGCTCGAACAAGGCCATTATCTGTGGGACTACCATGATCTCGGGTTGCTCGACTTGCCTGTGCCACCATACAATTTGGAGATGGAATGGATCCCTGCTCGGGCCATTCCTCGGAGCTTAATTTCAAAGTATCTCGGTGACTACAATTTACATTCTCAAATTGAGGTATCTCGTCCCGAGCATCTCTTAGATCGACCATCTGTGATGAATACAAGGATGTTGAAGGATCTCAACTTCATCAATTCTCCTCTGTCTTTAAATGATGCGCCTGCTGGCGAGGAACCTGTGTCAAAAGCAGAGGGGAAGAGACCAGTAGAATAGGAATTTTTGATGTAATAGTTAGTATATATTTCAATATCAATGTACTTTGTAATTTATTTTGAATTTAATGAAAGACTTTCATTTTTGTTTTCAAATCTTAATTGCTATCACTACACCAAATCTGCCCATTTGTCAAGGTCATTGACCTTGACAAATTCACCTTGTCAAGGTCAATGACCGTGACATTTCGAGGCGAGATAACTTTTTTTGTCACGGTCGTGTCACGGTCATTGACCTTGACACAAAACTCGCGTTTTATGTCACGGTCGTGTCAAGGTCAATGACCGTGACACGTTTGTCACGGTCAATGACCGTGACAAAGCCGTGACCCTTAGTAAAAAAATTGTCACGGTCAATGACCGTGATAATTCTGGGCAGAATTAAAAAAAAACTGCTGGGCAGTATGGCCACTGCCACTGCCCAGCAGTATATTTGTACCTGTTATAGCAACGTTGTACCTGTTGCACACATCATATATCCGAACAAACTAAAGATAATGCAAATATATATTCAAATAAGAAACTATTTAAAAAGAAACAACATCACCATCATTTTATCTCAAATCTACAAACTATTTGCATGGAAAAGAGATTTTGTACCGCGACGCTCGGGAACACCTCCTTATCCTTCCCTTCTCGTCCGAATAGCGACATAAGTATAGAGCATATGTGGCCTACCCTTAGGGCCACTCCCTGTCCCCTGAATTGAAATAAAGTAAAATTAGTATCCGCCCCTCAAATATAGATAAATATAAATTGTAATTGAAATCGAAATCGAAATTGACATATAAATATAAATACATTACCTGTAGTGTCACTCAAACAGCTAACTTGAGCTCATATGGCACCTCCTTCCAACTAATGTACCCCGGGCAATCGTGTCAATTATAATTCTCTTCATATCTAAACACTAAGAAATACCATAATCCTATGGAGGTATGCGTTGCAAATTCCTTCCAACCGTTGTGTAGCCAAAAATCAGCAGTTGAAGTTGTCAACTCCACCTTTGAATGGGGTATGGAAAGTGGTGGGGTATGGAAAGTGGAATTGACAACTTCAACCGGTGATGTTTGGCTACATAACGGTTGGGAGGAATTTGTAGAGCATCGCTCCATAGGATTATGGCATTTCTTAGTGTTCGTATAGACGAAGAGATTCAGTCTCCTCTCCACAAATAGGACACCCCAAATAACTATGTACTAATCACCTATTAAAGGTAAGAAGCGTATATTCATGGATTAGTATAAACAAAACTTAGATGTAGTTGGAATATTTATGTATTAATCTCCTCTCCACACACGCACACTACACAAGAGTGAAAATGATAAAGTGCAGATCAAGTAAAAGCATTAAAAATGGATGTTTCGGTACAAATTGAAATAATTATTACAAATTGAAAAATTGTTTCAAATTCGGGTTATCATAAAAAATGGATTGATATTCGGTAGGAGCAGCCAAGTCATCCACACTACTATTTAGACGCCTTGGCGCGTGTTGGACAATTGACCACGGCTCGTTGTTGATATACTCCGAGTAAAACACTTGCTTAACCTTTTGAAATGCACAAACAGACGGCTCATCGCTCACGTGGTCGTTGCTCTTCAACTTGGACAAGTCAACCATGATCAAATTGGTGACAGGATCAACTTTAGAAGCATTTTTATCCTCAACTCTTACCCATTCACAGTAAAATACAACCTCTTTGAAGCTTATATAATCCAATTCAAATATATTTTGGATTACACCATAGTAAGTCATTTCAGCTTCAACGAGGTTTTTATCTTTTGCGCTTGCTCGAAAGAAAGTAAGAGCCTTGTATGAAATACCCGAGTTCTGTACATTTGTTCTTTCCTCGTACACTTTAGCGCCGAAAATGTAACCGTTCAATCGATATTTTTTGTACTCTTGTGCCACGAACAAGGGTCCAGTGGCTAGACGAGCAAGCCTTGATGTCGCATCACCCATTTTTAGGAGCTGAGAATATAGATAAATTAATTATATTAGTGGTAAAATATGAGTGTAATGTAACGTTATATAACGACTGTTTTCATTGTAATTACCTCTTGTGTCAACCATAGCCTAAATTCGCTGTCTGATTGTACCACTGTTTTTCGTCTTTTATTGTTCTCACAGGCTTCATATTTACTGCATATTACAAAATTAATCATGTATAAAATAATCTAAAATAATGTTAAACATTATAATATTCGAAACTTACTTTTTCCATTCTTCGACATCTTCATGTGTGTCAAATAGATAACGAGCTACTTGTTCATGTTGCAAACTCGTTAATTTCACTCGTTTTCCCATCACATTACCACCATCATCGAGGAATTCATCAGTGTCATCAACGCTGGTAGAGTCAGTCATATATTCCCGAGTATATATTGATGACTCCACGGTGATGTATTCCTCTGCAATTGATCCTGCAATATATCGCGTATTCTTGACGTAATCTTTAAAAACTTTCATCAATCTTTCAAACGGATACATCCACCGATATCTAACTGGACCACAAAGAAGTGCCTCGTCGCATAGGTGTACCAACAAGTGAACACTTATGTCGAAGAATGCTGGGGGAAAGTACTTCTCCAATACACAAATCGCTTCGTTCACAGCCAATTTTGCGGCCACTATGTGTTCTCGATTCACTACCTTCTCACACAAGAGGGAGAAGGTAATACTAATTTGCATAATAGCCCTACGCAAATCCTTGTGCTTGGAGAAACAATGCTTAAACAATAGAGGAACCAATTGCATGATCACATGCCAATCGTGGGACTTACACTTATGTAAATCATGAGTAGCATAATTCACAATCCTTTGCAAGTTGGACGAAAAAGTAGATGGGCCCTTCAAATTATATATTGTGTCTAGAAGCACCTTCCTTTCCTCACTCGTCAAAGTAAACGCACCAGGGGGAATTATTGTCCTTCCCCTACTATCTTCTTTCAACCATAGTTGTGGTTTAAGTTTTAACGTTTTAAGGTCTTTTCGTGCATTTTCTCCATCCTTCGAATGACTCCCCCCAAGTCAAGTACCCACAATATGTTCAGCGAAGTTCTTCTCTGCATGCATCACATCCAATACATGGCGCACCGGGTTTTTCTTCCAATAAGGCAAGTCAAATAAAATTGACCTCCGAGACCATGCCTTTCTTATCTCAGTTTCATTCCCAGTTGGGGTCTTCTTATGCTTGACATTCTTAAATTTGGGATTCTTACCTGGCATATTTGGGCCACATTTAAAAGATTTACTTTCAATTTCTGAACCCGAAAGTTGTCTCGGCGGTAGCCTATGTTCAACTCCGCCCAATAAAAAATTGGAAGCTTTCTCAAATCTGAAACTATGAGCTGGGGGTAAAAACCTCCTGTGGCAATGGTATACATTTTTTAAGCTGGAGGATAGACGAAGAGATTCAGTCTCCTCTCCACAAATAGGACACCCCAAATAACCATGTACTACACATCCGGATAATGTCCTATAAGCTGGAAAATCATGAATTGCCCACATCAACATAGCTTTCAGCGTAAACTCTTCTTTTCTAAAAGAGTCAAATGATTGCACACCATCTTCCCACAACTCATTTAATTCTTCTACCAAAGGATCCAGGTAGATATCAATGTCTTCACTTGGTGCCTTTGGCCCAGGTATCAATAAAGCCATCATCGAAAATTCAGGTCTCATACACTGTGAAGGAGGGAGGTTGAGTGGGGCTAGGATCACTGGCCATACACTCTGATTGGTGCTTAGATTTCCAAATGGATTGAAATCATCTGTTGATATAGCCAAACGAATGTTGCGTTGTTCTCGAGCAAAATCGGGATACTCATAATTCATCCTCCGCCAGGCAGTATAATCAATAGGATGACACATGATATTACCCCCTACTTCTGCCCTAGCATGCCAAGTCATTGCCTCTGCAATCCATGGTACTGTGAAAAATCGCTTTAATCTAGGCCCAACGGGAAAATATTTCAATACTTTTTGAGGCACTTTTGAGCTTGTGCCTTCCTTACTAGTAGATTGGACATATCTAGGTTCATCGCATACCGGACAACGATCGAGATTTTCATACTCCTTTCGGTATAGTATGCAGTCATACACACAAGCATGAATCGATTTATACTTCATTCCCAAACCTTTCAAACTGTTCTTCATAACAGGATAGCTATTTGGAAGTGTATTCACCTTGGGTAATAAGCCATTCACCCATTTCAGAATTCCCGTCACGCTATTGCCAGACAAACCGTACTGCGTCTTCAAACTGTGCAAACCAACCATGGCATGTAAAGTTGTTTGATCTTTCTCACAGCCAGAGTATAACGGTTGGGTCGCCTTAAATTTTAAACTTTGGTAGTCATCGTCAAGTTTTATCGTGTTATCTTCACGAGCACTTGAATCTTCTACATCATCAGTAACCTCATTCTCCTCAGCTTCATAAACTCCGTACGCATCATCAACTAAATCCTCTAACATATTATGATCTACGTCGTCCCCTTCTTCATCTATTCTACTTGTTGAAGGATGTTGTGAAGGTTGGTCAGGGACAAAAGGAACTTTCAATTCACCGTGAAAACTCCAAAATCGATAACTATCTGGCATACCCGATCTTAACAAATGTAGTTCAACTGTTTTCCACTCAAACACCTTACCATTCTTACAATTAGCACGCGGACACGGAAACTCTTCATCATTACGACATCTCTTTGCATATTTCACAAATTCGTTAGCACCTCTGCGAAACACATCCCCCATTCTATTAGTCTCACCCATCCACTCTTTGTATTTCGGATATCCCATCACAGCTACCACAACTAAACACCTATTAAAGGTAAACAAAACTTAGATTTATAGTATGTTTTTTTTAATTATCCCATCATTTAATTATCCTATTAAAGGGTATGTGGTCCTATCCCATTCAAGAATGCATTTTTCTGTAATATACTTAACAGCTCATGCACATTGTTACGATTTGAAAAAAATTCGACAGCATATCCCCTTAGTTCTCCAAGTACACGACGTAGATTGGTAGGTGTGAGTGTTATTTCAATTGGTCAATTAAAATAACAGTCACACTTGTCAATCTAGTATGTACCCAGAGAACATTAAGATACGACTGCAGAACTTCCTCCAAAAGTAACAACTTTAAGCCAATAAGAATATTATACAAAAATTATACAGTCTCAAACTGTCCAAACGGGACAATTCGAGAGATCTCATTACAGGGGTAATGACTCTCGAACGGGTCTAAGGATTATTGAATGCGTACGCATAAGAACTAGAATGCTAGTATCTATGCGCACTATATTTAATTTCAAGTATGTTTCATATAATGGGTTAATTCAAATACACAAATAAATTCATGGGATAATTCAAATACAAAAATAAATTCATGGGATAATTCAAATACAAAAATAAATTCATGTATTGACCACATACACACACACACACACACACACACTATCTAAGCTGTTCTATAGGTATAAAAACAATTATTATCCAACTATTATCAATTATTTATTTTGAATGTAAATAATATTCAAAACCCCACCCACTCCCGCCCCCACCCCCACCCCCTCAGATTAATTCAAGACATAAGACCCTAAAGGGAATCCAAATTATTTCTTGGACGTGAATTCATCCAAATTATGATCTCATACCTATTCACACAATGATGGGGGTGGGGGTGGTGGAGGGGGGCAGGGGGTGGGGTGGGGTGGGGTGTGTGTGTGTCCGTAGGTGCGTAGGTGTGCGTGTGTGTGCAGCGTAGGTGTGCGTGTGTGCGTAGGTGTGCCCACCCCACCCCACCCCCTCCCCCCCCTCCACTACCTCCTCCCCCACCCTGCCCCATCCCTCCCCACCCCCACCACACACCACCACACACACCACCACACACACATACACACCCACCCCACCCCACCCCACCCCCTCCCCCTGCCCCCCTCCACCACCCCCTCCCCCACCACACACCACACACACACACACACACACCACTCTACCCCACCCCCTGCCCCCTCCACCACCCCCTCCCCCCCTCCCCCAAAACACCCCACCACACACACACACACACCGCACCCCACCCCACCCCACCCCCTGCCCCCTCCACCGCCCCCTCCCCCACCCTGCCCCACCCCCTGCCCCCCTCCACCACCCCCTCCCCCACCCTGCCCCACCCCCCACACACGCACACACATACACACACACACATATATATATACACATACACACATAAATATACAAACAAATATATATATAAATGGAAGAGAGAGAGAGAGAGAGAGAGAAATTGGACTTGAGAGAGAGAGAGAGAGCAGCGTCGAGTCGAGAGAGAGAGAGAGAGAGGGAACGGTGGGAGGGAAAAAAGAAGGGGGAAAGTGTTTTTGCTGGAAAAGTTGTCACGGTCGTGTCAAGGTCATTGACCGTGACACGAATTGTCACGGTCAATGACCGTGACAATTCGTTGTCACGGTCGTGTCAAGGTCAATGACCGTGACATAAAACGCGTGTTTTTTTGTCACGGTCAATGACCTTGACAAGGCTGGCCGGCTGAAAGGTGACAATTTGCCCATTTTGGTGTAGTGTATTGTCTGGTAGTTATCAAACACTTTATATTTATGCATATATCTGTTAAAAAGATAACAATATTGTGTTGTTTGATAACCAACTCAGTAATAATTAAAAAGTTACAAGTATCAGTACTGTTGCTCGATCACTTAATAATAAAGTAATGAGTATAAAATTGTTGTTTAAAATATTTCCAACCAACCAAGGTTGTTAAATTATGCTTGTTGACCAACTACAGTTAGTGGGTTTTTATCCCCGACCAGCCACACTTGGTAGATTTTTCTCTTAAAATGTTTTCGACCAACCAAGATCGGTAAATTTTGCTTATCGACCAACTACAGTTGGTGGGTTTTTATTCCCGACCAGCCATAGTTAGTAGACTTTTGCACTTTCTGGAATAATCTTACCTCCCGACCAACATAAGTTGTCATTTTCGAGAATGTACGTACCTTTCCGACCAACATAAGTTGGCATTTGCGAGCATATTTTGTTTCCTAGCCAAACATGTTGGCATTTTTAGGAATATTTCGTTTCCTAGCCAAACAGGTTGGCATTTTTAGGAATATATTGTTTCCTAGCCAAACAGGTTGGCATTTTTAGGAATATTTCGTTTCCTAGGCAAACAGGTTGGCATTTTTAGGAATATATCGTTTCCTAGCCAAACAGATTGGCATTTTTAGGAATATTTTGTTTCCTAACCAACCGAAGTTGGCATTTTTAGGAATATTTTGTTTCCTAACCAACCGAGGTTGGCATTTTTAGGAATATTTTGTTTCCTAACCAACCGAGGTTGGCATTTTTAGGAATATTTTATTTCCTAACCAACCGAGGTTGGCATTTTTAGGAATATTTTGCTGAGCAGTCTGAGCTTTGCCGAGTTTCGTCGAGTAATGTGTAGCACTAGTATTCCCCGAAAAATTCTCAATAAAAAGGAGAGACTTTGGCAGAATATCTTCGTTTTATTCATACTAGTGGAACTGTGTTACATATACATCACTGATAATACTTGTGTAGGTGCTCTGCATTCCATGCATTCTTAAACTCCTCGCCTTCTAAAGTTGCTATTCAATAAGTTCCTGGTCGAACAACTTCTGTAACTCGGTATGGTCCATGCCAGTTTGCTTCCAGCTTATTGTGTTTTTGAATTATTTTCTTCAGCACATAGTCTCCTTCTTTCAGGTCGCATTTCTTCACCCTTTTGTTGTAGAACAGAGTTGTTCGCTGCTAGTAAGCAGCATTTCTAATGGCTGCTTCTTCTCTAACTTCCTCGAGCATGTTTAAATCCAGTCTTCTCATTAAGTCGCTGACAGGGGAATTGAAATTCAGTACCCTATGTGTTGGGAGACCCAACTCGGCAGGTATGACAACTTCACTTCCAAATGCCAGCATGTATGGTGATTCTCCAGTTGCTACTCGGGGAGTAGTTCGGTAAGCCCAAAGTACTGATTGTAGCTCGTTGATCCAGTTTGCTTTTTCATCACCCAATCTTTTCTTCAAACCGTTCAGCAGCGTTCTGTTTGTCACTTCAGTTTGTCTATTGCTTTGAGGATGGCCTGGTGCTGAATGAACCTTCAAAATGTTTGATTGATGACAATAGGCGGCAAACTCCTCGTTATCAAATTGTGTTCCATGGTCTGTGATGAAGGCATGAGGGAGACCATATCGGCAAATGATGTTCTTCCAAACAAATTGGTACACCTTCTCGTACGTCATGTCAATGAGTGGCTCAGCTTCTACCCACTTAGTAAAATAATCCACTGCGACGACGAGGTACTTGAACCTTCCTCGGGTCGTTGGCAGTGGGCCAACCAAATCAATTCCCCGCATGGCAAATGGCCAAGGGGAAGTTATGGGTTTCAACAATGCTTGTGGAGTTCTTCGGATGGAGGAGAAGCGCTGGCACTTGTCACACTTCTTGGCATAGGCTATACAATCAGCCCTCATCGTCGGCCAGTAGTATCCCTGCGTCATCACTCTTTGCAAAAGCGTCCGACCTGTTACATGTGCTCCACAAGACCCTTCATGGATCTCTTCAATCAATTTTTTCACCTCGGAGGGATGTACACACCTCTGCAAACCTGCCATAATTCCTCGTCTATATAAAACACCATTAGTTAATACATACCGAGCAGCTATAAACTTTAATTTCTTGGCTGCGAGCTTGTCAACTGGCAATTCTCCCTCCTCGATATACGCCCTGATGGGATCCATTTAAGATGGTCCTAAATCAAGGGTGATAAAGTTCATCGTCAGTTCTTCATCTATACTCCGACCAGCTAACACTTCAATTGGGATTGTTCGTCGTAGCTCAGTGCGAGTAGCTGATGCTAGTCGAGCTAGGGCGTCTGCTCTCGTATTCTCCATTCTCGGTATTCTAACCAGCTGAATAGCGGAAAATTCTGACACCAGCTCCTTTGCCTTTGCATGATATCTGATCATTAATTCTCCTCTAACTGCGTATACTCCCATCATTTGGTTCACGATTAATTGAGAGTCACTGAAAATCACAACCTGCTGTGCCTCCATAATTTTTGCCAAATTAAGCCCTGCAATCATGGCCTCATATTCAGCCTCATTTTTGGAAGCTTTGAATTGGAAACGCAAGGCGTATTCCATGTCAACCTCGTCTGGGGTGCTCAAAAATATCCCCGCGCCACATCCTGCAGTGCAAGATGAGCCATCTACATATAGCCTCCATATAGGTAACTCGTCTTCAAATTTCTGATCAGTCAGAGTTCCTCGGTGAAATATTTGTTGCTTCCTTTCATCCTCCCCGAATTTTTCTCGCTCCTTGTCGATCATCTTTTCTTACCCTTTTACCAACCGGAGTTGGTCTGAGCTCGACTTTAATGATCCTGTAACATCCACTTTCCCTTTTACCAACCGGAGTTGGTCTGAGCTCGACTTTAATGATCCTGTAACATCCACTTGCCCTTTTACCAACCGGAGTTGGTCTGGGCTAGTGTTTGTCAGTCCTATAACATCCACAGGTTGATTAGGGAGTAACTTTTGCTCCTCGGGGATATCAGGATAGGTGAACTCCGCTATAAAATCTGCTACAGCCTGCCCTTTTAATGATGATCTGGGTTCATAAATTATATCATATTCACCGAGCTCTTTTGCCAGTACATTAATCTCCCTGATTTTTCTGGCTTATGAAGGGCTTGTCTCAATGGCGCATCGGTATATACTACTATAGTGTGAGATTGGAAGTATGGCCTCATTCTCCTACTCGCCTCAATCAACGCCAGTGCCAATTTCTCTAGCCTTGGATATCTAATCTCTGCTCCTCGGAAGGCCTTACTTGTGTAGTAAATTAGTTTTTGCACTCCATTCTCTACTCTGATCAACGCCGAGCTAACTGTATTCTCGGACACTGCAAGGTACAAATACAATTTTTCTCCCATCACTGGCCTGGACAACAGTGGAGGTGATCCCAAGTATTTCTTCAAGTCTTGAAAAGCCTTCTCACATTCATCATTCCACTCAAAAGTCTTTCTGAGTGTCTTAAAGAATGGGAGACATCTATCAGTTGCTCGCGACACAAATCTATTGAGTGCCGCTACTCGTCCTGTGAGACTCTGTACTTCCTTCTTCGTCGTTGGAGATCGCAGCCCTAATAGAGCTTTGATCTTTTCAGGATTTGCTTCAATGCCTCGTTGATTGACAATGTACCCGAGAAACATGCCTTCTCGTACTCCAAAGATGCACTTCGTCGGGTTCAGCTTCATTTGATATTTATCTAGTTGATCAAAAGTCTGACTTAAGTCAACTAGATGATCGGCAACTTTCTTGCTTTTCGTCAGCATATCGTCAACATAGACTTCCATATTGTTACTGATTTGTTCAGCAAAGACCTTGTTCATCAGCCTCTGATATGTCGCACCTGCATTTTTCAAACCAAAAGGCATAACATTATAACAATAAGTTCCCCTAGGGGTAATGAAAGAAGTACTTTCCCTGTCTTCAGATTTCATTTTGATCTGGTTGTAACCAGAATAAGCATCCATGAAGCTCAGCAACTCGTGTCCCGAGGTAGCATCCATCAGTTGATCAATTCGGGGCAATGGAAAGTGGTCCTTTGGGCATGCTTTGTTGAGATCGGTGAAGTCTACACACATCCTCCACTTGTTATTCTTCTTCTTTACCATCACCACATTAGCTAACCAATCTGGATATTTAACATCTTCAATGAAACAAGCTTTTTGGAGCTTCTCGACTTCCTCCTGTATAGCTTGATTCTTCTCGGGACTGAATACTCTTCTTCACAGGCTTGATTTTCTTATTCACATTGAGCTCGTGACATAAGAAGTTTGGGTCTATCCCAGGCATATCTTCATGACTCCACGCAAAAGTTTGTCTTCTACTTCTAAGGAAAGTTATCAATTCTTGTTTTAATGAGGCTTCCAACGATGAACCTATTTGAGTAGTTCGCTCAGGGTGCTCATCGTCCAGAATGATGTTTTCAGTAGCTTCCACCACTTGACCCTTCACGAGTTGCGACTCATCTCGAGGATCCAATGTTTCAATTTCAGCACCTTCACCCACTTGATAGGTAGTAGTCTTTTTCTTTGATTCTTCCAGTTCCTCTTGCTCGGCGGATGAATAATAGCATTCCCGAGCTACTCTTTGATCGCCTTTTACAACTCCCATTCCAAAGTTTGTTGGAAATTTTAGGCATTGATGCACTATAGATGGTACAACCTCGAACTTCTTCAATCCTACTCTTCCCATGATGATATTGTATGATGATTGAACATTCTTATCCATCACGAAGAAGCGTATTCTTTCTGTCCGACAAGCAGGCCACGTACCAATGAATATATCCAACTTGATCGTCCCAAGTGGAAATACTTTCTCGCCAGCAAAACCGATGAGGGGTCTATGGTAAGTCTCCAGTTGAGATAGCTTTAGATTTAAACTATCAAAACACGAGTAGAACATAATGTCTGCCGAGCTACCATTGTCGACCAGCACTCTTGAAATCATTACCTCATTCATTCTCATCTTGATCACCAGTGGATCATCGTGAGGATATAAAACACCTGTAAGGTCATTTTTTGAAAAACCGATGACCAATTTCTCCTTGTTCACCTTTCTCGGGCGATCTTCCTCAGCTAGATTTATTCGATGAATGTACGAGCAAGCTTGAGCCTCACCGAGGTAAGCTTTTCTTTCTGCAGTAAGGTCTCCCCCTCCTGCGTCTCCTCCTGTAATAACATTACAATCAAATGACCCAAAGCGTATTAAAAATACCTCTCGTTCTGGCTGCCTTGGTTTCTTGGGAAGATCGGGGTCATCCTCTGGATCAACTTCATGGTTTCTCTTATTGTTCTCCTCTGCTCGACGTGGAGATCTATACCTCTCTCTAGCTCGGTCGTTGTTTCTTCTTTCGCCTCCCCGATCAACATACTTTGCTAGCTTTCCTCGTCGGATGAGTGTTTAAATCTCATTCTGAAGAGCTATGCAATTTTTAGTCATATGGCCATGATCCTTGTGGAACTCGCAATATTTTTCCCTATTCCTCGTGTCAGGGCCCGCCTTCATTTTCTTTGGCCAGTTTAACTCCTCGCTGTTCTTAATTTCTTCCAGGACGTGGTTGATATTTACCTTCAAAGGTGTGTAATTATCAAATTTCCTCAAGACCTTCCATGACGAACTATTTTTGGATTGTTTGTCACCACCATTGTTCTTATGTTCTTTCTTCTTAGCTTTATCACCTTCCACCTTGGTTTCTTTGGCATCCATATTCTTTTTCGCAGACATAGCCTCCTCGGCATTCATAATCTTGGATGCTTTTCCCATCAGGCCCGACATGGTTCGAGGTGGATCTTTGGTCAAAGTGTAGTACAACTTGTTTGGCAGTAGTCCACTCATCAAAGAAGTAATTGCTGTCTTCTCCTCATAATCAATGACTTCGAGTTTTTCGTTATTGAAACGAGTTATATAATCTCTGATACTCTCAACAACTTTTTGTCTAACACTTAACAAATGTGCTACTCGTTTAACTAGCTTTGCTCCAAAGCAGAAATTCCCAATGAATAACTCGGCCAGTTGAAGAAAAGTTAAAATCTTTCCCCGAGGAAGATTATTATACCATATCTAAGCAGATCCGGTAAGAGTTCCCGAGAATGCCCTGCATCTCATCTCGTCTGGGACAGCATAGATGTCGGCAGCAGCTTGATATTGTTCTATATGAAGGACAGGGCCAGTCTTCCCATCATACTTGGGAGTCACAACGGGTGCTTTGAACTTTGATGGTGTTGGAAAATCAACAATGTCCTTGACAAAAGGTGTTCCTCGAACAAAGGTTTGTTGTAGAGGGTTCTTAGCCTTAGCCATTTCCCCTAATCTATCCTCCAGCCTCTGAATAGATCCTTTCCATACATCATTTCCTTCCTCGGGCCTATTGGTTTGAGCAACTGATCGCGTTGAAGTGGCTTCCTGGGATTTATCTCGGCGAGAAGCTGGTCGGTCATAGGATCCATCTTGACGAGCAGCTGGTCGCGACTGGGCAGATCCTTCCCTTAAATCTAATGGTCGTCGAATGCTCCTCGAAGCTGCATTAAGAGGACTTTTATTCCTCCTAGAGCCTAATCGATCGAAAGGAGAAGCCCTACTTAATCTTTCCAATGCGTTGGTCCTTTCCGGGGAGAGGGTGACATGTTGTTCAGTATCTGTGGCTCGCACTGACGAAGTTCGTCCAGGTTGATAAGAAAAATCTTCAGATTCCTCATTGCGATATGAATTAGTATGCCTAGTACGCGAAGAAAGCGCACGGGTATTTCTTTGAATGCTTCGTGGTCCGGAATGGGCTTATGCACCGCCATGGAGGGTTTGGATGAGTTGTCGCATCGTTTCTTGCATGACGGTCTGGCCCTGAGCCAGATTTGCCATTATTCCAGTCAGATCCGGAACAATTGGTGGAGCAGATGGATTTGAATGGGTTCCAGCGTTTCGATTACTGGATTCAGGAATATCAGCCATTGGTAATAGATTGTATTTGATTGAGAAACGATATTACCAGTCGTTTCCCACGGACGGCGCCAATCTGTTGATGTAAAAAATTAGATCACTCTAATTATTTAATCACAGATAAATAAACGAGACAAAAGATTTTAAAGTGGTTCAGCCTTATAAGAATGGCCTACGTCCACTGCTGTTTTATTGGTGAGTGTTTGGAAATTCTCGATTACAAGAAATTCCGTTCTGGATTCGGTCCCTTTACAATGAGGATTGTACAATGTATTTATAGCCCTGAGGCTGTAATGTGAAAGGGTAATACATTAAATGGTATACATATGAAAGGGTAATACATTTAATACCCTTTTTGAGTGTGCGTCTGAATGATAAGTATTTAATGAATCAGTTGAACTGTTGGTTATCTATTAATGCTTTGTTCGAGATGCAGCTCGGACCGCCTGAGTAGCTCGGACCGCCTAAGCTTCTCGGTACTCAAGAGTTCCTCGGAGAGGCATGTTCCTCGGAGCGTATGAGTTCCTCGGAGTAACATGGTTCCTCGAAGTGTGTGATCATCTCGGAAGTCCTTATTGTTGCCATGTAAATAGCCACGTGTCTTCATATGATTGATCCAAGTCAGCAGATTAAATGGTATCAACACATATGTTTTTCAAACTTCAGTTGTGTTTTGGATTTGTAATCAAATATATGTTATATACTTTCATGTATAAAACCTTTTTTTAAAGGTTTTAGCCTACACTTGAAGTTTTGTACAACGGGATGGGGTGGGACTAGGGGTGGCTGTGGGCCGGGCCTGGGCAGGCCCGGTCGGGCTCGGGCCGGGCTTGAAAAATTAAGTGTTATCCCAAGCCCGCTCGGGCCTAGATCGGGCCTTATTATGTAATCCCAAGCCCGCCCAGATTTGAAAGCTCTTTACCCAGGCCCGCCCGATCGGGCCCTATTATGTTAATTAAAAGATTTTTTTTTTAATTAAAATACCTATTTTTTTATTTAAAGACCAATTTTTTTAATTAAAAATTTGTTTTAAACTCCATATATTACAAAGTCCATTTATAAAGTTTCTCACTTTACATGAAAAGACTTGGTATACGTTTTTATATTTATAGAAGTCCCCCCCCCCCCCCCCCACATATATATATATATATATATATATATATATATATATATATATATATATATATATATATATATATATATATATATATATATATATATATATATATATATATATATATATATATATATATATATATATATATTTCGGGCCTCGGGCCGGGCCGGGCCTCATCGGGCTTAAGAACTCATGCGCAAGCCCGCCCGGAAAAAAATCGGGCCTATAAAATTTTGCCAAGCCCGCTTTGCGGGCCTATTTATCTTACCCAAGCCCTATTTTTTTATTGGGCGGGCTTGGCGGGCCTCGGGCCTATGGCCACCCCTAGGTGGGACTAGCCCGGAAAAAAAACATATCAAGTAGAATTAATTATGTAGTAGTCATGTGCTAAGTAACTGTTCTGATCGTAGATGTACCTATTTAGTCTAGCCACTGTGGGGGCTCCAAGACGTAATTTTGACATTTAAGACGGTCCCCCAAACAAATACCCTTCGCCCTATCATCTAAATTAAAGCGATTGAACTACCTAAATCTTAGGGATCTAAGAAAACTTGAAACAGAAGCCATTCTGATAAACAAATGACCATAAATGAAGTCATCCCCACCTAAATATCAACCAACCCAACCAATCTCTGATCCACAAACAGATTATGTTTTTCGTAAGACATAAACTTGTCCGTCTAAGTAAAAATACCTTTTGCACAATGTCAAACTTGTCATGATCCTTAAAGTAAGAAGTTGGTCACTGCTTGATTTCGTGTCATAAAGATAAAGACATAACAAAGAAAGAACAATTCAAAAGCCAAACACGCCCTATAAAAAAAACACAAACATCCAAAGTGAGCCATCTCCACAGTACCTCTGGTGTCATTTGTATGACCCAATATGATATTGAGATCAAAACCAAAATGTATATGACGTCTTAGTTAGGCCGTTCTCTGTAAATGTTTACATATACAAGGAGAAAATTCAAAGTTATAGCGCCTATAAAACAATACGAACATCAAAAGAGAGCCATTCTCATAGATAATAGGATCGAACAATTTCTTGACACCTTCGTTAGGCCTCTCTTTCCATGTCCTAATTTCTTGTCATATATAACAAGAGAGACCTATCTAAATCAACAAGTCTTCAGCAAGCAGATAGGAGAGACATAGATAAAGGGAAGCGACAATGGCAAAATGGGTTCTTCTACTTTTGTCCATGCTAGTAGAGTTGGCAATTTTTACCATAAACAATGTTGCCGGAGACTATCCACTGACCATGAGTGAATTTTCCGGCAGCCATTATCGTGAGCAAATGAGAAAACTGCAAGCTCTTAAGGGTTCTTTTATTCAACGAGATTCGGTATCTATTCCACCTACCTCAAATTCTCCATCGCCAAGCTTTGCTCCAGCACCATCACCGTCTCAATTGGTTAGTAATAAACTGCACTTTTTTATTGTCTCGATATTCGTGGTATTACACCATATATATTGGGGTTGGCCTACCTACTAACTTTATAATCCATATACTTGTTGTTTATACAACTTGAATCCTAAAAAATGAGTACAAGCTATGGTCTTATGTTAAAAAATGTAATGCAATTATAGAGTGTCATTGTTGTTGATGTAGGTTACACCAAGTCCACGTGTGTATCACGTCACATCCTATGGAGCAGACCCAACTGGGAAAACAGATAGCACAGAAGCAATTTTGAAGGCAGTATCAGATGCAGCTGAAGGTCCAGGTCATGGATTTTTGATGCAGGGGATTGTTAATCTTGGTGGTGCACGTATAGATCTTGATGGTGGAAATTACTTAATTACCCGTCCGTTACGATTGCCGGTGGCTGGCTTAGGTAACATCATGGTATGTACAATGTAGTAGTACTATGCACTATTAATTACCCGTCCGTTACGATTGTCCCATGTGTCTCTTTTAAATTTAGAGGAGCAATGCTTATAAATAAACACATTCAATTTTTTGGTTGTAATATTCATACACAACTATTACTTATTAAGATATTTAGTACCTTTTTGTATTGTTTTTTTTTAAATGGAAGAAATTTCAGATTTCTGGATACCCTTTTTTAAGGACTTCTTTTAATCCACCACTGGCGCAAGGAATTCTATTAGTTGCCACATGTCAACCCACAATTTACCCACGTGTCATAACCCACATTTTTTTTTATTATATTTATAAAAACAAAAGCTACTTTTTATTTTTACTTTTTCTAATTTTTAATTTGATATTTTGATGAAACAGATACACGGAGGAACATTAAAAGCCTCGGATGATTTCCCAACCGATGGCTATCTAATTGATTTATCACCTCCTTCATCAAACAAAGACACTGCATACAACTACGAATTTATAACAATAAAGGACCTCATGCTGGATTCCAACTACAAATGTGGAGGAATTCAAGTTATAAACTCACTTAGAACCAGCATTGACAATTGTTACATTACACATTTTACTTCCAATGGCATTTTAGTCCAAGGGGGCCACGAGACCTACATTCGAAATTCCTTCTTAGGCCAACACGTTACCGCAGGTGGCGACTCAGGAGAGAGAAATTTCTCAGGAACCGCAATTAATCTTATGGGCAACGATAACGCGGTCACCGATGTAGTCATTTTCTCGGCCAACATTGGAATTTTAATATCTGGTCAGGCAAACACGCTTTCTGGGGTACATTGCTACAATAAGGCTACTGGTTTTGGTGGTACGGGTATTTACCTGAGATTGCCCGGATTGACCCAAACCCGGATTGTAAATTCGTATTTGGATTACACGGGGATTGTCGCGGAAGATCCTGTTCAACTTCATATTTCTAGCAGTTTTTTCTTGGGTGATGCTTATATCTTGTTGAAATCCATTAATGGGGTTGCTAATGGGGTTAATATTGTGGATAATATGTTTTCAGGGTCGAATAAGGGGGTTGGGATTGTACAATTAGATGAGAGGAATGGTGCGTTTAAAGAGATTGAAAATGTGGTTGTGGATAGAAATAACGCGAGGGGGATGAGTTTGAAGGCAACCGTGGCTAGGGGATCGGTGCAAGGTAATGGGACCTTGTGGACCGTGGACTTGAGACAACTTCTGCTGTTTCCGAATGTTATTAAACACGTGCAATACACGTTGAGAACGAGTGGGGCCTTGTTTCCTAACCATGCCTTGCGAAATGTGTCAGATAATCGGGTGGTGGTTGAGTCGGATGTGGTAGTTCCAGCGAGCCTTTCAGTCGTGGTGGATCAAGGTGTGTCGAATTTTTCGAGCTAGCTAAGCTATTTTCAAGAAATGGGAACGGGTGGAAATTGAGAAAATTGATTGGTCATGGGTCAAATTCCATCATTATTGTTATTATTACTTTTTAAATGTAATTGAAATTTGTAATTTTTCAACTTTTAGAGTGATTTGAAGTACACAATTGTATACTCCAATAGTTTAAAAAAACAATTATATTAAATGAAGTTCCCAAAGATATTCTTTCATCATGTCACTGTTATGAAATTAAGCAATCCGATTTTCCATTTTCAATATTGAAAACGCTGAATTTGATCTTAGTTGGACTCCAGAGGGTTTGAAATTTCAGATCTAACTTTGACAAAAAGGTCCATTTTAGATACATCCATGGAAATTTAGCTGCAGAAAGAAGCGAAATTGTATTGTTTATTATTAGTTTGTGATTCACACCCGTAGTTATATGAAATGCATTTTAAATGAGGTTAGGTTTTCTTGGATATACGTGCCGATTAGTTACTTAGAATGTCATTTTATTTTTTGACGCATATATTAAATAGTCTTTTGAATTTTTTTTAATACACGTTTAGTCCAATCATTTTTATTTTGCACCAATAAATCCTTCACCATGCCGCTGGCGCGGACCTTTAAAGATAAGAGAATAAGGTACTTTTTGGTACAAAATAAAAAACTTGGACTAAATATATATTAAAAAATATTTGAGGGACTTTTGGGTGTTTGATTCTTATTTTTTGTGGTGAACTTGTGGCTCATATTTTTCTTAAGGAAGTGGCCCGCCAAATAAACGTACCACAATTGAGAAATAATCTTTGACCACCAAAAACAGAAGTCCAAAAACTTGTCATATCTCGGAGACAATTTTCACATTTATTTTTGGGTAATAGATATTAAGTCTCATTTATTTAGTTAACGAGATAACAAATTTTTTAATTAAGTGAGTAGTGTCAAAGATCCTATTTGACAACTCAGTACTTTAAAATGACAAATACACACTCAAAATATTTTTTACAAAATATATCAAATCTTTAAAAGTCCATAACTTCAAATCAACAAATACAAAATTGACAAAATTTATATATTTGGAATCTAGTCGTCAAGATCTATCAAACAACATCTATATTCGATATTTTTTGACAAAAAAATCGAAACAGATAAATTTACTATTTATGTAAAACCTCCATTTTTTAGCGAAAACTCTTCTTCTTCTTCTTCAGCTCAGATGATTGTGCCACTGGCGCGAACCAAAAAAAATAAAGAAATAGACCAGGAGAGAGAGAGAGAGAGAGAGAGAGACTCCAGAGAGAATTCCGACACCCTCCGACGAGATTTTCCAATGGGTTGTTTCGGACAAGTCTCCGATAGGGGTGGGGGATGGGGCTACTAGTGAGGGAAAGAGTGTGAGATTATGTGTTTGTGTTTAGAGATAGAGTAAGTAGGTTTATATATATATATATTTGAGGGTACATTTGTCTAAATATATGCGAAAAAAAGTTAATAAGATTTGATGCATCTTTGACTCAATAAATAAGACTAGTCTTTAATTATCCCTTTATTTTGTTTACTTACAAAATGGAGAGTTGACTCTACCGATAAAACTATTAGATACAACATTGTATCTCGTTGTAACAATGTGTATATTTTTCTTATGATATTATCATCTAAGGGAAAGGGCTTCAAAATTTAAATTAGGGATAATAATTATCAAGTCTTATTCACTTAGTCAATGAGCCAAGAGATTCTTTGACTGAGTCAATGGTGTCAAAAGTCCTATTTTGCTAACTCGATACATTAAAATGACAAATACATCCTCAAAATAATTTCCACACTTGTTACGATGTTATAAAAAAAACACAAAATCTTAAAAAGTCCATAACTTCAAATCTACAAATTCAAAATTCACAAAATTTATATATTTGGAATCAACTGGTCATGATCTATCAAAAAACACTCAAATTCAATATTTTTTGATGAAAAAATCGAACACAGATAAATTTACTATTTTTATACAATTTTCTTTTTTTTTCCGGTGAAAACTCTTCTTCTCTAGCTCGGGTGATGGTGTCGCTGACGCGGACCAGAAAAAATAAAGAAAGAGACGAAGAGAGAGAGAGAGAGAGAGAAACGCTCCGGTGAGAATTCCGGCAACATCCGGTTAGATTTTTCGGTGGGGGTGGGGGTGGGGCTACTAGAGAGAGAAAGAGTGTGGGAATATGTGTTTGTTTTTAGAGAGAGAGTAAGTGGGTTTAAAATGGGTATATGTGAGGGTATATTTGTCTAAATATATCACTTTCGCCGGTGCTTAGGCCCTCCTGGCTTGACGCTTGAGGGAAATGCCCATCTTAAGTTTTTTGCGCCTTATTCTATGTAAAATGCTTAAGACGCACTTTCTTTTAAAACGAAAACGCTTTAGTGAAATTATTTTGCATTTTTAAGACTTTTTTTAAAAACTGAACCAATGTCTCATTCAAAACAATCAAAAGACAAATGGTATCCCAAACCTCTCTGCCTCTCGTCCAAATAAACACGCATTTTTTCTTTCTTTTTTGTTTTTTCTTAGTATTTAAAACAAATAGTACTTTAGTTTGCATAAATTCAGATATATTTTAACGTATGTATCATTTTAGTATTTTTAATCGCCTTTTTATAGTTAAAAATGTTAAAATATATTAAAAAGTGCATAAACGTCTTTTTACGCTTAAGACCGACCTAGGCTTATAAGGCTTAAGACTTGCCTCCACCCCTCGATCACGTCTCGCATTTTTTATATTGACCTGGAAACCCTTGACTAGCATAAGGAAATCTACTGCAATGGAGTAACACGCCCTCAATTGAAAACAGAGTACACTTTCATAAACTAGAATGGAATTATCCTAGATGGTATCCAATCCAAATCTAGAAAACAAGTTAGTAGTAAAAGAACAATACATGGAAAGAGACCGTAACCTGAAAATCAATAAACATTACCTAAACTACTACTATACAAGACATGGTGTAACTGCGATCGCCCAGTGGTTGGATCACTATATTAAAAGTTCAACAAATCTTAAAAATTTAGGCTTATGTTGTTGGCTATGTGAGACATCATCCATGTTGTCAGATTAGATAAGTTGTTAAGCGTAACCAACTCGAAATTCAAAGCAAAGTAAGGGAGACACTACACAATCATGACTCACAAGTATTACAGTAACATACGACACATTAAGATTCCAAGATCTAACGACAATAACTTACAAATCAACTGTTTTTTTTCCCTGGTTAATTACACATCCCCCTCAATGAGTTTATCTGTAGACAATAAGTTACATATCAGCTGTTGAATTATTTAACTTCAAAATTAGTTATATCATAAAATATAATTGTCCTGCTTAATGTGATCTATATAAAAATAAGATTTGATAAGGATTCCTTTGAATAAGTCATCAAAAATTTAAAAATAACAATGGTGAGTTAACTTTCTAATAAAACTCTACATTGATAAATGATAAAATTCAAGTCTAACTAGTAAATTGGGTCCCCTCTCTCCTTATATACAGTGACTTATATTCCATCGATAAACTACACCGGAAACTACTCACTAAACTTATTTGGCAACAAGGAGAATTCTAAATATTTCAAATTACAATTTTTTTTCTTTCAAAATGATGAAAGTTATATTGGAGCAATTATTAAGATGATTCAAAGGTGATTTCTACACCAAATCAATGTTGGAATTTTTTAAAATATAAACATTTATTAATATTATGAAAGTGAGCTTTTTATTTTGAGAATTTGTTTTGGGTCCTTTTATAGAGAGAACTTAAGGAAGTGAGTGTAAAGGAAATGAGTATAGTTTCAAAAGTTTCACATAAAAACTTTAATCAAAAGGGGAAGGGTATATAACAAAAGACAAAACAAGACTATTTCTTTTAGGGTCCGTTTGATAGCAATATTTGTCATGACAAATAAGGAATCTTTCTCATTTTCTATCTTTTATGCACTTTTGATAGCATTTATTTGCACTGAAAAATAATTCTAAGTTACACTAAGGGTCCATTTGATTCGCAAATTTGCCATGACAAATATCAAATCAGTGGGCAAATATGACATTTGCCCACTTTTTGGTCTCTTTGGTCCACAAATTTGTCTACAACCCATTTGCTAATGTGCAACACCTCTAATGCATGAAAAGTGAGCAAATTTTGCTTTGCTATTTGGGGAAGAATTATTTGTCAAACAATTTGCCACTTCTTAAAAGTGCTTTTTTTTATATTTTTATGCTAAAATATTTTAAAAATTATTTTACAAACTGTTTTATAAAACTGTTTTAAATAAAAAACTGTTTTATAAAAACTGTTTTTAAATTGTTTTAAAAACTGTTAAAAAAACAATTTAAACACTGTTTAAAAAAATATTTTTTAAAACTGTTTTATTAAAAAATGGTTTATAAAAACTATTTTTGAAATGTTTAAAAAAAAGTTGTTTTAAAAACTGTTATAAATAAAAAAAAATATTATTTTATAAAAAATGTTTTTAAAATGTCAGAAAACTGTTTTAAAAATGGTTTTAAAAAAATGTTTTATAAAACCGTTTTATTAAAAACTTGTTTTAAAACTATTAAAAATACTATTTTAAAAGGTTTAAAAATTGTTTTGAATAATTTAAAAATTGTTTCGAATATTGTAAAAAGTATTTTCAAAAACTGTTTTATCAAAAATTTTTTTTTTAAATGTTTTAGAAATGTTTTAAAAATTGTTTAAAAACTTTTTATAAAATATTAAAATAAACTAATTGAATTGACTTTAATTTCGCTTAATTGTTGTTTGATAACTTCGTGTGAAAAAACTAGGCAAAATTTACCATGACAAATTTTACCTTATGGAAAATTTTGCCATCTCCACTTTTGAATCAAATGGACCCTAAGGTACTAACACCTTATGCATAAAAAGTTGATTTGCCATAGAATTCAATTCTTTGGGGGGGGGGGGGGGGGGTGGTTAAGAATTGAATTCCAGCTTTTCAATGACTTGGAAATAAATTCCAGACTCTTCTATCAAACGGACCCTTATAGTCAAAGATACTATAATAGGGCACTTCGATGGTGCATTTGCCACTTCGCACGTACAGGGCCTTAAGTTTTGTCCAAGTCAACCGAATCGAACGTTGAATCGCACCCCTAAAAAGATGTGACTATTCATGAACAACCACTAAAATGACTATGAAAAGAGTTTCTGGTATCTCTTTTGGACACTGAAAATTGTTGTGTTCTGCTCTCACTGTCTATCTTTTGACATTATGAAGTTAATATTTCAGAGTGTTCTTGATTTGACCAAACCATACATAGTTTCAATCAAACAAGTGACACCCCTATATTGTATCCTGGATGCAAAAGGGAAATATATTGCCTAAAAGACAGCATTCCTAGCATGTGACTTGCAGTTACTTGGATTCAAACTTCTCTATATTCTTTTCATCAATTTCCAATAATTAGATGATAACATTGGATCAAGGTCCTATTTTTCTATTTATTTAGGCATATTTTTTGAAAATATGAAGATCAAATGTCATTTTATTCAAATCAATTGAATACTCGAGTTTAATCAAACTAATGTATTTTTTATTAATATAATATTTATAAAAATAGTATTACATGTTGTGTCAGAGCTAAAGTTTAAGATCCCATATTTTTCCTTTATTGAGGTTAGCCCATGATGAAATCATGATAAAAATTGAATATGTATGCATGCGACTTTTCGTGATTTTTTCTATGACATTTTACTTATGTTATTGAATCTTCTTAAAAACAATTATGTATTCCTAGGAGTTTCAACGACCAGTGCACACTGGTTGGAATTAAAATTCTCAACTTGCTCGAATTTTACGAAACTCGCGTGGTTGAGTCGAAATGTCGAAAGAAGCAAAATTCATTGTACACAATGGGAACCGTCTTATTTTGGGATTTGACGTCATTTAAGCCCTTAAAATTATGTTTTTGTCATTTTTGAAAAAATGTTGACGTCAATATCTCGCTCAAAAAATTCCATTTTTAAATTCTGCAAACTCTTCTCAGATCCTGGAGTGAATATCTAAAACCATGTGGTGTTAACGCATATCTTCCTTTTTTGGCAAATGTTATGATTTTCCTAGATATTAAGTATTTTTCACAACAGTGGTTGTTTTGTATATTCACGTTGATTTTAAAAGTCATGTTTACATCTGATTAGATGTTTAACATAGGCTGTAATTCATATGTGAGGATATTAAAAGTATGATTTAGCTTTATTACTAAAAATGATGCTTACATTGAATTAAATGTCAAACGCATGTTATAATTCATATATGAGGATATTAGATGTATGATTCAGGTTTATTGTTAATACTTATGTTTACATTGAATTTGATGCCATATGCAGGCTACAATTATTAGACGTGTTATTCAATTTTATTATTAATATTCATGTTTATGTTGATATCACAAAATACCGAAACTACCACCCACTTTTGATATTAACTTTTGTGATAAAGGAGTCTAATTAGTGACGTAATTTTAAAAAATAAAAAAAAAAAGTATTTTGGACAGTAGTCTCGGTATTTTATTTTGGTACGATGATTTCGGTAAATTAGTTTTTTAAATGTCTAAACCAAAACCAACCACAAAATTTTTGGTAATTTCGATTTCGATAATTTCCTTTTGTAGTAATGAAAAGTAGTAAACCAAAATAAAAAAATTTCAGACCAAAATGTTACATTAGAGTAAAAAAGTTTGATTAGAATCCGAACAGTTAATGTAAGGCACAACAAGATACTCAAAATCTTCGTTTATTTCATTGATAGGAAAAATAACATTGAGAACCTTATCAAAAGAGGTCTCGATTACATTTAAACAAGGATAGACAACAGACGAAGAAATAGGGTAAACATTGGGGTTAGGGGAGATTTCATGAGGTAGAACTGGCGCAGCATGCCAGCTGAGGAGGGGTGTATCAGTAGCTTTAATCAGATGGGATGGATCCATTGATATAGTGCCTGAATGAACCATATAGAGTACCAACCCCAGTGTCTGTAAGTTGAAGGAATCTTCAGAATCACTTTCCTCAGTCTCTTCGGTATCTTTGATGAGTGGTTGTTCTCGGTGTTGGAAACTTTCGACCCATGGGTAGCTATCTTGGAAAAAGATATCCATTCCAGGCTTCATCTTCTTGTATGTGTGGTCATACCATGGTTCTGGAAAACTGCAAAGGGGAAGTCTTCGCCTTATTTGATGAATTGTCCATTCAAGGAGTCTCCTGGGATAGTTTGGATGTAGTCTAATCTTCTCGTGGTCGAGACTGATGGATCATTCCGAGCTCTTGTTCTGATGGTTAATAACCCAAGCCACAAGGAGGGAAAGCTTTCTTCAGTTCGATGGGCTCAAGTATCCCTTGCTGCCTTTGCCCTAGCCCCTGTCCGGGCATGAAGTGCATGTTTCTGAACATCTGACTCACATTGACATTGCCTGAACAAACCCTTTCCTTGAAACCGTCCCCTGTCGGGAGTAGGATTGGTTCAACTCGGAATCCTGATAGGAGCATATCATTTGACCCGTACTGTATCTCAAGGATTGGACTGATGGTGCTTGCACCCTCGACATATTCGTCGTCGCCCAAAATGGTGATGACTCGCCCGTCGACGAAGAACTTCAATTTCTGATAGAGTGAGGAAGACACACCCTTGATACTGTGGAGCCAGGGTCGTCCGAGTAACATGTTGAAACAAGCTGGGATGTCTATGACTTGGAATTCAATGACAGGGTTTATAGGGCCAACTCCTATTACAAGTTTTATGGATCCCATCACCTCCCGGCGGGTATTATCGTAGGAACGCACAATGGCGGAGGTTGGAGCGAGGTCGCTTTCTTTCAGGCCTAAACACTTGAAGGTTCTCAGTGGGAAGACATTCAAGGCGGCTCCGTTGTGGACAAGAGAGAGTGGCACGGCCTTCCCCATAACTTCGACGAAGATGTTGAGTGCATGATTGTGATTTGGCCCAATTCTGGGGATTTCTTCTTTAGAAAATGATAGCATTCGGGTAGAGGTAAAGGATCCGACCAGATTTACCACTTCTTTTGAACATTCTAAAACACTTGCTTGATTTCATCAAATTATTATGCTTTTTTGGACGGGGGCAATCGATGAGGAAATTGTGCTTTGGGCACATACTCAGTGGCTTTTGCAGTAGGGTTGGGCACATATTTCTCCTTTATTTTATTAGGAATTCGAACGGAAGAAGTGGTAATAATGGGGCATGAAAGAGAGGAATTAATCTCATAATTGAAAGTGGAATCAACACTATTGTCAATATTTTTCCCGAACCTAAGGGTAGTCATAACTTTTATACCCACTTGATAAGAATTATGTCCAGATGCAGTTCAAACTTCATAAGCAGACTCTTTCTGGTTCCCTTTAGGATTAGTAATGGGATGACTAGGGAATCTTCCTTTCTCTGTCTTGAACTCAAGATGATTAAAACGTTGTTCAAGTCGTTGGATGACTTAATTTTGGGCCTGAGTAGTTTTTTGTTGAGTCGAGAGAAATTGAGACAAAAGAGACTCACGAAAAGAGGTAGAAGAGTGGGGTTGAGGTTCATAGTGAGGTTAAGGAACCAAATCTCTATGAGCATTAAGCTGGGAGTTATAATCATACATTGCATAAGGAACGAGGACAAGTTAAATATTAACAGATGATGGTCCACCGAGAGGTTCATATTAGTGTTGGTGATTTTATGCATTATGATGTTGAGACTGATTTTGAAATGAGGCACGTGGTGGTCTTTCGTGATGGGGTTGGAAACTAGGTCAACCACCAACATGAAGTTGGGGTCAAGGTGGAGTGGAGTTACTGTCGTATTTATATGAAAAATGGGGATGATTCCTATTATCCGAAGTGTAAGTAAATAATGGGGGAAGGGGTTTCTAGCAGCATCAAAGCACATGCATGATCTAAGGTGGGATTGGGATCCTTTTGATGAATGAGTAAAGAATGAGATACATGGTCATGGATTAAATAAACACCACAAGAAACGGGATTAGACTCATTATTGACACTCATCACCGGTCTGGATAAAGAAGCATTTTGTTGTAATGAACATGCGAGTTCATCAATAGTCTTTGTTAATGTGCTTAAACTATTTACCAACATTTTGAAATCAGGGTCTTTCTTGACCTCATAAGTGTGCTCATGATGTTGAGGTTTGTATTGGGAGAAATCATTGGTTCCCTCCTAGTCTTGGGTGTCTTCTCCTAATTCCTGGAGGAAATTATAGGTGGCAGTGGGCGTTAAGTGCATGAATTTGCCTTTGTGCATGGATTCTATCATGGTAAGAGATGAGGAAACTAGGCCATTATAAAAACTATGGACCAAACGACTCTTTTTTAAGGCCATGATGAGGGCATTTGTTTATGAAATCTTGAAATCGTCTCCAAGCTTCACAAAATTATTAGTTAGGTCGTTGGCGGAAGTTTTGTATGGCTTGGCGTATTTCATTTGTTTTACTCATGGGATATAATTTAGACATAAACTTATTAACTAATTGTTCCCATATGATAATGGTATCTGGTGGCAATGAATATAACCACGTAAATGCATTATCATGAAGAGAAAATGGGAATAACCAAACGCGAACAATTTCTTCATCTAAATTTGATTTTTTAAAGGTTGCAAAAACAGTTGAAAATTTATGCAAGTGAGTGTAAGGAGATTCACCCTCGAGACCATGAAAAGTAGGAAACATGGAAATGGTAATAAGCTGAATTTCAAATTCGACGATCGGGGTGGATGGAAAAACGATACATGATGGAAGACTGGCCATTATCGGAGAAAAATAATCCTTTAAGGCACGTTCGTCAGCCATGGTAGGTGGAGTAGTGGGGGGACTAGATGTTTTAGAAGGGTGAAGCTAACCTTTAGGTTACGAGGAGGAATGTCAAGACAAAGTTGGCGTTCTCCTCAAGATGACGAGATCGAAGGGTTACTATGGGAATAAGTTAAATGTTGATCTACACATTTCCACATGGACATAAAAATGAAAATTGTTTTTGGAATTTTGGTTGAAGAAAAGGATAAATTGTTTTGACGTTGTTAAAATTAAAGAAAAAGAAAGGAAAATTAATGCGTGTGTGTGTGTGTGTCTATATATATATATATATATATATATATATATATATATATATATATATATATATATATATATATTGAATTTTGAAAGAAAATATTGTTGGATACTTTTTGTTTTGGGAAATAAGAAGAAAGCAAATTTTTTTGCATGTTTATAAGCAAAATGAGGGGAAAATTGACACGAAGATTGCAAACGGACGAATCTAACAAACTCGACTATTGAAAGACGGAATTAAAAACCTACAAGAAGCGCTCGAATCTTAACTAGCACTTAATCTGTTGTTAATCTTTGTATAAGTGAAGGGATAGTCAAATTTTAATTGAATTGTGGGCGAGAAAAATACGAAGGCAATACGTCGCCTTATGCAAAAGTTATGTTCCTACTTTGGCTTGCTAGTTGGTTAATTTTTATTAAGTAAAAGCTAGGGTTGCACAAAATAAGATAAGTGAGTGAGTCGGGTGGTGAAATCCCTTCTTGTTGTAATAATCGGGTGTAGGTCTTAGGTTAATTAATTCAGCATATAGTCAAATAAAGAAATGAACTCGCTGACAAGATATTCATGAGGGATAAAGAAAGATACCTCCCACGACTTTTACACACATGGGGTGAAGATCAAGTTGAGTCGACTGGGGGGGAGTATGCCTTACTTCAGTCATCTTCGGGAGTCCTACGAACCCAAAATAGAGACTTCAATTCCACTCCAATAAAGCTCTTTCTCTATTTTGTCCCATTTTTCTTTTCACGTTTGTTTGGTATTTTACAAATACAATGGTGTTTTAAATAAACCCAAATAAATACAACGCTTCAATAAATCCTAATATAACCGATCTAATAAGAAAAATAGATGCAATAAAAAATTGAGATACAAAAATAGGCATGTCAATCTTCAGCTCAGGAATGCTACAATGACGATATTTGATGACTTAGCTTTTCGTGTGAGCGTAGTCATTGTCTTGAAAATCTAAGTATAAACATCCTTTAAATTAACTACAAAAATTGTTAGACAACTTGTATAGTGGTAAGTACGAGTATCAATCCAACTTTCAAGGTGAAAAAATAAATAGTGCGAATAATTGCAAATTCATTATATATATATATATATATATATAATTTCAAGGGAGAGTTAATTAATTAATGATAAAAAATCATAAATGAATGAAATAAACTAGTGAAAATGAAAATGATAAGTAACCAAGTTTTATAAATATAAGGAGATCCAAGAAATGGGATTACACCACACATTTAATTATTGTAATTAACTATTTATTTATTTAAAATATTTTGAAATAATATTAAAATTACGATTTAACTCTCATTATAATTATAAATTTAATAATACCTTTTTAGAAAATTAATTTAAAATGCCAAAAAACTTAAAATTAGATTTATACTCATTTTAATAAATTACCTGCTAGGATCAACAACACGGAGTTAACACTTCCAAATCTAATGCCATATTTAGGAAAAACCTATCTCTAGTTCAATTCCATAATTAAACATTAAATTTAAAATGAAATTATTTTACTTTCTCTCGGGGCAAAAATGGAAATGTGACAATTTCAAAATTAATCTTCACAGAAAAATCACAAGTAATAAATTAATTAATTAGAATAACATCACATACGATTTCATCACACACCCCGAACGTGATGTTTAGCCTACCATTCTCATACTAGCATACACAAGATTTAATTAAATGTTAATAAAAAGGTATGAAATTAAAATAAGGGAGATAGAAATACAATACAAAAACAAGTCTCCTTATTGAATTAATTTCTTCAAGTTGAGTCCATGTGCTCCCACAATTTATCTAACTCGATTACAATAATAAATATAAAAGTAGAAGAAATGATCCTAATAAATATAAAAAAGTCTCCTTGTTTTTCATGGGTTAAATTATGCGTATTGGAAAGCTAAGATAAGGTCTGTTTTAAAAGAATTAATGAAAGGTTCTGGCTTGTATGTCAAAGATGGTGGACGCCACCCACTATAACCAATGATGATGTCGAAAGTCGTAAGCCTGACACTGCTTATATGGAGGGTGAATTTAAATGGAGTGCTTACACATCTCGCGACTTAAGTGCTATTATTAGAGCCGTTACCCCTGACAAATTTTGCCGCATCATGACGTGCACCACGTCTAAGGAATATACCCTCTAGCTCACTCACAAGGGGACTAATGTCGTGAAAGCGCCTAAGCTTGAAAACCTCACCACACAGTTTGAGACTATTACCATACTAAAGTCTGAGTCTTTTGATGAGTTTCATGCATGTTTGTCGGACATAATCAATTCTAATTTTAATTTGGGTGAGAAAATTCCTGAGATAAGAGTTATGAAAAATATTTTGAGATCCGTGCCAGCCACCCGTTTTATCCATAAAGTCATTGTCTTGAATTCATTGGGAATATTAGATACTTTTAGGTTAGAAAAACTCGTTAGAGACCTTCAAACTTATGAGATCGATATGTTTCCCAAAACTGTCAAACCTAAGGATATAGGTATTGCATTGAAGGCCCAGTCTGAAAAAAAAATTGTGATTATTATCCCAAGTTTGATTTTGAGCTTGATGATTTAGCCTTTTTTGCAAAAAAATCAATTTTTTTCTCAAATCTAACAAAGAAAATTCTTCTAAATAAATAATTTTTGAGAAAAATAAAAATGGCAATGAGGGAAACAATGTTTCTGAGAAAGATGAGGGGTGGTGCTATGAGTGTGAGGGTAAGAAACATAAATCCCATGAGTGTGCCACTAGGCTAAATACACAGGGGCAAGAAAGTTGTACATAAAGCCACTCTTAACGATGGTGACATCGAGTTAGTGGATTCCGGAGGTGAATCACCGCATACCTAATTTTTGTGCATTCATTGGAAATTACATGAGTAATTCGAGTTTGTCCCATACCAATGAGGACATTTCTAAATGTCAGTGCCACGAAAATATTTCAAATCATTTTAGAGAGAGTGAGAGTGAGAAAAAGAATTTGAGTGAGGGAGAAGGTGGACTCCAAAAAGCCTTTCATGATCTTTACACCGAGACTTTAAAAACGAAAAAACTTAATGAAGATTTTTCTCTTAGGATATGTGATTTAGAGAAATAGGTGAATTTTTTGAGATAGGGTGAGGCATCAGCGAGTTAACTCGATAAGGTGAAAGTTTCTTTGTAAGACTAGTTGATTGTTAAGGAGAAGACCGATTTGACGAACACCGTGACTAGTCTTACGAAAGAACATCAAACTTCATTGGAGACTCGTGAGAAACTTGAAGCCCATGTATCCGAATTCTAGATTGATCTTGAACGTTCCCGGGAGGTTAGGGTCACTTTAGAGGACACATTTAAGAAGGTTGGAAAGATGCTTCTCGATACCGTGTTAGGTAACATTGAGATCAAGGAGTAGGTTATGATGGTGCATCCACTTCTCATGCGCACCCGAGTCGGTTCTCGAGTTTGTGATGAATCCTTATGGCCCTCGTCCTAACACACCTAGGAGACCTAATCCACCTAGGAAAGCACGTGCTAAGTGCTTTGTGAAATATGGACCCAACACTATTTATATTTGTTCTCATTTCAAATGAAGAGGTCACCTTAGAGAGTTTTGTTTTAAGATAGCGAGAGTTTTTCACATGCGTTTTACCCGGTATGCTCCTACATGAGTTTCTATGGATATTTACGCATGCACTCCCACACGTGTTACTACACATGCTCCCACACATCAACATAGAGATTTTGCTAGTTTTCAAGAGCAAGTAAAGTATTTAGTCAAGACTTCACAATGTTTTATGGAGGAATTTCATAGGATGGCTTCTCCTTTTAAGAACTCCAGGCCTAATGATTGAGGTTAAGACTTGTTTATTGAATGGGGTGATTATCATGCTAAAATATTATAGCCTTATTGTTGGATTATATTATTATTGTATTGATATGTTTTTTCCTTCTGATATATTTTGAAAAATTCCAAAAAGATTTTTCATTTTTAAGAAAAAGTTTAAAAACTCCAAATAGTTTTTTAATTTTTAAGAAAAAGTTTGAAAAAGTGAAAAAGATTTTATTTTGGTAAAATTTTTGAAAAAGATAAAAAGATTTTTGGATTTTGTATTTGTCATCGTATGTGGATGAACATTTAAGATGTCCGGATCACCCTTACATTACATCTATTCACATGACTTTTTCATAGTGATTTGAGACATGACTTTCGTTTGACAGTTTGCTTAATAATGTGTGAATATCATTATGTTGATCATTGATGATTACTCTCTACATGTTAGACTCTTTGTCACCTTTATTGCACACGTGCATGAACTTACTTGTCATGTGTAGAATACAATTGATTCGTATCAAATATTGCATATTTCCGCCCATTATCTTTATGCATTCTAGCGCTTTTACGGTCCTAAATGCCTATAATTATGCTCATTAACCAGACAACCTTGGATTTGGATATATACATGCTTTTAGGGGTTATTTTCGGCTTTTCTCGGTCCCCACTTGTTTTTGTCACCCGTGCAATCCAAACCCCCCATCCTCCCTCCCAAAATTTTAATTGGGGATGGTTCCTTTCTTCCGCCTTACACATGCCTTCCGTTGTTAAAACGGAATTCATATTTTTCGGAAGGCATGCTTGTATGTGAGGGTACACCGGTTATCCTCCAAAGTCAAATCGTTTTCACGGTGGACCCTCACCTATTTAGACTTCTAGTGTACAGTTAGTGTGAAGTCTAAATAGTAGATTGTATATAGTTAGCTTTTTATTTTTATTTTTTATTTTTTTCCTTCCTTTTTAATTTAGTCTAATGTAATTAGTTAACTTTTTATTATTTGTTTTTGCTATGCTCGGTACTAACTTGTTTTGTGGATTCTTTGGACTTGTTCTTATGGGGATCGCTCCAATTTTGGGTAATATCGCTCTTTTCCTCTCTTTAACTTGGTTCTTAATTTACATTGAGGACAATGTCAAGTTTTAAGTTGGGGGTGTGGGATATTCTATCCATTTCTTTATTTAGTCCATGTTTTTGCTCACATGTTAGTTACTTAGTATGCTTTTCTTAGAAAAATTCAAAAATTTCAAAAAGATTTTATTTCTTTTTTCTCCTTTTTGGGCATTTTGCCTTTGTTTCCGATGATAAATTTCAATAACTGCCCGATCCAATTGACAACCCAATGATGCATGTTCTCGATTTTAGAAGTTATTAGACTTTAGTCTCGATTATTGATATTGTGAATAACTTCATGAATTAAACTTTAATCCCTTAAGCACATGCACTTTTATGGTTATATTGATTTGGTTTAAGATTTTTATAACTCGGTAATCTTTTGTTGCATTGTATATACTTACACCGAGTAAGCTTTGTACCTTTCGTCGTTTGTGAGTGTATACACTATTCTTTCCTCTTTGAAAACGTTGAATTCGTCGGTAATCTCACTATTCTTTCATTTGACTGTTCATTAATTGAGTTCATACTTGAAATGTGTTACTTGAGCATGATTTTCATATATTGTTTTGATTCGAGAATTGCGTAAACTTTGTTAAATGATCATAGACCCTCTTTGTTATATCACCCATATTAGCCTTGACCTCACCCTTATATGTTTACCCTCGTTAACCCCTTTGAGCCTAAATATAGACTTTCGTTTCATAACCCCATTCTCATAACCAACTCTACATTTGAGTTTTAAACCATACATACACTTTCCATACCTTTATTTGGAATGTTACTTGGGATTGAATTATGTTGTTGTTATGATGTCGGTTGCAATTTAGGCATATGAGAGTTTGATAAGTAAAGAAAAGAAAGTAGTGAAGAAAAAGTAGTGAAAAAAAGTGAAATAAAAGAGAAAGCAAAAAGAAAAAGAAAAGAAAAGAAAAATGAGAAAAAGAAGAAAAGAAAAGAAAGAGAAAAGTTTGTATATGTTGTATATAGTTCAATAAGCTTTGATTACTCTCCCCGATGATATATCTAATGTCGTTTTGGAACTCGTTTTCCAATTTTGATATTGCCCGCATTATCCCATTATCCCGAGTTTTCATTCCGAACACTTTGAATTCGTACATATATTCCTTTCATTTCATACCATAGCCTAGCCTACATTACAACCCTATTAAAGTCCTATGTGATCTTAGGTTGATGTAATTTAAAAGTTTAAATAGTTTTGATAATCTGTGAAAATGCATTTCGCCTCCTTTAATGTGCGGTATTTTTCATTGAGATTACAATTTTTCATCTTATATATAGCGTTCTTCATTTGTGACATGTGTGCGGCCTAGTTTCCATTTACATTTACTCTTTAGCCCGCATGTTACCTCCCTGTTTCGAGTGAATTCGCTTGATGAGTGTAATGCCCGTGAGGATTGAATATATGCTTGCTTTAATAATTATCCGGTTTATTTAAGTTTTTCGCCAAATCACACTTTGCATGTGCTCGCTCCCCTCCCACATTTTAAGGTTTCAATTCTATGAGGTGCATTCTATAATGTTAATGATTTGGACTTTTGTTTGAATTCATTCAATGTGCTAATAATGTGTATGAAATCCTTTTCGCCATTGTTGGGCCTGTCGCATGTTGGGTTGGACATATTTTGAGGAAACCATGTGATGTTTGTGGGTATCATCCCTGAAAACCCTCACGAGACGACACTCGTCCACTAGGGTAACCTAAGGGTTTAACGACTTATTGCATATGCTAAATGCAATCGTGTTCCCTACGAAAGTGGCAATTATATTTCGATGCATATATACATTTTGTACCGCCCTCTGTGGTCTGGTTTTCTTTGTTTCATTACTAGGGACTAGCAATGTTTAAGTTAGGGGGTGTGATTCGTATCAAATATTGCATATTTCCGCCCATTATCTTTAAGCATTCTAGCGCTTTTACGATCCTAAATGCCTATAATTATGCTCATTAACCAGACAACCTTGGATTTGGATATATACATGCTTTGTAGGGGTTATTTGTGCTTTTGTAGGTATTGGAACGCTAAAAGTGATGTTCCGTTGCATTTCAGAGAAGTTCCGTCGCTGGACGCTACTTCAAGGGCATTTTAGTCAATTCAAATTTCTTATTCGGCTCATGTTAATTCCACGAATGCGTAGTTCATTGAGTTAGCATCGTGTGGCCGCAAACGGTGCGTCGTTTGGAGTTCGGACGAAGAAGCTAGGCTCGTTTCCGTAATGGACCTTTTCCCCCTCATCATGGACCAAATGCAGCCTGAAAACAGAGTACCGGTCGACTGTGTCCCTGGGACCGGTCGATCGCGGTTTCACCTTTTGCCGTGGGAAGGAGACAGTATGCTTTGGCTTAAGGGACCGGTCGACCGCGCCCCTGCAACCGGTTGACCGGTAGTGCCAGATATTTTGGGCTCTTTCCTCTTTCTTTCCTTTTTCCCTTACTTTTTCCCACTTACTATATAAACCCATTTTTGGTTTTTATTCAGATATACTTAGTTATAATAGATTGTAGAGAGTGGTAGTTAGGGTTTGGGTGGTTTTGGATGGTTCTTCTTCATTTATACTTGGTTTGACACCCTATTTGTTGTGTAAGTTGACTATTCATCATCCTCTCCTTTTAATTTAAGTTGTATTTCCTTTGTTTCCATTGTTGTAGTATAATTTACAAGCTTTCTAATTTAGGTTTTCTTTCTTTATTTACATGCTTTGATTTACACGCTTTCTAGTATAGATTTACCGCGTTTATTTACCGCTTTCCATTTATCGCGTTTTTAACATGCTTTCTAGGTAATTTAAATTAGGTTGTGTTTGAATTGAACTCACTCGAGTTGACGCGTTGCTTTTCTTTGGTGATGGAGTTTACGGGTCTATTTCGGATGCGTTGTCCTAGTTATCATGCCTAGGAGATTTGACGGGGCATATCATGTATGTCCCGTGCTTACGACCTTTCGCGCGTAATTTCCGGGATATTTGTTGACGCCAAAATCGTATGTGGCTTTTATGATGATTTAGGGCGTAACAACCCTTGATTTAATTAACTGTCGAAACGAGACGCAACCTTAATAACTCGTCGACCCATGTAACCATTTTATACTAATTAACTCGGGTGAGGGATATTCGACGCAACCTATAGTTTTTACTCACTTTCTTAATCTAGCTTTATTTTCCCTCGGCTAGATTACTATTTCCCTTTCATGCATCTTTTCTTTTAGTTTGTAATTCACCTTTTCCACTTTTATTTCGGAATATTAAACCTTATAAATTCTAACAACTCATCTCTGTGGATTCTCGATACCCGACTTACCGCTCTACTTGCCCCGCAAGTGTAGTTGTAACTTAGGTTTTTGTATTGAGTTGGCGAAACGAAAACAACAACTAGCGTCTTTACACGCGCTACTTTTCGCACTTAATCAACAATGTTCTCATCTCAATTCTACTTCATAACGAACCATATATAAAAATAGATAAGTTTTGCATGTAAGAGCCATTGCCCGGATTTTTTTGCCGAAAAATATTGATAAAAGCCACCATTTGCAAAAAGAACCTAAAAAGATTAACGGTGCAAAAAAACAGTAGTTCCAATGCCATTTAGTTTTTATTCATTGATGCTTCACTACACATGAGGATTATGATTTCTTCAAAATATTTGAGGGTGAATTATTATATATGTGAGACTTTGATGGAGTTATAAAGTAGAAGATCAATGGGTTTGCACAACGGACTTCGTTTAAAAATATTAAATAATTTAGCATTTTTGTTTTTAGAATCATCAAAATTCATGGCATATTGCATAAGTCACGTCAATTTCATTTGAGTTCAACATCTTTACACCTAAGGTTGAAATTGAGTTATTTCTTTAGAAGTATCTCATGACTTCGTGCACCTTTGTTATGAATGTTTATGTTGGTTTGCCTATGAAAAATATTCACAAAATAACATTACGTTTTCACGATTCGAATATTTTAGTGTTATTCTATAGTGACTATATATTTTTGTACCTATATGTACTTCACACTTAAAAATTTTGATTTTATTTGTAAAATAGAGGCATACCAACTTTGTGTTTCCTCCTTTTGATGCCTCTTAGATTATATATTTGCTTCTTCATATGATGGTTATTATTAATGCTAGGCTTCTAACCATTTGTCTATTATGCACAAAAATGGGGAGAACAAATTGAGGGGGAGTTTCATATTTATTTAAAACTCCTACGCGTGACGATATTTATTTTATTTTATGTGTGAAGATCACTTCCACTTTGATGATAATTTCATGGACTACATAAGATGAAGACATAGCTGGCTAAGGGAAGAACAAGTTTCTCTTAGAGAGAAAGTTTCATATGTCATTCCGTTCCTAGGGTTTGGGAGGACATTAGGTTTCATTGTCTAGAGGGCTTTATGACGCGACTATGAATGTGTCTCAGAAGTGCGTACTCTCTAGGCTCAAATGCAAGCCTGTCGCTCAAGTAATAATCCGATAAGTCGGGTATCGATCCTTAGGGAAATAGGATAATGGAATTATAACGACGTTGGATAGACGAAGAAATCCTAACTCTGACTCTAAAAAGAAAGGAAACGATGATTTGTTTTGAGAATTGGCTAAAACTAAATGCAACTACTCTAAATTACCTAAATTACTGATAATGATTGAACTAAAACTTGAACTAAATGATGAAGAAAACAGGTCGGGAATACAATCCCTCAACCCTAGTGTATTGATGGTATAAAACTAATCGTAAATTTAAATGATTAATCAGACCCAGAATTTAGTACTCCCAAGCATTACGTATATGAGGTTCAAGCCCACACCATACTTAATCAGAGGACGAGTAAATCGGTATTGCGGTAGTTACACTCGAATTGCATTCTGAAGTATCTCGGTTATCCTGAAGCAAACGAGATCCAAAGATCTACAATTATCGTGATGTTACGCAATACGGTTGTAATAAACTATTAAATTTAGAGGACTAATTTTATACACATGCAACTACCACATCAGGTTGAGTTCATGTATTCCGACCTTTAAAAACCTAGCCTAACATGATGAAATTAATGGAAACGATTGTTGAATTGCAGGAAATCATGATTAAACTAAGGGAGAATTGAAGAATGATGTAGAAGGAAGGTTAGACAGAAGAAAGTAATCAACTAACTTACCAAAGCACTAAAAGCATCAAATAGAATTATTTGGAATCACAGAAATCTGAACAAACTTCAATCTTGGAATTAAAATTGCAATTATTCTTCAAACTAGGGTTTTTACTGTAAAGGGAAAAATTAGATGGTTTTTTCGTCCCTTAAAATGATAATAAATCGGGTTTAAATATCCTACAAGACTCCAAGATTTTTATCTTAACTAGGACTCTCCATTGGAGGAAGGGTGAAAAACCAAAATTGCGACAGCCGAACCGATTTGGTCCTCCTTCGGATCGGTCTTGCTTGGATCCGGATCGGTTCTTTTAATTTCGGACCAGATCGATCCTGTCCAGATCGATTCTTTTAATTTTCATCAACTTCGATCCGTCTTCGGTCTGGGGTTCACTGGAAGTTTGTATTCCGGATCGGTCCTGTCTGGATCGGTCCTGTCTTTCTTTGACTTTTTCTTCTATCTTTGACTGCTCATAACTTTCACACCGGGACTCCGCTTCAGGTGCCATTTTTTCCAGTGTTCTTTTAATTGAAAGCTCTTCAACTTTCCAGTTGGACCCACCTCCGGACCAAGGCTGAAAAATTGCAAAAATGCCCTTTAACTCTCCGTTTCTTGGTTTTCTTTCACTGTTTTGAGTTCTCTTTGGCACTAACTTGCATGAAATACCTGTAAAACACATAAGAGACACACAAAATAAGAAATACTTGTCAAAAAGGGTTAGTATCATAAATATAAGAAAAATTCAAGCTATTTATACCGCACGGGATCGTAAAAATACCGAAATTAAGGGGATAAATGTGAAGAATTTATGCCTAATCAAACCCCCCTAACTTAGAACTTTGCGCGTCCCGAGCAATGTAAAAGAATCCTAGCAAGGTTCAACTCTTGAAAATAATTTTATTGGGATAAAATACCTTTTTTGCGGGCAAGCGATTGCATTTAGCATATGCAACAAGCCTTTAAACCCCTAGGTTACCCTAGAGGGACGAGTTGTGTCTCGTGAGGGTTTGCAGAGAATATACCCACAAAATTTGACTCAAAGAAACTTCAAAATATGCAAAAATTGTGTAATTCAAACTTTTCCAGAAAATAATCATCATCAATTCATGTTCAAGAGTGTTAAATCATAGTGCGTGTGTGCGAAGCCGAAAAATTTAACCGCTAATTTCCACCGATTGACCATTACGTTACTTATCCGAAAGTTCTCTTTGATTTTAAAATTTCACGGGATGCTCTCACAAATGAATCACTCGGAATGTGCCTATTCTCTCGGTATGCGTGATTTATAAGAGTAAATGTATTGGAACCAAGTTCATGCATACAAGTAGAAAGAAGGAATTTTTATAGTAATTGGATCTCATCAACAGAATACGATTTGAAACACGGGCACATTGCCTCTTATACGTACGTTTTATCTCTTTTATTATCTTTTGTGTTTTATCTCTCCACGCGGTAACCAATTTCGTAATTTTGGACTCGGTTAGGACTTTTACAGGTAAAAGGTGTATTGGATAAAATTGGAAAAGGCTAAGAATTTCGGAATTGGAAAATTTTGCTTATGATGTCCCTTAGTTCTTTTCCGGGCTTTTGCTCATTTTCTTCTTCTTCTTCTTTTTCTATTTTTTTTTTTCACTTTTTTCTTTTCTTGCTATTTTTTGTTGAGCATTTCTATTTTTTTCTTCCCCCTTTTTGTTGCACTTTCCGGACTTTAATGAATATTCTATTTTCTCAATGGGTTCTTCGGGTTACCAAACGAAAAGGATAAATTTTATTCGGCTCAATTGGGTTACAAAAGAGATAATTTTTTGCTACTTTTTATGGCTAATGTTTTTGGGTGACAAACGAGGATCTACTTCATTGTCCGAATTACTTATTAATTTACCACATGCGTCTCGAGATTAATTTAATTTAGATATTTGTAGTGCGCTTTTCGAGGCAATATCACTCATGCTTTTCAAAACCGATTAAAACAAAGAATTGAGATCATCAACGATTTATTTAAAACGCTGAATTAGAGCTATGAGTTAACCATTAACTCGGATTGATTTAAACACTCAAAAAGATCGATAGGCTCGAAATCTCACCGGGTTTTGGTAATCTCCACACTTATTCGTTAAGTCGTCAATTTTCGTATCTTTGGTCAATTTCGGCTTAGTGCATTGGGTTTTTACAATTTGAGACTTTAAATCGACTTTTAATGATATTTTTGAAAATTTTGAATTCCAATTTTTATTTATTTTGACGAAAAATATTTTTGGATTTTTCAAAATTTTATGCTTTTTTTGAAATTTTTTGACATTTTTGAAAATTTGTGAAGTTTTAGAAATACGCACTTGTGACCCCCCCTAACTTAGACTTTTGCATTGTACTCAAGCAAAAATGACTAAAATATAACTCAAAGCGAATGAAAAGTGCGAAAAATAAAATAAATAAATATTTAAAATGCATAAAGACACTAAATGACCCTAACACATGACTCAATAATACAATAAAAATCACCCCATACGTGTCGGGGGTGCGACGACCTCTCATCTCTCCACAAACTCACCCGACCCCACTCACGGGGTTCGGTGCTCTCCTCGTCTCTCCCGTCTTCATATCGTAAACCAATAATTGGAACAAGTTGGGACCTCGCCCATAGATAAGGGAAAGACCGGGAGACGCATCGTGACTACTTGGAAAGGGATCCCTTTGATGCTTACTCAAATCATGGCATGTGTGCGCTGATTCGAAGGGAACACCTAAGTTTCTTTTAATTTTTAGGATGCATGGGTCGCGCTCTAAGTCGGACGAAACACAACTTTTCTCGTCAATTGGTTCCGGGACCTCCAGTGGTATGGGTGGATGGTCACAACGAAGGAATTCATTATTTTTTCTTTCCATTCACTTTCGTCTAAGTGACTACAAGAGTCCAATAGGGATTGGACTTCAACAATAAGGCTTTCATCCACCTGCCCAAACTTTTTTTCAAAATCTTCCATGCTCACGTCCCCTAGCTCTCTCTCTCGAGTAGTGCCTACGTCCTCCCTTACTTGCTCGATCTCTAACTCCACTATTTTTCTCTCTTCTAATCCCACTCTCTCTCTCTCTCTCAATCACGGTCACTACACACATCTCCCCCATTTTTTTCTCATCGTCACAACTACCGCTATTACTTAATGAAATAAGGCACATCCCTAATGGCTCTCTCTTGTGGGACCCCTCATTCTCGTGGCTCGACACTAAGGAGGACCCTAAGGCATCTCCACAGAAATTTTCCTCAATATGATCTTCTACGATCTCATCAATTAGGCTTACCGCGTGAAGATCAACTTCTTCCCCCATATATTGGGCTATATGGAAGATGTTAGTCTCTAAGGTCATGTTCCAAAGGTGAGTTGCATCTTCCCATTCCGAGTGTTGATAATAGCGTTAGCCGTAGCAAAGAATGGGCGCCCAAGAATGATGGGAACATGATTGCTCGAAGTGAAGGAGGGCTCCATGTCCCAAATGACAAAGTCTACCGGGAAGTAGAAAGTGTCAACTTGGACGATCACGTCCTCAACTACACCTCTTCGGATCTTCACGATTCGATCCGCTAATTGGAGAGTGATACTTGTGGGATTAAGGTCGCCTAGATCAAGTTTCCTATAGATGGCGTAAGGGAGGATATTGACACTTGCTCCCAAGTCAAGTAAGGCTTTTTCAATTTTATTTTCTCCAATGATGCAGGAAATGGTGGGTGCACCGGGATCTTTGAATTTTGGCGGGAGATCATTAAGTAGGATGGAGCTCACGTTTTGTGCTAGAAAGACATTTTTTTTACCTTCATCTTTATCTTCACTGTTAACAAGTCTTTGATGACTTTTGCATAAGCCGGAATTTGCTTAATGGCATCGAGGAAAGGTAAATTTAACTTTACTTGCTTTAGCACGTCTAGCACATCATCACAGGCATTTCCTTTATGGGAAGGAATTAGCCTTTGAGAAAACGGTGCCACGGAGGGTGGTTTCACTACTACCTCGATCTCACTAATGTCTTCTTTATCACTCTCTTTCAAGGGGACATCTTCGACCTCTTTTGTACCGGGCAAAATCTCCTTGTCTTTAGGTACGTTTTGTGGGGGAGGTGACAAGTCAACTACTCTCCCACTACGTAGAGTGGTAATTGCGCTACATTGCTCAGGATGGTCATGGGGTGTCGAGCTAACACTAGTTTGACCTTGAAGAGGTCTTTGGCTCTGGGCAGGAAACTTGCCCTTCTCTTGGATACTCAACGATGATTACAACTTTGAAATGTTCTTATTCATGTCGTTGATCATGCGCTCATGCCTAGCATTAGTTTTATTCTGGGTATTGATAAAGTGGTTGATCGTATCCTCGAGATTTCTCCGCGGTGGAGTGATATATTCTCCTTGAGGTGTTGGTGCATGCACATGTCCTTGTATGTGTGGAGCTTGTTGAAAGTGCAGTGGTAGAGGAGGGGAAACATGTGAATTAGGATTCATCGCAGCATGTTGTTTCCCATAGCTAAAACTAGGATGGTTTTTCCATGAAGGGTTGTAAGAATCCTCGTGCGATGCACCGAAATTACCCTTGAATCCTCCTATACCACTTACTTGTTCTTGAAGCATAACTTTGTAGGCGGGTATAGTCGGGCATTCCTCAGTTGAATGACCCGCCTCAAAAATTGCACACACCTTCTCAACGGGGTTTGGGGTGGATCCAGTTAGTCCTCTTCCATATACCTCACGTAGGTCTCGCAGTCCTTTCTCAAGTACATCGAGTCGACAATCCGTCATTGAATTCTTTTCTAGTTGAAATAGGCCGGACGCCGATGGAGTTGTGGTCACTTGGCGATTTCGATTTTGAGCATTGGGGTCATACGTATCCCAAGATTGGGTAGTCTCGATGACATACCTCATGTGAAGCTCAACATCGTTGGCGTCTAAGTCAACAAATGGACCATTGCACATGGTTTGAATGAGTTGCTTGGAATTAATGTTCATCCCATTATTGATGAAGGAAATGATTTGTGTTTTATCAAAACCATGATGGGAACATGAAGTAATTAACTCATTGAAACGCTCGAAGCATCGATCGAACGACTCATCTTCTAATTGTTGAAAAGTTTGAATTTGAGCCTTAATGGAGTTCGTTTAATGTGGGGGAAAGAACTTCTTGAGAAATTTCGATTGTAGCTCGTTCCATGATGAAATCGAATTCGGAGGTAAAGACCATAGCCAGGTCTAAGCCTTATCCTTTAGCGAGAATGGGAAGAGTTTAAGGCGGAGTACATCTTTTGTGCAAGTTTGATCGCTAAGAGTCTCGCACGCCTCCTCAAATTCCATGATATGGGCATATGGATTTTCTGAATCCATTCCATGATAAGTGGGAAGTATCTGGATCATCCCATTCCTAAAACAGAATTGCCCTGCATTATACGGGAGTAAAATGCATCTCGAAGTGATAGTGCGCTTGGGATATAAGACGTCTCTCAAAGAGCGATACGGGGCCTCTCCCTTACCGGAGGTTGCACTACCGTATTGCGACATATTTATCTCACTCAAAAACTCTGTGTCCTCACTTGGTATACTCAGAGCACGCTCTGAAGTGTGTCCTAAGAGGGGAAACGGAGTGTTATTTGCGATTGAGTGTGACGGTGTGGAGGTGGAACCTAGAATTGTGGAGCGTTAGGAGTGTGAGGGCTATCAAGGTCGTACTCAACAATCGGGTTTTCGTGAAGGTGGGTTGGAGTATTATGGGGAGTTGGATTGAGTTCAGAATTTTGCATTAAGGGGATTATGAGAGATGATGATGAATATTTTTGTGCTTTTTCAAATTTTTATATGTTTTTGGATTTTTGGGCCAAAGTTTTAGATTGACTCGATCTAATCCTATATCTACCTAAATTCCAGACAACGGCGCCAAAAACATGACGCGACTATGAATGTGTCTCAGAAGTGCTATTCTCTAGGCTCAAGTGCAAGCCTGTCACTCAAGTAATAATCCGATAAGTCGGGTATTGATCCTCAGGGAAATAGGATAATGGAATTAATGACGTTGGATAGACGAAGAAATCCTAACTCTGACTCTAAAAATAAAGGAAAAGATGATTTGTTTTGAGAATTGGCTACTACTAAATGCAATTTTGAAATTATGAAAGAAATGCAACTACTCTAAATTACCTAAATTACTGATAATGATTGAACTAAAATTTGAACTATATGATGAAGAAAACATGCCGGGAATACAATCCCTCAACCCTAGTATATTAATGGTATGAAACTAAAAGTAAATTTAAATGATTAATCAGACATGTATTGCGACAGTTACACTCGAATTGCATTCTGAAGCATCCCGGTTACCCTGAAGCAAATGAGATCCAAAGATCTACAATTGTCATGATGCTACACAATACGGTCGTAATAAACTATTAAATTTAGAGGACTAATTTTATACACATGCAACTACCACATCAGGTTGAGCTCATATATCCCGACCTTTAAAAACCTAGCCTAACATGATGAAATTAATGGAAACGATTGTTGAATTGTAGGAAATCATGATTAAACTAAGGGATAATTGAAGAATGATGTAGAAGGAAGGTTAGACAGAAGAAAGTAATCAACTAACTTACCAAAGCACTAAAAGCATCAAATAGAATTACTTGGAATCACAGAAATCTGAACAAACTTCAATCTTGGAATTAAAATTGCAATAATTCTTCAAAATAGGGTTTTTACTGTAAAGGGAAAAATTAGATGATTTTTCCGTCCCTTAAAATGATAATAAATCGGGTTTAAAAACCTTACAATACTCCAAGAGTTTTAGCTTAACCAGGACTCTCCATTGGAGGAAGAGTGAAAAACCAAAATTGTGACAGCCGGACCGGTTTGGTCCTCCTTCGAATCGGTCCTGCTTGAATCCAGACCGGTTCTTTTAATTTCTGATCGGATCGGTCCTGTCCGGATCAGTTCTTTTAATTTTCATCAACTTCGATCCGTCTTCGGTCTGGGGTTCACTGGAACTTTGTATTCTGGATCGGTCCTGTCCGGATCGGTCCTGTCTTTCTTTGACTTTTTCTTCTATTTTTGACTGCTCATAACTTTCACACTAGGACTCGGCTTGAGGTGCCATTTTTTCCAGTGTTCTTGTTATTGAAAGATCTTCAACTTTCCAGTTGGCCCCACCTCCGGACTAAGGCTTCAAAATTATGAAAATGCCCTTTAACTCCCTGTTTCTTGGTTTTCTTTCACTGTTTTGAGTTCTCTTTGGCACTAACTTGCATGAAATGCCTGTAAAACACATAAGAGACACACAAACACAAGAAATACTTGGCAAAAAGGGTTAGTAGCATAAATATGAGACAAATCCAAGCTATTTATACCGCACGAGATCATAAAAATACCAAAATTAAGGGGATAAATGTGAAGAATTTATGCCTAATCACTTTATTGTAATTTTATTTTCAATGTTATTTTCTACTGGAATAGCCAAAGAGGAAGATTCGTCATAGCAATATTTTATAGTCTCTCATAACTTAGGCTTTTTGTTAAGTTTTGGCGTATCCCGTTACAAAACGGCATCTCAAACTGAACATTACATTTACAAGTTCATTCGAAGATATGTTGGTGATCGAGCTCCGTTTCTAAATTCATCACCAACACTTTATGGATGTATAAAACTTGTAGTTTTTCATGGATTACTAGATATCTATTTTGCGATGTTTTACTTTAAAATCGAGGCTTTTTAAAAAAAGGATTTTAAAAAGATTTTTCTTAAGTCTCACTCAAATGAGATTAGATCTCGTTCAAACGATATATGTGGTTTCGTTTGAACCAACTTCAAATGACCTTTGAACTAGACATCCCTGACTCGATAGAGAATTCTCGTTCGAAGCTCGTTAGAAGGCTAACTAGAAAAGAAAAAAAAGAATATGAAGAGAGAGATGAGTGAGTTGAGGTGAGGAGTTTGACGTCTTTTAAGAGGCAAAGAGAGCAATGAAGAGGTTGAGGGAAAGTTTTCAAGGGTTTATTGAAAGGTTAAGAAAAAAAGAAGAGAAAGAGAAAATAACACAGCTATTCGGGAAGAAAATGCGTAATAAGAGAGTTGTCCACATGGATGGGATAAAACTGAGAGGGCAATAACTCTTTATAGAGTGTTTTAGTATTTATATAAATTAACAACAGTTAACTAGTTAACTAGCAGTGCATTACAAACAAATCATTATGTGAGTCAAATAGTGTTAGTGAATTACATAAATTTAGAATTATTAAATTTTGTAAGTTGGATAACATAACACTTATATAATATTGATTGACCGATATATGTAGGGATCTAGTCAATTGATTTATCAATACAATAATTAATAACATTTCAGTAAACTTAAACTTAGTATAAATTTTAGAGAGAATTTGGCTTTCATTCGTTATACTTTTTTCCTCGGACCGTGTTGTACTATATAAGTGATAAAAGTATACATGAATTTTGATAATATTTACGTATTAATTTTTGTATTAGTAACATATAACGTATATAATAAATGTGAGAGATCGTAGTGAGAAAAAATAAATATTCATGAATTAGAGTGGAAAAATATTATCCTTTGTGAAAAAAAATTAGTCCAAAAAATGTACACGAAGCTTCCTAAAATTGACAAAAAGCTCCGTTATAAAAAATGATACACTTGTAGAAAAGTGTATATCGAATTTGACTGAAAATGCTTTAAGGGTATTGTACCATGGTGTGGACCTCACTACGATAACATACCCTTAAAACATATTGGATAAATTCGATAAACCCTTTTTTTTTGGTAAAAGTAGCATTTCTTTTAGAAAATGATAACGTATTATCTTATGTAAGATGATTTAAGGCTCAAAATAGTAAATATAAAAGATTTATAGGAATATATATGTCATATCAATAAACTATTATATATGAGAGGAGATGATCTTCAACATAACTCAAAGAGATGATAGAAAAACGAAACATTAATTAAAAATATCTTATTTTGAGTTGAATTTTTGTATGGTATTTAAACATTTCAAATAACCTACAAAAAAATTAGCTCAATATATTTTTTTTTATATTAAAAAAATCGATCAATATATGTCAGTGATATATATTTGATCGATTTTTTTAAAATAATAAAAAAATTTATTTTGAATTAATTTTTTTTAAATTCGTTGAAATGTTTAAGTAGTGTAAAAAAACAGTCAATTTAAAATATATTTTTTGAAAAGTGGTCAATTTTTTTGTGATCCTCATTTATATATATAGGAGTAATGTTGTGCCATAATTTTTTTTTTTATAGCATCCCATGAGGTATCAAACCTCAATTAATTCTTATTTGCAATAAGCATTATTTTGTCCGTATCAAACCTTAAACCGGGGACTAAACTCAACTCAAAACACTTACGCACAAGTACGCCCTCTTCTCTGTATATATACGTCTCTGCGTGTTGGAAGTAGGCTGACTGAATATAAATAGTATGAAGCCCTCTACATCAGCAGTGTTCTTTCTTTGTTTGTTGTTTGTAGAGGGAACTATATGTTCGTTTAGACAACAGAAGCTGTACGATTTTCAAACAAAGGTTCAACAAAAAATCGACCCACTGCCCCCTCCGGTTGTTCCAAATGACAAAAAGGTGACATATCTTTGTTCTCATGGTTCTGTTTTCTGAGTTTTTGCTTATTTGAAATTCTTATCATATCTTTGTATTTGGCTTTCAAATTAATGGAATTTTATTGAACATTTATGTATGTGTTAAAGAGTAGTGGCAGAGTTTTCTACCCAATCGGATATGGAGCAGATCCAATGGGGGCGCAAGATAGCAGTGATGCCATACTTGACGCGCTAGCTGATGCTCTTAAACTGCAAAATGGGCTTGAGTTGTTGCCTGGAGTTAGTGATTTGGGTGGTGTAATTATAGATTTGCAAGGCGGGAGTTACAAGATCAGTAAACCCTTAAGGTTACCAGCTGGTGCTGGCAATGTTGTGGTAACTCTCTCTCTCTCTCTCTTTGTGATTCACATATTGGGTTTCTTATTTGATTATTACTTGCTTTGACATTTGATTGTTCTTTATTAATTTAAGTTACATAAAAAACAATATGAAGTTTTTATATGAACTCACGTACCACTACTAAATGAATATGTTGCATCAAGACATATAAGATCATGTAAGGATGGTACTCATTATTCATGCACAACACCAGTAAAAACACCACAATGTGCTAAATATATTGCTTTTATAGCGGTATGCATGAGGGATGTATATGGCATTTGTGATGTACCCATCTGATAGTGATACATATATTTGTAAAATAAATTATACAATTAATATGTAAGCATAGTCATCGGCGGATCCAGGATTTTGAGGAAGGGGGCGAAAATTTCTGACGAAGCCCGCGGGAGTCCAAGGGCGGGAACTCCCGAAGCTATTTTTTTCGGATTGTTTTTACTTTTTTTTTTGCAATTTTAACCCTAAAAATGTTGAGGTATTAAGTAAATAAATTTGGATTCCTATTTTGCTTGTGAATTTTTTTATATAATATTTCAACATAACATTATCCTAATGGTTTTTGTGGTAATTCTTCTTTTCCGTTTAAAAAATTTCTATATGAGTTCCTATATTTACACCAATTTGGAACTAGTTTTACACAAATTTATACACAATCTAGGGAAATACATTATACATATAAAAAAATATGCACATAAAAAAACACATAAAAAATATTCTTGTTGAGTTGTTGACTTGAAGTGAGAATCTCATGTGCTGCAGCAATGGAGAGGGAAGGTCCGGCAGCAAAGCAAGGGCTTCTGCTGGGTGTGGGTGCGGCGGCTAGGGGGGAGGGGAGGGGGCGACCACCCTTGTTCGTTTAAATGTCCGTCCGACCTTGAACATAGCTACTCCATTTTTCATCACTATCCCGTGAATTTTCATTAGTTCATTGGTGCACGTTCCTTAATGAAAATTATCTTCCTCAACAATAATAAACACATGATATAATTACGATATGTGTTTTACATGTCTCATTATAAAAATAATATTTTAATATGTACAAACATATTGTGTTTTTATTGGTGTTGAGTATGTTAGCTAGATTTTTTTTTTTGTTGCTATTTTCAAGTTACTCACTTCGCTTTACAGCCCTTATTTATTTGTATTTAAAGAGTAAACACAAATAAAAAGGGGTTAAGGTGAAAATAATCATTTCCTATGGATCTTTTGTATATTATGTAATATGGCTTTTCGCCACGTGTCCAGCATACAACATATTCTCCGTCTTTTATGCATGGGAATGGCGAAACACGACTCCTGTACATTGTTGAAGTCATTAAATGTCTCTTTAACCTCAATCTTTAATTACCTTTATTACTTTTCCAACTACTAACCACCTGTTCTTACTACCCCCAAAACAATGCAACATTGTTATTTTTCCAGATTTCGAATATATGTTATTAATAAACACTGCGGAATCCAATGTACTTTTGCTTTGCCTGTTTTTGTTTCGTGCTTTTAGGTAGCCAAAGCTTACGCACATTTAATATACCAAAATGCTTAATCCTGTCAACACTTGAATGATTTAAGAACCTTTAACTAATTTTAAGAAGCATACATTGACTTTTTTGAAATAGTGAGTTTATTCCTCGAGGAATCTAATTTTGATTTATGTTTGCTATACAGTCTTTAAAATGAAAATATTGTTTATCTTTAATTTTTTTTGTTTGAAATATCGTAACCAAACTGATATAATCATTTGTTATCAAGCACCGCTCAAGTTTGATAGATTTTAATTGACAGAGATTTCAGGATTAATTTAACATATATATTTAAATCTAATTTTTTTTTCCAACTGTCTAATTTTTATAGAATTTTGACTAGTCAGTCTTTCCATACAGTGAAGGTTGGAATGAATTCATCCGAATTTAACAAAATTTGATGAATGCATGAAATAAACTAATATAAAGAGTTCTTAGAGCATCCACAATGGTGGATGTTCTCAATTGTCAAAGTTCCAAATCCACATGTCAGTATACCTTTCTTTTAATATTACATCACACAGTGGTAAAGCTTAAGAAATTGGTATATAAGTTCGTAGGAATCAAATAAAATTTTCTTACGAACAGCATTTGTTCGTAAGAAATCTTACGGACAAATGTTGTTCGTAAGAACCCAAATACGCAATAAAAATTAATTATTTATATCTGATATTAACTTCCAACGAACAAATGAAGTTTTTAGGAATTCCTACGAACAAATGAAGTTCGTAAGAACATTTACAAATTCAGTAGCCGTTCAGTAAATTTGGAGAAACACTACCTTTCCTTCTACAAAATTTGTCCAATTCAACCCACCATTGCAACCCTCACAATTTGCAAACTTACAACTTTTGTTGGATTTTAGCATCCCCACTACGGATGCTCTTAGTATTTAACTGAAAAATAAATCCTTTAAACATAGTAAAATGGAGTTTAAAGAAAGAAATTTTATAAAATGTAGTAAAATGGAGTACTTTTGATCTCTCTCGTTGGGCATGTGTCAACATTTGAGACATTCACTTTTATTACTCTCATCAATCTATTTTCCTAAATTTATGTCTCTTTTTATCTCCCTTCTCTCCAATTTAATTATACTCATTTATTTATTTCTCTTCATTTATATTTTTCTTTTTATCTCCCTTCATTTATCTCTTTATGGTAAAAGACGATTATTTCCTGTCCCTTCTTTTTAATTTATGCATAATATTTTGAAATTAAATTTTGATTCATATTTGTTCATTCCCTTCATTCAAATTGCTCCTGCATTGCATAGGTTTGAATACCAGTTAGTTAAAAATTTATTCTCAGTGACATTAATAATAATGTATGGCGTGGACGGTTGTTAGGATTGTAGGGAGTTTGTACTTTTGCCTTAAGAAATTGAAGCAAGGAAGAAAGTAATCCTGGACATGTTAGCAAGACTTTAATGTTGGTAGGAACAGCATATTCCTCCATAAATCAACTAGTTGTTGTATTTCTAGGAGATATTTTTTTATTTACATCTGTTCATCACTTTCGATATCTTTATGTTCTCTTTATTCATCAGCGGGTTGTCATGGACATTGCGCATGGTTCTTTTATTATCATTACGTTTTAGGAAAAAATTATAAGTACTATTACACATAAAATTAGTGGTTTTATGCAAAATGATGTGATTCACTGCTATCCAAGTACATGAAGATGATGGACCCTCATTGTCTTGGTATTTCCCCCATAAAATTAGGAAGAAACATGATTAACTAAATGTTGACATGCTTATGTGTCCTTTCTTGAACCATTTAATTATCTATGATGGATCCCTTCTTGGGGAGAGAGAGAGAGAGAGAGAGAGAGAGAGAGAGAGAGAGAGAGAGAGAGAGAGAGAGAGTACTTATTTGTAGAAATCCATTTTTTTAAAATATTAAAAAAATATTTTTGAGTTGAATTTTTTTATATGGTATTTAAACATTTCTAGGGGTCCAAATAAAAAAATCGACTCAAAATAACTTTTTTGCTATTTTAAAAAAAATTGGTCAAACTTTCCTATCTTTGAAAGTGCTTTAAAAGCTGCGAAAGTTTGACCGATTTTTTTAAAATAGCAAAAAAGATTACTTTCAACAGATTTTTTTTATATCGATCCCCTGAAATGTTTAATTATCAAATAAAATAATTCAACAAAAAAATAATTTTTTTACTATTTTAAAAAAATAGATACGTATATTAGTATGTATACTTTCTATATACTGAAGCAGGTGTGTATATATATATATTGTCATGGTCATATACATGTTATTTTATTTCTCCTTGAAATAACTTAGAGCAGTAAATATTTCTCAACTGTTAAAATTGATTAACTTTTAGGTACAAGGAGGTACTTTGCGAGCATCAAATACATTTCCAGCTGATAGGCATCTAATTGAATTATGGTCACCAAATTCGCAGAAACTTCAGAAAACAGCAAAAATCCGTTCTCCCAATAGTTTCTCCGATAAAAAGGACCAAAGTAATTTATAGTTACGAATTTATTTCCTGTTACTTGTACTTTGTGGACCATTAATTATGGGTAGTATGCGGTTGGGCTATACAAGTTTCACACTACCAATTTGGTCTAAATGTCATATATACTAGAAGGAAAAAAAACAACTTTATTAGAATCGTCAAGAAAACATCACAGGGGATTATATATGATATTTTTAGACTTCCTTATCATTATAAGAAAAAATTTAACCCAACCTTGTCGCATGCAAGTACTCTAAAATCAAAATTACTACTTTATTTAAAGTTGATATATGTTTCCTTGCACAAGCGTTACAATTTGTTTATTTTTGTAGCGATTGGTATCTTCTACGAGGCCATCACCTTCCACGACATCCTCTTCGATTCGAGCTACCAATCAGGTGGAATATTCATCATCGATTCTGCTAGAATACGTCTAAACAATTGTTTCTTCATCCATTTCACAACCGAAGGAATCCTTGTCGAAAGGGGCCACGAGACCTTCATATCGAGCTGTTTCCTCGGAGAACACTCTACCATAGGTGGGGACAGAGGAGAGAAAAGTTTTGTGGGAACTGCAATTGACCTCGCCAGCAACGATAATGCGGTCACTGACGTGGTCATTTTCTCAGCAGCCACTGGAATTATCCTTAGGGGTCAAGCTAATATGCTCACCGGGGTGCATTGTTACAACAAGGCAACATATTTTGGTGGGGTTGGAATTTTAGTTAAAGCAGCACAAACTAGAATTGACAATTGTTACTTAGATTTCAATGCCGTGGTTATTGAAGATGCTTCTCAGGTTCACGTCACTAACGGGTTTTTCCTAGGAGGTGGTAATGTTGTGCTAAAATCAATTAAGGGTCAAATATCGGGGTTGAATGTCATAAATAATATGTTTTGTGGGGATCCAAAACATATGGTACCTATAGTTAGTTTAGATGGGAAATTCACAAATATTGATCAAGTTGTGATTGATCAGAATAATGTTAATGGTATGGGACTGAAATCGACGGTGGGGAAACTGGCGGTGGCCGGAAATGGGACCCGGTGGGTGGCAGATTTTTCGTCAATTTTGGTATTTCCAGGCCATATTAATCATGTTCAGTATTCATTTTACATTCAAGGGATGGCTGTTGGTTTGTTTCCAACACATGCAGTTACAAATGTCTCTAATAATGTGGTGGTTGTGGAGAGTGAAAGAGCAGTTAATGGGGTAGTTTGGGTTGTGGTTGACCAGCATAACATGGTTGATGAGAGAAGCTATCTCCTATAAATGTTTTTTTTTTGGGTGTGTTTTAAATTATGTGGTTAATTTTCAGGATTAAAGGGAGAATGCTGTAGGTGATTTTTCATTTCTATTTATATGAATTAGTGTGTTGACCAATCTCTTGAAACTTGGTTTTATATATAAATCATAAAGTAGATGTCTTGTTCTAAATTATTCGTAATATTAAAAATTGAGAAAAGCGCTAAAGAGTGTCGGAGCAAAGAATTATGAGAAAGACTTGACACCCATCAAGAAAGTTTCTGAAGGAACAAACTTGTGCGTACATACATGTGCTTCTTTTTTAAACTAATTAATGAACTGAAAGTAAATGCTTTATTAGACTTTAGCAATTAGGATAATATTGAACTCAGTGGCATCCGTTGATGCATGCCAGTGGATTGTGAGGAAGGATCTAATATTGTTTCTGCGTTTCGAAGTTTTGACAAAGTTGGCTGGCCAAAAAGGGGAAAAAAAATAGAGGTCCTCAATGGCAGGTAAATGAAAAAAAATTATAATTTAATTCAGTACTTACCTTTCATATTAGGGATGAAAATGGGTCAGGCATTGATTTTGTGATTGAAGCATGCGAGAAATAAGTAATTTCTAGTAGCAAAGCTAATACAAAAAAAAAAATCCCAACAAAACACAAACAATGTTAAGAAATCAATTTAACAATAAGACGATTACACACACAAAAGTCGTTCTGTCAAAATTGACATTTATCACAGAGACTTTTTAGGATATATTTTCTTACCCCGTGAAAGTAAGGAAAAAAAAAATCACTTGGTAATTAATTTATTTGCATAGTTACCGTCGAGATAATGAACACTCATTACCTTTCAATGACAAAAATTGTGTTGTCTGACATACAAAAATGGCCTTGGGCAACAAAAATATTTTGTCATCACAACAAATGAACCTTTTGCAACAATTTTTCCTTAACTACAAATGCTATCTTTCAGTGACAAAATAATATGTCGTTGTATTAAAATGCAATGACACGCAGAATGGCTTTTGTCCAAAACATGATATGTTGCTAAAGGTATACCTTTTGTAACATAGTTATCTTTGTCAAGAAAAGTATAACTTTGAGCCACAAAGTTGCTTCGTCGTCAAAAGTTAGCTTTCAGCGACAAAACAATGTGTCACTCTGTGATTGTGTGAATTAGGGTTGTGTTTCGGCCGGATCGGATCGAAAAATGACCCTTCGGAAAAAATTTCAATTTTTTCGGAAATAAAATATTTGTTCCAATTTCCTATCCAATTTTTTAGGAAAATCAAAAAAGTTTTCGAATTCGGAAATATCGGAAAATCGGAAAAAAATCGGAAAAATTCGGAAATTAGAAATATCGTATTTTTTTCTGTTCTGCCGCATGAAGACAGTATGAGAAATTAGAAATTAGTTTTTTTCTGTTCTGCCGCAGCCATCAATATAACAAACCGATGTAAACAAATCTATAAACCTATAAACCGATCAATATAACAAACCTATTAAACCTATAAATCGATCCCCACAGATGTATTAGATGAAATAAAAAAGATGTAAACAGATGTAAATAAGATGTAAACCGATCTTATAAACAGAAGTAAACAAGATGTAAACAGAGCCTATAAACCGATGTAAACAGATCTGTAAATAAGTAGAAATAAAAAAATTAAACAGATAAAAATAAACTAGAAAAGGCTTACCTATGTTTGAGACTATAAGGGTCGGACGATGTAAACAAATATGCGTCGCCGAAAGTAGAAGAAAGGGGTTGGACGACCGTATAGAGATTGGGTCGAGAGAGATAGGTGAGAGATATGCACCGCCGAGGAGAAATGGGCGAGACGAGAGAGAGAGAGAGAGAGATGTGAGAGATATTTTAATAAGAATATCATACAACCCTAGTTGCTCTCTACTAACGGCATATATAAATATATGGGGTAAGGTAAAAAATAAAGGAAATCTAAATTGTACACATTCTTATTACATAAGGATATAACTTATAAGGTAAAAAAATATATATAGAAAATATTCGGAAAAAATATTCGAAATATTAATCGGAAGATATATTCGGAATATTAATCGGAAAAAAGATTCGGAAATTATATCGGAAAAATCGGAAAATCGGAATTTAAAACATAGTTCCAATTTCCTATCCAATTTAATTCGGAAAAATCGAAAATCGGAAAATCGGAAATCGGAAACCTTATATATGTTCCAAAATCGGAAAATATCGGATCGGACATCGGAAAAATCAGAATGTTCGGAAAAAAAAAAACACAGCCCTAGTGTGAATACTCGAATTTGAGATGGAGTAAGGATACTCAATTTAAAAATATTACCGTAATAATGACAATATTTTCTTATAATTCTTTTTAGGCACAAATAAAACAAACTATGTCTATGTGATAATATGTTTTACCAATTAGATGACGCTAAAATTTATCTTTAATGTTAGGTGATTAATCTAAATACGAAATAGGTAAAACAATCACACAACACCAAGTTGTACGAGAAAAAACCCACTTACGTGAAAAAAAATCTTGGGCAAAAATGAAAAAAATATTCAGTATTGTAGAGTTTTATAAATAAAAATGAACAACTTGAAATGACATAATGTGCTAACCGACTATCCATTCTTTCATGCCATATCTTTCGTAGAAGGTGCCAACAATTGAACTACAGTACACAATCGTGGTCGGTTTCGACTTCAGCTAATGACTTTAAATGTTTTCACAAGATCAAAATATCCTTTTTGAACTTGAAGACGAACAATCCACCAATATCTTTTAAAAAAAATCCTCTTGATCAAATGTATGTTTACTCTTGAAGATAATCTTCAATATTTTTGCTCTGTAGAGTTTTTGACCAAAGATGAGGATAATGAGGTAACTCTTTCCATATATACGAAGTTCTCTATGTGTGGTAAACCACAAGTAACACAAGTGGGCAGTATGACCTCATCACCAAAATTAGACATTCAAGTATTTAAGCAAGGAAAGATATGTCTACAAGAAAGTCTTGCATGGATTCTCAGACGAGAGGTAAGATATCTTTTTAGAGAGATTTTGTGGACACAATAGAATCATTGCAGACGCGATGCTTTTCTTCATTGCCGCAAACCTGTCACGAGGAGGGAGATTGTGCATTACTACTACACCATATACCGTAGATGGTCACGGGCCTTGATCGTGACTAGGGCTACGAGTCACAGACCTCGGTCGTGACCATTTTCTCCTCGACCAAAATAGTTGTCCCGGACCTCATCTGTTACCCTAAATGGGGGTCACGATTTCTCCCATGAGATAATATTAACTCCATGGTCAGGAACTTAATCCGTGATCCCGTGGTCATAGACAAAATCTGTGATCATTATGGGACAATATTGGTTCCATGGTCACGAATATAATCCGTGACCCCATGGTCACAACACAAATCCGTGGCCAGCATGGGACAATGTTCAAATTTTGTCACGACATTAATTTGTGAGCTATATTTAAAAAAATAAAATAAATGATTATGGTTTTAGACCGTGACCGGTTATTTATTTATTTTTTTTAAAAAGTCATGGATTAGAGTCGTGACCATATCCATTTAATAAAAAAATATATTTATTTTTATGCAGCCCCCCTAAAAATAATGAATTAAGAAACTAATTCATATACAATTCAGCAATATTGTAACTACTTTATACTTTTTTATCTGAGCATATTATTTTAAAATAATGAAATGCGGGAAATGTCACCACTATTTACAATTTTTGTAAGTAACAAAGAAAACTATAATCAACATTGGCCATTTACTAACTGTCTTACATGTAAGGATGATTTGTGATTAATTGATCTAAACTAGAATATCACTCACATGTGGGGACCAACCGCAGTTGCCTAACTTACAAACCAATAAAATTTGCAAAAATAATGTAGAGACATGGATACCAGTTATTTATAACGTTTGTTAAGGACAAGATAAATATAGTCAAACTAATTTGACACTGTGGAGTTGATAATTCAAATTAAATCACTGTGTCATCCTAGTTAATTCATAAATCATGTTAGACGTTCATAATTAAAACTAAACATTCATAAATCAAACTAAACATTCATAAATCAAATAAAGCGCTAATATAGTGCCAATATCATAATAAGATACAATTTGGATACAAATAGGATTGTCAATGGCCAATAGAATAATAAGATACAAATAGGATTATCCGGTGTAAAATAATATTTTGATATTCAATATTCCTGTAAATTAACTAAAAGATTCTTCAAATTAGGGTTGTTATCAAGAGCATATTGGAAGTTATTAGGATCCTTTAAGGCATTTACTTGAGTAATCATGCCCTTTGGTGCATGCATAATAATAAATCAATTGCCATCGTTTATTCACTTTGCATAGAATACCTTCTCTACGTTCTGAAAGACATAAATAAAAGGATCATTGACTAGGCGATATTTACTCTTCATCTTAGATAAATATATAATGATAAATTTTAAGTCAGAATCACGTTTAAAAGCAATCGTAGTATCCTCCACCTTCACCCAATTACAATAGAATAAGATTTTGTGAAATATAAATAATCGAGTTCCAGGATTTTGTGCACAATCCCATAATAGGTTACCATAGTATTATTTGGATTTTTATCGCTTTTGCTAGAGGCATAGATAGTCCAGGAGGAAATTAAAATTCCAGTGTTTTGCGTCAAAAACTTTTCCTCGCATGGGTATGAGATGAAATCAAAATCATTGGTGCGGAATTTCTTAAACTCTTTCGCACGAAATGTGGGACCTTTTTTCAAGGCGTGAAAGCCTTGAAGAGACATCACCTTTTTTTAAGATACATTTATTAATGAATTTCAATCAGCGCATGTTTTACAACACATGAATAAATAGCCGCACACATAAGAGGTGGAAATTACCGCTTTTGATACGCATGCCCTAAAATCATCCATCGCCCAATTTCTCCTTTGATTTTTTGGAAATTTCGTTCTCATACTTCCTAAAGTTAAATTATAGAGTTTAGATCATAATATATATTGTACTTATAACCAAACAAGAATAATTGCGTTTATTGTATATGTACTTACTCTCTCAAATCTTTAACTTTATCTTGCGATTCGAAGTCATAACGAGTTGTTTGCTCATACAGATTAGTGAGTTTCACCTCTTTAGGGTTTCCATAAGGCAATTCATCCTAAAACTTATCAGGTTTGATGATTCCTTGATCACTCACTCTCCACGAGGAATGAACTTCCTCAGATATTGTTCTGGTATATGTTCCTGAGCGTATAACCATGATTCCATAGTGATGTGTTCTTCCGCAATTGACCTTCTAATATACGTGTACCTTAACATAATCTTTGATGATTTTCATTAATCTCTTAAAAGGATACAATCATCAATACCTAACGGGACCATACAATAAATCCTCACCGTATAAATGCACAAGCAAGTGGATGCTGATATCGAATAATGACAAAGGAAAATATTTCTTTAATATACAAATTGCCTCGGTTAAAGTGATCTTGCAACTTTGATGCCACTATACTAAAATGCCCATTCAGTAACATACTAACTTTATGATTACTATCAGTATTATATCATTACTATTTCTTACCATATAGTATTGTTAGTAATCTTAATATAATCATTACCAATTCTAATTCAATTCTTTAAAAGTGAAATTTTTTTGTCTCGCAATCTAAAGAAACTCTCTTTAACTCCCACAAGGCTAAACGAAAAGCCCACAACCTTTCCTTATTCTCAAAACTCTTGGCCTCTTATCGTACCCTAATTCTTCATGTAGGTTCTTCTCAAACTCTATTGCTATCACCTTCGTGCCACCTAGGGTTTATCAGACTCGCGAGCTCTTCTCAAACACTATCGCGCCAACTAGGTTTTCACGATTGGGGGATTTTGAGGTAACCCTCCTACCTAATATTATATATAAGTATATATTTGTATGTTTGTGTCTAATATTGTGTGTGTGTGTGTGTGTGTGTATATATGTATATTTGTATTTATTGTTATGTATATATATGTTTGATTGTTAGCATGCGATGCGAATTTAGCTTTTTCGGCTTCACAAATATATAACGTGTTTTTTTCCTTTTGATATTGATACTTTAACTCTAATTATGTATCGAGTAGTTTGTCACTTTTATTTCCCATCCTCTGTTGAAATCACCAAAAAAAATTAAATGTTTGGAGGCATCTTTCTGCAGTTGAGTTCCATTATGTTTTCTAAAATGTTGGTCAGTTGCTTTGATTTCTTGTTATACATGTAAAATGTATATAGTTTTTTGTTTTACTTGCTTTGTTATGATAATCCAATGATTGGAAATTGTTGTAGTCATCTTGCTAACCCTGAATGAATTTATCGGGATTTTTTTAGAAAAAAGATAATATAAGTTGCATTGTTGGCAACTTTTGTTGTGCAAAATGGGGGTTTCTTTATGGAAACTTTATACACAATGTGCTAACTTTATGTTTTGTTATGAAAAATTTATGCACATTGGGCATTACGCCAAGTCAACTAGAGGGTGTTTTTTACAAATCCCATTGTGCATAATGCCATTTATTGTAGCTATCTGAGCAAATGGATCCATTTAACTGTGCCGTATATAACACCAGTCTCTCTGTATGTATAAAGTGACCTGGATGTGGCTTTTATTGTAAATAATACTTATGTTATATGCAATTTTAAAGCCTTTCTTACATACTAATTTTGAAATGCTTAAGCATGTTTTTTATGTTGGTGAGTATTGGGACATTAGAGATATGAGTTAGATCATTAAATTTATCATTCTTTGGGTATCTAAAGAAGAATACCTAACCGTGATTGTATTACTTGTTTAGTTTGTACTACTAATTAAAATTGAATTAATTGGTTTACTATATAGTGTAACTAATGTTTATCTTATTAATTCACGATATTGATTTACTTGGACTAACTATATGTAAAGTAGAAAACTTATTTATCATTTCATTCAGTCAGTGGAATAAATTATTATGAGGATTTGGAGCGGATCCATAGCAGTACCTATGCTATGACTCATTGCTCTCTCAATGCCATTGTTTTTGTATTTCATTCATGCATCTTCCTATCGAATCAAGAGGGAAATTTATTTCTCCTTACTTGAGGATAAATAACACAAGTTCAATTTTAAGAAGAAATAAACAAAAAGGAAAATATCCTCAACTGAATTTTGCAGGTTCTAATAAGAGAAGTGTTCAATTAACTCACAATAACAAAGTAAGAAAGAAGTCTTTAATCAAGTTCGCTTATTTATGTCATTTTAATATTTTATAAATCATTTTTTTTTTTAATATTTTATATCATTAGAACGAGATTCTGATCTAATTAGAACGAGATCCTTTTCTCGTTCGAATAGGATCAAATCTCTTTATAACATGCTTAACTCGTTTGAACTACCTTCTAACGCACATCTAATGAGATGGCCTCTGTTTGGCAGAGCAACTCTCGTTAGAAGTTCGTTAGAAGGACGATCGAATAAAATAGGCATCTCGTTCAAGCGAGACGTCACCTCATTAGCACAAAACCATAGTTTTGGTTCGAACGATATCCCATTTTTGTTCAAATGAGAGCGTCCCCTCGAAATTTGTGTTTTTCTAAAAAAAAACTTTTGTGAACAGTTTTTCTTATGACTTTTGGCAAAAAAAAATTCTCATATCTATTCCAAAAGTGTTCATCTTTTTGTTTCTTTGAAACAAGATTTGATTTTCCAAATCTATAATCCCCTAAAATGATTTTTTGAGTTTCAAACCCTTGTTTTCAAATATGTTACATCACATCCTTGCAAAGTTTACTCTTCTACTGATTTTTGGAGTTATGACTTTACGGCTAAAGAAAAAAGGATATCGCATCCTGAGGCTGATTAGTGGATATCGAGGGAAGAGTTGCTTCTTGTGGATGGTACTAGACTGTGCCATATATGTTGAAGATTTGAAGACATCTTCATTATACTTAATGGAGCTCGAAGTAGGCTGCAAGTCATCGAGTCTGTTAAACTCTTTAACAATGTTGAAATCTAGGTTTTTCCAGAAAGGGATTTTCCCCATATTCTTCTTCGATATGTTTAATTTGATTGTGCGATTGGATAATGTTTAAATTGGACTTTGTTTTGCAGGCACACCTAATTATTAATCAAGATAAAATTTGGTTAACAATTTAATCTTTGTATGTGTAACCTAATAAATGGCTATCTATACGCCACAACATTTTCAAATTGGTATCTCAGCAGGTTACATTAAATTTTTATCTGACATTTAAATTGGGATTATATGGATAATTTGTATAATACGCTACCTATTTTTTATGGCTCTAATTGTGCTTATTAGAAGGCTCGAATAAGGTCGTCTTTGAAAGAAATTGGCTAGTGTGTCCGACTTGTTTGTGAAAGAGGTTGGACGTCACCACTTGGATGAAAGATGAACTAAAATGGAGTGATTTTAACTCACGTAGTTTAGTGTAATTTCTAGAGTCGTCACGCCTGATAAGTTCCACCGCATCATGACGCGCATCGCGTCTGAGAAAGTATGAGATATTCTCTAATTCAAGCATGAGGGTACCAATGCTGTGAAAGCTTATAAGCTACAAAATCTCACCACAGAGTTTGAGACCATTACTATTCTAGAGAGAGTCATTTGATAAAATATATGCATGATTGTTTGATATCGTTAAATCTAGTTTTAATATTATATCGTTAAATCTAGTTTTAATATTGGCGAGAGAATTCCTGAGACGCGTGTTGTGAAAAGGATTTTGAGATTCCTTTCATTTCGCTTTATTCCTAAGGTCAATGTCCTTAATTCGTTACGAATTTTAGATACACTTAGGTAAGAAGAACTTGTATGACCTTCAAACTTATGAAATCAATATGCTTTCCAAAACTGTTAAACCTAAGGAAAAGGGAATTGACTTAAAAGTTCAATCTAAAAAGAAAGAAGAGATTTCGTTTGACTGCATGTATGATTTAAATCTAGATGATCTTGCCCTTTTTGCAAAAAAATTCAAAAACTTAGAAAAGAAAATACTTCCAACTAAAACAAAAGTTTTCAGAGATATAAAGTATAAATCGGGCAAGAAAATATTTGAAAAGGCGATAGGAGATTTCCCTAAAAAAGATGAGGAGAGATGTTACGAGTGCGAGTGTAAGGGTCACAAAGCTCACGAGTGTGCTATGAGGTTAAAGAGATAGGGAAAGGGAAAAGATGCCTTTAATGACATTCTTAGTGATAACGATGTCGAGTCGGTATATTTGATAGATGAATCATCACATGGACGTAAATTCATCACATTTATGTCTAGTCTTATTGATACTTCGAGTACGTTTCACGCCGATGAGGTTGTTTCTAAGCATGATGACCTCGATAATGAGTCTATTTATTCCAGATAGTGTGAGGGAGATGTCATTTTGAGTGAGGGAGAAAGTGACCTTCAACGTGATTACGTCGAGTTTTACGCGGAGTTCTTTAAATCGAAAAAGAAAAATAAAAGTTTGGCGATTAGGTTACTAGCTTTAGAGAATGAGTTAAAAGTGTCAAGAGAGGGAGTCCTCGATGAAAGTTTCTTTAGGGGAGATAGTCATTTTAGTGGAGAGGAAAAATAGTGACTTGACCAACAAGGTGGCTAGTCTGTGAAGAGATTTTCAAGCTTCATTGAAGACTCATGAGAAACTTGAATCCCTTGTATCCCAACTCGATAAAGATCTCCAACGTGCTTGGGAGGTTAAGGTTACTACAGAGGATACATTGAAGAAGGTAGGAAATATGTTCCTCGATCCCACTTTATGTTTCAAGGAGAGGCAAGGAATAGGTTACAACTTGCATCCACTTCCCATATCGCACCGAAACTGGTTCCTAAGTTTATGGTGGGTCTATATGGTCCTCTAACTAACCCACCACGGGTAGTACAACATAAATAAATGAATCAAGGCAGACCCAAACTAGTATATGTTTGCACCTATTGCAAAAAGAAAGGTCACCTTAGGGAATTTTGCTGTAAGTTAGGGAGAACTAAATGTACACATACTCTTGCACACCACTATCGAGAGTTTGTTAGTCTTAGTGCCTTTCGGGAATGTTTCTAAAGCTACTACTAGAGACAACAAAAGTTACCTCTAATTGGGTGCCTATTCAAGATGACAAATCCCTTATTGTTCACGTTGCTCTCAAGATTCGAAATATTTTCCAATGGTATTTTGAATGTGGGTGCTCTAGGCATATGACTAGTGATAAGTCATATTTTACCGACCTTGTGGATCGCAAGGAAGGCAAAGTCACATTTGGATATAGGAGTATGTCTACTATTTTAGGATATGTTTTTGTTGAGATATCTGAATTTCCTAAACTAGACAATGCATTGTATGTCAAAGGGTTGAAATCAAACTTGATGAGCATAAGCTAATTATGTGATGCAAAATTTATGATAAATTTCAACTTGTCACGACCCCGACCCAAAATAGTATTACACAACGAGTGTCTTGACATGCCACCAAGGCAACAAATATTCTGATTTAATTGGTTCCTTAAATAAATGCAACGCATATATTATCACATGGTTATGAATCATAAAATACTGAAAGTAAAGGAATTACGTCATCAGAGCTTTCTAAAGGAAACTTCATATATATTAAAAGTAACAACGAGTTACAACTTAAGAGAAAATTTAAACATTATTACAAGAGAGCCAGACATGCTCTAAATAAACATTTTACAAAAAGAGCTCTAAAAGCTAAATCTTCAATATAGTCCATTTTTGTTCTGTCCGTGAGCCTAAACATTTCCTGAAAAATGGTTATTTATACAACATCAGCTAAAAGCCGAATGAAGTTCAATCTCCAAACATTCCAGGGTTTTCAGAAAATAGATACCTATTCAAGTCAAAAGAGAAGGCATATACATATATGGAGAGGAACTTGTAGTAAATAGATATAATTTTGAAATGAAATTATATATATCACAATTGGATAGCTCAAAATAAGACGAATGCAACAAATCAAATGTGATATCTTTTTCTTTCAATCATATCATTTTGATGGCCAAGTACACTCTAATACCGTATTCTTCTACCGTATTATACCCTGGTAGTTGAAGGTCAATCGAACTAGATCGTCACAACACCTTATTTAGGGCACACCAGCGATAACCCAGCTGGGAAGGTCAGTCAGTAAAGAGGTCCCTTAGGCCGAATAACATTTTCAATATTCAATATCATTTTCAATAATCATTTTAATCGGTATGTTTATATGGACAAGTATAAACATATCAGAAATGAATCAATCATCGGTATCACATGAATTTTGAGAATAAAAGCAGTTCATAAAATATATATAGTTTTCATAATATCATATAATTAAAATACACAAGGAATGTCAGAGTACTCACCCAAAATGGAGGTCAAATTTACTGGTATTGGTTTCGATCACACGTTAAGCTGATCAAGATTTAAGTACACATTCTAAGGTCCAGTTTATACTATACTAACCTCTTCTTTTAAAGGATTACTGAATCCCTATTTTTTAACTTTTAAAACTCATTGATCGTAATTGAAGAATTCAATTCATAGTCTTTCCTCATCAGTCGGTTCCCAGTAAAGATGGAGGGTCACAGGGGCACCACTTAAATACCATCTCATCTAGACATAACATCTTCGGATTCATTCCCAGTAGAGATGGAGGGTCACAGGGGCACCACTTAAATACCATCTCATCTAGACAGAACTTCACCGGGCCTGACTTTGGAATTACTTAAATGGGATTCCATAATAACGAGCAATTTCTTTAAAAATAATCATTTTTAAAAGCGTATAATTTCAAACAAGTTTATAAAATCAACTTGGATTTGTTCTAAATTTTAAGTTTTGATTAGTAAATTCTTTATTGTATTTTACCAGCATAACTACTAAGTAAAGCTATAAAATAATAAATTAAAAAAATAAAGATGCATTATAACATTAAGATTACCTTAAGATGAATATCCCTAAGAACTTCTTCTTAAACTTTCTCACACTTTCTCTCACTATTTCTTTCTATAATTCTCAACGAATTGGTGTGAGTTTCAAATGATCCCCAAAGGCCCTATTTATAGTTTTCCAAAGATATCACGGCATTGACACGTGTCCATGCTGACCAAGCTTTTACAATGGGAGTCAGCGTTGATGTGTAGCGTAACGGAGGCATCTTGCAGTCTTATTTCACTGGACTGCGACACGTGTTTTAGCTTCTCCTCTAACGACGACACGTGTTTTGGCTTCTCCTCTAACGACGACATGTGTACGGTGGAGGTGTCAAAACCAAGCACGAGGTGTCGAGCACGAGGTGTAAAGGTGTTAAGGGTATAAGGGTCATTTTGCACCTGAAGGGCATTTTGGTAATTTCACATCATATATTTTCAATATTTCTTATAGGTCCCTGAAAATATTTTATTTATGAAAAGGCCTCTTTTTATTTTTCATTTTTGTCCGTGAAACTTTCTTTATTAAAATCATGTCCCTAAAGTTTCATAAAATTATATTTTCTACCCCACAACTTATCACTTAGCTTAGGATGTGCGATAAAATCTCAATCTGAACCATTTTACCGTTGATTCTTCAAATTTAAAAATGGGATTTGTCATATTAAGAACTCGAAATATCATATATGTAATAATATATAATTATTAGATAGTAAGTGTGACAAAATTGAAAGAAGACAATTATATATTGGCATAAGAAAATGGGGTCATTACATCCTACCCTCCTTATAAAAAGTTTGGTCCCCAAACTTTATTTACATTAATTTCCAAAAAGGTGTGGATATCGCTCTTTTATTTCATCTTCCCTCTCCCATGTTACTTCTTCAATAGAATGATTCCGCCATAATACTTTGACTAGTGGAATAACCTTGTTCGTTATATTTGATCTTTATGGTCCAAGATTTCTACTGGATGCTCAATGTATGTCAAATCTTCTCTAACTTGAAGAGGCTCGTGACTTAAGATATGTGTTGGATCAGGGATGTATTTCTTCATCATTGAAACATGAAACACATTATGCACACTAGAGAGTTCAGGGGGTAAGGCTATTCGATATGCAATAACACCTATCATTTCAAGGATTCCAAAAGGTCCTATGTATCTTGGACTCAACTTTCCTTTCTTCCCAAATCGGATTACTCCCTTTATCGGTGATACTCGTAAGAAAACATAGTCTCCTCTTTGGAATTTTAACGATCGGTGCCGATTGTCAGCATAACTCTTTTGACGGCTTTGAGCGATTTGAAGTCGGTCTTGTATCAATTTCACTTTCTCTGTTGTGACCTGAATTAATTATGGTCCCAATAATTTTCTTTCTCCAACTTTTACCCAACATGCAGGAGAACGACACTTTCTACCATAGAGTGCCTCATACGGAGCCATTTGAATACTTGCTTGATAGCTATTATTATATGCAAATTCCACTAACGGTAAATGATCGTTCCAATTCCCCTTCAAATCAAGTACACATGCCCTAAGCATATCCTCTAAGGTTTTGATAGTTCTCTCAGATTGTCCGTCTATTTGAGGATGAAAAGAAGTGATGAAATTCAATTTTGTTCCCATGGCTACTTGTAGGCTTTTCTAAAAGCGAGACACGAATCTAGGGTCACGATTAGAAACAATTGAAATTGGGTTTCCATGAAGCTTAATAATTTCTCGTATATACAATTTAGATAGTTTTTCTAAGGAATGGGTAATCTTAATGGAAAGAAAATGAGCAGATTTAGTTGACCTATCAATAATTACCCAAATGGAATCATTACCATTAAAACTCCTTGGTAGCACTGTCACAAAATCCATGGTAATATGTTCCCATTTCCACTCAGGGATTGGTATAGGTTGTAATAATCCTGATGGTTTCTGATGTTCAGCTTTTACTTATTGATAGATCAAACACTGAGATACAAACTCTGCTATCTCCCTTTTCATGTTATTCCACCAAAACACTTCTCGAAGATCTCTGTACATCTTGGTATTTCCGGGATGAACTGTGAATCTCAAGTAATGACCTTCCTCCAAAATCTGCCTCTTTAGTTGGGCATCACCAAGTATACAGACTCTATTTCCAAACCTTAATATATCATCTCGTATCGCAAATTCAATCCTCTTCCCTTCAATAACCTCTTCTTTAATCTTCCTCAGTTGTGGGTTATTTACTTGTGCAACTTTAATTCTTTCCATCAACGTGGGTTGTATTTGTAAGTTTGCGATTATTCCTCCTTCGCTATAAATACGTACATCTATTTCCATACTTCTCAAATCTTTTAATAGAGCTTCCTGGCTAGTAATAAGGCATGCTAAATTTGGTGTAGATTTTCTACTCAAAGCGTCGACAACTACATTAGCTTTCCCCGGGTGATAGTGAATATTTACATCATAATCCTTCATCAATTCTAACCACCTCCTTTGTCTCATGTTTAATTCCTTCTGAGTAAATATATATTTCAAACTCTTATGATCGGTATAAATCTCACAAGTCTCACCATACAAATAATGTCTCCAAATCTTAAGAGCAAAAATTACTGCTGCTAATTCTAAGTCATGGGTTGGATAATTTTTCTCATAGGGTTTTAACTGTCTCGAGGCATAAGCTACTACTTTTCCATTTTGCATTAGCACACATTCCAAACCATTTTTAGAAGCATCACTATAAATCACAAATCCTCATGTACTGGAAGGAATAGTCAAAATTGGGGCAGTTACTAATCGATTCTTAAGTTCTCGAAAACTATTCTCAACTTCCTCAGACCATTCATATTTCACCATCTTTTGTGTTAACCTAGACAGAGGTTTGGAAATACTATAAAATCCTTTAGCAAATCTTCGATAATAACCTGCTAATCCTAGGAAACTACGAATCTCCGTTACATTAGTTGGTCTTGGTCAATCATGTATAGCCTCGATCTTTTGAGGATCAACTGACACTCCCTCCTTGGATATGACATGTCCTAGAAAAGAAACACTAGGCAACCAAAATTCACACTTCTTTAATTTCGCATATAATTTCTCTTTCCTAAGGATTTGCAATACTATCTCCAAATGCTTCTCGTGTTTTTCAATACCTTTGGATTAAATAAGGATGTCATCAATGAAAACAACCACACGCTGATCCAGATACTTCCTAAACACTCTATTCATCATATCCATAAAAGTGGCTGGTGCATTAGTTAATCCAAATGGCATCACAAGAAATTCATAGTGACCATATCTAGTACGAAAAGCTGATTTCAAAATATCCTCTTCCTTAATCTTCAATTGGTGATAGCCTGACCTAAGGTCAATCTTCGAAAATACTTGCGCACCTTATAGTTGGTCAAACAAATCATCTATATGAGGTAAGGGGTATTTATTCTTAATGACCAACTTATTTAGTTCACGATAATCTATACATAACCTCATCGTTCCATCCTTCTTTTTAACAAATAACACTGGAGCAACCCAAGGGGATATACTATGTCTAATAAAACCCTTGTCTAACAGATCTTGTAATTGAACTTTTAATTCCCTTAATTCTAAAGGTGCCATGCGATAAGGTGGTTTTGAGATTGGTGTGGTTCCAGGAACAAGGTCAATGGTAAATTCTACTTCTCTACTAGGAGGTATACTGGGAAAATCATCTGGAAAAACATTTGGAAAAAGCCTAGCTATAGGAAAATCTTCTAAACTAGGCTCTTTTGTTTGCAAATCAATAACACTAGAAAGGAATCCTTGAAATCCCTTCTTAAGAAAACTACAAGCTTGCATTGCAGAGATAATACGCATGGGAGATAAGATGTTAGTTCCTTCAAAACTAAATTCTGGTTGGTTAGGAATTTGGAAAATAACTCTCTTCTCAAAACAATCCACCCTAGCATGATATGATGCTAACCAATCCATCCCCAAAATGACTTCAAAATCTCTTATGTCTAAAACCATCAAATCAGTGAATAGTTTATGACTACTGACATTTATAGGGAAAGACTTATATACTAATGTTCCCGTCAATAACTCACCCGAAGGAGTAGAAACGTGTATGATATGATTCAAGGATTCAGGAATATTAGGAAAGCGATTAACAAAACGCACAGACACAAATGAATGGGTAGAACCAGGATCAATTAAAACTTGAAAAGGTTGTGCACATATAGAAAGTGTACCTGACACTACTGCATTAGAAGCCTTTGCATCAGAAAGATTAAAGACTCTACCTTGTCTGCCCTGATCCTTATTGTCATTAGAAGTCTTTTTTGCCGCCTTCCCTTTGTTAGGATAATCTCGCATTTTATGTCCCTTTTGGCCACACCCAAAGCAACTCCCCGTCTCCAGGTAACACGGTCGCTCTCTATGAATATTACCACAATGTTGGCATTTATCAACATTAAAGGGTTTGTTTACCAAAGGTTGTCCTATATTAGGTATAGTCCTAAAGAGTTAGTTATTGGGGTTCCTTCCTCTTTTTTATCCAAACTCCCTCTTCCCCTCTCTAACCGGATTATATTCTTCACTATCCTTCTCAGCTATTGTTTCCCTAGCCACCACGTCATTATATGATGTCAACTTTAGGATGGAAATTCGACTACGAATATTCAACCTTAACCCACGTTCAAACTTCTCGGCTCTTAAAACATCGTTTATCACAACATGAGGTTCAAAATGGGATAACTTAGTAAAATTTGCCTCATATTGACTAACCGTCATATTTCCTTGAACCAGACCCATGAAGTCAGCTGCTTTTTGGTCTTGCACCATTTCGGGAAAGTATTTCTCATAGAAGATCACTAAGAAGTCATTCCAACCTATGGGATTATTCCTTTCCCTATGCATTCTCTTAGTCATTCTCCACCAATGTTCGGTTTCACCTTCTAACATGAATGTTCCAAATAAAACCTGTTGTTCATCTGTACACTTAAGAACATTGAACATCTTTTCCATTTGCATCACCCAGTTTTCTGCTTTAGTGGGGTTAGGAGTCCCTTTAAAAGTTGACGGATTCAACTTCTTGAACTGTTCAATAGTACAACTACTTAGTTCAAGATTCCTTGGTGCTCCATTATTCACTTGATGCTCCACAATTCTTTCTAGACTTTTAATTGCCTTGTATGCACCTTTCAGTCCTTCCATACTCGAACCACTAGTTCCTGGAGTTGATCTTGCCTTGGTCATTTTCTACAGTCATGGCCAAACGTAAGATGTATTATACTAGCCCAAGATTGCAATTTAGAAGAACAATGATATATAAATAATTATATATATTTTAATACATGTGGAGGGTTATCACATAAGTCGGATATTTAATCATGTATCCTATGTATGGAAACTTAAAATCTATAACGTTCGAAACTTATGTTCAGTAGTCTACGGGTTCATAACCTATGCTCTAATACCACCTCAGTCACGACCCCGACCCAAAATAGTATTACGCAATGAGTGTCTTGACATGCCACCAAGGCAACAAATATTCCGATTTAATTGTTTCCTTAAATAAATGCAACGGATATATTATCATGTGGTTATGATTCTTAAAATACTAAAAGTAAAGGAATTACGTCATTAGAGCTTTCTAAAGGAAACTTCATATATATTAAAAGTAACAACGAGTTACAACTTAAGAGAAAATTTAAACTTTAGTACAAGAGAGCCAGACATGCTCTAAATAAACATTTTACAAAAAGAGCTCTAAAAGCTAAATCTTCAATATAGTCCATTTTCGTTCCGTCCGTGAGCCTAAACGTTTCCTGAAAAATGGTTATTTATATAACATCAACTAAAAACCGAACGAGGTTCAATCTCCAAACATTCCAGGGTTTTCAGAAAATAGATACCTATTCAAGTCAAAAGAGAAGGCATATACATATATGGAGAGGAACTTGCAGTAAATAGATATAATTTTGAAATGAAATTATATATATCACAATTGGATAGCTCAGAATAAGACGAATGCAACAAATTAAATGTGATATCTTTTTCTTTCAATCTTATCATTTTGATGGCCAAGTACACTCTAATACCGTATTCTTCTATCGTATTATACCCCGGTAGTTGAGGGTCAATCAAACTAAATCGTCACAACGTCTTATTTATGGCACACCAGGGATAACCCAGCTGGGAAGGTCAGTCAGTAAAGAGGTCCCTTAGGCCGAATAACATTTTAAATATTCAATATCATTTTCAATAATCATTTTAATTGGTATGTTTATATGGACAAATATAAACATATCACAAATGAATCAATCATCGGTATCACATGAATTTTGAGAATAAAAGCAGTTCATAAAATATATATAGTTTTAATAATATCATATAATCAAAATACACAAGGAATGTCAGAGTACTCGCCCAAAATGGAGGTCAAATTTACTGGTATTGGTTTCGATCACACGTTAATCTAATAAAGATTTAAGTACACATTCTAAGGTCCAGTTTATACTATACTTACCTCTTCATTTAAAGGATTACTGAATCCCTATTTGTTAACTTTTAAAACTCATTGATCGTAATTGAAGAATTCAATTCATAGTCTTTCCTCATCAGTCGGTTCCCAGTAGAGATGGAGGGTCACAGGGGCACCACTTAAATACCATCTCATCTAGACAGTATATTTTAGGATTCATTCCCAGTAGAGATGGAGGGTCATAGGGGCACCACTTAAATACCATCTCATCTAGACAGAACTTCACCGGGCCTGACTTTGGAATTACTTAAATGGGATTCCATAATAATGAGCAATTTCTTTAAAAAGAATCATTTTTAAAAGTGTATAATTTCAAACAAGTTTATAAAATCAACTTGGATTTGTTCTAAATTTTAAGTTTTGATTAGTGAATTCTTTATTGTATTTTACCAGTATAACTACTAAGTAAAGCTATAAAATAATAAATTAAAACTATAAAGATGCATTATAACATTAAGATTACCTTAAGATGAATATCCCTAAGAACTCCTTCTTAAACTTTCTCACACTTTCTCTCACTATTTCTTTCTATAATTCTCAACGAATTGGTGTGAGTTTCAAATGATCCCCAAAGGCCCTATTTATAGTTTTCCAAAGATATCACGGCATTGACATGTGTCCATGCTGACCAAGCTTTTACAATAGGAGTCAGCGTTGACGTGTCGCGTAACGGAGGCATCTTGCAGTCTTATTTCACTAGACTGCGACACGTGTTTTAGCTTCTCCTCTAATGACGACACGTGTTTTGGCTTCTCCTCTAACGACGACATGTGTACGGTGGAGGTGTCAAAACCAAGCACGAGGTGTCGAGCACGAGGTGTAAAGGTGTTAAGGGTATAAGGGTCATTTCGCACCTGAAGGGCATTTTGGTAATTTCACATCATATATTTTCAATATTTCTTATAGGTCCCTGAAAATATTTTATTTATGAAAAGGCCCCTTTTTATTTTTCATTTTTGTCCGTGAAACTTTCTTTATTAAAATCATGTCCCTAAAGTTTCATATAATTACATTTTCTACCCTAAAACTTATCACTTAGCTTAGGATGTGCCATAAAATCTCAATCTGAACCATTTTACCGTTGATTCTTCAAATTTAAAAATGGGATCTGTCATATTAAGAACTTGGAATATCATATATGTATTAATATATCATTATTAGCTAGTAAGTGTGACGAAATTGAAAAAAGACAATTATATATTGGCATAAGAAAATGGGGTCATTACACGACTAGTCCGAGTTTAAAGTATATAATCAATTCGGTGAACTATTACTACAAGGAGTGAGAATTTATGACAATTTCTATGGGATTATTCTCAAGTCCTCCTTTGTGTGCGATAATGTCACTATCTCCTCTATGGACCTTTGGCATCAAAGACCAGACCATGTGGACCTCATAGACATTAAGAGATTAGGGAAGAAAGACATAGTTTGTGAATTATCATCGCTTGGGAAACCAAAATCCTCGATTTGTGGTCCTCGCCAATAAGGAAAACAAATTTAAGTCCCTATAGAAAGTTGAATACCATTACCACTTCTCATGTGTGGAGTTGATACATATGGATCTTACTCATATGTAGATTATAAGTGGTAAGAGATACATTCTCATGATCGTCGATAAATTTTCAAGATACTCAATCATGGGGTATCTTAGAGAAAAGTCCGATGTGGTTAAGTTCCATACAACCAAGTATCGTGTCTTAAAAGACCTACATGGCGTCACTGTTATTCGAATGTGTAATGAAAATATCACTAGAGTTTAAGAAGCCAGAGTGGATAAATTTTGTGATGGGGTTGACATGAAACACTATCCCATTTCTTAATCCATTTCATACTTCTTAATAAAATGGGATAGTTGAGAGAAGAACGCGACGATTTAAGAAATGGCTTGATCCATGCTTCTTGGGAGAAATATGCCTAGTCATTTTTAGGCAGAGGCGGTTAATACCGTATTCCATATGGTGAATTGGGTGTATCTTCGTCCACATACATTGCACACGCCATATTAGTTATAAATAAGGAACAAAAACAACCTAGTGAAGAAGTTTGGTTTAGACTTCGCTAAGTACTCATGCACCCTATGAGTACATCGATTAAGCTTAACAAAGATGCTTTAGGAAATGGTGTATAGAAAACCTTTTATAGAAGCATGATAGGTAGTCTTTATGTCAAAGCAAAGAAAAACCTTGATCGTGCTTTTTTGAATTTACCATACCATTTGTACCAAGCCTTATTTATACGAATAAAGAACTGAACTTCGAGTTGAAGAGAAGGCTGACATTACCTTCAGCGTTAGAGTTTGTGCGTGTTACTAAGCGTCCACAAAAGAGTTTCACTTTATCACAGTTAAACGCATCATTAAATATGTGAGTGGAACTCTTTCCTATGATATTTGGTTCATTTGGTATCGATGACCGTTTGTTCGCTTATTCAGATTTCGATTGAACGGGGGGTGTTCATGGTTGTAGGAGCACCTCGGGTGAGTGTTTTTACTTTGGGAGTGCTCTTGTCTCTTGGTTGATAAAGAAGCAAAACTCCATATCCTTTCCCATGACAGAGGCGCGTATATAGTTATCGAGAATTATTGCACACAAATTTTTGTACGAAGCCAATATCGGAAGATTATGAGATTTCCCAAGGCATAACGATTATTTCTTATGATAATACGAGTGCATTTCATATGTCCTGTAATATGTTGCAACACTCACACACAAATAAAAATAGGATATGTGAGCATTTTATTCGTGATCTCATGCAGGAGAAGGTCACGTTCTTGAGCTTTGTGAGCACCGAACATCAATTAACCGATATTTTCATTAAACATTCAGATGCACTTAGATTCGAGAATCTTAGGAAGTGTTGGGTATTTGCTCCATTGATTGAGTTTGGGTAATTTGTCTTGTATAGGGTGTTTATCATATTCATATCATTTTTCCATATTGCTAGATTGAATTTCTATATCTTCTTATTGTTATACACGTTTATTCTTTTAGATATACTTTTGAAAAATCCAAAAAGATTTTTTATTTTAAAGAATTTTTTTAAAAAAGACTAAAAGATTTTGTATTTTAATTTTTCACCATCTATGGATATGCATTTATGATATTCGGATCACCCCAACATTTATGACAATGAACCAAATGTATTAGAGATAGGTTGTACTTGTAAGAACCATTTTTCAAATTTCAATTCCCAAAAAATTTGTTATATGTTAAGCAATGAAAACAGGTTACAAAAGAGCAAAATTTTCGTTGCGTTAAATGCAAAAAGAGCCTAAAAGACTAATGGCACACAAAAATAGAAGTGCCATTGCCAATTTTTTTTATTTCATTGATACTTTTCTACATAGAAGCATTATGATATCTTCAAAATTTTGAGAATATATTCATATATTAGAGAAATTTTGAAGGTGTTATAAAGTAGAAGATCAATGGGTTTGCACAATGAACTCTCTTGAAAATCATTAAATATTTTAACGCTATTGAAGAATAATTTAATTCATGGCATGTTGCATAAGTCGAGTCAATTTCATTAAGTTCAACATTTTTGCACCTAAGGTTGAAATTGAGTTCTTTCTTTAAAAGTATCTCATTGACTTCGTGCACCTTTGTTATGAATGCCTATGTTGATTTGCCCATGGAAAATGTTCACACAATTACATTTTTCTTTCATGATTCAGATATTGTCATGGTATTCTATGGTTCTATGTATTTTGTACCTATATGTACCTTTTATATGTATATTGCGTATACTTAAAATTTTTAAAAATAATTGGTTTGAATATTGGAAATTATCGAATGTTCTGATTTAATTATCTTTGTGATCTTATTTATTTTCGATTTATGTGATGCTAATGATTTATGTTTAGTTTCTTACCCTTTATCTATTACAGAAAAAAAGGGGAGAACAAAAATTGAGGGGGATTCTTATTGTCTTTGAAACTTGTACACTTCACGACATTCTTTTGATTTATATATGTAGGTCTCTTCTGCTTTGATGATGATTTTTTGGACCACAGAGGATGAAGAATTTCAATTGAAGACAAAGTCTCTTATGTCATTTCGTCTTGGGTTTGGGAGGACATTCTGATACATTGTCTTAGGGGGTTTTATTATAATTTGGGTTTTGATTTTGTTTTGTACCTGAATAGATAAAGGGCAAGATTTGTAAGAGCAAGATCTTATAATTAATCATAGCTTAGTTATTTTGGCACATCCCGTTACAAATTGGAGTCACAATTTGACCACCGCATTCTCATTTATGTCCACAATTGTTTAAAGACATGTTTGTGACCGAGCATGATTTTTTAGTTTCAAGCCGTTGGAATCATCACGGACACTTTATGAAGGTATACGAACTTATGGTTTTGATTTATCTCGTTTGAATTATTCTGGGATGTTTGTTTTCTACCCGAGGAATTTTTTATAAATTGATTTTGAAAACAATTTTTTTTAACATTTTAATTCATTGTAACGAGATTCCAATCTCGTTATAACAAGATCTTTTTCTCGATCGAACAAGATCAAATCTCATTAGAACGATCTTAACTCATTCGAACCAACTTCTAATGAGCATCTAATGATATTATCTCTGTTTGGCAGAGCAACTCTCGTTGTAAGGATGATCACGAAATAGGCATCTCGTTCAAATGAGATGTCACCTCATTAGAACGAAACAATAGTTTTCATTTGAACAAGATCCCATTTTTGTTCAAATGAGTTTGTTAAAATGAGAGAGCCGCCCATAAATTCATATTTTTACATTAAAAAACATTTTATGAATAGTTTTTCTTAAGACTTTTTGTGGAAACGAAATTACCACACCTATTCCAAAAGTTTTCATCTTTTTGTTTCTTTGAAACAATATTTTCTTTTCCAAATCACTCATACCCTAGAATTATTTATTGAGTTTTAAACCCCATTTTCCAAATACGTACATCAAAACCTTGCAGAGTTTACTCTACTTCTGATATATGGAGTTGTAACTTTACGACTGGAGAAGAAATGATATTGCAATCGAGATTCATCGGTGCATACCGAGGGAAGAGCTACTTCTTGTGGACAGTCCTGAATTGTACCGTATCTGTTGAATATTTGAAGACTTGTGCATTATAATTAGTGGATCTCTACATATTATATAGTTCATCAATTATGCCAAACTTGCTAAAATTTAGGTTTTGCTAGAAAGGGATTATTCTTTATGTTCTTCGTTTGGGTGTTTGATTTAATTGTGCAATTTGATACAATTTAATTTGGACTTTATTTTGCATGCACACCTAATAATTAACCAAGATAAAATTTTGTTAAAAATTGAATTTTTTGTGTGTGTAACCTTATATACGGACTATCCATATGACCCTGCATTTTCAATCGTACTAAACAAAGAAAATAACGATAAATTAATTTTGTACTCAACTTGAATGATAATAAAACTAATACACTGATCTGAATCATTGAATACTTTTTTATTTATCTTCTTGTGATAAAGGTGAAGAAATTAACCATGATGACTTGAATATTTTATTCCATTACATGCATAAGAGGTCCCATGAGTAATAAATCAATATTGCGTGCATTTTTTTGTACATAGTTTTGCTCCTACCTGACCCTTGCTCCTACCTGACCCCTTCTTCCCTTATCAAAGTCTATAAATATTAGCTAATTCCTGTATATATTTCAAGTGATGTTTATTAGTAATGAGACCTAATTTATTAATTCCACATTTATAGTGCTTCAAGATGGAAGAAAGAGTATATTACAGCTTGCACATTGTATGAGCTAGAGTTACACTGACACAATGATGGCATAAATATAGAACAATTAGAAGCCATGGTCAATTATCATTGCGGAAGATATATTGATGAAGACCAACTTTATCCTATATAATCCTGGGACCCCTAAAGGTGTTGTGGTAGCAGCTTCTGTGTGGCTACTAATCCTTGCAAAGCTAGTTTTTGAATTCCCTCATTGTGATAGTTATCGCAACAAGTTATACACATCTAGAGATGTGTAACCGTTATTAATGATTGATTGATAGAATTTTTGTGTTGCGGACGTCTAAAATCTTTATGTTTATTTTTACTTTCTTCCTCATTTATATGTGTAAACTTAGATTGGATATCCCCCGAATATTTCAATAGTTAACATTTTCCACTAGTAACTTTAAGTGACACTTTGCATTATAAGGTGATGCAAAAAGTCTAACAAATTACTCAAAAGAAGCGAGGTTTTTAAGGACAAGCCAAAGTAAAAACAAATATATGAGGGCTAAAGTCAATAATGTAGCCAACTTAAGTATGATCATTTTCTTAAACTTTTCCAAGTGAATTAATTTATTTCTTGTGTTCAATTTCACGTTCTCCCTAGACTACTCTTCATTTGTTTCTAGTGGTTTTGTTCTATTGTCATTAATTAATGGATTTAAGTCCTAACCAGATTGATATAGGATACATGAATATACAAACAACTATATTAAGTCTACTGAAAGTGAGATGACATGACACAAAACCGACTTTATGTTATCATGACCAAAGGAAAGCAATTCAGTTTAATGATGTACTGATTAATTTATGAATGTTATATAAATGGACAAAGGAAAGAACAAGAGGATGCATGAGGACTCTGTTTCAAAAAAACCAATTGACGACAGTTTTTTTTGGGAAGAAGGAGAGTACTGCCACAAGTTTTATTTCATAATTAGGGAGACAAAGCCTCTCGAATGGTAGACGAGCTTAAAATTATACCTAAAATCAAACGATTATTAAGCCCAGTGACTGGAATGAGGAATAAATAAATATGGGCTTTTATGATAAGCCCATTACATGAAAACAAGATAAAAAAGAAAACAAGGATTTTTTAACACAATCTTTTATACATTTAAAGATTATTTACATAACCTAATGTGAGGAAAACCCCATCTATTTAGGTTTAAAGAGCCTCTAATAGTGGCAGGAAGAATTTGAAAAGAGTTAAAATTTTCTTGGTCCTCCAGGATGATCCCATAGTTAACAAGTCCATCTACTACTTAATTAGATCATTTATAACTGTGAGAAATTATTAAATCAAACATCTTTATCATATCTTTAATCTCTGCTATGATATTCAAAATTTGCCAAGGCAGTTTCCATAGGTGCTTTATGATATTAACTAAAATTTGAGAATTTGACTCAATATCAACGCATGAAAAAACATGCTTTACAGCTAAAATCAAACATTGAAACCAAACATGTTAAAAACGACCTCCCAAAATTGATTAATAGCTGTATAATAAAGGAACACTTGATTAATAGATTCCATATCATTATGGAAGAATTTTCATCTAGAGGATAAATAAATTCCCAAAGCTTGAATGTTGACATCAAATGGAATTACAAAGTACAAAGCTCTCCAAAAGAAAGAGAAATTTTGCTTAGGATAAATTTGGACCACATAGATTTAAATAACAAAGAAGAAGGATGGTGATCTTTAATTAAGGAGTAAGATTATTTAAAAGTGAATTTACCTGAGCTGGTAGGCTACTAGAAAAATTGATCTCCCACTATAAGAAAATTATGATTAAATATGTCTCTATATTGAATCATAGTCTTCCAAGTAGATGGACTAGTTGAGGAGTAATGATTTTTTATATTTGAATCTCATGTAAGTAAACCACAATGACTTGTTTTCATACAACTTCCACCAATATATTAGAACAACTAACTTAGATACATCAAAAAGATTCTGAATAACCAAACCTCCTTCTTCTTTATCTCTGCAAATAATCTTCCTGTTGATTCATTGGTTCTTCTTGCCTGATTTGTCATTACCACCCTATAGAGATTTGGAGAACAAACTTTGAATATGATTTATCATATCTTTAGGTGTATTAACGACTGCTAGAATGTGAACATGTATTGAACATAGAACATGTTTAATAAGGGTTAATTTCCCACCAGAAGAAAGAAGCTTGTTCTGCCATCCATGAAGCTTAATCGTAATTTTCTAAATCAGAGGAGCAAAGTGTGAAATTTCCATTTGGCCACTATAGAGAGGACATACCAAGTATGAAATAGGATGATATTTTATTCCGAGCCAAGGCATAGAGGAAATCTCATTTCCACTTCTAAAGATTGAATTATAAACTATAAATCATTATGTAATACTCCATAGTTTTATATTTATATTTAATTCGGTGGAATATTTTTGTAATACCCCTTACCTTCATGTATTTTTTTTATATTAAATTATTGGGTGTGGGTGATTTAATATAATTGAGAATTAAAATAAGGAAGGATTTGACATAAATATGGATTTGGGTAGAATAGTTAATATTGGTGAGAATTTCACATTTACTAGAGTGTTATGGTAAATATAGTCTTGTTGTATGCAATTTCGTCGGTTATATGTGTATCGGCGGCGGGGATTAGTTATTTCCCAATCGTGGCATATTTTTGTGAGTTATGTGAGGTTGGGAGATGATTTTTATATATTTCAAGTTTCAGATGAATATTTGGAGGGCACGATCGATTCCGAAAGGGCCGAGAAAGTCAAAATGACTGCCTTGGGGTTTTTATTTGGGTTCTAAAATCTTTTTGATTGGTTTGACTCGAATTGGGGTATATGAGTTATTTTTATGTGTGTATTATCATTTAAAGTTGGGATTACTAATAATAGTGGATTATTAGGCTTAAGAGTGTTAATTAATCTCAATTAAGAGAAAACCCATTTGAGAGAGAGAACGTGAAAAGAAGAGAAAGAGATGAGGAAGCTTGAGGAGCTTGGACATTTTGTAGAATCCTTGAATTTGAGGAAGAATCAGACCCTACATCCTTGAGGCAAGTGGATTAACTTGCTAAATGCTTAATTATGTGATTTATTTCGTAATTTGTGGAAATGTTTTTAGTAATATTAGAGATATATGTTAAACCCAAGACTTTGGTGTAGAAGTTTAGTCTTTGCTCTGTGTATATGGGTTTGAAGGTATTGAAATGGCAGAATTCATATTTTGGGTGGATTATGATGTGAAATGTTGTAGAAGAAGGGTTTGTTGGAGAAATAGGAAGATTTCATAGGATTTAGAACAGTGTAGTCCGTACCGATTCGTTTTCAAGGATATCGGATCGGTTCGAAGGTTAAAAGTTTTCTGTCAAATTTAGGATCCAAACCTGTTCGTTTTGAAAGGATATTAGATCGGTCCAGAAGTTGAAAGTTTTTTGTTAGTTTTTAGGAACCAGACCGGTTCATTTTTTAGGACCCATGATCCGGTCCGGTGACTGCAGTTGTAAATTTCGATCTAGTTGATTTTTAAATACTTAGGAAACCCCTTTAATCTATTGGGTAAATATGTTTATGGGGTATATAGTATGTATGATATGACTTGACGGAGGGGCTACTTTGGGGATATTATAGAGGCATATTTGAGAGGGTATATGTTGTTTCCTTTTTGAAAATCCTCCAAGGAGTGGGGATTCTTTAGAGGAGGGTTACGGGATAATGAGTGAGAGTTCATAGGCCCTTAACGAGGGCAAATTTGAGCAAAAATCATAGGTGTGGTTTAGTAGCAACAATCAAATAAGTGAGTAAATTATAATATGCACTCGAAATGAGTAGGTGGATCATTATCTAGAGGAAGGTGTGATATTTACATATACCTTTGATTATTAATATATTTACATTCTAAAATGTGGCGATTTGTATGTATGATGTGAATGTATATTGGGTGCGTATTATATATGCTTTGTGGTACATACCCCTCTAGTGCTACCCTGGGCAGTTGCGTGATGTGGGAAAATCCCCTATCTCAAGGAGTAGGGAGAGTATAGTCCCCAGGTCATAGCGTCCAGTATTATACTACGTGCAAGGCAGGGGTAAAACGTCTTGGTTATGATTATACTTACCTTTTGGTAAGCAACTATGGCCGCTTTCCATACGATTATGAATTGAATCTATACCAAGTCCGTGTGAGAATCCAACCGCTGGTAACCTAAGATGATATGTGAGTAATTCCTTGGAAGATGATAGCATTATAGAGACTGTTAGTATAAGTGAACAATGTGTGTTATGTATTGCCCTACCATTCTTACATGAGATTGGATAAGTATGATTTTATATTGTAGACTAGAATTTTGGACTTCGTACCATAGACTGAGGTCCTAATGGATTTCCACAACCAAGCATGTTAAGTACTAGTGTAACGGGGGGTTCCTTATTTGTATTTCGCTTGCGAGACGTCCCACGCACGAAACCTAGCGCTAGATTGGAAGTCAAAAAATGTTAGTCCTCTGTACATGGGATATTTGAATTTTAATAATTAAGGGAATGGCATCTAGATATGGTAATAAGTTATAGTTACGCTAATGGGAGTTATTCATAGGCTTGAGGGGGTATAATCTGTAGATTTAGTAAGGTAGACAAACTTAAGATTTAATGTTTACGTTTAGGTGCGCGCTGTAGTTGAGAGGTGAGATCGAGTCTCAAGGGAGTGTGACTCCACATCAATTATGAAATCTTGCATCTTTAATTATTATGCATTTAATTCACTTGCTATAACTATTTTCAAACCCAGGGCTTTGACCCGTTTATATTTTCCCCATGCAATATATATATATTGTGTTTATTATAGGTGAAACCTCCGCAAGTACACCAATGATAGTTATCTGTTCCAGAGTTTTGGGATATGTAACATGTGCGGGACGTTACATGAATTTTGTTATAGATGCGCCTCATTTTGTAATCTAGTTAAGAGTTCATAAAGGTTGTATATGTTTATTTCTTATGTAGTTGTTTCTTGTTGTTGTATGGTCCGTTTCCCGAGAACATATTCGGGAATATTCTTTTGTATGACTACTCATAAAATGTTAATAATCTAGTCCCTTATTTGTCTATTATGTTTATGCTTCAAAAAATGCGAATGATTTGTTTAAGATACACTTTATATAGAGATTTTTTTTATGGCACCTGTTTATTTTTATATGGGGTGGTTACCGGTTATATTTAAATTCGATAGTTGGTGCTGAGAATGAAACCCTTGAGATTCCTATTGTATTTTAGTATAGGGCTGGCCACCCATTATATTGAATAAGCGGGGTGTCAGAGGTGATATTAAAGCACAAGGTTCTAGAGTCTTAGCATCTGTGCGGACATCTACGTTCTACCGTAGCATTTTTGATATAAAACCTTATTATTAGGAATGTTGTGTTCATATTTCTTCCTCGATCTTTTTCTTTGAGAAATTGCTTGAACTGTGTGTTGATATAGTTTGTTCTTTCTACAGATGCCACCAAAATGGGGTTGCCCTGCTAGGAAAATTAGAGGAGCCGAGAATATGGAACCCCAAACGCCTCAGGTGACTATGATTACCGCATAAGTTGGCAATATTATAGCACAACCTGTTAATACAGTAATGATCGCGATGGCACAACAGTATCCACAGTCTCCACAAAAGCATGTAGCTCCAGCAGTTCAAACCCACCCGGGGCCATCCACATGGCAGAGAATGCGAGAAGCTTTTTAGAAGGGTTACCCTTCGTAATTCCAAGGAGGGGTTGGCGTTATCCTTGCTAGTCAGTGGAAAAAGGATATTCAAAGGCACCTATATATGGTTGAATGTAGTGACGTTCCAAAATAAATACTCACCACTTATAAATTAGTTGGTGAGACTCTCCAATGGTGGGAGTCGGTGTGACACCCGCCTAATTAAACCCCGGGTGATCAACCCTAAATTAAATTAGAACAGGTTTCTCAATTGGTTCATTCTTAGCATCACAGTTGAAACTTTTTAATTACTAACCACCTAAATGAAATTAGACTGGTGCCAAGTTTTTATCTTTTATTAATTCAAAGAAATACTCATGCATAATTAAATCATTAACAATCACAAGCTAACTGAAACCAACCATCACATATAAATAAGAAACTGGCCGAATAAACTATCGGCTAAAAACCAACACAAATGTAAATACAGATAATAATGGATCTCAAGTATCTGAAATAAATACTAAATAAAACCGTAAGAAACATTCTCGGATATCTGATAGAAAATCCCTACACTAGAAATATAAGGAATAGAGGCGCCTATCCAAATCCTACAAGATGGACATATGCTGCAGGAGTGAATCCCTGAAATGAATCAAGCCTTACTTCCCTGTGGCTGGACACCTAAAAGGTTTTGAAAATATTTTATAGCAAGGGTTAGAACCCAAAACATTTTGAAAAACATTTAGCAAATTATTAACTTGCAGTAATAAAATATGCATGAATGCGCTTCATGTTTTAGTTAGTGTCGCACTCCCTTGAGGACAAACTCACCCCTCAAAAAAATTTCGCACCTAACATCTTGTTTATAACCCACCTAGTCCTCTACCCTGAAACTAGATACTTGATATAACTCTTGTCAATCTCCCTACTCAATCCCGATTATTTTAATGTATGGCATATAAGTTACTTATCGCCTTAACTTAGTTAATCGTCTCTCCTTGAAAGCCATATAACATTTACTAGTTATATAATTTATACGCTTTCTCCTTGTATTTAAACTTTACATATATAATTATTCACCCATTATGTGCGTACAGTTATCTTACAACAATCACGCATGTTAAATGTGAATATAACCCATATATAATTAATACAATTTACTACATGTATTTAATGACCCGTATATAACTAATTATCCCATTATGTAAGTAGAACCATATTACAACATTCACACATATGTTGAATGTAAATATAACCTATCCTCCCGAGTAATAACTCACCGGATGTATTCTCTAAAGTGCTATCACACTAGGTGTACTCGTATAACCTAGTTACCCCCAGGTCAGAATTGCTCACTAACTTGGCCAAAAACATAAACATAATGGTGGCGGTCATATTCCTTCCCTGAAAGTGAGATAATCCCCTCACACATATAACGAACGCTATGACCTGGGGATATACTCGCCCTACTCCTCAATCTAGGGGATTCACCCACATCGCGCAACCTCCTCCGATAGCACTAGAGTATAAATATTAATAATATCTAATCACTAATATTTATATGCACACACCATATATATACTATTGCACACCGTATATATATAAATATAAAATATCCCGGCTTTACCGTGTACTGAATACGTAACACTAGCCTATACTTAGCATCTCGAGTTTATGATCCAACTCTGATTATTAATTAATTTGCATATTAATTAATTAAATTATTATTGATGTCACCCAACCAATATATTCAGACTCGTTCTCATGGCTCGAGAATAAAATAATACCCAAGTCTAAATCCCCGACTCCGAACTAATTAGTTTTCAATATTAATTAATTTAATATCTTACAATCGCTCAACCAATATACTCGGACTCACCCACTCGATCCATATTTAATTATTTTATAATATTTTTCCCCAAAAATTAACCATTGTGTGTCACACATAAATCCCTCCCAAGCCCAATTACTTTCCCTTATAATTGTTAGGAGATTATATTCCATATTTATTTCTCACTAAATAATGTCTGGGAATTGAATTTTAAATTAATTTCTCTTATATAACAAAACTGACCGACCTGTCAAAAATCCTGGACCATCGATCGATCGATCCTAGCCATCGATCAATCGATCGAATAGGTCTTCATCTTCTCCAATTTTGTTTCAACCATTAACGAATTTCTCCCAACTCCAACCTCTTCTATCGTTCAACCCAAACGTATACGACTTTTTTAACAGATGGGAACATGATTTAATTCCCATAAATCTCTACTTATTCAAAAATTGGAAAATTTTTGGGCTTTCTTTGTTCAGTCCCGATTTCATCCATTTATCCCGTTCATCAATCAAAGTTAACTATCTACTCGTAATCATGTAACATGATAAATTCCTACATCAATTCTCCTTTTGGTTTTCCCATTACAAAACCCCATTTTTGTATACCCAAAACGATTTTTTTTATTTCCACATCACACAAATATGAATTGAAAACATAAATAAATGCTACAGAAAGTTAAACACTTGCCTTATGGGTTCGTAGGGTCTGATCTGAGTGTGAGATTCGCAAGGTTGATGATGAATCCTCCAAATTCGTCCGTAGTCTTGTCTCCAAAAGGGTCCCCAATGCACTCTAACTGCTCCCTATATTTTTCTCTCAAAGCTTAGGATTTAGATTTGTGTTTTCTGTAGTTTTCCTTTTCTCCCAATTAGGTATTAAAGCTAAATCCTATTTTTAGCCTAATGGGCCAAGCCCAAGTGACCCAAATAGCCCCGTGTGGGCCAAGTTATGCCTAAAAATTCCCCGTGATCCATTTACTACCCCGGGTACACTTTTTCGACTATCTCAACCCATCCGGACTCAACCGTGTACTCAAAATCGAGATTCGAATTAATTTATAAAAATCCTTATCTCAAACCCAAATTATTCTATACCGATCTCACACCCAAATTAGTCTATACTGACTCCCGACTGAGATAAATAAATGTCGTGTCACTAATACACGTTATGACGTAAATATATTATTACTATTCACTTAGTAATTAAATTTACCTATTTATTAACCATTCACTCTCCGATTAATATTTAAATAAATATTACCATAATTAATTCAATTAAATTACGACACACAAGTAATTTAAAATTCCCGAATTAATTAAATATTACATGCATACTCCCCCCTTACAAAGGAATTTCGTCCCTGAAATTTGGTCATTTATACTACGAATACTCTGGATATTGTTCTCACATATCCTCCTCCTGGTCCCACATATACTCATCAATACTATGATGACCCCACTCCACTACACTAACTGATGGTACTATCTTAGACTGCATCTTGTGCTCACATAGCTACCAGTCTCCCCTCATATGACGTGTCTTATTGCAAGTCATTATCCTCGAGTGGAACGTGCCCAAAAAGCGCAATCGCTCCTCCTGTATCCCTCCAGCTATGCCATGTGGAACACATCTCGTATCCGCTGAAGATGTTCTGGCAAACCCAGTCGATAAGCTATCAGTCCCACCCTCTCAAAAATAAGGAAAGGACCCACATGCCTCGATGCTAGCTCCCCTTTCTTATCGAACTTCATCACTCCTTTCATAGGAGACATCGGAACCAATATCTGGTAACAAATTTTTAACTCGATGGGCCCTGACAACATAGTGCCCTAGAAGATGAGCCTATACTCCCCCGGCTCCACTATCTCCGAGTTAGGAAATTCCCCTCCTATATGGGTGTCAATTTCCTTGTTACCAAAATGCGTGAATATCTTTCGGGTAATTACCCGCATCATCCCTGATTAATCATGTCATACTTGAACCTTTAACTCACGGTGGCGTACCCCTCTTTATGTCCCTGAAATATATGAAAGGATACGACTTACTTAATTCCCGCTGATGGACCATAACCCATCTCGGGTCCTAGAAGCTTGTTATTTCCCCACATCTTATCTACCAAAGGTGAATAATGAAATTTTTTCCATAAAGTCTCCTAAGGTGTCACGCATACCAAACCGTTACGAGGCATCACACGTAACTCTACCTATGGTAAATACTACTCCCAAATTACCTAAAAATCTAAAATTCGCTATCCTCACTTCCCGTCTACCCATCGACTTATGGGCGACACGTTCAACCCAATATGTAACTCTGTCCCGATCACCTCCTAATAGTTTACCAACCTGAGCATTAATCCCTTCACTGGAACCATAGAATAAAAAAATTCTTGGTTGATACCCTCTAATCAACCTTTTTCCATCCTTAAATGGTCTACCCGGTGACAAATTCACTAAGTCCCATTCAACACCGATTCCCACGCTCAAGAACTCTATTCCTTATGCGGTTTTCGTCAGGTAGGAATCTATACCTTGTCTATGCGTATAACCACTTTAGGTATATGACTAAGTGATACTCTTTTCTATCTTCCCAAAAATGTGGGTTTCTCCCTTGCCTAGGGATATCTTATTACATAGGTCTACCCCACCTTCCCACTCCCTACGGTGGAGGTAGTTCTCCTTGATATACATATAGTCAGACTGTTTCCTTTCTCAATTGGATTTTAGTTCACTACACTTTTCCACTTATTCTCTGACTGCCCCGCAGGCGTACATTCAACATGTTTATTTACACATCCCTTTTATTTTAGACGACTCTGAAATCACACTAACCAGGGCGCCTATACACCCTATATCCCGTGCTTAACCACACAAAAATTACCTTAATTAACCAGGGTGCCCATACACCCTGTCCCTGTGCTCAACCGCACGAAAGTTAACCGACTATGCTAGCCGTAACCCGCAGTATAACTTCTAACCCGTAGTCATATCACATACATGAATAATAACCGGGGTACCCAACCTATGTATTAACGACCAAACATCTGCCCACTTTCAACGTTGCGCTAAGCGTCATGCGTGGGATGTCTCGCAAAGAAAAATCCAAACAAGGAACCCCCCGATACACTACTATCTAACATTATCGGTCGTTGAGATCTGTTAGACCCTCAGTCCATATCACGTATCTCTAAATACTTCTCTCTTAACACAAAAGCATACAGGCATACTATTATGCTACAAAAGACAACATAAAATATCGCATCCTTACTATCACTAGTTCTTGTGCAAAATAAATCCCAAGCTATCTCTCCTCGCTCGAAAAATCATTCTAACTGCCCTGAATCGCTTCAGTATACATCCCTTCTTACCGAGAAAATTATAATAATATAATACATTCTTATATGTCTATCGTACCTCACAATACAAGCTATATACGCATATATATATATATATATATATATATATATATATATATATATATATATATATATATATATAGGCTAGGTTCCCTCTCAGGTGACACCTAGCATGAGTCATTTATAACCTGGTGTCATGAACACCAAAACTTACTATCATTATTCATAATACTTCACACCCATTGCTAGCCAATCCATACCCAAGAAAAATCATGCTTTCATAACACTCCTCAAAATGAGTAAATCTCATAAAATATACCCTCTCAGTTTCACACCTACTCCCCTGCAGATAAGACCAAAGAGAGCCCCGTTACCCCATGGTAACCATATACTTAATAGTAACACTACTATACACCCACTAAACTTTTCCCCCATGCGAATATAGTGCTAACAAGAATATTGTGATCACTCGTGTCAAGAAATTCACCCCATCTATCCGAGGATAAAACTCATACTTCCACTCGCCTATACACAGGCGGCCCAAATGGCTCCTGGACATAATATTCTCATCCGATCGAACCAAAACTTCGCAATTGTTGTCCCTACTGGGCATCCCACTTCTATCCCCTGACTCATTGTGGACAAAATCAATTGTTTTGGTTCCACTTTCACACATAAGACACCTCTCTGTGTCAATCCCCTGCCTCTGGCCCAAATGACCATGTTGGGGTTGTCCTTCTCACGTACTTTGTAGTCTCGACCCTAAGTGTTACCCCCGTTTTCCTTTTGGCTTCCCTAGCCTTATGGGACTCGTTATTGGCCTCGATGTCTCGGATCAAATCCACCGTCAATAGGTAAAAAATTTACTTAATTTAGAACGTCAAGATGGGTCCCTTACTAGGTATACCCTTCCGTCGTGCTTCACTAGCACCATTAAATCACTTCATTCTTAGGTTAAACTCTCTAACCTTATTGGCTCCTGCAAGTTAGAAGCGTTAATGTTAGCTGGAAACCAAAAAATATTGATGACCTCAGCACTAGTCACCCTAGTCGGATTTCACATCCATTATTGTGTATTCTCACACGGTTTATTATCCATTTGTGGGTTCCTTTATCTTTCTCCGTATCCCATTCGTCGGTTACGAAGTTCGCTTATACAATTTATCATCTCTCTCACGATCAGAATCTTACCCATTTCATAAACTCTGAAATTTCACTGGCATCCCTATTTGAATAGCGGATGGACGATCTTATGGTCACACCGTACCCAAAATTTCTCGTTTGATTTCATATATTCTCCTTCATCTGTAGTGACTGAATCTCCTACCACTAAAACACCACCCCACTGGGCCAAAAATTTCATTCAAAATTTAGTCCTTAGTACCACCGCACACAATCCTACACAATTGTCTTTGGGTTATTTCTTTCCATTGACTTATCGCGCTACTCTTATAATCAATCCTTATAGATAGCCCTTCCAAAATGGTCCTTCCACACCTTCCCCACCCTTTGATGACTACGCTGGATGAGACTGAAATTGTACCACCGTTATCCACAACAGTGCTTTGGGAGACTATGGCTCCCGGGTGATTATTCTATCCCCACTGGCCTGAACAACAATAAAGGTGATTCCTATCACGATCACCATTTTCAGAATACCCTATGTCTTCTATTGAGCCTCTCCTCCTGAAATTCTCCTATGGCCCTCGTTGGTCTCCCCAAAGAATGTTCGGTATACAAAGCCCAAACCGAAATCGTGTATGAATCACCTCACTATAGTTGATAGCAGGAGATGTTACTCGCATACATAGAGGAACAAAAGAATACTATCATAAGGCTCTACATCAAAGAACGTTAAGCTAAAATGTTAAAAGCCACACAGATCCTAAGGACACTAGAACCTGATGCTCTGATACCATCTGTGACACCCTGCCTAATTAAACCCCGGGTGATCAGCCCTAAATTAAATTAGAACAGGTTTCTCAGTTGGTTCATTCTTAGCATCACTGTCGAAACTTTTTAATTACAAACCACCTAAGTGAAATTAGACTGGTGCCAAATTTTTATCTTTCATTAATTTAAATAAATACTCATGTGGAATTAAAATATTAACAATCACAAGCTAACTGAAACCAACCATCACATATAAATAAGAAACTGGACAAATAAACCATCGGCTAAAAACCAACACAAATGTAAATACAGATAATAATGGATCTCATGTATTTGAAATAAATACTGAATAAAACCGTGATCAACATGCTCGGATATCTAATAGAAAATCCATACACTACGAACAGAAGGAATAGATGCGCCTATCCAAATCCTGCAACATCCACATATATTGCAGCAGCGAATCCCTGGAATAAATCAAGCCTGGTGTCCCTATGGCTGGACACCTAAAAGGTTTTGAAAATATTTTATATCAGGGGTTAGAACCCAAAACATTTTGAAAACATTTAGAAAATGATTAACTTATAGTAATAAAATATGCCTGAATGCGCTTCATATTTTAGTTAGTGTCGCACTCCCTTAAGGACAGACTCACCCCTCAACTAATTTACACACCTAACGTCTTCTTTATAACCCACCTAGTCCTCTACCCCAAAACTCGATACATGATATAACTCTTGTCAACCGTCATACTCAATCCCGAGTATTTTTATGTATGACTTAAAAGTTACTTATCGCCGTAACTAAGTTAATCGTCTTTCCTTGAAATCCATATAACATTTACTAGTTATATAATTTGTACGCTTTCTCCATGTATTTAAACTTCCCGTATATAATTATTCGCCCATTATCTACGTACAGTTATCTTACAATAATCAAGCATGTTGAATGTGAATATAATCCATATATAATTAATACAATTCACTACATGTATTTAATGGCCCGTATATAACTATTAATCCCATTATGTACGTAGAACCATATTACAACATTCACACATATATTGAATGTAAATATAACCCATCCTCCCGAGTAATAACTCACCGGATGTATTCTCTAAACTACTATCACACTAGGTGTATTCGCATAACCTAGTTACCCCCAAGTCAGAATCGCTCACTAACTTGGCCAAAAACATAAACATAATGGAGGCGGTCATATCCCTTCCCTGAAAGTGAGATAAACCCCTCACCCATATAATGAACGCTATGACCTGGGGATATACTCGCCCTACTCCTCAAGCTAGGGGATTCACCCACATCGCGCAACCTCCTCCGATAGCACTAGAGTATAAATATTAATAATATCTAATCACTCATATTTATATGCACACACCATATATATACTATCGCACACCGTATATATATAAATATAAAATATCCCTGCTTTACCGTGTACTGAGTCCATAACACTAGCCTATACTTAGCATATCGAGTTTATGGTCCAACTCAGATTATTAATAAATTTGCACATTATTTAATTAAATTATTATTGGTGTCACCCAACCAATATATTCAAACTTGCTCTCATGGCCCGAGAAGAAATAATACCCAAGTCTAAATCCTCAACTCTAAATTAATTAGTTTTCAATCTTAATTAATTTAATACCTTGCCATCTCTCAACCAATATACTCGGACTCGCCCACTCGATCCGTATTTAATTATTTTGGACTATTTTTCCCCAAAAATTAACCATAGTGTGTCACAAATAAATCCCTCCCAATCCCAATTAATTTCCCTTATAATTGTTAGGAGATTATGTTCCATATTTATTTCTCACTAAATAATGTCTGGGGATTGAATTTTAAATTAATTTCTCTTATATAACAAAACTGGCCGACCTGTAAAAAATCCTAGACCATCGATCGATCCCAGCCATCGATCGAACAGGTCTCCATCTTCTCCAATGCTGTTTCAGCCATTAACGAATTTCTACCAACTCCAACGTCTTCTATGATTCAACCCAAACGTAGACGACATTTTTAACATATGGGAACATGATTAGGACCTCCCTTAAAACCTCAAACATGATTTAATTCCCACAAATCTCTACTTATTCAAAACTTGGAAAATTTCTGGGCTTTCTTTGTTCAGTCCCGATTTCATCCATTTATCCCAATTTCGTTCATCAATCAAAGTTAACTATCTACTAAGAATCATGTAATATGATAAATTCGTACATCAATTCTCCTTTTGGTTTTCCAATTACAAAACTCCATTTTTGTACCCGTTTATACCCAAAACGAATTTTTTTGATTTCACATAACACAAATATGAATTGAAAACATAAATAAATGCTACAGAAAGTTAACCACTTGCCTTATGTGTTCGTAGGGTCTGATCCGAATGTGAGATTCGCAAGGTTGACGATGAATCCCCCAAATTCGTCCCTAGTCTTGTCTCCAAAAGGGTACCCAATGCACTTTAACTGCTCCCTATTTTTTTTCTCAAAACTTAGGATTTAGATTTGTGTTTTCTGCCATTTTCCTTTTCTCCCAATTAGGTATTAAAGCTAAATCCCGTTTTTAGCCTAATGGGCCAAGCCCACGTGACCCAAATAGCCCTGTGTGGCCCCAGTTATGCCTAAAAATGCCCCGTGAGCCGTTTATTATCCCCGGGTACACTTTTCTGACTATCTCGGCCCATCCGAACTCAACCGTGAACTCAAAATTAACATTCGAATTAATTTATAAAAATCCTTATCTCACACCCAAATTAGTCTATACCGATCTCACACCCAAATTAATCTATACCAACTTTCGGATGAGATAAATAAATGCCATATCACTAATACACATTATGATGTAAATACATTATTACTATTCACTTAGTAATTAAATTTTGCTAAATATTAACCATTCACTCTCTGATTAATATTTAAATAAATATTACCATAATTAATTCAATTAAATTACAACACACAAGTAATTTAAAATTCTCGAATTAATTAAATATTACATGCACAGAAATACGGAGTGTTACAGTCGGTTACTACCTCTATGCAAAGAGATACGATGCCCATAGCCAATTTTCGGGTACTTTTTTATCGTAAGTGTTTTCCTCCAGCAGTTTAGATAGAGATGGCAAGGAGGTTATTGGATGTAACCTAAGGGGATCTAACTGTGGTTGAATACACAGAGGAATTTACCCTCTTAGAAAATTTTGTTCCAGATGAAGCCAATACCAAGGAGAAGAGAATCTTAAATTTTATGGGAGTTCTGAATTGAAGAATTCAACAACACCAGTAGGGAATTCTGGTTTTGTTAACGTTTGCAGACGTAATGAATGTTGCACTGTTACATTACCAGGATTATCATTTGCATTTGAAGGGGAGAAAGAAATTGGTGGACTTGGGTTCGTCAAGCACGATGGGAGTGGATAGTGCCACTGGGGCACAACAACACGAGAATAATCAGAAGGAGCGGGATCTCCCTTAGGGGATTCAATAAAAAGGTAGCGTTCAGGAGGCTCTAGATTTATTGGTGGTGGTTTTAGCAAGAATCTTTAAGGGAACTAACAGCAGCAAAAATAAAATGTTCCTCAGGGCCAAGCAGGCTGGAAGAGCAACGGGGGAGGTCAACAGGGCCGAGGTCATCCGAGCCAGCGAAAAAGACAACCCAGATTTGGGCAATAGGGACAGAGGCCGGGGAACTTTGTAGGCTGTTGTTTTCAGTGTGGTGAGGCGGGTCACAGGAAGATAGATTGCCCACAACAAAATAGGGTGAAGGTGAAAGGAGCTCAGCATGGTCAACAAGAACTTTTACCACCTCCGGCACCCGTTCAGGTTACCCCACCCCCACAAGGATAGTTATAATATGGGCGAGTGTATAATGTTCAAAATGCAGTGCGACCATAGGTGAAGCAGCCTCCACTAGCCATTGAGGGTAAGTTCCCTATCCATGGTCATATGGGTCGGGTATTACTAGATACTAAAGCATCCCATTCCTTTATAGCTGTTCATTTTGCACATGTGACAGGAGTGTTAGAGTCAGCTGAAACTGTTCAAATGTGTGTAGAATCTCCCTTGGGAGATGAATCGCTTATCCATTTTATCTGTACAGGGGTAGAGATAGATTTTGGGGGATTATGTTTAACTTCCGACTTACTTATTTTATATATGAATGGGTATGATGTCGTATTAGGTATGGATTGGTTGGTTAGATATCGAGCGATGTTGGATTGTTTTGGGAGGTCGATCGTATTTACTATATCGGTCCAGGAAATATTTCTTAGTGCTATGCCTCTTACGGAGGGAGGTTCAAGCACCCATTTGTACTATATCGAGGAGGAGACTTTGCAGGAAGTGGTTATTTCCTTAGACTCGATCTCAGTGGTTCGGGAATTTTCAGACATTTTTCAGGAGATTCCAGGCTTACCTCCGAGTCGTGAGATTGAGTTTGTTATAGATTTAACGCCAGGGACTAGGCCGATTGTACGAACTCCATACCGTATGACTCTCGTGGAAATGAGGGATTTACAAGACCAAATCAGCAGCCTTTGGGATAAGGTTTCATTCGTAAGAGTGCATTACCTTGGGGAGCCCCGTGTTGTTTATAAAGAAGAGGGACGGTTCTATGCGGTTATGTGTAGATTATCGAGAATTGAATAAGGTGACAATAAGGATTAAGTACTCGTTGCCTCGTATTGATGATTTATTTGATCAATTGAGAGGATCCTCTTATTTATCAAAATTAGATTTGAGTACGGGGTATCACCAACTTCGTATTAAGGAGTAGGATATCTCTAAAACTTCATTTTTGTCCCAATAAGAATCCTCTGAGTTGTTGGTTATGCTGTTTGGGCTAACCAATGCTCATGTAGTGTTTATGGATCTGATGAATAGCGTCTTTCAGTATTTTTTGGACCAATTTGTTCATTGATGATATTTTGGTCTATTCTCGGATGGAAGGTGAATATGTCGAACATTTGAGGATGGTTTTGCAGATATTACAGGACCATCAATTGTATGACAAGTTTGAGAAATACGGATTTTGGTTGTGAGAAGTGCAATTTTCAGGTCATGTAGTGTCAAAGAAGGGTATTTTCGTGGACGCAAGTAAACTTGCAGTGGTGAAGGAGTGGGGTCAGCCCATAAAACTGACAGAGATTAGAAGTTTCTTGGGTTTGGCAGGTTATTATCGTCATTTTATAAAGGGCTTTTCGAAGATTGCCGACCCTTTGACGAATTTGACCCGAAAGGGAGTCTAGTTAGTGTGGGATGATTCCTGTCAATTAGTCTTTGATGAATTAAAAGGCAGGTTTATGTCGGCAACCGTTCTCGCATTGCCTAAAGTAGGAGTGGAGTATTTAGTATTTACCGATGCATCTCTCCAGGGTTTAGGAGGCGTGCTTCAACAAGAGGAGGGGAAAATTGCATATGTGTTTCATAAACTCAAACCCCACGAGCGTAATTATTATACTCATGACTTGGAATTAGCTGGAGTATTCTTTGCATTGAGAATTTGGAGGCATTATCTATTGGGCGAGAAGTTTAGACTTTTCACGGACTATAAGTCGTTGCAATACTTGTTCAGCTAGAAGGATTTAAATATGAGGCAGTGTAGGTGGTTGGAGTTTGTAAAGGATTATCAGAGGTATGGAAGTCTAAGTGGAAGGAACTTCGTTAGGATGATGAGGTGGCCAGGGCTTGTATGGTCATGTTGTCAGTCACACCCGAGATGGTGATGAGGGTTGTGAAAGCTTAATTTGAAGAAGCAGATTGTAAGGTTATAGTACAAAAATTACTAAAAGAGGGAGCAGAATCCTACTCCATCAGTTTTAAGGATGGATTACAATTCAATGGTTTGTTGGTAGTCCTAGACGATTCTGATCTTCGGCAGGCTGTTATGTCAAAATTTCACGGGTTAAAATTTATTGTTCACCCAGGCGGGGATAAGATGCATCAAGATATACGACGGGAATACTAGTGGGAAGGTATGAGGAGGGACATAGATGAATTTGTCTCTAAATGCACCATTTATCAGTTAGTAAAAGTTGACCACCAGCGACCCTCGGGAATGTTACACCCGTCAGAATTTCCCATATGGAAATGGTAAAGCATTTCCATGGATTTTATTACGGGATTAACAATGATGCAGCGTATCCATTATTCCATTTGGGTTATTGTTGATCATTTGACGAAGTCGGGAGACTTTTTTTCGGTGAGGACAGATTTTACGACAGCACAATATGCTCAGCTCTTTATTGCAGAAATTATGAGATTGCATGGAGTACTGATTAATATTGTGTCTGATCGAGAGAAAATTTTTGTCTCCCATTTTTGGTAGAGCTTTTAGGAAGCCATGGGGACTAAATTGAGGTTGAGTATGTCATACCATCCCTAGACCGATGGACAAACATAACGAGTAAATCAAATGTTGGAAGACATGCTTCGGATGTGTATGTTAGATTTTAGAGGAAGTTGGGAGAACTATATATCGTTGGTAGAATTTGTTTATAATAATTCTTACTAATTTACTATAGTTATGACACCTTACAAGGCATTTTATGGATGCCCATGTCGTTCACCTGCGTGTTGGTTGAAAGTTGGAGATAATAAACTTCTTGGCCCAGAATTGATCCAGGATACTTTCGCAAGGATTGAAATGATTCGTAACCGCATACGTGTTGCACAAAATTGCCAGAAAAATTATACCAGTGCAGACTTTAGGTATGTAGAATTTGAAGTGGGAGACCAAGTGTTATTAAAAGTGTCTCCGATGAAAGGTATTATGAGGTTTGGTAAGAAAGTAAAATTTCGTTGAGGTATATAGGGCCTTTCCCAATTAATGAATGAATTGGTTTTGTGGCTTATAGATTTTCCTTGCTAGAGAATTTATAAAGAATTCATGATGTATTTCATGTTTCATTCTTGAAGAAGTATGAAAGATGTGAGGGACATTTTAGACCGCAGTGAGCGCAGGTTACGATCGAAAGTAGTACCTTTAGTTCGAGTCCAATGGGGACACCATAACGCAGATGAGTCAACATGGAAATGAGAGGATGATATGAGATCCATGTACCCTTACCTATTTTCATGTGGTATGTCTAAATTTTGAGGATGAAATTTCTTTTAAGGGGGGAAGTATGTAATACCCCTTACCTTCATGTATTTATTTTTATATTAAATTATTGGGCGTGGTGATTTAATATAATTGAGAATTAAAATAAGGATTTGACATAAATATTGATTTGGGTAGAATAGTTAATATTGGTGATAATTTCACATTTACTGGAGTGTTATGGTAAATATAGTATTGTTGTATGAAATTTCATCGGTTATAAGTGTTTCGGCGGCGGTAATTAGTTATTTCTCAATCGTGGCATATTTTAGTGAGTTATGTGAGGTTGGGAGATGGTTTTTATATATTTTGAGTTTCAGATGAAAATTTGGAGGGCATGGTTGATTCTCTAAAGGCCGAGAAAGTCAAAATGACTATACTAGGGGTTTTATTTGGGTTCCAGAATCTTTTTGATTGGTTTGACTCGAATTAGGGTATATGAGTTATTTTTATGTGTGTATTATCATTTAAAGTTGGGATTACTAATAATAGGGGATTATTAGGCTTAAGAGAGTTAATTAATCTCAATTAAGAGAAAACGCATTTGAGCGAAAGAATGTGAGAAGAAGAGAAAGAGAAGAGGAAGCTTGAGGACCTTGGAAATTTTGTAGAATCCTTGAATTTAAGGAAGAATCAGACCCTACATCTTTGAGGAAAGTGGATTAACTTACTAAATGCTGAATTGTGTGATTTATTTCGTAATTTATGGAAAGATTTTTGGTAATATTAGAGATATATGTTAAGCTCTAGACTTTAGTGTAGAAGTTTAGTCTTTGCTGTGTGTATATGGGTTTGAAGGTATAGAAATGGTGGAATTCATATTTTAGGTGGATTATGATGTGAAATATTGTAAAAGGAGGGTTTGTTGGAGAAATAGGAAGATTTCATGGAATTTAGAACTATGCAGTTCGGACCGATTCATTTTCAAGGATATCGGATCGGTCTGGAGGTTAAAAGTTTTTTGTCAAATTTAGGAATTGGTCCGGTTCATTTTCAAAGGATATCGAATCGGTCGGGAAGTTGAAAGTTTTCTGCTAGTTTTTAGGAATCAGGCCGGTTCGTTTTCGAGGGCCTTCGGTCCAGTCCGATTATTGTAGTTGTAAATTTTGATGCTATTCCTCTCTAGTTGATTTTTAAATACCTAGGAAACCCCTTATATATTATTGGGTAAACATATTTATGGGGTATATAGTAGGTATGATATGACTCAATGGAGGGGCTACTTTGGGGCTATTATAAAGGCATATTTAAGAGGGTATATGTTTTTTCCTTTTTGAAAATCCTCCAAGGAGTGGGGATTCTTTCGAGGAGGGTTACGGGATAATGAGTGAGAGTTTTTAGGCCCTTAACGCGGGTAAATTTGAGGAAAAATCATGGGTGTGATTTAGTAGCAATAATCAAATAAGGGAGTAAATTATAATATGCACTTGAAATGATTGGGTAGATCATTAGCTAAAGTAAGGTGTGATATTTACATATAGCTAGGATTATTAATATATATACATTCTAAAATGTGACGATTTGTATATACGATGTGAATGTATATTGGGTGTGTATGATATATGCTATGTGGTACATACCTCTAGTACTACCATGGGAAGTTGTGCGATGTGGGAAAATCCCTTGGCTCGAGGAGTAGGGTCAGTATAGTCCTCAGCTCATAGCGTCCAGTATTATACCGCGTGTAAGGCAGGGGTAAGATGTCTTAGGACTGATTCTTCTTAACTTTAGGTAAGGAACTATGTTCGCTTCCCATATGCTTGTGAATTGGTTCTATACCAAGTCCGTGTGAGAGTCCGACCCTTGGTAACCTAGGATGATATGTGAGTAATTCCTGGAAGATGATAGAATTATAGAGACTATTAGTATATGTGCACTATGTGGGTTATGTATTTCCATACCAGTATGATATGTGTGTTATGTATTTACCCTTCTTACATGAGATTGGATAAGTATATTTTAATATTGTAGACTGGAATTTAGGAGTTCGTAACACGGACTGCGGGCATAACGGATTTCCAATAATGTTAGTTAGTAGTGTATCGGGGGGTTCCTTGTTTGGATTTCGCTTGCAAGACATACCACGCACAAAACCAAGAACTAGATTGGAAGTAGGAAAATGTTAGTCCTCACTACATGGGATATTTGAATTTGAATAATTAGGGGAATGGCATTTAGCTATTAAAATAAGTTATAGTTATGCTAATGGGAGTTATGCATAGGCTTGAGGGGGTATGCTCCATAGATTTAGTGGGGTAGCCTAACTTAAGATTTAATGTGTACGTTTAGGTATGCGCTATAGCTGAGAGGTGAGATCGAGTCTCAAGGGAGTGAGACTCCACATCAATTATGAAATCTTGCATCATTAATTATTATGCATTTAATTCACTTGCTATAACTATTTTCAAACCTAGGGCTTTAACCCGTTTATATTTTTCCCATGCAATATATATATATTGTGTCTATTATAGGTGTTCCTTCGTACGGACGCCAATGATGGTTAGCTGTTCCAGAGTTTTGGGAGCTGTAGCATGTGCGGGATTTTACAGGACTTTTGTTATAAACGCATCTCTTTTTATAATCTAGTTAAGAATTCATAATTGTAAATCAGGTGTGTATACCCAAAGGTTGTATATGTTGATTTCTTAAGTAGTTGTTTCTTGTTATTGTATGGTGTGTTGCCCGATAGCATATTCGGGAATATTCTTTTGTATGACTACTCATAGAATGTTAATGATCTAGTCCCTTATTTGTCTATATGTTTATGCTCCAAAAAATGCGAATGATTTATAGTACATACACTTTATATATAGATTTTTTATGGCACCTGTTTATTTTTATATGAGGTGGTTACCGGTTATATTTATATTTGACAATGAGTGCTGAGAATGATACCCTTGAGATTCCTATTGTATTTTAGTATAGGGATGGCCACCCATTATATTGAATAAGCGCGGTGTCACATATTTAAATGATACCGGTGACACATCATATATAATTGGATTGTATATTTAAATTATACGGGTGATACATAATTTAATTAAGTCAAGAAATAATGAGAAAGAAATTAAATATTAATTTAAAGTGAAATGAATTAATATTATTGTGATTATTTGCTTACTAGTGTGCTACAATAAATAAAATTGAATTAAGTCACAAGTCAATAAACGCGACATAATTTAATATTATCCCAACCAAAACGCGTGATTAAATTAAAACAGGTTGAGATTGAAAAATATTGTTAAGTGACTGGGGTGACGATTTCGAGTGCACGATTGATCCAAAATGGTTCAAAACAGTCAAAATTGAGTACGCGGGGGCTCTGTTCGGGTCTCAGGAGCTTTTTAAATTAATCGGGACTTATTTAGGTAACTTTTGGGCTCCTTAAGGGTATATGAATAGTCAAAAACCGGATTTGGACTTACATAATGAAGGGTTTGGGTGAAAGGAAAAGTCATTTCACAATTCTAAAGGTTTAGTTGAGTTCTACCAAGTATTAGAGAGGAAGTGAAGAGAATTAGAGAGAAATTCCAAGAATTCAAGTGAGAAAGTGAAGAACAACTCAAGAACACTAAGGGATTGACTATTTGGGAGGGGTATTCTAAGAGGATTATTATCACCTTCATCAAATGCATACACTACGAGTTTTTACGGTAAGTGATTATCTTGCTAATTAATTATGCTTTCACTTTCTGTCATATTGAAGTTAGGAAAAACTATTTTTGGGATGGGATTCACATGTTAAATTTTGGAGTTTTGGGGAATGGTTATGAAAATGGATTTTGACATATGATGATAAAACTTTATGAATGAATTTTTAATCATGAAACTTTGGGATTATGAGTTCTTATATAATGGAATTTATATAGGGAAAGCTTATGATTGAAAGTGTGTTATAGCATGTAAAGATGATATTTATCCCCATGAAAGTTATATGTTTAGATAAAAATTATGTGTAGTGATGAGTCCCATTGATATAAAAATGTATCAAACATATTTGATATTGAAATAACTCATATTTATGATCATGTTTGAGGTTGAATTTGTGAAATTCGGATTGGGAGAAAAATCAGTGTTGGAGAGGTTTAGGTCTTCTTTTTTAAAGCTTTCGAAAGATATTTGAGAAAAACTCAAAACACATACCTTACTCAATTTTTCGTGTAGGATCCAAATCTGAAGTCGAATTTGTGATTCGAATAATTTTTAAATTTTATTTTTTACATTTTTAAAACAGTCCTAAAATTAGGATTTTTTTTTATTTGAGGTGAAATTTAGAGTGTTTGATGTGAATTACACTCGGGGATTTATTAATGAATTTGTGGTGAAATTTTTAAAAAAATAGGTATACGGGTTGATGAGATTTCATTAATTAATTTAGTGAATGATTAATTAATTATGGGAATGAACAATATTTTATAAATGATTTATTTGTGCCATGAGTGATAGGCACGGTTTATTGGAATTATTGACAATATATATACGGGCATAGGGATAATATATATATGTATTATTATATCGTTGTGAATGATACAATGAAAATTTTGAGAAAATATATACATGTACAGAGATAGTATATATTGTATTATTATATCTATGTGATTGATATAATTAATTAAATATACCATTATAGTGAGTGCTATTGATAGAAGTTGCGCGACGTGGGTGTTCTCCCTGGCGAGTGAAAGTAGGATAAGTAACGACCCCAGATCATAGCGCCATGCATGCCTGATAAGGTTGGAGTCCAATGGGGTAATGTTGGTATGGTTATATATGCTCACTGGCTAAGGACTATGATTGCCTCCAATGAGTTTTATTTTTGGGTATGGTAGGATATTCCATCCCGAGTATTTTCGGGGTGAGGAATTATTATCCTGAAGAATGGTTCACTAGATAACTGTATCCCAAGGAGTGTTAGCTCGGAGAGATGCCATATATATGTATATAGTGAGTGATATTTATGTATATTATGATGTGAATATTGTGTATACTAATGTGAAGAATTAAACACTAAGTGTCAATAATGTTAATTTAACTGGTGATAGTTAATGATTTATATTAATATATTATAATGAAGGATTATAACTATTAATGGATGTGAATATTAACAAGTGAAACTTATTTATATTAAATTATAATCTATGATTATAATTGGAAGTGGATAATGTTGATTTAACGCGTCATAGTTATTGATTTAAATTAATAAATTATAATGGAGAATTATAATTATTAATTGGAATTGGAATTAATTTGGTAAAATGCACAGTGTTGGGTTAGCGTATATAATTATGGATGACGTAGGACTAGTTAGACGGGTAGCATAACTAGATAACGTTAGGTGAACACTTTAGATGAGAATGGAGTAATGTCTCATGAGAGTGAGACGCCAATTTGAAATATGAAAGAATGGGCACAGAAGTAGTGATGCAATTTAGTTACTTGAAAAATATTTTCTTAAGTTTTTTTTAATTTCAAGGCGAAAGACCTTAAATTTTAAACTTCAAATTATGAGATGGTTCAATGATATACCCTGTTTTAATTTTTCAGAAATTATTTAATTTTCTTTTCTTTAAAGGCACAATTCAACACAAGAAAAATTAAATTAAACTTAAAGTGAAATTAAGATACTCAAAATTTTTAAATTTCACTTAAACAAATTCAATCCAATTCAAGTTAAACAAACTAAGTATTAATAATATCAAATTAAATTAATGCCGACTTGAATTAAAATAAACTAAAATTACTTATATATTTAAATAGCACTAAATTGAACATGAGTTGTGATTTAAACCAATTTTTATCTTATTAACCTACACATGCATCTAAGTGAGAATTTTGCAAGATAAAAAATAAATCACAAACACACTACGCCACGATGTACTAGGAAAACCTCCAACGGGAAAAATCTCGGATGACCATGCCTACAAGTCCACTAAGTATGATTTTACAAATAAAATACAAAAGATTTATGACTTAACTCCCTTCAAGCCTTGACGCTTCTTCTTGCATCCACCCCCGCCTAGTCGACAACTCTAGAGTCCACCGGAATCTTGGAATCCACCAATAGGGCACATCCATTGTCAACCCATACACGGTTCCTTTCACCGTATGAGAACACCGTAATAAAAATGATATCCTTTTTGGGTGGAGAAAGAACCTAAAATATCTCCTTAATAGTTAGATTAGAAACCCGGTGCCAAACAATCTCCAAGCAAAGATATATTTATGAAACTTGGATTTACACAAACATGGGTGTAAACATGTGTTTTGAAGAGATTAATTATAGAAAACTTAACACAAAAAAATGGACATTTTGGAATATGAATATTTTCTCTCTGAGTATATGAAAATCTTTTTAAAAGCCTGATGGAAAAGGCATCCCCGAAATGGTTAAAAACTGCTAGACAAAGTTGGAGTAGTGGGAAGTTAAAATAAAAATTGTCAGAAAATTTTCCCACTGAAATGTCGTTCGAACGTCATTTTGAGGTCATTCTAACGATAGTGTTCGAACAAGATAACAAAAGAGACAACCAATGAGATTTCAGAAAAATTTTCATTCGCATTTTTGTTCGAACCAAACTTCTAACGATAAAATTGGAAAAATTATCTTTAGTTGTTCGTTCGAGCAACCTGGTAATTTCGTTCGAACGAGATTCCAGGTTCGTTCAAACGAATTTTCAAAAAATATAAAATTATTTTAAAGCCCAAAAGCTTTTATGAAAATTTCTAAAATATTTTTCTGAGAAAAAATAAACAATCGTGGACGATAAAATTTATAAAAGAAATACCCAAATAATTTTTTAAGCTCCTATATATATAAATGCATTCATACCTTTGAAGACCTTGGAAAACATGACAATATTGATGACGAGAAATACGACACTTGAAACAGGCAATGATATATACACTTTTACTTAGTCGCATCGTCTTCAACTCTTCAAACGTCATAAGCTTGAGGTACAACCAACATCTATCCTATGACTCAATGAGTTTTGTCCAAAATTAAGCCAATACTACAAATTAACTCGATTAGAAATTTGCCCTTACAAATATCCCCCTTTAGTTATTTCGGTACAAAATCAAACCATAAATCATGTAGGCCATCAAGCACGCCTAGACATAATTCCACCCAAAAAAACTAAAAAATACAGACGCTTGACTCGACTCATAGAAAATGCCTTGCCGCCTTAAGTAATGCCGCTAAAGATGAAATCTTGCATTCTTAAAAAACATTAAACGCGTAGGGAATATGATAAATTAAAGCGCGTAAACATTAATTACTCCGCCTCAATTAATTCTCCCCTTTTATCTTACATGATCCACTTAAGAAAATAGATCTCTCCCCCTAAGTTAGATCTCCCAAGCTAAAGATTTAGATTCCAGTTCTCCCCCTTTTTGTTCAAGAACAGACAAAGGTCAAGAATAAAAATAACTTATTTCTCCTCCAATTAAAGAAAATACTCCCTCTAAACTAAACAAGGGATATCTAATAAGGAAAAACAAGTTAAAAATGCAATGGTTCATAAAGTGACAAGAGCAGTTAAGCATATGGCAACAGTGAAGTACAACTAATCCATACAAAGATTAATAAATGCCACCTATAATGCGATGACAAAACACCCCATTAAGATGTACTATGATAAGCATGGGATATCAAACACAATTCGCAATAAAATAGATGTCAATTTTGAATTCAAATCATATATGGACTAGTTAGCAACGTAAAGACTCAAAAATAAATAAACACCCCCCCCCCCACATATATATATAGAGAGACACACACACACACACACACAATTATACCAATAGCGCACATGCACATATACATAAGTATAAACACCACACATGATATAAAATGCATTAAGCTTTTCACACTCATATGGCAAAAATGTGTCTAAATACACGTGGTAAATGGAAGTGAAGGGGTGTGAATTAGCAACAAAAGAATTTAGACCCAATCACCTAAACATGTTCACGGATTTTTTATTTGATTGCAAAATTTTATCTAACTTAAATATAGCCTCATGTGAGAAGATAACGTGAACTCACAGAACAAACATATGAAATGCACACAAGCCTAGAATTCTAATGATTCTACAAACCAATAGAATCATGACAAGAATAGTATAACTAGGGTATAAGTTCATTGTGCAAACCCATTGATATATCCAACCAAACTTCCTCATTAATATTTTTTTCTTTTCCTTTTCTTTTCTTTATGAACATACCAACTAAACAATGAAGGCCTTAGCTAATTTTATTTTAATTCCACATTTTTAGGCCAACTTTCAATGGTGGATTTTCACGCAAAATAATTTTATTTTTCGAAGCCCGATTCCATTAATAAACAACTACAACAACAACAACAGATAAATATTTTTCTATATTTTTTCTAAACACGGGAAACGATTATTACATGCACAAATCCTCCATAGTCATAGCAACATGTAGATTACTAAATTGATAGGATAACATATCATTTAGCTTAAATATACATGTGAAGTTAAATTTCAAATGAGCTCGTGCATGTGTGAATCGAGGCATATAAAAAGAAAATCCCTTAAGCAAGTCAAAGTTAAACTACTCCATGCAAGCATGATAAAGAACTTTAAGGATTAAAAATCTTAGCCAAATGTTCTAGCCACATGGAAACGGATATGATATTGGATTCAAACACAAGTATGTTCCACACAAAATGTGTAAAACTAAAATACACAAAAAAAATCTTTTTGAGTTTTTCAAAAATTTTAACCAAACAAAAATCAGATCAAAATGAAACAAAAAATCTTTTTGTATTTTCAATGAGACCAAACAAAATGAAATAAAATACAAAAGGTACACATATTATAATTTTAGCACAATTTTTATTATGAAGCAAATAGTAGAATATGAAAAATAAACATACAACTCAACAAAAATATGTCATGAAGCACAAAAGCTAGTGTATGTAAACAAAACTAACACATTTAACCTTTAGATTTGGCAAGGGAGGTATTACGTGCAAGAAAATGAGAATAAAAAATCCTATCTTGTAAATCCACTAAATCGGACCTCCTAACCCAAACAAGTGAAGCGTGACACTCTCGGGGTTTGGAAATTTCGGTGACTCTACCATTGGACTTCTTAGGACCATTTTTAAAACCAATACAAAATTTCCTAAGATGACCTTTTCAACCACAATGTGAGCATGTAAATACCCAACAAAAGGTCGTCCCTAAAGATTGACCTTTGAAAGTGTCCCTAATAGATTCTCTCAAACTTATGGTTTTGGCTTTATAAGTTGAATCATTTTGAGTGTCGAACCCAATACCACACAAGTAATTTTTAATTTGGACGGTTCGAAGTATTTATCTAACTTTTTGACCTACATTCCAAATAAATTTTGACTTGACTTGACTTGAATCTCTCAATTTATCTTCTAGCTCTAAAAATCTAGACTCAAGTAAACACCTACTCTCTTAAAACTCAAGAAGCTCTTTCTTCATAGCTTCCATTAAACCTCTAAGGTTATCTCTCTCACCTTTTACATATTCAAGCTTCTCAAAAAGAGATCTCTCACGTGTCCTAAGGTCTTCTACTAAAGCACTCTCATTACTAACCTTGGCATGTTCTCTCAAGCAAGCTTCCAACTTCAAGTTTGTTCTTTTTAAGTTCATCGATTCGGCATACAACTCATGAAAAGCTACTTGGAGTTCACTCACATAAACCTCTTTATCATTCTCAATCTCACTTACTTCTCCACTCTCATTACCATAAATTTTTTTGGATTCATAAGCAAAGTACTCGGAAGTGTGATGTATTAAGATGTCGTTATAGGACGATTTCTCACTTTCACTTACATGACTTGCCATGAACACGGTAAAGTTGTGCTCAATAGGGGAATTCGGTTCCTTTTACTTTTCACTATTAGTAATGGTGGAATTATATGAAATTGGTTGCTTTACCTCCTTCCTTAGTTTAGTGGGGCAATATCTTGCCCTATGGCTATAACCTTTGCAACCATAACATCTATTCAACTCGTCCCTATTAATATCTTCATTATACTTTGTAGGGAATTTTTCAGCTTTGTTGTACTTAGACTTATCAAATTTCTTAAAATACTTTTTAAGATTATATTTATTTAACTTAAGAAAGTTTCCAAACTTCCTATCAAATATCGCCATCTCATCGAAATTGATGTCACTCTCATCATCCAAAACTTATTTTTCCTCCTTTCGGGCTTCCAAGGCGATGCCCTTATCTTTCTTCTTCTCATCCTTGGATGTAAACATGTCAAGTTCATAGGTTTCAAGTCACCGACGAGATTTTTAAGTTTCTTAGAGGCTAAAGTGGGTAAAGAATTTAAAACGGTGACTTTTGGAATAAACCTATCGGGTAAGGACCTCAAAATTTTCTTTACTACTTGGTTGTCGGGTATATTTTATCCCAAGTTAAAAAATGAATTAATAATGTCAGAAATTATGTCATAGAATTCATCAAAAGGCTCACTTACAAGCATTTTAATGGTTTCGAATTAAGTGGTGAGGTTTTGGAGTTTTGAAGCCTTAACAACACTTGTTCCCTCATGGGTGAGTTGAAGTATATCCCAAGCCTCTTTAGACGTTTCACACATCATAATCAGGCGAAACTCATTAGGTGTAACCGCACTAAAGGGAGCACTCAAACCACGGGAATTACAATTTGCTAATTTAAGTTCATTCTCACTCCATCTCTTTATGGGTTTAGGTACACACTCATTTTCAATTAGACACGTAGGTGGAGACCACTCATTAACTACGGATTGCCAAACCCTCTCATCTAAGGACCTAAGTGCCGATTTCATTTGAGTTTATCAATACGCGTAATTTGAACCATCAAAAATAGGAAATTTTGAAAATAGTGAATTGTCCATTTTTTAAACCAAACAAAAAAAAGTATCTTAACGCAATAATTTAGCGTTCCCGCTCTGATACCACTTGTTGGAGGGCGAAAGCCCCTAAATTTTAAACTTCAAATTATGAGACGGTTCAATGATATATCAAATTTTAATTTTTCGGAAATTATTTGATCTTGTTTTCTTTTAAGGAACAATTAAACACAATAAAAATTAAATTAAACTTAAAGTGAAATTAAGATACTCAAACATTTTAAATTTCACTTAAACAAAATCAATCCAATTAAATTTAAACAAACTAAGCATGAATATTATCAAATTAAATTAATGCCGACTTGAATTAAATTAAACTAAAATTATCCATATATTTAAATAGCACCAAATTATACATGAGTTATGATTTAAACCATTTTTTATCTTATTAACCTACACATGCATCTAGGTGAGAATTTTGAAAAATAAAAAATAAATCCCAAATAAACTATGCCACGATGTACAAAGAAAACCCACAACGGAAAAAACCTCGGACAACCCTGCCTACAGGTTCACTAAGTATGGTTTTAAAAATACAAGACAAAAGACTTAAAACACACGACTTGACTCCCTTCTAGCCTCGAAGCTTCTTCTTTCATCCACCTCCGCCTAGTCGACGTCTCCATAGTCCACCAAAATCTTGGACTCCACCAATGGGGCACAACTACTGCCAACCCATACATGGTGTCTTTCACCGTATGAGAATGCCACAGAAAAAACAATCTCCTTTTTGGGTAAAGAAAGTACCCTAACTATCTCATTAATGGGTAGAGAAGAAACTCGGTGCCAAACAATATCCAGGCAAATATATATATATATATATGAAACCATGATTTAAACTAACATGTGTGTAATGTGTTTTGAAGAGATTAATTTAAGAAAACTCAACACATAAAAATGGACATTCTAAAAGATGAAGATTTTCTCTCTAAGTATATGAAAAACTCTCCAAAAATCTGATGGAAAAATCATCCCCGAACTGGTTAAAAACTACTGGACAAAGTGGGAGTAGTGGGAAGTTAAAATAAAAACTGTTAGAAAAATTTTCCCGCTGAAATATCGTTCGAACAACATTTTGAGGTCGTTCGAACGATAGTGTTCAAACGAGACAATAGAAGAGATAACCAACGAGATTTCAAAAAACTTTTCTTTCAAACTTTCTTTCGAACCAAACTTCTAATGATAATGTAAGAGGGTACTTTAGATTATAAATGGAGGCGTAACCCCTTTAAAGTATGGTGATGATAAGTTGATTAGCTAAAACCTTGGATTAGTGATAGAATATGCCAACACAAGCCTAATGAAGATGGAGCTTAGTTTAAACTCACAAATCTCTCATGTATAACTCAGTAAGGTAGTAAAGAAACTTAGAAGTGACTTAGCTAGAGGGGGAGAGAAGTAAGAACCCTAGATACACCTTGGTAGGCAGGCAAAAACACCAAAAAACTCTCAAAGATCTCGGTCACGTATTAAAAGCTTAGTAATAAAAATGATAATGGTGAGTGAATAAGACCTCTGGTTTGTAATAACTCCCTCTCTGATGTGTAATCTCTCTAGCAATAACTTCTCAAACTCTTAAAAGATCCCCCCTCCTCAGGGGTGGTTGGGGTCCTTAAATAGCCCCCCGCCCCACCATCCCCGAGGAGACTCAGTCATTAAAGACTATGAAAGACATCCCTCATAATTTATGTCACAATATTAAATGCATGATGCACTAGTTGTCTCCACGTCATAAACATAAAATGCCAAGACATTCCTTTTGCCTAACCAGTGTGTGTCAGGGGCTGTTGTCGCAGAGGTGGATCACCAACTGCCTGACAGCCCCAATTACCACGGTGGTTTACTCGAGTGCAGGTCTGACATTATTTAGATGGGTAGTGACATCACCTATAGTAGATGTGACATTAAGTAGAGGGCTATTTGGTTCACAGCTCAACGCCCGATGGAACTCCAAGCTGCTCCGCCTGAGGTTCCACGGTTAGGGTCCTTCGATGTTTTACCAGGTGTATCTAAGATGGTCAGGACAATCCCCAATGGTACCTCACTTCTCAATCCTCTAAACCAAGTCCCTCTAAAGTTCCCAGGACGAGGTCATTCGATAGAGCATGAAAGCTCTCCCAGGCCCTACCAAGCCTGATCTCTCGCGAGTACTATTTGACCTCATACTTAAAACTCGTTATTATTCTCGTTACATCATTACAACCGTTATAGCTTACAGTCAATATAAATAGAAATATAATATGACTACTATAATAAGCTAAAGTATGAGTTGCCACGCTTGAGGTGCCTCGGTTGCTTAATCTCAAACACTGTTGCTAATTAGGAAATTATCCCTAATCTTCGGATTACCTTCAAGCCACCTCTACGGATAATATAGGAAAAATTCTCATTAGTAGTTCATTCGAACAACTTAGTAATTTCATTCGAACGAGATTCCAGGTTCGTTCAAACGACTTTTCAGAAAATCTAAATTTCCTTTTAAGCTTGAAAATTTTTATGAAAAGTTCTGAAATGTTATTCTGAGAAACAATAAATGGTCATTGACAATAAAATTTATAAAAGAATCACCCAAATAATTTTCCAAGGTTATATATATATAAATGCATTCATACCTTTGGATACCTTGGAAAATGTGACAATGTTGATGACGAGATACAAGACACTTGAAACCGACAGTGATATCTACACTTTTACTTGGTCGCATCATGTTCAACTCTTCAACCGTCATAGGCTTGAGGTACAACCAACATCTATCCTATGACTCAATGAGTTTTGTCTGGAATTCAGTCAACACTTCAAATTGACTTGATTAGAAATTTGACCTTACATTTTTGGGCGGTGACCCATATCAAATCTTCTTTCAAAACCTTTTAGGTGTCCAACCATAGGGATGCCAAGCATGATCGTTTTATCAGGTACCAGAGTTGCAGCACTTGTGGATGTTGCAGGATATTGCCATAGTTGTTTCTTTCATCACATTCTAGATAGGTTCGATTTAATTTTCCAGGCATGTTTCCTAAGTTGGAGAGTTTATTTTATTTTATTTGAAATTGCTATACGAATATTATTTCAACTGATGGTTTATTCGGTTTAGATTTTGGCATGTAATAGACTTTTGTTCCAGATTTATATTGTTATTTTGTTTTAATTTAGTTGTTTAATTAGTTGTGCTTTGATATGTATTGTTAATTAAGATTTAAATTGACTCGCGGATTAATTTATTAATAAGTGGTTAGTAATTAATTGGTTTTGACAGTGATACTAAGAATGATCCAAATGAGATTCCTATTTTATTTTAGTAGAGTACTGGCCACCAATTATTTTAATAAGCAGGGTGTCACATAATATTTCTCATAGTTGATCCTATGAGCAATACTATTTTCATAATTCTTGAAGAACATCATAAGGTTTTTAACACTTTTATTGAAGCGATTAGAAAAAATATGATGATGTCATCAACAGAACTCATACTGAAAATGAAATGGTTGCCACTGGGAATAGAAAATACCTAATCAAGCCAATCACCATAGAGTAATCAAGACCTTCAGAAAAAATTTCAACAAATAATACAAATAGAGCGCGATGTAATACCCTGTATTTTTAATGACTTTTAAAATGGGTTTTATTAGAATTAATTGTGTTATAATTGGAAATTAATCAGGATTTAAATATTACTCGAGAATAAAGTAATATGTGATTTATGTAGAATATTACTTAGTGATTTAACTAATTGATATGATTATGACTTTATAATTGATTATGACTGTATAAACTTGTCGTGAATTATATGTACGACAATTATGGTAATTAAGTCGGGATGCGCATTTGAGTCGTGTCGGGATTATAATTTAATGAAATAAAAGTGAATTATTATGTCATACGAATGGTCATTTTAATTGCGCCAAAGTGTCCGAAAGGGTTCAAATAGTAGCAAAAGTCCACTTGGGTGTTTGATTTGGCTCTCGGGGCACTTTGGAACTGAAAGGACACCCAGGAGGGGTATTTCGATCATTTTACAAGGGAGGTGAATAGTAACTACGAAAATTTCAGTTTATTATATAAGTAAAGAGATTAGAGAGCTTAGGTTCATTCACCAAAATAAGATAAAAATGTTTAGGGGAGATTGAGAGACTTTCTATGGGAGAAGAAGAGACTTTTCTAGGGAACCAAAGGACAACCACCTTGCACCACCAAGAGTCACCACCACCACTGCCGAAAGTTGGTCGAAAAAAGAGAGGACCACCAGTAGAGTATCATCCCCAAGGAATCAGACCTACAATCTAAAGGGAAGTGATTAATTATTACAAATTTAGCATGTATATTGTCCATGTTAGGTTGTTTAGAAAATTCTGAAAAGATGCATAATAAAAAATGAATTATGGTGATGTTAAGTGAATCTTTGAAAGGAAAATGATGTAGGATTAATTGGTGAAGAAAATCTTAGTTTATATGATGTTCTTGGAGAAATAATAAAATATGAGTTTTTTTCGAAATTATGAGAAATAATATGTTTGAATCTAAACTTCTTAATGATTTTAGGTTGTTTGATTAGTGTATATCATTTATATATCTTGGTATATCATATGGGATGAATTGTGGGGAGTTTGGTATTATTTGATAAGGATTTTGATTATTAAAAATTATTAAATCCGTAAGAATTTTATGCAAAAAATCTGGGCAAATAATTGGTCAATCGATCGATCGACTCAAGACTGTCGATCGATTGATTGATCGACCAGAATCATCGATCGTTCGACTTCCCCTGGAAATGTGAAATATATTTATTTTTAATTGTTGATGATGATTAAATGAACATTATGGGACTTAGGCAAGGGCAGTAGGATATACTTAAGACCCGGATAATAATATTTTGATGGTGAACGAGGGGAAATTAATGAGTGATTAATTAAACAAGTTATTTTGGAGAATTATATTACTTAGGGTCTAAATCGGATGCATGATCATTTAAGGTTAGGACCAGTAGCAAGAGAGTCATAAATTACCGGTATAACCTTAGGTATAATTGGGATTAACCTTAAGAGGTGGAATAAAGGGTTAAGAGTGAATTAGGGATTATTGGGGAATAAACCTAATTAAAATGAATTTAATTCATAGAAATTCGAGAGTCGTGATGATATGGATTTGTAGGACATGATGTTTACCTACAGAATTTATTTGAGGATTAAATGATCACCATCATGCGGTTAGATAAGTTCTGAAATATATAATTTAAGGATTAAAGTCATAATCGAAAAATACGTAGGATATTCGTGATATAAGTATACTACGTATGGGATTTGTTATTGTGCGTATGCTCTATGGTTATATATAGGTATGATGAATACCTATTGTTATTATATATATAGGTGAGATGATTGCCTGTTATTATCATATGGATGTGTGAATACCTTATTGATGTTATATTTATATAAGTGGAATGTATACCTATATTATAGTTTGTTATATGTTTGACATACCTACGCTGCTTGCTATTGGGGTGGAGGTTTCGCGTTGTGTACGGTCTCCTGTGAGCCCATTTGGGGGGATTTTAGATTCGTACCCTGAGCATAAGACCTTAGACACGTGCTATCGGAGTATTTGATAGTTTCGATGGTTGAATAGGAGCGTAGGTATTTGTGTGACCCATGTAGTTGGGGAGTATGCTTGCCTCCAATATATTTGTGTTATGATGTGATTCGTGAGAGATGTCGAATCAGTAGTCCTATATATAGTGACATTATGTATCAGGACATGATAACAGAGTATGCATGCACTACAGCTGTGACTGGGGAGGTCATGCATTAGTATATATATAATTAATGTGATATTATATATATATATATATATATATATATATATATATATATATATATATATATATATATATAATTGTGATGTAATCTACTGTGTGACATTGTAGATATAGAGATGTAATCTTTTGTGTGAAATTGTAGATTAAAAATATAAACTGTGATGTAATCTACTGTGTAATATTGTTGATAGAAGTAAATAATGAAATTTGAATTGAATTAAGTAAGTGAACACTTAATTCCAAGGTTGTAACAAGACTAGTTCATATTAAAGAGAAATGAATATGAATAATTAATATACGTATTATATGGGAAATACGGGAATATGATATGGGTTAGAATCATAGTGATATTAAGGCTAGTTATGAGGGAACCTTAACTAGGAAGATAATAAGATACGATAGGTGTGCACTCACTACAAAAAAAACTGCTTTTTGAGACGATGCCCTAGCCGTCTAAAAAAGTCCTCTAGTCGTCTCAAAAGCCTTTTGTGACGCCATTTGAGACGGCAAAGGGGCGTCATATTAGACCCCCGTTTTAAATGCTTTTCGAGACGGTAACAGCCGTCTCAAAAAGTTCTTTTGAGATGGGAAATACGCCATCTCAAAAGATATTGTTTACAGGATCCTTTTAAGACGGTGAAAAAATCGTCTTTTAAATTTTTTTTAGAGACGGTGTATTCCGTCTCGAAAGAGTTTTTTTAGACAGGAACTTAACCGTCTAAAAAGGTCCTCGTTTATGGAATCCATTTGAGACGGCAAAAAATCCGTCTTTAATCATTTTTGCGCCAAAATTAAAATTTCATCCATTCCATAATACGCTCATTATAATTTTAAACAAAAACTCTTCAAAATAATAAATGACAATTTGGCATCCCATTTCAACAAATACAACACAATTTTCCTTCAATTAAAATTAGATCCATACAAAGATAAAATAAATAATTTCAACATTGTGCCCACCAAACTAAATATCTCTACAAAATTTAACTTGTCTCATTAGAATAAGTATTCTCAATCTTCAAGAAAACGATCTCCATAAAAACGTGTCTTGCCTTGTCCACAAATAATTTCGGTCTACAATAAAATTTATTTAGTGTCAGTTATCGTAAATAAAGAAGTAATATTTTTTAATAATTCCTATTGATGACAATCTTTAAAAACCTTATCAAATTTGTATATCTTCGTTTTATTTACTTTTAAACACTTAATATTTTTAAAAAATTCGACAGAGTCTCCTTTGTTTATTCATGAAAACCAACCTGTTTAAACATAAAAATTAACTCAAAAACAACTATAGAAACAACCACAACATTGTAAACAACTAAGAGCGAAATAGACACAACATATATCCTACCTAGTACTCCACCAAACTAAATATCTCTACAAAATTTAACTTGTCTCATTAGAATACATACTCGCAATCTTGAAGCAAACGATCTCCATCAAAACGTGTCTTGCCTTGTCCACAAAAGATTTCGTCCTGCAATAAAATTTATTCGGTGTAAGTTACCATAAACAAAGAAGTAATCATTTTTAATAATTCCTATTGATGACAATATTTAAAAACCTTATCAAATTTGTATATCTTCGTTTTATTTAATTTTAAACACTTAATATTTTTTTTTAAAAATCGACAGAGTCTCCTTTGTTTATTCATGAAAACCAACCTATTTAAACATAAAAATTAACCCAAATCCCTCTTATCTTTTCCAAAAATTTTCTTGCCTATAATAAAAATGAACTATTTCTCAACCATTTTCCAACTTTGTAATCAAACACAACCTTAGTAATTTTTACGTTAAAGATTTAGCATTTGATATGGTATTAGATGTAACAAAAAAAAATAGGGCTTTCAGGTTATTAGTCCTTTTTTTAAAAATAAATTAGCTAGCGATCTCATGAGATTTTCATTTTGTTATTAGTCCTATGTAAAGATACGTGGATTTCTCTCCATTAAATTAGGGTATAAAAAATCAACAGCACAACCCACTAACTGATGCAATTGTTAACAGTTATGGGATTTTTTACCAAAGAAAAAAAATAAAGGATAGGTTCCAAAAAGACATTGTCGAAACAGGACCAATGCCAAAATACCTAAAAAATATATGGTATTGGATAACATTGGTGATGTTTTCAACGGTGATGCATTTTAAATTAATTTGGGTGCATCACATATATCACAAAAAAATCATAATCAAATAGTAAATCAAATTAATAGCATGAACTACTTGCAAATGCCATGAATTAATTAACACAAATAAATATATCAATAACTCTAACTAAAATTCACACAAATATTTTCATAAATTAGTCTTAAAAATATACTACAACAGCCAATTGGCAATCCGGGTTTTCAATTGGCTCACCCTCAACCTCCTATCACCACTACAAATCAACAAAAATAATCAGGAATTGCACCCAACACGGATCTATATGTAACTCAAGTAGTAAAACAACACATATAAAGCCATATACAGACGAAAAAAACTCATATACTGACGAAAAAAATATATGTAACTCAAGTAGTAAACAAACTAGCGGCTTACCTAGAGCGATGGTGATAGCTGGTGATTGGGGCGACGAGGATAGGGCGAGCTAAAAGGCTAAGATTGAGGTGCGAAGCCGACGACCAGGATTACCTAGGGCCGTCGTGGGCGTCGGGTGAAGAAGAGAAGAAACCAGGGCGTGGGTTTTATTTTTAGTGTCTTTTTTACTTTCTTTTTACTTGGGGTTAAAAGAAGAGGGAACCTAAAATGTGAGAAGGGGGAACCCAAATACTTTGTGGCTGTCTCATAAAGTATATTTTTTGAGACGGCTAATAATTTGCCGTCTTATTAGCTACTACTTTATGAGACGGGGAATAAAAGTTGTCTTAAAAAGAATATTTTTGAAGACGGTTAATTTTAGCCGTCTGAAAATGTTAGTTTTAGAGACCAAAATTTTAACCATCTCAAAAGGTTCCATCTTAAAAAATAATGTTTTTTGTAGTGACTCTAGATGAGAGGTGAGAATTCTCAAGAGAGAGCCTGAGAAACTAACACGTACATAATAAATGCTTAATTGTAATTATTGAGCATTTGCTATTTTTAAAATCTTTTACAATTGGGCTCTAACATGTTTCCTTGCATATTCTCTTCTCTACTATATCTTATATATCAGGTATCCAGCATTACGGATGCACATCTTAGATTATGGATGTTCCGATGGATTATAGCTACTATCAGAGATGCGGATTTTGTTTATATGCTTCCTTTCTGTTGATTCACTCATCTGTAGCGTGTACTTCATTTAGGGCTTGTCACCCAGGATTCTAGAAGTTGTAGTTATTTATATAAGCATTATGGATATCAGTTTTATTTAGTGTAATTGTTATAATTTAACTGGAAAGTTATTTCAGTCAAATTTATTCTTGTTGTAGTTAATTCGGTTGTTATGTATTGTTGCATATTATTATTTTGTGTCGTGGAATTATTTTAATTGAACTAAAAATCAAAAAAGGTTTTAACAATTACCTTAATTAGCTTTCAGGTGATTAATAAAGAAATTGTTTTCGAGAGTGATGCTGAGAATGAACCAACTGGATATTCTAATTTAATTAAGTGAAGGACTGATCACCCGATATTTAATTAGGCAGGTTATTACATGTGAGACAGTGGATCTCCCTGTCTCAACCCTCTAGAAGTTTTGAAATAGCCATGTGGTTGGCCAATAAGAAAAATAAAAAATCAATCATTTGATAAACATCTCCAAATCAGGTCCATAAAGTTCTCATCGAATTCAAATTTCCTTAAAACTTTGAAAATCACCATCCATTCAACTCTGTCATAAGCTTTAGCCATATCATGTTTAATAATAATATTAGAACAAAAGTTCTTTTTCCCAAATTGTGTAACATCTCCTTGGCCAGCAAAATATCATCCAATATGCTCCCATGTTTAATGAATCGAATTTGAAATGAGGAAAAAATCACATGAAGAATAGAGGATAGTATAATAGTTAAAATTTTGGAGATGAATTTGTAACAAAAATTACATAGACTAATAGGTCTATAATCATAGAAATTTGTAGGATTCAAGCCTTTAGGGATAAGAGGGACTAAAGTACTAGTCTAGCTTTTACGAAGGTATTCTCCTAGAAAGAATGATTGGACAACATTAACAATATCTAATTTAATGATATCCCAAAACTTATAGTAAATACATCACGAAACTCATCAGGCCCTAGTGCACTGTTCTCACTCATAGAGCAAATTAATTCCCATGTTTCATTTTCCTCAGGAATGGCAACCATCAACTGGTACACATTATCATATGTTTGCTTCTCAAAATACTCAATAAAATTATACTCATCTGAGTAAGGTTCATCTAGAAGAATATTTTTGAAATAATTGACAAAAGAATTCCCCAAATTGATAGGCTTATCCACTATATTACCATCATCATCTAAGATAATCTTAATCACCATTTGAGCCCTCTTTAAATTCACAGTTGAATGAAAAAATTTAGTATTTTGATCTCCAAGCTTCAGCTATTTCACATTATCTTTTTGAGACCAAAACACCTCTTCATTTTTTTTAGATTTAATAAGCTTGGTTCTAGCTTTAAACAATTTGGATTCATTCAGGTCTATAAGAGATTATTCAAGCTACAATTCTCTTTTAAGCACCAAATCTTTCATGCCATTCATAGATTGAAACACATTCTTAAAGGAATCAATATTCCATTGTTTTGGAGGCATTTTAAGTCTTTGTAGTTTTAAGGAAAAAGATCTTAAAAATTTTCCATTAACTAAGGCCTCCCAAGAAATTTTGATCAGCCCCTTTAAATATTTACGGTTTCACCACATTTTCTGAAACTTAAACATTTTAGGATGATTATCTAAAATAGTTTTTACTGATACTAAAAGAGGACTGTGATTTGAAAATGTTCTACTCAAATGAGATATGGGGATATGTGGATATGATTGCTTCCACTATGAATTGCACAATCCTCTATCTAACCTTTCAAAAATGGCCTCAACTCCAGTTCTGCAATTTCACCAAGTGAATTTAGATCCAATATACCCTAAGTCGAAAAGAGGATTCCGAGACATGGTAGAATTAAAATCTTCAACTGGAGGAAAATTCACCTTATTACGTCCACATTTTTCATTAGCATTAGAGACAATATTAAAATCATCTGTCATAAGGTGATGGAGATTAACAAACTCTTCAAAGATAAGGTCCAAAGAATCCCAAAGATCAATCCTTTCCTCTTTGGAGAATTTGGCATACACAAAAGTAATAAAAACTTTCAAGTGAAATTGAGGATGATTTAAAGACACTGAAAGCACCTGATGAACATCTTTAATAATGATTAACTGCACTCCAAATCTGCTAAAAATCTAAATCTTATTGGATATATTATTGAAGGCTCCCTCATAATTTAACTTAAATTTAAGCTTTTAAAATTTCTTAACATTATACATAGGTTCCATAATAGCAACACGAGGAATTTTATGCAATTTTAATTAACTCTTGACTCTCCTAACAATAGCTTTATTGGATACCCCTCTAGCGTTCCAACAAATAAAATTAATCTTCGAGCAAGCTTAATAAATAAATAGATTTTTACGGTCTAGTCCTTGGACTAACAATTTTGGATAAAAAAATCATGAAATAAATTTTAAACTATTAGGTCCAATATATAAATACTATCAATCTAAAAAAATCATAAACCTAATCGGCTATTGGAGGTTTCTCTGCAACTAACGACTATTCTCAGAAATCAAAAATAACATCAATCTTATGCTTTTTTCATTTGTCCAATAATCGATTACAATGTTCTTAATCGATTCTAACTGTATCACTTGGATCTATCATTTGTAAGTTTATCTTTATCAGCGGTTGATTTTTCTATTTTCGATCGATTACAATATATCAATGTCCTTTGTTTTGATTCAAGAGACTCATTGTAATATTCATTCATGTGATTGAATATCTTTTTATATGTATATGTTTTGATTTTGTATTTTTTATGCATTTATGTTTGGATTCTTTATATATAAGTTATATTTATCAATATTTGTAATTGTTAGTTGAATGTTCTGAATGAATATTATTGATGTTTCATTCTAATTTTAAGATTACTTGATTTTGATTTGGTATTGAATTACTTATTGATATAGGTCTGTGCCAGCGGAAATAACAAGTTCGATATCAGTTTTCATAGTACACGCAGTGTTTATAAAGTATACGTGATTGTTTTTTTTAAAATATGCGTCTGCTTTATTGCTTCATGTATAGGATTTTAAATAGTTCCTGTAATTTTATATTAATTGTAAATAAACATTTTGATATTTCATACATTAAATTATTGCACACATTTTTAGAATTGTTGACCTTGAAGTAATTATTTTTCGTCTCTGTTTTATTGCAGGACATTATGGTAACTAGTGTAATGGTAAGGTGCTGTTATTTGGATAATATGGATTGTATTGAAATATTTGAAGATAGCTCATTAGATTTCATATGCGATGAGTTGTGTATTAGGTTTACTAATTTGAGAAGTGGGAGTTTTTCATTGAGGTATTCATTTGGTGATGATTGTCGATTCATGTTGGTTTGTGACAACGATGTTTGTTGTATGTTGTGGTCCCAATTGATCGTGAAAGCTAATTTCATTTGGATATATGTCATTGATTCATTACCATTTCCAAGTAATAGATGTCGTGAACGGGTTGAATGCTCTAATCAAATTTTTAAAGGGGTTGACTGCAGTAATAAAAGTTTTGAGAGAGTTGACAGTGGTGATACAAATACACAGAGGTTAAAGTCTTTATCATCAGGCACTGCAAATGATTTTAATAGTTGTATTGAAAATGACTTTTATCTTGGAGATGTGGAGCCAAGTAAGTCGAAAGTCTATCTTTTGAATGATTGAAAGACATATATAAGTCATGAGCAGTAGTGTTTTGAAGGAGGTGTAGTAGAATTTCGGGATAAATTGCGAAAGTATGTCGTTGAGGTTGGGTTCAAGTATGTGTATTTGAAGAACGATAAAACTCGAGTGACGGTTGAATGCTCTAAAAAGACTACTGAGAATTTCATGTGGAGAATTCATGCTTCATTATCTACAATAAATGGATACTCTTACATACGAAGTTTGATTAATGAGCATACATGTAGAGGTGTCTTTCGTAGTTCATCGGCCAAAATGATAGCCTCCAAGTTAGTTTCAACATTGGTAGCTGATGATCTTAGAGATAACCCGCTATTGACACCAATTGATGTAGTTAGAGATATAAAGAAGAATTATCGTCTTGATATAGCTTATCAACATGCATGGCGTGCGAAAGAGATGGTTGTTGTTGATATACATGGTGATGAAAAGGTTTCTTATGCATTAATGAATAATTATCGTGACCTTCTATTGCAATATAATCTTGGGTCGCATTGCATCCTTGACGTGAAACATGAGAGTAAAAAATTCAAGAGAATATTTGTAATGTTTAGAGGATCTATTTATGGATTTCTATACTGCAGACCTCTTTTATTTCTTGATGGTGCATTTTTGAATAGACGTTGCCGTGGAACAATATTGTCAGCTACTGCAGGAAAGGGAACAATGGTAAATTAATTCTAAGTATTTTATTTTGTGTATTGCATTTACATTTTGTTTGTTCCATTCCAGATCATCAAAATACAATTGTACTTTTGATTTACCATAAAAATATAAAGTACCTTTGAATGTCTTTATTTTAGTTCACGTGTAATTTTTATTTTTATGCGTTTATTTTGATGATATGTCTTATTATGTGTAATACAAACTAAAGTACACGGATAGTACATGTCAAGTACACGTGGATGTTTTTGGTAATTTTACGTATACTTTTCATTTTTATGCGTGTACTTTGATGATGATGATGATGATGTTATGTTGAATACAAACTAAAGTACACGCATAGTACATGTCAAGTACACGTGAATGTTTTTGTTAATTTCACGTGTACTTTTCATTTTTATGCGTGTACTTTGATGATGATGTTATGTTGAATGCAAACTAAAGTACACGCATAGTACATGTCAAGTACACGTGAATGTTTTTGTTAATTTCACATGTACTTTTCATTTTTATGCATGTACTTTGATGATGATGGTGATGATGTTATGTTGAATGATGTTGTTATGTTGAATACAAACTAAAGTACACGCATAATACATGTCAAGTACACGTGAATGTTTTTATTAATTTCACATATACTTTTCATTTTTATGTGTGTACTTTGATGATATGTGTTGTTATTTAGAAATAATAATGCCAAGTACACGTTAAAAATGTAAAGTACCTTTGAATGTCTTTGTTTAGTTCACCTGTACTTTACATTTTTATGCGTGTACGTTGGTGTTAGTGTTGTTAATAATAAATCCAACAAAAGATTGGAAAGTAAACGTGCATGTCTTTTTATCTTTATCACGTGTACCGTACATTTTTATATTTTGTCTTGTTATTTACAAACGATTTAAATTAAACACATAATATATTTCCCATGTGCTTTAAGGTCTGCGCCAGCAGCATCAATTTACGAAATGTTGTACATGGATATGTTATTTATTTTAATTTTGATATATTTTTATATTTCAGGCTTTTTCCCAATTGTATATGCTGTTGTTGATTCTGAAACCAAAGATAACTGGAAGTGGTTTCTTGTCAATTTGCATAGTACAGTAGTTGAGCAATATCGAAACATAACATTTATATCAGATCGAAACAATGGATTACTTGAAGTTGTTTCGAGGGTCTTCCCGTTGTCTGCACATTCCTACTGTATACATCATTTACAAGGGAATATAAAAAAGAAAATTCGTGGGAATTGTGTCGTATTTCGAAAGAAAATTGTTAAAGATTTTTTGTCTTGTGCATATGCTGTCTCAGTAGATGTATTTCGCAAGAATATTGAAGCACTGAAGAAGGAAGGAGTTGCTATTGCTGATTTCATTGATAGTTTGCCTCCCGAGAATTGGTCCTGTCCATATTTCCCTGGTAAATGGTATGGTGACATGACATCTAGTGTTGCGGAGTCATTCAGTTCATGGATATTAGAGGAAAGGCATTTACCCGTAATGAATATGCTTGATAAATTCAGAGAGTGAAGATTATGAATTTCAATGCAAACAAACTTGTTGAGTCTGACATTTGGACAAATGAGCTATGTCCTTTTTTTCAAAAGTTACTGAATGAAAATTGGAATAAAAGCCGACATTGGACTCTTAATCGCTGAAGTCAAAATGTATTTAAAGTTCTTTCATAAGTGCGAGCAACAGTTGACTTAGGAGAAATGACTTGTTCTTGTAAGAGTTGGCAGATTAGATGTTTTCCATGTTCTCATGCTGTTTGTGTTGTGCGGAGGAAAGGGACCAGTATTTATGATTATATTGAGGAGTACTATAATTTATCTTTCTACAGAAAATCATACTCGATACCTATAGTTCCTCTTCCTGATTTGATTTCCTTAAATATTCCTATACCTGAAAATCCATATGTCCTTCCACCAATGACTAAGAGACCGACAGGCAGGCCAAGAAATAAGAGAATAAAGTCTTCTGGTGAGATCATAGTAAGGGAAGTTACTTGCTCGAGGTGTAGTAAAATGGGTCATTACAGGTCTACTTGTAAGGAACCCATTTGAGTACTTTGAAAATAGTTAAATTCATTCATTTTAACCAGTTGATTGAATAAATTAATTAATAAAGCATTTGTTTCACATAAATGAATATAAGTCTCATTTTTTAGTTTGTTTTTTGTGTAGTTGCACACGTATTTTTCATAAAATACACGTGATCATTTATCCTGATGTTCACGTGTACTTTACATTTGTATATGTATAAAGTACACCCCAATTTCGATGTCCAAATCCATTTTTAAATGTGTGTACTTGATGAAATATGCGTGTACTTTATGAAGTACACGTAGAATACATAAAGTAAACGCATTTAAAAATGGATTTGATCAGTTCAATATGCGTATACTGTATAAAAGCATGCGTGTACTTTATTAATGACATTTAATTTAGATTTACTTAATGAAATATGCGTGTACTTTATAATGTACACGCATGAAGTACACGCATAATATAAATATAATATGCGTGTACTTGATGAAATGTGTGTGTACTTTATGAAGTACACGTATAATTTTAAAGTACACGCATTTAAATATACGCATACACGCATGTTTTTATAAAGTACATGCATATTGATATGGCAAAAATCTAATTCAATATACGTGTACTTTATATTTTCTACATGTAATTTTATCAAGTAGACGTATATAAATGCATGTACTATTTGGAAAATGGTTTTGGACATTACAATGTGCTTGTACTTTATAAAAGACACTTGGGTCACTCATATTCTTAAATTCCTATGTGTATTATGGTCCGCGCCAGCGGCATTATTATACAAGTATTTCAATAAGCATGTACTTTATATACCATGTGTGTACTTTATAAAGTATACATGTAATATATAAAGTACACGCATTGATATATTGGTTTGGGACAATACCTTATGCGTGTGCTTTATAAAAACTTGCGTGTATTATAATTTATAATAGATAGAATCATATTTTGACATATTTTGACAATACACTCATATTTTGGCATATAATGATTTAAAATAAATAATATTAATGTTTATATTTTTTACAATACATGTGATCATTTTTATAAAGGTTCACGTGTACTTTACTATATTTAGTGTATGATATAAGTGATAATACATGCATGAAAGAAATAAAAAAATTTATTAAAACAAAAAAATAAAGTACAATTTTTTCACATAAGAAAAGTTGAAAAAACTAAAGAAGGCTTCTATTAGGGAAATTTGTTAAAGGCGTCTATGGTGTGAGGAAGAGAGTCAATTAAATTCGACCATACTCGAATTTCTTCTTCGATGATAGGTACAAGGCCTTCATGGTGAGCCTTCTTCTCCTTCAGCTTGGCTATTTTCAAGGGAAATTCTTGTCTATAGAAAGACATGAGGTCTTCATGTGTTTGAGGAGGGTCCTCATCCACATCAAATAAATCTATGGGATTGGGTGAAAGTCCAGAATAGCCTTCTCTCACTTATGTTTGAAACTGCTCAAAGGCCGTTTCATATGAGGAAATATTTTCCTCAATTTGCCTTATTTTTGTTTTATTTCTTTCATCTCTCTCAAGAGTATCTCTCAGCTTTTCTGCTGGAATAGTCAATATGTTATCTTTACCCTAGATGTAATGGTTAAGAAAGGAACAAATATTACTCTTTTATAGGAAAAGTTAAAGCTATTTATTTCTTGACCAGAAGTAGTTGGGAAGTGAGTAGTTGAGCTTAATAAATTGATTTTGGTTATTGTGTCCTTCTGAATAAATATTTAAAGTAGTTTTCCATTAAAAATAAAAAATTATTATATCAACCAGTGCGTGTACTTTGAAGAATTCATGTGTGTACTTAGTAATTATCCCTTGTAGTTTTCGTGAAAAATGTGTGTACATTGTTTCATAACACTCAGGTGCATTTTTGTCTAAACCTTACGTGGATTGTGGTCTGCGCCAGCATAAATAAATCATTTTGGTGTAATAAATATTGTAAACAATAACCAATATAACACAAAACAAATTACAAATATAGTTTGTATTTGAATCACAATTTATAGAAGTTTTTTCTCCTTTCGGGGGAAGAAATATTTTGATAGAAGAATTTTCCTGAGTACATATGCTCGGTGTTTTAGCATGTCAAGGTCTTGAAATAATTTTTGCATTTTCTTGTTTCTGCTAATTTGTTCAATGTAGTACATGTAGAACACCCCACAGTCAACCCTGAAATTAAAATAAAACAAATATACAAATTAGTATGATGTGAATGAAATTTTTTGAAAATATACAAATTAGTAATTTTTAGAAATGAAGTTTTTCTTACCCATTATATTCCTTAGGGCATTCATGATCTCTTATTAGGTCAAATTTGAGATCACTTTTCAGCAAGAAATCTACTGTCCTTTTTTCTTACTCTGTCAATGGATCATCATCCAATGTAAACTCATTTGATGTACCTTCATCAAACTTTCTCTGAATTTTGAAACCATTGTTTCTGTTTCAGTCTTCAATAGGCATAGTGTTTTTTGGAAGACAGAAAATTGTTAAGAAGACAAATATTTAGTGCATACAAATAAAAGAGTATATGAAGATTAAAGAGTGAAAAGTACACACATTATATTAAAGTACACACATATTTTATTTTTTCATATCACGTGTATTTTAAAATATGATGCGTGTACTTTGCCTAAAGAGTTAAAAGTACACGCATAATATTAAAGTACACGTAATTTGTATTGGTTCATTTCACGTGTATTTTAAAATATGATGCGTGTACTTTGATAATCTAGGTAATTATGTGCAACTAATACAAAGTACACGCAATATATGATAAAGTACACGTGTATAATATAAGTACATGTAACATTACTAATTAAGTTTAGGCATTAACCAATTTTTTCGCATCATCGAAGAATATTGTGTTTTTTTCCTTGTCGTTCGGCCGAAGGGAATCCATGTGGACCACTTTATTTTCTTTTTTGTATATCACAAGTAATGTGAAATTTCCTATGCTATGTCTTAGTACAATGAACAAATTATTACAGGTGCCTAAGTATTCAAATAAATCTCTATATAACTCCCCCATCTTATTGACTTCATTTGTTCTACAATCTTCTATCTAAATAAAAATTATAGACATTATGTTATTAAAAAAATTGAAATTTTGTTTCACAAAGCTTTCGGTTTAATTGTACTTACCCAACAATAATCAGAAAAAGTGTGAGAGTGGGAGAGTCCTTCCTCTGACAATTTCAACCTCAATACTTCATTAAAGGCAAGTATTATCTGTTTCACACAATATAAAATGGTGAGGAAATAATAATGTTGAAATTTAATGAATGTCTAATATTTGGACTACATACTTGGCTTGAAATTTCTTAATTCTTGAGGACTTCAACAAAATCTTCCCATAGTAGATACGAAACCAGCCCTTGGAAAATAAATTCCCTGCATTTTATATAAGCAATAATAATTTTATAATAATAATAACCTTATTCTTTTGCACCAAAAAAATATAAATTAGCAAAGTGATAAATCGTAAAACAATACACTTTACCCTGGCTCAGCCTTTTGAATAAACTCTTCAATCTTTTTCTTCGAAGCTTCATCGAGATATTTGTATACTTTGATTGCTTTAAGCTTGAACTGAGTTTCTTTCATTTGTTGAGCTATTGTTAGAGGGCCTTTTCTCATCTTTGACTCTTTTTATTTCTTAATTGGTTCATGCTTCTCAATTTCGCTGTCAACTTTTCTTTTCTTCTATCCTCTAGTAAGAGGCCATTTTGTTTTGGATATTTTAGGGGTGCCCTGAACTGTCTTTGAGGCTAGTTCAATCTTCAAACTCGAAATTTCATCCATGAGTTGTTTATTAGTGTTTTGCCTGATATATTTAATAAGGAATGTTGGATTGTAATTAATTTTTGAAACAATGATTCATTTTCTCTTGCATGTATTTTATAAAGTACATGTGTGTATTATATAATATACACGCATGTATTATAAAATACGTGTACTTTATAAAATTTATAATATACACGTGTACTTTCAACATAATTTACGTTTACTTTAAAATGTAAACGCGTGTACTATATATCTATTGTACTTTATAGATACCTGATCAGTTTTTTTCAATGTTGATTCATCAAGCATTTTCTTTAACTCCGAAATTTCGTCATTAAGGATTTTATTATTGTTTTCCTATTATACAAAAAGAATGTTACATTATAAGAAATACTTGAATAAAATTTCATTATGTTTAATCAAATAATGCATGTATTCTGCATTATTTCTAATATCAAATAAAACTGCATTAAAAATACTATGAAATAAAACTACGTGTACTTTAGAAAAATTGCGTGTACTTAATGAAATATGCGTGTACTTTAGGAAAACTGCATGTACTCTGCTTTATTTATAATCAAAAGTACCTGTTGAGTTCTTTTCAATTCTGACTCCTCAAGATTCTGCCTCAATGTCATCTTTTCTATGTCAGCATCTTTCCATTTTTTACAATGTATCATCATACTTTTTTTTAAGATCTTCATTACTTTGAGACAGATATCCAGTTTTTGTTCCAAAATTCGCGTTGATTCTTCCTGTTTTTTCAATGGTTCATCCAATTCTTTAATTCTATCTGACTCACTTATTATGACTTGATCAAGCTTTTCTTTTAAAGAATTGTTTAACTCAACTAGTTGGGCATTTTCCACCTCCAACTTATTTAGTAAATATTTTTCCTTCAAAAGGTTGGAATTCTCCACCTTTAACTTCTTCATTTCCTCATGGGATTCAAAAGTGAATCACGATCTGCCTATAACTGTACATTCAAAATGGCACTCTCCACCTCCAAAGAGGTCACCTTCTCAAGTGCACCATTAAAGTCTTCAGCTGCTTTAGATAGTTGGTTATTTTTTTCCAACAATTCCCTTTTCAAAACAACAAAATTTCCTCCAAATTAACCTTTGGTTGATCTTTTCCCTTCTTTTTCTTTGGAGTCACAATATTTTTAAGGGAAATATTCCAACCATGTGAAAACTCATTGTCATTAATATCTTCAGCAACTTTTTCTAATGATGAATCAGCATGTATAGGACTTTCTGTAGAAATGTTCAACAGGAGAAATAATTTTGTGAAACAAAATTTTGTTCATTTTGTTTGAAGAATAGGAGAAATTTTTTGTTGACATATGTCAACAAAATTACATGTGAGCCCTTCCTATTCTTTAAATTCTTCAACAAGAGAAATAATTTCAAATTTCTCACATGCCCAATACTGTGATCATACAAAAAACAAAATGATACTAATAATTATATTACCTAGGTATTCATAATAGAAAGTACAAGTGATTTGTTCAAAATACACGCAAAATTAATTGTGTACTTTGCAAATTTTACAATTGTAATTTGAAAGTACACGTGACTTTTACAAAGTTCACGTGTACTTTGTCAATATAAGTTCACGTATACTTTCTAAAGTGCATTGATAATATTGACAAAAAATATAACAATTGTATTTTGAAAGTACACTGGTTGTATTTACAAAACATAGTACATGTGTACTTTATAAAATACAAGTGTACTTTATAAAGTAGAAGTGAAGTTTTGAAATACACGTGATATAAGACGTGTATTTTCAAAATACACGTTAAATTATCACGTGTATTTTGAAAATACAAGTGAAAATATCACGTGTATTTTACAAAGAACACATCTTATATCACGTGTATTTTGGAACTTCACTTCTACTTTATAAAGTACACTTGTATTTTATAAAGTACACGTGTACTATGTTTTGTAAATACAACAAGTGTACTTTCAAAATACACATGATATTTTCACGTGTATTTTTAAAATACATGTGATATTTTCAAAATACAAGTGATTTTTATTAAGTACACGTGAGTATTGGTATGTAAATTTTGAAATATCATGATGTTTTTTTGCTCACCAGAAGGAAAATGACACATCCAGTAACTGTGCTAGGTTTTGAACTTGCTGATTTGTCAAGTGAATGTATGAGAAACTCATGCACAGCAGATGCCCAATCATACTTATTCATTTCCTCAATATTGTCGATGTATTTCAACCAAAATTCTGTAAGGGTGAAGTTTGAGTTGGAGAAAAATAACGTGTTCAAGAAGTGGAGACATATAATTTTTACAAAATCGATAATGCCTTCATATGTCTCCAATTCAATTGATTTCTTCAAACCATTCAATATTTCTGACTTTCCTATTCTTTTTGCGAAGTATCGTGCTTGTACTCTAGGTTTTTTAGCAGTATTGGGTCGCTTTGTCAGTTTTATTGATTTTAAACCCTCAACCAGTGGTATGTCAAATATTTCATTTATATCTATTGACATTATTGCAATCCTACTCTTCATACGGAAACTTTTGGTTTTCGTATTGTACAGCTGGATAATTGATAAAATATTTGTACCCGTCTTCTTGTGGTCCACTTCTACTACTTTCTCACTATAGTAGGCATTGAAAAACTCTCAAAATGGAGTCTTCTTAAGAAGTTCAATATGCCTATTGTTTATTTTCTTTTTAATCTGATGCAAATCATGGAGAAAGCTAACAATATTTTATCAATATTGGTCATTCTTCTTTGCAGGACGTTTAGATTTCAATGCCACACTAGAACTGTGTAACACCCCAAGACTTTTGAGACTGAGAAATTTATTTTTGGGAAAATTAAATTTAATTAAATTGGAGAACTCTAAAATTTGGGAATTTAAGTCCAAAAATAGAGGACGTTTCAAAGTATTCCGGATGATATTTTTGAGGGTACCATCGATCCCGGAAGGGTCGAGATAGTCAAAATGACTGTCATTGGGTCTTATTTCGGCTCCGGAATGTTTTTAAGTTGTTTTGACTTGAATTGGAGTCAACGAGTCATTTAAAGTGTGTATTAACATTTAAAACTGGGACCTTGTTTTAAAAGGTTGGAGGCTTACGGATGAAGCCATTTTCTCATTTGAGAGAAAGAGAGAAAAGCCCTAGAGAGAGAAGAAGAAGAGAAAGAAGAAGAAAGGGAGAGAGAGAGGAAGAAATCTTGGAGATTCCCGGCCCAACCGCAACATCGAGGACGATCCAACCTCTACAAATCTGAGGCAAGTGTTTAATCTTGCTAAATATCTATTTGTGTATTTCATTTCATAAATTGTGGGGTAAAGAAATGGTTTTTGGGTATTAATGTCAAAACCTAGATTTTAGGTTTAAATCTTGAAATCAATGATTAAATATGGATTTAATGGAATAGAAATGTTTGGGATCAACTTTGGGTTGACTTATGGGCTTAAAATCACAAATTGATGAAGGTTTAATTGTTAGAAATGAAAATTTAGGGTTTAGAATTCGTGGGTTTTGATGAAGAAGAAGAACCCTTCAAAAATTGCAGGTCCGAATCGATTCGCCCCCTCAAGCGAATCGATTCGGTTTGTTAAAATTGGCAGGTCTGCATTGACCGAATCGATTCGGACCCCAAGCCGAATCGATTTGATCTATTGCAGAAGCCCAGGTCTTTGGACCCGAATCGATTCGCCTTGGAGGCCGAATCGATTCGGGAACAGGGCATTTTGAGGTATTTTCTCCATAGTGATTTCAAAACCCTTTTTGGTTGGGTTTATTGATTTGGGGCCTTCTCTTATGATGTAAGAGATATGTTCTTGGAGACACATAAGGAGTTTCTCACACATTAGAGTTTTGGGGACTTCTTAGGGTAATTTGGGAGAAATGTATCCATGTATGTATTTGGAGTTATGTATAGAGATTTTGGGGGAAAACCCTTTGGGATTGGGAATCCTAATTGTAGATTAAAAGTAAGTGTAGATGTGATGTGAGGATAAGAACTCTTAGAGAGATCTTAGATTAGGGTATTCACAAAAGTGATCGAACCATAGTCGAAATCGAGGGAAATGAGATTATTTGATGATTGAAAGAATGAGATTGAGGCTGATAGACTATTAGTTATATGTATACCGATAGTCAAAATGATTACTAGATTCTTTAATGTACTCGGAGATATAGATGATATGTGTAGTGAAAGATTCCTACACAAACTCTTGGTTGATAGCCCTAATGTTGAATATATATAGGTATAGATATATACATATGGTTTTGGGAGACTATTCATCATAGGAAAATGATCGAATATGTTTCAAGTATGGGATTATATTCACGTATCGAGGTAAATTAAAGGAATTGTGGTGACGGCTTGTATATTGAGGACTATGTATACTTATAGCCAGGTATATATATATCTTATACATATGAACGAGAATTAGTTTATATATATAGATAAGGATATGTGAATATGTGTTGATATATATATATATATCTGTATGTATATAGATATATGGATATCTTTATGTTGTGGACATACATGGTATGGATATTTAAACCGTATATGATGGTTTATTATTTGATCATATGATTGGATCATATGGATTATATATTATGCATGTAAATGATATATATACTTAATTGGTTAAGCATACCCCGCTCATGCTATCATTGGGAAGTTGCGCGCGTAGTGGGTGAGCATCCTGGCTAGAAAAGCAGGGTGTGGATATTCCCCAGGTCATAGTCGTCCCGTGTGTTACCATATGATATATATTTATTTTGGGATGAGACGTGATGGGTATGTTTCGTCTCATTGCCGGTTTGGAGCTATGACCGCTTCCCGGGACGTCGTGTGCGTGAGTTTACCACGATATGGGTGTCGTTTAGTCCCACCATGGTGGCCCCAGTTTTGCTACATGAGCCGGGCACTGGGAAGATGATAGCATTGATGCAGTTTATCGGCGATATATATAGCCGGGTATATTATGTGCATGGCCTTGTACATCATATGTAGTATGTACACTTGGCTATTGGATTGATGATGATATATATACGGTTAGAAATAAATACCTATATATATATATATTTATATATATATCCTATAGATGGAAGGATATGGACTTTTATGAAGTACATCTTAGATGATTATGGTGTACTAGATTGATAGGGGTTGATGTATCGCACATAAGGTATTATTTCGGTTACATCATCCCAAGGATAGTATTGGAGGTTCTTTTATTTTATCTTATTTGTTTTCTTTCTTTTCTTTTCTTTCTTTCTTTCTTTAGGAGTTATAGTTAGTAGTAATGGTAGTATTAACTTGTATGTTGAGGATTATGGATCTCTAGGATCGACATTGTCCAGGAGTAGTGTAACGAGTAGGTTCCTTGTTTGGATTTCGCTTTGCGAGACACCTCACGCACGAAACGCAGTGCCATGTCGAGATTTGAGAGAAGTAATTCCATAGGTGGCATCTCGGATCTCTGGTCTTGACCTTGTCAGGAGTAGTGTAACGGGGCGGTTCCTTGTTTGGATTTCGCTTTGCGAGACTCCCCACGCACGAAACGTAGTACAATTTTGGTATTAGAGAGAAGTCTTGCCAATATTCCATATGCATATTATCAAGTATATTAATTCTTGCGTTTTTAGCCTATATAGGTATATATATATATATGTATAGGGGTAATGTTTTAGGAATTATGATAATTATAATTCATGCGATTATCAATCGGATTTCATTAAGCCTTTTATGGCATAATTGTTGTAATCATAATCTAATAGGATTAGCAATGGGTAGATCCTTAGATTATGACGGGAAGGTAGCTCTCGTGGATATAGGCTAGGCCTGATAAGTTGGGTTGTCCTAAAATCAATGGGGGTAATTTAACTAAAATTCGAAGACGCGAATAGGTGCGCGCCTTTAGATGAGAGGTGAGTTGGGGTTCCACGAGAGTGCGGTCTCACTTTATTTATGAAATAATGTACACCGGTATTTATTATGCACGGTTAACACACTTGCTAAATATTTTACACATTCGGGGCTCTGACCCGTTTTCTTTTCTCTCCTCCTTGTATATATATATATGCTACCACTGGTATCCTACCGCATGGATGTCGGATGACCTTCTGTCCAGAGTCTTGGGAGCCGTGACAGGTGCGGACTGTTGCGGGATGTTTCATGTAGCCGCTTCCTACTTCTTTAAAATTCTAGGTAGGATTCAGGTTGTATATCGGGTTTGTATAATAGGGATATTTATATACATGTTTATATTTATTCCATTTCAGCTATTGTATTTGCTGTGACCCGACAGCTTATTCGGGTTTATTTATTTATGGCATATTCATGTGTAGTGATTCCTTTCATTTCTTATAATGCTTCTTGCATCTCTCTCTTATTCTTTAGTAGTTTCATTGTGTTGGGTCATTGTATGTTGCAAGTTTTAATTTATATTAACATCTCGCTTATATGATATCGGGTAGTTAGTCCTATATTATATAGTACCGACAGTTGATGTTGAGACTGGACCATCTGGAATTCCTGATTTAATATAGTATAGGGCTGGCCACCCGTTATTATTTTAAGCGGGGTGTTATAGATGGTATCAGAGCATCAGGTTCTAGAGTCCTTAGGATCTGTGCAAGTTTATGGATTCTTCCGTTAACGTTCTTGACATAAAGCCCTACAAATAGGACTGTTGTGTTCGCTGCGTTGTTTTCTTCTGTGAAGTATATTCACTTGATTGACGTTCTGATAACAATTGTTCTTGTTTCGTTTCAGACGTCGCCTAGATTTTGTCGTCTAGGAAAGGATAAGATTTTAAGTACAACACCCATAGTATATTTTGGGTACGCTCTAATCGGGGGTAATTATTTTCCCCAGTTCCGGAGGAGATGTTGAGGAGATTTCTAGAAGTGGTTCGAGGTGATTTATCGGCAGTTGAGTAAGAAAGGAAATTTACTCGAATGGCGAATCTTGGTCTTAGTGAGGTAAGTCCGAGGAGAGACATGTAGTGTAGTCCTTGGGAGGTCTAGATTGAGAATCTGTTAACCTTAGTTAGGAAACCTAATGTTGGTGACTCTTACCGAGGTGAGGTTGGTGTAGTCGTCCCAATATTGGGAGTATCGCCTTCTAAGATGAGGGAGAATGCCTTTGGAGACTAAGTTTCGTTGTGTAGAACTGAAGGAGTTTCCGACAGTTGCAATCGCGCCTTGCCCTTCAATATGGTTAGGAAGGATTTTGAGGAAGATGTTTCTCTTGTGAAGAAATAGGCTTAGGGATAATGATTTTGCTGGAAGGAGTTGAGGACCCTGAGTTGAGATTCTAGGGTGAGGGGAAACCATTAGGTTATGGAATTGTAAGGTAGAATACCTTTCTTTGAGTTTAAGTTACGCTTTGTGCGATAGTGGGAACGTCGCGTGTGAGGTGTGATGAGTAGTTAGCCGCTATACCGCTAGGGGGTATGGAATTTTCCTAGAGAAGGAAGTGAGCAAGTGTGGCCTTGGTTGGTATGGCATCTTGGGAGATGATACATCTTTTCGTAACGAAATAATAGGGAAGTTTTAGAATCCCAATGAGGGAAGGATTTATTTTTATATAAAGGTGTTAATATGATGTATAGGAATTTCATAACTGAGAGGTTCAGAGTTTGGTAGATTCGTGAGGAGCGGATAGTTTAGCTCATAGTTGTGCTAGTTTTGAGAACTAGATATTGGCTAGAGTATTGTATTGGTTGAGGCCTTGTGTCCTAAACATAAGGTTTTTGTTTGGCGTGTCGAAAGACGCGGAATATTTTTATATCGTATTATTTGTATAAGCCCTCGGGCGATATCTAAAATATGGAAATCTTTTTATAAAATCCTAACCCTGGTTCAACTAATCTCAATCCCCGACCTAGCTACACAGTAGTGTATTGGGAGGGTTCCTTGTTTGGATTTCGCTTGCGAGACCTCCCCCGCACGAAGGTGGCTAGCGTCAGGAATTGAGGAGAGTTCAACCAGTGGAAATTTTCAAACTTTTATATATTTAGTATATCGTTATAGATTTTATTACCGAGGGTTATCTTACAATTTTGAGGCTAATGGATCCTGATTTAAAATTCTACGAGTGGAGACTCAGGTACGGGGTGTATGGGCACCCTGAGTAGTTAGTTTGTTTTAAAGGATATATGGTTCGACGTGAGAACTAGAAAGGATCGGCATAGTGATCTTGAGGTTTGATGTAAGGACTAGATGATATCGATGTCCTAGGCTCGTCTTAAATTTCGCGGACGAAATTTTTGTAAGGGGGGAAGATTGTAACACCCCAAGACTTTTGAGACTGAGAAATTTAATTTTGGGAAAATTAAATTTAATTAAATTGGAGAACTCTAAAATTTGGGAATTTAAGTCCAAAAATAGAGGACGTTTCAAAGTATTCCGGATGATATTTTTAAGGGTACCATCGATCCCGGAAGGGTCGAGATAGTCAAAATGACTGTCATTGGGTCTTATTTCGGCTCCGGAATGTTTTTAAGTTGTTTTGACTTGAATTGGAGTCAACGAGTCATTTAAAGTGTGTACTAACATTTAAAACTGGGACCTTGTTTTAAAAGGTTGGAGGCTTACGGATGAAGCCATTTTCTCATTTGAGAGAAAGAGAGAAAAGCCCTAGAGAGAGAAGAAGAAGAGAAAGAAGAAGAAAGGGAGAGAGAGAGGAAGAAATATTGGAGATTCCCGACCCAACCGCAACATCGAGGACGATCCAACCTCTACAAATCTGAGGCAAGTGTTTAATCTTGCTAAATAGCTATTTGTGTATTTCATTTCATAAATTGTGGGGTAAAGAAATGGTTTTTGGGTATTAATGTCAAAACCTAGATTTTAGGTTTAAATCTTGAAATCAATGATTAAATATGGATTTAATGGAATAGAAATGTTTGGGATCAACTTTGGGTTGACTTATGGGCTTAAAATCACAAATTGATGAAGGTTTAATTGTTAGAAATGAAAATTTAGGGTTTAGAATTCGTGGGTTTTGATGAAGAAGAAGAACCCTTCAAAAATTGCAGGTCCGAATCGATTCGCCCCCTCAAGCGAATCGATTCGGTTTGGTAAAATTGACAGGTCTGCATTGACCGAATCGATTCGGACCCCAAGCCGAATCGATTCGGCCTATTGCAGAAGCCCAGGTCTTTGGACCCGAATCGATTCGCCTTGGAGGCCGAATCGATTTGCTAGTCCGAATCGATTCGGAACAGGGCCGAATCGATTCGGGAACAGGGCATTTTGAGGTATTTTCTCCATAGTGATTTCAAACCCCTTTTTGGTTGGGTTTATTGATTTGGGGCCTTCTCTTATGATGTAAGAGATATGTTCTTGGAGACACATAAGGAGTTTCTCACACATTAGAGTTTTGGGGACTTCTTAGGGTAATTTGGGAGAAATGTATCCATGTATGTATTTGGAGTTATGTATAGAGATTTTGGGGGAAAACCCTTTGGGATTGGGAATCCTAATTGTAGATTAAAAGTAAGTGTAGATGTGATGTGAGGCTAAGAACTCTTAGAGAGATCTTAGATTAGGGTATTCACAAAAGTAATCGAACCATAGTCGAAATCGAGGGAAATGAGATTATTTGATGATTGAAAGAATGAGCTTGAGGCTGATAGACTATTAGTTATATGTATACCGATAGTCAAAATGATTACTAGATTCTTTAATGTACTCGGAGATATAGATGATATGTGTAGTGAAAGATTCCTACACAAACTCTTGGGTGATAGCCCTAATGTTGAATATATATAGGTATAGATATATACATATGGTTTTGGGAGACTATTCATCATAGGAAAATGATCGAGTATGTTTCAAGTATGGGATTATATTCACGTATCGAGGTAAATTAAAGGAATTGTGGTGACGGCTTGTATATTGAGGACTATGTAGCCAGGTATATATATATCTTATACATATGAACGAGAATTAGTTTATATATATAGATAAGGATATGTGAATATGTGTTGATATATATATATATCTGTATGTATATAGATATATGGATATCTTTATGTTGTGGACATACATGGTATGGATATTTAAACCGTATATGATGGTTTATTATTTGAACATATGATTGGATCATATGGATTATATATTATGCATGTAAATGATATATATACTTAATTGGTTAAGCATACCCCGCTCATGCTATCATTGGGAAGTTGCGCGCGTAGTGGGTGAGCATCCTGGCTAGAAAAGCAGGGTGTGGATATTCCCCAGGTCATAGTCGTCCCGTGTGTTACCATATGATATATATTTATTTTGGGATGAGACGTGATGGGTATGTTTCGTCTCATTGCCGGCTTGGAGCTATGACCGCTTCCCGGGACGTCGTGTGCGTGAGTTTACCACGAGATGGGTGTCGTTTAGTCCCACCATGGTGGCCCCAGTTTTGCTACGTGAGTCGGGCACTGGGAAGATGATAGCATTGATGCAGTTTATCGGCGATATATATAGTCGGGTTTATTATGTGCATGGCCTTGTACATCATAAGTAGTATGTACACTTGGCTATTGGATTGATGATGATATATATACGGTTAGAAATAAATACCTATATATATATATATATATATATATATATATATATATATATATATATATATATATATATATATATATATATATTTATATATATATCCTATAGATGGAAGGATATGGACTTTTATGAAGTACATCTTAGATGATTATGGTGTACTAGATTTATGGGGGTTGATGTATCGCACATAAGGTATTATTTCGGTTACATCATCCCAAGGATATTATTGGAAGGTCTTTTATTTTATCTTATTTGTTTTCTTTCTTTTCTTTTCTTTCTTTCTTTCTTTAGGAGTTATAGTTAGTAGTAATGGTAGTATTAACTTGTATGTTGAGGATTATGGATCTCTAGGATCGACATTGCCCAGGAGTAGTGTAACGAGGTGGTTCCTTGTTTGGATTTCTCTTTACGAGACACCTCACGCACGAAACGCAGTGCCATGTCGAGATTTGAGAGAAGTAATTCCATAGGTGGCATCTCGGATCTCTGGTCTTGACCTTGTCAGGAGTAGTGTAACGGGGCGGTTCCTTGTTTGGATTTCGCTTTGCGAGACTCCCCACGCACGAAACGTAGTACAATTTTGGGATTAGAGAGAAGTCTTGCCAATATTCCATGTGCATATTATCAAGTATATTAATTCTTGCGTTTTTAGCCTATATAGGTATATATATATATATATATATATATATATATATATATATATATATATATATATATATATATATATATATGTATATGTATAGGGGTAATGTGTTAGGAATTATGATAATTATAATTCATGAGATTATCAATCGGATTTCATTAAGCCTTTTATGGCATAATTGTTGTAATCATAATCTAATAGGATTAGAAATGGGTAGATCCTTAGATTATGATGGGAAGGTAGCTCTCGTGGATATAGGCTAGGCCTGATAAGTTGGGTTGTCCTAAAATCAATGGGGGTAATTTAACTAAAATTCAAAGACGCGAATAGGTGCGCGCCTTTAGATGAGAGGTGAGTTGGGGTTCCACGAGAGTGCGGTCTCACTTTATTTATGAAATAATGTACACCGGTATTTATTATGCACGGTTAACACACTTGCTAAATATTTTACACATTCGGGGCTCTGACCCGTTTTCTTTTCTCTCCTCCTTGTATATATATATATATGCTACCACAGGTATCCTACCGCATGGATGTCGGATGACCTTCTGTCCAGAGTCTTGGGAGCCTTGACAGGTGCGGACTGTTGCGGGATGTTTCATGTAGCCGCTTCCTACTTCTTTAAAATTCTAGGTAGGATTCAGGTTGTATATCGGGTTTGTATAATAGGGATATTTATATACATGTTTATATTTATTCCATTTCAGCTATTGTATTTGCTGTGACCCGACAGCTTATTCGGATTTATTTATTTATGGCATATTCATGTGTAGTGATTCCTTTCATTTCTTATAATGCTTCTTGCATCTCTCTCTTATTCTTTAGTAGTTTCATTGTGTTGGGTCATTGTATGTTGCAAGTTTTAATTTATATTAACATCTCGCTTATATGATATCGGGTAGTTAGTCCTATATTATATAGTACCGACAGTTGATGTTGAGACTGGACCATCTGGAATTCCTGATTTAATATAGTATAGGGCTGGCCACCCGTTATTATTATCATCAGAACTGCTCTTTTTTTGTTTCTTTCCTCTTCTTTCCTTCATCTTCATACCCATTATATTGATCTATAAACAAAATTTAAATTACTAACCTATAATGATATGTACAAAAAATAAAATACATGCGAATTAGAATAAAATATAGACTAAAATAATAAAATACAAGCGTATTTAACAAAAGCACATGCAATATTCTCACAAATAATTTATACAAGTTTCAACAAAATACATGCAAAAGGCGATAATATATATCATCAGTTTCATGGTAATACTTAATAGATGTTGTTCGACAAGTCAAAAACCAAGATTCTTTATTCCTAACATATTTAGTAAAAAAGTGATACAATAGTTTCATGCTAAAAGCTTCAACATTATCAAAACCTCTTAAGCAATACTGCTCAATTCCTTTAGCTAAGTCCTTCGCTTTCGATCCACTTACTTGAAGATGTTGCACATCAAAAGTTCAGTAAATGTCTTCATAGTAGTAGTAGAAACCAAGTAGCCTTTTAGATCTATCATTGATGCGAATGAGAAAATGAATTTCATCATTATTAGTACTATTGACTTTCAATGTGAAAGGTATTGTATTGTTAAGATCTTCGAACGTGCAAGCAACAGTTTTGTAGTTGAACATGCTTGATCGTATGATTCCTAAACAATAACAGAATAATACAAAATAGTACACTCATAATACACATTAGTACATGCATATTGGATTGAACAAAATGAATTTCAATGCGTGTGTACTTTCAACAAAGTACACGAAAAAAATGAAAAGGTACACGCAATAATACTGATTACAAACTAATAATATATCATTCAAATGCCGCTGGCGTGGACCAAAAATAATCCTAAATATTAACACAATAATAATACTTCTTACAAACTCATGGAATATCATTCAAATGCCGCTGGCGCAGACCAAAATAACATAGGATTGATCAAATATGGATTTGAAATATATATTTTATAGAGTACACGTATAAAACATAAAAGTACACGCATATTAAATTGAGAAATTCAATTTCAATGTGCGTGTACTCTGTGTATTTTGTGTGTACTTTTTGATAGTACACGCAAAATACACATAGTACAGGCAATAAAATAGGGCTTGTACATGTACATATTCCAATCATATATATATTCCTAGTCCTTGATAAATCCTTGATAATTGATGTATACAGGAGGAAAAGATAATCATGAAATACATATACCTAACATGCAAAAAGTGTGTTTTGTAATTAAAATGAGGGAAACAAGTATATTTTTTCATATCATTAAGAAGAAGAATGTGATTTCTTCAGTCCATGTGTCTACAAATTTAAACATATGAGAACACAAAATACACAAGGAAAAACAGGTGATAAGAGAATGTATACATACTTGTTAGTGGTGTTTGGAAGAATTTGATTTAGAATATAAAATGCTCGGTAGAACTTCAACGATTAGGGCTTGATCGAAGAGAGTTAGGGTTTTGATCGAAGAGAGATTTTTGATCGAAGAGAATTTTTGGCACTTCGATTTCTGAATAGTGCGTGTTTGTTTTAATTTCGAGCTATTTATATGTTGGACCTAATGGCTTAAAATTTGTTGGGCCTGGGTTTTTTGTCCAAAATTATTAGTCCAAGGACTATACCATAAAAGCCCATAAATAAACAGTTGTTGACCTGCAAAGAAGATCTTTTGACACGTTTAAAGATACGACCAAAATCTTCTAAGGCTTATTAAGGTTTTTTCCCTACATTGAAATCATCCGAGTTGAGGATTTGAGGGACATTAATCTTGGCTTTGAGTTTGTCTCTGATAACTTTGTCTTTATCAATTTTCTTTCCTATATTAATTGAAAACATCTTCAACTCTTCCATAAAAATATTACCAGGATCTTGCTTTTCTAAATCAGATGAAGAGTAAACATTATGGGGATTAAATTTTTCATAATTAGGAAAATGAGTACCTCTCAGAGAAAGCATGCAATGATCCACTACCATCACATCTTTACTGGCCACGTCTCCTCTCTTGATTTTCTCAATTTGATTGAAAATCGTCTTAGACGCACAAAATCCTTCCTAAAAGTACTGCTACCAACTTCTTGAATGGGTGCTTTTGAGAGAAGCTTCTCTGGAATATGACCATTAGATATAGGGGTAGAATTGGTACGGGTTTTTACCATACCGTACCGTTTTGATCCGAAAAAATGGTTTTGGTTTCATATATTAAAATACCAAAAACCGATCTTACCGAAACCGAAATTACCGTAAAAAAGTCGGATGGTTTTGGTTTTAGTATTTAAAAAACCGATTATCGAAATTATCGTACCGAATTTACCATACCATTTTTACCGTACCGAATCTATACCTTAGTAGTTAGTACATTATATTTTACCCTTGGATCTTTTCCAATCTAACGGTGAAATAACCCTTTCTCATTTAACCCTAAAATAGCCAAGCCCTTTTTCATTTCCAATCTATCAAAGGAGAAACTCTTTCTCTCGTCTCTCTCATCTCTGTTCTGAGCTCTCCACCCAAATCCCAAGCTCTCATCGTCATAGACCACAAGCAGAGATCTCGTCGTCACAGCCCACAACCAGAGTATGTTACTAAAGATCCCAAGCTCTCGTCTTTTTAATTTTTTTAACGTTGTTGTTTGTCTCATACGGGTATGCTGCTTGAAAATGTTATTTGTTACTTTTTTTAACCAGAGATCTCGTCTCTATAACCTTGTTGTTTGTCAAAGAATCATTACTGCTGTAATTTTTTTTGCCTAAGAATCATTGTTGCTGGAATAAAAGTAACAAAAAACCTTAAGATCTTAACAAAAAATAACTATTGTTCGTTATTCTTTTTCATTTTTTTTTTGCTGACACTTCTACCAAATTTACCGAATGTATAAAATTGACTTGTAATTTCAATATTTATCGAAAACCCCGAAATGAAACCGAATTTACCGAAACCAGAAAAAATCAAAATTAAAAAAAAATGAAATACCGGTCGGTTTGGTATTGGTATTGATTTTGGTGTACCGGGTGGTAAACCGGTACGGTTTGGTTTTACCATCGAGATTTTGATTCTAGTATCGATATCTACTATTTACCGACCAAACCGTACCGCTTACACCCCTAATTAGATACATCAACATTTTCAGTGGGATTTACCTCTTCCACATTATCAATAGTTAACACTAGTGGGTCCTTGACTTCTTTAGGAACAAATTCTTATTTCTTAACTTGTTTAACTTGACTCTTGGGAACTTTTGGATTTTTAATGATGCAACTTGAAATTTCATAACCCTTTTTAAGACAGTGAGAACAATAAAAAGGGATGTTTTAGTAAAATATTTCTTGTCGATAACCTTTAACACCAGATCTAATCTAGACTCTATGAGATGTTGGAGTTTTGTTATGGAAAGAACGAAATATATTACTTAATTTCTTCAAGGCACGTTCTTGGAACGCTTTCTTTTAGGTAAAATTTCTCCCAATCCGATTGAGACAGAACCAGAATAGTGAGTACACTACGGGTTTTATAGAATCTGCCTTCAGGATACAATGCAGTGTATGAACAGTTGTTTGATTCAAACTATGTACTATTTGATCAAATCGAGAACACTCTGAATTTGTAACTTGATAATGCCAAAGTATAGAGGACGGATAGAGGATAAACTAGCAATTTTTGGTGTCCAAAACAGAGGCCTGGAACTCTTTTTATAGCCATTTATGTGACTGTTCTTCAACAGTCACAGCTCTTCATTTAATGACTCAGCAACCGTTGGATCGTGCCTGTTTGGAACAGCTACGATCTAACGGTTCAGATTAGGCGTCCCATCGTAAGCGAATGGAAATCCCCTAAACGAAATGATACGAGTTCATCTAACGGTTTAGATCAAGTCATTTCGGATTTTAAACCCTTTGATCGGATCGTTTAATCACAACCGTTGATCTATTTTACCTCGTCAAAACTTTAGGCTCCCACGCTCCAAGCGACGATGCGAAGTGCCAAGTGCACGTCAAAGCGCGCAATGAGCCCTAAGTCGCCCAATCGCCCTTTCGCGCTTACGCATGTCGCGATTGGTGGTGCTTAAGCACCACCGCGATGCGTAGGATCATAGCCTCTTATTTGACTTATCAACTAAGAATCTTAGTTGTCCTTTAGTTGATATACCACTACTTTTTGTAGTATTCTTCCAATGTGGGACAATATGGGATTTTGAGCACTCCCATATCTTTCACACCCATTTGCTCAAGGTTTTACCTTCTAAATTAAAACCCAAACTATGTTCAAAATAAAACACCAATAATATAATAAAATATTAACAACTAAAAAATAAAATATCAATAAATATTGGAATTTATCCAACATTCCCCTACCAATTTCAATATACACAAGAGAGCAAAGCAAAAAGACAATAAATAACTTTTGGCATTATCGCTAAAATCTAGTACATAAATGAGAAGTGTCTTTCGGACTTGAACTTCCATATAGTGAAAATAATTCAAAGCTTCATCAAGGTGCTGTGGTGAACGTATCTTGAACCAAGGACCTTTTGAGACTAGCCGGAACTATCACACATATCGATTTATGAGTTTATAAGTGTTCTTCTAGCATGCACTTTTTTGGCCTTGTGCTAATCCTGATTTCACGAGATCTTTAGGATCGGTCTTGATTTCATAGAAAGCGGCCACACTTTCGACACTCGTATAGGTAAATCAACTTTAGTGATTCTGCGAGTCACACTTATATGATTTATTAATAAGTAACCTACATCCTCTAACATGTAGAAAACCAACGCTAGGCACATAGGAATGGAACTTTTTGTATAAAATTCCTAGTGTTCCATAACTATAATTTAACTTATTTGTACCACATTGAACTCTATCTATATTTTCAAGATATGAGTTGGGTTCTCATTAAATAGAGTTGTGTTATTTAATAGACCTTAGTCCCATTCCTTTTGAGATGATATATATCATCTCCCTAACAAGACCTTTAGTCAGAGGATCTGCTAAATTCTTATTCGTTTTAATATAGTCGACTGTAATTACTCCTTCCTTGAGTAATATCCTTATAATTTGATGTCTTAGACTAATGTGTCTAGATTTTTCGTTGTAAGTTTTGTTCGAAACTTTATAAATTGTGGCTTGGTTATCACAACTTATCAGAATAGAAGGTGATGGCTTTTTCCATAAAGGAATATTATACAACACATTTCTAATCCATTCTGCTTCTTTATATGCATCTTCTAGGGCTATAAATTTAGATTGCGTTGTTGAATCCGATACACATGTTTGTTTCTTGGATCCCCAAGAGATAGCTGCTCCTCCTAGCGTAAAAATCCAACCAATAGTTGACTTGGATTTTGATTCAAGATTATTCCAACTTGAAGCACTATATCCTTCTAAAACAGATGGATATCCTACATAATGTAATCCATAATCAAAAGTCCTCTTCAGGTATCTAAGCACCCTAGAAATTGCATTCCAGTGCTCTTGTCCTGGATTACTTGTAAATCCACACAATACACTCACTGCATAAGCAATGTCTGGTCTAGTGCAATGCATGTCATATATTAGACTCCCAATAATACTAGCATATTTAAGTTGGTCCATAGCACGCCCAGTATTTTTCATTAATTTGATGCTAGGATCCACTGGTGTAGCAGCTGGCTTAAGTTCAAAATGATTATATCTTTTTAGAACTTTTTCTATATAATGAGATTGAGATAATGCTAAAGAATTATCCTTTCTCATAATTTTGATTCCTAAAATCGCATCATCTTCTCCAAGATCTTTCATATCAAATTTTGATGAAAGAAACCTTTTGGTTTCTTCAACATATTTGAGATTAGACCCAAATATTAACATGTCATCCACATATAAGCAAATAATAACACCAACACCATTTTCAGATTTACTATATATACATTTTTCGGCATCATTAACTTTATATCTGTAATACCCCGTATTTGTATGCTATATTAATTTGGGGATTTATTGAATTTAATGTGAGTTAATTATTTAATAAAAATTCGGAAATTAATTTTGTTCTAATTATTAACGTGACGAGAGTTAGTAATTATGGAAATTTTGTTGAATATTACTAATGAGCAAAGTAATATATGATATTGATATTATTGAATGTCACAAGAAAATAAAATGAAAATTTTGAAAATTTGAGTCGGGACGCGCCCGTGTCGCGTCGGGACTAAATATTGATAAATAAAAGTGAATATTTTATAAGTCGTTCGTATAGTCATTTTGAGTGCGCCAACGCGTCCAGAAGGGTCGAGATAGTCAAAAAAAGTGTACCCGGGGGTTTAGTTTGGGTCTCGGGGCGTTTTTAGGCCTAAGTGGTACCCTAGGAGGGCATTTTGGACATTTCACATTTATGGGTAATTAAACCCACGAAAATTCAAAGGGTTATATCAGATATCTGGATTGTCATCTAGGGTTAGAAACTCTAAACACAAGTGACGGCCATAGGAGAGAAATGATAGAGCTCTCAAGGCAAATTCAAGGCCCGAAATCCACTCGTTTGCACCGCAACCACCACCAACGCGTAGATTGCACAACGGGCTACGCAACCACACCAAAAACATCTGCAAATCAGAACGTCGAAAATCCCAGGCAAGTGTTTATCTTGCTTATTTCGTTGGTGCAATTTTCATATTAGTTTATGAATGATTAGGGATGAAATATATGGAAGAAAACCCAAATTGTGATAGGAATTTGCATGTAGTAAAGACTTAAACCTTATTCTGGAAGTGTTTTGTGATGTAGAAGAATAATCCATGAAATTTTGGTGTAAATAAGAAAGAAATTCTGGGATAAAACAGATTAGAATCATGATTTTGAGATTTTTAGGGTTCTTGAGTTTTAAAGGAATTTCGATATGATTAATCCATGTTTAGTGACGTAAATTGACATGCTTTACGTAGAATGTGTTTCCTATCATGTTAGGATGTTAGTGGTAGAATTTTTGAGACATTTGGGATCGAAAAATATGGATTTGGATGAAGTTAGATAGTAGAACCCGTAACTGCAATTCTGCAGAAATCAAAATACCTGCTTCATCGATCGATCGAGACAGATCATCGATCGATCGAAGGTTCGATCGATCGAGCCCCAGACCTCGATCGATCGACCCCTCCTGACAGACTCCTATTTCCCTTTTTAGTGAGTTAAATTCAATTTATTGTGAGATAATTCTTGGGCATCCTTAATAAAATGTTTTGGGAGATAGGGAAGACCAGTAGGACATGTGAATAGATTTTGGGACCCTTAATGTCGGGCAAAGATTGTATTTTGGGATAATTACATAAGGGTCAGTGGATCTATGATTTAAAGAGAGAGACACGTAAAAGAGTTACTTTGGGACAGATGTGTATACCTACTGAATTTTATAATTGGGAGGATAGAATCCATGAAGCATTATGTAGTAAGTAAAAAAGTTCCTCAAATTAAAGTAAGATGTGAATGGTTATACGTGATAACTATATAATGAGAAATAAATGCAAATGACGTAATTATGGGAATTGAGAATTTACCCATTATTGATATGGTAATATTATTATAGTTATATGATTGTGTATGCATATACTATCTATGTGTGAAAATCATGCCCACGCTACTTGCTATCCCTGAGGTTTCCGCGCTGGGACAGTCTTATCTCGATGGGACCTTTATGGGGGATATTTAATTGTACCCTAGAAGATAGATATCCTTGGTACAGGCTATCGGAATGATAGTTCAGACGGTCCTAAGAGATGCGGGTATGTGCTTTCCTCTTAGAGACTTGGAATCTATGCTTCGCCTCATATTGTTTGTGTATAGGTATCCTTGGTATAGGCTATCGCAGTGATAGTTCAGACGGTCCGAAGAGACTTGGAATCTATACTTCGCCTCAATATTGTTTGAGTATATGTTAATACAGTTCGAGAGTGATTCCGAATCTGTATTCCCTTAGTACGAGTGATACGGGGATTGGATAGTAGAGTATGCCTGCACCATAGTTTTATTTGGGGTGCTGTTATGATATATATATATATATATATATATATATATATATATATATATATTTATGAGTAGTTAATATATATATGAAATTCTGAAATCTGGAACTTCCTACTGTGATGTGATATGTAGGACATGGTTGATGACTCAATTATAAATACTTGTCTTGCGAAAGTATAATATGACACTAGAAAAAAAAACTTTATTGATTAATAAAGTTAAAATGAGAACTTTGGTTACAAATTGAAATATTCTTTTCAAACAATTAAATCGTTAAATTTTGAATCTTACGAGTAATCTAAGATAAGTTAAATCATTGGGAAGATTAGTGCGATAAATGATAAGACAAACCGTTGGGAAGGTTAGTGCGATAGGTGTGCACATTAGAAGAGAGGTGAGAATTTCTCAAGAGAGTATCGCACTAATATGTTGTTGCATTGGCCTGTATCAATTTAAATACTTGCTAAACGTATTTTAAATCAAACACACTATCGGACTCTGACCCGTTTCTTTTTCTCTCTCTCTCTCTTGTATATATATGTATGTATTACAGGTGCCCAGCCACAGGGGCGTCTTGCTTAGGATCCCTTGAAAGGAACGTGCTGCAGCTTAGGTGGGAGTTGCAGGCCACTTGCATAGACGACTTCGTTCACTTGATTCCACATCTATCGTACTCATTTATTGGGCATGTGTCGCCCTTTCCACTATTTATCTGTTTTATTGGGACAATTGTATTTCAATTATTTCTAGTACTATTTCTATGGGATTTATTTCAGTATGGATGTTTTACCTTAAGTCTTAAATGTGGGACTTTGAATCTTTAAATTTAATGGATTATGTTCCAGGATAATTGTTGTATGATTCTTATTTATTGAAAATGTTGTTACTAATTAAATAAATAAGTTTTTCTTTAAAAATACATTTTGGTTATATAGGTTAAAAATGGTTTTGACACTTAGCTTAATTAATTAGGGTGTTAATTTGGAAAAGTTTATTTTTACGACAGTGATGCTAAGAATGAACCAACTGCTCACCTTGATTTTAATTTAATAAAGGAGTGATCGCCCGGTATTTAATTAGGCGGGGTGTCACAATATCCGTGGGATATAAAAATATTATTAAACTTCTCGTGCCATTGCATAGGAGCTTGTTTAAGGCCATAAAGAGATTTAACCAATTTACACACTTTCTTTTCTTGGCCAGGCAAAACAAACCCTTCGGGTTGTTCCATGTAAATCTCTTCTTCTAAATCACCATTTAAAAATGTAGTTTTAACATCCATTTGATGAGTAACTAAATTGTGAATAGAAGCAAGAGATACCAATATCCTAATGGAAGTGATTCGAGCAACAGGAGCATATGTATCAAAGTAATCAATTCCATGTTTTTGCTTATAGCCTTTAGCAACTAGTCTTGCCTTAAATTTACTTATAGAACCAGTCGGATTTAATATTCTTTTAAATATCCATTTGCACCCAATAGGTTTAGCCCCGGGGGGAAGATCGGAAATAATCCAAGTTTGATTTGACAAAATTGAGTTCATTTCATCATTTGTTGCTTCTTTACAAAAGACAACATCCCTAGATGTTACCGCTTCATGAAATGTGGTCGGTTCATCTTCTACATTAAGAACAAATTTAGTTTTGTTCTTAGTCTCATTTATATCCCCTTCAACTAAATAAATAACAAAGTCAGGCCCAAATGTTTTTTCAGTTCTTTGTCTTTTACTCCTTCGTGGTTCAACGTCATTCGTTGTTTTCGAAGAAGATATAGGTTGTGAATTTTCTTCTAAATTTGATGAGTCAACAGTCGGATTATTATTTTCTAAACATTGATTCAAAGTACTAGACTTTGTTAGATGTTCAAATAATTGCACATCTACCGACTCAATGATTTCTTGAGTTTCAAGGTTTAAAAATCTATAAGTCGTACTGTTACTAGAGTATCCAATAAAAACACATTTGTAAGTCCTATTTCCTAGTTTAGGCCTTTTAGGTTCGGGTTTCCTTACATAAGCAAGACATCCCCAAACTTTAAGACGTCTAAGATTAGGCTTACGATTAAACCATAATTCATATGGTGTAATATTCTTGTTTTTCAATGGAACTCTATTTAAAATATAACATGCGGATAAAACCGCTTCTCCCCACATCAACAAAGGTAAACCATAACTGATTAACATTGAATTTATCATTTCAACTAAAGTCCTATTTTTCCTTTCCGCCGTTCCATTTTGTTGTGGCGTCTATGGCGCCGTAACTTGATGGATTATCCCATGAGTATGACAAAATTGTATAAACTCACTCGGGTAATATTCACCACCCCTATCAGATCGTAGGACTTTAATTTTCCGATTTTGTTGAGTTTCAACTTCTGCTTTAAAAATAAGGAATTTCTCGAAAACTTTATCTTTACTTTTAAGTAAATATGTATATGCATACTTAGAGTAATCATCAATGAAAGTTAAGAAATATTTATTTCCACCATGAGTCATATTACTCTTCATATCACATACATCGCTATGAATAAGATCAAGCATTTAGGATTTCCTCTCAACAGATTTGAACGACTTTCTAGTTATCTTCGATTGAGCACAAATTTCACATTTAGAAAGGTTATCAAATTTACAAACCGAGATTAAGCCGAGACTAGTCATATTTTTTATACTTCTATAATTCACATGACATAATCTACTATGCCATAAAGAAATAGACTCAGCCATATAAGCAGAATTAATATCATTGATTACATTAATTTTGATTATGCCGTTACAAGAGTACCCTTTGCCAATAAATTGGCCATTCTTAGACAAAACAAACTTATCAGACTCATACACTAGTTTGAAACCTCTCTTATTGAGAAGGTCCCCAGACACAAGATTTTTACACATATCAGGTACATGAAGTACATCAATTAGAGTAAGTGTCTTTCCAGAAGTTAGCTTCAATTCCACTGTGACTTTTCCAACTACATTGGTGCAAAGATTATTTTCCATCTTCACTTCTTTTCCATCAATTTTTTTATATGTTTTGAATGAAGAGCTGTCTTTGCATATGTGGACCGTTGCGCCGGTATTCAGTCACCATCCACTTTCATTATCAATTGAATTTGCTTCGCATACAGTAGCAATAAGATCTTTAACATTATTGGTTTCCTTCGACCCTTTTTTTCCTTAAATGCCTTCTTTTTAAGACGACATTCTCGAGAATAATGACCCGGTTTGTCACTGAAGAAACATTTTCCCTTCTTTTTCTTATTTGCACCTTGGTTCTTGAATTTTGAATCATTCTTTGCTTTAAATTTTGAGTCTTTGGTAATCTTGGATTTTTTATCCTCAACCATATTAGCTTTTGAATGACCCTCACCTTGTTCATCCTTCTTTTTTCAAATACGAGTATCATATTCAATACGAAGGTGACGAAGAAGGGATTCCACAGTATAAGTCTTTTCATCATGATTAATTTTCTTCTTAAAGCCATTCCAAGAGGATGGAAGTTTTGAAACAATCACCCTAACTTGAAATTCATCTTGAAGATTAATACCAGCGGCTTTAAGGTCACCAACAATTTGTTGGAGTTCATGGGCTTGTGCAACGACAGATTTATCATTACTCATTCTAAAATTCATATAGTCTGAAATTAAAAACTTATGGTTGCTCGCTTCTTCATTTTGATACTTTGTCTCCAAAGCCTTCCATAATTCCTTTGCCGTCGGAATCATTCGATGAGTGCTATAAACAGTTTGAGATAAAGCATTGAGGATGTGTCCTCGACACATAAATTCGTCTTCTTTTCTCTTCACACATTTTTGCTTTATATCTTCGATTTCTTCTGGCGTGGGCTCGGGAATTCGTTCAAGGTTACCATCTAGAATGTATGCAAGTTTTAGTGATGTGACGAAGAACATAACTTTCTCTTGCCAACGGGTGAAATTTTCGCCATCAAACCGGTCGAGTCGGATTAAGTCTTGAGTCATGACTTGGATAGATTGTGCCACAGTTCCTTCCATTTGAGTGGAGTAATAAGAATAAAATTTTGCCTAAAACTATTGGAGTTTTGTTATGGAAAGAATGAAATATATTACTTAATTTCTGCAAGGCACGTTCTTGGAACGCTTTCTTTTAGGTAAAATTTCTCCCAATCCGGTTGAGACAGAACCAGAACCGCGAGTACACTATGGGTTTTATAGAATCTGCCTTCAGGATACAATGCAGTGTATGAACAGTTGTTTGATTCAAACTATGTACTATTTGATCAAATTGAGAACACTCTGAATTTGTAACTTGATAATGCCAAAGTATAGAGGACGGATAGAGGAGAAACTAGCAATTTTCGGTGTCCCAAATAGAGGCCTGGAACTCTTCATTTAGTGACTTAGCAATCATTGGATCGTGCCTATTTGGAATAGCTGCGATCTAACGGTTCAGATTAGGCGTCCCATCGTAAGCGAATGGACATCCCCTACACGAAACGCTACGAGTTTATCTAACGGTATAGATCAAGTCATTTTGGATTTTAAACCCTTTGATCGGATCATTTAATCACAATCGTTGATCTATTTTACCTCCTCAAAACTTTAGGCTCCCACGCTCCAAGCGACGATGCGAAGTGCCAAGTGCGCGTCAAAACACGCAATGCGCCCTAAGTCGCCCTTTCGCACTTACGCGTGTCGCGATTGGTGGTGCTTAAGCACCACCACGATGCGTAGAATCATAGCCTCTTATTTGACTTGTCAACTAAGAATCTTAATTGTCCTTTAGTTGATATACCACTACTTTTTGTAGTATTCTTCCAATGTGGGACAATATGGGATTTTGAGCACTCCCATATCTTTCAAACCCATTTGCTCAAGTTTCTACCTTCTAAATTAAAACCCAAACTATGTTCAAAATAAAACACCAATAATATAATAAAATATTAACAACTAAAAAATAAAATATCAATAAATATTAGAATTTATCCGACATTCCCCCACCAATTTCAATATACACAAGAGAGCAAAGCAAAAAGACAATAAATAACTTTTGGCATTATCGCTAAAATCTAGTACATAAATGAGAAGTGTCTTTCGGACTTGAACTTCCATATAGTGAAAATAATTCAAAGCTTCATCAAGGTGCTGTGGTGAACGTATCTTGAACCAAGGACCTTTTGAGACTAGCCGGAACTATCACACATACCGATTTCTGAGTTTATAAGTGTTCTTCTAGCATGCACTTTTATGGCCTTGTGATAATCCTGATTTCACAAGAGCTTTAGGATCGGTCTTGATTTCATAGAAAGCGGTCACACTTTCGACACTCGTATAGGTAAATCAACTTTAGTGATTTTGCGAGTCACACTTATATGATTTATTAAGATGTAACCTTCATCCTCTAACATGCAGAAAACCAACACTAGGCACATAGGAATGGAACTTTTTGTATAAAATTCCTAGTGTTCCATAACTATAATTTAACTTGTTTGTACCACATTGAACTCTATCTATATTTTCAAGATATGAGTTGGGTTCCCATTAAATATAGTTATGTTATTTAATAGACCTTAGTCCCATTCCTTTTGAGATGATATATATCATCTCCCTAACAAGACCTTTAGTCAGAGGATCTGCTAAATTCTTGTTCGTTTTAATATAGTCGACCGTAATTACTCCTTCCTTGAGTAATTTCCTTATAATTTGATGTCTTAGACTAATGTGTCTAGATTTTCCATTGTAAGTTTTGTTCGAAACTTTATAAATTGTAACTACTCATTATTTTAGGGTTCATCAGATGTAACCAATTTTTTTATTTAGCTGATGTACACATTATTTTTAAACTTTAAGGATTTACATGCTAAAATGCATTTATAATTGGGTTTGGTAAATCTGTCAAGTATAAGTTGTTTGTTCTTCCAAACATTCACTATTTTTAGGTTTTGTTTTTGTATATAGACATGGAGCTAGCCCTTGAACTTTTCAAACTACGAACTGTTGCAATCAAAGTGGTTGGTTCCATCAATACAAAATTCTGTAACTTTATCTTTTATGCTATTGAGGAAACGAAGAAACTTAATTGTGCTATATATATGTTGTGAATTTATATCTTAGATGTTACTTGCAAATTACACCTTTTTGAAACTATATGTGCTGAAGTTATCTCCTAAATATTACATTTGTTTGTTATTAATTGTATGGTGAAATCTGAAACAAAAGATCTTACACTTTTTTTATCTATAATATAAGATATTTGAAATAATTGTACACAAACAAAATTTTATTCAACTATAAATTTCAATTCTTATACTATGCATTATATTATACATAACAGTTACACATCGCTCACGCATTGCGTGGGGTTAAAAACTAGTGTACACACATGTTTTGAAAGTAGCGAAGATGGAAAAGTATATGACTTTATCTTTTAGGATGTTCTTAGTCACCCTTTTCATATGTTTATCTATATAATATATACTTTATCTTGTAGGGTGTGCTTATTCACACTTTGTATATCCATGTTCATAGTTTATTAAGAAGATATATTGATATTTGCTGAAAAGATGAAGATATGTATGATCTGCTGACAAACTTCTTGTATGGCCCTAGTATAAACATAGTAGAAGAGATTTAATAGGGATAAAGTGGTTTTCATCCTAGTGGTTAACTAGAAGACAAGCTCATTTACTACGTGCACAATAAGGAATTCCTATTTATGCATTTGGGATAATTGTCATAAGACTTAGTTTTATATCATTGTGTTGGGGAGTTCTTCTATCAGCTATGCCTGGGTGGAATAAATAGAGTCTGTATGGTAATTTCAAACCTTAGTATCGTGTCTCGTTATGCTGATTGGTGCAGGAAGTTTTTTTAAAATGACGTATGAAGTGAAGGAAAATATCAAACTCGTTTTATTGATGAAGTTGTTGAAGTGTAATTTTTTGTCTAGTCTTCTTTAAACTATTACATGATTAGCTCTAGTCTATCTTCTTTCTTTCTGCATTTTTATTTTTATTTTTATAATTACGATCGTGCTACTCCGATTCCTCTATGACTCTTAAAATCAAAGGGAACTAAGTGTATAATGGTATAAGCTAACGGCAGTCTTTTTTAGTAATATAAGGTTTATTTTGCAAGTTGAATCGAATAATTATATGAAAATAACATTTATTGTTTAAAAAGGCTTCCTGCAACTGTCCTATCTAACGTTGCCAGTAAATATCAGTAACAATGCGGTATGTTTGAATGTTTACAAAAGTATGGTCATCATGTCATTATGCTTATGAAAGATATACTAGATTGCAATATTTTTTACTATTAAGTTTTACATGACAATTGAATTAAAGATATGGTCAGTGGTAGTTAAAATAAATAAAGGTACTGTCATAATGGAAATTACTCACCTATTATTTAGGGGATGGTGCCTTGATGCGCACAAACAATTTATGACTCAGAACTTAATGTGTTGACATTGTTCCTATGGCCTCTTTGTAGACTACATGTCGACTCAGACACCAGTGTTAACATTTGAAATTGAGAAGTATATATTTTTGTTTAATTGTATAATTGCATATTGTAGCCTCTTTCCAGACTACGTGTCGACTCAGACACTAGTGTTAACATATGAAATTGATAAGTACGTGTTTTTATTTATTAATTTTTTAATTAATATGATGAATCACCTTATAAGGGATTGCGATTTCCTCAAGTAGAGTAATTGACACCCAAAGGATACAACTTCTAGTCATAAAAACCCAATGCGAATTTCACATATTTTTGTGACCATGTCGTGTCTAAAATGGACATTGCACATATAATTGCATAATGCATATACCTTTTAATTCTAAGTTAATTTATTGACAATTATTCAATGATAAATCAATTAACAACTAACACTTATAAATTAAGCTGGATTGTTGTTGTGTAGTACATTTGATTATGTGGTTATTGAGCTCATTTTTAGTTTCAGGTATGAAATTTTGATCAATAAATCCTCAATTAGTATGTCAAGTGCTATTTGAGTTATTGTCTTGATCATACATTTGTTATTATTTTTCAGTTACTAAAATGTGTAATATAAGTTATTCCATATACATTTGTAAAAAATAATTTAGTGATTTATCTGTTTTTTAAGACTTTATACATCAAATAAATGAAAGAAGTGGATCCGCATTCACTACAAACATGAGTTTGGTAAAAGGTATACAAACTTTTAGTATATTTTTTTAAGTGTTATCTTTATAACCTTGGTTTCTCATTATACAAGTATTACTCTTTGTTCATATGTGAGTTGAAGTTCAAATATAGAAAAGAATTGGAGGCCCAATCGATATAGATAATGAACTTGAGTCCGACAAGGAGGTAGAGGTCATGTTGTTGACAACAACACTATAGTCTAGGAAAGATAATTGTAATATTTGTAGGTACTTTTAAATTACCGAAATTTGACTATTAATGTAGATTTTTGAATCTTCCTATAGTCAAGATCTTATTATATAATAATACCAACGATATTATGAAAAAGTTAAATGTTGAATATAGTGCCCTCATTTATATGGACTATTTATATGCGTATGTTCTTGGGTCTTTGAATATTGTGTGGTAAGCATAGTTGAATTTGTATAATTTTAGGACATGCATTTTCTTCACTTTAAGAAAAGTTATGAATCTCGAAAGATATTTTTTAAATGTGTATTAATATTGCTAAAAGATCTTTACTATAAAAAAAATCAGACAAAAGCATCACTAAACTTGTGTAATACGATGGAAATAGTAATAGAAATTTTTTTTACTAAAGCAAAATTAGTAACCATAAAATATTATTAGTAAGTCCATTATTCCTAATGGTAAAATACCGTTGGTAAATACAATATTAGTAACGGTAAATATTTGTTGCTAATTTTGCTCCTCACGCCTTTTTCAATTGAAAAATTACCAGTACTTATTATTTTTGTAACAGTAAAACTCCGTTACTAAAAACTAATTTTGGTGTAGCCTGTAAATTATGTTTACCACTTTAGCACAAAGTAGGGTAAAGAACAAGCTTATTTGCATAATTACGAGACGATCTTTGTGCTCGAAGAAGTACTGCCTAAACAACATAGGGATTAATTAAATGACGACGTGTCAGTCGTGAGACTTAACACTTTTTTAACAGTAGTGTGACTTAACACTTTTTAAGACATTTGTTTAGTAGCTTACTACACTGCACAAATAAACGGAATAACAAGTCGGAGTCTTTAAGTTGAACAATATGTCAAGGAGGATCATTTTATCACTAGTAGTCAAAGTGAAACAAGCAGGGGTATATAAATTTTTACTGTTGTAGGATCATTTTTTAACCATAAATTTGTCTTTCTTTTCATCTTCTGTAGATTGCAGTGCGCTCACTCTCCATCTTTTGAATCATATCCACCCAGACATATTCCTATCAGATGTTCCCGAACATTATTCTCCGTGTGTACCACATCAATTACGTGCTTTACACGATGATCTTTACAATATGATAATAAAAAAAAATTAATTACCTAGACCACACCTTTGTTTTACTAGGGTCGTTCACATACTCCCTAGCTTTATGCTCGAGTTTTACAAACTGAGTGTTTGTCTACATACGTATTCCTCAAAGCCGAGCAAGTTCCATCCTAAGCTATTGACCGACAATTGAGAAGTTAAACTTGTCATTCCTAATAGGGTAACTAGCCGGCAAAAACATATGATGACCCGTATAAATCATCTTACCACAATTATGTAGCTAAATGGGTTCATTTTCTTCTCCACATATGGAACATCCATAATAACCATGGACATTACAACCGAACAAGTTCCCATAACTAGGAAGGTTATGGAACGGCCACATCACCATTGCCTTAAGTGTGAACTCTTCACCCTTATGAGCGTCAAACACCCTAACACTTTTATCCTATAACCCTTTAAGTTCTTCAATTAATGGGTCTAAGAAAATATCAATATCATTACTGAGAGCTTTCGATCGGGGTATTAATAATGATAATAATGTGAACTTCTTTCTCTTGAACAATGTTAGAGGGAGACATAAAAATTCCATGAGAATCGGCTAGTAACTTCAATTAGTGCTCAAATTATCGAAAGGATTAAACCTATTAGTAGACAATGAAAGATAAACACTAAACGGTTCCTTTGCAAATTCAGAGTGTCGTGCATTTGAAAGATGTTAGATGAGTGAATCAACTAGATGACCCATGAGATTCCCACCCACCTATCATCGAACATTTCATGCCATGGACCCTGCTATCTGCAGTACAGTGAAAGATCATTTTAACCATGACCAGATGGGAAAATACTTCAAACGCGCTTATGGAACTTGCGAGCACTTACGATATTTTACAGTCTTGTCTTTTTCACTCTCACAAGCCACATATCTTGGCTCACTGTATACAATACACTCATCCTTCTATTCATTCTCATTGTGTTACAATATGAAATTATACTGGCATGCACCGATAGACTTGTACTTTAAACCCAAACCCTTAAAGCTCTTCTTCATGCTAGGATAATTTCTCGTTAACGTGTTCTCTTTTGGAAAAATATCTCTGACCTACTCAAAAATTTTGGTTACGCTGTTGCTCAACAAAAAAATTGACTCTTCAAATTATACAAAACAATAACTGCATATAATACCAAGTCATCTTCATAACAATATTTATTCAATGTCTAGCTGCATCGACTTTCAATCGTATGTAATTCTGATTTTCTTGTAATTCAATATCAACTTGTTCATTGACTTGGCCATAATGCACATTATTTGTATCCATAGGTTGGTGGTTTTGATGGTGGTAAACTCCACCCAATTAGTTCAGTTAAAATATGATGTGTTGGTGAATCATGTAATTTTTCCACTCGGCCAGGTTCCGTTATGGGGTCGGGTACAAGTTTTGTAAATGAAACTCAGCATATTCTAAAGACTTATATTATTTGTTCATACAATGGATGCACGGACACCAAATATTATCACTTTTGAGATTTCTATCTACATACTTAACAAATTCTTGGACGCCCTTTATATGATTATTAGACATTCAGTTACTCCCCTCCATCCACTTTTTTTATTGTGAGAAATTTATTAAATAATTTTCAAAATTCAATCCACTTACATTAATGGGTTGAAGCAAAGGTCATTTTTAAGAAAAGAACGCAGAATTCATAATTCATTCAAATTATTCAACACATATATGGCAAACTTAAAATAACTCATATTAAATAACTTAAACTTAAATTCATTTTGCATAAACTAAAATAGCATTAAATGACCCATAAAATTAAAATAACTTAAACAAACAAATGACATGCCAGAGTCAGAGCAAAGTGTGGTGGGAATTTATTATCTTTGTCCCATCGGGTGACGCGACTAAGAATGTGTCTCTAAAGTGCGTTATCTCTAGGCTCAAGTGCAAGTCTGTCGCGTTAGTAATAAACCCGGTAAGTCGGGATCGTCTCCACAGGGAAATCGGACGAGAAAATCGTGACGACAGAAGGACAGATGGTTAAACTAAATTCAACTCTAAGAATAATGAAAAGGTGATTTGAATGGCTAAACAACTACAACTAAATGCAATTACTCTAAATTATCTAGATAATTGATGATGATTGAACAAAAACTTGAACTACATGGTGAGACAAACAGACCGGGAATACAATCCCTCATCCCTAGTGTATTGCTGGTATAAAACTAATCGTAAATTTAAATGAATAATTAGACCCAGACTTTAGTACTCCCAAGCATTACGTATATGAGGTTCAAGCCCACACCATACGTAATCAGAGGACAAGTAGAGCAGTAACACGATAGCTACAATCGCTTTGTAGTCTAAAGCATCCCGATTACCCTAGAGCAACCGAGATCAAAATATTTACAATGATTGTGTTCGCTAAACAATACGATCATAATAAATCCTTAAATTTAGAGGAATAATTTTATACGCATGCAACTATCACATCGAGTTGAGTTCATGCATCCCGACCCTAAAAAATATAGCCGGACATGTTGAACCTAACTGTGCATGAATTAACTAGGTTGCATGTGAAAGAAATCATGATGGAAGTGTATTGAAACATGCAAGGAATTATTATGAACTTAGAAACTAACAGAATCGTGGAAGAAGAATAACATGCAAAACAATAATATAAAGAACGAAACTTGAATTAAAACTTGAGATCAAACCCAAAAATAATCACTCTTAAATGACCAAATCAAAGCTATGTTCCTAGGGTATTATCTTACTCTTATCCCTATCAAAAAATTTTCAAAACTCTCTTTTCTTAGTCAATACAATGATACATGTACGTTTTAGAAGAAGTTGTAACATAATAGGATTCTTTGGACCAATCAGCATTAAGGGACAAATTTGCGCAATAGACACCTCGAATCGGTTCGCAGGTACCCCGAACCAGTTCACCCCCGAACCGGTTCCCAGTGTGGTTCGGGAAATCTTGCTGGTTTTAGGCCTCTTTCCAACACTTAGAATATTTTTCAGCTTCTCTTCCTTTCTTCAATGGATTTTCTTCAACTTCAAGGGGTCATAACTCCTTCACCGTAGCTCAGATTTGGGTGTCGTTTCTTCCAGTATTCTCGTTGTTACGAGATCTTCAAATTTATAGTAGGCTCTACCTTTGGGATCAAGCTACAGAATTACGAAAGTTCCCTTGAACTTTCCTTCCTAGTCGTTCCTTCAATGTTTCGATTTCTCTTTCGCACCGTTTGCATAATTTACTTGTAAAACACATAAGAGAAACAAAAAATATGAAATACTTTCCAACTAAAGTTAGTATCATAATTAAGAGTTAAATACATATCAATTGCACCGCTCGGGTTCACAAAGGTTCCAAAATTAAGGGGATAAATATACAATATTTATGCCCAATCAAACCCCCCTAACTTAGAACTTTGCGCATCTCGAGGAATGTAAAAGAAAAAGAATAATGTCATAACTCTTATAAACACTTTATTGGGATAGAATACCTTTTTCGCCGGCAGGCGATTGCATTTAACATATGCAACAAGCCTTTAAACCCCTAGGTTACCCTACTAGGACGAGTGGTGTCTCGTGAGGGTTTGTAGTGAATATACCCACAAAATTTGTTATTGACTCAAAGAAAAATTAAAATACTTAAAAATTGTACAATTTAAACCTTCCAAAAAATAGTCACCATAAATTCATATTCACAAGAGTCTCAAGTTGTCGTGTGTGTGTGCGAAGCCAGAAATCGAACCGCTAATTTTCATCGATTGATCATTACGTTACTTTCCAAAAATTCGCTTTGATTTCAAAATCTCACAGAATACACTCACAAACGAATCACTTAGAAGTGTGACTATTCTCTCAGTATGCGTGATTTATAAGAGCAAATGTAATGGAACGTAAGTTCACACACACAATTATGAAAGACATAATTATTTAGCGAAATGATCTCTTCATCGGATTACGATAGTTGGAAAACGGGAAACATCGACTGAATTCACACCATTTAATCTCTCATATTATCTTTTTATATCTTTGCTCTACATGCGGTAATCAATTTTTCAATTCGAACTCGGTAGGACTTTTCAGGTTAAAGGTATATTGGGTAACATGGGAATGGTTGGAAACTTCGGAATTGGAAAATTTTCTTATGATGTCCGTTAGTGCTTTTTCGGGCATTTGCTCATTATTTCATCTTTTTCTCTACTTGCTATTTCTCTTGAGAATTTTTGTAATATTTTTTTTCTTTCCCCCTTTTTTTATGCACTTTTCGAACTTTATTTGATGACATTACCAATTTTCACAATTCCGGGCTACTTGGTTTTTTTCGGGTTGCCAAACGAAAAGGAAAAATTTTATTCGGCTCAATTGGGTTAATCAAAAGGATAATTTTTCACATCTTTTTATGCCTAATGTTTTTGGGTAACAAACGATGGCCTACTTAATTGTCCGAATTACTAATTAATTACCATATGCATCTCGAGATTAATTTAATTTAGAGATTTGTAGTGCACTTTTCGAGACAACATTTCATTTTCCATAACCGATTAAAACAAAGAATTTAGATCATCAACGACTTATTTGAAACGCTAAATTAGAACCATGAGTTAACCATTAACTCAGATTGATTTAAAAACTCAAAAAGATTGATAGGCTCGAAATCTCACCGGGTTTTGTTAATCTCCACACTTATTCGTTAAGTCGTCAATTTTCGCACAATTTCCATCTTTGGTCAATTTCGGCTTAGTGCAATAGGGATTTAACAATTTGAGACTTCAAATAGAATAATGGTGATATTGTTGAAAATTTTAAATTCCAATTTTTATTTATTTTGAAGAAAAATATTTTTGGATTTTTCAAATTTTTATGATTTTTATTTGGAAATTTTTGGGCATTTTTGAAAATTTATGAAGTTTAAGAAAGACACACTTGTGACCCCCTCCCCCCCCCCCCCCCCCCTAACTTAGACTTTTGCATTGTCCTCAAGAAAAAAGGACTAAAATCTAACTCAAAGCGAATTAAAAGTGCGAGAGAATAAAACGAACAAATAAAACAAAAATGCAAGATTTTTTTATAGATACTGAGAGTCTGTGTTACACGGGTGATGGGAGAATTACACAATCAACATTTTTAACAACTACCAACAACACCAAAAATAGCACAAACAAATAAGAGCTTCATTTGGGCGGTGGATTGGAGGGTTCGGGTGTGTTGGGATCATACGGATCATAGAAGAAAGTTGGAGGGGGTCCACCGAAGTGGATCTCGTATAAATGGGCTTGGAGACGATCCATCATGCTTGTATCTCTTCAGTAGGCCTCTTGATCCCGTTAATACGCCGCTTGGTCTCGATTGTATTGGGTGAGGAAACCGTCCAAACGGGTTTCCACCGCCGAAAGGCGCTTATCGAAATTTGCACACGGGGGCTCGAAATTGGAGTCGTTGTCCTTTCCTAAATATGCATATTTAACATGGGAGGGAAGTTTCTTCAATTCGAGGGATGGAAATTTTTTGCTGGAGGGGAGCATGCGTGCCTCCCCCGGAGGTAACTCCTCAAATTGAGAAACCTAACTTACATCCCTCGCATCCTCGTCCGACGCTCTCTCATCAAGTAAATCTCTTAACTCCTCAACTTCCTTCTCGAATTTAGTATACGCTCCCTCACTCTCGTGGCTCGAAACTAAGCAGGTACCTAGGGAATCTCCACAATATTTTTCCTCAAAGTAATCCTCTATGATCTCGTCGATTAAGCTCACCGAATGAAGATCATCTTCTTCCCCTGTATGTTGGGCTATATGGAAGATGTTAGTCTCTAAGGTCATATTCCCAAAGGTGAGCTGCATCTGCCCATTTCGAGTATTGATTATTGCGTTAGCCGTAGCTAATAATGGGCGCTCAAGAATAATGGGAACATGATTTCTCAAAGAAAAGGAGGGCTCCGTGTCCCAAATGATAAAATCTATCGAAAAGTAGAAAGTGTCAACTTGGACGATCACATCCTCAACTATACCTCTTGGGATCTTCACGGTTCGATCCGCCAATTGGAGAGTGATATTTGTGGGCTTAAGGTCGCCCAGATCGAGTTGCATATAGTTGGAGTAAGGGAGAATATTGACACTTGCTCCTAAGTCAAGTAAGGCTTTTTCAATTTTATTTTCTCCAATGATGCAGGAAATGGTGGGTGCACCGGGATCTTTGAATTTTGGCGAAAGATCATTAAGTAGAATGGAGCTCACGTTCTGTGCTAGAAATACATTTTTCTTTACCTTCATCTTCCTCTTTAGTGTTAACAAGTCCTTAATGACTTTTGCATAAGATGGAATCTGCTTGATGGCATCGATGAAAGGTAAATTTAACTTTACTTGCTTTAGCACGTCTAGAACTTCATCACGGGGATTTCCTTTGTGGGAAGGAACTAGTCTTTGAGGAAACGGTGCCAAGGAGGGTGGCTTCACTACTACCTCAGACTCACCAGTGTCTTATTTATCACTCTCTTTCAAGGGGACGTCTTCAGCCTCTTTCGTGCCGGGAGAAATCTCCTTATCTTTGGTTGCGTCGTGTGGAGGAGGTGATAAATCAATGACTCTCCCACTATGAAGAGTGGTCACATCTTGACATTGCTCCTGATGTTCTGTAGAGGTGGATCTAACACTAATTTGACCTTGGGGAGGTCTTTGGCCCTAGGCAGGAAACTTGACCTTCTCTTGAATACTCAACGATGATTGCATCTTTGAAATAGTCTCATTTATATCGTTGATCATGCGCTCATGTCTAGCAGTGGTTGCCTTCTGGCATTGATAAATTGGTTTATCGTATCCTCGAGACTTCTCTGTGGTGGAGTGATATATGGTCTTGGAGGTGGTGGTGCTTGCACATGTCCTTGAATGTGAGGTGCTTGTTGAAAGTGTGATGGTAGGGGAGGGGCAACATCTGAATTAGAATTCATCGCAGCATTTTGTTTCCCATAGCTAAAACCAGGATGGTTTTTCCATGAAGGGTTGTAAGAATTCCCGTACGGTACACCAAAATTACCCTTTAATCCTCCTACACCACTCGCTTGCTCTTGAAGCATAACTTTATAGGCAGGTATTGTAGGGAATTCCTCTGTTGAATGGCCCACCTCACAAATAGCACACACCATCTCACTGGGATTCAGGATGGAGCCAGTTGGTCCTCTTGAACATATCTCAAGTACTTCTCGCATTCCTTTCTCAAGTAGATCAAGTCGACTGGCCATCATGGTATCCTTTTCTACATGAAATAGGCTGGCCGTCGATGGAGTGGTGGTCACTTGGCACGTTTAATTATGAGCACTAGGGTCAGATGTATCCCATGCTTGGGTAGTCTCATCGACATACCTCAGGTGAAGCTCAGCATCGTTGGCGTCTAGGGCGACAAAGGGACCATCACACATGGTTTTAACGAGTTATTTGGAATTTATATTCAGTCCATTATGGAGGAATGAAATGATTTACAATTTATCAAATCCATGATGAGGGCATGAAGTGATTAACTCGTTAAAATCAAACGACTCATTTTCTGATTGTCGGAAGGTTTGAATATGAGCCTTGATGGAGTTCATTCAATGTGGAGGAAAGAATTTCTTAAGGAATTTAGATTGCAAGTCGTTCCATGATGCAATCGAGTTTGGAGGTAAAGACCATAGCCAGGTCTTAGCCTTATCCTTTAGCGATAATGGGAAGATTTTGAGGCGTATCACATCTTTTGTGCAAGTTTGATCACTGAGGGTCTCGCACGCCTCCTCAAATTCCCGTATATGGAGATATGGATTTTCTGATTCCATTCCATGGTAGTTGGGAAGTATCTAAATCATCCTATTCCTAAACTGAAATTGCCCAGCATTATACGGGAGTAAAATGCATCCCAGAGTGACTGTTCGCTCGGGATATAAGATCTCTCAAAGGGTGATACAGGACCTCTTTCTCACCTGCGGCTATACTACCGTGTTGTGACATGGATCTCTCACTTGATGACTCTGTGTCATCACTTCGTATGCTCGGAGCATGCTCTGTAGTGTAAACTAAGAGGGATGTCGGAGTGTTACTTGCAATTGAGTGTTGAGGTGTGGGAGGTGGAACCCAAAATTGTGGAACATTTGGAGTGTGAGGGCTATCGAGATTGTACTCAACTATCGGGTTTTCGTGAATGCTGGTTGGAGTATTTTGGGGAGTTAGAGTGAGTTCAGGATTTTTCATTAACAGGCTTTTGAGAGATGAAGTATCTTTTTGTGCTTTTTTTTATTTTTTATTTTTTATTTTTTTGGTCGAACTTTTAGATTAATGGAATCTAACCTACGTCTACCTAAGTCCCCGGCAACGGCACCAAAAACTTGACGTGACTAAGAATGTGTCTCTAAAGTGCGTTATCTCTAGGCCCAAGTGCAAGCCTGTCACATTAGTAATAAACCCGAGAAGTCGGGATCGCCTCCACAGGGAAATAGGACGAGAAAATCGTGACGACGGAAGGACAAATGGTTAACCTAAATTCAACTCTAAGAAGAAGGAAACGGTCATTTGAATGGTGAAACAACTACAACTAAATGCAATTACTCTAAATTATCTAGATGATTGATGATGATTGAACTAAAACTTGAACTATATGGTGAGACAAACAGATCGGGAATACAATCCCTCATCCCTAGTGTATTGCTAGTATAAAACTAATCGTAAATTTAAGTGATTAATCAGACCCAAACTTTAGTACTCCCAAGCATTACGTATATGAGGTTCAAGCCCGTGTCATACATAATCAGAGGACGAGTAAAGCAGTAACATGATAGCTACACTCGATTTGTAGTCTAAACCATTCTGGTTACCCTGGAGCAACCGATATACAATGATCTACAATGGTTGTGTTCACTACGCAATACGGTCATAATAAATACTTAACTTTAGAGGATTAATTCTATACACATGCAACTATCACATCGGGTTGAGTTCATGCATCCCGACCCTAAAAAAATCTAGTCGAACATGTTGAACCTAACTGTGCATGGATTAACTACGTTGCATTTGAAAGAAACCATGATGGAAGTGTATTGAAGCATGCAAGGAATTATTATGAACTTAGAAACTAACTGAATCGTGCAAGAAGAATAACATGCAAAACAATAATATAAAGAACGAAACTTGAATTAAAACTTGAGATCAAACCCGAAAATAATCAATCTTGAATCACCAAATCAAAGCTATGTTCCTAAGGTATTCTTGTACTCTTCTTCCTATCAAAAACTATTCAAAAATCTATTTTCTAAGTCAAAACAATGATATATGTACGTTTTAGAAGAAGTTGTAACATAATAGGATTCTTTGGACCAATCAGCATTAAGGGACAAATTCGTGCATCAGACACCTCAAACCGGTTCGCAGGTACCCCGAACCGGTTCCCAGTGTGGTTCGGAAAATATTGCTAGTTTTAGGCCGCTTTCCAACACTTAAAATATTTTCCAGCTTCTCTTCCTTTCTTCTATGGATTTTCTTCAACTTCAAGAGGTCATAACTCCTTCACCGTAGCTTAGATTTGGGTGTCGTTTCTTCCAGTATTCTCGTTGTTATGAGGTCTTCAACTTTCCAGTAGGCTCTACCTCCAGTATCAGGCTACAAAATTACGAAATTCCCTTGAAATTGCCTTTCTAGCCTTTCCTTCAATGTTTCGATTTCTCTTTCACATCATTTGCATAATTTACCTGTAAAACACATATTCAAAACACGAAATACTTTACAAAGAATGTTAGTATTATAATTACTAGTTAAATCCATATCAATTTCACCGCTCAGGTTCACAAAGGTTCCGAAATTAAGGGGATAAATATATAATATTTATGCCCAATCATCGGGCATCCATGCATAAGTTGCCTGATTAGGTGTTTTACCAACATCTGGAATGTCCTTTGTCTTTTCTGACCATTCACACCTCAAATATTCATTTGATTTAGACCCCAGTGTGTGGACGTCAGCTCTCTTGGATTTGTTTTGTTTATTGTTCTCCCTCTGGACCAACTTTATTTCCATCGCCTCCTCTTCTAAAAAAATGTTTTATTAATCGACTATTATTTCAACATTCGGAGGGACTTTATATTTCATAGACAAAATGTCGGAGCTTAATTCCCCCTTTGGGAAATGTCTCTGCCTGAGGTTCCTCAAATATATTTTCATTTGTTCAGTAATCCAGGAAATAACATTTTTCTTTGAATAATCAGGGAATGAAATATTTTACAAAGTTGTTCAAAAATTTCATCCTTGATGGCTTGATCAACACCATTCCAGTTATATGCTACTCAGACTCCCATATGCATTTTCTTAAGTGATAAACATGGGGATTTAAATATTTGGACATCATATTTAGTGCCAATAAGATTATTCCCAAGAAGGGAGAACCCAAAGCACATCTTCTCATTTTCTCAGGAGGTGTCGGTAATGAGGGGTGGGGGTATTGGATTAATAGGAGTCTGTTGCCTATCCGTAGATGGAGTGGTAGAGTGAACCATTGTCGAGGGAGAGTATTGTTCACCAAATAGTGATGAGAATCCAGATTAGGGTGCAGGAGATGAGAATCCTTGAGGTGTCCCGTCATCATTTAGTATGTTATCTCCATTGTCATTCGACATTACTTACAATAAAAAAAAAATATGTTGTGAATTCACTATACTGACATGTTTATGACAAAATAATCATGTTTACGGTCTATATACACCTTTTCATAATAAGACTTTAAAATATGTTTAATGTGTCTGATCTCTATCCATTTGGTATTACTTTTTAAAAGTGCCAACTAGGAGGAAGAATATCTATGATTGATGTATAAATGTTCCTAACATGAACTCAAAATCCTTTCTTCATCAACTTATTGGCAAGATTCAATTTAACGTGCATATATCCTGAGACATTACAATCTTGATCAATGATAATTTTACCTAGTTGTATCCATAATGGTGAATCTTTTATCTCCCTTCTCTAATAGGGTAAGTAACATTTAGGCTACGTCAGAATTATGTAGGAGAAATATATTCAGTACTGCCTCATCCCAACTTTATGGTAGGAAAAACAAAATACGATTGAATTAGTACGCTTACGAAAGATGAAATCCAAAATTTACAAGGTGGTTAAACGATTCAATATACTTATTCCCATACTTGTAAATAAGAGTATCCTCTATATGGCGCGTAGTAATAAAAGATGTATAAATGCGATCGTGCCTCATTTTTCCTAAGAAAACTATATGAGAGTGTGAATATGAGTCCTAAAAGTAATGACTCTAATTAATCATTAACTAGTTATGATTTTTCAACCGATCCAATTAAAGTTTATCCTATTTGATTTAATCCTAACATTGTTATGTGTCCTTTTGCCTATTTGCATTCTCCCTGCCATTATCAACAAGTACAAATTAAGTCTATTTTAGTTTAATTAATCCTAAAATTACTATATGTCCACCAAGTGTCCAACCCCCTTCCACTACTTTGGGTTCACCCAAACAATAACCACTTAATGAGGTGGTGAACACGACCACAACAGTCAACCAAAATAGTATTATCCACATTATTCACCCGCAAAATATCAACGAGTCCAAATTAAATTTATTTTATTTAAATTAACCCTAAAATTACTATATGTCCACCAAATGTTCGCATTATAATTATCAACCAAGCGTATGTATATGTTGAATTATAAGCATTTTACACGTATATGTAGTTATAAGAGTCAACCAAACAGTTATAAGACTGTGTTACATACAAAGAAGATAAATATCGGTACCTCAATAAAGAAAGAACATATAATCAGTTAGACTTTAGTTATTATTGTCCAATTTTATGTGCACACAAGGACATAGTCAGTAATTCGATTTAGTGGGGGCTAATTTAACAGGGATTTTCGGGGATGGGAGCCCCCGAGCCGAATTTTTTGAAGTTATTTTTTACTGTTTGACAAAAATAACGTAATTTATTTAATCTAATGGAAAGATAAACAAATATTTAAATCAAGATTTCGGTCCCAAATTTAAACCAATAATATCCCTAATTATCCCCTAAAATAAAAACCAAGAATAACATTAATACAAACACCATATTGATTAATTCAATTCATTTCAAATTTATTGAAATAGCGTTGCCAAAGCCGTTTATGAAAATAAACTATTTAAGCAACTCCGAAAGTTTGTTGAAGAAACTCTTTACTTAAATCAAAACGATTTTGAACACAAGATGTGTTAACAAAAGTATGTACGAGATTAGGACAAGATTTGATAACAAGTTTTAGTAAACAGTTTAAAATGTTTTAAACTCAGCACACAAACAGAATGGGATGAGAAGATGTAGAAATATTGATACTCAGGATTTTTAACGTGGTAAAACCTCAACCTTGAGGAAACATCCACGACTCCCTCTACGGAGTAAAACAAAAACAATCACTAAAACAAATATATGAGTTACAACCTATTTAACTAACATGCACACAAAACAAATCTATACAAGTTCAGGATTGTACCCTCTGGCGTCCTTAACTTTTCTGCAGATCTTGTTTGTTGATGTAGTTGATTCAGTTTGTCAACTCTTCTTTGTTCCAGCACTTTACGTCGACTTATTTTTCACCAAATCTCATAGCCAACACTTTGAGTGTTTGTAGTGTGAAGATGTTTGTGAATGGTGTTCTAAAACACATGCATGCACACACACACACTTATTAGTTACAGACGATCCTAACAAATCACATATAAAGTCTATATGCAGTGTATTTGTTATTTTTCTTTCTTACAAAACCAAGAACCTTTTCGACCTTTCAAAATAACCCAGATTCCACGGAGATCTTGCTTAAGAAATCGGTCAAGACCTTTCTCAATCACTTTTGAAAATATTATATGGATTGAGAACCCTCCAAGTGCGAATCCAACTAGGTCAGGTTAGGTTTTGTAAAAACAGAAATAGAAAAACATCTTATTGTTGATTCTGAAGTAAGAAAATATTTTAACAGAAAACAATCAACAACGAAATTCTCAAGATGAGAAATAAATGCAACTAAGTGTGATGTGACATGAAAAACTTCAGATCTATGATTTCTATTGAAAGAGAAACAAGATCTGAGTCTATGTCTAAGTTGGAAATAAGATATGTGAACACAAGGATTTCAGCAACCCAGAAATCACTCAACTCGAACTCTCATAACTCAAGAAACACTAAGGATGGTGTTTATCTGGTTATGGTGTTTATGGAGAGGTAAGTGGTTTAGGTTTAGAGGTATTTGGACGAAGTTAGGGTTTCTAACTAGGGTTTGGTTTCTCTCTCTAACTTCTCTCTTCTCTCTTCTCTCTCTTCTCTCTCCTCTCTCTATTTTCTGAGACTTTTCAAAATGGCAAAAGCTTTCGAAGGCTGAGATGAGAGGCCTTTAAATAGGAAGAGAAGAAGATTCCAGAGCTTCGTTCAAAATCAAGGGCTGTGATTGAGTCAAGCTCCTTTGACTACAATCTAAGGGTTCACAGCAGGCGGTGGATTAAACAGGCTGTGATTGGTTAAAGGGTTTACACTGGGATTCACTCAAAAGACATGCAGGCCATCGATAAGGGTTGATCTAAGGGCTGAAAGCACGCGATGGTTTGTCTCAGTAAAGAAACACAGTTCAGGCCAATCAGAGGACACCAGGTGTAGGCCTGAGAATGAATGTAAACGCGCGTCCCAAAATAATTACAAAGCCAACCCTAGAGTCTCTAGCGCTTTCGGTTTCTACCCAGAGTAACTTTAGGCCAATAAACACAACAATCCATATTTATATAATAACCCCAAGACTTTTTAAATCAAGTTTTAATTAAATAAAACCTTGTTTAAAATATGTTTTAAACTCCCAAAAAATTATTAAAAATCAAATTGAGGGATTTAAACACACTCACAACATTAAAACACATAGGGGTGCAATATGATATGCAAGAATCAAATTCTAAGTGTGTGAGTGATGGCTATAGTCTCAGGATCATCACAAGATAGATAGAAGAAGAAGCAACCCAATCTCTGAAGCTCTTTGGTTTCTAGGATAGACACTATTTTGTCACAATTTCCAAACTAGATGAGCTCTTATACAGTCTAGACTCAAATGAGTCAAAAGTATAAGGGCTTCAATCTCCCCCTTTGGAAATATGAGACAAAATCTCCTTTGAGTCATCTCAACTCGTAGGGCGACAACAAAAAAGGAAAACTTATTCCTATAAAGGTTCTATCTACCCAAATCCTAGAAAGCAAAAATTACATAACTCAACTATATACAATTTAACATCCTATTATTACAATGAAGAATGACTGTACAAGAAGAATACCTGCAAAAAATTACTAAGATCAAGCTTTTTAGTATATGCAGTAGACTCAAATTTCTCCCCCATTTTGTCTCAAATGGACAAAGGGAAGGAACTTGGCAAATATAACAGGTATTTACTCAAAACAAATCATACCAATAGATTTACGTAAAGAAATGAATCTATTATAATCAAGAGGTTTGGTAAATAAATCCGCAAGTTGTAGATCAGTAGAAAGATAATTGATTTCTAATTCCTTGGTTTCAACTAATTCACGAATAAAATGATGTCTTATTTTAATGTGCTTAGTTCGCGAGTGTTGAACTGGGTTCTTAGAAATATTAATCGCACTTTGATTATCACAATAGAGATGAAGTGTGGGTTCTAGAATACCATAATCACTTAGCATTTGTTTAAGCCAGAACAATTGGGCACAACAGCTACCGGCGGCTATGTATTCAGATTCAGCAGTCGAGAGAGATGTGCAGTTCTGTTTTTTACTACTCCATCCTACCAAGTTATTACCAATATAATAACATGCGCCTGAAGTGCTTTTACTATCATCAGTACACCCAGCCCAATCAGCATCAGTGTACCCAATAATAGTGCTAGGTGTGTCATTCGTGTACTAAATTCCTAAATTTAGAGTGCCTTTAACATATTTAATTATGCGTTTAACAACGTTTAAATGGCTCTCCTTGGGGTTGTTTTGATAACGCGCACAAACACAAACAGCATACATGATATCAGGACGCGAGGCAGTCAGATAGAGTAATGTGCCAATCATACTACGATATAAGGTAGAGTCTACAGATTTTCCATTTTCATCTTTAGATAATTTCTCTGTAGTACTCATAGGCGTTTTAGCACTTTTAGCACTCTCGAGACCAAATTTTTTAACTATCTCTAATGCGTACTTAGTCTGCAAAAGAAACAAGCCATCTGGTTGTTGTTTGACTTGGAGACCTAGGAAGAACTGTAACTCCCCCATAAGGGACATCTGAAATTCCTTACTCATAATTTCAGCAAAAGATTTTACTTCTGAGGTAGAAGTGGATCCAAATATGATATCGTCTACATAGACTTGAGCGATAGTAATGTGTTTGCCAAAATGTTTGACAAATAAGGTTTGGTCATTTCCACCTCTTTTGAAACCTTTGTCCAGCAGAAAACTGGACAGCCGCTCATACCAAGCTCTAGGAACTTGCTTAAGACCATATAAAGCCTTTTTCAACCGAAATACATGATTAGGATAATTAGGGTCAATGAACCCTTTAGGTTGTTCTACATAGGTTTCCTCGGCAAGTATTCCATTAAGGAACGCAGATTTAACATCCATTTGATATAACGTAAAATGCATGTGACAAGCTATAGCAAGAAGCAGACGAACTGATTCTAAACGAGTAACGGGAGCAAACGTCTCATTAAAATCAAGTCCTTCTATTTGGGAGTAACCTTGAGCAACTAGTCTAGCTTTATTTCTAATTATCATCCCATTTTCATCAGTTTTATTTTTGAAAATCCAACGAGTACCAATAACCTTTTTGTGATCAGGACGTGGAACAAGAAACCAAACATCATGAATGACAAATTGTAAAAGTTCATCCTGCATAGCAGAAATCCAGTGAGAGTCATTCAATGCCTCATTTACATTCTTTGGTTCCAAGAGAGAAACAAAGCAAGCATAGAGAGCATAATTTCTAAGTTGGGATCTTGTACGTACTGGTTCACCAGGGTTACCAACTATGTTGTTTATGGGATGATCTTTAGAAACCCAGTTAGGTACTTCAGGTGACTCAATAGGTAATGAATTATCTATTTCAGAAGAGTCATTTTCTAAAATATTTGACGATTCTTCTTCTATAGTTAATTCACTAGTCTTGCTTTCTACAGTATTGTCACTAACAATTACATTTATGGATTCCATTAAGGTCTTAGTGCGAAGATTATACACTCGATAAGCTCTACTGTTAGGTGAATATCCTAAGAATATGGCTTTATCTCCTCTACTCTCAAATTTAGATAAGTGTTCCCTATCTTTGCAAACATAGCAGGTACTACCAAAGGTTCTAAGGTACTTAAGATTAGGCTTTTTATTGTACCAAAGTTCATAAGAGGTTTGTTTCGAATTCTTTCTAAGATAGACCCTATTAATAAGATGGCAAGCTGTACGAATAGATTCTACCCAAAAATACTTAGGTAAGTTCTTAGCATGGAGCATGACACGTGCCATCTCTTGAAGAGTTCGATTCTTTCTCTCAGCTATACCATTTTGTTGAGGGGTCTTAGGAGCACTGAACTCATGTTTGTAACCATTATAGTCACAATATTCTACAATACCAGTGTCTTTGAATTCACCACCTCTATCACTTCTGATTCTATTCACTTGAGTGTCTTTTTCATTCTCCGTAAGAGAATCTTTAAAAAAGTTTGAAAAGTATCGGATTTTTGTTTTAAGAAAGCTACCCAAGTGAATCTGGTGAAGTCATCAACCATAACTAGAATATAACTGTGTCCACAAAGACTAACAGTTTGAGAAGGACCCATTAGGTCCATATGGATGAGTTCTAAGGGATTAGATGTAAGGATATCTTTAACCCTTTTATGAGGTGCTTTAACAATTTTTCCTTCATGACAGGGACCACAGACAATGTTATGAATAGGTTTAATTTTTGGTATTCCTCTAACTATCTGTTGAGAAGACAATTTACTCAAATTTTCGTAATTAATGTGACCCATTCTGTTATGCCATATCTCGTTGTCATCCATTCTGGCAACACTACAGATTTCAGAACTAGACATGACAGTATAACAATTGTCAGGGGTCCTGAATCCTGTAATTAAGCATTCTCCCTTTTCATTTAAAATCTTGCAATTGTTCTTTGAAAAGGTAACAGTGTAGTTTGAGTCACAGAATTGCGAAATGCTAAGTAAATTAGCCTTAAGACCTTTAACTAAGAGAACATTTTCAAGAGGAGGAAGTCCTTTTTCTTTAAGGGTTCCTTTGCCTATGATCTGGGATGATATACCATCACCAAAAACAACTTTTCCACCATCAAAATGGGTTTTATTTAAAAGTTTTGTATCATCACCTGTCATATGCTTGGAACATCCAGAATCCAAGTACCAACCAGAAAATGTAAGTTCAGCTTTTAGAGCAGAAACAACAATGTTACACTTCATCTGGGGTGCTAGATCATCTTTTCTAACCCAAATTTCCCTGGTTTTTAGTTTGCGCTTGTTTGCTCTTATTTGATAAAATTTGCGAGCATTAGATTTTTGTTGAAAAACATTTTGCGCATGATTTTGAGTAAATTTGAATTCCTGAGCATTTGATTTAGAAAAGGTTCTGGTAATCCTTCTAGTAAATGTCCTTTTAGGTTTAGTCCTTCTATTCCTATAGTTAGAGTTTTTGTCTGGTGGCCTGGGAAGGACATAATTGTTACGACTCCTCCTAGAATAGTTAAAGTTATGATACATAGGAGTGTTGTAGATAGGTTTAATCAGTCTCCTAGCATAGCAATTATCGAAAGAGTGACCATATATATCACAATAGGAGCAATAAAGATTGCTCAGAATAGGGTTTTCCTTAGGAAAGTCTCTAAACAAAGGTTTTGAGACATTTTGAGGCTGAATTTTATTCCTAGGTAGCACAGATTTGAAAGCAGGTTCACTTTTCCTAATAGGGGGGCAGACATATTTTCCCTTTGGTAAACTTTCATGCTTAGAGCAACTTGCATCTCCAGTGTTAGTGTTTTGATGGTCAAACTTAGTTTTTAGAGAATGAAAGTCTGGACATGTTTCAATAGGTCTTTTGCCTCCTGACACAAACTTGATAGGTTCAACAAGTTTAGTTTGTGTCTTCAAATTGGGGCAAAACCCTATTCAAGTTCTATCATCAGAATTGGTTTTAGATTCAGCAACGAATTCCTCAAAACATTTAGAATTGATTTCAAATTTGGTAAATTTTTTGAAAATAGTTGCTGTCTTTTCTTTTGTTTGTTCCAATTCTAATAATGTCCCTTTGTATTTTTTCTCCAGAATTTCATTAGCTTCAGTTAAAGTTTTCAGTTTTTCATCAAACACTTTGACTTCACTTTCATGAGACATGCATTGAGTAGTATACTCTTCAGCATTCAGTTTTACCATTAGGCTTAGATCCTCTAGTTTTTTGGTAAGATCTTTCACAATCTTTTCTAGTCTAGTACTTTTCTTAAGAGTTTTAGTATATAGAGTGTGGATGTCTGGGAGATCATCATTATCTGAGTCACTAAGTGAGGTGTGTGAAGTGACCCCTAAGGTTTCATTTCTTAAACTCACGCACCCATTGACATCAGCAGTATCGATTTCCCTTTGACTCACACACCCGGAGGAAGAGGTATTAATGTTCTCAGTAAGTAAAGCATCTAAACCAGTTAAAGTATGATTCACAGCAACAGAACTAGTATTACTGGACTCATCCTCACTATCAAGCATAGGCATATCATCATTGTATATGATTTTGGCAAAGAAGGCTAAACAAGGATCAAAACCATCAGATGTCTCAGGTTCCTCATTTTCAGAATCACTTGAGTCATCCCAGGTTTTGCAGATATTGGCTCTAGAGTGTTTGTTTTGGGCATTTAAATTAACTCTACAGTCTTGAGCAATGTGTCCTAGTTTACCACATCTATAGCATTCAGTCTTCTTGAGGTCTCTGTGAGGTCTTGTGTTGTCCTTGTTCTGTTTGTCATGAGGTTTCTCATGAGGTTTGTGATTTGAAGGAGTGGTATAATTAGACTTGCCCTGTCGATTTGCAACACTGTTTCTAAATTTAACAATTTTCTTAAATTGTTTTGTCATTAGGGCAATCTGATTATCTAGACTTTCTAAGTCACAGTCCTCATCAGAATCATTACTAGGGGTGTTTAACTCAGGCTTGATCATCTTAGAGCTAAAGCTAAGATTGGAATTGGTATGTTTCCTATTAGTGTGGGTCAATTGTTTCTTAAACTCTAATTCCATTTTCACAGTTCTTAATTTGCTACTGAGTAATTCAGGAGTGAGATTAATATCACACATCTCCTCAATAGCATATCTTTTATTGTCAAATTTCTGTGGTAATGATCTCAGAATTTTAGACACAATTTCTTGTCTATCATAAGTTATACCATTGGCATGAAGTTTAGTGACAATATCAGTAAGGTTCATATAAAAATCATCGAAAGACTCAGATTCAGACATGATTAAGGTATTATACTGTTGGATTAACATCTGAGTCTTAGCAGCTTTTACCCTAGAGTCTCCTTCGTGGGCAGTAATCAAGGTATCCCATGCTTCCTTGGAAGTGGTACAGGATGAGATTCTCTTGAACTCATGTTCGTTAATAGACATAAATATAGCGTTCTTGCCTTTGTTATTATTTCGAGAAACCTGTTTCTCTTCTTGAGTAAACTCACTCAATATTTTCTTAATCCTTTCATTGCTTCCATCAGTGGCTGGTTTAGTTGGATAAGAGTATCCATTTTCAATAATATCCCAGACATCATCTCCCAGAGTGCCTTGAATGAAAGCAATCATTCTTACTTTCCAGTAAGAAAAATTGGTTCCATCAAAGACTGGAGGTCTGGTCAAGTTACCATATCTTTCGTTTTTCTCGTCCATAATTGATTTTGAGAAAACAGTTTCAGAAACTCAGGATCTTTTTGAAAAAAGTTCACCAAAAGCTCTGATACCAATTGAAATAGCGTTGCCAAAGCCGTTTATGAAAATAAACTATTTAAGCAACTCCGAAAGTTTGTTGAAGAAACTCTTAACTTAAATCAAAACGATTTTGAACACAAGATGTGTTAACAAAAGTATGTACGAGATTAGGACAAGATTTGATAACAATTTTTAGTAAACAGTTTAAAATGTTTTAAACTCAGCACACAAACAGAATGGGATGAGAAGATGTAGAAATATTGATACTCAGGATTTTTAACGTGGTAAAACCTCAACCTTGAGGAAACATCCACGACTCCCTCTACGGAGTAAAACAAAAACAATCACTAAAACAAATATATGAGTTACAACCTATTTAACTAACATGCACACAAAACAAATCTATACAAGTTCAGGATTGTACCCTCTGGCGTCCTTAACTTTTCTGCAGATCTTGTTTGTTGATGTAGTTGATTCAGTTTGTCAACTCTTCTTTGTTCCAGCACTTTACGTCGACTTATTTTTCACCAAATCTCATAGCCAACACTTTGAGTGTTTATAGTGTGAAGATGTTTGTGAATGGTGTTCTAAAACACATGCATGCACACACACACACTTATTAGTTACAGACGATCCTAACAAATCACATATAAAGTCTATATGCAGTGTATTTGTTATTTTTCTTTCTTACAAAACCAAGAACCTTTTCGACCTTTCAAAATAACCCAGATTCCACGGAGATCTTGCTTAAGAAATCGGTCAAGACCTTTCTCAATCACTTTTGAAAATATTATATGGATTGAGAACCCTCCAAGTGCGAATCCAACTAGGTCAGGTTAGGTTTTGTAAAAACAGAAATAGAAAAACATCTTATTGTTGATTCTGAAGTAAGAAAATATTTTAACAGAAAACAATCAACAACGAAATTCTCAAGATGAGAAATAAATGCAACTAAGTGTGATGTGACATGAAAAACTTCAGATCTATGATTTTTATTGAAAGAGAAACAAGATCTGAGTCTATGTCTAAGTTGGAAATAAGATATGTGAACACAAGGATTTCAGCAACCCAGAAATCACTCAACTCGAACTCTCATAACTCAAGAAACACTAAGGATGGTGTTTATCTGGTTATGGTGTTTATGGAGAGGTAAGTGGTTTAGGTTTAGAGGTATTTGGACGAAGTTAGGGTTTCTAACTAGGGTTTGGTTTCTCTCTCTAACTTCTCTCTTCTCTCTTCTCTCTCTTCTCTCTCCGCTCTCTATTTTCTGAGACTTTTCAAAATGGCAAAAGCTTTCGAAGGCTGAGATGAGAGGCCTTTAAATAGGAAGAGAAGAAGATTCCAGAGCTTCGTTCAAAATCAAGGGCTGTGATTGAGTCAAGCTCCTTTGACTACAATCTAAGGGTTCACAGCAGGCGGTGGATTAAACAGGCTGTGATTGGTTAAAGGGTTTACACTGGGATTCACTCAAAAGACATGCAGGCCATCGATAAGGGTTGATCTAAGGGCTGAAAGCACGCGATGGTTTGTCTCAGTAAAGAAACACAGTTCAGGCCAATCAGAGGACACCAGGTGTAGGCCTGAGAATGAATGTAAACGCGCGTCCCAAAATAATTACAAAGCCAACCCTAGAGTCTCTAGCGCTTTCGGTTTCTACCCAGAGTAACTTTAGGCCAATAAACACAACAATCCATATTTATATAATAACCCCAAGACTTTTTAAATCAAGTTTTAATTAAATAAAACCTTGTTTAAAATATGTTTTAAACTCCCAAAAAATTATTAAAAATCAAATTGAGGGATTTAAACACACTCACAACATTAAAACACATAGGGGTGCAATATGATATGCAAGAATCAAATTCTAAGTGTGTGAGTGATGGCTATAGTCTCAGGATCATCACAAGATAGATAGAAGAAGAAGCAACCCAATCTCTGAAGCTCTTTGGTTTCTAGGATAGACACTATTTTGTCACAATTTCCAAACTAGATGAGCTCTTATACAGTCTAGACTCAAATGAGTCAAAAGTATAAGGGCTTCATTTATATCTACAAATTGACTAATACACACCCCAAATTTAAACTCCAAATTTATTTCAATTCAAACCCCAAACCAAATTGACACTCAATATAAAAAGTACAACATAAATTGATAGTCACTACAATTTACAAATTGAAACTCATTATTAAAAAAAATATAATAGGTTAGAAGAGTAGGGCACTGAGATTTTATAAACAAAAATACACTATTACAAACCCCATATTCAGTAATTCAATTCAAACCCCAAATCAAATTGACACTCACTATAAAAGCTACAATATAAATTCACACTCACTACAATTTACAAATTAATACAAACTGAAGCTCATTATTAACAAAAAAAAATTGCAATAACCACAAATTTAGGTTAGGCAGGGTTGGAGCAAATAAATAAAACTTGAAACTATAAAAAATAATCATCTACTTTTATAAACAAAAAAAAAAACTAAATCAGATGTGATACTTACTTGACACAGCACAATAGTAAAACAGATTACACCCAAATATTAATGTAGGTATAAAAATCTATTTTTATTTTTAAATTATGCGGGGGCTATAGCCCCCACTCGGCCTGCAGTAGCTCAGTCCCTGTGCGCACATGAAACAAGGAGAAAACATATGTAAGTATATGTGTGTGTGTGTGTGTGTGTGTGTGCATGTATGTGTTATACATATGCATGTGCTTGTATGTGTTATATAGGGAGTATAACTCGTTATAGGAATGATGTCACATCACATCATCTAATTAAAATATGCCAATCAATCTAGTATGTAATTAATTCACAAGTCTTCATAGGTCTGGTAGGTTTTCTGTAATGGGTCTAAGATAAGGTCCCGAGTTTATTTTTCTAAGTCTTTTCTTTGGTTATTGGCACCCCAAAGGATTTTAATGGTCGTAACTTTTCACTGAACTTATTATTTCCACATAAAAAATACTTTTTCTCCTTTATATTAATAAGGTCCCGAGTTTATTTTTCTAATTCTTTTCTTTGGTTATTGGCACCCCAAAGGATTTTAATGGTCGTAACTTTTCACTGAACTTATCATTTCCACATAAAAAATACTTTTTCTCCTTCATATTAATAATATGTGTGGGGGTACTATCCTTCTTCCATAAAAAAATTAATTATAATAAATTCGTGTTATAAGTTCGGAGGCACATCGAATCTTCTATTTCCTTGTTACAATCAATCCATTACGTGCGCGCGCGCGCGCGTGTGTGTCTTAAACACTTTATACAACACCATTATATCACACACACACACACACTAATTTATACTCACATACATACACAAACACATAGAATAATTCACGTACACCTCTCAATGAAAATTATAACACAATATACATACACAATATCATTTCCATCTTTACCCAAAGCCCTAACTTTCTTCATACCCAAAACAACCCTCATTTTCACTCTTAATAATCTCAAAATCAGACTCGTTACTTTGATTATTATTATTATTTATATTATTCTTTTGTTATCAATCTTAAACTCCTTATCTTATTAGGTGGGTTCCATGTAGGTTATTTAGTTTATTAGGGTTTTGGGTGAAGATTGAGATTTGTCCAACTAGGTTATTTCTCTAAACCTTGAAGTTATCATTTGGTAGATTGATTATAGATTATAATGATGGGTTAATAACATTTAAAAAAAAATGGCATATGTGGAAGTCATAATAGGTTAAGAATAGTTACAAAAAATGGCATTTGAGATACACACATGCAATTTCTGAAATACACACGCATAAAACAAAATACACATACATAAATGTGTATATTCTAAAATACACACACATTTAACAAAATACACACACCCATACACACATAAATTTGAATACACACACATATTATTTCAATACAAAATACACACACATATATAACAAATTACACATACATAGACACCCAATATACACATACATATAAACCCAAAATACATATGCATAGAAGCCTAAAATACACACACATCACCATTAAACTAATTCTACATGGAGATAGAGAGAGGGAGAGTACCTGAAAGATATATATATATATATATATATATATATATATAGAGAGAGAGAGAGAGAGAGAGAGAGAGTAGAGAGGGGGTGGTCGGAGGAGGGAGATAGGCAGTGGTAGTGGCGGAACAGAGAGAGAGAGAGACAGTGGATGAAGGGAGTTAGGGTTTAGAAAGATGGAGATCGTGAAATGCAAAATGATCTTGGGGATGTTTATATGTATTGGGCCTAGTCACGATCATGAGCCGTGACCCCAAAATGTAATCATTTATTTTTTACACGTCACCACCATGGTCAGGAACCAAGACTGTGACCATGTTGGTGATCGTGACAAAGTTGGTGACGTGTAAAAAAGTAAATGGTCATGGTCTGTGACCATTATGAGGAACCATGACTATTTCAAAATGGTCGCAGTACTGGTCCATGACCATGCTTAACTGGACCTATTAGATTTTTCATGGAAATGGTCACGGTCCCTGGCCGAGACCCACTTTGGCGGGATTTTTATCCCCATTTGGTCATGGTATATAGTGGTAACCAAAGCCATTGGTTGTCACGCTTTTTCCTGGTAACGTACCAGGTGGTCACGGCCTAAGACCATGACCCACCTGTGATGACCATTCTTGATTTATGGTGTAATGTACATATGATAATTCTAGGAAAAATATGTCTATGTCCGTAGCCAATGAAGCCTATATGCCGATACGACTTGGTCTTGATCATTCCAAGAACTTTTGGCAAGGACAATAAAATAAATATAATTTTGAACCTTACTAAAAAATACATATGATATATTTATGCAATGTTCCTTTTAAAAATATTTTTATATGAAAATATACTTGAATAGATATATCACTAATCACGAACACCATATAAAAACACACCCATAAAATAACATTTCAATTCCGAAAAAGTTAATTTGTGAGTGTGGAAAAAGTGCTAGTCCACTAATTCCATTTACCTTAACCTGACTGGCATTCCAATAAGTGTGAACATATATGGTACCACGGTGGGGCTTGATGAAATTTTCCTATGAATATTCCATAATAAAATCTTTTATGGAATAACCTAAAGGAAAAAATATTAAAAATATACTTGGTAAAACGGAATACGACATTCTATTTTAGGGGAAAACATAAGTGTAAAAATACTTTAACAATCTCTTTCTTTCTCTATTTCTTGACAAATATACAAAATAAAGATTACAGGCTTCACTAATGTGACTTGGTCACAAGCATTCTGAAAACATATCACAAGGGAAATAAAAGTTATATAATTTTGACCTTACTAAAAAAGACATGGTATATTAGTGCAATGTTTCCTTTGAAAATATTTTTATATGAACATATACTTGCATACTTGTATCACTAATATCAAACAACATATTAACATACACATAAAATAATTTTTTAATTATGAAAAGGTTCATATGGAGTATGACAAAAGTTCTGGTATACTAAGTCCATTTACCTTAATATGATTGGTATTCCAATGAGTGTGAACATGTATGGTGCGAGGATGAGATTTGAGGAAGATTTTTGATAAATTTTACTTTATGTAAAGCTTTACCAGAAAGACCTCAAAGTATATTTTGTTAAATGAACTATGACAATCCTTTTTACCGTGGGCACATGGGAATAAAAATACTCTTACACTCTCACTAAGTTTCAACGACATATATTGTGTTCTCATTTTTAACTGAAAGAACATTTAGAATAACCATTGGCAACAAAATGATTTGTCTCCACAAATATATCTTTCGTGGCAATGTTTCTTTGTTTCCATAAATTATATTTTAGTGATAAATAATGTATCGCCATATTCAGGTTCAAGGACACATAAAAAGGTTATATTGTCAAAAGCTATACCTTAGGTGACATAACTATCTTAATGTCGAAAGTATACCTTTCGGAGAAAAATCATCCTTGTCGCTAAAAGTTATATCTCGGTGAGAAACAAAGAATATTCATAGTCAATTAGAAAGACATATGAATGACTTTAGGCGACAAAAAATTTCAAACTTTTGGTAGAAAATTTTACCTTTTAGCTAAACAATTTATTTTTATGTCCCCAAAAATAAAAGTGTAGTTTATCATTTTATGATAAGACTGATATTTTTCCATAAAATTATTAATCCTTACAACAAATTTTGGCTATGTTGATAAATGTTGTAAAAAATATAATTTATTGTATTTTTGGGTGTTGGAATGCTAGTTGAGAGCCAAACTACGAGACTAACTTACTTTCAATTAAGTGCTCTCCTCATAAATGGGGGTATGTATTTTCAAGTTGTTACTTGCATCCAGGATTCTATCGGTGTGATCATATCCCCATTTTTGTGCTAGCTAATTTGATTTATATCGTATATTGCATTTATTTACCCATTATACTTACGCATTTTATCCCCCTCAGGTACCTTAATACCTATTTTATGCTTGTTAATCAAAAAACCTCTTGTATGCATGTGTATATGCTTTAAGAGGTATAATTGTGGTTTTGTAGGTATTAAAGTGCTTAACATGAGACCAAAAAAGTTCCTTCATAAAGTGCACATTCAAAGGCATTTTAGTCATTTATCAATTGGATTTATGGCCCACAACCCTCTGAGATAGCTTCGCATAGCCTCTGACCGCGCCTAATTTCGACTTATAATGAAAACGTTATGACATTTTCCATATGTTGATCTTGTTAGAAGAATATAGACCCGAAGGGACAAATCGATTCGGTCAATTGGGGATAATCGATTTGGATTAGACTAGAATCGAATTTTCCCTGCACGAGAATTAACTCAGCTCTTGACCATAATCGATTCGGCCTTGTAGATTTTTCACTTTTTGATTTACACGTTTGCTCCCTTTTTTGTTTAAATTGGATTTTACTCTCATTAGCTTGGAAGATCAAAATTATAGCTTAGAGAGGGTTTTGTAAGTTTGGGAGCTTTCCTTTCTCCCTTTATGGGTTCCATCCCTTTCGTGTATGTAAGTATACTTTTCTTTGTATTCTCAATTTATATAAGTTGTTATCCTTGATTTCAATAGTTGATTAGTTACTTTCTTGATTCACTATTTAGTTGTTATTTGTTTACTCATTCCTCCTTAAAAATGTGAATTTTTTGGTAATCTCACCATTCTTTCACTTGATCGCTTATTATTTGAGTTCATGTATGAAATGTGTTACTTGATCATGATTTTCAAAGTTATTTTGAATCAAGAATTGTATAAACTTTAGGAAAGGATCATAGGCCCTCTTTGTTATATCACCCATATTGACCTTGACCTCACCTTAAACATTTTTCCTTGTCACCCCCTTTGATCCTAAATATAGCCTTGCGTTTCATAACCAAAAATCCCATAACCAACTCCAAATTAGAGTTATAAACCATGCATGTTACCTTACATACCTTTGCTTGGAATGATACCTAGAATTGAATGATGTTCTTGTTATGTGGATGAAATTAAGCATGTGAGAGTGTGAGAGAAAATAAAGAAGTGAAAAAAAGTGAAAAACAAAACAAAACAAACAAAACAAAACAAAACAAAAAAGAAGAAAAGAAAAGGAAGAGAATTATTTTTCATTTTGTACATAGTATTCAATAATATTTATCGCTTTAAAATATTAGCTGCAATGCTTGTTGATGACACTAAAAATACCACCACCAGATCAAGGTGTTGGAGAGCTCAAACGGGTATAACAATGGCAGCACACAAGAAATATAAATATAAAATGAGATGAGGGGAAGAGGAGAAAGATATCAATATAAGTGGTTTAGCCTATCTAGGCCTACATCCACTGTACAAGTGAGTGATATTCACTATAAAAGAAGGATACAATACTCACACTTTCTCTCTATTGTATATTTTGACAGAGATTTCGCTAGGGTTTCTAATATGCGATCACCTTCAAGGAAGAAGACAAATGGTATATAAATTTTTAGAGTGGGCTTGAAGGTAATTTTGAGATTAGAGATAATTCCCCATTAGTGAGAATGTTTTGGGATTAAGGCACCGAGGCAGCTCAGCGTGGCAGCTCATACTTTAGCTTATTGTGTTACTTAGTCATATTGTATCTTTGTTTATATTGACTATGAGCTATAACGGTTGTAATGATGTAATGAGAATAATAATGAGTTTTAGGGTGAGGTCAAACGGTACTCGCGAGAGACTAGGCTTGGCAGGGCCTGGGAGAGCTCTCATGCTCTATCGAACGACCTCGTCGTGGGAACTTTAAAGGGACTTGGTTTGGAGGATTGAGAAGTGAGGCTCCGTTGGGTCTTGTCCTGACCATATTAGATACACCTAGTAAAACACCAAAGGACCCTGGCCGGGGAACCTCGGGCGGAGCAGGTTGGAGTTCCATCGGGCGCTGAGTTATAAACCAAACAACCCTCTACTTAATGTCACCTCTATTGTAGGTGATGTCACTAGCCAGCTAAACAATGTCAAACCTGCACTTGAGTAAACCACCGTGGTATTTGGGGCTATCAGGCAGTTGGTGAGACACCTCTGCGACAACAGCCCCCTGACACACAGTGGTTAGGCAAAAGGCATATCTTGACATTTAATGTTTATGACGTGGAGATAACTAGTGCATCACGTATTTAATGTTTGTGACATAAATTATGAGGGAGTTATTTCACAGGCATTGATGGCAGAGTTGCCTCAGGGGTGGTTTGGGAGGCTATTTAAGGACCCCAACAACCTCTGAGGAGAGGATGATCCTTTTGAGAGTTCAGAAGTTATTACTAGAGAGTTGTTACAAACCAGAGAGTTTACTCATCCACCATTGTCATTTATTACGAAGATCACTACAAAAAAAGTACTTTTTAAGACGAAAGCTTTTGAGACGGCAAATATCAGGGTCTCTAAAACTCACTTTTTGAGATGGCTAAAATTTATTGTCTTAAAAACTATTAATTTTTAAGACGGTTAATTTTTCCCGTCCCAAAAAATATACCTTATGAGACCGCATGTTAACCACTGTCTCAAAAGGTATACATTATGAGACGGCTAAACAAAATTTGGATTCCCCCCTTCTTTTTACCCCTCCTGCTTCTTTCCCCCATTTCTATTAGTGTAAGAAAATAAGAAAAAAGGAAAAAGAAATAGGAACCAAATACACACACACACACACCCCCCCCCCCCCCCGACATTTCTTCTTCACTGGGAAAACCACGTACAAACCCTTAGCTGCACGCCCTAGCCGCATGCCATCACCGCCCTCACCCTCGCCGCCATAGCCCTCGTCGTCCTTGCCCTAGGTTCTGGTTACGCTGAAAATATCGGGTCAGTCATATTATTTATTTTTTGTCGACTTTTTTATTATCTTTTATGCCATTGTTGCATGTTAAAGGGCTTATGTTCTTAATGGAATTCGTTGGAAGATTTTATAGGAGGATCCAACATAAAAGATTATATACGGAGCAGAGTTTCAATACGTGGATCAATGCTATAAAAGGTAATTTTAATTCTTGGTTATTGCTTAATATCATTAGTTTTTTTACTAGATTGTTTTGTAGTGGTGATAGGAGGTTGAGGGTGAGCCAATTGAAAACCCGGATTGTCAATTGGTTGTAGTATAGTTTTAAGATTAATTTATGATAATATTTGTATATATACTTGTTTGTGTGAAAGTTAGTTAGAATTATTAATATATTTGTTTGTGTTAATTAATTCATGTCCTTTTGCAAGTAGTTTATGCCATTAATCTGATTTACTATTCGATTATGATTTTATTTTGTCCTTTGCAATAAGCTTATGCTAATTTTTAACATTTAAATCACTAAGTGCTGGGACACAAACTCCAACATATGAACATATGAGGTGGTACCCGAAAGCAATAAATAAAAAGATAAGTATTAGTTAAAATTCTAATTTAAATAAAAATTTGTAAACACAAACAAATAATGTCATGATCTTTAAACAATCTAAAAAGATAAGTTTGATATTATACGATCTGAGTGGCACGAAATGAGGCACGGGCACCCTAAGACACACAAAAGTAACCTAAGTGAAGTGATCGTGTCCTCACTGGACTCTCGGTCCGCAATCAACTACTATACGATTATTTTAGAATTAAAATTAGGATTTAGGATTCGAAAACTCAAAATAGTAACTGAGTGGCTTAAAAAGAGGCGTGGACACCCTAAGAGCTACCAAATTATGGTACCTCATCATTTTTGGATTAATCTTATATCTCAAATCATTTTGCATTCGTGTATGGTTGCGTTAGATGGGTAAGTTGTTTTGTAAAATCAGATCTGGATTAGATTAGCTCTAATGATGGTTATGAGTTTTAGGGACTTTATACAATTTAATGTTGTTTTGATCCATTGATCGCGTGGATCACGTGTTGGTTTTTAATGTTCTTTGATTGATTTTTAATGGTGAATCCTAGACCAATTGGAAGGTCAAACATGCATAGATGTTGTCTTCATGACCACTGTTGTTAAAGGCGCGCCTAGGCTCCAGGCACACCTAGGCTCAGCATCAGCGCCTTGCCACACTCAGGCTCGGCTCTTTCAATAAGGCGCGCGCCTTGTGCGCTTAGGCTCTAGGCTCAAAGTGCAACTCAGGCGCGCCTTGTGGAATTTTTTCGGATAACGCCTCCAATACAAGAATGGATCAATTTATATGCTTATTTTACATAGTTTCCAATGGAATAAAGAAGATTAGATGATTCCCCACCCCAAAACTAAGCAAAGTCCTTGAGATTCCTAGGGAAACTTAATCTTTCTCAAAAGCAGTGTTCTAAAAAACCTCGGCACGCCTAGGCTTGAGGCTTAAGAGAAACGCCTCGCCTTAAGCTTTTTACGCCTTATTCTTAGTAAAGCCCTCAAGGCACACTTTTTTCTAAAAACAACAATGCTTTAGTGAAACGATATCGCCTTTTGAAGATTTTTTTTTACAAACCGGACCATTATCTCATCCAAAATAATCAAATAGTATTTTAATTTGCAAATATTCAGACATATTTTTATGATATGTACAATTTTAGTATTTTAATAGCTTTGTTATGGTTAAAAAAATTAAAATATATTAAGAAGGCCTAATCGCCTTTTCACGCCTTTTTACGCCTAAGGCTTGGCCTCCACGCCTCGATCATGCCCCACGTTTTTAAGAACCTTGCTCAAAAGAAACAAACAAAATTTAACTCCAATAATGTTGTATCTTTGAATAATTTATACGTTGATTTTGATTTCTTCTTTTCACACACAAGAGTATTTATTATATGAATATGTCAATATATTTTATTTTGTTGATTATTGGATAGTCAAATTGTTACATAAATTTGATATTTAAATATATATTTTTTTCATATAGTGGTATAAGTTGTATCTCCTTTTGACTTGTCTCTTCATTAGCGTGTATAATAATAATTTATGCTATATATTTCTAATTTTAGATCACTAATGATATTATTTATAAATATACAACTTTTGCACGTTCTATAAACTTTGTGCCTCACTTCGATCAGGCGAGCGCCTCGCCTTGCACCTAGGCTCCACAAGGACTTTGGTGCCTTGGTTGGCCTTTTGCCTCTGACAACTATGTTCATGACCAAGAAGCTATAACTTTCACAAATGAGAGGAAAATAAACAAATTAGTATGTAATGAAGTTCTTTATTAATGAAGGAAGTCTAATGTTTGTAATGGATAGTTTTTTGGGAGATTAAAACATATTAGAATTTCTAAAGGTAAAGTTATTAGTGATAATTATGTCGCGACTCATGTTATTCTTTTATGGGGAGTGCTATTTGAATGACCATATTCGATTAAAAAATAGTAACTTTTTCAACCACACTTTCCCGCGCATCGCATCGTCCACCACTAGTATCTAATATAAGTTCGTATTCAATGTTCTTTAGTGCGAGTGGGCGAATTTGATTTGCTGGCATTTGGTTGACTAACCAAAATTGCAAGTTTGTTGCCCTTTTAAGGTGTACTCTCGGGGAAAATGTGTTGATACTCTAAAAATAAGATATTTAGGGGTAATGTAGAAGAGAGTCCCCCCACACTTTTATCTTTACAAAGAATTCAACGTCCTCCTTAGAATCATTGAGCGTGTCCATGAGCATATCATAAGATGTGATAAAATGTGATACATTATGGGAACACTGCTCGTAAGCAATCAGGTTCCTCAAGAATGTTTCGGTGAAGTCATCAATTCACGACGATGGTCATTCTAAACAATGTGTACCACACATCTGACATAACCAGCTAAACAAATAACAAATAAACTTTGATATATGACCTAAAAGATTCAACAACCCTGATAACAAACAACGGCTATATGATATTAAAGTCATCTCCTCTTCCATATGTAATGTTGGAGTCGTCTCTGCCACGACCATAGGTAATATTGGAGTCGTCTCCTCTATCACAACACATGAAATATATTATCAGGGTCTCACGACCTTGAAGATACAATTTGGTAAGGATATACCATCAAAGAAGTTATGATTTGATAAAGATTCATTAAACAAGAAGGAAATAATCAAGAAGATTGAAATTTAACTTTTCGAATTTGATGCCCTATCAAGATCAGTAGCAGAGTAATACACATCGGGATAATTCCCCGGACAAACATTATATGTTGGTTGATTGCACCTGTGTAAAAGATTCAACATATGATAACATTTTGTCTCATCTATCTCATCGTCTAGGAAGCACGGACACTTCTCAGCAGGCAACGTGTCGTGTTGGACACTATGAAGTACGAACACTCTCCCAGAAGCCACAGTCAGCTTTGACTAAAGTCGAACACGCGACACGCTCCGACATGTGATGGTGATTCTGCTTTATTTATGATTCTTATTGTCAAAGTTTGTTTACATTTTCTTTTGTATGGTCTATTTTTTTAATTTCATGTTAAGAATGCTCTAATGATGTATTTTACAGAAAAAAATCTGTTTTATTTAATTAATATATATATATATATATTTAAACATATATTATATATTGCATATCATAACGTGTCGTATCCTAGTTTTGGGACCAATCACGTGTCGCGTATCGCGTGTCGAAACACGTATTACGTGTCCGTGCTTCATAGCTCATCGTCCTCTCACATTTTGAAGTCTTGGTCCCGCATATTATCAAAAAATAGAAGAGTATGTTTCCTAAGTGATAGCGTTGCACCCGTTAACAGAATATGAAGATTATCAGTGTCATCCTTTATTGCCATTTTTAAGAAGTTCAGACTCACAGTAGCGAAGACTCACAGTAGTAAGGAAGAAATCAAACATATTTCTTAGGTGATCAATTTATACCATCTATGATGATTTTTCGGAGAGTGAGACGGAAGAATTGTTCAAGAACACAAAAAGGAACCTGATTCTTTACTAGTACCAAGTCATGTTTCATTATAAGGTGATATAAATCCTTAATGAATATTGGATGCATAATATTATGCTCATGTGTCACTAACCATCATAGAAGTTCAAGTATGAAACAACCATGAACTAAAATTATTTTTTCAAACTCCACACTGTTGTATTTGAATCCTTATTCATAGCATACCCGAGCATCGGGTGCCAAATCTGACATGGCATCCCCACATACATGTAGTATATCATATATATTATATTGGTTCGCTTTAGCGGTACTGTCCAAGAGGCTATGAAAGTAATTCATTTTGTTATCCTGCATACCTTGGAGGGGCTCATCATCTCTGTGCAAAGGCCCAATGGACACTACACCAAAAATTAACGACACAACCAATTTGACTAGGTTTCGGTACCCATAGATACAAAACCATTAACCGTACCTATAGATCAATGAAATAAACTCGACACGTCGTGACATGCCGAGTTTTTCTACCTAAATGGTGGCGATTCGTCGAGCTGATTCGTCGAGTCTATCCATAAGCTAAATTATTTTTTCAAAAATAAATAACAATAACATTATTGTTTCATTTCGCTCGATACCAAAACTGATACCAATATTAATACCAATAACATGCAAATATTATTACATGAATCGCATAATTTATGGCCTCTCTATATAAGTATTTAGTTTAGCACAAAATAATACATAAGTCAAAAAACACGTGACTGTGATACAAGTAGGACACCTGCTACTGCAATCGCGTAAACACAGGTAGAACTAAAGCATGTTTTTAGCACAGGCATGGTTTCTCCTTTAACCTTGTACCAATTAGTGTGGGACGTGCCTCGATTTAAGTGTCGCAGTCAGCATTAGGGACGAAGTCTACAAAGAACAATCATCTAAGATTCCTTTTTATCTTCCTTTTGATTTTCCAAATTCTTTATGTAAGGACATCTGTAATCACATTCTTAAGAAAATGCACATGTTTAAGAATTTGATAACAGTGTAAAGTACCTATTCGAATCCCTGTGCGATTGGTTTCTACATTTGTAGGGTTGGTGGTGTGTGGAAGTTAGCAGGTAATGCGGGCAAAGATTTGAAGGTGAAATGAATATCACCTCGGCATTTGCAGCTTGCGATAAGGTGTGATGAAGAGCTCAATACTCTGATTAAGGGAACTATAGAAGGTTGTGGTGTGATCCCTCACATACACAAATCACTCATCAATAAGACCTCCAAGGATTAAAAACTTTTAAATGGTTACTCTTCTCTGAAAAGTAGTCACATTTTGTGTGGTGGTTGAACAATGGACCCTTTGTGATGAATTGACTTTGTACGATAACCAATGTAGGTTGTAGTTGTCTATACTTGAAAATGGTACTTATATTGTACATGATCTTTTTTTGGTGGGGCTGACAATGGTATGCTTGATTTCCAATCTTTTGGGAGTAAATGCTGCTGTGGATATTTGCAATATGAATGGAAATGGATGTTAGCTTGAAAATAAATAAATAAAGTACCTATTCGCGAGTAAATTTGTAATAGTATGCTTCGTAAAGAATAAAGTTCAAATAGTATGCTCAAATGACACATTTTCAGTTTTATAATTACGTTTTCGTTTTGATATGACCACTACCCGTTAGCCTCAAAGTTATCAAAAGAAGTTAATGTTAAATTTTTTCTTTGAGTAATAGTCATTCCATCGTATTAGCTGAAAATCAGTATTTTTCTTACATGTAAACAACTAACTTAAACCAAGTAATAGCTGGTGAACTATAGCTCTATTTCCCGGTGAACTGTAGCTTCGAGGATTACAGTTCTTCATATCGCTCTACATATCATTTATCTTTTGTTTAATTAAAAATTCTAATGTGGAGGGATCTCATGTCTGATATTGCCACTCTATCATTTTTTTAAGCATATGCATTTTGAGTAAGGATCACACATCCTTCTCCCCTAGTATTTCTCTAGCTCAATCCAACAAATATTTATATGATATATAAATTTACATATTAAAAAGAAAAGAAAAAAGTCAAACACCGAGATGGCTGTTATCCCCATAAGGAGGGCACAGCCAATTAACTTATAGCCAAGATGTGTGGTAAAAACATAAGAAAGGCTCAACCAAGTAGCTTATAGACGAGCAGAGCTTATAGCGAAGGTAAAACCAGTCTACGAATAGTCAAGATGGGTGATAACCCATATGGGAGTGGGCTAAATGAATAGTCAAGATGGGTGCTAACCCATATGCTTAAGATACATAATAGGTTGTTTATCTAAGTAAATCAATTCGAGGTATTGGTTTGAAAACCTTTCTCAGGTCTATTGAGCATTTTGGTTCAGATGGTAAAGAGCATAATTGTGTTGGGTTATCAACCCCAACCCACATTACATTTAAGGGAAACGTACCATACTCGGTTCACACACCCCCCACCCCAAAAAAAAACGTATCAATTGCCAAAAATTAAGCTAGTAGAAATCTAGTGGATCCGACACTAATAATACAATCAATAAAAAGAGGACATGCCTCCTCAACCAACCTACGACACCCTTCTTCAATAAGTAATCATATCGTTCATTTAATACTTTGTGAAGAGTTTCCTTCTCGTTTAATGTTACAAGTTATATATCAAATTCTCGATGATCATCCCAAACCAATTCCCGCTTCCGCAAATTAGTATGACAATCTCCTGATGATTGGCCAGTTTATATCTTAGCTGGGGCTGTTTTTCCAAGGACTTTGCTAGCGGTTAAAGATTTTCGCAATGCATAGTTTATAACGAACCCTGATGCTATAATAACTTTGAATTCGGGTGGAAATATTAACACCGTAATTTTTCTTCTGCGTGGAGCGAATCTATCATCACCCTCGAAGATATTTGCAAGAAAACGGACTTAAAGTCAATTCTGAGGCACTTTATGCCTGCACCTCTTTCCTCTGAGGAGGCAGATGTAGTCAAGAAATTGCAAAAATGGTAGTCGGAATGCGCTGGCTATTAAGGTAAAAAGTAATCGTTGTATATAGTCGAAATGGTAGTCGAAATGCACTAGCTAGTGTATATTTCTAGTTGCAAATTTCATTTCCTCTGCTCCAAAAAGAAATCTACTGCTCTGTCTAGACAAAAGTCTAAATGCAGTGCTCTTTTTTCTCTTATCACTAGAATCCAACAATTCTATTTATTATATTGATCAAGTTGTTTTGAATACACGATTTGTGCTCTTCATTGATAATACTAATTCATTATACATGACTATTAATTTAATTCTTCATAGATTTGCTAAATATTTTGCAACAGGTCTTGTTTTGTTATTCTATATACAACCATCCCCTCATTTTTTTCCCAACACTTTTGTCTGAAAGTAAGTCATTCATTCCCAACTTTGAATAGCATGTAACTAATATATGAAAATTTAAGAAGAATAATTTCAAGTATCTATGCATATTGATAAAACAAATGGTCCATGTATATAAATAAGAAATACTTCAATGACTGGATAAATATAACACTGAGTATCACAATTTTATGTATAAAAACCAACCAAATAGAAATAAATGGCACATTTTCACGCCCTTAGATCACATCAAAAAATTTGATCTTAACCGTTGATTTAACCATGAAGAAATGTTGCTAACATTCACTGAAGAAATGTTACTAACCTTCACTGAAGGTCATTTAGGAAGTAATTGTGAGAACAGGTTTACCTCCAACTGTAGCAGTAACCAAAATATAGAAATTTAATGAAGGAAAATAAACATTCCAATGAACGAAAATAAACATTCCATAGCCATGAGAACAAATAATGGTGGTGTAAACATCAATTTATAATCTGACAAGGCATTCAAGTAGAAGAATTTATGTAGTAGTTGGTCTATCCGCATCATTAGCAGTATCAATAACACATGTTACCTGCAGAAGAATTTGTTCCTTGAATTTCCAGCTATCCGAGGTCGATCCGCAAACGTTGATGCTGCAAATGCGTTGGTGTTATACGCTTTACCTTTAGATCCTTGCACTCATTACCTGCCAACTCTAGCATTTCTCCAGTCAGATACTCCGATATAGAGGTCGTGTATATACATTAGCAACAAATAAAATCAACTTATCAATCCCAATTAGTTCATGGTAATATTAAAACAACTTGTTAACCCACGTGTTATTAGTGATATAACCCAACTCGTAGCCAAAGGAAGCAGCTAGCCACAACAGTAATATGACATGTAAGAGTGGCGATGAAGTATGCCAAGAGGTTGGTAACAATCCTAGTGCTGCCAGTGTCGCCATCAACCATGCTTCTCCTGCATTAGTAACCTATGTAGATCAAAAATGAAAAAAAATAAAACACTAAAATGAAAAACATATATTAAAAAGTCAAATCAAATAAACAATAACTATCCATGCTCAAACAGACAAAATCATTTGAACATTGATACTAACTTAATTGTTAGTCACTTGTAAATTTTATTAATTCAACCATAATATATTACCGTTCAGAATTCCAAAAACAAAATAAAAGGGAAAAATAATATAATTGCAATCGGGAAGACATAAATAATATCTTCATCAATACTTTATTGTATTCAATGTTATTCATCAACACTTGGTGAAAGTTCCTGTGCAGATTTGTTCCAATATAGGATTTTGTTCCAATTTGATTCGGTTTTTGATTTGGTTCCAATATATTTTTCAATTTTAGATCTGCCCCAATATATGTTTTTGTTCCAAACATGATAGGTTCTTTCAAAACCTATCATGTTCGTTGTTCAGATATGTTCTAGTATATATTTTTGTTCCAAATTTATATTTGATTCCAATATATGGTTCTGATTTGATTCCAACATATGTTCTACACATTGAAATTATTATTCCTATAGTCATAGTCTCGCTGAGAGAGTATGAATTACTACTCTACTATCTATACTCTCACACTTGCTCATTATTATTCCATTCCATTTATTTCACAGTTCTTCCTTAAACAGGTTAGGCGAGAGAAAATTAGTGAAAGGATGACGTACCTTCAAGATCTTGTACCCAGCTGCAACAAGGTCATTGCAAAACATCTCATCTAATATTCAACCTCCAAATTTTATTTACTGGGAGCGCTATTATGTTGGACGAGATTATAAATTATGTGCAGTCATTGCAGCGCCAGGTTGAGGTAAATTCTAAATATTTACCTCAAATCCACCACTCTTTAACTTAAAATTGACATCTTGCATAACATATTTCCTTATTCACCTTTATTTGTAGTTCCTTTCAATGAAATTGTCGACTGTGAATCCTAGGATGGAATTTAGCATGAAAGCTCTCCTCTCCAAGGATGTAAGTCACAAACACTTGTATAGATTGTTTGGATCATAGAGGAAAAAAGAATACATACATATGTAATGACACATCTTTATTTTATTTTCATATATGTATGTGATGAAGTGTTAGGTAGGATATATGTTGTGGCTATTTCGCTCTTAGTTGTTTAAAATGTTGTGGTTGTTTCTATAGTTGCTTTTGAGTTAATTTTTATGTTTAAACAGGTTGGTTGTCATGAATAAATAAAGGAGACTCTGCCGAATTGTTTCTAAAAATATTAATTGTTTAAAAGTAAATAAAACGAGTATTTACAAATTTGAAAAGGTTTTAAAGATTGTCACCAATAGGAACTATTAAAAAAGATTACTTCTTTGTTTATGGTAACTGACACTGAATAAATTTTATTGCAGGTCGAAATCTTTTGTGGACAAGGCAAGACACGTTTTGATGGAGATCGTTTGCTTCAAGATTGTGAGTATGTATTCTAATGAGACAAGTTAAATTTTGTAGAGATATTTAGTTTGGTGGAGTATTAGGTAGGATATATGTTGTGGCTATTTTGCTCTTTAGTTTTTTACAATGTTGTGGTTTTTTCTATAGTTGTTTTTGAGTTGATTTTTATGTTTGAACAGATTGGTTTTCATGAATAAACAAAGGAGACTCTGACGATTTTTTAAAAAAATATTAAGTCATTAAAAGTAAATAAAACGAAGGTATACAAATTTGATAAGGTTTTTAAAGATTGTCATTAATAGGAATTATTAAAAAAGATTACTTCTTTTGTTTACGATAACTGACACTGAATAAATTTTATTGCAGATCGAAATCTTTTGTGGACAAGGCAAGACACATTTTGTTGGAGATCGTTTGCTTCAAGTTTGTAAGTTTACTTGCATTAGTTTATGTTAGGAATACATTGGTTTTTATGTATTTGTTCTAATGAGACAAGTGAAATTTTGTATAGATATTTAGTGTGATGGTCACAATGTTGAAATTGTCTATTTTATCTTTGAATGGACTATAATTTAAGTTGAATGGAAGATTATGTGTTATATTTGTTGAAATGGGATGTCAAATATGTTATATATTATTTTTAAAAGTTTTTGCTTAAAGGTATATTGAGCATATTATGGAATGGATGAAATTTTAATTTTTGCGCAAAAATTATTAAAGACGGCTTCTTTGCCGTCTCAAATGGATTCCATAAATGAGGACCTTTTGAGACGGCTAAGTTATCGTCTCAAAAACTCTTTTGGGACGTTTATTGAAGCCTTTAAAAATAACTTTAAAAGACGGTTTTTTCGCCGTCTCAAAAGGGTCCTATAAGCAGTGACCTTTTGAGACGGCGTATTTCCCGTCTCAAAAAAAAAATTTGAGACGGCTTCTGCCGTCTCAAAAAGCTTTTAAAACGGGGGTCTTATACTACACCCATTTGTCGTCTCAAAAGTCATCACAAAAGGCTTTTGAGATGGCTAGAGGACTTTTTGAGATGGCTGGAGCATCGTAGTAAAAAGCAATTTTTTTGTAGTGGATTGTAATACTTGGCAGATATTCTTGACGGTGGTTGGTGTGTTTTGGCTGCCTGACAAGGTGTATCTAGGGTGCTTACTTCTCTCTCCCTCTATCTAAGTTACTTATAAGTTCATTAATACCTTCGAAGTTATACACGAGAGATCTGTGAGTTCAAACTGATTCTATCTTCATTGAGTAGTGTTTGTATATCCTATGGTTAGTCAATAGTTTTGCTAGTTACTTGTCATTACTGTACTCAAAAAGGGGTTACGCCTCCATCTTATCTAAACTACCCTCTTACATTTGGCGACTCAGCTGGGGAGGCATTCTTCTAAAGCAAGGAGTGTGGCACAAGATCACGTTAATCGAAGGCTCAACTTTGATGACATCCAACATAATGAAGATCAGGCAGTGAGAGAGCTGGAGGCTCTAAGGGATGGGGCTTATCGAATAGAGGTACCTCCAGTTCAGGCGACAACCGGCGTTCAATGGGTGACACAAGCTTTCACGAGTGCTGCGTTGGGACCCGCTCAGGTAGCACTCCTCATGAGTAAGTTTTATGAGTTTTTGCAAACTCCGATAACTTCAACGATGTTGGGAGGATTCGAAGTCAATTCCTTCGTAACACGAGGGGCAGCCCCAACGGCCCCACCGAGTGCATGTGTAACAGGAATAGTCCCGATAAGTATACCCTCTGTTGTGAATCCAGCAGTGGGAACATAAGGAGAATCAATGGCCCCAACTTTTATAATTGCTCTAGCTGCAACGGGCACTCAGCCTATGGTCCCGTTGGTTATTGCTCCAATGGCATCACCCATGGAGGAGATGAGGAAGGAGATGCTGAAATTCATGCAAGCCTCCTCGTAATCTTCTAGCAAGGTAGCTTTGGTTTATGATGACTTTAGGACACCTTACCCTAAGGAATACAATGATGAGCGCTATCCGAAAGATTATATTCTTCTTATTTTTGAAAAATACATGGGGAAAGGTGGAAATTCGAAGGAACATATTAAGCGCTTCGTTGAACACTTGGGGCGCATTGTAATAATAAGAATCTCAGGTTGTGGGAGTTTTCTAAATCCTTAACCGATAAATCATATACCTGGTATTCTCATTTGGCTCCTAGGAGCATTTCTACATGGGAGGAGATGCATTTTATGTTCGTCCAAAAGTTCTTTTTGGCGAAAGATGAGTTTATATTGACCCAACTGGGGAGGGAGAAGCAACGAGCAGGGGAAAAAGTGGTGGCGTACATTCGGAGGTTCGGTAAAAGGTCCCTCGATGTGAGGGAGGAAGCCAAAGAATCCAAGTTATTACAGATCTGTGTGGAGGGATTGCTTCCTGAATACATATTTCATCTCACTAATGAAACGCGCGAGGGGACTTTTCGGTGTTCTTAAAAGCAGCAAGAAATATCTCCTTGGTGGTGCGACCAAACCCAGTAGCTTTGCCCATGATGTTTAGGCAGCTGATACAACTGGTGGGGGGAGGTCTCAGCCCCCACGAGTAGGGTACATCGAGGGAACAAATGGGGGCAAGACACCAAAGAAGGAAAATAAGAGGAAGTTTGGAAGAAACAGGGAGGATCCACCACCATTTTCTTATACAGTGGAGGAGGTTGTTAGCTGTTACAACGCAATGGTCCAAGGAGGAACGGTCTACGAACCAAAGGTAATTCCCATTAGGGAACCTGATACGGCGACAAGGGCGAATCCTAAATATTTCCAGATTCATCAAAAGATCCAGCATCCAATAGAGAGTTGTTTCACGTTGAGGATAATCATCGACAAGTACGTAAAGACAGGGACATTACAAATCCCTCCGAAGAACGTTAACAACAACCCACTCCCAGCACATGGGGCTAATCTGGTGGTGGCCTCTAATAAAGAGGCAGAGAGAGGAGAAAGAGAGCCAACGTCAAAGCAGGAGGAGTTCGAATAAGCTCTGGAAGATTATACGAAGGGAATGTCTAATGTAGTACTGGCCTATGATAAGGCAAGCGCTAAGGATGTGGAGGATGTATACAGCATTGAAGGTGAGGAAGCAGACCTAGTCCTAGAGTACTGTGCGGTTTCAAAGTCCCCAAAATTCACTTGGTTCTTCGACTAGGCGGTGATACCGAAAGAGAGTAGGTTGGAAATAAATCAGGCAATCCTTAACATTGCGAGGAAGAATGTAGTCCCTTCGCTGAGATGGAAGGCACCCATAGACAGGTTGGTAAGGAGGTTTCTATCATAAGTAACCTTCAGCGATGCAGATAGGGCTGTAAGATTCCCTCATAACAGGCCATTGTATGTAACCTCCAGCGTCAACGAAATTAATTTTGCAAGGACTCTTATGGATGGGGGAGCTTCCATCAATATTATGCTAATCAACTCCTTACATGCAACCAACATTCCAGGAGAAAGGTTGGTCCCCATGCCTTTGGTGATTTCGGGGTATGATAACCAATCTTCCAAATCCATTGGGTACGTTAATATTGGGATTGTAATGGGAAATCTAAGTTCCTATACCAAGTTCCACGTAATAGAGGGTGCAACTTCCTATCATCTGTTAATAGAAAGTGATGATGCTGGGAATCAGCACCACCAGGTGAGGTGTTTCCAAGCTCAATACGAGTATAACAATGGTAGCACAGCTATATAAGGGGACAAGAGATGGAGGTGAGGATATGAGGAATGAACACAGGAATATAGGTGGTTCAGCCAATCTGGCCTACGTCCACTGAGAGTGTGTGTGTGTGAGTAATATCACTGAACAAAAGCACTAATGGCCATGGGTACAATTCACTCAAGTTCTCTCTCTCTACTGTATACTTAGACAGAGTTTCAGCTAGGGTTTTTATATCTGGATCCCTTTGCAAGGTAGGGGATGACCCCTATATATAGTGCCTAGGGGGTGTAATGTACCCCCCATGCATGCAGTGAGCATGTGTGTGGTATCCTCGCCAATGTGGGAATGCCACCTGTCCTTATCACATGTAAGCAATGATGATGAAATATTCCCCCATATGTGGAGAATAATCTTGTTGTAACTGATTTGTGCCCAGGTGTCCTTATCCAAATGTCAACAGATGCTCGGCAGTCATATTGGTGAATGGCCTCGGCCTAGGGCAGGCCGAGCTATCAAGGTTGGATGTCCGCCCAATCTGCGAAGTGTCATGAGGAATCTCGGCCTGATGTCAGCCGAGGTGTACGCTTGGGTCGGCCTGAGCCGAGGTATGATCCATGTTGAAGAATGTGGCTTCTTGTTATCTCGACCTTAAGATGGCCGAGGTTACTGTTCCTGGGCACTTGAGGATACTGTTGATGTCTGACACGTACGTTATATCCTTGGGGAGGTCCATGTAGTATTGTCGGCCTGGGCCGAGGTAATACTGGCCGAGGGATGATATCGTGGGCCCTTACCTCTCAATGGGCCAATTGATGTCTCGACCTTTATCCGACCGAGGTAGGTATCCCTGGCTGAGGTTATACTTGGTCATATCAATCACCCCCAGCCCTTAGTCATTTGCGAGAGCAGGTGGCTAAGGGATTTTCACTTCCGAGGCCTGTTCACCCCAAGGCTAACACCTGCGTGACACCTGTCCCAAGCTTAGGCATGCCCACTTGATTTGCATGTGCTGTCAATTGTCCCTTGGGCTTCCCAAGGCAATGATGAGCCTTGGGAAATGTGCCTAAGTATTTAAAGGGCTAAAAACCTTTCTTCTTCCTTCCTCTTTCTCATTTCGCTCCTTCGCACACAGTTTTCTGCAGCCTACTCTCTCCTAAGCTTTCCCTCGTTCCAGCGCTTATTCTGCAGGGGAATACCTCGTTTCTTGCACGATCTCTTCTATTTTATTCATCAACTCACCCTCAGGTACCCTCCCTCTCCATTTCCTTCATTTTTGGTACTTTTTAATTTGAATTTTCCGGTGAGCACTTGAGTTTTCCTGTGAGCACTTGAGTTTTCCGGTGAGCACTTGGGTTTTCCGGTGAGCCAGGTTTCCTGCATAGATTCCTTGGTTTGATCTTTGGTCCCCTTAACTTTTCAAGCCAAATTTTTTTGTAGTTTTTAGGAGTTTTCCTCAAGTTTAGGGTTTGTCAAAGCTTTGGGTCGTCCCCTGATGCTCAGACCCCTGTACCAACTTTTTGAAGAATTCCCATCTCTTAGAGAAAATTAGGCAAATAGAGAGAGCTCAGGAAGAAGCTCGTAGGTCACAGGAGTTCCCTGTCAGACCTCTCTTTCCTCCCCCTCTCAAGGTGGTATACCCTCGTCCACCTGAGAATTTCTATCAGACAGACGTCTCTGCCAATAACTTGCCGATGTCTGAGTCTGAGTCTTCCACCTCCGACCCAATGTCTGTGGACTCTTTCCAAGAGGCCATGGACTTTACACCTCAGGCTGGTCAGGACCCTGACCAGGCCGAGGTTTCCAGCCGGGCCTCGTCCCGAAATGGCACAAGTACCTCAAGTTCTTGTTCAGAGGTTGAACTAGTTGAGCCAAGTGTGGCTGTGCCTCCCATTCTAAATGATATTCCCCTGTCGGCCGTTACCGAGGCCGAATTTGCTCAGAGGTTCCCCGGTAACCCGTCCATGTCTGCTCCAACTGACGTTGAGTCTAACGACAATGAGGATGCCGAAAGTGATATTGACACATCTGAGGCGGTCGAGTATGAGAGCACAGTTACTGAGGTGGATTTATTGCACTTCAGGTACTTGTACTCCATCAGCCCCTCTATCCATTTAAGGAGACCTCTGAGGGAGGAGAGGGCCTACCATGGCCATGAGGGAGAAATCTGCTTGTACGAGCAGATGTTCAAGTTGGGTTTTCATCTTCCCTTTCACCCTGTTATCAGGTCCATCCTTTCCTTCATTAACTTGGCCCCCTCACAGCTCTCTCCCAATGCTTGGATAGTTATTATAGGGGCCATCATCCTGTGGAGGGTGGTCCACCACTCTGACCTCCCAGTGCAGGTCTTTGCTGGTTGTTACGTCCCCACATCGGCCAAGAATCATCCGAGCTACTATCACTTTGTGGCTGGGGGGCCTGAGAAAAAGATGCTCCTGGTCACTCAGACCTCCAATCATAATTGGAAACCCAGGTACTTTTTTGCCTCAGGGCCGTGGGAATTTGGTTCTTCCATTCCCTCTTCTGTTTACGAGCCGAGAGTACCCCTTCAATGGGGAAAAGTCACCATGTCTGCAAGGGCCGATCCTGGACTAAGTGTTCAAAATGGCAAAAAGGTGAAGGACCTGCAAGACCAGGGGGCCCATGGGATGTTTGTCAAATTCGAGCATCTGCTGACCCCCCAGTATCTCTCGGGAACGAGCTTGGGTGGAAGTCCCCTAGCTGACTTTGGTAAGGATTTTTCTTTTTATTCTCAAAGTGTAGCCTCTTATCATACATACTTTATTTCTGAGTCTTATCTTTTCACTTTTACAGAGAGACCCTCAGGCATTTCAGAAGAGTTGTGGGAGATGGCAGCCCCAAGCTTGGCTAGGCTTGTCAAGAAGACCGGTTTAAATGCTCCTCCACCTGCTCCCTCAACGTCCAAGTCCAAGAAGAGGGCCCCTGAGGTCCATCCCCCTGAGGATCAGAGTCCGAGTACTAGGCCAAGGAAGACTCCAGACGCAGCGATTCCCATAACAGCCGACACCTTAGCTGCTCGTCTGGATCAGCTGAAGCTTACCGAGAGTGTGGTCGCAACAGCAGGCAGGCCATGGACGCCCTTGCCAACGTGATGTCTGATGCAGACAAATGCTTTTACAGGGCCATGGACACTCATATGCTGGTTGAGTTCGTCCTCCACAGAGCCGTACAGGTATGGCTCGTCCATTTTGCCAAGTGCTACCTCTGAATTTACTGAATTTATCTCTTACCTCTTCATTGTCTGTGCAGAGTGTGACTGCCATGTACCAGTTATCTAACTGGGCCCTGAGGAAGTTGCCTCTGATCCAGAAGGGGCAGGAGGCTGAGCAGGTGGAGATCACTCTGAAGGCCGAGGTCAAACGTCTGAGGACGGAGTTACAAAATGCTGAGACCAAGGCCCAAAATTCGGAAAACAAGGCCCAAGGCCTAGAAAAGGACATCTCTGCACTCGTCCAGAGCCACACCAAGGCCCTGAAGGACAAAGATGATGCCCTGCAGAGGAAGGTTAATGCTTCCGTGAAGGCCTCTCTTGCAGATGCCTCGGAGAAAATAATTGCTGATTATAAGGTCTCCGAGGAGTTTGTAGGTTATGGGCCGAGGTCAGGGAGGCCGAGGTTGGCACCATAAAGGCCTCAGACTTTGTGGGCCTCGGCCTTGCCGATGCCCAGTTTGCCCAGGCCTTGCAATAGATTGAGGACGAGGCTGCTGCCCCTGGTCAGACTGTTACTCTGGAAGGGACTGATCTCGGAGGGACTGACCCTGCGAATGAAGTGGCTGAGGTGACCAATGCTGAGCAGGCCAACCCAGACGAGACATCAAATGTTCCTCCTTCAGATGTTTGACTTTGCCTTGTATTTTGCATTAATTTGTTTTGACTTGTAATCTTGCCTTTGTAACTGTTATGTACCTCTGTTTTTTCTGAGACATTTAAATGTTGTAATTTCTTCTATTGAATGCCAAGGTCTTCCTTCATCTTGATCTGTTAATGTATTTGAATGCTATGCACTCTCTGAAGTCATCACTTAACATGATGACATAACCATTATTTAAGAGTCTGAGGTCCTCTAGCCAAGGTGTCTGAGCTCAGACCTCGTCACCACCGAGTGATGTTATGAGGGTCTGACGTCATCACCTGGGCCGAGGTAAGCCTCATAATAAATCACCAAATTAATGATGTTAAGAGTCTGAGGTCCTCTAGCCAAGGTGTCTGAGTTCAGACCTCGTCACCACCGAGTGATGTTATGAGGGTCTGAGGTCATCACCTGGGCCGGGGTAAGCCTCATAATAAATCACCAAATTAATGATGTTAAGAGTATGAGGTCCTCTAGCCAAGGTGTCTGAGCTCAGACCTCGTCACCACCGAGTGATGTTATGAGGGTCTGAGGTCATCACCTGGGCCGGGGTAAGCCTCATAATAAATCACCAAATTAATGATGTTAAGAGTCTGAGGTCCTCTAGCCAAGGTGTCTGAGCTCAGACCTTGCCACCACCGAGTGATGTTATGAGGGTCTGAGGTCATCACCTGGGCCGAGGTATGCCTCATAATAAATCACCAAATTAATGATGTTAAGAGTCTGAGGTCCTCTAGCCAAGGTGTCTGAGCTCAGACCTTGCCACCACCGAGTGATGTTATGAGGGTCTGAGGTCATCACCTGGGCCGAGGTATGCCTCATAATAAATCACCAAATTAATGATGTTAAGAGTCTGAGGTCCTCTAGCCAAGGTGTCTGAGCTCAGACCTCGTCACCACCGAGTGATGTTATGAGGGTCTGAGGTCATTACCTGGGCCGGGGTAAGCCTCATAATAAATCACCAAATTAATGATGTTAAGAGTCTGAGGTCCTCTAGCCAAGGTGTCTGAGCTCAGACCTCGTCACCACCGAGTGATGTTATGAGGGTCTGAGGTCATCACCTGGGCCGGGGTAAGCCTCATAATAAATCACCAAATTAATGATGATAAGAGTCTGAGGTCCTCTAGCCAAGGTGTCTGAGCTCAGACCTTGCCACCACCGAGTGATGTTATGAGGGTCTGAGGTCATCACCTGGGCCGAGGTATGCCTCATAATAAATCACCAAATTAATGATGTTAAGAGTCTGAGTTCCTCTAGCCAAGGTGTCTGAGCTCAGACCTTGCCACCACCGAGTGATGTTATGAGGGTCTGAGGTCATCACCTGGGCCGAGGTATGCCTCATAATAAATCACCAAATTAATGATGTTAAGAGTCTGAGGTCCTCTAGCCAAGGTGTCTGAGCTCAGACCTTGCCACCACCGAGTGATGTTATGAGGGTCTGAGGTCATCACCTGGGCCGAGGTATGCCTCATAATAAATCACCAAATTAATGATGTTAAGAATGGAACAAGAATTTGTCATGGAAACTGATCTTTATTAACAACCTCTTCTTGATAAGATGGTACATTTACAATTTACAAAATAGATGCAACATAATATGAAATATCTCTTTAGATGGTCGGCATTCCATGGGTTCGTGAGGGGTTCTCCCTCTAGGTTCTCTAGCCTATACGTGCCAGGCACAACCTCTTGTGTTACTCTGTAGGGGCCATGCCAGTTTGGGTGTAGCTTGTTTGTCTTCTGTAGGTTCTTCTTAAGCACTAGGTCTCCTACCGCAATTGGCCTTGACTTCACCCTTTGATTGTAGAATCTTGCTGCCCTCTACTGATAGGCTGCTTTGCTGACCTCTGCGTCTTCTCTTCTTTATTCAATGAGATCTAGGTCTAGCCTTCTCTTCTCCCCATTGCTGTCAGGGTCGTAGGTCTGAACCCGATGAGTTGGTAGTCTTACCTCCATTGGTATGACTGCCTCCGAGCCATGTGCCAGCATGAATGGGGTTTCTCTTGTAGGTGTCCTTGTCGTAGTTCTGTAAGCCCACAGTACAGCGTAGACCTCTTCTATCCATCTCCCCTTCGCGTCTTCTAACCTCTTCTTGATTCCATCCAAGGTTGTTCTGTTCGTGATCTCAGTCTGGCTGTTTGCTTGAGGTCGACCGGGGGATGAGAAGAACTGTCTGATCCCCACACTTTGGCAATACTTCTCCAAGGAGGCATTCTTGAACTGGGTCCCATTATCCGAGATGAGCGTGTTTGGGAGGCCATACCTACATATGATGTTCTTCTAGATGAACTGAAAGGTCTTCTGCTCCGTAATTGTTATCATTGGTTCTGACTCTACCCACTTTGAAAAGTAGTCAATAGCAACTATCAAGAATCTATAGTTGTTGACTGCTCTTGGCAAAGGTCCTACCAGGTCAATTCCCCATACCACAAACGTCCATGGAGAAGAGATTGACGTCATAGGCTGATGGGGTAGATGAGGGATAGTGGCAAACCTCTGACATTTGTCGCACCTCCTCACATAGTCAGCAGCGTCCTTAGATAAGGTGGGCCACCAGTATCCTTGAGTGATGATCCTTTTGGCTAAGGGCCTTCCCCCTATGTGGCTAGAGAAAGAGCCTTCATGAACCTCCTGTAAGATCCGGGGTACCTCCATGGGGTGCACACATCTGAGGAGGGGCAAGAGAAACCCCTTTTTGTACAAGACATCTTCTATCAATGAGAACTTGGCAGCCCTGTATCTCAACTTTTTTCTTTCTATCTTGGACTCAGGTAGCTCCCCCTCTCTTAGGTACCTGACAATCGGGTCAATCCACGAGTCTCCCAGGTTTACATTGTGACAAGGGTTACATACCTCGTCCTCCTCGATACTTTCTTTTCCTAAGACCTCAATTGGGATGGTTCTTCCCAAATCTGTCTTCATTGCTGAGGCCAGCCTTGCCAGTGCATCAGCGTGGTTATTGCTCAGTCTAGGCACTCTCTTCAGTTTGGCCTCTTCAAAAAACTCTAGCAACCCTCTTACCTTTTTTAAGTACCTGGCCATCCTTTCGTCCTTGGCCTCATATGCCCCCAACACTTGGTTAACAACCAACATTGAGTCACTATGGAGTAGAAGCCGCTTTACCCGCAGAGTTGTTGCCAATAGGAGACCTGCTATCATGGCCTCATACTCAGACTCGTTGTTTGAAGCCTGGAAGTTGAATCTCAAGGAATATTCAATATGGGCGCCATCTGGAGCCGAGAGTACTAGCCCTGCGCCGCTTCCACCATCACAGGAGGATCCATCCACGAAGAGGCTCCACACGTCTTCATCTAAAGAGAAGACCCCTTCTCTCATCACTCCTTTTTCGAAGAGGTATCGATCCTCTTCGTTTTCTTCTACTCTCCCCCTAGCCTTTCCTGGGACTACCTCTTCTCGGCCCCAGAAGACGTACGGGTCTGTCTCTTCCGAATCTCGAAAGACACCTCGGCTCTTCTCTTTGCCGCCAACCAAGCTCTTCTCTGACTCAGTCTCTTCCCAAGTGAATTCTGCGACAAAGTTTGCAAGGGCCTGCCCCTTAATGGCTGTTCTGGGCTGGTAAGTAAGATCATATTCTCCTAGTTCAATGGCTCGGGCCATCAATCTTCTGGACTTCTCAGGCTTGTGCAGAACCTGCCTTAGTGGTGAGTCTGTAAGGACTATCATAGAGTAAGCTTGAAAGTAAGGCTTCATTTTCCTTGAAGCATGGATAAGGGCATAAGCCAGCTTCTCCATCCGTGGATAGTTTTGTTCAGACCCTTGAAGGGCCTTACTATTAAAGTACACAGGTCTCTGAACTCCACCTTCCTCTCGTATGATGGCCACGCTAATGGCCGACTCAGAGACTGCTAGATACACAAACAACCTTTCTCCTGCAACGGGCCAGGACAGCAGCAAGGGAGACCCTAAGTAGGACTTGAGTTGATCAAAAGCTTTTTCACACTCTTCATCCCACTGGAAGGCTTTCCTTAGAACCTTGAAGAATGGAAGACACTTATCCGTTGCCCTGGAAACAAACCTGTTCAGGGCTGCCACTCTTCCAGTCAGTCTTTGGACATCTTTGATACTCCTAGGAGACTTCATGTCGAGCAATGTCTTGATCTTCTCAGGGTTTGCCTCAATCCCCCTTTGGTTAACTATGAACCCCAGGAATTTCCCAGCTCCTACCCCGAAAACACATTTTGCCGGGTTGAGCTTCATTCTGTACGAGTCCATGACATCAAAGGTCTTCCCAAGGTCTGCCACGTGAGTACATGCCTTCAGGCTCTTCGTTAGCATATCGTCTACGTACACCTCCATGGTCTTACCTATCTGTTCCTCAAACATCCTATTGACGAGACGTTGATATGTTGCCCCCACATTTTTCAAACCAAAGGGCATTACCTTGTAACAGTACGTCCCCTTGTCAGTGATGAAGGTTGTCTTCTCAGAGTCTTCGGCGTCCATGAAGATTTGGTTATAACCTGAATAAGCATCCATGAAGATCATGAGCTCGTGCCCTGCTGTTACGTCCACCATCTGGTCTATCCTAGGTAGGGTATAGCTGTCCTTCGGGCAAGACCTATTCAGGTCTGTGAAATCTACACACATCCGCCACTTTCCATTGGCCTTAGGCACGATCACTGCATTTGAGAGCCACTCTGGATAGGTGACCTCTCGTATGAACTCGGCGTCTTCCAACTTTTTCACCTCTTCCCGAATGACCTCATACTTCTCTCTGGTGTAAATTCTTCTCCTCTGCTTGATTGGCCTGGCATCCCTGTCCACGTTGAGTTTGTGGGTCATGAACTCAGGGTCTATACCAGGCATATCGGTGTGGCTCCAGGCGAAGACACTCTGCCTCTTCCTGAGAAGGCTTACCAGCTCTGCCTTAATCTTTGGTTCTAGGGCCTTGCTGACCTGGATGGTTTTTTCTGGCTCGTCCTCATTGAGGACGATGGATTCTACCTCTTCCGCGGCCTCGCCCTTCTTTAGCTTTGTTTCATCTCTCGGGTCAAGAGTGTCTATGCTGTAGGTGACGGTTGCTCTCTTATGGGCCTCCCTCTCTTCAGCTGAGTTGAAGTAACACTCCCGTGTCGTGGTCTGATCCCCCTGCACTTCCCCTACCCCATAAGGAGTCAGGAATTTTAGCATTTGATGGACCGTTGACGGCACAGCTTCAAACTCCTTGAGGGCTACTCTTCCGATGATGAGGTTGTAGGCCGAGAAGACATTCTCGTCCATAATAAAAAAGTTTATCTTCTTAATCAGCCTCTTAGGCCACTCATCCCCCATGCGCACATCCATCTCATACATGCCCAATGGGTGCACTTTCTCACCACTGAAGCCTATCAAGGGGTGGTGGTATGGCACTAGCCTTGATCTGCTCAGGCCCAAGCTCTTGAAACAAGGCCAGAACATCACATCTGCTGAGCTTCCCCCATCTATGAGGATTCTCCCTACGTCGCACCCATGCACCCTTGTCGTTATGACCAAGGGGTCATCATGGGGGGCTAAGATGCCCTTGAAGTCGAGCCGGGAGAATCCCACTACTAGGGTGTCCATGTCCACCTTCGTTCTCTTCTGCACAACGTCAAAAGACGTCAGGTTCACACCCTCAGGCTTGACCACCGACTTGGCCTCCGCTACATGAGCCTTTCTATCGGCTACCTCCGAGCCACCTCCTGCGAATCCCCCACATATGGTGCCAACTCCGAAGGAGATCATTCCGACCCTCTTCACTGGGGTGTTGTCATCCCTGGGTGGAATATCCGGGTCATCTCCATCATCACCCTCTGAATCATCATGCCTTCTAGCAGGGCCATCGCCACGGCACCTGTCATCTCTTCTCTTCCTAGGGTCTTCTCTTCCACCTTTTGGGGCCTTGCCATCCACATACTTTCTTAGCTTCCCGGATTTCAGCATCTTCTCAATCTCGTCCTTCAGGGCAAAGCATCTGTCTGTGACATGGCCGTGATCCTGATGGAACTCACACCAGAGGTTTTTATTCCTCTTATGTGGCGGGGCCTTTAATTTCTCTGGCCACCTCAGAACCCAGTCAGTCTTGATCTCATTAAGAATGTGTTCACAGCTCACAGTCAGAGGAGTGTAATGAGCAAACTTGTCATCTGCTGACCGCTTCTTCCCCTCTTTCTTGCCCTGGGACCTTCCCGCGCTACCACGGTTCTCCTCCTCGTATTTGGCGGCCATCGCCTCTTCCGCATTCATCACTTTCCCTGCAGTGGACAACAGCTCCGCCATAGACTTGGGGGGTCTTCCGCCAGCTTCCATAGTAGCTTTCCCTTCTGGAGGCCTCCTATGAGGGCGGTCATGGCTATGCTTTCTTCATAGTCCTCCACCTCTAACTTCTCCTTGTTGAATCTTGCTATGTAGTCTCTTAGGCTTTCACCCTTAGCCTGTTTGACATATAGGAGGTGGGTAGTCTTCTTATGAGGTCTCACCCCAAAGAAGAAGTTATGGATGAACTGCTCGGCCAACCCCTTAAAGTTTTCGATTGAATTCTTTGGAAGAGAGGTGAATCAGCTATGCGCGGCCCCTGTCAAGGTTCCTGAGAAGGCCCTGCACTTCATCTCATCAGGTATCAAGTAAATATCTGCGGCTGACTGATACATCTCGATATGGTGCACTGGGTTAGTGTTGCCATCATACTTAGGAGTCACCGTAGGAGGCTTGAACTTAGTTGGGGTTGGGAACCCCACTATCCTAGCTACAAACGGGGAGCCCTCTGAGTAGCCCCTCTGTAATGGGTCCCTGCTCTTGATGAGGTCCCCTATCTTCTCCTCGAGATGTTGGATTGAGTCATTCCAGGGTCTTCTCTCATCAACTTGGCCGAGGTTATCCCCTACCACCTCTCTACGGTGGACAGAGGGTTCCCCAGCCGCGACCCGCTGACTGTTGACCTCTTCTTGCTCCCTGGCTCTTCTCTCCATGGGTCGGCCTTGATCTGGCCAAGCCTGCCTATCCCCTCTTTGGGAGCCTGCCGCACTCCTTGACCTTGATAGCCTGTGTCTTAGGTCATTAACTGGTCCCAGCCTCTCAAAGGCCGAGCCTCTGCTCAACCTGTTGAAGGCCGGCCCCCTCTGCTGGACCTCATCTCTTCTTCGGCCGACACATCCTTGGCTCTGCCTATCAACGGCCGACCCTCTTTGTTGGGCCTCGTCTCTTCTTCGGCCGACACATCCTTGGCTTTGCCTAAGAGGTCGTACGGTGTTATTTGACACCTCATATGGCTCCCAGCAGTCTTCTGGGGCCTCTTCTGCTCCTAGGTCATCATACATGTCCTCTGGGCAAGGGTTTCCTTGCCTCCCCAGGCCCAAGCGCCTAGGGTCAGCAACATCCCTCCTCCGCTGAGGTGCAGGTTGGTCCTTCATCGGTGCCTGGGGTGGTCCTCTGGCGTCTGGCTGTGGATGAACCGTCGCCGAAGTGATCATATCCGGTGAGACCCCAGGCGGTCTCATCATCATGGTTTGGCTGAGCTGCACAAATTGCTCCTTCATCGCTTGTTGTGTTGCAGCCAAAGATTTCAAGGCAGCTGCCACCTCCGCCATTTCGGACTGGGGAGGAGCCTGACTAGAGCTAGCTCCTCCACCTCCGGGCGGCGGAAGAGGCGTCGGTAAGTCTGGTGCCATGCGTTAACTGTATAGAGCTTTAGTAGCAAGTGATCTTAATACCTTAAAGGACCTCTTTCAATGGTGAAACATCTCCACACAAGGGGTGGTTCCTGGTTCACCACGAGAGTCTCCGGTGAGGTAAAGCAGAAAAAGAGGAAGAGATAGCCTCTCGATTTCCCCCAGACGGCGCCAAAATGATGATGCTGGGAATCAGCACCACCAGGTGAGGTGTTTCCAAGCTCAATACGAGTATAACAATGGTAGCACAGCTATATAAGGGGATAAGAGATGGAGGTGAAGATATGAGGAATGAACACAGGAATATAGGTGGTTCAGCCAATCTGGCCTACGTCCACTGAGAGTGTGTGTGTGTGAGTAATATCACTGAACAAAGGCACTAATGGCCATGGGTACAATTCACTCAAGTTCTCTCTCTCTACTGTATACTTAGACAGAGTTTCAACTAGGGTTTTTATATCTGGATCCCTTTGCAAGGTAGGGGATGACCCCTATATATAGTGCCTAGGGGGTGTAATGTACCCCCCATGCATGTAGTGAGCATGTGTGTGGTATCCTCGCCAATGTGGGAATGCCACCTGTCCTTATCACATGTAAGCAATGATGATGAAATATTCCCCCATATGTGGAGAATAATCTTGTTGTAACTGATTTGTGCCCAGGTGTCCTTATCCAAATGTCAACAGATGCTCGGCAGTCATGTTGGTGAATGGCCTCGGCCTAGGGGAGGCCGAGCTATCAAGGTTGGATGTCCGCCCAATCCGTGAAGTGTCATGAGGAATCTCGGCCTGATGTCAGCCGAGGTGTACGCTTGGGTCGGCCTGAGCCGAGGTATGATCCATGTTGAAGAATGTGGCTTCTTGTTATCTCGGCCTTAAGATGGCCGAGGTTACTGTTCCTGGGCACTTGAGGATGCTGTTGATGTCTGACACGTACGTTATATCCTTGGGGAGGTCCATGTAGTATTGTCGGCTTGGGCCGAGGTAATACTGGCCGAGGGATGATATCGTGGGCCCTTACCTCTCAATGGGCCAATTGATGTCTCGGCCTTTATCCGACCGAGGTAGGTATCCCTGGCTGAGGTTATACTTGGGCATATCAAAAAGGGTGTGGATGCACAACCAAGGGCTAGTTCCTTCCACGTACCACCAATGCGCGAAGGCAAACATCAAGGGAATGGAGGTTACCATTAGGGCTACGAAAAGGTCCTTTGCTATCGAGGAAGCTCACTTGGTGGACGCAGCATTTTACATAGAGTTGGAGGAGGATGTTTGGGTCCTAACGAGAAGAATGGAGGGAGCCTGGATTCCCTCGACCAGAGAAAGGATGAGGCCCTTGAACGAGAAGAATAAAGAGTTTACAAGAATCGCAAGAGTGATGACCGAGGAAGCTCACCATGTGGTCCCTCATCCCCAAAACATCTCTAAGCAGCTTAAAGACAGGATGAGGCCCAGAGTGGATCCGATGGAGCATGAGGTCCAACAACAAAGTGTGCTGAGAGTATTTTTAGAAAAAAGAATAGTCAGAGGTTTCTAGAGAGAAGAGGAGGAAGGCAGCTACAACTACCAGCACTGAAGAGGGAAAGGTGATATATCGATTATAATGGTGTGAATGGGCGACTGAAGAAGCTAACAATGAGGCTTACCCAATATATGAGTGATTTTTAGTGGATCAGCGGGGACAATGTATGGTGATAGACAACTCCAACGTACAGGAATTTATAGAGGAAGTCACCGAAGAACCAGAGTACATGGTGGATCAACCGAAGCTGCGAGCGCAAGAACTGGAGCAGTTGAACCTGTCGAAAGAATAAGAGGACCCAAGGCCTATATTTATCGCGAAAGATCTTAGCAAGGAGAAATGAGAGGCTTTAGTTATATTGATTCGAGAGTTCATAGACGTTTTTATGGGGAAATACACGGAGATGGAAGGGCTGGATGAGGGAGTCAGCTATCACAAATTAAACGTAATTCCCTCAGCCATCCCGATGGAACAAGCAATGTGAACATACAAACCCGAGCTAGACTTAAAGATAAAGGAAGAGGTCCAGCGATTATTAGTGGCAGGGTTCATCAAACCGATACAGCACTCGCTTTGGCTGTCTAGCATTATCTCGGTGGGAAAGAAAGATAAAAACTAAATAAGGATCTGCGTGGACTTTAGAGATTTGAATAGAGCTTGCCCCAAAGATGAGTTCCATCTTCCCTCCATTGATAGCTTGATAGATGCAATGGCTGGTCATAAGACGTATAACTTCATGGATGGGTATGTAAGGTACAACCAGATCAAGATGGACCCCTCGGATGCAGAGAAAATGACGTTCAGGAACCCATTAGGTAATTTCATGTACAGAGCAATGCCGTTTGGACTCAAGAACGCTGGGGCTACTTACCAGAGAACAATGATGGATATTTTCCACGACTTCTTCCATAAACTTGTGGAATTATATGTGGATGATTTGGTCATCAAATTAAGGAAGGAGGAGTCCCATTTGGGCGATTTGAGGAAGGTGTTTTCCCAATGCAGGACGTATAAATTGAGGATGAACCCACTGAAGTGCATCTTTGGGGTAACAAGTGGAAAATTCCTATGCTTTGTGGTTGATCAGCAAGGGGTGCAAATGGACCAGGATAAGGAGCGAGCGATCTTGGATATGCCAAGTCTCAGAACGGCGAAGGAGCTGAAGAGCTTCCTCGATAAAGTCTCCAATCTTAGGAGATTTGTGCCTGGGTTAGCCGAGATGGCACATCCATTGATGAAGATGTTATGAAGGAGCAAGATATTCAAGTGTGAGGAGATTCACCAGGAGTCTCTTGCTGGGAAGAAGAAGCTGCTCGTTTCACCACAGATCATGGTTCCCCCACAGACAGGAATATCGTTGTAGCTATTACTCACATCCACCACGAGGTCCGTGGGAGCTTTGTTGGCACAGGAGATTGATGGGGAAGAACGGACGGTGAACTACCTCAGCAGAATCATATATGGGTCAGAAGTCAGATATAATAGCTTGGAAAGGCATTGTTTAGCCTTAGTCTTTGTAGCACAAAAACTTAAACATTACATGTTGTCTTTTACAATTCATATTGTAACTAGATGTGATCTTATTAAGTATTTGCTAGCAAGAACTATATTGATTGGTAGAGAATCTAGGTGGTTCCTCATCCTCTACGAGTATGACTTCAATTGTGTTGTTCCTCGCGCGATCAAAAGCCAAGCGTACACCGATTTGTTGGCAATTTTCCCCTCGGGAACGTTTGAGACACCCAAAGAAAGTATTCCATGAGACGATTTGTAGGCCAATCACCTAGACGCAATGGATGAGGAATGGACAATGCAGTTCGATGGATTTTCGGCAAAAAAGAAAGGAGGAGCAGGGGTTATTCTTTCAAAAGGAATGGAGGAGATTTGCCTTTCCTACAAATTAGATTTCCCTTGTTCTAACAATGAGGCAGAATATGAAGCATTGGTGCTAGGGTTGCTAGAGGCTCTTCGAAGGTGGATTCGTTCACTCTGCATCAAAGGTGACTTAAATTTGGTGGTTCAGTAAGTGAATGAAGAGTACGCGTTGAAGCACATGAGCCTGGCATAATACAGAACAATCATTTAAAGGCTCCTCTATCAGTTTAATCGGACCAAGATCAAGATATAGCCCAGAATGATGAATCGTCACCCAGACACGTATGCCACCAGTGCTCAAAAATGTAATGAGGAATGATACAACTACCATCGTGATCTAACGAAGAATAACTCCTTCAATAGTACAGTCGATTCTACCGATGGAAGACAACGCAGACTGGAGGGGGGATATTAGAAGGCACTTGGAATCTGGGGAAGGGGTGATGGGGATGAGGGAATTATCCCAATACTTCACGAACCTGAGAAACCTTTACTTTAAAAACTCAGGAGGATGGTTGTCGAGGTGCATCGGTCCAGAAGAGGCAAAGCGTAGATTGAAGAGAACACATGAAGAGCACTGTGAGATAACTGAGATACCCCTCTACCGAAGAATGCAAAGAGAGGGATATTTTTTGCCCAGAATGAAATAGGACGCGATGGAGCTATAATAGAAATGCGACAAATGCCAGTTATTATTCGAAGCAGCTGAATGTCTTTTCGTGGAAACTCAACCTAATTGGAGACAACCCTATATTGACTTTATCAAAGATGGAGTTTCCCCAACATAGAAAATTGACGCAATGGGACTCAAGCGGAGGGCCCCGAGATTCTACGTTCAGGAGGGGAAGCTTTATCAAAGGGGATACTTTAATAGCCCATTGTGTTGCATCATAAAGGAAGAAGCAACTGAGGTCCTCAAACAGGCGTATGATCCAGCACACATAGGAGGGGCCAAGATATATGACCAATTGATGATGTTAGGGTATTATTGGTCAACAATGGAGAAAGACCCTGCTGAGTTCGTTCGAAAATACAAAGCTTGTCAACTTCATGGAAATATGATCCATACCCCATTAGTAGACCTACACTCCCTGGCGATGCCTTATCCTTTTCACACAATGGCATTCGACCTGGTGGGCACAATACATCCTTCTTTGAGGGAGAAGATATGGATACTAGTAGCAACAGAGTGATTCACAAAGTGGGCTGAAGCGATACCACTAAGAAGGGAAATAGCGGAGGTGGTGAGAAACTTCATCGGAGAATACATCATTTGCCGTTTTGGGATCCCAAAGGTCATCCTTTCAGAAAATGGAACCCTTTTCGTCAATTCAGAAGTAACGATTCTCACAGAAAAATACTTCATTGTCCATCATACTTCGACGATGGCATATCCAAAGGGAAACGGTCAGGTTAAAGCAACTAACAAAACTTTGGTTAATATCTTGGCTAAAACAATGGAGGATTTACCAGGAGCGTGGGATGATAAGATACCACCTGTATTGTGGGCCTATCGAACAACTAAGAGAAAGCCCACATGGTATACTCCATTCTCCCTTATCTATGGGACCGAGGTGATTCTCCCAGTGGAGTTAGAAGTTCCCTCTACTCGATATGACTTGCAAAGAAGTATGCTCCCTCAGAATAGACATGTGCAGCTGGAAGCGTTGGATGAACACAAAGATAATGCGATGCAACATTTTCAGATGTACACGAAACAGCTCTCTAGGGCATATGATAACTTAGTAAGACAAAGGAAGTTCGTGGAGGGATATCTCGTATTGAAAGCAGTAGTGAAACACATCAGGGGGCTTCCTCTACCCAAGTTTGCAGCAAATTGGAAGGGACCTTTCATTGTAAAAGAAGCTCATGACTCAGGTTATTGCTTAATTTCTAGGATGGAAGAAGATAAACCATTCAAGATTTACAATAAATGGTTAAAGGTCTATTGATAGAAAAGAAAAAATTGTGTCTTATGTATTTTTGTCATTGTGTAATTCCTCTATCCATCAAAAATCTTCACCGGCCTATAAAAATAGAACAAAACTAGAATATAGCGGTAAGTGAGGTATCAATCCACATCTAAGAGTGAAACACAAAATTGGAGAGGACATATATAGATTCATTTGCATTTTATTATTATTTTTCTTTTTTTGCTATTTATATTTTTTTAAGGGATTTTTATAACTAACTAACTATAATAATTTTTATAACTACAAATTAAGAAGTAAAAGCTAATTTAAGAAAAGTGAGATAAACAAACTTGTCCTAATAAGTAAACTAACAAAATTGGACTCACGAGGGCTTCAAAATTTTATCCCATAAATGGGAGATTAACCCTCAATAATCATCATTCAAAAAAAATAAGATAAACAAATGAAGCATGAGATGATTAAAATAAAAGTAATAAGAGAGGAATAGATCAAATCCATTTAAGCCTTGAATTGAAATGGAAAATTCAATTGCATCAACAATCTCTCAATTACAATCCCTCACTCATGTATTTATTGAATCTAAAATAAAAATTACAAAATAAAAATAAAAAGGATAGTGGATAAATTCATAATGGATAATTAAATAATAAAAGAGATTTGCTAAAAATACAAATCCTAATATTATAAAATTGTACATTAGAACTGACCCAAAGAAATAAATTCTAGATCATTACTTTATATTGAGATAATTGCTAAAAATGCAAAATCTCAACATAAAGGAATGGGTTAGAATTTACCTCCCATAAGGGATGAATTCAACTACATCAATCTATTTTAAAATAATTGCTAAAAATGCAAAAATTCATTATAGAGGGGTGGGGTTGAATTTATCCTAGAGATAAATTTCACTACACACCTCTATATTGAGATATTTGCTAAAAATGCAAATACTCAACATAGAGGGATGGAGAGAATTTTATCACACAAAGCTTAAAAACTAAATTGGAGATCCTCTTTGCAAATGGCTAAAGTCTTCAATTTATATAGTGCACAAGGAGGCTAGGGGTAAATTGGGTATTGGTAAAATTGAGTGTGCATGGAAATTGTGAGAGGAGCATGGGGTGAGTGAGGTGATTAAATCTGATTTGGTCATGGGTTTTGAAAGGTGTAAGTGGAGTGGTTTGTTTGGGGGTATTTTTGGAATTTTGGGTATTAGGGCTAAATGGGTTGAGATTTGGCACATAGGTTTTTATTTTGGTTTTTGGTATAGTCTTGGAAGTTGGCAGGTGAAAAATCTTGTTTGGGAGAATGGGGTTTGAAATGGGTATTCATTATGAAAATGGGTTTGGGATAGAAATGGAGAGTGGGTTTGGCTTGGGGCTAGCCGAATTCGTCGCCGGCGATTTCTTTTGGGTCAGGAGGGTTTAGCGCCGCGGGTGGAGGTCCGATGGAGGTACGGGTTGATGCTGGGGGTTGCACGGGGTAGGATGTAGGTTCGCACCGGCAGGGGTAAGTAGTGGGTTTCCGGCGAGCAGGAAGGAGGGGGGAGCGAGCAGGTGGGGAATCGGGTTGGGTTTGAAATCTCCGAAGTGGGTTCCGATTAAGGTCCGGGTTGCCGGATCTTCTATGGGGTTTGATGGTATGATAGTGTTAATAATGGTGATGGGTGTTGGGTAAAGGAGGTAGGTTTTTGTAATGGATTTTGGTGGAAGAGAGAGAAGATAGGTGTGTTAATGGAGGTATGAGTGAGGTGAGAGAGTGGGTGTAAGGTTGAAGATGAAGGGGGAAGAGTTATGTGTGTATGGGTGTAGGGAAGGTAGGTGTGTATTAGGGTGTAGGATAAGTTTGTGTGTGTGTGTGTGTTTTATTTGTGATCCTTAAAAAAATGAAAATAAAAATAACTAAAATCCTAAAAAAATAAAATCAATAAAAACTAAAATTAAAATAAAATAAAACTTCAAATCTATAAAGTAAAACTAAAATAAAAGAAATAAAACTGAAAACCTAATAAAAATATAAAAATTGAAGATCTAAAAAAATATATATAATAAAACTAAAAATAAACTCCTGAAAATTAATCTTAATAAAATAAGGTAAAATAAAATAAAAACTAAAACTAAAAACTAATAAAATCAAAATCAAAATAAAATTATACTAAATAGAAAGAAATATAAAAAATCGAAAATAAATCCTGGAAATTCTAAATAAATCTAAAATAAAACCTAAAAATAAAAATAACTCAAACTAAAAATCTAAAAAAATAATAAAAAGGCACAAACTAACACACACGGGCTTCGGGGTAGGTTTAGGTTAGGTTTGGGTAGGCTAGGATACGGGACAAGGGTAATTAATTCCATATTGCGCACAATTACCTTGAAATCCGCATTTGAACACCGCAGATGGACGTTTGACCTACAAGATAAACATTTAAGCACATAAGACCCATATTTCCGAGAATTAGCAACTAAAGTATATCTATTCGAGGTATAAAATGTACAGTTTTGGATGCTTATCATCTATCATGTGTAAGTAATTAGATTTGAACCACTGATGTATCAAGATGTTGTTATGAATACATAACTTTTTTTATATTAAGTATGCAAGCTCTTTTTATTATAACCCAAGTGGAGATGAAAGAGTCATATAACTTCATAGCAGTTGTAACACAAAGAAATGACATGGAAAACAAACATTTTTCTTCATTAATAAACTTTGAGGCATTACAAAATTGGGAGTTATTGACCAAGAGTTAGACAAGAAGAAAAAAAAAAAGAAAAATATATACAGAAGTTCATTAGCCTAAGAGGAACCATAAATCTGGGGAAGGGAAAAAATTTCCAGGAAGGCCTGAAGAAGCTGCCAGGAAAGAGTGTTGGGCATTCATAGAAACCTCCAACCTCGTTTGCGCTTGTGTGCGCTCGATGAGGATCTTCTCTCGTTTCTACTTTGCCATGTGTAAAGATTCTTTAAGGCCCCCCGCCTCTTTGTTAACGGATTTAAGAAGAGGTGCTAACTCAACCAACTTGGCTTCCTCAGCCTGTTGATCCTCCTGATATTTTCGGAGCAGTTCCCTCTAGTTATCCAGTCGTTGGCTCTTCAAAGTTTTCAAATGCGTAATAATCCAATCAAGACGAAAGCCATCACGGCCCAACTCCTTCAGGTGACCCATGAATTAGTTAAGGAGGGCTCTAGTAACAGTGGAGGTTGGAGTACTAGCAATCTCAGCCACAACGGTAGCCATGCCCTGAAGCCTGTAACTCATAAGAGAGATATTGGAACTCAGGCAATCCACGGTAAACGTTTTGAGATGGTGGTTCACAAGCAGCTAAACTACCAAGCGATGGTTTGTAGGCATCTGTGGAGAACGCTGGAGCACCATCAGGCAGAAGGCATGAGGAGCCAAGTCGGGCAGACGAAGCTCACAGCCAGATTTGCTCTCAGCAGCAGCACCGATCATGGAACCTTAATCATTATGGATGGACTCTTCTGAAACAACGGGTTCCCGCTGGGGAGAGGAGGTAGGCGAAAGAACTAGTGGAGAATCCTCTCGTGAAACCTGGGAATAGTTAGAGGAAATAAGTAGCTTATGAAAATCTTAACAAGTGTTTTGTTGTTAAGTCACCGATATAGGTGGAGTTTATGAAAAAATCTTAACAAGTGTTTTCGTTGTTAAGTCACCGATATAGGTGGAGTTTATGAAAAAATCTTAACAAGTGTTTTTTTTGTTAAGTCACCGATATAGGTGGAGTTTATGAAAAAACCTTAACAAGTGTTTTCGTTGTTAAGTCACCGATATAGGTGGGGTTTATGAAAAAATCTTAATAAGTGTTTTCGTTGTTAAGTCACCGATATAGGTGGAGTTTATGAAAATCTTAACAAGTGTTTTCTTAACAAGTGTTTTCGTTGTTAAGTTACCAATATAGGTGGATTTTATGAAAAATCGTAACAAGTGTTTTCGTTGTTAAGTCACCAATATAGGCGGAGTTTATGAAAAATCTTTACAAGCGTTTTCGTTATTAAGTCACCAACATAGGTGAAGTTTGAAAAACTAAGAAATACAGAGAAATTAGCGAAGTACCTCAGCAGTAACATCCGCGAGAATAGGAGCCATCGTGAAAGACTCAACGGTCGGCAAATCTCCCTCGCCAATAAATGGTACCAAGACTAACAAAGGAGTTTAGCTAAAAGAACACGAGGAACACCCAGACGATGCCCCAGCATGGGCAGGCACTGAAGAATTACCACGCGGGGCAGCAGCATCAACCTTGGCCTTGGAAAGAAAAAAGCCACTCAGAGCAAAGGGTGGGGTAAGGCTTGGCGAAAGCTGCAAATACAAAACCAAATGTTAGACACAAGGAGCAAGTGCATGAAAAAGACTGTCATATGTCTAACCGTTACTTATCCCCGTTATGGTACCAAAAAGGGGAATTACAGTCAGGGGTCTTGCCAGTGCAGTGGGAAGGAGAATGTTAGCTATCAGAGATGCCACTTCCACTTAAAACATCCCAACATATCAGAATGATAAACAAAGCAATGGGACAAGGAAAGGACATGGCACTTGATAAGAAATTTACCTCAGGAGTACTCTCCTCAACCAAAACTATGGGCAGAGGGACCTCTTGCTCTGATGGTAATTCAGAAGAGGCTGGAGTAGTTGCCTATGATTGGGTAGATATTCCAACAGATCCAACGGTGGCAGACCCCGCAGTAGCATCTTTGGCCCGTTGGGAGGACCAACGCCGAGAGTAAGTAAGGCCCGTCATGGGTGAACGGGGAGGAGTAGTATCGGCTTGAGAGACACCAAAATGCCCCCCACAAAATGGCTCATGAGGGAACCAGGGGGACTGGGAGTTTCTCCAACTCCCTGCACCAAAGTTATCAAAGAAATAAGCGAATGCAGCTTGCCTTAAGAAAATGGGAACAAGAATAAAACGTGCACACATACCTGAGATCCGTAGGGAGAACGAGAAGGTATAACCACTTGTGAAGGTGGAGAAGAGGTAGCAACAGAAGGAACTGGTGATGGAAGCATCTCAACTGTCCGTTTCTTCTGGGACTTAGTGCCTAGAGTTTTCTTCCTTGCGCCTGTTGCATCAGCGCCTTGTGGTACCCTCGACCTCTTTCTCCTCTTTGTCGTTGGATCAACCATGATCGTAGGAAAGGCAGCCGAAGGAGGAATGACGATAGCGCGACATTAAAACTCAACATTGAAACTCAACATTTATTCTTTCAACCTCTGCTTGAACCTTCCTCCTCAGCTCTTTACTTACCTCCGCGAACATAGGAAGGGGAACGGAGGCAATAGGGAATGCATTTAAAAGATTTTGTGCTTGATCTTAGTACTTAGACTTCGAGGACTTGGATTTAGAAGAAACCCCACCTTTGGACTTCTTGGTTTTTTTAGTAAGTGGCTGAGAAGCCCATTCTCCTGTTGCAGCTTCGATCGAAGGGGCAGGTTATTTGGGAGTTGCAATGGCCTTGGGCTTCGTGGTATAAGTAGGGATCTTAGGGCAATAAGGGGGTGGCTTCTGGGGAGATTATTTAATGGTTTTACTCAAGGGAAACTCAACTCCAAGCACGGAGTTCCCCTTAAGACCCAGTTCAGAAGCAGAAAAAGAAAAGATTTGGGGATATTGGGGGGGCTGAATATACTCATGAATCATTCTTAACTGCCCCAAGTGGAACTCAGTGGAAAAAGAGGTGGATACGTCCCCCTTCCTAATGGCACTAAGAAGGGTGAATCGCCCATCGATGGTAGAATTCACACCAAGAACCGCTATTGTAGTATAGAAAGTGCAAGCTTCAGCGAAAGTGGCCCTTGTGTGGTTGTGTTGAAACACAGGTCGATGGACCCCCTGATCAAACCCGAACTGCCTGCCACATATGTCAGGGATGTAGGGTTCCAAAGTGTATCCCTATTTAGTATAGGAAGGAAGAAACCCAGGAGTGAATAGAAGCACTACGACCTGCGAGGGATCTTCTATAGCTGGGATGAACTTGACCATTGAGGCTGCAGAAGGAAAGAAATTCCAACTATGGGCGAATGTAGACTCACTATATGGAATCATCACAAAGGAGTCCAAACGATCGAAAACTTACATTATCTCCTTTCGACTTTGTTTTTTATGGAAACATAGGAGGTGTGGGGGCTTGATACCTTAGCTCACGGGCAGAGAAATAGACATGGCGACAATGGCAGGAAAATGGCCCGTTAAAATGATGGTGTTGGCAAAATTAGCCAAGTTATAACGACCCAGTGATCGTTCCATGTCAATGTGGGTTCGATCCAACCAGGTATAGAGGGACCCCAAGGCAATGGCGGTCAGAGGAAGGCTGAAACCCCTGGCCAAATGAATTGAAATATTTATAAGGTCCCTCCTGGCCTGATCGTTGGGTTTTCCAGTCAGGAAGAAGCTTGAAAGCAATACAAGTATGTTGGTTGGTAGTTCCAGAGATGTACCTCTACCTCGGCTCATTGCAGCATTGACATCCTTCGGGGGCGAAGCTTTGAAAAAATAGCTGATGAGGGGAGTAATGTGGCTTTGTTCAAGGAACCAATGCAACTACGGTAGATTCGATCCATCTCAGGTCGATCAGCAGCCTCTTCGGCATCCAGGGCCTCATCGTGATATGTGAACTCACCCATTGGCTCAAACCCAAGGAGCTCACAGACGTCCTCCAACGTAGTGGTGAACTCTCCCCACGCAGTAAAGAACGTGTGAGTTATGACGTTCCATATGGAAACTAGCACTTGGAGCACCGCGTTGTGCTTGGAAAGGGTGAACTCCCCAAACCAGTAGGCTCGATGAAGCCCAACCTTTTCAAGAGAAGCAGCGTAAAAACTCTGCATATGTGTATGACAGGTAGTGAAATGGGTTGGCGACCCCCCAGGTGCTTCTAAGTCAATCTGAGGATAGAGTAAGTCACCACGATCCAAACGAAAGCGCAGAGTCCCCTCTGGGGGAAGATAGCCCCACTTTGATGAATCCATATCCTCATCACCCAATAGTAAAGGGTCAAACTTGGATGAGAAATGGAAAGTCTTGCATGCATCAGAAAATTTATCATCTTCGCTAAAGATGGGAGCTCGGCGATAAAAGTGTAGTTACTCTTGACGAGCTGCATTCAGGGCAGCAATTCCAGAAGTTGCAGAGGGGGAGCTTAGTTGAGAAGTGGTGGTGGAAATCTTAGAAGAACTTGAAGAAGCCATAGTAGAGTGGCGATGAATGGCACATCTGGGTAAGAAGGTCTAGAAACAAGGAGGGAGGATCACAACCACAGGTGGAGGCGCAAAAGATTGGAGAGGGAAGAAACTGGGTAAAGAGTTGGACAATAATGGAAGTTTTCGCACAATTTTCTATCTCTAAAGAAGACGTGAGCTTGAAGAAGATGAAGGAAAGAGAAGGGTTTGAAAAAAGAGACGTTTAAAACCTTTTAAGGAACCCGTCTATTGAGTTTCCCACCACCACACGTGCAAGGCTTCCTATAATCATTCCAAATGAACACATGGTACTTCGGGAGGCGTCTTGACAGTTGAAAAGACAGCGCCACATCATTAATGAAGTGACGCTTGGAAAATAGAAGGGGATTGCCTTATTTAGCAAGTTTGAGTTTTAGCGCCATAATTTTTGTCAGACATATCCAATAAATTCCCAATGAAAAAGATGTCCCAATAGTTAAAAAAAGCCTACGATGTCCCCTCGCCACAAGTCCAAACGTTGTATAAATTGTGACTCGGCTACATCGGGGAGAATTTCTATTTTTTTTAACATAGCGATGCATTACAAGGGAGAATTTCACAAGTCCCAAGGATAGGGGCAGTCCTAACGAAAACTCAGTAAGAACGACCCAATTTCACTATTTATAGCAAAAATGAGTATTTGGGATGGTTAGTAGGCCTTTCGGGAGAATTCTAAACAGTAAAGCTAAAACGGTTGAAGCTCAGTGTAAAGAAAAAGTGGCTATGTCCCTTCGTCAAAGCACCAATAAGCCGCAGCACTTCGGCTCAGGTACATTGGGGAGAATTTTTCTTTTTTCTAGAGACTCTAACGCTGCGGTTCTAATGAAGGAAAGGAGGTCAGAATTTTTACAAACAGAGAAGGTTCATCGGATTAAGAAGTTTTCGTGCAGACATTTCTTGTTCCAATAACAAATCTCTCCACGAAGGGGAAAATGTAGAGGGGGCTTGAAGGTAATTTTGATATTAGAGATAATTCCCCATTAGCGACAGTGTTTTGGGATTAAGGCACTGAGGAAGCTCAAGCGTGGCAGCTCAAGCGTAGCAGCTCATACTTTAGCTTGTTGTGTTACTTAGTCATATTGTATCTTTATTTATATTGACTATGAGCTATAACGGTTTTAATGATGTAATGAGAATAATAATGAGTTTTAGGGTGAGGTCAAACGGTACTCGTGAGATACTAGGCTTGGAAGGCCCTGGGAGAGCTCTCATGCTCTATAGAACGACCTCGTCGTGGTAACTTTAGAGGGACTTGGTTTGGAGGATTGAGAAGTAAGGCTCCGTTGGGGCTTGTCCTGACCATCTTAGATACACCTGATAAAACACCAAAGGACCCTGGCCGTGAAACCTCGGGCGGAGAAGCTTGGAGTTTCATCGGGAGTTGAGTTATCAACCAAACATCCCTCTACTTAATGTCACCTCTACTATAGGTGATGTCACTAGCCATCTAAACAATGTCAGACCTGCACTTGAGTAAACCTCTGTGGTCTTTGGGGCTGTCAGGCAGTTTGTGAGCCACCTCTGCGACAACAGCCCCCTGACACACAGTGGTTAGGCAAAAGGCATGTCTTGACATTTAATGTTTATAACGTGGAGACAATTAGTGCATCGGGTATTTAATGTTTGTGACGTAAAGTATGAGGGAGGTCTTTCACAGGCATTGATGGCAGAGTTGCCTCGGGGGTGTTGTGGGAGGCTATTTAAGGACCCCAACCACCTCTGAGGAGAGGATGATCTTTTTGAGAGTTCAAAAGTTATTAATAGAGAGTTGTTACAAACTAGAGAGTTTAATCACCCACCATTGTCATTTATTACGAAGATTATAATACTTGGCAGAGATTCTTGAGGGTGGTTGGTGTGTTTTGGCTACCTGACGAGGTGTATCTAGGGTGCTTACTTCCCTTTCCCTCTAGCTAAGTTACTTCTAAGTTTATTACTACCTTCTAAGTTATACACGAGAGATCTATGATTTCAAACTGAGTTTATCTTCATTGAGTAGTGTTTGTATGTCCTATGGTTAATCAATAGTTTTACTAGTTAACTTGTCATTACTGTACTCAAAAAGGGGTTACACCTCCATCTTATCTAAACTACCCTCTTACCATAGTACTTAGGGGGTGTAGTGTACCCCGCATGCATGCAATGAGCATGTGTAGGATGATCTAGCCAATCTCATGTGGACACCTGTCTGTGCCATATGCAGATCATAATGACAAAATATTCCCTCACGTGAGGGAGTAATCCAGTTATAATGGTTTTATCCACGTGTTCTAGGTCTCTTTGTACTTGTATATGCTCGGACTGGTGACATCATCCACAGAACCTCGACCTGGATGGGTACGAGGTTGATGACTCCGACAAGACCATTAATCCTCCAACCATAAGTATAACCTCAATCAGAAAAGACAAATGAGGTTAGGTAATCGGGTTCATTTACAGTGTCGGCCTAAGCAGAGTATGAGATTAGTTCAAGTTGAACCCATAAAGATGTTGCTGATATCGGCTATTGCCCAATAGAGGTTGGTGCTTATGAGGCCGACCTCATTAGGGATGACCTTATTGCTGACTAATGGGGCTCTTTTAACGACTTAGCCATGAGATAGGACGACGTTGTTGCTCAGGGTATGTGGGTGCACTTTGGTCATATCAATCACCCCTAGCCCTTAGCCTTCTGTGTGAATAGGTGGTTTAGGGGTATATATGCTTGCCTGATGAATGGACACTTGTAAGTATTTGGTGGCATGGAGATTGTCATTGAGACAAATGTCATTCTTATAACTAGCTGGCATCTTCCCCAAGGCATGGAATGATGTGGCAGAACATTTTGGGTTTCAAGGAGAAATTATGAGGCGCCTTGGACTTCACGCATAATCATTTTATTGATATTTAATGCCTTTTCTTTTTCTTCTTCACTTTCTTCCCCAATTTATTTTCCCACTTGTGTGTTTTCTGCGAAACCTCAAATCCTCCATAACCTACCTCCAAGCTCACCTGCAAACTCAAGCTCTCCTACCTTAAACCTTCTTCTTCCAACGTCTATTTCCACTAAGGTATTTCCCTCTACCTTTGATTTCCATTATTGGTTTTTGGTTTTCTTTATTTGGATTTTGCAGTGAGTTTTTTTTTCTTTTCCGGATGAGCATTTCCACCACTGTTTGGTGGTTTTAAGGTTAGGCTAGTGGTTATTTGGTGACCCTTAGGCCACCTTTGGTTATTTCGATGTTAATTTAGATTGAAATTTCCCATTTATGGGTTCTCCATTGACACTCCGATCACCATCTCCAGTGTGTTGCTTCATCACTATTCTTGGTGTTCATCATAAAAAACCTTTTGAATTCCAAACTTTTATCCTTTTACTTAGGTTTTAGGCGTTGTTTACCTGTTTTCCTATTTTTATTTCATTATAAGTGTAGTCTCATTAACTTAGGATGTTAGAGCCTCTGTATAAACTTCCAGAGGAGTTTCCATCCTTAAGAGAGAAGTGTTTCAAAAAAAATCCGACAAGTAGAGTTAGCCCAAGCCGAGGATCATGAGGCCGAGGCTTTACCTCTTTGACCTATCTGTCCACTTCCTTTGGTTGTCTTACACCCTAAGTCGATGGAGGTCTGTGACCCTATATCGGAGTCGTCTACTGCAGACTCCATGTCCACCTCTGTGCTTGCCGAGAGTGTGGATTCATTTTAAGAGGCTATGAACTATTCCTCAAAATGAAATGGAGAGTTTGAGGATGAGGAAGTTTGTTCCCGTGACTCATCTTTTAAGTATGTTGGTCCCTCCCGATGCTCTGCCTCTGTAGAAATTTTAGAGCTTAGCATCGCCTTTCCTCCCCTAATTGATGCCATTCCTCTATCAGCTGCCACAGGGGCTGAGTTCCCAAAGAGGTTTCCTGGTGGTATACCCACTCATGCTCAGGCCCAGGCTGTTGTAGAAGATGATGGTGAGGATAGTGAAGTCGACACCTCTATAGTTGACGAATATGAAATCTTTGTTATTGAGTACAACCTTTTAGTCTTCAGACATTTGTATGGGATTCCTTCTTCAATCTCCTTGAGGAAGCCTCTGAAATATGAGAGGGATTTTGATAGTCGAGAGGATGAGATCTACGTCTATGAGCAGATGTTCAAGTTGGGTTTTCGCCTACCCATTCATCCCACTATCCGAGATATACTTTCATACATAAATCGTTCCCCCTCACAACTATCTCCCAACGCGTGGAGGGTCATGATAGGAGCTATTATCCTCTAGAAGACTATTCATCATACCCACTTTCCAGTTAGAGTCTTCTTAAGTTGCTATACCCCTTCTTCATCCAAAACTTATCCTAGCTACTATTACTTCGTAGCCAGAAAGTCTGAGAAGAAACTATTCTTAGTCACTCAGACTTCAAACCATAACTGGAAACCCTAATATTTCTTTGTGTTGAGTTCCTGGGAATTTTTTCCAAACCATGCATGTGGAGCCTCTCAAATGAGGACACCTCTGAGATGGGCCAAAACCTCTTTTTCGGCTAAGTTCGACCCTGGGTTAAGTCCTAACAACACCAAAGCCATCACCTACCTTCGTAAACAAGGCGATAATGGTCTTCTCGTCAAGTATGAGCATTTGATTACCCCCTATTACCTTTCTCACACAAGTTTAGGGGGCATTCCTTTAGAAGAAGTTCGTAAGTTTAAAAATTTTATTACCAAGTTATGTCTCGTACTTTTTATTTATCTGAGATGCTAACTCCGAGACTTCTCCTTTTGCAGAGATGCTAGACGGTATCTCAAACGACCATTGGTAGATGTCAGCCCCAATCTTTCTAAGCTCATCGATAGACGAGGTGGAAAAAATGTCCCTCCCCCAGTTCAAATGAAAAAGGGTGGCGGCATATCCAAGGACGATGTTGTTACCAAGAAGAGGAAAGCACCTGCAGACCCTATTTTAACTAGGACATCAACAACTCAAAATACAAACTGTGGTATCCCCATCTCAACCGATGATGATTTAGTTACTCGTCTATCTCAGTTAAAGATCAGTGATAGCATGATCGACCATAGTCTGCAGGCCGTTAATACTATCGGTGGGATCATGACTGAGGAAGACAAACATTGTCTTTAATCTTTTGATGTTCCCTTGCTGGATAAGTTTTCCCTTCACAGGACAGCTCAGGTACTTTGGTGATTAAGTTTTTTCTCGAAGTGTTATCTCTGCATTTTTTGAATCATCACTACTCATATGTTTGATCCTTTCCTAAAGGGAGTGATGACCCTTCACCACTTGGCTGACTGGACCTTAAAAAGGATGCCCCTGATCCAAAAGGGGAGAGATACTAAGAAGACAGAGGGTGCCCTCAAGGCCGACCTTAAGAAGGTACAGGGGGCCTGAAGCAGGAGAGGGAACAAACTACTCGTATGAAGGAGGACCATGCCAATGATTTGAAGGCCAACGATGAGAGTCTTCAAGTAAATGTTTATGAAGTTGTCGAGTCTACACTGGCCGATGTTGAGGATAGAATCATTACTAACTATAAATTATCTGATGAATTTATAGGTTTCGGCTCTGACTATCTCGATAAGGTATCAGGGCAGCTGACCGATGGGTTGTTCTTAAGCATTGGGGAGTTTGGAAGCTTATCTCCAAATGACTTCATTGGTCTTGGCTTTGCTAACCCTCGTCTTTCCCAAGCTCTGAAGGAGATGGAGGATGATGGCGTTGCTCCCACAGAGACGAGCCTTTTGTATGTCACTGAGACTGAAGACGTTGTTAACCCTGAGGACGGGTTCGAAGTCACTTACACTGGACTTGACAATACCACCCTAATTGATGACTTGTCGGCTTTAGTCGAAGGACACATTCATCCTTGAGGGCCTCTTTCTACTTTGTTTTTATTCTGTGAAGCTAATTGTAACTCTTCCTTCTACGAACTGTGGTTATAAAATTTTGGTTTTTTAGATGTAAACTTTCATAACCTCATCTGTCATGAATGAAATGGAATCCCATTATGCCTTATTTCTATTATTTTTCCATCATGACGTTTTGTTCCTTTATGATGTTTCACAAAGATAAAATAGTAATAGAGACAACCATATGTTTAGGGTCTGAGATCACCAATTAAATGGTGTTTAGTCTCATAGTTCACCAACTTAATGATGTTTAGGGTCTGAGATCACCAATTAAATGGTGTTTAGTCTCATAATTCACCAAATTAATGATGTTTAGGGTCTAAGATCACCAATTAAATGGTGTTTCATCTCATGACATCTTAAATTAATGGTGTTTAGGGTCTGAGATCACAAATTAATAATGTTTCATCTCATAATTCACCAAATTAATGATGTTTAGGGTCTGAGATCACCAATTAAATGGTGTTTCATCTCATAACTCACCAAATTAATGATGTTTAGTAGCTTAGGATAAACTAACACAACAAATATCCGAATAGACAAACAACATTGTGAGGGAACAGTTGATATTCTCATTGATATTCACTCTCTTGATTCTGATATATGTATTATAATAGGGTGGAGGCAAAAATTTATAAGCTCATTAGTAATACTTCTTCAGATGATCAACATTCTAGGGGTTTGAGAAAGGTTCTTCAAAATTCTCCAGCCAATAGGTGCCTGGTAAAATTTCCTCGATCACCCTATAAGGGCCATGCCAATTTGGATGGAGCTTATTGGGTTTTTTCCATGTCTTCTTGAGAACTAGGTCTCCCATAACTATCGGCCTCTCTTTCACCCTATGATTATAAAATCTAGCATCTCTCTACTAATAGGCTACTTACCTCACCTCAGCATCTTCTCTTCTTTCCTCAATCAAATCAAGATCAAGTCTTCTTTCTGTTGCATTTCCTTAAGGGTCATACATCTGAATTCTATGAGTAGGAAGACCAATCTCGGAGGGATGACAGCCTCTGAACCATAAGATAACATGAATGGGGTTTCCCCTATAGGAGTTTTTACTGCCATCCTGTAAGCCCATAGTACATCGTACACTTCTTCGGTCCATCTTCCCTTTGCCTCTTCTAGCTTATTCTTGATCCCATTAAGAATCGTTCGATTTGTAACCTCGATTTTCCCATTTGACTGGGGTTGGCCAGGGGTGGAGAAGAATTGTTTGATCCCAACCCTTTCACAATATTTCTCTAAAGATACATTATTATATTGAGTCCCATTACCTGAGATTAAGGTATTTGGGAGATTATACCTGCAGATGATGTTTTTCCAGAGGAACTAGAAGGTCTTCTATTCTGTAATAGTGATCATCGACTCAGCCTCTACCTACTTAGAAAAATAGTCTATCGTTATAATTAGGTATCGATAGTTATTCACTGCCCTAGGTAAAGGTCCTACTAGGTTGATCCCCCATACCGCAAACGACCAAGGGGAGGTGATGGAGGTCAGAGGTTGATGAGGTTAGTGAGGGATGGTAGCAAACCTTTGACACTTATTGCATCTTTTAATATACGTTGCAGCGTCTTTGGCCAGGGTCGACCACCAATACCCTTGAGTAACAATCCTCTTAGCCAATGACCTTCCCCTAATATGAATAGATCAAGAACTTTCATGCACATCTTGAATGATATATGGTACCTCGGATGGATGAACACATCTGAGTAGAGGAAGCAAAAACCCCTTTTTGTACAAAATGTCCCCTATGACAGAGAACTTTACAGCTTTGTACCTTAATTTTCTTCTCTCATCTTTTGATGATGGAAACTCCCATTTTTTGAATGTATCTGATGAGAGGATCCATACATGAGGCTCCCCTATTCACATTCAGACAAGTTTCAGATGCACCATCTTTTTCTTTAATGATCGGTCGAAGTAAGATTTCCACTGACACTATTCTTCTGATGTCAGTTCTTGTTGCTGAAGCTAGCCTGGCCAGGACATAGACTCGGCCGTTGTCTAGTCGAGGTATCCTCTTCAGATTTACCTCTTTGAAACTTTCAACATCGATCTTACACTTTCCAGATATTTAGCCATTCTCTCATCCTTGGCCTCATATACTCCTAAGATCTGATTTATAACTAGTATTGAATCACTATGTACTAGGAGTTGGTCGACACTAAGAGCTCGGGATAAGGATAGACCTACTATCAGATATTCAGATTCAGACTCATTATTGGAGGCCTTAAAGTTAGGCCTCAGAGCATACTCAATGTTTGTGTCGTCTAGTGCCAACATTATCAATCTAGCACCACTTGTATTCTCGCAGGAGGACCCATCAATAAAGAGGTTCCATACAGCATAGGCCTCCAAGAATTTTCCCTCTGACAGGGATCCTTGTTTGAAGATATATCTCCTCTCTTCATTTTATACACTTCCCCTCTTAATGTGCTTGTCTCGGCCTCATCCAAGGCAAGGCTAGGAGGTCTTACTTGTAGATTATCTACCTTCTCAAAATTTTCATTTTTAGCGTCGGCCTCATACCAAGTGAACTCGGACATGAAGTCTGCCAATGCCTGTCCTTTGACTTCTACCCTCAGCTGGTAAACAGTGTCAAACTCTCCTAGCTCAATTGCCCAAGCTATTAATCGCCCTGGTTTATCAGGTTTGTGGGTGACCTGTCTGAGTCGTGAGTCAGTGAGGACTATCATTGAGTGAGTTTGGAAGTATGGTTTCATCTTTCTAGAAGCGTGAATCAGGGCATAAGATAACTTCTTCATCCTAGGATACCTATGCTCAGACCCTTGGAGTGCTTTGTTGTTGAAATACATTGGCTTCTGTACCTCATCCTCTTCTCTCAGAATAGCATCCCTAATGGACGACTCTGAGATGGATAAGTACACATATAATTTTCACCTTGAATTGGCCGTGACAAAACCAAGGGAGAGTCGAGATAGGACTTCAGCTCTCTAAAAGCCCTGTCACACTCCTTACTCGATTTAAAAGCTTTTCTAAGAATTTTGAAAAATGGAAGACACTTATCTGTGGCTCTGGAGACAAACCTGTTTAGGGTATCCACTCGTCCAGTAAGCCTCTGAATATTTTTTATGGTCTTGGGGGTCTTCATCTCTAACAAAGCGTTTATCTTCTCTGGATTAGCCTCTATACCTCCTTGAAGGACAATAAAACCCAAGAACTTTCCAGCTCCGACACCAAAAATAGATTTAGACGGGTGAAGCTTCATTATGTACTCGTCTATCGTATTGAAGGTTCTTTCAAGGTTGACCACATGAGTGTCAGACTTCAGACTCTTCGTCAGTATGTTATTAATATAAACCTCCATGGACTTTCCAATCTGATCTTCAAACTTCTTATTTACCAGACGTTGATACGTTTCCCAGTCATTTTTCTAGTCGAATGGAATAACCTTGTAACAATATGTTTCCTTGTCTGTGATGAAGGCAATTTTCTCTGAGTCAGTCGGGTCCATAAATATTTGGTTGTAACCAGAGTAGGCATCCATGAATCTCATCAACTCGTGACCTACTTTAGCATCTACCATCAAATCAATTCGAGGAAGAGGGAAGTTGTCCTTGGGGTAAGATTTGTTCAGATCGGTGAAGTCTACACACATCCTCCACTTTCCATTGGCCTTGGTCATAATCACTACATTGGATAGCCATTCAGGATATATGACCTCTCTAATAAACTCAGACTCTTTAAGATTTTTAACCTCGTCCCTTATAACATCATATTTCTCCCGAGAGTAAATCCTCCTCCTTTGTTTAACTGGCTTTGCATATCTTACCACGTTGAGCTTGTGACACATTACCTAAGGATCAATGCCTGGAATGTCTGCTTGACTCTAAGCAAAAATGCTTTGTCCTCTCCTCCAAAATTTGATTAGCTCGTCTTAGATCTCTGGCTTTAAGGTTTTGTCGACCTGGATGGTTTTTTTCGGCTTGTCCTCAATGAGGACGATGGATTCTACCTCTTTCGCGGCTTCCCCTTTCTTGAGCTTTGTCTCGTCTTTAGGATCAAGGGTGTCAATGTTATAAGTGGTGGTTGCCTTCTCGTGTGTTTCTCTCTCCTCAGTCGAATTAAAGTATCATTCTTGTGCCGACGTTTGGTCACCCTAAACTTCCCCTACTCCATAACGAGTCGAGAATTTTATCATCTAGTGAACCATTGAAGGTACGGCCTCAAATTCCTTAAGGGATAATCGTCCTAATATGAGGTTGTAAGCTGAAAAGACATTCTCATCCATAACAAAGAAGTTGATTTTCTAGTTAGCCACTGGGTCCACTTGTCCCCCATTCTTACATCCATCTCGTACATTTCTAAGGGATCAACTTTCTCCCCGCTGAATCTTATGAGGGGATGATGGTATGGTACGAGCCTGGCTCGACTAAGTCCCAATCCCTTGAAACATGGCCAGAACATAACATTTACTGAGCTTTCCCCATCAATTAAGATCCTCGGCACTTCACATCCATGCACTCGAGTTGTGATGATGAGAGGGTCATCATGTGGAGCTAAGATACCCTTAAAGTCTAGTCTTGAAAAGCCGACTACAAGGGTGTCCGTGTCCACTTTCTTCCTTTTCTCTAATTTAACATCAATGGAGGTCGAGTGCACAACCTCGACCTTTGTTCTTGCCTTTGCCTCAGCCACATGGGCTTAATGGTCGGCCACTTCCGAGCCTCCTCCAGCTAGGCCACCACCGATCATTCCTACCCCAAATAAGATCATGTTAAGCCTCTTCAATGGGATATTATCATCCTTTGGTGGAAGATATGGATCATCACCATCCTCGTCTGAAGGATCATCTCATCCGGTCGGACCATCTTCTCAGAATTTTTCATTCCTCCTCTTTCTAGGGTCGGCTCTTCCACACTTGGAAGCACCTTTTTCCACATACTTTCTCAAGTTTCCAGCCTTTAACATTTCTTCAATCTTGTCCTTCACAGGAAAGCATTTATCAGTCAAGTGGTCATGGTCCTGGTGGAATTCACACCACAAGTTCTTGTTCCTCTTATGGGGAGGAGCACTTAATTTTTCAGGCCACTTTAAAGACCGATCACTCTCTATCTCATTTAAGATGTGCTCATAATGAACAGTCAATGGAGTGTAGTCTGCAAACTTACATTAACATCCCGTGTTTTTATTATGCTAAATAATTGTGCGATTAATTATTATTGTTGGATTATTTAAATTAAAAATGTGAGAAAAATCGATTATTAATTAATCTGGATTAAAAATAAATATTAACTAGCGTACCAAGGGTTAATACTTATTGTTAAGAATTTTTGAATATTACTTTGTGAATAAATAATATGGAATTATGAAATTTTTATAAATTGTCGAGAGTGGAAAATACGGCAGTTTGGTACATTAAGTCAGGACGCGCGAGTGAGTCGTGTAATGACTAATATAATGGGTTAAATACGTAAATTATTTTTAAGTAACTATTATGGTAATTTTGAGTGCTCCATTAAATTCAAAAGGGTCGAGATAGTCAAAAAACTCTACCCGAGTATTTTATTTGGACCCCGGGATGTTTTTAGGGCTAACCGGCACCCCGTAGGGGTATTTTTGTCCATTGAAATTTTGGAAAAATATTATGGACGAAAATTAAGAAATTAAATAAGAATGTATAAGGGTTAGAGTGGGGTTATCGGCTCTAAACCTACGTGAGAGAAAAGAGAATGGCACAGAGGAAGGAAGAAGAAGCCATAGGAGTTCTTGGTACCTAACTCACGAACACACACCAAGAATCACACCAAAGTGTAGATCGCGAGATGAGGAATGCATCTATACTAAAATCACCAGCAGATCAGACCGTTGAAATCGAGGCAAATGTTTAATTCTTGCAATTTATAGCAACAGGCATGTTCATATTAGTGTAGGTGTATTATATTCACTATTTGATTCATAAGTTTGGATGAAATTGGAGGATTAATGGCATTAATTAAAATATAGAAATTAATGTAGGATGAATCCCTCATGTAGATAGTTTATAAATACCAAATTGATGATTATTGATGATGAAATTAATTGAAATTTATGTTCTTGAACGAAAATTTAAGGAACTAGGGTTTGGGAATTGTTAAATTGGGGATTTTGGATTTTATAACTGATTTATGATGAATTAATTTTTCATAGTTAAGGTAAATCATTTACATATGTTAGAACATTGATTAGGATTTCTATTTTGGTGATGTGGGAAATTTAGAGGTTTTAGAACTGAAATTTTGAGGAAGACGAAGCAGGAACAGTAAAACGTAACAGGTCTGACCAAACCAGAGAAAACCCCATCTCGCTCGAACGAGAAGCAGAGTCATTCAAATGACATGCTAAATCGTTCGAATGACAGGTCCCAGAAAAACCCAAAAATTCCCATTTTTTCCCAAATCATGTTACACAGTTAGTTGAGTGAGGAAAAACTGCCATTTAGTGATATCATCTTAGTGCATAATTATTTGGGATGCATTCCTAGGATAATACCTTAAGGATTGAATAGGTGAATCAACCTTTAAAATTTCAAAAGTGTAAATAATCGAGTTAATTGCATAAGTAGTAAAAAGAAGTATACTACGTGTAGAAATATAAATACGGGTTGGGTGAATGCCTAAAATTTTTAAGGCTTAGGGAATGCCCATTATTTTATGATTATTCTAATTGTGTGTATAAGCATACCTACGCTGCTTGCTATCGGGAGGAGGTATCGCGCAGTGGACAGTCTTATCCTGGGTGACCCAATGGGGGGATATTTAACTTGTACCTAAAGCATATGAACTTGTATACGTGTTATCTGTTACGTAGGATAGTTTCAACGGTTGAATGGGAGCATAGGTATGTGTGTGACCCATTTAGCTGGTGGGTATGCTCGCCTCCAATATTTTTGTTATGAGATTTATGGTTCGTGAGAGACATCGAATCAGTCATCATTTATGCAGCGAGTGATGCACCGGGATGCGATAGCAGAGTATGCATTGCGCCAAGTGGACCTAACCAAGGAGCGGATGATTTGTATATATATGTATAGGGATGATTTAACTATATATATATATATATATATATATATTATATTTGTGAAAAATCCTAATGTGTGAAATTAGTAAATATGTAAATGTTGGTAAACAAGTAACTTAAGGGGATAAAGTATATACTAATAGAACAGTGAATATCAAATGGAGTTAATTGAAGTAAAGTATTAAGAAACGTATTGTATGGGAGAAACAGGATTCTTTTACGAGCCATAATTAGTAGGATATGTTTATGACCTAGTTGGGAATATTATAGATGACTAGGTTAGGGTAGACGTACGCTAGGTATGCACATTAGTGGAGGGGTGAGGATCTCAGGTGAGAGTTCGGAACTAATATGCACATAATAATTGCATTAATGCAGTTTTAAATATTTGCTAAACCAAATATTTTTACAAATCGGGATCTAACCCGTTTCTTGCTATTTCTCTTCTCTTTTGCTATATATATATATATATATATATATATATAATAGCAGGTGTCCAAACACACGGTAACCACCGGACTTAGACGCGTGGATCATTCGACGAGCTGCAACTGTTGTGGAAGATGTAGGTTATTGATATTAGAAGCTTTTATCTTTTCATTCAGTTCCTAGTTCAGGCATTTCAGTTAGGGTACGTGTCGCCCGTTTTAGTTTAATTATCTTAGAGATTGTATTTTCTTAATAGCATTTCTTTTCCTGCTGGATTGAGTATTATGATTCTATTGGTTTTAGAATTTGAACTAGAATGTTTTATCTAGTCGCATTTATTTCATTATTTGATTCATGTTCAGTATTTAATTTGGGGGAATGTGAATAGCTTATATCTTAAAGCATGGAACTTATTAATGGATTAATTGGGTATAATTAAATGGGAAAAAGTTTTGACACTTAGATTAATTATTTATTATGTGATTAATAATGAAAATTGTTTTTCTACAGTGATGCAAAGAATGAACCAACCGGACACTTTAATTTAATTTAATAAAGGATTGATCACCCGGTATTTAATTAGGCGGGGTGTCACATGTGGTATCAGAGCATCAGGTTCTAGTGTCCTTTAGGATATGTATGGCTTAACCTATTTTTTTCTTAGCATTCTTTGATATAGAGGCTTATCTTTAGGAATGTTATACTCTTATTTATGTTTTTTCGTCTTCAGCTATTTGATAAATAATAATAATTTTGGACTAATAAGAATCCCTTCTCGTTTCAGATGCCTCCGAGATGAGCCCCGAGGAACAGAAATGCCAAGCCAGAGCAGCCAGTAGCTCATGCTCAGGGAATGATTAACACAGCTAATGTTGCCTCCGTTGTTGCTCAGGCGGTAAATGCAGCTTTAGCGGTGGTGCAGCAGACACCACCCCGGGTACAGACTGTGGCGCCAGTTCCAATTCATTTTCGTACTGCATGGGAGAGTGCCATGGATGCTTTCCAGAGGGAACATCCCCCAGACTTCTCGGGCAGTTCTGACATCATCATAGAGAGCAAATGGAAGAAAGATATCCAGATTCATCTTCGCTTGTACGAGTGTACCGACATTCAGAGGCAGTTACTGGCTTCCTACAAACAAGTGGAGGCCACCACTACTAGAAATATACATTTTTATGACGGGGAAAAAGGGTCATAAAAGGTTATTTATGACGTTTTTCAAAGCTTTAAAAACCGTCGTAATGTTGTGTGTCATAATAAATTAGTGATGACAAAACCGTCATAACAAACCATCCTATTACGACATTTTTTTGCGCAAACTGTCATTAACAATAATGTTGTTGTCTTAATAAAATTGGTGTTAAGTAAACAGTCATGATAAACCATCCTATTACGACAGTTTTTCGCACAAACCGTCATTAACAATAATATCATGTTTATTTAACCGTCATTATAAACCTATAAAAAATGACGGATATTAATAAAACGGTCATAAAAGTGCGATTACTTTAATCATTATAATGACAGCTTACCTAAAACAGTCATAAAACATATCTTCATAAAAGTTATTTTTTTCTTTCATTTTTTTGCGATGAATTCTATTATATTATTACAATATCCCAAACATGTTATGCATAAAACTACGAACTGTCAATTCAAAGCACAAATGTTCGTACTCAAAGTAGAAAATTCCAAGTACCAATATACCTGAACCATAAGTATAAAAAAATGTCATTAATATTTAAAATTAAAGAAAATAAAAAACAACAGCAATCTCCCAATAGACTTCTGGACAACTCAAAAATAAAAAGATATCTAAAATGACCTATACTATAAACATAAAAACTAGTCAATTAAACTGCAACATTAGTTCTATTCATGTAGCGTGGAAACCCAATTTAGCAACAGCTACACCGAATACGCAATAGGCAACATCCGTATCGATACCTAAATAAAAGGAGGAAACAAATAGTCATTAATAACTAAAACAGATTCACCATATAAATAATATAACTCAAACAATAATAATATTCTAATATAATACTGACCATCAAAAAATAAACATTTGCATAATTTTAAAGTTAATTTTACTTTCATTCTTTATTAAGGCATGGAAGAGATAAATGGGGAAGGTTTTACGAAATTTTTGGCAAAATTTTCTTTGTTTTTTTTAATAATCCAAAATTAAGCATGAACTTCAATATGTAAAACCCACATTCAATATTTCGCGATTGTAGAGGGCCCTATAGAATGATATGTTGAAGATAATAGTTATATTAAGATTTAAGATATAAGTCAGTAATGTATATTCATTAGCATTATCGTACCTTAACATTCTCCCAGTTTGAACCTGAAATTCTTCATCCTTTCGATACCACCAACGCTTTAAATTCACTTCAAGACAAAGATTAAAATGAAAAATATGTGTACAAATACAATGTGACTAAAGGTATATATATATATAAGTCATTACTCACGTTCTTGTAAAGAGTTTCAAATCTCGATCTGGCGCCTTATGTAAAGAATCTAAATAGAATATATTCCTCGAAGAAAAATCGATAACTACTAAAGACCAATGAAACCTACAATGTAATGAGTTGTTAAGATAAATGATACAACCATGTTTTGATATAATTATAACAACTTATGACAATAAATACACTTAGCCTATGTTAATTGGAATTAAATATGTTTGGTTCTCTTTAGCATCTTTCATTGCATTCCTAATAAAAATTAATATGCATTTTTTTCTTCAAATAAGCTTGTTGAGCAGCCTCGGGATTAACAAATACAATAAAATCCTGATTATTTTGAAACTTCTCGTACAAGAATCTAAAAAACAAAATAAAAATATATTAGAAAGGAGTAGCCAAATAAAATTAAGATGAAAACAAATTATTCTCACACCTCATGTATCCAGTTAGACAACTGGCATCAAGCTCCTCCATTTTACAAAAATGCACTAACTCATGTTTAGGAATGTAGGTTGATTGAAGTTCATCTCCAAACATCCCGACTGAAATTTTTACGGTATCACTTTTCATGATTGAATCTAGCATGCTTGCAAATACCATAAGTGCCCCTCTCTCAACACCATTTTTTCTATCTTCTTCCTGGTTTGCATTGGTTATAAAATAGTTAAAAATATTAACAATGGTATCTTTAATATAAAAGAAAACTTCTCACAAATTTACCTCTGTGTCTACTACAACAAATTCTTTAGGACACGCAACATGTGAATTATGTGCATTCATAACTGTTACTAACTCATCACCACAAGGTACGGGAAGCGGGCATCCAGAGTGTAAACAGTATCCACAGACACTCGAACGTAATTTTCTCCCAAATGTTTATGGTGCACTTTGTCATCTGGCCCAACCCTCTCAAAAGTACAACCCTTTGCAACAATATTGGTATGTGAATTTAATGCCAATTTACATGGTTTGCCCATGCCATTATGAAGTGTGGGATTCAGAGATGTCATGTGAGCGGATCTCTTTCCATCCTCTTTCAACTATTTATACGTAAAAAATAAAAATTAAAACTCAAATCAATAACATTTATATAATATAAAAAATAAAATTCAACGCCAATAATATATAATATTTATTTCTTACATTGTTATTTTTCTTCCTATTTGTCTTCTTGGCAGGCGAATCACATGATGCACGTACATCTGATGAAATTATTTTGTGCAATCCATTGCCACTTTTTTGGGTGTTCAGTCCAACTTTTGTCATTTCCCTCTCGTACTCCGACACCTTTGCCAGCAATTCTTGCATCCGCACATATATTTTCTTTGCCTATTTATCTTTCTGCACGCAACTTAGACTCCAACTCACTAATATACTTCTTTGATCCTCGCTTAGTGGGGTTAAAAAAGGTTGTGGGGGTGACTCCACGTTCCCTTGTATTATAACGACATCCATTAATAACGTAACCGGGAAATTTAATTACGTCTCGACGTGGTCCTCGAGCTACCCATTTTAAGGTATCTGAAACTTTGTTGCCCATTTGTTGAATTTCGTCAACTGAGAGTGTTAGTTAAAATAATTAGAGTTATTTAGAGTCTTATTTTTGATAAATTGATCATACCCTTTGACGTAACCAAAGAATAAAAGTTTTGTTATGCTCATCTTGTAACCATTTTTGGTTTTTGCGCTTTTGAGAATATTTTTGCCTCAAGCTATCCATGTGCTCCCTAGTTATTAAAAATAAAATATACAGTCAGCCATCAAGATCTTATGCTTAGACAAGAAAGTAATATTTATTAAAATAAAATATATAATATTTACTCGATATAAGGTTGGACATCATTTGTATTTTCCAACACATGTCGATGTGCATGTTCCCATAATGACTCATCCACTTCAATGACGTTACCACCACATATTGGTTTGCCGTCTTGTATTGCATCATCATCATCACTGGTCCTCATATTTCTACCAATTGGAACTCAAACTACATCGAGTCCGTGTAAGAACTCGGAACAAAATTCAACCGCCTCTTCTGTAATATAACATTCCGCAATACAACCTTCTGGACGATTTTTATTGTGCACTTGACCCTTTATCACTTTCATGTTGCTACATCAATGTTAAAAAATTTAAATAGTATTAACTAATTGAGATGTTATTGATTAATTTCATAATTGTAAACACGAACTTACCTTTCAAAAGGGTACATCCATCGTGAAAAAACTGGACCACAAAGTTCAACCTCTCTGACAAGATGTACCATTAAATTCACCATGATGTCAAAGAATGTGGGAGGGAAGTATTTTTCCAGCAGACATAGAGTTATCACAATATCGTTCTGAATTTATTTTAATTTTGGCACGTCCACTACTTTTTCACAAATAGCATTAAAGAAGAAGCAAATTCTAATAATCACATATCTCACATGCTTTGGTAATACAGATCGTATTGCAATGGGAAGTATTTGTTGCATTAGTATGTGACAATCATGGGACTTAAGACCAAACAGTTTCAATTCTTCCATAAAAATAAGATTCGCAAAATTCGAAGAGTACCCATCAGGGAACTTAAGTCGTCGCAAAGTTTCACAAACCCTTACTTTCTCTTCCCTCGATAATGTATGACAAGCCGGTGGCAAATAAGTGCATTTACCATTATATTGTGGTGCCAATTCATACTGGATTCCCATGTCTACAAGATCAAGACGACTCTTAACTCCATCTTTTATTTTTCCAGGAATGTTAATTAGGGTCCCTATGATGCTGTCACAAACATTCTTCTCGATGTGCCTGACGTCCAAGTTGTGTCGAATAAGAAAATGTTGCCAATAAACAAGCTCAAGAATATGGATTTTTTCTTCCAACATACAAAGCCAACATTATCATCTTTGGAGGAAGCACTACCTTCAACGTGGTCTTCACTGCGCTTTCTCTTTGATTTTACAGTCTTTTTCAAATCGACCTTATTTTTCAAACCCACCTTCTTTTTCAAACCCACATTCTTTCCCCAAGATGACCTAATCCCTACCAATTTCTTTACTGGGTCATCTTGGGGAACCCACATTCTTTCCCCAATACACAAGCTTTTTTTGCTTTCGAAATGGGTGGTCATGTGGAAGAAATATTCTATGTGACATATATATATTCTTATTATAATTTGTTAATCTAATAGAATCGGTTTCTTCCGCACAAATTGGACATGAATAATATCCCTTTACAACACAACAACACAAATTCCCATATGCAGGAAAATTATTAATAATCCACAAAAGTATAGCCTTTAACGTAAAAGATTCTTGTCGGTAGGCATCATAAGCCTGAACACCTTCACGCCATAAAGTTTATAAATTTTCAATTAATGGTGACAAGTAAACATCAATTTCATTGCCTGGTTGTTGTGGACCAGATATCAACATTTTCAGCATAAAAAAATTTCTCTTGGCGCTCAACGAAGGATGAAAATTGTAGATCCTTAACATAACTGGCAACAACTATACCTACTGCTAAGAGAACTATGTGGTTTGATCCCATCAGCTGAAAGTGCTAGCCGAAGGTTTCTTACTTCCTTCCCAAACTCTGGCCATTTCCCGTCCACTAACTTCCATGCTGGAGAATCTTCCGGGTGACGCAATTTACCATCAATTTCTCTTTCATCTGCATGCCATGTCAAATATTTTGATGTTTGAACATATTGGTACCACCGTTTAAACCGTGGAATAGGTGAAAAATACCACAACACTTTTGCAGGCACACCCACCTTTGGCTCAGTTGTATTTTTCCTTAACTTTTACCTCGAAGTTTCGCATGTAGGGTATATAGTAGCATTCGCGTACTCTTTCCTGTAAAGTATACAATCATTGGGACACGCATGCATTTTTGTATATCCCATTCCAAAAATCGATAATGTTTTAACAGCTTTTCGTAATTATAGGAAATTCATTATCTTCTGGAATCATTTTTCCTAACAATTCCAATAACTTCGAAAAGCTTGTATCGGTCCACCCACTCCTTGCTTTCAAGTTTAAAATATTTACCAATGTTGATAATTTAGTAAACGTTTTGCAACCCCTATATAAAGGCTTATGAGCATCGTCAAGCAACTTTTCAAAGCTTTCAATATCTCCCATAAAATCCTCCTGTATAGCTTGAACCATCTCCACTGTGTTTTTAAGATCCTCTGGAGTCTCCATTATATAATCTTGAAGGTTTGGATCACACGTGTCGTCATTAGATGGGGCAACACTTTTAGCGACTTCTCCATGACATAGCCATGTACGATAAGTTTTATCAAAACCATTCGCATATAAATGATTTTTAACCACTTTTAGACTCAACTTACATCCATTCCCACATTTAGAGCATGGGCATGGGATGGAGTTACTCCCTTTTGCATGTGCTTCAGCAACTCTAAAAAAATCCTTAATCCCTTCTTCATATTTATTTGATAATCTACTCATGGAAATCCAAGATCTATCCATCGCAAATAGACTGTGATCTCAAATCACACCTACTCACATCCAAGAGAGATAACAAATAGTTATATTATGATACATTAATTAAGTATTAAGGCAACCTATTAAAAACAATAGAAACTATGCCATCTTGGTAGATCAATAAAATGCAAGTTGTCATGAATAAAAGGAAATATTAACTAGAAATTCCAGGTGTACATTTAGTTCGAAAAAAAAGAAAGTCATGATGATAGAGTGAATAATTTCTCTTATAAGGAAATATTGATATTTAACTAAAATATAAAAATAACTTAGTCCATCATAACTAAACTTGTCATCAACTAGTATTGATCTAGGATTTTCTCTCAAACTATTAACATCCTAATTAATCATGAGGATTTTAAAAAATCTTTAGGAGTTCTGGGATGTCATATCCGAGCATGTCATCAATAGCTTATATCATTTTAGGCTTCAACTTCTCAAACTTATCTATGGTGTATCCGCTCAAGATCTCTCTAAAGTGATCGATAACTTATCTATGGTTTATCTCAACTATGCTTATTGGTCATGCGTGTGTTCAGTGCCACATCCCCTTTCTTCATCATGTGCTAGCCTGACTGCAAAGACGTGGCCATCACACAACCTATATATATGAGTGCTTCTGTAATGACCTGGAGTATGGACTTAAGAGTAAGGACCATTTTTTCCATTAGATGCATTTAATGATGAGTGAGAATGAATTTACTGGTAAATAACATGGTCCTTAAGATAAGTCCTACTTTGGGTCCTCATATGAGCATTTGTGTGTTTGTGTGCAAGTTTGTCTGTGCCAACTTGGGATACTAGGTCAACTCATACAGTGCAACCTTGAACAAAAATAAATTATTTTTAGGATATAAAAAATGATTAATTTCATCATCGGGATTAAGGTAAGTAATGGGTCGTGTCGTGTCATTAATTTTATCAATGGGAATAGGTGTGGCAATGGGTCGTGTCATGTCGATTTCGCGCCGTGTCTAACCGGGTTCGTATCAAAATCACCTCTACCTAAACCCGACTCGTTAAGTCTTTTGTGTATACCGTGTCGTATCTTATTGGGTTCATGTCGTGTTTGGATCATGTTCAAGTCGTGCCTTAACAAGTCATGCCGTGTATTTACGCTAAATGGCTAAATGCAAACCCGATTCATTAAGCTATCGTGTTTAGCGGGTCCATCCGTTAAGCACATGTATTCGTTATGGTTTCACCCATACCTGCTAAAAAGTCGTGTAGGTCGTGTCGTGTTATCGGGTTGTGTGATAATTTTCCATCCTTCGGGATGCGTTTTTTTATTTAAAGCAATAAAAAATGATTTTCAGCATTATAAATTATTTGTGGCATATAAAAAATGATTTCCAACAAATAAAAAACTATTTCCCACAAATAGAAATAATTTTCTGCAATAAAAAAAGATTTTCAGCAATATAAAATATTTCCAGCATATAAAAATGATTTCCAGCAATAATAAAGTATTTTTAGCAAATAATAATTATTTTCAGCAATAAAAAAAATTATTTCCAACTAATAAAAATTATTTCCTACAAATAAAAATTATTTCCAACAAAATTTCTAATAAAAAATAAAAAACAGAAAAAATACATAAAAATAGGCATCGTACCTTGGTGATTATAATATTAATATGTATATTTACCCATTAACAAAAAATGGGCATTTAGACATTGTGCATTTATTAATTAAAATTTAGAAGTGAGCATTTAAACTAATTTAATATTTAACCATTAACTTAAAATTAGCAGTTAAGACCCATTGAACTTAAACTTAAAAATTAAACAATGAATCTATGAACTAAAAATAACTTGTAAATCTATGACCCATTGAATGAACTGAAAATAAAAATTAATAGTTACCTGTTGCGTGTGAATGTTGCTACTGCTTGCTTGGAACTTGGAAGTTGAAGAAGAGTTTATCTGCTAGATTGGGTCGTCCGCCATTGGTTGTGGCACTGCTCAGATGCAAGCGGGGCGGTTGAGATGCGAACAGAGAGGAGGAGAGGGGAGGTTGTGCTGCTCAGATGCGGGAGGCTAAGGCTGGACAGAACTCCTGCTGCTGCTGGAGATGCGATGAAGAGGAGGAGAGGAGATGAAGGATATCATGAGGGAGGAAGTAGGGATTGTGAGGGATACAGTTGTTGTGGGATAAGGTAAGACGACTCCATGAATATTGCACGATAGAGTTGAGGAGAAGCGGATATATCCCAAATTTGAGATTCTTACGCTTCTTTCCTTCCGCCCTGCAGACAGAGATGAGGAAAAAACTGCTGAATCTCAAGCAGGAGAGTATGACTGTCGTTGAGTATGAGGAGGAGTTCACATGACTGATCACTATGGTGCCAGATGAGGCACCTAATGAAGAGAAGAAAATTGTGATGTTCATGGATGGGTTAAATTGGAGGATTCGACAGCACCTCATAGGTAATATGTCGTTGGGTACTTGTACTGACATACTCAATGCCTCCCTATTACATTTTCATGACCACCACTTCTATTAGAATGGGGAAAGCGAGCCGGGGAGTCAGCCAGTAGGTCTGGACAGTAGGCAGTAGTGCCGGTGGGGCACCATCAGCTCAGGGGCAGGTCTACTAGGGTGAGTAGAGTTCCCAGTAGGGGCAGTCCGGTCAACAGGGCCAACCTCGCTATCAACAGGGCCATCAGGGCCAACAGAGGCATCATCAGGGCCAGTGGAGGGGCGATAATGGCCAATAGGGCCGAGGCCAATAAGGGCATAGGGTAGGTAACTTTAGCAGCAGGTGTTTTTATTGTGTCAAAACTGGCCATAGGAAACAGGATTGCCCCAATAGGGCAGGTTCCCCTAGCAGCAGGGAGCCCAGCAGGATCCCTAGAGACCCATATTTCCTGCCGCCCTACCAGCAGTGGCACTAGTCCCAGCTTTATCCACACCCCCGATTCAACAGGGCCAATTACAGTATGGACGTGTTTATAACATCTACCAAGCAGCACCACAACAGGCACCACCCTCTATTGAGGGTACGTTTTCTATTCATGGGACTATGGGGTGCGTTTTATTTAATACTGGGGCATCACACTATTTTATAGCCACTATCTTTGCACGGACCACGGGGTTATTAGACACGACAGAGAGTACAGTGATATGTGTAAACTCACCGTTGGGTAATGGGTCGTTGATTTTCTTTATATGTTTGGGGAGTAGTTATAGAGATTGGGAGATTGATTTTGCCTGCCGATATGCTAGTCTTAGATATGCATGAGCATGACGCCATTATTGGCATGGATTCTCTTGCTACTTATAGAGCCATGATAGACTATTTTAGTCGGAGTATTATTTTTGCTATTTCAGGACAGGAGATGTTTCTGGTGGAGATGCCTAGTCCTGAGGGAGGATCGTCCACTCATTTATATTATATAGAGAAGGAGACCTCTAAGGAGATAGTGATTCCTATTGATTCAATTCCTGTAGTTCGCGAGTTTTCTGATGTGTTCTAGGATATACTAGGACTGCTGCCTAGACGAGAGATAGAGTTTGTTATAGATTTAATACCGGGCACTCAGCCGATAGCTCGTGTACCGTACCATATTGCTCCAGCTGAAATGAGGGAGTTACGAGATCAGATTGAGCATCTTTTGGGATAGGGCTTCATTCGTAGGAGTACCTTATCTTGGGGTGCTCCCGTGCTATTTTTAAAGAAGAGAGATGGTTCATTGAGATTGTGTGTGGACTACCAAGAGTTTAACAAAGTCACGATACAGAATAAGTATATGTTGCCCCGAATTGATGACTTATTCGACCCGTTGAGAGGAGTTTCCTTTTTCTCAAAGATAGATTTGAGATTGGGATATCATCAGCTACGGATTAGGGAGAAGGATGTGTCGAAGACTACTTTCTTGACGAGGTATGGGTCTTACGACTTTCGAGTCATGCCTGACAAATGCTCTAGCCCTATTCCTAGACTTAATGAACCAGGTGTTCAGAGAGTTCTTAGATCAGTTTGTCATTGTCTTCATAGATGACATCATAATTTATTCCCAGACTGAGGAGGAGCATGCTGAGCATTTGAGACGAGTTCTTTAGACTCTGCGAGAGCATTAATTGTATGTCAAGTATGAAAAGTGAAGATTCTGGTTACGAGAAGTACAATTTCTAGGGTGCTTTGTGTCAGAATTGTGGATATTAGTGGACTCGGTTAAGGTGTCGATGGTGAAGGAGTGGGGACATACCACGATATCGACAGAGGTTCATAGCTTCTTGGGGTGGGGTCCTGAGCTAAGCCTTGGCTAAACCTTGGAGATCTTAATACCATAATGCCTTTCAAATCCTCCTAGCCATTATCCTACTGCAATAATTCTTGCTAAGAAGAACGCCCATGTTATGGCAATTCCACCCAGAAGGTAATGGGTTACTCCTACAGCACGTCCTTGTACAATGCTTAAGGCTCTCGGCTGAGTAGAAGGAGCAACATTTAATTTATTATGAGCCCAAACGATGGATTCAATAAGTTCTTGCCAATAACCACATCCACTTAATAGAAACATTAAACTAAAAGCCCATACAAAATGAGCACCTAGGAATAAAAGGCCATATGCAGATAATGAAGAACCATAAGGTTGAATTACCTGGGATGCCTGTGCCCATAAGAAATCGCGGAGCCACCCATTAATAGTAATTGAACTCTACGCAAAATTAGTCGGATATTACAGGCGGCGGTTCATCCGAGGGTTCTCAAAGATTGCGATAAGTCGGGTATCGATCCTCAGGGAAACAGGACGAACTAAATCGTGACGGTGTTAGAAAGATGAAGAAATCCTAGCTTTGACTCTAAAAAGAAAGAAAAGGTGATTTGAAATACGAAACAAATACAACTAGATGCCAATTGAGAATAATTGACTAAAGAAACTACGAGTTAACAAAATGCAATTACACTAATTAAACGAAAAGCTGATGACAATTGGACTAAAAGTTTAATTATGAAATGAGAACAATAGTTCGGGTTACAATCCCCCACACCCTAGTAATTCACTTCGTTGGATACTAGATTCAGAATTAGAATTTTAAATGAACCCGGTCTTTAGTACTTCCAAGTATTGCACATATGAGGGATCGTAGCCCGCACAGTATGTAAGCAAAGGATGAGTAATGCAGTGTGGCATTAACCAATATGCGCATCGCATTCTTAAGCATCCCGGTTACCTAGGGCAAACGAGATCAAAAATCCTACGACGGTTGCAAAATTTATGTAACACGATTCATCTAATATTTTAATTCAAAAGTCTATTTCCATGCTGATGAATTACATCGGGTGGGGTTCATGCACCCCAACCCTTACAAAGTTAGCCGGGTATAGTCAAATTAAAAAAAAAGCATGGTTTTAATGAAAGAAGACATCTTAACTAGCAACTTAGAATTATGAAGAATGAAATTATTAACTAATGAATTAACTAAAGAAATTATGAAATCAAGAATTAGAATGAATATACTTGAATTGCAGAACTTGAATCAACTCTAAAATGAAAACTAGGGTTTTTGTTGTTCTTTCTTTAAAACTAGGTACAAGGCTTCTCTAAAACGAATTAGAAGCTATTTTAATGTCTGGGAGTAGTTTTAAATATATACACTATGAAAAATACAATTGTTGGATCCATACAAAACTCTAACTTGAAGAAGATAATCCCAAATCTCGAACTCGAATCGATCCAGTCAGGACATTTTGGATCGATCTGCCTGATGACTGGATCAATTCCTTTTTTATTTCACCCGGATCGATTCGGTAGATATGCCTTTATTAAATGAACATGGGGGACCGAATCGATCCTTTTTTATGAGGACTGGATCGATTCGGTAGATGCATCCTTTTACAGTAACTTCGAGGGTACGGATCAATTCTTTTTTTATGAGGCCCGGATCGATCTGGATATTATTCACAAATTCTCTTCATTATCTCTTCAAATTCTCATGATTATCTCACATCTTTGAATCTTCATAACTTCTACTCCGGAACTCGGATTGGAACACCGTTTCTTCCTATGCACTCGTAGACTCGAGATTTTCGACTTTATTTTGGGTCCTTGACCGGATTCCAGGTGGAAATTATGCTTTTGCCCTTTTGACGTTCCTTCTCTTCTCTCTTGTTTCTTCCATTTTCTTTCTTTCTTTTCTGTATTAAATACCTGCAAAATTAATAAAATATACACGAAACTCGGGATACTTGTTAGATGAAGCCATTAGCAATGATATGAGATAATAAAAGACTCTAAATTAAGGGGAAAATTCGAAAGAATTTATGCCTAATCACGGGCCCATTGACAAATTTGACTCGCAAAGGGGTGAAGTTCATTTGGGATGATGCTTGTCAGTTTGATTTCGATGAGCTAAAGGATAAGTTGACTTTGGCGCCAGTTCTTGCTTTACCCAGGCCAGGGGTGGAGTACCTGGTATATACTGACCCTTCTCTATAGGGACTTGGTGAAGTACTTCAGCAGGATGAGCAGACTATAGCTTATGCCTCCCGCAAGCTTAAGCCTTGCGAGAGGAATTACCCTACCCACGACTTGGAGCTAGCATCAGTCATGTTTTCCCTACGAATTCAGAGGCACTACTTGTTAGGGGAGAAATTTCGCCCATTTACAGACCACTAGTCACGGTAGTATTTGTTCACTCAGCGGGAGTTGAATATACGTCAGCGCAGGTAGCTGGAGTTTGTGAAAGATTACCAGTTTGAGATTCAGTACCACCCGGTAAAGGACAACGTAGTTACTGATGCGTTGATCCATAGGCCAATAGGTGAGGTGGTGGAAGTGTGGAAGGCGAAGTGGAAAGAGTTGGGACATCAGGATGCAGTGTCCCAATACTTTATGTTCGTCATGACAGTCGCTCCAAAGATTGTTATGAGAGTGATTCAGGCCCAAGAAGATGATTCATTTTTCCAGGACCAGATTGTATGGCTTCTAACCAAAGGCACAGAGTCCTAATTAGTAAATTCAGATGGAGGACTGCAATTTAATGGGAGGCTAGTGGTCCCGTAGGGTGAGGACTTACGTCATGCAGTAATGATAGAGTCGCGTGGATCTCGATTTGCGGTACATGCCGGAGGGGATAAGATGTACTAGGATATGAGGCGACAGTACTAGTGGAGTGGAATGAATAAGGACATTACGGAGTTTGTGTCCAAGTGTGCCACCTATCAACTGGTAAAGGTGGACCATCAGAGAGCGTCAGGGTTACTTTAGCCGCTAGAGATCCCTACATGGAAATGGCAGAGCATTTCCATGGATTTTATCAGTGGGTTGCCTACGTCACAGCGTGGTCATGATTCTATATGGGTAGTAGTGGATCGTTTAACCAAGGTAGTGCATTTTATGTTAGTGAAAATAGACTACACTACGGGATAGTATGCCAAGTTATTTATTACTGAGATAGTGAGGTTGCATTTGGTACCCCTGGATATCGTGTCTGACATAGATAAGATTTTTATTTCGCACTTATGGGAGAGTTTTCAGGAAGCTATGGCTACCGACCTACGATTGTGTACAGCTTATCATCCGTAGACAGATGGACAGACTAAACGTACAAATCAGATGTTGGAGGATATGCTACGAATGTGTGTCCTTGATTTTGGAGGGGATTGGGAGAAATACCTTCCACTGGTGGAGTTCGCTTATAATAACTCCTACCAGTTTACGATTAGCATGGCCCCGTTTAAGGCATTGTACGGTAGACCTTTTCATTCTCCCAATTATTGGCTAGAGGTGGGGGACAACAAGTTACTTGGGACAAATGGTAATTCAGGAGACATCATCCAGGATTGAGTTGATCAGGAGTCGCATTCAAGTAGCCCAGGGCAGGCTAAAAAGCTACGTCGATGCGAAATGGTTCTTTAAGGAGTTTAATGTGGGGGACCAGGTATTACTGCGAGTGTCTCTCATAAAAGGAGTGACGAGGTTCGAAAATAAAGGGAAATTGGCCCCGAGATACATAGGACCATTTCCCATTATCTAGAGGATTTAACTGGTGGCATATAGACTTGGATTTCCAGAACACTTGCACCGCATTCATAATGTGTTCCACAACTCATCATTGAGGTGGTATCTTCGGGATGAGCTGGCCCACACCCACATTGCGATTAAGGAGATTAACTTGCAGCCCAATAGTTCTTATGAGGGTAGACTTATGGCTATCCTAGACCATAGCGAGATAAAATTGAGGTAAAAGGTAGTTCCACTTGTGCGGGTTCAGTGGGACCATCATAATCTAGAGGAGTCTACTTGGGAGTGAGAGGAGGATATGCGCAAGAAATATCCACACTTATTCTAACCAGGTATGGTTTACTTTTCAAATTTCGGGGCAAAATTCTGTTATTAGGGGGGAAGTATGTAATACCCCATATTTTTATTATGCTAAATAATTGTGAGATTAATTATTATTGTTAAATTAATTAAATTTAAAATGTGAGAAAAATTGATTATTAACTAATCCGAATTAAAAATAAATATTAAATAATGTGCCGAGGGTTAATACTTATTGTTGAGAATTATGGGGTATTACTGTGTGAATACGTAATATGGAATTATGAATTTTTTATAAATTATCGAGAGTGGAAAATACGACAGTTTGGTACATTAAGTCAAGATGCACGTGTGAGTCGTGTCGGGACTAATTTAATGGTTTAAAGAAGTATATTATTTTTAAGTCCTCGTATGGTAATTTTGAGTGTGCCATTGAGTCTGGATGAGTCAAGATAGTCAAAAAAACTCTACCCGGATATTTTATTTGGACTCCGGGGTGTTTTTATGGTCAACCGGCACCCCGTAGGGGTATTTTTGTCCTTTGAGATTTTGGGGAATTATTTTGGACGAAAATTAAGAAATTAAATAAGGAGGTTCATGGGTTAGAGGGGGGTTATCATCTCTAAACCTACGTGAGGGGAAAGAGAAAGGCACAGAGGAAGGAAGAAGAAGCCATAGGAGTTCTTGGTGCCTAACTCAAGAACAAACACCAAAAATCACACCAAAGTGTAGATCGTGAGACGATGAACACACCAATACCAAAATCACCATCAAATCAGACCGTTGAAATCGAGGCAAGTGTTTAATTCTTACAATTTATATTAACAAGCATGTTCATATTAGTGTAGGTGTATTATATTCACTCTTTGATTCATAAGTTTTGATGTAATTGGAGGATTAATGGCATTAATTAAAATCGAAAATTAAAGTAGGATAAATTCCTCATGTAGATAGTTTAGAATTCCAAAATTGATGATTATTGATGATGGACGAAATTGAAATCGATGTTCTTGTATGGAAATTTGAGGAACTAGGGTTTTGAAATTGTTAAATTGGGGATTTTGGATTTTATAACTGATTTATGATGAATTAATGTTTCATAGTTAAGGGAAATCATTTACATATGTTAGAAAATTAATTAGGATTGTTGTTTTGGTGTTGGGGTTGATAAATTTAGAGGTTTTAGAACTAAAATTTTGAGGAAGACGAAGCAGGAATAGTAAAACGTAACAAGTCTGGCCAAACGAGAGAAAAACCCCTCTCGTTCGAACGAGATTGAGTCTCGTTCGAACGAGAAGCAGAGTCAGTCAAACGACCTGCTAAATCATTCGAATGATAGGTCCCAGAAAAATCCAAAAATTCCCATTTTTCCCAAATAATGTTACACAGTTAGTTGAGTGGGGAAAAACTGTCATTTACTGATATTAGCTTAGTGCATAATTATTTGGGAAGCATTCCTAGGAAAATACCTTAAGGATTGAATAAGTGAATCAACCTTGAAAATTTTGAAAGTGTAAATAATCGAGTTAATTGCATAAGTAGTAAAGAGAAGTATATTACGTGTAGAAATATAAATATGGGTTGGGTGAATGCCTAAAATTTTATAAGGCTTAGGTAATGCCCATTATTTTATGATTATTCTAATTATGTGTATAAGAATACCTACGCTGCTTGCTATAGGGAGGAGGTATCGCGCATTGGACAGTCTTATCCTGGGTGACCCAATGGGGGGATATTTGACTTGTACGTAAAGCATATGAACTTGGATATCTGCTATCTGTTACGTAGGATAGCTTCGAAGGTTGAATGGGAGCGTAGGTATGTGCGTGACCCATTTAGCTGGTGAGTATGCTCGCCTCCAATATTTGTGTTATGAGACTTATGGTTCGTGAGAGACGGCGAACCAGTTGTCTTTTATGCAGCAAGCAATGCACCAGGACGCGATAGCAAAGTATACATTGCGCCAAGTGGTTCTAATCAAGGGGCGCAGGATTTGTATATATATGTATATGGATGATTTGACTGTACATATATATATATATATATATATATATATATTTGTTAAAAATCCTAGTGTGTGAAATTAGCAAATATGTAAATGTTGGTAAACAAGTAACTTAAGGGGATAAAGTATTTACTAGAACAGTGAATATCAAATGTAGTTAATTGGAGTAAAGTATTAAGTAACGTATTGTATGGGTGATACGGGACTCTCTTACAATCCATAATTTTTAGGATATGTCTATGACCTAATTGGGAATATTATTGATGACTAGGTTAGGGTAGACATTAGTGGGGGGTTAGGATCTCAAGTAAGAGTTCAGAACTAATATGCACATAATAATTGCATTAATACAGTTTTAAATACGTGAAAAAACAAATATTTTTACAAATCAGGCTCTTACTCGTTTCTTACTATTTCTCTTCTCTTTTGCTATATATATATATCATTCGATGAGTTGAAACTGTTGTGAAAGCAATAGGGTATTGATATTAGACGCTTCTATCTTTTCATTCAGTTCCTAGTTCTGGAATTTTCTGTTAGGGCCTGTGTCGCCCGTTTCCAACTTTGTTATTTAAGAGATTGTATCTTCTTAATAGCATTTGTTTTCCATTTTGATTGAGTATTATGATTCTATTGGTTTTAGACTTTGAACTGGAATGTTTTATCCAGTCGCATTTATTTCAGTATTTGATTCATGTTCAGTATTTTATATGGTGGAATCTGAATAGCTTATATCTTAAAGCATGGAACTTATTAATGGATTAATTAGGTATAATTAAATGGGAAAATGTTTTGACACTTAGATTAATTATTTATTAGGTGCTTAATAATGAAAAAAAAAATCGACAGTGATGCTAAGAATGAACCAACCGAACACTTTGATTTGATTTAATAAAGGACTGATCACCCGGTATTTAATTTGGTGGGGTGTCATACTTATCATCTGTCGACCTTTTCTTCCTATATTTATTCTTTTTCTGAAACTTGCTTCCACTGCCACTTCTTTTCTCATCCTCATACTTAGTATCCATTGCCTCTTCATCATTCATAACTTTCCCAATAATTCGGCCAATGACTTAAGAGGGCCTTCAGCAAGCTTCAATAATAACATTCCTTTATGGAGGCCTCCTATGAGGGTTGTCATAGTTATACTTTACTTAGAGTCTTTCACCTCCAACTTCTCTTTGTTGACCCTCATGATGTAATCTCTTAGATCCTGATTCTTCCCCTTCTTGACATAAAGCAGATGAGTCTTCTTCTTTCGAGGTCTGACCCCAAAGAAAAAGTTATAGATAAATCGCTCGGCCAACTGTTTGAACCTCTCGATAGAATTCTTTGGAAGTGAAGCAAACCAAACGTGTGCAGCCCTGATTAAAGTGCTTGAAAAAGCACGGCGTCTCATATCATCTGAGATGGAGTAGATATTAGCTGCCGATTGGTACATTTCAATGTGATGGACATGATTAGTGCTTCCATCATACCTGGGAGTCATTACAAGCGGCTTGAATTTGGTCGGAGTTGGGAAGTTGATTATCTTTGCAACGAAGGGTGAACCCTCTGGGTACCCCCTCTGTATAGGGTATCGGCTCTTTAAAATGTCACCAATCTTGTCTTTAAGCCTTTGAATTGAAGCATTCCAGGGTTTTATAATATCGGCCTGACTGATGTTGTCCCCTAGAATTTTTAATGGTTGTACCAAGGGTTCTCCTGCATCTGACCTTCGTCGGCTATTAACTTCCTCATGACCCCTGTCCCGACCATGATGGGGTTGGTCATACTAAGGCCAATAATATACCCCTTCTCTTCTGTACCCTGTAAGGCTTCTTGACCTCGTCAATCTCTCCCTTAGGTCATTGACCGGCCTGAGCCTTTCAAGGGTCGACCCTCTACTCAAGCGATCAAATGTTGAGCCTCTCAAGCAATCTTTGAGATTCTGTCTCCTACGCCCTCCTCATCTCTCTTGGAGGGTTCATATAGTATTATTGGAAATCTCATATGGCTCCCAACATTCTATAGGAGCATCATCAGCCTCCACATCGTCATATTGGTCCTTAGGGCAAGGGTATCCTTGCATCCCCAAGTGCAAATGCCTAGGGTCAGCAACATTCATCCCCCATTGGGGAGGAGGCAGATCTTTACGTGGTGCCTGGGGTGGTCCCCTGGCCTCCTAGTGTTGTTCTTATGCATCTGTCGGAGTGATCATCTCCGGTGAGATTCCTAGTGGCCTCCTCATTATATTTTGGCTGAGGGTAGTGAACTGCTCTTGCATCACTTGTTGGCTAGCCACCACGGATTTTAAGGTTACTTCCACCTCAGCCATCTCAGACAGGGGCGGTGCATGACTGGAACTAGGTCCTTCACCACCAGCTAGTGCAGGAGGTGTGGCAATTCAGGTGCCATGTGTTTCCTTAAAAATAAAGATTTTATTTAGAAGACTTGAGAGTTTTTGGACCTTGTAGGACCTCTTTCAATGGAAAAAAGGCTCCACACAAGGGGGAGGACTGGTTCACCACCAGAGATTCTGTAAGGCCAAGCTATAAAAAGGAAGAGATGAAGCTTCTTGTTCCCATAAACGGTGCTAAACTGATGATGCTAGAAATAGCACCACCAAATCAAGGTGTTGTAGAGCTCAAATAGGTATAACAATGGTAGAACAAAAGCAATATAAATATTGAATGAGATGAGGAGAAGAAGAGAAATGTATCATTATAAGTGGTTCAGCCTATCGAGGCCTACATCCACTGTGCAGGTGAGTGATCTTCACTATAAAATAAGAGCACTAATGGCCTTGTGATACAATACTCACACTTTCACTCTACTGTATATTTTGATAGAGCTTCTGCTAGGGTTTCTAATATACGATCCCCTTCAAGGAAGAAGATAAATAGTATATATAGTACTTAGGGGGTGTAGTGTACCCCCCAAGCATGCAATGAGAATCTGTAGGATGATCTAGGCAATCTCATGTGGACACTTGGTTGTGCCACTTGCAGATCATAATGGCAAAATATTCCCTTACGTGAGGGAATAATCCAGTTATAACAGTTTTGTCCACGTGTTCTAGGTCTCTTTGTACTTACATATGCTCGGACTGGTGACATTATTCACTGGAACCTTAGCCTGGATGCGTATGAGGTTGATGACTCTGACATGACCAATAATCCTCCAACCACAAGTATAAACTCGGCCAGACAGGCCAGCCGATGTTAGGTAACCAGGCTCATTTGCAGTGTCAGCCTAAGCAGAGTATGAGACTGGTTCAAGTTGAACCCATAAAGTTATTATTGATCTCAGTTGTTGCCCAACCGAGGTTGGTGCTTATGAGGCCGACCTCATCAGGGACGACCTTATAGCTGACTAGTGGGGATCTTCTGACAACTCGGCCATTAGATAGGACGATGTTGTTTCTCAAGGTATGTGGGTGCAATTTAGTCATATCACTTGTTATGGAAATCATATTCCAATTTTGAAATTACTCACAATTTTCCATTATCCCATGTGTTTCATTCCCAAACACATTTGAATCCATACATATTCCTTTCATTTCATAACTCATCCTTAAACCTACATTACAATCCTTATAAAGTCCTATGTGATCCTAGGATGAATTTCATTTGAAAGTCATAATAATTGCAATAATCTGCGAAAATGAATTTAACCTCTTTAGTGATGATATCCTTTCATTGAGATTACATATTTTGCATTTTATATATAGCATTATTGAATAGATGACATGTGCATGACCTAGTTTCGATTTCTATTTACTCTTTATACCTGCGTGTCCCGTGTCTATTACATCCCGTTTAATAATGATTCATTTGTATGTGTAATGTCTGGAGAGGATTGAAATCATGCTACGCTTTGATGTTTATTCGATTTATAAAAGTTTTCCCAAATCAAAATATTTTTTCATGTGCTCGCTCATCCTCCCACTTTTAAGGTTTCAATTGTGATTCAAGTTGTTCAAATGTTAATAACTATGAATTTTTGTGCGAAATCATTCTCTTTACTAATAGCATGTTTTAACTGCTTTTCGTTATTATTGAGCATGACTTTTTGATTAATTAGTCATATTTTGAGGAAACTTTGATGGTTGTGGGTTTCATCCCTGAAAACCCTCACGAGACAACACTCGTCTACCAGGATAACCTAGGGGTATAAAGGCTTATTGCATATGCTAAATGCAATCGTTCACCGGCAAAAGCGTCATTTATCTCTTTTGTATATATATCCCCTCTTATGGTGCTATTTGTAGTTCTTCTTTCTTTGCATTTCATTGTTAGGGACTAGCAATGTGTAAGTTAAAGGGTGTGATTCGTATCGAATATTGCATTTATTTACCCTTTATACTTATGCATTTTAGCCCCCCTAGAATACATTAATATCTATTTTAATGTTTGTTAACTAGAAAATATCTTTTATGTATGTTTATATGCTTTGCGATTTATAATTGAGCTTTTTAGGTATTGAAGTGCTTAATATGAAATTTGGTCACATTCTGAGGAAGTTCCTTTATAAGTGTACTTTTAAGGGAATTTTAGTCATTTCATCATTTGGATTTATGGACCAAAGCTTTTTATGGAAGTTATATCCCTCTGATCTAGCTTCGAGTAGCCTCTGATCGCCCCTAATTCCGATTTATAATGAAGAAGTTACGACATTTTCCGTATGTTGATCTGAGAAAAAGATTCCACACTTGAAGGGGTGAATCGACCCGGTCATCTGTGGAGAATCCAACATTTCCTGCACGATAATCTATTCATCCTTTGATCAGAATCAATTCGGGTCCCTACAGATATTTACTTTTTGATTTACATGTTTGCCCCTAGGGTTTTGTTTAAATAGGTTTTTATTCTCATTCTTCTGTGAGATCAAATTTATAGTTTGTAGTAGGTTTTGTGAGTTTGGAATCTTTCCTTTCTCCCTCTTTGGGTTCCATCTCTTTTGTGTATGTAAGTATACTTTCCTTTGTATTCTCTATTTATATAAGTTGTACTTCTTTCTTTCAAGATATGATTAGTTACTTTCTTGCTTTATTAATTAGTTGTTGTTTATTTATTAGTTGTTTTCATTGGTTAATTAATTGTTTTAGTGTTCTTACAATTTGTAGTACTTAGTTAAAAGATTGGTTTCATATTACCACCATTAATGGATATTGATTTTTAAAAGCTAGAGTTTTATTTGAATGACTTTTAATTGAAACTTTGTGCATTGAAGTCAAAATATTACGCGTATAACTTTGTTTGTCACAATGTTCGTGTTTACAACAATATTGCAACCTTAATCCATTTGTGACCATTTTTTATTGAAAGTCTAATTTTTCATTTTGAATTGAATTTCTCTATGTTTGATGTTTATAATTAATTGAATATGATCGGTTAATTATGTTCGAACGGAATTCCTAATTATGTGTCATTAGCCCGTGGTGGGGATGTGATCCTAATCTCATTTTTGTAATTTAATTTAGCTTACTTTTACCTAGTGTTAATTATATTCTCACCATATTATCTTTTCTTTTTCCCCTTTTCTAAGTGTTAAATAACTTTAATCCTAAAAATCGTTCTTTGTGGATTCGATCCATACTTTTTTCTATAGCTCCATATATAGTGTGCCAAGTTTTTGTATTTGTTTTGTATAGGGCGTAAAAACCCAACGACTCATATTTTACATATGACGTTTACGCCTCATCATAATTGCAAGTTTACTTATCTGTAATGACGAAATATCTTGTAGACTGCATTGTGTGTTAGTTATCCATGCTTTGATCTTATCCTCAAAACTAGGAATCATCCTTAACCATGTCAAGGTTACTCGGTGACAGGAAAAATTACTATGCGTGTGAAAGCCCATGGACGACTTATAAATAGTAGCATAGAAGTTGGTCTATATCGTGTAATTTTGCTAATCAATAGTTGATTATCCATCCTTCAATATTATTTTTATTATATTGTCTTTAATAATTTATTTTCATTACTGACATGATTAGTAAAGACACTATTATACTTATTATTTGGCTGTCAACATGGTCACAAAGGCATACCCACCGTAGGATGAGAGTGGGAAACCACCCCTCCTGAACTTTTGGCAAAAACAAGGTATATGGGGAAATATTTCTAACTAAAATTTTCTGTTTGTAAATCAGTGACAAATTTTTACCGTGACAAATCAATTTTCTTGGGATTTACATATTTATGCTATAATTAATCACAACATTTTACTATTACAAATTGTTTTTAAAGATATCTTAAGTATAGAGTGAAAAATAGTTTTTTTTTAATAAATTAGAAGTAAAAAAACATGCTAAAATTTTTGTCATGATATATAACCCTTGGGTAAATTTGGGTAGTTTGATTCCCACCCATTTATTTTTTCTACCCACCCTTACTTTATTATAATAAGATTTTAGATATTTTAAATATATAAAGATGATTGTGTCCAATTTGACCAGCCCGATCACTTAGATTATTGAAACTTTTACACAACTAGGTTATAAATTTGTATTAGGAATGAAGGAGATTTTCAATGTATATACGAAAATTCAATGCAAATAGGAATGAAGGAGATTTTTAATATATATATATATATATATATATATATATATATATATATATATATATATATATATATATATATATATATATATCATTACAATAATTGTGATGGTTTGAAGCAGTGCCTTAAAATCAAATAAGACAATAAATGCGTTCAACACCCCCATTTCGGTAAGAGCAATGTTCTTGAGCAGTTTCCATGAAATCATGGAATTGGACATATATAGATTGTTAGATTTGTTTTATCATCCTTTTGTAGGGTATACACATCATTCTGTATAACCTATTATATATACACAAGTTTCATGTTTTGAACATGTGTTGCTTGAAGAAGAGAAAACAATAAAAATGAAGAAAACATGACCAAAAAAAGAAAGAAAGGGAAAAAAATGAAAGAGAACAAAAAGCCAAGGAAAGGAATACAGAGAGGAAGATCAAAACAAAACAAAAGGAAAAGAATTTTTTTTGTGCGTGTGTGGCTTTGTGTTGTAATATGATTGAATGATATTAAAAAGGAGAGGAAAAAATATTCATATTAAATAAAAATAAAATTTGATAAAATAAGTAAATAAAAATGAAGTAGAAGAACCCAGATTCCAAATGAACAAATTCAAACTTGAAAATAATCTTTCTAATTCTCGAAGAATGAAGGGCAAAGGAATTGATCGAGAAAGATCTATTGTTCTTATTACAAGATTGTGATTGGATCCGCATATGTTTGGTAAAGAGGATAATCTTCTCCTATGAGAATAAAAATAAATAGAAAGTGTTCAATTGGAACATGAAAACTTAACTAAATTGGTCCTAGTTACTCTTCGGGGCGGAGTGGAAGATAGGAGGGAATTCGCAAATGCGAAAAAGAATTGAACGAGGAGACATTTGAGGTGAAAACCTCATGTAGAGTTGTGTAGAGTGTCAATAAGGGTGACTTTGTCACCTTTTACCTTATCACCCCCAAAAACCTAAACTCTTCCTTACATAAAGTTTCCAGAGTACGATTAACCTCTGGATTTGAAATCGCTGCTTATATACTCGGTACTGACCATAATTCAAAAGAAAATTATGTAGCCTTAGTAAAAAGGGGAAGGGTTAAGGATTTACCCGATGTGAGATATTACATTGTTCAAGGAACCCAAGATGTTTTTGGAGTAAAGGATCATTAACATGGGTGTTCTAGTGCATTATAGAATCTTATCCAAGACTTGTATCATTTTATGATGCCACGTGAATCACTATAAACATTTGAAGTATATGGCTAACCCAATAATGAAAGTTCGTAAGGGGACTAGAGTAGACTATCATGAGACAAAAGATCTTTCTAAAGGTATTCGATTCAGAACTATTATATGTGCAAGGATCAATATTCAAATAATTTTAGCGATTTTTCGTAACTTTGTCCGTGTCAACAAAAAATTCAAAATACCTTTGCTTTTTTAAAACAAGTCCAACTCAAAAAGCAATGATTTGAAGCATTTTTTTTCTACACTATTTCGAAAACCCAAGGACTCAATCGTATGGATATGTAAAATACAAGATTTACAATCATATTGTGATTTAATTTTTTAAACCACCTCGATGGGTGTGGTGGATAAATATGATTTCATCACAATTTTAGGGGTCTAACAAAAATGGGGTCGGTTGAAAAAATTGTGAGTTGGATTTAGTTGCGATAAAAACAATAAGTAAAATTTATGTAGGATTTAAACCATTAGTACATTCAATATATATAAGTAAAATAATGTTTTCCCCCTGTAGAAAATTTGTCACCGTGTACAGACGTGTTTGACATGCCAGTATTCCATTTATTATTCGATTTAGTATGTTGGACTATGATTCATTAAATGGATCGAATACAAATTTGATGTATGATGGACATGTTAGTACTCACTTATATGTAGTATTTGAGATTATGATATATTGAATGTAGACATTAAAGATCGATAATTTACATCGCTTTTGATAATTGAGGGGGAAAGGCTAGCACCTTAATTGTGCCATGGGTTACAACTGGTAACACTCGAATATTATCTTTTTCTATGTTATATCTATGTGATGTAATCACCAAAAAAATATCTTTAGGACGTGGTTGGCTCAACGAGAGTACGCAATCACCAACTAAAACTAAAACTCATGTTAAACTAAATAGAGAATTGGACCCAAAGTCATGTTCCACATTATATTTTTATGAATAGGATAACACTTTTGAAGTTTATAAATGTTGTCCCTATAAGTCAATAACAATAATTTTTATGGTCCCCACAAATATATTTGTATAAAAATTAAGTCATTAGTATATATACCGTGTATATATATGTCAATTTCGTATAATACTCCATTAAGAGTTTACACATTGTTATTGAAAGGGACATTTACCATTGACGTTTTGCTTTCTTCTTATGAAATATTTTTTCTAAATTCTGATAGGAAAACCAAATTGAAATCAAGGTTTATAGGATTATTCTGCATTGGTTAGGTATGGTTTTATCAATTGAAAGATCCCCCATTTAGGGTTTATGAAGTATTTTGAATCGAAAATTGTGGATTTGTTGTAATTTTTCAATTTTATTTTGAAATTGATTTTTGTATTGTTCATCGTATAAATATTTTGTATATTTGTAGATTATTCATGGAGAGAGGTGCTTTTCTGTTGTAGAAGTATAAATTTAGTTTGGTTCGAGGGATTCTCAGACAATTTCAAGGTAATTTACAATATGTTTATTTGTATAGAGTATTTATTTATTCAGTCCATATTTATAGTGTTTATTAAATTTTTTGTATTCAATGTGTATAAATTAAAATAGCAGTACAAAATAATTTTTGCATATATTACTGTTGTAGTTGTTCTAGTTATTATTTTTATAAGTGATGAAAATAGCAGTGCAAAATAATTTTTACATTATTATTGTTGTCGCTGTTGTAGTTATTGTGGTTGTAGTTACTATATTGATGAGTGTTGAGTAAATGTAAATATTATTTTTGAGTGTTAACAATCGAGTTTGTATGTTTTTAATTTCTACAAAATTATTTTAGTTGACTTTACATTGTTACAAGTGTTAGACTTAACATGTTTTTAATTGTTGAGGATGCTGAATATCTATTTGAGTTTTGAATTTTATATCTTTCTAATTTATGTATCATATATGAGATAAAAACCTTAAACATTAAAGATTAAACATTTTTGTATTCAATGTGTTTGAGATGCATGATTCAAAGTATCGGCCGATACCGAGACGAGTCGGTCGAATCAATCAACTAGGTATCGGCAATCACCAATCCTAAATAGGGTCTCGATTCAATTTTTGAGCGAGTATTTATAATTTCATTATAACTCGACGAAATCTTGACCAAATGGTTAGTAACTGTCCTAGTTGTTCGAGTCAACTTAACAACATATAACACAAAACAATTGAGAAGACTTAAATGTGATAAAAAGTTAAGTTTCTTACCCATTTTATCTATACATTACAATGCATCTATTCAACAAATTCTCACCGCTAAAGTCTTCATCCACCTAAGGGTGAGAATTATCCTTGATCTTGTCCTTACTATACGAATAGTGCTTATAATTTTGACCAATTTCGCAATTAGATAAGGATAGAAAATCTCGAGAATAATGTGTTTGTGTTTATTTAATTTATGTGTACCTTTTGTTTGAAGTTTTATACCTAATAAGATTATTGTTCATATGTATTGTTAACTCTAATAGAATATTGTAGTAAACATGTTCGTTGCACATCATTATAATCAATTAGATAAATAGTTATACTAAATGATGATATTGTGCTTATATAATTGATATATAATATCACTCTTATGTTTTAAAATTCTTATAATGTTTTTCAAATTTTTTAAGCTCTCTAAATAGAGTATTGATGCATATCTCCCAATACCGCGTTCGATATCGAGATCGAGTTGAAAATCAAGAGACTAAGTCATAAACTGAAATCGTGACTTTGAATCATAATGAGATGAAAACAGCAGAGCGAAATGATTTTTGCATATATTACTATTGTAACTGTTGCAGTTATTGTGGTTGTAATTACTTCTTTTATGAGTGTTAAGTAAATGTAAATATTATTATTCAGTGTTAACAGTTGAGTTTTTAGGTTTTTAATTCCTGCAAAATTATTTTAGCTTATTTTACAATGTTACAACTGTTGGAGTTGACATGTTTTAATTATCAAATGGTTAAGAATTAAAATGAACTCCAACTATGAGAATTCCTACATTTGTTATGATTATGGTTTGAATGATATTTTCAAATACAATGGGATTACATAATTGTGATGTAATAGATAAAAAATAGGTTAAATTCAGATATTGAATGAGAAACTATAAATATAAAAAGTGATACAAATTCAATGACATGTTTTAGGTGTTGTAAAAATGAGTTTGGATAAGCATGTAGAATTTCATCACAACTCATGGATTCAGTCTTAACTGAGTGTTTACAACACTTAAAATTTAGTCATGAAATTTTTTTTGAAACAAAATTTAACATGTCAACATGTCATATGAAGTGTTTTCAACGATTAGTAAAATTTTTCATCGAAACTTTTCTTGACCCCCTCTTCCGAGAACATTTATAGGACGCATTTCAATTGTCGTGAAAGGTATTTTTTGTTGTATAAGGTGATATTATAAAGTTCTATATTGGAACATTGCTAATTAGAAAACAATAATCCAAGTTCATGGCATGCATTAAAAGGTTCTCATCATTTTTAGCAGGATGAAAATGACAGATAAAGTCCTTTGTGTCATATATGAGATAAAAACATTAGACATTAAAGATTAAACAATTTTGTATTCAATTTGTATGAGATGAAAACAGCAGTGCAAAATATTTTTGTATATATTACTGTTGTAGCTATTGTAGTTATTGTGGTTGTATTTATTATTTTTATGAGTGTTGAGTAAATGCAAATGTTATTATCGAGTGTGAATTTTTGCAAAATTATTTTAGCTGATTTTACAATGTTACAGGTAATGGAGTTAGCATGTTTTAGTTGTTGAGGATATTGAATATCTATTTTAGTTTTGAATTTTATGTCTTTCAAATTAATGTGTTATGTATGAGATGAAAACACTAAACATTAAAGATTACACATTTTTATATTCAATTTGTATGAGAAGAAAACAGCAGTGCAAAATGATTTTTGCATATAGTACTGTTATAACTGTTGTAGTTACTACTTTTATGAGTTTTGAGTAAATGTAAAAATTAATATTGAGTGATAACAGTTGAGTTTGTATGTTTTTAATTTATTAGTGTTATGTTTCACTATTTTATTTTTTATTGTGCAGGGATATTAGTAGAGGTATTTTGGTATTGATTTCATGAGGGTAGAACGCTTGGAGTATGGATTTCTTTGGATTCAATGCTAGTTGAGTTAAAGCGTCAAATTTGTGAAATGTGGACTGATTTGAATCCGTTGTGTTTTGAATTATAGATTGTTCATGAAGAAAAGAAGTCAGTCATTGACAGTGATTTGGAGTTGCAATTACTTTTGTGCTTTAAAAGGAGAAACAAGTGTGAATGTATGCTGTATTTTTGTGATAAACTAGTGCTAAAAGTGTTGTTTTCTAAAAAAACTTAAATCTGATTTTTTTTTTCAGTAACTAAAAGAACGAAAATATTATATGCTGAATTTATTTATTTTTTTTAATTTTCATTTTTTTAATTTTTACTAACAAAAATGCGAAAAGTAAAAAAAAAAAACTAGTCCGAAAGTCAACCTTTTTTTAAAAAAAAATTGAACAAATCCTCGGCGACGGCGCCAGAAACTTGTTGTCAACTTTATAAAATATCGCAAGTGCACAGGCTATTATAGAATAGCGAGTGTAAGTACGGGTCGAACCCACAAGGATTTATCAATTTTTTTCGTTAAAATTTATTGTGACTGTCCAACTAGACGAAATGGGTTTGGAAACGGGATGTGGTATCAACTAAGCAAATACACATATAAAATATAACTACGAGAGATATAATCAAATGAGCGTGAAAACTAGGACGTTGGATCCATTTATCACGTTTAAATAACACTATGCAATCATTTAAATTCGTCATTCCCGATTTTATAACTCAAATTAAATCGACTCTCATCGTATTTAATTCGGAAAAATAACACGTTATAAGTTCAAAATAAAATTTAACATCTCTAAATTTAGACACCTAAAATCCCTTTTCCCTTAAAAAGTTCACTTTTAAATTCTAAAATACAGTCGTTAAGCATATGTTATCAATCAATTTAATAAAAGTATAACCCATCAAAAAGCACTTATACTTAAATAAAATAATTTTTTTCAAACAATGCCGAAGGTTTAAAACGCACTCTCGTGTCGTTTTTAATGAATATTGAATTTTTTTTTTAAGTATTTAGCACATATTGGGAACAAAAACAAATTTAAATCACACACAATATTAATCATACGTGATAAATTTCACCTAATCCTAGTAAGAAAATTAAGCGAGCATAATTGTAAACGTAATAAATTTGCAAGAATGAATGTTAATTTTCATTAAATAAAAAAACTTACAAATAGTGTGTCACAAATATTCTTGACAGAATTCCTCTCACAAAATAATTATTGGCTTTCAAATATAAATAAAGCACTCAAACTAAAACTAACAACAATTATTTTCAAGTGGCTCTCTACAACTCTCTGTAAAAAAATAATGAACCCGAGGGTCCTATTTATAGGCTTAGGGGTAGAGTACTTGGATGAGATGGGACTCTCTCTTATTGGTTGTATTTGAGCTGATGATTATCTCATGGAGTCTTGGAAAGAGTTGGAGATATCCCTAATTTTGGCCCTATTCACGTCACTATTCACACCACCAGCTTTAAACACATTTTTTACCTCCAAAACTTCAAAATATCATTTTCGTCCGAACTTCAAAGTTGTGAGTCTTGTCAAGATCTTTTTGAAAAGCTATGGCACGGCCTCAACGGACACTCAAGCGATTTTATAAAAAATATTATAATAGTTGTGTCAATTGTGTCATGTTGTGTCGTGTCGCGATGTATCTTGACAATTTTTGCACATCGAGTCATTTGTTGTCCAAATTTTCGGAGTACCTGTAAAAATGAAAAATGAAATAATTAATTCAAATTTAGGGTCACAAATATTTAAAATTTACAAAATTACCCCTATTTGCATTTTAAACCCCGAAATTCATTAATTGCTCGTTTTAATTCTAAATTCAACCAATTTTTAGGGAGGACTTTATTTTGCCTAGATAAACATTTAAAAATTATTTTCAGGCCTAAAAAGTTTTTAAAATTATGATTTTGCCCCCGAGTTTACTAAAATTATATTTTTAACTTAAATTTTATTCAAACTTGCATTTTTCTTTTAATTTACGAAAAAAACTGTAAAAGCTCATTATTTATGAAACAACGGGACTAACAAGGTCTTGAATTGGACACAATTCATGCAAAATAATGCACTCATTAAGAATTGAGTGTTGGTGGTAAGTTCTTTACGGGACTTGTACTTTCTAATTTCTGTCGAAGTATGCTTTATAATGTGTCGATCTCTTTATCGTCTTTCAGGGTGCGATGGGTGCCACCATTCTGAGACTAAAAATGTCTTCGTACCAAAATGCTTGTGATAAGTTTAATGATGCCAACTTTGATAAGGTCTATGTTTATCTCAAAGAGAAAGATGACCATCTCATAGCAAACGTAGAAGTTGAGCCGAGTAAATCTAGAAATAAAAAGTTAAAAGAGCAAATCAACATCGATAATGTGAAGCTCAAGAGTTCAGTGTAATACCCCATATTTTTATGACTTTTAATTATGAGATTTAATTAAATGAAATTGCTTTTAATCATGGGATTAATTAAATTAATTTGGGACAATTATTTGGAAATTAATCCGAATTCAAATAACAAGCGAAAAAAGAGTTAGTATTTGATTATGATGATAATTTTTAATATTACTGAGTGATTATGGTAATATATGGTTATTGAATTTATTAAAATTATCGTGAGTTGAAAATACGGCAGTTTTGATAATTAAGTTGGGACGCGTGTGTCAGTCGTGTCAGGACCCAATTTAATGGATTTAAAAGTAATTTATTTTTATGTCATCTGTATGGCCATTTTGAGTGCGCCAACGTGTCCAAAATGGTCCAGATAGTCAAAAAATACTAGTCAGGGGTTTAGTTTGGGTCCCGGGGCATTTTTAAGCCTAACCGGCAACCCGGGAGGGTATTTTAGTCATTTTGATTTTTAGGGAATATTAATCCACGAAATCTAGTCTTTATTTATCAAACAACCTTAGGAACATTAGGGTTATTATCTGTCAAAACCAAGTAGTGGGCAACGTGAGAAGAGAGGAGAAGTTCCAAGGAGTTTTCCAAGGCCATAACCACCACACACTACCACTATCGTCGGATTTGTGATCGGAGAGAGGACGAGAACCAACCCTTATCATCATCAAAGGATCAGAACATTGAATTTCCAGGAAATTGTTCTAATTCATTAAGATTCAGCAAATAATTTATCCATGATAGTGTAGGATTTGATGATAACCATGAAAATATTGAAACTCATGAAACTTAGAGATTAAACCTTAATTCGGGGTATGATTTATATGTAGTTTGAATCTGGAAGTATCTCTTTAATGAAATCATAAACCATGCATAGTCAAATTATGAATTTATGAGGAGATGTGTGATGATTCTTGAAGAAAATAGAAAAATAGGGTTTTTCATGATAATAAGATGATTTGATCCAAGAAAAGTTTAATTGATGATGTTTTAAGAATTCTGGAACATTAAGAATCATGTATTTAGGTTATATGATTACCCAATATGTTTAATTTAGGATTTAAAATCTTGTAATGAAGAATTGGCACTAAACTAGGATTGAAACGAAGAAATCCGAGACCTGCACCTGATTGATCGATCGATCGATCGACATTCATAGGTCGATCGATCGACCTCCCCAGAAACTGTGACCTTTTTCCCTTTTTGTATTTGAGCAATTTCGGCCCTTGAAAGTTGTAGGTGGGGATTATGTGAATACATTAGGACTTTAGGGAGACCCGTAGATATTTAATTAAAGCTTGGAACATATTAAAATTGGTTTGGAATGTAGTGTTGAACTTACGAGCGTTCGACGAGTAATTTACCATTATAAAATGCGAGAGCATGACTTAAGTTCGTATGAGTGATAATTTAGGGTTTGAGACAGAAATATGGACCTCGGAGTACTGAATTGACATGTGGGATACGTAGGAGACTTAGTAACTTTTTCGGGATAGGTTAAGTACTCGAAACAATACGGCGTGAGATTTATTAACAAAACATATTATATATAAGTTGGAATGATAATGACGTACGAATAAGACTGATGGTATAGGGCTCAAAATATGCCTTTAATGATATAATTACCTAAGTTGTGTGAATTCTTAGTATATGGACTATTGTGTGTATGACATACCTACCATACTTGCTATCATGGGAGGTCGGCTTTCGGAATAGGACCATCTAATCTTTGTGTGCCTACGGGGGGATTTAGAATGGTAACTTAATGACGTAGGGTTGTAAATGGCTTATTTGTGAGTTGATAAGTCATCTGACCATGGGAGCGTAGGTATGTGCATGACCCATGGGTATGTGAACTATGTTCGCCTACAATATGTGTGATTTTGTTTATTGAAATGGTTCCTGAGCGATTCGGAATGCGTAGTCCTTATGCACGTGACGTACCGGGATTCGATAGCAGAGTATGCGTGCACTGCAGCTTAGTCTATGGGTGCCATATTGTATATATAAGCTGAGAATGATATACTTGTACTTGTAACTGGATCACTGTTTATTTTTTGAATGCGAATAACTGAGATAATTGAATGGGATTAAAAATGTGAATATCCGTATCGTAATTTATGTAATAATCCAATTAATATGAAGGTGAGATTTATGCAGAATATATTAGAATAATATGAATAGACCCCTATATTATAATGTGATGACAAGAAGTGGTACAAACTAATTGATTAGCGACATAACTAGGATGGGTTTAGGGTATACGTTAGGTGTGCACATTAGTTGAGGGGTGAGGAACTCATGTGAGAGCATGTAGCTAACATGTATATAATATTTACTGTTTAATGTAATTAAACACTTGCTATATTTTTAAACTGTTTTTACCTCGGGCTCTGACCAGTTTGCTTTCAAATCTATTTTTCTTGTAAAAACCTTTTTAGGTTCCCAACCACAGGGACGCCAAGCATAGGATTTTCCTTACATTGACGTGTTGTAGCTGCTGTGAAAGTTATTGGATCTCGGTATTAGACGCCTCCACATTCTGCACTTGATTCTATTCAGGATTACTCACTTGTTAGGGCATGTCGCCCATTTCCATTTAGAGATAGCCTACTCAAACTTTCATTTTTATTTCAATTTTGGATTTATCTATTTACTCAGACTTTCGTATTGGGATTTATTCAGTATTTGGTTTATTCAGGGGAGTGTTACTCCAGACTCATTTTATTTATTCCATTATTATTCTATTGAGGTTATGATGTGGATGTTGTATGGTTAGCTTAATAATTGGTTCATGTTAAGTTAATTTAATAAAATTTGGCAACTCACTTTTTAAATATTAGGTGGCTAGTAATTGTTTAAAATGTTTTTGACAGTGATGCTATGGACTGAACCAACTTGACATTTTGTATTAATTTTAATAAAGGAGTTGCTACCCGTTATTTAATTATTCGGGGTGTCACATGTGGTATCAGAGCATCAGGTTCTAGTGTCCTTTAGGATCTGTGCGGCTTATTATGCTTTCGGCGTAGCTTTCTTTGATATTGAGACCTATGTTTAGGATTGTTGATTTATTTGGTGAGATTTCATTATCCTTCTATAATGTATATGTTAGTGAATCTTAATTTCATTTGGGTGTGTTCGTAGGCCAAACCATGCAGTATGTCAGGCGAGGGTAGTTGGGCGAACAGCAGGAGGCAAAGCTCAGTTGAGGTTATAGGGGATATTAAATAATGATGACCGTAGTTGAGGTCACTCCTATTATGGTGCGAAAAGCCAGGACGGTAAAGATGGCTTGGTCACAACTTATGACTTTCAGGTACCACTATAGTAGGAAGTGGAGTCAAATTAGACTCACCCAACAAGGTTGTATTGGGAGAGAGTCAGACGAAACATTGAAGAGAACCAATAGTGAAGATTCTAGAAATGCGAAAATGGTGTGTGTTAGCCAAAAAAAGGTAAAATATCCAAAGGCTTGGGCATATGTCAGTGTGGCTAATCGAGAGTGAAAATTTAGGGTAAATTTTTTTTTCTTAGCTCGTAAGAGTAGAGTTACAATGGTGAGAGGCAACCACCACACTTAGAAGTGGAATGTTCTGTCAAGAGAAGGCGCATAGGTATGGTTTGACCATAAGTTCCTTCATCAGATGTTCAAGATAAGATGAGAACGTTGTTGTGAACTCACACAAAGGGATTGGACAGAGGTCACTTTGTGAAAAGAAATTTAACAAATTAGCGAACCTTGAACCGGATCAAGTAGGTGCAATGGAGAAGGGGACTTTAAAGTGGAAAATTAACTCATAAGATGAATTGCTAACACATATGGAAAATTCTGCTCAGACGGTCAAAGCAGATGACAACAATGTTGAATTTGTCAATATGGATGTTAATGCTTCCTCATATGGGGAGCTATAAGAATCGAAGAATTTAGCCAGGGAGTAAGACTGGGGAAAACGGTGTTGGTGAAGCACCATAAAGGGGAAGACCCATCAGGGGACCCATTTAGATGATTCGGATAGCCAAATTTTTACCAAACGATGGTGAATTCAGTAAGGGTTCTTGAATCTAGTATCATGTTCCATAGGGCCATCAAAGCTAAGGGAATAACGGAGGTATCCATCAGAGTCAAGACTACCAAAGTTCGAGAGAAGGACAACCCTAACATAGTCAGTATGACCGGAGATAAGTGGATTATGTGTAGAGCTATTTTGGGGAGAGTAAAACCCCATGTGATAAATTTTATTGAAGTGAGTAAAGGGATAAGCGTAAGGTGCCTAGAAAGGGCAACGATTAATGTAAATTTTTATTTTGGTTCGGACAGGCGTGTTATGTCCAGTAATCATTTGAGCGGCCAGGTCGATTGGCAAGGTAGAAGCATGAGTTTTACCTTTAGGGGATGAGGCGTATTTTAGGTGACACGAGCGAGTCACTACATTTTGATTATTGCTAGGTTTGTATGTGAGACGAGTTTAGTGCTTATACCTACAACGTTATTATTATGTGAATATTTTCCTGGTATAGCGTGGTTACCTTTAGTGTATCCGCGGAGGATGAATGGGTGTATCGATAGTGGTATATACTTTATTGAGATTACTCGTTTTAGTGATGTGTTATACAAGTATGATATTATCCTGATTATAGTTTTATAATATTGATTAAACCGATAGTGTGGGGATATTGCAAGTCTATTGGGGTGACTACCTTAGTGTAGAATATTTTTTTCTAGTGAGACCCCATCTGCTAGAGGGTCGGGCTCCCATATATATGTTTATTTATATGTGTGTGTGTGTATATATATATATGTATATATATTATAGAGACTTCAAACGTATAATGGTCTCGATATATTCGATCTCGGTATGTGTAGGGACTTTATTATTATGATTTGGAGTGTATTGGGTTTACTGTTCAGCGAAAAGATTTAGCATGATATTATGTTAAACGTTCAGGACTTGGTAATAAGAAGAGCGCTTTGTTATATAACAGTTTAAAGAAGAGGGAGTTAAGACTCATAGTTATATGTCTAGGGATAGGATTTCAAGAGCCCCGATTATATGTACACGATATTTATGAAATGTGACTATCACCGATGTTAAGTGACAGTGTCTTTCGGAGGAAGTTCCTTATTTAAGTGTAACTGCGAAAGGAGACGTAACATCTGTTGTTGATGTAAAAAACTAGATCGCTCTAATTTTTCAATCACAGATAAATAAATAAGACAAAGATTTTTAAAGTGGTTCGGCTAGGAATAAAGCCTACGTCCACTGTTATGTTATTGCTGAGTGTTTGTGGAATTCTTGATTACAAGATCTCTCAAGAAATTCCGGTCCCTTTGAATGAGGGAGATACAAGGTATTTATAGCCTTGAGGCTGTACATGAAAGGTTCGATACATTAAATGATATACATGTGAAAGGGTAATACATTTAATGCAGCGTGTGCGTCAAGAATATAATGAATAGTTGAACAGTTATCCGTCTGGTAATTAATGATACGGCCGAGATGCAGTTCGGACCGCCTTAGTTGCTCGTTGATCAAGAGTTCCTCGGAGTGCTTAGAGTATCTCGGGATGATGTAGTTCCTCGGGGTGTTGTAGTTCCTCGGGGTATTGTGCCATGTAGATTGCCACGTGTCTTGTTATTATTGGTCCACGTCAGTAGATTAAATTTGGTATCAACAGAAGCCCCCAATGCTTCATGCTTGATGGGTTACTTGAAAGGATGGAGTATTTATTCTGCAATGTTGCTCGGTGCTCGTGACATTCTTGATCTACCTTCTTGATTTGTTCAACATAAAGTGCATTATCTTTTGGACGACATATGATGCCGTTTTTAGCTTGTCATAATCTTCAAGTATGTTGATTGGTTTGCTAGCCGACCTACTGCCTCCTATGAGCTAGTGGTGGACTGCGAAACATTTTCATATAACTTCTTCTTCAATATTGGTTGAGATAGTAGTAGCAAAGATCTCAATACTGTTGATGTTGATTTTGATTTCTACCTCTGCTCGGGGACGAATAAGAGGTTCTCGGGAACGAGCAAGTGCTTCTCGGGAATGAGCAAGAGTTTCTCGGGAATGAGCTAATGCTTCTTGGATAGATCATCTGTGATGAATATCAGAATGTTGAAAGGTCTTAACTTCATAAACTTCTCTTATATTTTATATGATCCTCCTGCTGGTGAGGAACCTGTTTCAAAAGTAGAAGGAAAAGAAACCAATAGAATAGGAATCTCAATGTAATAGTTAGTATACATTTTCATTCTCAATGTATTTTGTTTTTTATTTTAATGAAAGACTTTCATTTTTGTTCGCAATCTTAATTGCTATTGTCTTGTAAATATCAAACACTTTACATTTATGCATACGTATTTGTTAAAAAGATAACAATATTGTGTTGTTCATCAGCTTAAAAAGTTTACAAAGTATTAGTAACGTTGCTCGATCACTTAATAATAAAGTAATGAGTATAAAAATGTTCAAACTGTTTCCAACCAACCAGGGTGGATAAATAATGTTTGTCGACCAATTATAGTTAGTGAGAGTTTATCCTCGACTAACCATACTTGGTAAATTTTCAAATATTTTCATAAAAGTGTCCGACCAACTAAGGTCAATAATTTATCCTCGTCGACCAACTACAGTTAGTGGGTTTTTATCCCCGACCAACTATACTTGGTGTATTTTGGAATATTTTGTTCTTCAAAGAACTTTTTGTAATAATCTTACCTCCCGACCAACATAAGTTGTAATGTGAGAATATATTTTTATCTTACCAACCGTAGTTGATCATGCTGGTGTACACTTTTTGGCTCCTTAAAGCTTTTGGCTCCTTAGAGCATTTTTTGGCTCCTTAGAGCATGTCCTCCTAACCAAAGGAGGTTGGCTACTTATAGCACTTTTGCTCCGTAGAGCTGTCCTCCTAACCAAAGGAGGTTGGCTACTTATAGCACTTTTGCTCCATAGAGCTGTCCTCCTAACCAAAGGAGGTTGGCTCCTTAGAGCACTTTTTGGCTCCTTAGAGCATGGCTCCGTAGAGCATGGCTCCGTAGAACATGGCTCCGTAGAGCATGGCTCCGTAGAACATGGCTCCGTAGAGCATGGCTCCGTAGAACATGGCTCCGTAGAGCATGGCTCCGTAGAGCATGGCTCCTTAGAGCATGGCTCCGTAGAGCATGGCTCCTTAGAGCACTTTTTGTTGATCCTGTAATATCCACAGGTTGATCAGCGAACAACTTTTGTTTCTCGGGAGTATTAGGAATCCTCCCAACCATTTCTTCATTGCATCCTGTAACATCCACAGGTTGATCAGCGAGCAACTTTTGTTTCTCGGGAGTATTAGGATCAGTAAACTCTGCTACAGCTTGTATTAATGAATGCCCATGCCAATTTTTCCTACTTTGGGTATCTGATCTCTGCACCTCTTCCTTCGTCGTTGGAGATCGCAACTCTAAAAGAGCTTTGATCGTTTCTGGATTCGCTTCAACGTCTCGCTGGTTGATAATGTACCCGAGGAACATTCCTTCTCGTACTCCAAATGTGGACTTCGTCGGGTTAAGCATATCGTTGACATAGACTTCCATATTACAACTGATTTGCTCGGCAAAAACCTTGTTCATCAGCCGCTGTTATGTCGTTCTCTGTCTTCAGGTTTCATTTTGATCTGGTGGTAGCCAGAGGAGTAAGTATCCATGAGCAGCTCGTGTCCCGAGGTAGCATCTGCTGTTTTGTTGAGATCGGTGAAATCAACACACATTCTCCATTTATTGTTTTTCTTCTGCCCGACGAGGAGATCTAGATCTCTCTTTGGCTCGGTCTTCATTTCCTCTTGTGTAGCTTGATTCTTCTCGGGGCTGGATGCTCTTCTTCTCGTATGTCATGTCAATAAGTGGCTCAGCTTCTATCCACTAAGTAAAATAATCTACTGCGATGACGAGGTATTTGAATCTTCCTCGAGTCGTCGGCAATGGTCCAACCAAATCAATCCCCACATAGAAAATGGCCAAGGATAAATGATGGATGTCAATAATGTTTGTGAAGTTCTTCTGATGGAGGAAAAGCGTTGGCACTTGTCACATTTCTTGGCATAAGCTATACAATCAGCTCTCATCGTCGGCCAGTAGTATCTCTGCGTCATCACCTTTTGCAAAAGTATTCGACCTGCTACATGGGCTCCACAGGACCCTTCATGGATCTCTTTAATCAATTCACCTCGGAGGGATGTACACATCTTTGCAAACCTGCCATAATTCCTCGTCGAGCAGCTTTAAACTTCCATTTCTTGGCAGTGAGCTTATCTTCCGAATACCATTATACCGAGCAACTTTAAACTTTGGTTCCTTAGCAGCGAGCTTATCCTCCGGTAATTGTTCCTCCTTAATATATGCTCTGATAGGATCCATCCAAGATGTTCCTAAATCAAGGGTAATAATATTCATCGTCAGGTCTTCATCTATGCTCCGACTTTCTAATGCTTCAATCGCAGCTCGGTACGAGTAGCTGATGCTAATCGGGCCAAGGCGTATGCTCTCACATTCTCCGTTCTTGATATTCTTACCAGTTGAACAGCAACAAACTCTGATACCAACTCCATCACCTTTGCTTGATACTTGATCATCAATTCTCCTTTGGATGCATATATTCCCAACATTTGGTTTACGATCAATTGAGAATCACTGAAGACAATAACCTGTTGTGCCTCCATAGTATTTGACAAATTAAGACCTGCAACCATGGCCTCGTACTCAACCTCATTATTAGAAGCTTTGAATTAGAAACGTAGGGCGTATTCCATGTCGACCTCGTCTGGGCTGTTCAAAACGATCCCTGCCCCACAGCCTGTAGTGCAAGATGAGCCATCTACATATAATCTCCATATAGGCAATTTGTCTTCTAATTTCTGGTCTGACAGAGTTCCTCGGTGGAATACTTTTCGCTTTCTTTCATCATGTCCTGATAGTTCTGAATACACCTCTTGAATTTCGATATACCTCCTGAACTTCAATATTCCTCCTGAACTTCAATATACCTCCTGAACTTCAATATTCCTCCTGAACTTCAATATTCCTCCTGAACTTCAATATACCTCCTGAACTTCAATATTCCTCCTGAGAAAGTGATTAGTCGGGGTTGAATTTGATGCTCGACTGCATGATGATATAAGAATGTGCCACCAAATGAACAAATATATTTATAATAGAAGCCCCCAACTGTGGAATGTGAACTTTGAATGAGATTTATCGACCAATACCAACCGGAGTTGGATTTTATCTACCAACCGGAGTTGGATTTTGTCTACCAACCGGAGTTGGATTTTGTCTACCAACCGGAGTTGGTGGTAATTGATAATAAATGATGAAGACTTCCTCGGAGCTGACCAACAGATTGTTGGGAATAAGATAATATAAATGCTGGAGACCTCCTCGGCGCTGACCAACAGATTTGTTGGGAATAAGATAATATAAATGCTAGAGACCTCCTCGGCGCTGACCAACAGATTTATTGGGAATAAGATAATATAAATGCTAGAGACCTCCTCAGCGCTGACCAACAGATTTGTTGGGAATAAGATAATATAAATGCAGGATACATCCTTGGATCTGAATAAGATATAATAAATTTTGGAGACATCCTTGGATCTGAATAAGATATAATAAATTCTGGAGACATCCTTGCTGAAATGAGAATAGAATATGCATCCAAATAGATATAAAGAATAAAAAAATAATAAAGTGCCTCGCCGATCCGTCGAGGTAGAATCATATAATGCCGAACAAGAATAAGATCTTTCAGAACATAAGAATATGGCCGAGAACGTTGTCAGGCCTGAATATAAATAAGAATTATCCGAACGAATGTTGTAATTCTCCTTAAAGCTGAATAAGTATCTTGTCGAGGCATAATTGCAGAATGCCGAATAAGAATAATATTTTCCAGAACATAAGAATATGGCCGAGAACTTTGCTGGGCCTGCATATAAATAAGAATTACCCCGACCAACTATCCGTTGGGGGTGAAATATAATAAATGTTACAGTTCTCCTCAGAGCTGAATATGATAATAAGTATCTCTCCGTGCTCCATGTTGAGATGAATATAGAATATGAATCCCAATGGATATATAGAATCATTTGTGCTGGAGCAGATATCTGGGCCCGAATATAAATAAGAATTACCCCGACCAACTATCCGTTGGGGGTGAAATATAATAACTGTTGTAGCTTTTCCTCGGAGCCGAATATATAGAGAGAGAAGAAATTTTTCGAGCTCCATGCTGAGATAAATATAAAATATGAATCCGTACGGATATAGAATAATTTGTGCTTCAGCATTCGTCGGCATTGAATCTTGTGCCTGTAAAAATTAATAATTTGCTCTACCATATGTGTAGGCTGAATTGATTAATCATGAGAATAATTTACTCATCCAATCAATATATGATATGTATCAGCATAAAAATTTCAAAATATGAAATAATATTTTTTTGCCACACGTGTGTGAGATGGACAAATTTTTATTAGATATGCGCCATAAATAAGACGTAAAGGTATTTAATCTCCAACAACTAATAAGGTATTAGTTGCTGTTTGAAAATTATTTATCACTTGGTTTTAAAAATATTTTTGGGGTGATCACAAGTTAAAAAGACTTAAGCCCCCTTGTTTGTCCCCAAGCTGAACTCGTGTTTAAAGAAATATCTGGGGTGCTTCGCATTTTTTTAATACCCCAATATTCTACCGCTGCCGACAAACGACATGGATGTTGCCGACCAACATTTAAGGATAACTCAAATTATAGAATATATGGTTGGATGACCAGAATATATCGAATCTTTAGATCAAAAATAACATTCAATGTAAAATTTAAGCCTTGAGACTGTTAATTAAATGAATAAATATATAACCCACTAGATCGTGTGATTTCGTCAAAGAAACCTTGTGATGTGATGAACGAGGGGCCAACATATCAAATTTGTGCCCAAATTCTTGATATGGTCATGATTGTTTTACTGATCCTCTTTTACAAGAGGTGAGTAATGATTTTTCAGGTGAGAGAAATTTTTTTTTTTTTTTTTATTTTTTTTTTTTATATTGATCCCTTCCTATTCCCAATTTGGAGAGATAAAAATATGGTGAATGATCGAAATTATTACCAAATTTATATAAAAAATCAATCAATTTGACTTTATTGACATAGATGGAAGATGAACCAAATTAAGTATATAGTTCATAAAAATGAATACAAAGAGACTTAAACTTGTGAATGCAAAGAGACTCAAACTTAAAGAGAGAGAGAATATATATGGGTCATGATTTCCATGAAAAGACTTTTCATTGTCTTTAACCTTTTCCCATTCTTTTATTAAAAATATGATGGGAATATGAATAGACATCAAATATCTTACAAAATTTATTTCAAAATCAACAATGAAAATGATTAAATCTCATCATCGTCGTATATATTGGTATATGTAATCATTTAAAATATTTATTCCATGATATAAAATTAAAACTTGAGAATCAAGCAAAGAATTATGATTTATGAAATCTACTATTTTTCAGATTTCTAAATAAGGATGAATCTAACAGTTATGATTTAAAAATCATGATATGCAATATTTTGCAGATAAAAATTGGATAATTAATTTATGTATATAAACATAAAAATCATGATTGAATCAACAGATGTATGTATAATTGATTATACGTAGAGAAAATAAAAACTTAGCTTTTGGTGGAGAACAACGCTTGTAACACGTTTCCCACAGACGGCGCCAATCTGTTGATGTAAAAAACTAGATCGCTCTAATTTTTCAATCACAGATAAATAAATAAGACAAAGATTTTTAAAGTGGTTCGGCTAGGAATAAAGCCTACGTCCACTGTTATGTTATTGCTGAGTGTTTGTGGAATTCTTGATTACAAGATCTCTCAAGAAATTCCGGTCCCTTTGAATGAGGGAGATACAAGGTATTTATAGCCTTGAGGCTGTACATGAAAGGTTCGATACATTAAATGATATACATGTGAAAGGGTAATACATTTAATGCAGCGTGTGCGTCAAGAATATAATGAATAGTTGAACAGTTGTCCGTCTGGTAATTAATGATACGGCCGAGATGCAGTTCGGACCGCCTTAGTTGCTCGTTGATCAAGAGTTCCTCGGAGTGCTTAGAGTATCTCGGGATGATGTAGTTCCTCGGGGTGTTGTAGTTCCTCGGGGTATTGTGCCATGTAGATTTCCACGTGTCTTGTTATTATTGGTCCACGTCAGTAGATTAAATTTGGTATCAACATCTGTGTCAAGAGATGGGAAGATAGGGGTACATGTTATGGACTAAGGTCCTAACGGATCTCAATGACCGACAACGCTAGGTAGTAGTGTATTGGGGGGTTCCTTGTTTGGACTTCGCTTTGTGAGACATCCCACGCATGAAACTTAGCGTAAGGTTGGTAGTAGGGAGACGTTTGGCCATTCATCCATGATTTCAGTACCTCGATCGTTGTAAAGCTACGTAGTTATAACTATAAGTTAAAAGGTAAATTACGATATAAATCCAGTAGAGCCAGTTGTGTGGTGGGGAAGTACTGAAAATTTTGTTTTACTATTGGGAAATTAAAATCAGATAATAAGAGACTCTTCTAGGGTTAACACTCTCAAAAAGATATAACGAAGGTGAGAGGAATAAAGTAAAAGCTTTCTAAGAAATCCAAGGTCAAGAACCAACCCAATTGCACCACCACCACCACCAAAACGTAGATCGGAGCGAATGAATCAAGCCTATACCCATCAAACTCGTGGAATCAAACCTACTATCTTAAGACACGTATTTGTATTGAAAACTCCTAGTTAATATTCATCCATGTTAGATTAGGATTAAGAATACATGTTGTTTTGAAAGAATCATATAATTTAGAAGACTTAAATCGCATGTTTTGGGAGTAAATCATTAAATCTAGACACCCTATCATATGTAGAGGATTTCCCACGAATTTGTAATGGTTTAATAGGAAGAAATCTGGAAGAAGAATGAGAATTTGGAAATTTAATACAAAACTAGGGTTCTTGATAATTATGATGAATTAGCCCTTTAATCCGACATCTTTGATGAATTCACCCACGCTTTACGTAGAAAATCGTGTAGATAGGTGTATGTAATCAGTGGTATACTTGTTTGGGAGTTTGAGGATCATTAATGGTGTTTTGGATAAATTTCTTGGATGAAACGCGTAGGTTGGATTGATAGATTCTAGGCAAGAATCGCTCGATCGATCGATTGACTGATCGATCGATCGACCCCTTTCATCAATTGATCGACCCCTCCTAGAAATTGCATGTTTTTCCTCTTTTTATTTAATTCAGATAAAATGCGTACGAACCCTTGAATATTATTTAAAGAGCATAATGGGTCATGAAGAGGACCAGTAGGGTTTAAGTAGATTTTCTGCTAAATGTAATTTCATATGGGATGAAATCGTGGGTTAACAGGGGGTTTGACACATATTGGGAAATTGTTCACACGTTAGCTACAGAACTGAGAGATTTATAAATGACTTGGACTAATATGTTAGAGAGGGTGTACCTCCTGAATTTACCTTTAGGAAGAGAGAATACTTCGAGGGACAAGAAGTAATTACAAAATGATTAAAATCGAGAATAAAATGAGATGAGTTCTTTATGCGTAAAAATTAGGTAAAATTGTATTACGTACGGTTAAAATATTATTATGGGTCGTGGGCAAACCTAGTTGGAAAATGATTATATTTATATATATGACCGAGTGCATGTGTATATATATATATATTATATTTGTGTATAATCATACCTACGCTACTTGTTATCATGGAGGTTGCCGCACCGGGAGTCTTATCTCGATGGGACCTTTATGGGGGGATATTGACTTGTACCCTAGAACATAGGATTCCTTGGTACAGGTTATCTGAGAAGGATAGTCAGACGGTCCTAAGGGACGTGAGGGGTATCTGCTGACTTCTTAGTGACTTGGAACTATGCTTCGCCTCCATTTTGTGTGTATTGTGTTAATACTGTTCGAGAGGTTGAAGGATGGAATGATGTTAAGGAGGATTGAGAATTTTAAATTTTTGGGCGATTTAGAATGCACAGGTGGTATAGTCACGTTGCGAATATAGGGGAAATAAAGAATTAGGCATATATATGAAGCGTATATGATGTTTAAACCCGTTTTCACGGCTTATAGGGTGTATGAACACCTTGGTTTATTGGTGTCAGAATCGTTGGAAGAAGTGACATAGAGATGGGTGAAATTTATGCTTGTGAGACCAGTATCACAAAATGGTAGTGGTAACATGGATGAAGCGTCGTGAGAGGAGGACAACAATCTATATATTCATGTACAACTAGAGTATCACGTCTGAACTTGGATGAAAGGCAGTGGGAAGCCATTTAAAAAAAGGGGTATCCCTTGAGAAGACAAATATTTAACTATTATGGACAATCTGGCGCAGAGTCCTACTCAGTCGAATGTGAAGCATGACTTGTACGTAAATAGGACGATGATATCAATAAGGTATAAAGAGTCCAGAAGTGCACATCGTGGCGAAAGTACACGGGGAAAAACTTTTCGTATATACCCACGGAAGAAGAGGATTAACAAGTATCACAAAATGGGAGAAATTATAAGTGAAAGTTGGTATTGAGCACGACATAGTAAGTAGTCTCCACGTACATCACTTATAAATAGAAATGGGCTAGAGTAAGATGATCAGCCAGAATATTTCGTATCAAAAAGACTATTCCAAGAGTGAAAGAGTCAAGATGGTAAATTTTTTTGATGGGTTGCCAACCTAAGATAAGTAACAAGTTCCTTCGAATGTGTGTAATAGGTTGTCCGGAGGGAAAGTAATTGTTATATCCTTTGGTGATTTACACTATTATATAGTGAACGCACTGGTACATGGTCCTTCCCAGTATTATTCTGAACTAGGATGAGATCCTTGAAACCCACCTTCAATATGGGGTATCAGGAAGTGGTGGGGATAACGTTTTGTTTTGAGAATGTTATATCACCTATAGCCCAAAGAGTAGGCGCAAGGTGATTGATGAAGTAATTTTGTACTCACTACGATCATTTCATTTCCACAACGGGTATAGCTAGTAAGTGAAGTACAATATGATAATGGGGAGAGGATATTACCTAATGGTAGAGTTGTGAGAAAGCACCCGTATCTATTTTTAGTGAACAAGGTGCTTACTGAGGTTTTGTGTGGATAAACCTTACTATCCTTCCTTTGTATGTTTAGAGGTGAGCGGATTATCTGATCTTTGTATCAGTCAGAAGTTAGAGTCCGGTGACTATAATGGAATAACCACCAACCGTCTTAAGTGGCTTTTTCCTTTTTAATAATTACACCGCTGGGAGCAGAGATTCGAAAAATGGACAAGAGTAGTCAGATGTTCTATGGTTCCTCCCAAGATGGGGGTTTTGTGTTTACATTAACGCGGGAGTTGACACGAAGTAAGGTGCGGCCTCCCAATAATATTGAGATAATGCGTCCAATGATGTATAGGTTATTCTTCTTCGAATGTTATTTAGTAAGAGCAGAACGTGAGGTGCATTTATTGAGGTGTGACCCTATAACTGATAGAGTGTTGAGAGTGTTTAACAAGTTTATTGTGAAGCGGGGGCTATACTGATTAAGCCTTACTTTAAATTTTGTTTTGAGTACTGAAGGATACCTAATTTTTCTAGGTATGCCTTACTTTTTCGAATTTCGGGATGAAATTTCGTTATTAGTGGGGGATTATGTAATACCTTGTATTTTTATGGCTTTTAATTATGAGATTCAATTAAATAAAATTGCTTTTAATCATGGTATTAATTAAATTAATTTGGGATAATTATTTGGAAATTAATCCGAATTCAAATAACAAGCGAAAAGAGAGTTAGTATTTGATTATGATGATAATGTTTAATATTACTGAGTGATTATGGTAATATATGATTATTGAATTTATTAAAATTATCGTGAGTTGAAAATACGGCAGTTTCGATAATTAAGTCGGGACGCGTGTGTCAGTCGTGTCAGGACCCAATTTAATGGATTTAAAAGTAATTTATCTTTATGTCATTCATATGACCATTTTGAGTGCACCAATGTGTCTGGAATGGTCGAGATAGTCAGAAAACACTAGTCGGAGGTTTAGTTTGGGTCCCGAGGCATTTGTAAGCCTAACTGGCAACCCAGGAGGGTATTTTAGCAATTTTGATTTTTAAGGAATATTAACCCACGAAATTAGGCTTTATTTATCAACCAACCTTCGGGCCATTGGGGCCATTATCTGTCAAAACCAAGTAGTGGGCAACATGAGAAGAGAGGAGAAGTTCCAAGGAGTTTTCCAAGGCCATAACCACCACACACCACTACTATCGTCGGATTTGTGACCGGAGAGAGGAAGAGAACCAACCCTTATCGACATCAAAGGATCAGAACATTGAATTTCCAGGAAAGTGTTTTAATTCATTAAGATTCAGCAAATAATTTATACATGATAGTGTAGGATTTGATGATAACCATGAAAATATTGAAACTCATGAAACTTGGAGATTAAACCTTAATTCGGGGTAGGATTTATATGTAATTTGAATCTGGAAGTATCTCTTTAACGAAATCATAAACCATGCATAGTTAAATTATGAATTTATGAGGAGATGTATGATGATTCTTGAAGAAAATAGAAAAATAGGATTTTTCATGATAATAGGATGATTTGATCCAAGAAAAGTTTAATTGATGATGTTTTAAGAATTCTGGAACGTTAAGAATCGTGTATTTAGGTTATATGATTACCCAATATGTTTACTTTAGGATTTAACATCTTATAATGAAGAATTGGGACAAAACTAGGACTGAAATGAAGAAATCCGAGACCTACACCTGCTTGATCGATTTATCGACATTCATAGGTCGATCGATCGACTGGGCTCGATCGATCGATATTCATAGGTCAATCGACCGACCTCCCCAGAAACTATGACCTTTTTCCCCTTTTTGGATTTAAGCGATTCTGGCCCTAGGTGGGGAATATGTGAATACATTGGGACTTTAGGGAGACCAGTAGAGATTTAATTGAAGCCAGAACATATTAAAATTGGTTTGGAACATAGTGTTGAACTTACGAGTGTCTGACGAGTAATTTACCATTATGAAATGCGAAAGCATGACTTAAGTTTGTATGAGTGATAATTTAGGGTTTGAGATAGAAATATGGACCTCAGAGTGTTGAATTGACATGTAGGATTCGTAGGAGACTTAGTAAACTTTTCGGGATAGGTTAAGTACTCGAAACGATACGATGTGAGATTTATTGGCAAAACATATTATATATAAGTTGGAATGATAATGACGTACGAATAAGACTGATGGTATAGGGCTGAAAATATGCCTATAATAATATAATTACCTAAGTTGTGTGAATGCTTAGTGCATGGACTATTGTGTGTATGACATACCTACCATACTTGCTATCACGGGAGATCAGCTTTCGGAATAGGACCATCTGATCTTTGTGTGCCTACGTGGGGATTTAGATTGGTACATTAAGGACATAGGGTTGTGAATGGCTTATTTGTGAGTTGATAAGTCAGCTGACCATGGGAGCGTAGGTATGTGCATGACCCATGGGTATGTGAACTATGTTCGCCTACAATATTTGTGATTTTGTTTGTTGAAATGGTTCCTGAGCGATTCGGAACGCGTAGTCCTTATGCACGTGACGTATCGGGATTCGATAGCAGAGTATGCGTGCACCGCAGGTTAGCCTATGGGTGCCATATTGTATATATAAGCTGAGAATGATACACTTGAACTTGTAACTGGCTCACTGTTAATTTGTGAGTGCGAATAACTGAGATAATTGAATGGGATTAAAAATGTGAATATCCATATCGTAATTTATGTAATAATCCGATTAATATGAAGGTGAGATTTATGCAGAATATATTAGAATAATACAATTAGACCCTTATATTATAATGTGAAGACAGGAAGTGGTACAGACTAGTTAATTAGTTACATAACTAGGATGGGTTTAGGGTATACGTTAGGCATGCACATTAGTTGAGGGGTGAGGAACTCATGTGAGAGCGCGTAACTAACATGTATATAATATTTACCGTTTAATGTAATTAAACACTTGCTATATTTTTAAATTGTCTTCACCTCGGTCTCTGACCCATTTGCTTTCAAATCTATTTTTCTTGTAAAAACCTTTTTAGGTGCCCAGCCACAGGTACGCCAAGCATGGGAGTTCCCTTATATTGACGTGTTCTAGCTGCTATGGAAGTTACAGGATCTCGGTATTAGACACATCCACATTCTGCACTTGATTCTATTCATGATTACTCACCTGTTAGGGCATGTCGCCCATTTCCATTTAGAGATAGCCTTCTCAGACATTCAGTTTTATTTCAATTTTGGATTTATCTATTTACTCAAACTTTCGTATTGGGATCTATTCAGTATTTGGTTTATTCAGGGGAGTGTTACTCCAAACTCATTTTATTTATTCCATTATTATTTTGTTGTGGTTATTATGTGGATGTTGTATGATTAGCTTAATAATTGGTTGCATGTTAATTTAATTTAATAAAATTTGACAACACACTTTTTAAATATTAGGTGGCTAGTAATTATTTAAAATGTTTTCGACAGTGATGCTATGGACTGAACCAACTTGACATTTTGTATTAATTTAAATAAAGGAGTAGCTATCCGGTATTTAATTAGTCGGGGTGTCACATTCAGATGAAGCACTTGCTCATGGGGTTTTTGAACTTCAAAAGGCTAATTATGCTCTTAAGGCAGCAAATGAAGCTCTTGAGAAGGCCAACGCAGCCCTTGCCCAAGCTAAAGAAGAAGAAGGTGTCCATAAGTATCAGGACTCTGAAAACAACATTGACTTGGTGACTATCATTATGAAAGGCTATGATGAGATGAAGAATATGGTCATCAAACGCTATTCGAATATTATTGAAATCATTCAAGCTTGGTAGGGGATGATGATGATGCTAAAGCCTTAACTGGAGAGTGAGGGATGATGGATGTTGATATCATGGAAGATGAAGCTATGGAAGACCAGACTGAGGCCATAACTGACCAGGTCACTGCTACTAATATCCTCCCCGTCGCTCCTGAAGATGTTCCAATGGCCGAAGCCGATATTGGCCATGTTCCTGAGGCTTAAATTTTTCTATTCAACTCGAACTTGTTGTTCCCTATTTTTTGAACTCTATATATAATCTAAACAATTTATCCATAATGTATATTTTAAATCATTTTGTATGCCTATTACCACTATGATTACTATATCCATGATATTTGTCTGCATGCATCAAAGTTTTATTTAGATTTTACCAGTATTTCTTAGCCTTTTTCACTGCGTTTTCGAATCCTGCCATCACAGTTTAGGCTTACTAGTTCACTAAGGATGAATTATTTGTGTTGTCTAATTAGGAAAGGTAAGTGGTCGGATCTTATCATCACACCTTCTTCCAAACATTATGTTCAATCAAAAGACGTGCATTGATCAATTATGTCGACTTTAGTTGACTTAATTTTCATTTTTGAGCAGTCAAAGACGTGCTTTTAGTCAACTAGGTTGCCTTTAGCCAACCTAACCAAATTTCTTTTATCAGTCTAAGACGTGCTCTATCCAATTAGGAAAGGTATATGGTTGGATCTTGTCGTGACACCCTCTTCCAAATATTTTTTGCAGTCAAAGACGTGCATTGATTAATTGGGTCAGCTTTAGTCGATCTGATCTTTTATTTTTTAGCAGTCAAATACGTGATTTATCTAATTAAGAAAGGTATATGGTCGAATCTTGTCGTCACACCCTCTTTCAAACATTTTTTTATTGTCAAAGTTATGCATTGATCAATTAGGTTTTCTTTGGACGACCTAGTCTATTATTTTTTAGCGATTAAAGACGTGTTTTTGTTATGTACCTTGAGATACCTTTGGCTGAAGCCTCTTGCCCATCTCTTTAAATGAATGTTAGCAAGAATTTGATAATCATAAAACTAAAAATGCGGTAAAAGGCATCTTCGTACAATGATTTTTGCTCATGTAAATATTGTAACTTCCAACTCCATTTCTTCTTCTTTAACAATAACAAGACTTTTTCAATGATAATACCTCTATAGGTGCTTAAAGTCCCAAGGGTTTTTGGACATCTCTTATTCTTTTAATTCAATAAGTGTTAGGTCATGTGACTTCAGTCATGCAAAAAGGACCATGCGAGTTTGCTTCCAATTTGTTGGACTTCTATGTAACCTTCTTCAAAACGTAGTCCCTTCCTTGAGTGTATTGCGCTTTACTATTTTGTTATAGAATTTTATTATGCGTTATTGATAGGCTGCTACCCTGAGTAATACTACCTCCCTGACTTTGTCTATCATGTCTAGATCCAATATTCTTGCAAAGTCACTCTTAGGGGAATCGAAGCTGAGGACTCTGTGAATAGGGAGGCTAACCTCAACTGGGACCCTAGATTCATAGTTAAAGGCCAACATGTAGGGAATTTCTTCTATCGTTGTTCACGGCGTTGTCCTGTAGAACCATAGTACGCATTGTAGTTCATTTATACAATTCCCTTTTGCTGACTTCAACCACTTCTTCATTCCATCTAGAAAAGTTCGATTTGTAACTTTCATATGCCTATTTCATAGTGGCTGAATTGGTGATGAATGCAATTTTATGATTTTGTCTTTGTCGTAATACTCTTGAAACTCATCATTGTCGAATTGGGTGCCGTGATTGGCAATGAAGTCATGTGGGATCATATACATTCTTATCACATTTTTCCATATAAACTACAAGATTTTTACATAGGCGATCTCTATGAGTGGTTTGGCCTCCACCCATTTTACAAACCAGTCTACCCCTACCACTAGATGCCTAAATCTTCTTTTGGTCTTCGACAGTGGGCCGACCATATCCCTACCCAAAATTGTAAAAGGACAAGGTGATGTGACCAGCACTAGCTCATCTCCTGGCCTCCTATGTATTACTCCATATCTCTAGAGTTTGTCTCACTTCTACATGTACTCTTCACAGTCTTTCCTCATTTTTAGACAATAATACCCTTGGATGGCTATTCTCTTTACCAATGTTCATCCCGCTATATGGGCACCACATGATCCCTCGTATATTCGTACATTTCTCTGACCAAGTTTAGCTCCTCCCTAGGATGAATACATCACATCATTGAGACTGTAAAACCTTTTTTGTACAACACCCATTTATCTATAAGGAGCTTAGACGCTTTGTAATGAAGTCTTCTCGCCTCTTTCTGATTGGTTGGTAGAATGCCTTCTTCCAAATATCATATAATTAGGTCCATCCAGGATGGGCCCATGGTCATCTCCAGAAAATTTACTTATTTTATGTCAATGCCCCTCTGCAATAATATTTCTACAGGTGAAATTATCCTCAAATCAACCCTGGTGGTTGATGCCATATGAGATGATACCTCTGCTCTAGTATTTTCAATTCTTGGGATTCTAATAATTTGGAGTTCTTTTATCTTTAGAAGTATCAATTTCACCCTTGAAAGATATTTTAACATATTTCCCTCTCTTGCTTCATACTCTCCCAGGACCTGGTTTACCACTAGTTGTGAATCACTGGGAGTCATCATCTACTCGACTCCAAGTGATACAGCCAACTCCAATCCAGCTATCAGATCCTCGTATTCTGCTTCATTATTGGATGCTTCAAATTTAATTATTCTATGTCAGCTTCATGAGGTGTGTTGACTATTAAACCAACTCCGCTTACATATGATGGTCCATCCATGAATATCTTCCGTACTGAAAGCTCGTGCTCAAAGTCTCCATATACTAAAGAACTGTCCTTAAACAGTTTTGTAGTCAATTCTCGCCCATATCCAATCTTATTTTTTTCAAATGAAAACTCCGTTGATCTTTGGTTATGCTCGAATGGAATTGTAGTGGGTTGCTCTGCTGGACTTTGGATCTGGTCGGCCAAACTTTTCTCCTCATAGGTGAATTCTATAATGAAATATGCTACGGCCTGGCCTTTGATTACAGTCCTTGGCACATATATAATTTTATATTCACTCGTCTCTATCACCCATGACATCAACTTGTAAGATTTATCAGTCTTATGGATAGTTTGACAAAGTGGGAGCTCAGTGTAGACCGCTATAGAGTGGTATTAGAAGTACTGTTTCATCTTCCAGGATGCCATTGTCAAAGCTAAGGCTAATTTCTCCATTCTGGAATATCTTATTTCTTTACAAGAAAAATCTTTACTCGTGTAGTACACCATCTTTTGGATCCCTTCATCGCTTCTGATCAGAACTGAGCTGATTGCTGACTCCGATACTGTCAAATATAAGTATAATTTTACCCTAGGATTGGCCTTGATAGCAATGGGGTGTTTCTTATATATCATTTCATCTCTATAAAAGCAACTTGGCATTCTTTTGTCCATTTCAAAAGAGTTTTTAATCATTTTGAAGAACGAGAGGCACTTATATGTGGCTCTAGATACAAATATGTTCAAAGTTTCCACTCGATCTGTTAGGCTTTGATTTCCTTCTTGCCCTTAGGAGGTTGCATATTGATCAACGCCTAGATCTTGGTAGGGTTGGCCTCTATGCCCCCTTGGTTGACAATAAAGCCCAAAAATTTTACAATCTTGACTCCGAACACGCACTTGGATAGATTTAGCTTTACCTGATATTTCTCCAGATCGTCGAAGGACTAGTCGAGGTGTTTGATCTGGTCATATTTTATGCTTTTGGTTAGCATGTCGTCCACATAAACTTCCATATTATTTCATATTTTCTTCTAAAATACCTTGTTAACCAGCCTTTGATAAGTGGCACCTATATTTTTTAGTCCAAAGGGCATAACATTATAATAAAATTTACCCCGACTGGTGATGACAGAGGTCTTCTCTTTGCCTTTTGGCTTCATCTTAATGTAGTTATAACCTTAATATGCATCCATAAAACTCAATAGTTCAAGACCAGCGATTGCATCCACTAATTGATTTATTCGAGGCAAAGGATAGTAATCCTTGGGATATGCTTTATTTAAATCTGTGAAGTATACACACATCCTCCATTTATCATTTTTCTTCAGTACCATGACTACGTTTGCTAACCGGTTGGGATATATCATGTCTCCAATGAAGTCGGCTTTCTTCATCGTTGACACTTCTTCTTGAATTGCCATGTTCTTTTCCTCCGAGAATACCTGTCATTTATATTTTACTGGCTTAACTTCCTTGACTATGTTGAGCTCGTGAGTGATGATGCCTGGATCAATTCTAGGCATGTCTTCATGGCTCCAAGAAAATATACTTTTCCTGCTTCGTAGGAAGCCAGATAATTATTTCTTGAGGATGAGATCTAGGGACGAGCCGATCTGGACTGTCCCTTCAGGATGCTCATTGTCCAGTATTAGTGGATCTGTTTCCTCAATCTCTTCTTCGATTATCAACTTATCTTCATCTCAAGGATATAACATCTCGATTTGATAGGTATGCACTAATTTATTCCTCTCTTCCTTTTCGATCGAAGTGTAATAGCAATTGTGGGCTTTTACCTAGTTTCTTTTCACCACTCCTACACTGAAACTGGTGGGGAACTTGAGACACTGATGAACAGTTGAGGCTATAGCCTCAAATTTCTTCAGACCCACTCTTTTAAAATGATATTATAGGCCGATAAGACATTATTTTTAAGGACAAAGACTCTCATCATCTCTATCCTGCAGGTCGGACAAGTTTCGATAATAACTTTTATCTCATTTCTACCTTTTTTTTTATCAAAGAGGGACGGTACCACCACACATTTTATTAATATAATAAGGAGAAAAAGCCTCTTTGAAGCTTACAAACCCAAGCAAATTTAAAATCTAGAGGTTGGGCCCAATACTCTAGATAGAAAGCATTAAATTTGGGATTTTATATTAACCCCATTACATAGAGAGAACTTGAAATAAATATGGAGATTTATCTTATCCCCATTTACAACTTTAAAATTCTATGCCTTATTTGAGGAGTATGCAGACTATCCAGCTTAAGTAAACCTTTAACCAACCTCGGGAGAGAGGAATGATCCCAATATAAAAAGTTCGTGTTGAAAAGAGAAGCCCTTGAAGCTAAATGGTCAGCGACTGAGTTTGATTGTCTCCATATATGATTATAAGTAACTGCATCAGAGCATTGGAATTCTTGAAGAAACTTTCTAGCTTGCCAAGGAGGTTTAGCTTTTTTCAATATCACATCTATTAATAGCTTGCAATCCGATTCCACTATCACTTTTTGAATCTTTAATTGAGAAACCAATTTCATACCTTCAACCAAAGCCAAACTTTTAGCAACGAAAGATGATTGAACTCCAATTGACCTTTCAAACCCAACAATGAAGTTCCCATCCGAATATCTAATCACCCCTCCAATACTACTATTACCCGGATTACCTTTAGAGGCTCCATCAATATTTAATTTAAAAACACCACTAGGGGGATTAGACCAAACGCATTTTATAAGATGAACAACTTTAGGGCTAATTTGAACTTGGAATTGGTTAATGATATGAAGATCTAACGAGTTAGGGAGGTCATAGATTTTTAGATTTTGAAGAACGGAAGAAGCTAAATAAATTATTTGATTGATTATAAAATTATCAGAAGACTTAGAGTTTTCAAAAACCAATCTATTCCTAGCTTTCCATAATTCCCAAAATATAATTTTAGGAATTATGGCATAAAGAATTTTAAGAAAGTCTTTGTTATTTTTAGTCATCCACCAAGATAAAATCATAGCCCTACAAGAATGATTATTAGGAGTAACATTAAAAAGGTGACAAAAATATTTCCAAACTTTTTTAGCTAAATTACAATTTAGCAACACATGAGTATCGCTATCATCATTAGCTAAACATTCCCTGCAAACCGGAGCAAGTCTTATACCAATATTTTGGATTTCAGTCTCAAAAGGCACAGAATGATTCAATAACTTCCAAATGAAATTAGAAATTTTAGTGGGACATTCTATAGACCAATTTGTTTTCCAAGTGAGAGAAATTGGGTTATTTTTCCTACAAATTTGAAAAGCTTCTTTCAAAGAGAACTCACCAGAGTATGAAGGAAGCCATATTTGATTTTCAGAATCAATGTGATCATCCGCTAAGCTAGAAATAGATTTTATTCTTCTAATAATGGAAGATCCTGACTTCAAAACCGTAATGTCCTTATATTTATGACGCATGAAAGAAGCCCAAATACCTTTATCAAATAAAAATTTCCAATACAATTTCATGCTAGAAGCATTAATAATATCTTCCATTCTTCTAAAATTTAATCCACCTTCTTCAAACGGAAAGCACATGTCATACCATTTAGACCATTGGTAAGGTTTATCTTTATTAACACCACCCCAATAAAATTTAGAAAATATATTGTGCAATCTTTTAATAATAGTTTTAGGGGGGCAAATAACAGAAATGATGTGAATAGGGATAGATAAAAGAACACTTCTAATAAGAGTAGCCCTACCAGCTTGGGAAATAAGCTTGGACGACCAAGAATTAAGCTTCTCTCTAATAGAATTCATTAGATCAGAAAATTCAGACAGCTTAATTCTACCTTTATTAATGTTGCAACCTAAATACTTCATGGGCAATGTTTTAATAGATAAACCAGAAATGGTTTCCATCTTCGTTCTAATAGACGGAGAGAGATTTTTATCAATATAAATAGAGCTTTTAGATTTGTTGATAGACTGACCAGAGGTATTTTGATAGGTTTTAAGCAATTTAGAAATAGCGAGCAAAGTTGTCTTATTCCCATTAGCAAAAATAATGATATCATCTGCATAAGCCAAGTGGGAAATCAGATTACAATTTCTAGGATGGGAAAAAGGAGTGGCTTTACCATTCTTGAACAAATTATCTATATTCCTACTTAAGCATTCAGCAGCTATTATAAACAAGCTAGGAGACAGAGGGTCACCTTGCCTAAGCCCTCTGAAAGATTGAAAAAAAACTTTACTTTGGCCATTAACGGAAACAGAAAACCAATTATTGGAAATTAACCTCCAAATCATGTCAATAAACATTTCATTAAAACCAAATTTCCTCAAAACTTGACATAGGAAAGGCCAATACACTTTATCATAAGCCTTTTCCATGTCTAATTTAATAATAACATTATGACCGCGAACTTTTTTTCCTATAGTTTGAGATAACTCATGAGCAAGAAGAATGTTATCATTAATACTTCTCCCTTTAACAAAACCAGATTGGTTTGGGGATATAATATTAGGAAGAATCACGGCTACTCTGTCATTCAAAATCTTAGAGATAATTTTATTAGAAAAGTTACATAGGCTTATAGGTCTAAATTGAGAGCAATTTATAGGCATATCCACTTTAGGTATAAGAGCAATATTCGTAGCTGACCAGCTTTTAGGAATTTCAGCTCCAGCAAAAAAAGAGTGAATTGCCTTAATAAGATCATGCTTTATGATGTCCCAATATTTCTGATAAAATTCACCCCCATAACCATCAGGACCAGGAGCACTATCAGTATTCAAATTATTAAAAGCTCTAAGAATTTCATCTTCAGATGGGAAAGCCGAAATATTTTTATTATCCTCTTCAGAAATAGCTTTATCAATAACATTAAGAAAATTATTGTTAATAGTGATAAGATCGGATTTTCAAATGTTTTGGAAGTGGGAGACAAACAATCTATCAATGTCCTCTTGTTTGTCAATCCAATTGTTATGGGAGTCTTTAATCTTGGTAATGTTCAATCTTCTATGACTGATCTTAACAGAAGCATGGAAAAGTTTTGTATTCAGATCCCCTTGTTTAAGCCATTTTTTGTTACTTTTTTGGAACCAAAAGCTTTCCTCCCTTTGTAAAGCAATATTGAAATTTGCTCTAGTTTTAAATAACTCAGTTCTAGAAGATGAAGAAGGATTTTTCTCAAAAGCCTGCTCTTTCACCAAAACTTCATCTTCTAGATCACTGACAGATTGAAACACATTTTTGAAAACTTCTTTATTCCAAATTTTAAGTTTCTCTTTAAGCATTTTAAGTTTAATAGAGAAAAGTTTCATCGGAGGGGCATTAACATCACTGTTCCAAGAATTCTGAATAATATCTTTCATATTAGAATGGATACACCACATAGATAAGAACTTGAATAGACAGAAGCAGGGGGCAATGATCCGAACAAGCCTTATGTAGACAGAAGCAGGGGGCAATGATCCGAACAAGCCTTATGTAAATGCGATATAGTAGTAGATGGAAACTTGTTAAGCCAATGCATATTACCCAAACCTCTGTCTAATCTACAAAATATAGTACCATGGATACGATTATTGGACCATGTAAATCGAGATCCAGTGTACCCAAGATCAGACAATGAACACGAGGTTATCATATCATTAAAATCTTCCATAGAATGAAAACATATATCTGAACCACCTAGTTTTTCTTCCTGTTTCGAAACAACATTAAAATCACCAATTATGAGCCAAGGCATATCTGTATTTTGAGAAGTTAACTGACAAATATCAGTCCATAAACTTTTTCTTTCCATCGCAGTGCATTTGGCATATATTAAGACCAAAATAATAGAGGAATTCAGGTATTCAAAGTCAATTTTCAGACAGAGTAATTGATCTGTATTATAGAGTATACTGACTTTTAATTCAGTTTGCAAAAAAAGAAGATTTTATTGGATATATTATATGCACTATAAGGAAAATTCCACTTAATTTTATATTTAGTTATCTTATCTATACCTACTTTAGGTTCTAATAGGGCAATAGCAGGGAGTTTGTATTTCCTAATAAGATTTTTCAATCTTCTATTAGTTGCTTTATTGGCAACCCCCCTTATATTCCAGCACAAGAAATTCAGCATTTAGACAGAAGATTTAAAGTTTGAGGAAGAGGACTTACCTGATTATCTGGTTATTCTTCTGAATAGAGGATCAAAAGGAGCTTCCTTAGTAGAATTACCTTGCTTTGATATCTTGGAATATGCTTTGGCTATATCTGGGCCCTTCTTAGTTTTTTCCATTTCTTCTTTGTCTTTCTGAATCCCATTCCATTTGACATCAAACCATTTAGCAAACTCCCATTGTTCACCAGAATTCTTTTCACGTTCTTAACGTGGATCATCATGGTTAATATCAGTGGATATTCATGGGGATATAACAACACTGAGAGATTGTCTCTAGAGGATCCTATTATTAACGGATCATTAGCGACCTTAAGAGGTAGAACATTTGCTACTGTTGCTATGTTGACGTCTCTATAATCGGTACAAGATCTTACTTTATTGAGATATTCCTTTCTTTTGGCTGGTTCATCAACTCCACCAATATATCCTCCCATTATGCAATTGAAACTTAGAGAGATCATATTCATATCTTATATGGTCTCGTTGGGCCTTGCAGAGAGGTCGGGATCCTCATCATCTTTGTTCTCTCGAGCTCTTTTTTGGTCTTTATTTCCTTCTCGAGGTGATCTTGATCTTCACCTCGGCCTTCAGTCATCATGATCTTATGTTGGTCTGCAATTCTTATCCATGTACTTATTAAGCTTACTTATTTTGATGAGGGCCTCAATTTTATCCTTAAAGGCTAGGAAGTCTTTGATATTATGCCATTTATCTTTGTTGAACTTACAAAACTTGTTCTTATCTCTTTTTCCAGCAGGATTTTTTAACTTCTTCGACCACTTGAATTCACTATTGCTTCATATCTCATCAAGGATGTGGTGTAATCCCACTATAAAGGGAGTATGTAGGGGGATCCTAAAGGTAAACTCATAATTATAGATAATCCCCACTCATAAACAGAGGGAGGTCAGAGCCAAGTGAATAGACTCATGAGCTATCGAGCAAAGGAAGAAGAAGGCAGCGAGGAAGCTTCTCAAAGGAGCGGTCTGAAGGAGATCTATATTTTTTGTTTATACTTATCAAAGTTGTGTATTTGTAAAGATATAATGTGACTTTATTTAATGTATAGTAATATGTAAGTGACATCAACCGTTATCCATGAGGGACTAAGTCTGGTAGGGCTCAGGAGAGTCGTCATGCTCTATAGAATGACCTCACCGTGGGAACTTGCGAGGGAACTGTTTTGGAGGATTGAGAAGCAGGGAAATGTTAAGTATTAGCTTAACCACTCTAGATAGACCTACTAAAATACCGAGTGATCATAACTCGAGAAAGCACGGCCAGAGAAACCATGAGTTTCATCCCCCATTAGGCCTAGTGCCAAATAGTCCTTTACCAAAAGTAACATATTTCTCAAGTGACACCACGCATGACTTACCTATTATCCAATCCAAACTTGATTAAGTTGTGGTGGTTTGTGGGCTGTCAGGAAGTTTGTGGATTACCACTGTTGTGACAGTTACCTGACACATATTTGGTCACCAAAAACTTATCTATTGGCATTTAATGCATATAACGTAGGGGCATACTGGCACATTTTCACATTTAATGTCAATGACATAAAGTTACAAGGAGTTGTATTTCACATTTATTGGGGCTCAAACTACTCAAATGAGGACTGATTATATAGGAACCTTAATTTCTCCATGAGAGATGATTGAGTGTTTACCACTGTCATGATTTTTTTATACTACAGGATAGAGAAACAATTATTGCAAACCCGTAGCATTTATTCACCCACCATTAACACACTTTGTCATAGATTTTAAAACCAATCATTTATTTATCTGTGATCCCTGTTTGTAGGATTTTGGTGTTTGAGCTGCCTACCTAGGTTGTAGCTAATAATGCTTGTTTTTCTCTCCCTCAAATTGAGTTACTTCAAGGGTTCATTCATTTGTTTATCATTGAGTTATACAAGAGTGTTTTTTTAAGTTCAATATAAATAGTTGGTCATACTTTATCTGAGTTCATCTCATCATTATTGGTAACACCTTGTTTTGTAACTTATTTCCATTTAATAGAGGTTATGCCTCCGTTCATATTATAACACCCTGGCCTCAAGAGGACTCCCCTCTTACATTTGGTGACTTTATTGGGGATGTGTTCTGTTATAAAAATGGCTAAAGATAATGTTAACCTTATTCTGAACTTTGACAAGATCCAATAATAGGAGGAACTAGGTGTGAGGGAACCTGAACCTCCTAGAGAGGGGGTGCCTCGAATGGAGGTTCCTTAAACGGTCACAGAAGTTCCTATGGTGATGCATGCCTCCACAAGTACTGTGATGGGGCCTGCTTAGATGGACGATCTAATGGAAAAATTCATGGAGTTTTTACAGACGCCCACAGTCACGACAGCTTTTGGAGCAGCCGTAGAGCTCAATTCCTTCATTAATCCTATAGTGCAAATGGTCCTAGCAGTTCCTTCGGACAGAGTTCCCTCGACAGCCACTCCCACTATAGTGCCAATTGTGGGAACACCCAACGTGGTTGATGTTACACTTATGGTCACTCAACCAAGTGCTATAGAAATAGAGGCAGGGCCTTCACCCTCTTTAATAGTTAAAGAGATAAAGCAGGAGATATTGAAGATGATTACAACCTCTTCACAGACGGCCGATGAGACAGCTTCAATATATAATAAATTTTGTACCCCATATTCGGATGAGTACAACAATGATACATATCCTAAGGATTATGTTCCCCCTATATTTGAGAAGTACACTAGAATAGGGGGGAATTCTAAAGAGCATATTAAGAGATTTGTGGAGCACTTAAGTGCTCATTATAACAATAAAAATCTACATTTGAGGGAGTTTTCTAAATCCTTCACATACAAAGCTTACACGTGGTACTTGAACTTGGCTCCTAAAAGTATGACCACTTGGAAGGAAATGCATATCATATTTGTCCAAAAAAAAAATTTCAGATGAAGATGAGTTTACTCTTACCCAGCTTGCACGAGGGAAGTAACGGCTGGGGTAAGAGGTTGTGGCATATATAAGAAGATTTAGGGAAAGCTCTCTTGATGTGAGAGAATAAGCTAATGAGTCCAAATTGCTTCTATTTTGTGCGAATGGTTTGCTCCATGAATATATTTTCCACTTGATAAATGAGATGCGTAAAGGGACCTTTGCACCCTTCTTGAAATTAGTGTGAAACATCTCGTTGGTCATTCACCCAAGTCCCATCGCTAACCCTTTGATGTTTAGGCCACAAATTGGGGTGGGGAGAGTCCAAGCCTCACGAATGGATTATACAGATGAAGGAATGGAAAATGGAAGAGGATAGAGGAAGGATAACAAGAGGAAGTTTGGGAGCGATGGAGAAGACCCCCCACGGTTTCCTTGCACAGTTTAAGAAGCTATCAACTTCTATAACGCTATGTTTTATGGGGGCATTATACGTACCTAAATATGGACCCCAAAATGAATCCGGACCAAATGTTCAGGCTGATTTTAAATATTGCCATAAACAATGGAATATTTTTCACCCAACTAACTCGTGTTTTACCTTGAGAATGATTCTTAGTAAATATTTGTTAGATGCAACGCTATAAATACCACATGGAGATATTAACAACACCCCGATACCAGCTCATGGAGTGAACTTGGTGGTGGACTATGACAAGAAAGCTTAAGAATGTATGACGGAACTGAGAAGGGAGAAAGAAGAGTTTGAAGCATCTCTATAAGCTTGCATGGTTTGGATGGAAAATGGTGATTTCCTAGGAAAAAATGAGTGCCAAGGATATAGAGGAAGTCTACAATGTGGAAGGTTACATTGTATAACCCAACTTGAAGTACCAAGATGGGTCGCAATCCCCCAAGTTCACATGGTTCTTCGACTAAGTGGGGATGCCTTTAGAGAGCAGGCTTGAAATTACTCACGCAATATTAGATATTGAGAAAACGAAAGCAATACCCTCGTTGAGGTGGAGGGGCCTCATGGCTAGGCTGAAAAGGAAGTTTATGTTCAAGATAACTTTCTCAAATGCTGACAGAGTAGTAAGGTTCCCACACAATAGGTCATTGTATGTTACAATAAGTGTGAACGAAGTAAACTTTGCTAGAGCGTTGATAGATAGGGGTACCTCCAAAAATATTATTCCTATTAGCTCTTTTTATTCAACTAATATCAGGAAAGACTAATACCAACGTCATTGGTGATTTCTGGTTATGATAACTAATCTTCAAAGTCCATTGTTTATATAAATGTTGGAATTATAATGGGGAATCTCACATCACACATCAAATTTCACGTTATAGAGAGTTCCACTTCATACCACCTTTTTATAGGAAGGGTGTGGATGCACAACCGTAGCCTAGTTTCCTACCTATCACCAATGTGTCAAGGCTAATGTGAAAGGAACAGAGATAGTCATCCAAGAAACCAAGAAGTCATTTCCTCAGGAGGAGTCCCATTTAGTGGACGCTACATTTTACACTAAGCTAGCAGAAGATGCGCACGTTATAAAATGGTGCATAGAGGAGGTCAGAGTCCCCTCGATCAAAGAAAGGTTAGGTCCAATGAGAAATAATGTGGGGGGAAATGCATTCCAGTGAGTTGAAGAGGTGCGTAATCCCATTTCTAAGCCTCAAGAAATTTCTGAACAATAACTTACCTGATAGAAAATGAGGTCATGTGACAGAATGTCCTTAACAGGTTTTCGGGGACAAGCTTGGAGGAAGCTGAGAAAAAATTAAAGAGGAAATAAGTTGATTTTCCCAACCACCAGTGCAAGAAGGTCCAACTGAAGGATGGAAGAGTGGTGTATCGCCTTTAAAGGTGTGCGCGGGCAGCCGAGGAAGCTGACGAAGAGGCTAACCCAGAATATGAATGTTTCGTGGTGGATAATCAAGGGAAATGTCTTGTCATTAATAATTCCAATATCCATGAGTTAGTAGAGGAAGTAGATAATGAACCGGAGTGCGTGACTGGTCATCCAAAACCACAAGTAAAAGAGTTAGAGAAAATTAACTTGGCTGATAATGGAGAAGATCAAAGGATAATTTTCATTTCGAAAGACCTGGATGCTAAGAAGAGGTAAGAAATAATGTAGCTCATTCGGGAATATAAAGATGTCTTTGTGTGGAAGTACACTAGACTGGACTAAGAAGTGAGCTGCCATAAATTATACGTTATGCCTTTAGCCATACCAGTAAAGCAAGCAATTATAACATATAAGCTAGAGTTAGATCTCATTATCAAAGAGGATGTGCAATGGTTATTGGCGACTAGGTTTATTAGGACAATACAACATCCAATTTGGCTCTTTAGAATTCTTCGAGTGGGAAAGAAAGATAAAAACCAAATACACATTTGTGTTGATTTTAGGGACCTCAATAGAGCTTGTCCGAAGGATGAGTTCCATCTACCCTCTATTGACAGTTTAATAGATTCAATGGAAGGACATGAGATGTACAGCTTCATGGATGGATATGTGGGCTATAACCAAATCAAGATGGATCCAATAGATGTAGAGAATACAGCATTTAGAACTCCATTAAGGAACTTTATGTACAATGTTATGACTTTTGGGTTGAAGAATACTAGAGAAAATTATTAAAAAATAATAATGGCCATTTTTCACGATTTCTTTCATGAAATTTTTGAGTTTTATATGGATGATTTGGTCATCAAATCAAAAAAGGAGGAGTCTCATTTGATTAACCTCAAGGGGGTTTTTAACAGGTGTGGGAAGTACAAGTTAAAGATGAACCCGCTTAATGTGCCTTTGGTGTGACAAGTAGGAAATTCTTAGGCATTATAGTGGATCGCCAAGGGGTGCAGATGGACCAGGACAAGCAGAAGGCTATTCTAGACATGTCTTGCCTAACAACAGCAAAGGAGCTCAAGATTTTCCTCGAAAAGGTCTCCTGCCTGAGGTGATTTGTGCCATGGTTGGACAAGATTATTAATACCTTAATGGGCCTGATGTGAAAGAGTACGAAGTTTAAATGGGAGGAACCTCACCAAGAAGCCTTTGACAAGCTCAAAAATATGCTCATTTATCCACAAACCATGATCCCTCCAAGAGCTGAAATATTGTTACACCTCTACCTCACTTACACAACGAGGTCAATCTATGCTCTATTAGTAAAACAAATTGATGTATAAGAACGACATTTCTACTATATGAGTAGAATCGTCCATGGTCCAGTGGAAAGGTACACAAGAATTGAAAGGCATTATTTGGCTTTGGTGTTTGTCGCCCAAAAACTTAAGACATTACATGTTATCTTTCACCATTCACATTGTGACAAGATATGATCCAATTAAGTTTTTGTTGGCACGAACCATTTTGATTTGAAAGGTAACAAGTTGATTCCTTATTCTCTCAGAGTACGACTTAAAGTAGGTTATTTCTCGTGCAATCAAGATCCAAGCATATGCAGATTTATTGGGGATTTTTCCATCAGAGATATTTAAGCTACCATGTGAGAGTATTACATGTGATGACTTACAAGCCAATTTTTTGGAAGCCAACCTTAAGGAGTGGAGTATGGAATTTTATGATTCATCGGCCTAAGGAAAAGGGGTAGAAGGGGTCTTCCTTTCAAAGGAAATATAGGAAATTTACCTATCCTTCAAGTTAGATTTTTCTTGATTCAAAAATGAATATGAAGCATTGGTGCTAGGATTATTAGAGGTCCATCGAGCGGGCATCCATTTGCTCTGCATCAAAGGAGATTTGAATCTGGTGGTTAAACAGGTGAATGGGGAATACGCATTGAAGCATCTCAACCTAGCACCTATAGACAATTATTCAATGGTTAATCAGTCTCATCATTTCAAAGTAAGAAGGCATCCTAGAATGATGAATAGACATGATGATGTCTATGCCACCATCGCGCAAAAAGTGGCCACGAATGGCGAGATAACAATTATCGTGATCCAATGGAGGAAAGCTCCCTCACTGGTACAAGGGATTTTATCTATGGAATATGACTCTAACTGGAGAGGTGAAATTAAAAGGCAGCTTGAGTCTGAGAAAGAAAAGATAGGGCTCAGAGAGCAAACTCAATACTTTGTCAGCCAAGGGAAATTATATTTCAAAAAAGTGGGAGGATCGTTGGCAAGATGCATTGGCCCAGAGGAGGCAGAGGAAAGGTTGAAAAAGACACATTAAGGTCACTATGAGACAATAGAGATCCCTTTATATAGAATAATATAAATAGATGGATACTTTTGTCCAACGGTGAGGTACGATGCAGGAACGATGCAAAGAGAGTGTGCTAAGTGTCAGCTCTTCTTCCAAGCAGCTGAGTGTAACTTCATGAAGACTCAGGAAGATTGGAGGTAACCTTAAATTCATTTTATCAAGGATGGAGTTATCCCCATGAAAAAATACAGATTCCATGGGGATTTAAATAAAGGCCCCACATTTTTACGTACAAGAGGAGTAGCTCTATCGAGAGGACACTTCAACAGACCTTTGATGTGCATCACAAGAGAGGAAGTAGGAGAATTCCTGAAGCAAGCCCATCATATAGCTCATATTATAGGAGCCACGTTATACAATCAACTCATGACATTGGGATATTATTGTCCAACCATGGAGAATGATTCAGCTGAGTTTCTTCAGAAGTGCAAAGCATCCCAATTACATGGTAACATGATTCATGCTCCCTCGATATATCTCCAGTCATTGGAAACTCCTTATACATTTAACACTTGTGTATTTGAGTTGGTAGGGGCAATCAATCCCTCCTTAAGGCATAATAATGGATACTCGTGTCTACGGAGTGCTTCATTTGAGAATTCATTTGAGACAATAGCACTAAAGACAACAATAGTAGGGTGGTGGGACAATACATTTGAGAATACATAATTTGTCGGTTTGGCATTCCCAAGGTTATTTTTTCTGTTAATGGACCCCCATGTGACACCCCTCCTAATAAAATACCGGGTGATCAGTCCTATATCAAATTAAACAGGAATCTCATATGGTTTCATTCTCAGCATCACTGTTAAAAATAATTTAATTACTAATAACCTATTAGGCTCGGCGTCAAATTTTAAACCTACTAATCTTTTTAACTTAAGCACAAATAAACCATTCATACAAAGATATAAGCGACAACTGAAATGAATAAATAATAACTAATAACTCTCGATAAAACATATATACAACCATATCGAATGGGAGTAAAATAAAGATGCCACAAATAAAATAAAAGGCAACAGTTGGGCAACATGCCCGAATATTACAACAATACCTCCTATCTATATCATAAGGATAGAAGTGTTTAAATAATTTCCTGCCAACATCCATAGCTATGGCAGCAACGTCTGACTCGAAAGAATAATCATCCAGGCATTTCTATGTCTGGACACCTAAAAAGTATAACAAAAGAAAAGAAAAAGGAAAATAGATACGGGTCAGATCCCGAGATTTGAAAAACATTTTTAGCATGTGCTTAACATACTTTAATATTTAAAATATGATATTCTCCATATTTAAACTGATGCTGAACTCACAGGAGATACCCCTCACCTCTCATCTACCAGTGCACACCTAACGCATGTATTATAAAACACCCTAGTTACGAAACCCAACCTAACTAGCACCTCACCAAACTCCCAAGTCACCATACGATATCTCGTACCCCGCGCAATATAAAATATTCTAAGCTATAGACCGAGCTTATACATTATAACCTCTCACTTATAATTTATCCTTACATTATGAACAACTTTCACTAATTATTTATACTATTCACATTTTAGTGTTCTTTATCTCGTATATAATATTCTCCTCTTTATATACGTATATCACATATTTTATTCTGAATTTTATACTCCCGGATGATCCAGAAATTATTACACAAATTCATTCTTTATTCTGCCCGTATATATATATATATATATATATATATATATATATATATATATATATATATATATATATATATATATATATATATACATCTAATTTATATATAATATACTATACACATCAAGTATATCCATACTTATATATCACACACTATATAAGTATAATAACCATCCCTCAAAGTTATAACTCATTGGATGCAGTCTCTACAATGCTATCATCCTCCAGGGAGAACACATATCCACCTGGGTAACCAGGACGGAATCTCACACTGGCCCCAAATCCAAATCACAACGTATGGGAAGCGGTCATAGTTCCTCACCAGAAATGAGAACGAAACATACCCACCCCATCTCGCCCCTGATAAATGTCACACCATATAAAAATGGACGCTATGACCTGAGGACTATACACTTCCCGCTCCTCAAGCCGGGGCATCACCCACATCGCGCAACTTCCCATGATAGCACTAGAGGGGTATGCTTCATATAAATATATCAATCACACACAGATATATTTATAATCGTATCATATATATATTGTCTCTATACCCGTATATATATATATATATATATATATATATATATATATATATATATATTACATCAAATCCAGCTATTTATGCCTTTCTCCCATGATATTAGCCTATAATCCCGATTTTACCATGTTGCAATAATTCATAAGTATACACACAACTTATTTTAATCCCATAAGTATTCTCTTACTTATGATATAATAATCACATTTATTATTTCCTGAATATTAGCCTATCACAACTAGCTAGTATTCTTAAATCATCTTACTCGCACCTTAGGATTTACTCATATATATTAGGCATATATATATTCTACCCATATATATTCTACACGCATAAATATATATGTACGAAACTGCCTAATAATTCCTCGAATGTAGTTCCTCCTAAACATTTCTAAAATTTATACCCCGAATTTCATTCCCATAAATCCAAATGGTCACACATCACTCATTTAATCATCTAGAGGTCTTCACACTCTATTTAGGATCCCCTAGTATTTATCTCCAAAAATAATTATCCTTAATCCCTTTTAAAACCAAGAAAAAATGTCCATAACTATCACGTCCGAATCGATTCGTACTTCACCGAATCGATTCGAAATGCCATAGAATTCTACTTTGTCCGAGTTTTGCTTCTCCTTCTTCCCCAAAACCAATTTTAACATCAATTACACCCAATTTTAACATCAATTAAACCCTAATTCATTTAAACCCACATTTCTAATTTCTCCAAATTTCTTACTAAAAATTACACCATTATCATGGATTCAAATCTAGATTTCATATGGAGTTATTATCACATCAATTTATATGAAATCCTTTCCAAAAACCCCATTTCATGCAAGAATCTCAAACCCAAAATCTTACAGTTTTCACACCAACTATAATATGGATTATAAACACACTGTAATATGGATTATAAACACACTAAAATAATTAAAGAAAGTTAAACACTTTCCTCGTTGGATAAATCCGACGACCTCGTGCCGGGAATCTGTCGGAGCATGGCTGGAGTTCTCCTCTTTCTCCCTTTTTTCCTTCTTTTCTCTTCTTTCTTTATTTCTTTCGTTGCTTTTCTTTCTTTTCTTTCTCATGTGCCCTTATAAGAGATAAATTAGGGTTATCCCCTTATTAAACCCAAAATTGACTCGTATACACAATTGCAAGTCCCTACTAGTCCAAAAATCCCCGGAACCCAAACACTGCCACCTGGGTACTCTATTCTGACTATCTCAGCCCTTCTGAGACCAACCGTGCGCTCGAAATCTCCATCTGAGTCAATTATTGAAATTCACATCTTAAACCCAACACATCTCCACACGTGTTTTTCGAATAAAATAACATCACTTGTCGCTTTTGTTCACCTGCGACATGAAATAAAAATAGTCCATTTCATTTACTTATTCCTGTAAGTAAATATAATACATGTAAATATTGATCTCTCACTTGCCAATTAATACTTACCCATTCACTTTAAATTCTCAAATCAATAAATTATACAGTAATGTAATTTAATTATCCATAAATGTACAAGGTATTACATTCTCCCCCCCCCCCCTTACAAGGGAATTTCGTCCTCGAAATTCGAATAAGACCGATACTAAAGACTTAGGAACTTGAGCCACACACAACACCCTTTAGTACCCAAAATCAATCTCAAAGTTACATAAGGGTTGCTCTACTATATGCCCGCTAGTGGTACCCACTTGTCAAAGGATACTCACTATAGCCCCATCTTAACAACAAGCTTGTTCAATTCGCTTCATACTGATATACTCCATCAGTCATAAGTTCTTACCTCAATAATGGTACATTGCACACTGTGCTTCTATCCATGCATCAATATTATTGGAAAGCCGTACATCACTAAGTGCCAACTTCCCGTGTCCTCCCCAACACAAAATTCCCATCCTGAGGGAAACCATAAGAACATCTTACCACTCGTGTCAGCCCTTCAAATCTCGTTTCATGGCGACGTAACTCTTACGACTCTCAAAAGTCACCCTAAAGCAGTTTATGATCAATTCCCCTCTCAACAACGGACTCTAAATCGCGCCCAGTCCAAAAGTCTATTTATTCGCTCACCTCTAAACAACCAGAGGGATAATGACCAGGCTTTCCCACACAAAACCTTAATAGGCACCTTGTCCACAACAAACAGGTACAAGTGGCTCCACACAACTCTACCAATCGATAATTTCTCCTCCTAATTACTGTACCATGCTTTACTTCAATTACAAGTTAGGTTAGTTGCAGAAGTAAACTAACTTTAGTGACTTCAGAGTCACTTTCATACCACTTTACTAGTCGTCAATCACCTCCCGTCTACTCATCGGGACATAGGTGTCACGACTTAGCCAAAACAAAACATTATCCCCATTGCTTCTCGAAAATCCCTATCCGAGGTGGGGTTCAAGTATCTTATCCTAATTCACAACAATATTGGACGAAACCTTATACCGGTGCAATTCTTCTTTACCAACCTGTCTTCCCATTTCGTCACTGGAATCGTCGGCTTGATACAAAATTTTTTGGTTGATCATCTTGAACCAACTTATTTTCATTTGTGAGTGGTTCACCCGGAGATAATCTCACAGTGTCTCACCTTAACACCAATTTCCACTTATAATATCTCACATTAAGTGGTAATTTATACTTCCCCTTCTTCCTCTGGGGTGTACCCGAAGTCTCGGCCCTCATATTTTTGCCACAATGCGTCCTTCGGGCCCTTCTTACCTTATAGACATGGACATTCTATTTACGCGCAAACCACCCTCAACATTCAATTGAGTAGGACTCCTCTCAACTTCCACATAATAATTGGATTTTTCCTATTCCCAAGAGACATCCAAATAAATGGCTTCTTATAGCCTTTCAACCCATCTCGGGTGTGCTACTCTCATTGCACAACTATACTTGGATCATCGCCCTTCTCACACGACGTTCAATCCATCATGCCATTCTATCTTGTTTATAACTGCCCCACAGGCATATATTTCACACATCTATTCCCATGTCCTCCTATCTTGGACGATTCAAAATCAGCTAACCAGGGCGCCCACACACCCTATAATCGGTGCATATCTGTACAACACTAAAAATGTCATACATTTTTCCTCAAAACTAGCCTTGCAGTCTCAGCCCAATTATAATCATTGGGTATTATCAATCACCCCATAAATCAAAATTTAATTCTCCTCGACATCGTTCCACCCTTCAACTCATGGTGAGAAGAAAAAATTTTAAGTGCTCTCTCACAGCACTACCGGCTCTACTGGCCTTATACTATATAATAGCTCTCAGCTCAGATTGTTTTCTCTATACTTCCATTAATAAACATTCAAAATTTATGCCCTAGCATCCATCAACGTCTCTCTACTCACGACTTTTATCAAGATTCATACGCATCTCATCACGCAATAACATTTAACCAAGGAACTTTCCCCAATACTCTATCACTCAGCATTGGCGGTAATCAAATTCCATAAATCCTCAAAAACATAACCAGGACCTCAAAATCCCTTCCCCATAAGTATACTTATAAATCTCAACTCCCACGTCTCTAAAGGAGTGATATAATAATGCGCTCTCCCTATCACCAAGTTCTGAGCGCTAAATATAATGAGGAGCTCAATCTCTCCACTCGATAATAAACCCAATATACCCTGAATCATATCGGTAAAGTCCCTACACGCCGGGATCAAATATCTCGAGACAACTATACTCCCCGAAGTCTTTATCATAATATAATATAAATGTGAGCTCGACCCTCTTCCAAGTGAGACATCGCCAAAACAACCCATCCTTCCCTAGAACAACAAACACGATAGCCTTGCAATATTAGCCCACTATCGTTCTAACCAATCTATCCAACATACACGTATAACACATCACTAGAACAAGTAATTCCAATAAAATATGTACCACAATGCCTACACTAGCTTCCCCACGGATGAAATAAAAGATAACCCCGCTATACCCTAGGAAAATATATAAACCTAATAATGTTATTAATATACGTACTAAACCTGTCTCATAAGCGAATCTAGTGCTAATCAAATTATCGTGACACGCTCGTGTCACACAAGGCATACCTCATTCACCCGAGGTTAAAACTCATTTCTATACCTTTCCAATCGCCCTGATTGCTTAAATGGTTCCTAGACATAACACTTCTGTCCGAACTAAATCAAAAACTATCTTAATTATTGCCCCAGCTAGGCACCATACTCTTGTCCCTTTACTCGCTTCAGGTAAAAATAATATATGTGGTCCTACTCTCTACATAAAAATATATCTTCAAATAGTCTACTTATCTTCGGCCACGCTGGCCATATTAGGGTTGTCCTTCTCTTGGACGTTGGTAGCCTCGATCCTGATGGCCACCCTCATTGTTCCCTTAGCTCCGTTGGCCCTAAAGAACACGCTGCTCGCTTTAACAGCCCTGACTGAGTTCACCGTCACTTGGTAGGAATTTAGCTATCTGAATCATTTAAATGGGTCCCCTAATGGGTCTCCCCCTACGGTTTTTCACTAACACCGTTATCCAGTCTTACTCTCTGAATAAATCCTTCAATGCTTTTAGCCCCCTTCACAAAAAACCATTTATCTCATTACTAACAAAGGCACGATATTCTCTCCATCTGTTTCGACCTTCCAAGCAGAACTTCCCGTAAGTGCTGGTGACTCCTCTCGTGAGTCCATCACCCACTAAGGACTCTTTTCTCTAATGTACCTACCTTAATGGGTACAAAGTTCACTAGACAAGGCCTCTGTCCATCCCTTCTGTGATAAATTCATAGTTTTCATCCACATATCTTTCTAAACAAAAGATGAAGGAACTTACGGTCAAACCATACCTAAGATCCTTCCATTGTCATAATATTTCACTTTTCAAATATGGTGATTGACTCCCACAACTACAACACTGCTCCCACGAGCTAAGAAAAATGTATCCCAATTCACTTCCGGGTATATGACTTCCTCCTATATGCCAAATCCTCTGGGTGTCTTACATCCATTGGCTAACACACAATCTCCACATATACCAAAATTCCAATGGGTGGTCCTATTCAAAGACTCCTCCGACTCTCTCCTATTCTAACCGCATTGGATGAATCAAATTCGGCACCACTTTTTATTATGGCGGTAGTTGAAAATATATGTTGCAGCCTAATAATCTTTACAGCCCTAACTTGTGGAGAAACAATAGGGGTGACCTCGGCTACGGTCATTGTCCCCAAAACATTTTAGAACTCCAACTGAGCCCCGCCTCCTACTGTCCTCCCAATGGCCCTCACTGGTCGTCCTTCGTTGTTCGAAAACAAACATACCCGAACGCATATAAGATTCACTAATATATACATTAAAGAAGTAGAATGAAATCTCATCATAGGAATCAATAATCCTAACCATAGGACTCTATATCAAATAGAAATCAACGCTGAAAATGTAGGACGTCCGCACAGATTTCTAAGGACACTAAAATCTGGCTTTGATACCACCCGTGACACCTCGCCTAATAAAATACCGGGTGATCAGTCCTATATCAAATTAAACAGTAATCTCATATGCTTTCATTCTCAGCATCACTGTCGAAAACCATTTAATTACAAATAACCTATTAGACCTAGCGTCTAATTTTAAACCTTCTAATCTTTTTAACTTAAGCACAAATAAACCATTCATACAAAGATATGAGCGACAACTGAAATGAATAAATAATAACTGATAACTCTAGGTAAAACATATATACAACCATATCAAATGGGCATAAAATAAAGATGTTGCAAATGAAATAAAAGACAACAGTTGGACAACATGCCGGAATATTACAATAATACCTCCTATCTAGATCACAAGGATAAAAGCGTCTAAACAATTTTCTGCCAACATCCACAGCTGCGACAGTAACGTCTGACTCGAAAGAATAATCATCCAGGCGTCCCTATGTCTAGACACCTAAAAAGTATAGCAAAGGAGAAGAAAAAGAAAAATAGATACGGGTCAGAGCCCGAGTTTTGAAAAACATTTTTAGCAAGTGCTTAACATACTTTAATATTTAAAATATGATATTTTTCATATTTAAACTAGTGTCGCACTCACATGAGATACCCCTCACCTCTCATCTACCAGTGCACACCTAACGCATGTATTTTAAAACACCTTAATTATGCTACCCAACCTAACTAGCGCTTCGCAAAACTCCCAAGTCACCATACGCTATCCCATACCCCACGTAATATAAAATATTCTATGAGCTTATACATTATAATGTCCCACTTATAATTTATCCTTACATTACGAATAACTTTCACCAGTTATTTACACTATTCACATTTTAGTGTTCTTTATCTCGTATATAATATTCTCCTCTTTATATACGTATATCACATATTTTACTCCGGATTTTATATTCCCGGATGATCCAGAAATTATTACACAAATTCATTCTTTATTCTGCCCATATATATATATATATATACACATACACATCAAGTATATCCATACTTATATATCACACACTATATAAGTATAATAACCATCCCTCAGAGCTATAACTCAATAGATGCAGTCTCTACAATGCTATCATCCTCCAGGGAGAACACACATCGACCTGGGCCACCGGGATGGAATCTAACACCGACCCCAAATTCAAATCACAACGTATGGGAAGCGGTCATAGTTCCTCACCGGAATGAGAACGAAACATACCCACCCTGTCACACCCCTGATAAATGTCACACTATATAAAAATGGACGCTATGACTTGGGGACTATACTCTTCTTGCTCCTCAAGCCAGGGGCCTCCCCCACATCGCGCAACTTCCAATGATAGCACTAGAGGGGTATGCTTCACATAAATATACCAATCACACACAGATATATTTATAATCATATCATATATATACTGTCTCTATACCCGTATATATATATATATATATATATATATATATATATATATATATATATCACATCAAATCCGGCTATTTATGCCTATCTCCCATGGCATTGGCCTATAATCCCGAATTTAACAATTTGCAATAATTCATAAGTATATACACAAATTATTTTAATCCCATAAGTGAGAAGTACTCTCTCACTTATGATATAATTATCACATTTATTATTTCCCGACTATTAGCCTATCACAACTAGCTAGTATTCTTAAATCATCCTACTCGCACCTTAGGATTTACTCATATATATTCGGCATATATATATTCTACCCATATATATTCTACACGCATAAATTTATATGTATGAACCCGTTGAATAATTCCTCGAATGTCGTTCGTCCGAAACATTCCTGAAATTTGTGCCCTGGATTTTATTCCCACAAATCCAAAGGGTCACACATCACTCATGTAATCATCTAGAGGTCCTCACACTTTATTTAGGATCCCCTAATATTTATCTCCATAAATAATTATCCTTTAATCCCTTTTAAAACCAAGAAAAAATTTCCATGACTGTCAGGTCCAAATCGATTCGGCAAAGTCCGAATCGATTCCCCTTGACCGAATCGATTCGTACTTCACCGAATCGATTCGAAATGCCACGGAATTCTACTTTGTCCGAGTTCTGCTTCTTCTTCTTTCCCAAAACCAATTTTAACATCAATCCAACCCAATATTTTTTATTTCTAACCTCACCAATCATCATAATAATCATCTACACACTAGATTATACCCAAAATAACAAATAATTCATGGTATTCATCATTTTTTCTCAATAATTAATTTTTAATTCATTTAAACCCACATTTATCATTTCTCCAAATTTCTCACTAAAAATTACACCATTAACATGGATTCAAATTTAGATTTCATATGGAGTATTATCACATCAATTTATATGAAATCCTTTTCAAAAAACCCATTTTATGCAAGAATCTCAAACCCAAAATCTTATAGTTTTCACATCAATTATAATATGGATTACAAACACACTAAAATAATTAAAGCAAGTTAAACATTTGCCTCATTCGATAAATTCGACGACCTCGTGTCGAGAATTCGTCGGAGCATGGTCGGAGTTCTCCTCTTTCTCCCTTTTCTTCCTTCTTTTATCTTCTTTCTTTCCTCTCTTTTCTTTATTTTCTTTCTCTCGTGCCCCTATAAGAGAGAAATAGGGGCTATCCCCTTATTAAACACAAAATTGACTCGTATACACAATTCTGAGTCCTTACTAATCCAAAAATCCCTGGAACCCAATCACTACCCCCCGGGTACTCTATTCTGACTATCTCGGCCCTTTTGAGACCAACCGTGCGCTCGAAATCTCAATCCGAGTTACTTATCGAAAATTCACATCTTAAACCCAACACATCTCCACTAGTGTTTTTCGAATAAAATAACATCACATGTTGCTTTTTGTTCACCTGCGACATGAAATTAAGATAGTCCATCTCATTTACTTATTCCCTTAAGTAAATATAACACATGTAAATATTAATTTGTCACTTGTCAATTAATAATTACACATTCACTTTAAATTCTAAAATTAATAAATTACACCCACTTATGTAAGTTAATTATCCATAATTATACGGGGTATTAAACCCCATTCATTAATGAAGATGTGACCTTACTCATAGACAAATATCCAATCATACACCACACCTCAACGATTACTTACCCCAAAGGCAACTATCAAGTTGAAGCAACAAATAAGACCTTGGTTAACATCATGACCAAGATGAGGGAAGACTTCCTAGGGCCATGGGATGATAAAATTCCAGTAGTGTTATGGTCTTTTCGGATGACTAAAAGAAAGCCAAATTGCTACACCCCTTTCTCCCAGGTATATGGAGCTGAGGAAATTTTATCGGTAGAGCTTAAAGTCCCTCCATCCAGGTATGCTTTGCGAAGGATCATGCTCCACCAGAGCAGACACGTTCAATTATAACATTGGATTAATACCGAGATAACGTGACGCAACACTTTTAAATTTACATGAAGTGACTCTATAGGGCATGTGATAATTTAGTGAGGCCAAGAAAGTTTGTGGAAGGGGACTTAGTACTGAAGGCAGCTGTTAGGCACATCAGAGGGCTACCATTGTTCAAGTTTCTCGCCAATTAGGAGGGGCAATTTATAGTCAATGAGGCACATGACTTAGGCTATTTCTCAATATCCAAGATAGATGAATATAGACCTTTCAAGATTAACAACAAATGGCTTAAGGCTTATCATGTTTAGGATCGACTATCTTATTTTGAGTTTTAACTTTATGTTGTTCCTTTTCTTTTTGTTTTTGGATTAAAAGGAAAAATCTATAATGATGTTGTAGATTGTAAATGAGCCATCATGTTATAAGCAATGCCACGGTTGTATTATAATGTAAATATGGAAATCAAGCAAGTAAAAGTTGTACGCAATTGAGTGCTAAAAATATTACTTCTTTTATATTTTAAATCTTCGACAGAGTACAACATGTTTGGGACTACCACCCAAAAATATATAGAGGGCTAGCCTATGAGGAACCACAAGTCTGAAGAAGTGAAGAAGTCTCCAGAAGACGCAGAGGCTTCTTGGATGCAAGCTTAATGAGCCTCCACGGAAGCATGAAGTCTAGATAAAACTTTGGAGCATTGGCTCAGCATTGCCTCATGCTCACTCAAGACTTTGGCTAAAGCTTCTTCAACAACTTTGGCTTTGTGGTCTAACTCCTTAATTAAAGGATCAAGATCCTTCATCCTTGCCTCCTCAGAACGTGAGCCTCCACACCTTAGTGATAAAGCTCGCGTTGAATCTCCAGGTGAGAGTCCTTAAAAGCTTCAAATGGTTGATGAGCCAACCAAAATTAAAACCATCCTTTGTCAAGTCCCTTAGGTTGCTCAAATGTTGATTGATGCTAGACCTATCCAGGTTGCTGGTGAAAGTATTCACAATCTCAGCCACAATGGTCTCCACACCCTGGAGTCTATACCCCATGATAACACGGTTTGACATAAGGCATTGCATCACAAATGTGTTCGGGTGGTAACGAATTAGCTATTCTAAAACTGTTCGGTGGCAACCTTAGATAAAAGGAGATTATTTGAGCATTTGCACACAAAAGTATGGAGGTGGGACGTTGGGCAGAGGAACCTCACAGCCAGATTCCTATCAGCGGGGACATTGTTCATGGAACCACAATCATTGTCACTAGAGGATTCAGTTGGGGTAGGAAGTTGTAGAGATAGCATGGTAGCTGGCGAGGGAACAAAGTGAGGTAACTCATAAATTGTGAAGGGTTCCCTCAAAACCTGCAAAGAATGTAACAACGGCAATTAAGTGCAAGAGACTTGAGTTAAAATCTTAGCAAAAAATTTTATTGCTAAGTCACCAAGCATGTGTGAGATTTGAGTTAAAATCTTAATATTTTTTCTAAGTCATCAAGCAGGTGTGAGATTTGAGTTAAAAATCTTAGCAAGTATTTTTACTAAGTCACCAAGCAAGTGTGAGATTTGAGTTAAAATCTTAGCAAGTATTTTTGCTAAGTCACCAAGAAGGTGTGAGATTTGTTTATTTTCTTCATATAGGTATATTATTAAAAATAGCTTAGAGGAAGATAATATATACCTTAGAAGCTGGATCATCAACATTTAAGGCTGAATGAACGCTAACATCTTCCGTCTCAATGACATAACTGGACAGAGCTACTTCTTATGATTGCACGGGGCTTTCATCTTCCATGGGCACAAGAGCCATTTCAGATGAAAGCTCTACCAATTATCATGCATGCCAAAGGGAGAAGGGACAGCTTCCACTGAGGCCAGAGATACCTCAAGAGTAGAAGGGCCAGATCCCAGTGAGGTCAAAGGAACTTCAAGACCAAAGGTAAGGGGACCACCATGCGAAAGATGCATTAAAAAGAAAAAATCTAGTTAAGTGTTAAAAGTATGGGCTAATATAATAAGAAAAATTGATAAGTTAAAGAATTATTTTTTACCTCTTCAAAGGTCTCTCGTGTAATCCACTCCACTATTGGCCTCGTGAAGGGGAAATGAGGCAAAGACTCAGTGAGAGCTCTAATGATTGTTACAACATCCACTTGAGTAAAAAATATATCCAACTGTTAGCTCATAATTAAGCAACCTAAAGAAATTGTACATTGGGAAACTTGGAGGTAAATAAGTTACCTCTAGTGGAATGGAAGCAAGAACCATAGCCAAGGGAAGGACACTCAAAGATGTAGAGTCCGAAGTAAAAGGAGAGCTTCCTCTAGCACCGAAGAATCCCCATCAATGCTCACTGTGGGACCAGCACTTTCTTCCCCCAGAGAAATTATGCGAGCAACCTCACTTTCACGACTAGAGGTATGATGGTGAGGACCAATCATAAAAGGGCAGAGGACTGGAATTGTTTCATAAATGATCCCTTATACAATTAGACTTGGGGAGTTTCTGGGGGATGGGGCAGAATACCCCGGGGATCCCTAAAGAGAAAATAAAAAAATAAATTATCAAAAGGAATATCCAAATTATGGCATTACTTAGGAAAAATTATTGAAAGAAGTACCTCTTGAACTATAGAAGGAGGTGGCAAGGGGACATCCTGAGTTAAGGCTATGGTTGTTTGTTCTTCCATGGGGATATCATCCAGCACTATAGGCTCAGATGAATCAGGAGGTGGGGAAGAGTCACTTGGGCTTGGAGGGATGATAGTACATTCTTTGGTAGCATTATTCTTCAAGGTCTTAGTGCCCAATCATTTATTTTTTTTTTAGGGGAAATAGTAGAAGGCACCTTTCTTCGAGGTTCCAGCGTGTGAATTTGTTCCCCAAGGATCCTGTGAAAAAGAAGTTGGGGGAAGTGGGGGCAATACATGGATATCACGGGTAGGATGCCTGAATGCTCGCAACACCCCTTCAGCCTCCACGCGGCATTCTTTAGACAATAAAAGGTTAACAGGACTAACAACCTTTGAATAAACCCAAATAAGTCGGTGGCACTCTTTTCGGATTTGGACATGGGGGATTTAGACTTCTTTGAGGCTGGGTTGGAAATTCCTTCACTTGATAAGGCAACTATGGGGGTTGTAGCAGTAAGCCTCTTCATATCAACAGCTACTTTTTTCTTGCCCTTCTGAGGCACATCGCTCATAGGTGCAAGGGGGTAATTTAGTTAGGGGATTCTTGGGTGTGGCTCATAGAGGAACTCAACCCCCAACACGGAGTTGCTTTTGAGCCCCAACTCATTGGCAGGGAATTTGTTAACTGGGGGGTAAACTAGGGGACTTCGGAGCCAATCTTCAAACAGGGTAAGTTGCATCGATTAAAACTTCATAAGTCAATTACAACTCACATCACCCTTACTAATTTTACCAGAAATGGTCAGCTTGACATTCAACTCATCGCAAAGTACAGAGGCAATAGCAGTTGTATAATCTGAACAAACTTGTAAAAACATTTCCTTGGCATTACTACTTTCAAAAACAGGAGAGGGCACCTTAATCATACCCAAATTAGTGGGCACAATGGTTAGGTTTATACGGTTTAGTGGAGATTCCCAATCTGTGATGAATGGAGATAGCCAAGTGTCAGGATGAGCATAACTTCTACACCAGGTCCCTCTAAGATCATTTCTTTCGTGGTTGCTTCAATGGTACAAGGGGCCTGGGTGAAGAAGGACCAAGTATTAGCCTTTATTTCCTCATTATAAGGCCTTAGAACAAAAGGGGATTATCTATCAATAAAGTGGAGGATACCTTTCCTACTTTACTTCTTATTCTAATAAAGAAAACGGTGAGGCTTCAGTGCAGAAGGAGTAAGAGAAAACTCAGAGGGGGAAACATTTGGGAATATTTTGTAAATAAAACAAGTTAAAAGGATAATGTTTGTAAAGTTGGCAACGTTATACCTTCCAAGAGAATGCTCCATGTCTAAATGGATTATGTAATGACCTCGGCGTGAGGGAAGCAAGAGGAAGGATAATTCCACAAGCAAGACTCACTAAGATATTAATAAGGTCCCTTTAGGGTTAGTTGTTGGGTTTGCCGGGAAGAAGGAAATGAGAGAGCATATAGATGATTTAAGCAGCTAACTCCAAATGGGAACCTTTGCCTTCCCCATAAGTGACTTAAGACATATCACCTTGGGCTTTCTCAGCCTGAGTGAGCTTGGGAGGAATATAGAAGTAGTTTTTGATGAGATGGGTGAAGGTGGATTTTTTTGACTCCCCAACGTAGTCACCAAAAATTTAATCCAGTGCATCTCAAGAAGAAGTCTCTTCAGCATCCAGAACCTCATCGTTGTAAGTGGAAGCTCTAGTGGACTCAAGTCCCATCAGTTCACAGACATCTTCTAAGGTGATTATGAATTCACCCTAAAAAGCAATAAATATGTGAGACTGTGTTCCAACGAGAAGCAAGGACTTAGAGTGCAGTATCGTGTTTGGACAAGGTAAAATCCTAAACCAAAAGGTACGGCCAATGCCTACCTTCTTGAGGATGTTTGGGTAGGTGGCTTGCATGTAGTTGAACCAAGAAGGAAAATAGTCCGGAAAACCTCCAGGCCCTTCAAAGTCGATATAGGAATGGGGGAAATTCCCACGGTCCAAGCAAAAGTGCAAAGTCCCTTATTCCCAAACTTCCCTATCCTGAGCTTAATCACCAAAAGTCAAGTCATCATACATGGCATTCGATTGTCCAGAGAAGGCCTTGCATTCACTTTGGAAACTATCTCATTTTTCGAAAAAAAGAGAACAACAGTAGTATTTGAGTTGTGCCTAACGCGCCACCATCTCAGCAGTTACACCTTGCCCAAAAACTTAATCAAAAATCTATGGTAATTAGTCGAAGGAAGCCATGAGAGTTTAATAAGCGTTGAATACAAAAAACAATGGAGGAGGGGAAAGAGAAGAAAAGAGGTGAAGATGAAGGCTCACAGTGGAGGAAGTGGAGCTTGGAGGGAGAAAAGAAGTTTTCTCTCTCTAAAAATGATTGAGCTCTAATCGTTAATGGAAGAATAAATGAGAAGGTGAAAGAGAAAAATGAATGAGAAATGTTTAAGTGTTTAGTGAGATTAGCCGTTTGAAAAGACAAGTTGGACGTTTGGATTTCCCACACGTGGGAATTTTAAAAGACATGATGACGTTTGGAATAGCAAAGCTGATACAAATCACCCTAACTTGATACGTGTCACTTCGGTGGCAGGTGTGTCAGGTGATGGGACAGAAACATTTAATGAGGGCATGCGCAAAGGAAAGAGAAAGAGAAAGAGAAAGAGAAAATTCTTGATGAAGAAAGAGTTTTTGCGGTTGTTTTTGTGAGGAACTGTTCATTGGAAATTCAAAAAAAAATCAAATTCACTAAGTCCCCTCGCTAGAAGTTCACTCGGGCCCTAACTAGGCATGGACACGCAAGAAAAGATTTGGCGGAGTGAAGGTTTGTCGACTTGAAATGTTTCATGCAAGTATTTTTTATCCACACAATAAATTTCCACACGAAGGGGAAAATGTAGGGGCTAAAGGAAAACTCATAATTAGAGACAATCCCCACTCACAATCAAAGGGGTATACATAGGCAAGTGGATATAATCGTGAGCTATCGAACAAAGGAAAAAAAAAAGCAACGAGGAAGCTTTTCAAAGAAGGGGTCCTAGTGAGCTCTATGTTTTTCGTTTATACTTAGCCAAGTTGTGTATTTATAAAGATATATTGTGAATTTATGTGATGTATTATAATATGTGAGTGAGGTCCATTGGTATTCGCAAGAGACTAAGCCTGGCAGGGCTCGAGAGAGCTCTCATGCTCTATCAAATGACCTCACCATGAGAACCAGCGAGGAAACTGATTTGGAGGATTGAGAAGCAAAGCAACGTTAAGTCTTGGATTAACTACTCTAGATACACCTGGTAAAACGCTGAGGGGTCATAAATCAAGAGAGCCCAGCCAGAGCAACTATGAGTTACATCCCCTATGGGCCCAAGTGTAATGACCCGGATATGATTATGATAAACCATGTTTAAATCATGCTTACCGTATGGGATGGGGATAATGTGTTATTAGAATATATAATGTTAAGTTATTGTGTTTAGTCTAATCCTACCTTCCTAACTTATGAAATATTGAATTAGTCACAAACACAATTTGTGAAGTCTTCGGTAGGAATGTTCAAGTTTGAGACTAGTTTTGGACACTATAATATGATAATTGACTTGAGGTGAAAACTAGATAGTTGTAGATATATGATTTAAGTTTGTAACATAACAAACGGTGTGTAAAAAAAAGGTCCAAGGAAGGAGTTATGCTGAAATTACGAACAGGGGGTAAAGTAGTCATTTAGCTTTAAAGAATAGTTTGTCTTATATGGCGACACATGTCATATTTTAATTGGACCAAGGGGGAGGTGACTTATGCCGACTTATAACTCTTTAAATAAGATCTTCCTTCAGCATGTTTCAGAAAGGAAGAGTTTTAGCCTAAGGTGAGAGAGTTGGGAACTTCGGGAAGAAGAAAGTGAGGAGAAAAATTGAAGAAATCTCCGTAGAAATTACGTAAATGTCCCTTAGGTAATTATATCCATAAATCTTGTTTATTTTTAGATATTACTGATTGAAAGGATATAAATCATCAATTGTTTATTAAAATTTCATGCCTCTGTGGGAATGCATGGATGGATACACGTTTAAAGAAAGTCGAAGGTGTAATCATTTATATGGCTTTGTTTAGAACCCTTTTGTGTTCAAACTTCTATATATTTTTGTATAATTGTTGGAATTGAATAATTCAAATTGAAAATTAAAATAGACTCATATATGTATAACATATCCGAAAATTATGTGAAAATACCAAGAAATAAATCTTTGGTGATAGTTTAAAGTTCAAGTATAAAATTTGTCCCAAAAGTGTAAGTATACACACCATGTGTTCGATGTTTTGCTTGACATAGCAAATGAACCTTAAAAACTATGAAACTTGAAATTTTTATTTTTAAATACATTTATTAATGTTGGGAGAAATATCATAGAAAGTTATGATACAGAAAAATTATGAAAACTCCTGGAAGTTCACTAGACGATAGAGGAACCTCTAGGGCAGATTTGCTATGTAGCAAGGAAATAGGCATATCTTGCTCTCGGAAACTTGAAATGATATGTCTTCTTTTGGATTTGGAACCCAATATGTTAAAGATGAAAGTGTACTCACTAGTAAGATGTATTTATACATGATTATGGATATTATATGTTGTACTTGTCGGGTTGAGAATAAATATGAGATGTTTTACTTATTGAGATGATTATGGATGTCATATATTGTACTTACTGAGTTGATTATAAATATTAGATGTGGTATTTATCGAGATGATTATGGATATTATATGTTTTAATTATCGAGTTGATTATAAATATGAGAGGTGGTACATATTGAGATGATTATGGATATTATATGTTGTATTTGCCGAGTTGAGTATAAATATGAGATATTGTACTTATTGAGATGATTATGGATATGATATGTTGTACTTACCGAGTTGATTATAAATATGATATGTTGTACTTGTTGAGATGATTATGGATATTATATGTTGTACTTACCGAGTTGATTACAAATATGAGATGTCGTACATACCAAGTTGAATATGGATATGATATGTTGTACTTATTGAGTTGATTATGGTTAGGATATGTCGTACTTACTGAGTTGATTATAGATATGATGTGCGTGTATTATAAGAGATGTTATGGTTTATTAACAACCAATAGATGTTATGGCTTATTAATACCCAGGAGATGTTATGGCTTATTAAGAGCCGAGAGATGTTATGGCTTATTTACAGCCAAGAGATGTTATGGCTTATTAACAACCAAGAGATGTTATGGCTTATTAATAACCAAGAGATGTTATGGATTATCAACAGCCAAGAGATGTTACGGCTTATTAACAGCCAAGAGATGTTATGGCTTATTAACAGCCAAGAGATGTTGAGATGTTTTATATTGTTACATAGATATGACTTATTGCATTTAATTTTATACACTAGTGTAATAGTAATGCATTCACTGGGCTATTTTGCTCACGATTCCTATGTTATGTTTTTTTTTCAGGTAATGAAATGTCGCTGCCAAATCTAAGAGGTCGGGTGGGGTTAGCAAGGGATGCGTAAAACCATGATTTTGGTCAAATTAAAAAGGGGTAATATAATCCTACTTATCCTTTGAGCAAGTTTGAATAAGAACGATTACTTTAAAATTTTGAAAAGTTTTTAGTGTTATGGCTTCGTGCTGATACTGAAAAAGGATACTTGTGTTTATTGTTTGGTTAAGGAAATTATGGTTTGACTCACTTTAACTTTCAAACTCAATTATAAGTAACTGGGTTGGGGTGTGTCACCAAATGTCAAACAGCCCTTTACCAAAATTAACATCTATCTTTAGTGACGTCATGCATGACTCACCCATTATCCAATCCAAACTTGAGTAAACCGTGGTGGCTAGGGGGTTGTTAGGCAGTTTGGTGGATTACCACTATTGTGACAACCGCCTAACACATAGTTGGTCATCAAAAGGTTGTCTATTGGCATTTAATGCATATGAATTTGGGTCATATGGAACATCTTCACATTGAATGCCAGTGACATAAAGTTATGAGGATATGTGTTTCACATTTATTGGGTCTCAGACTACTCGAGTGAGGACTGAATATATAGGCACCTTAACCACTCTATGAGAGAGGATTGAGTTTTACAACCATTGTGATTCTATGAGATTAAGAGAGAGAGAGAAAGAGTTATTACAAAATCAAAGCATTTATTCACACACTTTGTCCATGATTTTATTACTAAGAACCAAGAATGTATTGATATGTGATCCCTGTTTGTGGGACCTTGGTGTTTGAGCTACCTAGTTGTGGTGTGCTAAAAGTACTTGATTTTCTCTTTCTCTAATTGAGTTGCTTCAAGTTTTCATTTATTTATCTATCATTGAGTTATGCACAAGTATTTTTATGAGTTTAAGATATAGAGTTTGATCATACTTTATCTGAGTTCATCTCATTATTGTTGGTAACACCTTATTTAGTAACTTATTGCCACTTTAATAGACGTTATGCCACGTTCATATTGTAACACTCTAGCCTCAAAAAGACTCCCCTCTTACAGAGCATATTCATCGAACTTTTGGTATAGCCTCCTGTCACCCTTCGTCTTGGGACCATCTTTGGGTTTCTCCTTTCTTCCTTAGTTTCTACCTTCTTCAAACTTTTTATGGCTGAACTCTTTTGCATCCATGGCTTCCTCTGCATTCATGATCTTTCATGCTTTGGCTAGGAACTCGTCCATGTAGTTTAGAGGCTCCTTGGCAAATTCCCAGTATAACTTTCTAGACAAAAGCTCCCTCATGATGATGTAATGACTACTTTATCGTTGTAGTCCACCACTTCTAGTTTTTCAGTATTACACCTAGTAATATATTCTCTTATCGTTTCATCCTCACATTGACGATCGATTAACAAGTGAGCTACCCTTTCACCAGTTTTTGCTCTGAAATATTATACCATATTTGATCAGGTCCTATGAGAGTGCTTGAAAAATCTATGCAATGCATTTCGTCGACTACTGAGAATCTGACGCATGTCGCTTGGTATTGCTCGACATGCAAAATTGGATCTTATTTCCCTTCATACCTGGGAGTGATCACAGGCGGATTGAATTTTGCAGGTGTGGGATGGGTAGTCATGAAAGTTGTAAATGGGGATCCCTGCATATACCGTCTTTTAAGTGGATTTTTTGGTTTTATAAGGTCGCCCAGACAATATTCTATCCTTGGGATTGATCCCTTCCATGGTTGGGCTTCCTCAGTTACTACTACATTATAAGCTCGTCCACGACTCTCGGTCGATCTATCTTCTCTTTCACCAACTTGTTCGTATTTATTTGATGCCCCGGTATTGTAACTTGAACTGTTCTCTCTCCTTGGATCCTGCCTCATGTATTCTTCTCATCTTGTGCCTTCTTGGAGGTGTGAATGTGCTTACATACCTCTCATTCACAGACTATCAAAAACTGTTTGAATACGTTTGATCATCATCATACCTTGTTGACCTCATGGTCAAGGTTCTACCTGATTGGTAAGAGGATTCTTCATGCTCTAACCTATGTTTTCGAGAAGATCTGCTCGTATCAGATCCTAGATTTAGCCTCTTGGGATTTTCCCCAACTTTTTCTCAACCCTCTTGCCTCCTAACTCTGCAGGGACAGGAGGAGGTGATTTCCTGCATTTATCTTGATTTTTCTCCAAAGCTGGGGTTATTGAAAACGGTTTTGAGTGGGAGAATGTTCGTTTATTTCTAGTGCATGAGTGCTCTGATGACGTCATCACTAATCTGATTCTTTAGTAGTGGACGCATAATGGCACGTGCACAGTCTGGGATGGTAGGCCGACCAGAATGCCTAAGGCCGGCCTTAATCATGTTTGAGCCTATCTCTTTTATACTTAAATCGATCTTATTATGGTTAATAATGAGTTCAGTTTTATCCTTCTAACTGGATTCTGGGTCGTACCATAATCATGGTTCAACAGTATGTATATTTCAACCATTAAAAACCATGTAGGGGTATTTTCTATTAAAAATATATTTTGGCACTCTGATACCGAACCGTTATTTTAATGTCGAAAAAATTATATTATTATATATGGTGCAAGGAATAAATTATTGCCAATGTTGGTGGTATCAAGGAGTGATTCAATATTATGGTGTATAAATTTATCTCTACTTTCGGTATTAGGATACCGAACCAAAGTTTTCAAACCAACCATCTCCTTTCGGTGTTACGATACCAAAAAAGGTCATCGTTTTCGGTTCTAAAATACCGGAACATGGTTTTATACCTCTAGGTGTCCAACTTTATTATGTTCCTTTGAGTTTGAAATATCAGATTGATGAGGAGTTTCAATGGAGCTTTGTGGTGGGTGTGAAAAAGGTTCAATTGAGGTCTGGATGATGAGGAGTTTCAATGGAGGTTTGGGAAGTATTATTACATATAACGAATGTTTGTTTTTATTTTTGGTGTTTGCTTTGTTTTTTTATAAGAGTGGTGCCAAAATCTTTTGCATTTATTTTAGTTGGTGGTGCAGAAGATAAAAAACGGAGGTGCCTTTAGCACGGCCCGTACATTATATGTAGTAACAAAAGTTTTACATTCAACAACAAAAAATTTACTACGGCAGTTCTAATATCTAAAAAATCAACTATATATCACCAAAGTCAAATTCTAACCATTGGCAAGATACTACAATAAAAATTAAAAATTGCTTAACAAATTCAAATTTTTATATATATAAATTTATAAAATAGTGCTTTTACACTTCGCAAGACCCACTGCTTAAAATATAAAATCATGCCATGAAGTGTCTTAAAACAATTCAGAAAGAGTATATAAAAAATAAAAATAAAAATAGGATACGGCAACACTTCTAGCGCTCTAAATTTACTTTTGTCTCTAATGGCCAAATTGGAGTGGCCATCGCTATACCAAAAATTATAATGGGTCAGGTTTTAACAAGGTTCTAAAAAACGCGGGGCATGATCGAGACGTGGAGGTCAAGCCTTAAGCCTTATAACCCTAGACGGGTTTAAGCGTGAAAAGGCGTTTAGGCCTTCTTAATATATTTTCATATTTTTACACCATAACAAGACTATTAAAATACTAAAATTGTACATATCATAAAAATATGTCTGAATATATGAAAATTAAAATACTATTTGATTATTTTGGATGAGATAATGGTTCGGTTAGTTAAAAAATTCTTTAAAAAGCGATATCATTTGACTAAAACATTGTTGTTTTTAGAAAAAAGTGCGCCTTAAGGGTTTTACTAAGCAGAAGGCGTGAAAAACTTAAGACGAGGCGTTTCGCCCAAGCCTTAAGCCTAGGCATGCCTAGGCGGATTTTTTAGAACAGTGGATTTTAATGATCTCATCACTAGGTAATAGCAATGACGGAGATCCTCCAAGAAGATTATTAAAGTCAACTTTAATGACCCACTAATTAGATAATTAAGAATTGATGAGACAAATCTAGTATACACCTTCAATAACCTCCGTCTTAATATATAAATGTTTTTCAATGCCTCTCGTCATTATGTAAGAAAATAAGTCACCTTAAAAAAAAGATCAAATACCAAAAAATCCCTCAAATATTTTTAATATACATTTAGTCCAAGCCTTTTACTTTGTTTTAAAAAGTTCCTCAAAAACCCATTTAACTAATATTTTCTTATTTTTAAAAATCCCCCCAACCCCCCACACCCCCCAGCCAGAGCTCCTTTTTTATTAATTTTTTATATAGCGATGTACTTTTTAAAACAAGGTAAAAGACTTGAACTAAATGCGTATTTGAGGGACTTTTTGGTATAAACCCCAAAAAAATGTAATTAGTGAGAATAAACATTTTTTAATCGAACTCATTTCCAAGTCAAAAACTGTTATTTATAACCAACATACTGCTCAAAAATGATATAATGAAAACTATGAGCCAAAAACTGTTACTTGTAACCAACAAACAAGGCAAACCTATTCTTGAGACTTGATGACTCGAGCAAAACTTCTACATTACATTTCAATCCTAAATCTTCATAGGAAAACATTTAACTTGCAAGTTCCTCCTACCCACACAAAGGTATGCTTTTGGAGACTAATTAAGTTATTACCCCACAAAGGCAAAAGATTATTCCACTATTCCAAACCCGTAAGTGAACTTATGAGCACAAACAAGAATTCATTTTTTATTCTTCATCTTCATCCTCTGAGTATTCTTCGCCGGTGCTGTATTCATCATAATAGTACTCGTCATCATCATCACCATCATCTTCGCCGTCATACATAAGTCCCTTTATATTTGCCTTTGCCATCAATTGTTCTTGTATTCGGTCTCTGATGGCGGTTCCCTGATAAAACAGCAGATATGGATTTTGTATTAAAATGTGTGCGTGTGCGTGTGCGTGTGCGAGAGAGAGAGAGAGAGAGAGAGAGAGAGAGAGAGAGAGAGAGAGAGAGCACCATTTTATGGCAACCTTCTTCAAACATCTCAAGAAAACCAGCAACCATACGATCAGCATTCTCCACCCATATGTTACGGCGCATACTAGCAGTTCTTGCTACTGTTTGTATCTGTAATATCACAGTCAAGAAATGTCCATTGTTATATTCACCACAAACCGCTAATGTAACTAACAGCTGCAGCACTATATTTCATGGGTAATTATAAAAGTGCATCCAACTTATTCAATACTAATACATGCAAAGATGCATCTCATCAGAAAGATGCAGAAGACTTATCATTCAAGTCATCTCTTAAGACAACAAATTTTATTCATTATATATCGGCATCACATGGGAGCAGCCTCCCATATAAAACATGGAGATAAGGCCAGCCAACAACCACCTCTCCCAGACCCCGCAATAGAGTGGGAGTCTTGTGCACTGCTTACAAACTTTTTTTATATATCGGCATCACATGTTCCCAGAAAAACACCACAACTACCACCACAACAACGTACAATTAATTACAAATGCATAGAAAGTAACTATGAACTCTTTTATATTAAAATCATTGGGATGAATCTTGAAATTGAACCTGATTGAGCAATCATAGTAAGAAACCAGTCTAAAACACCCCTTAGTGAACATCATATGCCAAAACCCATTGCCTTACCATTTGCCCCCACCCCGGGAACCCCCACCAGCGCACCACATAGCAGCCCCAGTTCCTATGAAGCACGGACTCGACACGCAATGCGTGTTTCGACACGACACGCGATACGTAATTTTTCTAAAAACAAGGATACGACACGCTAGGATACGTATAATATATAATATATATTTAAATATATATAAAACAAATAAAACAAACAAAAAATTCCATAAGATACATTATTAGAGCATTCTTTACATAAATTAAGAAGATGGACCATACAAAACAATATTCAAAGTCCAACCACCTTCACAATAGAACATAAACACCATACAAAAATGGTTCCAAGTCTGAACATAACAATATTCATAAATAAACTTATCTTTTGACAAGTAAAAAACAAAATCTATAATCTAAAATAAAACAGGGCTGAATAAACTATCAAATTAAGATGTTGTTCTTTGATGTTTCTAATCTTATTTTTTTGACAGGGATGAAGATCAAACATCAAAGATACAGCAACAGCAACATTTATAAGGGAAACATGCCCGTCTGAACAAAACCCAAAAAAAAAAAGGATGACAGCAAACATGGTATTTCGTAACTACATAAAAAACAAAAGATGAAGATGTGATGAAGATGCGATGAAGACGAGATGGCATGGTTCAAAGTCTCGGTATCGGTCCCAGTATCGGCCACTCGATTTTCAACTCGGTCGCGGTATCGGGCACGGTATCGGGCGATATGCAAAGATACACTATTTAAAGAGCGCAAAAAAATTCCAGAAAAAATCTGAAAAATTTTAAAAAAATACGATTAACAATGTGGATCAATCAGATAAGTTTAAAACTATCATTTAATATGCATAACATTGTACAATTGATTATATTGACGTGCTGCAAACTTGCTAGATTCAATGTTCCATAATAAATCAATGTTTTTTTCACGGAGGATACAAATATTATGTTTTTGCAAAGAAAAACAAATTTTACTTTTTTAGTAAGAGGATAATTTTTTTTTTTTACAAAGAGGATACAACTATTATATTCTTAGTATTATTTTTAGTAAGAGGATACCAATGTGTTTTTTAAGTATGTTATATTTTTCTAAAAATGATAGAAATGTTTATTTTACAAAGAGGACACAAATAGTGATTTTGACAAAAACACTACATTTTTTTTACAATCGTTTTTTACAAAAAGGATGCGAATGTTATTTTCTTACGAAAAATGATGCAAATGTTATTTTTTATAAAAGGAATGTAAATGTAATTTTTTTACAAAGAGGATGCAAATATTTCTTTTTTACTTGTGTTTCAAATGTTATTTTTACAAATGTTTAGAGGATACAAATATTATTTTTACAATAATTACAGTTGTTCATTTGTTTGTAAACGAATAACATTTACGTTTTTTTTATAAATAATAACATATTAAAATATAACATTGGGAACATTATTATAAAAAATAATAACAAATAACATTTGAATCATTTGCATTCTTTAAAAAAAAATTGCCACATATACAACGCACTAAATTAAACCCACACGATGACCAAATAACCCACACACAAAGCACACTAAATTAAAAAAACAATTAGCATTTCGTAACCCCCCTAAAAAACCACGCTTACCAACACAACACTGGAGAGAGAGAGAGAGAGAGAGAGAGAGAGAGAGAGATTGATTCTTAGTAACTTATACCATCTCGGCCGATATATCACCGATATGGGTCGATACTATTGTGATATCGCCGATATGGGCCGATTCCATCGCGATATATCGTCGATATGGGCCGATTATACCGCTATATCACTAATACTACCGAGAAATAACCGATATAGGGTCGATTCACATCAATAATTGAAAACTCAACTCGTAACTCGGAATCGGATCGGTGGGCACCGATACGTTGTCAACTCGGCCGTATCATCGCGGTATCGGCCTTGACTTTGAACCATGTGAGATGGAGACTTACCCGTGTGATGGAGATGAAGAGAGATGAAGATGAAGCTCCAAAAAAAGCTGCGATGGAGACGAGAGAGAGAAGTACAGTTGCAATATGAGATTAGGTTTTTTTTTTCTTTTGTTGCGATCGTGAAAGAGAGAGAAGTTGCGATGAGTTAGGGTTCTTTTTTTTTTTGCTGTTTTGATTTTGTTTTTGTTGTGTTTGTTTAATTGTGAAGTTGCGATCATATAGGGTCAGATTGGTATGTTTTTTATTTTTTATTTCTATGTTTTAGTTAAAGTTTTAATAATTATACATTTACCCCAGCGTATCCTAATTACATGTCCACAGCGTGTCCATTTAAAATATATATATATATATATATATATATATATATATATATAGGAGAAGGCTCACCTACATCATGCTCTATACATCACCCATGCATCACACCTAATTCTTGGCCCTAAAAAACTTTTTTTTTCAAATTTATATTTTTTCCTTGAAATTAACCTTCCAATCAACCCATATGCAAAAAATTAGGTCAAAATACATTTTGTATCTATTTTTAAAAAATCCATAAAAACCTGCTAAAAATACATTATTTTTAAGGGTCTGCGCCAGCAGTTTTTTGTGGATTTTTTAAAAATAGCTACAAAATGTATTTTGACCTAATTTTTTGCATATGGGTTTATTGGAAGGTTAATTTAAAGGGAAAAATATAAAATTTGAAAAAAAAGTTTTCAAGGGCCTAGAATTAGTTGTGATGTACGGTGTGATGTATAGTGCATGATGTAGGTGAGCCTCCCTCTATATATATATATATATATATATATATATATATATATATATATATCTGGACACTCTAAGACTCGCGTGTCGGAGCGTGTCACGTGTCCGACACGTGTCAAACTAGATTCGTGCCTTCCGGGAGAGTGTCCGTGCTTCATAGCCCAGTTCACACAAATATTTTACGATCGCAATGTACAAAAGCATTGACAACTGCAGTTTCACTAAGAGTATTTATGATACGATACTAGTTTCACTAACTATGCCAACACCTACGATAGAGGAGGTGGGAGGAAACAAATCAGTCAAAGAATAAACTCTATGTTACTAAGCTGACGGTGTATCATTTTAGCAAAATTTGGATAAAATATGGTGGAGATGATCTCCCTATCCTGAAGACCATCTTACCAAAATTTCATTATAAAAAATACATAAATAAAAAGGAGTCATTTATTTACCCCCAAAAAGAAGAGGTACATTATTTATGTTGAAGAGCCTCATTGTGTGTGTGTGTGTATAAAAAGGTCATACCCAGTGCACAAGGCTCCCACTTAACTGCAGGGTTTGGGAGAAGCGGATCATATATGGAGAGGTTGCTCTCATGTCTCGAACCCAAGACTAACCGTAGCTTGGGCGAGGGTACTTGCCATCGCACCAAGGTACGACCTCGTGTATGTGTGTGTGTATGTATATATACATATATATATTAAAATGCAAACATACAATAAACTTTGCTCGAGAGCGCATACCCTCTCTTCCACTTTTTCTTGCTGTTTCTTCACTTTTTCATGCAACTTTTTTAATCCCATGTTCACTCTCAGCCTCTTTTCCTGACAGAAAAAAACAGGGGTGGAGTCGATTCTCTTACCAAAGAATATCATAAGAAGTCAACCAAAGAAGAAGATACAAGATAATAAGTGATGGTTACTCAATAAACCAGAACATGCCTTCACATAGCTAACACCAAGTTCCTTTCTTGAGTATCCTCGGTCCAAGTTGCGCATCACATACTCATTATAATCTTTGACAATCCTCATGATTAGATCTGATGTTGAGATACCCTCAGTTCGTTTTGTCTCCTTAAATCTCCCAATGGTCTTTACCTAAACAACAATTTATTGAAATCTATATTCAAATCAAACCAGCCATGCATCATAACTGGAGAATAATGAGCAAAAGAATATAATTAAGTCTAAAAAAATTAGGGTACAAAAATTCGAGTAAGTAAAAAATCTACAAAAGGAAGCTATTTGGGAAAAGATTAAATTTTCAGCTATCTTGAGCATTTTTGTCTCCCTTGTTTGAAGATCTTCCTATCTTCTTGTTTTCCTTAAGTTAGAATATGGCTTTTTGTTCTTATCTTGAATAAAATTATTTGTTTCTGATCAAAAAATAAAATAATGTAACATTTTATTTCAACAACAAAATAAATAGGGAAAAAAGACTTTGCAGCCAAAAAAGTATAAGGTATATCAGATTGTTGGACATAACAATAGTTTAAAACGTCCCATAATCCGAAGTAGCAAACCGACAAAGCCTACCCCAACCGTATTGCCTACCATCTAAATCAATGTACCCCGTACCCATACCCGTACCACGTCCACATACCAAAGTGACCAACATTCCAGCTAACGCTGGTTCAAGATGTTTTTTAAAAAATTAATTGTTTATGAAATATTTGCAGCTAGTGTAATATTTCAGGGGTTTCTTGCAATTTACCCAAATAAAGTGACAAGTGCGACACGAGTAATTAAAGGAAGGAAATCCATATAGCAGATGAGCCAAGACAGGAAACAAATTTATTTAGGCATCAAATCGATTTTCGGGTTCATAGACAGAGATCGAGGACAACTACACGACAGACAATAATTGCTAGCGAGGGCAGGATTTAACATATGATATAACTACAATAAATTTGCACTTACGAACTCATATACATCTTTGCCAGCTCCACTTGTATCAGCATAACTAAAATTTAAGGCAAACAAAACAAAAAACAATTAATACATTCACATACATAATCAGTTACAAACAGCACTGACCGCAATGAATCATATATTCCACAATAAAAAATGAAAAATAACACAAGTTGTTTGGGAACCAAAGAGAGAGAGCGAGAGAGCCTTCGTATTTGTATCGCCTTGTTGATCACCACCTAGCAAGCATCATATTGAAAATAAAATCACTCACACGGAACTGTCATATGCACTCCTTACATGTTATCTAGGTGAATCTACCCCGATGAAACCACATATTTCACATGCTATCTGCTTAAACTTACCACTATGAAACCACATATTTCTCAAGTGAGGGGTTATTGTGTCAGTGTTCCCTTCTAATTTCTAGGATCCACAAACATCTATGCGCGACATAGCACTGAGGGACCAATTAGAAATTAAAAAATTATAGACAACCATAGTTGTCAAATCGTGAATCGTATCATGTATCGTTTACCCCCCCGAATCGTGAATCGAACCGGTCGAATCGGAATCAAATGATAACAATGAAATAAAACACACGTAAATGGGGTTTGACACTAAAGAATTGGTAATTAAGCATAATATGACAAAAAACTAATCGTAGCACGTGATAATATACCAAAATATATCACAAAAATTAACCGTAGCTCATGTTCTCATTCATTTTAAGCTTAAAAATGTAAAAAACAAAAATATATCACAAAGTTTAACACAAAATTAAAACAATATTAATTTAAAACAGTATTTAAACAATATAAATTTATAATAGAAGAAATGATTATAGGGTTTTAAATTCATTTAAAATAGAAGAAATTATAACAATGTTTTTTTTATAAAAACTGAAGAAGCTATTAATGTTTTTTTTTTAATTTAAAAAAGTAGTACTATTTTTATAACTGAAAATCCATCAATAATTTTTTTATTTAAAAAAAAGTAACTAAAATATGTTTTTTAACGAAAATAATAGTAAGCTTTTTTAAAGGAAGTAAATGCAAGTGTCTCTTATTTTTAATGTACCAAGCTATGGAAGTATTCTAAATATCTGAATAGTCACTTTTCAGAAATAGAAAAAGCTTTAGTTCCATCAAATCATGGCAATCTAACAGCTACACACATCACATAGATATATATTATATTAATACATCTCTCAAGCTGATAAGCCAACAGATATTAACCCCACTGAGATATATTATATTAATATATTATTAGGAACTCACATAGATATATATTACATCTCTCAAGCTGATAAGCAAAACCGACAGTACCAAATACATATCTGAAGCAGTTTTGCAAAGAAAGACCAAAAAAAAAAAAGGGAAAATATGGTTCGCAACTTGATCTCATGGGAAAAGAGAGAAGAAACTCAAGAAGAAAGAGAAAAAGAAGGTACGAACAAGAAAAAAACAGAAAAAAAATGAAGAAAAGAGGTATACGAACCTGATTCAAAAGCTGGAAGCTCCGCTAGTGTTTGTCGCTTCTATTTTCCATCCCTTTCTTTGAACTTTTTTCAAAGGCTGGAAGCGAATCGTTTTAGAACCCGATTCCCGATTCCAACTCCAATCGGACGATTCCAACTCGAATCGAACGATTCTTTGGACCCTTCCGATTATTGTGCTGATCATATCGTTATGCCTCTGAATCGAACCGAATCGTACGATTCGAATCGCAAATCGTACGATTTTAACAACAATGGATAAAACTACGAAGCATCATTATGCAGACCCATACTTTCACATAAATAAGAGTAACCAACCCTTTGAAGAATATAGAGAAGTACATATTTTCCATAATTAAATCTTCAATTGTTAAGTTGTAGTAAAAACCGAAATAATGTAATTATCAAAGGCATAAATCTTATTAAACGGTAACTTTTGTTTACTAGTGTATTGAAATAAGGCTTGAGAGAAATGTCCCCAGCATAGCTTTCCTCTCAAACCCGTTTGTACAAAGATCCGTGAGATAGAGGAAAAGACAACAAAATTAAAGATTAAATGAATTCATCAAATCCCCTATGACTGAGATTTCTTCTCAAGGACAAACTGCAACAGTGGATGAAAGAATTCCAAGTAATCAATTAATCAATAAAAGCATCACCATTTAGAAAAATAGGATTAGTAAAAAATTATAGTCCCATGAAAACTGAATTGGAAATTCAATTCATGGTTGTCTCATTAACTTATATCAAAGGAAAAAAAAATTACTTGATTTAACTAGCTATCAACCCCCCTAATTTTAGCCTAAATCTTATTCTGGAACTCACCCTTTAGGGTAAACATTGCAAAAAGAACAGTTATATTTTGGGCTTATTGATTATTACTAATGTTTGCACTAATCAAGCCAGCGTTGCTGGTTCTTCTTCATCCATCACACAGCATGGAAGATGATTTGGGTTAGAAATGAACTTAGTAGGGAATGAGGGAAAAATAAAACCCACTTCAGTATTTTGCCTATATTCCTAGACTTCTCAATGGTCAATCCAATCCCTTTTTAATAATGAATGCCTTTGTAGACCTGTATTTCTTTAGACGTACTAGGACAATCAAACTAATAAATAATTCTACCGTACTTGTTGATAGTACACAATTTCCCATCAGGAATTATAACAATCATGGGCCTCTACATTCATGGACATAATTTTAAGAAACGGAGAAATCTTATTGTTATTTAGATATAGATAACATAATAGAAAAGAAGAACGAGATTTCCATCCCATAAAACAGATTTAGACAACTACAAATCAAGAAGCACGTCTTTTTAACTTGTAACTTCCTTCCAAATCAAATATAAACAAGAAAAGGGATATCTCCAAAAGCCGATGTGGAGGCTGCCCAAAGCGAGATAAAAATCTAATTCTCACTTAAAGCATCTCCGTATCCTTTGTTTGTCCTTTAAGTATCCCGTCATCCTTTAAGTACATACCAACCAAAATGAAATCGCTAACTTGTGTTTCCCAAAAACAAAAGCAAAAATGTAAGCATGACCCCGTATGACCTAAAGGCAATCTTCTGAATGTAGGGAATAAGAGTTGATCTGAGGACTAAATTATGAGAAGGTTAGGTGTTCACCCACGGAGGTATACGATACTGTGAGAATTTGAACGCATGATTTACGCTTAGGTAGGCGCTTATCAAGTCCCATCAAACCATACAACTAATTTCTGATAGTTACATTGAAAGACTGCTTAAATTTGCTTCGATTGAAGTCAATCTACCCCTATAAAGGAGTAACTCTTTTTCAACTCATCTAGTTCTTTTTTTTCTATCAAGTTTAAAATATCTAAACATAATAAATTTCCACACAGTAGCCTCAGATAACTCTGAGATAACTCATTGGACAGTTCCCAATCTCACAATCCACCCCCTCACCTTCTCTTCTAGCCAATTTTACTCCGCATTAATACCCATTATAGCACTTTTAGCCAAATTCATTTTTAATCTAGACACGACCAAACAATCTAAGTATATTCACTAAGTTCTCTAGCTTTCCCTCTCTTTCCAAAAAAAAAAAACGATATCATATGCTAATTGAAGATATTTCCCTCTTTTTATTCCATTAACAAAATCCAGAAACTTAACTAAACCCACAAAACCCCTCATCCAAATTCCCCATCTCCCCAGAAGTCCCTTCTTTCTCTAGAACATGATCGAAAAAGACTCAATTCACATGGTTGTAGACTTCCTCAAAGTCAATTTAGAGACTATTACCTCTTTTTTGACTCCGCTTGTCCATTACTTCATTGGTTATTAACATTTCAATACCTGCCGACAATCTACAAGAGGTCCTTGATTTCAGGGTTGAACACACCAACTTTAATATTTGTATGACTCAGCAATTCCCTTCAAATGTCTGGCTCAAGTTGGCCACATGCATTCCTCATTACCAATATATGTGTCCACACGTGCTTGGCTTCCTCTGACTATAAAAATAAAATCTATGGATACTTCAATGAATATACTACTGGAACTCATTGTTAACCATTATGATGATTAAACATGACGATTAACAATAAATTAGGTCACTATGGGAATTTAACGAAGAAAACAAATTTTAAGACCCAAACATAACAAAGAGACAGTTTGTATAGTTTTATGTTGGAATATAAAATAAAAGGATGCATTTCATTGCTATTGACCGTTAAAATAGGTTAATCTTTCATGTAGTTTTCTAATATACATTTGATAAGCAAACTCATAAAACAAAGACGTTTTTAGATGTAATTAATCATGCTCTCATAGGAAAATTTTCCTGACATAATTTCGCAGATGCTGAAAGGATCTAAGGGTCTGTTTGATTCGCGTTGAATGGTTTTCCATAGAAAATACTGATTTTAGCTCAGTTTTTACTTTTTCTTTGATTTCAAATGCATTCTGTGAAAACCCTACTTATAAATATGAAAAGTGTTCAATGGTTTTATCAATTTTCATGGAAAACGTTTCTCACCCACCACCCAGCACTGGACTACACTTTTTTTCTTGACCTTCATTGTCTTTTAGGCAAGTCCCTCCTTTTTCATCCGTTCGTAAAACCTAGCTCCCATTCTTTATCACCAGGCCAGCTCTACTCCAGGCGGTCCATTAGCTTACTGGCCGCTCTCGAATAGCTCGCCACCTCTAGAGAATTGATTTCCATGCAAAATTTCAAAAGTAAGACCAAACTACTCTCATCTTTTTCACAAATTTTCCCACCTCTAATAAAAATGAACTATTTTCCAAGTTTGTAATCAAACACACCCTAAAGTTTGCAATAGGAAGTACAACACGAAAAACTTTTCCAATATGAAAACGTACTCAGATGTAAGAGATACAAATATTGTACTAAAATATTATAAGTTTCCCCCAATTTCTAGGATTACCATTACATATATACATAGGGCCTGAAAAACAAGGGAAGCTTACAGCAGGTATCATATATGTACATCATATGTGCTATGATTGCAAGAATTCTGGGATTTCACTTTTATTATTACAACAAGAACAGCACAGAAGTATGTGCATCCCATTAGGTTTTTTTCTATATATATATATATATAAAGAGAGAGAGAGAGAGGGATAATTTCTTTAAAAAATTATATTAACATTCCTGCTCAAAACCAATAAGGACATGGGGGGAATAAACAATCCAATGTAGTTATGGGTTGGTTAACCTTACGGAAGAGAGTCGTGTGCCACGTAGTCAATTTGATGCTTGTCAAGGAACTCTAGAGTAACCACCCACGGTGCATCAGGAATAACTTCATCAACCCACCTGCATCCAAATGAGAAAAATGCACATAAATCTGAGAATCAAATTGGCTTACAGAAGCGTTGGAGCAATCACACTGATATTTAAAAACTCTACTAACAACTCATATTTGATATATCAAGCTAACATATGTAGTCGGTTCCTTAATTTTAAAACCAGAACCAAACCGATCATGTAACGAAACCAAATCAAACCAAACCATCTTGGTTCAGTTTGGTTTGAAGTTTGGTTCTTCTTCGAATTTCTTCTGCTTAATTCACTATTCTAGCTATTTTGAAACAAAAAACAATAATAATAAACCAACATTATTATTCTAACTTCAAGAACAACTGTATAAATAAGTATATATACACAGGAGTGGACCTAGATGGTCCCGAGGGTGGGCGGGGGCCCTGCCTGGGTTTTCGGGATTTTTTCTGAGAAATGTGCTAAAAAAAATATTTTTTGGACCTAGGTTTAATTTTTCGTCGTGAGCTTATTCCATTTTAAAAGTTAAGGGGCGGAGGTGTAATATACTCGAAACAATACACCGTGTATTGTACACGCTAATGACTTAAAAAGAAAATTAAAAAAAAAAACTACTTGTTCTTCTTCTCCACCATTTCTTCTCTCTTTCCAGTTCCCTGCTCTCTCTCCTCTCCGGGTCGTCTCGTCTCCACCACTTCTCTCCCCCCAGGCCGCCCCTGCCTCCCTTCTCTCTCTCCGGGTCCGGCTAGCTAACAGAACAGAACCACCACGCCCCCTCCTCCCTACTCCCTCCAGCAGGCAGCTACAGCCTACTCCGCCCCCTTCTGTCCAAACCCTCCGCCCTCCGGAAGCCTACTGCTCAGGTAACTTTTTTTCTTTTCAGCTCAATATTTAAGAATGTTTAAATTAATTTCAATTTTCAGTCCCCAAGTTAATGACTGTTTAAATTAGTTTAATTTCTATGAATGTTTAAATTAATTTCAATTTTCAGCCCCTAAGTTAATATATGTTTATATTAGTTTAATTTTTATAAAGGTCGTACCCAGTGCACAAGGCTCCTACTTAACTCCAGGATCTAGGCAGATGTCCGCTGGCCTTACCCCCATATATGGAGAGGCTGTCCCATGTCTCGAAGCCAAGCCCAACCATAGCTTGGACGAGAGCACTTGTCATCGCACCAAGGTACGACCTCTAGTTTAGATTTTATGAATGTGTAAATTAATATTAATATTTAAATTAGTTTCATTTTTCAGCCCTCTAAGTTAATGAATGCTTAAATTAGTTTATTGTAATTTATGAAAAATATTGTAATTATTTTATTGTAATTTATTGCAATTAGAATGAAAAATTTATATGAATGATTAAAAGTTAAATTATTAATTTGCTAATTGTTGAAATATGATTTGAAACATAGGGAAACTACGTTGAAGTATTTTAAAATGATACGCGATAGCGAGTCACGTGAGAGTCGATCAACGCCAACTACACTAACGCCAACACAAACACCTCTTTCACCCCCACCTTCCCTCCCCCCCCCCCCCCCCCCCCCCCACCCCACAAAAAAAAAAAATATTGAAGCAAATTTAAAAGAGGATGCAGCTGGTCGGGGTTAAAAAAAAGCATTCTAGAGTATGATGTGAATGAAAGAAATGCGGCTCAACATTATTAATTGACTAAAGGCCCTTGTCAGCCAAAAAATCACAACTTTTCTTGTTGTTTATGTGCAACTGAGAAATGCAAATTTAGGCATGTGTGGTTTAATGACCACCCAAATTCACTACGGTATAGCATTGTTGAAGATGTTGCATACTGTTTGTATTGCTATATCTTTAAAACAGATAATGGTTACCAAGGTAATGGTGATTGCTTTGTTTCTGAGGGGTATACGAATTGGAGAAAGAAATAAAACTTTAATAAGCATGTTGGAGAACTTACTACTAGTACACATAATAAATGTGTAGAGGCAAGTGAAGATCTATTGAAGGAAAAGCAACACATTGAATTTTCTTTGGCTAAGCAATCTAATCAAACTCAAGCGGATTATCATGTTCGTTTGACAGCGTCAACAGATTGTATTAGGTTTCTATTGCATCAAGGGTTGGGATTTCGATGTCATGATGAATCCGATGAATCACTAAATAAGGGTAACTTTCTTGAGCTCTTACAATTTCTTGTCGACCATAATGAGCATATCGACAAAGTTGTATTAAAGAAGCTCCCCAAAATCACATAATGACATCACCCAAAATTCACAAGGATATCATTAACTCCATCGCAGTTGAAACTACAAATGTTATCCTTACCGAGTTTGGATATGATTATTTCTCCATCTTAGTTGATGAGTCACATAACATATCAATGAAGGACCAAATGACTGTTGTTTTACGCTTTGTAAATGAAAAAGGGTATGTATTGTGGAGTGTTTTCTTGAGATTGTGCATGTTAGCGACACTTCTGCTTTGTCACTAAAAGCAGCTGTTGAAGCAATATTATGCACACATGGTTTAGGTATTTCAAGTTTCTGTGGGCAAGGCTACGATGGAGCGGGCAATATGCAAGGAGATTTCAATGGACTTAAAAGTCTTATTTTAATGGAGAATGAAACTGCTTATTGCGTTCATTGTTTTGCTCATCAACTTCAATTAATTCTTGTAGTTGTTGCAGTTGCAGAAAATCATCCCAAAATTTTAGCATTCTTTGATATTGTAACACTTCTCACAAATATTGTCGGTGCCTCATGCAAACGTCGGGATATTCTTTGTGAGAAACGGTTTGAAAAGGTTATAATAGGAATATGCAATGGTAATATTTTGACCGAACGGGGTTTGAATCAAAAATTGGCATTGAAACGGGCAGGCGAGACACATTGGGGTTATCATTATGGCCATAGTTGTCAAAATCTTACGATTCGCGATTCAAATCTTACGATTCGATTCGATTCTCACATAAAACGATTCGAATCGAGTTGAGAATAGCAAATGTCTAAAGAATCGGACTGAATCGGCGATTCACGATTCGAATCTTCCGATTCCCGATTCGGTTCCGATTCAACTTTTTTTTTTCGCGATTTTTTTTACCTCATAACCATACGTGTGTTTTAATAAAAACAAATAAAAAAAGAAGCAAACAACAAAGGATACCGTTAGGATACTGAGTTTTAGAGAAAAACATGTTCTCTTGGCTCGGTTATTTTCAGCCGGCTTTTCTTGTCTATTCTCTTGGCTGAGTGTCTTCTATTTTTTGCTTTTTTTTTGTTATAAAACTTTTGTATTTGTTATAAAATCTTTGAAGGTATAGTTGTCTTGTTGCTTTAAATTAATATGAACGTTGTTTTAAATTAATATTGTTTTATAGTTAATCTTAACATATGATTTATTGTTTTACATTAATATGGTTTACTATGTTAAATTAATATTGTTGTAATTTTGTAGGGTGTTTTAAATTAATATTATTAATCTTAGTAGGTAGGCCTGTTTAAAATTTTTAGAAGTATCTGTTTTATAGTTTTATGGTTTTAAATTAACCTCTATATTTATTTTATTATTTTAAATTAATATGTAGGATGTTTTAAATTAATATGTAGGTTGTTTTATGATATATATTTTTTTTTTACATTTTTAATCTTAAAATGAATGAAAACATATGCTACGGTTAATTTTTGTGATATATTTTGGTATATTATCATGTGCTACGATTAGTTTTTTGTCATATTATGCTTAATTACCAATTCTATAGTGTTAAATCCCATTTACTTATGTTTTACTACGCTTTTATCATTTGGTTCCGATTCGATTCACGATTCGCGATTTGACAACTATGATTATGGCACACTTGTAAGTTTGATTTGCTTGTTCTCATCAATAAAGGATGTTCTCTTGATTGTTGAAGACGATGCAAGAAATCGAAAACATAAAGTTCATGCAATGAACCTAATTGTACTTATGCAATGCTTTGAATTTGTATTTCACTTACATTTGATGAAAAATGTTTTGGATATTACGAATGATTTATCACAAGCATTACAAAGAAAAGACCAAGATATTGTGAAGGTCATGACTCTTGTGAGAGTAACCAAACAACAATTGTAACAAATAAGAGATGATGGGTGGGAGTCATTGTTGGAGGAGGTTTCTTTATTTTGTGTCAAATATGAGATACCCGTGCCGAATATGGAAGACGTGTTTGTGTCAATAAGAAGATCTCGTCGCAATCCAGAAGAAGCCACAAATCTCCATCATTATCATGTTGAAGTGTTCTACGTAGTGATAAATTTGCAATTTCATGAGCTAAACAATCGTTTCATTGAGGTGAATAAGGAGTTGTTGTGTATGTCTTGTCTTGATCCAAGCGATTCATTCTCCCCATATGACAAGAGAAAAATGTTTCGATTTGCTGAGTTTTTACCTTCCAACTTTCCTCCACAAGTGTTAATGATACTCGAGTGTCAACTTGATAAGTACATTGCCGATGTGCGATCAGATGACCAATTTTTCATAGTAATGGGAGTTGGTGGGCTTGCTAGAAAGTTGTTTCAATTGAAGAAGCATCGTGCATATAAAGAGTATTTTCTGCAATTAAAATCATCAAAACTTCGTTGCACAATCAAATGGGAAATGACATGATGAATGATTGTTTGGTGCATATATATTGAAAGGGAAATAGTGGTTGGCATTGATAATGAAGATATGAAGACACGGAAGGTTTTGTTGTAAACAATCTTATGTAATTTGATGTTTGGCATGTGATGGTTGTAATGCAAGACAATTTGACTATTTATGTATGGTATTTTTTATTATACTTAGGTTCTATTATATGCAAATTATGTCTTTCGCCCAGCCTAAGCTAAAATCCTGGGTCCGCCACTATATATACATTAATTCCAACTTCCAATTTCTATCTATTACACATCAAAAGTTGCTTTAAATCAAAAGAGTGCAAGTGACGTAACTAGACAGTTAAAACACAAGAGCAAGACAAATTAGAATATAGTCTCTCTCTCTATCTCTGAGAGAGAGAGAGAGAGGTTCTTAGGTGAACCATAATGAACTTTTTAATGAAACTAATAAGACATTAAAAAATAAACCATAATTACTTGTTGTAATTGGTCCACGTCAGCAGCAACGGGCACGCGTGTGACACGGGTTATTTTTTAATATACAAACCTTATCCCCTAACCCCAACCCTCTCCCCAACCCATTTTATGGGTTTTGGAAGTAGGTGAGCAGGTGGGTCGGAACGTTTGGATTGGTTTCATCCGGGGCAGGTCCGGAGAGGTGATTGAAGTGGGTCTGGGTATGAGTTGGCCCTAGGATTCAAAGGCACTCGTCATCTTCCCACATTTATTGAACAGTCTTGATTACTAACAACCTGAGACAACTAATTGATGATCGAAATTTGCACCCGTTTAGCTTCGAGGATGAAAACCGGTCTATATGTGGTCTGAAATTGTCTCGTTGTCAATTTGGGGAGAGGTAAATGGTGGTCCGTGCAGGAGGTAGCTAGGTTTCCATGGCTAAGGGTCTTGGCAGGATTTGGGGTTTTGGCTCCGGTTGGAAGGTCAGGGATGGCGCTAGGTTATTGGTTTTTTCTTTTTTTTTCTTTTTTTAATGGAGGTTGGTTATGACTGTCCTGAGCTTTAAGGCTGACCGGAGATCAAGGTTCTAAAAGGCGTGATGCGTGATCGATGCGTGGAGGTCAAACATCAAGCATTAGGAGCCTAGGCGAAGCGTATGCGTGAAAAAGGGTTTTGACTTTTTTTTAATATTTTTTAATAATAACCAGGTTTCTAAATTAATAAAAGCAAAAATATAACAGTAAAAAAAATGAACAGTAGTTCTATAACAGCAAAAAAAGTTGCAACAATACTTATTATATAAAAGCAAAAAAAAAATTACAGCACTCATATTATAACAGCAAAAAAACATTTACAACAGTTATTTTATAACAGCAAAAACTCTTTTTTGAAATTTCTACAGGAGAACTTTTGAAATAAGTCGAAAACATTGGAAAACAGTTATTTTATAAATATTGTAATAAGTCAAAAATTACAGCACTTAAATTATACCAGAAAAAAAAAATTACAGCGATTAAACTAGATACTGCCACAGCCAGTATAACTTTTGGCCATTATGCTTGAATTTTGATTGATATTGATTTCAACCAAGACCTCATCCACACTATTGGTGGAAAGAAATAATTTTATTTCCATTACTAAAATATAATATGAATGTCTCCCCAAAATATGTCCCCATTACTATATTATAGGCCATCGTACAGAACTTACAAACATTGAAGGTAAAAGCAAGGACATTATTAGTTGAACAAACAAAAAAGAATGTGGAAAGAAACAAATCCAATGGGTGGAGAGCATGATAAAAAATGTGGAGACAGCAAATTTGGAGACAAATGACAACAATTTTTTACAAAAATAAAAATAAATAAAAAATAAAAGAAAAGAACTTACAGAGAGGGTGGGGACGATCTGTCGGAGTCAAAGAGTTGGGGTTGATGGCCGGTGGGAGAAGATTGATGGCCGGTAGGAGAAGTTAGGGTTCTTGCGGTTTATTTTCTTTTGTCTGATCGGGTTTTTTTTTCTTTTTCTTTTTCGTGGGTGGGTGGGTGGAGGGGGGGGAGGGGAGGGGAGGAGGAGGTTAGTTTGTTAGGTTAGGTTAGATTAGTATAGTAGATAAGAAACAAAATAAAAATAAAAACTTTTGTACGTTTTTTACCCAAAACGACGTCATTTAAACATAAGAAAAAATTTATTTCAGCAATAAAAAATTACAAAAAGCGCGCCTTATGCGCGCCTCACCCCATTGGCCGACTTAAAAAAGCGTTGATCACGCCTTTTCCCACGCCTACCCCTTATGCGTTGCATTTCTAAAAAGCATCACGCATAGGCGCGCAATGGCGCCACCTATGCCCGCCTTTTAGAACACTGCCGGAGACGAGCTTCGCCAGTGGCTATCCGGACATGGGAGCTTGGGTGGTCGGGTGTGGTTGGCTGCCGGCTGGAGGTCACAGCAGGTCCGATTTGTGGGTTTAAACCAGAGCAGGACGGGGAAGGTGGAAGATGGTGTCATGGTGGGGGGGTGAGGGTGGGGATGGTTAACGTTTGTCAGGTGTGTGTGCGTGTATTAAAAAAAACGCGTGTTCGTTGCCGTTGGCGTAAACCAACTACAACAAGGTATTAAGGTTCATTTTTTAATGTCTTATTAGGTTCATTAAAAAGTTCATTAGTTTGATTCACTTAAGAGCCTCTCTCTCTCTCTCTCTCTCTCTCTCTCTATATATATATATATATATATACATATATATATATATATATACATATATATATATGTATATATATAATTTTATTCCCAAATGGTGTGAGTACAAGTGTTTATATAGCCTTAGGGAGTGAGCCTAGGGCAACACACTAAAAGAGGCAAAAAGACACAAAATGACAAAAGAAGACTCTAGAACCTATCCCTTTATAGAATAGGGCGTACATTATATTTAATGCTATTATGGTAAAAACAAGTAAATTAACCATAAAATCAAATAATGAACAAAAAGCTACAAGGAAAAATAACATGAATACACCAGCGATAACCATCGAATACATCAACCCTAACTAAGATATAATTCAAACACGAGCTTACGGAAGCCCAACCTCATCTGATGGGATCTTAATCATTCAAGCCACCAATGCCTAGTGTATTCCCTCTTCTGGGTTCTTGTCACATACTTCAGCTCTATCTAAATCAGCCTCCTTTTCTTCGAGCACTCAGATGCTTTGTGGCATGCCTGCATAAGACTTTAATGGCCCTATATGCCCCTCTTAGGTATTCTAAAGCCACGGGGAGATCCATTGTGAGAATATAGTAACACTCGGCACTAATCGAAAATGATGCTCTATATGAAGGTGTACTCAATGGCTTTCGCCACTGTAGGTTTCAATGATAGGATTGTGAAATAAAGGCCTTTTAAAGTAATTGTACCATCAATGCCTATGAATGAATGAGCTCCAACCCATCAACCTCTCATCTTCTCATCAATTTATTCCACGTTAATATAGCTTAGGATTTTGTTGTCACAAATAGTACACACCTATACCCCTCAAATCCTTGTCCTTGAATATTTTCTCGATCAAATCAAGCCACCTACGAAGGCATCGAGAGTTCATCTAACCGTCAAAATGTAGGTACCTGCCCCCAATGTCACCATGAAGGCTCTTAGAAAAAAGCCTTAAGACTTGGCTCAGGTAATCCTTACCCAACTCATCACCTCCAAGATATTCCTCATCAAGCATTAGATCTATACTTAGACCAAAGCACCAAAGCATATGGCCTCCTCTCACCCAAGTGAGAATGTGGGGTCTCAATAAGTGGCGCAAAGGGTAATCGTCCATCTCATAACCAACCTCATAATACGCTTCTTTAACGGAACATGGAGACTTGGACTCGAGTCCTCAAACGGAGAACAATCCCCCTCCACTCCTCTCTCTCCAGACGATCAATGTCCTCATGGGTTGAACAGCGTGTCAATAGCATCGGATATGTATCGGGTTAGATCTCAACATCAAATTCACAACCCGCAAAATACCCGAATACAATTTTACAAGGAGGTTGTTGCACCTAGTCTAAGGTTCTCCATCCGCGATCTCAGAAGGCGTTAAAAATGTAGATTAAGTTTCCTGGGGAATCCTAGGTAGCTTGACTGGGGCAACCCTCCACCAAAATGATATCGGGACCTGACACTAGAGGTGGCTAATTTGTACGCTGCTCTAGGGTGGTCCCCTCCTCTGTTGGGAATCAAAAGGGGTGAGAGGTCGTGAGGTCACCGACCAACTTATCAGCCCTGGCCCAAGGCTTTCGGACCCATCGCGAGGACAAGAGTTTCCTTTCCCTTGCTAATTGCCTTCGGCATCACCTCTCGGGGTTGTCAACCTCACAGAGGTCTCCTCAACAAACCACGAACCCCTGTTCAAGGTACCAACCCTATAAGAGGAAACAAGATGGGAGGATCAGCAGTCGACGATGGGAGCTCAGGCTAGCTCTAGCAACAGCGACGAGTGTTGTTATGACGGGAGAGGCTATAACATGGTCTAGTGGTGGAAAGATTGCCTCATTCCAGCAATAAAGGAGTTTATGGCATCTTTAGGGTTGGTCCCCAAGGTTTCATTCCAATCTGATGTGATTTCTTAAGTTTCATTTTTAATTGTTACGGTTTGTGTACAACAACTACAACTTTGATAACAATTTGAAGTAACTCAACAATTGGCACATGAGCAAACACAAATTAGAATAAACTTTGTTTCTATATAATATGATATCTCTGAATGGGTGAGTAGAAGTGTTTATAAAGCCTTAAGAAGTGAGCCTAGGGTAACACACTAAAAGTGCCAAAAAGACAAAAGGACAAAAAATGACTTTAGAAACCAGTTCCTTGTAAATAGAGCATACATCATACTAAAAGGTAAAAGGGAAAGGAGATATAATACTAATACGGTAAAAACAAGAGGCTAATTGTGGTGGTGTGGCTTGAAATAGCCTCGGTTTTAAGGAGTGAGTTTATTGTATAAGTTTCAAGTTGTTCCCTGGTTGCTCTGTTACCGATCCACTGTAATGAGGGTATGTACGCAAGCCAAAATAAGTGGTGCGGTTATATCAGAGTTTCCAGTTTATTTTATATAAAAACAAACAAAAGAGGACGGGGGAGTTCTTGCGGGCCCATCCTAAGGCTTTTTCATCCTGCAATACCATAGATTCGGAATGTAAGGTTCAGGGACCGTGTTACAAGTGGAGAAGGTGTTAGACACCCCACTCATTCTAATTGTCATGGGAACGAAAGGCGGAAAGAAGAAAGGGATTCCTCCATAAGAGCTTGTAATACCTGTGCCTTCATTCCACTATTCTGATCGAGAAAGAACTATATTCCGAAAGGCAAACGGGTTACTTAACGCGTGGGAATCTGCTGCATAGTTCAGGCCCAGATCCTGAAAAAAACTAAAAAGCGAAGTTGCGCATGAAGTAGTCTTCCACATCACCTCCAATCTCCACCTCAACCCCACGAGAGATAATCTCCGATCCAACCTCATCAAAATCATCATCCCCACTCCCAAAGATTGGGAAGAAGTCTCCCACATCAAATGTATCCGGCTCGCGAAAGTGCATACGAGTCACCCAAACACACTTGACAAAATATCAAAAAAATCCCCAATACACAATCCAATTTCGGCGTTTCTATCTTTCTTGCAATCAACCGGCTTGGGAGGGGAATTTTTATCGTTGATTTGACCCGCTTGGGTGAGTGAGGGAGGAAGAATGATTGGATGGAGCAACCAATCTTCGACTAGTCGTCGGTAATCTTGAATTAAGCCTCGGGAGTTAATTGGGGCGGAAAAGTAATTTTTTTGATGATGGGGGTTTGAAAAATGGGTGGTGGGTTGGAGCGTTCGGGTTGAGAAGGGTTAGGGTTTAATTCGGGTTGGGGCTTTTTTGCGGGGTTGGCGAGGGGTTGGGGAAGGATTCCGGGGTGTTCAGTAGGTTGAGAAATGAGGGGAGGTGGGTCGGCCAAGAAGGAGAGGGGTCGGAAGGGGCTCAGGAGTGCTGGGTTTGGCCAGCTGCCTTGGTAGGGGTTTCCGGCCCTTTCTGGGGAAGATCGGGCGACGGTAAGGCTTGGGACAGAGGGTGGGGCAGGGTAGAGGTTGTGGGTTGGGATTTCTAGGGTTAGAGTTTTGGAATTTGAGATGAAATAGTGCATTGATTTGTTGTTGTGTTTGTACCAACTCTTCCATTTGTATTTGAATCTCCTCGTATAGTTGTTTGGATATTGTAGGAGCCATTGAGAGTAGCATACGATTTGATACAAAATACACTGATACACCAAACACCAATGTGGAGCGACACCCGCTCTAATACCAATTTGACGTAAACTACGCGTCAAAAGGCAACTACAAATATCTAAGCACACACTTTAGAGAGATACTCTTTTCTATTTCAAAATTCAAATTTACCTCAAATGAGGCTTACAAGGAAGTATTTAAAGGGGAGAAGTAGCTTAGACTCTTAAGTTAATGCTCTAATTACAAAAATGCTATTAATTGCCTTTTTGCTACACCCACCTCTAAATCCTAAAATATAAGGAAAATACACCAACATAATAAAAGAAAAGAAAATAGCAAAGATAAAATAAAATGCAATAAAACCCTAAAAATGGCTCATTTGCATCGGTTTGTCTCACCCTTTGTGATTGATTTCATCAAAGACCTTACGAAGCATCGAATCTCAAACACTGTATATCATTACCTCTTTTGAGTAATCTTATGAATAGATAATAACAACTATGGCCTTTGTAAGCTAGGGGTCAACAAAGTACAAAATACCCTCCACGCACAAAATAAAGAGAACTAAACAAATCAAGCAAGCCCCTGCATCAAAAGACATCCCCAAAAATGGTTTTTTGCTCAAAAGCATAACATCACAATAACAGGATCTATTATTCATTATTAAACACAGTTAACAGGGTCATTAGGGCATACTTTGGAGACATTAATTAAAAATGTATGGATTTACATCAAACCAACCTGCAGTGGCGCAGAGATTCACGGGGTCATTAGGGCATACTTTGGAGACACTAATTAAAAATGTATGGATTTACATCAAACCAACCTGCAGTGGCGCAGAGATTCATAGCGCTCCTTCTCAGTCATGACAGTTTTGCCCTTGTATTTGTGCGTGACTTCATCATTACAGCATCCAACAAGCAGATAAGTGTTTGGGAACCTATATTTTAGGCAATCATAATCATGTCATGTTCTGAATTGTATGAAGTTCACTAGCATGTTTTCAAAAAGCACACAACCAAGGTATTAGTTAGACTTCATTCCTTGCATAGCATATAGCCAAAAACTTGAAGAGACATTCTTATAAATAAAGCTACCAACCAAAATAATATATGAACATATATAAATGAACAAATAAATAAATAACAGAAGTATTTACCAACAGTAAAGCAAGAGATAGAGTTAATGTAGCCAAGAAATGTAACAATATGTAAATAAATATTTGGGCTTTTACATATAGGTCCCATTTGAAGAGATTTTCCATAAATAAGTCCCATTGACTTGTCAACCATCAAATAGGTCCTATTCCTATTTTTTGGAATTCTTATATGACAAATTTACCCCTTTTAAATCAATCATCCGTAACTATTGGGGAGAAGTTACTCAAGTGGTTGAACTTTGTTTTTTCCTATTTTTTAATCTTCAAATGACCGTAACTTTTGTTTTACAAATCCATTTTTCTCAAAAGTACTATTTTTGAAATCTATTCACCTAGATCTATCAAACAAGATCCATGAACACTATAAAATTCTCAAGAAAAAAAAACTACATAGACAGTATAGTAGTATATATTTATTGTCTTCACCAGAAAATGAAACTGTTTTATATCGGGGGGGGGGGGGGGGGGCGTCTTCCCAGGCAGAGACATTTATTTTTTTACTATTTTCTATTGAATATGGATCTTATTTTATAGGGCTCGATTAGTAGATTTCAAAAATATCAATTTCGTAAATTTTGGTTTTGTATTTCAAAATTATAGTTCTTTAAAGTTTGAAAGGAAAAAAAATAACTACCACTTTAAATTTGGAGGGAATATAGGACGAGGGGTATATTAATAAATAAAAAATTCGTAAATTCAAAAATAGGAATTAATTAATGGTTGACTAGTCAATAGGACTTCAATAAGAAAATACTCTTCAAATAGGCTCACATATAATAATCCCTAAATATTTTACAAACAAAGAACACAATTCCTCAAATTTTTCCAATGCATGTACTAAAGTCTATTCCAAGTAACACAGCCATCTCCTCACCAACACATCTCCTCTAAGCTACAGTCCATATTCCTGAGAAGAACAAAAAAAATATGACATGGGACAGCCTCTTTCCATTGGGGAGAGAGAGAGAGAGAGAGAGTTGTAAGGATCAAATCATGGTGGTAACTGATTCTCTCCTCAAGACTATATACTATTTGAAAGAGAGTATGCTTGAATTATAATGTACAGAAAATAGGGTTGACTCTACTGAGGAGATAATAATTTTAGTCATCCAGATGGTCTTAAGTTTTATACTGGAATATTTACATTTAGAGGCCAGTTTCTTGCTGACACTGCTCATGCAGTTCGGATGTTTTCCTGTTTGAACCACTTGACATTCAGTATCACCAACACATGCTTGCTCCTTACGAGAATATTTCCCATCAAATTTCAGTTGCTTATATAGATACAGATACGAGTGTGTGTATCTACAAAAATAAGATGATTTACAAGAAGGAATTTGAAATGCGTACAACAACTGTAAGTTCATTTCATTTTACAAACTGTAAGCTCATTTCATTTTACTTACAGAGGGAAAAAAAACTAAGTTAGAGAAATAGAAACTAAATGGGTAAAGAAGCTAGTCAAGAATAGTAGGCTTCAGTTAGCAACCTGGAATATTGGGACTTTGATAGGGAAAGGGATACAATTAGAAGATACCATAACAAGAAGAAAAGTTAACATAACTTGTTTCTATGAAACTAAATGAGTCGGTGAGAAAGCTAAAGAAATAAAAAAGACATTGTTTAAATTATATTTACCAGACAAACATATAAATAGAAACGGAGTCGGAATAATAGTAAACAAAAACCTTAAGGATGATATCGTATGTCGTTAGGAGAGACGATAGACTTATACTTGTAAAATTGGTATAAGGTGAAAATATAATTAATATTGTTAGTGCTTATGCACTCAAAGTAAGAATAGATGAGCATCATAAAGTACAATTTTGAGAACAAATGGATAAATTAATTCAAGAAATACCCATAGATGAAAATATCTATATAGGGGGATTTCAATGGACATATAGGAGAGGATATTGTATGTCGTTAGGAGAGACGATAGACTTATACTTGTAAAATTGGTATTAAGGTGAAAATATAATTAATATTGTTAGTGCTTATGCACTCAAAGTAAGATCAGATGAGCATCATAAAGTACAATTTTGAGAACAAATGGATAAATTAATTCAAGAAATACCCATAGATGAAAAAATCTATATAGGGGGATTTCAATGGACATGTAGGAGAGGATCGTATAGGTATGCGATGGTACATGGAAAATATGATTTGGGAGATAGGATCGATGTTGGAGAGTCTGTCTTAGCTTATGTGATGGCTTAGGATCTTGTACTCATAGTTGTCAAAATCGTCCGATTCGCGATTCGAATCGGACGATTCGATTCGATTCACTACCAAAACGATTCGAATCAACCTTAGAATCGCAAATGTCTAAAGAATCGGACCGAATCGGCGATTCACGATTCGAATCTTCCGATTCGGGTCCGATTCTGTCCGATTCCCGATTCGGTCCGATTCACTTTTTTTTTTTTTCTCGATTTTTTTACATTAAATTAATATATAGGCTCTTTATGATATATATATATATATATATATATTTGCTTTATGTAGGGTGTTTTAAATTAATATGTAGGCTGTTTTATGATATATTTTTGTTTTTTACATTTTTAAGCTTAAAATGAATGAGAACATGTACTACGGTTAATTTTTGTGATATATTTTGGTATATTATCATGTGCTACGATTAGTTTTTTTGTCATATTACGCTTAATTACCAATTCTATAGTGTTAAATTCCATTTACATATGTTTTACTACGTTTTTATCGTTTGGTTCCGATTCGACCGATACGATTCACGATTCGCGATTAGGGGGGTAAACGATTCACGATACGATTCGCGATTTGACAACTATGCTTGTACTAGTAAATATCACTATGTTTTAAAAAGAGGCTTCAACACTCGATAATTTATAAAAGTGATAAGAAGAAGAGTCAAATAGACTTTTAATTACTATGAAAGGAGATCGACTAACGTGTAAAGACTGTAAGGCTATCCTAAAAAGAAACTAAACTCGCAACATAGAATAATGGTGTTAAATATAAATATTAAAAATCAACCACGAATGCAAAAAAAGAAAATTAACCCACAAACTAGGTGGTGGAACTTAAAAGGAGAGAAGTAAAAATTATTTGAAGATACTATACTAAACGAAGCATCACAGGAACCGAAGATGAGACAAACATAATGTTGGATAAGATGGCATTAGGAGAATATCGAAGGAGATTCTTGGAGAATCAAAAGGTAAGATTGGGGGGGGGGGGGGGGGACAATTTAAAGAAACTTGGTGGTGGAACGAAGAAGTACAAAATATAGCAAAACCCAAAAGAGAGTACTTCAAAATATGGCAAGCAATTATAAACAAAAAAAAATTAAGAAATATAAATGGCCTAATAAAGAAGTCAAGAAAATTGTAAGAGATGCTAAGTTTAAGGAATATGATGATTTTTATACCAAACTACGAATACAAGCGGGAAAAAGTATTTATAAGCTTACTAAACTTGGGCGCGGAAAAACAAAAGATTTTAATAATGTTAAATGTATTAAAAGAATAATTCTAGAGTCCTAGTAAATGGTGAAGAGATTAAGGAAAGGTGGAAATATTTTTCAAGAGGTTTTTAAATGATGATAATGGGAGCAGATTGGATACGAAAGAGAAAGAGCTTATGGGGACTCAAGAAAATATATTTTTCGCAAAATTAAGAAAATTAAGGTTAGGATTGCTCTAAAAATGATGAAAACAGGGAGGGATTTAGGATCAAATGGTATCCCTCTTGAGGTTTGAAAGTGTTTAGAGGAGGAAGGAGTGTCTCTTAGTTAACAAAATTGTTTAATAAAATTATAATGACTAATAGGATGCCCGATGAATGAAAAAAGAGTATTTTAGTACCTATTTATAAAAAACAAGTGATACATGCAATATTGTTCAAATTATCATGGTATTAAGTTAGTAAGTCATACAATAAAACTTGGGAGAGAATGATTGAACATAAATTAAGATAGATAACAACAGCATCTGAGAATGAATTTGAGTTTATGCTTAAGAGGTCAATAATGGAAGATATTTATTTATTGAGGATATTAATGGAGAGGTATGGGAAGAAAAAAAAGGATCTTCGTATGATTTTTATAAATTTAGAGAAGGTGTATGATAGAATATACCTAGAGGTATAATAAGGTGGGTTTTACATTCAAAAAAATGAATGACTCGTATATATATTGATGTGATTACGGGTATGTATAACGGGGCCCTACTCTCGTAAGAATAATATTCGAAGAAAATAGTGGATTCTCAATTACTATAGGTTTGCACCAAGATTCAACACTAAGTCATTATCTCTTTACTCTTGTTATGGATGAAATGACGGGACAAATACAAGACGTGGTGCCGCGGTGTATGTTATTTGCAAATGAATTGTTTTAGTGGATGAAACTAAGGTTGGAATTAATGTAGATTGGAATTGTAAAGAGAAACTTTAAAAACAAGAGGGTTCAATATAAGTAGAGCTAAAACAGAATACGTGGAGTGCAACTTTAGTAATAATAGGAGGGCAAACGGAGATGTGGTGAAACTTTAAGGCCAAGAGATATCAATAAATTATCATTTTCGTTATTTATGCTCGATTATCCAAAGAGATTGAGATATTAGTGATGATGTTATTTATAGGATTAAAGCAAGTTGGATCAAGTGGAGAAATGCTATCGGCATATTAGCGTATACCTTTGAAGTTAAAGAGGAAGTTTTATAAAACGACCACTAGAGTTGTCATGTTATATGGAACGAAGTGTTGAGAAACTGAGAAACAAAATATACAAAAAATGTGCTTGGCGGATATGCAAATGTCAGATGGATTTGTAGTAAAACTCGAAAGGAAAAAATTGAAAACAAACATGTTCATGAAACTGTAAAAGTAGTCCTATATAAGATAAATTGAGAAAAAATTATCTTAGATGATTTGGACACGTCACGCGTAGACCACTAGATACTCCTGTGAGAAATAGTGAATTAGTTAGTATTGATGGTAACGCTAGGGATAGGGGTAGGTCTAAATTGAGTCGGTAAAATATTATAGAAAAGGACATGCTATCAAGTGGTCTAACCAAGTATGTTGCGCAGCTTGCGCTAAACACAGGCGGAGCAGTTTAGCCAATTGTTCTCTCAACGGCAGGGAGTCAGACGAATTACCAGATGTTAGCCAAAAATTTGATGTACAGTAAAGTTTTTTGGCAGAAATAAAAAAAGACAATGCAAAAAAAAGACATAATGAAAAAGTAAGATTCATATAGCCAAATTCAAATAATTAAGAAAAGGCTTTGTTGAGTTGAATTTATGTTTGTAAAACCAAGACCATAGATACAAGTATACGATATTACAATTTAAGATAAATTTAGAAAATCATAAACAAATGGCTTACTAACCAAAAGGAAATGATATGAATAAAGTGCCACTGTATGTGTATAACTAAAATACAGTTGCCTTATGCTTGATTTGATAGTCGGTGTTGTTCTTCACTCTTCTAACGGTTCTATTCTCTTGATTGCTTCCCTTTGATGACACCAAAATTCAAATCACTAATAAAAGAAATTATAGAGAAGGCATTGCACAAACAAAACAAAAAGCAAGCGACTTTATGTGCTTCAGTTAATGTGGCCTATGTCCACCGTGGTTTGAACCACTATTAGGTGTAAAACACAATCACAATTAGAGCCACCAATCCGATAGGGGGCAAGGAAGATCTTATCGGAATTGCTTGAGAGTCTTAGCTTGCCTTTGGATAAAATGAGGTCTCCCTTTATATAGATGGTGATGATAAAGATTACATAAATAGGGCATATTCATCATTTTTAAAAGCGGGGGGATGGGATCATTTTTCTGCAACTAAAAAAAATGGAGCAGATTTGACTCAGCACAACCTAACGATACATTCAATACCAGTGATCATGAAAGCCGTTAATGGGGCATCGTCAGATCTGTCAACATTCTATTCAATACCGTTAATGAAAGCCTCAAACATTCTATTCTAGTCGAGTAAAGGGGCATCGTCAGATTTGTCAACAAGAATGCTTAATGAGCTTTAATCATGTTGCTTGTTTGGTTGATTCTGATTATGTTTTATCCGAACGGCAATAACTATAAGACAAAAGCATGCACCAAATATCAGTCGACGTTGTGCTTGAATTTAGAAAACGACTGAGGACAAGTGCTTGATTTTAAAAACAATGGAAAACAAGTGATGACATCACATGGAAACTTTTACGAAAATTCATTCTTTCAACATATAGCGTCAATCTCACCATACAAAGAGTAAGAGATTTACGTAGTTCGGCTAATGTGGCTTATGTCCATGATGGTTTTATTTACTACTTGTGTGGTCAGAATCAAAAAGGTTGAAGAAGAGTGAACTCTTGGCCTTCCTTTGAATACAATGAGGTCTCGGAGGATACAAGAGCAACAATCGGGCATGATTTAGGGAGTTGTTGCATGACTAAAGTAGTGATTCCTCATCTTTCTCTCACTGCTCCATTTGTTCAAATGCCTTATTTACTATTGTGATGTCCTCTACGAAAGGGGAATGGAAGTTTTAGCATTCCATTCCATACAATGAGGTCCCAACGGTTACAAAAGCGAAAATTATGCCTTAACTTGGTGGTTTGGTGAATGATTAGAGTGGTGATTCCTTTTCTTCCTCTCACTGCTTACATTCAAATGTCATAACGTATTTTGTTTTGATGTACTCTATGGCTAACTAAACACATTTGTCCTTGTCATGATATTTCAATTCCCAAGAGTGATTTTAACATGTATGGTTTAAATGAAAACAAATTTCGGTCAAACATTACATACTATGTACCTGGGGTGCAAATCACTATTTTCTTAGGATTGAAGTTTACTCCCATGAATGCATTTCATTATCGCAACAAAAATATGTTCTTGATCTTCCGTCTGAGACTTACCTCTTGGGTGCATGCCTTGTTGATGCCTACTGTCTGACCGGAAAACTTGATGTGGAGCAAAGGAAAGATTTACAGATGTAGCCCAATACTGACATATGGTTGTTAACATGATTAATCTAAGTTACTCATCCTGGTTCTACCCACCTATTCTTCGACCTGACCTCGCTTTGACGCCATTTCACATCGTTAGTGTTATTGCTAGTAACCCTGTTTTTCATGAGCCCACCAAACACATCAACAAGATTGATTTGATTGTTACTTTACTTGAGATCTACCAAGGAGAAACATATTTTCTCTTCAACGACGTTGGGTGAAATTCTCACAAAGCTGAAAACCTCATACAGAAGCTTAAATCTTGCTCACTTTCACATTCACTTTCATTATGAGATGGAGATATTATCAGAACCTAACTACTACAAACTTCGAGGTCACGAACTCTCTCAAACATATAATTTGTTGTCAACATTTCCGGTTTTTCAGGTGATATGGGATTACTTTAAGTAGCAATAAAACCATACAAGGCGTTCTTGTCATTGATATAACTACAATTGAAAAACAAATACTTTCCAACAATGGAGTTATTAGAGTTTTATTTAGCATTGAGGGTATTTTAGTATTTTCCCTTTTCCTATTATTATTAGGTGGTTGTAGTAGGTTATATATTTATTCTCTCTTCTTTCTTTTATGGTAAGACATTCTAGTGTATGGCAATATGAAACCCTAGCCCCTCTTTTTCTCTCTTTCCATTTGATTGTAGATCTTTGATATATTATCAGGAGTAACCAATAAATATGGGCAATTATACCCTCAAATCAGACCCAATGTGTTTTAAGTGGACCCCATGTGAGTCCACACACCAACCAATAACTCACTAGGGCCTGATCTGATTCTGATTCGAGGGTAAGCCTCTAAACATGGGAAGCAAAGGCAACTTTTTATTGGTTAACAACCCACAAAATATAAAAAGTATTCTATGTTGATCGATATATGGTAAGAAATGGTTAGTAATTGGAATAATAAGGGTACGAGAGAGAAGAGAACATACGATTTCTTGGCTTGCTCGAGAGAACGGGCATGGCCAAAGTGAAAGAGATCGTAAATACCATCTGCATACACGCGAACCACTTTCTCCTCACAATTCTTCTGTTCACCGTCCATTCTCTTTTCGATTTTGGTCTCTCCTCCCCTCTCTCTATCTCCTTGGTAAAAGTACCGGTGTTGTAGGAATAACGTATTTACTATTTGGAAGGATGCGTTGCTTTGCTCATTATCTTTTGTCCTATATATTTTAATGAGCGGGTACCAAATAAATCTCTTAAATCTCTTTTAAATAGTATTAATGAGTTGTCCCTATGGGATACCAACTAAGCATTTCCCTTGTTTCTTTAAATATTCATATTAGTATATTGGTTAACTTTTATAATATTTCTTGAACTAGCACGACGCCCACGCGATGCGTGGCTATATATATATATATGACTATATAACTATGAAAACTGTACGAATTAATTATTAGCAAATCAATTCAGAATCACATAATAAAATAATATATACGTTGGTTTCAAGCAAGATTTTAAAAGGCGCGATGCGTGGTTGAGACGTAGAGGTAGGCGCAGTCTAGTCGTAAAAAGGCATTTTTTCTTTTTTTATTATTTTAATTATTCTAAAGCTAATAATATAATACATACCTTGAATTTTGAAAATATATCCGTATGTTTGGTAGCGATCTTCCTCATATTCATGCGTCATAATCAATATATAAAATGTGTTTTGATTGTTTTGGATGAGATATTGGTCCGATTTGTAAAAAAAAAAAAAGTCTTTAAATGGCGATATCATTTCATTAAGGCATACTTGTTTTAAAAAAAAAGTGTGCCTTAAGCCTTTTACCTAGAATAACGCGTAGGCGATGCGTTTCTCTCAAGCCTCAACCTAGGCGGGCCTAGGGGGAGCCTAGGTGCGCCTTTTAGAACACAGGTTTCAAGTATATACTGCAAAAAAAAAAATATGGGTCTAATGATTGGAAAAATAATTAAGTGTAGAAACTGAACAAATTCTATACAATACACACCTTGTAACGGACATCACTTTGCAACAACTCTTCTAACCAACTTCTCGGTGTCTCACATTTTGGTTTTCCCCGTTAGTGGCTATTTACTCTTCATATTTGGTTTTCCTGTTCTTAATTTGTGGAGTTGTTGGTAGGTATGGGACGTCATGTTCAAGAACACGCACATACACCTCTATGAAATCTTAGAGACTCAACTAAAAAATGGAATCCATCTACCCCATAATTGTGGAAATGACATTGTTTTTTTATAATCAATTTTTTTCCTACACATGTGGAAATGACACTATTTTTTTTAAATGACACTATTTTTATGGGTGCAACTATTCGCACTCTAACAAATCCTCTAACACATCAAAAAAATAACTCTATTACCCTTAAAATTCACAAACTTTCTTTCTTCGAAGTTCAAAGAAAAAACATTTGATCTTTTTTTGTTAAAAAAACATTTCAACTTTTTTTCTTTAAATCAACTCCTATTTTTAAAAATTGTTTATAAAAACTAAAACAATGTTATATGTAATATAAAAACTGTTTTTACAAAAATAAATTGTTTTCACTGATAAAAGTTTTTATTTTATATAAAAACTTTGTACATTTTATTTAAAACTCTTTCATATTCGTGCCAGCTATATGAAGAAAAAAAATACGATTTCATGCCACATCGCGTTTAATTTGGGTCCTGATCGTGTTACACCAAAAAAATCTAATATCACAATTTATCTTAAAAAAACTCAGCAACGCTGAAAATAACATCAAATATTTCTCACAAACAAACATAATGTTATTTTTTTTAAAAACATCAATAACAAAAACCATAGTAATAACACATTTTTATCAACGCCAAGAAAATTGTTTATTTCTTTTGGTAAGAACCAAAAACTGGTGAGAAATGGGTATTCAACTTACCTGATGAGAAATATGAGCTCCTGTGCATTATCCTCTTCAAAATAGAGAAAGAGCGAGTAGACCATAGAGAGAAAGAAATGGGTGCTAAAATGAAGAGTGAGAGGGGGGATGAATGTTTGATTAAATAAAAAAAATTATATCAACAAACATAAAAAAAATCATGAATGAGATTATCGTAATCTTAGAAAAAATTAAAATTAAAAATAACATTGCCATCCCTTAATTTATGTTGGAAATGCCAACATAGGGTCAAAAAATGCCACATTTGCCTCATTCAATCATAAGATTGTGCTACACCTATTGTAATAGAATGATAAAGTCAAACAAATAAATGAGTTTGTTTTGGTAAGTTCCAGCCCAAGGGGAAATAACAATGGAGATGTTGATAAAAAAAAAGTCAAACGCTTACCACACATAAACCGTTTGCATGTGCATCCAGTTCAAGATTTTCATCCATTCTTAGGTAAATAGAAAGGGAAAGGTCAGAAGAGGGAGAGGTTAGGAGAAATGGGAATGAACGGACATGGGAATGCACAGTGAGTGAAGAGGGAGATAAGACATGTTAACATTAAATTGAAAAAAAATCATTTATGACATGACACGTGGCAAGTTGGAGTGCTTTCAGCTACAATTTTTATATATATATACATAGATTTGACTTTAATTATATTGCTTGATTAAACCAGAAGTATGATCCATTTGGTAAGTGGTAAAGTTAGAGTCAAATTCGATTCCCTTCAAATAATTCTCAAAAATTGTAAGATTATTTTGTTTGATGTGAGGTTAAGTTGTATGGATATATGAGTTTGTCGGTGGAAAAGTGAGTGAAATCAAAATTCATCCAATAAATGTGGAATTCTTACTTATAATATTTTGTTGTGGAGGCAAAAATTTCTATAAAAATATTAAATTATAAAAAACACAGGTAAAATCTAAATATTTATTTGGATTTTAACTCGTTTAGTCCCTTGAACATATATTAATACATGATCAGTCCACCACTTTCATATATCACACATTTAATTTTTCTTCAACACTTTCGCGGCTTTTTTTATTTGTCCAAAGATAATTTTACCCCTGAACAACACTTACCCGTGTAATACTATCAAATTCCCCATTTACAGTTCTTCGTTTCCTTGAAACATATTGCAACGATCAAGACACAGATTTAATCATCAATCGAGCGAGAGCAAACACAAGATTGAAGCCTCAAAGTTCCTTTTCGTTATTCGATTAAGCACAAGCAAACTTCCATTAGATATTTTTAAATGCATTGTTTGATTTAAATGGATTACTTGCTAATTACAAATTCAAACTTTGCAAAATCAATAAATTTCGGAGTTGCAATGTTATTCTCTTCATATTTAATCAAATATATTATTATATATGTAATAATAAGGAAATATTTACATTACAACTTATATTAGGGTTTTGAAAACTTATTTCATCATTTGCATGTAATTAGTTTCATATACATTTTGATTATATGAAAATATGAGAACAAACTTTATAAATATATGAGATAATTAATTAGGTTTACTCAGATTTGAGAATTTTTGAGTAATTTTGACAGTCAACTCATATGTGTTATGTTTGTTGAGTATCTTATTAAAACTACATTAGGCCCATTACATCAATAATACTATAAATTCAACTATAAACAAATGAATTTACATAAATTACTTTATCGTTTCTATTCAAATTCATCTGTACGTGCTTTAACGGAATAATCATTAACATAATTGCTTGAAAATAACTATAATTGTGTCTTTTGTTGTATAAAATAATTGTGTTTGTTATATATAATTTTACTCTAATTTAACTATGGATTCAAAGTAAGTAATTATTTGTGTATTGCACGAATAATTTTTTTATTGTTTGTTTGTCATTACTTTGAAGATCACTAATTGTTAAAGTCACTAATCTAACTTTTAGTAACTACTAAAGTCACTAGTGGAGTCACTGTTGTTAATTAAACTCAATATTTTGCACAAATGACTTCACTAATCTTTATGAAATTCATTTTTGTTTGAAATTGAAGACAAGTAACTAAAATAATTTTTTTGATTCATAAAGTAACTAATACGATATGTTAAGTATAATTAGAATGATAATCTTTATTATGAGTATTGTTTCTTATAAAGTTATTATTGTGTAGGTTATTAACAATAATTATTACATTATTTTAGTGATTGTTAAAGTCCTAGTTATATGTTTAATAACTGTTAAAGTGGTCATTATTGCATGGTGTGTTTATTCCCTATTATTAAGTTAATTATTCATCTTTATGAAATGTTCTCTTAGATATGGCAATTTTATTAATAAAATTTGTTTATGGATTAATAAACTCACAAATCTCGGGGTAGTAACTGTTATAGTAACTAGTTTGGATTATGTATGCCAACAATAATAATTGCATAAACTAATAATTATATTATTAATTGTTAATTGTTAAAGTCACTATTTTGTATATAATAATTGTAAAGGTCACTAATTATTACCAATTCATTTATTTTCATTAAAATTATATTATTATACAATTTTTTCTATTTAAATTATATGTATAATGCCAAATTCAAGATCTTTACTGTCTACACCGTTGCACGCTAGTTCAAGCAGTGCGGAAGATTGAGATAATTAACAAATTGAACAAAATAATGAAAATGAGCAAGGCGAAGAAATTATGCATCATGATCAAAGTAGGTCCAACTTATTACCTTTCAACAAGGTAATGAGAAACATAACAACAGAGCTTAGGTTTAATCACCTAATATTGATGAAGAGAACTCCTTTTTGAAAATTATTTAAAACAATCTTTGACGGGGCTCTTGCAAGTGACAGTTTCTGAAAATGCAACACGGATATATGCTCGATCATATCAACATATGATGGAGACATGAAGAAATTTCAGGTTGGTGGCTATTTGATTGACATAAAAGAATAACATATTGAAGCTCTTTTTGGACTACCAACGAGTGGAAGAATATTTAGCGTATCCTAATAGAACAAACAAGACACTATTTTCACAAAAAGATATTTTAGGAAAAAAAAAAAAAAAACTAACAAGGGTTTTAATAGAGAAGGAAATCAAAAAAGTTGTAAAAGGAAATCTGTTAAAAAACCAAAAAGATTTTGTGAGGTTTGTTTATATCCATCTACACAGCACACTCTTATTTCCAAATAAAGGATCCAAACTCGTTTTGTTCTTCATTACATACATCGAAAAGTTAGATAAGATTTCAAGTTATGATTGGGCGAAAGCGGTCAAGGCATTCTTGATGAAGTCTATCTAAGCCTACTATGCAAGTCCAATGAAAGTGATTGGTTGCACTGTCCTATTACTCATAAGTTAAATGCATGTTAATTTTTTAAATATTTTTATTTATATTTAATTAACTAATATAATTCAATCTTATTTCAATTTTGGTTGTGTGAGTATACACACACATTCCAAAATATGGGTGCCATCAATGAAGAATATCCGTCTTTTACAAGATGGAATCTTCAAGAGCTCAACAAGAGACTTCAAGATGTCCCTATTTATGCGTTACAATTTCAGCAGGTAGATCATTATATTTAGGTTTGACAGACATATATATGTACATTATTTTATCTGTAGCATTATATGGGAAAATATATTGGTAATGTTTATTCCTAATTACTAAGATATTGGTAAGTTTTATTATTTGGGATTATTAAGAAGATTATTGATTGTTAAAGTCAATAATTTGGATTTAAGTAAATGTTAACACTTCACTAAATTCTGCAAATGGTCACCCCAAGGGGGTCACGGCCCAAATCCGTGACGACATCAACTTTGGCATGACCATATCCATGACCTAGTGTGGCCATGGATGCTCTTGGAAGTGGTCCCGGGCCAAATCCCTGACCAGTATGGGTCGCGGACATTAGCCGTGACCAGGTCATGACCATCATGGCGCTAAATTCGTGCCAAAGTTTCCTCCAAGTTTGGTCACGGTAGGCTCACGGACAAGCGTCGTGACCAAGGCCACAATGCACACCCATTGGGTCACGGCTTTGGGCCTTGACCATCTCAATTTGCTCATACGCTGATGTGGAAAAAAAATTAACGGTCATGGTGTTGGGTCACGGCTCTAGGCCGTGACCAAGGACTTTATAATAAAAAACCCTCTGCCTCCATTTCATTTATTCCCACGCCAATCTCTCTCTCTTTTTATCTCTCTTGCATTTTGGCGATTTTCATTACCATTGTTAAACCCTAATCTCTCCCTTGATCTAAAAGGTAAACCCTAATTTTTTTATTTTTGTGTTAAACCCTAATATATATGTGTGTATATGTGTATGAATATGTGTGTATTTCTGTGTATGTGTGTGTTTATGTGTATGCTTGTGTAAGTGTGTATATGTGTGAATGTGTGTGTTTATGTGTGTATGTGTATATGTGTGTATGTGTGTATATGTTTGTATATGTGTGTATGTATGTATACTTTTTTTTAAGAAAAGGGATGTTTTATAATTTCATATTTTGACTGGGTATGTTATATTTAGGGATTGAAATTTATTGGATACTATTAATATTGATTGAGAATTGTTATTTATAGTTTGAAATTAATTGAGTATTATTGGTATTGACTGAATCTGGTTACTTAGGGATTAAAATAAATTGCATTATTTAAGGGAATTGATATGCCCCAAGTGTCACCTCGGTTCAGGGACACCAACCTCGGCGGATATTATGGTCGACGCTGGAAAAGCCTTGGGTCAGTAACCAGCACCCTCGGCCATATGAGGGTCAGCCCTAGCCGACATCTCTACCAACCTCTTCAGGGGGAGACTGCATGAATCAAGGGGCCGACAGTTAGAATGATCACCCGGGTGATGACAACCTCGACCGAGGCTAGGCCAAGGTTACAAGGAATTTCACTACTACCAATGGCGACCTCACCAATAATTTAGCCGATGTACCAGGCACATGCCGGCTTAACCTCGGCCCAGGCCGACTCCGATTCCTTACCTCGGCTTCACTTAAGTCGAGACCTTCATGGCTCATCCCGGATTGAATGAGCAGCCTAACCTTACCAACCTCAGACTCATCCAGGCCGAGGTCATGATCAAGCACAGGCCGAGCACTTATTGACATGTGGATAGGGACACGTAGACACAAATCAGTTATAACAACTCATTCCCCTCACGTGGAGGGAATATTTCATCATCATTCTCTACATATGACAGTGACATATGTCTTCATCTAATTGTCTAGATCAACACACACATGCTCATTGCATGCATAGGGGATACATTACACCCTCCAGGTACTATATATAGAGGTCATCCTCTACCTTGCAAAGGATCCAAAGTTAGAAACCTTAGCTGAAACTCTGTTCAAATACACAGTAGAGAGAGAAAGCTTGGGAGATTGTATTTATGGCCATTAGAGCCCTCATACATTGATACACATCTTACACTTGCACAGTGGATGTAGGCCTGATTGGCTGAACCACTTATATTTCGGTGTGAACCGTCTTTTCCTTACCTCCTTCTACTATATATATATATATATATACACACACACACACTCATATGCTGCCATTGTTAACATTGAATTGAGCTCACAAACACCTTGAAGGGTGGTGTTATTTCCAGCATCATCATTTTGGCACCGTCTGTGGGAACGAGAAGCTGTCTATTCCTCTTCTTCAGCTTAACCTCACCGGAGACTCTGGTGGTGAACCAGGCACCACCCCTTGCGTGGAGCTGTTTCACCATTGAAAGAGTTCCTTTAAGGTATTAAGCTCACCTGCTACTTAAGCTCTTTATTGATTAACACATGGCACCAGAATTACCACCACCTCTTCCGCCGCCTGGTGGGGGAGGGCCTAGCTCTAGCCAGGCAGCGCCTCAGTCCGAAATGGTGGAGGTAGCTGCAGCCTTGAGGTCTTTGGCTGAAACGCAACAAGTTATGCAGAAAGGAAAGTTATTGTGGAAACTTGCGAAAGACCATCCCAGGTCCATGGCCGAGCTACTGGCAACTGCGGGGAAAGTCATGAATGCCGAAGAGGAAATGGTCGCCAAGTATGAGGATGAGAATCGTGGTAGTAGCGGGAAGTCCCAGAGAAAGAAAGATGGAAAGAAGAGGTCAGCCGATGACAAGTTCGCTCACTATACTCCTCTAACTGTGAGCTGTGAGCATATCCTCAACGAGATCAAGAATGACAGGACTTTGAGGTGGCCAGAGAAACTGAAGGCCCCACCACATAAGAGGAACAAAAACTTGTGGTGTGAGTTCCACCAGGACCATGGCCATGTCACAGACAGATGCTTCGCCTTGAAGGATGAGATTAAAAAGATGTTAAAATCCGAAAAGTTGAGGAAGTATGTTAATGGTAAGACACCTAAAGGGGGAAGAGATGACCCTAAGAAGAGACGAAACGACAGATGCCGTGATGATGTCCCAGCTAGAAGAGATAATGATTCAGAAGGTGATGACGAAGACGATCCGGACCTCCCGCCGAAAGATGAAAACACCCCGGTGAAGAGGGTTGGCATGGTCTCCTTTGGTGTTGACACCATATGCGGAGGACTTGCAGGAGGTGGCTCTGAAGTGGCTGACAGGAAAGCTCATGTGGCAGAGGCCAAGTCAGCGGCCAAACATGAGGTTGTCAATCTAACGTCTTCCGATGCAGAAGAAAAATAAGGTGGGCATAGACACCCTTATAATTGGGCTCTCGCGACTCGACTTCAAAGGTATCTTAGCCCCCCATGATGACCCTTTGGTAATAACAACAAGGGTGCATGGGTGCGAGGTGCAGAGGATCCTCGTGGACGGAGGCAGTTCAGCAGACGTGATGTTTTGGCTTTGCTTCAAGAGCCTAGGTCTTAGCAGATCTAGGCTGGTACCCTATCATCATCCTTTGATGGGCTTCAGCGGCGAAAAGGTCCACCCATTGGGCATGTATGAGATGGACGTTCGGATGGGTGACGAGTGGCCTAAGAGGTTGACCCGGAAGATAATTTTTTTTGTGATGGACGAAAATGTCTTCTCGGCCTACAACCTCATCATAGGAAGAGTGTCCCTTAAGGAGTTTGAAGTTGTGCCATCGACGGTCCACCAGATGCTGAAATTCTCGACCCCCTATGGGGTAGGGGAAGTGCAAGGTGACCAGACCAGAGCACGAGAATGTTACTTCAACTCGGCCGAAGAGACAGAGGCCTATAAGAGGGCAACCACCACCTATAACATTGATACATTGGACCCGAGAGATGAAACAAAATTGAATAAGGGAGAGGCCGCATAAGAGGTAGAATCCATCTTCCTCAATGAGGATGAGCCAAAAAAAAACCATTCAGGTCGGCAAAGCCCTACAGACAGAAATCAAGGAAGAGCTGATAAACTTCATCAGGAAGAGGCAGAGTGTCTTCGCCTGGAGTCACGCGGACATGCCCGATATCAACCCTGAGGTTATGAGTCACAAGCTCAACGTGACCAAATATGCCAGGCCTATCAAACAAAGATAAAGAGTTCACTCCAGGGAGAAGTACGAAGTCATATGGGAAGAGGTCAAAAAATTGGAAGAGGCTAAGTTTATAAGAGAAGTCTTATATCCGGAGTGGTTATCGAATGCAGTCATCGTTCCCAAAGCCAATAGGAAGTGGAGAATGTGTGTTGATTTCACTGACCTGAACAGGTCTTGCCCGAAAGACAATTATCCCTTACCTCGGATAGATCAGATGGTAGATGCTACTGCAGTACATGAGCTCATGAGCTTCATGGACGCGTATTCAGGCTACAACCAGATCTTCATGGATGCAAAAGACTCAGAGAAGACAACCTTCATTACTGAAAAAGGGACGTACTGTTACAAAGTGATGCCCTTCGGTCTGAAAAATGCAGGGGCAACATACCAACGTCTTGTGAATAAGATGTTCGAAGATCAAATAGGCAAGACTATGGAAGTGTATGTAGACGATATGCTGACGAAGAGCTTAAAAGCTTGCACTCATGTGGCGGACCTTGAAAAGACCTTCGATACTATGGACTTATACAGGATGAAGCTCAACCCAGCGAAGTGTGTCTTCGGGGTAGGAGCTGGGAAGTTTCTGGGATTCACTGTCAATCAAAGAGGAATTGAAGCAAACCCTGAGAAAATCAAGGCTTTGCTTGATATGAAGACACCGAGGAGTATCAAAGACGTCCAAAGACTCACGGGGAGAGTGGCTGCACTTAACAGATTTATTTCCAGGGCAACAGACAAGTGTCTTCCATTCTTTAAAGTGCTTAAAAAGGCCTTTCAGCGGGACAAAGAGTGCGAAGAAGCATTCAACCAACTCAAGTCTTACCTTGGGTCTCCCTTGCTATTATCTCGACCCATAGTAGGGGAAAAATTATATGTGTATTTAGCAGTCTCTGAATCGTCTATCAGTGCAGCCATAGTGCAGGAAGACGTTGGAATCCAAAGGCCTGTGTATTTCAACAATAAAGCCCTTCAAGGGTCTAAACAAAACTACCCTCGTATGGAAAAGATGGCCTATGCCTTGATTCATGCTTCAAGAAAGATGAAGCCCTACTTCCAAGCCCACTCCATGGTTGTCCTCATCGACTCCCCACTAAGACAAGTCCTGCATAAACCTGAGAAATCTGGAAGGTTGATGACTTGGGCCTTTGAGTTGGGGGAGTATGACCTTACCTACCAACCTAGGACAGCCATCAAGGGGCAGGCCCTCGCAGAATTTATTGCTGAGTTCACTTGGGAGGTGGCCGAGGCAAAGAATGACCTAGAGGGCGCTAAAGGGACAAACAACAGTGTCTTCCGAGATCAGGAAGAGACGACACCAAACGTCTTCCGAGGGCAGGAAGAGGTGGCACCGAACACATTTCGAGGCCAGAAAGAGGTCATACCCAAAAGGATCAGGGGGAGACTAGCGAAGAATGAGGAGGATCGGTACCTCTTTAAGCAAGGAATCATGTCAGAGGGGGCCTTCTCATCAGATACAGACATTTGGAATCTCTTTGTTGATGGTTCCTCCTGTGATAGTGGAAGCGGTGCAGGGCTGATACTTTCAGCTCCAGATGGTGCCAATATTGAATACGCTTTGAGATTCAATTTCCAGGCATCTAACAACGAGTTAGAGTATGAGGCCATGATAGCAGGTCTCTCATTGGCAAAGACTCTGGGAGTAAGACGACTCCTACTTCATAGCGACTCGAGGTTAGTTATCAATCAAGTGTTCAGAGTCTATGAAGCCACAGACGAAAAAATGGTTAAGTACCTTAAGAAGGTGAGAACGATGTTAGAATATTTTGAAGAAACGAAACTAAATAGAGTACCTCGAAAAAGTAACAACCACGCAAACGCATTGGCAAGGTTGGCCTCGACGACGAAGACAGACGTCAGAAGGACAGTTTCGATCGAGGTCTTAAGAAAAGCGACCATTGAGGAAGAAGAGGTATGTAACCCTTATCTCAATTTGAACCTAGGAGACTCATGGATGGACCCCCTCGTCAGATATATCAAAGAGGGAGAGCTGCCCGAATCCAAGCTAGAGAGGAGGAAATTGAGATATAGGGCTGCCAAGTTCTCGATAGTAGGAGACATCCTGTACAAGAAGGGATATATGTTGCCTATCCTCAGATGTGTGCATCCCACCGAAGTTCCTCGGGTATTACAGGAAGTTCATGAGGGTTCTTGCTCCAGTCACATAGGAGGAAGACCCTTGGCCAAGAGAATCATTACACAGGGATACTGGTGGCCGACCTTGGCCAAAGATGTTGCAGCTTACGTGAAGAGGTGTGATAAATGTCAGAGATTCGCCTCTATTCCTCATCAACCTCATCAACCTATGACGTTAATCACCTCTCCATGGCCATTTGCAGTATGGGAAATTGACTTAGTAGGACCCCTACCAAGAGCTGCCAACAGTTACCGGTTCCTGATAGTCGCCATTGACTACTTCTCAAAGTGGGTGGAGGCAGAGCTGATGATAACGATCACAGAACAGAAGACCGTCCAATTTATATGGAGGAACATAATATGCAGACATGGCCTCCCCAACACTCTCATCTCAGATAATAGAACCCAGTTCAAGAACTCCTCTTTAGAAAAATATTACGTAAGAGTTGGGATAAAGCAGTTCTTCTCATCTCCTAGCCGACCTCAGGCAAACGATCAGGCCGAAGTCACAAACAGAACAATCCTCGATGGAATCAAGAAGAGGTTAGAAGAAGCGAAGGGAAGATGGACTGAAGAGATTTACGCTGTGTTATGGGCCTACAGAACCACGACAAGAACACCGTCAGGAGAAACCCCGTTCATGCTAGCCCATGGCTCAGAGGCCGTCATACCAACAGAAGTGGGGCTCCCAACCTATAGGGTTCAGACCTATGACCCTGATAAAAATATGGAAGAGAGGAGACTAGACCTAGATCTGATAGAAGAGATAAGAGAAGACGCAAAGATCAGATAAGCAGCTTACCAGCAAAGAGCAGAAAAATTCTACAATCAGAGGGTGAAGTCAAGACCCATCACCGTGGGAGACCTAGTACTGAAGAAGATCTTACAGAAAATAAACAAGCTCCACCCAAACTGGCATGGTCCCTATAAAGTGACAGAAGAGGTTGAGCCTGGCACCTACAGGCTAGAAAACATAGAAGGGGAACCTTTTGCTAACCCATGGAATGCTGATCACCTAAAGAAGTATTACATATGATGTTGCAAAGAGTTAATGTAAATATACCATCTTATTAGAAAGAGGTTATTAATGAGATATCAGTTTTCGTATCAATTCTTGCTTCATTGTGCTCTAATGGTATAAATTATGAGGATAACATCTTAGGTGATGACCTCAGACCCTTATAACATCACTCAGGGGTGACAAGTTCTGAGGTCAGACACCATACTTGGATGACCTCATACCCTTAACATCATTAATTTGGTGAGATTAATTATGAGGATAACATCTTAGGTGATGACCTTAGACCCTTGTAACATCACTCAGTGGTGACAAGTTCTGAGGTCAAACACCATCCTTGGATGACCTCAGACCCTTAACATAATTAATTTGGTGAGATTAATTATGAGGATAACATCTTAGGTGGTGACCTCAGACCCTTATAACATCACTCAGTGGTGATAAGGTCTGAGGTCAGACACCATCCTTGGATGACCTCGGACCCTTAACATCATTAATTTGGTGAAATTAATTATGAGGATAACATCTTATGTGATAACCTCAAACCTTATAACATCACTCAGTGGTGACAAGGTCTGAGGTCAGACACCATCCTTGGATGACCTCAGACCCTTAACATAATTAATTTGGTGAGATTAATTATGAGGATAACACCTTAGGTGATGACCTCAGACCCTTATAACATCACTCAGTGGTGGCAAGGTCTGAGGTTAGACACCATACATGGATGACCTCAAACCCTTAACATCATTAATTTGGTGAGATTAATTATGAGGATAACATCTTAGGTGATGACCTCAGACCCTTGTAACATCACTCAGTGGTGATAAGGTCTGAGGTCAGACACCATACTTGGATGACCTCAGACCCTTAACATCATTAATTTGGTGAGATTAATTATGAGGATAACATCTTAGGTGATGACCTCAGACCCTTATAACATCACTCAGTGGTGACAAGGTCTGAGGTCAGACACCATCCTTGGATGACCTCAGACCCTTAACATCATTAATTTGGTGAGATTAATTATGAGGATAACATCTTAGGTGGTGACCTCAGACCCTTGTAACATCACTCAGTGGTGGCAAGGTCTGAGGTCAGACACCATCCTTGGATGACCTCAGACCCTTAACATCATTAATTTGGTGAGATTAATTATAAGGATAACATCTTAGGTGATGACCTCATACCCTTATAACATCACTCAGTGGGGACAAGGTCTGAGGTCAGACACCATACTTGGATGACCTCAAACCCTTAACATCATTAATTTGGTGAGACTAATTATGAGGATAACATCTCAGGTGATGACCTCAGACCCTTGTAACATCACTCAGTGGTGACAAGGTCTGAGGTTAGACACCATCCTTGAATGACCTCAGACCCTTAACATCATTAATTTGGTGAGATTAATTATGAGGATAACATCTTAGGTGGTGACATCAGACCCTTATAACATCACTCAGTGGTGACAAGGTCTGAGGTCAGACACCATCCTTGGATGACCTCGGACCCTTAACATCATTAATTTGGTGAGATTAATTATGAGGATAACATCTTAGGTGATGACCTCAGACCCTTGTAACATCAGTCAGTGGTGACAAGGTTTGAGGTCAGACACCATACTTGGATGACCTCAGACCCTTAACATCATTAATTTGGTGAGATTAATTATGAGGATAACATCTTAGGTGATGACCTCAAACCCTTATAACATCACTCGGTGGTGACAAGGTCTGAGGTCAGACACCATACTTGGATGACCTCAGACCCTTAACATCATTAATTTGGTGAGATTAATTATGAGGATAACATCTTAGGTGGTGACCTCAGACCCTTGTAACATCACTCAGTGGTGACAAGGTCTGAGGTCAGACACCATACTTGGATGACCTCAGACCCTTAACATCATTAATTTGGTGAGATTAATTATGAGGATAACAACTTAGGTGATGACCTCAGACCCTTATAACATCACTCAGTGGTGACAAGGTCTGAGGTCAGACACCATACTTGGATGACCTCAAACCCTTAACATCATTAATTTGGTGAGATTAATTATGAGGATAACATCTTAGGTGATGACCTCAGACCCTTATAACATCACTCAGTGGTGACAAGGTCTGAGGTCAGACACCATACTTGGATAACCTCAAACCCTTAACATCATTAGTTTAGCGAGATTAATTATGAAGGTGACCTCCTAGTTGATGACCTCAGACCTTATAACACCACTGTGGTGACAAGGTCTGAGGTAAGACTATTGATTAAGTTTAAGAAGACATCATTGCGATAAGACTTCAGAGTTAAAACATCACATGACAAACATTCAACAAAACAAACAAAGTGAAAAACCCTCCTTAGAGGTTGCCATTCCAATTGTAAAAATATAAAGATACAAGTTTCATATGTTCCTCAGAGATTACAAACAGTCAGGGGTTATAAAATAAAGCTGCACAATTAAGCCTAAGGATTAGAGGGGAGAGTGCTGGCATCCTCGGCCTGATTTTCTTGGCCAATGTTTGTCACCTCGGCCCCATCTTCTTTGTGGTCAACTCCTAGCTCAGTGCAGTCCAGTGTGGCAGTCTCTGCAGGTGCAACAACCTCCTCTTCAACCTCCTGAAGTGCTTGGGCAAACTGAGGGTCAGCAAAACCCAGGCCTACAAAGTCAGAGGCCTTCAGACTCCCTGCCTCCTTCTCTTTGGCAGTCACCCATTTAACAGTAGCCTTGATACCTCTTTCAAGGTACTCAAAGCCAAAGCTCATGAACTCGTCTGAGGCTTTATAATCAGCAAGTATCCCCTCAGAGGTGTCATCAAGGGCTGCCTTCATCGCAGAGTCGATCTTATACTGGAGGACATCGTCTTTTGCCTGTAGAGCCACAGCATGATCCTTCTTAAGTTTGGAGACCTCTTTCTCCAGCCCCTTCACCTTCTTCTCAGACCCCTCTAATATAAACTTCAGACCTTCTATCTCTGCATTCAGTGAATTCTATACTTTCTCGGCCTCTTAACCCTTCTGGATGAGGGGCATCTTCCTCAGAGTCCAATTGGCTAAATGATGCATTGCAGCCAGACCCTACAAAACATGTGATCGTGTGAATAAGTTGAAAATCAAATCAGAGGTTACACTTGGAAACTACAAAGAAATATGAAGTCATACTTGAATGGACATGTGGAGGCCGAACTTTACCAGCAGGGGTGTGTCCATGGAACGATAAAAACCTTTATCTACCTCGATCATGGCAGAGCCGATAACATCTAAAGCCTGCAGACTGTGGCCTATGATGCTGTCATTGATCTTCAATTGCTCTATACGAGCCGCCAACGCTTCTGTAGAGGATATGGGGATAGCAGAATCCCCATATTTTTTAGTCTGCCTCTGATCTTCAGGGGCATGGTCGGTAGCACATCTCTTTCTTGTGGTCTGAGCCTTTGAGGTTGAGGGAGCTGGAGGAGGAGCATTCAGACCTGCCTTCTTAGCAAGCTTGGTCAGACTCGGTGCTGCCATTTCCCAAAGTTCGTCTGATACGCCTTTTGAAAGCTCTGCAAAAAAGAAAAGTCTGAGTTAGAAGATCAGACATGCATAAACTCAGAGGTATAACTTGAATGAAAAACACTTACCAAGCTCTGTAAGAGGGATTCCCCCTAAACCAGTCTCAGAGAGGTAGTGGGGGGTCATCAGATGCTCAAGTTTCACGAGTAGACCATGCATGCCCTGGTCCTGAAGGCCCTTGACCTTCTGATAGTTTTACAGGCTCAGGCCAGGGTCGGCCTTGGCAGATATTGTAACCTTACCCCATTTTAGGGGCATCCTCGGCTCTAGCAGGGAAGAGGGAGCACATGGAACAAATTCCCATGGCCCATAAGCAAAGAAGTATCGAGGCTTCCAGTTATGATTGGAAGTCTAAGTTACTTGGAGCATCTTCTTCTCAGGCTTTCGAGCTACAAAATGATAGTAACTCGAATGGTTTTTGACAGATGAAGGGATATAACATCCTATAAAGACCTGGACTGGAAGGTCTGAATGGTGAACAACCCTCCATAGGACTATAGCCCCAATTATGACCCTCCAGGCATTAGGTGACAATTAAGAAGGGGCCAAATTGATGTAGGCTAAGATGGACCTAATAATGGGATGGATGGGCAAACGAAACCCTAACTTGAACATCTGCTCATACAAGCAGATCTCACCATCACGGTCGTGGTAAGCCCTCTCTTCCCTCAGAGGTCTCCTGAGCTTTATTGAAGGGCTGATGGAGTATATATATCTGAAGCAAAGAAGGTCTACCTCAGTAACGATACTCTCGATCTCGACTGCCTCAGAGACGTTGACATCACTTTTAACGTCATCATCGTCATTGTCCAACTCAACGTCGGCCTGAGCAGACGTTGATGGATTACCGGGGAACCTCTGAGCGAACTCAGCCCCGGTAACGGACCACAGGGGAATGGCGTCAAGTATTGGTGGGATGTCCACACTCGGTGCAACAATATCAACCTTCGAGGAAGAGGACGATGTGCTTGAATTTTTATGAAACGAGGCCCGACTAGAGACCTCGGCTTGATCAGGGGCCTGATCTTGCTGAGTTGAGAAGTCCATGGCCTCTTGGAAAGAGTCCACAGATATAGGGTCTGATGTGGAAGACTCAGACTCATACATTAGTGAGGGTTCAATAGGTACCTCGGTTTGGTTAACGGGTTCTAATGGTTCAGGGTATACTACCTTCAGAGGTGGGGGAAAGATAGGTCTGGGAGGGAATTCCTGTCACCTACGAGCCTCCTCCTGAGCTCTTGCTATTTGCTTAATTTTCTCTAAAGTCTTCTCTCTGAGAGAAGGGAACTCCTCAAGAAGTTGGTAAAGGGGTCAGAGCATCAGAGGCAAACCCTACACTTACAACTCTCCTAAAACAATAAACAAAAGCTGTTTTGTTTTTTATTCAACTAATGATCAAACTATGAAACCAATGGGAAAAAACTATTCACCAAAAAAAATGGAGCCCTCGCCGGAAACCTAAGAGAACTCGCCGAAAAATGCTAAAGTAAGAAGATTGCGGGAAAAATAAAGAAGAAAGTATGGCAGAGGTTACCTGAGGATGAAATGGTAAGGAAGAAGGAAGAAGACGCGAGGAATCACCACCAAAAGCTTTGAGCAAAAATCTTTCTAGAGAGAGAGACTGCTGTAGAAACAAATCAAGCCAGAAATGAGAGAAATAAAGAAGAAAGGAGGTAAATAGGGTTTAAACCCTTAAATATGGAGGCACGTTTCCCACGGCCCATCATTGCCTTGGGAGCCCCAAAGGACGGCTGACAACACATGCTTGCCAGACAAGCCACACTTCAACAATGGACAAGTGTCAAATGAACACTGGCACATAGAAGAAAGACCTCGGAGGGGAAGTGATCCCATAGTCACCTGATCTCACATGTAACTAAGGGCTGGGGGGTGATTGATATGCCTCAAGTGTCACCTCGGCTCAGGGACACCAACCTCGGTCGATATTATGGCCGACGCTGCAAAAGCCTTGGGTCTATAACCAGCACCCTCGGCCATATGAGGGTCGGCCCTAGCTGACATCTCTACCAACCTCTTCAGGGGGAGACTGCATGAATCAGGGGCCGATAGTTCGAATGATCACCCGAGTGATGACAACCTCAGCCGAGGCTAGAACGAGGTTATAAGGAACCACACTACTACCAAGGGCGACCTCACCAATAATTCAGCCGATGTACCAGTCACATGCTGGCTTAACCTCGGCCCAGGCCGACTCCGATTCCTTACCTCGGCTTCACTTAAGCCGAGACCTTCATGGCTCATCCCGGATTGAATGAGCAGCCTAACCTTACCAACCTCAGACTCATCCAGGCCGAGGTCATGATCAAGCACAGGCCGAGCACTTATTGACATGTGGATAAGGACATGTAGACACAAATCAGTTATAACAACTCATTCTCCTCACGTGGAGGGAATATTTCATCATCATTCTCTACATGTGACAGTGACAGATGTCTTCATCTAATTGTCTAGATCAACACACACATGCTCATTGCATGCATATGGGGTACATTACACCCTCCAAGTACTATATATAGAGGTCATCCTCTACCTTGCAAAGGATCCAAAGTTAGCAACCTTAGCTGAAACTCTGTTCAAATACACAGTAGAGAGAGAAAGCTTGAGATATTGTATCTATGGACATTAGAGCCCTCATACATTGATACACATCTTACACTTGCACAGTGGACGTAGGCCTGATTGGCCGAACCACTTATATTCCAGTGTGAACCCTCTTTTCCTTACCTACTTATACTATATATATATATATATATATGCTACCATTGTTAACATTGAATTGAGCTCACAAACACCTTGAAGGGTGGTGCTGTTTCCAGCATCATCAGGTATTATCATTCAGGGCTTGAAATTTATTTAGAGTTGCAAATTAATTGAGTATTATTAGTATTGACTGAATGTGGTTACTTAGGGATTAAAATAAATTGTATTATTTAAGGGTATTATCATTTAGGGCTTGAAATTATTTAGAGTTTGAAATTAATTGAGTATTATTAGTACTGACTGAAGGTGGTTACTTAGGGATTAAAATAAATTGAATTATTTAAGGGTATTGTCATTTAGGGCTTGGTATTTATTTAGAGTTTGAAATTAATTAAGTATTTCAGGTTCCGCACCCACTGACTCGAAATCCTTTCTATTCTCAAAACCTTAATCAAACTAATATACCCTTATATGTTTGAATGTATTAAAACCTTAATCAAACTAATAAAAATTATATACCATAATACATCAGATATTTGAATTAATAGTTATTAATTAATTAGAGCTCTCATATACCCTTATACCTTAATTGTAGGATTTATATTCATGCCCTCGTATATTTTTTTTTAAGAAAAATGAGGCATGGTGATAATCAATGGCAACAAGAGTGGGAGAGGTTGCAATTGGACCGCACACGTAACTCTTTTATTAGTGAGCATCATATAGAGGGTACTCCCATTTATACGTATGGAAATAAATAGATCGAACAATTTAACTACCTTGTAAATCGTGGAGTTAATCTCCAGCGAGATTACCTATTCGATCGTATTCTATTTTCCCTACCAGAAAGTTGGGATGACGTTATACAAAATATACTTCACACATATAATCGCTACATAACCCTGACTTTGGTTACGTTATTAGAGAAGGCGAAAAAAAATTCCACACGTTATGGATACAACTGCGTACGGAGAGCATTGACATAGACTGTAATGTCCGCGATATATGCATGTTAAATTTAATCTTATCAACAAGTTAATAAAGATGGATTTTTGAGTTCATGTCATGGATATCTACACATCAATCATAGATACCCTTCCTCTGAGTTATCCACGTGCAAAAATTCATAGGTTCTTAACAACTAATATCGAATGGATGGAGATCGGACACATTGAAAATATTTTAAAGTCTTACTTTGAAAAGGTATATATATATATATATAGTCATAAGCATGATTAATTAGTTATATTTTCATATTATTATAATTATTTACTCACTTATGGTTTTTCATTTTTGTAGATAACGTCAGGAGGAAACAACCCAAGGGTACCAAGTACCGATGTGACACCGCAACGAGGTTCACCATCTCATGCTCAATCCAAATTCCCAACACCAATATATGGACAATCCACAACTCCACCAATGGTTCCCTCCTCACTAAGTCAACTTCAAGTGCTCTGGCGCCCTCATCCAGCACTCCCATTGCTCCACCGCCCCCATTCAACACTCTTGATGCCTCCCGCTCAATCCAAAAGAAGCCCATTGGGTTCTCCCTTATCGGGAATAACTCGACATATGATAGGAATGATGTGATGAACTTTAAAGCCCAATGTTTATCAATGGAAAAAATGAACGTGGGAGTCGATGGACCAGACAACTGGAACCTTGTTGATCATGCCATCAAAGATGACATATACGATCAACTCTGCAAGTATTTCTCATTTCCCAATCGTTCTAAGAATAAGGTTCTATCTCGGGTTGCTGAATTATTGAGGACATATAAGAGAAACCTTCGAAAGAAACATTTTCCAAAGGAGGCAGCGAGCTCCGATATTTTGTCTTTAAAAAAGAGAGTGCCTCCCAATGTTGAAATGCCGGTGAAGCAGTGGAATAGTTTTTTGGAGAATGAGGCAAATGAGAAAAAGTTGGTCCAAATGGAGTAAAACAAAAAAAACAGGGCATAAAAAACGGATATCCATAGGCCGAAATCCAAATTATATGAGGATTTGAAGAATGAATGGCCGAGTAAGATAAAGGATGGTCCAGATGCGGGTAAAAAACCAAATCAGTCCAACTTATTCATTCATGCTCAACGGGACAAACTAAATTCTCACCGCACTTAGTTGAGACACTAGAATTAATGGAGGTCGTTAACAGTCAGTCAGTTTTGAACCATAATGAAGACTTTGACCTTGAAAATGATGCCCTGACCCTGACCTTTGGAAAGGACAAAAGGGGGAGGATGAGAGGTGTTGGCTCAAATATGCCAAAAATAAAATTTCAACATACCTCACCTCTCGTGGACGAGTTGTCTTCGGTAAAGGACCGTGTTTTATCTAATGAGGAAAGAAAGTTCAAGACCAATGGGGATGTCTAGGATATCAAAACTAACCTGGGAATGTTGACGAATCAAATTGGGCAACTTGTGTCCCTTTTTAAAATTATGGGGTCCCAATGTCGCCTCCTTAAGGTTACCCTTGCCCTCCTCCTCAAGGTTTCCCCTATCCTTCCCTTTCAAGTCTCCCTTACCAAATGTCACCTCATCCAACATTCCCCTCCTAAATACTGCTTCATTCAACATTCCCCTCCCAAATACCACCTCATCCAATATTCCCCCCCAAATGCCAACTCCTTCAATATTCCCATTCCCCGTGCCTCCCCCTGTCAGGGGACTTGGATCATCATCAACAACTCACTGTGACTATGGGGAAAATTACTATATTAAATACCTAAGCAATAAGAGGGTTATTGGGGTGTGCACACTCATCTTCATGGTTAACAAAACTCCAGTACACATCCGACCTTCAGAGAGGGGTAAGGCTCAAATACTTGTCGATGAAATATACAACGGATGTGGAGATGTACATGTACACGTTAACAGCGAGAAAGGGATGGACTTGAGGAATTATGCAAACTCTTTTATTGCTTGGCCAGTCTATTTGTTGGCCAAGATGCAAAAAAAATTCTTTTGTTTTAGTTGTAATAACATTTTTTTGTTTCAGTTGTAAGAATATTGGTTTTGTTTCAGTTGTAAAAATATTGGTGTTCTTTCAGTTGTAATAATATTTTTTTTTATTTTAGTTATAAGAATATTATTTTTGTTTCAGTTGTAATAATATTTTTTAACCTATTACCATAGGACTGAAATTTGAAGATTATTACATGAATTTTACAAAATATAAAGAGTGGATAGGAGAGACTAACCAAATAATAAATAATCATGTAAATGGCCTTAAAGAATTTGTTAAATATGCTTCCAAAAATCTTAAAAGTAACAAGATTTTATATTTATGCACCCGTTTTATGAACAAAAATTATAAGTCATTAGAAGATGTTAAGATGTATTTAATAAATGGGGAATCTGTCAAGACTATAAAATATGGAGGTACCATGGTGAGAAAAATATATCTTATATTCTAGAAGAATTGTCGGTACCCGACTGCGTAACAGAAACCCAACAAGTGGAAGTGGTACATGATTCACCATCATATCATCCATTGATCGACTCAATTGATGATGCTTATGGACTCCACAACCATCAAAACCACCAACCTATGGATACGAATAATGCACATTATGGCCAACTAAATAAAAATTTTGATGTTGAACTTCTAGGAGATTGGGAATACATATGGTTGAAAGCTGATGCGGCTAGGCCATTGTATAAAGATTGCGATAAAGATCACTCGGTATTATATGCAATAATTGGTTTGCATAATATGAAGAGTTAATTTGGTTTGTTTGGGAATAGCGTAACCGTAATTCTTAACTTGGCTAAAGATATTCTCCCAAAAGAGAACACATTACCAGACAATTATCCTACCATGAAGAAGAGCTTAAAGGGTTTGGGTTTGAAATACAAATCTATTCATGCATGCAAGTATGATTACAACGAGAACGAAGAGAATGAAGAATGTCCTGGATGCAGTGAGTCGAGATATGTGGTTTGTGAGAATGGAAAGGACAAAGCTGCAAAAAATCACAAGTGCTCGTAAGTCCCACAAAAGGTTTTGAAGTATTTTTCACTTGGGACATGGTTAAAATAATTTTTTATTGTACCGTGGATAGTAGAGGCCATAATATGGCACGCTCGATGCGAGGTGGGTGGGAATCTGATGCGTCATCTAGTTAATTCCCCCACCTGGAAAATTTCAAACACACAACACCATGAATTTGTAAAGGAACAGTGCAACGTTCTTCTTGTAATCTCAACTAATGGGTTTAAACCTTTCAGTAATTTAAGTACTAGTAAGAGTTATTGGCCAGTTCTCTTGGCGCCTTTCAGTCTCCCTCTGAAAATATGAATTAGAAAGGAGTTCACATTGTTATCTTTTTTGATACCCAGGCCGAAGTCTCCCAACGATGATATTGATATATTCTTTGCACCATTAATTGAACAACTTAAAGAGTTGTGGGATAAAAGCGTGATGGCGTTGGACTCTCATAAGGGTGAAGATTTCACACTTAAAGCAATGGTGATGTGGGTGATCCATGACCTTCTAGCTTATGGGACCATGTCCGGTTATAATGTTTATGGTTATTATGGATGTCCCATATGTAGGGAGGAAACTGAAACATGTTGGCTAAAATATGGTGGTAAGATGAGTTCACTGGTCATCGTAGATTTCTGTGACCACTCACCCTTTTAGGAATGATAAGTTTAAATTTTTGCCTATCGGTCACGAGCGTAGAATGTCACCTGCTCGACTTTTTGGTTAGTAGATCGAGGAGAAGGCGATGGCTTCGACTGCAGGAAATAGATACGTAGGCAAAAACCCCCAGTTTGTAAACCTGAAGCGTAAAGTTAGGGGGAGAACGACCCTAGTAAAGTGAAGTCGTGATCCAGACGATAAATATTTTTTTATTTGTCGAATTGGAAAGATCATCGTGTAAGGTATGTAGTTGATATTATGTATACAGAGAAGATTATTGTAGAACATCTGATAGGATCATGTTTGGGTGGATCTCATTCCAAAGATGGATGGCGGGCCTGCCTAGATCTACACGATTTGAAAATTAAGAAAAAACTATGGTTAAAAAACGATCCTACAACAAGAAGAATTTCTACCCCAGAGGTTGCTTTCACTTTGACTACTAGTGAGAAGAAGATCCTCTTAGACACGTTGTTCAACTTGAAGACTCCAACTGGTTAAACTGGTAATTTACGTAGGGTAGTTGGCTACCAAACAAATAACTTTAAATTGTGCAAGTCTCATGACTGACACTTAATCATCCAATTAATCCATCTATTATTTCAGCATTGATTTTCTGAACACAAAGATCTCCATCGGGAAATTTTGCAAATCAGTTTGTGTTTTACCCTACTTTGTGCAAACGTGGTAAATATAAGGCACATTAAAACTACGAATTCAACTTTAGCCGAGGCGGTTTGTGTATTAGAGAAATATTTTCCTCCGTCGCTCTTTGATATCAGCATCCACCTGCTTGTGTATTTATGCGAAGAAGCTTTATTATGTGGTCCCGTTAGGTATCATTTGATGTGTCCTTTTGAGAGCTTGATGGAAAACCTTCAAAGATTAGGTAAAGAATACACGATATATTGGAGGGTCAATTGCTGAAGAATACGCAACGATGGAATCATCGCTATACGCTAGGGAACATATGTCGTAACAAGATGTGGGGAAGTCCAATCCTCGTTGAGAATGAAGGATCGAGGAACCTGACGAGTTTGAGAACAAATTGCTATTTGGGAACCATAAAGAGGTGTTGGTGCCTCTTACGGGGCTATTTGGGGGGTGTTTCGGGGTTTCGCCCCTTAACGACATGTTTTTAATCCCAAGTCAAGATATTTTGAAATTAACTCCATGTTCTCAAACCCAGGGGACCGTGATTATCCAACAGCCAAAAACCAATAAGACAATAACCAATAATTACCATGTACTCCTTCTAACATACTATCCAATAACAAGCCAACAACCAATAATTATCCAACAGCCAAACCAAATAAAACCAATAATTATCCCGTACTTCTTTTTATCATCTAAAAGATGTAAAAGATAATGCACATCAATTATATAACTACTTCAGTTAAAGTAAAGAGTAACTGGTTCCCGCGATCCATAACATATTATCGAAAGTTAACTTACATAAATCATATTAAACATTCGTAACAGTAACTAAACATTCATACATCAAAGTAAAATGCTAATACAATGTCAATATCATAATAGGATATAAATAAGATTAACAAGGACAAAATAATATTTTGATACTCAATATTCCTCTAAATTACCTAAAAGATCCTTCAAATTAGGGTTGTCATCAAGAGCTTACTGGAACTCTTTTGGAGCATTTAATTCATCCACTTGACTAGTTATACTCTTTGGTGCATGCACAACAATAGACCAATTGCCATTGTTTATTCACTTCGAGTAAAATACCTTCTTTACGTTCTGAAAGGCACAAATAAAAGGCTTGTAGACTATACGATATTTACTCTTCAGCTTTGATAAATCTACCATAATAAGTTTGGAGTCAATATCAATTTTGAAAGCATTTGTTGTATCCTCCACCTTTACCCAATCACAATAGAATACGTTTTTTTTACAAAATCTAACTAATCAAGTTCTAGGATTTGTTGGATTGTCCCATAATAGGTTAGCACCGTATTCTTTGGATTTTCATCGCTTTTGCTAGCGATACAAGTGGTCAAGGATGAAATTTATACTCCACTATTTTGCATAAAAAAATGGAAATATCTAATTCATAACCTTAAGAATCCTGAGAAATCTGTAAATGAAAATATAGATCTTAAGCTTCTCCAAGAGAATAGGTGTGCGAATGAAGAAGTTGTACGCATGACGAAGGCATATTCATGGCAGAAAGAGCAAAGTGTCCTGGGAGTAAGCTATAATTTGTAGGAAAAGCTTGTAGGAGAGAAAATTATAGCGAAGGAACACTCCAAGAAAGGGAAAATGAGCGTTGTAAATGAGAAACATCAAGAATGGGGGAGAATACTATTGGAGTGTCCTGGATTAGTGGTTCTTGATGAAGGCCACACTCCCCGTAATGAGAGGAGTCGTATTTGGAATACTCTATTAAAACACCAAACGAGAAAATGCATAATATTATCCAGGAATCCTTTCCAGAACAATTTCAATGAGCTATATAACACGCTGCATTTGGTAAGGCCAGAAAAGATAGATTTTCTTGGCAAATAGGGCCTATTTTCTAAGACAAAGGGAAAATACATCAGAAAGGGAAAAACCCAAGAAAAAGGGGATTTAGTTTACAATATAAGTGGGAAAATATACCATATGCCAAACGGCCCTGTGAGAGGTATCAACACCTCGCACGGGACCAATGTAACTCGTAGTAACTGACCACGTAATTACGGGACCCATAGTTTGAGAGCACAATGATAATTTGAGAATATTTACACTTAGGCTTGAAAACATAGCGTTAGAGGATGAAATCCTGAAACATCCCCAAACGGCCTAGTGAGAGGCGCTAACACCTCGCACAGTACAAATGTAACTCGTAGGAACAAACCGTGTGGTCACGGGACTCCTGATTTGAGAGCACGACGGTAATTTGAGAATATTTACACTTAGGCTTAAAAACATGGCGTTAGAAGGCGAAACCCCGAAACACCCCCTAACGGCCCTATGAGAGGCACCCACACCTAGCACGGGATAATGTAACTCGAAGAAACTAACTGCTTGGTCACGGGACCCTCAGTTTGAGAGCACGATGATAATTTGAGAGTAACTACACTTAGGCTTAAAAAGATGGCGTTAGAGGGAGAAACCCCGAAACACACACTAAACGGCCCCATGAGAGGCACAAATACCTCGCACGGGACCAATGTAACTCGTAGGAACTGATTGCGTGGTCACGAGACCCCCGTTTGAGAGCACAGTGATAATTTGAGAATATCTACGCTTAGGCTTGAAAATAGGGCTTTAGAGGGCAAAACCCCGAAATGCCCCCCAAACGACCCCGTGAAAGGCACCAACACCATGCACAGGACCAATGTAACTCGTAGAAACTGATCACGTGGTCATGGGACCTCCTATTTGAGAGTACGGCGATAATTTGAGAATATCTACACTTAGGCTTAAAAAAATATGGCATTAGGGGGCAAAACCTCAAAATGACCTTGTGATTGGCACCCACACCTCACACGGGACCAATGTAACTCGTAGGAACTGACCGCATGGTCACGAGACCCCCCGTTTGATAGCACGGTGATAATTTGTGAATATCTACACTTAGGCTTGAAAACATGATGTTAGAGGGCGAAACTATGAAACACCCCCCAAACAGTCCCGTGAGAAGCACCAACACCTCACACGGGACCAATGTAACTCGTAGGAACTGATGGCGTGATCACGGGACCCCCGATTTGAGAATATCTACACTTAGTCTTGAAAACATGGTGTTAGAGGGCGACTCCCTGAAATACCCCCCAAACGGCCCCGTGAGAGGCACCGGCACCTCGCACGGGATCAATGTAACTTGTAGGAACTGACCACGTGGTCACGGGACCCCCGATTTGAGAGCACATCAATAATTTAAAAATATCTACACTTACGCTTGAAAATATGGCGTTAGAGGGAAAAACCCCGAAATACCCCCCAAACGGCCCCGTGAGAGGCACCAACACCTTGCACGGGACGAATGTAACTCGTACGAACTGACCACGTGGTCACAAGACCCACGATGTGAGAGCACGGTGATAATTTGAGAATATCTACACTTAGGCTTGAAAAACATGACGTTAGAGGGAAAAACCCCGAAACACCCACCAAACGGCCCTATGAGAGGAATCCACACCTTGTATGGGGCCAATGTAACTCATAGGAGCTGACCCGCATGGTGACGGGACTCCCAATTTGAGAGCACAATGATAATTTGAGAACATCTGCAGTTAGAGTTGAAAATAAGGCGTTAAAGGACCAAATCTCAAAACACCTACCAAACGGTCCTGTAAGAGGCTCCAACACCTCGCACGGGACCAATGCAACTAATAGGAACTGACCACTTGGTCACGGGACCCCCGGTTTGAGAGCGCGATGATAATTTTAGAATATCTACACTTAGGCTTGAAAACATGGTGTTAAAAGGCGACTCCCCGAAACACCCCCCAAAAGGCCCCGTGAGAGTCACCAACCTCTCACACGGGACTAATGTAACTCTTAGGAACTGGCCGCGTGGTCACGGGCCCCCCGATTTGAGAGCATGGCGATAATTTGAGAATATTTACACTTAAGCTTGAAAACATGGCGTTAGAGGGTGAAACCCCGAAACACCCCGAAAAATGGCCCCATAAAAAGAACTAACACCACGCACGGGACCAATGTAACTCATAAGAACTGATCGTGTGGTCATGGGATCTCCTATTTTAGAGCACGACGATGATTTGAGAATATATATACTAAAGCTTGAAAATAGGTCGTTAGAGGGCGAAACCCCGAAACATCTTCCAAACGGCCATATAAGAGGCACCAACACCTCGTACGGGACCGATGTAACTTATAGGAACTGACCAAGTGGTTATGAGACCCCCGATTTGAGAGCACGTTGATAATTTGAGAATATCTACACTTGGGCTTGCAAACATGATGTTAGAGGGCGAAACCCCAAAACACCCCCGTGAGAGGTACCAACACCTTGCACGAGACCAATGTAACTCGTACAAACTGACCGCGTGTTCACAAGACCCCCGGTTTGAGAGCACGATTATAATTTCAGAATATCTACACTTAGGCTTGAAAAATATGACGTTAAAGGACGAAACCCCGAAACACCCACCAAACGGCCCTGTGAGAGGAATCCACACCTCGTAGGAACTGATCGCATGGTCACGAGACTCTTGGTTTAAGAGTATAATAATAATTTGTGAATATCTACATTTAGGCTTGAAAACATGGCGTTAGAGGGCGAAACCATGAAATAACCCACAACGGCCCTGTGAGAGGCACTGACACTTCGCACTGGACCAATATAACTCGAAGGAACTGATCGCGTGGTCACGGAACCCCCGATTTGAGAGAACGATAATAATTTGAGAATATCTACACTTAGGCTTGAAAACATGGTGTTAGAGGGAGAAACTCGAAACACACCCTAAACGGACGCGTGAGAGGCACCAACACCTTGCACTTGACCAATGTAACTCCTAGGAACTGATCGCTTGGTCACGGGACCCCCGGGTTGAGAGCACATCAATAATTTGAGAATATTGACACTTGGGCTTGAAAATATGGCGTTAGAGGGGGAAACCCCGAAACACCCCCCAAAGGCCCCGTGAGAGGCATCAACACCTAGCACGAGAATAATGAAACTCGTAGGAACTCACCGCATGGTCACGAGCCCCGCGGTTTGAGAACACGATGATAATTTGAGTATATCTACACTTGAGCTTGAAAAACATGGCGTTGAGGATGAAATCCCTATACACCCCTCAAACGACCCAGTGAGAGGCACCAACACCTCGCATGCGACTAATGTAACTTATAGGAACTGACCGCGTGGTCATGGGACCTCCAGTTTGAGAGTACGACGATAATTTGAGAATATCTACACTTAGACTTGAAAAACAAGGCGTCAAAGGGCAAAACCAAAAAACACCCCCCAAACGGCCCCGTGATTGGCACTCACACCTCACACGGACCAATGTAACTCGTAGGAACTGATCGCGTGGTCACGGGAGACCCGATTTGAGATCATGGTGATAATTTGAGAATATCTACACTTAGGCTTGAAAACACGACGTTAGAGGACGAAACACCCAACAAACGGCCCCGTGAGAGGCACCAATACCTCGCACGGGACAAATGTAACTCGTAGGAACCGATTTGAGAGCACGAAGATAATTTAAGAATATCTACACTTAGGCTTGAAAACACGACATTAGAGGGCAACACCATAAAATATCCCCAAACGGTCCCGTGAGAGGTACCAACAGCTCACATGGGACTAATGCAACTAGTAGGAACTGACAGCGTGGTCACGGGACCCCCGGTTTGAGAGCGCGGTGATAATTTGAGAATATCATTGTGCTCTCAAACTGGGGGTCCCGTTACCACGTGGGCTTTTATAATTTCGCATTTAGCATTATTGTCGTGCGGGGTTTACATTACGTAGGTTGATTAGGCACATATTCTTCATATTTATCCCCTTAATTTCAGTATTTTTATGATCTTGTGAAGAGTAAATAGCTTGGATAAGTCTCGTATTTATTCTACTAACCTCTTTTGGCAAGTATTCCGTGTTTTGTGTATTTCTCATGTGCTTTATAGGCATTTCATGCAAGTTAGTGCGAAGGAGAACTCAAAACAGTGAAAGAAAGCAAGAAATGTGAAGTTCAAGGGCATTTTCGTAATTTTTTAGCCTTAGTACGGAGGTGGGTCCATTTAGAAAGTTGAATATATTCTAATTACAATAACACTGGAAAAAACGGCACCTCAATCCGAGCTACGGTGAAGAAGTTACGAGGTTTTGAAGTTGCGAGATAATGAAGAGTCATTTTCAGAACTGAAGAGTCAAAACTCTTGAAATTTCTTATTTAATTCATTTTTATTAGTTTTAAAACGTGGGGAGGCAAGGTAAGAGTCAAATTTAGGTATTATAAAAGGGCAAACCCTATTAGGAAGTCGGGAGAGTTGTTTTTATCAAGTTGTAGGAGGCTAGTAGTTAGTTTTTAAAGGATTATTTTATCCAAGAACCCTAGTTTTGAAGTTTGGCTACTATTCAAGATTCAAAGATCTATTCAAGATTCATCATTTCATCCATTACAAGTAATTTTAATTTATTGTCTTTACTGCTTTTTTAGTTAGTTTAATTAATTGTTGCTTTCTAGTTTTCCAATCCCAATTCAAGTCATGTTCTCGATTTTCTAGATTTAGTTATGAATTCCTGCACTTTCACTTTTAAGTTTTCTTTTATTTTAATCATGTTAAGCTAAGTTTTTAAGGGTGGGGATGCATGAACCCAAATCGATGTGGTATGCATATATATAAAATTTGTCCTCTAAATTAAATAAGTGATTAGATCGTGTTGTATTGTTTCACAACCGTTGTAGAACTTTTGACCTCGTTTGTCCTAGGTAACCGGGGTGCTTAAGGATGCAACGTGCGTGAACTGTTGCAACACTGCTTTACTCATTCTTTGATTATGTGTGATGTGGACTTGAACCTCATATATGTAATGCTTTGGAGTACTAAAGGCTGGGTCTGATCAATTATCTAATTTATGACTAATTTTGTACTGGCATACACACTAGGGTTTGGGGGAGTGTATTCTTAACCCATTTCTTCATTCATATTAATTCCTTCTTAGTTAGTTAGTTTCGCATGCATAGGTTAATTTAATTGAATCTAGTTAATTCATAGATAAAATCCATAAAAATCAATCATCTTTTTCTTTTCTTTTATTTTAACATCAACTTTAGGATTAAACTACCTTACCTTTGTCGTCACGTTCACACGTCCTAATTCCCTATGGATTCGATACCCAGACTCGCCACTATACTCCTTAAGAAGTGTAGTTACAAGTTTCATTTTTTTTGTATTGAGGTTGTAAGCCGATAACAACGACTAGAGTATTACACGGATGCTCGGTTACACCTCGATCACAGGTTTTAGAATGTCCCTAAAATAAAGAAAATTCTACGCATTTATATTAATTATAGTTAACAATGGTCATAGACAAAGTCCATGACCATCTCTATTTTTTTCTCACGCATAAATAGGGTCACAACCTAGGGTCGTGACTATTTTGGTGATGTCAAAGTTTGGGTCACGACCGTGATCCGTGACCTGAGCCGTGACCATTATCACATTCCGTAGGATGGGTCACGGCCTTGAACCGTGACGAGAGCCGTGACCATTGTCATATTCAAATGGATGGGTCACAGACTTGAGCCATGACCAGATCTGTGACCATTATCATATTCCGAATAATGGGTCACAGCCTTGAGCCGTGACCAAAATCATATATGAAAGGATGGGTCGCGGCCAAAGTCCGTGACCAGCTGTGTGTATGGTTAACGGCTATAGTCCGTGACCATCTGTCGTGACCCCCTATGATCGTGACCCTTCATTTGGTCAAGGGTTTGGGTCGTGACCAATGAAATGGTCATGGCCCTTAGCTGCGACCCACAGTCCTGGTCAGGGACTTTGGCCATTACCCTTCGCATGATATGGTGTAGTGTAATGTGTTATAATACATTAATTTCACAAACTACATATAACACTCTTATCGTCACTGGTGTTTTATATAACACTATTACAGTCATTCATGAGTTATATAACATAATCTACTTATAACATTGTTACAGTCACTAATGTATCATAAGACTAATGTGTTACTTTCACAGTCTACATATAACACTATTACGGTCACTAATGTGCTATATGTAGACTGTGAAAGTATATAGTAATTGTAAAGGTCACTAATAAATATTAATCTATTTATTTTTTTATTCTAATAATATAATTTTTTTACATCTTTATTGTCTATAGGAACATCATATGGCAAAAAATATTGATGGCTAAGAACAAAATGAAAATTGAGAAAATGAAAGAATTGTTCACCTTTCATATCCAATGGAAGAATAAAATGTCAGTGGAAGGTTCAATGAGGCAGTAATCAAAGAGAAAATGGACATAGAGGAGGATATTGAAGTTAAAGTGGAGGATAAAAATATTAAAATGATAGAATGTATAACGACATGTTCAATAAAGATGAAACTGAAAAGGAATGTTATGAGGAGCTGAATTTCAAGATTTTTGAGCTCACGAAAGAGATGATAAAGTTGAAAGAAGATAATGAGGATCAAATTGAGAAGATAAGAGAAGAAAACGATATGAATATGGAAAGGATAATGAGGGAGAATATAAAAAAGGAAGCTCATATCTAGAGAAGTCACAAAGTCTCTCACTTGAATCATAACTTTTGAAAAATAAACAAAAAAAGAAGGACGGTGAAGGAGTTAATTGTTTTAACTTGTGAAATAGTTGAGAAAACGGTGAAATAAAAAGTTGGAAGAACAAATAAACATGTTGAAATCCCTGAACAAGTGTAAAAAGATAATTGAAATACCAATTATCCATAAACCCTTATCCCAGATAAAAAATATTGGACCAAGCTCTATGGCTCTACGGGTAAACGCGAGGGCTAACAGAGTTCCAAATATAAATGAAGATTACACTTACGGGAAGAACAAAAGAAACAAGGTGAGTGAGAAAGAAAGTGTTATGGATGAAAGTTTAAAACAACAAGAGGAGACACATTGAGATAGAGCAAAAGTAATTGATTGAGGGATTTGACGGACAAAATAATTGTAGAAGAATGTGAGATTCAGATTCGCATTCCAAAGGTATAAAAGAATAAGCTTCTAAAAAATTTTATCAATTCAAATGCCCTGTAAGTTTACTAATGAATTTTATTTTATTTTTTGGTTCATCAGAATTGAATAGTACTGCAATCTTACATGTTTTAATTTCAATTATTTCAGCACTCATTTTTGGATTGGAGTAGGAGTATATCTTAGTCTAAGAGAAGCATCATTCATCTTAAAATATCAAGCAATTACGAGTTATGTAAGTACAAATGTAACATATTCAGTAATTTTTATAGGATAACTACTAATGTCACATGCAATTAATTGTTAAAGTCACTTATTGGTATTATTTTATAGTTAAATTCAGTAAAATTGTATTTCCTAACTCTCAAAGTCTCTAATTACTTATATACTTCCTGCTACAATCACCATTTTACTCTTCAATCAACATTAATTAATTAATTCATGTGACATAAAACCCACTAAATATTTATGTTATTGAATATATAATTAGTACACGTAAAACCATAACATGATAAAATCACCATTCATTTTCAAATTTCACATTTTATGCTACAAAATCTAATTCCTAATACTAACAACATTTTTCTGTACATGCCATTGATACTTGTCTTGAATTGCTTTCTAGGAAAACTTTTCAAAATAATGCAATTTGATAGTCGTTATTCATCACAAGTTATTATTTGGTAAGTTATCATACTTGATATTATTTTTAGAAGCCTATAAAGCGAAGAGTGAACCCAATATGGCACGGTTTCACTACATCCTGAGTGTTGAATACTTAAGTGCTAAATTTACTAATTTCACTCTTAAACTCTATAATCTTACATATCGATGTATATAAATAAACAAATTAGCTGTATAATCAATGAATAAGCTAGTGTTCTCATAATTCATGGAGTTTTACTTGTAAATTTTATTAATACTTAAATTAACTCATAAAGTAATTTTTACTTAAAGCTATAAGTTATAAAATTTACTTATTTTTTTATAATACAATTATGTGCAGACGAGTAAAAAAATTGCTTCCAACAAGCTAATTTTTTAGAAGATGCTTATGTATATTGAAAGTGTGAGATTTGTCTTATTTCCTTTAGTCTATGACAATCCGGGACATTTTACCCTTTTGCTATTTGACAAGCAAGTTAATACATGGTGGCATTATGACTCAACCAGATTTAGAGGACCGAAAAATTGAGGGAAATATTTTAAGGATGCTCTCTTCAGGTAAAAAATGATTAAATACCTTCTTAATTTCAAATTTATGTACAGCTAATTTTTTTTTTTCATTTAACGGATATCAGATGACACACATTGAAAAATGTGTATTAAAAAAGAAGGATTAATTGAAATAGAATCCAACAATGAAGTTAGTAGACCCTTCGAAAAAAAATGCTTCACCTTTAAATTCTTTAACTAAGATGGAAATATATGTAAATAAGGTTGGGAAATGGATTCATTCATGTAAGGAAATCAAACTTCAACCTGCAATAATTTTCCCCTAACAGAAAGAAGGATCATAAGTTATTAGCCTTTGAATTATGAAACTTATTTATCAACAAAAGGTTCTAAAAAACGCGGGGCGTGATCGAGGCGTGGAGGCCAAGCCTTAAGCCTTAGAAGCCTAGGCGGGCCTTGGCGTAAAAAGGCGTGAAAAGGCGTTTAGGTCTTTTTAATGTATTTTAATATTTTTTAACCATAACATGGCTATTAAAATACTAAAATTCTACATATCATAAAAATATGTTTGAATATTTGTAAATAAAAATACTATTTGATTATTTTGGATGAGATAATGGTCCGGTTTGTAAAAAAATCTCTAAAAGGCGATATCGTTTCACTAAAGCATTGTTGTTTTTAGAGAAAAAGTACACCTTATGGGTTTTATCAAGCATAAGGCGTCAAAATCTTAAGGCGGGGCGTTTCTCCCAAGCCTCAAGCCTAGGCGGGTTTTTTAGAACAGTTATTTATATTAAACTTTAATTTCTTTTTTAAATAAACAGGGATGATTGTGGCATAGTAGTGACCTACTACATGGAAATAAATTCAAAGGGAGATGGCCTAAAAAGTAGATTTGCCAAAAATACAATAGATGCGATGCTTGCGAAGATGCTTGACTAGTGTAGACCCCCGTCATGGATCTTATGTAGAAAGGCATTTTTCACATCAAGTTGATGAATAGACCAACCATGTGAGATATCAAGGTTGATAATTGTGCAAACTGTAGTGAGATTAATGACCAGGATGAATGTTTCCTCGAAATCAATATCGGCTTGTTAGTGGAAACCCTTTGCAACCAGGCGAGCCTTATGGTGCTCAATGGAACCATCAACACCACGATTTAGCTTAAATACCCATTTGCAACCAACTACATGTTGAGTAGGATCTGGAGGAATAAGGGCCTAAGTAGAGTTATTAAGCAAGGCATTGAACTCCTAGTCATGGTTTGGGGAGGCTTGAGAGTAACAGGTGGGTTCGAAGATAGTGGAGGATTGATAAGTTAAAAGAGTTTGGGAGGGGGATATTTGATGGTGTCATTTGTTCGGTGGAGGGGCTTTTAGGTACCGACTTGCTGTTGGATGATCATGGGATGTCGGGTGGGGGAAGAGGAGGAGGGAATGTGTATAGGGGAGGAGGGAGGGGCAGGGGTATTCGAAGGTGGTTGGACAGAGTTACAGTAATAGTGTAGAGGATAGGGTTCATGAGGATAAGGTCGAGGAGTGGTGGGGGTAAGGAGGGGAAAAGTGCGGAATGGGAAAAAGGGATAAAGGGTACGGATATCCAGATATAAGGGTTGGAGGTGGGGGTAGCATCAGATAAGGTAAATGGTGTTCATTGAAACGAACATGGCAGGATATGTAGACACGGCCTGTCGAGCGCCAAGTTACGATGTCCTTTGTATTGTGAGTTGTATCCTAAAAACACACATTCGACAGTTCTTGGCAATAGTTTGTTAGTGAAATAAGAACCCAAATGTGGATAATAGGCCAAACTAAAAACACGGAGGTCAGAGTACAAAGGGGAATGCCCCTAGAGACGGAAGAAGGGGGAACCCCAATTAAGAACAGGTGAGGGGAGACGATTGAAAATATGAACATCGGTGGAGACAGCTTCGGGACAGTGATAGAGGGCAACGTGACTAGATATAAGGAGAGTGAAGTATATATCCCCAATGTGTTATGTGCGAGTTTGTGAGGGCAAGAAAGATGACGATGAATGCTAATGGATGTGCAAAATTTCTGAAAAGGGCCCTTATATACTCCCACTACAAGAAAAATGAGTATTAGGGACGGGAGTATTTGGGACGACCGTGTCATTTTGTCCCTTTTGATATACCAAAAGGGACGGTTTTCAATTACCATCCCTTTTGATAAATCACAATAGGGACGATTTTTAAAATCCGTCCCATTTGCTATACAAAAGGGACGGTTATTAAAAATCGTCCATTAAAGTGTATGGGAATTTTTAGCGCTTCTTTTTCCCGGGCTAATATAAGGGACGGTTTTAAAATCCGTCCCTTTTGGCATGCCTTGAATTTTGAGCTTTTTTCCCAAACAAATATAAGGGATGGATTTTTAAACCGTCCCTTTTTTTATACCATAAGGGACAGTTTTAAAAATCTATCCTTTATGCTATAGCAAAAGAGACGATTTTAAAATTTATCCCTTTTAGTATAGCAAAAGGGACAGATATTTCTGACCCTTTCGATAGTTTTCCTTATTTTTCCCTCACATTTTTTCATTTTTCTAACTTGGAATCACACGACCACTCCCACTTTCAGACCCTCTCTCTCGCTGCTCTCTTCCCTCTCACTCGCTGCGCTGCCCCACCCCCTCCCCCTTGAGTCACCCCACTCCCCAGTGCCGCCTCATCCCCCTCTCCCCTGAGCCGCCCCACTCCCCAGCGCCGCCCCATCCCCCTCTCCCCTGAGCAGCCCCACTCCCCAGCGCCGCCCCATTCCTCTCTCCCTTGCGCAGCCCCATACCCCTGCACCCACAACGACATCCCCCTTTCTCTTATTCAGTAGTTGGTTTCTTGATCGTTCGTATCTTAATATTCATCTCAATCAGGTACAATTTTCATCTTTTAATCGTTGGTTTCTTGATTTAATTATTTTGTGTTGAAAATGTTTAGGGCTGGGTTTTTTTATTTAGATTTGTTCATTTTCATTTAGATTTGTTCATTTTGTGTTCAAATTGTTTAGGTCTATAGTTTTTTCATTTAGAATTGTTCATTTTTCATTTTTCATATTTTGTGTTTTGGTTTTGAATTTGTTTTTTTGGGGTTCTACCATTTTTCTATGAGAATTTATTCAGTGTTATATAGGTTGTAGTGTTATATAGGTTGTGTATGCTACTTTGTTGACAAATTAGCTAAGTAGTTTAAGCTTGAATCATTACCTATTAAAGTTTGAAGTGAAAAATATATTCATGTTTGGTTGTTTGAAGTGTAGACGAGTGGTTCAAATTTTGTTATTTAAGTCTTGAATAGTTTATACATAGTTGGCGCACGTTTGTTCAGTTGGTTATATGTTTGTTTAGTTGTTTATAAGTTCTAAGGTTTATTTTTATCTCATTGTATCATTCAATAGTGCCTCCTAACATATAAATTGGCATCACTGGAGTAAATGGAGTCATTGACAATGATTGATGGGAGAAAAAATCATTGAAACAAAACTAAAATAGAAATCCCACGGGTTTGAGTATTCTATTTATGGAATGAGTTTTTCCTTTTCCTTTTTAGTTTTATTGTGTTTACGTGGATTTAGGTTTGGTTATTGAAATCCCATATTATTGCAATTTTCATCATTTCGGATTTGGATTCGGTATTGGTGTCATAGTCATGGATTATAATAAACCAAGATAGTCTTCATTTTTTCCTTTTTATTTTAAGTTGATAGATTTATGGACTATGTACATATTTGTTTAGGTTGATAAACTAAAATATAAATGACAGTAGTTCAAATTATGCTGATGAGCAAATGACCTGATGCAACATTAGTTACTAAACAATTTCTTTTTCTTTTCTTTTTTTTGGGTACAAAGGGAGGCTAAAAATAGGAGCACGCTAATAGAACCATTCATCTCATTCAATACCGCCTTCTAGACACCATCATGGGCTTCATCCCAAGGAGTAAATGATCAATAGGTTTATGGACACGACGCTCAATGGTACTATGTATAGCATGTGTAGCATTTGTTTATATCTCTATTCAACTAGGGTAAGCCCGTGCCGATGATACGGTTATAATTTTCTTAGGTGTTCATGCTTATAATAGGAGATTTCCTAGAATAACCCCAAAACGGTCTTTAATGATGTTAATAGGAGGTTATTGCTTTACCTAATATAGCAAAATATTTATATGATGCTATTGCTCTGTCTGGAAAGGGCAGCTGAAAAGGAAAAGGCCATAGCAGCTGCTGCTGAAGGTGTTGAAAAACACTGGGAGCCTCTATTTCTGGTTAGTGGATAGTAGTATTGCCTTAAACGTTTTTTTTGCATGTGTCTTTTGCTTAAATGATATCAATCTTTTTTTTTGTACCGTGATTGTATGCTTCAATTTTTAACATAATGGTCGTTATACAGGTCTTAACTCATTTATCGAAACACTTCGAGAGCGGATGTTTACACCCTCTTTGTCTACGATTATTTTTCAAGAATTTAAAGTAGGTAATATCTTTACTTTTATATTTCTAATTATACGTGGTATTTTATTTGTCTATTTGTAAGTGAACTTCTTAGTGTAACATAATACATGTACATTTGCTCCATTGATTGTGGCATTTCCAGTATTATAACTGTCTCACCAACATACACACTAGTAATGGCAGCAAGGAAGATGCTTGAATATCATCTGAGCTCTGCAGTCGTAACAGTGTATGATAAACCATGAGGAATTCTCACATAAGTTCCTTCTCAATTATATAATCCATAATGTAATTGAAGAAATGATCTTGCAATTTTTTTACAAACTTGAATTGCCTTTCTAGTGAATATGAAGTATAATATGGGCCTTTTGTTTTGGCCAGCTCAAAGGATATCTTGATGCGCGTGATATCACTGAATCTTCTCTCCGAGTTCACTTTAGTAGAGTAGGTATCGTAATTGTCTACATGAGATAGGGTTTTGTGTTCGTCGTGTTTTGATAATTAAAATCCAATATTTTTATTCAAATTTCTAATTAATTTTTTCAGTTTTTAGTTTGTAAAAGAAGTTTTTATTAGTTATCTACCAATGCCAGAGAGCATATTAATTTTCATATCTTTCTTTTGAATGAAAAAGATCATACTCCTAATCTTGTGAAATTCATTTAATATAATATATAGGCGATGACTCCAAATTCTGAATGTGCAACAGTTGATACTCCCATTGTTGATGCCCTAATTACTATGCATGATGGGGAATTTTTACACCTTCCTGTTATTGATAGAGGTAAATTTCGATGAATAATTAATGTTGATTTGATTCTCTGTTTGCATTGAGGTCAGATACTCGAAGTTTTACCAATCTCATAACTGCAATAATCCAGAGTAGGAAATGAAATTGATCGTGACAACCTGCCTCATATTATGGTATATGACATCATATATCTTCCAATTTGGATTCTTCATTGTTCCTTTCCTTATTTTTTTATGCTTATTTCATTATGCAGTATGAAGATGAAGACCAGGACAAGGTTGTATTTACATCAGACAACGATCTAGCTGCGACTGTTGATCTTGCAAGGTTAGCCGGTTTGAAATTTCTTAAAGGGGTAGTTCAGTTTTTTAATATTGGCAATTTTTGGTATGGTAATTTTAGTATGTTGGTTTTCGGTAAATTTGGCATGTAATTTATGTAAATCTTTTTTTTAAAGGCTTAATTCGAAACCAATTTTCATATTTTTGGTTTTGGTTTTGGCTTCGGTAATTACCAAAACCTTTTTTTGCGACCTAAACGGTAGTGTATAGTAGGTGGCAAGTCCATCAACCACCCCTAGTTTTACATTCTAGAGTATATAGATGCATTACATTAGTTTTACTTTCTCTTCCCACGCATGATGTAGTAGCAAGAATAGAGTTTTGTTCTTGCGTGAGTATACGACGAGAATTTGCAAACGGTTAGACTTAGGATTAAAAACATGCCATCACACGATGAAAAAGTAAATAAGCCACAAAATAGTCCCGTAAGAGCCACGAGCGCCTCGCAAGGTAACAAAGTAACTCGTACGAACCGACCGTGTAGTCACTTGACTCCCGGTTTGAGTATATAATGAAAATTTGCACAAGTTTAGACTTAGATTTTAAACATGACGTCAAAGAGTGAAAGCGTAAATAGCCACAAAATGGTCCCACAAGAGGCACGATCACCTCCCACGGGACCAATGTAACTCGTAAGAACCGACCGCATAGTCACGGGACCCCCAGTTTGAGTATATGATGAGAATTTACAAACGGTTAGACTTGCGCTTAAAAACATGTCGTCATAGGGTGAAAAAGTAAAACAACCATAAAATGGTCCTATAGGAGGCACGAGCACATCGCACGGGATTGATGTGACTTGTATGAACCGACTCCGTAGTCACCGGACTCCCGATTTGAGTATACGAAGAGAATTTGCAAAAAGTTAAACTTAAGCTTAAAGATGAGTCATCTAATGGTGAAAATATAAAACATCCACAAAACGGTCCTGTAAGAGGCACGAGTACCTCACACGGGACCAATATAATTTGTAGGAACTGAACGCGTAGTCACGGGACTCCCGGTTTGACTATTAACGATGATAATTTGCAAAAATTTAGACTTTGACTAAAAAACATGGCGTCAAAGGGTGAAAACATAAAAAAACCACAAAACGGTCATGTAAGACGCACGAGCACCTCGCACGGGACCAATCTAACTCGTGGAAACTGATCGCATAGTCACGGGACTCCCCGTTTGAGTATACGACGAGAATTTGCATACGGTTAGATCATGGCTTAAAAACATGCCGTCACATGGTGAAAATGTAAAATAACCACAAAACGGTCCCGTAAGAGGCATGAGTACCTCACACGGGACCAATATGACTCGTAGGAACTGAACGCGTAGTCACGGGACTCCCGATTTGAGTATATGATGAGAATTTGTAAACAGTTAGATTTGTCGTCAAAAGGTGAAAAATTAAAATAACCACAAAACGGTCCCGTAAGAGGCACGAGCACCTCGCACAGGACAAATGTGACTCGTATGAACCGACTGCGTAGTCACCGAACTCCTGATTTGAGTATACGACGAGAATTTATAAAAAGTTAAACTCAGGCTTGAAGATAAGCCGTCTAATGGTGAAAATGTAAAACAATTACAAAACGGTCCAGTAAGAGGCACGAGTACCTCGCACGAGACCAATATAACTCGTAGGAACTAAATGTGTAGTCACGGTACTTTCAGTTTGAGTATACGACGAGAATTCATAAATAGTTAGACTTGGACTGAAAAACATGTCGTCAAAGGGTGAAAACGTAAAATAGCCACAAAACGGTCCCGTAAGAGCCACGAGCACCTCGCATGGGACCGATGTAACTCGTACGAATATGCCACATAGTCACCGGACTCTCGGTTTGAGTATATACGATGAGAATTTGCAAAAATTAAGACTTAGGCTTAAAAACAAGGCATCAAAGGGTGAAAACATAAATTAGCCACAAAACGGTCCCGTAAGATGCACGAGCTCTTTGCACGGGACCAATGTAACTCGTGGGAACCGATCGCGTTATCACCAGACTCCCCGTTTGAGTATACGACGAGAATTTTCATACGATTAGACTTGGGCTTAAAATGAGCCGTCATATGGTGAAAATGTAAAACAACCACAAAACGGTCCCGTAAGAGGCACGAGTACCTCACACGGGATCAATATAACTTATAGGAACTGAACGCGTAGTTAGTGGAATCCTGGTTTGAGTATACGATGAGAATTTGTAAACTATTAGACTTAGGCTTAAAAACATGTCGTCAAAGGGTAACAAAAGTAAAACAACCACAAACGGTCCCATATGAGGTACGAGCACCTCGCATGAGACCAATATAACTCGTATGAACCGACCGCAAAATCACCGGACTCCTGGTTTGAGTATATGACGAGAATTTATAAAAATTTAGACTTAGGTTTAAAAATGTGCCGTCAAACAGTGAATACGTAAAACAACCACAAAACGGTTCCGTGAGAGGCATGAGCACCTCGTACAAGACCGATGTAACTCATACAGACCGGCCACATAGTCATCGAACTCTCAGTTTAAGTATATACAACGAGAATTTGCAAAAAATTAGACTTAGGCTTAAAAACATGACGACGAAGGGTGAAAACATAAAATAGCCAAAAAAAGTGTCCCGTAAGACGCACGAGCTCCTCGCACGGGACCAATGTAACTCATCGGAACCGATCGCATTGTCATGGGACTCCCCGTTTAAGCGTACGACGAGAATTTTCATACGATTAAACTTGGGCTTAAAAACATGTCGTCATATGGTGAAAATGTAAAACGGCCACAAAACGGTCCCGTAAGAGGCACGAGTACCTCGCACGGGACCAATATAACTTGTAAGAAATAAATGCGTAGTCACGGGACTCCCGGTTAGAGTATACGATGAGAATTTGTAAACTGTTAGACTTGGTCTTAAAAACATGTTGTCAAAGGGTGAAAAAGTAAAATAACCACAAAACGATCCCGTATGAGGTACGAGCACCTCAAACGGGAACAATGTAACTTGTATGAACCAACCGCGAAGTAATCAGACTCCTGGTTTGAGTATACGATGCGAATTCACAAAAATTTAGATATGGCTTAAAAACGTGCCGTCAATGAGCGAATACGTAAAATAACCATGAAACGATTCTGTGAGAGGCACGAGCACCTCGCACGGGACTAATGTAACTCATACGAACCGACCGCGTAGTCTCTGGACTCCCAGTTTGAGTATACGGTGATAATTTCCAAACAGTTAGATTTAGGCTTAAAAACATGTTGTCAAAGGGTGAAAACGTAAAATAACCACAAAATGGTCCCACATGCGGCACGAGCACCTCGCACGGGATCATTGTGACTCGTCTGAACCAACTGCGTAGTCCTCGAACTCCCGATTTGAGTATACGACGAGAATTTACAAAAAGTTGAACTTAGGCTTAAAGATAAGTCGTCTAATGGTGAAAACTCAAAATAGCCACAAAACGGTCTCGTAAGAGGCATGAGCACCTCGTACGGAACCGATGTAACTCGTACAAACCGATCGCGTAATCACCAGACTCCATGCTTGAGTATCTATGACGTGAATTTGTAAAAATTTAGGCTTAGACTCAACAACATGGCTTCAAATGGTGAAAACGTAAAATAGCTACAAAAAGGTCCCGTAAGGCGCATGAGCTCCTCGCACGGGACCATTGTAACTCGGGGGAACCGATCGCGTTGTCACCGGACTCCCCATTTGAGTATACGATGAGAATTTTAATACGATTAGACTTGGGCTTAAAAACATGCCGTCATATGGTGAAAATGTAAAACAAGCACAAAACGGTCCGTAAGAGGCACGAGTACCTCGTACGGGACAAATATAATTGGTAGGAACTGAACGCGTAGTCACGGGACTCCCGATTCGAGTATACGATGAGAATTTGTAAGCTGTTAGACTTGGGCTTAAAAACATGTCGTCAAAGGGTGAAAAAGTAAAACAGCGACAAAACGGTCCCGTATGAGGTACGAGCACCTCGCACGGGACCAATGTAACTCATATGAACTGATCGTGAAGTCACCGGACTCTTGGTTTGAGTACACGACGAGAATTCACAAAAAATTAGACTTGGGCTTAAAAAATGGTGTTTAAGGGTGAAAACGTAAAACAACCATAAAACTGTCCTGTAAGATGCATGAGCACCTCTCACGGGACCAATATAACTCGTGAGAACCAATCGCGTAGTCACCGGACTCCCCATTTAAGTATACTACAAGAATTTACAAACGGCTACATTTAAGCTTAAAAACATGTAGTCAAAGGGTGAAAACGTAAAACAACCTCAAAACGGTCATAGGAGGCACGAGCACCTCGCACGGGATCAATGTGACTCGTATGAACTGACTGTGTAATCACCGGACTCCCAGTTTGAGTATACGACGAGAACTTGCCAAAAGTTAAACTGAGGCTTACAGATAAGTCGTATAATGGTGAAAATGTAAAACAACCACAAAACGATCTCGTAAGAGGCACGAGTACTTCGCACGGACCCAATATAACTTGTAGGAACTGAACGCCTAGTCACGGAACTCCCAGTTTGACTATAAACGATGATAACTTACAAATATTTAGACTTAGGCTTAAAAACATGGCGTCAAATGGTGAAAATGTAAAACAACCACAAAAGGGTCCTGTAAGACGCACGGGACCAATGTAACTTGTGGGAACCGTTCGCGTAGTCACCGAACTCCCCGTTTGAGTATACAACGAGAATTTGCCTACGGTTAGGCTAGAGCGTAAAAATATGTCGTCATATGGTGAAAATGTAAAATAGCCGTAAAATGGTCCCGTAAGAGGCATGAGTACTTCATACGGGACCAATATAACTCATAAGAACTGAATGCGTAGTCACGGGACTCCCGGTTTGAGTATACGATGAGAATTTATAAACAGTTAGACTTGTCGTTAAAAGGTGAAAAATTAAAACAACCACAAAATGGTCCTGTTAGAGGCACGAGCACCTCGCACGGGACCAATGTGACTCGTATGAATCGACTGCGAAGTCACCGAACTCCCGGTTTGAGTATACGACGAGAATTTGCAAAAAGTTAAACTTAGGCTCAAAGATAAGCCGTCTAATGGTGAAAATGTAAAACAGCCAGAAAATGGTCCCGTGAGAGGCACTAGAACCTCGCACGGGACCAATGTAACTCGTACGAACCGACCGCGTAGTCCCCGACCTCTCGATTTGAGTACGACGAGAATTTGTAAAATTTAGACTTAGGCTTAAAAACATGGCGTCAAGGGATGAAAACGTAAAATAGTCACAAAACGGTCCAATGAGAGGCTCGAACACCTCGCACAGGACAAATATAACTCGTACGAACTGATTGCGTAGCCAAGGGACTCCCCGTTTGAGTATACGATTTGCAACATTTAGACTTTTATTTGATTACTTATATCATTTTTACATGGGTTTAAATATTATTTGATTACAGATATCTTTTTTGTTTTGTTTCTTATATTTTTTTTGCAGGATAACATTTTAGGGTTATATTTTATTCGCGTGGAACACATGAACAAAGCGATGGTTTGCGAGAGGTAGATTGTTTATTTATTATTATTGTTAATATGCGAGATTGTTGTTTTAATTTTTTTTTCTAGTTATGCGGGTTTTTGTGTTGATTAAATAGGTTGGTTTTCATGTATAAACAAAGGAGATTTTGTCGAATTTTTTAAAAAATTATAAAGAATTGTTGATATGGGAGATTTTTCAATTTTTTTATGGTCGTTCGGGCTTTTGTGTTGATTAAACAGGTTGATTTTCATGTATAAACAAAAGAGACACTGCCGAATTTTTTTTAAAATTATAAAGAATTGTTGATATGGGAGATTTTATAATTTTTTATGGTCGTACGGGTTTTTGTGTTGATTAAACATGTTGATTTTCATGTATAAACAAAGGAGACTCTGTCGAATTTTTTTAAAAATTGTTAAGAATTGTTGATATGTGAGATTCTTATTTTCAATTTTTTTTATGACTGTGCGGGATTTTGTATTGATTAGATAGGTTGGTTTTCATGTATAAACAAAGGAGAGAGTCAATTTTTTTAAAAATTGTAAAAAGTTGTTGATACGATTAACTTATATATTTGGACATTTTATTTTACTATAATATTATTTTGATAAAATGATTATTTATTGATTACAAGTTGTGCACAAGAAGTTGAAGAGACATGTTTTTTAGTGTGTCTACTATATGTGACACTAAGAGAAGTTTTTGAAGCGTGACAACCATATTTATCATCTTAATTTAGGGATGATATTTTTTTTTACAATTGTATGTCTTGTTAATTAGTATTATTTTGTACACATTTATATATTTCGACTTCAATGTAGTTTAATGGAAGAAATTGTTATTGGATACGTGCTTCAATGAATTTGGTTAATATATTGCGTTTATGATCTAATGATTTGATTTATAATGCAAATTAGACGTCATTTATTATCGCAACATAAAACATAAAATAACATAATTTTTTATGATAAATTTTTGTTTATCAATTGGGACAGTTATAAACTGTCCCTAATACTTATTTGTATTAATTGAAATACCTTTAGAGACGATTTTTACCATCCTTAATACCCATTTTTGCATCAATTGAAATTACCTTTTGGGACGATTTTTACCCTCCTAATTGGGTTACCAGAATCTGAGTAGTATTAGGGACAGTTTATCCGTCCCTAATACTATTGGGGGGAGCGGGAATTTTTTCGCGGGAACACCATTTGGGAGGGAAAAATTCGTCCCTAATGCCAAATGTAGAGCGTCCATGAATTAACATTTAGGAAGGTAAAATCCATCCCTAAAATATTTGTGACGCCTAGTATAAGGGACGGATTTTTGCTGTTGTAAAATCCGTCACTAATACTCTTTGGGGACGGTTTTTGTAGTTTTAGGGACGGATTTTTACCGTCCCTAATACTCATTTTTCTTGTCCCTAATACTCATCACTTTGACATTGTTTGATGGAGGCGAAGCATTGTTTCTATGTGTAGGTAACAAAATTCTTAAAGTGCACAAGAACTCCTGGTCTACGTTTCATAAAATATAACTAGCAAAAACGAGTATAATCATCAGTAAATACCACATAGTAGTGGTAACCAACGAAAAAGAAATTAGGAGATTGCCAAACATCATAATGTATAAGGGAAAACGAAGAAACACTTTTTATTTCATTTGATTGGGGGGAATAAGAGGTGTGTGGATTTTTCCACGGCGTACCCTTGACAAGATAAAGAATTAGTCTTAAAAGTAGGAGATAAAAATTTATACGAGCCTAAATAAGAGATGGCTTTAGCAGAGAGATGGCTAAGTCCGTGATGCCATAATGTAAAGGAACTATGGGAGGCAGAAAGAGCGTGAACACGGGATGGAAGAGAGCCTTGATAAAGAAGAGACCCTATAGTGAGATCAAAGATATAGAAATGGTGGGTAGTAAAAGCACAAAGAACTTTATTATCTATACAAAATTGAACAATTGATAATAGATTATTGCACATGGAAGGAACAACATAGACATTGTTAAGATGAAAAGAGGAAGAACCAAGAGTAAGTGTCATATTACCCGTATAAATGATGGGGATATGATCACCATTGCCAAGCTGAACGGTGTCTGGTTTAGAATAAGGATGACGTTGCTAAAGGAGCACGGGATTGTCGATTGTATGAGTGGAGGCTCAAGTGTTAGGATACCAGCTGGGATCATATCAGGGATGTTTTGGTTGGTCTATCTGAAGTCCAATAAAGATAGAGTTGAGGGAGAGCGGCACTGATGGTTGGGTAAAGGTGGAGAGACGGGAGAAAGTTCGGATTGAGTGATCAAAGCTAGAGCAAAGTTAGCATTGGGCCATGGGTTGTTGTGTAGAATCGGATCCAAGAACGTCAGGCTGAGGATAACGAGTGTTGTTGGTATACGAGCGGTTTGAGGTCCGTCATCTTTTCTGATGGTAGTTGTTGTTCCTATTGGTGGTATGTGAAGGAAGGTCATGCTGAGAGGCTAAGAAGGTAGCATGTGGGGTGATGGGAGTGAAATTGTGGTGGGCCTCATAGTTCAGCAAACGAGATCGTAGTTTAGAAAAATCAAGAAGAGGATCAAAGCTTTCAATGGTAGTGACAAGAATCTCTAACCCTAGGCCCAGACCATTCAAAATGGAAATAATGAGATCCATATTAGAGACATGTTGGCCAATAGTAGCAAGAGAATCAACAATGGACTTGGCTTCTTGAAAGTAATGGAGCGGGTGTCGCGAGTGAGACTTGTGAGCCTTTTTTGGTAGAGAGGAATTAACAACTAACTCAAGTGAGTCTTAATAATGGCCCAAAGTTCGGTAGAGGTTGAGCATCTAATCCAAGTGGCTAGTAGAGATTCATAAAGAGTTGTGGAGATGATATTGACTAGAGTTTTGTCAGCATGGAGCCAACGGAGCATTTTGGTTCAGAGGTGGGGCACAGATAAGAGCCATCATCAAACCGAAAATAATATTTCCCATAGAGAAAGGTTTCAATTTGGTGGGACCACAAAAGGAAATTTTCAGTGGTTAGTTTGATTGTGACAAAATGGGTAATATTGGGGATTTGAATATGAGTAGGAGGGTTGGAGAAAGGAGATTTCTGTAGTATAGGTGGAAAGTTAGAGGTGTAAGAGGAAGACACGATGAGGGTAGAGGAGGATATGGGTATTAAAGGTTTGGAAGGTACCGTACCATTTTGGTCCCAAAAAATGATTTTGGTTTCATATATTTTAATACCGAAAACTTAATGTACCGCAACCAAAACTACAACAAAAAATTTGGTCGGTTTCGGTTTTAAACATAAAAACCCGACATACCAAATTAAATATACCGATTTATCGTACCAAAATTATCATATATTACCGTACCAATTTACCGATTAAGAAATCAAAAATACCAAATAGAAAATGAGCTAAAAAATAAATATTACCAAATAATCAACACCCTTCGTTTTAATATTATTCTGACCATTCATTTGTGTCATTATAAAACCTAGCAAATAATGATAAAATCATAATTCCTTCACAAAAAAAATCAGCGACTACTCTACAATACAAGAAAACAACAACAAAAGAAAGGTATTCTTCTTCTTCCTCCCTCCCCCTTTTGTCTTTTCCCTCCTCACCTCACTTCACCACACACACACACACACACACACACTCATACACGCACTCACACACATCACAAACGCACTGCAAATCCAAACATCGCAGAACCACTGTACTTTGTCTTCTGATTAAAAGTACCCACTCGGCTTATACTGTAATGTATCTTAAGTGTCTGCAATTCACACTCAGCACCAAACATTGATGAAAGGAAAAGAGGTTACAATTATCTTCAGTTATAAATTTTTAGGAGAAAGGAAAAGAGGTAGGCCATTTGTGTTTCTCGTGTTTTAATTAAGTTGTAAAAAAATATTCCAATACATCTTGATGATGATTTCTGTAGCAAAGTTTGTATTGTTGTTGTATTCCGTAACAAAAATATGTTTCAACAAAAATGTTCTAAAAATATTCCATCCTCAGTTATATTTTTTAAATTGCTGAATTGTAGCAAAGTTTACATTTATTCATATGCATGGCATTTATATAACAACACTCAGTGATATTTTGTATAGTTAGAAAAGCTTATATGTTGTTTGTTATGTTTATGAGTTCTGACTAATTAGCAAAGTTTATTATAGTAGCAAAATAACATGAGTGATGTTTATTATGTTTCTCACTCATTTTCAGATTTAGCCACACCTTGTATATCCCAAGTTTGAGGCTATTATAGTCTCTTATGTGCCTTTGTTGATTAAAAGAGTTGCGGATTTTGTTCAACTCTTGAAATGTTGTGTTAATTTTTTTTTTTGTATTTTGTAGGTTTTAATCAACAATGGTTTTAAAATTTGGTACCGAAACTTGTAGAAAATTTTACCGGAATCATAATGCCGAAATTTGTACCAGATTTACCGAATGCATAAACAGACTTATAATTCTAGTATTTACTGGGGGGAAACTGAAATGAAACCGAAATTACCGAAACCAAAAAAACTAAAATTATTGAAAAAACAAAAAACCAACCGGTTTAGTTTTGGTTTTTGTTTTGATGTACTGACGGATAAATTTGGTACAAACGATTTTACCATTTAGATTATGGTTTTAGTATTGGTAAGGGGTCGTTATTGACCAAACCATACCGGTTGCACCCCTAGGAAGGGCAGAAGTGAAGAAGGGAGTTTTTTTTTTAAAAAATAGTAACTTGATAGTGAATAGTGATTCCTGCAGTGAACAGTGACTCCGACGATGAATAGTTCTCGTGAAAAGAGAAAAGTACAGTAGGAGAGAGGGGGTTGTTAGGTGAGAGGAGGAAGCTTGCCGCCAGCAGAGGAACACCGAAAAAAGGACAAATTCACTGAAAAGGAAAAAGGAAAATGGGGAGAATCAGTATTTAAGCTGATACCATGAAGAGAATTGAAATTCCTCGTATTTCTTCTCCAATTTGAGGTCTCTCTCTCTCTCTCTATATATATATATATATGTGTGTGTGTGTGTGTGTGTGTGTGTGTGTGTCTTACGATGTATATAAAGGGAACATGTAAGCATGATTTATGCCTAAAATTAAGTCTAAGATATTAAAATAATTAAAGTATGGCATATTTTTGGGAACATGTTTAAAGGAACATATTTAAAGGAACATGTATCAAGGAACTTTAACAAGATCATGGGTCATGAGTGTAATCTACTCTTTTCAAGGTGCACAGATTGATAGGGCCGATTTTGAGGGGAGGCCAGAAGGCAGCCGCCCCCAATTTTTGACGCATTTTAGGATCCCCAAAATTTTATATGCCTGTGTATATATATCCATGTAATATGATAGCTTATGTATGTTATAAAATATATGTATGATACTTTTACCTTTTATGTATAATATTTTACATATTTTATGCTACATAACATGCATATATTTCATGCATGCATGGACATGCTTGAAATATCATGCTAAAAGCATATATTATATACTATTATTTTTTAAATACATGTTATTATTATTTTTTAAATACATGTTATTATTATTTTTTAAATACGTGCTATTAAATTTAATTATTTATATATATATATATATATATATATATATATATATATATATATATATATTTAAAAAGTATTTATTTTTTCATTTTTTTAACTATTTTTTTCTTTTTTTCTTTTTATTTTTTTAAAAGTGTTTTTTTTTTAAAGACGGGTTATTATTAGCTGGATTTTATCACCGGGGCAAATTTATCGTCGTGCCCTCAACATGAGCATCCGATAGTGTGTGTGTATATATATATATAGCATTATCTTTAAATTGTCCCAAAAATAATTTGTTGAAAACTGAACGGACAAACATTTAAAATTGTTGCAACTCCCGAAAATAAGTCAGCATCTTTTTCTATTAAAAAAAACTACAATTTATAAATTAATAAAAAAAATCTATTGTTAAATATACATCCCCCAAATTCAAGAGTTCGACTCGGATCCCTAAAATCTCGGGACGACCCTGAAGGTTTCCACACTAGAGATTATTTTATTTTATTTCTGTTTATTGTTATGTTATATAAATCTCACCTCAAAAGAATCCCCGAAGAGTGTTTTCAATTACAGCTTCACCTTCAACTTCTTTACAAAATTCAATAGTTCGATAAAGCAAAGTTCTATTTGCTCTCAATTTACTCTTTATATGTAGGGCTTATTGATACTGAAATTCTATAAAACTGTACTCCCATACGAAAAATAAATCAGGCCTGAAGCAATTTTGGGAGTGCCAATAGCCTCAAGAGGTGAATGTGGCAAGGAAAAAAAACGTATTCTCATTGCAAGTACAGCAATAGTTCTAGAAAAAACTACTAGTTGGCTTTCATGTAAAAGTTGTTTTTCAGTACAATACTAGTACTAAATCTCTCTACAACCATACAAAATAATGGATCCATGATATTCACTCCATCCAAGGATAACTACAGTAAATAATTACAATCATATGCCATTTAGTATTTGACCCTGTCACATACACTAAGCAACTTGTTTTTGAAGGATTAGAGCAAAAACATAAACCTCCATTCAAAGATTTATCCTTCCTTTAAGCCCAATTGAGAAGCTGGATTTGAGCTGATAAAGACACCACAACCCGCTGGATTCTAGTCAATAGAGACACCAAAACCTGCTTAAAAGTGAAGAATAATATAATTATTCACTCTGCCTCATCTTGAGCTGGCGAGTTTGGTTCTTTCGGTGGTCCAGAGGTTTTCGGGTATCCATCAAACATGTTCTTTCCAGGCTTTGCAAGTTCCACAAATATCATCCGGCCATCAAAATGCTTAAGCCAAACAGAAAGGACATGAATTTCCAATTTCAGAAAGAAAAAAATATATCCCAAAATAGAAAACAAGAATAATAACAAAAAATGGTAGGAGTTAAAACCTGCTGATCCATGCTTTCCAAAGCTCGAACGGCTTCATCTTGACTAGTATATTGAATAAATGCATATCCTTTTGACTTCTTTGTGACTGCATCCTTGATAAGCTTGACTGCCAACAATAGAGCTAACAGACTTAAGAAAGGGTGTCTTTGTAATTTAACAACCAGCCAAGTAAAATATTGTACATACCTTCAGCTATCTGGCCAAAATTTGAAAATTCCTTCTGCAAACAAGTCTCACTAGTGGAATATGATAAATCTGCAGTCCACAATGCACCATCATAACTTATATCTAATCCTATAAGAGATATATATAATTATACCCGGGGTAGCAAATATTTGGACATGCTTTTACAGGAAATGGGGTATTTTGGCATTCAAGGGATACAATTCACTCGTCTCTGAAATGGGTCGAAATTGTTTCGAAAAGCAGTTAAATGTCTATATATGTGTTCTTAACAACTGTCTAAAATTAGGGGGATTAGTATTTTAATACGGTGAATGTTATATTAATTGATTTTGATATTTTTGGGTATGTCCAGCATATTAAATATCTTTGTGTACAATATTATGTAAAATGCAACAGGCTGGTGTTATGAGGGCTATTCATGGACCGGGTCACTTCACAAATAGTAGGTAGAACCAATGTAAATCAAGTCTCAAGTTTTGAAACTAGAACCCGTCCGTCAACCAAACCCGTCAATTCTTGTGTTGGTAGTTAATTCATGCTGTCAATTTTACCACCAAAAGCACACATTCTACACCAACAATTACCTTAGTATTTATTCATGTCTAAAATGAAGTGATCCAATTTTATAGTCACCAATAAATAATAAGAGTAATATAATCAAACACGCAAGAGGCAAGGGATTTTTAAAGTGGTTCGGCTATGAAGAAAGCTTACGTCCACTGTTACTTTTCTTTATGTTGATTACAATAGCTCAGTATGGTGTGCTTGAGAATGATTGGATGAGCTAAGGGAGACTGTCTCTTATTAGGGGTCCGGAACCCTAGAGATAAAATGCCTTTATATTTTCAGGTATTTACATCTGTATACAATAAATGCGACTCTTGGTTTTCAGTGTTAATCGCCTTTACAATCGAGTAACTTTTGCTATTCCTGATGGTTCAAATTATGGGGTTGATCGGCCTTCCAGCCGACTAGGTTCCTTTGATGCCAATCAAGATAGCTACATGTTCACCTAGGATGACAGGTGTCTATCGTTCATTGATCCACGTGGGGAGATAATTTTTACATACAACAAAAGCCCCCAATGCTCCATGCTTGACGATTGATCGAAAGAATGGAGTATTTGTTCAAAATGTTGCTCGGCATGTAACTAAAGAGCTAGTTGGCAACCGACCTTCCGGACTTGTAAAAATTTCTGCAGATACCGTGGATAATTGCATTTTTGGAAATAATTCAAACTTTTTTGAACCGCCAAAGGGTACGCTGGTCTTTTTGCGCTTTGGGAAGCGTGCAACCGACTGTAGTTCAATCGTTCGTTCAGTTAATCATTTCGTCTCTACTATCGAGGCAACCTATAAATAGGTGGAAGTTTCCCTCCCTTTCTTTTCATCTCAAAAATTCAGTATTTAGAGTTTTTCATCGTTCTCGAATTTTCTTTCTATAACTCCTTGTTGTCTGTTACCCATCACCGTTTTTTCGTCGTTGTCTTTGGATTCCTGTACGCTTTCTTTCCTTCTCCCTTATTTTTCATCCTTTTCTCAGTTTCAACCATGATTTATGTTGTGGATGAGGGTTCATTAGAGGAGTTTTTGACAAAGAGAAAAATTCTTGACTGGGTAGACTCAGAAATAGCTCAGGGTCCCATAAATGTTTATTCTTTAGGAGAGGGTCACTGGATTCCCACTATTTTCATTGCTGAGTGTGGTATCACTTTTCCCTCGAATCCTCTGTTTCTTCAGTTTTGTCAGTACTTTGATGTAGCTCCTACTAGAATAGCCCCAAACACTTGAAGGGTGGTAAATAAAGTTCATAGGTTGAATGAGCTTTACGGGACGCATATTGGGATCCCTGAATTAATGTTTTGTTATAAGTGGGGAACCATTGGAGAGCACGTATTATCTAAAGACTAGGCAAGCCAATAAGGCTTTAGTGGTTAATCTGCCAGATTCCAATAAAAATTATTGGGATTATGGAGTCATTGTCAAGAATTGGCAATATGCCTCCCATCCTACAGGGGTATCCTACTCTGGACCCAGGTGCCCCCAAGAAGGGCGTGGCATAGGTTAACTTTCCTTTTTAACTTTTTTATGTTTATATTCTATTTGCAGACTTGCCGACTAATTTTCTTGTTTTGTATTCTCTTGCAGAAGAGAGTAAGAAAAGGTGTCCCAAGGAAGGAGAGATCAACCTTACAGACCTCAAGTTTTTGTGGGGTCTAATTCAAAGACTTGGAGAACACCCACGTTGTTTTCGTACTGTTAGAGTACAAGAGCTCAATTATGTCTTTTGTTGCTCGGCCATCATTTGCGCTACCCCAAGTTGCCATCAATTTGGAAGAAGAGCCCGTGTCCACTTCCTCGGCTGCAGAAAATTCATCCAAGGGGGAACTTCTTCCTCATTTGAGTCTCTTGACATATCTGATAGCCCTACCTCTCCCTCAGCTGACATGGGTAAAAGAAGGATTCTCGATTTACTGAGTGGGTCACTATCTCACCCTGCCAAGTAGAGTATTGATCATGGCAAGAGACTTTAAGTAGTTGAAAAGAAGAGGCCTCGAGTTCTTGGTGCTGAAGAAATTCAAACCACTGAACCTTAGTACAAGAGGTTAAAGAAAGGCTTGCCTGACCTTCAGAAGCAAGCAAAGAAAGTTCAAACCGACCAACAAGAGTTGGTTGAAAAGATTCAAGCCAACCTCGGTGACATTGAGTCAGCTTCTGTGGCCATCAACCCTGGGTTGGCCAGAGGTTTAATCAAGGCTAAAACTCTTCCAGCCGCCAGAGCGACATCAATTCCCATGCTAGAACAAGACTGACTGAAAGAGCTTGCCAGAATTTGGCTTTGGTAATTATCAATCTTTTGTTTGTCTTCATTTTGCTGAACTTCTTATGATGTCATGTGTTTATTCTCTTGCAGTTTTTGGTTGATTTTAATCAGATGTTGGAGAAGGACGATCAGCTGAGATCTTCCTCGATTGAGGTAGAAGAGGCCTTTAATGGTCTGAGGCAATTCGTGAAGGATTCCTAGAAGGCTCTTGAAGCGAAGGCAAAACACTGGGATGAGAAGATGCAGGAAGTTGTGGATAGGGTAGTTGTAGCAAAAAATAAGGCAAAAACTGTTGAGAAGAAAACCCAAGCTGTCGAGAACATATTGAAGGAGGCTATGATGTATATTAGTGACACGTGGTGCGTGGTTATGCTCCCGAGAGAAGACTATATTTTTTTCTATTTTTAGTTTAGGGTATTATTGTCATTTTCTTTTATTTTTAGTCTTTAATTAGTTTCCAAATATGTTTGGGGCTAATTAGTCAATTTTAGTTATTAGTTGCCCTTTTTAGTCTTTTTGAATCTTAGCTTGATTAGCACGCTAATCTCTCCTATAAATAGGTCATTGACCCTCATTTGTAATTATACTTGAATATTGAAAAAAGAATATATAGAGAGAGACTCTTTTTTTTGTTTTATTTGGTGTATTTAGTTGGTGTGTAGTGTGATAGTAACGCTTCCGCATTCTTGATTCACATCAATTGGTATCAGACCTGCGTTTGTTCTTGGTGTTGAGCTGCATTTGTTCCTTGTGTTCGTCGTGGTTCGTGAAGTGGGTAACGAGTTGAGATTCCAACTCGAGCAAACCTTCAATCAGGTGGATTGATATATGTCCAAATGGGAATCAGGTGGATGGAAACTCTAAATTTCATCACCGCTAAAAAGGGTGACACCAATCCTTTTAGCCTCCTCCAGCCCCACCCTCCACCATCATCTTCCTCCACCTCCACCTCCATCTCCATCTCCTACCGCCACACAACTGTGACACCCCGACTAATTAAATACCGGGTAGCTACTCCTTTATTAAATTAATACAAAATGCCAAGTTGATCCAGTTAATAGCATCACTGTCGAAAACATTTTAATGATTACTAACCACCTAGTATTTAAAAAGTAAGTTGCCAAATTTTAAGTTAAGTCTGATTAACATGCAATAAAAGAATAATGGAAGAACAACATAAATCCATTCACCATAACGAAGTAATGAAATAACCAACAATAGTAATAAGTCCGGAGGAAAACTCCTCACAACAATCCCACAACTGAAAATAATAAGACAAGTCTGAATTCTGAATTAATTACATGCCCGAAGTCCGAATAAATGAAATGCCTCTAAAAGAAATGGGCGACATGCCCTACAACTGATAAATACTGAGTATAGAGTCAAGATAGATGAAGCGTCTATAATCAATGTCCTGTAACTTCCACAAACAGCTACAGCTCGTCACCTGAATGAGGATCCTAAGCATGGGTTGTACTATTTCGAGGTACCTCCACCACTACAACCTTACACCTTTAGTCTCAGTGCTTCCATCTTGCCGGACTCCATTGCATTATGTATCCCTCCAGACCTTGCACTTATGGCATGCCTACCTAATGCATATCAATTTTTAGTACCCACGTTTGTTAGTTCCTTCCCTTTCGAAAGTGTATAAAGAAAAAAAAATCGTATGTGAACTCTCCAAGCATACTAGGACTAATTATATACCACATATGAGTTGTGCTCCGAGTATATTTGATTTGATTCATTCTGATTTGTGGGGGCCATCCCCTGTTACTGCCTTTTCGTTCATCGTTATTATGTGACCTTTATTGATGTTTATTCTCAGTGTACTTGGGTGTATCTCCTTAAAAGGAACTTTAAATTCCTCCCCTTGTTTGTTCAATTTCTCCAAATAATTGAAACCTAATTTAAGATGGTGGTTTGAAATATCTGGTCCGATAAGGGGCGTAAGTATAATTCTAATGAGTTTAGATCACAATATAATCAAAAAAGGATATTGCATCAACTCATTTTCCCATATACTCCCCACAAAATGGGGTGGCAGAATGTAAAAATCGTCACCTAATAGGAGTAGTTCGATGTTTGTTGAGTTGAGTGGTAGATGATAAAGCAATTCGGTGCATTTTTGGGGGTACTCGATGTTCAAGGGGTATAGGTGTTATGATCCGGTATCAAAACACAAGTATCACTCTCTTGATGTTACTTTTCATAAGAATGTCCCTTTCTATAGGGTGGTGAGTACTTTGTAGGCTCATGGCTCCCCATCTTTCGAGAGTATTATTGACCCACCTTCTCTCGAGGGTAAGGCTTCATCACTTGCTCGCCGTATTCCTTTATTTGACGAAGCTCCTCCTCCGGCACCTTCTGAGTCCTCCTTACAAGTATACTCATGTTGCCCGCGACTGCCTCCATCACCTCCTTCTTTGGAATTGGTACTCCCTCCACTTTACCACCTCCCACTTCTTATTTTCATTCCCATTTTCCTTCTCATATTCGGCAACTCCCTTTCCGCTATGGTTTTGTTAGTGGTTCTAATGAACCTATTTCCTAGCATCTTTTCTATAAGTCCTTCAGGTCCATATCGAGCTTTTCTAGGCCAGCTCGACTCCATCTCCATTCCCCAACTAGTGACCGAGGCTCTCCAAAATCTTAAATAGGAGGTAATGAAAGTGGAAATGGATGTTTTTGGACCGAAATGGTACATGGGAGCATGAATCTCTACCTCCCGAGGAGAAGACAATTGGATATAAATGGGTCTTCAATGCAAAGTACTTAGTCGACGGCTCTATTGATTGCTTTAGTCGTGGTTGGTGGCTAAGGGATTTACACAAGTTCCTGGGAAGGATTTTGATGCTACATTTGCCCGGTGGCCAAGCTTACTTCCGTACGATTATTAATCTCTCTTGCAGCTTCTCACTTTTAGCCTCCACATCATTTAGACGCCAAGAATACCTTTCTACATAGGAATCTCTCCGAGACCATCTATATGGATCATCCTCCAGATTTTCGAGTTAGGGGAGTTTACTAGGAAAGTGTGTCTCCGAAAGTCTCTTTATGGCCTTAAGTAATCAACCCGGGCATGGTTCAGCAGATACAATGAGGTTATTATATTCATGGGGTTTACTTGGTGCTATTTCGATCATACAAATCTTATTCGTCGTCAGCCCGATGGTGGATGCATTATGTTGTTGGTTTATGTTAATGATAATATTATTACGAGTGATGATGCTGATGGAATTTTACACGAGTGAAGATGGATATAGGTAAGGTGTTTGATGTGAAAGACTTAGGTCCTCTCCGTTATTTTTTTGGGATTGAGGTGACTCGATTTCGAAGTGGGATCTCTTTATCTCAGCGTAAGTACGCCTTGGATCTTCAGGATACTGGGATGCTAGATTGTCATCCGGCATCTACCCTTATGGACCCTGACTTAAAGTTTTCGACCGAGACAAGTGATTCGATCCTAATCCATCAGTTTATCAGATATCGGTTGGTCGTCTTATTTACTTAACCAACACGAGACCGGATTCGAGACCGGATTTAGGAGTTGTTGTGGGTATGGTTAGCTAGTTTATGCATGCTCCATGCACCGCACACTTGTATGTCGTGTACCAGATTTTAAAATATTTCAAGTCATATCTAGGACTTGGATTGTTTTATGCCTCGAAGAGTTAGACAGAGGTCTCATGTTTTATTGATGCAAACTATGCGGGTCTAAGATGGATCGACGCTCCACTTCGGGCTTTTGTACATTCTAAGGTTCTCATCTCATCTCATGGAAGAGCAAAAAGCAAGGGGTGATTTAACGTTCTTCAGCCGAGGCCGAGTACCGTGTGATGGCTTTGAGGACATGTGAGCTTTTATGGTTTCGATTGATTTTGGGGGCGTTGGGCTTTATGGAAAGCTATTATGCTTGCATCTGATTCCGTTCTTCATGAGAGGACAAAGCACGTGGAGGTCGTCATTCGTCTAGCTTTTGTCCCTTCTTCAAATCAGACAACTGATTTTTTAGGCCCTCTTTTCTTCGATCTTCCATTGTCAAGTTGGGCTTGATAGATATCTTCACTCCAGCACAAGGAGCGTTGAATTTCATGTTATTTTAGTATTTTCCCTTTGTATTGGACCCTCCATATGTTGGGCCTTAACCGTGTAGTCTTAGTTTTGTAGTCTCTAGAAACTTCTAGAATTGTAATATTTTTAGTATAAATACAATTAGTGGTTTTCCAATTGGATAAGCCATCACATCACAAAAATCTTCTACGGAATATGTTCATAAAGCCCAACTCTTTATGAGCTGAAGTTATGGATGATAAATACTGCCTAACTCTAATATCCTTGAAGCTAAACTCAAGAGTAACCCCCTTGGATATGGGAAAAACCCTTCTCATATTAAGATATAAAAGCATGGTGTATATATACTGGCATATGAGGGGAAAACCTAAATTTTTGGTTTGATAACTGAATTTATCAAGATAATATAGAATTTCCTTTTTAACTATCTCCTCAAGATATCCCCAAGATCTGATTAATTTGAAAATCAGGGATGTCATGAATGAAGAGGGTTGGAACCTTGGCAGCCAAGGAACCTTCAGCATAAAATCAACCTATAATTGGTTGTTTATCAGGAAAAAGGTCTCGACCCCCCCCCCCTCTCTCTCTCTCTCTCATCCCTTGGCATAGGATCGGTATTTTCCCTTGTTCTCCCAAGATAAAAATGTTTTTGGCTCCTAAGCAGAGCTCTTCCTGTTCCTAGAGCTGATGTTCTTTATAGAAAATATATTTTCATCTCCCCCAACCCCAAATGCACTCTTTGTAACATGGAATACTACAATTGGCATTGCTTCAATGAGTGCCCTAGTTTCGGAAGACTTAGATTGGACTGTGCTGATGAAACTATGAAGCACTTTAGGGGAACAAGTAGACCCGGCAATTGGGCGGATGTGGGCGAGTTAGAAACGGTTTTGGGTTGGTTTGGACGGGTCACAAGTGGGTTGATCTAAGGTTGCGGGTCGGATATGGGCGGGTCTGGATTGGGTCGGATACAGTTTACTAGTCTTTTTATTTTCTAGATGCGTTGTCAAAGATAGCCAGTCGGATTGGAGAAAGAGAGTGAGTGAAATTGTTTAAGAGGGAGAAAGATATGAGAGATTTGGGAGAGAGAGAGAGACTTCGTAGGTGGCTTTTGGGTTTCTCCTACATGACTTGCAAGTGACCCGAAAATGAACCGCAATCAAACCGAGCTAACAGGATGCCAAACCCATATCTGACCCGCCAGAAAACTTTGATAAACCGATACCTATTTTCCTGGGCGGGTTGTGGTCGGTTTTGGCCTTGGAAACCCATATTGCCACCCCTGGGAACAAGCAAAGGAAAACATAGTGAGATATACAATTTGACAATTTGTGTAGATATTTGTTCAACAATTTGACATACATACATGAAAGACCAGTATTGAAGCTATTTTCAAGAATATGCCTGTTTAGGTTTAGGTTATTCTTTTAAAAAGGAAACTTAATTATGATACTAAACATTTTCTTAACGATATAATTAGAGAAGTTGTTCCAGCTGTATCTCGACTATTTTTATGTCTTTGAACCCCTCCTCCTTCACTGATGATTTCAAATTAAACACGGATGGATCCTATTCTTTCTAAGACTAGGATAACTACAGGTATAGGAAGACTGATTAGAAACAAAAAAGGTGAATAGCAAATTTTCCAAAGCATTGGCAATGTTAACATGCTGAGATATATGAGCCATCAAAGAAGAAATGATCCAAGATCTAAAGATAGGAATTAGAAATTTACATACTGAAAATGACTTTTTTAACAACTTTCAACATAAGAACCACGACCAACAGGAATCGCCTTCCTCATCTCGAACATTGAACGATAGCTTTCTACATACATGAGCCTCTTTGGATTTAAAGACGTGCAATGTTTTATTTAGGTACTTATAACATATTTTTTTACTTATATGAAATAATTAGATTCCTTTACTCTACAACATACATGTATACCTTCGGGTCACGGCAATTACTTGGTTGAGAAAAACTAAAAACAATTTGTTATTCAAGACAGATTTGGGGTCATATATTTATATACTGTGCACTATCTAGTTGTGTTTCACTACATGTCAAAAAAATTATAACATATATACAAACAAGATTATTATAATATATTTTTTGGTGTTTAGTGTAATAATCCCATGTCAGTTTCTATGCATAACAAAAGGCTAGATTTTGATTTCAGAAGGAATCCACTAGTTAACCGAGCAAGGCAATATGATTCAGATTACCTGTAATATGTTTCTTTACAATGACTTTCTTAGTAATCACAATCCACCTAAATATTAAAGCAAACCAAACAGGACCTAAATTCCTCTCTCTAACTCTCTCAAATACCATAAGAAGTTCTCACATCGTCACTCTTTTACAAAGAGATAACCAGACAATATAAGTCCCAGCAAAAGGTAACAAAGAGATAATATAGACTTTGTTATTGAAATAAGACCTGCTCCCAACTGACATTTGGATGATAATGGCCTGGTTTGAACACCTCTAAAACTTATTTGAACAAAGTTTGTATGCCTAATCTAACGAAGCTCTCTTTCTGTTTCATGACATTCTCCCTATTCCACTCAAATGGGAGAACGAGACTCAAATGAGGCGTCTCTACAAATCTTCAACCATCTTCTATTTGTCAATGATGAAAACTTTGACATCTAGACACAAGTCCCACAACAACTAAATTCCAAAATCCTTTTGACACAGACTTATATTTCAATACTCTTTTATATTTTGAAACCACCAATGTATCTTGCTGGAGATTTTGATATATGGCTTATATAAGTTAATGTTGATAATATGGAGGTGTTTTCTCTTCTCCCTAAACTTTCCTATTAGTTGCATAACCTAAAAATTAGGGAGTTTTTATTTGCACCCACTTATTTTGTCAACTCATCCCATTAATGTGCAACCAACAGCCTGCTTTACATTACCAAAAAACCCTTTTAAAAACATTCTTCTCACACCGTGTAAATATCTCCACCCCACAACCCTCTCATCGGCACTCTGTCAGAACACAAAAATCTTCTCATCAAACCCATCGAACTCATCCCATTAAAAACTGTAACGTCACTCAAACCCATCGAACCTTTAAACTCATCAAGAAGGCACTCATCGACAATTCATTTTGGGAACTCGACAATTAGTAAATGAAACCCTTTGTAAGCCTTTTCTTGGTTGTAATTAGTCGAATTAAACCCTCTGGTAGTCAAGTGCTAAAAGCACAACGCATCCGGCTGGCGTGGGATGGGCGCCTAAGCCTAGGCGTCGTCTAGGCACTTTTTTGTTTTTCTTTTTTAATTTTTTTATATACAAACCAAGTACCATGAAATTTGAGTTACTAACAATTAATATGGATTTACTTGTAACATTTCTTTAAATTCTCATAAATAAATAAAAGACATTTCCAATCAAAGTTCATTACGATATATAAAATACTAATAGGTAACAACAATTTAAAGCCCTGCACTTTTAACATTTGTAATATTTCCTTGAAGTACCATACATAAATAAAAGATTGCTAACACTAAGACAAAGAATAGAAACAGTCCACACAAAAATATTTTGTGAAATTGATATTTAATTCCTAAAAAAAAAGAATATAAATATTACACAAAAAAATAATGCTATTGTAGATATAAAATTGAGTAACATTTAAAAATATTACGGACAAAAATGCTATTGTAATCATTGTATACACACAAAGCAACATTCATACATGACATATATATATATATATATATATATATATATATATATAGAGAGAGAGAGAGAGAGAGCGGTTCTCATACATACCCAGTTTGCATACCCTCCGTGCGGACCATTTTTTTAAAATAGTAAAAAAAATAATTTCGGGCAGATTTTTTTTTATAGTTTCTAAACATTTCAATAAGACCATAAAAAAAAATTCAACTAAAAATGATTTTTTTTGCTATTTTAAAAAAATCGGTCAAACTTTGTCAGTTTTTAACAACTTAAAAACTGACAAAGTTTGACCGATTTTTTTAAAATAGCAAAAAAATTCATTTTGAGTTGAATTTTTTTTTATGGTCCTATTGAAATGTTTAGAAACTATAAAAAAAAAATCTGCCCGAAATTATTTTCTTTACTATTTTAAAAAAATGGTCCGCACGGAGGGTATGCAAACTGGGTATGCATGAGATCCTTTCTGTATATATATATATATATATATATATATATATATATATATGCAACTATAGTACTATGTACTTTCTATGTAGAACTGGACAAAATTCTTAATAATGACGATTTTTTCACTTGGTCCACTTCCCTGCCGCCTAGCCCCAACGCGAAGAACCTACCCTATGCCTCGCGCCTAGGTGACGACAAGTTGCGTCTTTTAGAACACTATAATAATGCTTCTGAAGAGTATTGTGTTTCTAGGTTTTGCAAATTTGAGACTCTCTTTGATTTTGGATTATAATTTCTAAAGTTTTGGGTAAGTCTCCCTCTCCGGTCTGGGTTTGATGTGTTACAATTAGTTAGCTGCTAATTAGTTTAGTTTTGTTGATGTATGTTTTCAATTCTTATCTTGGTATTTAGTCTTTGATTCTAACAGAAGCTATATGTTGCTATATGTTTGATTGTTTTGGGTTAGTTTCTAGCAGCGTGATGGCTATTAAATTCTAGACTACTCTTTGATTCTAACAGCATGCTGACTGTTAATTTCTCTTTGTTATTTACTTTTATTTAGTAGCATAACACCTATCTAATAATGAAAGTCATTTTCTCCAATTGACCTCCCAGGATAATGGAGTCCAGCACTCAACTCTCAAGACACCGCTACTACTGTGCCACCTAGAGAACATGAAAGAGCAATTGGACTAAACGTGGTGAGGGACTTGTTGAAACAAAATAAAAAGTTTTGGGTTAAACGTGTATTAAAAAAAGGAAAATACTTGGGAGACTCTTGATTGGGACTCAAAATTGAGATTCACGCTGACATGGCGTGTTATCATTGGTTGGTCCCTTGTGAATGTGGATCCGCGCCATTGGCACTAACCAATGGCGACATGCCATGTCAGCGAGTCACGATTTTGAGTCCCAATTTTGAGTCGTTGTAGAAGCACTCTAAAATGTTCGAGAGACTATTTGGTGCACGACCCATTATTTAAACGTGGTTTTTCATATTGTAGATAAGGAGAAATGGAGGAAAATGTACAAATTTGAATTCATGTTTGGGACCCGGTTCAGCTTTGGAAAGCCAACAAAAAGTTCTCAGAGAAATGTATGAGTATTTTTTTTCCTTTCATAATCTATATAATATTGTGCTTGCAAAATGAAGGAACATAAATGAAATCACAATATGGAGACTATTGTGATTCGCTTCACTTTTAAACCCAACTGAGCATACTAAATCCAATTGTAAATGTATATGGTTTGTAAGTGTGAGGCATCAATTACAAAATCAAGACACTTACTTGTAACCATAATTTTGCTTGCAAGTGGGAAGTCGAAGAAAGAAGCGTGAAGCTTTAAGGGTTTATGGATGAGCGGACGATTTGGAAAGGAACACAACCATAAATTTGTTGCCATTTATCAAAAAATTCAAAGATGATATCCGTACTGGATTCCCTACTCCTCGCCGAACATTTAGCAACTGGGTAAGAGTTCAAATCTTTCTAGAAATGAAATTTAAATTTGTTTGCATTTAGGGTGCAATTTCTATCTCTATCTCTATCTCTATATACTATAAAATGTAAAATAAGGCATTAATTGTGGTTGATTGTGAGATTGTCCACGTGGAAAACAAAAATTAATGTTCCTCATCATAGGTTCATCCACGTGGCACAATAAAACGAAAGGCAACCGACAGATTCAACCTCACACTCTCTCTCTAAGGAGTTAAACCATCGTTTGTAGACATCTCTCTTCTCCATTTATTGCACCCACTTTTATGATAGAAAACGTCGAATCTGTTCACCTTCTATGTATTTACCCATTTATATTTTTCTCCATCTGAAAAGCCACACCAGTTAAACCTCTTGTTGTAGACGTTTTCCCACGTGATACACATTCCATCAACTCAGTTAATTCCAAACCCTTACATCTCGGCATCACCAGTCTGGCCCCTACCTAGCTGAGTCAAAGTTGTTACCGAGAAGAAAATCTATGTTGGGCAATAGTCCGAACAAGTGGTCTGTAGAATGGAGTGCGTGGATTAATATGTTATCGCAGAGGTTGGGGTTGGGTTCGAGAGTTAGTGGTGGCGGCGGATGGGGAAGGAGAATTCGGAGTGGAGGTAGAGAGAGGAGGAAGCGAGGTCGCCTTGGGAGAGGGGGAGCTGAGGGGAGAGGAGGAGATGGAGGCAAAGTTGGGTTTTGCCACAATCGCTCTCCGACACAATTTCGATCACGGAATTGCAGGGAACGCCATCGCCGGGTGTGCAGTCTAGGATGGGACACTTTTGATTGCTCACAGGATCTTCAACTAGATTTTTGGGCTTCATCACTCAAAGTTGTTAGGTGTTTACACAAATATAGCTCTTATCATTAATAGCTGTTAATATTTCAAAGAGATCATCTCATGTAACGGTGGATCTATACGATCGCAAAAATTACTAGATCGGTTTGTAAAGAAAAAGAACTAAGCTCGGAATCTCGATTTAGCCTCTTCATCTATGTGATGCTCTGACCGAAAATATGTGTAGTATGTGTGGATCTTGGTGCAGTGTGCTTTGGGATCGTTGGGGACTTGAGGGTTATAAAAAAATAGAATCTGGGTTTATATTTCTTCTTGAGGTGATCAGGGAAGGTTATTTTGTTATGCCTATCTGTTTGTGTACATACACGAACATTCTAGATATGGGTACTTTGTAATTGTGTTTGTTGATATTCTTTTCTACTTTTTTGTTGACGTTTTGACCTATTGATAACTTTTCTCATATGTACAGTTGGGAAATGTACATATGAGAAAATAACCTCATATGTTCAGTTGGGTAATGTTCAACTTTGTTTATGTTACCTTTCTTTTTATATATTCCCTCCCTTTTATTTTTTTTAATTCTGCCACTCCTTCTTTTTCTAAAGCTCGCTCTAGGTGTTTACAAATTTTAACCGAATCATATCAAAATATGGGTTTCAATGCAGTACATTTCATACAAAAGTTTTATCGCGTCAAATCCTATAATTTTTCACATACAATTGTTTGATATCATTAATTTTTCAGGTGATAAAAAAATGATTGTTTGATAATATTAATGGTGTCAAAAATCGATAATTTTTAAAAAAAATAACAAAAAGAGCTTATAATCACAAAAAAACTTTCTTTGAAATAAAGAAAACGGTTTTAACAAAAAAAAATCAGTTTTGACGAAAAATCATATTAAAAAAACAGTTTATAAGGGAAAAATAATTTTTCAAGAAATACATTTTTTTACGAAAAACCAGTTTTAACAAAAAAAATAAAAGCTTTGAACAAAAAACAGCTTTAACAAAGGTTTTAACAAAATAAAAATACTATTAAAAAAAATAGTTTTGAACAAAATTCATTATAGCATTTTCCATCTTCCATTAATTGTTGAAAATTCAATTAGTTGTTTTGAAATATATATTTATTATGTATTTTCATTTAAGTGTACATGTTTTTGGATTTTTTTATATTTACAAACATATATAATTTTTTGTTTGGGTTCATGTCATGTTTAATGTTTATTTAGTGTTTGTCCGCATTGGTGATAATTTATTCAATGTCAATTTAAGAGTATGAATGAATATGTCTTTTGAATTTGATGAATCATAGAAACATACTAAATATGAAAAAGCACATGGGTGCCCTTAGATTCATGAATGTCATTTGTTAACCTTGCAATTCACAACATATTATCTTTTCAATACAATTTGCAACAAGTGAACTTGAGTAGTGGATAAGTTCAAATGTGCAAACACACATAAATGGTAAAGGGTAAACTCTTTTAATATAATTATAGAACAATTAATATGAGTTGTGAAATTTGGAATGTTTTATTATCAATACTTTCTTTTTCTTAGGAAAATCGCGATGTTACGTACAAATGTCTTAAATTGTAATTTGTAAAATCAATATTCTTTCATGTATTTTCAGTAATGCAACAAAAATTGTTGAATCAAAAGGGTTTTAGACCTCTCCAAATCCTATCCATTTCATCCTCTTCGTGGAAAGCACAATATGTGAACCCTCATATGTTGTCGTCAGTTTTTGGTGAGAATTGACCCCTTTTTTTTATATCTGCTAACGCATCCAGCAATAACCCAACCATATGGGCCCTTTCAGTTTTATTGGGGCCAATTGATAATCAAAAAAATTATTTGGACTGAATTTTTGACATAAAAATTCAAGACACGATGATGTGCCAAGCTCTATTGGTTGGTTTTGGAGGTCCACGACAGTGGGATCCAAAAACCAATGAATATGAGATCAACACATCATTTGATCTCCAAAAATTCGGTAAAAACATTGGTTCGAATAGAATTGTTCATTGATAATATGATATCAAATACATTTTTTCCTTTTTGAACATAGTTATTTCTGTAATCAGTTTTTGGTGAGAACGATCATCTGGAAAACACAATATCTATTTCAGCCTCTTCCTCAATAATTGATTTTTTTTTAAGAATCAGGAATTGGCTTTTATTCTATTGTAGTGGTATACATTTCTATTATGGTGGTATAATTTTTTTCTGAATGTCCGATGAGAGGAAGAAATGGGTCACACAACTATTAGTGTAATTTTAAATGTATGGAGGTTTGTTGAAATGAGGATTGAGCTATTACTTATGAAAATTTTTGGTACTTTAAATATTATTTTTGTGGGAGAATCTCATGGGTGAATTTATATTTTGTTATATATCTTATACACGTCTTATCTGTGTTATATAATTTGTTTCTCTATTCGGACTCTGATTATTTGTGTTATTTGAACATATATATTCTCCTTTTTATTTCCCTTTTATGAAAAAATTGGATGTTATATTCATAGGTGGACTGTGTCAATTTTATGTGATTGGTTAATTAACTTATTTTTTATGTTCATGTACTGCTATCTTAGATAATGGTAGTTACTTAGTTGATGATGCGTCAATACAAATGTTGTAATAGTGGCTGCCCCGCCCGCCCGGGGAGAGCGAACGGAGCGCTAATGCGATAAAATAAATCCAAATCCACAAGTGACAAGGTATAGAGCATCTAAATAAACCCACAATAATATAAATCCACTAATCTCAATTCTTCAAATACAACAAGTCTCTCGAATAAATACAACTATCTAACTCGAATAAAAATGCTCTATACACCAATGAAATATTTAATACAATTCTTCCAACCTGTATTAAAATTCTTCCTAAATAATCCATGGTAAAATAATCCCAATAATCCAAAGCGCTCAAATCCACGCTAACCTGCCACTAAAAGAAAATATGGGGAAGTACACAATACGACAAGAATTATGCTCAACACATACGGATTAGCAACGAATAAAACGTAACAACACGAGTACGGATATTCAAATCAAAATGCAAATCTCAAAGCATTTATCAATATAATTTCTCAACAACACTTTAACAGGGTCACCAGGCCTCACCACATCCGTATATGCTTTATCAAGCCATAGCCCGGGAAACAGGAATTTTGGCGGGTGCCCAACCTCCGTGCCATATTAAAATCTCATGACAACGTGCTCAATACAATATAATGATACCACGTGAATCAAAATAATTTCAACAATTATTTTCCAGATTTCAATAAATTTATCAATCCAAATATGAGTTCAATTAACACGAATTCAAAGAGAATGACACTCGCGAGATTTAAGGAGCATATTGTGTAAAACCCCATACCTCAAACCATGATGAGAAACCAATGATCACATAACATGGAGGAATCCACTTGGGAGCGCGAGGCCGATATGCCGAGAGATATCCAGAATTGTTCTTACCAGGTATGCCTTATTTTCCGAATTTCGGGACGAAATTCCGTTATTAGGGGGAAAGTATGTAATACCCCGTATTTTTATGCTATATTAATTTGGGGATTTATTAAATTTAATGTGAGTTAATTATTTAATAAAAAAATTCAGAAATTAATTATGTTATAATTATTAACGTGACGAGAGTTAGTAATTATCGGAAATTAATTATGTTATAATTATTAATGTGACGAGAGTTAGTAATTATGGGAAATTTGTTGAATATTACTAATGAGCAAAGTAATATGTAATATTGGTTATATTGAATGTCACGAGTGAATAAAATGACAATTTTGGAAATTTGAGTAGGGACGCACCCGTGTCGCGTCGGGAGTAAATATTGATAAATAAAAGTGAATATTTTATAAGTTGTTCGTATGGTCGTTTTGAGTGCGCCAACGCGTCCGTAAGGGTCGAGATAGTCAGAAAAGTGTACCCGGGGGGTTAGTTTGGGTCTCGGGGCATTTTTAGGCCTAATTGGTACCCCGGGAGAGCGTTTTGGACATTTCACATTTTTGGGTAATTAAACCCACGAAAATCAGTAATCTATATCAGCCATTTAGGTTAGTCAGCTAGGGTTAGAAAACACAAACACAAGAACGGCCATAGGAGAGGAAGGAGAGAGCTCTCAAGGCAAATTCAAGACCCAAAATCCATCCGTTTGCACCGCCACCACCACCAACGCGTAGATCGCGCGACAGGGAACGCAACCACACCAAAATCATCCGCAAAACAGAACGTCGAAAATCCCAGGCAAGTGTTTATCTTGCTATTTCGTTGGTGCATCTTTCATATTAGTTTAGGAGTAATTAGAATGAGTTTTTATGGAAGAAAACCAAAGATTTGAGATAGGAATTGCATGTAGTGAAGGATAAATTGATAATTCTGGAAACCATTGCCATGTAGAGGAATTACCCATGAAATTATGATGTTTATAAGAAGAAATTTCTGGAAATACTTGTTAGAACCATGTTTAAGAGAATTCTAGGGTTCTTGATAATTATGATAATCTTTGGGCTGTTAATCCATGTATAATGATAGAAATCCACATGCTTTACGTTGGAAATACCTAATATGAAGATATAATGTTAGTAGTATGAATCTTTGGACGTTTGGAAATGTAAAACTTGAATTTGGATGTAGAAATGTGTTAGAACCCGTAACTGCAAAACTGCAGAAATCGCAATACCTGCTTGATCGATCGATCGAGCCCAGAGCTTCGATCGATCGAGCCCCAGACCTCGATCGATCAACCCCTCCTGGCAGACTCCTATTTTCCCTTTTTAAATGAGTTAAATTCAATTTATCGTGAGATAATTCTTGGACACCCTTAATAAAATGTTTTGGAAGTTTGGAAGACCAGTAAGACATATGAATAATGTTGGGGCCTTTAATGCGAGACGAGAATTGTATTTTTGGGATAATTACATAAAGGACGATGAAATCTTGTATTAAAGGGAGAGATTACGTAAAAATGATTACGATGGAAAAATAGATGAATACCTACTGAATTTTATACTTGGGAGGATAGAATCCATGAGCCTTATGTAGTAAGTGGAAAAGTTCCTCAAATTAAAGTAAGATGTGAACGGCTATATGTGATAACTAAATAATGAGAAATAAATACAAATATGGGATTTGAGAATATACCCAATATTGATATAGTAATATTATAATAGTTATATGATTGTGTATGCATATGCTATCTATGTGTGAAAAACATGCCAACGCTACTTGCTATCCCTGAGGTTACCGCGCTGGGACAGTCTTATCTCGATGGGACCTTTATGGGGGATATTGACTTGTACCCTAGAAGCTAGATATCCTTGGTACAGGCTATCGAATCGATAGTTCAGACGGTCCTAAGAGACGCAGGTATGTGCCATCCTCTTAGAGACTTGGAATCTATGCTTCGCCTCAATATTGTTTGTGTATGTGTTAATACAATTCGAGAGTGATTCCGAATTTGTATTACCCTTAATATGAGTGATACGGGGTTTGGATAGTAGAGTATGCCCGCACCATAGTTTTTATTTGGGGTGCTGTTATGATATATATATATTTTACGAGTAGTTAATATATATATGAAATTCTGAAATCTGGAACTGCCTGCTGTGATTTGATATGTAGGACATGGTTGATGACTCAAATTGTAAATACTTATTTTGAGAAAGTATAATATGACACTGGAAAACTTTATTGATTAATAAAGTTAAAATGAGAACTTCGGTTACTAATAGAAATATTCTTTTCAAACAAATGAATCGTTAAATTTTGAATCCTACGAATAACCTAAGATAAGTTAAACCATTGGGAAAGGATAGCGTGATATATGCTGAGATAGACCACTGTGAAGGTTAATGCGATATGTGTGCACATTAGAAGAGAGGTGAGAATTTCTCAAGAGAGTGTCGCACTAATATGTTGTTGCATTGGCCTGTATCAATTTAAATACTTGCTAAACAATTTTTAAATCATATACACTATCGGGCTCTGACCCATTTTTCTCTCTCTCTCTCTCTCTCTCTTGTATATATATATGTATGTACTACAGGTGCCCAGCCACAGGGGCGTCTTGCTTAGGATCCCTTGGAAGGAACGTGCTGCAGCTTAGGTGGGAGTTGCAGGCCACTTGCTTAGACAATTTCATTTACTTGATTCCACTCCTATGATTCTCAGTTATTGGGGAATGTGTCGCCTTTTCCACTATTTATCTGTTCTGTTGGGACATTTGTATTTCAGTTATTTCTAGTACTGTTACTTTGGGATTTATTCAGCATGTATGTTTTACATTTAGTTTTAAATGTTGGGATTTTGGGATGTTGAATGTTTAAAGTAATTGGATTATTTTCCAGGATAATTGTTGTATGATTCTTACTTATTGAAAATGTGGTTAATAATTAAATAAATAAGTTTTTCTTTAAAAATACAATTTGGTTAGAAAGGTTAAAAATGGTTTTGACACTTAGCTTAATTAATTAGGGTGTTAATTTGGAAAAGTTTATTTTTACGACAGTGATGCTAAGAATGAACCAACTGTTCACCTTGATTTTAATTTAATAAAGGAGTGATCGTCCGGTATTTAATTAGGCGGGGGGTCACAGTTGATTCTGAATATTACTTAAAGATATTTAGGTATTATATGAATGTGATGTCATTGATATGACGGTGTGATATAAAATCGGTAATTTGAATTTTTAGTCAGACGCGGTATGGGACGTGTCGGGACTAATTTATTAAATTAAAAAGGAAATTTATTTTCTATCGACCTTATAGTCATTTCGACTGCGTCGTTGCGTCTGGAAGGTTCGAAATAGTCAGAAAAGTCTATTTGGATGTTAATTTTGAGTCTCGGATCATTTGGAAATGAAAAGACAACCCAAAAGGGCATTTTGGTATTTTTTACAAGGGGGATGAATAGTGATTTCGGGTTTTGTGTTATTATAAGTATTTGGAGATTAGTGTATGTAGGTTCATTTCATCTCTTCTACACAAAATTTAAAAGTCATCTTCTTAGAGAGAGTGGGAGGTTGCTTGGAAAGAAAAAGAAGTTTTCTTGGGAAGGAGGAGAACCAAAGGTCAAAGGTCACCACCACCATCACCACCTGTGTTATTCAAGTCCAAAGGATCAGATCTTCATTAGAGGCAAGTGTTTGATATTTGCAATTTAAGTTCGTATATTGTCCATGTTAGGATAGTTATCAAAAGGGATGATTTTCATGCTTGGAAGATGAAATGATATAGTTGTTAATGGATTTTTGGAATCTAAAAATATATAGGAATTAAACTCATGTTGTAGGTAGTTAGTAATCCAATAAATATTCATCAATCTGTGGAAGAAATTCTGAATATAATTTAGTGTTCTTGAAGATAATATGTTGATAATTTTTTGGAAAAAGAGGCAAAAATGAGTGGAATGAGAAGAGCCAATTTGGAATGTTTAGATCTTCTTTTTTAGTGCATTTGGATGAGATTTAAGAAAAACTGAAAACACATACCTGACTCAATTTTTCGTGTAGAATCCAAATCTGAAGTCGGATTGATGATTCGAATAATTTTTGGATCTGATTTTTCTGAGTATTTAAAATATGAGAATTCATGATGTTGTTTCTTTTTAATGTTGGTTCTTATCCTAAAACTTTTGTAGATCTTCGGTGATTATTAATGTTTTCTAATTTTTTTATCGCCCTACTGAAATGTTTAAAAAATCATATAAAAAAAATCAGCCCCAAAATATTTTTTTTACTATTTAAAAAAAATAGACCTCATTCAGAGACTTTAAACTGGAAGATCTCACGTGATCCTCTCTCTCTCTCTCTCTCTCTCTCTCTCTCTCTCTCTATATATATATATATATATATATATATATATATATATATATATATATATATATAAATGAACCTTTGATTTTTACAATTTTAATGTCCTCCCTTTCGTTTCATAATTTAATTTTTCCTTTTCATGATGAATTTAATATCAATTTAACGGACTCTGTCTATATATACTCGGCCACGCATCGCGTGGCCTTTCTTGCTAGTATAGTCTATATCTATATCTCAGCTTTTATGCACGATATTTCATGTATCATATTTTCTTTCTTTCATGTCCATATATGAAATGTCATGCTAAAGGGCTTTTTTTTTTTAATAAAAAAGGTTTTTTTTTGTTCTTTTAAAAGGGAAATCATTATTTTTAAAAATGGAAATAATTTTAAATAATTTAATTTATATATTTTTTAAATATTTATATTTTTTTAATTTCTATTTTTAAAATATTTTTTTTTAATTTATATTTTTATATTTTTTTAATCACAGGAGCAAATTTATCACCGTGCGCTCGGCACGGGCATATACTAGTACATCTATATATAGTAATAAAAAATGAATAATTTTGGACTTTCTCATATATCACTAGATAACATTTAGGCATCGTTTGCGAGTTCTATTTTAGAGAGAAAATAAATGAAAGAAAGAGAAAGTGTGTTTCCTTTCCTTCGTTTGGAAGTTTTAAGTAGGAAAGAAAGTGACTTTCTCTCGTTTGGGAGTTTAAAATGAGAGAAAATAAAGGAAATTTTTTAAAAAACTTTCTCTTCCTTTCTTTCCAAATCGGAAAGAAATGGAGAGAAAGGAAAGTTTTTAATGAATTGTTCCTTCTTTCTCTTAAAAAAATTATTTTCTTCCCAAACTCCCAAACGCAAGAAAGAAAATTATTTTCTTTTCTTTCCCAAACTCCTTTCTCTTCTCTTCTCTTCTTTTCTCTCTTATTAACTTTTCCTTCTTTTCTTTTCTCTCCTAATAAAATTTTCATTTCCTTTCTATTCTCTCTAAAATTCTCAAACGAGCTCTTAAAGAAGGGTGTTTTTACTGATAGCATAATATCCTACCTATTCTAATTATTCACTTTATATAAGTTTGTAGTCTTTTAACCTCCCCCGGCCATCACAGTTTGTAAAATAAAAGGCAAATAGGAAATATTTGGATTAAATAACTTTTCAAGAATATTAAAAAAAAACTCTTTTTCATCCTCTATTTCCTCAAACATCAACTAGCCTCTCCATTGGCGTGGCAACAGAAGACAGCGAACCCTCAAGAATGTCGTGGAATTTCGGACAATACAAAATGTATGTTGTTGATACAATCCCTAAGTACCTTGTGAAAGCTCAGATGTATGATTTATATAAAGATTTCTTCTACTTTGTCCATGTGAACACACTTAAGTATATATTTGATAAATGAATTCATGTGAGCACACTTGAGTATATTTTTAGTATCTAGAAGACGAAACTAAAGAGAGGCCAAGGGGGCTGGGGCCATGGCCCCTTCCAAACCATTAGAAAGCTGGTATGTCGTGTTATTATCTGTAAGGGTTTACTTGTTAGGTAATAATGGTGTATTCTTCAGCCAATATAATGTTCCCACAAAAATTAACGCCCATCAAATTATACTTTTTTTTCAGTTCTGATACTATCAATATCCACTATTTTGAGTCTTTTGACTGAAAATCTATTGCTTTTTCTAATTGTAAATATCACTTTTGGCTATTAGTTATATTGTAAATTAAGATAAAAGGACAATATTTGGAAATTCAGATAAAAGGATACGCATTGTTGATACCAAATTTAGTCTGCTGACATGGATCAATAAAACGAAGACACGTGGCAGTCTACGTGGCAACAACAGGCACTTCCGAGGAACTCACACGCTCAGACGAATCATACTACAACGAGGAACACTGTTTCCTCGAGGAACTCATACGCTCCGAGGAACGAGAACTTTCTGAGGAACTCTTGTGCACCGAGAAGCCTAGGTGGTCCGAGAAACTCAGGCGTTCCGAGCTGCACCTCGAACAAAGCATTAATAGCGGGATAACCAACAGTTTGACTGTTCATTAAATGCTTATCATTCAGACGCACACGCTTAAAGGGCATTAAATGTATTACCCTTTCATATGTATATCATTTAATGTAGTACCCTTTCACTTTACAGCCCCAGGGCTATAAATACATTGTACAATCCTCATTGTAAGGGGACCCCGGGACCAAAATTTCTTGAGATAACTTGTAATCGAGAATTCCCATACAAACAGCAATACCAAAACAGTATAAGGCTGAACCACTTTAAAAACTCTTTGTCTTATTTATTAATCTGTAATTGAATAATTAGAGTGATCTAATTTTTTACATCAACAGATTGGCGCACTCTGTGGGAAACGACTGGTAATATCGTTTTTCACTAAAAAAATAATCCATTACGAATGGCTGACATTCCGGAATCCAGCAATCGAAACGCTGGAACCCCTCCAAACCCATCTGCTCCGCCAAATATTCCAGATCTGGCTGGAATAATGACAAATCTGGCTCAGGGCCAGACCGTCATGCAAGAAACAATGCGACAACTCATCCAAACTCTCCATGGCGGTGCGTCAGCCCATTCAGGACCACGAAGTATTCAAAGAAACACGCGTGCACCATCCTCACGTACTAGGCGTACCACTTCATATCGCAATGAGGAATTTGATGATTTCTCTTATCAACCTGGGCGAACTTCGTCGGTGCGAGCCACAGATACTGATCAACGTGTCACTCTCTCCCAAGAAAGGACCAACGCATTGGAAAGATTAAGTAGGGTTTCTCCTTTCCGCCGACTAGGCCCTAGGAGGAACAAAAGTCCACTTAATGCAGCGTCAAGGAGCTTTCCACGATCAACAGCCTTAAGGGAAGGATCTGCCCAGTCACGGCCAGCTGCTCGTCAGGATAGATCCTAGGAAGCCACTTCAACGCGATCAGCTGCTCGAACCAACAGGCCCGAAGAAGGAAATGATGCATGGAAAGGCTCTATTCAAAGGCTGGAGGATAGATTAGGGGAAATGGTTAAAACCAAGAACCCTCTACAACGAACCTTTGTTCGAGGAACACCTTTTATCCAGGCCATTTTAGATTTTCCAACACCATCAAAGTTCAAAGCACCTGTTGTGACCCCCAAATATGATGGAAAGACTGACCCTGTTCTTCATATAGAACAATATCAAGCTGCTGCCGACATCTATGTTGTCCCAGACGAGATGAAATGCAGGGCATTCTCGGGAACTCTTACCGGATCTGCTCAAATATGGTATAATAATCTTCCTCGGGGTAAGATCTCAACTTTCTTTCAACTGGCCGAGTTATTCATTGGAAATTTTTGCTTTGGGGCAAAGCTAGTTAAACGAGTAGCACATCTGTTAAGTGTTAGACAAAAAGTTGGTGAAAGTACCAGAGATTATATAACTCGTTTTAATAACGAGAAACTTGAAGTCATTGATTAGGAGGAAAATACAGCGATCACTTCCTTGATGAGTGGGTTGTTGCCTAACAAGTTGTATTACACTTTGGCCAAAGATCCACCCACAACTATGTCAGAATTGATGGCAAAAGCGGCCAAAATCATGAATGCCGAGGAGGCTATGGCTTCGAAGAAGAATATGGATAAAGAAACCAAGGTGGAAGTCGACAAAACCAAGAAGAAAGAACACAAGAACAATGGTGGTGACAAACAATCCAAAAATAGGTCGTCATGGGAGGTATTGAAGAAATTTGATAATTACACTCCTTTGAAGGTAGATATCAACCACGTACTGGAAGAAATTAAGAACAATGAGGAGTTAAACTAGCCAAAGAAAATGAAGGCAGACCCTGACACGAGGAATAGGGAAAAATATTGCGAGTTTCACAAAGATCATGGCCATATGACCAAAAATTGCATAACTCTTCAGAATGAGATCGAAACACTCATCCGACGAGGAAAGCTGTCAAAGTATGTTGATCGTGGAAATGAAAGAAGAAACAACGACCGAGCAAGAGAGAGGTCTAGATCTCCTCGTCGAGAAGAGGAGAACAAGAAAAGAAATCATGAAGTTGATCCAGAAGACGACCCCGATCTTTCCAAGAGACCAAGGCAGCCAGAACGAGAGGTATTTTCAATACGCTTTGGGTCGTTTGACTGTAATGTTATAACAGGTGGAGATGCAGGAGGAGGAGACCTTACTGCGGATAGAAAAGCTTACCTCGGTGAGGCTCAAGCTTGCTCGTACATTCAGCGAATAAATCTAGCAGAGGAGGATCGCCCAAGAAAGGTGAACAAAGAGAAGTTGGTCATTGGGTTCTCAAAAAATGACCTCACAGGTGTTCTATATCCTCACGATGATCCACTGGTGATCAAAATGAGGATGAAGGAGGTTATGATTTCAAGAGTACTGGTCGACAATGGTAGCTCGGCAGACATCATGTTCTACTCGTGCTTCGATAGTTTAAATCTAAAGCTATCTCAACTGGAGCCTTACCACAGACCCCTCATCGATTTTGCTGGCGATAAAGTATTTCCACTTGGGACGATCAAGTTGGATATATTCATTGGTACGTGGCCTGCTTGTCGGACAGAAAGAATACGTTTCTTCGTGATGGATAAAAATATCCCATCATCGTACAGTATCATCATGGGAAGAATAGGATTGAAGAAGTTCGAGGCTGTATCATCTACAATGCATCAGTGCCTAAAATTTCCAACAAACTTTAGAGTAGGAGTTGTGAAAGGTGATCAGAAAGTAGCTCGGGAATGCTATTATTCATCCGCCGAGCAAGAAGAATTGGAGGAATCAAAGAAAAAGACTACTACCTATCAAGTCGATGAAGGTGTAGAGATTGAAACATTGGATCCTCGAGACGAGTCACAACTCGTGAAGGGTCAAGTGGTGGAAGCTACTAAAAATATCATTCTGGACGACGAACACCCCGAGCGAACTACTCAAGTAGGTTCGTCGTTGTAAGCCTCATTAAAACAGGAATTGATAACTTTCCTTAGAAGCAGAAGACAAACTTTTGCATGGAGTCATGAAGATATGCCTGGGATAGACCTAAACTTCTTATGTCACGAACTCAATGTGAATAAGGAGATCAAGCCTGTGAAGCAGAGAATAAGAGTATTTAGTCCCGAGAAGAATCAAGCTATACAGGAGGAAGTCGAGAAGCTCCATAAGGCTTGTTTCATTGAAGATGTTAAATATCCAGACTGGTTAGCCAATGTGGTGATGGTAAGGAAGAAAAACAAAAAGTGGAGGATGTGTGTAGACTTCACCGACCTCAACAAAGCATGCCCAAAGGATCACTTTCCACTGCCCCGAATTGATCAACTGGTGGATGCTACCTCCGGACACGAGTTGCTGAGCTTCATGGATGCTTATTCTGGCTACAATCGGATCAAAATGAAACCTGAAGACAGGGAAAGCACTTCTTTCATTACCCCTAAGGGAACTTATTGTTATAATGTTATGCCTTTTGGTTTGAAAAATACAGGTGCGACATATCAGCGGCTGATGAACAAGGTTTTTGCTGAACAAATCAGTTGCAATATGAAAGTCTATGTTGACGACATGCTGACAAAGAGCATAAAAGCTGCCGATCATCTAGTTGATTTAAGCCAGACTTTTGATCAACTGGATAAATATCAAATGAAGCTGAACCCGACGAAGTGCATATTTGGAGTACGAGAAGGCATGTTCCTCGGGTACATTGTCAATCAACGAGGAATTGAGGCAAATCCTGAAAAGATCAAAGCTCTATTAGGGCTACGATCTCCAACGACGAAGAAGGAAGTGCAAAGCCTCACAGGACGAGTAGCAGCACTCAACAGATTTGTGTCACGAGTAACTGATAGATGTCTCCCATTCTTCAAGACACTCAGAAAAACTTTTGAGTGGAATGATGAATGCGAGAAAGCTTTTCAAGGCTTGAATAAATACTTGGGAGCACCTCCACTGTTATCCAGGCCAGTGATGGGAGAAAAATTGTATTTGTACATTGCAGTGTCCGAAAATACAGTTAGCTCGGCGTTGATTAGAGTGGAGAATGGAGTGCAAAAACCAATTTACTACACAAGTAAGGCCTTCCGAGGAGCAGAGATCAGATATCCAAGGCCGGAAAAGTTAGCACTGGCGCTTATTGAGGCAAGTAGAAGAATGAGGCCATACTTCCAGGCTCATATTATAGTCGTAGATATTGATATGCCATTGAGGCAAGCCCTTCATAAGCCAGAAAAATCAGGGAGATTGATGTACTGGGCAATAAAACTCGGTGAATACGATATAGTCTATGAACTCAGATCATCACTAAAAGGGCAAACTGTTGCAGATTTTATAGCAGAGTTCACTTATCCTGATACCCCCGAGGAGAAAAAGTTGCTCGCTGATCAACCTGTGGATGTTACAGGATCAACAAACACTAGCTCAGACCAACTCCGGTTGGTAAAAGGGCAAGTGGATGTTACAGGATCATTAAATTCGAGCTCAGACCAACTCCGGTTGGTAAAAGGGCAAGAAAAAATGATCGACGAAGAACGAGAAATATCCAGGGAGGATGAAAGGAAGCAATAAATATTTCACCTAGGAACTCTAACTGATCAGAAATTTGAAGACGAGTTACCTATATGGAGGCTATATGTAGATAGCTCATCTTGCACTACAGGATGTGGCGCGGGGATAGTTTTGAGCACTCCGGATGAGGTCAACATGGAATACGCCCTACGTTTCCCATTCAAAGCTTACAATAATGAAGATGAGTATGAGGCAATGATTCCAGGACTTAGTTGGGCAAAAATTATGGAGGCACAACAGATTATTATCTTTAATGATTCTCAATTGATTGTAAATAAAATGTTGGGAGTATATGCAGTTAGAGGAGAATTAATGATCAGATATCATGCAAAGGCAAAGGAGCTGGTGTCAGAATTTGTCGCTGTTCAGCTAGTCAGAATACCAAGAATGGAGAATGCGAGAGCAGACGCCCTAGCTCGACTAGCATCAGCTACTCGCACCGAGCTACGATGAACAATCCCAATTGAAATATTGACTGGTCGGAGTATATATGAAGATCTGACGATGAACTTTATTACCCTTGATTTAGGACCATCTTGGATGGATCCTATCAGGGCATATATTGAAGAGGGAGAATTACCAATTGACAAGCTCGCAGCCAAGAAGATGAAGTTTAAAGCTGCTCTGTATGTATTAACTAATGGTATTCTGTATAGACGAGGAATTATGGAAGGTTTGCAGAGATGTGTACATCCCTCCGAGGTGAAAGATTTGATTGAAGAGATCTATGAAGGGTCCTATGGAGCACATGTAGCAGGTCAGACGCTTTTGTAAAGGATGATGACGCAGGGATACTACTGGCCGACGATGAGAGCCGATTGTGTAGCCTATGCCAAGAAATGTGACAAATGTCAGCGTTTTCCTCCATTCGAAGAACTCCACAAGCATTGTTGACACCCATAACTTCCCCTTGGCCATTTTCCATGTGGGGAATTGATTTGGTTGGGCCACTGCCAACGACCCGAGGAAGGTTCAAATACCTCGTCGTCGCAGTAGATTATTTTACTAAGTGGGTAGAAGCTAAGCCACTCATTGATATGACGTACGAGAAGGTGTACCAATTTATTTGGAATAATATCATTTGTCGATATAGTCTTCCTCATGCTTTCATCACAGACCATGGAACACAATTCGATAACGAGGAGTTCGTTGCCTATTGCCATCAGTCAAACATTTTGAAGGTACACTCAGCACCAGGCCATCCTCAAAGCAATGGACAAACTGAAGTGACAAACAGAACGCTGCTAAATGGCTTGAAGAAAAGACTGGATGATGCAAAATCGAGCTGGATCAACGAGCTAGAATTAGTACTCTGGGCTTACCGAACTACTCCCCGAGTAGCAACTGGAGAATCACCATATATGCTGACGTTTGGAAGTGAAGCTGTTATACCTTCCGAGTTGGGCCTCCCAACACACAAGGTACTGAATTTCAATTCCCCTGTCAGCGACTTAATGAGAAGACTGGATTTAGACATGCTCGAGGAAGTTAGAGAAGAAGCAGCCATTAGAAATGCTACTTACCAGCAGCGAACAACTTTGTTTTACAACAAGAGGGTGAAGAAATGCGACCTGAAAGAAGGAGACTACGTGCTGAAGAAAGTAATTCAAAAGCACAATAAACTGGAGGCAAATTGGCATGGACCATACCGAGTTACAGAAGTTGTTCGACCAGGAACTTACCGAATAACAACTCTAGAGGGGGAGGAGTTTAAGAATGCATGGAACACAGATCACCTGCGCAAGTATTATCAGTGATGTATATTCCCATGTAATACAGTTCCAGCAATATGAATAAAATGAAGATATTCTGCTGAAGTTTTTCCTTTTATTGAGAATTTTTCGGGGAATACTAGTGCTACACACTACTTGGCAAAACACGGCAAAGCTCAAACTACTCAGCAAAAATATTCCTAAAAATGCCAACCTCGGTTGGTTAGGAAATAAAATATTCCTAAAATGCCAACCTCGGTTGGTTGGGAAACAAAATATTCCTAAAAATGCCAACCTGTTTGGCTAGGAAACAAAATATTCCTAAAAATGCCAACCTGTTTGGTTAGGATAGGAAACAAAATATTCCTAAAAATGCCAACCTGTTTGGCTAGGAAACAAAATATTCCTAAAAATGCCAACCTGTTTCTGTTTGGCTAGGAAATAAAATATTCCTTAAAATGCCAACTTATGTTGGTTAGGAAATACATATGTTCTCAAAAATGCCAACTTATGTTGGTCGGGAGGTAAAATTATTCCAGAAAGCGCCAAAGTCTACTAACTATGGCTGGTTGGGGATAAAAACCCACCAACTGTAGTTGGTCGACAAGGAAAATTTACCGACCTTGGTTGGTCGGAAACATTTTATGGGCAAAATTATTTCAAAAAGACTAACTATAGCTGGTCGGGGATAAAAACCCACTAACTGTAGGTGGTCTACATGAAGAATTTAACAACCTTGGTTGGTTGGAAACATTTTAAACATTTTTATACTTATTACTTTATTGCTAAGTTAATCGAGAAACAAAACTTTATTATTAAATGATCGAGTAACATTTTTTATACTCGTAATTATTACTAAGTTGGTCGAAAAACAAAATGTTATTTTTGCCAAATGACTATCATAAGTTCAAACTACACAATATTGTTATCAGATATGCATGCACAAATATAAAGTGTTATAAGACAATAGCGAATAAAAATGAAAGTCTTTTATTTAATTCAAAATAAATTACATTGATAATAAAATGAAAGTTACATTGATATGTATACTAACAATTGCATCAAAAATCCTATTCTACTGGTCTTTTCCCCTCTACTTTTGACACAGGTTCCTCGCCAGCAGGCGGATCATTTAAAGCCAGAGGAGAATTTATGAAGTTGAGATCCTTTAACATCCTGACATTCATTACGGATGGTCGATCTAGAAGATGCTTGGGATGAGATACTTCAACAATTGAATGGAGATTATAGTCGCCGAGATACTTAGAAATCAAGCTCCGAGGAATGGCCCGAGCAGGGATCCAACTCATATCCAGTTTGAATGGTGGCATGGGTAAGTCGAGAAGCTCGGGATCATGGTAGTCCCACAGGTTATGACCCTGTTCGAGCTGCAGCACACCTAAGGCATTCAACCAGCCTTGCTTGTAGCCCTCGTTATTGGCATTCTGGATACGGTCGTCCAAGTGAAAGGGAGCTTCGTTGTATCCAGCCATCCAGAACTCCCTGGGCTGCTTGTGGAACTGATATGTTAGTCTATCTAACTGCTCGTGGAGATTTTTGATGAAGATCTCTTTGTTCTCCAAGGTAGACTTCTGCGTGGAGAGCTGCTCTTCCAGGTCTCTGATCTTCTTTGGCATTTCATCCAACGCCTGGTTCTTCGCCATTAACTGGAAGGCTTGGTTCTCTAGGGCAGACTGAGTCCTTTGTTCCTCGATAGGAATCTGAGCTGCTCTTGCTCGTCCCCAAGAAGATGTGGAAGGACCAGACCTCTTCAAGGTTTCCAACTCGTCCCTAAAGTTGGCGTTCTCGACCTCTAAGAACGAAAATCCCTCATCGGTCACTAGGATTAAGGCTTTTGAATAAGAGGTTGCAGACTTCAACTGTGATAGATCTTTCTTTAAGTTTTTGTTCTTTTGCTCCAGCAACTCGGCAATCTGTCTGCATTCCTCGACCTCACCTTTCAGGGTTCTCTCCCTCACATCGTACCCAGCAAAAAGCTTCTCGTAGCCCTTGTCGTCCATGATCAACTTGTACTTCTTCTCATACCCCTCATGCAACAAGACAGTGGATTCTTTGTATTGAAGCTGGAGGTCTTCGTGGGTGCCTTGGAGATCCTCGATCATATCATAATAGGCCACATTATTGGCCACCGCTCGATCAAGTAGACACTTCAGATATTGATATGCTTCCACTGCCTGTTCTGAAGCATCTTGGCCGAGGATGTCTACAACTTGTGCTGCACTCAGGTCTGTGTGAACAGCTTTAAAATATTCATTACATTGTTGCAGCAACTTAGTATCATGGGCAGATAGTAATTCCATCCTGGTCAGAAACTAGCAGAGAAAGAAAGAGCAATCATCAATAAGAAATATAAGCAGAGTATGAATAAAAGAATAACAACAGTATGCAAAAAAGTCCAAGTTTTATTAGATCATAAAGTTCAGAGTTACGTATGTGGGTTACATTTGAAAAAGAAAAAGATAAAGAGAAAACCCGAACAACTCTACACCTTTTCCTTATCTCCCAAAACTTTCTCGGGAGGCTGGGACGAGGAAGTAGGTTACTCGGAGGGAATGGATAGTTGCTCAGGGAGCACGGACAGCTGCTCGGAGGAAGTAACAATCTGCTGAAGTTCCTCGGTATCGGGCTGAATGGCTGGGGGATTATCTCCCATCACCATAGAAGACTCTTCTGAGGCAGCTTCGTCCTCTTCAAGATCTTCTGGGTTGGAGGGGGACCAGGAATGTGTTGCTGGAAAAGCTCAGAAGATTCATCAACTTTCATTTCCTGGAGAGCAGCAACCCATCCATCCCTAAAGTATTTGAGACTGCTATAGTCCACTTGTGACACCATAGCAGTCAACCCCTTGTTTCACCCCTTGTCCCAGCCAGCGATGAAGGACTTCTTCACAGCCATCTTCCTCTTCAATTTCTACGAGGAGAGCTTCTCGGACAGCAGGTTATCAGCAGCTTTCAATTTGTTTTCAATCTCCTCCTTCTGTCGACCTACTTCCCTAAGTTGAGCCAGCTCCTTCTCAGCAGCCTTGAGCTTATCTTCAAGCTCCCCAGCAGTTTTGAGCTTCTCTTCGAGCTCCTTATTTTCCTTCTCCAGGGAATTTATTCTCTTCTCCAACTCCTTGGAGGCATCAACAGCTCGAGCTTTCTCTTGCTCGGTGGAGGCAAGCTTTTTTTCCCTGACAGCCTTGTCAGTAGTGTATGTCTGGCGAGAATCGTCCAAAGACTTGATAGCTTCTGCCAGAGCTCCCTCCACACTGGACGAGAAGCATGAAGCTTTAATCACTTCATCCTTCTTCAGGATTATATTAAAGCAGCTCGTCAACTGTGAAAGTAAAAAGAAAGCAAGTCAGAAACAGAAATAACAAAGGAAATATGAAAAATTCAAAGTAAGAAGACTTACAAAAGCAAGGTGACGAGCAGCTAACAAGGTGACCATGTCCCGAGTAAGGTTTTCTTCAGTACCTTGGACCTCGGGAATGATCCAGGACTTTACCGAGCTCATGACAGAGCTCGGAGGAACAAAAGTGGGAACCCCTGTCCCAGCAGTTGTGGGCTGAGTGATGGTGTCAGCCAAATTGACCGAGGAGCTCTTCTTCAGCCTCCTCGGGGGAACAGGAACAGATTCAACCAAGGAAGAACCCTTGATCGGTGATATTACAATCACCTCTCCAGGAGCAGCAGACCTGCTCGGAGCCACTGCGGGCTTCTCTACAACCTTCACGACAGCAACCGAGGAAGGCACATCATTCTTCTTTGTCCCCTCCCCTGGGACATCAACTTTATTTCTTTTTACCTCTCCAGAACCAGAGGCAGGTTTCTCGAACAAAGTGGGAGGTCTTCTTCTCTTCATCCTTTCGCTTAAAGGGACGTGAGATTCAGGCGAGGAACTGGTGGAAGCTGGTACTAGCTCTAATCCACTTATCACTGGACGAGCAGTGAAAGAAGTGGTGTAGCTCTTGTATTGCGGCAGATATGAGGCTGATCTAATGTGCTCGTCGACAGAACTCTGATGCAGACTCCATATAAGTTTCAGATGTCTTATATTAACATCTGCTTCCTTTGGACACTTTCTTTTGTTATCAACTGCAAATAAATAAACATTGCCATCAGTGACACATTTTATCAAACATAAAGGAAGCATAATTTCAAAATAAATAAAACGAAATAAAAATAACCTATCCCATTGCCATAAGGAGGGCATCTGGGACCCTGGTAAACCTCATCTCCAGTTAATGGAGGGTGTTGCCAATTTTTTATGACAACCCCGTGTTCAAAATAATCCCTATTGGCATCAGGGAGATTGACTATTAAGGCTCTATTCAAAATTCTAGTTTTTAAATAAAAAATGTTATCATTAACTGCCCATCTATAACAAAACATAATCTCAGGAATTCCTATGCGAGTTCCATGGATCTGATTTAATCTATGCACCCCATTAACTATTCTCCATGTGTTGGGGGATATTCTTGCAGGAACAACGTCAAAGTAATGACAGAATTTCAGACACAAGGGATTTGGTGGAAATGAAAATCCACACTCAGCAATAAAGAGACTGGGGAACCAATGTCCCTCAGCCAAACGAAAGTAATCAGAAGGCTCAGAAAGCTCTTCCAAAACAACCGAGGAGGGGATGGAAAAATCAGAGCGAAATTTATCAAGAGATTCAACAGGGTAAACCATGATGAATAAAAGAAATGAAGAAGAAGGAAGAAAATCTTACAGAAAAAGAGTGGATCTGATGACAACGGACGATGGAAGAGATGAATACACAGGAGAGAAAGAGACGATGAAAAACTCGAGAATACAAATTTGAAAAGGTAGAAGACGATGGGAGCGTCTGTGAAGTTTAAATACCTTGCCTTGGGAAATGGTGAAGTAATGATTACAAAAAGAAATAATTACGCTACCGGCGGCTAGAGGAACAAAAAGGGCGCGGCAATCGAAGCGAGAAGAAACGATTACGCTATCGATGGCTAAAAGGACAAAAAGTGCGCAGAGATCGAGGCGGTTGTAAAAGTTCAAAAAGCCTGATTCTACGAATTTGGAAAGAGAAATAAATACAAGGGAAAACACTCCTAAAAATCAGGGGGACTATTTAAAGCTATCATATTCCGAGAAAGAATGTTCCATACTCCTCAAAATTCGAACTATGAAACATTGGGGGCTTCTGTTGATACCAAATTTAGTCTGCTGACATGGATCAATAAAACGAAGACACGTGGCAGTCTACGTGGCAACAACAGGCACTTTCGAGGAACTCACACGCTCCGAGGAACCATACTACAATGAGGAACACTGTTTCCCCGAGGAACTCATACGCTCCGAGGAACGAGAACTTTTCGAGGAACTCTTATGCACCGAGGAGCCTAGGCGGTCCGAGTTGCACCTCGAACAAAGCATTAATAGCGGGATAACCAACAGTTTGACTATTCATTAAATGCTTATCATTCAGACGCATACACTTAAAGGGCATTGAATGTATTACCCTTTCACTTTACAGCCTCAGGGCTATAAATACATTTTACAATCCTCATTGTAAGGGGACCCCGGGATCGGAATTTCTTGAGATAACTTGTAATCGAGAATTCCCATACAAACAACAATACCAAAACAGTGGACGTTAGGGGTGGCCGTGGGCCGGGCCTGGGCAGGCCCAGTCGGGCTCGGGCCGGGCTTGAAAAATTAAGTGCTATCCCAAGCCCGCTCGGGCCCAGATCGGGCCTTATTATGTAATCCCAAGCCCGCCCAGATTTGAGGCTCTTTACCCAGGCCCGCCCGATCGGGCCTTGTTATGTTAATTAAAAGATTTTTTTAAAAATTAAAATACCTATTTTTTTATGTAAAGACCAATTTTTTTAATTAAAAATCTGTTTTAAACTCCATGTATTACAAAGTCCATATATAAAGTTTTCCACTCTACATGAAAAGACTTGGTATACGTTTTTATATTTATAAAAGTTCCCCCCCCATAAATATATATATATATATATATATATATATATATATATATATATTTTCGGGCCTCGGGCCGGGCCTCATCGGGCTTAAGAACTCATGCCCAAGCCCGCCCGAAAAAAAATCGGGCCTATAAAATTTTGCCAGGCCCGCTCTGCGGGCCTATTCACCTTACCCAAGCCCTATTTTTTTATTGGGCGGGCTGGGCGGGCTTGGCGGGCCTCGGGCCTATGGCCACCCCTAGTGGACGTAGGCCATTCTTATAAGGCTGAACCACTTTAAAAACTCTTTGTCTTATTTATTTATCTGTGATTGAATAATTAGAATGATCTATTTTTTTACATCAACACGCATTATCCAAGTAAATAACTAAAACCCCATTTTTTTCATTATATTTTCTGGATACTTGTTTTATATTCAAAAGTTCATGGAATGGTTAAATTCTATTAATTGAATGTCGTTTGATTAATTTTATTGATATATTTTATTATAATATCAAATGCATTAAAAAGGTACAATTGGATCATTTTGGTTTGTCATTTACTTGGATTTCTAATTTTTAGTTGTAAAATCATATTTGAAAATAATACATAATTTACTCATTTTTCAAGCGGAAGCATGTCGAAAATGCATATGCCAACACAACTTCATTTGGCCAATTGTTGATGATTTTTTTATTATAAATTTATGCCCCATAATATTAAATCCTAGTTTTGTCCCTAGATCTTGTATTTGTTTTTTAGCACGGGTTCTATTTTTATAGCATATACTAGTTAATTACTATGTAGTCTATAAACAATAGCCCAATTAAAATTTGGTCCCCAATTTTAATATGACCCTTCTATTAAAAGACTATAACCCTAGTAAATCTCCATTTCTACAATCTCTAATTTTGTTTTTTTGGTGCTCGGAAGCAGTCCCTTATCCCAAATAAATAAAATGAAATTTAAATACACGTAAATATGCATCTTATACAGTGAACTTGTGTTGACTTATACTGAGATTTTTTCTTTTGACGAAAAAATCCAACATAAAAGGAAAAAGTATCAACTATAGATAACAATAAATATAATGTAAGTACTGAATTATTTGGCAGTCCTAACTCTAAGTAGTCCAAAAAAAATGACGAAGAAAAGTGGTCATCAATAAGCAGTCCCAAAAAATGACAAATAAAAGAAGTCCCAAATAAGCAGTCCTAAGAAATGACAAATAAAAACAGTCTCAAAACATGAATAAAAAGGCAATCTCAAACGGTAACTAATTTAATAATTTAAGCGGTAACTAATTTAATAATTTAAACACTCGCTTCTGAACAAGAACCTGAACATAATTGCAGCACCTGATATCCTGAAATATAAAACAAGATATAAGCGACCAACACAATTTCTTCCAACATGGCATAAATAATTATTACAGACTTTTCCATACCTTTGATTATGTCGAGTAACCACATATGTTAATCGTTCCAGATATGATCAAATCTACGTTTCGCTGTTACAAAAACATATCAAATTTGAAATTAAGTGATGTCCTTAGAAAAACATAAATACTTATTTAAGTTATAAGAAGTTTTGAAGCATTGAAAAAAAACATTATCAAATAATATACCTTTGTCTATCTTCATTTCAATTGTAATTGTCTTCGATCTTGGATACCAATAAATATATCCCACTTACTAATCAAATCACTCACCACATCTGCCCACTGTTGTGCATCTGGGTATCGATGGTGTTCCCATCCCGGAACAATGTGTGGTATTAGTGCTTCTTGTTTAAGAATAACTTACATGAAATGATTATTATCATACAACACGATGGGGCATTATATGTGTTAACTGCATCTAATCACAACGGTAGAAAGAAATTATGCTAACAAAATCTAATGTCTCCTCCACATCGTTATATGTTTGGTCACCACCCAACATACACGAGTGCAATTACTAATTCTCCCGTAGATCAATAACCATCTATTGTCTTACAGTCATCCATCCATCATTTGCACTTGATTGTAATAATTCAGTACAATATATGTAACAACAGTGGCCATCAGGGGCAGCGTTCTGAAAATCATCTATAACATGTTCATTAATCATTGGATCAAACTCATCTAAAAGTGAAGTAAAGTATTCTTTATCCGTCATGTTAGGACCATATTTAGGCTTAGGTCTCCTTATTTTTAGCCTTTTCACGGGACGAGAGTTTGTGACTTACTGTTGGCTTTAACGTTCCTCAACAGTTTTTGCATATTCGAATGCTGATGGATTTCTTTTTGCACTACAGTGTCCTTTTGATGACATTTTTTTCTTATTATGTCTTAGCCTCCCTTTTGGAAATTTGTTCTTTAAATGAGGTACTATATTAGTCGATGCTGGATTACTGACTTATAAAAACAAAAAAGATAAATTATAAATCAATTTCATAGATATGTATTAATTTTAAAAAAAAAGTTGTTACATTACTAACCTCTCGTTTATACTCCAACATCATACATGTTCGTTCCTTAGTTTCACTAGTGAATCTCTCCCTAAATAGTGATAACTCCATGTCATAATTAAGTGACTTCCCTGGAACTTTCCTTGGAATGTCATTGAGCTTCCTCTAATGTGGGTGGATGGATGATAATGGGATGTCTCTTCCTTCACACCGAAAGTATACAATCTTATGTGCACAAGGAAGACTATGAGTACGCCCCACAACTATAAAAGTCAAACCCCACATCATTGCCCCTCTCTCTTTCTTAAAAAATTATATCAAGTGCATCCCATGAAACGAACCCCCGTAACTAATTAAAAATCATCAATCTGATGTACGTGCCTATACGAGTTTAAATATTTATCAAACAAAGCTCTGACATCCATATGTTGAGATGTAAGGAGATTATCTATCATTTTAAAGTTATTTATGAGGTCACCAGGTGATGAACCCAAATACCTCATCAATTATGCATATTGTGATTTCACTATTTTGGTCGTAACGTTACTAAAATGCATTACGTGGTTTGTCCAGTGGGAAACAAACCTCTTTTTATAGGCTGCAAGCCAATTATCATCAATATGGCTGAGGATATCACCAAATTGGTCATAGCGGAACTTTAAATCAGCAAGTGCGATATAGAATAACTTCTCCGTGTTTTCCTTAATCACCACATTAAAATCTTGTATAAAAAACTCCCACTCTTGATTTATTTTGAAATGTCCCTTGCCACGTGTTTCAATGTTCTTACATATACGCCATGTACAAAGTAAGTGTGATGCTTTGGGAAATATTACTTGAATGGAATTTATCAAGGACAACTCTCGATCAGTGACAATTACAAAAGAGGTTGTATATGGGTGTAAAATATCCTTTAAACAACGTAATACCCATGTAAAGTTATTTTCCTTCTCCGATTTAAGGTATGCATGTCCAATAATAAAAGTTTTTATTCGTAGATGTAACACCAACTATCTTTAGTAAGGACATCTCATGTATATTGATCTTGTACGTACAGTCTGTTAGAAGAACTTATGGGAAGCATTTTGCAAGGGAGGTGGAATACGAAAATAAATCTAACACCTCATTTATGTCTGGATTTCTCCTATAAAATTTCATGTATTGTTTAGTATCCAATATATGCATCAACTTTTGCATTTATGTTCTTCATTTCTTCTCAATATCGTTTCAACATACGGAGAATCTCTATTGGTTTGACCCCACATACGCTCATGTCAAACACTATTGTGTCGTCCTCTTTAGACAACCTCCCAATATATGAACACCCTTCAAATGTGGTATCTTTATCAAGTGGACGGTTGTGATACCCGTATACAACGTTAAATTTCCATTGGTCCTCATTTGAAAATTTAGTTGCTTTAACTAAAAATGGACAACAACACTTTTGGGTCCCGGTTCTCCTAATTTGCTCCCGCTTCTCGTTGTTCTGCACTAGCTTATCATTGCGTATGTTCTTTATGCTCTATATGTACTTTCTTCCCCTTTCACAGCCGAGCCATACTCGACCACGTCGACTATACTTTCGATTATTTGATTTTGTAATACACACAACCATCCCACAAGTTTTACCAACAGACTTACACCACGTGATTAATTCATCCCGTGAATAAAACACATACAAACATCTAATATGTTGTTGAAAAATATTTAAAGAATTTTTTTTGTTAAAAACAATCCTACCTTGTCGATCAGAAATTGAGATTTAAAGTTCCATTATACTTATTCCTTATCACCACTACTATCACTTTCGTATGATTGTATTAGACATATTGAATTCATAATATTTGCTTAATTCGAAATTATGTCCTGAAATTAAAAGTACTTCAAAATTAATAACATATTGATCCAATTGTAACTAGTGAATATTCGCGAGTACTCATCTGTTTATTTTCTTGATTTTCTTCCATTACAGGTTGTTTTGAAGAATGTGATTTGGTTCAATAATGAGGAGCATGATATTTTTTATCACGTGAGGAGCAATTTTTTGCTGTATTAGATTTTGATAAAGGGAGGACTGTTTTGATATGTTTTTTTGTTGTTGGGACTATTTTTTATTGTATTAACGGGTCTTTGTTTTTTGTTGCTGGGCTGTAACGATTTGAAGAATGGTTGGACTCTATTTATTTTTGTTTGAGAATGAGTTAGATTGGAATGGGATTGTACTGATTTGGAGGGACTGGTTTTTTATTATTGGACTCTTTTTTGTTACTGTTGATTTTATAGATGCATAAATGTTGTACCAATTTTTAGGAGTACTTTTTTGACTGGAGGTTAAAACAGAGGCAATATTGTCATATATGCCTTTAGAATTTAAAAACTCAATCGGGTGTTGTCAATGAAAACAACAAGTTCATTTAAAAACTTCCCATTCAAATTCTTAACTTTACATTCACCAATATCCCTCCCGTCATTTATATCTCTCTTTTTTCTCTCCCTTAATTTATACTTTTTTCCAATTTTATTATTCTCACTTCATTTGTATTTCTCTTTTTACGTCTAATGATTATTTATCCTCCATTATTTTAATTCATGTTGATTTTTAAATTAATTTTTTATTTATATTTTTTTTGTTTCCTTCGTTTAACTCATCCACACATTGCACGTGACTGAATACTAGTTATTTAATGGTTATGTTAACACTCGTTGGGAGAGGATAATAAATTTGATTAAATTTAACCCATTTGTAATTTTTCGTAATCTTTGATTATATAGATGTAAAAGGGATATAATGCGTTAAATAAATCACCCACATCTGATATTTAATATTTGTAAGTAGATAATTACTTTTGGGGGAATTATCCGACTAGGCATGAGAAAACGACATGTGTCCGCTAAACTTGATAGCGATCACAACTTAAAAAGATAAGGACAAATTAAGACCAATTAGTGAAAATCTTGAAATTAGATTCGATCGATCAAGTTACGATAGCAATCCAAGGTCAATGGAGTCCCACGCATCTCAAATTCTTTATGTTCTCTTTAAATGTAACTCACACCCATGAGAAAAGGGGCATGCAATCTTTGTTATCAGTAATCGATCAATAAAGAGAGAGAAACACCCTGCGAACGTAGTCACATTGTTAAACCATGTGTATATCGTGTTCCTATGTGATTGTGATTATTTACCTTACTCGACTTTAATTGTGTTGACTCTTAACAGTAGGATTTTACCGCCCATAATTGGCGACGTCTGTGGGAAGCGACTTCATTTCCTCAACCAATAAAAGCCTATGAGCAACTGTATATCATTTACACAACCACCAGCTACCATCTCTTGGTAGCCCTCAAAATGACCAAAATGGACCTGAAGCACCACGGGTCAGGTCTGAAGGCCATCTTAAAGAGTTGTATACTTCTAGCTCGCGATACTGACCACAGGAGGAACAGATTGTGCAAAGCAATGATCATTTGAGATTCAACCAAATCTTATGGCTTGTAGACACTTATGAGCAATGACTCCGACAATAATAGGACGTCATGTGCCTCCAATAAGAGGAGAATGCTCGTCTACAATGTCGCCTAGAAAGAATGGAGTAAGAGTTCCACGGCAAATGCAAGCACCACACTCATACCCTTAGCCCTCAGGCAAACCAAACTCGCTGCCGAGGAAGGAGTTCACGGAGTGACTAAGATCACTTTAGGCACAAGAACTCACTGTATAGGAGAGACCACGAAGGCGATCGTCATAACAAGAAAGATCTCCAAAATATCATTCGACGAGAGATGGATAAATACCCTGCTCATTGGTGGGGAAAATACACTGAAGACTGGCTAGGAGGGCCCTCACCAGCCAAATAAAATAGCCATTTTCGAGGTCGATTGAAGATTTTGAATGTCCCAAAATTTTTACCATCCCCAAGTCAAAATCTATAATGGGAAGATTGATCCCATCGACTATGTTCACCAGTATCAGCAAGCCATGAGTAACAATGAGGCCCTCGTGTGTCGCATCTTCCCTTCCAGTTTGGGGGATATAGCACAAAAGTGGTCTAAAAAGTTACCACACATGTCGGTCATTCATTTCAAATAACTCGTGGAGTCCTTTACTGCCAAATTCATTACTAACATCTCCCACTCAAAGATGATGGGTTCACTCCTCACTATGAATAAGAATTCCGAGAAGACCTTACGTGAATACACTCAGTAATACTGGGAAACCTACAACAATATAAAAGACTGTTTTGAGAAAGTGGTTGTAGCTTATTTTAAGATTGGACTTCCAAGCAGCTCTATGTTATACCGGTCCCTCGCAAAGAAAGAGGCCAGCTCCATTGACGATCTCATGTCAAGAATTGAGAAGTATACAAAAGTAAAAAGCGTAATGGCTTGTGGCCAACACGATAATGGGCAGTTGAAGGCGATCAAGAACATAGATAAAGATAACGTCCCAAGGAAGGGGGTAAGAGACAAAATGGAGGCCCAAAAGGCGACGATAAATTTGACCCCACTGTGTTCGAATAGTCTATCTATAAAATCTTGAAAAAAGTGAAAGATCAATAGTATTTCAAGCGGTCGAGGAAGATGACATGATATACGTTGAAGAGAAACACTACTCTGAGATGTTCCTACCACGTGGAGTATGGACACAAGACAAAGAATTATAAGGTGCTCAAATCGCATATGGAAAAGTTGGTCCAGATGGGCAACAATGTAGAAAAGAGAAACACTAAGTACACTACGGAGCGCGATCAGAAGCCTGAGGTCGAATATGAGTTTGCGATCATCCATGGAGCCTTAAGCCCAAATCGAATTTAAGGTAATGTCATACGAATGGAATTAAAGAATGTCACTGAGGTCATGGAGGCTTTCCAGGTCGACCCTGATAAGACTTCAACCTGGAAATGACGGTTACTAGAGGATATTGACAATAATAAGCATATTATTTTTACCAAAAAGGACATGATCAAAGGAAACAAATATCATAATGCACTAGTAATCATTATTAGTATTGCCTATTGGGATGTGGACAAGATACTAATGGATAAAGGGAGTTCCTCAAAAGTCATGCATCTGAAACTCTTAAATAAGCTCGATCTCAAGTTGGAAGATATTACGGAAGTCACCATCCCTTTAGTCAGCTTCATTAGAAAAAATTACATGCCATGAAGGCGGTTCCATCCACATACCATCAGAAGCTCGAATGAAATATCGATCGGAGGTAATGGAGATATATGGAAACCAAGATATCTCTCGATAATGCTTTATTACTAGCATCGGTACTAAGAAAGGGAAAAAGAAGGAAAAGGTGATCGCGAAAGAGGCGACCACGTAGGGAGTTAACCCCTCCAAATAAGAGTTATAGACCCACTACAAGAATTCAGGTTTGACGACTTACTCTTGGAGAAAAAAAATTCGAATCGACAGTTCACTTATCGTTCATAAAAAGGAAGAACTGGTCTCCCTGCTAAAAGAGAATCAAAATATGTTCACCTGGCAGTCATAGGATATGCTCGGGATTGATCCCTGAGTCATGTGTCACCAACTTCACGTAGATCTGAAATTCCCATCGATCATATAGAAGGCACAATGAATAACCCCAAAAGTCAAAGGTAGTAGAAGAGTAAGTAAAGAAACTTTTAGAGGTAAGGTCCATTAAAGAAGTTCAATTCCCCAAATAGCTCCCAAACCCAATTGTAATCAATAAGAGAAATGGAAATGGAGAGTCTACATAGATTTCACCAACTTTAACAAAGATTATCCCAAATATAACTTTCTTTTACCGAAGATTGACCAGTTGGTTAATGCCACAGCCAACTATGAATGAATAAGCTTCTTGGATGCTAACTTGGGGTATCTCTAAATCCCTTTATTCAGGCCCGACTAAGAGAAGACTTTATGCATTACTACCATTGGAATGTATAGTTACACGACCATGCTATTTGGACTGAATAAAGAGGAAGTAAAGAAACTTTTAGAGGTAAAGAGGACTTAATAAAGATTATCCCAAATATAACTTTATTTTACCGAAGATTGACCAGTTGGTCAATGCCACAGCCAACTACGAATGAATAAGCTTCTTGGATGCTAACTTGGGGTATCTCTAAATCCCTTTTAGACTTGTCAACGGGTCGGTTTGGATCGTGTACGAGTTACGGGTTATGGGTCAAAACACCCTAACCCATACACGACCCGTTAAGCCTAACGGGTCTAATAACAATACCCAAACACGACCCGTTAATATTAACGGGTACACGACCCAAATCGTTAACACCCGTTAATATTAACGAATCATTTTGGGTCGAAATGGGTAACGGGTTGGGTGACCCTATAATACCCGTTAGTCTTCAATACTTTAAAAATAATGGGTTTTAATTGTAATTTTTATTGGGTATAGATTGGGTGACCCTATAGCACCCGTTAGTCTTTAAAGATTTAGAAATAATAGGTTTTAATGGTTATTGTTATTGGGTACGGGTTGGGTGACCCTATAGTACCCGTTACTGTTAACGGGTAGAAACGGGTTAAAACGGGTACAGGTAAATTTCCAAACCTGAACCGTTAGTGTTAACGGGTCTACCGTGTCAACCCGTTAATGACCCAAACCCAATAAGGGTAAACCCATTAACTTATAATTTCATGTCGGGTCGTGTCGTGTTAACGGGTTATCGTGTATTTTGACAGGTCTAATCCCTTTATTCATGCCCGAATAAGAGAAGACTGTATGCATCACTACCATTGGAATGTATAGTTACACGACCATGCTATTTGGACTTAATAATGTGGGAGTGACCTTCCTACGGCTGGTCAAGAAGATGTTCAAATATTAATTAGGTGACACCATGGAAGTCTACATAAATAATATGCTCGTAAAGAGCATGTACAAGGGCGACCATCTGATAAACTTGGCGAAGATGTTTAAAATACTTAGATTTTACAAAATGAAGCTCAACACATTTAAGTGCTCTTTTAGAGTCCAATCCGAAATGCTTCTGGGCTATATAGTCAGTCAAAGGGGAATTAAAGTAAATCCTCGACCACATCGAGGTGATAAATAGTATCCAATAACCTAAAGCAATAAGGGACATCCAAAAGTTAATCGAGATGCTGGAAGCACTCAATTGCTTCATCTCTAGATCCTTCGAAAAGTGCCGATAATTCTTCCATCTCTTAAAGAAAGATAAGGGACATACATAGAACGAAGAGTGTTCAAAATCACTTGAATAAACTAAGCTTTACTTAAGCCGACCACCTTTGCTCGTGGTGCCAAATATGGGCGATCCAGTCTATCTGTATCTCTATGTATCTGACCACATAATTATCTCAGCTTTGGTATGTGATAATGAGAGGCATCAGGCTCCGATATACTATGTTGGTCAAATATTTCTAAATGCCGAGAAATACTACCTCCCCGTGGAAAAATTAGCGTACTCATTAGTAATTGCCTCACGAAAGTTGAAGCATTACTTTGAGGCCCACTCCGTCGTTGTTATCAATTCATTTTCACTAAAAGTAGTCCTCCGAAAGGTAAACCTCTCTATATGGATGTCCAAATTATTAATGGAACTAAGTAGGATTGATATCTAATATCAACCTAAAATTATAATCAAAGGACAAATCTTATAATATTTTATTATTGAGTTCACTAAAGGGTAGGATCTGCACGAGAAAGAGGTTGCCAAAACAGCGACCAATAAAAGATTTGATCAACTCGAGAAGTAGACATTCTACATCAATTGGGCATCCAATTCAAAAGGGTTCGGGGTGGGGATTATTCTGTTAAATCCATACCATATTGTGCGTTAATAAGGAATCCGACTTAGCTTTGAAGCATTCAATAACGAAGTCGAATACGAAGCCCTTATCAATGAATTGAATAAGGCCTTATCCCTTAGTGCTACTCACCTTGAAGTCTATTACGATTCAAAGTTGGCATCCAACCACATATCCAGAGACTATAATGTCAGATATAAGCGCATGTAAGCATATCTCCATATCGCTTAGGACTTGGTCACCAAATTTAAGTATGTCCAAGTCCAATAATTTCCTCGAGGGAATAACAGTCATGCAAATTCTTTAACCACTCTAGCCTCAGTCATCTACTCTGACCTCGAGAGAACAATTGAAGTAGAATATCTGGAGCAACAGAGCATTACAAAGCAAACCACTATTGATAAAGTTCTTATTATAAAAAAAGCTCATAACTGGATAGACCCAATTGTTGCATACCTATGAAAAGATACTCTGCCTGCCAATAAGAAGTAAGCCCATCAACTCAAGGTGAAAGTTGCTCAATTTTACCTATCACCTGAGGGGATGCTCTACAAATTATTTTTTACTGGGCTATAGCTGCAATGTGTACACTCTAGTGACATCGATCAAGTTCTATATGAGCTACACGAAGGGATATGTGAGAGTCATGTCGGGGGAAGTGCAAATAATTCCAAGTGTTCTCGCCCATGCTCCATCATCCAGCAAGTGAACTTAAATCTTTGAATATCCCGTCCTGTGGCCTTTTGTACGGTGCAGTTTAGACATAGTAGGAACCCTAACTACAACGCCTAAAAATCAAAAGTATCTCCATGTCGACACATACTAATTCACCAAATGGATATAGGTTTAACCTCTGGCAAATATAAGGGACACCGATATGATCAAATTTATTTATAGGAATATAGTGACCCATTTTGGCGTCCTAAGAATGCTCATAACTGACAATGGAATGCAATTTGAAAGCGAACCATTCCAAAACTTCTACAATAATTTTGATATCAGGCACTACTCTAACTTGGTGGCTTACCCCTAAATCAACAGATAGGATGAGGCCTTCAACAAGATAGTGCTCTATGGAATGAATAAAATGTTGGGGAAACATAAAGGTTCTTAGGTGGATGACCTTCACCATGTCCTCTGGGCATATCGAGCAATGCCCAGGAGGTCGACGGGGCAAACTTCTTTCATCATAACTTACATAATGGAAGCTATAATTCCTTTTGAAGTTGGCTTGTCGACCATGAAGATGATTGTTTCCAATAAAATCTTGAATGAAGAGATCTTAAGGACTGAGCTCGACCTGGCTAAGGAAATAAGAGAACAAGCCTTGATTAAGCTGGAATCCTACCAACAATAATTGACCAAGCAGTATAATAAAGGCGTCAAATCTTAGAAAGTTCCAAGTCAGAAATTGCATGTTGAGAAAAGTGATCAGCAACGCAATGAAACCGTCAGATGAACAATTAAGACCGACCTGGGAGGGACCATTAAAAGGCATTAGGGACGACCTCCAAGGATCATTCCATCTTCAAATGATGGGGGTAGGGATATACACAATGACATAAAATGATGAAAAAATCCATCATCTTCGGTGAGTCACCATCTCGGTAATAGAAGTTTGGCGATCATCGTCATGATTGGGCCAAAACATATTATCAATGTCACGAGCTAATAGATAATTCTTCACCAAATAAAGATGAATGGTATTTGTGGGTATCCAACACTTATCACTCCTAAGGAGAGGAAGCCTAACAAAGGGATAATCCACCTAATATCAATACCAGAATTGAGAATCCTTATGAATATTACAAACAACCAAGTTATTGCGCCAAATATGCTTATAAGACACTTGTCTGGATTTATCCAAGTGTAAGAGAACGTCCATCTAGACTACATCATATCAATCGACCCATATTACACGAGGACCCTTCATGAAGTCATACCTTAGTTTCATGATCTAAAGATGCAGACCATGTTTAATCGCCTCGTTCTTTTTAAAATCTTATTCATTTTTTTTAGATTCTCCCTTAGAGAATTATTTTTGTTCAGCGGTAAATAGAAATATCTCTAATATCTTTTTGCTCGGACAGAAGAGAAGCGGCGAAACCAGTCTAGTCATCGACAACACTTATCATCTTTTAAAGCATTTGTCGAACAATGAAAAAAACTTTTTGATCTTGGCCAGAAGCATCCCGACTAAGAATAAAGTCCAAGTCTTTATCCTCTTGAACTATTAGCATTAATTCCAAATTGTTATCAGACTAAAAGAATTTAAAAAGGGGATTCAGAAGGGGAAAATAAGCAAATACAAGCAAGTAATCAACAGATAAGTATATTTGTCCTCCTGTTAGAGACCAACGTTAAAACCTCAAGCCTAGTCCCAATTGGGCGAGTGTTCATAGCAAGACCAAAACTATTTTTAAAGACTTTAGTGATAGGGTCAAGCCTTCCACCCACCAGTACTGTTCATACCCTGATGATTACGAGCATGCCATTGCCGAATGTTTTTAACAGAGACTGTATACACCTACTTTTCAAAACTTTAACTATTTGAGAAAGAGTAGGAATATATATGTTCTCCCAAAACATACCACACATAACTCTAACTATAAAAAAGAAGAGGGGAGGATCTAAAACTAAGAAGAAGCCAATTAGAAAGACCCATCAAACCTTTTTTAAGTCAAATGGGAGTAAAAATATAAAAGCCAAGCCGACTTGGATTATCAAAGATGATTTGTTACCCCATATCAAGTGCAATGTTGGCATAACTGCTTTTAAGGCACAACGCACTTCATCTAATTGTTACTTAGACTCTAGAAATTTTAAACATATGACTGGGGATGAAACTAAATTGATAAATAAGACAAACTTCCTTAGAATTAGTGTCTTGTTTATAGATGGTGTTTCATCTCAGATCATAGGTAAGGGAACATTGTGCGAGGAAGGTCTTCCTAGTCTAAATGATGTTCTATTAGTTAAAGGTCTTAAGGCTAACCTCCTAAGCATATCTTAATTTTATGATTCCAATCATACTGTTACCTTTTCAAAAACCGAATGTAAAATTTTTAATGAAAAGGGTAAATGTATTTTGGCAAGGAATTGAGGATAACTGTTATACAGTAATTCCAAAGACTGAATCTTACTAAGTTGCCAAATTAGATGATGATGAGTTATGGCACAACCGATTGGGGCATACAAATTTTGATAATCTTCGTAAGCTAACCTCCCAAGAAATAGTTAGAGGTCTGCCTAAAATAAAAAAATCTTTTAACCTGTCTGTGGTCCCTGCCAAGAGGGGAAGATAAGTAAATCGTCTCATAATAAATTTAAAGACATCGTAACTTCAAAACCTTTGGAAATAACGTGGATCTTATGGATCCCTCTAGAACTGTCAGCTTTTGTGGCAATATTTATATTTTAGTTATTGTCTATTACTACACACGATATACTTGGGTTACTTTCATGAAAAATAAAGGGCAATTTAGAATTAAGTCCCTTGTTGACAATTTTAAACATTTATAGACAATTTACTATTAGGTCCGCTTGTTATGACACTAGCTTAGACATCTACAAGAAGAAAATTAGTGGACCAAAGTGTTTTAAATTTGTCAAAATTCCTTTAGCGTTTAATTTTTTTTGCGAGGGATCTAAGAGTACGTTGTTAAAAAAATAAATCAGATACCTTCCCTGAATTCTTAAAAATTCTTTTAAAAATAGAGAACGAAAAGGATACCCAAGTATGTCGCATTAGTAGTGACAGAGGTGGAGAGTTCAAAGACTTAGGTGTTATATAATATTGTATTGGCAGTGGATATAAATACGAGTTTAGTGCTCCTAAGACACCTCAGCATAATGGAATTGTTGAACACAAGAATAGGACTTTGCAGGAGATGGCTAGGGTCATATTACACGCAAATGGTCTTCTGAAATACTTTTGGGTTGAGGCTGTATAGACTGCTTGTCATATCATTAATCATGTATACCGTAGGAAAATTCCAAACAAACCTCTTATGAACTTTGGTATTATAAAAAGCTTAATTTGAAATATTTCAAAACCTTTAGTAGTGTATGTTATGCCTGTAAGGATAGAGAAAACCTTTCAAAGTTCAACACCCGAGGAGAAAAGGGAATCTTTCTTGTTTATTCTCAAACAAGTAGGGCTTGCTGTATTTTTAATTTGTGTACCAAAGTCATAAATGATACCAGTGCAGAGAGTAGTGTCAGTCAAACAGTAGTCCTGGATGGGTCTAAAATGGATTTTACTCTTGACTCTCCAAAGATAACTAATTCACTACCGTCCGAGAGTCCCGCGGTACTAATTTTACTCCTGACTCTCTCTAAAATGCCTGGAGGATTGGAAAATGTATTGGTAGTTTAAAAGAAACAAACTCGTACCTTATATAATGTCTTTGGCAAAAAGTTCAATTAATCATGACACATAATGTCACGATTGAAAAAGAAAACGACGCGGAATGTGTAGAGAATAGATGCGCACACTATCCCAAACGTTCCATAATGATCACGTCAAATGATGGTCCAAGTCAGTTAACATGTGTCATTCAACTGTTAAAAGCGGAAAAAGTATAAGTGTATCTGCTCGTCTCAGTCGAATAGAATGCGAAGCCGACTACAAACCTACTAGTTAACACTCCATCCTTTCATTCCACTTAACAACTGCTCCGAAGGTCTAATACTCTCGAGGACTTGATGAACAATCTAATCATGAATTAAAGTTAGCGGCTTTTGTTGTAATATAAATATGGTATACTGGATATAACAATAAGATTTTGACACTTGTCATTTGAAGGTGTTCGACTTTCTTTATAAACCTCTCATTTCGGTCGGCTTAATAACACTTCTACTAGACTGGAGAGTTATTAACATCAATTGACATTGCTAGTGGATTCTTTTAGGTCACACACGTGTCACGTGGGTGGATATGGGCAGTCTCACTCACACTATTATGCACATAAAGTACCATACATAATAAATCACCTTTTGTAGGTTGTAACCAACTCATGATGACCTATAAAGGCATTCCACCTGTCCCTTTTCTCTCTCCTTCTCTCCTTCTCTCCATATATATATATATATAATAACTACCTATAAATAGCACTTTATCCCATAGAATAAGAGATCCGAAAATATTCCACCCAATGGCCATAGGAAAAAAATAAGAGATAACTTCGAGAGCTTGTAACCATCCTTTTCATAGCCATTACTCATTTAAATACATATAATCAGTAATGCAGGTCGAACCACGTTAATCACTCATTTATTTCTTTATCTCTCTCCCTCTCTACTCATCCCAAATTAGCAAAATGGTAATGGTTATTTCTTTATTTGTTATTATCTATTATTAGCCTGTTGTAGCTAAGGACCAAAATCTATATACTAGATTTAGACGATAACATTTGCGATCAAAGATTGGTTACTGGGGAGACAAGCTTCCCTTCGAATACCAAGAGTCAGTTCTGACTTCTTTGAAATTATCCCTTCAACAAGGGCCTTCACCTTGCCGAGGCATCCACCAACTTTGAAGTTGAAATGTAAATAACAAGGCTATCTCTCGCCTTGATCCTTTTTATAGGTTGAATCTGCACCTTCTCGAGGGAATCCCCCATAACAACGGGGTTATAAAGACTCTAACCTTCTTTCATTTGGCCGGTTGAATAGTAAGAGAAGTTGAGTAAAGAGCACCCCCTATCAAGTTCGGGATCTTCCTCTTTGGAGCCATATCATCATTTGAAGATGTGGGAACAACTTTAGGGATGGTTGAGACATCCACAAACTCAAAATAGCCCAGTGTGCAAGTAACTAAGGGGTTATGCTCATCGAAACCCTTTAGAATCTATGATTTTTAGTCTACAGTCCGAGCAACAAATAAAGCTGTTAACGAGGTACAGGAAAAAGGAGTGAAATTAATCTTAATTGGTCGGGGTATCTCAAACTTTTTTGATCGACCAAGTTTTCTTCAGAGTAATGAAGTTTACATCCCGTGGCTTGGGTTGTTTCTTCTTACAAGAATCTGGATAATAAAATATCAAAGTATCGAAATAGTGTACAAGATATGGAAACCAGGAAACATAAATGAGAATCATTTTATTGGAAAGTTAGACTTATTTCATGTCCTCCCTTGGGGAAACTAGGGCCCTTTTATGGCTCACCGCCCTCTGGGATGGGCAAATATTCACACTTTTTTACCATAAAACCGTGGAGCCAATACTCTTTGTTGGAGTCCGACAAGTTGACGATTAAGTCCCTTTCAGCCCTCTTTACCTTCAGGTAATAGACCTTATTATTGGCCATCAACCCCATATAGCAATAACGAATCTCTAATATCCCTATCTAGTTCCCACTGAGCTTGTTTATATGCTTTACACCGTTTATATTCCTCTAAGTGTTAGGAGAAAGTTGGGTAGGAACTCTATTGAAGAATTGACATAACTTAAGGAATAGACAATTGGGGGTAAATGTGATTCTCGTCTCAGCTATGAATTAAAACAAAATCCAATGGCCATCATCAATATTGTAGAAGTCCACGGGCCTAAATCTATCACAACGGTCACCCGTGGAGGTATATAACGAGCTCTGAAGGCCTCAATGGTATTTTCTTTGATTACATATACCATTTTTACAACAAGTAATAAGAAACTAAACTAAAGATACAATTCATTAAAAAAATACAAAAATTTATATAGAAATGGAAGGAAGAAGACTTAAAAGTTTGTGAGCAATAATGAGAGCTCCAGTTTTCTTGAAGGAATTGGAAGTTTTTAATAATGGACCAAACTAGAGGCATATGCGGGTTTAATGGGTTGGAACACGTTTTAAGTTAAAAACCCATTAACAACATATATGTACCCAAATGTCGGCTGACAAACAATTGCCCCTTCAGCTTAGGTCGCCAAATTACTAGTGTGACCCTAAAATGATCGAGGGTAAATTAGCAGCGAACCTTCCAAAGCTGACAGGTAATGGGCTTTTTACCTTCAAGCATTATCATAGCCTCTGACCACAACATGTTTGAATGACTAACACTAAATGTAACGAGAACTTAGATTTGTTTGAGAAATGATCAAACCATCGCGACCTCAAGTTGTTATAAATATTTAAGGGCAATTATGAAGGAATAATTCGACCACGCATGTGAACAGGAAACGTTTTTCTTGATTCGATAAATATCCTACCCACGAAGATAAAGGTTTTTGAAGATAACTGACTTTTGAGAATCAATGTGGAGGATACGATCGATCAAATTGGGATAACTGCTATAGTTAACAGAGATGTCCATGGCTCTATGATCTCTTTTCCTAACCCTAACCCATTGGGGGAAAAGGGAATGCAATCATAACCATTTAGGCCAGACTAATAAAAAATAAAAAGTGTCTCGTGGACGTAGGTACATTATCGAACCACATAAATATTGTTTTCGTGTGATTGTGCATTATTTACTTTAATTATCGAACCACATAAAAAGTGTCTCGTGGACGTAGGTACATTATCGAACCACATAAATATTTTTGGATCAAAACTAACTTTTAGATTCTTTTAATGTTTAAAAGTTAAATTATAGAAAATAATTGTGGGTTTGACTTCAATTTTTTAAACTTACAAAAGAGAGAATGAATGTTTAGTCCCTAGGAGCTAAGCACATTTTGCACTTAATTAAACTTATTTTCTTATGCCCCCAAAGTCTATTGTTTGTTTTTTTTACAATTATTTTTAGGATTAAAAAAAAAGAAAAAAAAATTATGAGTGTTTTATACGGTCAGAGAGTTTTTGGAATAAAGTAAAAAAAATCTGGGACTAAATATTGATTAAGAAATGTTGAGTGATTTTTCTGTCAAATGACCCTAAAAAATGTTAAATTTTATGGGTGGCATAATTTATTCTGATTTTTTCCCTTTAAGTGTTGCAGGTGAAAAAATTTATGGTGTCTCTAACGACTCCCCATTATAAAGGGGAGGTTTTATATCCCCCCCATAATTTTATCTAACAACCTCGAAATAATTGGAATGCTACGGGACGAGATAGTCCAATTAAACCACCCCACTTGTTCTTTTTAAACATTACATAAGTAGCTGGAAAAAAAAACTTAACTATCCCTCATGTAACTTGCAATCCAAATGGAGAAACCTTAAACATTAAGTAACTTTCCATTTCTCAAGTAACTTGCCATCCAAATGGTTACAAATCTTCTTGCAAACAGTTAAGATAAACACTTTTGGTGAACTAATACATATCAAACACTTCTTGTGAACCAAATCTCCTAGACGGCTGCTATACAAATTTCATCCAATACCAAGTTTCATCTCAACAAAAAATGGTACCTCTATTAGCCATCGAATATGCTTATATATATATATATATATATATATATATATATATATATATATATATATATATATATATATATATGGTATGGTATGGTATGGTGTATATATATTCGATATAAATTTGTATTATTTGATTCATTACCTTTTTCAATGATATTGTAGGAATTAATATCACAAAATATTAGTCCTTCTCATGTGGATTCTTTGTCAATATTAAAAAAAATATCAATGCAATAGCTTTAGTGGTGACAATGATAAATATATTTGTGATACTCATAGTGTGATTCAACAAGGTAGATAAGAATGTAATATATTCGAGGGAGACTGTACATCTTTCTTTCTCACTTATAAGGTAATAATATTATTTATGGATCATGTTAACACGTACTAATATGTATATGCTCATAATTAAATGTATTTGATCTTACTTATAGGTTTTAATTGGTTGGTAAAACATGTGGTGGTGGTGTGTGCATTAAAAGATTTGATAATAAAAAGTATGGTCAATGTGGAAAAGCAATGTATTTTTTTTTTTTTTTTGGGGGGGGGGGGGGGGGGGGGGTGAGTACAAAAAAAGAATCAAGAATACAAATTTTGAGAAGGCACGAAAAAATACCGAGAAGAAAATAAGTAGGTCGGGAACAAAAAAGTGTGGGAGTCCATTTTTACTTAAATGATTTAAAATGCGAGATGGTGACAAGTGGAAAGTGCAAGTTGTATGAGGTATGCACAATCATTCACTATATAAAGACACGACATTTGAAGGTCGCTCATATGTTAGGAGACCGTTTGTTAGTGAGGAAAAAATAATGTATAATATGTGCGTTTGTGGGGTTAAACGAAGAGAGATTCTTCGCACTCTAAAAAGAAGAGATCCACGTAATGCTTCAACTATTGAAACAATATATGATTTTAAAGTGAAGCATAAAAATCTTGAGAATAAGGGAGAAATGAAATGCAACAAATTATGCACATACTTGATACAAAAAGTACGTGGACTTTCACAAAAAAGATTCAGAAACAGACGAGGTATTAAATATATTTTTGCACATCTATATTCCACACTCATTGATAAATTCTTCCCGCAAGTATTACTAATGGATTATACTCACAAGACTAATAGACACGAAATGCCGTTATTAGAGATAGTGGGGGTTACATCAACCAACAAACTTTTATTATAGCGCATGCATATCTTAAAGCATAGAAGGAAAATAATTTGACATGGGCATTACAATGTTTGAAGGATATTCTCCGCCCATCAATAGCGGTTTCAGTAATTGTGACTGACAGAGAGTTGGCATTAATAAATGCGATACAAGTAACATTTTTTGAAATCACACACTTATTTTGTACGTGGCATATTTCTAAGCACGTTGAAACATGTGGCAAGAGATTTTTTAAAAGAACACGAGAGTGGGATAATCTTCTACGAGATTTCCATCGGTTCTTAAGGAAGACATGAAAGATTGATTTTATAATGCACTGGATATTTTTAAAATCTGACATGATCAGTTGGGTGACCTCCTAAAATGTACTGGTGATATGTGGTTGGGAATTTACAAAGAAAATGTAAGGACATTTTTTTCCATTGTCAATATGTATGTCGTACGCCGTTACACCGTTGAAGAAATTCAAGATCGCATCTACATCAATGGCTCCGAATATCAAAGCGTCTTCAACATCATAACCTTTGCGAGAATGAACTTGGTAAAGTTTTGTTTCTAAGTCCCTTAAAGTTTCATACTCAGTATTGGGAAATTTTTATGAAATGTTTTTTATAAAAATAAGAACTAAGTTTTTTCAAGCAAAATGAGACTTTTAAAAGTTTTTTTTTATTTTCTGGTAAACCGGACCGGTCCGCCTATTTTAAAAAAGAACCGATCCGCCCCCGGACCGGTCCGCCTCCATACCGGACCGCTCCGCTTTACACCAGTAAACATCGGATCGAAACCGAATAGAAGAGCCCTTTTGAAAAAATGAACCGATCTGAGGACGGACCGATCCACATCCATATCGGACCGGTTCGCCTGAGATAAACTCGATCAGATCTGTTTGAATTTTTTACCACCGACTCATATTTCCTATATATATTCCTATTTTGGTGGTGTATTTTTTCAAGTCTTTGAGAAAACGTTTCTAAGAGTTAAAACGCAACAAGACTTCGTTTTTTGATGTGCCAAACATCTTTTTTATTCACACACAAAAATCCCAATTACTTTTATGAATATTTTGGAGCCCTAGAACACAAGCTTTGCTACAGTTCAACATTTGTGGGGAGATCTTTGCAACCGAGGGCTGCGTGTCATTGCTGAGGGAGTCTTTACAAAGTGTTATGGCTGCATGTCATTGAGGAGAGCTGCGGTTCTTCCTTTGTTGTTTGGGCTGCGAATCCTTGGAGGGTGCTGTGTGTATTCTCTTATTGAGTTCAAGACTGTGTGTCTTTGTGGGTTGGCTGCGGTTGATCCATTGCAGATTTCTCTAAGTAAGTGTAAGTTGCGATTTATATATTCATAGTGAAATAAAGGTTTTACCCGAAAGGTTTTTTTTCCTGAAATCTGTGTCTCAGCATATTTTTGTGTCACATGCTTTATTTATTTATGGGTTGACACACGCACCTTATATGCATTTTTAGGGGCTGAATTAAATAAAGGTTGATTGGAAACTTGTGAATTTAATTTAATCAATTATCACACACCTGGGACAAAAAATATAATGCATTTTGGCAATGTTATGACAAATAGAGTGAAATCCCAACTTACTTCATTGAAGAGGTATTTGGGTAAATCCCGTGGTGACCTCATAAATAATTTGAGAATGATAGACAACCTCCTAACATCCCATCATGTAATCGTTAATGCTTCATTCAATAAATCATTGAATTCGAATAAGCATGTTCACCGAATTGCCAAGTTTAATTAGTTAAGAGGATTCGTTTCTTACGCTGTATTGGAGATAATATTTGAAGGAGGAGAGTGGGGTAATGATGTGGGGTTTGATGTATCCAGAAGTAGATGCATATTAAAGCGAACACGTGATCTTTCTTGTGCACACAAAGAAATAAAATATCAGCGTGAAGGGAGGGACATACCATTATTGTCGATTCATCCACGTTGGAGGAAGTTGACTAATATTTCAGTTTAAATACTTGGGAAATCACTTGATTGTGACTTAAATCTATCATTTTTCAATTAGAGATTTAATGGAGCGGCTTGAGAACAAAAATGAATGATGTTAAAATACATTCGGGAGGTGAGCACTTATATTTTTTGTACATTTTTTTATTTTTTTTCTTTGTACATTTTTTTATTCCGTTACGAAATAATATTCTTATATACTAATTATGAAGATATATTAATAAACAGTTGTTTGCAATATACTTTTTTATGTAATAATATTATATTGATGAAAAAATTGTTGTCCGTTATCTGCCTTATTATGAAGATATATGAACTAACCAAGTTAGCAATACTCACTTTAAGCGATACCTATTTATTCTATAAGTAGTACATATATTGATGAACAAACAGTTATGATTAAATTCTTCATGATAAGGTAACAATTGTTATCCTTTAAGCTGAATCAACTAACAATTAAACTCTCTCTCTATATATGTGTCTATCTATAATATTTATAATTGTATGAGTTAATACATATGCATTTAGAGAATGTGAACTTATATGGGGGTGTTTTGAGATGCTTGCGATCGGTAAGTGTAGGAGGTCTTCCCACAATAATTAATAGAATTTCATGAATGTCCTTAGAATAATATGAATGTAGAAAAAAGAGAAAAAGAGTATTATTTATATGGTTCGTTCGTGAGGTCGGCCTACATCCACAGGGGTAAAGGGCGACTATTTTTTAATTAGAGTAAGGGGATGGCAATAACCAGAGTGCTAGTGTTGATAGCTGAGATCCCGGGTTATCGTGTGCTGGTTACAATTAACCTTTAATATGGGCTAAATCGCCCTTGCTTATAGACTTAGTCTCCCATACTTGTAAGTTTCTTCATACTTATATTTCGTTGTTACGATTTGTTAGATTTGATTGGATTCAAAAATATGGTAGCCGATTACTCCATACGCCATCCATCCTCAATTTGCCCTGTACTCTAGGCCACGTGATTTTAATTAATCCTATCACTTCATTTGCCCCCAAGGTAAGGGCGATTAGCCAAACACGCTGATCAACCTTACCTAGATTTGTTATATGAGTGTTTGGCCTTCCAGTCTGATCGTCCAGGGATCTTAACTTCCTGGTCTACCACGTGTATATTAATTTTAACACTTTTTTAATTCACATTTATTTTTGGAGGCACGTGAAGCAATCATTGCTATTATAGTTTACGCATGTATTTTCCATATCGTGTTGTGTGTCCAATGCCATAATTAGAATAATGATGGTGTATGAGCGCGTGACACACTTTCCTAAGCATTATGACAGCTTTGAGGGAACATTTATCCAGAGAGAGTATAAGAGTTTCCCTCCTTATACCTTGGCATTTCATTAGTTATTAAGGTAATTCAGTGTTTACCCTCTCTTCACTTTCATTGTTCCTTTTTACTTTCTCTTTCATCTTCTTTATCTTCTTTATCCACCATGTCCAGGCATTTTAGAAAGTATAAAGCTTCTTTAGCCCATAACTTTTAGGAATTATCAATATGTAATTCTTGATAACGTTACCTTGAGGGTCTCCCCTGAGAAAGAGGACATATTTTATCTTCTTCATGGGGAAGTGGCCTTCTTGACTGTGGCGATACTTGAAGGGGGAGTAAGGTTTCCCCTATACCTATTACTAATAAGGGTACTCTGTTATTACGGGCCCTGCTCAAGAAAATGTTATTTTCTTACCGTATCATGATGGGGACAGTGGCTATAAATCGAATTTGTGGGATCAACCTTAGCCTTGAGGAGAATAGGTAATGTTATGAACTGAGGTCTTCCCCAAGTACTAGACTTTACCATTTCCATGCCAGGAACAAGGCCCGTAATGTGGTCACTTACTTGCCCAAATCCCAAAAAAACATTGATACAAATGTCATTGTGGTTTCTAGGGCAATTTATGGTGAAGGCTATGGTGGTCTTGGGGTTCCTGCCATAAGGGGGCTTATGGTAGGTCTCCTACTAGTTTTTTTTCCTGTTATGCTCATCACTGATCGATGTAATATTTTGCTTGCATATTACTTTTTAAACACCAAGCCTTCAGGATATCAAGTCAATCTTAGAGACCTAGAGACAACTTAGAGAAGATAGACCCCAGCAGGAGTTCATGCCCACTGGAGAGCGACTCACGTACTTTTCAATTACAAACCTTCCTATTATTCCCTCTCTAACTTTACATCCAATATATTCGGTATCCCCATCATTCAGATCGCCGAACCAATCACTCGTGGAAGTCCAACCCCTAATGCTCCTTATGTGATCTCCACTGAATCTGATTCTAGTGAGAGCGAAGAGGAGAGAGAGGGAAAAAACATAAGGTGAAGAAGAATGAGAGGAAGAAGAGGGTGAAGAAGAGGATTTAGGTTCACTTTTGGACGAATTTGACCCTCTCTTCTTGCAAGGCGAGTGTGTCAGGTGGTCCATGGGAGGAGGTTTAGTTCAAAGAGGACTTTTCCTTCCAAGACTTTACCATTCCCCCAATCCCATCCTCCATAGACGACATAAGCAGCCGAACCAGGAAACCGATCGACTCGGCAGCTGCTACGGATAACTTGAAGCAATAATCGATCGCCAACCAGAAGGGCGGTTGAACTTACTCTTACAATAAATAGAGGAAGAGGAAGTTGGTCTTTTTAAGGGATAAGGAGTCCTTTTTTCTTAAGCACTAAGGGCAGAAGAAGAATAACAAGAAGACCGATAAAACTCCGATCGGTGGTGATTATAAGATGCCCCCTCTATCCACTCGTCCATTAATCATCAATGAGGCTGACCAGAGGTAGTGCTCAAGGACCCCACCTCGTCCTATGAATCGGAACCACCCAATGGATCCTTTATTTTTCTAGGGTAATGAGCCTTTGATGGCCAGCGATTCAGCCCACAGGTACTTAGAGGTGGCTTTTTATGTTTCTCAGGCTACTATGTTACCGTCTGAGATGATGGAGTTGATGAGCTTCACTCTGGAGAGGCTTCAAAAAGAGGGCCTTCTCCATAGTGTGTTGGTAAGTTTGTTCATCTCTTTCAATTTCTTGTGTTTCTTTCTTTAACAAGTTTTTTAATAAATATATCTTTATTGGTGCAAAGCATGCAGGTTCAATAAGAGCTCGCTAGCCGAGCTTCCTCTTATTAGAAATCACTTGAGGGTGTTGAGAAGGAGAACGTCACCCTCAAGAAACAATTGAAGACTCGGGCCCAATAAATGACGACCTGAATAAGAAGCCAAGGAGCAAGGTGGTGCTCACAATAAAGTAGTGGAGGAGGTTGAGCAAGTTCAAAATGAGTTCAGCCAGGTTGACAGTCATCTCACCAAGCTCATGGTCTTCCACCAGTGCACCCTTCTGAAGAAGCTTATTCTTCCAAGCTGAGGGAATATAGGGAGAAGATTGGGAGGTCGACTTGGAAAAGGCCTTTAATGAGGGGTATGATGCGGCCATCCAGAAGATCGTTGCCTATATGGATTATCACGAGTCAGTTATCTTTAATAAAGGTTGGGTAACGGGACTCAAAAGGGGCAACATTGGCGAGGATGACTCTACCTACGCTGAGTACCCTCCCCTAGCTAGCCCCTTAACTGTCCTTCTTGAGGAGTTTATGCTCCCTCCTCCACTGACCTCCCTGCCTCAACCCATCTCCCAGCTCCAACTAATCTCCTAGCTCTAACGGATCTTCTTACTTAGGGAATTTTTGGGTAGACTAGCCAGACTTAGGGATTTTTTCTTTTGTATATACGTTGACCCTCAAAGGTCTTTTTATTAATATTAATGAAAATGTCTTCTGATCACTTCAATTATATGTTGCTTTCTTATTTTTTTTCATTTATCTTACTCAAGACGAGTCAGTCTTTGATTTAATTAGCTCAAATATCCTTAAGTGACCAAATCAACCATTAAGAAACATCTAATATCCAAGATAGTTGGTCAATTCCATTCGAGGCAATCGTCTTAATCAATCTAAGTAACCATCATTAATTTGAGTAGTTGATCAAAGCTATCTTAAGTGACTGATCAAATCAAAATTTAGGTAATTTTCAGCCAATGAACCAGTTAGCCAAAGTCATTTCAAGTGATTGACTTAATTATCATTACGTAGTTAACCTTTCAAGTGATTGACTTAATTATCATTACGTAGTTAACCTTTCAAGTGATTGACTTAATTATCATTACGTAGTTAACCTTTCAATAGTTGGCCAAAACCATTTTAATTGGTTAAAGTCATTTCAAGTGATCGATTTAATTCTCAATCAATAAAGTTTTTGGCTAAATCCATTTCAATTGATTGGTTGGATTGACAATTCTTAATTAATAATGCGGTTGGTTAGTTGGTCATTTTAAGTGATCGGCTGGAGGGTTCCAGCTTTTCCTTATACCGATCTACTTTAAGTCCATTTGTGGGATTTAATTGACCCTTACCAGGTATTTCTAATAGTACATCTAGGTTTTGTCTCTTCTAGGATGATCTAACTTAGACCATATAACTCATAAAATGGGTTCCAACCGACCTTTCCCAGACCGTACCGCTTATATAAGTGGTTTTTTTTATCTCCTTTATGTCGATCTAGGTTAGATCATACCATTAATGAGAATGGATTTTAATCGACCTTTCCCAGATTATACCACTTGTACAAGTGTTTTTTTGACTCTTATAGGCCAATCTAATTTAAATGATACCATTCACGAGAATGGGTTTTAACTAACCTTTCCCAGATAGTACCACTTGTACGAATGGGGTTTTTCGCCTCGTCTAGGCCGATCTAATTTAGAGCATACCATTCATGAGAATGGGTTTTAACTGACCTTTCATGGATCATACTACTTTTATAAGTGGGATTTTTGGCTAAGGCATTTTATACAAGGCATTCTATACAACTCAAGATAATTAAATGATAGTCATTTTATAATGCGTAAAAATAAATCAGCTGACTATTCATCTAATGATAAAATTTTATAAGGTTCATGGCATTCCATGACCTTGGTATTATCTTCACATATAATTATTCTAAATGATATGAACCCCACCTTGTTTTGAAGATATGCGATAAGGTCCTTACCAGTTCGGTGCCAACTTTACATCTGATGATTTCTTTATGGCAAGTAGCAACTTCTGGAGAACTAAATCACTGACTTGGAACTCATTGACTTTGACTTTCTCGTCTTGTTGCTTTGCTAGTCCTTATTTGTAGGCGACCAAATGTATCATGGCTTGCTCCCTTCTTTCTTCAGCTAGGTCAAATTTGTGGCCTATTCATTAGTCATTTCGTCCATCTTTAAATATATCTGATTTGAGCATTGAAATGCGGATCTCTAGAGGAATTACTGCATCCATACCATATGAAAGGGAATAGCGAGTTTCCTTTGTCAACTTCCTTGGGGTCGTCCTGTACACTTATAGAATGCATAGAAGTTCATCTACCCATCGCCCCTTGGCATTTTGCAATCTCTGCTTGATGCCTGGCATAATGTTTTTGTTGGTGATCTCTGTCTACCCATTGCATTGAGGGAAGACTACTGAAGCGTAGTGAATCCTGATTCTGCATTCGGTATAAAAGCCCCAGAATTGATCGTTGTCCAATTGGATTCTATTGTTTATTACCAGTGCTCTTGGAATGTCGAATCTCATGATGATATTTCTCCAAATAATTTTTCTGGCATCCAGCTCTTTAATATGGGTAAGAGGTTCGACCTCAACCCATTTATTAAAGTAATTGATCGTGGTTATCATATACCTATGATTTTCAGGTGCAACCAACAGTGGACCTATAATACCTATGCCCCATTAGGCAAAATGGACATGGACTTATGAGAGGATTACGAGAATATTCGACATTTTAAGCATTTTTTGGCGAATTATGTTGAATCTTTCTGCATGTACGACCACTGGTACCCTTGAGAGGTTGCTCTGCAAGAGAGAGATTTCCTACCCATGTGTGCTCCATAACTTCCTTCATACATCAAATTTAAAATCCCTTCATTTTGATTTGGGTGGACATATTTCAATATTGGGCCTATAAACGACCTCCAATAGAGTTTTTTGTCTGAGCTGAGGCAGAATCTGTCCGATTTAATTTTCAACTTGTGCTCTTCCTTGTCATTCGGGGGGTAGCTTGTCATTTTTCAAAAAGGAGATGATAGCATCCATCCATGATGGGGCCAGTTGCACTTAAAAGATATTGAGGTCGCCCACTACTTCTTTAATGCTTGCTCTGTCAACATATTCCACTTTAATCATTATCTTTAGGTTAGCTTCGATGGCAGATGCTAAAGTAGCCAAGGCATCCGCATGACTGTTTTCATTCCTTGGCAGCAACTCCATTGAGGCTGACTTGAACTGTTGGAATAATTTTATGGCCTTGTTTATGTAAGCTATCATCGTTAGGTCTCTTGCTTTATATTCTCTATTAAGTTAATTTGCGATCAACTTGGAATCACAAAATATGACGATATAATGAGAACCCATGTTGATCTCCCTTCGCAGATCATGCATCGTAACTTCATATTTGGCTTTGTTGTTTAAACCTTTGAATCCCAATCTAACGGTTTGCTCAATTAGGTCGCCTTGTGGGGTCAAGAAGACTATTACAACTTTTGTGCCCTTCTCATTTGATGAACTATCAATAAGGAGTTTCCATCATTGCACTTTCTCGGTGACTAGTAATGTTTCTAGGATGGGTTGTGGTTGCTCCTCTCTTGGGGATGCTGAGAACTCTTCCACAAAGTACACCAAAACTTGGCCCTTGATTGTTGTTCTAGGCTCGTACCTGATGTTGAATTAGGCCAGTTCAAGTGACTACTTGGTTATTATATTAGAGAGGTCAACCTTTTTTATGGCATCCTTCAAAGGATAGGTCGTCAAAACTATTATAGTGTGGACTTAAAAGTAATGCATTATCTTCCTTGTGGTGATCACCAGTTACAGAACCATTTTTTATGGGCAAATATGTATTTTCTACTTCAAGAATAGCTCATGTAATAAATTAAATTATGTTCCCCGCTGAATAGAAGAATTAATATTGCACTGAATGCATGATTTGAAATGACTAAGTAGAAGTATAAGCTTCCCCATCTTTAGGATTTGATAGCAAGGGAGAACATACCAAGTATTGTCGAATCCCCTATAGGGCTTGATCGCATTCCTCTATCCAAATTGTGGGTTTTGTCTTTTTAAGGCTTGAAAAAAGGGGCGACACTGTGAGAGGATATTTAAATGAACCGATTAAGGTCCGCCATCATTTCGGTGATAACTCGAATATCTTTAACGGTTGTCGGCCTTCTGACATCCTAGACATCTTTAATCTTATCAGGATTTACCTCGATGCCTTTCTGAGTAACTAGGTATCCTAAAAACTTACCGAAGCTTACGTTGGACACGTATTTCGACATGTTGATCTTCATCTTGTATTATCTCGGGATGTCTAAGGTTTTAGCAAGGTCTTTTAGATGATCAAAAATATTCATGCGCTTAACATGAATATCATATATATAAACCTTCATAGTAGCCGATCAACTTCTTGAACGTTTTGGTCACCCGTCTCTAATATGTTTCCCCCGCGTTCTTTAAATCGAAGGGAATTACACTGTAATATTGTGATGAACGAGGTCTTCTCTTGATCTGGGCCGAGCATGGTGATCTGATGGTAGTTCAAATATGCGTCCATAAAGCTCATTCGTTGATCCCATGTTGTGGAATCTACTAAGTGATCTATTCGGGGCATAAAAAAATAATCCTTTGGGCAGTGCTTATCGAGGTTAATGAAATCAATATAGACCCTTAATTTTCCACTTTTCTTCTTAAAAATAATGGTGTTTGAGACCCATTCTAGAAATTGGACTTCTCTGATGGATCCAGCCTAGAGTAGGTTATCAACCTCAGCTTCTACCGCTCTTACTTTTTTTATGCTAACTTCCTGGGTTTTTATTTGATGGACTTGAAACATAGATGCATATGTAATTGGTGGAAATTAATCTCTGGGTATATTCCCAAGAGATCATAAGGCCGCCAAGGAAAATTGTATGTGTTTGCTCTGAGGACTCGAACCAGTTGTTCAGTTTCATCTTTAGGAAGCTCCAATCCGATGAGTAAGATCTTCTCTGACTGTGATGCATCAAGAGGAACGAAAACTAGTTCCTCTAACATGCGTTCGATAAGGGCCAATTAAGTTTCTTCGACCCTTTGACGAACTCCCTTTTATTCCTCATAATTGCCTTCGCTTTTATTGCTCTTAGACTGAGACTGCCTATCTTAATTTTTGAAACAAAATAGCTTTGTGCCGCTGCTTGATCTACTTTCTAAAGTACCCTCTTACAATTTCTATCACCCCTTGGTCCATCACAATCTTGAGTTTTCAATGAAGTGGTGAGGGGACGCCATCATGTCGTACAACCACCCTCTGTCTAGATTGGCGTTATATGATGAATCTGACTAGATTGCATGGAACTCAACCTCTTTATTAGCTGGACCGATCTTGACTGGAAGTTTGATTTTCCCTAGGGGTGATTTTATATCCCCGTTGAAGTCGATCAATGGGTCGACGTTTGTATCAAAATCCTTGACGCGGTAACTAAGTTTGTAGAGCACTATCGGGAATATGATATCGGAGGAGCTTTCTTAGTCTATCAGTACTTTTCTCACGTTAAAGTTTGCAATTCACAGAGTAATCACTAGGGTATCCTTGTAAGGCAGGTTTGCACTGACTAGATCATTATCGGTGAACATTATAGCTCAGTCAGTATCCAAATCCTTCCTTTCCTTCTTAACCAAGACTGGTTTAGTTAGGTCCACCTGTAATACTTATTGAACGTTGGATGCTACTCTGACCTTCTCCCTTAGATTCTTACCAGTGTGCTAGGTTGGGTCGGTATAACCGTTAATGATGGAGATCAATCCTACTAGTGGGCGATCCTCCTCCACTTTATAAACTATGTTGATATTGGTTACTTCCTTTGGTTTTGATATACTAATGTACTCCTTGAGATGCCTCGCTTGGATAAGTTCCTCTAGGTGCTTTTTGTATATCTTGCAGTCTTTCACGAGGTGCCTATAGTCCTAGTGGTAGCTGCATCTGAGGCTGGCATCCCTAGCACTTGGGTCACCGACCATCTTGGGAGGCCTTTTGAAGAAAGGCTTATCTTTAATTTGATGAAGGAGCCAAAAAATAGGCTCTTTGAAGATTGTTCCCAGCGCCTTGTAGCTACTTTAGCCGGTCTGAGGCTTGGAGTGACTTTTGGAGGCTTCATTTCTGGTCCTCTTCACAATCGATGGTGTTAGTTTCTTCCTTTGGGGGCCTTCTTCAGCTCGGTCTTCTTTTGTTCGACTGCACTGAAGAGTTCATCTTCTACCTTGGCATACTTATCAATACGGGATATAAGATCATCCATCAAAGAAGCGTGTTTCTTTGTCAAAGACTGATAGAGATCATCTAACCGTTCCAGACCAAACTTGAAGTAGGCGATCGTCAGCTACTCATTGCAATCGTCAATTTCATTATATAGCTCCCAGTACCTTTGAGTGTACTTCTTGGGAGTTTCCCCCTTCTTTTTTGATAGAGATTAATGAATCTACCTCCTTAACTATCTCATAACTTGTGATAAATCAGGTCGTAAACTGCTAGACAAGTTTTATAAAGGTAGAGATTGACTCGGGGGAAAGTTTTTCAAACCACTTTGGACCGATATCACCTAGGGTTGTTGAGAATACCCTAAACATCAAGGATGTCATAATGGCTCCAAAAGGACATGGTCTGTCGGTAGTGCCTGATATGATGGGTCGAATTTGACTTTCCTTCATACGTTGTGACTTTTGGCATAGAGAACTTCTTTGGAGGCTCAATGGATTCCATATGCTCAGTTAATGGTGAGGTTGTGTCATGCCCCAGTGCTTTCCTGGCCAGGTCCTTGGGGGCCTAGAAACATTTAGGTTCAGCATTCCTTTCAGTTACTTGCAGATGAGTCCTCTCAATTTGTTTATTTTTAATTAGTTCCGTTGTGGTTCAGACTGAGATTGTTTGTTGTTCTACGCCGATTTCGTCAGACGGGGTTGGCGATGCTCGTGGTTAATGGAATTACTTTCAGGCAAATGACCACGTTGGCGATAACAATGAGTCATACGGGAACTTCTTAAACGAGAAGCCATGACGGGTTCATTTCCCAAGGAACGAGTTTCGCTCTTATGGTGACACCAAGTACGTGAATCTGAGGTGTTTCCCTCAGATTATTAAGATGGCTGCCAAGGTTTCCTCCTGTGGTGATGCCGGATACGCGAGTTCGAGGTATCACTTTCTGACTGTTCGGCCAACTGTCACCTCAGACGAGTGATCTCCTGATCGCGACTGTTTACTTTCTCCTCGTAGATACTGGCCAAACAGGAGACACTTTTCCATTCCGATTGGTCAATCGATGACATTCAATACTGTCAACTAGGTCTAGATCTGGCAAGCGAACGTCCCCTAGATTTTGACAATTGGTGGATAGGAGGCATTCGCACAGGAATTTATTCTCTACTTATGATACGTTTTCAGATTGCATGTGACTCCCTTCTTGAGTGGGGTGAAATTGATATGCATTCATGTAAAGTTTTGAACTTTCCTGAATTTGACAGCGGTGAGACATTTAATTCCTACAAACGACGCCAAATTATACGAGGTCTTTCCCATAACAATTAATAGAATTTCATGAATACCCCAAGAATAATATAAATGCAGAAAAAGAGATAAACATGATTATTTACGTGGTTTGGCCATGAGGTCGCCCTACGTCCAAGGGGGTAAAGGGCGGTTATTTTTATTAGAGAGACGGGATAGTAATAACTGGAGTGCTAGTGTTTCTAACTGAGAGTCTGGGTTATCGAATACTGGTTACAATTACCCCTGTAATATGGGCTAGGTCGCTCTTACTTATAGAATTAGTCTCCCATAATTTTAGGTTGCTTCATACTTATCTCTCTTCATTGTGATTTTGTTAGATTTGATTATATCCAAAACCATGGTAGTCAATTACTCCATACACCATCCTTCCTTAATTTTCTACGTGTTCGGCCACGTGTCTTAGGCCACGTGATCTCAATAATCCCGTCTCTTTAGTAATAGTAATGCAACGAGTAAAGATGACTGAAATTGGTTGGGTTTATATACTCTGGTCAGTTATAAATCACATAGTCCTCCAACAGTTGACGATCAATTATTTGACGTTCAACCTTGTAACCCATACATATTTATATATATTATAATTTTTGCATGTGTAAAATTCGCACGAATTTCAGTAACCACTCACACATTTTAATATATTTTGTTGTTAATAGGTTAGTAATCCATCTTCCACTAACTTGGCACCACCTTCAGAGAATAAATTTACTAAAGGTATACTAAGTAAGTACATGAAGAAAGTATCACCGAATGTAGATTATACAACTAAATGATAACCATTGAGATTTGAATTCGCAAAGACACTAAAGGAGAAACAAAGCCAACAACCGGTTACAAAGCCTAAGGCAGCGACAAAACAGAAAAATAAGAAACGAAATACAACATATGGTCCTAAAATGATGAGCAAGAATACGGTGTGTCACAATTAGAGGAGTTCGATCCAAAAATTGCGAAATTTGTTATTCGTGATTTTTTTATATGGCTCCAGATGGGCATTGTGGGTACATGTGTTGTACCGAGTTATTTCATATGAGTGTTGATGACAGATGGATGATCGTGCGTCAATACAAGTTTATCGAACTACGCGAACATAGGGAATTGCACTTGCCAATGTTGGGCGGTGATCAAACTTACAAAGATGTTGAGGAAGCATTAGACTTTTTCTACACAAAGTGTGCACAATCGATATTGGATGCAGTTTCCAGCTATGGGTTGTTTGTTTGCCACTGGATTCAATTGTGTCCTTTATATATATTCTCCCAAACAAAATATCACATACTTGTCTCTATGGATTGAACCAACCACTGATGTTATAACTATTGTGCCCATAAAATTATACGATAACAATCATTTCATGCAATTAAGTCTCAAGCAAGGAGCTCCTGTGCCGCACATTCTTTTGGGATGGGAATATCATTGTTGTCCAGATGCTCAATGATTAAGCGTAAATTCTTCTGAATTTATCCCCTTAATTTAGAGATTTTTATCGCCACGGATAATGTAATTCATCTTGATTTATCTCATTTGTGTGCTACTGACCTTTATACATAGTATCTCGAGTTTTGTGTCTTTTTCATGATAGTTATAGGTATTTATTGCTAAGTGAAGAAAGGAAAAATCCAAAGCAAAAGAATGAAACAAGGGAGAAAGTCAAAAGGGCAAAAGCATAATTTCCATTAGGAATCTGGATGAGAACCCAAAATGAAAGTTGAAGATCTCTAGCCTACGAGTGCGTAGGAAGTAACAGCGTCCAATTCTGAGTTCCGGAGCAGAAGTTACGAGGTTCTAAAGATGAGAGATAATGAGGAGATAATGAAGAGAAATTGAAGAGAAAATGAAAAATGAAGGTGGACCGATCCTATTTCCCAACGAAAAGGACCAATCCGGGACCTTACAACTCACTGGCCAAATTCCCCTAGCGGACCGATCCTTTTTTCCAGAAAAAGGACAGGCCCGAAGTCCTATCACCCACTGGAAAATTTGCATATCGGATAGATCCTATTTCCCGAAAAAAGGGATCGATCCGGATTTGGATACGGACCGATCCACTACTGCGTGCCCGGACCGGTCCACCGAAGATAAATCTGATTTTCTTGTTCACATTTTAGAGTTTGATTCAGCTACAACTCCATATTTTTCGTGATGTATTTAATTTCTAGTTATTGTTATACAAAGGGGAGTTCGAATTTTTACACTTTTTTTATTTTTAGTTTTTAGAGAGAGAAAACTCTCTCACCTGTGTTGAAAACCCTACTTTTGAAGATTGATTAGGGGATTCAGATTTAATTTTTAGATTCAGTGAATGCAAGTAATTTCGTTTCATTTAATTTATTCTCTCTTTTACTTAGTTAATTAGATCTCAATTCTTAGTGGCTATCTCAAATTACATCTCTTTTATGGCAATCATGAATCTTGTTAGTTTTAGAATTAATGTTTTTCTTCACCAAGTCACTTCTGGATAAATTCTATAGGGTTGGGGTGCATAAACCCCACCCGATGTGATTCATCATAATCGAAATAGATTTTTTAATTGAATTTTAAAGTAATCGTGTCACGTACTTATCGCAACCGTCGTAGGATTTTTTATCTCTTTTGCCCTTGGTAATGGGATGCTTAAGAATGCGACACACGTGTAGTTAATGCGACACTGCTTTGTTCTTACCTTTGATTTTGTATGATGCGGGCTACGATACTTCATATACAGAATGCTTAGGATTAATAAAAATCGGGTTCCTTGTAAATTCTAATTCCAAAATCTAGTATCCTATAATGTGAATTACTAGGATGAGGGGAATTGTAACCCAACCTCTCATTCTCATTTGCAGTTAAGTTAGTTAATCACTCACCATCCCTCTTAGGTTAATTAGCTCTTTTGCATTTCATTTATGCATAGTTTAGTCAATCCTTAATTTAAATACTCATTTAGTTGTAGTGAATCTCCCATTTAAATCATATTTTCGTTTCTTTTAAGGTCAAGTTAGGGTTCTCCGTCTTTCCATACGTCGTTACGATTCTCTTGTCCTATTTCCCTAAGGATTCGACCCCGACTTACCGAGATTATTACTTGAGCCACAGGATTGCACTTGAGCCTATATAGCACGCACACTATAACACATTTGTTGCCGCGTCAAATTTTTGGCGTTGTTGCAGGGGAGCTAGGTAGATTGTATGTTAGATCAAGTCAATCTAAAAGTTTGACCAAAAAATCATAAAAAAAAAAAATCAGAAAAAAAGAAAAAAAAAGATACAACATCTTTCAAAAGCCCGTTAATGTAAAATCCACACCAAACTCCTCAAATCACTCCTACGCGCATTCATGAAAGACTGATTGTCGAGTATTACCCTGATAGCCCACACACGCCTAACCATCCTCAATTTTGGGTTCCAGCTCCTGCGCCGCCAAACTCAATAGCAAGCTACCCATTTGGTTATACTTCAGGTTACACTCCTAGTGTACCGAGTCGTTAAGTGAGAGAGCCATGTCACATCATGATAGTGTAGGTGCAGGTGAGGGAGAGGCACCTTATTGACCCTTAAGAGAATTCATGTACCCTGAGTGGTCAGTCACTCAAGGATGCATTCTGCTCCCATATAATGCAGGGCAATTCCATTTCCAGAATGGAATGATCAAAATCCTTACCACATATCATGGAATGGAATCGAAAAAGCCCTATCTCCACATTCGGGAGTTTGAAGAAGCGTGCGCAACGTTCAACGATCAAGTATGCACGAAAGATGTGATCCGCCTCAAGATTTTTCCATTTTCTCTAAAGGATAAAGCTAAGACCTGGTCATGATCTTTACCTCCTAATTCGATTACGTCGTGGAACGAGTTACAATATAAGTTTCCCACTAAGTTCTTCCCTCCACATCGGACGAACTCCATTAAAGCTCAAATTTAAACTTTCCCACAATTAGAAAATGAGCCGCTTGATCGATGTTTTGAACGTTTCAACAAGTTAGTTAGTTCATGCCCTCATCATAGACTTAATAAATAACAAATCATTTCATTCCTCCATAATGGGCTGAACATCAACTCCAAACAACTTGTTGAGACAATGTGTGATGGCCCTTTCGTCTAATTAGATGTTAATGATGCTGAACTCCACTTAAGGTATGTTGCCGACACCACTCAAGAATGGGATACATCTGACCCTAGCACTCAGAGTCAAACTCGCCAAGCGGCCACCACCCCATCGACGTCCTGTCTGTTCAACATAAAAAAAGATACCATGTCGAACCATCGACTCGATCAAATTGAGAAAGGTATGAGAGAGTTACTCACTAGGTGCCTAAGAGAACCAACTATCCCAATCCACATCCCCGTTGAGAAGGTATGTGCTATTATGAAGCGGGACATTCAACAGAAGAATGTTCGACGATTCCCGCTTTTAAAATTATTCTTAATGAGCCGGTGAGTGGTGTAGGAGGATTCAAGGGTAATTTCGGTGCCCCGCACGAAAATTCTTATTACCCTTCATGGAAAAAACACCCAGGTTTTAGCTATGGATAATCGCAGGCTGCATTGAATCCTAATTCACATGTTTCCCCTCCTCCACCTCCATACATTCAACAAGCACCACCTATATAAGGACATGAGCCAGCTCCATATATCACTCCACCGCGGAGAACTCTTGAGGACACAATACACCAATTGATAAACTCCCAAAGTGCAACCAATGCTAGATATGAGTGCATGTTCATCAACATAAATGCGAACATTTCGAAGTTGCAATCATTGTTGAGTGTTCAAGAGAAGGGTAAGTTTCCTTCTCAGGGCCAAAGACCTCCTCAAGGTCAAACTAGTGTTAGCTCTACTTCTATAGAAATCAAGATCAATGTCAAGCCATAACCACTCTACGTAGTGGGAAGGTTGTTGATTTATCACCTCCCACACACGACACACCGAAAGATAAGGAGATTTCACCCAACACGAAAGAGGTCGAAGATGTCCCCTTGAAAAAGAGTGAAAAGGACGACATTAGCGAGCCCGAGATAGTAGTAAAACCACCCACCGCAGCCCATTTCCTCAACGGTTGGTTCCTCCCCAAAAAGTACCCTCCCCGCGATGAAGTGTTAGAAGTGCTAAAGCAAGTAAAGTTAAACTTACCTTTCCTCGATGCCATCAAACAAATTCCAGCTTATGCAAAAGTCATTAATGACTCATTGAGAGTGAAGAGGAGGATGAAGGTAAAGAAAAACATCTTTCTAGGACAGAATGTAAGCTCTGTCTTGCTTAACGATCTCCTACCAAAATTTAAAGATCCCGGTGCACCCACCATTTCATGCATCATTGGAGAGATTAGAATTAAAAAGTCCTTACTCGATTTGGGGGCGAGTGTAAATATCCTCCCCCATTCCATCTATAGGCAACCTGATCTGGGTGACCTCAAACCCACAAAGATCACTCTCCAATTGGAGGATCGAATCGTAAAGATACCTAGAGGTTTTATCGAGGACGTGATAGTCCAAGTTGACACCTTCTAATTCCTCATATATTTTATCATTTGGGACACGAAGCCCTCCTTCACCTCGAGTAATCATGTTCCCATCATTCTTGGGCGCCCATTATTAGCTACGGATAATGCACTGATTAATACTCGAAATAGGCGGATGCAACTCACTTTTGGGAACATGACTTTAGAGACTAACATCTTCAATATTGCCCAACATGTGGGGGCAAGAAGATGATCTTCATGCGGTAAGCTTTATAGATGATATCGTAGAAGAATACATAAAGGAAAACTTTTGTGGAGATGCGCTACAAGCGTACCTGGTGTCGAATAACGAGAGTGGGGGAGCGTACAACGACTTTAAAAAGGAAGTAGAGGAGCTGAGGGAAATTCTGAATGAGAGAGCGTCGGACGAGGACGTGAGAAATATGAGTTGGGTTTCTAAACTCGAGGATCTGCCACCGAGGGAATCACACATGGTTCCCTCCAGCGATAAATTCTCGACCCTCTAATTGAAGAAACTACCCTCCAATGTTAAATATGCTTACCTAGGAGAGAATGAGACATTTCTTGTTGTTGTCTACTCTAGCCTAGACGAAGAGTAAGAGGGTAAATTACTGGAAATTTTGAGGAAGCACCAAAGTGATTTTGGTTAGTGCATTGCTGATTTGAAGGGGATAAGTCCTTTGATTTGTACCCACAAAATCCACCTCGAGGAGGATATGAAGCCCTCGAGGGAAATGCATAGAAGGTTGAACCCTACTATGAAAGAGGTAGCGAGGCTTGAAATTATTAAATTATTGGATGCTGAGATTATCTACCCAATCTCGGATAACAAATGCGTGAGCCCCATTCAAGTTATCCCGAAGAAGTCTAGCATGACAGTGATTGAAAATGCTAAGGGTGATCTAGTTACCCAACATACCACCACTGGGTGGCGCATTTGCACTGATTATCGAAAACTCAATGCGGGAACTAGGAAAGATCATTTCCCCTTGCCATTTATTGATCAGATGCTAGAGAGAGTAGTAGGCCACCCTTATCATGGCTTCCTAGATGGATATTCCAGATATAACCAAATCGAGGTAGATGTACTTGACCAGGAAAAAATGACTTTCACTTGTCCCTTTGGTACGTTTGCCTACAAACGTATGCCATTCGGCTTGTGTAATGCACCCACGACCTTTCAAAGGTGCCTATTAAGTCTCTTCAGCGACATGATTGAGAGAAGACTTGAAGTGTTCATGGACGACTTTAGCATTTTTGGCACCTCTTTCGATATTTGTTAAGCAAATCTTGAGAAAGTACTTGCCCGATGTGTGGAGAAGAACTTAGTGCTGAATTGGGAGAAATGCCATTTTATGGTAATTGAGGGAATTGTTCTTGGCCACATTATTTCATCCAAAGGGATTGAGGTTGATAGAGAAAAAATAGATGTCACAGCTGACCTACCCCTACCAAAATCGCTAAAAGACGTGCGTTTTTTCTTGGGCCACACAGGGTTTTATAGAAGGTTCATTAAGGACTTTAGTGCCATCGCTAGACCTTTAAGCAACCTTCTTATGAAATATACCCCATTTGAGTGGAACGAAGCATGCCAAAGCGCTTTTGAAAAATTAAAAAGCATGTTTATTTCTGCTCCCATTATGCAAGCCCCCGATTGGTCCTTACCATTCGAGCTCATGTGTGATGCAAGCAATTTTGCAATAGGGATTGTTTTGGTCCAAAGGAAAGACAAAAAGGCTCATGTCATCTACTACGCTAGTCGGACTCTTACCGGACCACAACTTAATTACTCCACCATAGAGAAGGAATTGTTAGCGGTAGTGTTTGCTTTAGACAAATTTTGGTCCTATCTCATTGGTTCCCCCATCAGTTGTTTCACCGACCACGCGGATTTAAAATATCTCCTCGCAAAGAAAGACTCAAAGCCACGCCTCATAAGGTGGATCCTACTCCTACAATAATTTAATCTCTCCATTAGAGATAAGAAATGAGTAGAAAATGTCATCGGCGATCATTTATTCTGCTTCCGTCCGACGTACCTAGCGATCCTATACCCATAGACGAGTATTTCTTGGATGAACAACTCTTCGCCACCTTTTCTTTGCCCTATTTTGTGGATATAGTCAACTATCTTGTCGCGGGATCCATCCCTCCCAAGTGGACACCGTAATATAAGAAAAGGTTAGTTACTTGGTCGCGCATATTTTTCAATGATGATCCATTCCTTTTTAAATATTACGTAGACCAAATCATCCGACGGTGCGTACCAGATGATGAAATACCCAAGGTCATCCAATTCTGTCATTCAGAGGCATGTTGAGGCCTTTTTTCGACGAAAAAGACAATCGCTAAAATTCTCCAAAGCGATTTCTACTGGCCTATTATGTTCCGGGATGTAAGCAATTATATCCTACAGGTTGAATTACTAGGATGCGGGGAATTGTAAGTCAACCTCTCGTTCTCATATGCAGTTAAGTTAGTTAATCACTTGCCATCCCTCTTAGGTTAATTAGCTCTTTTGCATTTCATTTATGCATAGTTTAGTCGATCCTTAATTTAAATACCCATTTAGTTGTAGTAAATCTCCTATTCAAATCATCTTTTCGTTTCTTTTAGGGTCAAGTTAGGGTTCTCCGTCTTTCCATACGTCGTTACGATTCTCTCATCCTATTTCCCTGAGGATTCGACCCTGACTTACCGGAATTATTACTTGAGCGACATGCTTGCACTTGAGCCTAGATATCACGCACACTAGAACTCATTTGTGGTCGCGTCACTCAACGATGGGCAAATTCAGTGAGTGATCTCATTACTAAGTGGGACAACCTTATAGGTTGCCCATCATCAGAGTTCCTTTCAATTCAAATGAAGATTAACAAATGTATGTAATATTTTTTTTACTTCGTGTCAGTTGTTAAAGTTACTTTAATATTTATTATCAAATAATTATTTTAGTTTTTACGTACTCTTAACAACAACAGGGAGTTTTAAACATATAGTGTGTGATTAACTTACACACCACTAGCTACAAATTCAAAGGTATGAAAAATACACAACTGTTGCATTATTTTTTAACTAAACCTCATATATATAACTAAAAAATTTAACCTTTTTTTTATGTGTGTGTGTGTGTGGGGGGGGGGGGGGGGGGGAGGTAGAGCAAAAATAAATTTACTAAGAAATGCCAAAAATAAAAAAAAAAGAAAGAAAACAAGAGGAAGCAAAGAAAGTGAAAAAAAAAAAAGAAAACATGTTTGTTGAAAAAGTGAAAACTATCATATATGAATAAAACATATAAAAATAAAAAGGAGAAAAAAGTTGAGCTTTTTCATGTATGTTTAAAATATATATTATTTTTTTATTTAAATCACCTCATAAAGTGGGAGGGGTAAATACGAAGTTAACCAAATGCTAAAAATATATTAGAATTGAAATGATTAGATAAAATTAAGGGATTAAAATAAAATCTCTCTTATAAAGTGGGGTCATCTAACAAAAAAAAAAGGACAATTTATAATTAGATTCATTAATAATAATTTTTAAATATTTAAAAATAATTTATTATTAGGTTAATTTATTATGTCATTAATGTAGACTTAATTAGTGAACTTAAGTGTTTAAGAAGGTGCCTTTAGAAGTGGTGTAATTAATTTGAGTTTTAGCACCATTTTGTCTCTCTCTCCTCAAACGATGAAGAGCTCTTCGTTTGTGTGTTGTTCAAACTCTCCCTCTCCATCGCTTTTTTCTAAGTCTACCCCTCAGCTGTTCATAGTTCCCTTTACACATCGATGCATTGGTTCCTTGGTGTTGCTTCAATTATTCTCAATTTCACACCCCGAACCTCTCCCGCTCCCTCTCGCTCTCATCCTTGAACACCACTGGTAAAATATGTCTCCACTTTTTCACTCTTTTCCCACCTTTCATTTGATGGGTTCTTTCTAAGTTTACTCAAAGATAACTGACACTTACAATTGATACATTGCTTACCATCTCTCCCTTTTAATATACTTTATGTTAAATATTGCTTGTAATTGTAAACTATTCGATTTCCCCACTCCAATACTTGTTATTATAATTATTTTTTGCAAATTTCTGTATGACTATCCAATTTGTCTTGTTCAGATTTTAATTGTATAATTTAATACTTTTGAGCTGCATTTGGACATAATTTTTTGGCTGTATCAGTCCTTATCAAGAATCATTATATGTTTGTTTCGCCTCGGTCATCAAGAATTTGTTACATGTGGTAATAATTTGTCTCAACTATTTAATGTGGACACTTCAATGGAAAAGTATTGCTTCATTCATTGTAAGACAGTTTGACACCTTTTTCGAGACAAATGTTTATTCTTATTATAATTATTTTTTTGGTCATTATACTTTAGGGAATTTATTTCTGCATAAATTTAGTATCATTTGACGTATGTCTTTCTGTGAGGGTTTTGAGTTTTCTGCTTCAGCTGCTAATATGTGTTGGAGCATATATCAATTTCTCTAGATTTATCAAAATTACACACATATTTTATTGTTCGTGGGAGGATCTTCTGGTGGCCTATTCTTTTAGTCTTTGCGGGGATAGCAACTAGGAATACTTTTAAGAAGGCAACGTTCCCGTGTCCGACACCGACACTCTCCCGACATGCGTCCGACACTCCTTTCCACGTGTCGATAATTTAAATATAAAACTAACGACACTTATATTCACGTTTCCGACATTTATTTTTGCGTGGGGGCAAACTTAGTGCACGAGGCTCCCATCATTCCGTGGGGGGGTTGGGGTTAGATGTACGCAGCCTTGCATATTGAGAGAGTAGCTACAGCGGAAATATTACGACTTCTCAAATAAAAACCAATTTTAATTAATCCCAAATTTTAGTTAAACCCTAAGACATGCATCTAGATGATTTATCAAATAAAATATAGCATGCATGATAAAAACAAACAATTTCAGGAAAAATCCCCCAAAGGGGCAAAACCTTTTATTTTCACTATAATTTGTAAGAAAACGGCTTACAATCGGATTACAATGAAAATACAGTGACTAAGAATTACCCACAGGTATCGGATTCTGTAGTCGGCGGCTGGAAATATCCCTTTCCAGGAGGGCAGCAATGAATCCACACGCAGCGAACCCACATGAACCTCAGTCCAATCAACAAAGGAAGAACAGCAGCACTCCTCAATGACACGCAGCCATGAAACTTTGTAGAGACTCCCTCAGCAATGACACGCAGCCCTCGGTTGCAAAGATCTCTCCACAAAGGTTTGAACAAACACAAGGTTGTGTTCTTGGGTTACCAAAAAGATTCACAAAGGATTGGCAATTGTGTGAATCAAAACATGAGTTTTGGGACTCAAAAATATGAAGACTAGAGTAATTTGGACTCTCAAAAACGTCTTCTAAAGTCTTGCAAAACAACTCCCCCGAAGTTGGTATTTATAGGAAAAAATATGAAGAGTCCCATGTTTTTAATACTCTAAAATTCTATCCAGCGTACAAAAAAAACAGCATTCTTTAAGGAATTTTCTCTATCTTCAAAAGGTCATAACTCCTTCACCGTAGCTCGGATTGAGGTGCCGTTTTTTCCAGTATCTTCGTTGCGGCGAGCTCTTCAACTTTCTAGTTGACCAGACCTCCGAACTATGGATGTAAAATTACGAAAATGCCCTTGAACTCTCCTATAGTGCCTTTTTTCACTGTTTTGACTTCCCTTGCGTACCACTTGCATTAAGTCCCTAAAATCTTGGACCGTGAAGTCGTTGAGGCAGATGTGGGACATATTAATGGAGATGTTGAATGCTTGATTCCCGGAATTCGGATAGAGGCCGTCATGTGAGATCATGAGGTGACGTGCCAAATGTAGCGGCGTACGACATACATAAATGTAACATGTTGGACATGAGAAAAATGTCCTTACAAATCTCCCCCTATGTCTATGCCGGTACATACATTAAAATCCGAATTATCAAATAATAAAATTGCCTATACAAATCTACCCTTCCATGAACCCAAAACTGGAAAGATACAAATGAATAAGTCTTCATCGTTTGTTCTTCAAATCTTTTCTCATTAGGATGTGCAATTCAGTGATCATCAATGTAGTACCTACACACATGAGATAAAGAAAAAATACCAAGTGACGTATCGAGTTTGAAATGAGATAAACATAGATACCAATTTATATGAAAAGCATAAGTTAAATCTCAAAACTCCCCCAAAATTCAAACTCCCCCATAAAATGATAATTCTTTCTCCTCCTTTTTATGATGTCCCCAAATAGACAAATAAGAAGAATGAATCAAACAAGCAAAATCGGGGTGTCACGGTATACAAAAAATACACAAACTATTTTTGATTTTTTTTAATTTTTTATATACAAAAAATAGATACCATTTTGAAAAAAATGTAAAACATGATACAAAAATCACACCATGGATTTAGACTCAAACAACCAAGCCATGGAAATGTAATGAATGGGTGTGAACACATTCGATAGGTAAATCAACTCAATCAATCATATGTGCACGATGCATATGTGTACCCCTAACGAATGAGCATCAAAAGCATCCTTAGGTGTAAAAAATTTATTGAATTTAGATGACATTGTCTTATGCAAATCAACAAATCAAAGTCAAAGTGATTTCCACACCAATAACGTCCAAAACTATGTAGCGCATTTTCAAATATCAAGGACGTGCAAACCCGTTTTAATTCTCCAACCAAACACCCTCATATATATTTTCTTTTAGAGGTAATCTAAATTCTCAAACTTTGGAGAATTGGTGCAAAAACCTAAATGGCCCATAATTTGGCATGGATTTCTTTTTATTGCCTTTCAATTTTTTTCGGGCTCTTTTAACCTCTTTGGAGCCCGGATAATAAAATTCCTCAATTTTTTAGGTCCAATTTAACGGTGGCTTAGTATTCGCAAAGGTAAAATGAACCTTTCGCAGCCCTTCCCCGTTTCTAAAGAAAGCACACAAACTCACAAAACGGTTTTTATATGCACAATTTCCTTATTAAAATTATCGCGCTTGGTTCGTTTTAAAGACAGGATTGGAGTGAAAACACCCAACCAACATGTGATAAGACAAGCATAATAATCAAACAAATCCGTGCATGTGTGCAATAAAGGAAACATGAGTCAAACATGTAGGAAGTAACACTTAATTACATCTCAATGACCCCAAACATTATAAAGCACAAGGATGAATTGACCTATTGTCTCAAAACACTATCAAATAGTCACATGAAAAAAATGGAATGATGTTGTGACTTGGTCATCCAAAGTGTTCATCCATAAACGGTGCAATACAAAAATCTTTTTGGATTTTCTCAAAATTTTATCAAAATAAAATCTTTTTGTATTTTTCAAAAAAATTCAAAAACAAGAATTTATACAAAAAGTACAAGTCATCACACTAGTAAAAATATATCATGAAACCACAACTAGTGTATGAGAAACATGCAACCACAATCAACCAAAAGATTTCACATGGGGTGAATCACGTGCAAGCAAACGGGAATCGTGGCCAAATAAACCATAAGCCTCTAAATCCGATTTTCTAACCCAAATTGATGTGTAACAAAGTGTGGGGGTTTTGGGAATCGAATTTATTCTTTCATTAACCTTCCTAGGTCCATTTAAAAGCTTGTAACAAAATCGCCTAAGATGACCTTGCCCACCGCAATGTGTGCAAGTGTAAATCGGGCGGTGTGTGTTACCTAAAGGTGGCCCTCTCCTCAAATTTATCGGTTGCTCTTTCCGAATTTGCCTAGGTGGGTCTCTCCTAATGATCCTAGAAGGTTCTCTCACAATGTTCTTAAGGGGTGCTTTCCTAACAACTTTAGGTGCCTCTTTCTTAACAAACCTAGGAGGCTCTCTCACACGTGTGGGAATGGGTGCAACATACTTTTCAAGACCAATCCCACCTCTATCCGTTTTGATCTCGACTGTGCCTAAAATCTTATCAAGTTTTTCAGACCTAGACTCCAAATCAAATTTCACTTTACTTGAATCTTTCAATTTCACCTCAAGTTCACCTATCCTAGATTCAAGTACTAGTTTAGAATCCTCAAACTCTAAAAGCTCCTTTTTCATAGTCTCCATCAACCCTCTAAGACTATCTCTCTCACCCTCGACGTACTCAAGCTTCTCTTTCAAAATTTTCTCATGTGCCCTAAGTTCTTTAATTAAAAAATCATTATTTTTTATGGCACACTCTTTCAATTGAGCTTTCAATTTCAAATTTTCTTTCTTTGTTTTCAAAGTTTCAGCATAAAGTTCATTGAAAGCAGTTTGCAAGTCATGCTCATCTACACTTTCCTCCTCACTTTCATCCACACTCCCATCACTTTCACTATCATCACTAATCACACGGATGGGAAACTCTCGCCTAGAAGCATAAAAAACTTCTTCTTTCGAATCACAATCACTAAGGGTAGAAACATGTGAAATCGATTTATTCAATTTCTTCTTTAAATTTGTGGTACACTCATGTAACGTGTGACCAACACCCTCACAACAAGGACACCTCTCAGATTCATTTTCAACAGAAGATTTAAAACAAGAGTTTGTGTGAATTTTCCAAAATTTTTCAAAAATTTGACATCGAAGATCATCAAAACCATCAAAATCCATTTTTGTGCAAAATCAGAATCAAAACACAATAACTTAGTGCAACAGGCTCTGATACCAATTTGAGAGAGTAGCTACAGCGGAAATATTGTGACTTCTCAAATAAAAACCAATTTTAATTAATCCCAAATTTTAGTTAAACCCTAAGACATGCATCTAGATGATTTATCAAATAAAATATAGCATGTATGATAAAAACAAACAATTTCAGGAAAAATCCCCCAAAGGGGCAAAACCTTTTATTTTCACTGTAATTTGTAAGAAAACGGCTTACAATCGGATTACAATGAAAATACAGTGACTAAGAATTACCCACAGGTATCGGATTCTGTAGTCGACGGCCACATGCAATTAAGGAAAAATCCCCCTCAGGGGCAAAACCATTTATTTTCACTATAATTTGTAAGAGAACGGCTTACAATCGGATTACAATGAAAATACAAGTTGACTAAGAATTACCCTCGGGTATCGGATTCTGTAGTCGCGGCTGAAATTATCCCTTTCCAGTAGGGCTGCAATGAAGAAGAAGAACGGTCTCCTCCACAAGGGTTGAACAAACCAAAGTTGTGTTCTTGGGTTGCAAAAGGATTCACAAATATTTGGCAAGGATGTGTGAATCAAAACATGAGTTTTGGGACTCAAAAATATGAAGACTAGAGTAATTTGGACTCTCAAAAACGTCTTCTAAAGTCTTGCAAAACAACTCCCCCGAAGTTGGTATTTATAGGAAAAAATATGAAGAGTCCCATGTTTTTAAAACTCTAAAATTCTATCCAGCGTACAAAAAAAACAAAAAAAACAGCATTCTTTCAGGAATTTTCTCTATCTTCAAAAGGTCATAACTCCTTCACCGTAGCTCGGATTGAGGTGCCGTTTTTTCGAGTATCTTCGTTGCGGCGAGCTCTTCAACTTTCTAGTTGACCAGACCTCCGAACTATGGATGTAAAATTACGAAAATGCCCTTGAACTCTTCTATAGTGCCTTTTTTCACTGTTTTGACTTCCCTTGCGTACCACTTGCATTAAGTCCCTAAAATCTTGGACCGTGAAGTCGTTGAGGCAGATGTGGGACATATTAATGGAGATGTTGAATGCTTGATTCCCGGAATTCGGATAGAGGCCGTCATGTGAGATCGTGAGGTGACGTGCCAAATGTAGCGGCGTACGACATACATAAATGTAACATGTTGGACATGAGAAAAATGTCCTTACAAATATGCAGATAGGCTATTTCCGCGACTCGAAATTGGTGGTATCGTTTTAGGCACCTTGCACAAGGAATATGCTCCAATAATTTGCTCTAATAGCCCTAGAAAGGTTCTTCATGAAAATTATTATATTAAAAAACCTTTATTTTCATGTTTTGCTTTATAATATTAGTTCATTTTTTTTAATAACTATTCACACATGTTCTTTTTTTCTTTTTTCTTTTCATGTTCTTTTTTCTCTAAATAAATTGATATAATTATATTTATTTATTGACGTGTACCCATGCCCTAATTTTTTTTAGATTTGCCTTGTGAACATGTCCGTGTCGTGTCAGACACAACACCCGTGTTCGTGCTTCTTAGGATAGCAACGTTCCATGAATTTTTTGTTTTGTTCTGATTTCATCTGCTCAGGAGATGGATAGAAACATGAATAAGAAACTGAATTTCCTTGATTGAACTGCTACACAAAAAATCCCTTATATTTAAAACTTCTACTCTTTTTTTTTTTTTGGTTAATGGATATGATGTAACAGTAAATGCTTCACGTGCTCAAGGAAGTTTTGCAAGTAATAACTTTGAGATGTTTAGCAATAGCATATATCATTTGATGCTTTAGGAATTGTTATATGATGGGTTTTCATTATTACTATAGACTTCTATATAACGGGATCGTGTTTTCTCCCCCTTCCCATTTCAGCCACGCAGGAAATTGTTGAAACTAGTCCGACTGAATCAGATTTTATTGAAATCGGGTACATATGCAGTGTTCATGGGCTTGAAGGAGAGGTCCGCGTGAAACCCAACGCTGGTTTTCCTGAATTGCGATTTTCTACGGTAAAAGTTCAGCACAGCAGTGGCATTGAAGTGTCTCTGTTTTGTGTTGCTATCCTTATATTTACAATGATTTTTAGTGGAAAATTACTGTTCTTTTTAGCCGGGAAGAAGATGGTTGAGGCAACAATATTCAGGGAGAGAAATAGTTGAAGAAGTTGAACTGGTGGAGGGAAGAGGACACCCAGGACAGAAGGGTTGGATAGTTAGATTCAGCCATGTTGACACAGTAGAGGAGGTGTGCTTAATTGGAGTGTTGAGTTGTCTTTTTCTTTGCGTTCTCAATTTTTAATGACTTGACATCAACTCCAAGTTGGGTTTAAATTTTCATGACTGTTAACCATCCTAGTTCCAGATATATGATGTCTTTGAAGAAACCCTTTATAAATTGTCAGCAGATTATGTTTTGGAGGTTCTAGACAAGTGGTTGAAGGCTTTATGTCATTAAGGTGCATTAACAGGACATTGCATTTTTCTTTTAGACTTTTTTTCCAACAATATATATATATATATATATATATATATATATATATATATATCCATTGTTATTATTATTTTTTAACTCTGTTGCCACCAGATTGGGTTGGATAGTTGAACTATTCCATCCCTCAACTATCTGCTAATACAGTTCTACTTCCAGTCCAGGCCTGGAAGTTGGCTCATGGAACATCTTTCATCACGTAGTGATGTAAAGCGCAAGCAATATAATCTACACAACAACAATAACAAATGAAGAGGAAACTCTCTCTCTCAACATTATTTATAATTCTCCAAAGTCTAATTACAATATGAGGCCAAGGGCTCTATTTAAGAAGAAGTTAGCTTGCTAATCAAACTAAGCTTAGAATGTCTATGACAAAAATCAAAATAAATATGATTTCTAGAGAGAGAAACAAATAATTTCTTATATTTCAAAATGGAAGCTATCTCCAAATGAGGAGTACAAGAGTATTTATATGAGGGAAATTACTTGCTAGCCAAGTAATTACCTAAACGACTAAAGATGACAACTATTAACGAAAGAATACCCAATTAGTCCCAAACATGCTTGGAGACTAATTAAAAGGCTAAAAAGGAATAAAAGATATAAAATTAAAGAATAGAAAATAGAAATAAAAGGAGAAAAGGAAAATAAAAGAAAAATAACATCGGATTCCTATCACACGCTCCCCCCTCTCAAAAAGAATTCGTCCACGAACTCAAAGGTGAAGGCCCACAGAGTCACCCTCTAAAACCGTAATCAAAGCATGCTGGGGACGCTCCTCGGTTGCATCGAGATACTCAGGTGGATGCTCCATCACTAAAAGGACATGGCGATGCGAGAGAGAGCACTCCGAAGCTCGGTGTCCTATATTGCCACAATTGTAGCACCTGAACGTAGGAGGCCTGAAGGTGGCACAAGGAAAGTAGTGATAGAAGAGACTGAGGCCGATACAGGAGAACGAGCTGAAGCAGATACCGATGCAGAGGGAGTGTCCAAGGGGTGATGTGTGTTTTTATCTTCTCTTTTCTCCGATAGAAGTGATCGGCTTTTCCGCTTCTTTCTATAAATCTAAAAATTTCATAAAAGCAATTCTCTGATCGGGGAATAGTACACTGTTTGTTTGATCTGACCAAGTGCTTCTTGCTGGAGAAGGCCCTATGGAGTAAAGGGAAGTGCATGAATGCTGTATGACCGAACTCGAACTCGCGGAAGTCGATCATATATATAATACGAGAATTGCTTTTTGACTCGTAAGACTTTCACGAATTGAATAAAAAAACGAAAGAAAGCATACGCTTGTTCAATAGCTCCCCGATCGGAGAATTGCTTTTATGAAATTTTTAGATTTATAGAAAGAAGCGGAAAAGCCGATCACTTCTATCGGAGAAAAGAGAAGATAAAAACAAACATCACCCCTTGGAAGACAAGAAGAGAACCAAGGGCAAGGGAAGGATCTGATTTTTCTTTCACCCTTCATTTCATCCCCTTTTATATCAATAGGGAGCTACGAGCAAGGCAGCTCTGCTCCGGAAAGAAAAGAAGCCAGCAGGTCCTTTTCCGCTTGACCGCTAACTCATGAGCAAAGCCGCCTTTTGCCGCCCCTCATGCAGTGCAGCATATGAGCGGATCTTCACTAAAAGCCGGTTCTATTGGCGGATGGTTTCTTTAGTATTTAGTATGAGATATCCTCCCCAGTCTATTGTCCGTGCTTCCTTCATTCGCTTGGGACGGGACTCGCTAGCGACTGCTCTATCGAAACCGCTGGAACCAAAGAAAGGATTGTGGCAAGCAACAGAAACAAAAGTGAGTGTTAGGGTGCAGCGTGAAGAAGGCCCCCTCGAATGTTTCTTGAGTTGACGCTACGGGAAAAAAGACGACACCTTTACTTCCACCGACACCGGGCTCCCCTCAACTGGTTGGGAGGATCCGGCTTCTACTTCTACATAGTCAAATCACGTAGATGAGGTAGTGGCTTCGTTCTCTTCTAGATCGGTTACTCTTTGTGTACGTTATGGAGTCTCCACTCCATGTTGAAAGCTCTTTCAAATAGCATGAGCGTTGAAAGTCTTCAATTAGACTAGAGCGTTAGATTCTTTTTCTTTTTTGACTTCTTTCAAACAAAGGGGAATGAATGGAATGAAGAAAAGAGGAGAGGAGGAAAGTGTGGAGTTTGTCTCTTGAAGGAAGAGCTGCTGGTGCTGTGTGATAGGCCCCAACCTTGGGCGCATACTTAACTGCCTTCAGAAAGGTCGGTATCTCCCTCAAACTGAGATCATGCTGAATGTAGGACTTAAGTCCCAAAATATAGCGGCTAATCCGCTGATCCTCCGTCTCTGGGAGGCGAGCTCGGGTGCAAAGGAGCTGGAACTACTTCGTATACTCCACCGAAGACGTATCCTGTTAAAAGGACTGGATGCAGGCGAAAAGGTTGCGCTCATATATCGGTGGTATGAATGAGGTCTAAAGAGCGGCCTTTAGCTCGGGCCAGGTCTGGATGGGAGAAAGTCTTGAAGGTGTTTGGCGGTAGTAAAGATTGTTCCACCAAACTCAGGCGAATTCCTGAAATTTGGTGGCGGCGAGAACACAAGAGCGGCTCTGAACTCGCTTGTAGTAAAAAACTGTCTCCATAGTAGTCAACTAATCAATCATATCATCGAAGAAGAATCGTCCGTCGAACATAGGAACGTCGATACTTATATCCCTATGGAGACTACGAGAAAGTAACTGAAGTGCCATGGATAGGGGGTCTCCATTCTGATGAGCATTTAGGCCCATCATATCACTGGGCGCAGGTGCATCATAATCAGTAGGTATCGGTGGCATCTGGGCAGGTGGTGGACGAGGAGGATGAACATGTGGGGCCACGGGAGGTACTGAGGGACTGTGCTGATAATGTGGACATATGCCAATCAGGTGGCCACGCTCTCCATTATAGAAGCATTGGCGGCCTCGTAGTGGTACAAAGTGAGGGGCACCGGGTGGGGGAGGGGGAATCCACTCCAAGACGCTGCGGTGGGTATCCCTGACGTCGGAGGATGAAGAGGAGTCGGTGTAGAGTAGAGAGCGATCATGATGTGAAGGGGTATGATGTGATGATGAAGGGGGCGGTACAGATGGCGGTGGGTGAGGGTGTAAGCGTGGATCAATGTCGGGAACCAAAAATGCCAATATTCCCACCAAAATCATATGGTTGTGCATGATGGTATAATGGGACGGGCAGTGTGGGTGGTCGGACCAGGCCGAGATAACAGTTTTAAAATCAAACACCCAACTATATCCAAGGATAAAATATTTTATGCATTCATACATTTGGAGATCCATGGACTTTTAAGACGAAACTCGGCACAAACTATGATATGATGATGTAGACGCTTTAACTTGACCGCTACGATCTTCAATCAAACATCACAGGTTTGAAGAATAAACACACTCAAATTCACACATGACTCAAACAGTTTTGTCAAAAAGAATTAAGTCAAAATGCGTACAAATTGACTCTATTGGAAATTTGCCCTTACAAATCCCTCCATTTGGCTATTCCAGGACAGAACACAAAAATGAAAACCCATGGGTCGTCAAGCTCTCTAAATACTCAATCCCAATCCCAAAAGGAAAATGTAAAGATACTTGACAGGCACAAACTTGAGTAGCTTTTTTATTGTGAAACTTCACCGCATTGTTGCAAACCTGCACACAAAACACATCTTTTATATGCAAAGATAATACTTAACAAATATAAATCCCCATATGAAAAACCCTCTCCCTTTATCTAACAATCTCACTTAAGGTAAAACGTCTCCCCTCTAAGGTGAAAATTTCTCTCTCGGGTTAAAGAGTTATATACCATTTCTCTTCCTTTTTGTTCAGAAATAGACAAAGAATACGGAGCACGATATAAACATCTTCTCCCCCTAAATATAATATATGTAAACAAAAAGGAAAACAAACAATGCAATGATGTGAAGTGATACGCAACGACAAACAAACTCGACAACACGAGTACAAATAATTCAAACAATGAACAAATGATACCAATTTTGATGAAGAATTTGAAGCATAATAATTTTCTCCCTCTTCCTAGGGCGATCTAACCCTAATTAGGATTAGAATTGTCATGCAGCCTTCTGATCACTCTCTCTTCCTTCTCGTTCTATTCCTAAACCTCCTGATCCTTACCATATTCCTAATTAGGGTTAGATTGCATCTGTTGTTGCTGACAATTAATTTAAGAAATATTTCTTAAATCTCCTTCCTCGTACAAAGGTGAACCTACCATCATATTCTTGGATGAATATATCAAGGAGATTTCAATCCTTTTTAAACACTCTATCGTTGACAAGTTTTCCCATGGCAGACCTTCACTTGAAAACATTTGTAAAACTTTCCTACCTTCTCTCTTCATGCAGTATATAATATTGGTTTGTTAGATAACAAACATATCATCATTAGACTTCATAGTGAAGAGGATTTCATGAGGCTTTGGATAATGGATCAATGGTCCATAAGTGGTTTTCCAATGAGAACATTTAAATGGAATCCTGAATTCATAATTGATGTTGAAAGTAGTATTGCTCCATTTGGATAAACTTTCAAAATCTTCCACTTCATTTCTTTGCCAAAACCTCATTGTTCTCGATTGCTCAAGTAGTTGGTAAGCCTCTCAAACTCTATAGCTCAACTATGTCCCTTAATAGGTCTAGTATGGCAAGGATTTGTGTTGAAATGGATATCACTCTTAAAACCCCTCATAAGGTTTGGATCGGTACAGGTACAAGTACAAGTCTGAAAGGATTTTGGCAGGAAATTGTGCATGTAGATGTTCCTCTATATTTTCTCTCACTGCCTTAAAAAAGTTCATGACATTTTAAGTTATTTCATCAAACATCCCAAGCCAGCTAATAATCATGACAAACAAGTAAAAAAATAAATATTTGCTCCCAAAGTTGTTCAAGATCATATCTTGAAAGAATCTAATATCGTGGAAAAGCTGATTCCCATCCATAATGCAGTGGATTTTATTGAAGATAACCAAGGAAAGCAAGATACTCGAGATCATAACAAAGAAGTTGGCAGCATTAAAGTGGCTTCAGAAATTATTGCACCTAAGAAGTTTATAAATCAGATTGAAAAAATAAAGAGAGGAGATATTTATAGTAAAGATGTTATGGTGGTAGACTACTGTATAGTATCTCCTAGGGGAACTGATCTTCCAGATTATGAGAAAAATTCCCTCGTAAATTTCTAATCCTTATCAAATTCAGAAGATCATGATCATGGTTATATTCTTATGGAAGAATTGAAGGTGTTTTCCTCTACCATTGGCAAGAAGCTAGACAAAGACAGAGATTAGAGACAAAGAGAGAGTCACGTATAAAGGATCTTAGTTCCTTAATTCCGAGTTTATCAATATTGGGCAAAATACCAGAAAGTCTAAGAAGATATCTGATCCTCTATATAAACGTGTAACCATATCAACTGTGACGGTGAACAAAAGCTCCTCTCCCAAATTATCTCATTGATTAATTTCCTTTGTTGGAATGCTAGAGGTGGTGTCTCTAATAAAGATACTATTAGGAGATTTAAAAGTTTTCTTAAAACACATAAAATCCCTCTTGTTGCCTTGATGGAACCTGTCTTATATCAATTATTTGGATAAGTTGAAATTCAAATTAAATTGTGAAGAAGGATTCAGTAATAAATCCAATTGGATTTTATGTAGATTTGGAATTTCCATAGATATTATCAAAGATGAAGATCAATTATTTTCTATTACTTTATCTCATCCTCAACTTTATACTAAGGTATTAATTACTGTGGTTTATGATAAATGTTCTAAAGAGGAAATGTTGGACCTTTGTGACTCATGCTGATGAAAAATGTGATGGAAATGATGTTAATTCTCTAGCAGTGGAAGATTTTAACTCTTTCATATCAGAAATGCTTACCTTGATTTGGGTTATGTGGAATCTAAATATATTTGGTCAGTGGCGGAGCCAGGATTATTAGTGAGTGGGTGCGAAAGTGTGTGATGATTCCCGGGGGTTCGGGGGCGGGAGCCCCCGAGGCGAATTTTTTGAAGCTATTTTTACTTTTTTGGGCATAAATCTAGTACCAAAGGAAATTTCAACAAAAAAATCATGCATTAATATTCATAAATCAGCTAATATAAATCAATAAAAAGTCAAATAAATTTAATCGAGGGAGAGAAAGAAGAAGAGTTCTCTTGGAAAATAGGGCCAGCTGGCTATTAAGGAAGAGTAAAGCTAGGGAGACCCACTTTGTGGACACATTTCGTGGACCCGTGAATAAGACAAAAATATGTACAAGTATTTATTGCATTGGTTGATGCCCTGGCGGGACCCAAAACAATAAGGTATAAGCTTTTAATGCAGTGTGTCCACGAAATGTGTCCACGAAGTGGGTCTCCCTAATATTTTCCATTAACAAAATGCAGGTCTCTTTCATATAAATGATTAAGGTTTCAGAAATTAACAATTTCCCCTCAACAATTAAGTTATTACACAAAGGTATAAAAAAAAAATCATAAATCTCAGAATTTCAGTGGGTGCCTCCGCACCCACTCGTCCTAGTGTAGCTCCGCCCATGTATTTGGTGAAACAGTGGAGCTGGTGTTGAGGCTATTTTTGAATGATTAGATAGAGGGTTATGTAATAGCTTATAGAAGAAGTCTAATTCTCACTTGAACAAAACCTGCTCAGATCATTGCCCCTCTTGGGGACACTTGCAACCATTTTGGATCAGACTTTAATAATGTATAAGTTTAAAAAAATGTGGTGTAACCACGAAGGTTTGATGGAGGTTATTAAATTCTTTTGGGAGGAAACTGTTAGTGCTAAACCTTTAAGGGCCTTCTTTTTGAAGCTGTAAAGATTGAAGTTGGCTCTTAAACAGTGGAACTTAAATACTTTCAAAAATGTGTTTCAAATAGTTAAAGATATGGAAGATTTGGTGCTGGAAAAGAGGTATTGCTTGAACAAGATCCTAGTGATTTTAACAGAACTAGTCCATCTGAAGCAAGGGCTAAGCTTATGGAAGATCTTAAGAATGAGGAAACATTTTGATCTAAAAAAGCTAATGTCAAATGGATTAAATCAGGAGATCAAAACACTAAATTTTTCCATTCTACTATGAATAGAGAAGGGCTCATATGGTTATTAAGAGTATTAAGGATGCTGGTGGTCAAGAGGTGGAAGACTCACTTATTATGGGGAAAACTCTTGTAAACCATTTCAAGAATCTTCTGTATGCAGAACATTTTCATAGGAGTTTAGCCTGACTAATTGCATTAATGAAAATATTACTTCCCCTAAGAATCTTATGCTTACTGCCATTCCTGAAGAAAAGGAAATATGTGATACTATTTGCTCTATGAATGAGGACACTGCTCCTGGACCTAATAGTTTTGGGGGAGTTTTCTACTGTCAATTTTGGAGCATTATAAAAACTGATTTTGTGTTGGCTGTCCAATAATTTTTTTCTAGGTGATGACCTTCCTAGAAGTTGGACTAGTACTTTGGTCACCCTAATTCCTAAAGGCCTGAATCCTAATGTATGTGTTGACTTTAGACCTATCAGCTTATGTAACTATTATTATAAAGTGTTTTCCAAACTTATCATTGTCAGATTGGCTTCTTTACTCCCTAATGTGATTTCTCCCTCTCAAAGTGGTTTTATAAAACATAAAAGTATCTTGGATTATATCTTTTTGGCTAAGAAGATGTTTCATAGTTTGGGGAAAAAGGCATTTGGTTCTAATATAGTGATTTAACTTGATATGGCAAAAGCATATGGCAAAGTTGAGTGAATTGTTCTTCTAATAGTCTTAAGGAAATTCGGTTTTGGATAAACATTCATTGATATTATTCTGGAGCTGCTTATCTAATAACTGGTTTTCCATCATTGTTAATGGAAAGCCTCATCGTTTCTTCAAAGCGTCTAGGGGCCTTAGGCAGGGAGACCCCATCTCTCCCACCCTTTTTATTTTGTTTGCCAAGCTTCTTTCTAAAGGCCTAGAATCTAACATGAAGGTAGGTTTAACTGAACAGTTTTCTCTCCCCAGTGGCAGTCCTTTGATTTCTAGTTTGAGCTATGATGATGAATTTATCATTTTCTCTAATGGATGCAAAAAAGTGCCAAAAACTTGATGAATTTCCTAAAGACATACGGGAAAGCTACTGGTCAGAGGATAAACTATGAGAAGTCTTGTTTCACCACTCATAAATCTATTCCTAGAAGGAGAAATGAAAGTGGTATTGTTATTTGTCTCAATTATAAAAGTAATCCTCTATCTATCTTATTTTGGATGTCCTTTATTCAGTGGTAGAATGAAAAATGCTCACTTCATGGATGGAAAGAGCAAATTGCTATCTACTGGTGGGAAGTGTATCTGAATTAATCATGTCCTATGCTCAATACCTGTGCATGCATTAGCTGCTGTGAAGCCTCCTAAAGCAGTGATAAATCATATTAAAAGATTGTTTGCTAAATTCTTTTGCGGTGGAAATGATATTACAGGTTGGAAGCACCAGTGGATCAAATGGAAGATGATTCGCTTTAAAGAAAAAGGAGACTTGGGGATTCAAAATCTATTTTATGTCTCTAATGCATCCTCTCTAAGGTTTTAGTGGAAGTGGTATGAGAATAAGTCTTTGTGGTCAGAATTCATGAAAGTTAAATACAAAAATCCTTGCTCCTCTTTTGGTTCCTCTACATGGAAATGCATGGTTCAATATAAAGATATGTTTCATCAGAATTTTTTAGAGGATAAGTCCCCAATCATTTGTAAAGCTACCAGCACAGGTACATTTTCATTCAATGTTGCAGTTACCTGAGTTGAGGAGCATCATTGTTATTCTTTGGTGTGTAAGTCCATTTGTTTCAAACATATTCCTACTAAGATGTCTATATTCTTCTGGAGAGCGTTACATGTTTCCATCCCTCTTGATGAAAACCTACAATCTCTGGGAATTCATTTGACATTTATACGTCTTCTTTCCAATAAAGATATTGAGACTATTCAACATTTGTTTCTTCACTGTCCAGCTACTAGGCAGGTTTGGAATTTTTTCATAAACATGTTTGGTATCAACATCAATATGTCCTCTCTTAATTCTATGTTTGTTTCTTGGATCTTAAAAAAGGTTTCTAAAAAATTCTTTAAGTTTTTTATATTTGTTTTACCTATTATCACGTGTTGGGAGATATGGAAATTTAGGAACAAGGATTTTCACGAGGGTATGCAATTTTCTTCTTATATGCTTATTCTGAATGTTTTCAAAACCATTCAAAGTTTGGTTTCCTCCATCAAATTTGAAGATTGTATCAGCAGCTTTGATTCATTTTTATGTCAAGTATTCTACATCAAGATTTTCAAGCCAAAGTATGTCTTTAGATGTGTTCAGTGGTTCAGGCTTACTATTCATAGATAGAAGCTCAATCTTGATGGGGCATGTAATGGTAATCTATGTATTAGTGCTTGTGGTGGGGTGATTAGAGATTATATAGGTTTTTTAAAACTGAGATTTGCTAGATTCCTTGGTTTTGGTTCCAATATTCTTGCTGAAGTAGAAGCCCTCAAACAAGGACTGATTTTGGCTATTCAACATTGCTTTTTATTCATTAATATTGACTCAGATTCTCAAATTTTGGTTAACATTCTCAAACCTTGGTTAACATCATTAAGCACAATTGTAAACCTCCATAAAATCTACTAGGAATTATGGCAAAGATTGATGATATACTTAAGTTGGTTGATTACTCCATTTTTCATTGTTATAGAGAAGCAAACTCAGTGGCAGATGGATTTGCTAATCATGGGATCAGTCTGAACGAGCTGGAAACTTGTGAATCATTTCAAAGTCTTCCTTTTATCATTAGAGGGCAATTAAATTTAGATAGATGGGGTTTTCCTCAGATTAGGATTTAGTAAATAGTTCTTTTGTTGTATAGAGGTTTCCTTTATAAAATCATTTTTATTTTATTTTTATTCTTGTAATGGGAATTCTTATAAAAGCCAACATTTATTTCTTTTATCAATTGAGTCATTGGACTAAATATTCGATTGATAATAGGTATAGTATTGAGCTTGTCTAGCCACTAGAGAGACTTTTTGTTCCTATTAATTAATAACATTTCTGGGGGTTCTGTCCCTCTTTAAAACAAATTGAAGCATAAGATACCAATGTAAGCAAGAAATAAAAGATACCAATATGATCATAAAACACGTCAATTTGAATCGAAGATGAAACATATGACAAACATGAATTAAATGCAAATGAAAAGACTAAAAAACATACCATATATCTATAACCAATAATATACCAATGATGCACATAAAATATAGGTATAAACACAACAAAGACACAAAACACATTAGCTTTTCACACTCGTATGGCGTCATCAATGTGTCCAAACAAAATGTGGCATGGAGTGGAGGGGCGTGAACTAAAATTAAAAGAAATATGATCCAATCACTCAAAATATGTTCAAGGAGTTCTATTTGACTACACTAATTTATCAAACTTCGGTTTAGCCTTAATTGACAAATAAAGAACTCATAATGAACATATATACACAATGCACATTTGAATCGAAGATGAAACATATGACAAACATGGAATAAATGCAAATGAAAAGACTAAAAAAATATACCATATATCTATAACCAATCATATATCAACAACGCACATAAAATATAGGTATAAACACCACAAAGACACAAAACACACAAACTTTTCACACTCGTATGTCATCAATGTGTCCAAACAAAATGTGGTATGGAGTGGAGGGGCGTGAACTAAACATAAAAGAAATATGATCCAATCACTCAAAATATGTCCAAGGAGTTCTATTTGACCACATTAAATTATCAAACTTCGGTTTAGCCTCAATTGACAAATAAAGAACTCATAATGAACATATATACACAATGCACATTACCCTAAAATTATTGATGGTTCTTAAATCAATTGTGTCAAACAATTAGATTAACGACTTATTGTGAAAACCCATTGATCTTTAACTTTAACACCCTCAAAATAAATATATATAATTTTTTCTCTCCCTTTTCTTTTGAAGATATCAATTTTGAACCACCAATAAAAACATGGTCTTGGAAAGTTTTCTTTTCTTTTGCCTCTCTTTTCTTTTAGGCTCTTGTCAATGGTGGCCTTCATCCAAAGGAGATTTACTCCCTTTGTAGCTTTTTTCCATTGCACCCTCATATTTTTCAAACAAAACAAATTCTCAGGCAGTGGTTCTTATATGCACGAATCCCCCATCATCAAATAGATATGTATATGATAAGATTGATAGGATAACACATCACTTAGATTTTGCAACATAGATAGTTATAATTTAAAAGAGCTCGTGCAAAGTGTGTGCGGAGGCATATGCAAAGCGAATCCATTAAGAAAATCAAAGTTGAACCACTATATACAAGTATGATTAAGAACAATCCTAAGCATTGTAAATAATAATCAGATGTCCTAGCCAAATGGAATATGGAACGAATGGGATTCAAACACATCGATTTTCCATACAAAATGTGTAAAACTAAACTACACAAACAAACAAAAATCTTTTTGAGTTTTAAACTTTTTTCAATAAAATGACATCAATTTCAAAAGCAACTCTAAAGACAAACAAAATCTTTTTTTATTCTTCTCAATAAGACCCAATAAAAGAAAAATCAAAATACAAAGGACAAACATCATACAACTAGAAATAACATAATAAATGAATCACAAAACCTAGTGTACGAAAACATGCAAGCAAACTCAACCATATAATATAGCATGAGAGGAATCACGTGTAAGCTTACGAGAATCAACCAGTCTAACATTCAATGTCTCCAAAATTGATTTCCTGACCCAAATAGATGAATTCTTAACGCCTCGGGTTTTGGGAAGTATGGTGATATGGGATCTGGACTTCCTAGGATCTATTCTAAGATCACAACAAAATTTCCTAAGGTGACCTTTCTTACCACAATGCGAGCATGTGTAAACACGAGAAATATTACCCTCGGGCTGATCTTTTCTAACATCCTTGTCAACGGTTGACACTCTTAAACACATGGTCATGGCTTTAGGTGCGGAAGAATTTGAATTATCGAAGCCAATACCGATGCGACTTTGAGTCTTTTAAATTATCTTCTAATTTTAAAATCGTAGATTCAAGCAAAAACTTAGACTCTTCAAACTGTAGGGAATCGTTCTTTATATATTTAACAATTCCGAAAAGGTTTTTTGCGCCCCTTCAATGTCAGTAAATTTATCCCTAAGAGTCCTCTCACAAGTCCTCAATTCCTCACATAATTTATCATCATTTTCTGCAGCACGTTCTTTCACCCTAGAAACTTTAAAGTCTGTCACACCCTGTGTAATTCTCGCGTCATCCGCCACCAAAAAATGCCGTGCACGAGTAAATTAAATACCATTATTAGCATGAGACAGATATTAGACATAATAAAATCAATCCAAGATAAATATTTGAATTAATCCCAAATGATAATAACAACTGAACGATAAAAGATCCATCACATGCTAAAACTTCGAATAAATCCAATCTCAAAAATGATTTAATTAAAACTGAGTAATAATCAAATATGAATATTCCAACTGAAAATCCTCTAATAACTTTGGAACCGAATGACCCAATAAAATTCAAATGAAGTCTCATAATGAAATATGACTGGAAAAAAAAATCTAACTACATAAAGCAATAAAAGAATAAACTCCAGCTGCACCTCTAACGATATCCAATAAATGCTATGCAGCTACTCGAGCACTAATACCTGAAAAAGTTAATGAACGCACGAGGTCAGAGCCCCGAGCATGAATAAACACTACTCCCCTCAAATAGGGTCCGTGAACCCAGACAGTAGCATTAAACGTAATAAATATCACAATAGAGTATTTTAAATTAATACGAGATAATTAAACGCCAGAAGAGTAAATTATTAATCATCCCCAAAGTTCTTTATAAAAACACACTAATATCATTTTAATTATCCCACAGCCCCAAAGCGTTAATTTACTTAAATTAACCCAAATTATCATTTTCTCAATTTATTTCACTTAAGAATAGCGGTCCTCCCGCCTCGGGTGATTTCTCCACCAAACTACACAACCCTCGCCAAAACGCCAGCTGGTCCGTTTAAACTGTCGACCCCTCCTACATGACGAGGTTCCACATACGACATGACGTAAAACGCCGGCTGACCCGTTTAAACTGTTGGCCATCGCTGATTATGTCGTCAATATATTTTAATACCCGTTTTATTATCTTAGGTATTAAATTCTCAATTTCTCAATTATCAAAATTACCCCACCCTTTTTATCGATGTGAGATCTTCAAAATACTCCTTAGTCCCATACCTAAGGGCATCAAAGTACATATACGTCCTATCCTACGTATAAGATGAATTTCCAACATTTACTCGTCCTAGTCTCATGCCTAGGCTAGCGTAACGGTGATTAAATATAAAAATCAACCCACCCCCGGAATATAAAATCCCCACGAATTTACACTAACTAGTCCCATACCTAGCAAGAAAAAATTATAACCAAGGCCTACCCACTAGTTCCATACCTAGTAAGCATCCTATAATCAAGGTGAGCACTATACCACCCAAAAATTCCTCGTCCCCGCGATGGCAAAAGTGAATAATAATAATCCACACAATAACATAAATTATAAACACAACATGATAATATAATCATAAAGGTCCCAAATTTAATTTAATTCAATTAATAGCACCATCGTTGTTTTCAATATAACTCATTCTTGTGACACCCCGCTTAATAAAATATTGGGTGATCAATCCTTTACCAAATTAAAACAGGAATCTCATATGGTTCATTCTCAGCATCACTGTCGAAAACCAATTTAATTACTAATAACTTATTAGGCTGGCGTCAAAATTTTATTTAACTAATCTTTTCAATCAAACCAACCAAGTAAAACAATCACAACAGTTTATATACAACAACTGAGATGAAATAAAATAACCGAACTCTCGGTACAATATAATACAACCAAGGTTCTAAAAAACGCGAGGCGTGATCGAGGCGTGGAGGCCAAGCCTTAAGCCTTAGAAGCCTAGGCGGGCCTTGGCGTAAAAAGGCGTGAAAAGGCGTTTAGGTCTTTTTAATATATTTTAATATTTTTTAACCATAACAAGGCTATTAAAATACTAAAATTGTACATATAATAAAAACATGTCTGAATATTTGCAAATAAAAATACTATTTGATTATTTTGGATGAGATAATGGTCCGATTTGTAAAAAAATCTTTAAAAGGCGATATCGTTTCGCTAAAGCATTGTTGTTTTTAGAGAAAAGTATGCCTTAAGGGTTTTACCAAGCATAAGGGGTCAAAATCTTAAGGCGGGACGTTTCTCCCAAGCCTCAAGCCTAGGTGGGTTTTTTAGAACAGTGAATACAACCAAATCGAAATGCCGTAAACTAAAATGCGGTAAAAGAATAAATGAATACAGTTGGACCATCAACCCGAATGTTTCTACAATACCTCCTATCTAGATCTCAAGGATAGAAGCGTCTACAATAAACCTACTGGCATCCACAACTGCTGCAGCAAACGTCTGACTCGAAATAATCATCATTCAGGCGTCCCTGTGTGACTGTGTCTGGACACCTAATATATATACATATATAGCAAGAGAGGGGAAAAATAGAGAAACGGGTCATAGCCCGAGTTTTGAAAATATTTAGCAAGTGCTCAAATGCTATATTTTTAAAATATGAAATCTCTCATATTTAAACTGGTATCGCACTCTCATGAGATACACCTCATCCCTCTTCTAATAGTGCACACCTATCGTATACATTTTAAACAAACTAGTTAAGCTACACTGCCTAACTAAATTCTTTCACCCATCCTCTAAATCCTCGTAACTATCACCTACCCTGCATGACATAATATAAGTTATACCGTAAGCTATCGCATAGGCTTTAAGTTAATAAACATCAATGTGATATATACATATACTTCTCGTTCTATATATAAATATACCGTTCATGTTCCATAACTTTCACTTTAACATATAATATCCCTTATATGTATAGTTCTCACTTAAACCTACGATTCACATTTGTTTTAGTCCGAATATAACTCTACCGGAAGAGGAATAACCTCTTATTCATTTTACACTTTACACCACTCAAAGTCATATGATATCTCATTTTCATATATAAAAAATGTGTTATACTCAATAAGTATATTTATACCTACATTACAATCATAAGTATAATAACCATCCCACTAAGTTATAACTCAAGGATGCAGTCTCAAAGTGCTATCACCATCCAGGCATGCTCAACTTAACTCAGGTACCAAGTTAGACTCACTCATGATCATGCTAGAAAAACTAAACGGTGGAGGCGGTCATATTCCCTCCTGAAAGTGGAATCATCATCGCACCCATATGCGGGACGATATGACCTGGGGATATACTCTCCCTGCTCCTCAAGCCAGGGGATTTACCCACATCGCGCAACTTCCATGGATAACACTAGAGATATATATAATTTGGTTGTCCATCCCTATGCCCGTGGAACCAACCTCTAAAATACAAATATACCAATCACACACATACATATTTATATTCATATCATATCATATATATACATACATATTGTAACAACTCCCGTATGTATAATATATATTTTTTTCCTCCGTATGCTCTGGCTATAATTGCCGAACTCTTATAGTAATAGCCAATATCCCAAATGTTCCCATTCATAATAGTATAAGTATTCATACACTTAACATATTAAACCTATAAGCATTCTATTACTTAAGGTTTAACTTACACCTTAGTCACTTTTAAGGATTTTACATAAACCCGAATATACCAATTGTAGCATCACCTATAATAATAGTCATCAATAGACGTACCAGATAGCCGCTCAATCCTCTTTAACCCATATCCTAAATTCTCTCCTAATCACACCCTAGGATTTACTCAAATGCAATCGACCCATATTTATTCTAACCACATAAATATATCTATACACGCTTGCCGAAGACTTCTCTCGAATGTTGCTCGTCCTAAACATTCATTTAAAGTATAACCCGAATTTAATTCTATGAACCCAAGGTTTTTATATCTCCTCAAGTCATTTAGAAGTCCTAAAACTTTATTTAGGAACCCCTAATATTTATCTCCAAACAATTCTGGCCTTAATTCTCCCAATATCAGGTTTGATTTCTGACTAACGATTTCGATCTCAGACACCCTTCCGTAGAAAAATCATAACTAATTAAAAAAAATCAGAAAAAATACGCGGTCGGCGCCCACGCGTTCGTATAAAAAAGATCTAGAAATTTTAATGTTCGACAAAGAGCCGAATCGATTCACTTCCTGGCCGAATCGATTCAGAAAGGACGCTGAGTTACTATTCATCATCTTCTCCAATTTTCTCTTTAATCCAACACAATCCCAACTCTAATACCATGATTTCTACCTCAACAACCCACACAATAATCATCTATACATAATGATATAACCAACACATCAATATATTTATGGTATTCAACCTATAAATCAAGAAATTAAACCCCTTTCTTAATTAACCCACCATTTTCCTTTCTTTCAATTTCTCAACAAGACTTACACCATCAACATGGTTTTAACACTAGAATTCATAAGGAGTTAACAACACATCAATTTGTGCACTCAAAATCAAATTTTCCAAATTTATTTCAAGAGTTTCAACCCAGAAATCATATAGTTTACCAACTATAATATGGTATACACACACTCAAATGAATAAAGCAAGTAAACACTTGCCTTGTGGATAAAATCCGACGACCTTGAGTTGAATCCCGCGGAGTTTGGCCGGAAATCCCCTTTTCTCTCCTCTTTTCCTTCTTCCTTTCTTCTTTTCTCTCTTTTCTTTCTTTCTCTTCCTCTCTCTCGTGACTTATAAGAGAGAAATAAGGGCTTATCCCTTATAAACTCAAAAATGACTCGTTTACTCAATTGCGAGTCCCTACTAGTCCAAAAATCCCCGGAACCCAAATACTACCGCCGGATACTCTATTCTGACTATCTCGGCCATTCCGAAACCAACTATGCACTCTAAATCTCCATCTGAGTCACTTAACTAAAATTCACTATTCGGATCAAACACCTCTCTACACGCGTTTTCTTCAAAGTGAAATATTACCCGTCGTTTTACCCCACTGCAACACGACATGAAAATATTTCGAATCATTTACTTAGTCCCAAAAGTAAATATAACACACATCGTTAAATATCTAACACTCATTAATCCCAAAATTACTATTCACAAAAATTCCTCTAATTATCAAATTACGCCCACTTATGTAATTTAAATGTCCATAAAAGTACGAGGTATTACAATTTTATTCAATAATATGAACTCATTTAACACGCGATGATATTCAATATGACATAATCGTTTTCCTTTATAAATCTTCTAATTTTGATAAGTGTGTTCGCGTTCCACATAACATATAAATAATCCCATAAAAATTCTACATGTGAACCTACACCCAAAACCATAAAAACCCAATAATCTAACTCACGCGCCCAAGGGTTTCAAGAATTAAATCACAGTAAAAAGTTTTATCAACACAACCCCAAAATTAGTGTCCACTTTATTTAATTAGGTTGCTAATTGATTTTAATAAAAAATACGTGATTAAGGATTTAGGCGACACTTGAAAAGCGTAATACTAAATCAAAAGAATAGAGTATTCGTGTCTGGAATTTGTCGGATAAAAATCTGCTTGGACTCCTTTTGAGAAAACACCAATTGAATCTTCAATCCTTGAGTTAAAACTTGTTAAAAGTTGGGGCTAGGGGTTGAATATGAGAGGAAATATGTTTGGAGAACCTTACTAGAGAAAGGTTTGAGAGAAAAGTATTTTTGAAAGTCCTAGCCCCGTATTAGTTTTGGTATATAAAGGGTTTAAAAGTTAAAATCTGATTAGGGCTCTAATCCACCTACCGCCCCTGTTGCTCGAACGACATACGCCGTCGTTCGAATGAGATGTACGTCGTTTGAACGACCCTAGCATCAAAACATAATCTTTAAAACACCGCCTTTACACTTAGAAAAATATTCTCTAACTCAACAAAAACGTACTTGGTTGCTAAAATATTTTAAAAAATTATTATAACATTTTATTATAACTTCGATTTAATTCTAGTTGTAAATTTACTACTCAAATATAAAAATCAATATGTTTAATTATTAAAGACCATTAAATCCAAAATTTTAATTTTCTCAAATATTCCAATTAATTAGTTAATTAAATTAATTAATAAAAATACGGGGTGTTACATACTTCCCCATTAGCAAAGGAATTTCATCCTCGAAATTAGGCAATTCGTAATCGCGCAAAATAAAATAAGGCTCACGTATGCCGATCCATAGAGTATCACAGTTAGCCGCCCATACACCTAACCTACTCGAGCGTAATCCTTAACAAAATTACAATATATATATATAATTATTTAAGAAAATATTACGTATCCTCTACTAGCCACGCAATCTATCCTGCTCTGCCTGAGGCTGAGGCACATAGCACCTCCCATAACCGGTATTGGTTGGTGCTGCGGCTACTCCCTGTCCACCTGACGCTTCCGGTGCTGCTGGTGCTCTCTAAACACCTGCCCCTACGAGAACTAGAGGCCTCAGTCCTTGTTGTCCCTGTACCCCCTGACCTTGTTGCCCTTATGTGACTTGACCCTGTTGGGCCTATGCCGCTTGGCCTTGTTGGCCTTCCCTCTTATTACACTGAGCTGCTCGATGTCCTTTATTTCCACAGACAAAACATGCACCCTTAATAGCTCATGAATTCATCCCCCAGTTTTGCTCACCCTGTTGTCCTTGATTTGTTCTCTGTTTCTTCCAAGCTTGGTCATTACGACCCTTATTCTCACCACCTTGTCCATTTGACTCTTGTCTCTTTCCCAACTTCTTTTGATAGTTGGCCTTCTCTTGCCATAGTAACATTGCGACATCCATCACCTGAGCCTAAGTAGTGTACGCTGAATTTCCCAACACCATCTGCCTAATCGACCAAGATAATCCCTTAATGAAAATAGGGTTTATAGGTTTTTTTATTGCTGTTGGAAAACAAATTTCGAAAGCCTTGTGAAAAGAAAATTGATTCCAACACTTCTTTATATAAAAACACAAAAACTGAGGTGGAATTTTTTTTTTAACGCAACTCGTTCAAACAAAAACATAGGTCGTTTGAATGAACTTACTATTCTCTTTCGAACAAAATTCAATCTCGTTCAAACGAAACAACTGATCTCATTGGAACGGACTTTGGATGAGCTTCAAACGATATTTTCTTGTTAAACAGAGAAATTTCATTTGAACTTCATTAGACGGTCGTTTGAATGACATTCAATAACTTGTTTGAACCAACATAAAAACTCGTTCGAATGATATATTTAATTTCGTTTGGACAGGCTTAAAAACTCGTTTGAGCAACTTTTATAAAAAAACATTTTTTCTTTAAAAAAACTTTTTACGAAAATGGCCTCAAACAATTTTGAAAATAAACACCCAAATGTATCCAAGGATAAAAATAATACGCATTCTTGCCTTTGGAGATCCATGGCTTTGAAGATGAAACTCGATATGAAACAGGTCACGATGATGTAGACGCTTTAAATTGGTTGCTTTGGTCTTCAATCAAACATCATAGGCTTGAAGAATAAGCAAACTCAAATCCTAACCTATAATCAAACGGTTTTATCCAATTATAATTCATCCACTTTGATGCTAAAACTTGAGGTTCAATGACATTTACTCGAGGCTAAAACTATGAGCCTCTATTTCTGTAGAGTGTTATTACCTTTTCTCCCATTGTCTTTTTTAATGGGATATGACTCGCCTAGAGTTATGGGACCACTCTACATTGTAAAGTGATCATTTCAGCCTTTTATTTAAAAATAAAAGGTTACAATTAGCTCAATTTGTAAAAAAATAAATTTCAAATGTAGTTAATTTTGGAAACAATGCAGTGATGTGGTGTAGTTGTGATCATTAATCTTCAAATGAACGATTGAGATTTGCGTAACTCTACCTGGTAGAGTTATTCCATCACTCGAGATGATCCCAATCCTTTTTAATGAGGTTAAGCCATTTATTTATGGTGGGTGTGGGTGAATTAGGGTTTCACTACAATGTGACACATGTCCTTATTAAATGAGTTGGTTAAACCTGTCTATATTATTAAATAATACTAGCATGCAACTAACGTGATGCGCGGGGGCGCTATATAATTTATTTATAAATTGTTATGCAGAGTTTACTTAAAACATTTTAAAAATTCATCTGAAAAGAACATGCATAGTGTCAATATTTTTCCTACTTTCAATCAAGTGTTTTCCATATTTAAGTAGTTTGCACTATCTTCAAGCAAATAATTATAAAGCACGTTCATGACATTTGTTAATTTCATCTGTTAAATCATCAAATAATTACCTTAAATAACTACCGATCAAGAACATGACTCTACATTTCGAAAAAAGACCTTAAGCACATAATGAGCTATTCATCCCATTCACTGAAAAGCACGGTTGCAACATGTAATATAATCTTAAGAGTAATTATAGTAATACCTGAACAATTAAAAAATAATATCTTGGAAATTTATTATACATACATGGCATTATTTTTTTTATATGTGGTGTTATTTTGGAAACAAATAGTAACGTAAATATTTATGGAAGATGGTTAACGATGCAATTTTATTTACTTTTTTATATGTAGTAAATTTTGGATATATAAATCACGTAACAATGATAACAACTATCCAAACATTACATACAAACTTATCATAACATAATTATACTTAAGGAGTTGTCAAATACACTACATAAATGGGACAAAAGATAAAAGTTGACATTAAATTGAAAAAATAGTTGTGCCTCTATAAAAAAAGTGAATAATAAGATAGCAATTAAACCTCAATGTTTGGTATAGGTTTAATTATGGTTCAAACCAATAAATAAAATATTTATACAAATACAAGAAAACATATATAAGGGTATATACATATAGATCTTTTCAGAATCATACCAAAAAAAAGGAAAAGAAAAAGAGAAACCCTTTGATTAAAGAAATAGATTTGGGCTTTAGGTGAACCACCGAAGGAGGCCGCGAGAATCGTCGTGGTCATTGTCGGTGATGATAATAGATACTGGTATTAATGAAGTTGTCTTGCCGTCATATTTTTTACTTTTTTTTAATCTAATTTATTAAGTTTGTTTGTAACTGCTGATCGAGATAGTGGTACACGAAGTCCCTTTTATCCCTCTCGCCATATATTTACATGCACGCACAATATTTGATGATTATTTTGTACTTTTGGATTTTCAAATGTTTGGGTTTACATAAAGAGATAGAGAGATGTCTAGGGTTGATTATTGTTAATATATAGTATTTGAATTAGATAAATTGTTATAAGAAACTAAAAAATATTATTTAACTTGATGAGTTAATATATTCAAAAGAGTAAACTTTCAATGTAACTTAATTAAAGAAAAAGGCTCTTACATATTGGTGCCATTTGATTTTTTTTTACATAAATAAGTCTCATTTACTAGTCTAACTTCAAATATGTCCTATTCCTAATTTATTGGGTTTTAATTTGACAAATCTACCCTTTTTGAACAGACCAACTGTAACTATTGGAGGAAGTTAACTCATTCAGTTGAACTTTTTTTCCTCCTATTTTTAAATCTTCAAATGGTTATAACTTTTGATTTACAAATCCATTTTTCACAAAATTACTATTTTGAAATCTACTCACCAAGATCTATCAAACAAGATCCATGAAGACTATAAAATTCTAAAGAAAAAAAATATGCATACATTAAATATTTATCGTGTTAACAAAAATATTACACATATATAATTTACAGTAATTTTTCTCAGAGAGTAAATTTTATCGTGTTAACAAATAATTATTATTTGGACAATATGCACACAAAAATAATATTTATTTTATAATAAACATATAATATGAAAATACAAAACAAGAAAGAAGAAGATTAACACTGATTTACCGTGGAACTAGTAAATATATACTGTCATAGAAAAATAACATTCATCTGTAGGTTTTTTTAGATTGTAAATATTTACTATCTGATCAAAATTGCAGTTACTGAAGGTTGTCACAAGCCGAAAAAATTTGATGTCAAGTAAAAAACGTAGTGACTTTAAGATTTTTCTATTATCGCCTACATCCATACCCATTTCTATTCTTATTCAATAACCAATACTCCCATCAAACCTTCCAGTTATTCTTCCATCATAATAAAAAAACCACTACCAAAATCTTAAACTTCATCATCCATCTAAAAATAACCCACCATTATCCATTTATCCAATACCAGAACAACAAAGAGAAGATAGTAGGAAAAAAATATGAGAAGGAAGAGATAACTCATGAGCAAATAATCTACATTATTATTATTATCACAATAAGAAAACCACTACAAAGATCTTTAACTTCACCATCAATCTGGGTAGAAAACACCCTTATCTATTTCTGCGACACCAGAACAAAAAAATACAGAAAGAAGGTAGTAGAAAAAAATGAGAATGAAGAGATAACTCAGGAGAAAAGAATATTCATTATTATCATCATCATCATCATCGTCGGAGAGATATACGGGGGAATGGTGGGAGAAAGAGATCCTAGAAGAGAGAGATGCTAAACTGATTTTTGTCTTGGGGTATTTTTGTAAAGATGGTGGTAGATATTTTAAAAATAGGAGTTAAATGATTGTTGACTAGTCAATGGGACTTAAATAAGGATAAACTTTTCAATTAGGATCCATATATAATGATCTCTTAAAAAATATAACTAAAAATACAAAAATGACTGAAAGATTGAAAGAAACATGGAAAGTACCTTTGTATTAATTGAAACATTCCTAAGTTAAAAATAAAGACCACACACATCTGATAAATAAACAAATGGGTTACCTGTTAAATTGTCAAATAATACAAATGATAAACTATATAAACTACATCATCATATGATGTATTGCAATTAAGATATAATGTAAAATGATAAAATGAACATCTTATGTCTTGATGACGATGAGTCCTGAATTAATTAAAGAGTTAGTATTAGAGATATTCAAGAGGTGTTTTTAAAACAAATGTTGAGATTTAGGGAGGGAGAGTAGTGAAAGCCTATTTTAGAGGGAAATATAAAGAGAGTAGTGTTGCTTTTAGGGAAAATAAATAAACAAAGTGAGAAGATGCATTATAAGCAGGTGCAAGAATTTTAAAATGGCTGGGAAGAGAGAAAGGAAAAGACGTGTCATTTACGGGTAGGAGTATAAAGAGAGAGGGGAGAGTTTATATCATGGTTTATCTATGGTTGACACGTGGACTCAATACTTAATATAGGAGTGCGTTTTATAATTTTTATATATATTATGAGTGTGACACCCTTTAAAATCTAAACTAGATTGATCAGATCTAAAATAAATAAAAGATGAGTATAAATAATTGAGTATCATTTTAAGCATGTGATAAAGTAACTAATATGCGTAAACTAAATATCCAATCATACAACTATAAGGACAATCCAATATATCTGTAATACCAAAATCATCCACATTAATAAAACCAAACACTAGGAGTATAATTGTTTCAACATAAAACCAATTCTCCAAATAGAATAATAACTACTAAATAATTGACACAACATAAATGTAAATGGGAATATAAAGAGTGAGCACGGAAGCTCGACACCTGCATCCTATAAGTGTAGTAATGGAGAAATGCAAGATAAAATTATGGGTAAGGCTGCACCGTCGACCTATCTCCTAAAAAGATAATTAAACAAAAATGTAAACAACAAGTTTACGAAGAGTAAGACTATAACTGAGTTTGGACTACAATATAACTACTCATCTTCCTCACTTATTTTAATTTCTTTTAAGTTATCCCAACCGAAAAGAATCCTAAATAACACAGGCGTCTAATAAATCCAAGTGAAGCTCATGATTACATATTGTATATCTTATCTGCAAAATTAAACTACATGAAAGGGTTGTATATGGAACGACAAACACACCAATTTTTATATTCTTTCAATTCTAATTAAACCAAACAATTAATACAAATATAACTTGCACCATCGTTGTGTTAAAAAATTAACCAATTTTATCATACCCTAAAACAAACATCTAGGTTAAGAAAGGATAAAATAAATAATTCAACCACAATGCTCGATGTATCAGGAAAAGACAAATGGGAAAAATCTCAGACGAACCAGCCATGCAAATTCACTATGTTAGGAACTACACAAGGACACGACAGAAGACTTACACAATCGACTCGACTCCTTCAAGCCTTGACATGTCTTCGTTCCTTTGACCTTCTACATAACAACAAGTAGGAGTCCACTTACTCATTTCCATAATGTATGAGTCCACATACACCTCGCTATCCATCGATCCAGGCTCAACAATCATCAACGGATTGAACGTAACATCCACCGCTTCAAACCGCCACACATGTGGAGTCCACCATGTGTAAATAAAAAATGATACACGGAGTCTATCATACAAAACTCTTCTCAATGAAGATGATGAGAAAATAAATATATTTCACAAAACGAGATCTCAAATAAGAATAATATAATTGAAACTTGGATCTCAAATAGTTTGGTGTAAACTAAGGTTTTTAAGCACAAGATAACTTAATGGGAAGTATTTTTCGCAAAAAACTCTTATTGAAAGTTGTTTCCAACACTCCTATTTATAAAAAACTCAAAATTCAAGGTGGCACAAAAAATGAGGAAAATCGTTCGAATGAGATTGCACATGTCGTTTAAACCAAAATGGAACTCGTTCGAATGACCTTTCATATATCGTTTGAACAAACTTCAAATGACCTTCAATTGAAAACCTTGTATAAGATAGAGAAAATTCGTTTGATACTCATTCGATTGTTGTTTGAACGAAATAATGAAACTCGCTTGAACTAGGCAGGAATGTCGTTCAAACTAACTATGTATTTTCATTTGAACGAAGTTAAAACCTCGTTCCAAAGACCTTGTTCAAAAACAAAAAATTTCTTTAAAAAATATTTTATGCAAAATGGACTCAAACATTATTTTAAAAACAACACCCAATGAAATTCCAAGGATAAAACTAATACGCATCCATACCTCATGAGCTCCACGGGCGTTGAAGATGAAACGTTGAATAAAACACGACACAATGATATAGATGCTCTAACTTGGCCAGTGCGATATCCAATCAACACACGTTACAGGCTTTGAAGGATAAACCAACTCAAGACCTAACTTATGATTCAGTCGGTTTTGTCCAAATAAAATTAAGAAAATTACATACAAATTGACTCAATACCAAAAATTTTCCTTACAAATCTCCCATTTTTGCTAGTTTGGGACAAAACTAAAAACTAAAAATCTATGGGTCGTCAAGCTCATCTAAAGACTCAATCCCAACCCCAGAAGGATAAAGTACAAACTTTAAAAACACAAACTCTAAGTATCTTTGATCTTGTGAAACTTTTCTGCATCGTTACAAACCTGCACACTTAAACACACCTTTCATATGCAATTTGAATATATAACAATATAAATCGCAATTGACCCCCCCCCCCCTTTCTCAACAATCTCCACCTAAGGTAAACAATTTCTCCCCCCGAGTTAAAGCGTTAGATAGATACCACGTCTCCTACTTTTTGTTAGGAATGGACAAGGAATAAGGTGCAAAATATAAACAACTTCTCACCTTAAATGTAACACATGTAAACATGAAGGACAACAAGTTTATCATGCGATGATGTGAAGTGAAATATGTAACGACAAAAAACTCGATAGCACAAGCACAAATAATCCAACCAATGAATAAAAGATACCAATTTTGATGCATAAATGAGATGCTAATGATATCTAGCAACAAAAGATACCAATGTGATCATACAACATGCCCATATGAATCGAAGATTAAGCATATAATAAATATAAATTAAATGTAAACACAAACACTCAAAAATAAACATACCATATATATATAACCAATCATATACCAATGATGCACATAAATATATATACGTATAAACACCACAAAATACACAAAACATATAAGTTGTCCACACTCGAATAGTATCGATGTGTCTAAACCAAAATGTGATATGGAGTGAAGGGGCATGAACTGAAAACAAAATAAATATGACCCGATCACTCAAAATATGTCCAAGGAGTTCTATTTGACCGCATAAAGAACTCATAAATGGACAAATATACATAATGCACTCTAGCCTAAATATTTTGATGATTCTCAAATCAATAACGTCAAAAAATTGACTAGGCCTCATTTTGCAAACCCATTAATCTATAACTAAACACCCTAAAAAAATATTGATATACATTTTTCTGTCCTTTTCTTTTGAATATGCAACTCTTTTGAAGAAGGAATGCAAAAATTTGGCCTTGACAATTTTTCTTTTCTTTTGCCTCTCTATTTTTAGGCTCTTGCCAATGTTAGCCTTTCACGCAAAAAAGATTTCTCCCTTCATAGACATTTCCCATTGACCACCCGTATTTTTCAAACAAAATAATCTTATATTAAAAAAAAAATCTAATATTAAGCCCTTTCACATAATAACATATATCTTGAAGCACAAAAGCTAGTGTATGAAAATATATAAACACAATCAACCTTTAGATTTGACATGACAAGTATCATGTGAAAGCCCTCGAGAATCAATGAGTTTAATATTAAGCACCTCCAAATCTGATTTCCTAACCCACGAAGGTGTAATGTTACATTCTTGGGTTTGGGGAACCTTGGTGATTCTAGACTTATACTTCCTAGGAACTTTTTTAATATCAAAGCAAAAAGGCCTAAAATGACCTTTCCTATCACAATGTGTGCATCTGTAGACACGACAAGGAATGTTATCTAAGGTTTGACCATTTTTAATGTCCTTGGCAGTAGTTGACCCTCTCAAATATTGGTAATGGCTTTAGCAGCAGAAGCATTATCATCATCGAAGACAATAAAAAAATATCATCTTTGATTTGGACAGTGACTAAGTTCTTATCAAGCTTCTCCGACCTATATTCCAAATAAAATTTGACGTGACTCAAGTCTCTCAATTTATCTTCTAACTCCTCAATTTTAGACTTGAGAAAATGATGAGACTCACAAAAAACTAAGGAGTATTTCTTTAAAAAATTCATAAAACCACGAAGGTTATATCTCCCCCCTCAACTAGAGCGAGCTTCTCCCTAAGAGTTTTCCCATGTGCCCTACGATCCTCAATCAATTTTGAATCACCATTCCCTATGGTACATTACTTTAACTTATCTTAAAACTTCAAATTATCCTTATTCAACTTTAATGACTCCGCGTATAAATCCCAAAAGGCAACCTAAAGCTCACTTTCCTCCTATTCTTCCTTATCTTCTTCTTCCTCATTATTTTCACTACTCACTTGGGATTTACATAATTTGGCCTCAGAATCATTATGAATAAAATTATATTCATTAGAAGACTTTTTATTAAGTCTCACTTGATTGACCATGAACACGATGTAATTATGCTCACTGGGGGAATTAGGTTCCTCTTCAAATTCACTATCGTTATGGGTAGCATTGTATACCTTCGGATTCTTGCCTTCATTCCTTAGTTTATTGGGACACTCAAATTACCCATGGCTATAACCAGCACACCCAAATTATCTATTTAAATCATCCCTTTTAAAATGTTCATTATGATTCCTAGGGAATTTTTTAGCCCTGTTAAGCTTATTTTTCTCAAACTTCTTTCCATAAACTTTCCACTATTTTTTGAAGTTGAGAAATTTTCTAAACTTCTTAGAAAACATGGCCATATCATCGTAATTAATATCAAACTCTTCATTCAAAACTAGTGTTTCCTCCTTACGGGGTTTCGAAGCAATGTCCTTACCTTTCTTCGTGTTTTTGGAAGAAAATATGTTGACCTTATAGGTTTAAAGGTCACCCACAAGCTTTTCAAGTTTCGTAGAATCATTAGTACCTAAGGAATTCAATATAGTCACTTTGGGATTAAATCTTTTAGGTAAGGAGCTTAATATTTTTTTGACAACTCTAGAGTCAGGTATTCTCCTTCCTAAGTTAAAAAATGAGTTAATTATATCAAACAGTTTCACATAAAACTCATCAAACGTTTCTCTCTCCTTCATCATAATGGTCCCAAACTAAGTGGTGAGGTTTTGGAGTTTGGAAGCTTTAACAACATTGGTTCCCTCATGGGTAAGTAGGAGTATGTCCCAAGCCTCTTTAGACATTTCATACATCATAATACAATGAAAGTCCTCATGTGTGACTGTTTAAAAGAAAGCATTTAGACCACGGGAATTATAGTTTGACAATTTATGCTCCTCCTCACTCCAACTTTCTACGAGTTTAGGGACATGAATTTCTCCTACTAGAGTCATAGGTGGGTTTTACCCCTTAATAACAGCTAATTAAATCCACTCATCTATGGAATTAAGTGTTAATTTTATATGCGCCATACGGTACACATAATTAGACCCATCAAATAAAGGTGGCCTAGAAAACGACTGACAATCCATATAAAACCCTCATGAATTCATGCCTAAATAACTTGTAGACACCCTCTCTAATACCAATTTGAAAAATGCAACTATGTGCGAGGGTTATATATGGAAATACAAACACACCAATTTTTATATTCTTTCAATTATAATTAACCCAAGCACTTAATCCAATTAAAACTTGCATTAATTTTATCAATTGTTGTGTTGAACAATTAACCATTTTTATCTAACCATAAAACAAGCATCTAGGTGATTGACATGATAAAATAAATCATTCAACCACAATGCCCGATGTATGAGTAAAAGAAAAATGAGAAAAACCTCGGACGACCCAACCAAGAAAATTCACTATGTCAAGAATTACACAAGGACACAACAGAAGATTTATACAACCGACTCGAGTCCTTCAATCCTTGACACGTCTTTTTTCTTTTAATCTTCTGCACATCGACACATCAGAGTCCACCTACTCACTTCCACAATGTGTGATTCCACACACACCTATGTATCCACCGACCTAGGCTCAACAATCATCCGTCGCTTCAAATCGCGACACACAGAGAGTCCATCATGTGTAAATAGCAAACGATGCACGGAGTCCACCACATAAACTTTTTCTCAAAGAAGATGATGAGAAAAAAAAATGGTGCACAAAACGAAATCTCAAATAAGCATAATATAATTAAAACTTGGATCTTAAATAGTTTGGGTGTATACTAGGGTATGGAGGCACAAGATAACTTCTTGGTAAGTATTTTCACAAAAAACTCTTATTGAAAACTGTTGCCAACACCCCTCTTTATAGAAAACTATAAAATAAAGGCAATACAAAAAATGAGGCAACTCGTTCAAACGAAAACCAAGGGTCGTTCGAACGATATTTCATATGTCATTTGAAGCAAAATAGAACTCACTTAAATGACCTTCCATATCTCGTTTTAATAAAATTCAAATGACCTTCGAACAAAATTCTTTTATAAGATAGAGAAAATTCATTTGATCAATGTTCGTTCAAATGAAAGGATGAAACTCGTTTAAACCAGGCAGTAATGCCATTCGAACGAACTATGTATGTTCATTTGAATAGAGTTAAAACCTCGTTCGAACGACCTTGTTCAAAAAGTAATTTTTCTTTAATATTTTTTTATGCATAATAGACTCAAACATTATTTTAAAAATAACACCCAATGAAATTCCAAGGATCAAAACTAATATGCATCCCTACCTCATGAGATCTATGGGTGTTGAAGATAAAACGTGGCAAGAAACACGACATGGTGATGTAGACGCTTTAACTTGGTTGTTACGATTTTCAATCAACACACGTTACAGGCTTTGAAGGATAAACCAACTAAAAACCTAACCTATGACTCAAATGGTTTTGTCCAAATGTAATTAAGCCAATTACATAAAAATTGTCTCGATTCAGAAAATTGTTCTTACATATTCCAAATATAAGTAAACTATCTATAATTATCTCAGTTTATTCATCTCAACTATATGAATATGTACTGAAAGACAATCTCTAATATCACATAAGTATGATCTCATCTACATACATAACAAAAGGTCTAGCTCGAAATTGCACACAACGAAGGCGTATCCCTATTGCCTTCGGGGATCCCTCACGTGTACTAGGCATAGTGATAGGCTGTCCCATACCTATAAGCTCAAACCATCAATAAGGGATAATCACGACGCCTTCACACCAATCATATAACCCCATACCCTAGGTTATATGAGGAGATCCCCATGTTAATCCCTGTAGGATACAATGGGTACTTTCAGCACGTAGTGTCTGGGCTAAGTGACCAAGGTGAATCCTGTCTCTATCACCGGGTTGCTAGCGTTGTCAACATCATACGTACCCATAACAGATATCCCCTCTAGTACGTATTCCACGAGAACTCACACATGGTATGTAGCACATATTACACAAGAGTAGAAATTCTAAGCACACAAAGGTTACTAAGTCTTAACCAAATTACTTAAATTAATTAGACACTTTTAATTAAGCATAAATCTCCAAATAAATTTTATTAGGTTCCAAAACAAACCTAAAAAAACCCTACCTTTGCATTCTACTCCATCCGAATTGATTCGCAGGACTGATCGAATTGATTTGTCCCGCCCGTAAATTAATTCTCCCCTAGTGTTTGTCCACGGCTTCATTCCTTAACTAGGGCGGCCATCCCAATACCCAACTCATCCTAAAATCCTCTAAAGTCAATAATAACCCATTTTCAGCAGCTATAAGCAGTATAATACTAATATAACTCTATATCTAGATGTTTTAACTCAAAATAACAAGATTTAGATGTTTAATTTCATATTTTCATTCAAGAACCATAGTTTTATGAATGAAGTCATCGAACCTAAATTACATACCAATTAGTGAAATTATCAAAGGGTTTTCTACGATTTCAATTATCTGAACTAAATCTAACAATTGTAATCTAATTCTAGTTCCAAATCATGAGAATTTCTACTTAATTCAAAATATATGCTTAACATGGTTATTAAATTAAGTTATCTCCTTAATTTAATTTTTAAAATAGTTAATTGATTTCCAAAATCAAAATATAGTACAATTATGTTTAGATTCCAACAAATAGCTACGCTATAACATAAAAATAATTATATTCCTACACTAGGTAAACTTGACTTAATTCAAATTGGGATGTGTTCTAATATGAAATGGCGCTCCAAGTGACGACAATAGGGTCATTAAGTGAAATGGCTTAACTTCCAAGGAAATTCCATCATTACTAACATGCCCCCAATAGCAACTAGAACATGCTAACGCCTTTTGGTCTCATTAGTGTAGATTTACCAACGTGCCATTGAAGTCCCAAGACAAATTATGAGCGTACCTTTAAGGTCTAAAGAGAAAATTAAGGTCATTTTACAACTCAAAAACACCAAGTGTCAACACTTTCCGACCATAGCTCCTATGGACGACCAGATACCACCGCTGATCACGATCAAAGGCTAGATCTGGTAGGCGAACAAACCTCTACACCCTAATCAAGCTGCAAAGCTTTGGGGGGAATTATGGGGTTTATCCAACTAGGTATGAAGAAATAATACATGTCCTCCACACTCGATATGGATCACAACTTAAATATATAAGGATGAATTGAGGTTGATCAGCGAAAATCTCGAAATTAGGTTCTACCGATCAAGTTACGATAATAATCCAAGGTCATGTAGTCCCACACGACTCAACATCGTATGTTCTCTACAAATGTAATCCATAACCATGGAAAAATGGGAAAGTAACTATTTTTTATCAACAATCGATTAATAAAGATAGAGAAACACCCCGTGGACGTAAGCACATTGCCTAACCATATACATATTATTTTTTTATTGTGATTGTGATTATTTACCTTGCTCGACTTTAATTGTGTTGACTATATAACATTAGGATTTTACCACCTTCATAACTTAATTCCAACAATCCAAAATCCCCACCTTATTGGGGGCACCAAAGTCACTGATAAAACTGTTAGACGCGAAGCAAATAAATGCAACAAATGAATCACTAGTACATATGTCCCACAAGTAGGAGAAACTGATAAAACTGTTAAACGCAAAGCAAGAGTGCGAGGAGATAGACCGATAAATCTCCACCAAAACCATTCGGACCCAACATAACCCTGAATATGGGCAAAATTCACCAGGAATGGGAGCCAACAAAAACAAATACCTCCAATCTTCTAGGTGCTAGGAATGCCCCCACCAACATCAATAAAATTCACATATAATACTTCTATCGCGTAACTAACAGATGCATCCCCATATAAACTACCTTCTCCAGATCGGTACTCAAAGAGTGAACATTGATGAACTCCCCCACAAGGGAGCAACCCATATCCCCAGAGTCGTAAATAGACCATCATCAGTAATAGTTAAATAACAAACCACCATGAGGGGATTCCCACTAAAAGGAAATCGTATAAAAGCGAAAATGTTCAAGGGAGTCATCGTCATCTCCCATACTGAAAATTGGAGAGTGTTGGTGGTCTCCCACCAGCGCTTTCAAAAAACTTTCATCACTGCCACACATCGACAAAATCCTTCCACCAGTAGACTATCTAATAGAAGTCTGAAACTGACGACATGTATGAAAGCTCGGACAAATGGATGGATGCGTACCCAAGCCCTACTGACTAATCCAATTTAGCCCAAAATCTTAATAGAGTTAGTGGAAAGCGATGAAAGTACGGTGTGCGATATTGATTCAAATAGATTCGCAATTTCCAATTCAGACTTATTTAATTGGATGTCTAAAATTTTCTCAAACCAAATACCAATTCAATCAGCCCTTAAACATGCATCTTCGTGTCAATTCAAATCACAGATTAAATCAAGCGATGAATAAGCTGACAAAGAAAAATTTCAGGAAAAAATCCCCGCAGGGCAAAAACCTTTTATTTACACTATAATTTGTAAAGGAATGATTTACAATCGGATTACAGGAAAAATACAATTTGACTTACGAAATACCCGCAGGTGTCGATTCGTAGTCGTCAGCCCAGGAACACCGCAACACTCCCCATGACAAGCAGTCGATCAACCCATTACCTCCCATAAGTGGCACCTATAGTCAGCCCAGTACCTTTCCAAGGTACCTAGACTCAGTAGAAAAACTCCCAGCAAAATATGCTTTTGGGTTCCACAAAATAACTCACACAAAAATGTCTGGGATTTGTGAATTTTAAAAAAAAGTATTGAACCCTAAAAAGGATGGAGAATAAACCAAAAATACTAAAAACGTATTCTGTTAAAACCAGTGTTTTGTCCACTCGAAATATAGAACCCTGACACCTTATTTATAAAAACTTTTAAGGCGGTGACGTGTCAGGTAAAGAGACTTCTCATTCAAACGAACTGTAATGTCATTCGAACGACTTCTGATCTCGTTCGAACAAGATATGATCTCGTTTGAACGAACAGACACAAATCTCGAGATTCGTTTTACAGAGTTTTAAAACATTTGGAGACTTAAAAACCAACACTCTTACGAATCTAAGAACAGTTATCAAAAAGATTTTATGATAAAAATATTTTTAAAAAGATAGAAATCTATTTAAAATAATTTAAAAATCATTTTTCATAAAAGAACAAATATTTTTTTTTATAAAAATATCCCAACACTTTTTATGCAACATGTAAATGGAACTAAAACACATTTACCAAATTTGTCCTTGTTGGGCATGATTGTTGAAGTCGTCTTGAAATTCGGATCGTCGATTGTAGATGATAGCTTCCCAAATCTTCGACAAACTTGTAACGGTATACGACGTACTAAACTGTGACGGACGATGTCCTTACGAGTGATAAACATGAAAGAAAGATACAAGTCAGTTAAACAAAATGGGGCTAACACTATAAGTATTTTAATTATCACTTATTAACGGTTAATTCATCTTTTGTTAGTTCCCGTTAACAATAAAGATTATTAGTTCGTGAGATAATTTGAATTCTCCTGAGCCTACTCCCTCTTAATGTTTAAATTATCGCATATTCACACTTTCCATATTTTGTTAGTTCCCATTAACTAAGAATATTAAACAGTTCGTAATATAATTTCAATTCTTCGGAGCCTACTCCCTCATAATGTTTACATTATAACTTATTCACATTTTAGCCATCTTTCGTTAGTTCCCGTTAACTAAAAATATTCAACCTTTAGTGAGATAATTTGAAAAAGAGCCTACTCCCTCCTAGTGTTTAAATTATCATGTGTTAACACTTCAGATGTATTTATTTAGTTCCCATTAGCTAAAAAGATTAGTTCGAGAGATAATTTGAATTCTCCGGACCCTACTCCCATTTAGTGTTTAAATTATCTCGTATTAACACTCAAGCCATCTGTAGTTAGTTCCCATTAACTTAACATATTAAATAGTTTGTGATATAATTTGAATTCTTTGGAGCCTGTTCCTTTTTAGTTTTTAAATTGTCTCGGGTTTGTGCTTACGCTATGATTCATTAGTTCCCGTTAACTAAAACGTTTAAACACTCAGGAGGCAATTTGAATTCTCTGGAACCTACTCCGTATAATTACCATTAGTCAGACTTTACTTGTATTTTATTAGTTTTACTTTAACATAAAGGATTAAATGGTTCAAGACAAAAATTTTAATTTTTTGGTCTTACTCCCCATATTATAGTTAGTCACGACTTTAGCCATCTTTTGCTAAATTCCATTAACTTTGAAATATTATATAGTCGAGGACATAATTTTAAACCCTTCGAGTCTACCCCCATATTATGATTATTACCATTCCATTAAGCATATAGAAGTCATCATTTACGTGGGCTTATGTAAGGAATTCATCGAAAATAAAAAAATACACACACACAGACACACACACACACACACACACACACACACACACACACACACATATATATATATATATATATGTCAAACTAAATTAATAAAAAAGAGAAATTAAAAGAAAACATACCTGTGGAACACCTAAGGGGCGCCCCCTAAGGCCTGATGACGGTCACAATCCTTGTTTACACCACATTATCACAGTCCAATGAGATGTTTCCATGAGGAATTATAAATCGATAATAATAGCCGAACTATAATACACAAGCTCAAAGTAATTGGTAACGCGCATGTATGACATCTGCCATAGTTTTTGACATGGTGTAGAAAATAGAGAAAATGATCTATATATGGACATTAGTGAACTTATGCGGGAAACAATTTGGATGAATAATGACCCTACAATTAGGAATGATTGAGTTGCATGATAAAAAACTCTATAAATAAGCAATTAGTAGACAAAGGAAGAAAGTACTCCATCAACTAAAAACTACATTGACTCGTTTTATCCTTTCTTTTTATTTATTTTCTTTTCATTTATTTACTATTTTTTTTTCATTCGAAGTAGATTGCAAGGTAGATTGTAATTTCTTTATAGTTTATTAAAAGTTTCTTAATTTACATTTGGTTTGTTTAACTTATTGCTTTACATTTCATAGTGTAGTTGTTTATTTATGACATTTACTTTTATTTAATCCCAAAGCTTTACTTTTATATCAGTTTATGCAATGTACAACTTCTTTTGTTCTAGTTAATTATAGTAATTTATCATTCACATCGAAGTCTTCCATAAGGGAAGCATAAATATTCTTAACTATGGTATCAAACGGGACACAATCGTGTAATTATCGCAAGGATAAGGTATATTGGTTGACAAGACCATAACCTTCCCAAGTACATCAAACTATGGGATCATCAATAATCCCTTGTTCGAACAAGAACTCATGGGTTTGGGGAACAAATCAATGTCTGACAAATAACATCCTCAAGTATCTCAGCCCATGCCTTATCATATACAACAAAATGTTCCTCCACATGTTCCACAACCATTGGTGCAACTAGTTCCCATAGTAAGCCAGGAAATTATTTCACAAAATAGGCAACTATTCAGGGGAGTTGAGAGAAATGAGATTGTTGACCTCATACATGAAATATATGGACCAATGCATCGGGAGTTCAGACCCCAGTTTATAGGAAGCCATATCCTGAGTGTATATATATATATGATATAACTTTCAAAGGGTTTTAAATTCCTAACCTTTGCTTTCTTTTCAGGATATTGAACTTAGTCCATTATGAAAAACATTGCTAGGTTCACTCGTTAATGTGTTGATGGTGGAAAAAGTGATTATCTTAAACTATATTTGTTTTCCAGTTCACTCACTTATGTAGCCTTTTCATGGTTCATAAGTTTGCCACCTAACTCTGGCAAAACATTACAACAAAGAGAAGAAATATTCCATGGAAGAACATATTCCATGCACACTTCTTCCAAACAAAGGCAGAGGTCTCCATGGATGATTTAGCTAGCTTCAGCTAAAAATCTGATGAAAAGGCACATACCTTTATAAATAGGTTCAATAGGACTAAAAATAATTGTAAAATAGTCTTATTAAAGTCTGAATTTGTGAAACTAGTACACAATGGTTTATAATTTAGCCTTCAAAAGAAATTTGATGCAACTAAATTCAGGGATTTGGTAGAACTAACTGTTAAGGTATCTAGATATGAGGTTCTTTGATAGGAAGAGAATAAAATAAATACCTCTTATTTCAAGGATTCTAACTTCAAAATAGATATTATTGATATTATAGGAACAGTAACTATAATATGCGAACCATTGGTTTGAAAGGACTCAACAGTAGAGTATATTAGCCCACAATTAAAAGGGATGATAAAAATTATTCATTTGACAATTTTATAAATGATGATATCTTTGATTATCTTTAAATGCTAAAATGATAAAACCACTCAATGATGCTAAAAATCTAAATGAAATTAAAAGGAAAAACCATTGCAAATGGCACAAAATTTTCTCCCATTCGACTAATGCCTGTTCTGTGTTTTGAGATAGGATTCAAGAGTTGATTAGGAGAGGAAGACTCAAATTCTCTGTAAAAGAATAAAATACCATGGGTGTGGATGAAGACCCATTACCCAATTGTGACACCCTGCCTAATAAAATATCGGGCGACCAATCCTGTACCAAATTAAAAAAGGAGTCTCATATGGTTCATTCTTAGTATCACTGTCGAAAATCGATTTAATTACTAATAACCTATTAGGCTAGTGTCAAAATTTTATTTTAACTAATCTTTTTAACCAAACCATTCAAACAAAACATTCCCATATTATATATATACAAAACTAAAATGAAATAAAATAACCGAATACTCGGTTTAACATAATACAACAAAATCGAATGCCGCACTAAAAGGCGGTAAAAGAATAAATAGATACAATTGGGCTTTCGTCCGAATGCTACTACAATGCTTCCTATCTAGATCACAAGAATGAAAGCGTCTAAAGATAAGCCTGCATGAATCAACAGCTGCTGCAGCAATGTCTGACTCGAAAGAATCGTCATCCAGGCGTCCTTGTGTCTGGACACCTATATATATATATATAGCAAGAGGGGAGCCAATAGAGAAACGGGTCAGAACCCGAGTTTTGAAAATATTTTGCAAGTGCATAAATGCTATATTTTTAAAATATGATTTATCTCATATTTAAATTGGTATCGCACTCCCATGAGATACACCTCACCTCACTTCTAACAGTGCACACCTATCGCATATATTTTAGACAACCTATGAGCCCTGTTATTGCCTATGAGCCCTGTTATTGCAAACGTCATAGACGTAACGCTCTCTCTAAAAAAATGGGCCTTACTTTCTTGGCCTGGTGCTAAAACTTGTGTATTCTCAATAATCTTCTCAAGATTTATCTGATACTTGGAAATCTAATCCTTCTCAAGGTTAACCCACCAATCTTCTCTTGGTTAACTCATAAATATCTCCTTACATCGGTGCCACTAGTGCTACTGGCTTTACTTCCTAATAATCCTACGATCGTTGTTTCCTACACTTGTAAAATGAGTACTATACTAACTATGTCCCTAGTGCCCAAGACCTCTCTCAAATTCTGACATTTTCTTGGTTTCATGCATGGGACGTCTCGCAAAGTAAAATCCAGACAAGGAACCCTCCCGTTACATTACTTCCTCGCATCGTTGGTCATCAAGATATAACGGTCTAAGGCACACCATCGGGACGTTCTAAATCCTACCTCGCTAATCTACTGACGTACTTCTACCACTATGTCCTTGCATCTTGGCGAAATGGAAAGTCTAGCTAATCGGTTCACCTACTCTCTGCAAAAGCATTATGAACATCATAACCAAAACATATTTCCTCCGAATTTGCCTTCTACTCAAGGCCTGGCTATAAGACTCAAATCAATTTTCTTCACCTCGCCTCACCCGCATACTGGCGATGAGAGAAACATTTCCAGTGCTTTTCTCATAACACTTCTATCTCCATAAGCAAGCAATCATCACACGGCTCTCAGTCTATAGTGTTTTCTCCATACTAGGTGACTTATCATCAAAACCAACATCCTTGCTTCTCGTAACATCTCTCCACTCCCGATGTCGTTAAGGTTCATGCGTGGAGTGTCTCGTAAGCAAAATCCAAACAAGGAACCCCTCCGATACACTACTACTTAACTTTATCGATCGTGGAGGGTCGTTAGCTTCAAACATGCCACTGGGAAAATCCTATCCCATCTACCAACAAAAATGTGGTCAGAACTCCTACTTCTTTCCTGGAGCTACACAACCAAGCGCTTGAACTAACACTAAGTCCTTTGCGCAAATAACGATGAGCTTAAACTTACAGCTTAATAATAAATCTTGCATACCTTAAATCATATATATAAGGTCGCCATGCACTCAAATCATGATAATGAAACATCTACTCACCGAATTTCCATCTACTCATATAATAAAGGCGAGCTCGACCTGTATCCATGTGAGATATCGCAACAACAACCCGTTCTACCCTGGATTCGCGGATACGATAGTCTGGCCATCATTATCCTTCTATCACTCCGATCAACTAAGAACATATTATACTCAAAACAATACCATACTCGTATAATACATACAAAACGAGAAATGCAAACCAGATAAAATTTCAAAATAGAACCCCGCTATCGTGGAAAAGCATATAGATGTACACTATATAATATTACCGATAGCCCCAGAAAGCTCAAATTACACACACGAATCTAGGGTTAGCGAAATACCGTGGCTCTATCTAGCCACACCAAATATACATCCTCCATCTGAGGTGAAACTCATAACAACATTCTTGCCAATTACCCTGGCTACTCCAAATGGTTCTCGGACATGGTACACTTTCCCTAACTAAACCAAAACTACTTTAACTAATGTCCCATCTCGATATTCCATTCTTGTCCTTTAACTCCTACTGGGAAAGGACTAACCGTGCGGTTCTACCCTCCACATTACAACATTCCCCATCTCTGGACACCCTGACCATGTTAAGGTTATCAGTATCTCAGACTCTATAGCCTCGATCCTGACAATCCCCTTAACTTCTTCGTCAAAAGGAAACTCCACTACTGGCCTCAACAACCCTGTTTCAATGAACTCCCCGGGTGGATGTCCACCAATGGGGTTCCACAAACACACATTCTTAGTCTTTACCCTTGGACTTAATTATTTAACTCCTCCAGCCCCACTCTCATGGAAGAAATAAACATTCCCTGTATAAGAGGTACGCCATTTCCCTCACATATATAAGAAGTCCGGGTAAAATCTCTTTAAACATTAGCAATACTTACGAGTGAGCCTATTATTCTTCTGAAGGACTCTCTATTCATTGTACCTACCTTAATTCGGTACAAATTTCACTTAACCATGTAACTCTTTATTCACTGTCGGCCTCTAACCGATCCCTATGTGAATAATCCAGAAACTGCATTCTTTTCATTCCTGTTAAATCATGGGAACTCGCAATTAAAACCATCCGTACGATCCCTCTATGAGCAAAACATCCTACTCTCCCGAATATGGTGACCACCTTTCCCATTATTTCAATATTGCTCCCACGAGTGAAACATTGTCCTCAAATTTTCACACCTGGGCATTTCCATACACTGCTCTAAACTAAAGCTTCTGAGCCTTCTACTTCCATTGAATCGCGTCACACTAACTCCGTATAACTTAACTTCAACGTATGGTCCTTATCTAAGACCTTTCGAACCTTTTTACCAATTTAGCTTCACTCGGTAATTCAAGTTAGCACCACTCTCTATACTATAACAGTACTTGGATAAATATAACTACTACACTCTAGTAATCGTTGCAGCAATTGATGAAGATGCCACAAAGGGAGTGACCTCTAATGAGGTCCCAGTCTCTGACTTAAACTAATAGCTCCAACTAAGCCACGTCTCCTGCTGCCCTTATAACGGCCTTCCTTGGACCCCCTTCATCGATCATCACACGAGTCTCGAACGAGCACGTAAAAGATTTACTATAATTTTATATAATGGCAGGAGAACGAAATCTCACAAGAGGAATAAAAAATCCTAATCATAAGGCTCTATATCCAATCGAGAGCAACGCTGAAAGCGTAGTACGATAGCACAGATTCCTAAGGACACTAGAACCTGATGCTCTAATCCATCTGCGACACCCTGCCTAAAAAAATACTGGGCGATCAATCGTGTACCAAATTAAAACAGAAGTCTCATATGGTTCATTCTTAGCATCACTGTCGAAAACTAATTTAATTACTAATAACCTATTAAACTGGTGTCAAAATTTTATTTTAACTAATCATTTTAACCAAACCATTTAAATAAAATATTCACACAGTATATATATACAAAACTGAAATGAAATAAAATAATCGAACACTCGGTTTAACATAATGAAACCAAATCGAATGCCGCACTAAAAGGCGATAAAAGAATAAATAAATAGAATTGGGCTTTCGGCCCGAATGTTACTACAATGCTTCCTATCTAGATCACAAGAATAGAAGCGTCTAAAGATAAACCCGCATGCATCCACAACTGCTGCAACAACGTCTTACTCAAAAAAATCGTCTTCAAGGCGTCCCTGTGTCTGAACACCTATATATATATATATATATATATATATATATATGAAGAGAGGAGAAAATAGAGAAACGGGTCAGAGCCCGAGTTTTGAAAATATTTTGCAAGTGCATAAATGCTATATTTTTAAAATATGATTTATCTCATATTTAAATTGGTATCGCAATCCCATGAGATACACCTCACCCCTCTTCTAACAGTGCAAACCTATCACATACATTTTAGACAACCTAGTTAAGCTACCCTACCTAACTAATCTATATCACCCATCTTCTAGAAATCCTCCTAAACTCGAGTACTAAGGGCTAAACTTCTCTCCATTCCCAACATTGCGCTACGTTCGTGCGTGGAGTGCCTCGCGAAGCGAAATCTAAACAAGGAACCTCCCCAATACACTACTACCTGGCAATGTTGATCGTCGAGATTTATTGGGCCCTTAGCATATAACGTATATACAAAACTCATATATAAATATATATGTATATACCGTTCATATTCCAAAACTTTCACTAGTTAAAATACCATTTCTACTTTAGTATATAAAATCTCGTATGTATATACTTCTCGATTGAATGTACAAATCACAATTTAAGTCCGAATAAAATCTCCCGGAATGAGAATAAATCCTTATTCATTTTTCTCTTTACACTAGTTAAAGATATATGATATCTTGTCCTCATATACAAGCAATATACTATACACACAAGTATAATAACCATCCCACCGAGATATAACTCGAGGACGTAGTCTCATAGCACCTATCCAATTTCGGGTTTACTCACTCAACCACGGTACCAAGCCAGACTCACTCGTGGTCATGGTAAAAATACACAACGGTGGAGGCGGTCATGTTCCCTCTGCAAGTGGAGTACACACATCGCACTCGAACGCGGGATGATATGACCTGGGGATATACTCTCCCTGCTCCTCAAGCAAGGAATTCACCCACATCGCGCAACCTCCCCGAATTGCACTAGAGAAAATATATAATCTGGCTGTTTCAACCCTACGCCAAAGGAAAGCCCGTGGAAACAGCCTCTAAAACACAAATATACCAGTCACACACATATATAAATGTATTCATATCATATTATATATACTGTAATCACATCGTATATATAGTCTATATCACTCCTCAATATATATATGGCTATAATTGCCAACTCATATAGCAAAATCCAAACCCAAATTCTCCCATTCGTAATAGTATAAGTATTTACACACTTAAAATACTAAACCCATAAGTATTTTCTTACTTAAATATACCTCGTACCTTAATCACTTTTAAGGTTGTATTTATGAACCCGAATATACCAATTCTTACTCTCTAAATAAGTATACTATCAACTTAACAAAATTTCATAGGTATCACACCACCTATAATAATCGTCAATAGACGTATCGAAAAACCGCTCCGTCACCTCCAGCCTATATCCTTAATTCTATCCTAGTCACCTCGTAGGAATTACTTCCAAATATAATTGGCATATAGGTACATCTTCTACGCGCACAATCATATATATAAAATCGCCCGCCAAAATACCACCCCGAGTGTTACTTGCCCCGATTACCCCTAAATTAAGTCTTGGATTTTATTTTCTTCCAGCTAACCCAAGGTATAAATATCCCCCAAGTAATAATTTTGAAGTCCCCACACTATTTTTGGGAACCATAGATGTCTAAATCCACACTTTATTTCTTTTCCTTGAAAATATACCTTTAGTACCACACAATTATTGCACCCTTCTAACCCCAATAAATATCCTTAAATGGCTAGGTATTAATTTCCCCTAGTTGGATTCTTATTTCCTCAAATAAATAGGCTGGAATTGATTTATTTGGGAATTTATCCCATATACACAACACAAGCCGAAACTGTCAAAAATTCTGAAGGGTCGATCGAGCGACCCTTGGCCGTCGATCGATCGACTGAACAGGGCAACTTTTTCTTCGAGCTTCTGTTTCGTCCATTGAAGCTTTCCCAAGCTTTTAACTCCTATTCTATCATCATCCAACCTCAAACAAATATATATACACACATAAAAAGGGTTATAATCATCCTAGAACCCATCACTAACAATAAATTTAAATAAATTCCTAAGTTTCTCAAATTATATATTATCCGGGATTTATCCGTTAAACTTTCGAAAAACCCGTTTTGATTCACGAAAACCCAATCCAAAAATCTTTATAGTTTTTACACACCAAATACAATTTGAGATTTTATGCTTAAAGGAATAAAGCAAGTAAACACTTTCCTCATGGATAAAATCCGACGACCTCGAGTTGAATCCCGCAGAGTCTGGACATAAATCCCCTTCTCTTCTCCCTTTTTTCTCTTCTTTCTTTTCTCCCGTGCCTTATATAAGAGAGAAATAAGGGTTTACCCCTTATAAACCCAAAAATGATTCGTTTACTCAATTACAAGTCCCTATTAGTCCAAAAGTCCCTGGAACCTAAACACTACTCCCGGACACTATATTCTAACTATCTCGGCCATTCTGAAACTAACCGCGCACTTGAAATCTCAATCCGAATCACTTAACCGCAATTCAATAATTAAACCCAACACATCTCCATATGGGTTTTCCAATTAAAATATTATCCTCTGTCGCTTTACCCAACTGCGACATGTAATTAAAATAATTCGACTTATTTACTTAATCCCAAAAGTAAATGTAACACACATCGGAAATCACCTAACACTCATAAACTCCAAAAAATATTATTCTCTGAAATTCCTCAAATATCCAAATTACACTCACTTATGCAGTTTAAATATCCATAAAAGTGCGGGATATTACACCAATGTTAAAAAAATTGGGACAAACATGCAGTTTATTCAACTGCCTCAAAATAAAGGACCTATTGAATTTAAAATTAAGACTAAGGCTGAATAAAAGGATTTGAAGCCTAAAATTACTAAGGACACATATCAAAAGGTCATGAAACACCTATGCATCAAGTGTGGTGTATAATATGAAAATGTGTGGAATTTTATGGCTTTGAAGGGGAAACAACGGCAAAAAACTACAAATAACGGGAATGATGGCTATGCTGATAGGACTCTCTAATCAGCTCCTATAATTGAATCTGACCCGTTGCTCTGTTCAATACATTCCCGATCTACCGATCATAATCCTCTTTGAACTATTAGAAAAACTCCTAAACCATTAACATAATTATCATTATTTAAGACAGACTACTTAGATTGCACTCGCAACTTTAGTGACAGGATGTCAATTCCTTATCTGCATTGTGAACTGTTCAATTGTATTTGAACTGCACTTCATATCTCCCATGGTCATACCAAACCAATTCACCAAAATGCATAAGAGATATCTTTATAGGAAAGTTATCCTTATCCTGCGTGAGATCCATAACTACCTCCGTGCCTCTCGCTGAGAATACCTTCCATTTGATATGGGTTGACACATTTGAGATAAGGGATGTGAATGATCGTCGACAAAGTCTTTCCTGAGATTTAAGGCAAAAATTTTTCAAGTGGATCTTTAGTTTGTGAGCTTGTTTATCATCTTGAGGCATATCGTCATTCTTTAGATAGGTAATGGTAGGCTCCATCAAAGATGGGACCGATTCGATCTGCATGATTTTTGGGGTAAAAACTAGGTCATCAATGATTGTCCGGCTGATGTACTCTACTTAAATCTTTATTTTCAGATCAGTGTCAATCGCCGATGAAAATGTAACCAAGAGGTTAATGTGACTATTGTAGTTCTTTAACAATTTTTCTATTAATGCCGATTTGAAATACTTTAGGGTTTTTCTTAATTTATCTATGTAGGCAAACATACTTGGATCTTTTGCTTTGTATTCTTCTCCGAGTTGATTGGCGATTAGACGGGAATTGTAGTGTATGGTAATATCTTGTGCTCTTATCATAATTGACCTTTACATGCGAAATATCTTGGCCTCTTTAATTTAATTTGGTAATTAATTTAATATATAAATTAAATTATGATCTTCGAGTTCTATTTCAATATAAAAATGATTTTACTTTTAGAAAATAAAAATATTGAGATCGAGTAATATAGTCTGTAAAAGTAAATTGATAATTTATAAGGATTTATTTCAAGCATTTAGAATTGAATGGATAGTTTTTTAAATTACTCTTAAGTTTAAATATTAAGTGGGAGAGGGACATTAATATGAAACCCACGGTATTCATCGATATTTTAAAAAAATGATGTGATTAATCCCCCGTATTAGTATTTGGCTTCCTCCCCATTGGAGGGAATTAATAATGACATTTTTAAAATTTTTTAAGTGATAGTTCCTTGAAATTAAATGTGAGTGAGTTCAGTCCCTCCATCGGGAAAATTTATGAGAGTGAATTTAATTTCAACGAACAAATTATTGGTATACACTGTCATTAGATGTGAGACCAAAAGATTTCGACAATTTAGTTATATAGGACAACAAATTCCTGGACTATCCGAAGAACATAATTGAAAGATGAGAATATGTTTAGTTCAGGGTTAAGTTTCAAGTAAACTTGGATGTATTTGGACCACCAATCCGTAACAACTTTGTTACTTATGCATCAAACTCAACCCCAATTATACTAAATGTACCACCAAAACCAAGCCGGGAGTGAGTAAATAAATACCTTTCGTAGCATGAGACAGATATGAGACATAATAAATCAGTCCATAATATAAATAATTGAATCAATCCCAAATGATCATAAATAACTGAGCAATAAAAGATCCATCACATGCTAAACTCCATTTAAATCCAATCTCCAATAATGATTAAATAAGATCTGAATAATAAACCGACTGAAATCCTTTAAACAACTTTGGAACCGAATGACCCAATAAAATTCAAATGAAGTCTCATAAATAAAAACGACTGAAAAGATAGTCTAACTAAATAAAGAAAATAAAACGAATAAACTCGAGCTAGATCTCCAAATGATAACTCTGATAATTTTATGCAGCTTCTCCAAAATTTATACTGAAAAAGTTAGTCAACGCACAAGGTTACAGCCCCGAGCATGAATACACACTACTCCCCTCAAATAGGATCATTGAATCCAGACACTAGCATTATACGCAATAAATATCACAACAGAATATTTTAATTAAATGAGATAGTTAAACGCGATAACTATAAATCGCTAACTACCCTCAGAAATCCCTATTTCAAAAAGCACACCAAGATGATTTTAGTTATCCCACAGTCCCACGGTGTTAATTTACTTAAATTAACATATGTTTTCAATTTCGAAATTATTTACGTTCTTACTTCAATAATTATTAGGTATGGTGGTCCTCCCGCCTCGGGTGATAATTCACCAAAATGTCACACTTCCCATTGTCAATAGCCAACCGAAATCCGTTTAAACTATCGATTCCCTCGCAATATGACAAGGTTCCACACACGACACTACGTAAATCGCCCAAGTTGACCCGGTTAAACTGTTAGTCCCTGACACATTATGTAGTCACCAATTTTAATACCCGTTTTTATCTTAGGCATTAATTCTCAATTTTCATAATTTCATAATTAGCAAATCCTCCACCCATATTATCGATTTGAGATCCTCAAAATACCCCTTATTCTCATACCTAACGGTCCCCAAGTTATCAATTCATCCTACCCTATGCATAGGATGAATTTCTAACTTAAATTTTGACCTAGTCTCATACGTAGGCTAGCGTACCAATGGTAAAATACCGAAAATCAGTCCACCCCCAATATGATAAAAATCGTAATAATCTACCCTAACTAGTCCCATACCTACAAGGCATAAATCATCTAAATGCCTATCCACTAGTCCCATACCTAGAGGGCATCCTAAAATACAGGGAGAGAAAAAATACCCAACAACCCGTCATCACAAAGGCAATTTAATAATACCAACAAGTCACACAAATATGCATAACAAATCAACGTACAAAACTAGGCATGATAGTCCAACTCAATTAAATCTTAATTTAATTTTCACATCGTCATAAATACCCGATTAATCCCATTTAATTATATTAAATTAAAATACACCAAGATTTCATGATTAATACATCAAAATTCCAATTTCATTATCTCAACACAAATTACATGAGTTATACGCCCCCAAATCCATTTATTCCAAAACTATGGGTTTTCTACATGCAACCTACACCAATAAAACCCAAAATTCACTCATAAATCCTATGTACCCAAGGGTTATGGATATTATTCATATTAATAGATTTTATAAAAACAACCCCAAGTGTTAATGTCCACTTTCTCTAATTAGATTGCTAATTAATTTTTAAGAAAAACATGAAATTAAGGTTTAGGAAACACTTAAAACGCATAATACTAAAGGAAATGAATAGAGTATTCATACCTGAAATTAGTTGGATAAAAATCTGAGTAGAGGGTTGAACTCCTCTTGAGAAAACACCAATTGAATCTTCAAAACTTGCTAAATGTAGGGCTAGGGGTTGAAGATGAGAGGAAATATGTTTTGAAAACCTTACTGGAGAAAGTTTGAGAGAAAAAGTATTTTTCAAAGTCCCAACCCGTATTAGTTTGGTATTTAAAGGGTTTAAGAGTTAAAACGCAATTAGGAGTCTAATCATCCACCGCCTCTGTCGTTCGAACGAGGACAACTGTCGTTCGAACGATATGCGATGTCGTTCGAACGACATCAACTGTCGTTCGAACCACCCCCACATCCAAAAATGCAATCTTTTAAAATTTGACTTTTTAAACTGATAAATATTCTTAAAAACGCACCTGCCAGTTAAATGATTAAAATCCTTATAACCTTTTATAAAAGACCCCAATTAATTTCCGATTGAAAATTTACTAACAAAACCAAGTTAAATTCTTAAAGGCCATTAAATCAAAAATTTTATTTTTCTCCAAATTAATTAAAGTCAATTAATTAAAACACGGAGTGTTACATGATATTTAGCAATACCTTTCAGAACAACAGCCTTTGAGAGGTAAAAGGACTAGAAAACACTTGAGGGTTGGCAAGACTCCTCTTAGGGACAAACTGTAATGGACTGGTGGAAGCCAAATTGCCTACCAAATTGAACAATTGGATATATTTTCCCAAAAGGCCTAGAATTAAGGGTAGTGGGAGGTGAAGTTCCACAATATAGATCCCTAGAAGTAAAAAAACTTTCTAAATAGGGATCTAACTGAGCTGTAGGGAGGGATATCTTAAAAATTGAAGCAAGCCAAAGTGGTGCTTCAGTGGATAACTATAAGGACGGCAAATAAATCATCGATTTATCAATTAGTAGAGTTCTAAACATATTAAAGATATCTTTAAAGCTTGTATAACTTGGCTTAAAATGATAATAGGCTTAATAATGGCTAAATTCAGTGTTGTTTTAGGTATGGCCAATCTTTGGCAAATATACATGCAACCACATTTGGAGGACCCATAGTGGCCCACCTTGATTGGAATTGAAGGGATCCTCTAAAAGCTCAGAGCAACTTTTGTGAAGGGAACCTAAAAAGTATAGATCTAGAGATACTTATATGCCTTCCATTAAAATGGCAGCTAAAAAAAGTACTTTGATACGTGACACAAAAAAATGTCTTGCAGCCAAAATAGTAGGAAGAAGAAATGCTCCTTATCACCGACACTTTGAGTATTCTTTGTGCGGGCACGCATAAATGTGGAATATGATAAGTGGATGTGTCCACATTCGAACTTCAATGGAATTTCAGCTAGAAGCATGTGTGGATGGACATACCCTCTTAGGGATTTGGACCTAATTAGTTTAATAATGTCCAATATAGTGGGACTTGTTATCCTAAAATGAGTCAGGTTCAATATCTTTTAGGCTAAGTTTAACAACGTCAAGAATGCTGAATTCCTCCATCTCATCCGATGCACCTATTTGGGCCATGTAGTATTGTCCAATAACTTAGATCAAACCCTAAACTTGAACGTGAGTGGTGCTTCGAGATTATCGGAGTTTTCGATGAAGAGATTATGGTGCCTAAATCTAGGATAGTAATTATATATATATATGATGGAAGTTCCTCATTGAAATAGGGACTAATAGTGGAAAGAGATGTTCTAAATGAGGATTTGATGGGAAATACAATGCTCCCAGCAATAATGGAGTCGTCGGTTGAAAGCCTTTGGATGGTTCATCAAACTGAAGGAAAACATCAGCGTTGGAAGAGCTAGATGCTGCTGATGGTGAAAACTTTAAGAAAAATAAAGTATTCTTGAGGATTGAGAATATGTTTAGAGAGAGAAGACAAACGGTAAAAGGGAGAATATGTACTGAAATGAGCTAAAATAGCTGAAGAAGAGCTATTTGAAATGAAAAGAAATCCCAAGCAAAGGTTGACATATGTCTTTGAGTGCAGTCCTTCCAAAGCTTGGATTTATATGGAACTGGGGAGGCAAGGTAGCGCTTTTGGTGGATATATAAATCCAAACACCCTCATGATTAGATTTGCGGTCTAATAATGGCCCTAAAAAATAAAAAATAAATGATAAGAGTTCTAAGATAGCCAAGTGTGTTAGCTGAAGGAAAATTAGAAAAAAGATTGTCCATATTTGAATTAATTATCTCAATTTTCAACTAAAAGTCATAATTTGGACGCTTCCACACGTGTTGTAAGATTTGGAAGGACCATTGTCCATAAAAAACTATGCATGAATAATAGGCCATAATTAAAAATTCACTTGGTCTAAAAATATATAAACACTGTTATATGTACATTTAACATGCCGAATTTAATTATGACACCAAAATATCCATTCAGTGGATGAATTAAATTATATGCCAAGGTGACATAATTAGTTTAATATGAAAATTAAACACCAATTGAGAAAAATAAACACCCACAACATAATTAGTTCAATCATAAGCCATTAACATTAATCGAAAGTAAAATAACATTATTCCATCAATAGCCCAAGGTTGGAGATTAAAAAAGATGGAAAATTGAATGCATCACCTATTTCGAACTGAAGAGTAATAGGAGAACGCATATGTAATATATTGGTGTAATGTATTCCACAAAGAATCAATTTGGTGTTTTTTTTACTCTAAGTAGGCAAAATCTTGAGCCATTTTCAGAAAAAATGGTCATAGCGTTAGAATCTTTGAACTGCATCGTCAGCCTCTTTGTGAAATTCCTTAGATCTGAAGATAATTTCTTCACGAGAAAGATTGTCAAAACCATATTCCTCAGGGTCACCCTCCTCATGGATGTAAATCCAGGAGAACTCCTTTGAGTCCTCCAATGCACGACTAGATTTGTCAAAAAGTCCAGTTTGAAGATTCATCCCGCCATCATAATCTCAAAAATTAATATCATGCTGCATCAATATCCTAATAAAAGAAACATAAGACTTAAGGAAGAAAGATATTTGAGCCTTGGGGATTAGAAGAGTGCCTTCGATGGTTTGAATGGTCAAAGATGCCTAAAGAAAGTTATTTAGGGCTTGGACTTTTAAGAGGACCGATGGGGAAAGATGAGTTTATGTGTGAAGAAGGTACAGGGCTTTGCTAATAGTGATGGCTATAGAAGTTTGAGTAAAGGTGTTATAACCAATGTCTAGATGATCTTAAACAAGCCTCTCTAATCAACCATCTAAAAAAGAATAACGTTGGAAAAATTAGTCTCCACCATTTGTTTCTCAAAGTTGAGAATGTCAAGACGGGCCCTCACCAAGACATAAGAGGTGGAGAGTTCATTAGAACGGTGGTGAGGTGTGAGATAAAAAAATATTATGGTAAGGTCAATGGGCATATTTGGAATCATATCTCAAAACATTACGAGGTGAATGAGCAATGCCTCTAAGAGGTTCAAATACTCACCCTTACGAATGTCGAAGGTAAAGTAAGGATGGGTTCTTCTGACCAAGAATAAGACTAGGATGAGTAGTGTAAGTTGGGAAGATCACTTTTATATGACATTTAGACGGGAAATACAAATGAGCAAAGGATGGATCATGGCCAATACCTAGGGTGTCATAGGCTCATAAGACAGGTCTTTCCCATGCAGGTTCCATATGAAGGGTAGGTTAGGGCCCATCATGAACTATAGTGGGAAGCTCACCATAGTTATTATAGGAATTACAATGTTTGTAATTGTGTGTATATAAAAATATTTTTACCTTACTATCATCACCAAGGTCCATAGCATCCTAACGATTGTTGTTGTTGTTGTTGTTGTTGTTGTTGTTGTTGTTGTTCACATTGACGTGATATAACAACAAGTCTGGTAATGTCAAAATCAAAGCTAATAAGCGAGGACGGGGCAGAGATTTCATAAAACTCGAGATTTATTCTACCCCGGTGTGACACCCCACTAAATTAAATACGGAATGACCAGTCCTTCTTCTTCTTCTTCTTCTTCTTCTTCTTCTTCTTCTTCTTCTTCTTCTTCTTCTTCTTCTTCTTCTTCTTCTTCTTCTTCTTCTTCTTCTTCTTCTTCTTCTTCTTCTTCTTCTTCTTCTTCTTCTTCTTCTTCTTCTTCTTCACGTTGAGGTGATATAACAACAAGTCTGGTAATGTCAAAATCAAAGCTAATAAGCGAGGACGGGGCAGAGATTTCATAAAACTCGAGATTTATTCTACCCCGGTGTGACACCCCACTAAAGTAAATACCGAATGATCAGTCCTTTATAAAATTTATAACATAATATCCAGTGGGTTCATTCTTAGCATCACTGTCGAAAGATATATACTTTATTCATCACCTAATAATTAATTAAGCTAGTGTCGAAAATATTTAACCCATTAAGTAATGTCAATTAATTTAAACCATTTAAAACATTTACCATTCTCATGAATAAATATCTAATGAGTAAAACATCATCTAACTGAATATAATAATCTGGAATATTCGTCCCAGTGAAAAATTTAAACCAACAATTGTAATAATGATAAATCCACTGAAATGGAAATACTGATATAAATGAGTAAAATGTCTCTCTGTCATAAATAAACTGAGGATGGGTGACACATGCCCTAACTGAGGTCTAGATACTATAACTGAAAATATATATGTGGAGGCATTAAAATGCAAGGACCTGCAACTTCTACCATAACTGCTGCACGTCAAAAGATCCAACAGTCTAAACTTGGCGTCCCTGTGGCCGGGCACCTAAAATAATTTCACAAGAAAAAGAGATTTTGCAAGTGACGGGTCAGAGCTCGAGTGTAAAATATTTTAAAACAGTTTAGCAAGTATTTAAAGATGCAGTAAAGTAAATATAATACACATGTTACCTTTACTAACACTCACTTGAGATTCTCACCTCTCAACTATTGTGCACATCTAACGTACCTATAAACCGTTCTAATCATCATCACCCTAACTGGATTATAAACAATAATCTTCTAATTAACACCTGTAGTAATAACCCGTAATTCCCACATACTATCATTATTTAACATTCTTCCATCTGAAATTATCGTAAGAGTTTCACAATGAGGTTAAGTGTTCACATACTTAATCAATAAAAGGTTATATCATTAACCGTATCTACAAATTCCACACAGTAGATATTAACACAAGTATATGCATTTAATCACCACTATATAATATACATACTAATACGACACCTCAATATTCAGCTATGGTGCAATGCATACTATGCTATCAAGTCCAGGTACATCTCGTACTAAAAAAAGAACAATCGGTTCGGCATTTCCCTCGAACCATAAATACAAATCACATATATTGGAGGCGAATATAGTTCCAGGCCTATGGGTTACGCATATATCTACGCACCCATATGACCTTTGTCGCTATCATTCTCATAGATAGCCTGTACCTAGGTTCTATGTTCTGAGGTACCAAATCTAAAATCCCCCAAATGGGCACATCAAGATAAGGCTATCCCCTTAAAAAAACCTCCCACGATAGCAAGCAACGTAGGTATGTCATACACATAATAAATCAATCATACAATAGGCATTCATCTCACCTATAGAGTTTATAACATAGATATAAGTATTCTCACATCCCATTTCCTAAGTCCCATACGTAGTATATTATTATCCCGAATATCCTACGTTTAATTAAATTAAAACTTCACTCTTTATCGTACGCACTTGAGTATTGTTCACCACTCAAAGTGTACCTAATTTTATACCCATAGTATGAGTAGGTAACTCACCATATCCTACTGGTCCATATTATCATTATCCCCAAATTCTCGAGACCGAATTTTTCTCTAAATGAGGCAATTCTCTCATGTTAACCAAATTACATTTATCCATAAGGGTACCATTATGAAATCAAGCCTAATACCCAACCTAGACCTACTGGTCTTCTAACATAAGTCCATATATTTTAAAATTGTTCCCAAGAATAAACCCCAGATGATTTCCTACCCATAATTAACAAAAGAAGAAAACTAGGCAAAACTGTGCAGCTGAATCGATTCGGCTTGGACCGAATCGATTCGCCCCTATAGGTCTGGCGAAATTCTGCATAACTGTTCATATAGGTTTCATCAAATTCCAACCCCATATCCTAATTTTAATCGTCCGAAATGCCAATTCAACATTATCAAATGTTATACTATCACATATAAAACAAGTTCTAATGATTAAAAATTACAATTTCATCAAAGGACATCAATTTATTGGGTTTAATTCAAGAATAATCATTATAAATCCTAGGTTGTCATCTTTTTCAAAAACTCCCATAACAACTCAAATTTGTTCATCATTATAGATCGAATTTCGTGGGTAATCATCTTCCTATCATAGGGAATTGATCCTACATAATTTTCAGTCTTCAATTATGATTTAATTTCTTCAATTTCATCAGTTTCATACATAGTTCATAGTCAATTCCAACCTGTACTAACCTGGGTGTAATTATTGCTCTAATTACGCAAGATTAAACACTTGCATTATGGAAGTGGGGCTGATCCGTTGGGGAAGATGATGGATTGGAGTTCCTCCTCTTCCTCCTCCGATCTATACTCCGATGGTGGTGCTAAGTGGTGGTTCTAGCCTTAGCTTCTCCTTCCTCTTCCTCCTATGGCCTCTATGTAGCTCTCCTCTAATTCTTACATAGTTTTAACCTAATACCCTTTTCCCCAATTAGATATAACACTTAGGAATTTCGTGTATACTATTCACCTAAATATACAAATTACCAAACGCCCTCCCAGGAGGCCGGTTAGGCTTAAAATTGCCTCGGGACCCAAATTAAACCCTTGGGTAGACTTTTCTGACTATATTGACCCTTTCGGACACGTTGGCGCACTCAAAATGCCCATTCGGGTGACTAATAAATAATTTAATTATTATTTCATTAATTTAGTCCCAACACGACCGACACACGCATCCCAACTTAATTATCGTAATTATCGTATTTCTAACTCGAGACAATTGTTATGAATTCATAATCATATATTACTTTATTCGCCCAGTAATATTCAATATAATTCTCACTAATAAATACTAAATTATCTCTCTAGTTAATATTTATTTTAATCCGGATTAATTATCAATTAAGTTTCCATATTTAATTTAATTAATCCCATATTTTAAAAATCATAAAAATTATGGGGTATTACATACTTCCCCCCTAATAACGGAATTTCGTCCCGAAATTTGGAAATAAAAGTATATCTGGTAAGAATAATTCTGGATATTTTTCGTACATCTCATCCTCACGCTCCCAAGTAGACTCCTCGATGTTATGATGCCCCCTGATCCTGCACAAGTGGAACTACCTTTGACCTCAATCTCCTCTCGCTATGGTCTAGGATAGCCACCGGTCTCTCCTCGTATGAACTATCGGGCTGTAAGTTAATCTATTCTAGCGCGATGTGAGTGTAAGCCAACTCATAATGGAGAAATCGTCTAAGTGAAGAAATATGGAACACATCATGTATATGATGCAAGTGCACCGACAATTTCAGTATGTAAATAACCGACCCAATTCGTTCGATGATAGGAAATGGATCAACGTACCTTGGCGCTAATTTCCCCTTCTTCCCAAATTGCATTATTCTCTTCATAGGAGATACTCGTAGTAAAACTTGGTCCTCCACAGCAAACTCACGGAAGAACCGCTTGACATCGGTGTAGCTTTTTAGTCTGTATGTGCTGCTCTCAATACTAACTGACGTATCCTGAATCACCTCTGGCCCGAGCAGCTTGTTATACCCCACCTCTAACCAATAAGTAGGATAATGACAAGGCTTACCGTACAGTTCCTCAAATGGAGCCATGCTAATAGTGAACTGATAAGAGGTGTTGTTCGCAAACTCTACCAGTGGAAGGTACTTCTCCTAACCTCATCCAAAATCGAGAATACACATTCGTAATATATCCTCTAACATCTGATTAGTATGCTCAGTCTACCCATCTGTCTGCGGGTGATAGGCCGTACTCAAATGCAACTTGGTGACCGTGGCTTCGTAGAAGCTCTCCCAAAAATGAGACATAAAAATCTTGTCATGGTCGAATATAATATTTAGGGACACCTCGTGTAATCTCACTATCTCGGCAATGAAAATCTGAGCGTACTGTGTCGTAGTATAATCCTTTTGGACTGGCAGAAAGTGGGCTACCTTGGTCAACCTATCCACAATAACCTATATAGAATCGTGACCCCTCTGCGAAGTAGGTAGCCCTGTGATGAAATCTATGAAAATGCTCTCCTATATCCATATAGGAATTTCTAACTGCTGAAGAAACCCTGCCGGTTTCTGATGGTCCACCTTTACCAGTTGAGAGGTGGGACACTTCGAGACAAATTCGATAATGTCTCTCTTTATCCCACTCCACTAATATTATCGTCTCATATCTTGGTACATCTTATCCCCGACGGGATGTACCACAAATCGATACCCATGTGACTTTGTCATCCCCGCGTGTCGTAAGTACGCACCGATGGAACAATCAGTCTACCGATGAAGTGCAAGCCTCCCTCAAAACTCACTGAGCAAGACTCTGCTCCCCTGACTAAAATCTGTATAAGCCACTCCTGACAGAATAGGTCTGCTTCCTGAGCCTATACTACCCTCATAATTATCTGGGGTGTAGAGGCCATCACTGACATAAATGACCGAGCGATTGCATCCTGATGTCCCAATTCCTTCTATTTTGCCTTCCACACCTCGACCACCTCACCCTCTGGACTACGGCTCAATGCATCAGCTACCACATTGGCCTTCCCTGGGTGATACTGGATCTCAAATTGATAGTCTTTCACAAATTCAAGCCACCTACGCTGACGCATATTCAACTCTCTCTGAGTGAACAAGTACAATAGTGACTAGTGATCTATTAACAAGCGGAATTTCGGATTCTATGATCTAAGGTAAATGCACTCCTCCATGGTGTATCCTCAATATTATCTAAGAAATTCATTCTAAAATATCTCAGAATATCTATCAAATCAGCCACATTTGGAGACAAGGTAATTCAGCAGCAGATTGCTTAGCAAAACTTGCCTATTCGTAAAATTCCTCTTCAAACTTCCAAGTCTACTCTACCCTCCCCAACAGTCTCAAGGGTTGCTTAAAACTGGAGAAGTTAGGCCTAGATTCTATTAGTGTTTGCAAGTAATTCTCTGTAATAGGAATAAGTATAAATTTCCAATTTTTCTTTCAAGTCTTGTTTGATTTTTTTAATTTTTGTATTTTGGAGATGCTTTGTCTCCTCTCTTTTCTAATAGAATAAAAAGTGTAGTTTATTTAAAAAAAATGAACAGGCGAAACTTCTCCCCCAACAGATAGTGTCTCCATACCCAAGGTGCAAACACGACTGTCGCTAACTCCAAGTCGTGGGTAGGGTAATTCCTCTCGTGAGGCTTAAGCTTGCGGGAAGCATAAGCTATAGCCTGATCCTCCTACTGCAATACTCCACCTAGCCCCTGTAATGATGCATCAGTGAAAATAAGGTACTCCACTCTTGCCCTGGGGAGTGCTAGTACGGGTGCTGAAGTCAGCTTGTCCTTCAGCTCACTAAATTCCAACTGACATGTATCATCCCAAATAAACGGTACACCCTTATGGGTCATATTACTCATCGGGCCTGCAATGTTAAAAAATCCTCGGATGAACCATTTGTAATAATTGGCTAACCCCAAGAAGCTACGTACCTCCATCGGTGTCGTGGGTTGTCCCTATTCCCTCACCGTTGACACTTTGCTCTGGTCCACTGATATCCGCAACTCAGAAATGATATGCTCCAAAAAATGCACCTCTCGAAACCAGCATCCACATTTCTCATACTTAGCATACAACTGATGCTCATGTAGTGTCTGTAGAACCCGACATAAATGATCAGCATGCTCCTCCTCGGTACGAGAATAAATAAGGATGTCATATATGAAAATAATGACAAACTGATCTAAGAACTATTTAAACACCCTATTCATCAAGTTCATAAATACAACCGACACATTGGTCGTATAAATTGAAACTCATAGGACCTGTATCTTGTCAGAAAAGTAGTATTAGACACATCTTGCTCCCTGATACGAAACTGGTGATAATCGGATCTCAAGTCTATCTTTGAGAAGTAGGCTGATCCTCTCAGCTGGTTGAATAAGTCATCGATATGAGTTAGCGAATATTTATTTCCTATAGTGACTTTATTCAACTCTCGATAATCCACGCACAGTCGCAAGGATCCATCCCCCTTCTTCACAAACAGAAATGGGGTACCCCAAGGTGAGGTACTCCTGTGGATGAAACCCTGTCCCAATAACTGCTCAATCTGATCTCGTAGCTCCCTCATTTCCATAGGATCCATACGGTATGGAACAAGAGCTATCGACCATGTGCTCGGTGCCAAATCAATCACAAAATCTATTTCTCTACTCGACAGTAGTCCCGGTATGTCCTGAAACACGTAGATGAACTCACTAACAACCAGGATCGAATAAAGGGAAATCATAACTCCCGTATAGGTCTCCTCCTCTATATAGAACAAGTGAGTGGATGATCCTCCCTCGGAGCGAGGCATCGCCACTATAAACATCTCCTGACTAGGGATAGCGAAAATAATGCTCCTACTAAAGTAGTCAATCATGGCCCTATACACGACTAGCCAATCCATGCCAATAATGGTGTCGTACTCAGACATGTCTAAAATAAGCATATCGGCAGGTAAAATAAGACCCCTAATCTCTACGCCCACACCCCTACATGTAAAGAAAATCATTAAGCCATTACCCAACGACGAGTCTACACAAGTCACTGTACTGTCGGCCATGTCTAACAAGCCTGTGGCCCATGCCATCTAGTGGATATGAAAGAGTGTGAGGTCCCCGTATAAAATAAAATACTCCCCATAGTCCCGTGTATATAAAACATGCCCTTAATTGCGGGTGGAGCCTGTGGAACTGTTGCCTGGTGAACATTACAAATATGCCCATACTGTAGCTGTCCCTGCTGAATCGGGACTACTAGAATGGTAGGCAAAATTGGGACTGGTACTGGCACTGGGAGGGCGACGGGAAACATCTGTCGCTGAGGCTCCTGACGAGCTCCCTGCTGCTACTGTTGGGACCTATTATTTAGGGGGTTGTCCCGACATTTATGACCAGTATTGCCACAAACGAAACACCAACTAACAAAGTTTCCTCCCTTATGACCTTGGCCCTGCTGGCCATTACCACCTCTTCCTTAGCCCTGATGGACCTGCTGAACTACTGTTGTCCCTGCTGACCCTGCTGGCCATGCCTAAAACCTCCAAGCCCATGACAGAAACCCCCTGATCTGAATCTCTTAGCAGAGTTCCCTAGTGGGAATCATGCTCACCCTACCTCAGCTGACTCTGAGCTGTTGGTGCTCCACTGGCACTACCTCCATCAGTCTTGCCCTACTGGTTGGTCTCACCTCCTCACTTTCTCCCCTTAACATGGAATCAGTGATCCTGTCAATGTACTAAATAGACATTAAGCACATCGGTATAAGACTGCGAGGAAAGGTTGCCCAGAAGATGCTGTCGGATCCTCTAGGTCAGGCCATCCATGAACATCTGAATCTTCTTCTCTTCGGTAGGTACCTCAGCTGGTACCCGATTTGCTAGTTTAGTAAACTCCTACTCATATTCTGCTATAATATTCCCCTCCTGGGTGAGGTCCAGTAATTTTCGCCTCATCTCAGTCTGAACGACGGAAGGAAAATATTTACTGTCAAACCGCACCCAGAAGTCCCGAATCGTCAATACATCACGTTCCTCTGCAGTAGTAGTGGACTACCACCACTATAAATCTGCCTCAACCAGCTTGAAAGTAGCTAGTATCTGACTCTACACCTTTGTGCACTCATACATCCTCAAGTCCCCCTAGATATCCTTCTTTCATTGGCTTACCACAACCACATCTAAACTCCCTTGGAACTCTAGGGGATGCGCCTTCTGGAAGGCATCTCTGACTTGCTCCTAAGAAGAAGGGAACACACAAGTTGGTGCTGGTGCCACTACCTGTGCCTATGGTGGGGCCTGCTGAACAATCGCTAATACTGCATTAACTGCCTGAGCAATGATGGCAACAACTTTAGCAGCATGTTGTATCCTGAGCCTGAACTGGTTATGGCTCGGGTTGGGCATTGCTGGCCCTCGGTCCACATCTTGGAGCCATCTAAAATGAGAAAGACTTTATAAGTCCACAGTTATTAAATATCAAATAGCTGAAGACGTAATCACATAATCAAGAATGCAACAATCCTAAAAACAGGGATCTATATCAAAGAACACTAAGCTGAAAGCATAATAAGCCGTACCAATCCTAAAAGATTCTAGAACCTGATGCTCTGATACCACCTCTGACACCCCACTAAATTAAATACCGAGTGATCATTCCTTTATAAAATTTAAAATAAAATATACGGTTGGTTCATTCTTAGTATCACTGCCAAAAAACATTTACTTTATTAATCACCTAATAATTAATTAAGCTTGTGTAAAAAACATTTAACCCGTTAATTAATGTTAATTAATTTAAACCATATAAAACACTCACCGTTCTCATAAATATCTAATGAGTAAAACATCATCCAATTGAATATAATAAAATGGAATAATCCTCCCAGTCAAGAATCCAAATCAACAATCGCAAAAATGATAAATCCATTGAAATGGAAATACTGAAATAAATGAGTAAAATGTCTCTCTGACATAAATAAACTAAGGATGGTCAACACATGCCATAACTAAGAAGTCTAAATACTAGAACTAAAAAGATAAATGTGGAGGCGTCTAAATGCGACGACCTGCAACTCCCACAATAGCTGCAGCACGTCAAAAGATCCAACAGTCTAAACTTGGTGTCCTTGTGGCTGGACACTTAAAAATAATTTCACAAGAAAAAGAGATTTTGCAAGAGACGGGTTGGAGTTCGAGTGTAAAACATTTTAAAACAGTTTAGCAAGTATTTAAAGATGCAGTAAAACAAATATAATACACATGTTAGCTTTACGAACACTCACTTAAGATTCTCACCTCTCAACTATTGTGCACACCTAACGTACCTCTAAAACGTTCTAGTCATCATCACCCTAACTGGATTGTAGACAATAATATTCTACCTAACACCCGTAGTAATAACCCGTAATTCCCACATAGTATCATTATTAAATGTTCTTGCATTTGATATTATAGCAAAAGTTTCAGAGCGAGGGTAAGTGTTCACATTCTTAATCTATATAAGATTATATCATTAATTATATCTACAAATTCCACATAGTATATATTAACACAAGTATATGTATTTAATCACCACTATATAATATACATACTAATAAGACACCTCAATATTCAGCTATGGTGCGATGCATACTCTGCTATCAAGTCCAGGTACATCTCGTACTCAAACAAGGAAAATTGGTTCGACATTTCCCTAAAATCATAAATACAAATCACACATATTAGAGGTGAACATAGTTCTAGGACAATGGGTTATGCACATACCTATGCACCCATATGACCGTCGTCGCTATCATTCTCACGAATAACTCGTACCTAGGTTCTATGTTCTAAGGCACCGAGTATAAAATCCCCTGAATGGGCTCATCAGGATAAGACTATCCCCTTTCAAAAACCTCCCACGATAGAAAGTAGCGTAGGTATGTCACACAGATAATAAATCAATCATACAATAGGCATTCATCTCACATATAGAGTTTATAACATAGATATAGGTATTCTCACAGCCCATATCCTAAGTCCCATACGTAGTATATTATTATCCTGAATATCCTACGTTTAATTGAATTAAAATTTCACTATTTATCGTACGCTCTTGAGTATTGTTCAAAGTGTACTTAATGTTCTACCCATAATATCAGTAAGTAACTCACCATATCTTATTGGTCTAAATTATCATTATCCTCAAATTCCTGAGACTAAATTGCTCTCTTAATTAGGAAATTCTCTCATGTTAACCTAAATAGGTTTATTTCTAAAGGCACCTGTAATAACCCACATTTTTGTGTACTTTTATTTAATTAATTCGAGGAATTAATAGGGAAAAATACGTTTCAATTAAATTATGCGAGTGAAGTAATTTAATGCGATTAAATGATAATTATGGCTATTAAATATTAATCGAGAGATAGATACTGATTAATATTTCATTATGAAATTTTCTAAGTGCGATTAGTAAATAATTGATAATTATGATTATACTGCATAGCGAGTAATATGTGCATATTTTATTTTATCTCACTGGGAGTCGCATGTAGACTATTTTAAGGTGAGAAATGTGAAATATATTTTAAGTGACTCAGATAAAAATTTATAGGTCACAAATGAAATCGGTTGGGTCAAAATAGTCGGAATAGTGTATCCGGGGGTATGGTTTGGGTCCCGGGGCAATTTTTGACCAAACCGACACCTATTGAGGACGTTTCGATCATTTTATGAAAAGAGGTTAATGGACCAACGAAATTTAGAGTCCTATACTTGATAATTAGAGATGGGGGTTAGGGCTCATAACACAAAAAGATTAGAAAGGCCATTAGAGAGAACCAATTTTCAAAGCTTAAAGAGGGATTTTGAAAATGGTGAAGAAATCTTGTATCTCAAGGCAATTAAAAAGGAAGATTTGAGATGGAATCAATTAATCATCAACGAAAAACCATGAAATCAGATCAATCAAACAAAGGCAAGATTTTATTGCAAATTAAATCAATATTATAATATCCATGTATAGGGGTTTCGTGAATCGATTGATTTTATTGAAAAATCTTGAATAAAAACTATAAATTGATTACATGTTTGGGTTGAATTGCATGTAGTTTGTATTACATCTGTAGAGGATGAAAAATCAGAAGAGTTATGATTGTTGCTATGGATTTAAATCTGGGTTCTATATTGAATGAAAGAGAAGAACACGAAACTTGAATTGTGAGAGAGTTTTGAGGATTGATTCATTCTTGATTGATTCCGATAAAGTCTTGATGTGTTTTAAATGTTAGAAACAATCCCAAGATATGTAGAAAAGGGTTGGTATTATTGATATTGATTTTGGCAAAGGATCGTGGAAGAAAATGGTGAAAAACACATCTGATAACTGGGAGGATAAATTGCCAACAAAAATGAACCATTGTGGCCCAAAAGGGTTCGGTTCGATTCGTCCTTAATAGAACGATGAACCTGTTCGGTCCTGGGAAGGTCGGATCGGTATCCTAAAAATGTTAATTTTTCCTCTTTTTCCTAGTATTCCTAAATAGAGGTGGTGAACAAACTTTAAGACCATGTGAAAATAATAATGGGATACCTATTATTTATAGTAGGCCTATGATAGAAATATGGATTAGTCTTATTGAGAAATTTAAGACGAGAGAGAATTCGGGATGAAATATGTCGTAATTAATCTGGGAGACGAATAAAGAATTACGGGAATCAAATGAATTAAGGTATAGACCAGTAGGGTAAGTTAGGCTTAACTACTGAATTTGGTAAAAGGGTAATTAGGACCCTTAGAGTTGTATGAACACTCCTATATATACGATAGCGAGATAAATCGTAAAGTAAATAGTACGAAGAGTATGCGAGATATATATACTACGTACTAACATGTATTATCGGGTTGTGTGAATACCTATAGTAATACATAGGTTGTGTGAATACCTATAGTATACTAAATAAATATTGATGCTTGAGGTATGATTCCGAGCCAAGAGATATAAATCACTATTGGTGATCGAGGTAGGATTCCAAGCCAATAACGCCTAAAATGTGATACAGGGAGGTGATTACATAGTATGTATTTATTGTATATATATATATTTTTTTTTTCGGGACCAATAAATGAAAGTTCGATTTGGGGTCGATGATTTTTCGGACCAAATCGAAGATAAATAATACTGGGGTCGATGATATTCCAGACCAATATACATATGCATGACATTTACATTGTGGTCGAGGGATTTTCGGAACAATGTAAATGATTGGATAATTGGGGTCGATGGCAATTTCGGACCAATAATCCTTATAGTATATATTGTGTGTGAAATATATACTTCTTGATATTCTACTTATGTGCGATAGTAGACTTGTAGATGATATATTTGTTGATATATATCTAAATGGTAAATTAAGTAGAGAGAAACTTAATTACAAGATTAAACATAGATTGGGGTTGACTATGGTAAATTAAGTAGTGAAACTTAATTATGGAAGTTGAAAAATAACAGATGTGAAATGCTATATGAATTAAGTAGCAAGACTTAATTATAATGATTAAACATAACATATGTGAATATTATTTGAGAAATGAATAACACGCGAGAGATGTTAATAATGTGGCGTACTGTATGGGCGGTACAAGAGATTTGACTATTGGTAAGATCGCTTATATAATTTAGTCGAGATAGCTTGGGTAGTAGAGCTAGATGGGCTAAATATAGAATGTTAGGCGTACACATTAGATGAGAGGTGAGGAAACTCAAGAGAGTGTGCGTGAACCTAACATGTGTAATCAATAACCGAATTTTTAATTACGATAAATTAGTTGCTAAATATTTTCAAAATGTTTTGAGTACTAACTCTTACTCTAAAATATTCTCAAAACCTTTTAGGTGTGCAGCCACAGGGGCGCCCTACTTTATGATTTCATTCTAGGGACTCGGAGATGTAGCACTGTGGATGCTAACATGATATGAGTAGAAGATTCTTCCATTCAGATCTAGAATAGGATCTCACTCTTGTATCTCGTGTATGGATCTGTTGTCTGTATTGCAGTTACAGTCTTGTATCTGATTTACTTTGCAGTTAGTTTTGATTTATTACTTGGTTTGGTTATTTTTAGTCTATGGTTTATTCGACATTGCTTTGATTCGGTTTCATATCATGATGGTTTGGTTTCTAACTTTTTGTTAATGTTGGTTTAGTTTTTAAACTATTTATTTATCCTGTTTAATAGCAAGATAAAATTTGGCACCGATTTAATTAACTATAGGTGGTTAGTAATTAATTTGGTTTTTGACAGTGATGCTAAGAATGGACCATATGAGAAACATATTTTAATTTGATAAAGGCCCGATCACCTGATATTTAATTGGACGGGGTGTCACAGATGGTATCAAAGATAGTGTCCATAGTTATTATACGACTTGCTACAATTTCAACGCATCGTTATTTTGATTTAGAGCCCTGTCATAGTATTGTTGTATCCCTCTATGTATGCAACTTACATTCTCCTGCTATGAAGTATAGTTGATATGTTTCATATACGAGTTCGATTGGTCATGGTACGTTGAACACTGTAGGACGGCTAGCAAAGGGCGTTAGAAGGACTGCAGGAGGGAGGGGATCAACATAAGTCTAAGAGTATTCAGGAAATGGTAATCGCGATAGAGATCACTATAATTTTGTTCGGGTAGATGATGAGTAGGATAATTATTTGGGGATGGTAAATTCTCCAAACACCATTGTAGAAAATAGTGAATACAACTTCAGTCTCACCCAACGTTGTAGGTAGGGAGACGAGGATTGGCTTACTGAAATTCATACCTGACGAAAGGGATACGGGGACTTGATAAAATGGATCCGTGGGTTGACATTAGAATCGTGGGAAGAATACACGAGAGTGAATAAGGACTCCAGTTAGGATGAACAGTGTTGATGTTGTCAAGATCCTTTATTTTCAAGCTTACATTAGTGCTTTTGAGATTAAGGAGCCAAAAGGGTTGGAAAATTTAATCGAAGAGAAATACTAAATTTAAAGGTGCTAGTGAAGAACTACAGAAGGTTACACCCAGTAAGGGACCCATTGAAATATTTCAGATCAATGGAATGTACTACCAAGTAATGGCAGGTTTAGTCAAGACAAGAAAGGCCAACAACGAGTTCCTTAGGACTAATAGGGCCCAAGGAACAACAAAGGTAGTAGCCTGGGTCAAGACTACCAGGTCCATGAGATGGACCATCTGGTAATATCCAACAGGGACAGAGAAACTGGAATGACACAAAGAGGTGTCCTACGTGTAAAGAATAGGAACACATGTGTGAATCTTGTCCACAGCAAGTTGGGGATAAGAACAAGATGTCGGTTGGGGCAATAAATTAGTTCGGTTAGAACGAGGGTGTTATGTCCAGAATCCATTTGAGACACAAGCATTATTGACAACTGGAAGTATGAGTTTTATCCTCGGATAAATAGGGTAAGTTTATGGGACACGAACGAGTCACAATATTCTATTAACACTAGATTCGCATGTGAGACGAGTTTAGCAGGCATGTCGTCAATACCACTATTGTGTATATAGTTGCCTTTATGTTGTGGGACTCTCTTTAAGTGATATCCACAGGAGGATCGGGTATAGGCTCAGGGAGTGTATGTTACGTTGAAATTATTGTCCTAGTGATGTATTATACGAGTATGATGTTATCCTGAGTATGGTCAGGATAACGATGGTTTAAATGTTAGTGGGTGGTTATAGCAAGGCTATCGTATTCAATGTTCCAGGGCAGGATGTGTTGTTTGGCGATGCCTCACTTGAAAGAGTCAAACTCGCATTTATATTATATTACGATGGAGACTTTGAAAAGCATAGATGTCTCGTTGTAGTTAATCTCGGTGCATAGGAACTTTATGTATATGATTTAATATGGGGTTTACTATTGAGCGGATAGATTAAGATCGTTAGTGTGATTAGCGCTAATGCCTAGTGATGGTGAGAGAGCAGTGGTATTTAACTCCTTTTGAGATGTGGGAGTTGAGATTTATAAGTATATGTTTGGGGATAGCATCCGAGTGTCTCGGTTGTGTGTTTGAGGCTTATGGAACCCGATCACCACTAATACTAAGTGATAGTACGTTAGGGGAATTTCCTTGTTTGGGTTCTGAAGCAAGATGAAATACACATGAACTTTTACAAACGTCGAGAGTAGAGAGACATCGATGGACACCAGGGCATCAATTTTTAATATAAATCATCGAGCTTATCGAGGAAACACTATGAGCTGAGAGCTATAATACGGTATAAGGCCAGTGGAACCGGTATTGCTGTGAAAAAGCACTGAAATTTTCTTCTCATCATGAGTTGAAGGGTGGGACAATCTAGAGAGGAATTAAATTTATGATTTATGGGGTGATTGAGAAGACCCATGTGCTATAACCAGGTCGAGAATGCAAGGCCAATTTTGAGAAAAGTGTATTACGTGTGCGACGTTTGAAATGTTTGTACATTTATGCGCGAGTTATAGGGTGTATGGGCGCCCTGGTTATTTGATGTATAAATCGTGCGAGATAGAGGCGCGTGGAAATAAATGCGTGTAAAGTATATAAGTGGGGCAATTATCAATTAAGCTGGAATGGTATGATGGATTGAACGTCGTGTAACAAAGACAAAGATCTAAGTATATATGTGCTGAGAGAGCTAGCACATCCTAGATGGGTTGAAAAGTTATGGGCAAGCATTCAAAAGATGTGTTTTGATAAAGAGGAGGCCCAACTGTTCTGTGAAAAATAGAGCAAAAATTTACTCAGTCGAATGTTGAGAGTGGCTTGCACGTACATAGAATGTTTATGACTAGGAGGCAAAAAGCCCCAAAAAATGTGCTAGTTGCGAAAAGTGCATGGGTCATGACTTTTGGTATACCCCAGGGGTGGAAGGGGAGTATAAAGTAACGCTTAATCTAAGATATTATAAGTGGGAATTGGTGTTGGGTGAGAAATAGTGAGATTGTCTCTGGATGCACCCCTCATAGATGGAAAAAAGTTGGCACGAGGTCATCAACCAGAGTTTTCTAACAAGCCTACGTTTCTAGTGACGGAATGGGTAGGTAGACTGATAAAAATTCATTGGTGGGTTACCAACATCGCGACTAAGTCAATAATTCCTCTGAGTGTTTGGAATGGATTGACGAAGATGAAGTAGTTATTTTTATTCTTTGAAATGAAGGATTTGAACTGATGCAAGGTGCCTCCTAATGTTATTGTGAATCAGGATGAGATCCTGTGATCCCACCTCTGATAGGGATTATTAGGAACCGATGGGGACGGAGTTTTATTTTGGGCATACCGTATCACCTATAGACAGATGGGTAGATGAGAGGTTGTTTATTATGCTGGCTAATGCGAGTAATACGTGTGGTGCCATGTAGGTTTATTGAGGGGAGAAATTTCCATTGGTAGAGTTGTGCCTAATAACTTGTACCAATTTATCATGCACAAGGTACCTTTTGAGGTTTTATGTGGAAAGCCTTGTCATTCACCCTCTGGCTGATTAAAGATGAGGGGATAACTAGATTTTAGACTGGACATGATTTGGAGTCCATTGTTAAAAGTGGAGTGAACGACAAACTATTTTGGGGTGGATTTTGAATGTCTTAAGAGTAACGTCGCCTTGAACCGAAGTTTTAAAAGACTAACATAAGTGGTTAGATGTTATCGTGATTCCTCTCATGAAGGGGGTGTTGAGTTTTGGTGAGTAAGGGGAGTTGGCACTTAGGGATGTGTGACCTTTTCTCAGTATGGAGATGATAGAGCCAGTATTGAGATCACATTAATGATGGAACGTATCCGTACGTAGCGAATTGAGAAAACTTGTTGAAAAATTGGGGCTACAGTGATTAAGCCTTTTGATTGGTGGGTACCACTAGCAGGCATATAATGGAGTGGCCCTTATGTTATTATGATTTGAATTTGGGTACAAGAGGATGTAGTGACGTTAAAGATCCTAAGTTTTAGTGCCGGTCTGGTCCTAATTTCGAGGACGAAATTCTTTTGCAAGGGAAAATTATGTCATACCCCGTATTTTTATATATTTTTATTTAATTAAATTGAGTAATTAATTGGGAAAAATACGTTGCAATAAAATTACGCGAGTGAGGTAATTTAATGAGATTAAATGATAATTGCGAATATTAAATATTTATCGAGAGATAGATACTGATTAATATTTCATTATGAAATTTGCCAAGTGCGAATAGTAAATCATTGATAATTATGGTTATACGGCATAACGAGTAATATGTGCGTATTTTATTTTATCTCACCGGGAGTCGCGTGTAGACTATTTTGAAGTGAGAAATGAGAAATATATTTTAAGTCACTCGGATGATAATTTAAACCTATGAAATTTAGTGTCCTATACCTGATAATTAGAGATGGGGTTAGGGCTCATAACATAAAAAGATTACAGAGGCCATTAGAGAGAAGAGAGAACCAATTTTCAAAGCTTAAAGAGGGATTTGGAAGATGGTGAAGAAATCTTGTATCTCAAGGAAATTGGAAAGGAAGATTTGAGAAGGAATCAATCAATCATCAACCAAGAACCACGAAATTAGATCAATCAAACAAAGGCAAGTGTTTATGGGATTCATGAATAAATTGATTTTATTGAAAAATCTTGAAAGAAAAGTGTAACACCCCGTGTTTTAATTAATTGACTTTAATTAATTTGGTGAAAAACATAATTTTAGATTTAATGTCCTTTAAGAATTTAACTTGGTTTTATTAGTAAATTTACAATCAGGAATTAATTAGGGTCTTTTATAAAAAGATTATAAGTATTTTTATTGTTTAACTGGAAGGTACGTTTTTAAGAATATTTATCAGATTAAAAAGTCGGATTTTAGAAGATTGCATTTTTTGGATGGGGGTCGTTCAAACGACAACGTATGTCGTTCGAACGACATAGCATCTCGTTGGAACGACATCGTACGTCGTTCGAATGACAGAGGCGGTGGATGGATTTGAGACTCCTAATTAGATTATAACTCTGAAACCCTTTAAATACTAAACAGATACGGGGCTGGGACTTTGAAAAACACTTTTTCTCTCAAACTTTCTCCAGTAAGGTTCTTAAAACATATTTCCTCTCATCTTCGACCCCTAGCCCCATCTTTTAACATGTTTTGAAGATTCAATTGGTGTTTTCTAAAGAGGATTCAATCTTCTACTCAAATTTCTATTCAACTAATTTAAGGCATGAATACTCTTTCCTTTCCTTTAGTATTATGCGTTTTAAGTGTTGCCTAAACCTTAATTTAATGTTTCCTTAAAATCAATTAGCAATCTAATTAAAGAAAGTGGACACATAAAACTTGGGGGTATTTTTATGAAATCCTTTAATATGATTAATATTCATAACCCGTGGGTACATAAGATTGATGAGTGGATTTTGGATTTTGTTGGTGTAGGTTGCATGTAGAAAAACCCTAGTTTTGAATTAAATAAATTTGGTGGCGTATAACTCATGTAATTTGTGTTGAGATAATGGAATTGGAAATTATGATGTATTAATGATGAAATTCAGTGTTTATATTAAAATAATTAATTGAGATCAATTTTGGTGAAATTAAGATTTAATGGAATTGGTCTATTATGCGTAATTTTATTCGTTGATTTATTATGCTTGTTTGTGTAATTTGTTGGTATTATTAAATTGCCTTTGTGACAACGGGATGTAGAGTATTTTTGCTCTCCCTATATTTTAGGATGCCTTCTAGGTATGGGACTAGTGGGTAGGATTTTTGATGATTTACGCCTTCTAGGTATGGGATTAGTGAGGGTAGATTATTGCGACTTGATTATGTCGGGGGTGGGATAATTTTGTCACTTAATCGTTGTTACGTTAGCCTAGGCATGAGACTAGGTCGAAGTTTATGTTAGAAATTCATCCTATACATAGGGTAGGACGTGTTGATAACTTGAGGACCCTTAGGTATGGGACTAAGGGGTATTTTGAGGATCTCACATCGATTAAAAGGGTGGGGTAATTTATAAATTGTGAAATTGAGAAAATGAGAATTAATGCCTAAGATAACAACGAGTAATAACATTTATGGCGACATAATGTGTGAGGGACCGACAGTTTAAACGGGTCTACTTGGGCAATTTATGTCGTGTCGTGTGTTGGAACCTTGTTATAATTTGGGGGATCGACAGTTTAAACGGATTCGATTGGCTATTGACAAGGGAAAGTGCAACACTTTGGTGGATTACCACCCGAGGCGGGAGGACCACCATAATAAAAAATGAGAACAATAATAAAAATTGGTAAATTTAATTTAATTTAATTAGCATCGTAGGGACTTGGGAATTTAAAATCATATTGGTGTGCCTTTTAAATGGGGATTTCTGCGGGTAGTTAGTGATTTATATTTATCACGTTTAATTATCTCGTTTAATTAAAATATTCTATTGTGATATTTATTGCGTATAATTCTACAGTTTGGATTCGAGGATCCTATTTGAGGGGAGTAGTGTATATTCATGCTCAGGGCTCTGACCTCGTGCGTTGACTAACTTTTTTCAGGATAAGTTTTGGAGAATCTGCATAGGATTATCGTAGTTATCGTTTGGAATTGCATCTGGAGTTTATTCGTTTTATTGCATTGTTTAGTTAGACTTTTCTTTTCAGTCGTATTTAATTATGAGACTTCATTTGGGTTTTTGTTGGTCCATTCGGTTCTAAAGTTGTTAGAGGTTTTCAGTTGGATTATTCAGATTTTATTTAATCATTACTGGAGATTGCATTTATTCGGAGTTTTAGCATGTGATGGATCTTTTATCGCTCAGTTATTTATGATCATTTGAGATTGATTCAAATTTTTATCTTGTGGATTGATTATTTATGTCTCATATCAGTCTCATTCTATGAATGATATTTATTTAGTTCACGCCCGACATAGTTTGGCAGTGGTGGCTGGCCACCCCATCTGTCAGATTTTACGGGGTGTGACAGATGCTATCAAAGCATGGTCTTAGGTCTCATAGGTTATGAGTCCGTTTTAGCTTCAGCGTTGCTTATATTTGATTCCCTTTTTCATGATTTGTACTCTTAGTCATTCCGAGTTTGATGTTGTTTTGTTCCTATCTTTTCAGATGACGAACACAAGGAGAGCTGTGAATAGGAGATATGTGTCTGTTTCTGGTCCTGCGACTCAGGAGAGGCGACGCCAGATTATTTTGGAGGCTGAGGAGTTAGTGGCTATCATTCATGAGGCCACAACTAGCGATATGGAGATGGGGAGGCAGAGAGGGTTGACTTTACAGGGTCAGGAGCAGGCTACACACGCTTTAGCCTGGGATAGGGTGAGGACCAGCTTGCTTAAGGGCAATACTCCCACCTTTGGAGGGGGATCTGACCCAATGGTTGCTCACCAGTGGAGGAGAGATATGGAGAGGCATTTGAGGATGGTGGACTAGATGGATGTTCAGAAGCAGATGTTAGCAACTTTTAAACTGACTGGGGATGCTTTACAATGGTGGGAGAGTGCCACCACATCAGAAGAGAGAGATCAGTTAGGTTATGATGAGTTTCTAGTATAGTTTAACAATAAGAACTTTCCGTATCCAATTAGGAACGTGAATAAGAGAGAATTTATGGACTTGGAGAAAGGTTCAAAGTCGATCGTTGAGTATGAGCAGGAGTTCACCAATTTATCTATGTTTATACCAGAGGAGGTTAGCACTGAGGTGAAGAAAATGGAATGTTTCATTAAGGTATTGTCTTGGTCAATTATATAAATGGTATTGGGGAATCCAGCGTACACTACCTATGCTCAGGTAGTGGAAGTCGCAATGCTTCTATGGCAAGAGAAGGCCAATTATCAAAAGAAGTTGGGAAAGAGACAAGAGTCAAATGGACAGGGATGTGATAATAAGGGTCGCAATGACCAAGCATGGAAGAGGCAGAGGACCAATCAGGAACAACAAGGTCAAGGAGAGGAGCGAACAAATACTAGACGTTATGAACCTTTTAAGGGTGAATGCTTTTTCTGTGGGAAAGTGGGACATAAAGCGGCTAAGAGTTTCAAGAAAGATGAACAACAAGACCAAGCGGCACATGCCCAACAAAGTCAAGTCACACAAGGACAACAAGGACAAGGGGTATAAGGACAATAAGGACTGAGGCCTATAGGGACAACAAGGCCAAGGGGTATAGGGACATCAAGGCCAAGCGGCAGTAGGTGTTCAAGGAACACCAGTAGCACTGGCAACGTCTGGAGGTCAGGGAGTGACCGCAGCACCAAACCAAACTGATTATGGGAGGTGCTATTTACTTTAGCCTCAGGCAGACCAGGATAGATTTCGTGTCTAGTAGGGTATCATGGTACGTAATATCTTCTTAGGTACTCATATATGTAGGTTTTATATATATTGTATTTTTATTAAGGATTACGTTCGGGTAGATTAGGTGTATGGGCGCCTAATTATGATATACTACGGGTAGGGCTATATAAGTCTTATTTTAAGTTGCATGAATTTATGCGTTGATATGTATGCTTCGTCTAATTTTGAGGACGAAATTATTTGCTAGTCGGGAAGTATGTAACACCCCGTGTTTTAATTAATTGACTTTAATTAATTTGGTGAAAAATAAATTTTTAGATTTAATGGCCTTTAAGAATTTAACTTGGTTTTATTAGTAAATTTACATTAGGGAATTAATTCGAGTCTTTTATAAAAAGATTATAAGGATTTTTAATTTTTAACTCGCAAGTACGTTTTTAAGAATATTTATCTGATTAAAAAGTCGGATGTTAGAAGATTGCATTTTTTGGATGTGGGTTGTTCAAACGGCAACGTATGTCGTTTGAACGACATAGCATCTCGTTTGAACGACATCTTATGTCGTTCGAACGACAGAGGCGGTGGATGGATTTGAGACTCCTAATCAGATTTTAACTCTTAAACCCTTTAAATACTAAACTGATACGGGACTGGGACTTTGAAAAAGACTTTTTCTCTCAAACTTTCTCCAGTAAGGTTCTCAAAATATATTTCCTCTCATCTTCAACTCCTATCCCCATCTTTCAACAAGTTTTGAAGATTTAATTGGTGTTTTCTTAAGAGGAGTTCAACTTTCTACTCAGATTTCTATTCAACTAATTTTAGGCATGGGTACTCTATTCCTTTCCTTTAGTATTATGCTTTTTAAGTGTTGCCTAAACCTTAATTTAATGTTTTCTTATAATAAATTAGCAATCTAATTTGATAAAGTGGACACATAAAACTTGGGGCTGTTTCTATGAAATCGTTTAATATGATAAATATTCATAACCTGTGGGTACATAGGATTGATGAGTGGATTTTGGGTTTTGTTGGTGTAGGCTGCACATAAAAAAATCTTAGTTTTGAATTAAAGGAATTTGGGGGCGTATAACTCATATAATTTGTGTTGAGATGATGGAATTGGAAGTTATGATGTATTAATGATGAAATTCAGTGTTTATATTAAAATAATTAATTGAGATCAATTTTGGTGAAATTAAGATTTAATGGAATTGGTCTATTATGCGTAATTTTATACGTTGATTTATTATGCTTGCTTGTGTGATTTGTTGGTATTATTAAATTGCCTTTGTGATGATGGGTTGTTGGGTATTTTTTCTCTCCCTACATTTTAGGATGCCTTCTAGGTATGGGACTAGTGGTTATGATTTTTGATGATTTACGCCTTCTACGTATAGGATTAGTGAGGGTAGATTATAGCGACTTGATTACGTCGGGGGTGGGCTGATTTTGTCACTTTATCGTCGTTACGCTTGCTTAGGCATGAGACTAGGTCAAGGTTTATGTTAGAAATTCGTCTCATACATAGGGTAGGACGTGTTGATAACTTGGAGACCCTTAGGTATGGGACTAAGGGGTATTTTGAGGATATCACATCGATTACACGGGTGGGGTAATTTATAAATTGTGAAATTGAGAAAATGAGAATTAATGCCTAAGATAAAAACGGGTATTAAAATTTGTGGTGGCATAATGTGTTAGGGACCGACAGTTTAAACTGGTTTGCTTGGGTGATTTATGTCGTGTCGTGTGTTGAAACCCTGTCATATTGCAGGGATCGACAGTTTAAACGGATTCGGCTGGCTATTGACAAGGGGAAGTGTGATACTTTGGGGGATTACCACCCGAGGCGGGAGGACCGCCTTAATAAAAAGTGAGAACAATAATAAAAATTGGTTAATTTAATTAAATTAACATCGTAGGGGCTTGGGAATTTAAAATCATATTGGTGTGCCTTTTAAATGGGGATTTCTGTGGGTAGTTAGTGATTTATATTTATCAGGTTTAATTATCTCGTTTAATTAAAATATTCTATTGTGATATTTGTTGCGTATAATGCTACTGTCTAGATTCAAGGATCCTATTTGAGGGGAGTAATGTGTATTAATGCTTGGGGATTTGACTTCATGCGTTGACTAACTTTTTCAGGATAAGCTGCATAGGATTATCGAAGTTATCGTTTGGAGGTGTAGCTGGAGTTTATTCGTTTTATTGCATTGTTTAGTTAGATTTTTCTTTTCAGCCGTATTTAATTATGAGACTTCATTTGGGTTTTTGTTGGGCCATTCGGTTCCAAAGTTGTTAGAGGTTTTCATTTGGATTATTCAGATATTTATTATTCAAATTTATTTAATCATTATTGGAGATTGGATTTATTCAGATTTTTATCTTGGGGATTGATTCAAAATTTTATCTTGTGGATTGATTATTTATGTCTCATATCTGTCTCATGCTACGAATGGTATTTATTTAGTTCATGCCCGACATAGTTCGGTAGCGGTGGCTGGCCACCCCGTCTGTCGAATTTGGCGGGGTGTGATAAAAAATATGAATTGTTTACATGTTTGGGTAGAATTGCATGTAGTTTGTATTTACATCTCTAGAGGATGACAAATCAGACGAGTTATGATTGTTGTTACAGATTTAAATCCGAGTTATAGATTGAATGAAAGAGAAGAACACAAAACTATAATTGTGAAAGAGTTTTGAGGATTGATTCATTATTGATTGATTTTGGTAAAGTCTTAGTGTTTTTGAAATGTTAGAAACCATCCCAAGATATGTAGAAAAAGGGTTGGTATTGTTGATTTCGATTTTGGCATAGGATCATGGAAGAAAATGGTGAAAAATGTATCTAATAACTGGGAGGATAAATTTCCGACACAAACGAACCGATCTGGCCCAAAAGGGACCGGTTCGGTTCGACATTAACAGAAAGGTGAACCGGTTCGATCGTGGGAAGGTCGTATCAGTCCGGTATCCTGAAAATGTGAAGTTTTCCTCTTTTGCCTAGTATCCTTAATAGAGGTGGTGAACAAACTTTAAGACCATGTGAAAATAATAATTGGAGACTTATTATTTATAGTAGGACTATGATAGAAATATGAATTAGTCTTATTGAGAAATTTAAGACAAGAGCGAATTCGGGATGAAATATGTCGCAATTAATCTGAGAGACGGATAAAAAATTACGAAAATCAAATGAATTAATGTATAGACAAGTAGGGTAAGTTAGGCTTAACTACTGAAATTGGTAAATGGGTAATTAGGACCCTTAGAGTTGTGTGAACACTCTTATATATTTGATAGTGAGATAAATCGTAAAGTAAATAGTACGACGAGTATGCGAGAGATATGTACTACGTACTAACATGTATTATCGGGTTGTGTGAATACCTATTGATGCATAGTAATACATAGGTTGTGTGAATAGATATAGTATACTAAATAAATATTAGTGCTCGAGGTATCATTTTGAGCCAAGAGATATAAATCACTATTGGTGATCGAGGTAGGATTTCGAGCCAATAACGCCTAAAATGTGATATAGGGAGGTGATTACATACTATGTATTTATAGTATATATTGTGTGTGATATGTATATATATATATATATATATATATATATATATATATATATATATATATATATATATATATATATAGGGAGAGGTTCACAAGTGGATCAAAAGAATGGACTTTTTAATGGACCTTAACAAAAAACACATTAATTTTAATTCCTATAGTGTAATTGGTCCACGCCAGCGGCACCAAATACGTGTATCGATCGATCCCCCACCCCCCCCACCCGCCCCCCACCCACCCCACCCCCCACCCTCCCACCCCCACCCCCACCCCCATGGCATCCCTGCTGTCATAAGGGCTGCCACAAGGGCTGCTATGGTGATGGTGGTGGTTGGGTGGGTGGGGGGGCGGGGGGGTGGGTGGGGGCCGTGGGGGGTGGGGTGGGGGGTAGTGGGGTGAAGGTGTGGTCTCGGGTGCCGCTGGCGCGGACCAATTACACTATAGAAATTAAAATTAATGTGTTATTATGTGTTTTTTGTTAAGGTCCATTAAAAAGTCCATTCTTTTGGTCCACTTGTGAACCTCTCCCTATATATATATATATATATAAAGTGTACTTAATTCTGTATTAGGGTGTGACACCCTGCTCAATGAAATACCGGGTGATCAGTCCTATATCAAATTAAAACAGGAATCTCATCTGGTTTATTCTTAGCATCACTGTCGAAAACTTTTTAAAACTTACTAACCACCTAGTATTCAAAAGCTGATGTCAAAATTTTAATTTTTTTATTTAACAACAACAACCATATAAATATCAACACGAACCATTCACGCAAACCATGAATCTAAAGCAATACTGAATAAATCAATAAATGACCGACCGAATAAACCATCGACAGAATACCGACATCCACTAATATAATCCAACAAAGAATAGTAACCAGTACAAAGTACGACTGAAATGAAAATATCTGGGGCAACATGCCCGAAAGAAATACCAAGCTACATCCTACTATAGGAATGAAATGATTGAAGCGTCTTTGTCCAAATCCTACAACCTCCACACCTATTGCAGCTACACATCCCTGGAACAGATCTTCAAGTTTAGCATCCCTGTGGCTGGATATCTAAAAGGTTTTGAAAATATTTTGCAAGTATGGGTCAGAGCCCAAAGTTCTTTTGAAAATATTTTGCAAGTGAATTAAAATGCAACAATTAAAATGTATGAATGCTCTTTATATTTAAGTTAGTGTCGCACTCCCTTGAGATACATCACATCCCTCCTCTAAAGTGCACACCTGACGCTTTCTTCCTGACCCTCCTAGTTACACCCCTCCGTCTAACTAGCCTTATCATGAAACTCTTTGAACTCTACTCTAACCCGAGTAATTTGTATCTTTACTTCGTAAGTTATTTATCGCATTAACTTAATTAATCATTTCTTAAAAGTCATATAACATTCATTAGTTATATAAGTAATACAAATTCTCTTCATGTATTTAATTACCCGTATATAATTATCTACTCCATTATATACGTAGAACTATATTCCACAATTATTCATATGTTGAATATAAATAAAACCGCTCAAAAAGCCATATAACATTCACTAGTTATATAAGTAATACAAATTCTCTTCATGTATTTAATTACCCGTATATAATTACCTACTCCATTATATACGTAGAACTATATTACACAATCACACATATGTTGAATATAATTAAAACTATCCTTCTGAGTAATACCTCATCGGATGCATTATCTAAAGTTCTATCTTCCCAGATCTACTCAATCTCACCTGGATTTCTGAGACAGCTAGCCATCGCCGAATCAGAACATATAAATATAAACGTATTGGAGGTGGTCATATTCCCCCGAGTGTGAAGACAATCATCTCAATGCCCACATTTATTTGGACGCTATGACCTGGGGATATACTCGCTGTACTTCTCAAGCTAGGGGATTCACCCACATCGCGCAACCTCCCCCGATAGTACTAGAGCATATAATTCTAAATGAATACCTAGCCACCGGTATTTATGAGCACACAATATATATATACTATCACACTACCACTTATATATATAATTTGATCCCGACTTTATCATGTACAAAGTCCGTAACACTAGCTAACATATTCCCGAGTCTATGGTCCGACTATAATTTAATTAATTTACCCATTAATTAAGTTAATATCTTCCTGAGTCTATGGTCCGACTTTAATTTAATTAATATGCCCATTAATTAACTTAATATCTCCCCGAGTCTATGGTCTAACTCTAATTTAATTATTATGCCCATTAATTAACTTAATATCTCCCCGAGTTTATGGTCCGACTCTAATTTAGTTAATATACTCATTAATTAATTTAATATCTCCACGGTGTCACACAAACAATGTACCCGAACTTGCTCACCTGGCCCAAATTTCCATCTCTTAGAACGTATTCCTCAAAATTTCATTATAAAGAGAACGCTCCTAATTAAATAATATTTAACAATTTATTATATCATCCTAAAATAAATTATTCCAGCTATAAGCTTGAATTAATTAATCCCCCATTAATTAATCTATTATCATGGCATCACTCAACCAAAATATCCGGACACCCCCTTGGTCCATAATACAATATCCCCAAATCTGAGGTTTTTAATTTACTCAATCTGCCCAGATTTTTAAAATGCCGTTTTGGGGCATTTTGGGGCCATTTTGGAAAAAGCATATTAGAGAACGAAAGTTAAAAAATGCCATTTTCTAGAGGGCTATGCGGACAGAATCGTCATTAACAGCTTCTATGAAGATTTTTACTCAGATTTATCCACTAAAATCGTTACGAATCAAAACTAGTCCTAATAACTTGATTCGTAACTTTCCCAAATCAAAATCTAATTTGTATTAATCCAATCCAAAAATCATTTGTATAACACTTACTATGATATGAATTGAATATCACCAATTTGCATTGAAGCAATTTAACCACTTGCCTTATAAATTCGTAGTGTCTAATTATACTTTGGTGTAGAGATTGTTGTGTGATGAAGAACAACTTCCTTGTTCTTCCTCTTTGGCTCTCAAGAGTCCTCCCTCTTTGTTCCTTTTGTTCTCAAATTTCTCCGAAATGAGTTATGGCTGCCCACAAGTCCAAAACTTAGTTTTTTTTTAATCTCTAAATCCCGTTTTTAATCATACGGGCCTAATTAAAATGGCCTAAATACCCCCAAGTGGGCTCGGTTATGCCCAAAAAATCCCGTTATCCATTTACCACCCTGGGTACACTTTTTTAACTATCCCGGCCCATTCGGACTCAACCGTGCACTCAAAATTGACATTCGAATTAATTTATAAAAAGTTCCTATCTCACACCCAACTTAGTCTATATCCGACTTCCGGCTGAGATAAATAAATGCCACGTTACTTATACACGTTATGACGTAAATAAATTATTACTATTCACTTAGTAATTTCATTTTCATAAATATTAACCATCTTCTCTCCGATTAATATTTAAATAATTACTAACATAACTAATTCAATTAAATTACGATACACAAGTAATTTAATTTTCTTTGAATTAATTAAATATTAAATGCACAGAAATACGGGGTGTTACATGGGGTTGATGATTTTTCAGACCAATACATGAAAGATCGATTTGGGATCGATGATATTCCGGACCAATATACATATGCATGACATTTACATTGGGGTCGAGGGATTTCCGGACCAATGTAAATGATAGGATAATTGGGGTCGATGGCAATTCCGGACCAATAATCTTTATACTATATATTATGTGTGAAATATATACTTCTTGATATTCTACTTATGTGCGATATTAGATATGTAGATGATATATTTGTAGATATACATCTAAATGGTAAATTAAGTAGAGAGAAACTTAGTTACGAGATTAAAAATAAATTGGAACTGTCTATGGTAAATTAAATAGTGAAACTTAATTATGGAAGTTGAAAGATAACAGATGTGAAATGCTTTATGAATTAAGTAGTGAGACTTAATTATAATGATTAAACATAACATAGGTGAATATTATTTGAGAAATGAATAACATGCGAGAGATGTTAATAATGTAGCGTGCTATATGGGCGGTACGGGAGATTTGACTATTGGTAAGATCGATTATATACTTTAGTCGAGATAGCTTGGGTAGTACAACTAGGTTGGCTATGTATATAACGTTAGGTGTGCACATTAGATGAGAGGTGAGGAAACTCAAGAGGGTGTGCGTGAACCTAACATGTGTAATCAATAACCGAATTTTTAATTGCGATAAATTACTTATTAAATATTTTCAAAATATATTGAGTACTAACTCTTGCTATAAAATATTTTCAAAACCTTTTAGGTGTCCAGCCACAGGGGCACCATACTTGATTTCATTCCAGGGATTCGGAGCTGTAGCACTGTGGATTCTAATAGGATATGAGTAGACAATTCTTCCATTCAGATTTAGAATAGGATCTCACTCTTATATCTCGTATATGGATCTGTTGTCAGTATTGCAGTTTTAGTCTTGTATCTAATTTACTTTGCAGTTGGTTTTGGATTACTACCTGGTTTGGTTATTTTTAGCCGATGGTTTATTCGGAATTGCTTTGATTCATTTGCATATCATGATGGTTTAGTTTCTAACTTTTTGTTAATGTTGGTTTATTTTTTAAACTATTTAATTATCTTGTTTAATTGCAAGATAAAATTTGGCACCAGTTTAATTAACTATTAGGTGGTTAATAATTATTTTGGTTTTCGACCGTGATGCTAAGAATGAAACATATGAGAAACCTGTTGTAATTTGATAAAGGCCTGATCACCCGATATTTAATTGGACGGGGTGTCACAGTACCATTATGAAATCAAGCCTAATACCTAATCTAGGCCTACTGGTTTTCTCACGTAAGTCCAAGTATTTTAAAATGGTTCCCAAGAATAAATTCCAGATGATTTCTTACCCATAATTAACAAAAGAAGAAAACTGGGCAAAACTGGGCAGCCGAATCGATTCGCCCTTACAGGTCTGGCGAAATTCTGCAGTATTGTTCATGCGGGTTTCATCAATTTCCAACCCCAAATCCTAATTTTAATCGTCCTAAACGCCAATTCAACCCTATCAAATGTTATACTATCACATATAAAACAAGTTCTAATGATTAAAGATCACAATTTCATCAAAGGACATCAATTTATTGGGTTTAATTCAAGAATAATCATTATAAACCCTAAGTTGTTATCTTTTTCTAAAACTTCCACAACAACTCAGATTTGTTCATCATTATAGATCAAATTTCGTGGGTAATCATGTACCTATCATAGGGAATCGATCCTACATAATTTTCAATCTCCAATTACGATTTAATTTCTCCCATTTCATCAGTTTCATGCGTAGTTCATAGTCAATTCCAACCTACACTAAAATGGGTGTAATTATTGCTCTAATTTCTTTCTCCTCCGATCTATACTCTGGTTGTGGTGGTGGTGCTAAGTGGTGGTTCTAGCCTTGGTTCTCCTTCCTCTTCCTCCTATGGCCTCTCTGTGGATCTCCTATAATTCTGACATAGTTTTAACCTAAACCCCTTTTCCCCAATCAGATATAACACTTAGGAATTTAGTGTATACTATTCACCCAAAAATACAAATTACCAAAATGCCCTCCCGGGATGCCGGTTAGGCCTAAAATTTTCCTGGGGCCCAAATTAAATTCCCGGGTAGACTTTTTTGACTATTTCGACCCTTTCGGACATATTGGCACACTCAAAATAACCATTTGGGGGACGAATAAATAATTTACTTAATATTTCATTAATTTAGTCCTGACACGACTGACACGCGCGTCCCAAATTAGTTACCGTAATTGTTGAATTTCTCACTTGCGACAATTGTTATAAATTCATAATCATATTCACAATCATATATTACTTTATTTTCTCAGTAATAGTCAATATAATTCTCACTAAAAAATACTAACTCTTATCTTGCTAGTTAATATTTATTTTAATCTGGATTAATTATCAATTAGTTTCCTATATTTAATTTAATTAATCCCATGTTTTAAAAATCATAAAAATTACGGGGTATTACACCCGGAGCCAACAGGGAATAATTCATCATCACAAAAATTATTCAAGGAAACAACATCAATTCCCCATGGGTTCATATCATTGTTGGAAGGGTTCAAAGCTGATTCACGAGAACATTTGGAGCCAACATTGCTCTTTTCTTGATAAACCATTGTTGTGTAGAGAAAGAAAATGAAGAGGTAAGTGGTTCACGTGAAAGACCAAAGGGTCGATTGATTGTGATGGAGATCTTCTCACCCCTAAAACATATTTATGCTTCATTTACCCCAGAGTAATGATTACTAAATGTGGAGTGATGGTGTGAGAAGCTTATCAATCCACTATAAAAAATCAATTAGTGTGGTGGTGGTGGTGGTTATGTTTATACGACATTATCATGATCCGATGAGATGTTACCACATGGGATTATAAATCAGTAAAAATAGTTGAACGATAATACACAAGATCAAAGTAATTGACAGCTCGCATGTGTGACACCTATCATAGTTTTGGATGTGGTGTAGAAAATAAATAAAAAGATCTATATAGGGATGTTAGCGAACCTAGGCGAGAAAACAATTGGATGAATAACCATCCAAAAGTTAGGAACGGTTGAGTTGCGTGACAAAAAAATCTATAAATAAGCAAATAGAATACAAAGGAAGATGAAGAGTGGCCTGATATGTCTGTTTTAAACAAAACTAATTTTTCTCCGAAAAAGATCCAACTTTTAAATATGCACCAAACCAAGTTGTGAAAAAAATCAATTCTTACTTTAAACCAATTTTATCTTGATTAATCCTAAACATGCATCTAGTGATTAATGCAAGTAAAGTAAAGTAAAGAATACTCACAATGCCGAATGTACGAGAATAAATCCCAAAACGGGAAAACAACCTCGGACGGCCCAAGCCAGGCAATCACTATAAATAATGGTTTTACAAAGACAGATTTTGCCTTACACTAAGACTTGATCCCCACGGGTCATAACGCTCCTTCTGATCTTTAACCGTTCTTCAATAGTGCCCACGCAGAAATTTCGTCTTCCACGATACCTGTCCACAACACACGTGTCCACGTATGTCTCGGTATCCACTGATATGGCTTTGATTCGTCTACGATGTTGAACAAGAAGTCCTTGTCTTTTCTTCACCGCAATACTCTTTGTGTTCAATGTGTAGAACAAACAACTTTGGTGAAGAAAGATCACTTAAACATATAAGAATGATAACTCGAATCTTTGTAAACTCTAAGGATGTGTTTAAGACTTTTAAACCTTAGAAAACATGTGCAAAATAGGTTTCTGGTCGAATACAGTTTTCCAGAATGCACACCGTTAAAATTATGATGAAAACACTGTTTAAATAGGATTTAAACATCGCCTCGAAAAATGTGTCATTCGAACGACTTGAGGAACTCATTCGAGTGACATCCCATCTCGTTCGAACGAGATTGGATGTCGTTTGAACGACAGCGTGAAAGTTTGACTTTTTGTTTAAAACGTTTCTTACAATGAGAGATCCAAAAATGTCAAACTCTTTTACGAGCTTATCATCATAAAACGTAGTGTAAACCTTTAAAACACTTTAAAAACATTTTTCTTTATAAAAATTACATCCTTATCTTTTATAAAATAATTCCGAGCACCATTAATTATACGCATTCATACCTGAGTGATCTCGGAATGAAATTAACTTTGAAGACGATTAAACTTGCACCAATTAAACTTCGACATGATTTAATTCTATGAAGCTTTGTCGCAGTGCCTTCAATTTCTTCAATACGTCATAGATCAAGTGGGATCGTGACAAAATAAAATTCTCCCTATGACATATTACAAACACAGTTTTGTTCACGAAATTAAGTCAAAGCAATACAGGGACTCAATTGGAAATTTATGTCCTTACAAATCTCCCCCATTGACTGTTTCGGGACAAAACTAAACCAGTGAAATGCCTAATCGGGCCGTCAAGCCGTATGACGCCTAAATCCCATCCCTTAAACCCAAAATAAAAAATATAGGACTAGAATATGTAGCATCGACAAGCATGAAATGTCTGAATGTGATGTAGACTTGAAATCTCGAATCGCTGAAAGCATACCTATACACATGAAATAGACAAACAGATACCCAGTGAAGTATGGAGGAACAAATGATCCAATTTATATTTATAATAAGAACAAATCATTTGAAACATGTGAGCAATTATTTGATACCAATTTGAAACAAATATAATCAAACAATCGGTAAATCCAGATATCAATAGAAGCGCTCAACAAATCTCCCCCTACATCACATACATCTCTCCCCCTTTTTGTCTCGAATAGACAATCCGGTGAAAAGATAAACCAATTTGAAATATCTAGCAAGAGAATATGAAATCAAATTGAATCAAGTTGGTACCAATTTGAGAAATGAAAAACGCTAGATAACCATGAAACAACCAGCTAAATAAGATCATGTAATGACAAATTAGTAGCTAGTAAACTAAGGAATCACACTAAGAATATCGCAAATTAAACAGGTGTGATATACAGACTAAATGCAAAATACCAATTTTAAAATAAAAGAACCTGCATATAAACCAAACAGTCCAGAGATGCTTCCCGCAAAACCAAAATTATATATAATTAAACCAGTGGACTGCAAACCAATTAAAAGATATTTTTTCAGCCTGTCGTTCGAACGAGCCAGGGACATCGCTCAAACGAGATGAGGATGTTGCTCGAACGAAGTACAGAAGTCGTTCGCACAAGATGAGTTGTCGTTTGAACGACTTCGCGCAACCTGCCAAAATTTCTTAGAATCCCAGAAATAATAAAAAATATTGGCCGGTGAAAAAATTTCCACAAAAAAATTCCAGGAAGGGCCTAACAGATGCAAAACAGTGTTAAAACAGTAAGCTTTTAACACAAAACGTAAAAACTCATAAAAAAATGCGAGTTACATGCAAACATAGTACCGATGTGCTCAAACATGGACATGGAATGAATGGGCGTGAATCTAAAACAAATGAGTCACAATTCCAACATATCGAAAAAGCTCTAACTGATAGCGATTAATCATCGAACTTTATCATAGCCATATGACAATTAAAGAGTGAGCTTAATGAACTAAACATACTACATGCACATAAATCCAGAATTTTGACGATTCTACAAACAATAGCGTCAAATTGCAATGTTTCAACATTAAGATTAGTTGTGCAAACCCGTTTAAATTTTCTCTAACGAAAACTCCCTCATGAATATATACTTTTTCAAGTTCTTTTGAGGTTTTTAGCATTCTCAACTTAGAGAAAATCTTATTGACCCTTTTCTTAGCATTTTTCATTTTCTTTTGGGGCTCTTTTAAACGGTGACTTTCACGACGAGTTAATTTTGAACTCTCGCAGCCCTTTCCCGTGAATCACTCATCATTTTTTTAATTCAAATCCGCACGGTAAACGGTTATTACATGCACACTTCTCTTTAAGTCTACTTACGCATAGATGACAAGATTGAGATAAGAACGCCTCACCAAATTCAAATATGCAAGAGAAGTCAAACATCCATATAAACTCGTGCATGTGTGCAATGTCGGCATATATAAAAAGTCGAATCAAAATGCATATCAACTTCGAAACAACCCCATATAAACAATGGTTAAGATCATTCTAAGCATCGATAATAATGACCAAATGTCCTAGCCACATGGATAATGAAATTAGGGGGGGGGGGTCAAGCACACCAATATGCCACATCAGACATGTAAACTCAAAAACAAAAACCGAAAATCTTTTTGGCTTTTCAAACATATTTTGACCCAAAGAAAAGCAAAATCTTTTTGGATTTTCAAAAGATTTCTTAAAAATAAAATCTTTTTGTATTTTTCAAATAGGACTTAAATAAATGAAAACTATAATACAAAATGATACACATGTCAATATACTAGCAATGAATATATCATGAAGCAAACTAGCATATGACAAATATGGCAACACTATTATCCTTTAGTTTTAGTATGGGAAGAATCAAGTGTACCCAAACGAGAATTATGAAGTTTAATTCCTAAAGCCACTAAATTAGATTTCCTAACCCAAGTAGGTGTAAAACGACGCATGGGGGTTAGGGGAACCGAGGCAACTTTATTCCTAAACTTCCTAGGAGCTTGTCTAAGGTCGTAACAATAATGCCTAAGGTGACCTTTCCTACCACAAAAAGTGCAAGTGTAGCGGTCGTGGGAATGATTACTTTTATGTGGACCTTTTCTAACCATCCTAGTGTTTCTCACACGCGCGGGGGGAATGGGAACAACTCTCTCATCAAAAACTATACCACCCCTATCTCCCTTAATTTGGACGGTGCCTAGGATCTTATCTAACTTCTCCGACCTAGCCTCCAAATCAAACTTGACTCTAAACGAGTCTCTCAATCTCTCCTCCAACTCATGAATCCTAGACTCGAGCAAACGCCTAGACTCCTCAAACTCTAAAATCTCCTTTTTCAAGGACTCCATCAAGCCACGGAGATTATCTCTCTCTTTCTCCACAAACTCTGGTTTCTCCCTAAACTTCTTCTCAAGTGCCCTAGGATCCTCAATTAAATTTTCTATGGCACGCTCATTCAACTTAGATTGCAATTTTGAGTTAGCCTTTTTCACCTTCATCGTTTCGGCATACAACTCATTCAACGCATTTTGCAACTCTTTCACATCTACCTCCTCCTCGTCACTCTCTTCACCCTCACTAACATGGGATGCACTCAAAACCTCCTCGGAAGTGTCATTCACATGAGAAGTATCGTCGCCGCTCATATGACATGCCATAAACACAACAAAGTAACGCTCAATGGGGAAACTCTCTCCCTCTTCCGGTTCACTATCACTTAAGGTGGCACTATAGACAATGGGTTTCTTGCCCTCTTTCTTAAGTCTAGTGGGACACTCCTTAACTTTGTGTCCGTACCCCTTAAACCCAAAACAATTATTTGACTCATCTCTCTTAGGCTTCTCAAACTTATCCTTAGAGGTGGGATCTACTTTGTTGTTCTTGAATTTTTCAAATTTATTTGCATCTTTCGATTGTTTTTGAAACTCAATAAATTTTTTAACTTTCTTTGCCAACAAAGCAACATCCTCAAAATCAGAATCAAAATCGAAATTTGAAACTTTAATTCCCTCCTTCCGGGTTTTCAAAGCAATACCCTTTTCTTTCTTGGGCACTTGCTTGGAGGTAATCATGTCGATTTCATAGGTTTGTAAGTCACCTACAATCTCTTCTAGTTTCGTTGACTCTAACCTACCCAGGGAGTTTAAAATGGTCACTTTCGTATCAAACCTACTAGGCAATGACCTAAGGATTTTCTTAATGACACGGTTGTCAGAAATTTTCTCACCTAGGTTAAACGATGAGTTGACAATATTGGACAACCTAACATAAAACTCATCAAAGGTCTCACTCTCTAACATCCTAATGGTCTCAAATTGTGTGGTGAGATTTTGAAGTTTTGACGCCCTAACCGTGCTAGTGCCCTCGTGAGTGAGTGCCAAAATATCCCAAGCCTCTTTTAATGTTTTACAAGTCATAATTCTATTATATTCTTCCTATGTGATATGTGAAGAAATAACGTGCAAACCCTTAGAATTAGATTGTGCAAGTCTTTGTTCAGTTTCGGTCCATGACTCAACAGGCTTTAAACTAGTGACCTCACCTACAGTAGTGACAAGGGGTGTCCAACCTTTCTCAACTGCAAGCCAAACACGCTCATCAATAGATTTTAAAGCACATCTCATTCTCATCTTCCAATAGGTGTAATTAGTGCCATAAAAAAAAGGAGTTCGAGAAAATTCATTATATCCAGAATTCATCTTTGAAAACACACGGGATCACAAAACAAATAAACAATATTTTCTAGCTCTGATACCAATTTGAAGAGTGGCTCGATATGTGTGTTTTAAACAAAACCAATTTTTCTCCGAAAAAGATTCAACTTTTAAATATGCACAAAACCAAGTTGTGAAAAAACCAATTCTTACTTTAAACCAATTTCATCTTGATTAATCCTAAACATGCATCTAGTGATTAATGCAAGTAAAGTAAAGTAAAGAATACTCACAACGCCGGATGTACGAGGAAAAAATCCAAAACGAAAAAAAAGCCAGACAATCACTATGAACAATGGTTTTATAAAGACAGATTAGCCTTACACTAAGACTCGATCCCCACGGGTCTTGACGCTCCTTCTGATCTTCAACCATTCTTCAATAGTGACCATGCAGAAATTCCGTCTTCCACGATACCTGTCCACAACACACGCGTCCACGTATGTCTCGGTGTCCACCGATATGGCTTTGATTAGTCTACGATGTCGAACAAGAAGTCCTTCTCTTTTTTTCACCGTAAAACCCTTTGTGTTCAATGTTTAGAACAAACAACTTTGGTGCAACAAGATCACTTAAACATATAAGAATGATAAATCGGATCTTTGAAAACTCTAAGGATGTGTTTAAGACTTTTAAACCTTAGAAAACATGTGCAAAACAAATTTCTGGTCGAATACAGTTTTCCAGAATGCACACCCTTAAAATCATGATGAAAACACTGTTTAAATAGGATTTAAACGCCGCCTCGAAAAATGTGTCATTCGAACGACTTGAGGAACTCGTTCAAGCGACATCCCATATCGTTCGAATGAGATTGGATGTCGTTTGAACGACAGCGTGAAAGTTTGACTTTTTGTTTAAAATGTCTCTTACAATGAGAGATCCAAAAATTTTAAACTCTTTTACGAGCTTATCATCATAAAACGTAGTGTAAACCTTTAAAACACTTTTAAAACATTTAAAAACATTTTTCTTTATAAAAATTACATCCTTATCTTTTATAAAATAATTCCGAGCACCATTAATTATACGCATTCATACCTGAGTGATCTCAGAATGAAATTAACTTTGAAGATGATTAAACTTGCACCAATTAAACTTCGGCATGATTTAATTCTATGAAGCTTTGCCGCAGCACCTTCAATTTCTTCAATACATCATAGACCAAGTGGGATCGTGACAAAATAAAATTCTCCCTATGAAATATTACAAACACAGTGTTATTCACGGAATTAAGTCAAAACAATACAGGGACTCAATTGGAAATTTATGTCCTTACAGAAGAAACGACTTCCAAAAAACTATATTTACTCTTTTTTCCCCTTTTTCCCTTTATTTTCCTTTCCTTTACTTATTGTTTTTCTTTCATTCAAAGTAGATTGCAACTTCTTTTATAGTTTTTTTTAAAAGTTTATCGCCTTTACATTTGGTTTGTTTTACCTTTTTTTTTCAATTCTTAGTGTAGTTGTTTATTTTAATCACATTTAATTTTCTTTATGTCCAAAGCTTTACTTTTATTTCAGTTTATTCAATTTGCAACTTCTTTTGTTCTAGTTAATTATAGTAGTTTAAAACTTGCAAAAAAGTCTTCCCTAACTCACTCACAATTAATTCAAAATCACTAACCAATCAAAGTGAAAAACACAAATAGTCTATGGGTGGCATCTCATTGTCAACGCCATCTAATGTGACATATGTAGCATACAACACAAGTGCACAAACAATAGAGGTATCACTCCTCATAAAAAACACTGCCCATAGGCACCGTCTTGCCTAGAACTCCCCAACATCCACCCCCATACTTGGTTCAGGTTGACCCCCGCGTTTGTCATCAACCTTAGAAGCATGCTCATTAGAATTCATGAATGCAATAGAAATGAGATAAATCTAGGAAAAAAAGGTTGTTGGGTATGGAAAAAAAATGACAAAACATAGAGAAGAAGAGAATTAAATAAGGATGTAATATTTGTAGGTTTCTTCCAGAGGGGTTTTAACCACATGGTTAATGTCCTAACTAACTGATTGATTGATTGGTCAACTGCACGATTAAAATATCATAATGTTTTAGTAAAGACACAGTTAACATAAAGAATCAATTTCACGATTAAAACATGTCAATTAACGGGATTATGATCGGTCATTATAAGCGGTTAATTGTTAGCATCAACCTTGTGGTCAAATGATCAATCACGCGGTTAATTCATCCGCCCAGAAAATCAGTCTCACTTTTCACCCCCCAAAAAGATTTCATATGCATACAATCTCCAAAACTCAATATGGGAAGTCTCGTATCATTTCATATTTCAGATAAGAGTATCATCATGCGCACATTCCATATGGACTGCCTCTGTGGAAACCTCAAACTTTAATTATGTTTTGTTTTTGTATTTTACACGAAAAACTCGCATAATTCATTGGCCTCTTGAAAAACTTCAAAATGATCTACCAAAACTCCTATCTCTGGTCATATCTGAATTGCAAGTTACTCATAAATATGCAGGCATTCCTAAACTACACTGGTCAATATTGTTAAGGGTCCTGCAAGATCCAAAACCAAGAAAAGCCACCAAAATCAAGTTTAAAACCCCGAATAGAGTATGTGTTAGGAAATTAACCAAACAGTTAATTAGTTGACCGTGCGGTTGATTGTTATGCCACTAATCATTATGTATTTATTGAGTTGACTGCACGACTAAATAATCAACTGTGCGATTGACTAGTTGGGATACCTATGACCAAATCAATAAATTATCTCGTAAGCGATTAACCTTTATGATTAATGTCACAATCAACTCGCTATTAAAAGGCTTAAATTAGTCCCTATAAAAGTGGATCCTCCAACTGGGAGAAGGGTTTCAAAATCCAATGTTGATTAGGTTTTCTAACAATCCTCGTTTCTCAAGGATGTTGAGCATTCCAAGTGAAGTTTAGACTTTCTGAAAAAGTGAACTTTACTAACTAAAAAGGCGTTGTACCTCTTTGTAAATTAGAGTCCCAAGTTAAAACTTTATCAGACGGTACCACCTTATAGCGGTCATTCGCACACCAAAAGTTTGGTTTATGCTCGAAGGGTAAATAATTTGAGAAAATTCGAGAAAATTCTAAACCCACATCTTAAATACATATTAGGACCTAGAATTACCCATAATGATAAAATACCATAACCTACCCCCACCAGGGGACCGAGTATGCACTTAAAAATAATTGTATTTTAAAGCCTAGTCCTTATCCACCATTTCTCATTATTGATATAATAATTATGTTTCTACCCTAAAAGGACTAATCAAAACTGATAAAAGGGATGACACAAAAACACACTTTTTCTTATATTTTAACCTGTTTTCAGGAAAGTTTTAATAAACATGGTTACTCCGAAATTTTTACGAAATCCAGAGTCAGAATAATTCTTTCCACTTGTTTGAGAAAACGTTCCCATCTCAATGATGACACCCATAAAATCATGTTTTTAAAAATACTTGTAAAACATCTTTCTTTAATTATGTACTTGTAAGCATGCGAATATAATTTCTAATTCGTGGTGGAAATGCTATACAAAGCACTTGGCTCTTTAAGACTCAATGTTGTTATTCTTAGGGAAACTCAAGTTTTGACTCTATGTTATTATTCTCAACCTTGTCTTCAACAAGGAAAAACGGGGAGCTTAAAAGAACCTTAGTAATGGTGAGAACATTGATAGTTCTCTTACTAAGGGAGGCAATTAACCCTTTTTCTCCTTGCCTTTATTCTTTAGTTTAGTGGGACATTCAAAAGCTTGATGTCCAACCCCTTAACATTAAATTCATTTTCCCATGCCTTCATTGTCTCGAGATCTTTGATTACGTCTACCAGAAGAGTTGCCAACCCTATTACTCTTAAATTTCTATACTTTTTTCCCGTTAGGTATAAAACATTATGGATTGGATTTGAGAAACTTCTTGAATTTCTTGGTCAATAAGGAATTCTTAACATCATTCTCATTGGAATCGCTATACAAGATCACGGAGAACTTATTTTTTCCTTAAACACAACACCTTTCTTTTTCTTAGGCGGTGGACAATTTTCTAACTCTAAGGTTTGAATCAACCCTCAGATTTCCTCTACCTCTTGTTATCAATACCTCCTATGGCGTTTAAGGTTGAGACACAGGGAAGGATTCTAGGTAATAGTGAACCAAGGATTTTTCTAATGAACCTAGAGTCCGGGATATTATCTCTTAAATACAAGTTAGAGTTCATAGTGTGAGAGAGTTTTGCATAAAACTCATTTAAGGTCTCATTATCTTGCATATTCAATAACCCGAATTGGGTTACGAAATGTTGGAACTTCGAGACTCGAACGGTATTGATAGCCTCCTGGGTGAGTTGGAGAATGGACCACGCCTCCTTGGACATAGTACATGTCGAGATTCGATGAAATTCTTCTTGGGTTAATTCATAGAAAATGGCATTAAGCCGCTGAAGTTGTAGTTAGTTATCCTATATTCATCCTCAAACCATGACTCCTTAGGTTAAGAAACAACTTTATCTCCTAACAAGATTGTGGACATCTCCAACCCTTAACTACAATTAATTACACTTACTCATCTTGGGACTTAATAACACATGTCATACATTCCTTCCAATACATGTAGTTACTACCATAGAAAATACGCGGGCATTTGAACGACTGACCCTCAATAGACATACCCCTCAAATGCATGATTAACACCTGCTCTGATACCCATTTGAAAGAGATAAGTCTATCTTCAATGTCTAAAATAACTCATTAATTAAATTAATCAATCAACACCTCAAGAAAATAAAGAATCCTATTTAATTTGAACCAAATTTTAATTTGACCGAATAAATTTATTTAGTCTAAATTGCATGCAGTTGGTTATTAACATCGAAAGCAAAATAAAAAATCACACAAAGCAGACCAAGATTTAGAATGAAAACCCTCATGGGGAAAACCACTATCGTACCCAACCCAAAACAAGTCCACTCATGAAAGGTTTGGTTTCTATAAGAACTCACAAAATATTTTTTAATTTTTTGAAATAGACCATATTCAAGAACACAAATATTTTTTAAAATAATTTGTCAAAATAATCCTGAATATAAAAGTCTAGATGTTTTTTATTAAATGATGAATCAAAATAGACTTAAAGAACACAATGAGAAGATAAAATAATTTTTCTCTTAAAAACTGATATAATTTCTCTATTTAAAAATTCTCTTCTCATTTTACCAGAATCGCCAACCTATTTGGAAAAAAGGCAAAAGAAGATAAATAATCGCAAAATGGGGTTAAAAGGCAAACAAATTATGTTGAAACCAAAGAAAAAAAGGATAAATGGCTAATTTATGAAGAAGGAAGGAGTTAGGCACCCTTTCCGCCCAGTCGGTCTATTGTAGTTCAAATATATTATCTCCTACCTTTTTGTGTGTATGTGTATAAGTGTGGGTGAAAACATAAATATGTGTATGTAACATGAGAAAAAAGGTGTGTGTCAACATGAGGAAGTGTAAGTAAGTAAAAAAGCATGTGCATAAATATGTGTAAGTGTGAATAAGTGGAAAGTGTGTGAATATATATGCATAAGTGTAACTAAGTGAAAAGTGTGTGAAAACATATATAAGTGTAACTAAGTTAATGTGCATAAATATACATAGGAATATTTAAATGGAAAATGTATATACAAGTGCAAAAATATGTACACAAATGCAAAAGTGTGGGAGTGTTATTATAAGAGAGTGGAAAACATATATAAATGTCGATATGTGAGGAATAAATCTATATTATAACAACTTTGCCATAAGTGAGCATGCTTATCCATGGAGAGATAACAATAAACAAAAATAAATATAAAATATTAATTATAATATAAAATGATGAAAGAAGCAACAAACAAGGTGTAGTCTACGAAAGCGTGAAGAATGCGACTAAAGTTAATATGAGCAAATAAGCTAAATAAATTAACTAAAAAAAGGTATAAGAAAAGAAACAAGGATTTGAATCTCAAAAGTAAATTCTAGACACCTACGTACTCTAATAAAATGGTCAAAGGTGACATAGTTCTCACACGGACTTCAAAGGGTGTATTGACAGGATTTTTGGCAGTTTAGGAGATTTCATGGTTTTATTTTGATAGAAATTGTTATAAAATCCTTTTCTTTAGAAAATCACCCAAAACAATTTCTAATTTGTTAATAAATCATATGTACCCTATTTTTCTCTTTTAGTTTATAAAAGTAGTTTTGGTAAATATAGACCTAAAATAAAAATGGTGATTAATTTATGACAAAAATAGTACTAAAAAGAACACAAAAAGATACATTTAAGTTGTTGATACCAAAATTAATATGCTGATGTGGACGAATAATACGAAGACACGTATCAATCTACGTGGCACAATAGCAGCGAGGAAGATCATTTCCCGACCAACCATGCTTCTTTCCGAGCAACGAGAATACACCGAGGAACTCTATCACACCGAGGAATTCTAACGCACCGAGGAACTCTATAGCACCGAGGTACTCTAATGTTCCGAGGAACTCCTGATCAGCGAACAGCTATGGCGGTCCGAGCTGCATCTCGGTCGTATCATTAATTGCCAGATAATCAACAGTTCAGATATTCATTGAATGCTTATATTCTTGGCACGCATTCTGCATTAAATGTATTACCCTTTCATATGTATGTCATTTAATGTATCGAACCTTTCATGTACAACCTCAAGGCTATAAATACCTTGTATCATCCTCATTCAAGGGGATCGGAATTTCTTGAGAGATCTTGTAATCAAGAATTCCACAAACACTCAGCAATAACATAACAGTGGACGTAGGCTTTATTCCTAGCCGAACCACTTTAAAAATCTTTGTCTTATTTATTTATCTGTGATTGAATAATTAGAGCAATCTAGTTTTTTACATCAACAGATTGGCGCCGTCTGTGGGAAACGACTGTTGCAATCGTTTTTCACCAAAAATCATTTGTTATCAATGGCAGATAATCCCGAATCCAGTAATCGAAATGTTGGAAATACTGGAAATCTTCCAAATCCATCTGCATCCCCAGATCTGGCAGGAATTATGACGAATCTGGCTCAAGGACAAACCGCCATGCAAGAATCTATGAGGCAACTCATTCAAACTCTTCAAGGCAGTGCACCTACCTATTCAGTGCAAAGAAGTGATCATAGGCAATCGCAATCTAGACGTACTGGGTCATATCGCAATGAAGAGTCTAATGATTCTTCTTATCAACCTGGGCGAACTTCATCAATACGGGCTACGGATACAGATCAACGTATCACTCTTTCTCCAGAAAGAACTAGCGCTTTGGAAAGATTAAGCAGGGTCTCTCCTTTCAGTCGGTTAGGACCAAGGAGGAACATGAGTCCACCTAGGGCTTCATCAAGAAGTTTTCGACCACCACCAGGTTTGAGAGAAGGATCTGCACAATCGCAACCAACTACTCGTCGAGATAAATCTCAGGAAGCTACGTCAGAGCAATCAGTTTCTCGGACTAAGCGGCCCGAGGAAGGGAATGAAGCATGGAAAGGTTCCATTCAACGGTTGGAGGATAGACTGGGAGAAATGGCTAAGGCGAGGAACCCCTTACAGAGAACTTTTGTTCAAGGAACACCTTTTGTGCAAGCCATTGTGGATTTCCCTACACCGTCAAAATTCAAAGCACCCGTAGTGACCCCCAAGTACGATGGAAAGACAGATCCCGTACTTCATATAGAACAATACCAAGCTGCTGCAGATATCTACGCTGTCCCTGACGAGATGAGGTGTAGAGCATTCTCGGGAACTCTTACCGGATCTGCACAGATATGGTACAATAATCTTCCTCGGGGTAAGATTTCAACTTTTGTTCAGTTAGCCGAATTGTTTATTGGCAATTTTTGTTTTGGAGCAAAGCCGGTAAAGCGAGTAGCACACTTGCTAAGTGTTAGACAAAAATCAGGTGAAAGTACTAGAGATTACATAACTCGTTTTAATAACGAGAAGTTGGAAGTCATAGATTATGAAGAAAAGACAGCAATCACTGCACTGATGAGTGGTTTGCTGCCTAACAAGCTGTACTACACTTTGGCCAAAGATCCACCTAAAAATATGTCGGAGTTGATGGCAAAGGCGGCCAAAATCATGAATGCCGAGGAAGCTATGGCTGCAAAGAAGAATATGGATAAAGAAGTTAAAGTTGAGGTCGACAATTCTAAGAAGAAAGATCAGAAAGGTAATGGTGGTGACAAACATTCCAGGAATAACAGGATGAAGTTGGAAGTCCTAAAGAAGTATGATAATTATACTCCATTGAAAATGGGTATTAATCATGTTTTGGAAGAAATCAGGAATAGCGAGGAAATCAAGTGGCCAGAGAAACTGAAGACAAATCCCGACCTGAGGAATAAAGACAAATATTGCGAGTTTCACAAAGATCATGGCCATATGACCAAAAATTGTATAGCCCTTCAGAACGAGATTGAAACACTCATCCGAAGAGGAAAATTATCAAAGTATGTAGATCGCAGAGGTGAAAGGAAAAATGATGATAGAACTAGAGAGAGATCTAGATCTCCTCGTCGTGCAGAGGATAAAAAGAAGAGGGACCATGAAGACGATCCAGATGATGACCCCGATCTTCCCAAGAAACCAAGGAAACCTGAACGAGAGGTATTTTCCATACGTTTTGGGTCATTTGATTGTAATATTATTACAGGAGGAGATGCAGGAGGAGGAGACCTTACTGTAGAAAGAAAAGCTTACCTCGGAGAGGCTCAAGCTTGTTCATACATTCAGCGAATAAACCTGGCCGAGGATGATCGTCCGAGGAAGGTAAACAAAGAGAAGCTAGTGATTGGTTTTTCAAAAAACGACCTGGCAGGTGTTCTTTACCCTCATGATGATCCTTTGGTGATCAAAATGAGGATGAAGGATGTGATCATTTCAAGGGTGTTAGTAGACAATGGTAGTTCGACAGACATCATGTACTATTCATGCTTTGATAGCCTGAATTTAAAATTATCTCAATTGGAACCTTATCACAGACCCCTTCTGGGTTTTTCTGGCGAGAAAGTTTTTCCACTTGGGACGATCAAGTTGGATATACTCATTGGAACTTGTCCTGCTTGTCGAACAGAAAGAATACGCTTTTTTGTGATGGATAAGAATGTGCAGTCCGCCTACAACATCATCATGGGAAGAGTTGGATTGAAGAAGTTCGAAGCAGTTCCATCTACAGTACATCAATGTTTGAAATTCCCAACGAATTTTGGAGTAGGAATTATGAAAGGTGATCAAAAAGTAGCTCGGGAATGCTATTATTCGTCTGCCGAGCAAGAAGAACTTGAAGAATCAAGGAAAAAGACTACTACTTATCAAGTGGAGGAGAGCACATAAATTGAAACTCTTGACCCTAGGGATGAATCTCAACTCGTAAAAGGGCAGGTTGTGGAATCTACAGAAATTGTTATCCTGGACGACGAGCATCCTGAACGAGTAACTCAGATAGGATCGTCGTTGGATGTTTCAATAAAACAAGATTTGATAACTTTCTTGAGAAACAGGAAGAATACTTTTGCTTGGAGTCATGAAGACATGCCTGGTATAGATCCAAACGTTTTATGTCATGAGCTCAACGTGAATAAGGAGATCAAGCCTGTGAAGCAAAGAAGAAGAGTGTTTAGTCCCGAGAAGAACCAGGCCATACAAGAGGAGGTCGAGAAACTCCAGAAAGCCCAATTCATTGAAGATGTGAAATATCCAGATTGGTTGGCAAATGTGGTGATGGTAAAGAAGAAGAACAACAAATGGAGAATGTGTGTTGATTTTACTGATCTCAACAAGGCATGTCCAAAAGATCATTTTCCATTGCCCAGAATTGATCAACTAGTGGATGCTACCTCGGGACACGAGCTACTCAGCTTCATGGATGCTTATTCTGGCTACAACCAGATCAAAATGAAACCTGAAGACAGGGAAAGTACTTCTTTTATTACCCCAAGGGGAACTTATTGTTATAATGTTATGCCTTTTGGTTTAAAAAATGCAGGTGCAACATATCAGCGGTTGATGAACAAGGTTTTTACCGAACAAATCAGCCGCAATATGGAGGTCTATGTCGACGACATGCTCACCAAAAGCAAGAGAGCTGCAGATCATTTGGTTGACTTGAGTCAAACTTTTGATCAACTGGATAAATACCAGATGAAGCTTAACCCGACGAAGTGTACCTTTGGAGTACGAGAAGGAATGTTCCTCGGATACATCGTCAACCAACGAGGTATTGAGGCAAATCCAGAAAAGATCAAGGCTCTTTTAAGGCTGCGATCTCCGACGACGAAGAAAGAAGTGCAGAGTCTTACCGGACGGGTTGCAGCACTCAACAGATTTGTATCCCGAGCAACTGATAAATGCCTCCCATTCTTCAAAACACTGCGAAAAAGTTTTGAGTGGACTGATGAATGTGAGAAAGCCTTTCAAGATTTGAAGAAGTATTTGGGAGCCCCACCATTGTTGTCTAGGCCAATAACTGGAGAGAAGCTGTACTTGTATTTGGCAGTATCAAAAAATACAGTTAGCTCAGCGTTGATCAGATTGGAGAATGGAGTCCAGAAGCCAATTTATTACACAAGCAAGGCCTTCCGAGGTGCGGAAATCAGATACCCAAAGCTGGAAAAATTGGCACTGGCATTAATTGAAGCAAGTAGAAGAATGAGGCCATACTTCCAGGCCCATACCATCATTGTGTATACCGACATGCCGTTAAGACAAGCCCTTCACAAACCAGAGAAATCAGGAAGATTGATGTACTGGGCAATAGAGCTCGGTGAATATAATATTGTATATGAACCCAGATCATCGTTGAAGGGGCAAGCCGTGGCAGATTTTATAGCAGAGTTCACATACCCCGATACCCCCGAGGAGCAAAAGGTGCTTGCTAACCAACCTGTGGACGATACAGGATCAACAGATACAGATCCAGACCAACCAAGGTTGGTAAAAGGACTTGTGGCTGTAGAAAAATCATCATATTCAAACCTAGACCAACTCAGGTTGGTAGAAGGGTGCGAACAAATGACCAATGAAGAACGAAGGATACCCGGGGATGATGAAAGAAAACAGATGATATTTCACCGAGGAACTCTAACAGATAAGAAATTTGAGGACGAGTTACATACTTGGAGATTATATGTAGATGGATCATCTTGCACGGCTGGTTGTGGAGCAGGGATTGTTTTAAACTCTCCAGACGATATTGACATGGAGTATGCCTTGAGATTCCAATTCAAAGCTTCCAATAATGAGGCTGAATATGAGGCTATGATAGCAGGTTTTCATTTGGCGAAAGTTATGGAGGCACGACAAGTAATTGTTTTCAGTGATTCTCAATTAATTGTGAATCAAATGATGGGAATATATGCAGTGAAGGGAGAGTTAATGGTGAAGTACCATGCAAAAGTGATGGAGTTATTAACAGAATTTGATGCTATTCAATTGGTAAGGATACCGAGAATGGAGAATGCTAGAGTAGACGCATTGGCCCGACTAGCGTCAGCTACGCGCACCGAGCTGCGAAGAACAATACCAATTGAAGTATTAGAAAGTCGGAGCATAGAAGAAGATCTGACGGTGAAGATTATTACCCTTGATTTAGGACCATCTTGGATGGATCCTATCAGAGCATACATTGAAGAAGGAGAATTGCCGGAGGACAAACTAGCTGCCAAGAAATTGAAGTATAAAGTTGCTCGGTATGTGTTAACTAATGGTGTTTTGTACAGACGAGGAATTATGGCAGGTTTGCAGAGATGTGTGCATCCATCAGAAGTCAAAGAATTGATTGAAGAAATTCATGAAGGATCTTGTGGAGCTCATGTAGCAGGTCGGACACTTTTGCAAAGGGTAATGACACAGGGATACTATTGGCCGACGATGAGGGCTGATTGTATAGCCTATGCTAAGAAGTGTGACAAATGCCAACGTTTTTCCTCCATCCGAAGAACTCCACAGGCATTGTTGACACCCATAACATCACCTTGGCCATTTGCCATGTGGGGAATTGATCTGGTTGGACCACTGCCGACGACCCGAGGGAGGTTCAAGTATCTCGTCGTGGCAGTAGACTATTTTACTAAGTGGGTGGAAGCTGAACCACTAATTGATATGACGTACGAGAAGGTGTATCAGTTCATATGGAAGAATATCATTTGTCGATATGGTCTCCCCCACGCTTTCATCACAGACCATGGAACTCAATTTGATAATGAAGAATTACTGCCTATTGTCATCAGTCAAACGTCTTGAAGTTTCATTCAGCACCAGGCCATCCCCAAAGCAATGGACAGACTGAAGTGACGAACAGAACATTACTAAATGGGTTGAAGAAGAGGTTAAGTGAGGCTAAAGCAAATTGGATTAATGAGCTACAGTCAGTTTTGTGGGCTTACCGAACAACTCCCCGAGCACCAACAGGAGAATCGCCATATATGCTAGCATTTGGAAGTGAGGCTGTGATACCTGCCGAGTTGGGCCTACCAACACACAGGGTGTTAAATTTCAATTCTCCGATCAATGATTTGATGAGAAGGCTGGATTTGGATATGCTCGAAGAAGTCAGAGAAGAGGCAGCCATTAGGAATGCTGCTTATCAACAACGAACAACTCTGTTTTACAACAAAAGGGTAAAGAAATGTGATCTAAAAGAGGGGGATTATGTGCTAAAGAAGGTTATTCAGAAGCAGAATAAGCTGGAAGCAAACTGGCATGGACCTTACCGAGTTACAGAGGTTGTTCGACCAGGAACTTACAGAATAGCAACTCTAGAAGGAGAGGAATTTAAGAACGCATGGAATGCTGAACACCTGCGCAAGTATTATCAATGATGTCAAATGTAAAGCATTTCTTTCATTATGAATAAAACGAGGATGTTTCGCCATTTTCTTTCTGGTTGAAAATTTTTCGGGGAATACTAGTGTAATACACTACGGAGCAAAAGTGCTATAAGTAGCCAACCTCCTTTGGTTAGGAGGACAGCTCTACGGAGCAAAAGTGCTATAAGTAGCCAACCTCCTTTGGTTAGGAGGACAGCTCTACGGAGCAAAAGTGCTATAAGTAGCCAACCTCCTTTGGTTAGGAGGACATGCTCTAAGGAGCCAAAAGCTTTAAGGAGCCAAAAAGTGTACACCAGCATGATCAACTACGGTTGGTAAGATAAAAATATACTCTCATATTACAACTTATGTTGGTCGGGAGGTAATATTATTACAATGAGTTCTTTGAAGAACAAAATGTTCAAAAAATACACCAAGTATAGTTGGTCGGGGATAAAAACCCAATAACTGTAGTTGGTCGGCGAGGACAAATTATTGATCTTAGTTGGTCGGACGCAATTTTATAATTAAACCAAGTATAGCTGGTCGGGGATAAAAAAAAACCATCAGCTGTAATTGGTCGACAAACATTATTCAACTACCTTGGTTGGTTGGAAACAGTTTGAACAATTTACATTCATTACTTTATTGATCAACCTTGATACTTGTAAATTTTTAAGTTGGTTGATAAATAGCACGATATTGCCATCCTTTTAAATACATAGATACCTATGTACAAATATAAAGGTGTTTGATAAACACAAGACTAACAAAATTGGCAAACAGAAAATGAAAATCTTTTCATTAATCTAGAATAAATTACAAGTTACAAGAATGTACTAAATTGTTACATGGATATTACTATTCTATTGGTTTTTTGCCCTGTGCTTTAGAAACAGGTTCCTCGCCGGCAGGAGGGTCTTCTAGGCAAAGGGGAGAATTGATGAAATTAACATCTCTGAGCATTCTGACGTTCATAACAGAAGGTGTATCCAAGAGATGCTCAGGACGAGATAATTCAACTTGGGAATGAAGGCTATAATCACCAAGGTATTTTGAAATTAAGCTGCGAGGAATGGAACGAGCTGGGATCCATGCCATATCCAATTTGAAAGGTGGTACAGGCAGATCTAATAATGATGGAGCATGATAGTCCCATAAAAAATGCCCTTGCTCCAACTTTAATACACCCAATGCATTTAACCATCCTTGCTTGTAACCTTCATTGTTGGCATGTTCAATACGAGCATCCAGGTGAACAAGGGCTTCATTATATCCTGCCATCCAGAATTCCCTTGGCTGTTTATGGAATTGGAAGGTTAATCTCTCCAATTGTTCATGAAGGCTTTTGGCAAAAAGATCCTTATTATGCAAGGCAGATTTCGTCGATGTAAGCTGATCTTCCAGAGACAGATTTTTATTGGACATTTCAGTCAGAGCACGGTCTTTTACTTTCAACTGGAATGCTTGAGTTTCCAGAGTAGACTGAGTACGAGCCTCTTCAACATTTTGTCTGAGGATTCTTCCTCGCCCCCGAGAACCTCTTCCTCGTCCCCGAGCAGTTCCAGAAATGGCAGATCTTCTTAAGTCCTCCAGCTCTTGCCTTAGTTTGGCGTTTTCGACCTCTAAGAAAGAGAAGCCTTCATCAGTAACTGGTATTAATGCAGTAGAAGATGAAGCAGCAGATTCATATTGAGCCAATTTTTTCTGCAAATTATTATTTTCTTGTTCCAGGATCTCGGCAATTTGTCTGCAGGCTTCAACTTTACCTTTTAGGGTCCTTTCCCTAATATCATATGCAGCAATGATCTTCTTATGGCCCGTTTCAGAAGAAAGTTGTTGGTATCTATTTTTATAATCTTTGTGTAACAAAGCCATTGATTCATTGTGCTGACCTTGGAGATCCTCTATGGAACCATGAAGTTCCTCGATCAGGTCATAATACGCCACATTATTGGCCACAGCTCGGTCGAGTAAATCTTTCAAGTATCGATAAGCCTCAATAGCCTGTTCTGAAGCACCATGACCAAGGATATCAGCAATTTCCGATGTACTAAGGTCTGTATGACCAGCCTTGTAGTATTGATGACATTGCTGCATCAGCTCAATATCATGTGAAGAGATCAATTCCATTCTAGCAACAAACTAAGGACGAGAAAAAGACAACAATCAACAAAAACAAGTTATCAACAACAGAGATGAGCAAAGATATATTTTATTAGATCATCAAAAAGTTACATTGTTCGATTACAAGGAAATACAGAAATGATACCGAACAACTTCACACCTTTTCCTTGTCCCCCAAGACTTTCTCGGGAGGCTGGGACGAGGAGCTCGGTTGCTCGGTGGTAACAACAGCTTGATCGGTAGGAATCTTCTCGGGAGGAGGAGGCATGGAAGAAACGTCCTCGGTAGCAGAGGGTTGAGAGACAGAAACTTGATCACCCATAGCCAAAGAAGACTCATCTGAGGCAGGCTCATCTTCTTCTTCTTCCACAATCGGTGGAGGAGGACCAGGGAGATGCTGTTGGAATAGTTCAGAATCGTCTCGGACCTTTAGCTCTTGCAGAGAAGCTACCCAGCCATCATGGAAGTATTTCAACTCCCCATATTGGACTTGGGATGTCATTGCAGCTATCCCTCTCTCCCATCCTTTCTCCCAACCAACGCTGAAATGCTTCTTGATTGCAACTTTTCTCCTCGACTTCTCCGAGGAGAGCTTCACCTCCAATTCCTCTTTCTTAACCTTGATATCTCGCAGAGTAGATAATTCTTCTTCTGCCTTCTTCAACTTATCATCAGATTCCTGATGTTTAACCTCCAAACCCTTAATTTTCTCCTCCAAATTCTTGGAGGTTTCAGCCATCTTCATCTTATCAGCCTCAGCCACAGCCAACTTTTTCTCCCAAACAGTTTTCTCCTCGATGTACTGTTGGCGAGATTCCTTCACAGATTGGGCTAAACCCAACAAAGCATCGTCAACATCGGACGAGGAACTGGAAGCTTTAATAACTTGATCTTTCTTCACGATGGTATTGAAGCAGTTCACCAGCTGAAAGATAAGAAAAACAATAAAGTCAACACAAATACAAGAATTCAAGAAAAAGAAAGAAAGACCAAAGAAGTGAGAAATTTACTGAAGAAAGATGACGAGCAGCTAGGGATGTCAGTGTATCCCTAGGAATTTTTTCATCAACCCCGAGAACCTCGGGTATAACTGAGCTCATTGAAGAACTCGGAAGAATGATGTTTGAAACACTACTACCACCAGCGGGTAGAGAAGATGCAGTTCCAGCAAGATTAACTGAGGATGATTTCCTCAATCTCTTCAAAGGAGGGTCAGCAGCATCAACCAAGGAAGAAGTCTTGGTCGGAGAGATTGTAATTACATCAGCAGGAGCATTTTTCTTGCTCGGGGCCACTGGGGGCTTCTCGGCAGCTTTGGAGGACCCAGCATCTACTTTTTTAGTCCCTTCTGGGACATCAATTTTGCCTTTCTGGGCTCCAACAGCAGAAGAAATTTCACCAAATAGAGCAAGAGGAGCTCTTTTCTTGCCCATTCTCTGAGATAAGGGGATATGAGAATCTGAAGATGAACTTTCTGGTGTTGAAGCTGGTTCAACAGGGCGAGCAGTATAAGAGGTTGTGTAACTCTTATACTGTAGTAAATATGAAGCAGATCTAATATGCTCGTCAGCAATCGTCTTATGCAAACCCCAGATAAGTTTCAGATGTTTAATATTCACTTCTGATTCCTTTGGAGTTTTTCTTTTGCTATCAACTGCAAATAGATACATAATGAAATATCGGTCATACATTTTATCAAACATGATGAAAGCATAATTTTACAAGTAAAATAAAATGAAAAATAAACCTATCCCATTGCCATATGGGGGGCATCTGGGACCGTTGTACGCTTCATCCCCAGCTAGAGGCGCATGTTGTCAATTTTTTATGACCAACCCATGCTCAAAATAATCCCTATTTGAGTCAGGGAGATTAACTACAAGAGCCCTATTCAGATATCTAGTTTTTAAATAATAAATATTATCTAGAATGGCCCATTTATAACAAAACATAATTTCAGGGATCCCAATACGAGTCCCATGAGTTAGATTTAATTTGTGCACCCCGTTAATTATTCTCCATGAATTGGGGGCTATTTTTGCAGGAACAAGATCAAAATATTGACAAAACTCAAGACATAATGGGTTTGGTGGAAAGGAAAAACCGCATTCAGCAACAAAAAGACTGGGGAACCAATGTCCCTCAGCCAATCGAAAGTAATCTAAAGGCTCAGAAAGAACCTCTAGAGTTACCCACGAAGGAATGGAAAAATCAGAACGGAATTTCTCAATAGACTCCACAATATAAACCATATTGAATAAAAGAGATACAGAAGAAAGAAAGAAGATCTTACAGAAAGAAAGGAGATGTGTTGACAACGAACGGAAACAAGGATGAACGCACAAGAGAAGAAGATAATAGAAAGCTTGAATGCAGAAAATGAAAAACGTAGACGACGGTATGGTTACCAAAGAAGTTTAAATACTTTGCATTGGGAAGCGGCGAAAGAAATGATTACCAAAAAGAAACTACTAAACTTCCGGCGGCTAAGAGGACAAAATTTGCACGAAGATCGAAGCGCTTATAAAAAAGGCGAAAACTGCGAAATAAGAAGGAAATTTGAATACAATGTTCCTGAAACCCAGGAAGGACATCTAATATTGCCATATACCGAGAAAGAATGTTCCATACTCCTCAAAGTTCGAAATATGAAACATTGGGGGCTTCTGTTGATACCAAAATTAATATGCTGATGTGGACGAATAATACGAAGACACGTATCAATCTACGTGGCACAATAGCAGCGAGGAAGATCATTTCCCGACGAACCATGGTTCTTTCCGAGCAACGAGAATACACCGAGGAACTCTATCACACCGAGGAATTCTAACGCACCGAGGAACTCTATAGCACCGAGGTACTCTAATGTTCCGAGGAACTCCTGATCAGCGAACAGCTATGGCGGTCCGAGCTGCATCTCGGTCGTATCATTAATTGCCAGATAATCAACAGTTCAGATATTCATTGAATGCTTATATTCTTGGCACGCATTCTGCATTAAATGTATTACCCTTTCATATGTATGTCATTTAATGTATCGAACCTTTCATGTACAGCCTCAAGGCTATAAATACCTTGTATCATCCTCATTCAAGGGGACCGGAATTTCTTGAGAGATCTTGTAATCAAGAATTCCACAAACACTCAGCAATAACATAACAGTGGACGTAGGCTTTATTCCTAGCCGAACCACTTTAAAAATCTTTCTCTTATTTATTTATCTGTGATTGAATAATTAGAGCAATCTAGTTTTTTACATCAACATAAGTAAAATATGGATATAGGATATCTAGATTATGAATTAAAGGAAGACCATGAAATGAAGACTAGAAATACTTTTAAACCTTTTTATAGGATGTTTTGTGCAATTTCCTCAAAGTTATTCTTCAAAAAGCTTGATGATGTAGGGGAATAATGGTATGCTTGTAATTTTGATGAAAGTTATGTGGATGGAAAAGAATATAGTGAAAATGATAAGGAACGTAAGGTTTCCAAAAGGAGAGTGGCTGCCGCACAAATTTTGAGAGATCCTTGAAAACAAGGTAATGATTTCCTTTATTAGGGGAACCCTAAGATGGTAGAACGACAAGACTGTCCCCGAGGACTGTCGATCAGCAATTCCCAAAAGGTGCCGATCGACAATATCTTTTTATCAAAATTGAATTTTTGCTATTTATGAACAACTCATAAATCCATTTTGCATACAAATTATACCCGATGTAAAGGTGTTTCAGAGTCCTAAAATCTTTGTTTTAGGCGTTGTGGTGACAATTAAGTTCAACACAAATTAATAAAAAAAGGCAATCACAAAAACAAATAAAGAATGTAAAGAACACCAATCACACGACACAATATTTACGTGGTTCAGTAAGAATGCCTACGTCCACAATGGTACTCTCGATATTATTTCTCTATACTTCGGGGAGTGTTTTACAGGAAAAATAACACATGCCCTTTGCCCCAGACTTAGGGTTTGTTATATACATGTTTGTTCTCGGGGGCTGGGGGTGTTGGACTCCCCCACACCAATCCACAATCCCTAGAATATCTGCACACGGGATTTTAGGAACTTGACTCAGTCGTAACTGAATTGATTGGGATGCGAGGCTCCCAGACCTTGGGCCATTTTTATTGGGATACTCGTCTTGGGCCAGAATGAGAAATCAAGGTACCCACAATTGCCCCTAAAGTTGTTGGGCCACAATTCGGGCTCAATAATTTTAAATGATTTGTCATAATGGCATTTTTATAAATTGTGCAACACCTTCCAAGATTGAAGCGCCTCTTCTGAATCGATTTAGGCGGCAACCAACTTTGTTTCCTGTGCGCTATGATTAGAAACGTTTAAAAATCCTTCGGAGGAGTGTTTTCTTGTTTTCACTTCAGGTTTTTCCATATTTCTAACCTTCTCCAAGCTCCCGCTATTGCGCTTTTTATTCTCAGGTCTTCTTCTTTCAATTTCACTATTCTTCATCATCTTTGCTTGTGACTTTGCATTGTCCCGAGCTAAGTTTTCACTTCGTAAGTTCCTCTTGCTCTTTCTCTTTATTTTTTTCTATTGACATTTCTTTGTATCTGTAATTAGGGTTTGTGAATGGAGAAAATAGGCAATAGAGTAGTACCCAAATTTAGGAAGTTTTATAACATCCCAGATTGGGTAGATATTGAGTGTGCCTCGGTCCCTCATAATGTTAGAGAGATTGAGGATGCTCACTGGATTCATGTTCTCCTATTGTCCCAAGGGGGTCTTACTTTCCCCCCAAGAAATTTATTTTTGTATTTCTTTGGTTATTTCAATATTGTCCCTGCACAGTGTTCATCAAACGTCTGGAAGATTGTTAATGGTGTCCATAGAATAAATTAGCTCTATGGCACCAATCTAGGGCTTGCTGATATATGTTTTTGTTACTATTTCTTGTGAACAAGTTCTGGTCTTCTTTACCTCAAGGCCAGGAGTCTTGATAGGGTATTAGTAGTAAATCTACCTGATTCCCACAAGGATTATTGGCAAGAGGGTTTTCTTGCTAGAAATTGGCAGTTTTCTCCCCATACTGAGGGGTCGAGGTCTGACAGGTTCATGGTTCCCTTTTATGGAGAGGAGTTCATAGGTAGGATTAGTTTTTTCTCTGCTCATCGATCCTCTTATTAATGTATGAATTCTCTGATATTCTTCTTTCTTTCTTTTCAGTGAGAACAAAGAACTTGGAACCTGCTCTCAGTAAGGTTCGAGCTGCTGAGTTGGTCAAAATCTGGAATATCAGGGAACTCTTGGCTGACGGTGAACACCCTCGATCAACAGATTTTCTCTTGGAATACAAGAACGTTGGGTCCAGCTTTATCGCGCGACCTGTGGACAGCATCCTTGAGCTAGATATTTTTGAAGAGGTTGCTGTCGACTCCATCCAATTGGACGAGGAAGGAAGTAGCTCGGGTGAAGAGAGCAAGGGTGCAAATGTTGGTTCCGATGAGGATAACTCTGGTGGTAAGGAATCTTCCAGCTCGAAAGAAGTTTCAGAGGCTCAAGTGTCTTCGAGCGAATTGAGTAGTTCTAGCGAGGAAGATATGGCTCCTCCTAGGAAGAATCTAATTCGTGATGATGATGATACGCTTCTCTCCCATCGGTCGAAGAAGCAAAAATCTTGTGGCGAAGAGATTGCAACTGGTTCTCAGTCTGCTGCTCATGAGCAGGAAAAGAAGAAGAGAGAGGAAGAGCAGTTGAGAGAGAGGGAGAGAAAGGAGTAAGAGAGGAAGAAGGTAGAGGAGAGAAAGAAAGTTGAGAGGGGAAAGAAGGAGAGAAGGAGAGAGGAGATGAGAACTAAGGTAGGGCAAGATCTGGTGCTTGTGTCTGCTTTGCCCGAGGGGGCCTCTATCGCCACCTCTCCTCAGCTGGCTCCTGCATTACTCGAGAGAGAAATTTTACCTACTGATCGTCAGAAGGCAATGGGAACCGACCAGTTAGCTCTGCATGCGAGTAAGAGGCTAGCCTTGGTAATTCTGTCTTCACTTTTCTATGCTTGCAATATTCTATTTAATGCTTTTCTTTCTTAAAATTTTCTTTTTTTACAGTTCGTGACTGACTTCGCCGTCCTCTATCACACCCGCGATGAGATGGTGAAGAGAAATGCTGATTTAGAGAAGCAGAATGCTGAGCTAAAGGGGAAGAGTGTCGAGCTAGAGGCCTGTTTGAAGATTGCCAATAATGCTCAGCGGTCTTCCGATCTCACCCTCACTGAAGCTAATTGGGTGAAGGATGCAGTGGTCAAAGAGCTTAGTGAGCTGCGATAGTCCTACGACTTGGTCTGCACGAGCAAGTTAGCTGTGGTTGAGGAGAATAGGGTGCTGGCAGAGAAGGTGAAGAAGGCGAAGGAGAGATCGTACAATGCCGGGTGGGCTGCTGCGTACGAGGATGCTGAGGTCCATATATGCTACATCAGTCGACTCAACTTTAAGAAGGGATGGAACAAGGCTCTTTTGGTTGCTGGAGTGGACATCGATTCTCTACTATTTAACGAGCATGATCCAGCCCGAAGCCTATTGTGGATGAGGCTTCTGCCCCATCCATTGACGGTGGTGTCTCTTCTTTTCAGACCGTTCCTGCTGGTGCTCCTATTACCCGGGGAACAACAGTTGCTCCATCTGAGGGAGGTGTTCCTGCTGTTACAGACAAGGGAAAGAAACCAATGACCTCAGAGTCAACTGAGGTTGCTAGCTAGCCTGTTCTGAGGACTTTTTTTGTATTTTTCCTTTGTTTGTACTGCTCTTTTGATTATCGATGTACTTGGACCGCTCTATTCAATGAAATGAAAAAAACTTATCTTTCTGCATACTGATCCTTCTGTTCTTTTAATGCTTTTTATGGCTTGTAGTTGATTGATGTAGATGAGTATATACCTGCTACCTCTCAACTAGGAAGGATCCTCGGTCCTAATGCGAGCAATCAAGTTCGCCAAGCCTTTTTAAGGATTCATAAATCCCTTAGGTCGAGGAACAAGAGCTTTAAAGATTAGTCCAAGCTCGTCGCCAAACTGAAGGATAGACTTCAGAAGATGGAGGAGGTTGGTGCTTCTGTTCAAGAAGAAGTGAACCTTTGGAGGGATAAACTTCTGGATGCCTCCGATATCAATTAAGTCAGAGAAGTTCTTCAACAGTAGAATGAAACTCTGAGGAAGGAGGTGTTGCGACTCAGGGAGCATGAGCCGAGCGTTGCACCTCAAGTTTTATGAGGTTCCTCTTCATCGGCTGGTCCGCGAGCTGGTACAGTACCGAGCGCCACTCCTCAAGTTTTTTGAGGTTCCAGTTCATCGGCTGGTCCGCGAGATGGTACAGATGTCGGGGGTCCAGCTAGGGAGATGGACGAGATTCATGGAGATATTCATCGAGCTTATGTGATAGCTGCTGGGCTTTAAAGAGATGTCACACGGCTAAGGCATTTGTTCAATAAAGGACCTCAGCGAGTGTGGGATAATGGTTATGACCAGGGTTGGGTAGATGCTCCGATGAGGTTGACAGAGGTTGAATAGCTATCCTTTATTAGGGGATGTTTGAGTGCCCTCAGGGAGCTGCAGGTCCCTAGGAACTCAGTGCTCTGGTATCGTCACGAGATCTCTCCTTCAACTTTGAGGCCTAATCCTTTCAGGAGGGATAACTAGTGGGTCCCTATAGATGCTATCTCCAGGCAGCTATTGGAGCCAGATGAGAATGAAGTTGAGGAAGAAGTAGCTCCTCATCCGGACGATGGTCGAAGAGCGCAAGTGGCTGATTATCTTGCTCAGAAGCCTAATCCTCATTAAGATTTACTTAATTCATTCAATGTAACTCTGTTGTAAATGCAGTGAAGTAATAAAATATTTATGTTTTGAGCGATTTGCCGACTAAACATGCGTTGTGTATTTTCTACTTCACAGATTTTTGTTTGATTATCTTGGGCTCTTCGTAGCCGACTAGATTTAATATAATAGAGTTATTTTATTGCGTGAGTATCCTCCCAGTCCAGTATGCTTATGAGATACCATTTTTCCCTACTTTACCTTTTAGGTCATGTCGTCACACTCCCTTAGGACTAAGTTTAGCAATGGCGAGGATACACCTGGTGTTGGATGTTTAATCCGATTAAGTTTTCTGAGCCAAACATTATTTGGCGACTAATTTAATTTGGCCGATCTGCCCAAGGGTACCCTGTAGGGCTTCATATATTTCCAGGGCCAATACTAAGAGGTTTTTCGTGTTTCATAATGAAAACCTGAGGAGGGAGGCTCCATGCTTTTATATATTGAGTAATGTGCCTGTCGCTTGGAAAAGATGTGCAAGTTATAAAGTTCATAATACACAATTAACACTTTATAAAACGCTATTGCCAAATAATCTTTTATTAATCAAACACAATAAAAATGAGTTGCCAATTCCAGTAATGTGATAAAAGATTAAGGAAGAGAAACTAGAAATATAATTTCTTTAGGTTGGCCGAATTCCAGGCTTGGGTAGTCTCTCTGCCCTCCATCGTTTCTTAGTGATAGGCTCCTTGTAGGTCGTCTCTTGTCACCTTGAATGGTCCCTCCCAGTTTGGATCCAGCTTGCCATCAGATGGTTTTACTGCGCTGCCAAGAACTTTTCTTAGGACGTAGTCCCCAACTTGGAATGTTCTTGAATTGACCTTCTTGTTATAGTGCTTTGCTAGCTGTTGCTGATAGCTCACTAGTTTCACTAGAGCTAATTCCATGCGTTCGTCAGCTAGGTTAAGTTCAGCGAGTAATGCTGCATCATTCTGGCCTTGGTCGACCAAGGTGGACCTCATGGTTGGGAGGCTAATTTTTAAATGGATGATTGCCTCCATTCCATATGTTAGCGCGAAGGGGGTTTCTCCAGTTTCTCGTCATGAGGTAGTGCGATAAGCCCATAAAATATGGGGCAACTCGCTTGCCCATGCCCCTTTGGCTCGATCTAATCGCTTCTTCAGTCCATCGATCATAATTTTATTGGAAGCTTCAGCTTGGCCGTTACTCTGAGGGTATGCTACCGAGCAGAAATAGTGCCTGATTTCGTGGTCATTGCAGAAACCTTGGAATAGACCGCTTTCGAACTGGGTTCTGCAGTGATGATCGTTCCGGAGATCCCAAAATGGGTAATTATATTTTTCCATATGAATATCATTATGTCTGCATCCCTGATGTTCACCAGGGGCTCTGCCTCAATCCATTTGATGAAGTAGTCTGTGGCGACTAGCAGATACTTGCGATTACCGACAGCGATAGGAAGAGGGCCGACGATGTCCATTCCCCACTAGGTGAAGGGCCAGGGAGTGGTAAGTGATTTTAGGTCGCTGGCAGGTTGGTGGACCATAGGAGCATGTAGTTGACATTTCTCTCACTTGCGAGCATATCATCCAGAATCTCTCTGCATGTATGGCCACCAGTAGCCTTCCTTCATTGCTCGTAAAGCTAGTGATCTCCCTCCAATATGCCTCCGACATATTCCTTCGTGAAGTTTGCGTAGAACTTGCTCGACGTCCTTTGGATGAACACATTAGAGGTAAGCGCCGGTGAATGATCTCTTATACAGCTTTCCCTCAGGAGATAAGTGAAAGCGAGCAACTTTGAATCTTATCAAATGAGCGACCTTCTTATCGTCTGATAGTCCACCATCCTTCAAATAGTCCCTCAGGGGGTCCATCTAACTGGGTGCTGATTCAATCTGGAGAACATGGCCCATGTCTGGGAGCTCTTCACTCTGGTTGATGCTCGGCTGGGCGAAGAAGTCTATGGGAATTGTTCTTTTTAAGTCGAAGTCAATTACTGAACTCAAGGCTGCTAGGGCATCGGCATAACTATTTTTTCCTCTGGGAAACTGTTGGACAGTGACTTCCTCAAAGTTGGACATTAACTTTTTTGCTAAGGCGAGGTAGGCTGCCATTCTTTTATCCCTCGTGTTGAAGTCCCCACTTATCTGATTGGAGACCAATTGTGAGTTGTCGAACACCCGTAACTGTTTTGCATCCAACGCCTGTTCCTTCTGCAGGCATGCTATCAAAGCCTCGTATTCTGCCTCGTTATTGGAGGATTCAAATCCAAGTCTGATCCCCTATTCGAGAATTGTATCTTCTGGGGTAATAAGCACGATGCCTACTCCTGCCCCCTTTGAGTTGGAGGCTCCATCAATAAATAGTCGCCAAACGCCTCCTGTTAAGTGATCTTCCCTTTGATCCATGGATTGAAGTTGGTCACAAGGCTCTTCGCCTGTGAACTCCGCGATGAAGTCGACGAGGACCTGCCTCTTGATTGCATTCCTTGGTTGAAATTGGATGTCAAATCGTCCGAGCTCGACTGACCACTTCGATAGTCTGCCGGACAGATCCGCTTTTTGTAGAACTGCTTTAAAGGGGTGTGACATGAGGACAATGATAGAGTGAGCTTGGAAGTAGTGCTTCAGTTTCCTCGAGGATACCACAAGTGCAAAGAAAATCTTTTCCAGTGGTAGGTATCGCTTCTCGGCATCCAATAAGGTCTTGCTCGTATAGTAGACTAGGTGCTGTATTCCTATTTTTTTGCATACTAGTGCAGAACTGACGGCGTGGCTGGAGACGGCAAGGTAAAAGTACAGGGAATCATTCTCTTGAGGTATTACGAGAAAGGGCGGTGTGCTAAGATAAGCTTTGAGCTCTTCCTATGCTCTCGAGCAATCTTGATTCCACGCCACTATTTTGCTTATCTTCAATAGCTCGAAGAATGGTTGGCACTTTTCGGAGGACTTTGAGATAAACCAATTCAAGGCTGCGAGCATGCCCATGAGCTTCTGTACATCTCGTATCGTGCGGGGAGGCTGTACCTTATTGATTGCATCAATCTGGTCTGGATTCGCTTCAATGCTTCTCTCGTTAACCAAGTACCCGAGAAATTTTCCTGACTGGACACCGAAGGAACATTTGCTCGCGTTGAGTTTTATTCGGTATTTTTTGAGGATTTCGAAGGTCCTTGATAGGTCTGAGAGGTGGTCTTCTTTGTGCCTGCTCTTGACGAGCATATCTTCGATGTAGACTTCCATGGTATCTAACATTTGGTCTTTAAACGTCTTGGTGACTAGCCGCTGGTAGGTTGCTCCTGCATTTTTTAGCCCAAAGGGCATAACTTTGTAACAGTATAACCCGACGGTGTTGATGAACGCTATCTTGTCTTGGTCTGGTGCATACAGAGGAATCTGGTGATACCCCGAGTATGCGTCCAGGAAACTCATTCTTTCATGAGCTGCTATGGTGTCCACCAACTGGTCGATCTTTGGGAGGGGAAAACTGTCCTTAGGGCATGCCCTGTTAAGGTTAGTGAAGTCGATACAAACTCTCCATTTTCCATTGCTCTTTGGAACCATTACTGGGTCAGACTACCATCTAGGGAATTGAACTTCCCGTATGGATCCTGCATCCAGCAGCTTCTCTACTTCATTTTCTACAGCCTTGGCCTTCTCGAGCGCAGTTCGTCGTGCCTTCTGGCGTGATAGGCCTAAAGGTGGGGTCGGTGTGCAACCGATGGCAAACCACACTGGGGTCAATTCCAGGCAGCTCGTACGGTTTTCACACGAAAACATCTAGATTAATCCTCAATAGTACCGTCAATTCCTTTTTTTCTCGGTCTGTGAGGGAAGCTCCAATTAAGAATATCCTATCTTTTTTGCTACCTTCGACTACGATCTCTTCTAGGTTCTAAATGACCCGCTCAGAGGGGAGGATTCTGGTCTCCTCCACTCCGGGTCTTCCATACTTTAGCTGCTATTTTGAAGGTATCAAACCTTCCTGTTCCTCAAGCTTCTCTTTTCCCTTCTCGGCCTTCTTCTCTAGTTTTGTGGGGATGGATGCTATAAAGCACCTTCTTGCCATCGCTTGATCTCCATCACTCCTCGCTCAGTCACGTAATTGAGTTTTTGATGGTAGGTCGAGGGGGCGACCTTCATTGCATGTAGCCATCCTCTGCCGAGGATAGCTTGGTAGGGCGAGTAAATGTCGACTACCAGAAACTCGATCATTTTGAAGACACTTTCTGCCCTCACTGGTAGTACGATCTTTCCCAAAGGGATAGTTACTTTCCCAGCGAAGCCAACTAGAGGGACAGTGGCTTACTTCAAGTCGGCAACGCTTAACTTTAATTTCTTGAACAGGTCGAGATACATTACCTCAGATGAGCTTCACTGGTCAACGAGCAACTTGTTGACGTCGTAGTTCGCTATCCGGAGTGTAATGATCAAGACATCATGATGTAGGGTTCTTACTCCCACTAATTATTCATCCGTGAATACGATATGTTTGCTGTAATTGATGTCATCTGCTCGTCGACGCTTTCCTGGCTGTGTTTTCGCTGGATCGATCTGAAAAGCTTGAATTACTATCGTAAGCTTTTTCACTTCCATCCGAGCTGAGTTTTCCTAAATCTGCTTTAGATCAGATGCCCCATGAATCACTGCGAGCTCATGGCCAACATCATCCTTGAGCACGTTGTCGGGCCTTGTGTCTCCATTGACAGCAACTTTCTCTGCCTTCTTTTCCACAAACTCGTTCAGGTGCCAGGTCTGGGCCAACTCTTCAAGGTAGGACTTAAGAGCTTTGTAGTGCTCAGTCTTATGTCCTCCTTTCTTGTGAAAAGTGCATCTCAGCGCATTATTCCTCTTTGAGGGCTCTCCTCGCATCTTTCTGGGCCACTTAACAAATGGCTCATCCTTGATCTTCGCTAGGATCTTGTAAATTGGTTCTTTGAAGACAGTGTTTACTGCTTGAAATGATTTTGAAACATCGTTCCTGTTTCCGTTCTTAGAGATACCCTTACCCCCATTTTTGCCCCATTTCTTCTAGTTTTCAGCCTTATCGTTGCCCTTGGCAGCGAGATTAGCTCGACCATTTTCCCCTGTACTGAGGCGGGTCGCATCTTCAACTTTGGCGTACTTCTCGATGTGAGCCATCAGGTCATCAATAGTTGTGGCCTCCTTCTTAGTAAGGGATTGGTGAAAGAGACAAGAGCTGGGTAGGCCAATCTTGAAAGATCCTACTTCTACCTGCTCCCAGCAGTTCTCGACCTCATTGAACAACTCCCACTTCCTTTTTGCGTAGTCCCGGAGGCTCTCCTGGGGCATCTTTTTCATTATTATCAAGGCATCCATCCTCTTTGGATAGGATATGCTGGTAAAGAAGCGAGCCGTGAAGAGCTCTACCAGGGACTCAAAGCTCCTGATGGATCTATGAGGGAGTCTCTCGAACCACTTATGGGACACATCATGCAAACTCGAGGGAAAGATCCAACACATTTGTACGTCCCTATGGTTCCATAGATTCATGGCCTGCATGTACCGCCTAACGTGATCGATAGGGTCAGTCTTTCCGTCATAGATCTTGAATCTCGGAATCGTGAACTTATTGGGGGCTTCTTCTTCTTCTATCTTCCTTGAGAAAAGGGATTTCATCTGGGTCCTGAGAGCTCGCCAGGATAGCTCTCTGGTCGATCTGGCACCCCGATGTGCTGGATACTAGTCCATTTCTCTTCGGACCAAATTTTGTATGTCATCATTTCCTCGAGCCAAGCTTCTGCAACGGCGAGCTGGTCGCTATTGCTCGAGCAAATCATCATCTGACGAGTGTTCCTCGATTCTTTGGGATCCGCGTTTAGGGCTCCTTCCTCTGTTGCGAGACTTGCTCGCCTGAGGGCTAGGAGTGCGATATTAACGTCGCCTGGAGCTGCGATGGAGCTCTTTTTCCATTCTTTCCAATCTCCTTTTGAGGTGAGCATTCTCAGCTTCTTGCTTGCTAGCGACCTCTTTTTGCTCCTGGAGCCTTGCCTCATAGGCATCAATCAACCTGGAGATTTGTGTGGACCTAGCATGTCCCTGACTTTCCTATGAGGCTTGTCTCTTTGGGCGAGCCCTTTGATCTGAACGTCGAACTTCAGATATGATCATGCGAGGTGCAAGCTGCTCTTGGATATCCCCTGCTTGAGGGGCATTGCTACTGTGACCAGACATTCCAAATTCTTTGTTGGTGAGGGCTTTCTAAAAGGAAGACAAACATTACCACATACGATGCCAATTGTGGTGACAATTAAGTTCAACACAAATTAATAAGAAAAGACAATAGCCAAAACAAATAAAGAATGTAAAGAATGCCAATCACACGACACAATATTTACGTGGTTCAGCAAGAATGACTACGTCCACGGTGGTACTCTCTATATTATTTCTCTATACTCCGGGGAGTGTTTTACAGGAAAAATAATACATGCCCTTTGCCCCAGGCTTAGGGTATGTTATATACATGTTTGTTCTCGAGGAGTGGGGGTATTGGACTCCCCCACGTCAATCCATAATCCTTAGAATATATGCACACGAGATTTTAGGAACTTGATTGAGTCGTAACTGAATTGATTGGGATGCGAGGCTCCCAAACTTTGGGTCGTTTTTATTGGGCTACTCGTCTTGGGCCCGAATGAGAAATCGAGGTACCCACAGGCGTACTTCTAAACTAAAAAAATATCGATGTCGAAATCCGTCTAGAAACCGAGTGAAGGTATGAAATTTAGAGTTTTTCATGGAATAAAGGTCCTGAGAAAGAGATTCTCAACTAGATACTCTGTAGAGTAGAACTAGTACGAGATTGAGTGTCTACAGTAACCATATGCCTGATTTATAGGTTATATTTAGGCTTATCAACGGGTCGGAGTCGGGTCGGGTTTAGGGAGATCCAGATTCGTTTAATTGAGTCTTCATCGGGATCGGGTTTGGGTCCGGATCTTCATCGGGTGTACAATATTGGATCCAGATCCAGATGTGAAACGAGTCTTCGGGTCCGGGTTCGGGTCTGGCCAGATATATACATTTATTTTATATTTAGTTTTATTTTATCCCCCTTCTTTATTTTTTAATCTTAGATTAAAATATTTTGTAATGTATTATAGTATATGATTAGCATAAATAAAACATATATTACTCTTATTTATTGTATACATAAATATATATTTTTATATATAATGCTTTCATGTTATATTGATAAGATATATATATATATATATATATATATATATATATATATATATATATATATATATATATATATATATAATGTATAAGTCGGGTCGGGTCAGGTCTTCGGGTCCGAATTTTGTATAGGATTCAGACCCTACCCATTTAATAAACTTCAGGTCTCGGGTAAAAAAAAAATGCTCAGACCCTATTATAAGTCTCGGGTTCCGATCTAGACCCTACCCATTGACAAACCTTGTTATACGAACCTTGCTAGCTAAAATAACCCTAAAATGTAAAAAAGAAAAAAGTTAGTTTAAGTAAAAATATTACAATTAAATCCATGTAATCTTAATTCATATCCCTACTTACATGCCAAATATTGCCTAAGGAACATGGTTCAAGTAGCCCAAAATCGTTGATAGTGAGTGACGGACTAGTTGGTTTCATTTTCAATTTTTGATGGCATCTATTAAAAAGGTTTGGGCATGTCACATTAAATTTTGGGCTTGAAATAGGTGAAACATCTTTTGTTTTTTAATAAAAAAAAACCCTATTTAAAATATATATTAAGAGAATGAAAAATAAAATTGTTTATTTAAATAAGGCACAAATGAAAAGATTAAGGACTTTTACATATAAGTCCCATTGATTTATCAACCATCAAATATGTCATATTCCTATTTTTTGGGATTTTTATTTGACAAATTTATCTATTTGAAACCAATCATTTGTAACTATTGGGAGGAATTTACTCAACTAGTTGAACTTTACTTTTTCTTATTTTTAATCTTAAAATGACCATTAGTTTTGATTTACAAATTCATTTTTCGCAAAACTACTATTTTTGAAATCTACTCCCCGATATCTATCAAACAAGATTCATGAACATTATAAAATTCTAAAAAAAATTACACAGAAAATAAATATTTACCGTGTTCACTAGAAAATAAAACTGTTTTATATCTGATAGATTTTCACAGACAATAAACATTTATTGTGCTAATATTACGCAGAGAATAAATATTTACTATCTGCATAAAAAATGAAGAAAATACATGATTTTTTATATTTCCTATTGCATGTGGATCTTATTTTACAAGGCTCGATTAGTAAATTTTAAAAATATCAATTTCGTAAATTTTGAATTTGTATATCAAAAGTTATTCTTCTTAAAAGTTTGAAAGGAAAAAAATAACTACAAACGAATATAGGGAGAGGGATATATTTCTATGAAAAACATGCATAAATTTAAAAATAAAACTTAATTAATGGTTGACTAATTAATAGAATTTAAATAAAAAATACTTTTCAAATAAAAATCATATTTAATAAGACTAAAGATTAAATGAAAATGAGTGAGCGCCTTTATATGCTACCAAAAAACAACAACAAAAAAAGAGGTCGCCTTTGAAAATTATATTGATATAGCCTTAACTAGGCTTGTCAATGGATCAGATTTTATCCGAATTCGAATCTGAATCCGATACATTTAAGCGGATATGGATCATGCCTAAAATCCGATTATTCGATTACTCGATTATCCATTTATTAAATGGAGCGGATTTGGAATCATATACTCCGATCCGTTAATAATCCGATCCGATTAATATTTTTAATATACATATAAATTATATGTAATATATTTTTAATTAATATATATTGTATTTAATACTATTTTGAATATATATTATAATTGTTCTTTATTTGATTATCTATTTTTTTAGAACATTTACAAAATAAATTTATGAAATAAGAATTGAAAATACCAATGTTACAAATCAAGTTTAACATAAACGGATAATCGGGTAATCGGGTCGGATCCGAATCCGTTTAACATAAACGGATATGGATTTGTCTGATCCGATTCAATTAATAAATGGATCGGATCCGAATTCGTTTAACATAAACGAATAAAAATTTAAATTTGCTTGATCCGATCCAAATTCGATCCGTATACCGGCGTAGCCTCTACAATCCGCTTTGCTATGCAATGGTTTGATTTGTAATTCTGTACTCGACATGTGATGATCGGGAACTATTCAAGATTAGTCCTCAAACTGGTCCTCAAACTGGACAAGGCGTGAGTTTAAAGCTTCAAGATTTTGGCAGTCAAAATTATGAACCACGTGAGTGAAGACTTTTTTGATAAAAGGAATCTCCTTAACGAAAATGAGTCTACATTCACCTAATAACTCAGTATACTTTTCTCACTCCAAGTCAAAACATTTGATGTTTGACCAATAATACTTTCATAAATTATGAGACCTAAGTTCTATACTCCATTGTTATAAGATGCAATAAATTTTTGTTCCAATCAATTAATGTCTTATTAATTCATTTCGCGCATTAGTAGATAGAATTAAAATATTGAAAGGTTCCATTTGACATGCGATAATATTTTGAATAAATTGTGATTATTAGAAAACATTTTATCAAAATTTTGAATCATTTCACGTTATTTGCTTAACCAATAAATTTCTATTATGATTTAAAATTTAATGTTTGGTTCACGTATAAAAAATGACATAATAATATATAATACATATCTCATAAAAGTGACATAAGAATGTATAATACATATCAGTAATACCCTTTATATATATATATATTTTAAACATTTTATACAACACAATTACACTATTTATAAATTTTTGAACCCAAATATATTTTTTTATAAAATGATTTTTCAATATTTTATAAATATAGTAATTTATTACAGACATGTGTATATTGTAGAGTAAGTCAATCAAAATATTGTATATGAGTAGAAAAATGCTTAAATAAATTTTTTACAAGTTTAAATCTAATACAAATCAATATATTCAAATTGTCTTCACAAATTAAAGATTTAGATTTTAAGGGTAACTTTTATAATTTAATATTTGATGGGTATTTTTGTTTTCACAAAAAAATATTTATAAGGATTACCATGGACAAGGACAAGTAAGAATCTCATTTATATTGGATTTTGATTTCACTAACTTTTTCATCTGATTTTATTGAAGTTCACGTTCTCATGAAATTTAACGTACTATTAAATACAATAATTGATAAAAAAAAAGGAACAAACTTAGACAAAAGGGAAAGAGGAGAAAATAAATTTTTTCTCGAACCTTTCCTTTATCATAATTCTATATTCTCCTCCCTTCTTAACTTTCCGCGAGAGTTCATATTATAGATTTACAATTTTAAAAATTTATTTTGATTAGATCTCCTACAAAGTACAAATTACAAATTACAAATCCTACCGATATTGTAGTTCTCTTTAACACAAGTTTGGCATAATTATTGTAGTCGCTTTCATCAACTATAACATATCAGATAATGTTTATTTAATATTTGACCCAGTCTTATATAGCCCATCATAAAATTAAAATTAATAAGCATCTGTAGGCCCAACAGTAGACTCAGTCAAGTCGGTGGCTCATGTACTACAATGTTTTTCTTTTTCTTATTCTATGATTTCAATCATAATTTTTTTTTTATTTTATTTGCATCTGAATTCTGAAAATCCAATGGTTTATAACAATTTGTGAGTCCAGATAATTTAGATCACATACATCTTAGAGACTTAAACCCTTTCCATCAACACATTCTTTATACATGTATAACTTAGTGTGTCTATGTGTGAGAGAGGGCAGTGGTTGAAAATTGAATATCATGAAATTTATAATGAAACACAGCCTAAACCGATCAAAAGCTGAAAAGATGAAAAGAAATATTTACATTGCAAAATGATTAACTTGATGGAAAAAGAAGAAGCACGTAATTTAATCATTTTTCGTCATCTTTGACTCAGTAGAAGTAGCCATCATTTGTGCTTCCGGTCAATGCAGACTCATCCCCAAACTCATGCAGAGAACCATCCTCCATAGCAAAATCATCGAAACTACTCTGTATGTCACTCATATTATTACTCATGGATGAAAACATGCATTGCTGATCCTGATACTGTTTCTGTTCTTGAGGTTGTTGGTGCTGAAATGGACTCATCTGTTGATTATAATTGTAATTGAACCCAGATGGGGAGATTAATGAAGAAGAAGTAGTATTTATGCGATCATTATGATCCTCGGCTGCCCCAAAACTCAGGTTGAGTGGGCCCTTTCGACCCCCGAATGAGCCTGGCCCGATCACGCTGTGGCAGCCCGTGAATTGTTGGACCAGGGCTCGAAAGTTGGAGGCGTTTGCGTTGAGGAGAGTGGTGGGGGTCCGTTTCGAAGCCCTGGACCGTCGCCTAATTGGTTTAGCGACGGTACCTTGAGGGTTCAAATGGTGGACACCCACGGTTGTGCTTGAATTGTCAGAGATGACACTGGTGGCCACTCTAGGGGCAGTGGTGGAATTTGATAGTTCACCACCGGGATGATTCGTATGCCGGGTGATGGGTTGTTGATAATATTGCTCCCATTGATCATGAGAATCACTCATGTTGTTTTTGAGTTGCTAGCTATAGTCACACTATATTAATTTTTGTATCTGAATCTTAATAATAAAGCAGCCTTGCCTAGGACGGTTATATAATGAGTCATGGTCAAAGTTAGAAATGCTGAACGTTGACATTTAAGTGTGGGAGTGTGTGTGAGAGAGATGGTTGGGTGTGATGCTTCCGGGAAACAACGAGGTTATCTCAATGAGATTTGCATATGTGAGAGATTACATCAGCCATAGACTTATCCTATGGTATTTTGTAGCTTTTCGAGATGGTCTTCTGGTCAGTATTTTTAAAAAACCAAAGCACCGATGATTGTTGTGATATAGTGTTGTACTTGTTTCCAATTTCTTGCTTCACTGCCAAGTATACGACACTTGATCTCACCTAATATCAGGTTAATAATTTTTAACAGGTACAAACATATATATAATAATTTGCACAATATTTTATTTATATAATAACTTTGAAAAATTCAACCTGTACCTTTTTTAGTGTTGTCAAAAAGGAAATACTACGTTACAAAAGTAGTTCATTAAAATTGTACGAAGAGAAGGTATTACGAATTGTGTATTTAGTATTCAACGAACGACCCTAGCTCCTTACAAGTTTGTGTATTCTTAGCATAATAGATAAAACTTATCCTCAGAGAGACCCTTATCTCACCTGCATATTTGACTATTTGTTGAGTACAGGTTACATGGTGGACACGACTTTTGCAACCCGAGAGTACCTATTATTTTCTGATCTGAAATAGGAAACGATACAGGATATAAGGCCTACATAAAAAAATGGGTCTTTATACATAGGTCCCATTTATGGGATCAACATTCTTATAATTCTTATTGACTTTTCAATAATTCTATATGTCCTATTCTAACTTTTTAAATAATTTTTTCACAATTTTACCCTTTTAAAACCACCCATCCGCAACTTCCTTTAGGAAGTTACATAAGTTGTTGAACTTTTTTTTTTTAATCTTTAAATGATCATAACTTTTGATTTACAAATCCGTTTTTCGCAAAATTACTATTTTTGAAATCTGCTCGACGAGATATATCAAACAAGATCCATGAAGGGTATAAAATTTCAAAGAAAAAAATTTACACAAACAGTAAACTTTATTGTATGCACTAGAACATAAAATAGTTTTATATATGTGTCATTTTCACAAACAGATGATAACATTTACTGTGGTAATACTACACATTATATATATATATATATCGGTGGATCCAAACCTTTTTTTTTTTTCAAAATTACTTTATATCTAAAGGTTCGCGTTAGCGGTATCCAATCCTTACCACCATTGTTGGAGCTTCAACGACCTTCGTCAGAGCTCCGATTTGGGGTGGGTAAGGGCGGTATGTGGTGCCGCTGGCGCGGACCTTTGAAAATAAGAGACTTTTGAATAAATGGATTTTGGATCCACCGGAGTATCATGGGGTGTCGCTGGCATGGACCTTTGAAAATAAGATTGGATAAATGGAATCGGGATCATTTGGAGCACCGATTTGGGGTGAGTAGGGGTGGCACAGAACTTTAAAAATAAGAGCATATTGGATATATATATATATATATATACATAGTTTGTAAAAATGTCATAGATATTAAACTTTATTGTATACACCAGAAAATAAAATAGTTTCATATTTGTGACATTTTCACAAACAATAACATTTACTATGTTAATATATTTATGAAATAGTTTTATATATACTGAGTTAATATTACATAACATATATATATATAGGCTCAGGTGCGGACTTTTCGTGCGGACTTTGTCCTTATCCCAAAAGTGGTCCCCTCGTGGTCCCAAAGACTTTTGTTATTTACTCTAGATGGTCCCCCTCTTGTCTTATACTAAAACCTTAGTTTAAGACTATATAATTAAAAGATTTATAATTTAGACCCAAAATTGGTATCAAGACCTTAAAGATTTTAGAACCTCACCAAATTCTGACCAAACCCAAATTCTGGTATCAAAGCCATAAGACGTTCCTTTTAGACATACGGTAAAAAGACTTTAATGCCCTTGGGATTTATTCCTCGCATTTACCAAAATATTTTTTATCCAACCCAGACTACCAACCTATACCCATAACTGATTTAGACTCAGAAGGTTGTTTAACCACACACATAGACGGTTGTTCACACATTGAACGCATCCCAGCCAAACACGCAGACAGTAGACAAGTTACTGCTAGTGCTATTAATAGCATAATAGACCAAAATAAGTGTATACTCCTTATATTAAGATAATTAATAAAAGGCACTCAAACCCTAGAAACAGAGATAAAAAATATCTCTAAAAGATTATTAGACATAGATAATCAAATCCCAATAGACTTAGTACACGTTTTACAAGAAATAAATATTAAGACTAGTCATATAGAAATCCTTAACAAAGACCTTTTAGAAATTAAAACTTTAATTAAAAATCAAGACAATGAGTTAATTAAACTTACCAAAGAACAAGCTAAGCTTATCCCTAGACTAGATAGTTATCTTCCTAATGGAGATAGTTAGATCAAACTGGAATGAGGTACCAAGAGACCTCTCCATTCAGACTTTATCAGAATTTTATCAAAGAATTTTAGAAAAGATAAATGATGATAGATTTTATTATAAGATAAATAAAAATGAGATTGCTAACGCGGCCAAAGCAACTAGACTTATATTAGAAAGATTGAATTTAATTTCTACATCCATAGCAGCTACCCAAGACTATAATAGTAGCTTTGTTAAAGACTTACATTTAGACTTAAAAGCTAAGACAGAAGGATTAACCACCTTCTACACAGACTTTGTTAAATTTCAACAAAATTTAGCAAATTACTTTAATAATAGGGAAAGCCATAACCTATCCAAAATGGATAGTATTATTAATGAACTTAGACTAGACATGGCCCAAGTAGAAGAAAAATACAAAGAAATTATAAACGGAATTAAAGCCGTATATAATAAACCATCCCAAGCAGAAATAGACTCACATTTTATTCTAACTCGGTTAGATAAAATTGAAAAGACTGTAGAAGCCATAGAAGTTAGAACTATGCAACAACTAGAAAAAGATAATGAAGCAAAAGACTATATCACTAACGTTGGTAAAACCATCGTTAATTCTCTAGCTAGACATAGTGAAGAAACTTCTGAAAAGACTAGGAAAGAGAATAAGAATTTTAAAAAAGAAATCCTTAATCAGATGAAAAGACAAAAAGATTATTCAGACTTCTTAGAAAGAATTGAAAAAAGACTTGAATAAAAACAGGTAACCACCTGTAAGTTTAAAGAATCCCCTCATATAGAAACTAGAGAAGGAAAGACCTTAGGTAGACGAGTCATAAATGACGGATTAGATAAGATTAGCAAGATAGTTAGCTCTATCCCAAATATTGGACAGAGTAATCATATGCTCCAAAGACTTAAGGATTCATCCTCCAATGTTAGGACATGGTGGAAAGAAAGAAATTTCACTAATCCCCTCCAATGGAAAGAATGGGGTGAAGTTGACTGGAAGATTGTTGAAGATTCCATTCATAATGGACAACTTCCAGCCGTTAGATATATAGACTGGTTTAAAGAAGGTGCCACTCCTAAGACCCCCAATTATAACATGACCTACCATTGTAGAAATCATGTGTTAGACAAATCCTATACTGAGCTCCAAGTGTTTGACTCAGAATGGCTTAGATCTAGAGGAACTGATAGGAAGTTCCAATTCCCAACCTTTGGACTCTTTCAAGAAAGAATCCAAGGCTTACATAGACCTCAGAATAATATTAACATATTATGTTGTTTAGTAGACAAAAGATGGAAAGACTTTGAGAAAAGCCTTATTGGAATAGCTCAATTAGAAATGTCAGACAACATTGTATACTTTAATGTCATTTCGGCATTCACAGTAACTGTAGACACAGCCAAGAATTTTAAGTTAATCTTATATGCTAGTGGTTATGAAGACTATATAATCCCAGACGCTAATATAAATATAGAATTCCAAAGCTATGTGAAGTTCTCTCAATTTCCTTATGAAGGAATGCAGTCAGGAATTCCTAGCGGTAGACTTAATGAAGAAATCTTAGTTAGAACCAATATTTCAGACTATAATCATACTTACAGTATTAGGAATACTGGACCTATGAAAGAAAAAGCTAAGACCCTCTGGCAATTGCCAGAATTTCAAGAAACTAAGACTATACAAAATAAACCCTTGTTTATTAACCAAGACGACGTTACTGGAAATGTTACCATCCAGTTTGGTCCCCCTAAGATTGTCAATAAGAATATCCAGACTGAAGAAATTAGATTTAGAAATATGGGAAACGCCATAATCAATGATCCTTCAGAAGGAGAATGTAGTAGTAAGACTAGTGCTAGTTTACTAGAACAAGCTCCGATAATTAGACCTAGAAGATCATTTGAACAAAAAGACTTAGTTAAAGAAAAATCTAGGATCCAAAATTTTGGACATGAACCCTCAGAATTGGATATGAAGACATTTAAAGATAACCTTAAAAAAAGTCCCACTGTTAGATTTCAAGAAAGAGAAAGATTTAATATGATAGCCCAAGACCGCATATTAAAATTAAAAGAATCTAAGAATACAAAGGAACTTCTTAGAAACTTAAGACTAATAGAAGAAGGAGAACAAAGACTAATGCCAGCTACACAAGTAGAGCCTAGTAAACAAGAGATAGGAAGTAGTAGTAGGCTAGAATATGCTCCTAGACTTTTTAGTAAGCCAATAGGAATAAATATTCCTATATTTTCAAGCACCGTAGTTAAAACTAAACCCGATTATATAAAAGACTTCCCAACTAGTGACAAGAGTTTCACTCCTGTTAAGACTATGGCAAGCCAATCCATAAACCCAGTAGGTATATACTTAACCTAGACAATGTACAAGATAGGAAGAAGGCCTTAGACGAATGGCGTAACCAGATGAACATGTGTTTTGCATCTAATGAACAATGGGATGCAAGTTCATGTAAGTAGTACGCTGAGCAATCCATTAGAGGTATTGCAAAAGATTACTTAGATAGTTTAAGAAAGGCCACAGATGAAGACTCCTTAGCTAAGATTGAGAAGATGAAGGAATAACTAGAAGAAAGATCAATTGAAGAATATATTCAATTGTTCACTTCAGAATTCATTGGAGCTGGACATCTAGCTCAGATCAATGAACAAGACCTAGCAAAAACTAAGTTAACCCTCCTTAGCATTTGCAAATTAGATAAGATAAATGAATATAGCAATAATTACGAACAGCTATATTACCAAATTAAAGAATTTGGAGAGACCTTAAAAGACGAATACTTTAGAAAGATACCAGTCATAGGACAAATCCTAATTAATGAATATAGGAATTGGCCAGGTGTAGCAGGAGTTAAGAACAACTCCCTTGGTGAAAGAATCAATTTCGCCAAAGACTATATCATATCTAAGAGACGTGATATAACCCAAGGAAAGTTGATAGAAGAAACTTTCAAGCAGATCCCTCCAATCAAAGACGAAAGAGACATCGCTCCAATCCAATGGGGATGTGGAAGTGAATCTAAGAAATTCAAAAAGAAATTAGAATGGAAACATAGGAAGTTTAAGACTAGACCTTTAGGATTGCCAATACTAGTAAGTATAAGAAGGTTCCTAATTATAGGAAAGAAAAAGATGCAGCTCAATCTAAGACTGTCACTAAAGAATGTTGGACATGCGGCAAAGAAGGACACTTTGCTAAAGACTGCCCTAATAAGAAAGATAAAGAAGGTATTAAAAATATTAATACAATATTAGACTATGCAGATCAAGAAGAATTAGATATCTTATACGCTATAGAAATATCAGACATAGAAGATGATGACAATACTAGTATCTATAGTGCATATACACACAGTGGTTCAGAAGACTATAGTGATACTGATGAGTATGAAGACTCTCAGGATACCCTAGACTTATATATGATGCAGACTGATCAAGGCGATCAAGATGATGAATATATAGACTTTGAAGATGCTTGGTATAAATGTATATTAAGCCCATTCTTGAAGAAAAGATGGACAGTAAGTAATCCTGAGTTACTAACCTATATACCTAGATGTTACTTTGATGAAAGACATTATTGCACGTTTGAGATGAAATGTTGCAAGAAAGACTTTAGATGTGTAGAATGTTTTGAGACTATACAAACATAATTATTTATGGTTTGTATTGTTTGTCAATTACACTACCATGAAGACTGTTGAAGAATTAGATTTAGAGCAATCTATACTAGCCAGTATGACGTTAAAATAGACTTAGATATTAAAACATATTATCAAGACATTGATAGAAATATAGCCAAAAGATTGCAAGAAAATGAAGACTTCAAAGGAAAAGGAATTTCCTATGATTTAGAAGAATACCATTCTGATAGTAGTTCAGAAGACCAAATACCTTTAGATTTTATAGATAAACCCCAGAAAGGAATATCTATTTTAGAAAAGAACAATTTAGGAATTTCTACTAAACCACATGCTTGTTTTGTAGAATTATTTGTTCAACATAAAGACTATCCTAAAAGACTTTCAGCCTTCATAGATACAGGGTGCTCTCAGAGTATTTGTAAGGCTAATGCCTTCCCTGAAGACTACTTTTTAGAAAGTACTCAAGAAATCTATGGTAAAGTGGCTAATGGAGATCCATTTACCTTATATTTCCAGACTATTCCTATTTATTTTAAATTAGGAAATCAGACCAACAAAACCGTTAATCATCGGTTTTGGATAATGGATCCTCGTCCTAGTTTCATAGGAAACATTATTTTAGGACAAGACTTTATTTGTAAATATCATCCTTATACTCAGTATAACGATAAGATATTAATTAGTGACCAAGAGGAATTTAATATTAAAGCTCCTCTAATAGATCATAAGACTGCCTTAGACCTTATGCAGGTCAAACCAAATTATAGGCCCATTAAACATCAGAGTTCTTCAACTGAGAATGGTGGACCTAGACCTACAACTTAACAAGAAGCCTTAGAAATTACTAAACCCTTGCAAAAAAAAATGTAAGTGTCCAGACCAAAAGTGTTATAAGCAAATAGCGCTTATACAACAAGACATTTTAGATCAAGCCCAGCAGACCTTATTACAGGTCCAAGCTATATCCAAACAGAAGAAAATGGATATAGAAGTAGAAAAGGAAAAAAATAGGCAACTAGCAGAGCCTACTTTAGGAGAAAATCCCATCGCTAAGTGGGATAAAGACCAAAGCTATTGTGAAATCATCCCTATTAACCTAGACGCCACTATTAATGGTGGAACCTATAAGAAAGGATATTCACAAGAAGATAGGGAAGAATTTAAGAAAGACATAGAGGGAATGCTTAAATTAGGCATTATTAGAGAAAGTAAAAGTAGACATAATAGCTTAGCCTTCTATGTTCAAAATGAATCTGAACGTAAAAGAGGGAAAAGACGAATGGTTATAGACTATAGACAATTAAATAAGAATTGTGAATTTGATTCTTATAAGATACCAGACAAGAATAATTTGATTAATTTAATCGAAGATAGAATTATATTCAGTAAGTTTGATTGCAAATCAGGCTTTTGGCAAATTAAGATGCATCCAGACAGTATTACTTGGACAGCCTTTAGTGTGCCCTAAGGAAAATACGAATGGTTAGTAATGCCATTTGGATACTTAAATGCTCCTCAAGTTTTCCAAAGAAGAATGGATAATATATTTAGACCTTATTCAGAATTTTGCCTTGTTTACATAGATGATATTCTTGTAGCAAGTAAAACTGAGACAGAGCATGTAGACCATCTTAAAAAGATTATTTTAGAATTAGACAAACATGGTATTGTTATCTCTGAAAGGAAAATGCAATTATTTCAGACTGAGATAGAGTTTGTGGGAATGCATATTAATAAAGGAAAATTATCCTTGGCATAACACATAACTAAGAAGATTCTTGAGTTCCCAGACCAACTCAAAGATAGAAAATAATTACAATCATTTTTAGGATTGCTTAATTGTGCTGCAGACTTTATAAAAGACCTTGCTTCAAAAAGACAAAGCTTAACATCCAAATTAAAAGGAACAGACAAAACCAATCCCTTTTATTGGACTAAAGATGATTTTGAAGTAATAAGACAAATTAAAGATGCAGTCAAGAACATTCCTTTACTTGAACTGCCTAATGTAGAAGACCAGTTTATAGTAGAAACAGATGCCTCTGATAAACAATGGGGAGCAGTATACTTTGCCATTGATCATCAGACAAAAAAGAAGAAACTTTGTAGACATAGTTCTGGAACCTTTACAGACCTAGAAACAAGATACACTGCCCATAAAAAGGAAGTTTTAGCCATAGTAAGGGCAATAGAAAAATATATGTTGTTTCTTAGACCTAAACATTTTACTGTTTATACTGACTCTTCTTATGCAGTAAAATTCAGAGATTTAGACTTGTCCAAATCAAGAACTAATAGACTAATTAGATGGCAACAATTTCTTAATGGTTATGACTTCTCTGTTATTCATATTAAGGGAATTAAAAATACCAATCCAGACATTATATCAAGAGATCCAATGTTTGATAACACTAACATTATTTCATGTTTTATGTTGCAAACAGAAGACCTAGAAGACATGAGTTCCTCTGGAACAAATAGACTAAACAGGGAAGACGTCGCAGACTATCTTAGACGCGTAAAACCAAATGCTGGTATAACACAAAGACCAACGCATATTCAAGACTCTCAAGAAAGACCTATCCTAGAGAACTTTAATGATATCTTAGTTCCTCCTGGAAAATCTAGACAAGAGATAATTTCCCAAAATAGACTCATTGGGAAGATGTACTTTCCCCAATATAGACCCGATCAAAGATACCCAGACTTGATCAAATTTAGACGAGAATTTTCAGAAGACAAAAATACTCTTATAGACGCCATATGGTGGAATGTGAAGAATAGACTATGGATCGAGTTCAAACAAAATTTGGTAGCCATTGCCAGATTCTTGAGGACTCAAAGACTTGCAGGTACCCAGCTCAGTGGTACTGTTGCACCTAGACCTCAGACTCAGACTTATGCTCAGACTCTTGGATAAACCTCCAAAACTAGACCTACTGATTTCTGTTATCAGAAAAAGACTTTTAAGACTAAGATTGTTATACCGTTTGGTCATAATAATCTTCCATTAACAGAAGACTTTAAAAAAAGAAACTAATAACATTATTGATCATTTTAATATGTTATTATCAAAAATAAATAGAGATGCCTTAATAATTAAAGGTTTCTTCAAAGACGTCCCCAAAATATATCTTTTTGGAAAATCAGAAATGACTCATATAACTCTTGCAGACCATGGGTTCATTGGACTCGTCCAGATAAAAGACATTGAAGACTCTGTTTCTCTTGGAAAAATAGTCCATGAGTATATTAAGAAGGTAGAAGACTTCCTTCCTCTATTTTCCAGAATCTACCAAATTTCTCCAAGTTCCTGTAGAGGAATGAGAGTTGAAGGATTTAGACTTATTAGATTTTCTAGTTATATATTCGAAGACGTTGAGATTCTATCAGATGATGAGACCAAAGAATTAATTATTGATAAGTCCAAGCTCCAGATTGCTCAAGCCATGTAGACCATAGAAATCATGGAGTTATTAACAGGAGAAAACAGGTGGTACACTGCCTACCACAAAGAAGACCTGATAATTCAAGCTGATGAGCCATTCAACGGAAGGCTCAAGAAAGAATCCAAAGAAATAGTAGAGATATCTTTGCCAGCTAGCCTTAGAACTGTAGGCCTCATTGATGAATTTTTCAACAATGCCCTACCAAACCAAGACAAGGAAGAGGAAGACACAGATGGAACAAAGACGGGCCCCTCGTTAGCTGAAGAATTATTGAAGACAGAAGATGCCCTGTGCTAAGACTTATGCAAGACAACAAGACTATAATTAGATTCCCCTGCAGCCTGCAGCTCAGACATGCCCCACACGGGTCCCCGGATTGCTTCTTTTCATAAAGAAGAAAAAGACCCTTGCAAAGACTTTAGGTTAGAATTATTGCTAGACGATAGATTTACTTTATGTAAAGCAAGTAGTATAAGACTTTAATAATTTGTATCTCTTTAAATCGGATCTCTTTTGATAGTCGGTTGCCAGTCGATTGTAGTGTCCTTGATCTATAAAAGGGAGCGTCCATTTATGTTTTAGACATCAGTTGAAGGAGTTAGAGAGTGAGAGATTGTTAGACTTTTAAAGAGAGTATGCTTGTAGAGAGTAATAGGTATATGAGTGAGTAAACCTCTCATAGTTAAGGGAGAGGGGAGAGTTGTATTTACTTATGCAATGCAATAAAAGTATTTTCTTTTTCAGAAATGTCTTATGCTAAGTTGTTATTATTTTCCAAATTGTCTCCAACTTTCTGTTCATAGAGGACTATTGTGTGGAACCTCTGGTGTAGCACACAAGGTGTTATACTGGTGAACCGCCGTCAGGTGCCGATTAGCCGTGAGCCGTTAGCCAGGTGAGCGTTAGGCGTGAAGGCGTACAGGCAGGAAACGGGTCAACCGCCAAAGTAGTGGATTGAGGTGCGACACATAAAGAGAGAGTTGTAGGAGGCCGAGACCGGAGAAGAATAGTAGCAAGGCTGAAGAGACAAAGGGAAGAAGATAAAGATATTACAGACCAGAAGGAAGGTATAAACTCGAACCAAACCCTTAACTATTTTACATATTATTATTTTAAGAATAATCTTATATGAGCTTACAAATCACTAAAGACTTTTTAGAATTTGTTAATCAAACAAGCTTAGACTTAACTAGAGAAATTCAAGACTGGACTCTTACAGACCCTAAAGATAAATAACTTATAGAATCTGCTTTAGTATATGCAGGTGGTACTTTTAAATACATAGACCAGATCATTGAGTGGTTAGGAAGAGAAGTACCTAGAATAGAAATAATTAGAACAGGGATTCAAGATCTCTTTAGACAAAAATTAAGAACTCAAGACTTTGCAGAAGAACTATCAAGACCTGAAAAATATCAAGAATACACTAGGATACTTGAAGACAGTATAGCCATATTAAAATTTATTAGACGTAAAAGGTTAGCTGAAACAAAGGCTACTTTAATTAGAGCCGGAGGAATCCGCCCTCTCCTTAAAAAAGTAGAGACAGCTGCCCCTCGAACATACCGTAGATTTTTGTCATCTTATGGTGATAATAATTTAGACGAATTTATAGACAACGATATAATTGATATTGTTAATCAAATATATAAAGAAACTAGACAGATAAACCCACGATACCGAATAAGGTATTTAAGACTAGAATATTTTCCATCAAAACCTCTTTCAGTTTCTAGACTCCCGGAAGAAATTAGTTATATAGATAATCTTCGCTATTCAGAACTCCAGTACGATAGTGACGGAAGAAGCTTGAGAAGTAGCAGTAGCCCTGAAACTTCCACACTTAGACTTCCAGATTAATTAAGCGTTAAAATAAGCTTAAAAGACCTTAGAAATCATTGGGGTAAAAATTGATATTCCCTAAAACTTTGAAGAAGTCAAAAGACATCGCGGTCCCAAAAGGTGGTCCTAAAAAGACAAAACGGTCCCTAGATAATTCTTGGACGGTAGCGGTCCGTAAACTAGGTCCGTAAACTTGATCCGTATACGATCCAGCCTCTCTCTCTCTCTCTCTATATATATATATATATATATATATATACACACACACACACACACACACACACACACACACACACACGGTAGATCCCAACCTCTTTTTTTTTTAAATTACCATATTTTTAAAGGTTTACGCTAGCGACATTCAATCCCCACCACTACCCACCCCCATTGTCGAAGCTTCAACGACTTTCATCAGAGCTATGATTTAGGTGGGTAGTCGTGGCATTAGATAAATGGAGTTTGGATCCACTGAAGCTCCGATTTGGGGTGAGTAGGGGTGACATTGGGTTAAGTTTATATCTATAACATTTTTACAAACGTTAACATTTGCTGTGTTATAACACAGTATATATATATATATATATATATATATATACGGTGGATCCAAACTTCTTTTTTCTGATATTGTCTTACTTTTAATGGCCCGCGCTGGCGGTATCTAATCCCGACCATCACCAACCCCAATTGTCGGAGCTCCAATAACCTTCATTAGAGTTCTGATTTGGGGTGACACGGAGTGCCGCTGGCGCGGACCTTAGAAAATAAGAGAATATTGGATAAATGGGATTTGTATATACCGGAGCTCCAGTTTGAGGTGAGTAGGGGTAGCATTGGATTAAGTTTATCTCTGTAATATTTTCACAAATAATAAATGTTACTGTCTATGAAAATGTTACACCGACATCCCATGCCACCTCAAATCAGAGCTTTGATGAAGGTTGATGGAGCTCCGATAAAGGTAGTGGGTGGTGGTGGGAATTGGATGCCGCTGGCGCTGACCGTTAAAAATAAGATAATATCAGGAAAAAGAGGTTTGGATATATATATATATATATATATATATATATACTGTGTTATATGAACACAGTAAATGTTAATGTTTGTGAAAATGTTATAGATATAAACCTAACTCAATGCTACCCCCCACCCCTACTCACCTCAAATCGGAGCTCCGGTGGATCCAAACTCCATTTATCTAATATTTTCTTAATTTCAGAGGTCCGCACCCTCGGGACCCTAGGCCACTACTACCAACTCAAATCATAGCTCTGATGAAAGTCGTTGAAGCTCCGACAATGGGGGTGGGTAGTGGTGTGGATTGAATGTCGCTAGCGTAAACATTTAAAAATATGGTAATTTTGAAAAAAAAAATAGTGGTTTGGATCTACCGTGTGTGTGTGTGTATATATATATATATATATATATATATATATATATATATATATATATATATATATATATATTATGTAATATTAACTCAGTAAATGTTACTGTTTGTGAAAATGTTATATATATTGTGTAATATTAACTCCGTAAATGTTACTGTTTGTGAAAATGTTATATATATAAAACTATTTCATAAATATATTAACACAGTAAATGTTATTGTTTGTGAAATTGTCACAGATATAAAACTAATTTCATTTTCTGGTGTATACAAAAAAGTTTAATATCTATGACATTTTTACAAACAATAGCATTTACTGTGTTATCACATTATTTATTTATATATATATACAGAAAGGATCTCATGCATACCCAGTTTGCATACCCTCCGTGCGGACCATTTTTTTAAAATAGTAAAAAAAATAATTTCGGGTTGATTTTTTTTTTATAGTTTCTAAACATTTCAATAGGACCATAAAAAAAATTTAACTCAAAATGATTTTTTTTGCTATTTTAAAAAAATCGGTCAAACTTTGTCAGTTTTTAAGTTGTTAAAAACTGACAAAGTTTGACCGATTTTTTTAAAATAGCAAAAAAATTCATTTTGAGTTGAATTTTTTTTTATGGTCCTATTGAAATGTTTAGAAACTATAAAAAAAATTACATCAAAAATATTTTTTTTACTATTTTATCAAAATTAGTCCGCGCCAGCGGTATGCAAACTGGGGTATGCATGAGAACCTCTCTCTCTCTCTCTCTCTCTCTATATATATATATATATATTCAATATGTTTTTATTTTTAAAGCTCTGCGCCACCGGCACCTAATGCCACTCCTACTCATCCCAAATCGGTGCTCAAGAGTATTCAGATCCCATTTATCCAATTTTATTTTCAACGGTCCGCGCCAGCGGCATCCCATGACACTCCGGTCGATCAAAAAATCATTTATTCAAAAGACTCTTATTTTCAAAGGTCCGCGGCAGCGGCACCACATACCACCCTTACCCACCCCAAATCGGAGCTCTGACGAAGGTCGTTGAAGTTCCAATAATGGTGGTAAGGATTGGATGCCGTTAGTGCGGACCTTTAAATATAAGGTATTTTTGAAAAAAGAGGGTTTGGATCCACCGGATATATATATATACTGTGTAGTATTACCACAGTAAATCTTACTGTCTGTTTGTGAAAATGTCACATATATAAAATTATTTCATATTCTAGTGTATATAGTAAAGTTTACTGTTTGTGTAAATTTTTTTATTTGAAATTTTATAGCCTTCATGGATCTTGTTTGATAGATCTCGTCGAGTAGATTTCAAAAATAGTAATTTTGCGAAAAACGGATTCGTGAATCAAAAGTTATGATCATTTAAAGATTAAAAAAAAATGTCCAACCACTTATGTAACTTCCTAAAGGAAGTTACGGATGATTAGTTATAAAAGGGTAAAATGGTGAAAAAATTCCCTAAAAAGTTGGAATATGACCTATGGGATTATTGAAAAGTCAATAGGACTTATAAGAATGTTGATCCGATAAATGAGACCTAAATATAATGATCCCTAAAAAAAATACATATAAATGAGACTATTTTATTACTTTTTTGAAATAATAAAGAGGCTAAACTGTAACTGACCATCGTATTAAAAAATTGTATAATTTTAGTAGTAATATTTCTTATTTAAAATTGAGGTTCGGGCCAATTGCCCCCCCTTACTTCGACAGGTGGAGAGAAGTATCAAGTTGTGTAAACCGATCTTTTACCAGTGTATAAAAACACAGATGTGTGAGGCCGTAAATTTTCATCAGAAGGTCAAAAAATTTTATAATGCCAAAAAAACATAGGTTAAAAAAACAAAAGCTTTTGTAAGATGACTGCGTTAGTTGTGTTGATGGTAAATGGACATAAAAAGGAAAATCTAGGATTTTCTTAAGAGGTCAATATAGGTTAGAGTAATATTACATGCTATTTTGAAAAAAGAAACTATACGATCAATATTTTCAAAATCATGTCTAAAGGACTACAATTCTCGTACTATTCTTGAAAAAAAAAAAAAGGATACTTCAACTAATATATTCATAAAAAATAATTGTTGAAGAAATATTTCTTTTCTTAATTTGGGGTTTGGGTCCAGTTGTCTCATAACATCAAGGTGGAGAAAATATCAACTTTGTAAATCGATCTTTAACAACTACGTACTTATTTGTATACACGCATACAGGGAGGTCATAAATTTTTTCTCAAGGAGGTCAAAGAATTTAATATGCACAAAAAAAGTTCTTAAACACGAACACAGTTTTTGAAAGAGGAGCGACTGAGTTGTGTGGATAATAAGTGAGTTCAAAGGCTAGGGGGATCAATCTGCAAATTTAATAATTTTTTTATGGGGGTTAATACTGCTGAACTTTACAATTTTAACTTTGTTTTTAACAAAATTACATATTCACTTCTATTAAATCCCCATCCCACACCCCTACTAAAATAATAATAAATTAAAAACAATACTTAAGGTGGTCAGCACGCCATGGGCTCCACTTGATCTCACCACGCATATGTATACACATGTTTGTGACAGATGTCGGAATAATATTTAATATTTATCAATTCCCCAACAAAAATGATTTACAATACTTTCAGAGATTGTTTTGACTAGAATTTATTGTCAGTGAGCCGACACCAAAACCCCCAACATCTTTATTCTTCAACCCAAATGTAAACATGTGTGTGTATGTAGTGACGTTTATCAATTTCTGAAGAACATGAATACTTGGCTGTTAAGGTGATGATGATTCTAGATATTTTTCACCCCGTGAGAAGTAAAATAATGAAATTTGTTTTTCAACTATTTTGGATTAAACTTTGTTCACTTTAAAATTCCTATATACGGGGCACATATGGATACACATGAACGGCGAAATGTGTTTTCACATCAATTAATAATAATATGTGCATTTTTGTAATTAAACTTCTATAGAATAATTTAGGAAAATATGATGAGGTTGGCCAGCCATTGTGAGGGTCAATCAAATGTAATAGAATTAACATAACATAAAAGTCAAACAAACCTCAATAACTTTTGTAAATTTACAACTAGCCGGGTATCGATCCTTACAAGGTTGATCGATGAGTGAATTTGATAAAATGAGGTATGACACGATAACATGATACGAATCGACACAAAATTATAAATTAATAGGTGAAACCTTAATGGTTTCGAGTCATATCAGTGTCAACCTGATAAAACTCGATAGTTAACGAGGCGGGTTGATGTTGACCATTTTCACCCGTTAATACCAGATAAGATCCGTTAATTAATAAAATATATCGTTGGGACTTATAAAGAATTTATGAAGAAGTGTGTTATTTACGTGAGCAAAGCACCAAAAGAAATTCGGGGGGGGGGGGGGGGGAGTTGAATAGGTTTGAAGACATCTTATGACCAATTTTCGATTATAAACGATTTTGCTTACACAATCAAGTTACTTGAGCATAAACTTTGCCAAATTGATTACTACAAGACTTGATTAACTCACACAACAATCTAATTAGGTGAATCTAGATGGAAAAAACTAGATCTAACAAACCTAAATAAATTTTAATCCAATTCACTAGATTCAAATTAGATCTAATTGAAGCGTGTGATCAAATGTGTGCATATGCGTATAAATCATTCACAATCAACTACAAGACAAGGTTTACGAGAAAAATTTCCCACCCATGGGTAAAAAAACCTCAATGCACTCCAATTCTCATTCTACTTGAAAAATAATTTTACAAAAGATAAGAAGGTAATTCTCACGCAATCTCTATCGTGTAGTTACCTATGAACCTTTCAACTTTACCCCATAGTCAATGAGAATCCACCGCAAGATCCATCGTGAACAAAGAAGTCCATTCTCTTCCTTGAAAGTCGCGCCACACTCCAAATTCTCTAATAACTTCGAGTGCCTCCTGTTTTAGATCTAGGAGTAGATGATCATGAAATTTAGAGGTAGATTGATTTGATCTGAATAGGTTATGTCAAATCTGAACCAAAACCGCTCAATTCTCTCTCGAAAGCATAAATTAAGTATAGATCTAAGTTTTATCAAAATAGGAAGGAACAAGTGAAATTGGAAAGAAAAGCAAAAGAAAAATTCTCTCAACCTCGAAAATTCTCTTAGAATTGTATCTGACTTGTGAAGTTTTCATATCTAAACAATTGGGAGGAAAATGACTTATTTATAGAGATGTTTCAAAATATAATGCCGTCGCGCACACAGCTAGATCTGGTCGTGCACAAGATTCCAGAAAGTGTGGAATCGAGGTCATGTCCATGCGCACGAGTACAAAATTTTGTCGTGCGAAACTCCCGCCTGTGCGCACATGCTCAAAATAGAGCCGTGTGAACGGTTAAGGCAAAAATAATTTTCAAAAAGCCTTAAAAGGTTCAAACACTTAAGCCAAGTGCCAAAATCTTTTTCGAATGTGCTCTGAGATAATTTAAATAATTTCAAATACTTGTTCTATCAAATTTTAAAATCCTCACACATTTTAAAAGCATTTGTGTATGCGTGTGTGTTTAGCTATAAAAAATTCACAACATCTAAAAAATGATATAGTCTTCACTTCAATGTGAATGCATGGTAACAAAAGTCTTCAATGAGTGGCTTGAAAAATCTTCAAGTCTTCAAAGGTTCATTTTAACTCAAATGACCGCGCCTCACTCATTCAAATCAAGTCTATGTGACTTGAATGACCGAACAACTCAAATGTTTTGACACGAGAATAAACCAACTAATATTAATTATAAAATTACATATTTAATCTCTTCCTTTGTTTATTCCGTGGAAAAACTCTTAAAATTCAAAATGATCTTATTACCCCTACAAGACTCACACCTCACTTTCCATATAGTGAGAGTACTATACAAACAATCCATAAGACCAGCGACGCATCACTAGTTGAGTCTGAACATGGGCCAAAGTTAAAATCAACATGGAAATACGTGAAATCACATGAAACGACATATAGAATCATACATGCAAACATGCACAAAGACAAATCCCCCCTGCTTGGGAATCCTCCGATAAGAAAATATATAGATGAGATAAAACATATGAAATAAAGAAACATCAAATGCTTCTCTTATATAACATATTCAAAAGCAATATCAACAACTCCTAAAATTCACTCCCTCTTTTTAACACAATAGACAAGTAAAGAAAATAAGGTTTTCTCCCCCTTAATCTCAAGAAATGAAGTTTTCTCCCCCTTTTTGACATGAAAAAGTCAAAGAGAAGCCATAGCATAGACAACAATTATATCACGTTAATAAAGAAAGATCACAATGACAAGAGAAACTAACAAAGTAAAATCTAGTAAAACATGTGAACTATCATAACGATAACATAGGAATCAATAAATGAGCATATACATGTGTATCAAAATATGAATCTCATAAGCAAACATTAGAAAATGATATGAGATAACATAACATCAAACTAGTAAAAATTAGATCATATGGAAAACATAGATATAAAGCATAGCCATATCAAGAATATGACAGTATAACATAAGAATATAATACCAATAGATAACTAAGATACCAATTGATAATGGACCAATCGAGGATGGAAATCCATAAATCTAAAATAGTGTATCAAAAGATCAAGATAATTCAAAGAAAAATAAAGAGTAAGGGTACATCACCCATCACCCATCCAGACAATCATATAAATATTCAAGTATCAAGTACCAAAGAATAAGGTACAAATATACGATGCCTAAATAGCAAACGAAAAGGTAAAACAAGGTCTCAACAAGGGACGAGGGACAATCATTGGATATAGAGATAAGAAAAAATCTTTAATCCTCATCAAACGCATGTGAGAAATCCATAACAAGTCACGGAGATATTAATGATAAGAGAAAAAGAACCAATGATAAAGCACAGGAATCATATGATATAAGAAACCAAATCATACAAGAAATAACATGCTAGAAACAATGAATAAGTAGCATAATAAGATATCCAAAAAGGGGTAACATCTTAAGCAAAAAGATACAACTCCCCTAAAGCAAACATCACTCCCCCTAAAGCTATCTATGACCAAGAAAAGAAAATAAAGTATAAAATATATGAAACATGATGGGAATGGAAGTAAGTGCACAATGACAAGATATCATGAAAGCATGTGATAGAGTCATATGAGTATGGAACATGTGAAGTAATATGTGAGACAATGACAATAATCAAATATGTAAAAATAATCAAGAACAATGTGATATTGAAAAGAGATATCTCAAATCATGTAATCTCGCAAGAGATCATCCTCAAGATATAATACCAAACACTAGTCAAGACAAACACCAAAAAAATTATAAGAGACATAAAAAGATACAAGGAGTATAAGATCAAACTAGCAAGATACTAACGTGATAAGTACAATCTCAACCGAATCTCACATAGATCCAATCTAAATAATAATTAAGATCTCATCACAAGAATCGAACAACGTAGGGCATACAAAGCATTAGAAACGGTAGCCAAAAATGATCTTAGAGAACCTACAAAGCCTTAAGAACCAATCACTTAAGTCACTTAAGCTCTATGAAGTGAATGCAGTCAAGGTACAAGATCTAAGGAAGAATGTATAACATAATTAAAAAAAATATGCAGGTCTATGTGTACTAAATCAGTCAAAAGTTGCCTAGAAAAAAATAAATGTACCAAAGCAAAGCATCATGTGCACGAACACAGTTATATCCGTGTGTACGACAACCTTTTAAAGGTGTGTGCACGAAACATAGGAAATTTCCCAAAATGAATGAAAACACCAGAAAATCTCCGTAAAACCTCATGCATCCCAACATTCTAATCTCCAGTGATATGAATTAACACACTATAAAATATAAACTGTATTGATTAGGTCTAAAATAAATAAGTAAAGGAGTTTAAACAATTGAATACCATTCTAAGCACGACGAAAATACAACTAATTAGATAAGAATAATAAATGAATACATGCATAGGGTAAACTCATGTAACCTCTCATACCATAGTCATAACAATAGTAAAATTTAACTCTGAATTACTACTAGCTCAATAGAAACTAAATCCCTACCTAACAACTATTACAAATCTGACACGACTAAGAGTAAATATAAATAGAAGAGTTATCACACAGGCTCGACACCTACATCCTAGAAGAGAAGCAACTAAAGAAAGGAGCATGTAAATAAATCAGTGATGAGGCGGCATCGATGACCTAGGTTCTGAAAAGTATAATCAACAATAACATAAACGACAAGTCTATAAAGAATAAAGATTTAACCTAATTTTGGATACAATAAATAACTACACGTCTTTTTTCCATATTTTAGTCATTTTTAAGTTATACCTAACCCAGTCAACCTAAATATCATATTTGTCTAATTCCAGTCTCATATTTTCCATTTCAAGTAGACTATATTAAGTAATAGTAAGATCCTGACACGTAAAAGAATTAGAACTAATATGTATGTAAGTATAATCCTGACATGTACTAGATAATTGGTACAATCCTGACATGTAACATAAAATTGAACAAATATTTAAATAAGTACAATCCTGATATGTACTAGAAATTTGGTACAATCCTAACATGCACCATAAATTTGGAATAATATCCTTATGAGTACAATCTTAATATGTAGTAAAAGTTGGGTATAATACTGACATATACCGAAAACTAAGGCTAATAATAATATAAGTACAATCTTAACATGTATTCCAAATTAGGTACAATCCTTACATGTATCAATAAATGGTCTACTTATACATAAAGGTTCATAATAATAAATATAATCAATTGCAAATTAATAAGACAGAAGTCTGAATTCTTAAATTAACTTAATCTCTTTTAATATAATAATTATATCTACAACTGAAGTGCGCTATCTCAATCTTAATAAATAATTTCTATAGCTAAGTGTCCAACACACACAAGTACAAATTTTAATCTTATTACCCAAAGCAAGCAACTAGGTGACAAAGCGGATAAAATTAAGCATGCAAACATGACAAGGAAATTTAAGGAAAAAAACCCTTTCGAGTAAAACCTTTTTTCATTCTGCACTTTAGAGAGTATACAAGACTATCGACTTGCAGACTACTTGATAACCACCATAAGTATAATGTGCAGTGCCTAAAAAAGCTCTAAAGAATACAGCTCCGTCCAGAGTCGTCTACACGCGACCTTCCATGCTCAGTATCCACCGATCAGCCTTCGTTGTGAGCAGTGAATTCCCTCGGGTATCACAGGATCAACCATAAAGAAATCTCTTCACTAGAGTTGTATTAAAGATACAAGGTTTAGGGTTTAAAGTTGATTCATTCAAATATATTCTGGGAATGTGATTTGTGAATAAAAAAGGTTTTTCTCAAAATAATAGGTCAAAGACTTTTGCAAAGGATATGATGAAACAGTTCTAGCAAAAGTCTTATCGAAATCAAACACGAAACATATATTAATAAGACAAACATAAATTTCGAGGACGTGATGTCTTTCGAATGAAATATGAGTCTCGTTTGAACGAGAAATGAACTTCATTTGAACGACAACAAGGTCATTTGAACGACATCCAAATCTCACTTGAACGAGCTTTGAACAATGTAAAATAGTATGCCCCGTTAGGTGTTTGATCGAAGAAGCTTATAATGAGCACTTCTAACGAGATTGCAATATCGTTTGAATGAGATTTATCTCTCATTTGAACGAGATGCACGTACTTCAAATATTTTTAAATATAGTAAAAACTGCCTCAATTTTAAAATAAAAAATCCTGTTTCCAGTTTTAATAAAAAAATATCCCAAAATAAATTCAAGGAATAAATTTAAACCCTAAAGCATTATACCTTCATAATATGGAGATGTTTGAAAGTTGTAGATGTTGGATCTTGGACTGCGTCTCGGCTAAAATCAATCGGTGACTTCGTCTCGGCTCAAATCAATCGATAGCGCCATATGCCAAAAACTAATGTACACCTAAGCTATTTGAGCAATGCGTGAAAACATGCTCTTATAATTATACCCCTTTTGGCTATTCTAGTACATACATAAAACCTAAATCCAAATTTCAAACAATCCCCTAAGATGAATACAATATCCTAATACCCTCCCAAACCCTAAAATGGTTAGGTACAAGATAAAGTTGTCTTAAAAATAAAGTCTTTGAATCTCCACTTCTTTTTGGTCTTCTCTTGGGGTCTTTGTCTTCATCGAGTGTAATCCAAATATGATTAGATCTTTCAAATTATCTACACACATGAAACAAATCAAATACCCCGTGATGCATCAAGTTTGACATATATCAAATACATGAATAAGATATGAAAATCTCCCCCATAAATCAAACTCTCCCCCGTAATTTTTTCTTCCCCTTTTATTTTGTCCAAAATATACAAGGAGTAAAAACTAATCATGAAAAATATAGGGAACATCCCCAAGAATAAAGAGATATTATCGTAACAAGATAAGAATGAATAATCATGCAATGATAATTTCAATATACATCAAAAACTATTTTTTATTTTTCAACATTTTTTAAAGAAAATATTCAACAAATATAACACACCATGGAGAGACACTAAAATAACCGAATCATGGAGACACACCGTTGAAGAAATTCATGTCCATATCGTCATCAACGGAATTCGAGTATCGAATCAAGGAAGGAATCAGAAATCCAGTCAGCCGGACCGGTCCGCCTCAATGAAAAAGGAACCGATCCGCTAATAGCCCGGACCGGTCCGCCAAGAAATTAAAAGAACCGATCCGCTTTCGGACCGATCCGTCTCCCTGCCGGACCGATCCGTCTTGCACATTGAAGCCAGAAAGCACCGAACCGAATGCGAACCGAATCAGCCTCAAATTAAAAGAATCGGTCTGCCATCGGACCGATCCGCCCTGGATAACCACGAACAGATCGTGTGGAGATTTTTAGGGCAAATGAATTCTTATTTATACCACGATCGGGGAGTTGGTTTTCTTAAGGCTTATACACGATTTCCAGAGCATATCAACCCTAAAGTCTTCACCTATTGAGTCCTATGATTCTAGGTTTTTAGATTCACACATCTTCCATATCTATGTGAATCAAATTTGGTAACCCAAGAACATCATTGCTGCTGTTCAACCTTTGTGAAGTGGACCGCTTCTTCCTCTTTATTGCTGCCCTACTGGACAGGGATTGTTCCAGCCGCCAACCCTACTGGAAAGGGATATTCCAGCCGCGACTACAGAATCCGATACCTACGGATAATTCTTAGTCAAAAACTGTATTTCATTGTAATCCGATTGTAAACCGTCTTTTACAAATTATAGTGAATATACAAATGGTTTTGCCCCTGTGGGGGATTTTTCCTTAAACTTTGTGTGTTGAATAATTCTTGCATGATTTCATATTGTTTCAATCACACCTAGTTGCATGCTTAGGGTTAATTTGGGTTAAAAAGGGTATTTATTATATTATTTCTTAATTGAACGCAAGCGCCAACTCTTTCAAATTGGTATCAGAGCGGGTTACGCTAATCTATCGCGTATTCCTATTTTCCGCAAAATTTTTCTAAAGATATCAATTTTTTGAAATAAATTGATTTTTGAAAATAGTGTGTTCAAATGGAGAAATCATATTATAAAATGCCTATCTTTGACGGGACAAATTATGCTTATTGGAAAGCCCGTATGAGGTCGGCTTTAAAAGCCATTGATGAACGTGTCTGGAATTTGGTTGAACGAGGGTGGACTCCTCCCACCGTGACTGTTGATAATGTGACCAACTTGAAACCTGACATTACTTGGACTGATGAAGAATTTAAATGGTCATCTTTTAATTCTAAGGGTCTAAGTGCTATTTCCGGGTCTGTCACACCTGATGAGTTCAAACGCATAATGACGTGCACCACGTCAAAAGAGGCATGGGATGTTTTGCAACTTACCCATGAAGGAACAAATGCTGTTAAAGAGTCAAAATTGCAAAATTTAACAACTCATTGTGAAACCATCACCATGCATGAAAATGAATGTTTTGATGAATTTTATGCTAGGCTTTCTGACATTGTTAATACTAGTTATAATCTTGGTGAACATATTCCAAATGCTAGAGTTGTTAAAAAGATTCTTCGTTCCCTTCCTAAGCGTTTTATACCTAAAGTCACTGTGCTAAATTCCTTGGGTAATTTAAATACTCTAAAATTGGAAGAACTGGTAGGAGATTTACAAACTTATGAAATAGACATGTTTCCTAAATCTGCCAAGCCAAAAGATAAGGGAATTGCCCTTAAAGCCCAAGAGAGAAAAAGTGAGAGGTCGGCAAGAAAGAGAGTCGAGTCATCTAGAAAGTTAGAAAATTCTGATTCTGAATGTGAGTTTGACTTAGATGATTTGGCCTTATTTGCTAAAAACTTCAAGAAAATTCTGAAATTTAAGAAAAGTGGGAACTTCAAAGATAAAAAGAATTTTCAGAAAAATAAGTTTGAAAAGAAAGATTTCAAAGAACCTCCTAAAGACAGTGAGAGGTGTTTTGAGTGCGACGGTAAGGGACACAGAGCGTTTGAGTGTGCCACTCGTCTGAATAGGGAAAAGGGTAAAGCTGTCCTAAATGCTACCCTTAGTGACGACAGTGAGGTCGAGTCGGTGGACTCGGGAGATGAGTCACCGCATGAGCGTAACTTCACCGCGTTCATGGCTAGTCATGTGAGTACTCCATGTGCATCTCACGACGATGAAGATGCTACCTCACAGAGACACCTCGACAGTGAGTGTGAAGAGAGTGAGGGAGAGGAGGAAGGTAGTGAGGATGAGAGTAACCTTCAACGCGCCTACGCCGAGTTATATAATGAGTCTTTCAAAACTAAAAAACGTAACAAGGCGTTAGTTCTTAGAATCACCGCGTTAGAAGAAGAGTTAGAAGAGACGAGAGAGAGAGAGTCCTCCACCTGCACCGCCATGAGAGAGAGAGAGTCTGCCTGGGTTAGTAAAGAGAATTTGCTTAGAAAGAGAGAGTGCAGTTTTGAGAAAGAGAAAGCGGACTTGACTAAACAAGTGGCTAGTCTTACTAGTGAGCTCCATTCCTCCATGGAGACTAGGAAGAAACTTGAAGCCCTTGTTGCTTAGCTTACTCATGACCTTGAGAGAGCTAGGAAAGTCAAGGTACAAATCGAGGACAAATCTGGGAAGATGGGAAAGATGCTCCTCGGTCCCGCTTTAGGTTTTGGTGACAGGCAAGGAATAGGGTTTGATGGTGCCTCCACATCCCAAATTGCACCCGGACCAATTCCTGAGTTCACTACGACTCCTTATGGCCGTCATCAAAAACCAAGAAGGAGAGTTCGACCAAGAAAAGAAATCCAAGGTCCTCCTAATACTATTCCCTTTTTCTCCCATTGCAAAAGAAATGGACACCTTAGGGATGTTTGCTATAGTTTGGGTCGGACACGACGTACTTTTGCTCCTCCACATCATACTGATGAGTTTGCCAGTCTGAGAGAGCGAGTTGAGTCTCTAGCCGCCACATCACAGAGTTTGATGGAGGAATTCCGACAGATAACCTTACCATCAATGAATGCGCCCCGCATTCCGGCTAAAACCAACAACAATAAGGGAATACAAAAAGGTACCTACTCTTGGGTTCCTAAGAAAGAGAAAAAGGCCCTTGTTGTCCATGTTGCTCTCAAAGCACATAATACCTCTCAGTGGTATTTTGATAGTGGATGCTCCAGACACATGACAGGTGATGTCTCTTATTTTACCCATCTTGAGGATTATAATGATGGGAGAGTCACCTTTGGAGATGGTAGCAAATCTAGCATAGTAGGACGAGGTACAGTAGAGTTACCAGGATTTCCAAAGCTAGAGAACGTGCTGTACGTCAAAGGTTTGAAAGCAAACCTTCTTAGCATCAGCCAACTGTGCGACGATGACTTTGCAGTGAAGTTTGACCGGAAATCTTGTAAGGTCTATAATCAAGCCTGTAAACTTTTAGTGCAAGGGGTGAGAACAGAGGATAACTGTTATGGGACTGAGCCCAAATCCTCACTTGTCTGCAATAGCGCCACGATCACTCCTATGGATCTGTGGCACCAACGTCTAGGTCATGTGAATGTTAGAGACTTATCTCGTTTAGTCAAAAAGGACCTAGTACGTGGCTTACCATCACTTGGAAAGCCAACTTCCATGATTTGTGGACCCTGTCAGTTGGGAAAACAAATCCGTAGCCCTCATAGGAAGTTGAATTCCATTACCACCTCCCGTTCTCTTGAGTTGATTCACATGGATCTTATGGGTCCTACTCGCACGGAGAGTCTAGGTGGTAAGAGATACATTCTCGTGATGGTAGACGATTTCTCCAGGTACTCCATTGTAGGTTTTCTGAGAGAGAAATCCGATGCTGTAGAATTTTTAACGACCAAGTGCCGTGTCCTGCAAAATCAACACGGTGTCACTATTAATAGAATACGTAGTGATAACGGCACTGAATTTAAGGAAGCAAAGGTGGATTTGTACTGTGATAGCCTTGGGATCAAACATGAGTTTTCTGCTGTGAGAACTCCTCAGCAAAATGGGATTGTTGAGAGAAAGAATAGAACGATCCAAGAGATGGCTAGATCTATGCTTCTAGGTCGTAAAATTTCTAGGAGATTTTGGGCAGAGGCAGTGTCTACTGCATGCCACACGGTGAATAGGGTGTATCTGCGTCCACACACACTTCACACTCCTTATGAGTTGTGGACTGGCAAGAAGCCCAACCTGGCATATTTTCGTGTTTTTGGGAGTAAATGCTACATCCTACGGGATAGAGAGCAATTAGGAAAGTTTGACTCCCGGAGCGACGAGGGAATATTTCTAGGATATTCATCGAATAGTAGAGCGTACCGGGTTCTTAACCTGAAGAGCTCTAAGGTTATGGAATCAATAAACGTCACTGTACAAGATGACGAACCTCCGACGGTTATTGATCCCAACCTTCTGTGTGAGGATGAGGATTGTTCTGACAGTGATTTACCTGTTCCTCTCTCACACTCTGTGGACCCTATTCCTGTGTTAGGGGACACACCTGCTTGGGTTCGCAAGAGTCATGATCCTTCAGCCATTGTTGGCGATCCCACTCTAGGGGTCAAGACTCGTGCTCAACTAGAGAACGTTGTTAGTCATCATTGCTACACGTCCAAAGTCGAGCCCAAGAACCACAAAGAAGCACTCAAAGATGAACACTGAATATCTGCTATGCAGGATGAGTTGCTTCAGTTTAAGAAGAAACATGTCTGGGAACTTGTCCCCCGACCTAGTGATACTAATGTTATTGGTACCCGGTGGATTTTCAAGAATAAAATGGATGAAAATGGTACCATAACCAGAAATAAGGCTAGGTTGGTCGCTCAAGGCTACACACAGATAGAGGGTGTAGACTTTGGGGAGACATTTGCTCCTGTTGCGAGGCTTGAGTCCGTCCGTTTACTTCTCGCCATCGCATGTTATCTGCACTTCAAGTTATATCACATGGATGTCAAGAGTGCCTTTCTGAATGGCATTCTACAGGAGGAGGTTTATGTGGAACAACCAAAAGGGTTTGAAGACCCTAAGCACCCTGATCACGTCTACTATCTGAGAAAAGCCTTGTATGTTTTGAAGCAAGCACCCCGTGCTTGGTACGAGAGGCTTACTTCCTATCTCTTAGCCCGTGGCTTCAAGAGAGGGGGAGTTGATATGACGTTGTTCGTCAGGAGAGATGACGGTGCTATCTTGGTTGCCCAAGTCTATGTGGACGACATAGTATTTGGATCCACATGCTCCCAGCATGCTCACCACTTTGAGGAGGAGATGAAAAGTGAGTTTGAGATGAGCATGGTTGGTGAGCTTACATTCTTCCTTGGTCTCCAGGTTCGTCAGCTAGAGGATGGGATGTTCATCTCCCAATCCAAGTATGCTCGAGACCTAGTGAAGAAATTTGGTTTAGACTCCGCTAAGCATGCACGTACACCTATGAGTACTTCTACCAAGCTTAGTAAGGACACTTCAGGCAAGGACGTAGAGCAAACCTTGTATCGGAGTATGATAGGCAGTCTTCTCTACTTGACTGCTAGTCGTCCCGACATTGCCTTTAGTGTTGGAGTCTGTGCGCGTTATCAGGCGTCTCCTAAAGAGTCACACTTACTCGCTCTAAAACGTATCATTAAATACATGAGTGGGACTCTCTCATACGGTATTTGGTATTCCGTTGATGCTGATGAGCGTTTGTCTGCCTATTCAGATGCCGATTGGGCTGGGGATGTCGATGGATGTAGGAGCACTTCTGGTGGGTGTTTCTATTTTGGTTATGCTCTTGTCTCCTGGCTGAGCAAGAAGCAAAACTCCATCTCCTTGTCCACTGCGGAGGCTGAGTACATCGCCGCCGGGAGTTATTGCACGCAACTCATGTGGATGAAGCAAATGTTGGAGGATTATGGGATTTCACAGGACACCATGACCATTTCCTGTGATAACACGAGCGTGATACACATATCCCGCAATCCTGTCCAACATTCGCGCACAAAGCACATCAGGTTACGCGAGCACTTTATACGTCAGTTAGTTGAGGAGAAGGTCGTAACCCTGAGTTTTGTTCCCACGGACCGTCAGTTAGCCGATATTTTCACGAAACCTTTAGATGCCCTTAGATTTGAGAGTCTTAGGAAGTCTTTGGGGATTTGTAAAGTTGACTGAGGGGTTGGTCCATGTCTAGCGTAGGTTGCATTGCCATTTTCATATCCTCTGATGCCTATTGCTAGATTGTACTATTAGTGTGTTTTACTTATTTTTGCTTTTCATTATTCCTTGAAAAATACAAAAAGATTTTCTTTTTAAAATTTTTTTTAGAAAAACACAAAAAGATTTTATTTTGATAAAATTTTTAGAAAAATTCAAAAAGAGATTTACCTTTTATGGATGAGCATTTAAGATAGCCTTTACACAACTTCATTCCATATATCCATGTGACTGTTTGATAAAGATTTAAGAGGCTACATCATTTCATCCATGTGCTTAACATTGATTGGAGTCCTTGAGATGTAATTAGTGATATTTCCTACATGCTTGACTCCTATATCCTTTATTGCACACATGCACGGCTATATTTGATTATTGCACTTGTCAATCTCATGTTGACTTGAGTGTTTCCATCTCAATCCTGTCTATACAATGTATAAAATGCGATAAAACTTGACAAGATTGGATTGCATGTAAAAACCGTTTTGGTGAGACTGTGTGTATATTTTCTTAACGGGGAGGGGCTGCGAAAGTTGATTCTTATCCTTTGCGCAAAAGCCACCGTTAAAAGGACCTAAAAATGGAGGAATTTTAATATCCGAGGTCCTAAGAGGTTAAAAGAGCCCGAAAAAATTAATAAGGCAATAAAAAGCAATACATGCCAAATATGGGCCACTTAGGTTTCACCATCAATTCTCCAAAGTTTGAGAATTTAGAATGCCTCTATTCAAAATAATATCTGAGGGAGTTTGGTTGGAGATTGAAAAACGGGTTTGCACTTCCTTGAAAGTCCTGAAACAGCATGCAAAACATTTTGGACGTTATTGGTGTAGAAATCACTTTGAGCTTTGATTTTTTGATTTGATCGAGTCAATATCTTATACTGTCACTCTTTTACACCAAAGGAAGCATTTGAGTTCATTCGTTAGGAATATCCAATATTCATCGTGCACATATGTCATGTTTGTATGCATTGATTTTCCTATCGAATTTTGATCACACCCATTCATTTACGCCATCACCGACTTGGTTGTTTTATGTTCATTCATGGTGTGATTTTATGCCTTGTGTCACCCCGGTACTTGATTGCTTGATTTATTTCTCTCATTTGTCTATTTGGGAACATCATAAAAAGGGGGAGAATGAATTATCTGATTGAATTATCTGATTATGGGGGAGTTTTGAAATTCTGAGAATATCATCTTAAATTGATATATATGCTTATGTTTATCTCATTTCAAACTCGATACGTCACTTGGTATTTGCTTTATCTCATGTGTGTAGGTACATCTTTTGATAATCCCTTGTTGCACACCCTGATGAGACAAGCGGTGAGATTTATGAAGATTCGAAGATCAAACGATGCAGCCTTAGTCATTTGTACCTCTTTCAATTTCTGGGTTCATGGAAGGGTAGATTTGTATAGGCATTGTGATTATAGATAATTCAGATTTTTTATGTTTGTTCCGGCATAGACATAGGGGGATATTTGTAAGGACATTTTGTCCAACATACTTGTATATGTCATTAGCCGTAACACCGTTGAAGAAATTCATGTCCATATCGTCATCAACGAAATCCGAGTATCGAATCAAGGAAGGAATCAGAAATCCAGTCAGCTGGACCGGTCCGCCTCAATGAAAAAGGAACCGATCCGCTAACAGCCCGGACCGGTCCGCCAAGAAATTAAAAGAACCGATCCGCCTCCCTGCCGGACCGATCCGTCTTGCACATTGAATCCAGAAAGCACCGAACCGAATGCGAACCGAATCAGCCTCAAATTAAAAGAACCGGTCTGCCATCGGACCGATCCGCCTAAGGCCCGGACCGGTCCACCCTGGATAACCACGAACAGATCGTGTGGAGATTTTTAGGGCAAATGAATTCTTATTTATACCACGATCGGGGAGTTGGTTTTCTTAAGGCTTATACACGATTTCCAGAGCATATCAACCCTAAAGTCTTCACCTATTGAGTCCTATGATTCTAGGTTTTTAGATTCACACATCTTCCATATCTATGTGAATCAAATTTGGTAACCCAAGAACATCATTGCTGCTGTTCAACCTTTGTGAAGTGGATCGCTTCTTCCTCTTCATTGCTGCCCTACTGGACAGGGATTGTTCCAACCGCCAACCCTACTGGAAAGGGATATTCCAGCCGCGACTACAGAATCCGATACCTGCGGGTAATTCTTAGTCAAAAACTGTATTTCATTGTAATCCGATTGTAAACCGTCTTTTACAAATTATAGTGAATATACAAATGGTTTTGCCCCTATGGGGGATTTTTCCTTAAACTTTGTGTGTTGAATAATTCTTGCATGATTTCATATTGTTTCAATCACACCTAGTTGCATGCTTAGGGTTAATTTGGGTTAAAAAGGGTATTTATTATATTATTTTTTAATTGAACGCAAGCGCCAACTCTTTCACGGAATGTAGGAGTGTGAACATATTCTGTAGGTTAATCACCATAGACAAGCATAATATATGTGCACGAAGGAATGAGACGCCACTAACGCAAGATCTCAAAATCTACCTTAGGTGTAAAAATTATGAACTAAAGTAAAATCAACTTAACCTGTTTAACTAATCAAGACCATGAAAGATTTTCAAACCAATAATGTCCAAAACTATGTAATGCTTTTTCAAGAAATTTTCAGGACGTGCAACCCACTGATATTCGACTACACTCCCTCAAAACTCACATATTGAATTTTTTCTCTCAAATCTATTGGTTTTGAAGAAATCAATGCTCATATGTAGCGAAGCATCAATGTTCTTTGAAATTGGCTTGTCACATTATATTTTTTCATTTTATGTGCCTTTAATCATTTAGGCTCTTTTTCTTTTTACAAATGGTGGCTGTTCATGCAAAGTCAACATGTCTTTCGTAGACCGATATCACTACTTTAAATATAACACATTTATTGGAGATATGATTTTCAATTTTTCCAATCCGGGCAATGGTTCTTAAAAGCACTACTTTCATTATCTTATTTTATTGCACTTGGTTCGTTTTAAAAGAAGGATTAAAATAAAAACACTACAACTGACACGTAAAGGTAAGTGAAATACTAAAAAAAGTTCATGCTCGTGTGCATTAAAGGTGACAAGGAGTCAAACATGCAACAAGTAGTCATCATATCACATCTTAATGACTCCACACGTTATAAAGCACAAAAATATAATATTCTCACATCTCAAAACACTACAAAATAGTCACATGGATATGGAATGGATGGGTGACTCGGAAATCTTTATTGTTCATCCACATATGGTGAAAAAAATACAAAACTCTTTTTAGATTTTTCATAAATTTTATCAAAAATAAATTTTTTTTGCGTGTTTCAAATGTTCGTAAAAAGAAACTAAAAATCTTTTTGTATTTTTCAAATTTTTTTGAGAAAAACAAAAATCTTTTTGGATTTTTTGAAAAATATATCAAGAGCGAAAAATATAAATACAATGATAATACAATGGTAGTACACACTAGTAATAGGCATGTAAAATATGAACATGAAAAACATCCTATGCTATAAACAAGTCTCAACCTCAATCATTAGGACCGAAGGAGTTCTCCAAAGGAGATGACATCCTATGGAAAACATCCATCAAATCTTGTGAAGTCTTGACTAAATAATCAACTTGCTCTAAAAAATTCTCAAAATCTCTCTCTTGATGTGAGAAAACATACGGAGTAACATGTGTGGGAGTGGGTGGGAGAACACATGTAGTAGTATATTGTGATCGATACCTATGAGACACTCTACCTAACTTAAAAGCAAAATTCCCTAAGGTGTCCTCTTTTCTCGAAATGGGAATAAACATACACGGGCTTGGGTACACCTTTCTAAAAACATTTAGGTCGATCTCTCCTAACAAGAATCGAATGCCTAGGTGGGTTATTTTGGGCATCATATGGATCTAACACAAACTCTGGAACCATCTCGGGTGAAACTTGAGAAGTGGACGCATCGTCATAACCTATTCCTAACCTCTCAACATTACCCAAAGCGGGACCGAGGAACATCTTTCCAACTTTCTTAGATATGTTCTGTAAAGTAACCTTGACCTACCTGGCATGTTCAAAATCTCTCTTGAGTTGGGATACACGGGCTTCAAGTTTATCATGAGTATCTAATGAAAATTGAAGATCTCCCGCAAGACTAGCTACAGTGTTAGTCAATTCACTCTTTTTTCGGCCTAAAACGATCAACTGCTCACATAAAGAAACCTTCACCTTCTCGGGTTGACTTTTCGATGCCTCACACACCCTCAAAGCTTTCACCTCTCTCTCCAAATCTAACACCCTAAGGCTAAAATCTTTATTCAACTTTTTGGTTTTCAACGTCTCTGTGACTAAAGGCTTCTTGGAGATCTCCTTCTCCCTCACTTGAAATCTCATCCTCACTCTTACTAAAACGACTCGAAACATCATTGAGGCTCTCACGTTTACATGTGTCCTCATCGTCGTGGGATAAACTATAAGTACTCACGTGACTAGCCATGAAAGAAACACACTTTTCATGTCATGGTTCCCCCCCTGAATCAACCGACTTTATGTCACTATCGCTAATAATGGCTTTATTTTCAATCTCCTTGGCCTTTTCTTTAGCCTAGTGGGACCCTCATTTGCCTTGTGGCCTTTGTCCTCGCACTCATAACACTTTATCTCTTCCTCTTTCTCACCACTATCCTTGACCTCATCTTTCTTTTTATTTTTCTCAAAAATATTTTTATTGGAAGAATTATTTTTGGAAAATTAGAGAAACTTTTTAAATTTTTTCACAACATAAGGACAAGTCATAACCATTAAAATTTCCCTCAGATTTAGACTCATAAACTCAATCTTTTTTCTTCTTCCTAGAATGAGTCTTTAAAGTTATCCCTATTTCCTTAGTTTGATTGGTTTTAGGGAACATATCTATCTCATAAGTCTGAAGGTTTGCTACGAGTTCTTCTAACCTAAGAGTGTCCAAAATCCCTAGTGAATTAAGCACGGTGACCTTAGGAATAAAGAGTGCGGGGAATGAGCTCAAAATCTTTTTAACGACCCTTGTCTTCGAAATTTTCTCACCTAAATTAAAACTAGTGTTTACGATGTCCGACAACCTAGCATAAAATTCTTCAAAACTCTCAGACTCTAACATGGCGATGGTCTCAAATTGGGTGGTCAAATTTTGAAGCTTAGACACCCTGACAACGTTGGTACCCAGGGGTGATAGCTCCAAAAATATCACTAAGGCCGTAGGAGTTGTAGGTACTCCATTTAAACTCATCATCAGTTCAGAAAGAGATAGATTTAGGATTTTTGACATTATCACTAGTGATCGTGGGAGAATTCCACCCTCTTTAACAAACTAACCAGACTCTCTCATCTATGGTTTTCAAGACAGACCTCATCCTAGCCTTCTAGTATGCATGATTAGTACCACATAATACGGGCACTCGATTATACAAATTCTCCATTAAAATCAAAATTTTAAAAGATCAACAATTTTCAGAAAAAATGATATGAAGTGAAAAATATTTTACGAAAAAATTCACACAGTAAATTTGTGCAACAAGCTGTGATATCAATTTGAGAGAGGGCTATCTCGAACTTAATGTATAATTTCTATAATTAAGTATCCAACACACACAAGTCTAAATTTTAGTCTTATTAACCTAAGAAGGCAACTAGGTGACAAAGAAGATAAAATTAAGCATGCAAACACGACATGGTAACTGAAGGACAAAACCCCCTTTTGGGTAAAACCTTTTTTCATTCAACACTTTAGAGAGTTTATAAGATTATTAACTTATAGTATACTCGATAACTGCCATAAGTATAATGCACAGTGTCTAGTAATTCTCTAAAGAATACGGCTCCGTCCAGAGTCATCCACACGCGGCCTTCCACGCTCAGTATCCACCGATCAACCTTTATCGTCAGTAGTGAATTCCCTCAAGTATCACAAGATTAGTCGTAAAGAAATCTCTCCACAAGAGTTGTATGCAAGATATAAACTTTAGGGTTTAAACTTGATTCACTCAAATATAATATAGGGATTTGATTTTTGAATCAAAAATGTTTTTCTCAAAGCGAAAGGTTGAAAACTTTTTCAAAGGATATGCAGAAACAATTTTGGAAAAAGTCTTATCGAAATCAAGTACGAAACAGGTATTTATAAGACGAACATAAATTTTGAAGCACCGTTATCATTCGAATGAAAAATGAATCTCATTTGAATGAGAAATGAACCTCGTTTGAACGACAACAAGGTCATTTGAATGGCATTCAAATAACATTCGAACGATCTTCGAACAATGTAAAATAGTATTCCCTCGTGATGTATTCGATCGAAGAAGCTTTTAACAAACAATTCTAATGATATTGCAATCTCGTTTGAACGAGATTTCTATCTCGTTTGAACAAGATTTCTATCTCGTTTGAAAAAGATTCCTATCTTTTTTTAACGATATTCACCTACTTAAAATATTTTTAAATAAAGTAAAAACCGCTTCGATTTTTCATTAAAAAATCATGTTTCCAGTTTTAATAAAAAATAAACATCCCCAAATAAATTCAAGGAATAAATTTGAACACTAAAGCATTATACCTTCATAGTATGAAGATACTTTAAAGTTGGAGATATTGGATCTTGGACTTCGTCTCACCTCAAATCAACTTCAACTCGGCTCAAATCAATCGGTAGCGTGATATGCCAAAGACTAATGTAAGCTTAAGCTATTTGAGCAATGAGTGAAAATATGCTCTTACAAATATCCCCTTTTTTGGCTATTCCAGTAGAAATATAAAATCAAAATCCAAATTACAAATATTCCTCTAAGATGAATACAATATCCTAATACCCTCCCAAACCCCAAAATGGATAGGCACACGATAAAGTTGTCTTAAAAACAAAGTCTTCAATTCTCCATGATCGAGGGCGAAAGGTAGCATAATGTCAGTACACTAATTGTTGTTTTCGTTCACCACCTCAATACAAAAATCTAAACTGTGACTACCCCCTTTTAAGGGAGTACAACGGCCAGTCCGGGTATCGAAAATCCACATAGACAAGTTGTCAGAATTATGTTGGTTTAATACTTCTCAATAAAAGTGTAAAAGATAATTGTTATAAAAAACAAAAAGATAACTAGGCATGGGTATTTAAAATAAAATTAATAAAAGAGAAATAAAAACTATAGGTTGCGACTGATGTCCCTCATCCTGGTTTAATGCCTATAAATGGTTACACGGGCATACGAATTTAGTAAGATTGAATATGATTTCGACAAGTAATTAAATCTAGAGTTGTCATCCCCAAATTCGTATAAAGGACTATTATGATTTTTACGTCACCAAATAACCCAGAAATTACACACACAAGGTCGTAAACACGGAGCATACATGATATACCCCGTTAAATCTCCTAGGCGTGAAGTCAAGGGCAACCCAAGCGAATTAAATACATAAAATCCATCACTAAAGCAAAGAAACCCATTGAAACCAAGGTGAGTTCAATCAACCGCAACCTAAATTAAGTTAACTACTAAACATAATGAAAAACATAAATTAAATCAACTAATTCATTAGAACAAATAAGAAATAAATCAACTACAACAATTTATCTAGTCGTGGAAATAAATAATAAAGCATGAAAAATAATGGAATACAAAGCTTAAATTAAAGGGAAGAAGATAAATAGTAAAGCTTTTACATTAATGGATGAAAACCCCAAAGAAAGTAGAGGAGAGGGGAACTTTACAAAAATCCCCAATTTTTTCTCTAATCCTAGGTTCTAAAAATAAAAAGAGACAAACGAAGATATCTAAATAAATAAACAAATCTCCTATTTATATTAAGTAAGGAAATAAAGAAATGAAAAAAGAAAGAAAATGCTAGCCCCGAAAATAAGCCAGGACCGATTGACCGGTGGCCAGGGTGAGATCGACCAGGAAAAAGGGAGAGAGTCCACTTCTTTCGATTTAAGGCAAAAAATTCTTTACCTGTCGACCGGTGGGGCAGGGCCGGTGGATCGGGGTGGATGGACCTGCTTGTTGCTGTAAAAGTTGTGATTACTTTAAAAAGATATGATGCCAATTTGTAAAGGCTGTTATGATATTGATTAAATATGGGTTCAAAAATTCCAATTAAATACTTATTTAATCAATTGTCAATATTAAACCAAATTAAATTAGCCCTAAAACACAAACAACTACGTGGGTAAAATTAAGCCATCATAAACATATTTGGGAAAACCTTTTTATTTCACTATGCAAAATAAATCACAACTTATATACACAATGAAATTTGTAATGAATATCCGCAGACACTCACATAGACACACAGCCTCGAGTCAATAATGGATCGACCTCTGAAAATCCACAAGAACTCATAACTCCAATTTAACAAGGAACACCCAAGATTACTCCCAAATGACACGCAACCGTCAGCCGTAGATTTACCCTCTATATAGGGTGAGTGCCCACCAACGAATGATTAACTTAGTTAATCCGATGCTTAATAGACAAAGAAGGAAGATTAATATTACCTGAGGGTGTTTCCTCTAAGATCATCCACAGACGTGACTCGAAGAATCTAACTTGAAGATTAAAGTCACTCGAATGATGATAGTTTGTAATATGAAACATAATGTATTTTATCATGTACTTTATCTAACGCTATATCGTGAGCGAGGTTGTTCGGTACGCATGAGGGACCATGCCTGGTAGGGCATGGGAGAGCTAACATGCTCTATCGAACAACCTCCTCTCGGGAACCTCATAGGGACATGGCTTGGAGGATTGGAAGCAAGGCGACGTTGGGAATACAATAACCAAGCCTCTTGGCACACTTGGGAAAAACTTCATCCAGTATATGTGGTTGCTCGAGCTACCTACAACCGAGCTACCATATCTTCTACTCACTCGAGGGAACCTCCTCGAGGTACCTCAACCTTGCAGCCTTGGCCTAATAATAGTTTTATCCAACAATCATAACTTTAAACACTTGAGCTACTAATCAGTCGAGCAACCTCAAACCAAACACCATTCGTTTGACTGATGTGACCACACGCCTAGTGGGGTCACTGTTCAACCACTTTCTGACATCTTAACGTCTGACATTTAGGGACTCAAAATTACTGCACTCAAGTGGGTTTATCCTTAGGATGGCAGACCTAATCTACCAAATTTGACCTCTTAGACGTTCTAAGATAAGCCTCTGAGCTGCCACGTCATGTCCCTCGATAATTCTTACCATGCTTTAAACTGGTTAAGCAGTTTCCCCCCAAATTATAAGATCCCATGTATTTAATGAGGGGGGGGGGGGGTACTTGTGCATTTTAGGTGGTAAATCACATTGAATACCGGCAAGGTTGCTCGAGTAACCTTGCGTCCATATAAAAACATCAACTAAATAGTTATGATGGCGACATTTTGAACCTAGAGTTGCTGCTTCATTAACGAGAGCTCATGTGAGGACATTCTTCCCACACTCATTTAATACTCGTATCATGATCATTAACTCGGCTTGAAGTTCCTGCCTTGACTTTATTGCGCCCACATTGCTTGTTGTTTCTTCCTCCAACCAAGTCACCCACTGGTCCCATCTATTTATTACACTTATAGTGTATTCATGGTGTATAGATATCATTCAATGCAAGTTTCAATATTGAATCTCATTGTCCCTTTTCACTTGTATTTATTGTCATTATTAAATATTGTTTTGAGCATTAATCACAATCTTGATAAAGGGTTACGCTCACTTGATACTAATCGTATTCTAAGAATCCACATCTTACATTTGGCGATTCCACTGGGGAGGTATTATCTTTTGAAAAGATGCCAGAGGATAACACCTCCAAGACTATTGATTTTAACGCCATACAGTGTGAGGAGGATGCATACCTCTCCGTATTGCCTGAAGGGGTGAGAATACCACAAACGGAGCCTAGCGCGTCCATTACCAGTGTGACGAAAATGACAGGTGTACAGACAGGAATGGGCCCAACACAAATTATGGGGCTCATGGGGTTATTTGCAGAGTTCATTAAGACTCCGGTGGACCAGGCGATGTTGAGTGTCCCTGGGGGAGTGAGCTCTTTCATGACACCACAAGTAGGAATACATGCTCCTACTGTTATAGGAGGGGTTATTGCGCCCACTTTTAGCAGTGTCCTTCCCGCTGCTCCACCAACCTTGGGCAATGTTCCTCCCATTACGCTCTCTAGATGTGAGAGAGGAGACGCAATAGGATAAACTTTTGCAAGTTTGTGCAAAAGGGTTGTTGCCCGAATATATTTGTCACTTGATCAATGAAACACGAGAGGGTACATTTGCAGAATTTTTGAAAGCGGCGAGGAACATCGCCTTGATGGTTAAGCCCGCATTGCCCCCACCTGCCTTGTCAAGTTTGCTGCTAAGGCCATCAGTTGACTCAGGGAGGGGAGTACCCTCGAGGTTAAATTATGCAGATGATGGGGGTAGGGGGAAGCAGTGGTGGTTGAGGAGGAAAAATAGGTAGAGGCAACAAGAGAAGATTTGAAGGTGAGGAGGATCCTCCTGAGCTACCTTGCATAGTGGAACAAGTCCTAAACTTATATAATCTCATGGTTCGTGATAAGGCCTGTAGACCGGTCAATGTTAGCACGACACAATCCCTCGAGAGGACAGGGAGAAGCCTCTTGTGCACTTCATAATAGAGTGAACCACCCGACCAAGGTGTGTTTTTAGCTAAGAAGGTTGATTAACCATCACGTGTAGAATGGGGACATCCATCTGCCCCAAGATAATGTGAATGATAATCCTTTGCTAGCTTATAGGGACCATATAGATAGTGCTTTTGATGAAGAGACTGAATGACTAATGAGAGAGAAGTGGTTCGAAGAGAATGACTTTAAAGAATATCTGGAGAAATGCACCCCCGAGCTAGCTCAGCTCCAACTGGAGGATTAGACAACGAATGGAGATGAACGAGAAAGAGAAGAGTATGACCCCATTGAGGGACTAAGTAGGCATATGGGAGCCTGCTCTATGGAGGCAGTAAATTCAGTGATAGCCTACGATGAGGCTGTGTACAGAGATGTAGAAGATGTCTATGAGCTTAAAGAGGAACAAACAGACCCTTGGATCAAATGTACGGAGGTTGCCTACTCACAGAAGTTTGGTTGGTTCTTCGATCAGGTTGGGCTGTCCGAGCACTCGCGACTGGAGGATACGCGAGCAATATTGGAAATAGCAAAGAAGAATATGATGCCACATCTGAAATGGAAGGGGACCAATGGCCAAGCTCATAAGAAGGTATGTATCTAAAGTCACATTCTCAGAGGCCGACGGATCGATCAGGTACCCCCACAACAGATCTTTGTATATTATAGTGTCTGTGAATGATTGTGTTTTCTCTCGTGTTCTATTAGATGGGGGAGCATCCATCAATATAATGCCCATCGGATCCTTTTATGGAATCGACTTATCTGAGACAAGGATAGTGCCACATTCATTGATAATCTCAGGGTACGACAATCAGTCGTCTAAATCTGTGGGGTATGTCAGTATGGGAATCACAATGGGGAATATCACCTCCCACATTAAATTTCATAATATGAACTGTGAGCCATCATACCAACTTCTAGTTGGCAGGGTATGGATACACAACCATGGGTTTGTACCCTCCACCTATCATCAATGTGCCAAGGCGAACGTAAAGGGAAATGAGGTGGTGATTCAAGCTTCTAAGAAGCCTTTTGCAAAGGATGAAGCGCATCTGGTAGACACTGCCTTATACATAGAGCTGACAGAAGAAGCTATGATGGTAGAAAGGTATACTGGGGAAACAAGGTTCTCGACCACTTGAGAGAGGGTGCGAGCACCCGCTCAAACAGTGGTGGCCTACTAAGAAGAGCGCGACCAGGATGAAATGAGGCCTCCTAGTTTATCGAGACAACTCCAGGAAAAAATAACTCCACGTATTGATCCAATTAAGCACCATGTCTAGACGCAGAGCATTCTCAGTAGGCATACTGCGAGAGTGTTGGACAAGAATCTTCGAAAGAGGCCCTATAAAGAAAAGTCCTCTCAATAGTGCAAGAGGGTAGTTTTACTTAATGGTATAATTATATTCAAGTTATGAAGGTGTGAGAGGGCAGCTGAAGGTCTAGATGATAAGGCTGACCCGATTTATGAATGCTTCCTAGTGGACAACCAGGGGCAGTGTTTAGTGATTGATAATTTTGGGGTCCAGGATTTTATAGAGGAAATAAAAGAGGAACATGAGTACGTGAAGGACAGACCCATGTCATAAATCCAGGAGTTGGAGGAAATAGACTTGGCCAAAGATGGTGATAATTTTAACCATATCTTTATGTCGAAGGACCTGGAAGAGGTGCCTCGAGAGGAGTTGAGATCAAGTTTCTAATAGAGTTCAAAGACGTCTTCGCGTGGAAGTATACTAAGATGCCCGGGGTGGACAAGGAGGTGAGTTGTCACAAGTTGAATGTTTTATCGTCAACCATCCCGATAAAGCAGGCCACCCAAATGTATAAGGCAGAGTTGAATTTGAAGTTCAAGGAGGAGCTTCAAAGATTACTTACAACCATATTCATAGTTCCAATCCAGCATTATATTTGTCTTTCTAGTATTGTGCCTGTGGGAAAGAAGGACAAGAGCCAGACCAGAATCTGTGTGGATTTCGAGGACCTGAATCGAGCGTGCCCAAAAGATAAGTTTCCACTACCTTATATAGATAGCTTGATCGACGCAACTGCGGGCCATAAGATGTAAAGTTTCATGGATGGATATTTAGGGTACAACCAGATAAAATTAGATCCAGTTGATGCAGAGAAGATCTCTTTCCGAACGCCTTTGGGTAATTTTATGTACACGGTCATGCCCTTTAGATTGAAGAACGCGGGAGCTATTTACCAAAGAATAATAATGGCTATTTTCCATAATCTCTTCCACAAGATCGTGGAATTTTATGTTGATGATCTGGTAATTAAGTCCAAAAAAGAAGGATCACATTTAGATGACTTGACGAGGGTGTTCACTCGATGCAGGAAATACAAGATAAAGATGAACCCCCTCAAATGTGCATTTGGGGTAACAAGCGAGAAGTTCTTGGGCTTTGTGGTAAACCAAAAAGGAGTTAAGATGGACTTGGACAAATGCCTAACCATTCTCGATATGCCTAGACCGAAGTCAGCAAGAGAGCTGGAGAGTTTACTTGGAAAAGTCTCCTACTTGAGGAGGCTTATTCTAAGGCTGGCTGAGATAACGCACCCGCTGATGGAGTAGCTGAGATAGGGCATAAAGTTTGCATGGGAACCGATGCACTAGGACGCCATGGACAAGTTGAAAATACTTCTTACTTCCCCACAAACGATGATTTGCCTGAAGGCAGGTATCCCTTTACGTCTATATCTAACATCTGCTGAACGATCTATTGGTGCGTTACTGGCCCAAGAGATGGATGGTATAGAAAAAAAATGTTTATTACTTGAGTAGAATTATACATGGGCTAGAGGCTAGATATACTAGCATTGAGAGGAATTGTTTAGCCCTTGTATTTGTAGCGTAAAAACTTAGGCATTAATTACGATCATTCACAGTCCACATTGTCACTAAATGCGATCCTATAAAGTTTTTGCTTACTAGAACTGTATTAATAGGCAGGGAAACCTGATGGTTCTTAATCTTCTCAAAGTATGATCTTAAATGAGTAGTCCCTCGAGTTATCAAGAGCCAGGCTTATAAAGATTTGTTGGATATCTTCCCATTTGGAACATTCGAGCCACCCATGGAGGAGCTTTTGGGTGATAATCTTCAGGCCAACTTTATAGCAGCGAGCTTGGATAAGTGGAGCATGGAGTTCGATGTCTCCTCAGTTGAAAAGAAATGGGGAGCCGGGGTCATCTTGAGAAAGAACGGTAAAGAGATTCGATTATCCTTTAAGATGGAATTCGAATGTTTAAACAATGAAGATGAATATGAAGTGCTGGTCTTGGGGATGCTCGAGGCCCTTAGAAGGGGTATCCAACTCCTAACAATAAAAGGGGACTCCAACTTAGTGGTGAAATAGGTAACAGGTGAGTTTGCTTTGAAGCACATGAGCCTAGCGCCTTATCGAACAACCATACAACGGTTACTTGGACAGTTCCAAGCGGTAAAAATAAAAGACATCCCCGAATGATGAATCGGCATGCTGAAGCTTATGCTACCATTGCTCAAAAGATTACCTTTGAGGGAGAGTCAACTGTCATTCGAATCATAAAAATGATATCTCTCTCGACCGTGTTAGAGATGCTGCCCATAGATGACAAGGATGATTGGAGAGGTGAAATTAGAAAGAAATTAGAAAGAGGTGAAGGCCCATTGAGCCTAGTTGACCCGACGCAGTATTTTGTTACCAGGGAAACTTATAGTACAAAAATAAAGGAGGCTGGTTATCCAGATGTGTAGACCCCGAAGAAGCTAAGAAAATATTGATAAAAGTGTATGAAGACAACTGTGAAACCACTGAGATCTCTTTATACAGAAGAGTCCAACGGGCAGGGTACTTTTGGCCTTTAATGAGGAAAGACTCCGCGATGATACAAAGAGATTGTGATAAATGTCGCTTGTTCTACTAGGCAGCAGAATGGAACTTCATCGATCAACCCCAAGACTGGGGACAACTATACATGGACCTGTTGGTAGATGGAGTAATGCCAATAGACAAAGAAAATGCTACGAAGGTGAAAATATGAGCATCCAGGTATTTTGTCCAAGAAGGGTAGTTGTAGCAACAAGGCTATCATGATAGGCCTCTAAGGTGCATCAAGGGGAAGAAGCTGAAGAAGTACTGAAGTAATCCCATGAGTCAGGACACATCGGAGGAGCCAAACTCTACGATAAACTCATTACCTTGGGATACTATTGGCCTATAATACAGAAAGGCTCAGCAGAGTTCGTTCGTAAATACAAAGCTTGTCAACTACATGGAAATATAATCCACGCTCCTTCGCTGGATTTGCATACTCTCTTTATGCCTGTTCCATTTCACACATATTCGTTCGATTTAGTAGGGGCAATAAACCCTTCTTTCAAAAGAAAGATTTGGATACTGGTTACCACTGAATGTTTCACCAAATGGGCAGAAGCTATACTACTCAAGAGGGCCACAACGGGGGTAGTGGATCGATTTATGAAAGAGTACATCATTTGCCGATTCGGTATCCTGAAAGTGTTCCTATCAGATAACGACCCCCCTTCATGAATAGTGAAGTAATCCTGTTAATAAATAAGTACTCCATCATCCACCACAAGTCGATAGTTACGTACTCGAAGTGCAACGGGCAGGCATAAGCCATTAACAAGACTTTGGTGAATATATTTGCAAAAATGTTAGAGGATTTCCCGAGCGCATGAGATGAAAAAATACCTGAAGTACTATGGGCATATAGAATAACAAAGAGGAAATTGACGGGGTATACTCCATTTTCCTTAGTCTTTGGGGCAGGAGTTATTTTTCCAGTTGAGCCCGAGGTACTTTTTGCCCGCTATAACTTACGAAGTGCCATACTCCCTCATAGCTGACACGTGCAACTTGAAGCATTAAAAGAACATAGGGACAATGCTATGAGGCATTCCAAGTTGTGTAAAAAATAGTTGTCCAGATCCTATAACTAAATGGTGAGGTCGAAGAAGTTCAAAGAAGGGGATCTGTTCCTAAAAGCATGCATGAGGCACATCAGGGGTTTGTCACTGCCAATGTTTGGAGCCAACTGGGAGGGACCCTACATCATTCGAGGAAATCATGATTCAGGCTATTGTGAGATATCCAAAGTGGAAGATGATGTTACCTTCAAACTTAATAACAAGTGGCTGAAAATCTATCATGTTTGAATGTATGCTTTTGCCAATACTTCATTTTATTGCAGTATGTTTTGCTAATACTTGTTCGGGAGGATGTCCCTTACAAATGATTAAGACTAATTATTTAACATGGTGTAAGGTGATATTTTCTTTAAAGATGTTGACCCACTGATCTTTCTTGTTAGTTGTTTTCCTTATTTTACATGGTGTGACTTACATCAATGTAATAGATTAGCCAATGTTCAAATAAGATAGAAAAGAAGAAAATAAAATGCCATAAAGTTTATTTAAATAAAGAAGTCCTGTGATCACATGCCAAAGAGGATAAAAAATAACAAATCGTGGGACATTTAAAAGGAGAAATTAAAAAAAGGCTGCTAAGGGGCATCCATGATAAAGTGAAGGTTGGCCAAGCAAGCAAGCCGATGATGATGCTGAGGAAGAATCTTCTCAAGGCTACTTTGGTCAGAGATTAGATCAGCCATATCCTTTTGGCGGAGCTCCATCCTCTGCTGAATATCTTACCGGTCTTTCTCCTTCTTGAGTAACTCAGCTTTTTCTCGAGCAATAACTTCACATGCTTCCTGCACTTATCATTTGAACATAGCTACAATCTCCATGCCTACAAGTTCTTTCGAGATAGCTACCTATGAGTGAGCGATGAGAACTCTGCAATCGATGATAAAGAGCAGGTAGATCCGCCTTCTTGAAATTGCGCAGTAACTTTACTAACTAAGCAAGCAAGAACCCATCACTAATAAGCACGTTGACCTTCCCAACAACGTTTTAATTGCATTAGAGCTGAGAGACTTGAGAGGAGTATTGAGGATTTCCTCTAAAACAGTGTAGAGTGCAAGCAATCGGTAAGCCATCATCACAGGTATAGGTTAAAGGCTGCGAGGAGTAAAAGTTGAGGGAAATATGGCTAAAATTTTCTCAATCAGCGCACGAGGGTGTTCAATATATGGGGAAATTGATTAAGGTCTGCCTTACAACCACTTCAAGGGATGCCTTAGGAGGGTGCACACTAAAAATTCTATCACTCGCAGAGGGGAGTATAGTGTGCGAAGCACTATCACTATTTTGGGCTCTGGAAGCGACCACCTCACGCATCCCACTAACACTGGGTACTATTCCTTGAACCCGCACGTTAGGGGCCTCGCTCATGGATGAAAATTCAGTTAAAGACCTCGCCTCCGTAATTACATGAGCGACACCCTCAACTCCTGGGTCACGCACTGTATGTTGTTCAACTTCCACCTAAAATACAACAACTTGTCAAGTCAGGAAATAAATATGCAAATCGTCTTGCAAGCATAGATTTTAAGTCCAAAATGACTTCGCCCGCCTGACCCTCAGTAATGGGAGATTTTAAGTCCAAAATGACTTGGCCTGATTGACCCTTGGTTATTGGAGATTTTAATACCAATATGACTTGGCCCCGCCTGACCCTCGATTATAGGAGATTTTAGGACCAATATGACTTGGCCCGCCGACCCTCGATTATGAGAGATTTTAAGACCAATATGACTTGGCCCGCCTGACACTCGATTATGGTAGATTTTAAGTCCAAAATGACTTGGCTCGCCTGACCCTCGGTTATGGGAGATTTTAAGATCAATATGACTTGGCAAAACTAACAACGTTTAAATGCAGAAGATACATAGAAGAAAAGCATACCTCTAAATGTTAGTCACCAGCAAACTATTGGGCAGCCATCTATACCATATCTTCTTCCTCACGTAAATTAGGTGTCACCTGATACGGTGCAAATATTGCGTATTTCACCCATTAATCAACACATTATTAGCCCCCTCGGGTATCTTAATCCTTATATTTATGCTCATTAACCAGACAACCTCGAATTTATATAGATATATATGTTTTGCAGGGGTTAATTGAGCTTTTGTAGGTATTTGGATGCTTAGTATGAAGTTCGAACTCATTCCGATGAAGTTTCGTACACATCCGCACGCACAAGGGTAAATTAGTCATCTCACAATTTGGGAAACTGTTTAATGTCTTCACGGAAGTTGGATCCCTCTGAGCAAGCTTCGCGTGGCCTCAAACGGTACGCGATTCTGAGTCCGAACGAAGAAGTTACGAGGCTTTTTATGGAAGAGAATTATAATGAAATCAAAGGAGGGGAGAGGCAGCTTGGCTGAGACCTGATGGATCTTAATTTTTTCCTTGGCTCTAAGGTAGTGGGCTCATCTCTATTCGATCGATCAATCAACCGACTTTAGGGGTCGATCGATCGATCCCCTGTTTTCAGCTTCCCTTTTATTGCAAGTTTATCATTGGGATATTTTTGTATAAATACCAACTTCCTCTCATTTTGAGAGATATACTTAGTTTTAAGAGACATTTTAGGTTAGGGTTTGGTTTCTGAGAGCTCATCTTCATTTCTCTTTGGGGTGACATCCATTTGGGTTTGTAAGTTGAATTATTCATTATCCTCTCCTTTAATATAATTATGTTCTTCATTTTCCTTGCCTAGATAATTAGTTTAACTTAATTATTTATTATTTTAATCTAGTTATTTAGTTTAATTCATGCTTAGCCCTTAGAGAAATAGTTTTCGAGTTGTGTTCCGCCATTAACGGACCTCGAGCTCCGAAAGTTGGTTTTTGTGTAAAATTGCGTTTAATTGAAACCGTGTGTATTAAAGTTGGATTGTTATTCATTTAACTTCATTTGTCATGCAACTTCAGTTTTTCTAGAGACAATCCGAATTTAATCCGCGTGTGACCATTTTTGATTAAATGTTTATTCAAGAAACTTTCGGTTAAATTCCTTATTACGTGAAGTTCATGCTTAATTAAAATGCTTGATTAAATTGCTTTTGAGCCGGAATTCTGATTAGTAGTTGTTTTGATCTGTGTGGTAGGATGCGATCCCGATCAACTTTTGCGTAGAGTAACTCATTCTTTCCTTTTGTCACCATTCCCAACAATCATCTTTTGAATTTTTATTCTTAAAATAGTAAATTAATTACAATCTAAAATTAAATCATTCCCTGTAGATTCGATCCCTACTTGTTTCTACACTTCCATCTTTAGTGTACCAAGTTGTGGTATTTGTTTTGTATCGGGCGTAAACACCTAATGATATGTTTTAAATTCAAAGTTTACGCCTCATCATCACTAAAAGACATTGTTTTGGGAGGGCAACCATACCACCTCCTACTTCACCAACTTCCTCCCACCCCCTTCTCCCTGGCTTGCATCAACAACTTTTACTCGCTCCTGATTGTGGATTGAGAGGCAAAAATGCTTAATAAGAAACTGGTCATAGGAGGGAGGGATCAATGGAGCAATGGTTTGGGTAAAGAAACCTACGAAGCACAATGAAGAGAAAGTAAGAACAACAAGGCAAAGGAATAAGAATCTGAAAATAGTAATAGGAAAAGCTTACCAAGGATGACGGAAAAATAATAGTAGGGGACTTATGCACAGATTCAACAACACTCGCATTAGGATTACCTGCCTCAAGAGCAGCCTTCTAGCGTAAAAAATCAAAGTCAAGCGAATAGCCACTATTGGATTCAATGAAAGTAATAGAAATATCTGCTCCTAGGGGGGAATTTGTAGTTTCCTGCGAGGCTTTAGGGGAAGCTGTTTTCTTCTGCGTAACTTCTTTCGAAGCAGGTAAAACTTCAACCGACTCTTCCAATGGACCACTTGATTCAAATTTATCATGCGCACCATTTCCCACACCAACCTTGAAATAAAAAGGGGGTACAAACAGGAGGCATCATCACAAGGGAAAAGATGAAATGTTAGAGACTTGAAAGGGGAATAACTGACATACCTCTTCTTCTTTGTCCAAAACATCCTGTAAAACCTCATAATCTCGAGGTGGTGAAGCAGGTTTAGATGAAGAAACCATTCTTCTCGACCTATGCCTCCGAATAAGAAGAGACTGTTCTTCTTCTTCTTCTTCTTCTTCTTCTTCTTGTTCTTGTTCTTCTTCTTCTTCTTCTTCTTCTTCTTCTTCTTCTTCTTCTTCTTCTTCTTCTTCTTCTTCTTCTTCTTCTTCTTCTTCTTCTTCTTCTTCTTCTTCTTCTTCTTCTTCTTCTTCTTCTTCTTCTTCTTCTTGTTCTTCTTCTTGTTCTTGTTCTTCTTCTTCTTCTTCTTCTTCTTCTTCTTCTTCTTCTTCTTCTTCTTCTTCTTCTTCTTCTTCTTCAACATCATCATCATCAACATCATCATCATCATCATTATCATCATCATCACATAAACCAATAGATGCATCTTCATCAGACTGTTCTTCCTCACTCACCTCACCATATTCCTCCAGTACAAGTTTGACTGGGATAACCAACTTCCTTTTCTTGCTACCTTCGACAGCTGGAGGAGCATAGGAAAACCCATGAGAGGCCATCTAGGCGGAAATAAAATCACTATCTTCCTCGGTAATATTCTCCCAAGTCTATCCAAGTTGGTTAAACATCAAGTTAACTTATTGGGTAACCTTGGGATCAGGAGTTTGGATTGGAGAGACTTGTTGGGTAACCTTAGGCTTCTTTATTGGGGCTTTCTTAGTGTCCCTCACAATCGCTCTAGTTGAAGCATCACGAGAAATATCATCCCCCACGCCAGGCCTGGAGATACTAAGAACAATGGTAACTTCCTCAATGAGAATATAAGGTTGAGAATCTTTCTTTCTCTTCACTATCGCTTGATCTACATGAGCCAATGGGGGTAACTCGGGGGGAACAAAGCTGTGATGGTGCGAAGAGGGAATACAAAATTGAAGGTAGTATAATTTCTCAAACCCAACTCCGTGTGAGGATACCTTTTAACCTCAGGATATTGATGCTCCTTAAGAAGATTACTCTGGAAATGACCAAGATGATTCTGCCAGAATACTGTCAAGTGCATCGCTGACCTACCCCCTCGAGCACCCTTGCTTGGGATAATAGGGTTGGTTAGGTAATTCACGCAAATATTAACAATGGTTGTGTAAGGAAACAAATTTGCAATTGAGTCTTAATGTAGTGTTGGCTCAATTTTGGACAAAAACATTTGTGTTATAGGATAGTATTGAGTGAGTATCCTCCAAGCCTATGACATGCAAGAGTTGAAGACGTAGCAACCAAGACTTATAAAGCATCATCTTTGTCGAGTTTCAAGTGCCATGTTTCTACATCATCAACATCATATTCCATAGTCTCCAAAAGGTATGAATGCATTATATATATATATATATATATATATATATATATAGGGAGACTTGGAATAATTTTATAAAGGGTGTAATTTTATTTTAAATGAATTGTATTTTCAGAAGGTTACTTTAGAACTTTGTTTAAAAAGTTTTTTGGGCTTAATTTTGAAAAAGATCCTTCTGTCTCTTCATTTGAACGAGTTTGCCAATGACTTTTCTCACTTGGCCACTGGAACTTCGTTAGAAAGATCGTTCGAACGAGACTTCGTTCGCACGAGATTTCTGGGGGGGAATCTTTTTTGGAAGTTTAGTCCCACTTTTCCATTACTTTGTCCCACTACTCTTTCACATAATTTAATGATTTCAGGACTAGAATTTCCAAAAAGAACTTTTTCCATCTTCTAGAGAGTGTTTGAGATCTTAATCCTTTCATAAGAACTTCCCTTGGTGTTTGTTATCTATATTGATATATTCAAAGAACAAAACCAAATTTACACCCAATTATTTGTTTTAATCTAAGTTTCTATCTATCTATCTATATATATATATACATCTTGCTTGGAGAGTTTTTTTGGCACCGGATTCATCTCTACCGTAAAAGAGAGTTTGGGTTTGCTTCTACATCCCATAAAAGAAGAAGATTTTTTTCTGTGACATACCCACTTGGAGAAAGGCTCCTTGTTCAGGTGACGGTGACCAAAAAAAGTTTTATCGGTGGATTCCGAGACCGCGGTGAACCTCCGTGGTTATTCTCTAGGCAAATGTGTGTACAAGAAGAAGCGCTGGGGTTTGGACGGAGTCAAGTCGAGTGTTGTAAGTCTTTTGTGTCTCGTACTTGTAAAACCGCACTTAGTGGATTTAAGGCTAGGTCCGTCCGATGTTTTTCCCGTTGTGGGTTTTCCTCGTACATCGCGGCGTAGTGTGACTGATTTACTTTTATCTTGCAAAATAACTTGGAACGCATGCTTAAGATAATTCAGGATTAAATTTGGTTTAGTTGTCACACTTAATTAAATTGGTGCTATTTCAATTTAGGTAAACATTAATTTAATTCAAGTCATTAATTTTATTGGATAAAATTTGGTTTGGCCTATTTTGCAAAATTGAATATTTATTGTTAGGCAAATTTCTAGGACTTGGGTTGAAAATTAAAATTTGTTTAACTTTAGTTTTAGGTTGTGAAGAAATTAATTTTTTATTTTATGTAGTTGTTGAGTTGAGCCATCTCTATTCCGCATCAAAAAGGAAATTACTTTTGGTATGTTTTTAAAATTGGGGGTCTCATCATCTCCAACAAGTGGTATCAGAGCAGGAGCGCTAAGTTATTGCGTTTAGGTCTTTTTTAGGCATTTTTGTTTAAAATGGAAAATATGCCTCTTTCAATAGTTCCTACGTTTGATGGTTCTCTCATGCTTGCACGTGACTCTTCTCTTGCCATATCTTATGAGTAATTGCTTGCATGTCTTACATACTCTAGATTTTGTGCTTAATGATATATCTTTTTCTAGTTGTATGTTTTGTTTATCATTTTTCTAGTCTATGCTTCATAATCAATCACATGCTAGAATTATAATTTTTTTTATCTTTTGTATTTTATTCTTTCATTTTGATTTGCATTAAATGAAAAATACAAATTGATTTTTGTTTATCTTTTGAGTTAATTTTGTAGTTGGTGTAAAACTCAAAATGATTTTATTTTTGTGTGTATTTTAGTTTTACACACATTTTGTGGCATATGTTTGTGTTTGAATCCTCATTTCGCTTCCATGTGACTAGAACTTTTGGTTAGAATTTTAATCCTTAAAATGTTCTTTATCATTCTTACATGGAGTATTTTAAGTTTGACTTGCTTAATGGATTCGATTTTATATGCCTTTACACACATGCACAAGCTTTTTGAACCTTAACTTCACATGTTATATTTGAGCATTGTGAGGTGTTGTCCTACCAATCTAGTAATCTACATACTATGACCTAGGAGGACTAGTGCATGTCAAAATCCGTGGCACGTGAGATTTGTGTGATATAAAAATAATATATATAAATGTGCACGGGGAAGGGCTCCGAAACGAAAAATCATCCTTTGCGAGTAAGCCACCGTTTGCTTGGACCTAAAAGAAATACGTGGTCCAAAGGCCTAAAAGAGAAATGGAATTAAAAGAAAAATATTTGCCAAGGCCTATTTTGTTTAGTTTGATATATTCATTCAAAATAATTAATATGCTTATTTTGATGGAGTTTGGATGGTATATCAACGGTTTGCACAATGTCCATTTATCCTAGTTGCTCTTTCATTGCCATGACTCTATTGGTATGTAGAATCATCAAAATTCTAGGCTTGTATGCATTGTGTATGTTTGTTCATGAGTTCACTTTATCTTATCACATAAGGCTGTATTTCAAGTTGATAAAGTTTTGCAATCAAATGCAAACTCCATGAACATGTTTAAGTGATTGGGTTTTAAATTCATTAGTAACTAGTTCACACCCATTCACTATCGTTTCCATATGACACATTTATACTATAAGAGTATGAAAAACTTATGTTATTTCTTTTTGTGTCATTTTGGTGTTTATATCTATATGTGTGTACCTATGCTTAGTTTGAATCTATTGTGTATACATATATATGATATTTTATTTATTTTTGAGTCTTTGCCATGATTAACTAGTTCATTTATGCTTTTAACTCGTTTTTGGTATCTATCTTGTTGCGAATTTTATTTTGATATCACATGCTTAGATTACTACAATTAATTGATAACTTTTGCTATCGCATCATAATTGATATTCATCTCTTTATGTGGATTAGTTGAATTTCAGTTGTCCATGTGCTTTAATGTTCTCATCACTTTATGCACAATTGCATAGTTATCTTGTTATCCCATTCTATTTATCCCTTGTTTAGTTTAGGGGGTGTATATGCTTTAATTAGGGGAGATAAGTTAATTTTTTATTCTTTAGCCTTTGTCTATTTCTGAACAAAAAGGGGGGGAATGATATGGGGAGAAATGGTATATAATCGTATTATTATCATATCTTAGTTAATGGAGATTTAACTTAGGGGGACTCGCGACCTTCTTAGGTAGATCATTTGATAAAGGGAGAGAATTAATTACAGGGGAGTCTTTATTTAAATTGCATTTAATATTTTAATATTCCCTATGCGTTTAATGTGTTGCTTAAGTGTGCAGGTATTGTAAAGTGACATCTATTTAAAGTGGCAAAGCGTTTAATTCTAAAGTGGTATTCAAGTCAATCATTGTACTCTTTATTTCGGGTGGGATATTTTTTGAGTCTAGTGAGCTTGACGGCCCTTTAGGATTTTGTTTTGGTTTTTGTCCCGGAATAGCCAAAGGGGGAAATTTGTAAGGATACAAATTTCCAATTGAGTCTTAATGTAGTGTTGACTCAATTTCGAACAAAAACATTTGTGTCATAGGATAGTATTGAGTGAGTATCCTCTAAGCCTATGACATGCGAGAGTTGAAGAGGTAGCGGCCAAGATTTATAAAGCTTCATCTTTGCCGAGTTTCAAGTGCCATGTTTCTACGTCATCAACATCATATTCCATAGTCTCCAAAAGGTATGAATGCATTTATATATATATATGGAGACTTGAAATAATTTTATAAAGGGTGTAATTTTATGTAAAATGTATTTTATTTTCACAAGGTTACTTTAGAACTTTGTTTAAAAAGTTTTTTTGGGCTTAATTTCGAAAAAGACCCTTCTGTCTCTTCGTTCGAAATTGTCGTTCGAACGAGTTTTTCGTTCGAAAGAGATTTTGGTTTGAACGAGTTTGCCAATGACTTTTCTCACTTGGACACTGGAACTTCGTTAGAAGGATCGTTCGAACGAGACTTCGTTCGAACGAAAATCTAGTTCGAACGAGAATTCTGGCGGGAAACTTTTTTTTGCAGTTTTTTCCACTTTTTTGCTACTTTGTCCCACTACTCTTTCACAGAATTTAATGACTTCGAGAATAGAATTTCCAAAAAGAACTTTTTCCATCTTCTGGAGAGTGTTTGAGAGCTTAATCCTTTCATACGAAGTTCCCTCGGTGTTTGTTATCCAAATTGATATATTCAAAGAACAAAACAATGTTTACACCCAATTGTTTGTTTTAATCCAAGTTTCTATATATATATATACATCTTGCTTGGAGAGTTTGTTTGGCACCGGATTCATCTCTACCGTAAAAGAGAGTTTGGGTTTGCTTCTACATCCTATAAAGAAGAAGCTTTTTTGCTGTGACATACCCACTTGGAGGAAGGCTCCTTGTTTGGGTGACGGTGACTAGAAAAAGTCCGATCGGTGGATTCCGAGACCGCGGTGAACCTCCGTGGTTATTCACTAGGCAGAGGTGTGTACAATAAGAAGCATCGGGGCTTGGACGGAGTCAAGTCGAGTGTTGTAAGTCTTTTGTGTCTTGTACTTGTAAAACCATACTTAGTGGATTTGAGGCTAGGGCCGTCCGAAGTTTTTCCTATTGTAGGTTTTCCTCGTACATCACGGCGTAGTGTGACTGATTTACTTTTATCTTGCATAATAACTTATAATGCATGCTTAAGATAATTCAAGATAAAATTTGGTTTAATTGTCAGACTTAATTAAATTGGTGCTATTTCAATTTGGGTAAATATTAATTTAATTCAAGTCATTAATTTTATTGGATAAAATTTGGTTTCGCCTATTTTGCAAAATTGAATATTTATTGTTAGGCAAATTTCTAGGACTTGGGTTGAAAATTAAAATTTGTTTAACTTTAGTTTTAATTTGTGAAGAAATTAATTTTTAAGTTTATGGAGTTGTTGAGTTGATCCATCTCTATTCCGCATCAAAAAGGAAATTACTTTTGGTATGTTTTTAAAATTGGGGGTCTCATCATTTCCAATAGGTTGAAGTAAGGAAATTGCTATATGCAAATGAGAAGTTAGTGGGTTTTTCTCGGGTGAAATGGGTTAACATAGGGCTGCCTTGATCGTAGCCAAACTGCATAGCTACACTAGGCGGACTGTAAACGGAGTAAAAATAGGACCACTCTGTATAAGAACGCAAGTAAGAAAGAATCAACAACCACGAACATTGCTCGCTGGAAAGTTCCTCGCCAAAGCTTCCTCGACTGGGGTGATGGGACGCTCCTTGTCCGCAAAGAACTGATTCAAAAAAATTTATCTACCCCAACGTAGGGATGAGGTACAAACCTTTTAGCTCTGTTAATTAAAGAAACAAGTGGATTCTTCGAACTCTTTTGATTCTCGCAGCAAACTCGAGGGACTCTGATGGGCTGAGAGCTAGGATAGCTACCGACAGGGGCATAATTTTGAAAGTGGGCGTATAAAAAGGCTGTCAGCACCACATGGTTTGCATAATTGGAGACATCAAACCTACCGATGCTCCTAGACAATTCATCTTGTACTCAATCCAACCAATTATATAACGAACCAAGAGTATTAGCAGCAAGTGGAAGTTTCACACCATTGTCCATGCGAACGGTCATATTGATCAGGTCCTTTCTTGGGTAATCGTGGGGCTTTTCTGGGAGAAATATTTTTGAGAGCACAACCCAGATGTAGCTCGCAAGCTCAATTTGGGAGTTAAAACCCTTTCCAGTTAATGGTTTTTCGAACACTTTCTTCCCACAAGGGTTCTAGTTAGCCGCCTCGCACGCCTTAATCACAACTTTGTCCTTAATAAAATAAAAATACATAATCACCTTCGAGTAGGTACATTTGTTGTATGTTACCATACAGTCTTTTACAATCGCCTCCAATTTCGCCAGTTAAGCCTTTTCTTTAAAAGAAATAGTCTCCTCGAAGAAGGTGCCAAAACCTGTCGCCTCGAAACCCAACAACTCACAAACATCCTCAAGGGTGATGGTAAAATCACCCCAAGATGTCACAAAAGTGTGCGACCTATGACTCTAGCGAGATACAAGGAACTGGAGGGCAGCATTGTTCTTTGCAAGGGTGATATCACCCAACCAACTGGTACATAACAAACCAATCAGAGCTAGTTGTACAGGATACTTGGAGTGTATATAATCTATCTAGGTACCCAAACCTTCACAGGTGTCGAAGGAGGACTCAAATTCTACCTTTAAAAATGTATAGTCACCAGGCTCAATACGAAATCTAGTAACACTGACAGTGGGGATATATGCGAAGTCTTCAGCATCATCACTTTCTTCCATCAGCAACCTCGCCCATTCTACTGGTACCAGTTCACCAGGGAATTTTCAACCGCCGATAAAAAATGATCGAGCTCACCAAAGTATGGGGCACGACGATAGCATGCCCACTGGTTCTGGCATTATTAAGTACGGGGGGAAGCACCCTTAGCAGATTGAGTCCTTTTCACATTGGGTGCCATGGGAGAAATTAAAAGGAGAATAAATGGGAATAGATTAAAAGAAAGGAAGGTAGAAGGCAAAGCACTGAATATCTTCTCTCACAAACACACGCTCACTTTGTAAACAAAAACCCAGGGGTGAAAGTTTGAGATAGAAGTATACCCTTTTTATAGGGGCAACACAAACCCCAATATGCAACAAATAGAAATGCTTTGGGAAGTGTAACAATGCTTAAATTGGCTTACGTGGCCAACACACGAATGTAGGGGAAGGATTCAAGGGTTGTAATGATGACGCTTCGTGAAGAGATGCACTGATAATCTCATGTGAGGAAAATGCGCTTACCCTGACATCACCATGTGTTACATACACAGGTGCAAGCGACAACCCAATTAAATGAGACCTGTTTAAAGTCTTTTCAAATTTGGGGGGAGATGAAGAGCTTTGGGGATAAATTTAAATAAATCCCTTCACTTCCCCCAAGGTATCTGGCACACGCAATCACGAAGTCCTATTAAAGGAAAAGGTGCCATCAGAAATATTACAAGGCATTTGAACAGATAAAGTAGTCCGAAATACAGGGCAAGATATTGCTCCTACTTTAGTAATAACTTGTTGATTATTGTAATTATTCACCCATGGGTATTGTATACTTTTTGCAGAAAAGGATTGAAGAACAACAAAGGGTTTCATTCATATATTTCTTTATAAAATAAATATATATCTCTACGAAGGGGCAAATGTAGAGGGGAGTCCGCACCAAAGAAAGATTAACTTAGTTAATCCGATTCTTAACAGACAAAGAAAGAAGATAAAGATTACCCGAGGGAGTTTCCTCGAAGATCCTCCATAGGCGTGACTCGAAGAATCTAACTTGAATATTAAAGTCCCTCGAATGACTATATTTTGTAATATGAAACATAATTTATTTTATCATGTACTTTATCTTATGCTATATTGTGAGAGAGGTTTTTTGGTACCCACGGGGACCATGCCTGAGGCTGACAGGTGATGGAAGAGCTAACATACTCTTTCGAACAACCTCCTACTGGGAACCTCACAGGGACATGGGTTGGAGGATTAGGAGTAAGGAAATGTTGGGAATACAATAACCAACCCTCTTGGCACATTTGGGCAAAACTTCATCCAGTATATGTGGTTGCTCGAGGAACCTACAACCGAGATACAATAACTTTTACTCACTTTAGGAACCTCCTCAAGGTACCTCATCCTTGCGCCCTTGCTCTAATGACAAATTTAGCCAACAAAAAGAAGACTAAATACTTGAGTTATTATCAGCAGAGCAACCTCAAACCAAACACCACTTGTTTGAGTGATGTGATCACACGGCTAGTGGGGTCAGTGTTCACCCACTTTCTGATGTCATAACATCTGGCATTTAGGGACTCAAAATTACAACACTAAAGTGGGTTTATCCTTAGGATGGCAGACCTAGAATACTAAATCTGACCTCTTTGACATTTTAAGATAAGCCTCTGAGCTACAACGTCACGTCCCTCATTAATGCCCATCGTGCTTCAAACTGGTTAAGAAGTTTCCTGCCAAATTATAAGATCCCATGAATTTAATGCAATATCCACCACATTAATGTAGAGGTTACTTGTGCAGTTAAGGATGTTAATCACCTTGAATACCACCAAAGTTGCTCGAGTAACCTTGCCTCCATATAAATACACTAACCAAATAGTTTATGAAGACGACATTCTGAACCTAGAACTACTGCCCAATTTCTTTCATACACGAGAGATCTTGTGAGGACATTCTTCCTACACTCATTTAATACCCGTATCATTGAGCATTAACTGGTCTTGAAGTTCATGCCTTGCCTTTATTACGTCCAGCGTGCTTTCTCTTTCTCCCTCTGACTAAGTCATCTACTGGTCCCATCTATTTATTATACTTGTAGTGTATTCATGGTGTATAAAAATCATTCAATGCAAGTCTGAATATTGAATCTTATTGTCCTTTTTCACCTGTATATATTGTCATTATTAAATAATATCTTGAGCATTAATATCGATCTTGATAAGGGGCGCCTCACTTGATACTAATCGTATTCCAAGGATCCACATCTTACACTCTCTACATGAGAAACTTCAACAAGATCGTATCTTGGATTCCAAAGCAATTCATGAAACCATTGGAATTTTTGTGAATTGAAAAATAAAGGCTTGAACCCTAAAACAAGAAGAAAAAAGTATTATGAAATTTGCAGTTTTCTTGTACTGAAAAATGTCAGGTTTCTTTAGAAATAATGACTCATTTAAAAGGCTATATATATAAAAAAAATTGAGTCGGAAGATTGCTAAAAAGAAATTAAGATGTCCCTTGAACGTGGTTTTATATCGCTTGAACGACATTGCACGACATGCATTTGTCGCTTGAATGACATGTCAATGTCGCTCAAACGACCGGAGCAAAAAATTATGTTTGGCTCAACACTTAGAAAAAAAATTCCTTTTCACAAAAAATAACGCCTCAACTGATTAGAAACAGTTTAGAAAAAATTTCCAACACTTAGAAAAATTATCCTAACACTTTAAATGAATTGTAAGGAGGCTTAAACACAACCTTACAAAAATTCATCTCGCAAAGGCTTTTCTATTGAAGAACGTTGATATTAAGATCCTTCTCGATGCACGATTGGTCTTGAATAAATCTTGACGGCTGTAGCGGTATACGTCATGCACTAATGTAAACCTGGACTATTAAAATATGTCCTTGCAAATCTCCCCCTATGTCTATGCCGGTACAAACTAAAAATATTTGAATTATCAAATCAAATGCCAATACAAATCTAATACCCTCACATGAATCGAAAACTGAAAAGGTACGAAAAATGCAAGACTAAAAACTTTCTTCAAAAATCTTCAACTTCAAATATTCTTTGTCATCATTAGAGTGTGCAAAATATTGATATTGAATTTTGTACCTACACACATGAAGACAAGAAACAATACCTTTGTGACGTATCGAGTTTCAAATGAGATAAACATAAGTAAAAATAAATATCAAGTCTCAATTCTAACCCATAATCAAAACTCCCCCATAAAATCATAATTCCTTCTCCCCTTTTTTATTTGTTCGAGATAGATAAGGAAAATAATTAAAAAAAATATGCATGGAGTGTCACGACAAGAAAGGAAAATCAAATCAATTACGGTCATCAAGGATATCCTTGAAAGCATTCACCTATTATTTTTTATTTTTCAATTTTTCAAACAAAAATGCAAAAATAATTCTACAAAAATCATACATCATGAATTTACACTAAGATAATCAAGTCGTGAAAACGGAATGAATGTGTGAGAAAAAATTCAATAGAAAAATCAATGCAATCAAAGATAACATATGTGCATGATGAATACGTATACTCCTAATGAATGATCTCAAAATCATCCTTAAATGTAAAAAAATGTGAATTTATATGACATCTACTCAATCTTATCGACAAATCAAAGTCTAAAATGATTTCCACACCAATGCCGTCTAAAACTATGTAATATTTTTTCAAAACTTTGTCAGGACGTGGAAACATGTTGATTACTTTTCCATCCAAACACCCTCACAAATAATATATATTTTTTATTTTTTCTTAAGGTGATCTATTTTGCTCTCCCTAGAGAAATCCTATTGGTCCCAATTTTGGCATATGATTATTTTTATTTCCTTAATTTTTTCTCGGGCTCTTTTAAATGATGGCTTTCACGACGAGTTAATTTTGTACTCTCGCAGCCCTTTCCCATGTTCACTCATCATTTTTTTTTTAAATTTAAACATATTACTCACGGGCAACAAGTATTACATGCACTACTTTCATTGTCGAATTTTATGGTATTTGGTTCGTTTTAAAGATAGGATTGAGATGAAAACACTTCAATTAACATGTGATAGATAAGTACAATTATCAAACAAATCACAAGTGTGCATTAAAGGAGACTAAGAGTTAAACATATAGGTAGTAATCTCAAATTACATTTTAATGACTCTAAACATTATAAAGCGCAAAACTAAAATGATGACGCATATCAAAATACTATTAAATAGTCACATGGATATGGAATGAAATTGTGACCTTGTCATCCTAAATGTCCATCCATAAACGATGTAAACAAAATACAAAACTCTTTTCGTCTTTTTCCAAAATTTTTATCAAAATAAAATCTTTTTAGTTTTTTTCAATTTTTTCTTAAAAAATAGAAAATCGTTTTGTTCTTTTCCAAAAATTTTCAAAAATAAAAATCTAATATAAAAAGTACACAAGTCATAACACTAGCAAATATTTATCAAGAAACACAATTAGCGCATGACAAACAAACCATGCAAGCAATCAACGGTATGAAATATCATGTGATGCATCATGTGCAAGTATGTGCGACTCAACAAATCTAACATTTAGCGTCTCTAAAAGTAATTTCCTAGCCGAAACTAGTGTGTACCTAAATCGAGGGGTTATGGGAACCAACGAGACACTATACTTAAACTTCCTAGGACCTCTTACAAGATCAAAATAAAAATGCCTAAGGTGACTTTTCATACCACAGCGTGAACATGTGAAAACACGAGGAAAATTACCTATGGGTTGACCTTTTCTAATGTCCATGGATGTGGTTGACCCTTTAAAACAAACAATGGTCTTGGCTTTGACACCCAAAATATGAGAACACAACGATCTATTACCATCACTACACAAACTACTCGAGTCTTTAAAAAAAATTCAACTCCAAAATTTTTTACTCGAGCAAAGAATTAGACTCTTCCAAATTTAGGAAATCCTTCTTCATATGTTCAAGCATTCCTAGAAGGTTATCACGCTCTCCCTCAATAAAAAAACTTTTCCCTAAGAGTCTTTTCACGTGCCACAAAATCATCGATTAAAATATTTTTATCCTCTTTGGCACAAACACAGAGCCTAAATTTTTTAAAGCCCTCCAATTCTTTTTCTAAAAATAGGACTCTATCATCACCCTCCATTTTGGAATATTCTAATTTTCTAAAGTCATGGTCCAAAGCAACAAATTTATCGTGATAAAAATCTCTTTGATTTTGAACTGTTTGCAAAAGATCCATAGCGAATTTAAAACGATAATTTTCTTTTTTCAAAACTTTAATTCTTTTGGCAAACCTCAAATTCAAAATATTTAAATCATCAAAAGTATGATTTGTGCCATCAAAGAGGGGCATCCGATTATATAAGTTTTCATTCGAAAACATTGTGATTTTTCAAAAACAAAACCACTGTCACAAAATTTTGTGGATAACAGACCAAACGCAACAACCTAGCTCAACAGGACCTGATACCGATTTGTAAAAGTTGTGATCACTTTAAAAAGATCTGATACCAATTTGTAAAAGTTATTGTGATATTGATTAAATATGGGTTCAAAAATTCTAATTAAATACTTATTTAATCAATTGCCAATTTTAAACCCAATTAAACTATCCCTAAAATATAAATAACTACGTGGGTGAAATCAAATCATCATAAACATATTTGCTGACAAATAGATTTCAGGAAAAAATTTCAAAAGGGAAAACCTTTTTACTTCACTATGTAAAATAAATCACAATTTACATACACAACGAAATCTGTAATGAATATCTGCAGACACTCACATAGACGCGCAACATAGAGTCAACAATGGATCAACATCAGAAAATCTACAAGAACACATAACTCCAATTCAACGAGGAACACCCACGAGTACTTCCTAATGACATGCAGTCGTCAATCGTAGATTTACCCTCTCTACATGAGAAACTTTCACAAGATCGTATCTTGGGTTCCAAAATAATTCACGAAACTATTGGGATTTTTGTTAATTGAAAAATAATGGTTTGAAACTTAAAAGAAGAAGACAAAAGTATTATGCAATTTGCAGTTTTTGTGCACTCAAAAATGTAAGGTATTCTTAAGAAACAATGGCTCATTTAACACGCTATATATAAAAAAATTGAGTTGGCAGATCGCTCGAATGAAATTAATATGTCTCTCGAATGAGGTCTTATGTCGCTTAAACGACATCGCGCGACATGCCTATATCACTTGAACGACGTGGAAATGTCGCTCGAACAACCAGAGAGACAAATTATGTTCTCCCCAACACAAAGAAAAAAAATCCATTTAACGAAAAATAACGCCTCCACTGATTAATAACAGTTTAGAATTTTTTTTCAACATTTAGAAAAACTATCCCAACACTTTAAATGAATCCTAAGAGGACTTAAAACAAACTTACCAAAACTCATCTCGCAAAGGCTTTTCCGTTGAAGAACGTTGATATTAAGATCCATCTCAAAGCATGATTGGTCTCGAATAAATTTTCGACGGTTGTAGCGGTATACGATATACACTGATGTAAACCCAGACTTGTAAAATATGTCCTTACAGCTGTGTTTGCCAACAACATGGATCTGCCTTGCTATAATGTTTGGGCAAAGACCATCCACCTCAGCTACACCTTCTACTTAAGCCATTTGGGTAAAGGCCCATTTCTTCAATTCGGACCTGCTGCTTCTAATTTTGGGGCCAAGACACAAAGGCCATTTATTAACTTGTTTGTAATTGTGAATTTCCTTTTAGACCCCCCTCCGCTTAAAGACCCGTACCATCTTCGTTAGGACTCAGATTTGTGCACCGTTTACGGCCACGCGAATCATATTCTGAGGGACTCAACTTTCATGAAGATTTAGGTAAAAATCTTGAAGTGTGAAATGATTTATTTGCCCCTCAACGTGCAAATGTCAACAAAACTTTATGGGATTGCATCCAAACTTCATACTAAGCACCTTAATCCTTACAAAAAGTCAATAATACCTCATATAACATGTTAGCATATAAAACAGAGGTTTTCTGGTAATCGAGCATAATTATAGGAATTAAAGTACCTAAGGGGGCTAAAATGCATAAGTATAGAGGGTATATAACTACATGATTCGAGATGAATCACACCCCCTAACTTACAAATTTCTAGTCCCTAGAATTTTGATCGAGCGCGAAAGGTAGCGCAGTGTCAGTACGCCAATCGTTATTTTTATTTCACCACCTCAATACAAAAGCCTAAACTATGACTACACTGTTTTAAGTTAGTATAACGACTAGTCTGGGTATAAAAAATCCATAGAGACAAGTTGCTAGAATTATATTAGTTTAATACTTCTCTATAAAAGTGTAAAAGATAATTGTTAACAAAAAGAAAATATAACTAGGCATGGGTATTTAAACTAAAATTAATAAAAGCGGAATAAAAACTATAGGTTACGACTAATATCCCTCACCTCGGTTTAATGCGTATAAATGGTTACATGGGACTACGAATTTAGTAAGACTGGATCTCATTTCGACAAGTAATTAAATCTAGAGTTGTCACCCCCTAAATTCGCATAAAGTCCTACTATGATTTTGGCGTCAACAAGTACCACAAAAATTACACACGCAAGGTCGTAAACACGGAGCATACATGATATATCCCGTTGAATCTCCTAGGCATAAAGTCAGGGACAATCCAATCGAATTAAATACAAAAGCACCATCACCAAAGCAAAGAAACCCATTGAAACCAAGGTGAGTTTAATCAGCCACAACCTAAATTAAGTTAGCTACTAAACATAAAGAAAGACATAAGTTAAAGAAACTAATTAATTAAAGGAGTAGAAAGCTTAAATTAAAGGGAAGAAGATGAATAGTAAAGATCTTACAATAATGGGTGAAAAACCCAAAGAAAATAGAGGAGAGGGGACTCCACAAAAATCCCCAAATGTTTCTCTAACCCTATGTTCTAAAAATAAAAAGAGATAAAAGAAGATATCTAAAAGAATAAACAAAGTCTTCTACTATTACTTAGTTACAAAAAATATAATAAAAGAAAAAGGAAAAATAGATAAGAAAAAGGAAGACAGTAAATCTCGGCCAAAAAGAGGACCGGTCGATCGGGGTAGTGGTCGACCGACCGTCGGTTAAGGGGAAGAGCCTACTACATTCGGTTTAATCCAAATAATGAATCACAGGTTGACCGGTGGGGCAGGGCCATTCGACTGGGAGCACCGGACCTGCTACTGATTTGTCTTTAAAATTCAAGACCTACTTTCTATTTTAGTTAACAAACTCGAAAGCCTCTATGCTATATTCACACACACACATGCTACATCTTTAATGGACAAAGACCCTCAATTCGGTTTTAGCCCAAGACCAGCACAAATTGTTCTTAGCCAGAGACCCGCTGCATTCTCTTTTACCCTGCGACCTGCTTGCAGGACACGTATGTCTTTCATTGATTTGTTGTAATTTCCTTATATTTCCTCCCTGATCAAATGCCTGTACCATCTTCGATAGTACTCGGATTCACGCGCCATTTGTGAACATGTGAAGAATATTCAGAGGGCTCAACTTCCGTGAAGACTTTGGGCAAAATCCCAAAGTGTGAAATGATTGATTTTCCCCTGAGTGTGCGAATGTCAATAGAACTTTACCGGAATGCAACAAAACCTCACACTAAGCAGCTTAATACCTACAAAAACTCAATAATACCTCATATAACATGTTAACATATAAAACGGAGGTTGTCTCATTATCGAGCGTAATTATTGGAATTAAAGTACATAAGGGGTGATAAAATGCATAAGTATAGAGGATATATATGCGCATGATTCAGGACAAATCACTCCACTTCTTCTTGGTCTTATCTTGGGATCTTTATCTTCATCGATTATAATCTAAATATTATTAGATCTTCCAAATTACCTACACATATGAAATAAAGAAAATACCCTGTGATGCATCGAGTTTGACATATATTAAATACGTGCACAAGATTTGAAAATCTCCCCCATAAGTCAAACCCCCCCTCATAATTTGTTCTCCCCCTTTTATTTTGTCCGAAATAGATAAGGAGTAAAAACTAATCATGAAAAATATAGGGATCATCACCAAGCATAAAAATATATCATCACAATAAGATAAGAATGAATAATCATGCAATGATAATCTCAAAAGACATAACAAACTGTTTTTTATTTTTCAAAGAAAATATTTTACAAAAATAACACACCACAAAGAAACACAAAAATAATTGAGTCATGGAAACAAAATGCAGGGGTGTGAACACATTCTATAGATTAATCAACGTAGAAAAATATAACATATATGCACGAATCAATGAGACACCGCTAACGAAAGATTTCAAAGTCTACCTTATGTGTAAAAATGATGAACTCAAGTGAAATCGACTTAACTTATTCAACTAATCAAGATGGTGAATGATTTTCACACCCGTAACTCCCAAAACTATGTAATGCTTTTACGAAATATTTTTAGGACAAGCAAATCCATTAATCTTAGACTAAACTCTCTCAAAACTCACATATTGAATTCTTTCTCTCAAATCTATTGATTTTAAAGAAATCAATTCTCATATGTAGCGAAGCATCAATGTTCTTTGGAAATTGGCTTGGCACATTATATTTTTTCTTTTATGTGCTTTTAATCTTTTACGCTCTTTTTTTTGCAAATGGTGGCTATTCATGCAAAACCAACCTATCTTTTGCATTTCAATTCTATTTCTTTACATATAACACATCATGGGAGATATGATTTTCAATTTTTTAAATCTAAGCAATGGTTGTTATAAGCACTACTTACATTATCTCGTTTTATCGCATTTGATTTTTTTAAAAAGTAGGATTGAGATGAAAACACTACAGATGACAAGTGAAAGGTAACTGCAATACTAACAAAATTTCATGCTCGTGTACATTAAAGGTGACAAGTAGTGAAATATATATCAAGTAGTCATCATATCACATCTTAAGGACTCTACATATTATAGAGCACAAAAATAAAATGTTGTCACATCTCAAAACACTACAAAATAGTCACGTGGATATGGAATCGATGGGTGACTCAAGACATCTTTATTGTTCATCCACATATGGTGTACAAAAAATACAAAACTTTTTTTGTATTTTTCAAAAATTTTATCAAACAAAAATTATGTTCAGCTTTTTATATGTTCTTAAAAAGAAACTGAAAATCTTTTCGTATTTTTCCAAAATTTTTCAAAAAAAAAAAAATCGTTTTGGATTTTTCGAAAAATATATCAAAATGGAAAAAGATAAATATAATGATAATACAATGGTAGTACACACTAGAAATAGGCATGTAAAAGATGAACATGTAAAGCATCCTATGCTGGAAACAAGTCTCAACCTCAATCATTAAACCCGGAGGAGTTCTCCAAAGGAGATAACATCCTATGAAAAAACTTCCATAAAATCTTGTGAAATCTTGACTAAATACTCAACTTGCTCTAAAAAAACTCTCAAAATATCTCTCATAATGTGTGAGAGCATACAGAGTAACATGTGTGGGAGTGCGTGCGAAAACATGTGTAGTAGCATATCATGGTAGATACCTATGAGACACTATCCCTAACTTAAATCAAAACTCCCTAAGGTGACCTCCTTGCTTTAAATGAGAAAAAAATGTACACGGGCTTGGGTACACCTCTCTCAAAACGTCTAGGTCGAGCTATCCTACGAGGAGTCGGATGCCTAGGTGGGTTAGGTCGAGTGCCATACGGATCTAACAAAAACTTGGGAACCGGTTCAGGTACAACATGGGAAGTGGACGAAATGTCATAACCTATTCGTAGCCTCTCAATATTACCCAAAGCGGGACCAAGGAGCATCTTTTCACCTTTCTTGGATGTGTCCTCTAAAGTAACCTTGACCTCTCGGGCTTGTTCAAAATCTCTCTCCAGTTGGGAAACACGGGCTTCAAGTTTCTCACGAGTATCCAATGAAGATTGAAGATCTCCCATAAGACTAGTTATGGTGTTGGTCAATTCACACTTTTCCCGACCTAAGATGATGAACTGCTCACATAAAGAAACCTTCACCTTCTCGAGTTGACTCATGAACGCCTCACACACCCTTAAAGCTTTCACTTTTCACTCTAGATCTAACACCCTAAGACTCAAATCTTTACAAGTCTATCGACTTATAGACTACTTGACAACTGCCATAAGTATAATGCATAATACATAGGAAATATATAAAGAATACGGTTCCGTCTAGAGTCATCCATAAGCGGCTTTCGACGCTCAGTATCCACCGATTAGTCTTCATTGTCAGTAGTGAATTCCTTCGGGTATCTCGAGACCAGTTATGAATAAGTCTCTCCATAAGAGTTTATATGTAAGATAAAATCTTTAGGATTTAAACTTGATTCACTCAAGTATATTCCGAAGATGTGATTTGTGAATCAAATTTTTTTTCTCAAAACAAAAGGTTGAAAACTTTAGCAAAGGATATGAAGAAACAGTCTCGGCAAAAGTCTAACGAAAATAAAACACGAAACAAGTATTTATAAGATGAACACAAATTTCGAGGTAGCAGCGTTATTCGAACAATATATGAGTCTCATTTGAACGAGAATTGAACTTCATTTGAACGACATCCCAATCTCGTTTGAACGGGCTTCGAACGATGTAAAAAAGTAGGCCCTCCTGAGATGTTCGATCGAAGAATCTTCTAAGAAACACTTCTAACGAGATTGAAATCTTGTTTGAACTAGATTCCTCTCTCGTTTAAACGAGATTTATGTACTTAAAGTATTTTTAAATAAAGTAAAAACTGCCTCGATGTTTTTATAAAAAAATGTTGTTCCTAGTTTTTATAAAAAACAAACATCCCAAAATAAATTCAAGCAATAAATTTAAACACTAAAGCATTCTACCTTCATAGTATGGAGATGCTTGAAAGTTGGAGATGTCAGATCTTGGACTTCATCTCGACACAAATCATTCTGTGACTTCGTCTCAAATCAAATCAATCGGTAGAAGGATATGCCAAAAACTAATGTAAGACAAATCTAATTGAGCAACACGGCAATTTAAGTGTATTAGGTTCCGACACAATCTTTAAAGAAAACTTTATTTCTATTCTTCCCCGATTGAAATGATTCAGTCTTGATCCGAATCGATTTTTCCTAGTAACTAAATTGATTCGGTCTGTCCGCGAATTGATTCCCCCTATAACTTTCCCAAAGCTTTAAACCTCTAAAAATAGCGGCCAACCCAATAACCAATTCATCATAACATCCTCCAACCTAAAAAATAAGTAATCTTCAACAATTATAAGAGGTATACTACCACAATAATTCAACATCTAAATGTTTTAACTCCAATTAACAAGATTCAAAGATGAAATTTCAGATTTCCTTCAAAGAACCCTAGTTTTCTAAATTTTTCCACCTAAACTTAATTTCATATAAATTTGTGAAATTAACAAGGGTATTTTCAATGATTTACAAATAAGAAGGTTTACCTAACCAAATCCATTGATAATCTACTTAAATTTAAGGGTTCAACACTAAAGCACTAGTCATACTAAACAAAAATTAAAGATTAAACTCATAAATTAATTATATTACTAAATTAATGCAAATTCATATTTTCAAACATGAATTTAATAGATTCAAATGAATAATTATTATTTTAACTCAAACTCTAAATTAAGTCTTTTGTCTAGCTACACCTGCCTTATGGTTTAGGGATGAATCCAAGCTAATTTTATCAAATTTCTCTTCTCATATTGAATGCTTCCTATCTTTAACTTTAGGGTTCATATATTTGACCTCTAATATGAATTAGGATAATCCTAATGGTCTCTTAAACCATTTAGCCACGAAATTAGGTATGGGGACCATATAAACCTTAACCTAATGAGCCATCCAATAGGACCAAAACACTACCCAATCCAAGTACCAACCTATAAGGATTAAAAACCCAATATTTTATGTCCTAAATGGACATTATAAATGTCTTAAATGTAAACTTCAATTATGAGATACAACCACCAATTATTTTGACCGTTACTAATTCAAATTAATTATTAAATTATTTATTTATTTATCGTGACATGATATTTTTTAATATTACTTCACAATCAATAGAACCTTACATTGGGGGGATAGTCCAAACAAGAAAACCCTAATACTATTCCATAATCGTCAGTCATAAACAATCATTTCAAATATTTAATTAGTGACTTAGCGTGAATTCAGTACGATTGAAATTAATTGATTTTGATTTAAATTTTGAATTATATCGTACATATAATGCATAACAATTATAAATAGTGACGTCCCATGTCACCTTAGATAAATATAACAATTTATAATTTAATTTAATGCAATTAAAATATGGGGTACTAAATTTTTTTCCCAGGATTTTCCTCCTCAAAATTTTAAATTTTGCCTGACTTATAACGCTGGATATCTCACCCGCATGTTGTCCTCTCTCCCCCATGTAAATTCAGCCTTATGACTATGTAACCACTAGATTATAACTAACGGTATGACCTTTGATTTAAGTGTCTCCTCTCTCCGGTTAAGGATACGCTGTGGACGCTCCCCATACCTCGCATCGGGTTGCAGTTCAATACTGTGTAGGTTGATATGCTAATAAGCCAACTCTTCCCTCAGAAACTTCCTCACCATGGACACATGAAAGACACAGTTCACCCATTGCAGACGATTGGGTAAGTCCAATAGATACGCTATCGGCCCCCCCATATCAAGTATGGTAAAGGAACCTATGTATCGGGGAGACAACTTCTCCTTGGATCCAAATCAGACAATGCCCTTCATCGGGGAGACTCTTAGTAGAACTTGGTCCCCAATTCAAAGTTCTAATTTATGCTTTCTCTTGTCTTCATAACTCTTGTGTCGGTCTTGTGATGTCTTCGTCAGTCCTCAGATAAGTGTCACCAATGTCGGCAAAAACCAAGCGTCTGTGTAGATATGCTGATCATTGTTATGGGCTTTCGACCACAATGCAAAAAATCCTAAAGTTTAACTAATCTCAAATGGAGTATAACGGCTAGTACGAGTATTAACAATTAACAGGGAATGTTTGGCAAAATTTAATTGATTTATTACTTCTAAAATAAAAGTGTAAAAGGTGATGGTGGTTTAAAAGGGAAAAAAATGGAAAAGTAATTAAAAATAGACAAGAACGATAAAACAGGATTAGGGTCACATCCCCATCATGGGATAAACAATGCGTAAAAAAGATTTCGGTTAAAAAACATTTAAATGAGCATATTCAATTAAATATAAGTATTGATCATAAAGAAAATTAATTCAACAATGAAAGATTAAACATTTAATAGAAAATGGCCACACATAGATTAAAATCGGATTATCCCATTAAACACTAACGTTGTGTGACATAGAAAGTTAAACTTATAATATTCCAACTTTAATACACGAGGTTTCAATTAAATGCGTTTTGACCCAAAACCTATATTTTAAAGCTCGAGATCCATTAATGGCAGAATTATGACCCCAACGCTTAAACTAGCTACAAGATATAATTTAAGAAATAAATAAAACTAATTAATCAACATAAACAATAAGTAAACTAACAAAAAATATCTACAAAGCAAGTAAATGAACATTAAAGCAGGAAATGAAGAAAATAAAACTATATTAATGGTAGGGATGATGAATAATGTAACTTACAACACCCAAATGGGCAAACACCCGAAGAGAGAGATGGAAGATGATCTCTCCACCAACCAAACCCTAAAACTAACCTAAAATGAATGAATCTTTACAAAATAACTAAGTGTTGTTTATATAGTAAGTGGATAATAAAAATAAAAGAAAAAGACATGAACAAGGGAAAATTGTCAAAGATCTAGAATGCCCAGTCGATCGCGACTAAGGGCTCGGTCTATCGGTTGTAAGGTGAAATCCCCTCTATCTTCGAACGTAGGCAAAATATCAAAGATCGGTCGACTGGGGGATCCAGGCCGATCGATCGGCCCTCTATTTTCTTAGATGCTTTGGTCCATGAGGAGAAAAGGTGTTTTATGGATTTGTCTCTAACTTCTTTGTTCGAACTCGAAATGACGTGCCGTTTGTGGCCAAACGAAGCTAACTTAATGAACTAACCTTCTGTGGAATTCCACTGAGTTGAAGATTAAGTGTAAAATGACTAAATTTTCCCTTGAATTTGAGTGAAATGAAGAAACTTTCGCAAAACGCAATTAACTCACACGCTAAGGATTCCAATACCTAGAAAAGCTCAATTATACCTCACAAAGCATACAAACATATAAAATAGAGGTTATCTGGTTAATGAGCATAAATATAGGCTTAAGGAACACAAAATTACTAGAATGTATAAATAGAAAGAGAACAAATACGCAATATTCGTGACATATCCCTAACTTAAACATTGCTAGTCTCTATTAATAAAACAATAAAAACTAGTCCAATAGAAGGCCGTACAAAGCATATATGTGCTTAAAAATATAAATGCCACTTTCGTTGGGAACACGATTGCATTTAGCATATGCAATAATCCATTAAAATCTTAGGTTACCCTAGTGGATGAGTGTTGTCTCATGAGGGTTTTTGGGGATGAAACCCATAAACATCATAGTTTCCCCAAAATATTTGCCCAACTAACATGCGACAAGCCCAACAATAACGAAAAATATTTCAAACACGTTATTAGCAAAGTGAATGAATTCATACAAAAGTTCGTATTATTAACATTATAGAATCAACTTCGTAGAATTATAACCTTAAAAGTGGCAGGAAAAGTGAGCACATGCAAGATATGATTTGGCAAAACTTTTACAAATCGGATAAGCATTAAAGCGTGCATATATGTCAATCCTCATCGGATATTACACTCAACAAATAAAATCATTGTGAAAGGGAGGTAATACACGGGACATGCGGGCATAAAGAGTAAATATAATTAGAAACTAGGCCATGCACATGCCACTAATGAAGAACATTATATATAAAATAAAACACATGTAATCTCAATGAAAGATACTGTCATTAAAGGAGGCAAACTGTTTTTTCACATATTATCACAATTATTTAAACTTTTGAATAAAATTCATCCTAGGATCACATAGGAATTTTATAGGGTTGTAATGTAGGTTTTGGGTTAAGGTAAGGTAATGAAAAGAATATGTACGGATTCAAATGAGTTCAGGGATGAAACTCGGGATAATGGAAAATTATGGGCAATTTTAAGCTTGGAAAATAATTTCCATATCAAGCAATAGATATGAAATTGGAGAGCGAAAATGATTATTGAACACTATATACATCATATACAAACTTTCTCTTTCTCTTTCTTTTCTTCTTTTTCTCATATTTTTCTTTTTCATTTCTTTTTGACTTCTTTCTTTTCTTCACTTTTATCACTCTCACGGGCTTAATCGTAACCGCATAACAAGAACATCATTCAATCCCAAGTATTGTTTCAGAGAAAGGTATGGAAGGTAATGTGTATGGTTAATAACTCCAATGTGGAGCTGGTTATGGGATTTTGGGGTTTGAAACGAAAGGATCTATTAAGGCTCAAAGGGGTTGACGAGGGAAATATATGAGGTGAGTTCAAGGTTAATATGAGTGACATAATAAATATGTCCTATGATCACTTCCTAAATTTTACACAATTCTCGAGTCAAAACAACTTTCAAAATCATGCTCAAATAACACATTTCATAAATGAACGCAAATAATGAATGATCAAATGAAAGAATAGAGAGATTACCCACGAATTTAACATTTTCAAGGAGGAAAGAGTAGTGTATCATATTTACAAATGACGAAAAGCACAAACCATACTTGGTCTATGTATATACAATGCAACAACGATTACCGAGTTATAAATGCCTTAAACCAATTCATTAAAACACGAAAAGCACATGTGCTTATAGGATTAAAGTTTAATTCATGAAGCTATTCATAATATCAATGATTTGAGAACAAAAGTCTAATAACTTATAAAATAGAGAACTTGCATCGTTGAATTGTCTATTGGATTTGGAATTCATTGAAATTTATCATCGTAAACAAAGGCAAAATGCCCTACAAAGGAGAAAAAGAAAGGAAATATTTTCGATTTTTTTTAATTTTTAACAACAAACCATGCTTAGTGAATAACATGTGATCAAATCAATGGAACTAAAAAATAAATGGGAAGAATATCCCACAACCCCAAACCTAAATATTTCAATGTCCTCAATGCAAATCAAGAACACAACATAAAGAGAGGAAAATAAAGATATTACCCAACGTGGAGTGATCCCCAAAAAGTACGAGTCCATTGAATCTACAAAACATGTTAGAACCAAGCATAACAACAAGAATAACAAAAATTCTAATTAATCACACTAGATTAAAATTAAAAAGAGAGAAAAAGAAAGAAAGAAAGAAAAACTAACTATATACAACCTATAATTTTAACTTCTAACTAACTATACATTAGAAGCTAAAATTTTTTAGGGTCCACCCAAAATACAATTTGGCTTTGAGGGATCAACGATGTACCCTCACCCGAGTGCATGCCTCTTAAAAAATAAGAATTTTATTTGAATAATGGAAGGCATGTGTGAGGCATAAGAAATGAACCATCACCAATTAATTTTTTTAGTGGGGTGATGGGGGGTTTTGGATACTAAGGGAGACGAGCCCAAATTAATATCGATAAAATTAAAATCACATCCCCGAGGTTTTTCAATTGGAAGGGGAGGCGGGGTAAGTGAAAGTGAATAGCCCATGAGATAAAGAATCTCAAAATAACATTCCCGTTGAAGATCCGAGTCAAAGTCCTCAAGACTTTTAATCGATTTTTGTGATAAATTTAATGGTTCGAAAATAGTAGGGAATAAAGGAAAGGAAGGACCTTCAACCTAAAAAGAATTAGAAATATTAATAAGAGGTTGAAATTGTAAAGTTCTTGGATCACTCTCAATTATTTCTTCCTCATGAAAGGGGTGGACGTGAAGCACAAGTTTCAACCTCAACGGGACTTTATGAACAAGAAATAATCTTATCGAGTTGTACATTTATTTCTAAGGGCCAAGCTTTTTGACTCTCAGATTGGTCATTCGATTCGTTGAAAGCTAACTCATGATCAAATCAATAAGAAGACATGAAATCTTCTTGGGAGGTTTTCTCATAGTGATTCCCTGCTTCCCAAATTACCTTCCCAAGGCGATGAGGGATTACTTATAAATTCTTGAATTTCACGCTCAACCCGTTCATTTTCAAAAATTTGTTAGCATTCTCGCATAGTCTTGGTAGTATAACTTGAAAAACTATTCTCATAAGAGTTAAGGTTATCTAAAGAGTTATAGCGAGACATGTCAAATTAGGCAATTAAAAAACGTAATGAGCACCAAAATTTCAAGGTTCTCAAAATAATTTTGCACAAGTCAAAAAGAAAGGAAAAACAAGGAATACAAATACAAAAAAATATATACTATGAAAAAATAAAAGAACTAAAATCTATAATAAACACTCTTTGGAAAAGATGCCATTTTGATGTTGGCGGAGACCGAGCGTCCGTGTAGATATGCTAATCGTTGTAATCAACTTCCAACTGCAATGCAAAAAAACCTAAACTTTATCTACACTCAAATGGAGTATAGCGGTTAGTCCGGGTATCAAAAATCCACAAGGAATGTTTGAGAGACTTTAATTGATTTATTACTTCTAAAATAAAAGTGTAAAAGGTGATAGAGGTTTAAATGGGAAAAAAGGAAAACATGATTAGAACTAGACAAGAACGATAAAACGGGATTAGGGCCACATCCCAACCATGGGCTAAACAATGCGTAAAAGGAATTTCACTTCGAAAATAATTAACCGAGCATATTCAATTAATTATAAACATCAATCATGAAGAAAATTAATTCAATAATGAAAGATTAAACATTTAATCAAAAATGATCATGCATAGATTAAAATCGGATTATCGCATTAAACAGTAATATTGCACGACAAAGAAAGTTAAATGCATAATATTCATATTTTAATACATGAAGTTTTAATTAAATAGATTTTGACCCAAAACCTCGATTTGAAAACTCGAAACCCATTAATGGCAGAAATATGACCCCAACCCTTAAACTAGCTACAAGACATAATCAAATCAAGAACTAAAACTAATTAACCAACATAAACAATTAGTAAACTAACAACAACTTACTACAAACCAAGTAAATGGACATTAAAGGAAGAAATGAAGAAAATATAACTATATTAATGGTAAGGATGATAAATAGTGCAAATTACAACACCCAAAGGGAGAGTTAGAAGATGAGATATCCACCAACCAAAACCTAAAACTAATGTAAAATGAATGAATTTTTACAAAACAAACAAAATGTAGTTTATAAAGAAAGTGAAGAATTCAAATAAAAGAAAAAGACATGAAAAAGGGAAAATCATTAAAAATCTGGGAGGCCAGGTCGATCGTGACCAGGGGCAGTCGACTGGTTGTAAGGTGAAATACCTTATGTCTTCGCACATTGTGATTACGTGACTGTGTGATAATTGATTAAATTCGCAAATATCTAATTTGACACACTTATTTAATTAGAATTTATTTTTAAATAAACTAATTCAGCCCCTACACATGCATCTAAACATCATAAGAAATTCAACCCATGCATGAAATATAAAGACGACCGATATAGGAAAAAAACCCTTTCGGGTAAAAACCTTTTATAAACACTTTGAAAATTCACAAGACCTTTGACTTACATACAACCTGATAATCGCCCACAAGTGTGTAATGCACGGTGCCTTCAGCAAATCTTCAAAGATACGAGAGACAACGAAATACCCTCCAGGCATCGATTCATCGTCTTTGGCTCGTCCACACGTAGAATGACTGCGCTCGGTATCCACCGATCAAATATGGATATCCTTTCTCCACAGAGGTTGAATAAAAGCAATGTTGTTCTTAAACACCAAACAATTCACTAAAGCATATGGGAGTTTTGTGAATTGAAAACAAAAAGGATTAAAACCCTAAAGGAAGAAGCCAAAAAGGATTATGCTTTCGCAGTATTTTTGTTCATAAAAACGCTATGACTTCTTAATGAAAATGGAACTAGAGAGTGATATTTTATAGAAAATCGCGTCGCCTAAAAAACATAGCTCATTTGAACGAGATCAGTAAGTCGCTCGAACGAAGGACAAATTTCGTTCGAACGAGATCTAACGAGATTCCATGTCGTTTGAACGACCTATCAAACGAGATTCCTTGCAAGCCTATAGAAAATTTCGATATGAATGAGTGGCCGCCAGTTTCATATCTTTCTAATTTTTTATGAATTAGTTATGCTCTTTCTACGGAAAGGTGTCCGAGAACAAAATCTTTAGAAAAATATTTTGTAAAAAATATCCCAAAAGATCTAAGTGAAAAGTTAAGGCATTTAAAACATAACCTTAGCAAAGTAAACTTCGTGGAGTCTTGAATGATGAAGAACTTGAGTAATTCGGATCCGTCTTTGATGTATATGTCTCTTGAATGCTCTTCGAGGGTGTAGTGATATATGACATAATAAATTGATAACGAACCTATGAAAATATGTCCTTACAAATATCCCCCTATGTTTATGTCGGTACATACATAAAAAAATACGAATTATCAAACACCAAAATACTTGTACAAATCTTCCCTCCCATGAATAAATTTGCAAGATGTCAAACTGTTCTTCAAAAATCTTCATCAAATCTCAAAGCTTTTCTCATCAGGGTGTGCAACATCATAATCTTCAGTCTTTGTACCTACACACATGAGATAAAGCAAAATACCTTCGTGATGCATCGAGTTTGAGATGATATAAGAATAAAGCATTAATAAATCAAATCTCCCCCATAATGCAAAAACTCCCCCATAACTGATAATTCTTTCTCCCCCTTTTTATGATGTCCCCAAATAGACAGATAAGAAGAAAAAAAACAAAACATGGAGTGTCACGGAAAAAGGCATCGCAAACATTCACAAACTATTTTTGATTTTTCAAATTTTTTATACAAAAATAAGATACTAAAAATCTCACCATGGATTTAAACTAAAACAACCAAGTCATGGAAATGGAATGTATGGGTGTGAAAACATTCGATAGGAAAATCAACTCAATCAATCATATGTGCACGATGCATATGTACTCCTAACGAATGAACATCAAAAGTATCCTTATGTGTAAAAATTTGTTGAATTTAGATGACATCGTCTTATACAAATCAACAAATCAAATTCAAATAATTTCCACACCAATAACGTCCAAAACTATTTAGTGCTTTTTCAAGATTTTCAAGGACGTGCAAACCCGTTATAAAATCTCCAACCAAACTCCCGCATATATATATATATATATATATATATATATATATATATATATTTTTGGAGGTGAATAAACTAAATTCTCAAACTTTGGAGAATTGATGCAAAAACCTAAATGGCCCATAATTGGCATGAATTTCTTTTTATTGCCTTTAAATTTTTTTTCGGGATCTTTTTAAACCTCTTTGGACCCCGGATAATAAAATTCCTCTATTTTTAGGTCCAATTTAACGGTGGCTTAGTATTCGCAAAGGCAAAATGATCCTTTCGCAGCCCTTCCCCGTTTTCAAACAAAACACACAAACTCACAAAACGGTTATTATATGCACAATTTCCTTATCAAAATTTATTGCGCTTGGTTCGTTTTAAGGACATGATTGAAGTGAAAACACCCAACCAACACGTGATAAGACAAACACAATAATCGAACAAATTCGTGCATGTGTGCAATAAAGGAAACATGAGTCAAACATGTAGGAAGTAACACTTAATTACATGTTAATGACTCCAAACATTATAAAACACAAGGATGAATTGACCTATTGTCTCAAAACACTATCAAATAGTCACATGAAAATAATTGAATGATGTTGTGACTCGGTCCTCCTAAGTGTCCATCCATAAACGGTGCAAACAAAATACAAAAATCTTTTTGAATTTTCTCAAAATTTTATCAAAATAAAATCTTTTTGTATTTTTCAAATTTTTTCCTAAAAAAAATAAAAAATATATACAGAAATGATACATACTAGAAATAGGAAAATAATGACATCATGAAAAAATATCCTATGCTAGTAAACAAGTCAAACCTCAATCGTTAGGTGCAAAGGGGTTTTCCAAAGGTGGTGACAACTTATGAAAAACCTCCATTAATTCTTGTGAAGTTTTGACCAAAAACTTAACTTGCTCACCTAAATGTGCAAACTCTCTCATGTAGTCTTCGGGAGCATGTAAAGTGTCATGTGTGGGTGCATGTGTCCCAGAAACACGTGTAGAAGCAAAACGTGACACATACCCAAACTTAAAGTAAAATTCCCTAAGTTGTCCGCTCCTTTTGCAATGTGAGAAAACATAAATAGGCCTCGAAACACCTCTCTCAAAAACTCTAGGACGCACTTTCCTAATAGGAATGGGACGCCTAGGACGGCTAGGATGAGACTCACGTGAATCAAACACTAAAGTGGGAACCGGCTCAGGTGCTAATTGGGAAACCGTCATGACTTATTCCTAAATTCTCACCTTTACCCTTAAGAACCACCTTTTTAACCTTCTTAGGTGCGTTCTCAAAATTGACTTTGACCTTCCTGGAATGTTCGAGATCTCTCTCGAGTTGGGATACACGTGTCGTCAGACTAGACAACGTGTCGGTCAAATCACACTTCTCCTTTCTTAAAACCTCCTTCTCTCTCTCCAAATCTAAAATCCGATGACCTAAATCTCTATTATATTTCTTTATTTTCAAGGTCTCAGTGTACAAATCTTTAAAAGATTTTTGGAGCTCACTTCATCTCCACTCTCCTCCTCACTTTCTCCCTCACTCGAAGAACACAAATCACTATCATCGCCCTCGTGTGCACTCTCGTGAGACAAAGTGGGTGTGCTCGCACGACTAGAAAAAGAGACAACCATCCCATGTGATAAACCATTATCGGACTCATATCCCTCATCACCCTCACTATCACTAAGAGTGGCGGGCATAGAAGTCTCTTTGCCCTTTCTCCTTATCCTAGTAGGACACTCTTTAACTATGTGCTCTATACCCTCACACTCAAAGCACCTGATCTCATCCTCCTTGTCATTATCTTTGGCCTCCACTTCTTTTTATTTGACTCAAAAGATCTCTTTTTGTTGGAAGAATTTTCTTTATTCATTTTGAGAAACTTTTTAAATTTTTTTACAAACAAAGCCATATCAAAATCTTCCTCAGAATCAGACTCATAAACATTTTCTTTCTTTTTCTTATATTGAGTCTTTAAAGCAACGCCCTTATCCTTAGCCTTAATGGTTTTGGGAAACATGTCAATCTCATAGGTTTGAAGATCTCCTACAAGTTCTTCCAACTTAAGTGATTTCAAATTTCCCAAAGAGTTCAAAACAGTGACTTTAGGAATAAAACGTTTTGGAAGAGATCTCAAAATCTTTTTAACGACAAGCGTGTTATCAATCACCTCACCCAAATTAAAACTGGTGTTAACAATGTCCGATAAACGTGCATAAAAATCATCAAAGCATTCAGACTCAGACATGGTGATAGTCTCAAATTGGGTGGCCAAATTTTGTAACTTAGATTCTTTAATCACGTTTGTACCCTCATATGTCATTTTCAAAACATCCCATGCCTCTTTAGACGCGGTGCGCGTCATAATTCAGAGGAACTCGTCGGGAGTGACGGATTCCGAAATAACACTCAAACCACGAGAATTAAAATTAGACATTTTATAATCATCTTTAGTCCAGGCTGACACGGGTTTTAAATAGGTGATATTATCAATGGTGACCGTGGTGGGTGGGGGGTTCCATCCATTTTCACAAAGAAACCAAACACGTTTGTCAATAGATTTTAAAATAGATTTCATACGAGCTTTCTAGTAGGCATAATTAGACCCGTCAAATATAGGCATCTGATTATATAAGTGCTCCATAGGAAAAATTGTGAATTTTCACAAACTTGATTTAAAAAAAAATAATATCATAGAATTTTGCGGAAAATAGGAATACACGACAAATTAGCGTAACCCCCTCTAATACCAATTTGTGAAAACGTGACTGTGTGATAATTGATTAAATTCGCAAATATCTAATTTGGCACACTTATTTAATTAGAGTCTATTTTTAAACAAACTAATTCAGCCCCTACACATGCATCTAAACATCATAAGAAATTCAACCCATGCATGAAAAATAAAGACGACTGATATAGGAAAAAACCCTTTCGGGTAAAAACCTTTTATAAACACTTTGAAAAATTCACAAGACCTTTGACTTACATATAACTTGATAATCTCCCACAAGTGTGTAATGCATGGTGCCTTCAGCAAATCTTCAAAGATACGAGAGACAGTGATATACACTCTCGGCGTCGGTTCGTCGTCTTCGGCTCGTCCACACGTAGAATGACTACGCTCGGTATCCATCGATTAAATACGGAGATCCCTTATCCACAGAGGTTGAACAAAATTAAAGTTGTTCTTAAACACCAAATAATTCACTAAAGCATATGGGAGTTTTGTGAATTGAAAACAAAAAGGATTAAAACCCTAAAGGATGAAGCCAAAAAGAATTCTGCTTTTACAGTATTTCTGTTCATCAAAATGTTGTGACTTCTTAATGAAAACGGAACCAGAGAATGAGATTTTATAAAAAATCCCATCGCCTAAAAAACAGAGCTCGTTTGAATGAGATCAGCAAGTCGCTCGAACGAAGGACAAATGTCGTTCGAACGAGATCTAATGAGATGCCATGTCGTTTGAACGACAAAAGAAAGTCATTTGAATGACCTATCAAACGAGATTCCTCGCAAGCCTATAGAAAATTTTGATACGAATACGTGGCCGCCAATTTTGTTTCTTTATAATTTTTTATGAATTAGTTATGATTTTTCTACTAAAAGGTGTCCGAGAACAAAATCTTTAGAAAAATATTTTGTAAAAAATATCCCAAAAGCTCTAAGTGAAAAGTTAAGGTATTTAAAACATAACCTTACCAAAGTAAACTTCGCGGAGTCTTGAATGATGAAGAACTTGAGTAATTCGGATCCGTCTTTGATGTAGATGTCTCTTGAATGCTCTTCGACGGTGTAGCAGTATATGACGTAATAAATTGATAACAGACCTATGAAAAAATGTCCTTACAAACATAGTCTAAAGCTAAAAGATTGGTCGACCGAGGGCTCTGGTCTGGTCGACCAGGGCCCTATTTTCTTGGATGTTTTTGTCCATCATGAGGAGAAAAGGCACTTTACAAATTTGGCTCTAACTTCTACATTCGAGCTCGAAACGATGTGCTATTTGTGGCCATGCAAAGATAACTCAATGAAGTATGATTTTGTGGAATTCCACTGAGTTGGAGATGAAGTTTGAAATGACTAAATTTCCCTTGAAGTTGAGTTAGACAACGAAACTTCCTCGAAATGTAACAAATTCACATGCTAAACATTTCAATACCTACAAAATCTCAATTATACCTCTCAAAGCATATAAACATATAAGATTGAGGTTTACTGGTTAATGAGCATAAATATTAGCATAAGGAACATTAAGTACGAGAATGTACAAAGATAAAGGGAACAAATACACAATATTCATGACATATCAATAACAATCTCTGAAGTGTCTCGAATGATGTCAAGTTCAAATATCCTATGCTCTCACGACTTCAAACAACTGCTCACCGAACACAATATCTGTCTATACATTGCCTCATATAGTTTTATAGCAATTCCACTGATGACGATTACTAGGTAAACTACATCGGGGTTGAGGGATGATCCTAAATTCCCTTAAAATCGAACATGAAAGCCCTAAGCATGTCCAAAATGTAGTTCACTTGTTTAGTCTGACCATCCATTTGATGGTGAAATTCTTTACTTATATTCACTTATACCCCCATTGCTTCCTGAAAACCCTTCCAGAATATGAAGATGAAAGTGTTGTCCCTGTCGGACATAATGTCTAAAGGTACCCCACGAAATCTTACAATCTCTTCCACAAATAATCTAACCTACTCATCGTTGGTGTAATCTGTCCGCAGTAATAAAAATTGATCCACCTTCGTAAATTTTTTAACAATGACCTAAATGGATACATGGCCCCTCTGATACCTTGTAAACCTCGCAATGAAGTTCATAGAGATTCTTTTCCTCTTACACTTAGGAATATCTAATGGATGAAAGTGTCCAAATGATCATTGGTGTTATAACTTTACAAGTTGATAGGTGGTGAACTTGGACACAAACTCTGCCACATCTTTCTTCATCCCGATCCATCAGTATGATCTCCTCGTGTCTTGGTACATCTTATTACCTCTGAGATGCATCGCGTACCATGAACCATGGGCCAAAACTGCCCTTATAATGTTATATCCTCGAGCACTATAACCCATCCCTGGAATCTCAGTCCTCTATCTGCAGTAATTAGGAAAGAGGGAATTCCACCCACTAAAAGCTCTCACATTCTTCGAATAAAAAGAATCCACACCCTGTACCTGGATCATTCATGACACAATGGAAGGTGTAACCATCATAATTACAAAGAAGGCATCAGGTAAATTCATCTCTCGTGTGTCATTCCACTGTGCTACCCAAAGGTTAGATAAATAATCTGCATTATCTACTAAGAATGATACTAATGTGACATTCGGTCTCCGACTCAACATATCCACCACCATATTCGCTTTCCTCAGATGGTACTGAATTGAAAATGGTAGTCTTTCATAACTCGAGCCATCTCCTTTACCTCATGTTCAGATCCTTCTGAGTAATAAATATTGGATGATCTTGTGATCAAAGAATATTGTGAACTTCTCACCTAACAGTTAATATCTCCATATACAAAGGGTAAAAATTGCCATCACTAACTCCAAATTTTACGTGGGGTAGGTGACTTTAAGCAACTTAAGCTTACAGGAAGAGTAAGTGATAGGTTTTTCATCCTACATCAATACACCTCTTAGTACCTATAGTGATGCATTTGTGTAAACCATATATTCCACACCGCCCTGTGGTAAAGCAAGGATAGGTGCAGACATGAGTCTCTCTTGTGCTCCTCAAATAATCTCTAATAGTTGGCACTCCATATAAATGGTACTCCTTTTAGGGTGAGGCGAGTCAGTGGCCCAAAAATCTTCGAGAACCCCTAAATGAACCTTATGTAGTACCTATCCAAATCCAAGAAACTCCAAACCTTGGTAGTTTTCGAGGGTTGTCCTCTGTTCAAAATTGTATTTACCATACTAGGATCTAAAAAAATCCCAACATCGGATATTATGTATCCCCCAAACTGCACCTGGCAAAGCTAAAATCCACATTTAACTTGGCATACAACTTGTTCTCCCTAAGAGTTTGCAAAACTAACCTAAAATGTTCTGCATGTTCCTCCACTGAATGTGAATATATCAAAATATTATCCATGAATACATTAACAAGATGATCCAAATATGGATGAAGCACCCAATTCATTAGGGCCATAAGAACCACTGGCACATTGGTCAGCCTAAACGGCATTAATCGAAATTCATATGAGCTATAACTCATCAAAAAGGCTATATTTGGAATGTCCTCCTCCCGAATATGCAACTGATGATACCCTAATAAAAAATCAATTTTGTTGAAGAGTGTTGACTTTTTTAAATGATCAAATAAGTCATCGATAGACCATAATGGATATTTATTTCCCATTGTGACTTTTTTCAACTCTCAATAATCCACTCGTAATCGGAGGGAACTGTCCTTCTTCTTCATAAAAAAACTGGGTCTCTCCATGGAGATATGCTCCTCCATGTAAAACCCCAACTTAGTAGCCGTTGAATATGTTCCCTAAGTTCACATGTCTCTAATGGAGCCATCCGATATGGATCCCTAGCAATGGGCCTAATCCCTGATGCCAAATCAATGTAAAAGTTTATTTATTTATTGGGTGGTAACCTTGGTACCTCATCAAACACGTTTGTAAACTCCCGAATATCTAGGATGAAATATAATGACACAGTGGCATCCTATGATGTACTCTCATCTATATAATACAAGTGTGTGCTAGAAGCACCCTAAAGTCTAGACATAAAAAAAAAACATCTCCTTCCCATGAATAAAAAATATGATCGCCTTTCCACCGTAGTCGATATGTGTATGATACGTTGATAAAAAATCTATCTCTAATATAAACGAATTATGTAGATATGTCCAAAAGTAACAATTCGGTTGAAAATCATAATCGATTGATATCAACTTCCACATATCTACAAACCTAACATTGGAGAGTACCCATACCTATTGCGGTATGTATGTGCATAGACACATCGATTGAAATCTCTAACATACCCAATGTCAAACCAAGCATACAACTTGAAAAATAATGGTATGCTTTTGTTTAAAAAGTACTCGTATATAACTAAAATAAACATAAAACACAACCTTAATACCCTGAGACTATGATGCCTGGTCCATCAGATAGATTTTAAAGACACGTCAATGATGCAACTATGGGAGGCTAAGTGACTGATCCATAGGTGGAGGCAATGCCTGGTATGGGAATGCTAGTGGAAATGCCTGTTGCTATTGTGGTATGGATGAGCTTGCTAGTGTCCTTAAGGTTGTCCACGATTTCCCACTTAAAAATCCTTAGGGCACTTCCTATAGGTGTGACCCTGCTCTCTAAAAGTAAAACAAGCTCTGTGAAATGTGTGTCCCTACTTACCCTTCCATTGGGGCCTATTCTTCTATCTCACTCCTTAGTCCTATTACCTACGTTCTCTAAATCGCTTCGGGGGATGCTCCTAAAGGATTTGTCCTCTATGATGCTGCAAGTTTTCCTACTTTTGGAATTGGTCAAAAGCATCAACTATCTTTGGACCCTCACCGTTTCCACTTTTATCCTCCTTCGCCTTTTTCTAAATATCTCTATGTTCTCGATAGTGTATAAGTTTGGCATTCACAACTTAAGTGTATATGGTAAATGTCATATTTCCCAACAACGTCCGCTTGATATGATTCCCCATATCAAGCCTCTGATGAACCTATCTATCTTCCTCACCCCTGGATTAATCACATATAGCGTAAAGTAATCAAGATGGGTAAATTCCCTCTCATATTCTCTGTGACACCCCGCCTAATTAAACATCAGGTGATCAGGCTGTGATTAAATTAAAATAAGTTTCCCATATGGTTCATTCTTAGCATCACTGTCGAAAACTTTTTAATTACTAACCACCTACGTGAAATTAGACCGGTACCAAGTTTTAGCTTTCTTTAAAACCGAAAAATGAACAATGTGGAAAAATTAATTAAACATTCACAATATACTAGAGTCCAACCATTACAGTATATAAATAAATAAAGTCTTGCCGAATAAACCATCGACTAAAAATTCAAAACAAACACTCAATAATAACAAAAGATCTGAATATCTGAATAACTGTCAATGGACAACATGTCCATACATGAAATATAAAATGAGATCCTACACTAGATCTGAAAGGGAGGAATCATCTAATAAAATTCTTTCAGCATCCACAGTGCTACAGCTCCGAATCCTGCGAATTAAGTCCTCAAGTCTGGCATCCCTGTGGCTAAACACCTAAAAGGTTTTGTGAATATTTTGAAAATATTTAGCAAGCATTTATCATAATTTAAAATCGATTATTGATTACACATGTTCACGTACACTCTCTCTTGAGTTCTCCTCACTTCTCATCTATAGTGCACACCTAAAGATTTTTACTTAGCCCGCCAAGCTATACTACCCAAGCTAACTAGACTAAAGTATCTTACTGAATTTATCTACATGTCTAAGTTCCTGTGCCACCCATACAGTATATAATCTTATTAACATATCTCATTTGTTAATTATTTCTCATGTAACATTTCACACATGTTGTATTACCATCTTTATAATTAAGTCTCACTACTTAATTTAATCTCTTAGATATTTACAATCAATATTTAAGCTGTTAACTAAGTCTCTATACTTAATTTATTTTTCAGACATATATCTGTATATCACATGTGTCAGTCTACTATCACACATAAGTAGAATAATCATAATGTACATACGTCACCCACAATATATACTATAAGTTCATGCTTTACTGTAACGTCCCTGTATCCCACATTAAGGACTATTAGTTCGGAATGTCCCCTCGAACTTAGCTCGAAACGTCTCCTCGAACTTTGTTCGGAATGTCTCATCAAACCTAAAAATCAACTCGCATGAAAGTACATACTAGGCATTCAGTTCACCTATAAGTTACTTAGTAGTTATACACACCACGTAACTATATATTTTTAGTACGTAGTATTTTTCTCTCGCATACTCACCGTACTTATTACTTTTACGATTTATCTCACTATCGTATTAATTTGAGTATTCACCCAACTCTAAGGGTCCTAGTCATCCCTTTATTATTTTCAGTAGTTAAATCAATATTTACACCACTAATATACTTATTAATTCATTCAAAGTTTCCGTAATTCGTTATCATTTTCTCCGATAAATTACGACACAAATCATCCCAATTTATTCTTATCTTAATCCTCTTAATAAGACTAACTTACAAGCCTAATATAAGCCTACTTTAATATAATAAATCCGTTATTATATTCTACCAAAGTTCCAAGAGTTTTCCACGATAACTGTTTAGGAAGTCTAGGCCAAAAGGGGAAATTTTTATATTTTCTGGGACCTGGACCAATTTTCCCCAGAACGATTCTTTTTATCTAGACCGGTTTGCTTCATACATGTTTTTTTATCAGAACCGGTTTTCCCCGCACCGGTTTCCTTCACAACACTTCATCTTTTTCATTTCACAGATGCCTTTTTCACCATTAACACACCTATAACTTCCATGTTTCTCCACCAAACTTAAAACCAATTGTCCCAAACCCTTCCCACATGTATAAGGACGGGTTTTAATGTATTTTCTTGCATCTAAACATTACGAATAACATTCAAAAATGGATTTAAACATCTAATTCTCAAGAACCCTAGGTTTTCATGTTCTTCCTCTACTATTCATCAAAACACAGATTAAATCCGTATTAATGATCAAGTCTCCTCTGATTATTAATCCTCTACATACGTTAAATTGTTCTGCATGTAAATATTATTCAAACATGCATGAAAATCATTATTTTTCTCAAAAAATTATGATTTAACAAGACTATCATTAAATCCCCACACATGGTATTATAACTTCAAATAATTTGCAATAAACAAACTTGCCTCTGTATTGTAGTGTTTGATTTCGTGTTGATGAAGGTGGTTTGATTGCCTTCCCCTCAATCCTTCCTTGCCAAATTGTTTATGGTGTAAGAGCTCTTTTGAATTCTCACAAATTCTCCTGTTTAAGCTTTGAAAATTATTTCTCCCTTCTCTCTAATGACCCCTCTTGGTTTTAACCGTTTCTAACCCTAGCCTCAAGTCTTAAACATCTGATATAACACTAAAAAATTCGTAGATTCCTTAACCTCTAATTACTAAATGGCCAAAGTTCCCCCAGTAGGTGCCGGTTTGGTCTAAAATTGACCCGGGACCCAAACTAAACCCTCGGGTAAACTATTTTGACTATTTCTACCCATTCGGAATCACCCGTAACCTCTAAATTATCACACGAGTCACTTAAAATATATTTTTCATTTCTCACCTCAAAATAGTCTATACGTAACTCCCGGTGAGATAATCTAAAATACGCACATATCACTCACTATGCCGTATAATAATAATAATCATTTATTATTTAATATTCACACTCAGATATTAATCAATATCTGTCTCTTGATTAATATTTAATAGCCACATTTATTAGATAAATAACATTAAATTACTTCACTCGCGTGATTTAAATAAAATGTATTTTCTTAATTAATTTTTGAATTAATTAAATTAAAAATATGCAGAAATACGGGGTGTTTCATTCTCTAACTTTACGATGATCCTTATTGATCTTATCAAATTGGTTCCTCAAATTAACATGCTATACGAGAGGGAAATAATCCTTGCAAAATTTTACCAAATCTCTACTATCGTTAGTTGTACTCTGACATGTTGAGTGCTAATAAACTCCCACCAGTACATAACATCCCCATAAGTCGAAAAACTAGAAAGCACCCACCTTTGTACCTCAACGCACTCCATGAGGGATAAATGCCTCTCAATCTTGCCACTCCACTGCAGTACAATAATGGGATCGATAGACCCTGTAAATTATGGTGGGTTTCTATTTCACGAATCCACTTATAGCATGCTCCTAAGATAACATAAGAGGGGGGATAAGTACATGTACTGATCTGGACACATGTGGAGGTGCTGGCTGCTCCTGACGTAATGTCTCCATTGTCGTTGCTATGATCTAAACAATAATAGTATCTAAGTTAGTTGTCATAATAACTAGTTCCTTCCCTTACTACTGTGGCTACGATTACCATTGTGGTTGTGGAGGTTCCGCTGCATCGGACTCGATAGTCGTGATTGGTACTTATCGCACTTCTCGTATCGTGTGTTAACTATCTGAAAGATGTTAAACTAAAAAGTATAAGTACACGTATCAAAATAGAGTAAGATAATCTCATTGACAATCTCTAAAGTATCAAACAAAGCTAAGAAGAAAATGATGGACACACCCTAGATTCCTACGATACTGTAACTTGGAATACTCTCATACCAACTGTGACACCCCGTAAAATTTGAACAAGATTGAACTGGTCTAAAATAAATAATTACAATAGTCTAAACAATTAAATATTATTCTAAGCATGGAGAAAGTAAAACTAACTACATAAGAATAATAAATGAATACATGCATAACGCTAAATTCATATAACCTATGATACCATTTTCATAATAGTAATAAAATCCAATTTTGAAATACTATTGTCTAAATAAAAACAAAATCCCCAAATAGAACCTACTATAAATCCTACACAACTGAAAGTAAATATAAATTGAAGAGTGAACACGCAAGCTCAACACCTGCTGCCTAGAAGAGAAGCAACTGAAGAAGGTATCAGCTAGATAAATCAGTGATGAGTCGGCAACGACGGCCTAGGTCCTGAAAAGTATAATCAACAAATAGAAAAACAACAAGTCTATGAAGAATAAAGATTTAATCGAATTTGGGCTACAATCAATAATTACACATCCTCCTCCCATATTTTTGTTATTTTCAAGTTGTTACCAACCCAATCAACCTAGATATAATATATGTCTTAATCCGAGTCCTATATGAACCCAATATATATTTATTTTCCATCTCAAGTAAACTATATTAAGTAATAGTACGATCCTGACACGTACAAGAATTAAAACTAATATCTATGTAGGTACAATCCTGACATGTAGTAGAAAATTGGAAATTTGGTACAATCTTTACATGAACCATAAATTTGGACTAATATCCATATGAGTACAATCTTAACATGTCCTAAAAGTTGGCTACACTCCTTCCACGTACTAGAAATTTGGTCTAATAATAATATACGTATAATATTGAATTGTATTATAAATTAGGTAGAATCCTCGCACTTACCAATAAATGGTCTACTCATACATAAAGGCGCATAATAGTAAATATAATATATCGATGATTAATAAGCCATAATACAGAATCCTTAAATTAATTTAATCTTTTTAATATAAGATTATATCTACAATTTAAGCTTATTAAGTTCCGACCCAATCCTTAAAGAAAACTTGATTTGTAACCTTCCCTAACCTAATTAATTCTGTCCTGATTTTAATTGAATTGTCCTAGTAACCAAAACGATTCAGTTTGCCCTCAAATTGAATCGACCATGGTAACTTTCCTAAAACTTCAAACCTCTAAAAAAAATTGGAGGCAACCCAATACCAAATTTATCATAACAACCTTTAACCCTTTTTTTAAAAGAAAATGAGATCACCATTTTCTTAGAAATCAGAGGTGGCAACCCCCCCTCTCCCCACCAGTGGCTTACTTCAAAGATAAGCAATATGAGCACCTATATTAGAAAAAGTTTCAAGCATCGGTACAAGATCTTGTCCTGGAACCTTTAAAAGGAAAAATATGAAAAGCAAGTTTAATCTCCCCACAAATGAGATGAAAAATAATGGACTCATCCATTGATACTCCATCAAGCATGCATTTTTTCCTTGCATACCATAACAACCAGAAAATAAAGGCGGGAATAATACGACAAAGAGTACCTCTAATTTGTTACCTTTGGAATTAATCCACCAAATCATCAAGTTCCCACTAAAATTAGAAGCGGAATTCCTCAATCCAAGTATGTTTTGGAATCGACTCGAAATAGCTTGAGCAATTGAGCTACCCCAGAAAAGATGATCTCCATCCTCCTCATTAGCCAAAATACAACATCTACATTTCGGCACCATTGGAATTTTAAAACCTTTGATATACTCATCTATTGAAATCCCCTTGTGAAGTAACGCCACATGAAAACAAAAATTTTTGGAATAATTATTTTATCCCAAATAAGTGAAAAAGAACGTTGAATACATCCTTTATCCCTTACCAAGTGTCAAGTTGATTTTAAAGTGAAATTACCATTTTTAGTACATGACCATTTTCCGATAGAAGAATCAAAATTTTTCATAAATTTCTTCCAAACCTTTTGCATTCTCATCCAAACTTAAGATGATATGAATATTGAACCTCTAAAAATTTTTGCCTCTAATTTGTTGTATTTACTATTCATAAATCGGGACCATAGAGAATTTTAATTAAAAAACTTCCACTACAAATTATGAGAGTAATAAAGAAATAAATAAAAAATGGACCTTAAATTTAGACCACCATCTTCCTTTGGTTTGCAAATATCGATCCATTTCACCCATTGAAATTTTATTTTTTCTTCCTGTTTACCCCATAAAAAGCGAACCATGAGTTTATTTATATGATTAAGGATCGTACCTAGAAGATTAAGATCTAAATGGAGATGAAGATTCATGGATTCCGCTACTGTTTTGATGACAGTTAATCTTATCGCTTGAGAAACGCGTTGATGGTTCAAAAAATTCAACTTTCCTACCAACTCGTCAATGAAAGTCGAAAAATATGAGTATTTTTTCCTCCCTGAGAATAATGGAATCCCCATAAAAGTGATCTTGAGGTTTTTATGCTTGAAACCTCTAACAGTTTCAATAATTCTCTTCCTTCCATATGTCTCATTTCCCGGCAAATAGAAAAAACATTTGTTATAATTGACCTCCTGACCGGACACGCCTTTATAAGACTTCAAAAATTGCGTGAAATTTTTCAGAGAGCGTCTATCTCCAATAGCAAAAATTAGAGTGTCATCTGCAAAAATAAAGGCAAAAAATAATAGGGCAACCCTTTGTTAGCGTAAAATGAACCATATTTCCATCTTCAATAATTTTTTTAATCCCCTTATTATGAACTTCCGCCGCTATAACAAATAAAGTCGGTGACAAAGGGTTTCCTTATCTCACCCGCCCTTTTAATTTACAGAAGCCACACGATTTTCCATTCACCACAATAGAATACCACCAATTAGATATCTCCCTCCAAATTAAATAAATAATTGTCTCCAAGAAGCCACAACTTCGTGAAGTTTTGATGATGAATAATCATGACATCCTGTCATACGCCTTTGACATATAAAACTTTATGATAAGGTTAGAACCCCTAATTTTCTTTGTAAAAGAGGTCATAAGTTCTTAGGAAAGAAGAACATTTTTCACAGTAGATCTTCCCTTAATAAAATCGGATTGCGACGAGGAAATAATTTTAGGAAGAATCTTTAATACCATGTATTTTTTGCGTATTTAACTAATTTGGTATATTTTAAAATTACACGAGTGACATAATTTAATTGAATTAAATATTAATTTTGTAATAAAATATTAATCGGGAGAGATAATGATTAATATTATGAGATAAACTTACTAAGTAAATAGTAAATAATTTACGATTATTAATTTACATCGCAGCGAGTGATATTGACAAAATTGGATTATATCTCAACCAGGAGTCGCGTGTTGACTAATGTGAGGTCAAGATAGGGTATTTATTTAGGGAGAATCGAATGGTGATTTTGAGGTCATGGATGATTCCGAAAATGTGAAAATAGTTAAAATAGTATACCCAGGGGTACTATTTGGGTCCCGAGGCAATTTTAGACTAAACCGATGATGTATAAGGGTATTCTAGTCTTTTGGTAGCCTAGGGTTAATAGAGGTACGGATTTCTAATGTTTATATCAACTGCTTGTTGGGAGAGGCTAGGGATATGAGGTTAGAAATCAAAGAGAGATCATTCGAGAAGAAGGATAAGCCATTTTTGAAACCTAAGAGAGAATTCTTGAAGGATTCAAGATTCTTCTTGCACCATCATCATCACTAGAGAGTGGATTGGGAGGGAAGACAAATAAATTCAACATGAAATCATGAAATCAGACCTACTACCTAGGGCAAGTGTTTATTTTCAATTTCTTTTGAAGTTATAATACCCATGTGGCTAAGGTTTCATTTTTTTTTTATTAAATTGATGTTCTTGGAAGAAAATAATGATTGGAACTCATGTTTTGGGTAAGATTTGCATGTAGTATGAACCAAAATTTATAGAGGATAAGAAATCAGAGTGCATGTGATAATCACGATCAATTTAATATGGGTTTTATGTGAGTATGCATGAAGAATAGGAAAAATCTAGGTTTTTGATGAAGGAATGATTTAATCTGTTCTTGAACGGAAATCATAGTGTTTTGATGTTATAATCACATTGGAAATCATCCTAATACATGTAGATAACGTTTAGGACAGTTGGGGGTAAATTTAGTGAAGTATCATGAGAGTTGTACAAGAGAAAAATGGTGAAAATGCATAAATCAAACAAAAAAGATGACTTGCCACAAAACTAATCGATCCGGACCTACGACGAATCGATTCCGTTTGTCCTGATTTGCCTATTCTTCCCTTTTAAGCCTAGAACTCCTATAGTTTTTCGGGGAAACTTTTGAGACTTTGTTAAAATATGATAAGGGACTAATTATATTATAATAAGCATATGATGGGATTATGACTTAGTCTTGAGAATTGAGTTGGGGATTAAACATGCTTAAATTGTCACGTAATTAATTTGAAAGAAGGAGAATGAGTTACGGGGATTTCGAATGAGTTTATTTGATATACTAGTAGGTTTTGAATGAGTTAACTACTGAAGTGATGTTAGGGGTAACTAGGACCCTTGGAGTAGATAGTAATACTCGAATTAATACGATAGTGAGTAAAATCGTAAAATAATAAGTACGACGAGCATTCAAGTGATATACCCTACGTACAAATGATAATGTTTGGGTTGTGTGAATACCTATTATATAAATAGTGTTATATGTGAACATACCTACGCTTATTTCTATCAAGGAGGTTCCCGCGAAGTGGGTGATCCCACCTTGACGATTCTAGTGAGATATGGATTTGTGCCCCAGAACATAGAACTTAGGGTGGTTCACTAAGTGTCGTGTATTAGTGGGATTGGCAGGTCATTTAAGTACATTATGTATGTGCATAGCCCAAAGACTTAGAACTATGTTCGCCTCCATTATATGTTATATGATTTCGGGTTCGAGGATACATGCTGAACCAATACTCCTTACTGTAGTACATGTGATACATGGATTTCATAGCAGAGTATGCCCTTATAAATGATGGTTATCCTAAGGGATGCCGTAGTTGTATATTTTATTGTGTAAAATATATACTTGTATGGATATTCTACTTATGTGTGGCAATAGTCGCTAAGCAGTGTATATGTGAAAGTAAATTAAGTAGAGAAACTTAAATAAATGATTTAAAGTTAAAATTTATGAAATGTTACTTAAGATGCTAATAACGTACGAGAAATGTTAATTATCGGCTAGCCGTATGCATGGGCGGTACAGGGACTTAAACGAGTCGATAGTTCTGATAGATATTTATGTCTAGTTGACTTGAGTAGTATAGCTAGGTGGACTAAGTAGAAAACATTAGGTGCGCACAATAGTTGAGAGGGGAGGAAACTCAAGAGAGTGTACGTGAACCTAACATGTGTATCTAATAAATGATTTTTAAACTTTGATAAATACTTGATAAATATTTTTCAAATGTTTTGGGTTCTAACCATTTCTATAAATATTTACAAAACCTTTTAAGTGTCCAGCCATAGGGACACCAGACTTGATTATCTATCCTAGGGATGCGTAGCTGCAGCATATGTGGATGCATATAGGATTTGGATTAGACACTTCAACTTTTCATTCCTAGATTAGGATCTCCTTATCTTAGTATTTCATTTATGTGCGTGTTGCCCTTTACACTTTATTCAGTTGTTCAATTCAGACTTGTATTGGGATATATTTATTACCTGTTGAATTTATTATTTGGATTTGGGATTGCATTCGATGGTTTATTCGACAAGACATTTATTTATTTATATTTTCTAATGGTTTAGAATCTATTACTGTGTGAATGATTTAATCTACTTTTCTGTAGATTGTTACCTGTTAAATGAAAAGATAAAATTTTAACACCTGTTTAATTAAAAAATAAGTGATTAGTAATTAATTATTTTCGAAAGTGATGTTAATAATGAACCAAATGACGGTCCTGTTTAATTTAATAACGAACTGATCACCTGGTATTTAATTGGACGGGGTGCCACAGATGGTATTAGAGCATCAGGTTCTAGTATCCATAGGATCTGTACGACTTACTATGACTTCAGCGTAGCATTCTTTTGATATAGAGACCTATTATTAGGACCATTGCTTTTATCTTTAGTTGTTTAAGATATTGTATTTCTACTATTTAACTTTGTATTAATTGCAAACTAACAATTCGATATATTTTCAGATGCAACCCAAGAGAGAGAGAGAGAGAGAGAGAGAGAGAGAGAGAGAGAGAGGCGAGAGCAGTGGCCATAGATGAGGTTAGAGAAGCTCAGTAGGATTAGGAGGTACCTCAGCCATAACCACCACTAGGGAAGGTGATGACTGCACGGGTGGTTGAGATAATGGACCAGACGGTCAATGCAGCTATGACAACCATGGTCGTTCATTTCCCACAGACACAGCCATAACCACCAGTGGGACCAATGATTCAAGTTCCATCGGGGCTGTTGTCTTGGAAGAAAGTTAGGCAGGCTTCTCACAAAGGCCACCCACTGGAGTTTTTGGGGAGCTTGGATATGATAGTAGCATGTAAGTGGAAGAAGGACCTGCAGCGTCACCTACGTATGATTGAGTGCATCAACACTCGAAAATAGATGCTTGCCACTTTCTTAATTGTAGTGGTGGGAATCTGTTACCACCTCAGTAGAGAGACATATATGCCACTAATAGAGTTTTGGGAGAGGTTTGATCACATGTATTTTTCGTTAGTGGTGCAGACATAGATGAGGAGAAAATTTAATAATATTACGCAGGGTGACCATTCAGTGGCTGATTACGAGGAGGAGTTCACACGTTTGGCTAAATTTATGCCAGATGAGGTGAAAATTGAAGAAAATAAGAAGATAAAGTTCATGGACGGGCTAGGATAGAGGATCAGACAACATTTACTTGTCAACCCAGCATTACAGACTTATACGGAGGTTATTAATGCCGCACTTTTGCACTTCTAAGACCATTGCTTCCATCTGAAGGGAAGTAAGAGAGCGGGTGAGTCGGGCCAGTCAGGTAGGACATGAGGGATTCTTCAACAACAGGTGGTGAGACAGCAAGGATGATTTTCGATAGGGGGATCAAGCTAAGAGGTTTAGGTTAGGAGGCCACCGACCAGAGGTTTAGGGTTTTAGGCTGTCCCAACAGGGTTCTAATCAGTAGTAATAGGTTCCTTAGGGACGTCAAGACCAAGGGAACAATGAAGGTAGCCAACAGGGCCAGGGTTAGTAGGGACAGTGTCAGGGCCAACCTCGACAGGGCCAGTAAGGTCAGAAGCAGTGAGAGTTTTCGGAGCAGTACTTTATATGTGGCCAACAGGGTTGTAAGAGGAGATATTACCCAAATCAGGGAAGGACATAGCAACAAGGTGCCCAGCAAAGACAGTAGGACCCATTACCTCCAATAGCACCAGCACCACCAGCCCCACGGACGCAACATTGACATATGCATTAAGGGCGTGTGCATAACATCGGGGATGTACCTATGAAACTAAAACCAAAGGCATCTCCAGCAGTTAAGGGTATGTATCCTATTCATGGGCTTGAGGGTAGGATTATTTTTTATACGGGGGCACCGCATTCTTTTATTTTAATAGATTTGCACAAGCGATCGATCTTTTAGAGATAGCCAACACTCGCCTTATATCTGTAGAGTCACCATTGGGTAGTTTATCATTGATACACTCGATATGTAGAGCAGCAGACATAATTATTGGGAGACTGAGCTTAGCAACATACCTTCTTGTGTTAGATATGGAGGGGTATGATGTCATTCTGGGTATGGACTAGTTGGCAGGTTACACGATGATGGTAAACTGTTAGAAGAGGGCCATTGTGTTCTCTATTTTGGGTCAGGAGATGTTACTAGTGGCGATGCCTCTTCCCGAGTGAGGGTCACGCAGACATTTATACTATATTGAGGACAAGACCTCACATGAGGTAGTTATCCCGTTAGACCATATCCCACTTGTGAGAGATTTTGAGGACGTATTTTAGGATATTCCAAGGTTACATCCTAGCTGAGAGATCGAGTTTGTTATTGACTTAGAATCGAATACTAGACCGATTGCTTAAGCACTGTATCTCATGGCTCATTCAGAGATGCGAGAGTTGAGGGAGCAGATTAGTAGCTCTTAGGGCAGGGTTTTATTCTGTGGAGTACATCACCATGAGGTGCATTGGTGTTATTTATGAAAAATAGGGATGGTTCACCTTGCTTATGTGTACACTAGAGGGAGCTAAACAAGGTCACAATACGAAATAAGTATCCAATTTTGAGGATATATGACCTATTTTACCAACTAAGAGGAGCAGAGGTCGGAATATCACCAGTTGCGCATTCGTGAGGAGGACATTCCTAAGATTTCTTTTCCATCACGGTACGGGTCGTAAGAGTTCAGGGTGATGCCGTTTGGGCTCACCACTGCGCCGACGGTGTTCATGGATCTCATGAATAGGGTATTCAAGAAGTTTTTGGACCAGTTCATGATTGTGTTCATAGACAACATTTTAATTTACTCTTGTACTAAGGAGGAGCATGTACAACATTTATATAGGGTTCTACAAATATTACGGGACGACCAGTTGTATGCTAAATTCAGCAAGTGTGGATTTTAACTACGGGAGGTGCAGTTTTTAGGCCACATCATATTCGACAATGGCATTGCTATTGATCTGAGGAAGGTATCGACAGTGAGGGAGTTGGGACAGCCCATGACACCGATTGAGATTCGCAACTTTCTAGGGTTGGCCGATTATTATCGTCATTTCATTAAGGGATTCTCGAAGATTGAGGATCCATCGATGAATCTCACTTGCAAGGGGGTACTATTTGTGTGGAGTGATCACTGTGCATTATCCTTCGATGAGCTAAAGGAAAATTTGACATCAACACTTGTACTCTCTTTCCTAGGGGATGGGGGAGTACCAAGTTTATACGGATGCATCCTTATAGGGACTTGAGGGTGTGTTACGGCAGGAGGATAGGGATATAGCTTATGCATCTCAAAAACTTAATCTCGATAAGAAGAAATACCTCACACACGACCTTGAGTTAGCAGCGGCTATGTTGGCTTTGAGGATGTGAAGGCACTATCTTCTAGGGGAGAAGTTTATGCTATTCACGGATAATAAGTCACTTCAGTATCTCTTCACATAGAAGAATATGAATATAAGTCAGAGGCAGTGGCTAGAGTTCGTAAAGGACTACCAATTTGATATATAGTATCATCCTGGTAAGGCTAACGTAGTGACAGATGCGTTGAGCCGATGACCTACGGGGGAGTTAGCGGAGGTATGGAAGGTGAAGTGGAGTGAGCTTCGACATGACGATGAGATTGCCAGGGCATGCATGTCAGTTTTAGCTATCACCCCCGAGATTGTGATACGGGTAGTGAAAGCACAGGCAGAGGATCAATTCTTCCAGGATTGGATATGCCAGTTATTAGTTCAGGGTGCAGAGTCTTACTCGATTATCTCAAAGGGAGGCCTACATTTTAATGGGAGACTCTTTGTGCTAGATGATCAGGACTTGAGACATATGGTTATGACAGAGTCACACGGATTGAGATTTATGATACAATCACAGCGGGGATAAGATGTACCAGGACATGAGTAGATAGTATTGGTGGGTAGGGATAAAATGGGACATAACCGAATTTTTCTCGAAGTGTGTTACCTGTCAACTTGTGAAGGTAGACCACTAGAGGCCTTCAGTCATGCTACAACCATTATAGATTCTTGTGTGGGAGTGGGAAAGTATTTCCCTGGATTTTTTCACTGGGTTATTGATGTTGTAGAGAGGTCAAGACTGTATTTGGGGGATAGTGGACCAGTTGACCAAGGTAGACCATTTCATGCCAGTTTGCACTGATTTTGAGATGATATCGTATGCACAACTATTCATTGTGGAGATAGTTAAACTGCATGGGGTATCGGTTAACATCGTGTCTAATAGAGAAGAGATCTTTGTGTCCCACTTCTGGTTGAGCTTTCAGGATGCCATAGGACAGACTTGTGATTGCGTACCACATAGCATTCGTAGACAAACGAACATACATAGAAGTGTGAGAGGACATGTTAAGGATGTGCATTCTTGATTTTGGAAGAGGATGGGCGTGATAGCTTCCATTGATAGAGATTGCATATATTAACTCTTACCAATTTACCATCGACATGGGACCATTTGAGGCACTTTATGGGAGGCCTTGTCATTCTCCCGCCTACTGTTTAGAAGTCAGGGACAACAAATTATTAGGGCCAGAGATGATACAGGAGACTACTACAAAAATTGAGCTGATTCGGGGACGTATTCGAATAGCTGAGGACATACAAAAGAGTTATGCCGATGCAGACAGAAGAAACGTTATGTTAGAGGTTTGAGACCAGGTGTTGGTATGGGTATCTACCATGAAGGGGGTCATGATGTTTATCAAGAAGGGGAAGCTAGCACCGAGATATGTGGAACCTTTCTCGATTATTGAGAGAGATGGACCAACGAAATATAGACTGGGTTTACCAGAGCATCTAAAGAGGATACATGATATGTTCCACTTGGCTTCACTGATGAAGTATCAGAGGAGCGAGAGAGATTTTTGGCACGTTCCACTTGAGGAGATTGATTTATAGCCATATGTGCCTGTGGCTATTCTAGATCTTAGTGAGCCTAAGCTGCGATCAAAAGTGGTACCATTAGTCAGAGTTCAGTGGGGACACCACAGTGTTGACGAGTTGACAAGGGAGCGGGAGGATGACAAGCGAGAGCTGTATCCAGAGTTGTTCGCCGAAGGTATGACCTAATTTTAGGGATGAAATTCCTTTATAAGGGGTAAGTATGTAGTGCCCCGTATTTTCTGCATATGTAATTAATTCGGTATATTTTAAAATTACACGAGTTACATAATTTAATTGAATTAAATATTAATTTGGTAATAAATATTAATCAAGATAGATATTGATTAATATTATCAGATAAACTTACTAAGTGAATAGTAAATAATTTACGATTATTAATTTATGTTGTAGCTAGTGATATTGACGTAATTGAATTACATCTCAACCAGGAGTCCCGTGTAGACTAATGTGACGTCGAGATAGGATATTTATTTAGAGCGACTCGAATGATGAATTTGAGGTAACGAATGATTTTGATAGAGTCAAAATAGTTGGAATAGTATACCCGGGGATACTATTTGGGTCCCGAGGCAATTTTAGACTAAACCGATGATGTATAAGGGTATTCTAGTATTTTGATAGTCTAGGGTTAATAGGGGTACGGATTTCAAAGGTTTATATCAACTGCTAGTTGGGAGAGGCTAGGGATAGGAGGTTAGAAATCAAAGAGAGATCATTAGAGAAGAAGGATAAGTCATTTTTAAAGCCTAAGAGAGATATCTTGAAGGATTCAAGCTTGTTCTTGCACCACCATCATCACTGGAGAGTGGATTGGGAGGAAAGATAAAAAAATCCAACATCAAATCATGGAATCAGAACTACTATCTAGGGCAAGTGTTTATTTTTAATTTCTTTTGAAGTTATATTACCCATGTGGTTAGGGTTTCAAAAATTTATTGATTAAATTGATGTTCTAGGAAGAAGAGAATGATTAGAACTCATATTTTGGGTAGGTTTTGCATATAGTATAAACTAACATCTGTAGAGGATAAGAAATCAGAGGGAATGTTACAATCACGACGAATTTAATCTGGGTTTTTTGTGAGTATGCATGAAGAATAGGAAAAATATATGTTTTTGATGAATGAATGATGTAATGTGTTCTTGAACGGAAATCATAGTGTTTTGATGTTATAATCACATTGAAAATCATCCAAATACATGTAGATAATGTTTGGTACAATTAAGGGGTACATTTGGTGAAGTATTATGAGAGTTGCTCAAGCGAAAAATGGTGAAAATGCATAAATCAAACAAAGAAGATGACCTGCCACAAAACGAATCGATTCGGCCCTAGGACGAATCGATTCTGTTTGTCCAGATTTGCCTATTCTTTTAAGCCTAGAACTCCTATAGTTTTATCGGGGAAACTTTTGAGACTTTGTTAAAATATCACGAGGGACTTATTATATTATAATACACACGTGATGTGATTATGACTAGTTTTAATAAGAGAATTGAGGCGGGGATTAAACATGCTTAAACTATGACGTAATTAATTTAAAAGATGAAGAATGAGTTACGGGGATTTCGAATGAGTTTATTTTATAGACCTGTAGGTTGTGAATGAGTTAACTACTGACGTGACGTGAGGGGTAACTAGGATCCTTAGAGTAGAGGATAATACTCGAATGAATACGATAGTGAGTAAATTATAAAGTAATAAGTACGACGAGTATTCAAGTGATATACCATGTGTACGAATGATAATGTTTGGGTTGTGTGTATTCCTATTGAATATATATATATATAGGTTGTGTGAATAACTATTATATGACTGGTGTTATATGTGAACATACCTATGCTGCTTGCTATCACGAAGGTTCCCGCGTTGTGGGCGATCCCACCTGGATGATTTTAGTGAGGTTTGAATTTATTCCCGAGAACATATAACTTAGGGTGGTTAACTAAGTGTCGTGTATTAGTGGGATTGGTAGTTCATTTGGATACGTTAGGTATGTACGTAGCCCAAAGGCTTAGAACTATGTTCTCCTCCATTATGTGTTATATGATCTCGGGTTCGGGGAGACATGACGAACCAATAGTCCTTATTGTAGTATGTGTGATACATGGTCTTGATAGCAAAGTATTCCCTTATTAACAATGGTTATCCCATGGGACGCTGCAGTTGTATATATTAGTGTGTAAAATATATACTTGTATGGATATTCTACTTATGTGTGACATTAGATAGCTAGATAGTGTATATTTGACGGTAAATTTTGTAGAGAAACTTAATTAAATGATTTGAAGATAACATATGTGAAATGTTACTTAAGATTCTAATAACTTTCGAGGAATGTTAATTATCGCTTAGCATACTGTATAGGCAGTACGGGAACTTAAATGAGTTGATAGTTCAAATAATTACCAATGTTTAGTTAACTTGAGTAGTATAGTCAAGTGGGCTAAGTAGAAAACGTTAGGCGTGCACAACAGTTGAGAGGCGATGAAACTTAAGAGAGGTGTGTGAGAACTTAACATGTGTATCTAATAACTGATTTTTAAACTGTGATAAATACTTGCTAAATATTTTTCAAATGTTTTGGGTTCTAACCCCTGCTATAAATATTTTCTAAACCTTTTAAGTGTTCAGTCACATGGACGCCAGACTTGATTACCTATCCCAAGAATGCGTAGCTACAACACATGTGGATGCATGCAAGATTTGTATTAGACGCTTTAGCTTTTCATACCTAGATTAGGATCTACTTATCTCAGTATTTCATTTATGGGCAAGTTGCCCTTGGCACTTTATTCGTCATTCAGTTCAAAATTTTATTGGGATATATTTATTACCCGTTGGAATTATTATTTGGATTTGGGATTGTAGTCGATGGTTTATTCAACAAGAATTTCATTTATTTATATCTTGTAATGATTTAGACTATATTTCTATGAGAATGGATTAATCTAGTTTTCTGCAGATTGTTACCAGTTATATGAAAAAGATATAATTTTGACATCGGATTAATTAACAAATAGGTGATTAGTAATTAATAGTTTTCTATAGTGATGCTAAGAATGAACCAAATTGGAATCCTGTTTAATTTAATAAAGGACTAGTCAGTCGGTATTTAATTCGGTGGGGTGCCATAAAATTTAATCCATCCTATTTGCCATCATTTTTGAGAGAATTTTGAAAGAACAATTACAAAGATTGATAGGGCATATATACCCACAAGATTTTGGATTTTGAATATTTGTAATAGTCACAATATTAGTAGCAGTCCAACTAACCGGGAGCTCCTCACCAATAATAAAATATGCTAAAGCATTGTGAAGATCGTATTTGATGATGAATCAACATGTTTTGAAGAACGTTACATTGAAACCATTTGGGACATCACTACCGTCACTGTTCATCATGAAAATTACCTCATGAATCTCTTCCTGAGTCGACAACTTACTCAATAGATCATTATCTTCCATTGCGATTGCGTGAAGAATACAATCCCACAGAAACTCAGCTCCCCTATCCATCCCATAATAACTGTTGTCTGAAGCAGGTTGCACCTGCTTGAATCAGCTGTAAGTGCGCTGCTGGCCATGGAAGAAGTCGATGCACCTGCTAGCGTGGACGAACCCTCTCCCGAGACACTACTGCTACTAGTGATTGAGGCTTCTGTGATACTGCAATTTGAATACTCCTCTTAGAAGCTATTGTTCATGATAGTGTTGTCTGGACTTAATAGATTTTGAAAATAATCTACAATAACTTTCTCCAGTTATACTTTGTCCGTCACCCATTTCCCAAGATCATTTTGAATTCGAACTAAATTCAAAGCCGCCCTTTTTTTCCTCATAATCACGGGAATTTTTTTTGTGTTAACGTCACCATCCTTGGCCCATTTGACTTTAGACTTTTGTTTCCAAAAATCCTCCTCATTTTTTAATACTTTTTTATACTCGGCTTGAGTTTTGTGAAATTTTTCATTATTTTCCAAAGACGGATCGATATTAAACTCCCTTTCATGCCCCAATAAGTCATTTTCTACTTTCTTAGCTTGTTGAAAGATATAACCAAATTTATATCTTGCCCATAATTTTAGAAAAGATTTACCTGTTTTAGTTTCTCTATAAAAATCTGAAGAGGACTACTATACAAGTCAAAAATCCAAGATTGCTTCACAACTTGAAAAAAATCTTCATCCTTAGCCTAAAATGAGAGAAATTTGAAAGGTCTTGCAATTTTTTGATCGTTTAATCTAATTTTTCCTACGATGAAAAAAGAAGAAGAAATTAGTCCCTAAAAAGTGAACATCAATCGACTGATCATTGGATTTTCAAAAACATCCTTTAGCCACGTAATGACCCATTAGTTATGAGTCTCGTGGTTTACCAATATACTATTTCTTGTAACCTCATTGATGGAGGAAGCTCAGTAAATGTAATTTTCTAGGACTGTTTCAAAGTTCAAAAGCTAAATGTGAAGCAATTGAAATGCAATCTATAACCCCTTATCGACTTTTCATGGAGAGAAAGTTTATCCTTTTGGCATGGTGGAGTTGGACGTCTGTATAGGAAAATGGTCGATCCATATGAAGAAAATACTGAAGTTCTTTATCATGAATCATCATGTAATATCGACCTACAACATTATTTTGGGATGACTTTCCCTAAAGATTATTAAAGTTATTCCTTCCACTATGCATCAAATGGTGAGGTTTCCTACTCATTTTAGGGAAGGATAGGTATGTGTTAATTAATTTAAAGCAAGAAAATTCTACTTTACATCTACATTAAAGAGGTAAGCTTATAAAAAAAAGACCACTTCACACAATATTGAACATCTCAGCCCAATAGATGCCAAGAAATTGACGAAAGCTGAGGTAAAAAATCAAGTATAATTGGTGGTTCTTGATGAAGAGGATCCTAAAAAATATGTACAAATTGGCTCATCCTTGAAATGTAAAGTCAAGGTCAAGCTGGTTAAGCTCTTGAAATAGCGGCATAATATCTTCTCATGGTTGCACAAAGATATGTTGGGGATAGAACCCAAAGTATATACCATCATCTAGATGGGGATCCCTTAGCCAAGGAAGTTAAAAAGAAGAGAAGGAAATTTTCCCTTGATCAGTTCCAGATTATCCAAGAAGAGGTAAAGAAAATCATGTATGAGGGGTTATAGAGAAATTAAATATCCTTCATGGCTTTACAATGTGGTGCTTGTACCAAAGCAAAATGACAATGGTGTCTGTGCATCAACTTTACCAATCTAAATAAAGCCTGCCCGAAAAAAATTCCCTTTACCTCAAATAGATCAAATGGTTGATGCCACTGTCAGCCATGAACTCATGAGTTTCACAATTTCCAACAACAGTTACCACCAAATATCTATGAATGAGGATGATGTAGAAAAAAATTCATTCATTACTAATAAATGCATTTATTGTTATAAAGTGATACCTTTCAGCTAAAGAATTCAAGAGCCACATATCAACGATTAGTGAACAAGATTTTTGAAGACCAAAAAGGTCAAACCATGGAAATTTCTATTGATGATATGTTGACAAAGAAACTTAAAGATGAGGATCATGTGAAAGTATTAGAAAAAAACTTTTAACATGATGGAAAAACACCAAATGAAGCTAAATCCAACCAAATGAATTTTTGGAGTTAGATATGGAAATTCCTTGACTTTAACGTAAATCAAAGAGAAATGGAATCTAATCCAACAAAATAGAGGCCTTTATTGATATGAAGTTGCCAAGAAATTAAAAGGAAGTTGAATGTCTCATAGGGCGCATGGTGGCCTTAAATAAATTTGTCTCCAAATACACTAATAAATGCCTACCATTATTCAAAGTACTAAGGAAATCTTCCTCCTTCATCGTTGAATAAAATGAAGAATGTGAGAAAGTATTTAAGGAACTGAAGGTTTACTCGAGTTCCTCTCATTTGTTGTCACGACCCATATACGATGAAAAACTATACTTGTATTTAGTAGTCTCAGAATTGGTAGTAAGTTCAACAATGATTCAGTCAGAGCATGGAGTTCGAAAGCCAGTATATTATACATGAAAATATACTCAGGGATAGCGAGTCGATATCCTAGGATGGAAAAATTATCATTTGTGCTCCTTCGCATAACAAGGAAAATGTAGCAATAATTACATGCTCAAGCAATTATGGTGTTAACATATTGACCTCTTAGTCAAATTATCCATAATCTAAAGAAATATGGGTAGCTCATGGAATGGTCAATTGAACTGGGAACATATGACAGATTATCAACTTCGTGCTATAATTAAAGGCCAAACACTTACATATTTTGTTACATAATTCACAAGGGAGGATCCAAGTTCGATAAGGGAAGGTTTATCCTCTGAGTCAGACCCTTCAGTCCAAGTCTAGGCTCCTTATCAAACCTCAAATCTAGTAATTGAGGCTCCCTCTCAAGACTCAACTCTAATAAATGAGGCTCCCTCTCAAGCCTCGACTCCGGCATTTAAAGATACCACTCAAAACTTGGCCTCAGTCGACATATATACAATCTCATAATATCACCAAGAGGAATACCATGAACCATTTTATCCGGGGGTACCAATTTGGAAATTTTATATGGATGGATCCTTGTGCGTAGAACAAAGTCATGTGTAATTGATACTCTTGGCCCCAGATGAAACATACATTGAATATGCTGATTGATTCTACTTATCAACCTCCAATAGCGAGGCGGAGTATGAATCTTTGGTAGTAATTTTTAATCTTTATCGATCCATTAGAGTTAAAAAGATTCATAGTCACAATAAATTGCAAATGGTAGTGTGTTATATACTAGAAGAATACGGAGATAAAGATGAAAAGATTGCTAAGTATTTAACCAAAGTTAAGATACTCATGTCACCATTTGTCAAAGTTAAAATGCAGAGAGTTTCGAGAGTAGACAAAAATTCTAGAGTTGATGCTTTATTAAGGTTGGTTTCGACCACAGGAACATAACCCAGAAGGATAATGCCAATAGAGATATTAATCAAACCCCAACATCGACTAGATTGATCTTTAAATATAGATATTCTATCTAAACCTTGGCCCATCCTGGATGGATCCAATTATACACTTTCTTAGAGATGGGAAGATACTTGAAGCAAAAAAGGAGACGAGGAAGGTCAGATTCAAAGCGGCCAAATTCTCTGTATTTGTAAACATGTTGTATAAGAGTTTTTTTTCTCTTTAGGTGCGTTCATCATTTATAGGTAGTGTGAATTTTAAAGGAGGTGCATGTGGGTTCCTACTATAGTCATGTAGAAGGATATCCACTGGATAATAGAATTATTATGCAAGAGTATTATTGGTCGACCTTGGCCAAATATACTCACGCCTACACAAAGAAATACGACTCTTTCCAAAGACATGCAAACATAAATCTTTAACCTCATCATCCCTTTATGTCCATTATTGCCTTATGGTTATTTTCTTAGTGGGGTATGGACATCATCATCCCTCTTCCCTGACACTAAGACGATTTAAGTATTTAATAGTGGATGTTAGTTATTTTATAAGATGGGTAGAGGCCGAGCCTCTAATTTATATCACCAATAATAATTTTTTTGAGTTTATGTGGTAAAACATCATGTTCAGGTATGGGAGCCCTTATGCATTCATCATTGATCATGGTAAGCATTTTGATAATGATGCATTAGAGTTTTACTATGAAAAGCAATGTATAAATAATTTATGTTCGTCACTTACTCATCCCTAAACTAATGGTCAAATGGAGGTTACAAACCGAACTCTACTCTCAAGAATCAAGGAAAGACTTGAATAAGTGAAAGGAAAGTGTATGGAAGAACTCTATAGTATCCTATGGGCATATCAAACCACACTTTGGGCCCCAACTAGGGAAACCCCATTTATGTTAACATATGGGTCAGAGGTTGTTGTGCCGATTTAAATTACCCTCCCAAGCCACAGATTTCAACATGTCAACGAGAAGAACAACGATAAGAAGAGGAGGCTGTACCTAGGCTTGGTTGAAGAAATAAGGGATGATGCATAGACGCGATAGACAACGTATCAGCAAGAGATTCCAGGTACTACAATAAAAAGGTTAAGAGTTGACCATTGAATTTTAGGCATTATGTTCTCAAGAAAGTGATTCAATAGAAGAACAAGATCCATCCCAACTAGCAAGGCCCCTATAAGATTACTAAAAAAGTTATTTCACGGAGTTATAGGATTGATAACCTTGAGGGAGAGGTCTTTGCCAATCCTTACAACGTCGAGAATTTAAAGAAATATTTCCATTAGAAGATATAATGAGGAGGTTTTATGTAAATAAGAGTTATCAAATGATGTAAATTTTCCTTACATGACTGAATATAAATATAAGTTTCCCTTATATCTTACATCTTAATTTGTTATACCTGATTCTCCTTACGTTGAATCTCGTCTATATCATAAAAATAGAAATTGTTAGGGATTTGAACTCATAGGCATTTCTCAGACTATGACAAAGATAAGGGATGGCGCCTGGAAAGGGTGAACCTAGTGAAAGTTCATCTCATCCTTAGGACACAACTATGAGTGTATATGAGCCTAATTTGAAAATACGAAGGCCTATACCCTAAAGACTATATACAAGTTAATAAATCGTAGTTAATGTCTTTAATGCTAAAAAAATTATAATAAAAAGGTCTACATAAGTGCCCCTAATAAAGTTAGAACTCATAACTTAAAAAGTGATGAGCCAAAGCTCTAACAAAAATTCCTTTTTCAAATAAATTCACCCTCATTATAATGTAGAACTTAGATATGATCCAGGATAAGCATAACAGGGAAAAATTTAATTAGTTCGGCCAATTTTGTATAAGACAATTTAAGAAAAAGTGTGGATTGCTATTTACTACTTGTTCGATTGAATTAAGAAAAAATGGTTTGAGAACATTTTAATTGGCACATTATTAACAATATGTCACTCTATCTTGATGAGAAATTTAGGAAGGACCTAGAACAAGTACAAGAGGGAGAGGCATACAAAATTAAATTACTAATTGCTTTGTCCAATTTCAATAAATGTTAGTTTAAGGACAAATTAACATTTCATTAATTTGTTCAGCTAATTTGGGAGGAATTGGTTGGAAAATATGTTATTTGAGGCAATGAAACCCTAATAAATGCAAAAGGGTCCGACCTGGTAAGGTTCGGCCTCAGACTTGTAAGTGAAATTGAGTAATTGAGTTAATCCTATGGGGGGTACCAAGAGGGAAACCTGCAAAGATGACATGCTTATTCAATATACTTATGAAGAATCATACACATCAAATAAAAGGAAATGGAATAAAATCAAAAACCTTTAGTAACGCCAAAACAAAACTCCTAAGAGTTAAATGTTGCACCTCTCAAAAGGGGATTAATAAGATTAGAGACTGAATGTTCCAAAACTACACATTTTAAAGGCCACGCAGGTTCGAGGTAGTGAAACACAAACATCAATATAAGTAGCACCATCCTCATGAGTGCCGACATTCAGAGTAATTTTCACTTGAGAAGAAAATAGTTGAGGTATAATAAAATGGATAAAGGTTACTCCTTACATATGTGCAAGAGGGGTTGGGCCACAAGTGCCAAGAAATGACATTGGGAAGTGCAAGCGATGCATGGCAAAGGTAAATAACTATTTTAAAAAGATTTAAATCAGTAAGTCTCCATTGCCCATTGGTCTTCAGCTCAAGGGAATACAATCTATTCTAATCAAATAATAGGGGTATAACCTCAATAATTTATAGCCTCTCTTGACATTCGGTGTAAGAGGGCTCGACCTCAACAATTTATAGGCCTCTCTTGTCATTCTGGAAAAAAAGGTTCGACCTCATCTAATTATAGGAATCTCTTGACATTTAGCTAACTTGGTTCGGCCTTAATAATTTATAGTCCACTCTTGAAATTCGACCTATGTGAGTTCAACCTCAATAATTTATAGTTTTTTTCTTGATATTTGGTCAAATTTGTTCGACCTCAATAATTTATAGGCCTCTCTAGACATTTGACTAAAAAGGGGTTCAACCTCAAAAATTTATAGGCCTCTATTAACATTCGTCCAACGAGGTTTGTTCTCAATAATTTACTGGCCTCGATTCGACCTTGATAATTTATAAGCCTCTTTTGAAATTTGTCCAATAAGGTTTGGCCTCAACAATTTATAGGCATCTCTTAAAATTTGGCCTAAGTAGGATGGGCCTCAGCAATTTATATGCCTCTTTTAACATTTGACGTAAGTGCTTTCGGTCAATAAGTTCGTCTTATGAACATTTGAAAACACTATTGTCTTAACATGTACGAAACTCACATCACCCTCGTATCACATGAGAATTGGCTCATAACCTCCAATCTCCTATCATGGTTAATACAGTCCACAAGATTGAAGCATGGGGGTGATTTATGATCCTAGAAATTATGTCACCACAAGATAATAAAGATTTTTGACTCTCGACCTAGAATGGGTTGGCATCGTTGGGTCAGCCTCATAACCACCCAAAATCATCCATTTAGGGTCGACCTAATGCCCTCGGCCTCACAAGATCGGCCATATTACATCAAATAGCCAGGAATGCACATAATTCACCAAAATAGGTATTTCATTCGTTACAATCTTATAAGAGTGGGAGCACATGATAACATTACACGTGAAGAGAGTGTTCACACATTCCATGCAGCATTTAGAAAGACAAGTGTCAACAATCAAGAGGAGAACTTCAATCATCATTTTCCATGTGATTTGGGATGCACATTGCAACCCAATCCACCTATAAATATAATGTACTTTCTTATTTGTTCCATAAGTTAAGTCATTATAAATAATTACGATTACTTTGTCAAAACACTCTCTAGAAAGATAACTGCACCTAAAGCATGTAAAATAATTTTTATATAGTGATAAATGAGTTCCACTAAATTGGATGTAGGATAATTGGTTTAACCACTCTAAATTCTCCGTGTTTATATTTTCTTTTCACTTATTTATTGCATAAACTGTTCATCATCATACCCATAAATTGTTTAGCCATTGACTAACTCCGTTATTCTTCTTTTATTTGTGTTGTAACATTATTATACATTATTTCTTTGGTTGATAGTGGTGCTGATACGAATTGCATAAGGTAGAATTAGTTCCTTGTTAATATTTTCAAAAAACTACTAAAACGCTTACTAATGCGAGTGGCAGAGATATCCATATCAACTAGTAAATCAATAAAGTTTGTATATACAATGAAGGAATATGTTTACCCAGTACCTTTTTGTTAATTAGAAATATAGCTCAAAAGGTCATATTAAGTACTCCTTTTTCATCCTTAATAATGCCGATAAATAAAATAGATTCCAATGGAGTTTATACTACTTTAAAAGGGAAATATTTTTTTTGTAAGTTTATAACCCAACCTTCTAAAAAGAACATAATATCTTCAAAAGAAAGTATTTTCTTAAAAGAAAATCAATTGAATTTTCTTACAAAACAAATTTCATATATAACAATATCTCAAAAGTGAGATCAACCAATAGTTAAACAAAAAAATAATATCATTAAAAACCAGTGAATAACTAAAATTTCTAGTGACATTCAAAATGATTTCTGGGAAAGAAAGAGACGTAGTGTTCTCTTCCTTATGAAAAATATTTTAATGAAAAATATATTCCTACAAAAGCTAGACCTAGCCAAATAAAGATTAGTTATCTTGAACTTTGTAGAAAGGAAATTAAAAACCTTTCGGATAAAAAATAAATATCTAAAAGTTAATCCCCATGGAGTTACACATCTTCTTATGTTAATAAAGCTATTGAAAGGGAGCGTGGTGTTACCAAACTTGTAATTAATTACAAACCATTAAATAATATTTTATAATGTCTAAGATATCCAATTCCAAATAAAACGGATTTACTTGATAGACTAAATTATTATATCATATTTCAAATTTTGATTTAAAATCTGGGTATTGGCCTATATAAATTGCACTCCGAGATGGATATAAAACTTCTTATGTGGTACCTTTTAGACATTACTAACGGAATGTTATGCCATTTTGTTTAAAAAAATGCACCTTTAGAATTTCAAAATATAACGAATGAAATATTTAATCATTACATAATTCTCAATTAGGTATGCTGATGATATCCTCATGTTTCCCCAATCAATTGAACAACAATTTAAATATCTTAAAATTTTAAAAGATGTCATCAAACATAATGGTTTGGTACTTTCCGCTCCAAAAACAATAAACCTTTTCAGATTAATGTTAGGTTTTTAATCCATAATATTGGTGAAGGGACAATTCTCCCCATTAATAGACGCATTGAATTTTCTTTTAAATTTCATAATGAATTAAAAAAGAAAACTCAACTACATAAATTTCTTGGCAGTCCCAATTATATTATAGACTACTATAAAAATCTTACTCAAGATTCCGCTATAATGCATAAAAGATTAAAGAAGAATCTTTCTCACTGGACAGATGAACACACTAAAGTTGTTTAAAAAATTAAATTGTAGGTTAAACAATTACCTTGTCTTTTTTTAGCTAATCCAAATTGTTTCAAAATTGTTGAAACAGATGCTTTAAACATAGGATATGGAGGTATCTTAAACAAATTAATTCTCACAATAAAAAAAAAAGAAAAATTAATTCCTTTTACTTCTAGAACCTGGAAGGATGCTTAGAGAAATTATTCTACTATTAAGAAAGAAATTCTTTCAATCGTAAAATGTATTTCTACATTCCAAGATGATTTATTAAATCAAATTGTTTTACTCAGAATTCTTTGTAGTGTAGCAAAACAAGCTTTGCATAATGATGTAAAAAATATTATTTCAAAATAAATATTATTTAGATGGCAGGACAATCTATCGGCTATTGATTTTGACATCAAATATATTAAAGGTGAAAATAATTCACTTTCTAATTTTTTAACTCAAGAATTTTTATCGAATCAATGAATGTCCCTTATAGGGGTCGTGGTGATCGTGAAAATTCTTAGCGACCCGAAAAAGCCATAATGGTGGATGAGTTTCAATATCCTCCTTTATAATATTTTCAAGAATGACTTAGAATGAAATTTGAGTAAAATAAAGAGAAAAGTACTTTCCTTGTACCTAAAAATTCCAGGACTTCTAAGGCATTACTACATAAATCTAGTTTCGATTTTATCCTTAATAACATAGCTCTGGAACTAGTACTGTTCCTCAATAAGGAGGATGGACAATGGATGGTTGACCCATGGAAAATTAAGTCCCAATACTTTCATTCGCAAAATTATGTGGAGCCGGATGACAAATATATATATGACGCATTGATTCTTGAAACTGTTTTGTGGAAATTATCCACACTAACAAAAATAAGAACCAACCAAAATATCCCTTTCTTTACAACAAAGTTGTTCTGAGAAAATTCAACTTTGCAAGGGAATGGGGAATTAACCCCAATAAATCTCAGCATTTAACCTCAATTAATGAGGTATCCTATAATTATTGTGATTATGTGGATACATGGACTAATGCATTATATTATCAAAATATTGATCACAAACATATGTTGCTCTTTAAATTATGCGCTTAGTCACTAAGAAATGATTACCCATGATGGGTGTCCCAATAGTGGGACAAATTTTGTCCTAGTGAGGATATGTTTCTTGAAGAAATTTTTTAGGATAATTTATTCCTTACTTGGGCACAATTCCATCCAATTATACTGGGAAAAATAATCTTCTCATTGGGTTTTCCACCCTCTTATACTTTTTCGAATTCAAAATTCCATGGATGTGAAAATGGGATTGGCAATGCAAAATGAACCAATTAAGGGTTCCTATTATTGGAGGAATTTTTTTCTTACATGTGGTAGATTAGTATAGATAATACATAAACCATCTCTCTCATAAAAGAGAAAATAAAAGATTACTCTGACTAAGAAGGTTTATATCTTTATAATGACCTTAAACTACAACAACAACTTAAAAAACAAAAAATATCTAGAAAATGTGAATTGGGAGAATTTTGTGAACAATTTATTTACAATACTCCTTTACCCATTCCTAAATTTAGGAAAGCTAATGATATATATTAATAATTAAAAAAGGATTTGACTTTGACTAGATTTGGTAATTAATTGATTTGACTATTTCCCTAAGGCACGTTCTTTTTCAAACTTTACAAGTTATCTTTACATGTCATTAAAAAACGTTTTGTATGACTCTTACAATCTACATGTTGTGCAATACAATTCAAATAGCTCATTCGCGACAATTACTATAAAAATTTCGTCTTAGTCTATTTTTTTATGACTTTTATATATCATATGTTGTGTGAAGTGTGTCGTAAAAGGGGATTTTTTTAATAGTGAAGAGATCCGAGGTAGCGTGGGTAAAGGAAATGCCAAAGGTATACCCAACGAGATAAATAATAAAATACACACAACTTAAGTGCCAAGTATATATTCAATAAGCGTAACACTAATTAAACACGCGACGTAAGAGTGTCGTGCATAAATTTGGTGAAGGTTCAATAAATCACCGAACCCTTGTGCTCATACAATTCAGTCTTGTTCCATTTGAATAGATATACGAAATTTAAAGATCCTACTTTGGAGACCCTTGGTCATTGAAGACTAGGGGATGAGAGGCTAAATGCATGACCTAATGTTGGGTACCGAGTAAAATTTTGATAATTTTTCTAGATATGAAAGGCTAAAGGCTGGAGTCTGTATACAACACTTGGTGTTTGAGAGATCTTAATTACAAGCATCCATAATGGTGTAAAGCCTCCCATTCGTGGAACAATAAAATTTATCACAATGAATCAAGTTTTAGTTAAAAATCCAAAGTATTGGGAAAAATAAATACTAATGATTAATGTTTGGTTGTAATCATAAAGTTTAAAAATCTGAAACTTATATTTCAAGAATTATAATTTCACTACAATGATAAAGTGAAGAACATAGAAGTTAAAATTGATTAGTTATGGATTTGTTATAAACCCATTTGTTATCCGGAATTCAAAAATCGGGCTATGCATCATGATGACACCAAAAGAAATTATGAACCCTTAGGTTGAGGGTTGGGGGCATGAAGCCCGATATTGGGAGTATAAAATTTACAATTTAGTTACTATATTCATATTCTCAGAGACATAAAACTCGAAGTACCATGTCCTCTACAACTATTCAGTGACATTTTAAGGCTGGAGGCTTGAAAATCTATAATCTATAAAGGAAATGGGAGATTAAACTTTCAACATTGAATATATTCAAATATCATTCGATTGTTCTGAAAAAGATGATGGAATGAAGAAATGTGTCACATCACGTGTTCCTTCCTATAGAGAATATCACTACTTTTGCTATTTATAAATCTCAAGGGTCTTAAGACACTTGCCTAATTACCTCATCGACTACCGTAAAAAGAGTTAAGGATATTAGCACATGATAAAAAATTACACTCTCAAAATCGGGTGTAAGTTGAGGCAATATGTGCACTATAAATCCTAATATTTTTCGAAATCCTTAAGATTCAAGGACTTAGGGGTACATGAAACATAATTTTACACAATAATAGACAACAAAAATGGTCGTCAATATTCGGGCGAGATCCATCTTACATGATATAACTTTTTATTGGACAAATAGAAACTCTAAGTGTTCAATATCTCAATGAACAAATAGGATGACAAATTCATTTTTTTTCCTTTCATCCTTAACGTTGATGTTTGAATAGGAAATATATTTAAAATTTCGAGTTGTTTAATTGAAAGACAAAATTATGGCTACATTTCAACTCCCGGGTCATGGTGAAAGTCAAATACAACATATTCAAACTCCGAACATCACTTTAGCTTATATCACATATGATGAAGCTCACAAATTCATATGTGGGTGTATTAGAATTCCAAGGGTATACAATTTTCTATCCAAATAAGAAAATCTAGAAGAGAAAACCTATTTTTCATCAATTATATTTATCATAGAGGGTTCGAATCCTCTACAGAATCAAAACTATATTTAATCTTTTGCATATTTTTAAAAGAAAAAAATCACAACTAATAGATATTTTACTATTTATCAAAGCCAAAAAAAATCAATATAATAATCCTAAAACATCCATATGAGATCATCCGTGAGTTGTGTCATAAATGTTGAATGGTCAAGTGACTTACACCTAATATTCATAGGGATACAAGATCGATAGTAGCATGGCCCCTTCGGAAGACCATTGATAAATGTGTTGCCTTCAAATATTAGAAAATGGAAAGGAAATAGTCAAGTGCATGGGAATATTCTCTCTATAATTTGTAAGCTTGATTAAGGGAAGGCATTAACTATTGATTAATTACGCGTCCTTTAAGAAACATTCTTTGTTGATTGAACCAATTTAAAATTTTAACGAATAAATTAATTAGTTTGATTTCTTTTTAATGAAATTAAAAAAACTAGAATATAAAAGCAATCACATAAGAACACATGATTGAGAGTGAAAACCCTCGTAGAAAAACCACTATTGCACCCAGCCCACAACACAATGTTTTATAGTTCCAACAAAGATACAGACATGACTTACCTACAAGACAATGATTAGTGCTAAAAAATCTCAATCCTTGTGCTCTGCTCTGATGTCTCTACCCATACTAGAAATCAACTACTCATGCGTGATGCAACTTAATGAACTCATAGTCCTCGGTATCCATTGATCTCTGATCGTGCACTCTCAACTCACACATAACCACGTGTTATTTATATGCATCGTGTTGAACTCTATAGAAGGAAGATTGTATGAAATTTGTAAAAGAAAAAGTTATTTCGAGTTTAGCATTGATACGATTATCTCACTTACAAAAATCTCCCTCAAGCTAATTTAAAGTTTTGTAAAACTCGGTTGCGTAACTTAGGAATCGTGTTTTCAAAATAAATTATACTTTATAGCATACATAATGCAACAAAAATACATTTCCCAAAATTAATCCCTCGTTCGAACCAAGGAAGTTCTTGTTCGAATGAAAACTTAATACGAGGAGGTCTCTTGTGAAGTCTGATATCGTACGAGATGTCACGAAATCTAAATAAGGCCCTCTTACTAAAATTGGTTTGGAGGAGACATTCGCGTGACAAGTCAATTTTCTTATAATGGATTCTATTTTCAAAAGAATTCTCTCGTACAAAAAACATCCTTACGAGGGAAGCCCTCATCCGAACGAGGTCATAATTCTCTTTAGAATTATCGAAAAAAATAATCATAGAAATCTTTTTCAAAAATAAAACTTTTTCCTCACAATTCATAACTCAAAAACAAATTTATGAATTTTACAAAGTACAAAGGCTTACCAAACCTCTAATAGGAATGAAATTTTTGCAGTCAGGAATGCAAGAGTCCCTTCTTTCAAATCTTCCATTTTTACCCCCAAACACTTGAAAATAAACCTAAACCCAGTTTTGTTTATATTCTAAAATACAACAAAAACATAAAATACAACAAAATAAAAATGGCAGGAGTGTAAAATCACATATTTACATTTTGGATGAACATTAATTACATTGGTGTCATCGTCGAAGATAATCTCACCTCTTATTATATCCATTCTATTTAAATATTGTATATTTAAAAAAAACAATGCAATGCCTTTAGAGTTTCATGTATTATGTGTAAATGGTGCACCTACTTCAATGTTCGTTCCACGAGGATACAATAATTTCATAAGATCCATACTATCAATGCAATACACAGACTACTCTATGTTAGAATTTATGGGTTTTAATTAAGTTGATAAAATTAGATTTTGGTCAACTTAGGGTCAATTTAATATGGGACCCACACATTTTTTGAGACATTTTCGAAGTGGTAACGCATTCTTCTCCTCAAGGAGTATAACATGATATATTCAAATGTGTAAAACCATAAATTAATGAATGAGAAATTGTAGTTAAAAGTACTCACTTTGAACATGGAACTTGGTTATGTGTTATGTTAAAACTCTTGTCCTACATAGGAAGAATGAGAGAAATGGGTGTAGTATAATATAACTCATTTTGGTTTAAAGGCTTGGTGCCCTTGGGGTATCCTAACTCTATGAATAAGGGAGGATTTACATGGTATTGGGTTGACTTTCAAGTCCACGGGCGCTGTCACCGCCTGCCCGACTAGACCTGGTCTGGATCAACTCGGCTCGTGCTCGTGAACTTTGGTCTTTAACTTGGCTAAAAGAATAAACTTTGGGGGATTTTTATTTATTTATTGTGGCTTTATTTTATTATTTTTGGCCTAGTTTTATTTTAATTTTTGCCAATAGTTAAATTTGGTTTTATCCCAACAGTTGAGTGTTGGGATTTTCCAACTCTTTTTATCTATAGCTTATTTAGTATAAATAAGTGGATTGGGTCATATTTTTCACAACATTTTTTAAGATAAAAATCAAACATATCCTTTAGTCAGTCCACATATATTTGAGGGTTCTACACTGTTGATTCAAGGGGCTTGTAATTTAGAGTGCTACTTGATGATGCTATAATCAGCGCCACCAGATCAAGATGAGATTATGAATAACTTAATCTCAATCACACCACAAAAATGGATATGGATATATGTATATATGAGAGAAGGAGATGAGGATAAAAATATGAACTCAGTGATTTAAAGTGGTTCAGCCAATTAGGCCTACATTTATCGTGTGAATATATGAGAAGTCAACTAAACAAGGGCACTAATGGCCATGGATATGACACTCAAAGTTCTCTCTCTCTCTCTCTCTCTCTCTCTCTCTCTCTCTCTCTCTCTCCTGTATACAATTGGGCAGAGTTTTGTTAGGGTTATGAACTAAGGATCCCTTCTCATGGAGAAGATGAAGTGTATATATAGGGCTCGGGAGGTGTAATGTACCCCCCAAGCATGTAATCATCATATGCATCAGGAAACTCCTAATAATATGTAGACACGTGTCTTTGGCACATGGATACAATAATGATGTAATATTCCCTCACGTGAGGGAATGATCTTGTTATAACAAAATTATCCACGTGAACATACCACTTCTGCACTTTCATATGCTAGCGCTGCTTGGTATCGTCCGTTGTAACCTCGACTTTGGGGGATACGAGGTTACTAATTCTGATAGGATGGTCCCATGCTCTCAGTTATAAGTATGACCTCGGCTGAATAGATCAGGCTGAGGTTGGATTAATAGGGTCACTCCCATTATCGATCGTGATAGAGTACTAAGATGGTGCTTGCTGAATAGGTGATGCTCTTGTGGTCTCGGATTTTCATATGGCCGAGGCTAGTTAAGGTATGGACGAACTTTATTGGGATGACCCCGCTAATGACACATGGGGACCTTATGACAACTCCACCACGAGGTGAGATGCCACTCATCCTAAGAGGCGACGGTACACTTATGCCATATCAATCACCCCCTAGCCCTTAACCTTCTATGTGAATAGGAGGTTGAGGGGTACAAGTTGTTGAGGGCTTGATGAGATATCTTTGACGTGTTGGCTGCATAGGGCTTGATACATAAGTGGGTGACACATGTCACTGACTTGACTGGTTTGCATATTTCCCAAGTAGGGTTTGGTGGCTGCGCACTTAGGGTTTCGTGCCCTCAATGATGACACTATTGGTAAACGTGCATAATCATTTGGGGAGATTTAAAACCCCATAAGTTTTTATTTCTCTTTCTTCACCAAATAACCTTTGCGCCTTACTCCTTCTCTGTAAAAACATCCATAGCTACCCACCTGCGAAAAACTTGCAAGCCTCCCAATATCAAGTCTCCTCCTATCATTCCCCCTATCTCAAGAGCTTGAGTTTGCTCAAGTAATACTCTTTACCTCAACTTTCTTTATTTCTAGCAATTCCAATCGTTGTTTAAATTTTTTTATTGGCATTTTGATTTTCTGGTGGTTATCCTGCCATTATTGGGAGGTCTTTTGGCTAAAAAAGGGATTTTATTGGTGGTTTGGAGTGTGATTGACTGATTGCGAGGAGTTTTTAGGTTTATGCTATAAGCATTTAGGTTTTCAAGTGTCCTCCGATCATCATCTCTGGTGGATAAGGTTGGTTTGTTCTTGGTGTTCTTGGGGAAAACCTTTCAAATTTCCCAAGTTTGATCCTTGAGTCAACTTTAGTTAAACTGTAAGTTATTTTCCCTTTATTGCCTTTTCTCATTTCACCAGAGTGTGGTCTCATCCTTCGGATGCTATGACCTTTGTAAAAGTTAGTAGAGGACTTCCCTAGTCTGAGAGAGAAGTGCTTTGATAAAATTAGACAAATAGAGGAAATCCAAGCAGAAAGTCAAAAAGCTGAGGCTTTTCCAGTTCGACCTATCTTTCCACCACCCTTGGCTGTGTATACCCCCAAGTCGTTAAGACCTGTGAACTAATGTCAGAGTCATCTGTTGCCGACCTTATGTCCACCTCTTAACAAGATGAGAGCGTGGATTCATATAAAGAGGTTATGGATTGTTTCCCTTCGTAAAGTGTAGGGTTTGAAGCTAAAGAGGTTTCCTTTAGTATCTCATCTTCTAAAGAGCTGAGTCATCACATGACTCTGATTATGTGGAGATATTAGAACCCAACGTTGTATTCCCCCTCCAATAAATGCCATTCCACTATCATTCATGACTAAGGTCGAGTTTGCTGAGAGGTTCCCTAATGGATACCTAAGCAATCCTCATGCCGAGGTCCCAGTTTATAGTGATAAGGGGAGCGGAGTTAATACATCCATCACCGCTGAATATGAGAGTTATATATCTGAGGCTGATCTCTTAGTATTCATACACCTTTATGGCATATATCCCGCTATTTCTATGAGGTCACCTCTTGAGAATGAGAGAGTCTTTCATGGCCAGGATGGTGAGATCTGCGTCTATGAGCAGATGTTTAAGTCAGGTTTTTGCCTTCCTATTCACCCAATACTTCGAGACATCTTTGCTCATATAAAACTTTCCCCTTCTTAGTTATGTCTAAATGCATGGAGAGTTATGATCAGATTAATCATCCTTTGGAAGGATGTACATCAAATCGACCTACAAGTTCATATATTTCATGGGTATTATACGCCATCATCTCCCAAAACTCATCTAGGATACTATCATTTTATATCCAGGAAGTCTGAAAAGAAAATTGTACTGGTAACTCAGACCTCCAACTATAATTGGTAACCCTAATACTTCTTCATTTTGGGCGCTTGGGAGTTCGGCCCCAACCAGGCCTGTGGGACATTTGGGCTTAGAACTCCTTTAAGGTGGGCCAAGGTCCCTATATCGACCAAAGCTGGCCCAAGATTGAGCCCTGATGCCTACGAGAAGATTCACAAACTTCGTAGCCAAGGTGATAAAGTTTATCTTGTGAACTTTGAGCATCTAATGACCCTGTACTACCCTGCTCAGACAGGTCTAGAGGGTGGCCCCCTAATTGAACTTCATAAAGCTATTTTATTATTATTGCTAAGTGATGCCTCGTACCTTTGTATAACTGATGCACTAATTTTGAGACTTTTCTCTTGCAGATAGTCCAAAAGGAACTTCAGACGAACTTTGAAAAATATCGGGCCCTATTCTGAGAAAGCTCATTGACAGACATGGCAACAAGGCTGACACTCCTATTGTACAACCAAAGAAGACTGTCATCTCCAACAGACCTGATGGTGTTAGGAAGAAGAGGACGGGTCAAGCAACCGATCCCACCACTCGTCCTTCAAAAACTCCACACTCCGACCAGGCCATTCCTATATCCACGAATTATGCTCTTGATGCTCGTCTATCGCAGCTGAAAATAAGGGGAAACAATGTCATTGGCTATAATCTGAAGGCAGAAGATTCCCTCGTCTCTCTCATCACCGAGGATGATAAACGTTTACTCCAATCCATATACGTCCCTCTACTGGCCGACTTCTCCCTTCACCTAAATGTCCAGGTATCTTTAAGAATTTTTACAAGTGTTGTCCCTTCATTTCCTATGTCTTGTACTTAAGTGTTTGCCTCTTGTGTTGCAGGGTGTCGTTTCTCTTCACCGCTTGGCCAACTAGACTCTTAAGAGGCTGCCCTTGATCTAAAATGGCCAAGATGCTGAGAAGGCCTAGAACGTTGACCTTGACAAGGTCAAGGGGGACCTGACACTACACCAAATCTGCTGGATTGTCACGGTTATAGACTATGATAAGTCCAACTTTCCAAGGTCAATGGCAGTTAAAATTTTGGGGGTGACAACTTCTGTTGTCATGAACTTGTCATGGTCATTGACCGTGATAAGTTCATTAGACTCGTCACGGTCATGTCATGGTCTATGACCTTGACAATATTTATTACGGTCTTAGACCATGACAAACCCGTGATAATCTTTAAAAAATTATCACGGTTAATGACCGTGATAATTCTGGGCAGAATTGAAAAAAATTTGCTGGGCAGTAACGCCATTGCCACTGCCCAGCAGTATATTTGTACCTGTTCAAACATCATATATCTAAAGAAAATAGAGATAATGCAAATATACATTCAAAATAATATACATCACGATATAATTCAAATGTAACAACTTAAATCAATTCAATTCAATTAATGTCACTACATGTCTGGGGTAGGTTTGAGGAGGTGGATAGGCCACACGATATACTAATTCATACACCCTTGTATATTTATCGTGTCACATTGTTCGCGCAACCACAATGGGGAGTTCTTCTTCCTGGGTATCACATGTGTTATGAGCACCTTGGCCTCGATGTCTTGAAGCGCACATCCATGAACTGGCATACCCTGGATGGTATTCGGGTCCCTCAACCCCCGCCCTATCTGCTGGCCATAAAATATATCTTGTATAAACACGCTCGACCAACCAAGTGTCTATATCAGTCGGTCGAAGGGAGCCAAATAGGGGATTGGATCATCAGAGTTCGAACGTGTCGGTGATGAAGCAGCGAGATCCACACCCACATCCTCATCCTCATCCTCTTGCACCTCCTCCTCCACCACCTTCTCCTTCCTTTTACCCTTACGATTTCCGGCCAATGAACGCTTTATGAATGAGAACACATCTTGGACCATCACCTCCAAACGGGATAACTTCTCATAATGCGAGTCCACCGTTCGAGCCAACTTGGTGTTGCTCATCTCCAATCCGATGATCCTAAATTTAGCCACCCGCGAGCTCACCCCCTTGTCCTCCCCTTACGATCAGCGCCAAGCACTTGGCTGAGTGCATCTGTGGACAAAGATGCCTTGTCAACATCAGACTGTGACTCATGCACTTCCTTAAGCTTTGCCTGAAATGACAAAAAGCACATGATTAGTTAAATAAGTAAATAAAAAAATTATAACATAATTAACAAAAAGTAAATCGTCAGATTACTTACAATCGGGGATGCGACAATCAGGGACACCTCCTTATCATTCCCCTTCTTTATCCGAATAGCTACATAAGTATCGAGCCTATGCGTCGTACCCCCAGGGCCACTCATCATCCCCTAAAATAAAATAATGCAAAATTAGTATCGGCCCTGTAAAGTAAAATAATGCAAAATAACATATTTATGTAATTATAGAAAAATTAAATCTTACCATTATCCTATGCTCCACCTCGGCGTAAGACGTCCGACCGGAGTAGTGCACGTCCTTCTTTTTCGCCCGATTTTCCCTCCCCGATTGGCGAGATGCCAATTGTCGCTCCCCAATCTCATTATCAATTAACTTTTACCATTGTGCCAATGAGATCGGCTCCTTTGGCGGGACGGAGTCACACATTCAGATAACGGAGTCTCGGGTCTTCCCAAAGTACCAGTTCCGCATATTTTTTTTCCATGTCTTGTGTTTCTCCTTCAACTGCTCCAAGACAGAATCGCATAGTTTTGAGTCCAGGCTCAATTGTTCTTGTCCAACAAATACAATGTTAGTTGCGAATAAATATAATTATAAATATAAAATGAAATTGAAATCGAAATTGAAATTGAAATATTCATATAGATATAAATTTAAATATAAATACATTACCTCTAGTGCCACCCAAATAACTAACTTGAGCTTATTTGGTACCTCCCTCCAACTAGTGTACCCCAGGCCGATGATCGTCTTTACCATCTCGAGGGATCTCCCTAATATCCCCATCTTATTCTCGATGGCTATCCCCAATTTTCCCCATTTGGGGAGCCTAGGGGCCGAGGAGCCCTCTTCGCCTTTGCTACCACCGAGCCCAGATGACATCATCATAATCAACATCATCATCCTCGCCTTAATACTTGAAGTAGACATTTTCTGTAAAAAAAAAGTTGTTATTAGTACAAATCCAAATGAATTAGAAGAAAACATGCAAATATGTACAATTACTACAAATCTAAATGAATTGTTGTTGTTTAACACCTCAAAAGAGTGAAAATGATAAAGTGCAAATCAATTAAAAGCATTAAAAATGGATTGATAAAGTATAAATTGGAATATTTTTTACAAATTGAAAAATTGTTTCAAATTTGGGTCATCATAAAAAATGAATTGATATTCGGTAGGAGCAGCCAACTCATCCACGATACTATTTAGATGCTTTGGCGCATGTAGGAAAATTGACCACGACTCGTTGTTGATATCTAACTGGACCAAAAAAAAGTACCTCGTCACATATGTGTACCAACAAGTGAACACTTATGTCAAAGAATGCTGGGGGAAAGTACTTCTCCAACACATAAATAGCTTCGGTCACCGCCAATTTTGCGGCCACTATAGGTTCTCGATTGACTACCTTCTCACACAAAAGTGAGAAGGTAATACTAATTTGCATAATAGCCCTCCACAAGTCCTTGTGCTCGGAGAAACATTGCTTAAACAATAGAGGAACCAATTGCATGATCACATGCCAATCGTGGGACTTACACTTATGTAAATCATGAACATCGTAATTCATAATCCTTTGCAAGTTGGACAAAAAATTAGATGGACCCTTGAAATTATATATTGTGTATAAAAGAACCTTCCTTTCCACACTCGTCAAAGTAAACGCACCAGGGGGAATTATTGTCCTTCCCGCACTATCTTCTTTCAACCATAGTTGTGGCTTAAGTTTCAACGATTTAAGGTCTTTTCGTGTGTTTTCTCCATCCTTCGAATGACTCCCCCCTAAGGCAAGTGACCACAATATGTTCAGCGAGGTTCTTCTCTTCATGCATCACATCCAATACATGGTGCATCGATTTATTCTTCCAATAAGGCAAGTCAAATAAAATTGACCTCCTTGACCATGCCTTTCTTGTCTCGGTTTCGTTCCCAGTTGGGGTCTTCTTATGCTTGACATTCTTAAATTTGGGATTCTTACCTGGCATATTATGGCCATATTCAGAAGATTTACTTTCAATTTCTGAACCTAAAACTTGTCTCGGCGGTAGCCTATGTTGAACCCCACCTGATAAAATATTGGTGCCTTTCTCATATCTGAAACTATGAGCCGGGGGTAAAAATATCATATGCCAATAGTATACATTTTTTGAGCTAGTGGATAGACGAAGAGATTCAATCTCCTTTCCACAAATAGAACACCCTAATTAATCATGTACTACACAACCAGATAATGTCCCATAAGCTGGAAAATCATGAATTGCCCACATCAACATAGCTTTCAGCGTAAACTCTTCTTTTCTAAAAGAGTAATTTGATTGCACACCCTCTTCCCACAACTCATTTAATTCATCTACCAAAGGAGTCAGGTAGATGTCGATGTCATCACTTGGTGCCTTTAGCCCATGTATCAATAAAGACAGAATCAAAAATTTAGCTCTCATACACTATGAAGGAGGGAGATTGAGTGGGGCTAGGATCACTGGCCATACACTCTGATTGGTGCTTAGATTTCCAAATGGATTGAAACCATCTGTTCATATAGCTAAACTAATATTACGCTGTTCTCGAGAAAAATCAGGATACTCATAATTCATCCTCCTCCAGGCTGTAGAATCAATAGGATGACGCATGAGATTACCCCTACTTCTTCCCTAGCATGCCAAGTCATTTCCTCCGCTATCCATGGTACTATGAAAAATCGCTTTAATCTAGGCCCAACGAAAAAATATTTCAACACTTTTTGAGGTAATTTTGAGCTTGTGCCTTCCTTACCAGTAGATTGGAAATATCAAGGTTTGTCACATATCGGACAACGATCGAGATTTTCATACTCCTTTCAGTATAGTATGCCGTCATACATACAATCATGAATCGATTTATACTTCATTCCCAAACCTTTCAAATTGTTTTTTATAACATGATAGCTATTTGGAAGCATACTCTCCTTAGGTAGTAAGCCCTTCACCCAATTCAGAATTCCTGTCACGCTATTACCAGACAAACCATATTGCGTCTTCAAACAGTGCAAACCAACCATGGCATGTAAAGTTATTTGATCTTTCTCACAGCCAGAGTATAACTGTTGGGTCGCCTTAATTGTTAAACTTTGGTAGTCATCGTCAAGGTTTATCGTGATATCTTCACGAGCACTTGAACCTTGTACATCATCAGTAACCTTATTCCCCTCCGCTTCATAAACTCCGTACGCATCATCAACTAAATCCTCTAACATATTATGATCTATGTTGTCCCCTTCTGCATCTATCCTACTTGTTGAAGGTTGTTGCGAAGGTTGTTCGGGGATAAAAGGAACTTTCAATTCACCGTGAAAACTCCAAAATCGATAAATATCTTGCATACCCCATCTTAACAAATGTAGTTTAACCGTTTTCCCATCAAACACCTTACCATTGTTACACCTAGCACACGGACACGGAAAGTCTTCATCATAATGACATCTCTTTATGTATTTCACAAATTCATTAGCACATCTGCGAAACACATCCCCCATTCTATTTTTCTCACCCATCCACTCTTTGTATTTAGGATATCCCATCACAGCTACCATAACTAATCACCTATTAAAGGTAAGAAACGTATATTCATGGATTAGTATAAACAAAACTTAGATTTATAGTATGTTTCATTTAATTATGTCTTATTTATATTCGATTTTTAAATTTCAAGTTCAAATTCAATTTATAATAGAAATTCATATTTCCTCCATCTCCTCTAAAGGGTGAGTGGTCCTATCCCATTCAAGACCGCATATTTCTGTAATATACTTAACAGCTCATCCACATTATTACGATTTGAGAAAAATTCGACAGCATATCCCCATAGTTCTCCAATTACACGACGTAGATTGGCAAGTGTGACTGTTACTTCAATTGATCAATTAAAATAACAGTCACACTTGTCAATCTAGTATGTTCCCAGAGAACAATAGTATACGACTGCAAAATTTCCTCCAAAAGTAACAACTTTAAGCCACTAAGAATATTATTATACATAAATTATGCAGTCCCAAACTATCCAAACGGGACAATTCGAGAGATCTTATTACAGGGTAATGACTCTCGAACGGGTCTAAGGACTATTGAATGAGTACGCATAAGAACTAGAAAGCAAGTATTTATGCGCACTATATGTAATTTCAAGTATGTTTCATTTAATTATCATACTATATATATATTGTTCGTGATACAAAGTAATTTTAAAAAAAGTTAAAAAATCCCGCCCCCATATGGACAATAATCCAGTGGTCATGCCACTTCTAAATTAACCAACCGAACATTGATCCACTATAAGCCAACGGCAATAGCAACAACAAATGTGTATCCCGTACTCCTTATAATTCATCTACTCAATTAATTCTTTTCATGAATTAAACTAACAATTACAATTATTAATTTACTAATTTACAATGAGGGGCAATCATACTTGCATATGAAAGGGGCACTAATTATTAATTTACTAAAAAAATTAACAACCAATCAATATTTAATCAATCAATTCTTTTACAAGGGACACTACTTGCATATGAGGGGAAATGTCTAATAAACCAATAAAAAATTAGTTAAAAAAATTAACAACCCCACCCCCTCCCCCTACCCCCACACCACAAACACACACACACACAACCCCACACACCTTGCCCCCCCTCCCCCCACCCCCAGCCCTTCCCCCTCCCCCTCCCCCTCCCCCTCCCCCTGCCCACCACACACATATACACACACACACACACATATACACATATACACACACACACACACGCATATATACACACACGCGCGCGCGCGCGCACACACACACACACACATAGATATATATATATATATATATACACACGCACATATACACCTGCTCCCCCTCACCACCACACACACGCGCACATTTACACACACATATATACACACAAGCACATATACACACACATATACACAAATGGAAGAGACATAAAGAGAGAAAACGTACCAAAATCGTAAAGAGAGAGAGTGAAGTCGCTTAGAGAGAGAGAGAGAAATAGAAGGAATAGAAATTGATGGAAAAAAAAGAGGGAAGGATTTTTTACTGACAGAATTGTCACGGACATGTCACGGTCCTTGACCATAACAAGTTTATAAGGGTTGTTACAGTCATTGACCGTGATAAGTCCGTGACAACTGTATTTGCCACGATCTTATCATGGTCAGTGACCGTGACAAATGTTTGTCACGATCACTGACCGTGATAAAAAAACATGTGTTTTTATCACGGTTAATGACCGTGACAAGGCTGGCCGGTTGAAGGGTGTCAATTTGACCATTTTGGTGTAGTGTTAAGAAGGAGAAAGACCTGGTCACCAATCTGAAGGCCGACCATAAAAAGGGTCTTAAGGTTAAGGATGAGAGCATGAAGGCCAGGATTGATGCCTCTGTTAAAGCTGCCTTGGCCGAGGTTAAAGATCAAATCATTGTCGACTACAAAGTGTCTGACGAATTTGTTGACTTCGATTTTGATTATCTGGAAAGGGGCATTAGGGATGCTAGACGATGGGATGCCCTTAAACGTGTTGAGACTAGAAGCTTATCCCCGACGACTTCGTTGGCCTTGGTTTTAGTGACCCTCGTCTCAGAGCTGCTTTGGCCAAGGTTGAGAACGTTGCTACTTCCCCTACCGAGACCAGCCCTCTGGAGGTGACAGAGAACAATGATGAGCTGGATGACCATGATAGTGGTGCTGAGGTCACCAATATCGGAGTTAATGAGACCGTTCACACGGTTGATGGGTCGGCCCCGGTAGAGGGTGAGGTTCAGTCATGAGGGCTACTTGGTTATTTTTCTTGTTAAGGTGGTCAGCCCTAAGGGCTTTTGTATTCTGTAACCTCTGCTCATTAATGGATAAATTTTTACTTTCCATCTTTTTCTGTCTATGCTTGCTATCTTTTTGAAGTATAATACCACCAACTAATGATGTTTGGGATAACATCAAAATCACTCACAGACGTCAAAATCACCCACACCATAAAATTAATTGTGTTTAAGGTCTGAGATCACCAAACTAATGATGTTTCATCTCACATTCACCAAATTGATGATGTTTAAGGGTCTGAGATCACCAAAATAATGATGTTTCATCTCATATTTACCAAATTAATGATGTTTAAGGGTTTGAGATCACCAAACTAATAATGTTTCATCTCACATTCACCAAATTAATGATGTTTAAGGGTCCGAGATCACCAAACTAATGATGTTTTATCTCACATTCACTAAATTAATGATGTTTAAAGGGACTGAGATCACCAAACTAACGATGTTTCATCTCACATTCACCAAATTAATGATGTTTAAGGGTCTGAGATCACCAAACTAACGATGTTTCATCTCATCTTCACCAAATTAATGATGTTTAAGGTTTGAGATCACTAAACTAATGATGTTTCATCTCATCTTCACCAAATTAATGATGTTTATGGTCTGAGATCACCAAACTAATGATGTTTCATCTTATATTCACCAAATTAATGATGTTTAGGTAATGAACCACACCTAAGTGATTTTAAATTTGGACTCACCAAATTATGGTGTTATGCCATACCGCCTCTCGTAGTTTTGAGAGCGCATGGTTGAGCGTCATCTCGTCCATGCCTTGTCTTCTCGATCGAGAGAGGTTTTCTCATTAATTATTCACCAAATTAATGATGTTTAAATAATTTACCATTTTTAGTGTTATTGAAAGTCCATAGATGGGGTCGGCCCCTTTTCAGGTTATCATTTCACCAAGGTTGGGTTGTTGCTATCTCACCATGAATGATGTTTTATAGCTTTTAAAGGGTACTTGAAACAAATCAAAGAAAATAAAGTATATAATATCTGAGGGAAGACTCCATTTTTATTTTCTCATTCATAATAAGTCCTTTATACAATGATTCATAATGAAAGGCTCCTATACAATTATCTATTGGTAGTACCTTTTTAAATGGTCGATGTTCCAAGGGTTGGAGAATGGTTACCCCTCTAGGTTCTCTAGCCTATTAGTGCCTGGGACTACCTCATCTGTAACCCTGTAAGTGCCATGCCAATTATCATGAAGTTTGTTTGGTTTCTGCCAAGTCTTCTTCAGAACTAGGTCTCCCACTACTATCGGCGGCCTCGATTTTATCCTCTTATTGTAGAACTTGGTCGTCCTCTTCTAATAGGCTACCACTCTGACCTCATCATCCTCTCTTCTTTCTTCAATCAGATCAAAGTCAAGTCTTCTCTCTGCTAAATTTCCCTCAGGGGCATATGTCTAAACTCTAGCCACCACAGCTTCTGAACCATAAACTAGCATGAACGGGGTCTCCCCTGTTGGAATTTTCACTATCGTTCGATAAGCCCATAGTACTACATATACCTCTTATGTCCATCTCCCTTTAGCATCTTCCTACCTTTTTTGATTCCATTAAGAATAGTTCTATTGGTGACCTCAGTTTGACCATTTGCATGGGGTCGGCCAGGTGATGAGAAGAACTATTTGATGCTGACCATTTTACAATATTTCTCTAGGGAGATGTTCTAGAACTAGGTATCGTTGTCTGAAATGAGTGTATTAGGCAATCTGTATCTGTAAATGATGTTCTTCCATATGAACTAAAAGGCCTTCTTTTCTATTATCTTTATCATGGCCTCGGCCTCTAGCCACTTTGAAAAGTAGTTTATCACCACGATCAAATATATATAGCTTCCCATAGCCCTTTTTAGAGGTCCAACCAAACCAATCCCCGACACTACAAATGGCCATGGTGAGGTGATAAACATCAGAGGTTGATGGGGTTGATGAGAGATGGAAGAAAACCGCTGAAACTTGTCGCACTTCTTTACGTACTCGACTAAGTCTTTGGCCAGGGTCGGCCACTAATACCCTTGAGTGACGATCCTTTTTGCCAATGTTCTTCCCCCAATATGGATTGAGCAAGAACCTTCGTGAACATCCTTCAAAATATAATATACCTCGGCTGGGCGAACACATCTGAGAAGAGGTAAAAGGAACCCCTTCTTGTATAACACGCCCCCTAAGATAGAGAACTTCATGACTTTGTGTCTTAACTTACTTCTTTCGACCTTAGACTCTGACAGACTACCCTTTATGATATACTCAATAAGGGGGTCCATCCAATATGGTCCCAGGTTTAAATTGAAGCAAAAATTCAGCTTCGTGTCATCCTCTCTAATGATCGGTCGAGGAAGGATTTTTACTGGCACCGATCTCCTAGTCTTTGTCCATGTGGCCGAGGCTAGCCTTGCCAGAGCATCTGCTCGACTATTAGCCAATCGAGGCACCCTTTTTACTTTGACCTCACTAAAGTCCTTCATCATCTTCCTCACCTTTGCTAGGTACCTTGCCATTCTGTCGTCGTTGGCTTCATAAATCCCCATGACCTAATTAACTACAAGCTGTGAGTCGTTATAGACTAAAAGTTGGACGATGTTGAGAGCTCTGGCGTGGGAGATTCCAGCTATTAGGTCCTCATATTCTGCCTCATTATTGGAAGCCTTAAAATTGAACCTCAGTGCGTACTCTATATATGTTTCGTCTGGGGCCGACACAATCAGGCTTGCTTCACTTCCATTTTCGCAGGATGCACCATCAACAAATAAGTTCCACACTGCCCCTTCTGAAAGTGGCCCTTCTTTAATAACACCCTTTTTGGGAAAAAACTTGCCAGTCTTATCTGTAAGAGACCTCTTTGTGCTTGCCTCGACCTCGGTCAGTTCGGTACTGTTTCAACCGATCTCTCTAGACTGTTTACTTCTTCATTATCAACTTCAGACCAGGCAAACTCTGCCATAAAGTCTTCTAAGGCCTGCTCATTGATTGCCACCCTATGCTGATAGACTATGGCGTATTCTCCTAGCTCAATGGCCCAGGCCATCAACCTACCTAATTTCTCTGGTTTATGGATGACTTGTCTAAGGGGAAAGTCTATCAAGACAACCATTTTATGAACTTGAAAATAAGGATTTATCTTTCTTGAAGCGTATATGAGGGAATAGACAAGTTTTTCCATCTTAGGATACCTCTGTTCAGCCCCTTGGAGGGCCTTGCTATTGAAATACACTGGTCTTTGTACACCTTCATCATCTCGTACTATCATCGCGCTGATAGCCGACTCAGACACAACCAAGTATAGGTAAAGTTTCTCTCTTTGGACATGACGAGACAGTAAAAGTGAAGAGCCGAGATAAGACTTTATCTCCATAAAAACTCTATCGTATTCCTCGTCTCACTCAAAAAAATTTCTAAGAATCTTAAAAAAGGGAAGACGTTTATCAGTGGCTCTTGACATAAACCTGTTTAATACGGCTACTCGTCTAATCATCCTCTAAACTTCCTTGATGTTACTCGGTGTCTTCATCTCTAACAGGGATTTTATCTTCTCTGGGTTGTCTTTTATACCCCTCTAATTGACAATAAAACCCAAGAACTTACCATCTCCGATGCCAAAGACACATTGGGCTGGATTGAGCTTCATCTTGTACTCGTCCATAGTATTAAAAGTTTTTGCAAGGTCGGCCACATGAGTGTCGGCTTTCAGACTCTTGGCCAACATATCATCAACATAAACTTCCATGGACTTTCCAATATGGTCTTCAAACATCTTATTCAGTAATCGTTGATATGTAGCCCCGAAGTTCTTCAAGACAAAAGGCATATCCTTGTAACAATAGGTTCCCTTGTCGATAATAAAGGTTGTCTTCTCTGTGTCGGTCGGGTCCATAAAAAATTACTTGTAGCTGGAGTATGCATCCATGAAGCTCATCAATTCATGCCCTGCCATAGTATCTACCATCTAATCAATTCGAGGGAGAGGGAAGTTATCTTTAAGACAAGACTTGTTCAAATCAGTGAAGTCCACGCACATTCTCCATTTGTCGTTAGGTTTAGGTACTATGACAGCATTTGAAATCCATTCAGAGTATATCACTTATCTGATGAACTCAGCCTTCTCCATTTTTTAACCTTGTCTCTAATGACCTCATACTTCTCCCTTGAGTAGATTGTCCTTCTTTGCTTTATCGACTTTTCTCCATCGACGACATTCAACTTGTGAGACATTACTTTTGGATCAATCCTAGGCATGTCGTCGTGACTCCACGTCAAGATGCTCCGTCTCTTCCTCAAAAATCCAATTAGCTCATCCCTGATCTCTTGTTTTAGGGCTTTGTCGACTTGGACAATTTTTTTTGGCTCGTCCTCATTGAGGATGATGGATTCTACCCCTTCAGCGGCTTCTCCTTTCTTAAGTTTTATCTCATCTCTGGGATCAAGGGTGTCAATGTTGTATATGGTTGTTGTTTTCTTATGTGATTCTCTCTACCCTGTTGAGTTAAAATAGCATTCTAGTGCTGATGTTTCGTCACCTTGAACTTCCCCTACTCCGTAAGGAATCAGGAATTTTATCATTTGGTGAACCGTCGAAGGCACAACCTCAAACTCTTTGAGAGCTACTCGTCTCAATATGAGGTTGTAAGCTGAGAAGATATTCTCATCCATAAAAAAAAAATCTTATTGATTAGCCTATTTAGCCACTCATCTCCCATTCTGACATCCATTTTGTACATCCCTAGAGGGTGAACCTTTTCTCCACTGAATCCTATCAGAGGAAAATGGTATGGGACGAGCCTGGCCGGGATAAGTCCTAAGACTTTGAAGCATAGCCAGAATATGGCATCTGCAGAACTTTCTCCATCAACCAAGATTCTCGGTACCTCACACCTATATACTCTGGTGGTAATAATGAGTGGGTCATCATGAGGATCTAGGATACCCTTGAAATCTAGTCTTGAAAAGCCGACTATGAGGGTTTCAATATCGACTTTCTTCCTTTTCTCGAGCTTAACATCAATAGAGGCTGAGTTTACAACTTCGGCCTTAGTTATTACCTTCGCCTCAGCCACGTACGCCTTTTAGTTGGCCACCTCAGGTCTCCTCCTGCTAGGCCTCCACAAATCATGCCCATACCAATTAAAATGTTATTGAGCCTCTTTACTGGGACGTTATCGTCCTTTGGTGGGATATCCGAATCATCACTATCATCATCCGAAGGGTCATCCCGCTTGGCTGGAGCATCCTCTCTGAATCTATCATTTCTCCTCTTTCGGGGGTCGTCCCGACCTCGTTCGTTTCAGCCTTTTCCTGAATCGCCTTTATTAACATATTTCCTTAACTTATCAGATTTCAGCATTTTTACTATCTCATATTTGAGGGTGAAGCATTTATAGGTGATGTGCCCATGATCCTGGTGAAATTCACACCAATGATTTCTATTTCTCTAGTGAGGAGTTGTCTTTAAATTTTTTGACCACCTAAGAGAATGGTCATTTTTTATCTCATTCAGAATGTGCTCATAGCTAACTGTTAGAGGCATATAGACCGCAAACTTATCGTCTATCGAACTTTTCTTTCTATCCTTCCCCTTGGACTTCTGACCATTTCCATTATTGTGGGCTCTTTTTTCTTCATCTTATTTGGCAGCTATCGCCTCTTCTATGTTCATGACTCTCCCAGCCGTAGCCAAGAGTTCAGCCATGGACTTTGGTGGGTCCTCGACCAGCTTCCATAGTAGCTTTCATTTCTGAAGACCTCCCATAAGGGTTGTCAATGCGATACTTTCTTCATAGTCTTTGACTTCTAGCTTCTCCTTGTTAAAATGGGCTATATATTCCCTCAGAGTTTCATTCTTCCCCTATTTGATGTACAATAGGTGGGTTTTCTGCTCCTAGGTTTTACCCCAAAGAAGAAGGTGTGGATAAAACTATTGGCCAACTGCCTAAATTTCCCTATAGAGTTCTTAGGAAGGGAGGTGAACCATATGTAGTTTATCCCAGCCAAAGTGCTTGAGAATGCACGGCATCTCATCTCATCTGATATTGAATAGATGTCAGAGGCTTACTGTATATATCCACGTGATGCACCGAATTTGTGCTCCCATCGTACTTCAGTGTAACTACCGGTGGTTTGAACTTGGCCAGCGTTGGGTAGTTCAGTATCTTTGCCATAAATGGAGATCCTTCAACATATCCCCTTTGCAAGGGGTCTCGACTTTTTATAAGATCCCCTATTTTATTCTCCAACCTCTGTATGGACTCATTCTAAGGCTTTTCTGCTACAATGTCGGCTTTTACAGGGATAGTATTTTCCCCGGCCCCATCTCTATCGCTTGGCCGAGCTAATCGTTCTCAATTAGCTAAACGGGCCAAGGGTACCCTCTCTGCACACCTAGGTCGACTGATGACCTCTCTTTACTCATCTCGATCTTAGGGAGGTTTGCAGTCATCTCTTCTCTCATTTCTTCTTGAGCTGATAAAACTCCTTGATCTGGACAGATGATTCCTCAAATCTCCCTAAGGGCCGAGCCTATTAGAGGTCGCCCCTCTGCTTCCCTTGTCTAAGGCTGATTGCTTTGGTCCGTAGTCCCGGCTGGGCTTACTCTCTCGATTGGGCCTCCCACCTTGTCCCCTGCTTTGCCGAATAGGAAGCACAGTTCCTCTGGATATCTCATGAGGTTCCCAATATTTGAACTCTCCGTCTTCCTCGTCAAGGTCATCTCTGACTAAGTTATCACGTAGTTATTGACCTTGCCTACCCAGGCGTAAATGCCTAGGTCGATAACGTCTCTCCGTCTCTGACATGGTGGAAGGTCTTTTTCTGGAGCCTGGGGTGGTCCCCTATCTTACTGACCTGGTTCGCCTTCCCTGGCGACCGGGGTTACAAATATTGCTCCAGCACCGCCAGTCCAGGCCATGAAATTCTAGATAAACATAGTAAATTAGTTTTTCATTTGTTGTTGGCTAGCTATGAGGCAGCGGAGCTCAACCGCCACCTCAGCCATCTCTGACTGGAGGTGCTTGACTGGAGCTTGCACCACCTCCATGTGGTGGTGCCAGTTGATTCTTATGAGGAGGAGGTGGATGCATTACCATTGGTGTAAGCTGTTGGAGATATGAGCTGGAGAAGGGTAGCTTAAATACTCAAGTAGAGCTCCTTCAATGGTGAAACAACTTCACCAATAGGGAGTGTTGGTTCACCACCAGAGACTCTAATGAGTATAAGGAAAAGTACGGCAAATATGGCTATCTTCGTTTCCCACAGACGATGCCAAATTGATGATAATGGAGATGGATATATCTATATATGAGAGAAGGAGAAGAGGATAAGAAGATGAAATCAATAATTTATAGTGGTTCAGCCAATTAGGCCTACCTCCACTGTATGAGTGTGTGAGAAATCCATTAAACAAGGGCACTAATGGCATGGACATAACACTCAAAGAGTTGTCTCTCTCTTATGTATACAATTGGACATAGTTCAATTAACGTTATGAATTAAGGATCCCTTCTCATGGAGAATATGAAGTGTATATATAGGGCTCGGGAGGTGTAATGTACCCCCCAAGCATGTAATCAACATATGCATGAGGAAACTCCCAATAAGATGTAAACACCTATCTTTGGCACATTGATACAATAATGGTGTAATACCCCTCAAGTGAGGGAATGATCTTGTTATAATAGAATTATCCACGTGAGCAAACCACTTCTGCACTTGCATATGCTCGCGCTGCTTGGTATCGTCTGCTGCAACCTTGGCTTGGGGGGGATACAAGGTTGCTAATTACGATAGGATGGTCCCATGCTCTCAGTCATAAGTATGACCTCGGCTGAATAGATCAGGCCGAGGTTAGATTAACTGGGTCACTTCCGTTATCGGCCATGGTAGAGTATGAAGATGGTGCTTGCTAAACAGGTGATGCTCTTGCGGTCTCGTCTTTCCATATGGCCGAGGCTAGTTGAGGCGTGGCCGACCTCTATCGGGACGACCCCGCTAATGACACATGGGGCCCTTATGACAACTCGACCATGAGGTGAGACGCCACTCGTCCTAAGAGGCGAGGGTACACCTATGACATATCACTACTATTGCAAGTGAGACTGTTGTATCCCGGGGGACAATTGTTGCTGAGTTTGTCATAGAATTTTCATTTAATATCACTATGAGTTTGTAAGTTGCTATTTTCAGATTATTGTTTCGGCATTATTCACAGTTTACATATTCTGTAAATAAATTATAAAATCATTAGGCACAACAATCTTAAGATGATTTTTTTTTCTGTTATATAATGCCAAAATGATTTTCTGTGCTAATTAACTATAAAAATATTTTATAATAATCTCTGTGTTAAGAAATTATTTTTTAGGGTTACAAAAATATTTTTTTTCATATTTTGTAAAGGTTTTTTTGTGAAAGAAAACTTTTCTGTATAATCAGAAAATATAATCTAATCGTTGCATGTTTATAAAAAAATTATTTATATACACTGCATGTTATTTTTGTTATTCAGAAAATTAGTCTAGTATTATTTTCTTTAAATTGTCAACACGTTATTTGTATCATTATATTAATATTATTATCATCTCACATATCCTTTTATAATTACATATTTATTTTTGTTTAAAACATAAATGATTTTTACTTGTGCTTTACCAATGGCAGTTGTACCAACTAATGTTGGACATGGTGAAAATCTTGAAAAGTTCAAAGGAACTAATTTCAAACATTGGCAACATCAAATGTTATTTTATTTAACAACTTTGAACTAGAAAAAATTCCTTAATGAAGAGGCACCAACTTTACAAGAAGGTGAAACTGACAAGCACATAATTATTGCGGTGGAGGCATGGAAACATGTTGATTTTGTATACAAAAATTATATCCTCAACAATCTAGAAAACACATTATATAATGTGTACAACCCTCTTAAAACTAATAAAGAGGTGTGGAGTCTTTGGATAAAAATTACAAAATAAAAGATGTTGAAATGAAAAAATTCCTTATCGGTAGAATCCTGGATTTTAAAATGGTTAATTCAAAGACTGTCATTAGTCAAGTGCAAGTGCTCCAATTGATTTATCATGAAATCTTTTTTGAACAAATGTAATTGAGTGTGTCATTCCAAGTGTCTGCAATGATTGAAAAATTGCCACAATCTTAGAAAGACTTCAAAAATTATTTGAAATATAAACATAAAGAAATAGGCTTTGAGGAATTGATTATGAGATTAAGGATTGAAGAGGATAATCGAGTGTCAAAGAAGAAAATTGGAAATCTTATAAAATCCAAAGCATATGTTGTGGAAGAATGGAAAAGTAGGAAGAACAAGAAAAGGAAGCGTGTGAACCAAGATGGTCCTAAAAGTGGAACTTTAAAAAGTTTGATGGAAAATACTTTGTGTGTGACAAGCAGAAACATCGTGCCAAAGATTTTCGCAATCAGAAAAATCAAGGGAATAAGAAATATAAGCTAGCACAAGCCAATGTCACTGAAATTGAGAACCTTTCTGACTATATTAATGATTTGAGCCTCTCGGCTAGGGATTTTAAAGTCAACATAGTGGAAAACACTAGGGAATGGTGCGTGGACACTGGAGCCACTCATCACATATGTTCTGGTAATAATATGTTTACTTCCTACCAATACCCTGATCACGAGGAGCAACTTTTCATAGAAAATTCTTTTACATCAAAGGTTGAAGGAAAAGGGAAACTTATACTTAAGAGGACTTCGGGAAAGGAACTTACTCTCAACGATGTGCTTCATGTCTTTGATATTAGAAAGAACTTGGTTTCAAGATCACTGCTTAGTAAGAAGGGATTTAAACTTATATTTGAATCACACAAATTTGTACTCACTAAGAGTGGTATGTATGCGGGGAAAGGATATTCGAGCGATGGGCTCGTCAAACTCAATGTTATGACCGTGATGCCTATTAATAATAATAAGAATGTATCTTCTCCTTATTTTCTTGAGTCTTGTAATATATGGTAGGGTAGATTAGGTCATATTAATTATGATATTATTCGTATATTAATTAATTTAGACTTATTACTAAAATTTAGTATCGACTTAAGCCACAAGTGCGAAATGTGTGTGGAATCAAAGTTAACTAAAACTCATTTGAAAAATGTAGAAAAAAGTACAAACCCTAGTGATATATATGATTCAAAATTTCTACAAACAATGGGTGGGAAAAGTATTTTATTACTTTTATTGATGATTTCACAAGATATTGTTCTGTGTAGTTTCTTGGAAACAAGGATGAGGCAGTAAATGTTTTTTAATATTATAAAAATAAAGTTAAGAATAAACTTAGAAAAACGATTAAAGTAGTTAGGAGTGATAGAGGAGGTGAATATGATTCCCCTTTTGAATAATTTTGTTCAAAACATGGAATTATTCATCAAACTACCGCTCCTTACTCACCTCAATCTAACGGATTGTGGAACGCAAAAACCGAACTCTATAAGAGATGATGAATGCCACGTTTATAAGTTTAGGTTTACCGCAGAACTTGTGTGTGGGGGGGGGGGGGGGGGGGAGGGGGGGGGCTTTGCTTACTACAAACTACCTTCTTAACAAAATGCCTCATAAAAAATCACAAAATACACTATATAAATTGTGTAAAGTTCAAACACCTTCCTACAAACACCTCAAAGTGTGGGGGTGTCCTGCAAAGGTAGTGGTTCCTAATCCTAAAAGGATTAAAATAGGATAACAGTTGTTGATTGCACATTTATTGATTATACAATTAATAGTATTGCATAGCGATTTCTTGTACATAAATATGAGATTCTTGATACAAACGTAAATGCTATAATTGAATCTAGAAATGCATATTTCTTTGAAGATATATTTCTTTATAAAAATAAAGTGGTTGATTCAAGTTCTTATAAAGAACTTACGATACTGCATTTAGTAGTCATCAAAATAATATAGAAAATGGATATATTGAGAAAGACAACGACCTAGAACCTAGACGTAACAAAAGGACAAAGACTTCAAAGTCTTTTGGTCTATATTTTCTAACATAAATGTTAGAAAGTAAGCCTAGAAAATTCTCAGAAGCGATGTCAACTCCAAAAGACCTTTTCTAGAAAGAGGCTATCAATAGTGAAAATGAATCTATAATGCAAAACCGTACGTGAAAATTTGTTGACCTTCCACCAGGAAGTAAACCTCTTGGATGCAAGTGGATATTTAAGAGAAAATTAAAAGTTAATGATCAATTGATAAACATAAAGCTAGACTTGTAGCTAAAGGCTATAGACAAATGGAAGGATTGATTACTTTGACACTTACTCACCTGATACGATAATAACATCCATTCGAACGTTAATACCTATTGTAGCATTACACAATCTTGAGACACATAAAATGGATGTAAAATTGTCTTCTTAAATTAAGAATCAAATGAAGAGATATATATGGAACAACCAAAAGAGTTTAAAGTTCCAGGAAAATAAAATAAAATAAAATGTGTAAACTTGTAAAATCCATTTATAGATTAAAACAAGCCCCTAAACAATGGTATGAGAAATTTGAAAATATAATGATGTCAAATGGATTTAAAATAAATGAGTGTTATAAATGTGTTTACATTAAAAACACTACAAGCGGCTATGTCATTGTTTGTCTATATGTAGATGATATTCTTATTATTGAAAATAATAAAGATATCATTAAATTTACTAAGAAAATCTTGTTAAATGAATTTGATATGAAAGATATGAATATTTCTGATGTTATATTATGAATTAAAATTTCTAAAACATCGAAAGGACTTATCGTGTCTCAATATCATTATACTAAGAAGATACTCGTAAGCTCAGATAGTGATATCATCGCTAAAACACCTATTAGACCAAATCTTCATTTATATAAAAAAAAATACTGGAAATGGTATATCTCAATTGGAATACTCTTATATCATAGGCAGTTTAATGTATGTCATGAACTGCACTCGTCCATATATTGCTTACTCAAATAGCAAATTGCGTTGATATACAAGTAATCCAAGGGAAGTCATTAGAAAGTCATAATAAAGGTTCTTAGATATCTAAGATATACTCTTAATAATGGACTGGCCTATACTAGATTTCAAGTTGTACTTTAAGGATACAGTGATGCTAATTGGATAATTGATTCAAAGAATTCTAAATCCACAAACGGATATGTATTTACACTTGGTAGTGCAGCGATGTCCCGAAAATCCTTAAAATAGACTTGCATTTCTAGGTCAACTATGGAGTCTGAATTTATAGCTTTAGATAAAGCTAGATAAGAAGCAAAATGGCTTCAAAACTTTCTAGAGGATATTCTAATGTGGCCAAAACATGTGCCTACAATTTCCATACATTGTGATAGTCAATCGGCAATTGGCAGAGCAAAGAGTCATATGTATAATGGTACGTCTCGAAATATACGTCGAAGACATAATACCGTCAAACAACTTATCTTTAATGAAATAATTTTCTTAGATTATATTATGTTTAAGGACCATATAGCGAATTTGTTAGGCAAAGGGTCAAATAGAGAGCAAGTGCATAATTTATCCAGGGGAATGTGACTAAAGCCTATAAAATAAAGAGTTATCATGATGTCAACCTTACCTAGCAAATTGGAGATCCCAAGATCTAGGTTCAAATGGACAATCGAATCTTGACCGACTCTTTGAAAAGAGCACTGATGAGTTTCAAACTCTTACCTATTCCTATGATAAAAATGTGGTGCCTACGAAGTAAGAATAAGCTTAGCTTTTAATGACATCTATACTTTGAAAATTTAAGTGGAATATAGTAGGAAACTCTTAATGGGAAGTCACCTATGTGAGTGTGAATGGGATGCTTCTATGAGAATTTCGAAAGGCTGAAATTCTCTAAAGCACTCATGAAACCAAGATTTGTTCAGGGCCAAAATAAACACTACTAAAAAAGAACTAACTTTATTTGAAAAATTACTATATGAAATATATTGACTTGATTTACAGAAAACACTGAACAATACAAGACATCGCATTTACTAATCGGTAAGTAAATTCACTAGTCTCTCACTAGGGAAGATTCAAGGCAAAAAACTATCTCTCCTGAAAAATGAATTTTTTTTATAGAACTCTCTTAATGTATGCATAGTCTTTTATGATAATCCAATCAATTTTCATTCATGCGGGGGATTATTAGAATTTATTAGTTTTAATTAAGTTGATAAAATCATATTATTGGTGGTCAATTTAATATGGGACCCACACGTCTTTTGAAACGGCTCGAAGTGGTGACGCGTTCTTCTCCATGAGGAGTATAACATTATATACTCACATGCGTAAAATCAAAAATTAATGAATGAAAAATTGTAGCTCGAAGTACCCACTTTGAACATAAAACTTGATTGAAGTGTTATGTTAAAGCTCGTATCCCATATAGGATAAATGAGAGAAATGGGTGTAGTATAATATAACTAATTCTAGCTTAAAAGCTTGGTTCCCTTAGGGTATTCGAACTCTTTGAAGGAGGGATGACTTATATGGGCTTGGGTTGACTTCTAGCCCACACGCGTGCCGCCACCACCCGGCCAGCTCAGCTCATGAGTCTTGGACTTTGGACTTTGCCTTGGCCAAAAGTATAAACTTTTTGGATGGGCTTTTTATTTATTTTTGTGGGTTTATTTTATTATTTTCGGCCCGGTTTTATTTTCGTTTTTTGTTTTGTTTTATTTCAATTTTTGTTAGCAGTTAACTGTTGGGATTTTTCCAACCATTTTAAACTGCCACTTTTTAAGACGGAAATAAAACATGTCCTCTAGTCAGTCCACATATATTTGAGGGTTCTAAACTCTCGGTTTAAAGGGCTTGCAATTTGGACTGCTACTACTGCAAGTGAAACTGTTGTATCCTGCGAGACGATTGTCGTCGAGTCCGTCAAGCACCAATGCAGGACAGAGTGTCATACACTTGCCTCAATTATATAATCTGCATTTAATATTACTGTGAGTTTGTGTATTATTATTTCCAAATTACTAAATCTGCGTTATTAACAATTAATATATTCTGTAAATAAATTATAAAATCATTCTGTATAACAATTTGTTCTATATGACATTTTCACCATCATCATATAAAAAAGGAATTGTTGTGATGTAACAAGTGAACATGTCACTTGATACCTAAGGCTCCATATAGTTTTTATTTTGTCATAAATTATGAGTTTATCCCTTGAATTTGCATAATTAGATGGTGATCCCTTTTATATCTCTTTTGGAGTTGTGTACATGCTATTTTTGTTATTCTGTAGTTAAAAAAATTTAGAGAATTAAGCTCAAGGACATGTTCCATTCTATATTTAAATTTATAGGACATTAGTTTTTAGGTTTATAAATTTAGTCCCTGTGGTACAATAACATTTACTTGTGTGGTCCCTTTACAATTAAGAGTACACAAAACATGCACTTCTATTTGTTTTGGTTAAAGAAGCATTTATATTTATACCCTTACTCATACTTATTTAAAACTCATTCTAAAAATAAACACATAATTCCACTTCCACCCTACCCTACCCACCTGAATCATTGTCGAAGCGCCGGAATCCTCGTTGGAGACTGCCGGAATCCTTAGCGGATTGTTTTTTTCTCTTCATTTCTATTTCTCTTCGTCTATTTCTTTCATTTTTGGCTCTCGCTAGCGGCACCATTGTTAGCGCTAGAGAAGAAGGTTTTTCGCTGGAAAAATGGAGTTTTCGTCAGAAAAAACATGGAGATTTTAGTGAAATAGTAAATTTATCGGTTTCTATTTGTTGTTAAAAAATGTCGAATATATGTTTTGTTGGATAGATCTCGACGGTTAGATTTCAAATATATAAGTTTTGTGAATTTTGGATTTATTGGTTTGAAGTTATGAACTTTTAAATTTTGATGGGTTTTTTGTATGAGTTGTCAAATGTTATATTAGTCATTATTTATGATCTTTCTAGTACATGAATTAAATTTATACAATTTTATGATATGTCTTATTTTTATACACTTTTAAATTGGATGGGACCTTTCTCTAAAATCTCCTAAAAAAAATTTCTGGTGGATGTAATATTCAGTAACAATAATATCACACCCTCAAAAAAAATATTTTTTTTACTGTAAGCACAAGAATTATTGACACCCGAATCATAATAACCCGAAATTTTGAGATGAATATTTCATGCACGTTTAAGTTGGAGAATTTTGAAGCTCACAATGCGAAGTCCTCGCCAAGACTTTAGATAGCGACATGCATATGTGAACGCAAATGAATATGCAAGATGTTCAGCATTCCTCGTGCAAAGATTTTCAGCTTTAGCTGACCATCCAATTATAATACTTGGCCTGATGTAACAATCCTTAATGCCTACTGGTACTAGCTGACTGGAATTAACAAGAATAAGTCATAGAAGTTGCTAAGTTGTATCCCCTTGTTAATTCAATTTCTTTCTTAGGCTGTGCTTAGTTTATGGAGAAATGCTTTTTAGTTAATTAAAAAATAAAATCTTATTTATATTGTCTATAATTACATGATTAAAGGGTGCACTTATTAACACTTCTATATGAACAAAAATTAAAATCTTAATAGATGATTTTTGTTTATTTACTTAAATAAGCAAAATTACATTGAATTAAACTGGCTTTAACATTATGACTTTGAATATATATGTAGTGGTTTACAGTATCATTTTCCTAATATAATGAAGTAATATGATGGCAGGGGAACATTATTATTTGTTTAGCGTGGGGGTGGTTGGGGTTAATAAAGAGATAACATATGTATTGTAAAAAATAACTCTTCATACAACAGTGAAGAAATAAAATTTCGTAAAGGGGAAAAAGTTATTAATTTAGTACTGATATTTTTTTCATAATTAAAAGGTGGAAATTTACCCCCCCCCCCCATATATATATATATATATATATATATATATATGCGATATTTGTCAGGTTCGCACTGTTAAAATACGGGATAGTCTACACAAGATCATTATGTGTGGATTGTCCCGCATTTTAACAGTGCGGACCTGACAAATGTCACCTGGCGGTAAGCCGAGAAATTACCGGGTAAATTTTAGGCACGCTCTCTCTGTTTTATAGGCTCACCGCCAGCGTTCCAGGTGATACAAGTCCACGCCGCACTCTTAAAATGCGGATCGGTCCTCACCCTAAATCTGAAATTCAAAATTTAACCCTAAAAAATTGTAAATTTAGAGTTGTGCCCCACTCAAAAAAATCAAAATTTTACCCCTAAAATTTTTTTAACCCTAAAAAAAAATTCGGGGACTCCCGCCCCTGAACCCCCGGCAATGGTCTGTGCCCCATCCACAATAAATTCCTGGATCCGCCTTTGCGCACAATAACAGTACTCTCTCTCTCTCTGTGTGTGTGTGTGTGTGTGTGTGTATATATATATATATATATATATATATATATATATATATATATATATATAGTACTGCTCTTGTGCGAATCAGTCAGCATTTTAAAAGTGTGGACTGGACTTGTTTCACCTGACGGTGACCCTAGAAATTGTAGGCAATCTCTCTGGCTCACAGCCAGGTAACACATGCACTCTTGAAATGTGGACTGCTCTGCACAAGAGCAGTACTATATATATATATATATATATATATATATATATATATATATATATGTGTGTGTGTGTGTGTGTGTGTGTGGAAAGAAATAAGTGAGCTCCCAGTTTGAAAACCCTGAATGAGGTCCATTTTTATGAATTGTAAAAAAAATATTTTTGGACTGATTTTTTTATATGGTTTTTAAACATTTCAGTAAGACCATAAAAAAAATAATCAGTTCAAAATATTTTTTTTTGTTATTTTAAAAAAATCGGTCAAACTGTGTCAATTTTTACGCTGTTAAAAATTGACAAAGTTTGATTGATTTTTTTAAAATAGTAAAAAAAATCATTTTGATCTGATTATTTTTTTATGGTCCTATTGAAATGCTTAAAAATCATAGAAAAAAAATCAAATCCAAAATATTTTTTTTACTATTTTAAAAAAATGAACCTCATTGAGGATTCTCAAAATAAGGACATCCTCTCTCTCTCTCTCTCTCTCTCTCTCTCTCTCTCTATATATATATATATATATATATATATTGGAGGATAACATTGTAAATAATAAATATTCTATCAAAATTAAAGCGGGGCTGTTGTTCCCCTTTCCATCCACATCGTTTTTTCCAATCACTTCAAGATGACTGATCATATCCGTAATTCGCATGCTTATTAATGCCTTTTGCATAACTGTTGGAATGCACTGTGATATGGATATTTATAAGATGTAGGAAAAATTACAGGAAATGCACGCAGTATGCGTGGTTCATGAGTCTGTTTCACACAATATTATATGCATAAAGTATAGTGTGTTATGCATGTAGCAGTACCTTAGTATGCAATATTTAATCATTTTTCATGTTTGCTATTCAGAGTTATTTTTACTAAAACATGATTAAAACCCGATTTCTTGCTTTTTGAGATGCTATTAGTAAGGCAATTTCCAAAACATAGTTGTCATTATAACCTCCTAGGGAGAAATAGTTGATTAGTCTTGCACCAACACGTGAAATATCCATAAGGTATTTCATAGAATTGATTTACTTATTTTACAATGTGGGTTGAGGGAAATTCTACCTAAATGCAAATAATGCGTAATGAATTTCTTCTCCCTCCAAAGGGTCAAATACAATATTTGAGACAATGATGTGAAATGTCAGTATTATCTCGACATCACAAGGAAATTAGGCAAACGATCGGCTCAAAAAGAAAAGTAACTGTACCTTTCATGACCCACAAGAACATAAGCATTCATATTTGACCCAGAAAAAAAAACACTTGGCTTAGTGAACAAGTGATGAATTGGACTCCTGTAATTTTGACCGAAGATTTTTCTCTTTATCTTTCTGCCCACGTCGTAATGTTTAAAAAACTCACGGAACTCAACACTGCTGCATTAAAAGGGATAGGGGTATTGTTAGGTTGAGATTCATACGTCACCATCCACCAACCTTTTAATTTTTCTTGAAATGGCTCATGGCATAGAATCGTTCTTCTTTGAACCCAAAAATTATCATCAAGTTGTGTCATCTATTCTCAGTTTTTCAGATTTTCACACGGGGTTCCTTCCGCTAAATACCAGCATTAGCGTTTTTTTGCTTTTAATTACTCCCCCTCTTTTGTGTTTCAACAATAATTTCTGATCTAAATGAAACGCTAGAAATTACAATATTTTGAGTTTAGATAAAAAAAAAAAATGGTTTGATCACAAGGCCGTTTACATGATAGAGTTTGAAAGGGCAATATTATAGATTTTTCAGTAGATTGGCTAAAGAGATCAAAATTGTATAATCAAATAGGTTGCTAGTTAGCAACTCCCAACATCACAGTTGATTTTTGTTTTGGTCAAGAATCAGAAGTGTAATACCAACCCATAACGAGACATAGGTGATAAAAATATAAGACTTTTTCAATACCTGCATGGCCTTACTCGACACCTATGTTACCACAGTGGGAACTTTGAGACGGAGAAGATACAATGATGCAGATTGGCTAGTGATAGAGATAAAAGGAAGTCCGCTTCAAATAGAGTATGATACACAAAAATTAGGGAGCAAATTAATTGAAAAAATACAGGGTGATAAAAAAACTCAATCACACCTAAGAATCCACCTAACTAAATGAAGAAACACTCGTCACCATTTGAAATCTACCAAAAGGTTAAGGACAAGACAAGAAGAAATTCATCTTCTCAAACGTTAAAGGCAACAAGATAATAAGCTTTTATACAACTCAAAACTATCTTTCATCATAAAATATTATGATTTATATAGGATCTTGGAAGGTAAATAGACAATCATGATATATGAACCTAAAGATAACAACAAAGGACATATAACCCAAAATGCCTAGGTTCAAAAAGACTATTGGAATGCAAAAATAATAGTCTTGGAATTTAACCTCAATTCCCGGGCTTTCCATTTCATGTGTACTTTGAATTAGGAGACAGGTCATGTACCAAAAGAAAGATACGGAAGTCAAGAATCCAACCCAAAAAAGTGTTCGTAGTTAGAAACTTTGTGGAGTGAGTTAAGACTATTTTATTGAAGTATGTTTTTATTGACTCCACTAACCCGAAAATAAACGTTTATGTTAATTCGTGAACTAATTAATTGTTCAATTGTGAATTTGGGGAGTTGTTAACGTTGGGTGATGCATTTACATCATTCTCGGGGACACTCCAATATCATACACACTTTCAAAAAAAAACGTCCTTGAATTTTTTCTTGAAAACTAAATTCTTCCATGTCAACGAAACATATACTTTAGGTAATTGTGGGATGCATTTCCATCATTCTAAGGGACACTCATATATCATAAACCCCCGATTTGAAAAGAAAATTCTCCCTCGAATGTTTTCTTGAAACTAAATTCTTCCATGCCAACAGAATAAATACTCCGAGTAATTGTGTATCTTCAGATTCTGCCCAAATTGATAATCTTCACATCTTCCATGCGAACAAAATAATACTTCCAATAATTTTTTTACTTTGAATTTTTATAATTTAAAGCGCATCTGCATCTATTTCTGAAACCAAAAAATATATTTCACAACAACATCAAAATTATCACATCCGACCAAATCAATATTTTATCATTTGTTTAAGGTTGAATGAATTAAAATAATATAATTTTTCTTCTTGCTCATCATCAAACATAGGATCAATACCTTATGTGTGGGCAACCAGGTCATCTTTTAATATTGGGAAAAAAATACTGCTTGATATCACTTCAAACCAATGTGGAGAATAGTTATTGTCAAAGGAATTATCAAACCAAGTGAAAATATCAATCATTTCTTCAACTTGACTAAGAATCCAAATATACTTTTACCATTTTCTAATATAAACCATTGAACAATAGACAATTCTCTGGCCTCATTTACAACTTGTAGATTTAGAGGTAGGATATTCCAACCATGCTCTGATACCAAAGGGAGATAGAAAAACTCTAATATAGGTTAATATAAAAACTCAACAACTCCAAGGAATCCACCTAAATAGAGGTATAAATCCATTTGGCCATTTGGCCAAGCGCGAAAGGCAAGAAGATAATAATCTTTCATAAAACTCAAAAACTATCTTTCCATATATAATATTATAACTTATATATGGGGCTTGGAATATCCCCATATGTAAATAGACAATAATGAATAATGAACCTAAGAACAAGATAATAATAAACGAAACATCAACCAAAATGGCTAGGTTCATAAAGACTCTTAAAAGGACAAATTACAGTCCTCAAATTTGACCTCACTTCAAATACTTGCATTTTACTCATCCAATTAGGAGTTTGTTCATATTTAAAAAAGATACATAAGTCAGGGATCCAACTTAGAAATAGTTTGTAATTTGGACATCTATGGGGTGAGTTATAACTGTTTTAGGTGTCTTTCTTTTGACTACAATAATTCGAAAATAATCTTTTTATGTTAATTCATGAACTAATTAATGGTTCTCTTATGTAATTGTTGAGTTGTTAACTTTGGGGGATGCATTTGCATCATTATCAGGTTGACTCCTATATCATACACCCTGGTTCAAAAAGAACATTTTTCTTCAAAACTAAATTCATGCTTGCCAACTAAAAAAATACTTTGAGTAAATATGTAACTTCTATTTTTGGCCAAATTGATAATCTTTACATAATTCATGCTAACAAAATATAAAGTTTGAATACTTTTGTTGACTCTAAATTTTTATAATTTGAAGCTCATAAAATTCTGATAGCTGGTAGTCTGAAACAACAACAAAAGGACCACTTCCGATGAAATCAATATTTCGTCATTCATTTAAGGGTGGATAATTTGATGAATTGAAATGATTTATTTTTTTCTTCTTTCTCATTATCAAACATAGATTCAATACCTTGAGCATGGGCAGTTATGTAAGATTTACATATTGGGGAACAAATATTGCTTGATATCATTTCGAACCAATGTGGATAATAGTTGTTATTATCAAAGGAATTCTTAAACCGAATGACAATATCATTCATTGCTTCAACTTGAGTAAGAACCCAAATATATTTTCACCATTTTTAGATATACAATATTGATCAATGGACAATTAGATAACCTCCTTCATAACTCATACAATCACAGGCACGCCATAGGACATTTCAACCATGATCTAATACCAATTGGATACCAAAACATTAAGGGGGCAAATAATTTAGGAAAATTTAGGGTGATCGAGAAACTTAGACACTATGGAATCCACCTAAAGAGAGGGAGAAATAATCATCACCATTTGAAATCCACCAAAAGATCAAGAGAAAAACAGTAAGAAACCCATCTTCTCAAACTCTAAAGGCAAGAAGATAATAATATTTCATACAACTCCACGCTATTTTTCAACATACAAGATAATAGCTTATATAGAGGGCTTGGAATATTGACACATCAACCAAAATGGAAAGGTTCACAAAGACTCTTGAAAGACCAAAATAACAGTCTTGGAACTTGACATGAGTTCAATTCATTAATTGATAAAATTTATGGGCTAAAGTTTGATTATATATAATCTTAGGGTTAAATTGGTAATTATGAGAAGGTAAAAAATCATTTTAGGCTCTTTAGTAAATTGTAGAAAGGCTTGGGGGAATTTGTGTACTTAGTCATTGTTTGGAAATTAAATAGGGTTTGCAAATATTGAAATTCAGAGGGTCTTGAGTTGGTAAAGGGGCCACACCCACGATATTTTGAGTTGCTTATATGGACGTTGTGACCGCAATAATGGTGGTTAAGGGTTCATTTGCAGAATAGGTTGACTACGACTGGGTCGTGACCTGGTCATGGGTTATACCGATTGGGTTGTGTTTTTAATGCATGTTGTTATATTTTAATCCTCATTTCATAAATCTTCCCCATTTTATGTCACCTCCTTCACTAAGAAATCTAAAAACACTCTAGTTCCTCTCTCGAGCGACCTCATTACTCCAAATGAAGCGAATGGGATTTTTCATGCCTTTAATCCATTAATTCCAAGGGATTTTTAAGGGGCGATTGATAAGCCCCCAAAAATGTCTATTTTATACCCCGAATAGATGCATTTTAGTCACTTATTTTAATTAATATTGGCCTTATATTCGTATTCTATCACTTTGCAGGTCAATACGCAGTTGCAGTATCAAATAATACTAAATCAAGTTAATTTCGACACAGAAACGGTTAAAAGCTTGCATCGAAGAAATCAAAGGAGATCGCAAAGTCTGGAGTCATATTTGAGCGTGCCGAGATGTGTTCCGATATCCCGAACCAAATCTAAGCCTAGACCGAGCTCAATCCATTCCCCGAGCCCGTTGTGTGTTGAGTTTGTACCTTTATTATTTTTTAGATTTTTATTTTGAGTCATTTTATATTTAGGATTTATTTTAGATTTATTTAAGATTTTTAGAATTTATTTGCATATTTTATTTTTATTAATATATTTTTATTTTTATTTTTATTTTTATTTTTATTAGTCTTTAATTTTTATTTTATTTTATTTTATTAGGATTAGTTTTTAGGATTTCATTTATTTTATTTTTTATTTTTTATTTTTTTAAGATTTTAGCTTTTAGTTTAATAGATTTTTATTTTCATTTTTATTTTTATTTCTTTTTAGTTTCATTTTTTTATTGAGTATTTATTTTATTTTTAGAGTAGTATTTTATTTTTAGATTTTTATTTTTGTTAGTTTTATATATGTTTTTTTTAGTTGTGTTATTTTAGGGGTACAAATTAAATACACACACACACCCCATACACACACACACACACACACACACACACACAAACTAGCTTACACACAACACACACATAAACACTCTCCCCCACCCTCACCTTTTTTCCATACACACTCACACACCAAATCAACCAACCCATCTTCTTCCCCAAACACCCACATACTCTCTCTCCTCCATCAACAACCCAAAACTCAAACCACCATCACCATCTTTATAACCCGATTTGAATCTCACCAAAACCCCAGACCCATTTACAATGAAACCCAACCTCCATCACGTTTCTCTCACTCATACCAATCGGACCCCAAACCGAAAACCCGTTTGCCCCTACCTGTCCCATTTTCGGCAGCCCACCTGCCAGAATTCGACCGGCGCCCAAACCCAGGCCGGCGGTTCCAACCCCAAACCCGTCGGACCTGTTCACTCCCCTTTCCTCCATAGCTCCACCCATCTCGGGTTCACAACCCGAAACTGCCCAGCCCATCCACCCGAACCAAAGTCGGCGACCCACCAGTGTCGCAACCCCTAACCCGCGAACGAACCCGAGCTCCGATCCATTTCTAGCAACCACCCAACTCCCAAACCACCTGCCATTATTTCCTTCAAAATCGGATTAAAAAATAAAACCCACGTGCTTACCTCCCAACTTTTTTTGACTTGGATTTTCAAATCCCACAAAAATCTCTTCCAAAGAAAACTAATCGTGGGTTATAAAATGTGTGGCAACTAGGGGTGTTCACGGGTCGGTTCGGGTCGGTTTTGGACCCTAGTTCAAACCGAACCGATCGGTTCGGTTTTGGAAAAGGTCAGACCGAAACCGAACCAACTATGAAAAAACCCGTCGGTTTCGGTTCACGTCGGTTTCGGTTCGGTTCGGTTTCGGGTCGGTTTTCGACGGTTTCATGTTTGGGCCGGTTTTTTTAATGGCGGTTTTCGGTTTGGGTCGGTTTTTAAAGGTGGGTAATGGTTTTTGGATATAAAAATATAAGTTATTTAGTTTTTTTTAATATATATATTGGTTCGGGTCGGTTCGGTTTGAGTCGGTTTTTCCCACGTATAAACCGACAACCGAACCGACATGGTCGGTTTTTTATATCCGTAAACCGTAGGCCGAACCGGGTTAAAAAAAACCGGCGGTTTCGGTTCGGTTCGGACCGGTTCGATTCGGTTTTCGGGTCGGGCGGTTTTTTTGAACACCCCTAGTGGCAACTCATATAAAAAAAAGGACTCTCATATCAGAAAAAAAAGAGACGGCAGAGAGAGACGCAAAGAGAGAAAAAGTAGGCCAGGCAATTCTAGTTACCGTGTCGTGTTTGTATCGTGTCGAGACCTGATATTTTTAGATATACCATTGACAGGAACACGACCCGTTTAAGTAATCGTGTCATTGTACTCGACACGAACACGAACCTGCTTATAAATAGGTTACACGACATGACCCGTCTAACCCGTTTAATAAATAGGTCGTGTCCAACCCGCTAACACGACACGACCCGTCTAACCCGTTTAATAAATAGGTCGTGTCCAACCCGCTAACACGACACGACCCGTTTAACCTGCTTAATAAATAGGTCATCTGCAAGGGAAACACGACCCGACTCATTTATAACCTATTTAGTAATTAGGTCAAGTTTAACCTATTTACATGATCCACCATGACCTGTTTATGAGATTAAATAATTTTCACTATTTATTTCCAAACACAATTTAACAAATAAACATCACAACGTTAATCAAAAAAATATTTGTCAAATCTAATAAACATAACATAATAATACCACCATTAAGTCATTATCCAAAATAACATCATACAACAAAGTCTAATCCATTGGATTAAATTCATTATCTATTACAACACATTCAAAATTTCAAGTTCAAATTACAATTTGTAAATCTTCAACCAAATTGCAAAAAGATGTCATGCTCCACTCTATCTAAAAGCTAGTCTCCTTCCATTTCATTTCATACATACGAACAAAAAAAGTAATGAGTATAACGCACAATAAGATTAAAAAAAACAAATAGGATACTTAAACTATATATTAATATGCAATATTTACCTCCTCTGCAATTGATTGATGTTTTTTTGAAACCGATCTCATTTTTTCACCCCAAGTGCTATATAGAAATATACAATATCAAAATATATAACTCATAAGTACACAATAACTTATCACATGAATTTAACATAACAATTTGTTCACCGGAATTAGAGGTCGAGCATTGAGAATCAGATGATTGACTTTCTTCTTTGTTAATATCCAAATTCAAGATATCCTCGGTGAGATCGCCAATTTGAGTTTGTGCCACTTCTACATTCATAATTATTAAGTATATCAAAAGTTGTAATGATAAAACAACTAGAACAAATGTATTATAATTTATATTAACCGTTAATAATTACCAATAGCACCAAAAAGCCAATCTTTTGTGCAAAGCAACGCCTCAGCCACCTCCGGTTTCAATGAACTTCTATATTGATCAATTATCCTCCCACCCATGCTAAAGGCCGACTCTGAAGCCACGGTTGATATAGGAATGCTAAAGACATCTCTTTCCATTGATGCGAGTTGGGGATACCTAAATTGATTTGTTTTCCAAAATGCCAAAATGTCCAAATTGGCACTCCTTTAAATCCTTGTTTCATCCAAATAAAGTTCAAGTTGTGACTTTTGAGAACAAGAACTAAATTTCGTACTTTCAAAATCATCAAACTCCTACAAAATAAGATGAAAAAAAACATAGCTATGAGTTAAAAAAGACCTAAATTTGAAGTCAATAGAACTTAACAAACGTACTTAATATTTACCTTCAAAACATCATGTGTATCATCCATGGTAAATGAATCATGATTAAAGTTATCACCCGTTTTGTTTTGTGCCGAGGTAAAAGTAAGCTTAACATCATATTCACCAAATAGGATGAACAAAGTTTCTCGTACTTTCGCAAATTCAAGTGAGGCCATCTCATACACTTTCTTATAGCAAAAATCCACAAAATGAATTTTGTACCGAGGATCTAATATCACCGCTATAGCTAATATCATGCTAAAATCTGCCCAATACTTCTCAAACTTTGCATACATCATCACGGTCATGTTTTGTAAGTATGGATCACTACTTTCCATGTGTCTCTTTAATGTCAAATACGCCATAAACACTATAGGGAAGTACAAGTTTGTAGTAGGATATTTCGTGCCAGAGAAAATACAAGTTAAACTATAAAAAACACTTAAGAGCTTGCATATTTTCTCAATCTTCGCCCACTCACTCTCCGAAGGACAATGCTTATAATTAGAATCACTTAATTCCAAATGGGAAAACACCTCACGAAAAAAAAGTGCACTCTCAAGAATTATAAATGTGGAATTCCATCTCGTAGGAACATCTTGTCTTAACCCTCTTTTAACATCAAGTGACAATAATTTTTCGCATTCAACAAAGCATACTTTCCTCGCTTGTGAGCCCTTAATGTACTTACAACTGTCACGAATTTTTTGCATACCCACATCAATTTCTTTTAAACCATCTTGAACCATCAAATTGAGGATGTGTGCACAACATCTAATATGAAAGAAGTCACCATTGCATAAAAGTGATTTCCTAGCATTCAATTGTGTACGACACATACTAACAAATGTATAATTTGATGAAGCATTATCAAGGGTCACGAAAAACAATTTTTTTCTATCCCCCAATCCCTTAAAAAGGAGAAAATTATATCACACAAAGAAATACCATTATGGGGCGGTGCCATGGATGAAAAATTTAAAACTCTTTTTTGTAACACCCAATCCTTGTCAATAAAATGTATCGTGACACATATGTACCCATCTGTTACAACTGATGACCACAAATCATAAGTTAAACACACTCTACCGGGAGCTACATCAAGCATTCTCTTAATATTGACCTTCTCTCTATGAAACATTTTCAAAACATCTGCTTTAACGGTGTTACGACATATGAGTGGTGCATCCTCACGTAGATAAGAGAAAACTGCTCTTATACCCTTGTATTCAACAAATGAAAAAGGTAAATCATGCATTATGATTGAGACAATTAACATCTCCCTAAATAATTCGGCACTAAATTTTGGGGCACCCAAAGATATTGAATCTGAACCAATTTGTTGTTGAACAATTAACTACCCAATATCACGTGTAGTAATTTTTTGACATCTATTCTTATGTCGCGATAAATTACCGGTTCCGTACCTGCTATCGCAAATGAAGATGGACCCACATTTCTTACACTTACATCTTTGCTTGCCATCAACGCCATTTTGTTTGAGAATTTCAAAGAATGGCCACACGTTGGAAGTGCATCGTCTTTTGCGCTTTCCACCCTTAATTTGGCTTTTATTAGTAGTAGAAGATTCTTTATTCAGATCCACAACATCATCCTCCTCCTCCTCATCCATTATTTCATCAACATCAATAGAATTGTCAATTAAATTAACATCAACTCCATCGGATTCCATCTGCAAAGAATAAAATAAAACGAATTTGTATGTTCTGTAAAAAAATGAGTGTGTATGTTCTGTCAAAAAACTAAAATGGATTCAGAAATGAATGTGTAGAAAAATAGAAAAAGAAATTATAACAGATTTCATTTTGAGTTATTTCTAAGAACATATTTCATTTTTTTTATGTTCGTTTTGAGTACTGTTTAAGATCAGATTTATTTTTTTATTATGTATGTTCGATTTCTTCCTTTTTAGTATGTATTTCTTCCAGACGTTTAAGATCAAAGAAATTGGTAACCAAAAAAAGATATCGTAACAGAAAAAATATATCATAACAAAATAGAAGAAGAAAAAATTGTAACAGGAAGAAAAGAAGAAATCTTAACAGGCAAAAAAATAAGAAACAAAAAGAAGAAATCTGAACCGTAGATCGACCATGGGTTCTGGTTGTTCGTCGGTGGGTTCTTGTTGTTCGCCGGCCGTGGGTTCTTTTTAAGAGAGGAGGAGAAGAAGAAGAAGAAGAAGAAGAAGAAGAAGAAGAAGAAAAAGAAGAAGAAGAAGAAGAAGAATCAGCTTGTGGTTCTTTTGAGAGAGAAGAAGAAGAAGAAGAAGAAGAAGAATCGGCTTGTGGTTCTTAATCGGCCGTCAGTGGTGGGCCGATTTGTTCTTGTTGAGAGAAAAGAAGAAGTTTGATGTTGTTTTGTTTTAGTGTTGTAAACAGTTGGTAGTTTTTTTTTACCTTTTATATGGGTAAAGTTAACTCTTGTTGTGACCATTAGATCATACTAAAAACACAATCTAACGGCTAAAAATAAATAGGTCTTAAATAGGTATTTTGACACGAAAATGACCACCCGAATTGACACGATTATTATTCGTGTCTATTATGGGTCGATTTCGGGTTAACAGGTGCGACACGAAACACGACCTGTTTATTAGACGTATTAAACGGGTCTAACCCGAAATTGACCCGCACCTATTTAAGCATGACCTGACCTACCATTTGCGTGTTGAGTTCGTGTCGTGTCAAAAATTGCCACCCCTAAAAAAAAGTGTGTATATTATATACAATTTAGGGTCATGAAAAAAATTCAGAAAAATACAAAAAATTTTAGTTTAGCTTTAGGATAATTTTTAGGTTTAGTTTCTACTCTTCTTTTTGTAATCATGTGCTGAAAATTGTGAAGAAGTTGGACACATGTCAAGGCGCATTTCAAGATAAAATTGTGGAAAAAGTTGCGTATTGTATTTCTACATTCTCTTTTCAATTTATTTCCTTCTTAACATATTATTTATTGTTATTTATGCACACATGAGAATTTTTGTCTAAAGATCCCGTTTAAGGGGTGGGATGCACTGCGAATGATATTAATTTAATTAATTGGTTTTATTAATTTTATATTTCTAGGTAAATTAATTTTTAGTTGTCACTGATTAATTTATGTAACGAGAGTTAGTAAATTAATTGAACGAATTAATGTTTGAATTTAGGAATCGAACTAGAGATAGGTTTTTCCGAAATTTGAATATTAATTCGGTGTTGAAATTTGAAGATTGCTATTGTTTTCGTTAAATTGATCCTAGCGGGTAATTTTTCTGAAAATAGTATAAGTCCTATTTTTTCATTGTGTGACATTTTTAAATTAATTTTCTGAAAAAGATTTTATTAAATTTATAATTTTAACAAGAGTTAGATTATCGATTTAATATTATCTCGAAATATTTCAAATTAATAAATTGAGAGATTAGAATAATTGACGATGCAGTGAAATCCCATCTCTTGACCTTCTCACATTATCTCACACTCGGTTGCACATTTTTATTATTATTTAGTCATTTTATAATTTTTAGCATTTGTTAGTAACTTTTCCCTTGACATTGTTTAAAAAAAAATATTTTCATAATAAATTGAGATTGCAAGTTTTCACATTAATTGTTTCACCTTGGAAGTTGGATTGATACCCGTACTTACCGCAATACGAGTTATTTTTATACAAGTTTTGTAGGTACTCAAGGGAATTTTGAGAGTGACTTTTGAAGACAATGACCATATGCAAAAAGCTTCTTATCAGCGATCAAATAAAATAAATCAAGTCTTTCACTCAATTGTTCAAGAAGCTTTCAAGGGGATATTTTAACTTGTTTCAAGGATAACGTTCAAGGATTTTCTCTTTTAAATTTCAAACAAGTTTCCTTTAACCTATTGAGGCAAGATTCTATCTACTCATCTCTTTTTATATATGATTATGTTAAATTTTGACATAAACCTAAAGTTTAGAGTTAAAATGATTTAGAAATACACAAGATTTCTATGGTTCCTAGGGTATGACTTTAATTAGGTGAAAATAATTATCTCTCAAGTTTTGTATTGATATGTAGCCCTTATTATTATTATTATTATTATTAGAAATTGGATATGAAACCCTTATTATAGAATTGACATGTTAGGGTTTTGGACTGGTTCTTGAGTTTATGAAATTTGGAATGCATGTTGAGAAATTGGAATTGTACCTTTATCTCCATGTTAAGTAGAGTTGCACCTTTATCTCCATGAGTAGTACCCTTGATACTAAACACTTGATTTATGAAACTATAAGTATGAAATGTATAATTGATGCCTAATTATTCATGAATATATTGTATGTTTGTATATCACAAGTTGTGCCCTTGAAATTTTAATTGAGGCTTCTTATTAAATATGTTCTTGAAATTAAGAAATTTACTAATTATATAATAATTATCCTATGCCCGTTTTCTTTCATTAAGGAAAATTAATCAAGTATTTTAGTTAGAAGGAGTATAGATAAACTTGTGATTAGATTGTTGGGTTTATTATTGTTTTGGTTTACGTTGAGCCACTTGGGGTTTGATATGGATGTCGGATATTTAATTTCTTATTCTCTTAATTTAATTCCTCGTAATAAACCTTTAATTAATTCATTGTGTGAAAGAATACCCTATCTAAACTAAAGTTTATCGGGGGTTTCTTGTTTGCATTTCATTTTTATGAGATGTCCCATGCATGTACTTTAGAGACTGGTCGAAGTAATGACATGATAATCTTTAATAAAATCAACACGCCTTTACTTTAATGCTTTGGTTTTTGAGTAGTTACATGTTAGACTCACTATCCAATTTTATCCTAATGTATTAGCATAACACTTGACTAAATGCTTTATTTGAAAATGAACCAAGGGCTTGGGAAATAAGGTAATAATTATTTAACATTGTGTGATGAAATAAGACTAAAAATGGGAATGTTATTTATAATTAAATTAATGAATGTGGATTCTTGGATGATTGGCGAGAAGGAACACCTTTATGTTGGCATACTTGAAGAGTACGATTTGATAGAAATTGTGTTATGTCACACGATGGTGGTGGAAATCGTTCACTGCGTAACACGCCGCTATGAAGCAGGTGTCTACGGTGGTGTGACGGTTTAATATGGTCCTATCGTATATTTTTGAGATGGACGGGAAGAAGGGAAATTATCGATTACGTGTTAATTAATTAAGAGAATAATTAATTTATGAAATAAATAAGTATATTCAGATACACTGTGAGATTATAGGGAATACGTTGGGCTAGCATTATTGATTATAAACGGGGAGTTTTGCATTTGTATTAGCAACATGTTAAGGTTTGAGCCATCTTTATCTTTGGTGACTTCAATGTGTTAAATCTAGTCATACCATTTAAAATTCTTATAATTAGCTATCACATTCTATGTATTCCAATTCCAGCCATCTTCAGTCAAGGATTGATGTATATTCATTGCCTTATTAGAATATCATTTACTTTTCAGTTGAGAGAGACGTATTTCCTTACACTTCCAGTTAATAAGTATATTGGATTGTGGTATTTGGCATGTATCATTTTAAGACTCAAGGTTTAGCATGTATATGGAAGTTGGTGGTTTATTGTTCATCTCTCCGCTTGTTATTATTTTGATACTTTATTATGTGTTTTATATTGGAGGTCTTTCATATCGCATCCCTATATTTATCTCATATTTTCATTTGTTCCCTTTTCATACCGATGCACAGGGGCAGTACCATTTTGGGCCCTAACAGCTACTTGAGTTGATCAACTAGGTAGGTCAGGAAGCTTGATGGTTGACAAACAAGAGTTCCCCCCTACAAGACCTCAACCAGGAGTACCAACCATGCTAGGACGAGAGAATGTTTGGGACGCCTTCATGAATAACTCCCCCCAACCACCCCTACACACACATTCTTAGGCTCTAGTGATACTATTGTGGAAGAGCTGTGGTGCTAAGATTTTATCAAAATTTAAGGTTGTTTGGTTGCATCAAGGATCAAAACCAGGTTTTGGCTACCTTAGGGTTGGTTTGGGACACTCTCTAGTGCTAAGAGAGTCTAAAATCAACTCAGGACCAATATAGATTTACCTATAGGGAGTTTGTATCATAATTTGACACTAAGTATTTCCCAAAATTGAATCGGGATCAGAAGAAGACTGGGTTTCTTCTTCTTCTTCAGTAAGGACCCCGCATAACACTCGAGTACGAGTGTGAGTTCTTTTAATTTTTATGGTTTGCATTCAATGAGGTTAGCAAATAGGGGAACATGATTAACTGCTTTTTTAAGGGACTAACATGTACCATCCGGTAGGTTATCATGGGGAATCCGACTTTTTCCACTCATGCTCAAGTTGTGGATGTTGTTGTACATTATCAGGATAGTAAGAGAAAGCTAGATAAGATGGACCAATCTAGTGGGCCTAAATAAGAGACGAGTTTAAGAGGTGACGGGCGTAGATTGCAAGGCCAAAGGGTTAGGATCAGAGGATATATTTTTAGACATAGATGAGAGACATGTCAACGGAAGCTGTAAGGACCCCCTCTGGATGGGCAGGGGCAGGAGTAGCTATAGTCACGACGCACATAGGAGCAGAGACAACAAGGGAGTCCATGGAACCATTTAATGCAATATGTTTTAAGTGTGGTGGAAAATAACATAAACCCAAAGCTTTCCCAAGAGCTGAGACTTTGGGGAAGCAGAGAGAGTGTTAACTGGGTGAGGTCCAGTAGGGGCAAGGCCAACGTCAGGGGTAGGGCTACTAGGAACATCAGGTTTTTAAGACCCACTAACAGCAGTAGTTGTCTCCTCAAAATTTCCCAACGTCGAGGCCACAGTTGATAGAGGCACTTACCCAACCCCTATTTTCACAACAACAGTCCTACCTTCAGTATGGAAAGGTATAACGGGTTGCGCAACCCGAATCAGAATGTCAGTGAAAAGTCTGGGAGATGGACTATACTTTTTATATTTATGGCACCTTAACTAGAGTTTTGTTTTACATCGTCCCCATATAGTCCTTTATATCACGTAGATTTATGGAGAATTCTAATTTATTGACTAGACCTTGCGATAAGGATTTATTGATAGTTATTTTGTTATGTGTATCTACTCGTATTTTGGAGATGTGTTGACGTAGAGATACACATGGCTATATTACACTTTCTAGATGACTTATTAATATTGGATACTTGTTCTTATCATGCGATATTAGGTATGGATTTATTAGTTAGGTATGAGGCTCACATAGACTATAGGGGTTGGACTATTATTTACACGATACCGACTCAGGAGATATATTGTGGTTATGCCTAGGCCAAAGGGTGGTTCCATTACACATTTATCCTTTATTGATGAGAAGATTCAAGTGGATACTACCATTTTGTTAGACTCAATATTTATTTTCAATGACTTTTCTGATGTATTTAAGGAAGTGATAGGGTCAGCGTCAGCCAAGCATATTGATTTGTGATGGACTTTGCTCCCAACACTAAGTCGATTGCCGACGTGTGATGTAGTACGGCCACTTTGGAGACGAGGGAGTTAAAAGAGAAGATTTAGTAGTTATTAGAGTAAGGATTCATTCAGCGTATCACATCATAAAATAGAGATCAGATTCTTTTTGTGAAAAAGAAAGATGGTTCACTAAGTTTGTGTGTTGACTACCGCAAGTTGAATAAGGTAAAGGTGAGGAACAACTACCCTTTCTTAAGGATCGATAATTTGTTTGGTCAGTCACGGGGTGTTTTGTTCTTTATAAAGATAAATTTGTGACTGGGTTACCATCAGTTAAGGGTATAGGAGTAAGATGTATCGAATACTTCCTTCTAACAAATTATGTCTCCTACGAGTAACGATGCCCCCTCCGTGTTCATGGTGTCGTGAGGTACTACGTTCATACTTGGATCAATTTATCATTTTCTTTATTGATGATAACTTCATTTATTTATTGACTGATGAGGATCATGTCGAGTATTTGAGAGTTTCTCTTCAAAAATTGTTAGAGCATAAATTGTATGCTAAGCTTAAGAAGTGTGAGTTTTGGAGAAGATAAGTGCAGTTTTTGTCCCACATAGTGTCGGGATTTTTAATGTATCCAAAAAAGGTGTCAGCTATGTTGGATTGGGGACAACCCACGACTTCTACGGAGGTTCATAGATTTTCGGATTTTCCAGTTATTATTGATGATTTACTCGAGGATTTTTAAAGATAGAGGGACCGTTGTTTGAGTTCACTTGAAAGGGTAATAAGTTTGTTTTGACTTCGGCTCCAGTTTTGGCTCTTTTTAGGAGTGTGGTTAAGTATTTGGTATAAATCGATGCTTTCCTAAAGGGATTATGTGGGGTTTTGATACAGGAAGATCATCATATTATCTATGTGTCTCAAAAGTTGAAACCTTATGAGGTTAACTATCCAACCCACGATTTGGAGTTAGTGACAATAGTATTCTCACTACACATTTAGAGACATTATTTTTGGTGTCATAAGTTAAGTGTCTTTAGTGATCATAAGACTCTTTACTATTTGTTCACACTGAAGTATTTGAACATGTAGTATAAATGATGGTTTGAGTTTATCAAGGACTACTAGTTTATGATTCAGTATTACTCGGAGAATGCCAATGTAATGGCAGATGCTTTGATTTGATGACTGAGTAGAAGATTATTTGCTCTTGAGTTGACCTATGTGGGGAACATTTAGATGATTGGGGATTTGGTTAATGTGTTCATGGGGATGTTCATTCTGACTAGTGATATTCTTATGTAGGTAGTCTGAGAACAGACATATGATGTGATGTGTAAAGAGAACATGGTTGAGCTTTGGGCTACTAGTGTACCTATTTGCACCATTGGTCTAGATGGTGTATTATGGTATAAGTGGTGATTGGTTGTACCTTTAGATGATGGGTAATGTAAGATCGTCATAAAGAAGGTCTATTGATCACAATTTTTGTGCATCCCAATGGGGATAAGATGTACCAGGACATAAGGAATAGTTATTATCGGGTTGGACAGAGCAACACGTTGTTACGTTTATGTCCTAGTGCATCACATGCTAGATGGTGAAGGTGGATCACCAATGATCGTTGGGTACACTTCAACCCTTACCCTTTCTCGAGTGGAAGTGGGATAACATTTCAATGGACTTTATCATCAAGTTGTCATTGAATCTCAGTAAGCCTAACTCTATTTAGGTTATACTAGATCTCTTGATGAAGTTTTCACATTTCTTGCTTATTCACATAAACTTCACAACAAAGAAGTATGCACGATTGTATGTGGTGGAGATTGTTCGGTTATACGAGGTACCTTTTTTATCGTCTCCAATAAGGATCCTAACGTTTTTATCCTGGTTTTGGGGTAGTTTATAGGAGGTTATTAGAACTAAGTTTCACTTGAGGACATTGTACCATCCTCAGACAGATGGGAAGACGAAACAGGTGAACTATATTTTGGAGGATATGCACCGGGCTTGTGATTTTGACTTCAGGGGGAGTTGAGGGGGGGGGGGCACTTACACTGAAATTAGTTCACCTACAACAATAGTTATCAGAAATCGATTAGTATGGAACCGCACGATGTATTTTATGGACGAACTTGTAGATCACCGATGTGTTGGTTAAACCTAGGCAAGAGTAGTTTGTTGGGACCTGAGTTCGTTCAGGAGACTACAGAGAAGATCAAGATGATTTATGAGTAGATGAAGACCAACTAGAGTAGGAAGAAGACTTATCCAGACTTGAGAGGAAGGATGTTGAGTTTCATGTAAGTGATCATGTACTTTGTAAGGTTTCACCGATGAACGGGTGATGCATTTGGGGAAGAAGGAAGTTAGCCCATAGGTATGTTAGGTCGTTTCTTATCACATATATGTAGGGTCACTTGCGTAATATTTAGGATTTCCATACCATCTAGCTCGGTAACATAATATATTCCATATGTTGATAATTCTTTGATTCTTGCGTGGTAAGGACTCTTATCGACACATTAAGTTAGAGGACCTTCGATTAAATACTAATTCTTCATATAATGAGGAGCCAACCCAGATTTTAGATTGTAAGGTCCCGATTCTGAGGACTAAGGAGATACCATTAGTTCATGATCACTAGATCCATTATAGTGAGGATGATTCCACTTGGGAGAAAGAGGAATGATGAGAGACAACCTCTGCACTTGTTTTCAAACATGTATGTGTTATTTTCTTTTACTTTCGAGGACAAAATACTTTTTAGTAGAAGGAAGAACGTATTATCCCGTATTTTTACAGGATTAATTAATTAATTAAAAGTGATTTAATTAATGAAAAGACAACTTGGATTAATTATATAATTGAAATTGAGAAATTAGAAATTATTTATGCCAAAATAAGTTAAAATTAATTAACTTGGAATCTTTGAGTTCAATTGATAAATTAATGAAGATTTATGGGCTAAAGTTTGATTTAATAAAAACATGGAGTTAAATTGGTAACTATGAGAAGGTATAAAATTGGTTTTAGACTTTTAGGTAAATTTTAGAAAGGTTTGGGGACACTTGTGTACTTATGCATTGATTGGGAATCAAGTAGGGTTTGTAAATATTGAATTTCCAAGGGTTTTGAACCAGCAAAGGCTTTTCGACCACACCAAAGGGGGTCGCTCCTATTGCATTTTGAGTGGCATCCATGGAGGTTGGGATCGCGACCATGGAGGTTGGGACCGCAACCACAGTGGTTAATGTCATGTCTACGACATTGGCTGAAAAACAACATGGTTAGTTCATGGTTAGGGTTACGTTTTTAATCTTCCTATGTTTATCTGAGATTTTTCGACACAGTTTTGCCTCGAAAGAGAAATTTACGGGTGAAGGGATCGAGGAAGAAAATACTCTTTTCTCCACTCGAGCAATCTTTGCTGGTTTTCACAAACATAAATTGGCCGTCATCAAAGGGATAAAAATATAGAAAGATGGAGTCACAAGTCTATTTTTCTCAAAACAGGCAACAGATGTAGTCGCCCCCGAAGAAATGACATCATATACAAAATTATGCATACAAAATCAAATAAATCACGGGTCCGAGGACTAAGTTACGAAATGAGCAAGGTGTTAGGCACCTATTCCTCACTTTCGATCTCTCATAAGTTATGATTATATGCTCCTTTTTCTTTAGAATTTAATTCCTTTGTATAATATGTGCAATGTAAAATAGGTGAGAAAACAAATCCCCATACTCACGTCATGAAAAAGATGAAGATCACTCATTTTGAGGAGTATAAAAAGAAAGAAGATAATTTGAAAAGGTAACAGAAATATGAGCAGCGCACCAGATCATAATCCATCGCGAGAAATGGAATACACATATCTAACAGGACTGCTAAAAATACAAAAAATAAAAAAGGCTATGATATGTGCAATACACCGGATTAAATTCCACTATGAGGAAATGGATATTCATGTATGATGGGATCACGAAAACGAAAGATAATAAAAATATAATGTAATGTGAGTGACATTCGATCATGATTTACTATGAGAAAGTGAATATACATGTTTGACAAGGTAGTTATGAACACACACACACACACACACACACACACATATATATATATATATATATATATATATATATATATATAGAGAGAGAGAGAGAGAGAGATAGATAGATAGATAGATAGATAGATAGATAGATAGATAGAGAGAGAGAGAGAGGCAGGCTCCTGTGCAAACTAAGTTTGCACACTACTGGCGCACACTAATTTGTTTAAAGCATTAAAAAAAATATATTTTTGAGTTGATTTTTTTATGTGATATTTAAACATTTCAACGAACCCATGTAAAAAAATCAGCTCAAAAAAACTTTTTTTGCTATTTTTAAAAAATCGATCAAACTTTCGCAGCTTTTAAAGTGCTTAAAAGGAGCGACAGTTTGACCGATTTTTTAAAAATAGCAAAAAACGTTTTTTTGAGCTAATTTTTTTTACATGGGTCCGTTTAAATGTTTAAATATCACACAAAAAAATTCAACTCAATTTTTTTTTTACTATTTTAAAAAAATTATATGCAACTTTAGTGTGCAAACTTAGTGTGCACATGAGCCTCTCTCTCTCTCTCTCTCTCTCTCTCTCTATATATATATATATATATATATGTGAGCTATGATATTAGTATCAGTGAGAATGAAAAAGTGAAAAAAATAAAAAAAAGACGACTCAAATCCCAAGGAAGACTCGAGATGCTTGGGTAGCTAAAAACAACATTCAAGTACGCATAGTTCAATAACATGCAAAAGTGGAATTTAACCCATGAACCCATAACTAGAATTTCCTTTAGTTTGTTAGACAGTGTGCATAAGTGCAGAAAGTGTTGGAAAAAGGGGAAGAATATTCTAATTTGGGGTTTAAAGATTTAACCTTCTTTTTTACTTTTTTTTTATTTATAAAACTATATTTTTGCATATATAAGTAATAAAAAGGGATTATTAAGGGTGAGAAAGTAAAAATAAAGCAAAAAATATTCTAAGAATAAATAAAGTGTGATAAATGATACTAATTTAATGAGCTAGAAAATGTATAAAAGTAGACCTTCTATGAAGCTTTACTACTGATTTTTAAAGTGAAGTTGGCTTTTTTTTAATGGTGGTGGAGTGGTGGTGAAATGTACGGAAAAAATTGGTGTGAAATTATGTAAGGGAGGTAAAGAGAATGCTTAAAAAAATGGTATTTTTTGAAAAATGGCCCATTGATTTTTAGACAGGGGCTCTTCAGATCTCATAAAAGGGGGTCCTTGGGAATGAGTCCATGGTGTCCTTGAATAGTAAAATTTTAGTGTTAGGGGATTTGTGGATCATCATAGGCCTAGTCCCGCCTATCGGTATACACCATGGATTATTGGTTAAGTAAAGTACCCCTCTGTCTATAGGCACCCTATAGGTATTCCAAAACGGACATTTTAAAAAAAAGGGCATAAATGCAAATTGTAAGTCAAAATTGCGCACAGATAAGATCATTGGAAAGGGAATTCAGAGTCATATGAAATTGCATCGAGCTAATACAAGTTCTGAGAGCTGAACAAAGTCAAACAGAGATCGAAAGAACCCGGTGGCCTCTAGGTTAGGGTTCGTAGTAAAAAGAAAAGTACGCATAAACTATAAGACTAATTTATGCATGGTATGGATAGTTGGAAAGGGTATTTATATCCCTATGAAACTGTATTGAGAAACTCCCAGGTCTGAGAGTTGATCAGAGTCAAATGGAGCTAAAGAGCTCCTGGTGACCTCTAGTTAGGTTTTGGAGTAAAAAGGTAAATACGGATGAGCCATAAGGCTGATTCGTGCATGGTATGGACCATTGGAAAGGGTATTTAAATCCCTTAGAAAGTGTATTAAGATAATCCAGAGTACGAGTGTTTATCAAAGTCAATGGATCTCGAAAGGGCCCGATTGCCTCTAGATTAGGTTTTGGAGTGGGATCTGGGGTGGGAAGGGGAAAGTAATGGTGTTAGGGAGCTAAGGAGATGTTTGAAGGGTATTAGGATGAGGTGTCTATAGAGACCCTTGGCAAGAGAGCTTAGGATAAGTGAAGGTCAATAAAAGATAGACACATTTATAGGAAGTTATGAGTGTTGAGGGTAGAGGTCAAATTATGAGGACCTATGGAGCATTAGTGACTAATTCAGTTAGTCGAGGCCTATACTCCATACTTAAGGTCACCTCGTGGAACTAAAAATTAAATTATAGCTCATTAAGAGGGTCGACGCCAATTCTACGAAACTAAAGAGTGAGAGCGACCTGATTCAAAGGGTCTACGAATTCTACAGACCTAAAAGGTGAAAGCGGCCTAATTCAGACTGTGGAGGCCAATTAGGCAAACCTAAAGAGTGAACATGATGTAACTTATAGGGTTGAGGAAAATTCCAAGGACTTAAAGAGAGAAAACGACCTAATTTATAGATTTGAGGCTAATTCTGCAGACCTAAAGAGTGAAAATGACCTAATTCAGAGGGTCAAGTCTACTTTTGAGGACCTAAAGTGTGAAAGAGACCTGTTTTAAAGGGTCAAGGAAGATTCTATGGACTTAAAAATTGATATCAACTTGATTCAAAGGGTCAAAGCCAATTTTATACACCTAAAGAGTGAAGCTGACCTAACTCACATTTCGAGACAAATTCCACGAAACTAAAGAGTGAAAGCGACATAATTCAGAGGGTCGAGGCCTATTATGTGGACCTAAAGAGTGAAAGATATCTAATTTAGTGGGTCAAGGACAATTATGCAGACCTAAAGAGTGAAAGCGAGTTGATTTAAAGGGTCGAGGATAATTATGTGGACCTAAAGAGTATAAGAGACTTAATTTAGAGGGTTGAGGTCAAATATGTTTACCTAAAAAGTAAAAGATACCTCATTTAGAGGATCGAGACCAATTTTATGGACCTACAGAGCGAGAATGATCTAATTTAGAGGGTCGATGCTAATTATACAGACCTAAAGAGTTAAACTAACCTAATTGAGAGTGTTGAGGCCAAATTTGTGGATCTAACGAGATAAAAAAGTGACATAATTTACAGTGTGAAGGCCATTTCTATGGACCTAAAAAGATAGAAAGTTTGATAAATATGACTTATTTATCAAACTAACCTGCCAGTGGTTGTGACAGGTGGTGCGCTTTTTATTTCGTTTCTACCGAGGAGTGTGAATTCTAATGCTGGCGCGTTTTGGCTAGAGATTTTACTAAATTTTCTTGAAATCCTTGATAGATTTGGTATTCTGTGAAAATGGATGAATTTTATGAAAAATGGTGTTTTGATGATTTTGGAGTTTTTTGGACGTTTTAGAGATTTTTTGGGGATTTTTTTGAAAATTTTCTGAGCATTTTTTGGATTTTATGACAAAAATTGGGTAGCCTACCGATAGGCATAGGAAGGGGTGTGACTATCGGTCCAGGACATCGACACCTTGGATTCTTGGGCAAGGTGAAAGGTCACTATCGATATGCATTACTAGGGGTTTGCCGATCGGCATACCCCTGGTTTTTTGTAAAAAAGGGAAATTTTCTCATTTCTTACACCTTTGAAAGTTGAAATATCTTCTCTCTCTCTCTCTCTCTCTCTCTCTCTCTCTCTCTATATATATATATATATATATATATATATAGAGAGAGAGAGAGAGAGAGGGAGAATCAGTTTTAGATGTTTACCATTGAAAGAAGTTATGGAAGGTATGGCGAACAACCCTTTAATGATCACTAATGATTAGGTCAGCTTAGAGTGGCGTGATGCCGAGGCGCTGGTGCTTGGGAGTGAGAACACATATGATAACTTGGAGACCTTTCTTGATGAGAGGGGATCTTGGTAATCATCGTTCTTTGATGGTGAAGAATCCGAATGGTTATGTAATACCCCGAGATTTTTGGGACAATAATTTATTTATTTTTGGGAGAAATAAATATTATTTTAATTAGAGAATAATTAAATTGGCATTGAGGTCAAAATTTGAAGATGTTAGAGAATGATTCAAATGACGATTCTGAGGGTACGGTTGATTTCGGAAGGGTCGAGATAGTCAAAATGACTGTACTTGGGGCTTATTTGGGTTTCAAAATATTTTTAAGTTCGTTTTGCTCGAATTAGAGTGACCGAGTCATATAAAGTGTGTGTTATCATTTAAAGCTGTGTGTTTTGGGAGATAAGGCTTATTAAGACTACGGGAGAAACAATTCTCCTTAGAGAGAAAGAGAAAGAAAGAGAAAAGGAAAGAGAACAAGAAAAGAAGAAGAGAAAGGGAGAAATCTTGGGATTTCCTGCCATTACGCGATTTCGAGAACGAATTAGACTCTACAAATTTGAGGCAAGTGATTAAACTTGCTAAATAATTGTTGTGTATCACTTATTTCATGATTTGTGGACAAAATTATGGATTTTGGGTTTAAAATGTTAAAACCTAGATCTTGGATAAAATCTTAGATTTGTTGTGTACATAATGGATTTGAGGTTATAATTTAGTTGAGGTGTGTTATTTGATGAGTATTAATGTTATATATATGTTTGGGGTTGAAGAGAAATGGTTAAAAGTTGATAAAAAAAATGATTTTGGGAATTTTGGCTCTGATGAAAATAGCTATTTTCGTAGCTTCTGATAGGCCGAATCGATTCGGCAAGGGGACGAATCAATTCAGAATGTTGCAGGTGCCCAGGTCTGAGTGACCGAATCGATTCGGACCCAAGCCGAATCGATTCGTCCTGAGACAGAAGCCTAGGTCTTTTGACCCTAATCAATTCGCCTTGGATGCCGAATCGATTCGATGGGCCGAATCGATTCGGATTGGGCCCGAATCGATTAAAAAACAGGGCAGTTTTGGGGATGTTTTTCTAGGGTGAGTTTCATCCCGTTTTGTTTGAGTTTGTCATTTGGGAATCTCTATAGAAGTTATGAGAAGTGTGTTTTGGAGACTTTTAAGGAGTTGACCTTATGAGAAATTATTGGAGTCATATTGACTTAATTCGGGAGAATACCTATTAGAGAGTATCGTATTGACAAAGTGGGGAAGCCCACTATCATTGAGAATTATCTATGGAGATAATTATGGATTTATAAGAGAGAGTTAGGATGCACTTAGAGATAATGGAATTTTAGAATTTAATCCCAAATGGGACAACTTTAAAGGTTCATATGATTGATTGAACCATATTATGGATTGAGAATAGTAAATACTGATTGACGTTCATAAGGAAATAGAGAATACCCTTAACGTATATTAAATTGAGAGACGATTCATACAAATAGAAGTGAGGTGTGAATTTCAAGTGAGAAATAGTATAGTGTATACAAAGTGGGGAAGTTATGTAAGTTGTGAACGAATAGTATCGAGAGTAAAATATACTAAATGATGATATTATTTCATTTACGCCTAGGAGTGTAATAAGAGTTTTTAAATAGTGTGATATATATATATATATATACCTTGTGTGATGGCATACATTTATATGATGTGATGATGTATGTATATCTTGTGTGAATGATATCATATTGAGCATGTGTGTGTCTATTTTATATTATTTTGAGCATGTGTGTGTCTCTTATCATATTTAAATGTTATGTTGTTGGTTAGTTGTTGCATAGTTTGTTTTAGTAAAGTTTTATATAAACGTTTTAAAAAATAAATAAATAAATAAATTTGGCACCCTCTTTTTGTATTTTGGGTACTTAGTCGTGTTTATTTTAGAATCGTCAGTAGATGCTGAGAATGATCCACTTGAGATTCCTGATTATTTTAGTATAGGGCTGGCCACCCGTTATTATTTTGAGCGGGGTGTCACAGGTGGTATCAGAGCATCAGGTTCTAGTGTCTTTAGGATCTGTATGGGTTTATTGCGATCTTCCGTAAGAGTTCTTGAAGTAGAGCCCTATTATTAGGACAGTTGCGTTCATACTTCCATATTTTCTTCTGTGATGAGAAGATATTTGAAAGGCATTCTGATACAATTGTTCTTGGTTCAGATGACACTAAAGAGAAGTCGTTCAGGCAGGGAAAATAAAAGGGGTGAGATTGTGGAACCCCAATTTCCTCAAAGGACTATAACTACATATGAAGTTTCCAGTATTATGGCACAAGCAGTAACTGCTGCTATTTCTGCGATGGTGCATCGACCTACAGTTCAAGCAGCCCAAACCCACTTAGGACCGTCTTTATGGGAAATAGTGTGGGAAGATTTTAGTAAAGGTCATCCTCCAGAGTTTTCAGGAGGAGTTGATGCGATGGCTGCAAGTCGATGGAAGAATAGTATACAAAGGCACCTACGTATGGTTGAATGTAGTGAAGTACAGAAGCAATTTCTTGCCACCGTTAAGTTAACGGGAGTAGCTCTACAATGGTGGGAGTCTGTCACCACATCAGAACAGAGAGATACATTACCCATAACTGATTTTTAGGAACTCTTTGACCGAAGGTATTTTCCTTCTATGATTCAGAAGGAAATTGATGGAGGTATTTCAAGGTAATAGAACGGTGGCCGAGTACGAAGAAGAATTTACTCGATTGACGAATTTAGTACCTAATGAGGTAAATACAGAAGATAAGCGTATATCGAAGTTCATGCGAGGTTCAAATTGGCGAATTCAGTAGCTTTTGTTAGGGAACCCCGCGTTAGTGACTTTCGCCGAGGTAGTGAATGTAGCACTATAGCAGTGTCATGAATACCGTCTTCGTTCGCAAGGGGATAAGAACTTTAGTGATTCGGGTTCATCAAGTAGGTCTGGCGAAGAGAATGCCAGTAATGTTAGTGAGTATAAGTCAGACCATAGAGGGTCGCAACAACGTTGTGTTCCTCAAGATGGGCAGAGAGGATTTGCGAGTAGATGTTTCTTGTGTAAGGAAATAGGTCACAGAAAGAGAGATTGTACCCGGGGAGAGCGAACGGAGCGCTAATGCGATAAAATAAATCCAAATCCACAAATAACAAGGTATAGAGCATCTAAATAAACCCACAATAATATAAATCCACTAATTTCAATCTCTTCAATTACAACAAGTCTCTCTAATTACAATTACAACTATCTAACTCGAATAATGATACAAATATCCAAAGCTTTATACATCAAAATAATACAAATCTTTCCCAAACAATCCTCGCTAAAATCAATATCCATAGCGCCCCAAAATCCGCGCTAACCTGCCACTAAAAAAAATATGGGGAAGTACACAATACGACAGGAAAGATGCTCAACAAATATATGTTAGCGATGAACAAAACGTAACAACACGAGTACGAATATTCAAATCAAAATGAAAATCTCAAAGGATTTATCAATATAATATCTCAACAACACATCAATGGGTAACCAGGCCTCACCCCATTCGCATATGCTTTATCAAGCCATAGCCCGGGAATAGATATTTTGGCAGGCACTCAACATCCGTGCCATATTAAAATCTCATGACAACGTGCTCATCAACAATATAATGATACCACATGAATCAAAATAATTCAACAATTATTTTTCAGATTTCAATGAATTTAACAATTAGAATATGAGTTCAATAATTGCAAGAATTCAAAGGGAATAACTCTCGAGAGATTTAAAGAGCATATTGTGTAAAACCCCATACCTCAAACCATGATGAGAAACCAATGATCAAATCCTCAAGATCAACACAAAAGATCTACAAAAGATCCTCCAAGAACCTCCAACAAAAATAGCCCCAAGAACACCTATAATCTAAGGTTGGAACTCACAAATCTCAAGGGCCGATGTGTATATAAAAAGAAGAGGAATATAAAATATATTTGTTGGCAAAATTTGTGCCAAAAGTATGTTAAAAGGTTTGCCCACGAATTCCTTTTATAATGCAAAGAAATGAAAAGTTGGAATCCAAAAGACTCCTTTAAATAAGGCAAAGAAATGAAGAGTTGGAAGTCAAAACAACTCCAAGAGTTAAAAACATTTTAAAATCATTTTAATATCCGTTTTCAAAACTGTTTGAAATTCTCGCTTTTAAAAATAATATTCAACATATTTTAGCAATAAAAATAATTTTATCAAAAACTTTATTTTCCTTCATTTTCCAAGATCCCAACATTTAAAATTTAAAATAAAACATTCATGCTGAATAAATCCCAAAGAACAGTACTAGAAATGAACTGAAATACAACTGTCCCAATAAAACAGATAAATAGTGGAGAGGGCGACACATGCCCCAATGTCTGAGAATGATAGGAATGGAATCAAGTAAATGAGATCGCCAAATCAAGTGGCCTGCAACTCCCACCTAAGCTGCAGCACGTTTCTTCCAAGGGATCCTAAGCAAGACTCCCCTGTGGCTGGGCACCTGTAATATATACATATATATACAAGAGAGAAAAATAAATAGAAACGGGTTAGAGCCCGATAGTGTGTTTGATTTAAAATTCGTTTAACAAGTGTTTAAATTGATACAGGCCAATGCAACAACATATTAGTGCGACACTCTCTTGAGAAATTCTCACCTCTCTTCTAATGTGCACGCCTATTGTACTACCCTTCCCAACATATTATCTATTATATATCGTACTAATCTCTCTCAACGATTTATCTCATCTTAGGTTATTCGCAAGATTTAAAACTGAATCAACACAATTGTTTATAAAATAAGATTTCAATTTGTAAACAAAGTTCTCATTTTAACTTTATCAATAAAGTTTTCCAGTGTCATAATATACCTTCTCACAACAAGTATTTTCAATTTTGAGTCATCAATCATATCCTACTTACCAAGTCACAGTAGGCAGTTCCAGATTCCAGAATTTCCTATATATATATATATACACTACTCGTATAATATATGTATTACAACAACACCCCAAATAAACTATGGTGCGAGCATACTCTACTATCCAAACCCCATACCACTCATATTAAGGGGAATATAAATTCGGAATCAGTCACGAATTATATTAACACATACACAACAATATTGAGGCGAAGCATAGATTCGAAGTCTTTAAGAGGATGGAACATACCCGCGTCTCTTAGGACCGTCTGAACTATCATTCCAATAGCCTGTACCAAGGATATCTATCTCCTAGGGTACGAATCAATATCCCCCATAAGGCAACACAGGATAAGATCGTCCCAGTGCGGTAACCTCAGGGATAGCAAGTAGCGTGGGTATGTTTTCACACATAGATAGTATATGCATACACAATCATATAACTATGCTAATATTACCATATCAATATTAGGTATATCTCAATCCCATCGTTACGACATTATCCTTATTTTCACATTATTAGTATCACGTATAAGGGTTCGTCTCTAACCTTAATTCGAAGGATCTTTCCAACTTATTATGTAACTCTCATGGCCTCTATCCTCCCAAGTATAAAACTCAGTAGGTGTCCTTTTCATATTCCAACGTGACTCTCTTACGCGTCTCTCTCTTTAAAACATAAATTCATCGACCCTTATGTGAGTATCCCACAAATACAATCCTCGTCTCATTTGAAAAGTCCCAAAATTATTCATATGTCCTACTGGTCTTCCATAACTCCCAAAACATTTTATTAAGGATGTCCAAGAATTATTTCACGATAAATTGAATTTAACTCATTTAAAAAGGGAAATAGGAGTCTTCCTGGAGGGGTCGATCGATCAGGGTCTAGGGCTCAATCGATCGAGCCTTCAATCGATCGATCAATGAAGCAGGTCTGCGAAAATCTGCAGAATTGCAGTTACGGGTTTCCTCTTCTAACCTTCACCAAATCCATATTTTTCAATCCCAAACGTCTCAAAAATTGTACTACTAACATTATATCATCCTACTAGGTATTTCCAACGTGAAGCATGAGGATTTCTATCATTATACATGGATTAACAACCCAAAAATTATTATAATTATCAAGAACCCTAGAATTCTCTTAAACATGGTTCTAACAAGTATTTCCAGAAATTTCTTCTTATAAACATCATAATTTCATGGGTAATTCCTCTACATGGCAAGGGTTTCCAGGATTATCATTTAAACCATAACTACATGCGATTCATATCTCATATCTTTAGTTTTCTTCCATAAAAACTCATTCCAATTACTCCTAAACTAAAAACTCATTCCAATTACTCCTAAACTAATATGAAAGATGCATCAACGAAATAAGAAAGATAAAAACTTGCTTGGGAATTTCAGAAGTCTGGTTTGGTGCCGAATTCGGTATGGTTGCGTTCATCGTCTCGCAATCTACGCGTTGGTGGTGGCGGCGGTGCAAACGGTTGAGTTTTGAGCCTTGGAATGCCTTGAGAGCTCTCTCCTCTCTTATCCAATAGCCGTTCTAGGGGTTTGATTATTATAAACCTAGGAGAAAACCTCAATATATGATATAACCCCTTTAATTTTCGTGGGTTTAATTACCCAAAAATACAAAATGACTAAAATGCCCTCTCGGGTTACTAATTAGGCCTAAAAACGCCCCGAGACCCAAATCAAACCACCGGGTACACTTTTCTGACTATCTCGACCTTTCCGGACGCGATGGCGCACTCAAAACGACCATACGAACAACTTATAAAATATTCACTTTTATTTATCAATATTTAGTCCCGACGCGACACGAGCACGTCCCGACTCAAATTTCGAAATTGTCATTTTATTCACTCATGACATTCAATATAATCAATATTATATATTACTTTGCTCATTAGTAATATTCAACAAATTTCCATAATTACTAACTCTCATCGCGTTAATAATTATAACATAATAAATTTTCGAATTTATATTAAATAATTAATTCACATTAAATTATATAAATCCCCAAATTAATATAACATAAAAATACGGGTTATTACATACTTCCCACCTAATAACGGAATTTCTTCCCGAAATTCAGAAAATAAGGCATACCTGGTAAGAACAAATTTGGATATCTCTCACGCATATCTGCCTCGCGCTCCCAAGTGGATTCCTCCACATTGTGGTGCTCCCACTGAACCCGTACAAGTGGAACTATCTTTGACCTCAATCTCCTCTCACTAAAGTCTAGGATAGACACCGGTCTCTCCTCGTAAGATCTGTCAGGCTGTAAGTCTATCTCATCTATCGCGATGTGGATCATACCCTTACGTAATTCTTAAAAGAGGGAAAGGAGTTTTTTTTAGAATAGAAGGGAGATTAAAAGAGGCGTAGCATGACTAGAGTTGGACTAGGGGTAGGATTTTTAAGATGTTCTAAATTGACTGAATACGTCATCTCCTCTCTGTCGAGGTCTACGAGCATAGAAGTTCCACCTGAGAGAATCTTCTTCAAAATGTAGGGCTCATTCCAGTTAGGTTTGAATTTTCCTTTCGGGTCCCAGATGGATTCTATAATTTCTTTGAGAGTGAGATATCCTTCTTGCACACTATGATATTTAACCTTATTATTGAATGATCGCAAAATGCGGTGATGGTACCCTTGTATATGATATATATCATTTAGTATTTTTTCATTAAAATGTGCGAGTTTGTTATAGAGACTTTTTTGCCAATCAACTTTGCGAGCTGACATTCAAGTATAACCTATAGAGAGAATATTTCAAGTTCTATAAGTAGGACCGCTTCCATGTCGTATACGAGGGAGTAAGGGTAGATCCAGTGGGTGTTCTAACTTAAATTCGATGGCCATAGAGGGAATATGGGATCTGATCTTCCCAATCCTTATTCTTTTTTGGACATTTTACTAATAATGGATTTGAGGCTTCTGTTAGCATCTTCGATAGCACTATTATTTACGATCGGTACCAAGAGGACTTGTGCCTTTGAATACCATATTCGTCGACCACTTCTAATGTTTAATCTTAAAAAATGGAGCCCATTATTTGATACTAACTCCCGGGGAACTCCGTAACGGCAGATGATGTTCTTTCTTATGACCTTGGCTACTTTCTTTGAACTCAACACTGCATATGATTCAGTTTTAACCAAGTTGGTGAAACAATCAATGTGATACAACTCTCGGGGAGGTAATTACTAAAGATTGGCAAAACTGCTGGCATTTGAGGCACCTTTTGACATAAGCAACGCAATCTTGAGCCATGGTGATCCAGTAATATCTGTGACGAATGATATCTTTAGCAAGTATATAATCATTAATGTTGGATCCACGTTCCCTTGTGTGGATTTCTTCGACCCCAGCCCCTACTATGCGTTGGAAATGGGTTTCGCTGAAATTTTTCTTGAAGAATGTTTTATTGCAGATGAAGTATTGAGTATCAAGCCTGCGAAGGGTCGTGTGACTTTTCTTATTAGCATCCTAGGAATATTTACCATTCTTGAGCAGGCACCAAATATCATAATACCACTGTCTAACTATATTTGGGTCTTAATCTATTATGAGCTCAATATGGTAGCAGTGAGTGGGTGCAGACTGTTTTTAGACTAGAAGTGGCCATAGTTGTTCTTTTTTGCATGTCGACCATAGATGCCAAGGTTTCTAATACATCGCAAAAGCTATTTCTTAAGCGGGGAAGTTAATATAAGATGAATTCCTCAAATTGGTAAGGGAGATCTTCAAAGTGAGCATGAAAGGGTATGAGTTTCTCGTCTTTGACATTCCACTTTCGAAGGACTTACCCTATGATGAGGGTTAAATATCAATACACATTGATGCATCGGATTCCTCTATCGAGCGCAATCTTGAGACCTACCATGCATACTTTATACTCTATCATACTTTTAGTGCAATGGAAGTCCAATTTAATGGCGATGGGTGTGTGATAATCATCGAGAGAAATTAGGAGTATCCTAATACTATATCCTTTCTTGTTAGTGTCTTCATCAAAAACCATTTACCATCTGGACTCTTCATGAGAAACATAAAGAATATCTTCATCTAAAAACTCAAAAATCTATACATTGGCTTCTCCCATGAGATTGTTACTAAGGTAGTTAGAAACGGCTCTTCCTTTCATGGCCTTTAGAGTGACATGTACATTGTTGAATTTGGCTAATAACATCAACCAACGAGCCATGCGAATGTAAAAGGTTTTTTTATAGGTATTTTATGGGATATATACGAACACTAACTTAATTAGGAATTTAGGCACGCAATTCTGAAGCTTCTGAGTGACCCAAACCAAGGTGACATAGTTCTTCTTTAATGACGCGTTGTTCACTTTATACCCCGTTAGCCTTCCACTAGCGTAGTAGATATCTGGTTCTTTGCATGACTCTTTAATGTATTGGGTTAATATAACCCTACCACGGTGTATGTGATAATGAGGTATTGATGTAGGGTAAGACCGTGCTACGGAGTCATGAGCATCGGAGGTCAGGTAAAGTACTGCTTGATTTAATGAAAGGATTCTTGAAATTCTTCACTTCAAACTTTAGTCGAATACTTTTAAAGAAGTTTCAATATAGTCTCACAAATGAAGATCAGTTGGATAATGAACCAACTAATGTACTGGAGTTTGCGCTGGAAGTTGTAAACTTCTTTCTCTAATCGAGATGGTGGCATTCTGATAATTACTCTAAGTTTGGCAGAGTCTGCTTTGATGCCATTCTCACTTACCATGAAGTTGAGGATTTTTTATTTTGTGATGATAAAGATTCATTTTTATAGATTGAGACATGTTTTATACTTCCTCAGTCGCGCAAGAAATTTCCTCAAGTCAGGGATGTGACCTTCTTGATTTTGGACTTGATGATCATATCGTTAATATAAACTTTGACCTTTTTGTGGATAAGATTGTGCAAAATTATTGTAGCTTCCCTATAGTTAGTAGCTCCAATGTTTTTTGAGTCCGAAAGGCATGACAGTATAACAAAAGGTTCACACTGAGGGTGATAAAAGTTGCCTTCTCTTAGTGGTCGGGATACATCTTGAATTGTTTGTACCTAAAAAATCATTAACAAATTACATGCGTGCATAACTAGAAGTGTTTATCAATAATCATGTCGATGTTCAGCAAATGGTTATCATCCTTTGGGGATGCTTTTTTCAAATCCTGATAATCGATGCACATGTGAACTTTTCCTCCTGGTTTTAGTAAGGGGGTGATGTTTGTGAGCCATGTAGGATGTTAGGACACACGGATGAAGCCTACGTTACCATTTCGTCTTTAACTCTAAGAGAGCACCTAGTCCAGATTTTTCTCATTTTTTTCTTCACAACCATACTTTTTGGACGTGTAGGAATTTCATGCTACACGATCTATAGGTCAATGCCAGGCATGTCGTTATAGGAACATGCAAAGATGTCTATGAATTCATTCAAAAGTTCTTTGAATCGAGATCGCTCATGCTCATTCATAGTGGAACCTATCCTAACCTCATGAGGATTGATAATAGAACCGAGATTAATAACATTGGTCTCATCGTCGCTAGTTTGAACGTAATTATGTTGTTTAATTATTTCCTTATTGAGATCAATTAGGAATTGTTCATTTATTAGATCATCTTAACCAATTATTTCATTAGAATAATTGAAATTAATATAAGGCATAACAAGATAATTAAAATCTTCATTCATTTCATTAGACACGTTTTTTGGAAATACAATAGTGAGAACCTCGTCAAAGGACGTCTTATTTACAATCATATCAGTAATAAAAAGAGAGGGGATAGACACAGGTTCATCTTGTAGGTTGTCATTATCAGGGTTCGGATTGGTCAGATCTAGGTTGATAAGAACACTGTGCCAGTTGAGGAGCAGCTTTTTAGCAGGGGCGATCTTAGCAGACGGGTCAGACGGCTCATCCTTGGTAAGGATCATGTAGAGATTCATCCCTAGTGTATGGATACCAAACGACTCATCGTTGTCATTGCAATTAGAATTTTTAGTACTATCTTCAAATTTGATAGTCAGAAGTTTCACCTCATGCTCCTAGTATTTAGTCCCGATGAATTTGTCTCCAAATAAGATTTCCAATCCCGACTTCATTTTATTCTCAATAAGGTCATACCATGGTTCGGGAAACCACAGTAGGGGAAGTATTATCCTTCCTAGATAAATCATCCATTTAAGGAGTTTCCTGAGATTGCATCTTATCTTTTTAAGATCTTTTTCGATGCGACTTAAGGGGTGCCATGAGTTTAGGCGACGATAGTGGGTAACCCAGACCGCAAGGGGGAAGGCTTCTTTTAGAACCATCAGTTCAAGGATCCTCGATACATATTCTTGTATATCTGGATCACATTGATGTTGCCATGCGAGCTATATCTAAGCATAATTTGTCTTTAACATTATCCACAATTAAGATATGAAGTGGGTTAATCTTGAAACTTTAGAGGAATATTTCATTAGCCCCGAGATGGATTTATAAAATGGGGTTACTTGTAATGATTCCATTAGATTTTTATTCATCCCCAATGATAGTGATGACCTAATCGTTAGTAAATAATGTTATCTTCTAATGGAGGGAAGAGGACAACCCTCTGATACTGTGAAGTTAAGGACGACCGTGAGCAAGTTGAAATGGGCTGGTATATTAATGACCTAAAACTTGATTTGGGGGCATATAGGACTAGGTTCCAGTATGATTTTTATTGAACCCGTAACCTCTCGTTGGGTTTTATCATAGACGTTCACGACGGAGAAAGTTGAGGTCAGATCATTGACTTTTATCCCTAGACAATTGAGAATTCTTAATGGACAGACATTCAGAGAGGATCCATTATCAACAAGTGCTAACGAAATTGTCTGTCCATGATTTCTACTTGGATATTAAGAGAATATTTGTGGTTATGAACGATCATAGTAATTTCCTCATCGAGAAAGGAAATGAGGCTCGTCACGATTAGATATCTAACTATGTGGATGGCTTCTTCAGGGGTAGGAGGAGGAGTAACTATGGGTTCTGTGAGGAGCTTGATCAGAGCATTTCTATGAAATTTGGAGGACCATAAAGTGATGTTAGCTTGGGTTTTCTTAAGTTTATCATGGACTATACTTTATTTGACTGACATTTTTATCATCGAAAGTTCTTCGAAAACTCCTTTTTCTTTATACATACGCATGCTCGTCAATAGAAGAATCCAGTCTGTATAGTATCGCTCTAATCGGATCATTTGATTTACAAATGCGGGAAAGAACATAAGTCTTGGGTATTCATCCACATCTGGCATGATGGAACACTCACTAATTCCCTCTTGAAACTCTTCAAAATAAATCATTCCATATAAGGAGGCAATCGTGCTAACACCCCTACTATCCGGTTTTTCATCTGAATTATCTGAATCATCATCCCACCCAGCTGCAACAATATTATCTCTCTATGATAAATCTATACACTCTACGACTTCAACTACTTCGTCGTAAAAATATTACCACTTAGTGGAGAAGTGTTAGGTAAAGGGAACCGGGTATCCATTGAGCCTTAGGATGGTGAGCTTTCTGGATGTTGTACATATTTCTTTCTCCTTAACAAACTCATCGAATAAGATGACCTTCATGATACTATCCAATCTGAATTCCTTTATTAAGACAAACCAATTATTTGATTGTCGGTCCCATTCCTGGGTTTCCACGTATACATTGTTGATATTTTCATAACTTTCTTCTTTGAGGGTCATCCCTAGTGGTAATTTCAGCCTAAAGTCCTTAAGTTGATTCAAAATATCCGATAGCTCCATGCTCCCTATTTTTGAGCGAGCTCTAAGGTCATGCAAGCCCTTGTCAGGTGGGATAAGGCTTGATCTGATGAATTTTCTAGGTGTAGAAAGAAAGAGGGATAACTTTTTAAGGATTTAAGGTAACTGGCAGATAGATAGGGTGTATTGATGGGAAGAATTCTAATGGAAGGATCAAAATATGGATTTTGCTCAAGAATAATGGAGTTCACCCTTGTCCAGTGTGCTAGCATAGAGTTTTAAGTATTATTAGGTTTAGGATTGGATGGAAGAGCAATGACCCTTTATGAATAAGGCCTTAAATGACATTCTTCAGTGGAAACATTGGTCTTTTGTGTGCCTGGCAATTTAGTGGAAATCACAACAAATGTCATGCTTGAAGTTCCATTGAAGTGCATCTGATAATAGGTGAGGTTCCAAAAGGCTTGATGAGGTGTCGAGAAAGAAGATTTGGGTAAACCTTTGAGAGGGAATCATGGAGCTCTATGTATTCTCTTTAGACTATTTCATGCAATCTTTGGGTTCCCATGATGTAACAGGTATTGACAGATGTGATAATATTGTTAGTTGTCTTGTCATACCTATGAGGAATAAATTTCCCTATTGGATTATTCATCTCTAACTCGGCTTTCTGATTGGTAACACCTTAGTTGATCCGACCCCTGCCTCCCGGATGGATCTAAAATGTGGGTAGTACTAGCTTCCCATAATTCGAATATGCAGCATGAAATTATTCTTTATAATGCTCCTTTGTTCTTCCTCGAATGGTCGGTTTGTCCTGGTAGCGGTCTTTTCTCTCCAACTTATGATAAAATTGTTTAATAATTCCTCGAGATTCTTCTTGAGTAGATCAAGGTCTCAGCGAGTGACTTCTAACTTCTCATTGTAATTGTATTGGATCATGATCTCTCAGGCTATATCCTCCCAACTACGGATTCAGGATTCTTCCAGTGATAAGAGCCATCCTAGAACACTTTTTTAAGGTTTTGCAAGACCATCGATGCCATTATTTATTCAAAAGATCCAAGTAAAGTCATAGCACAACGATAGCTACGAATGTGTACAATAGGAGGTCCGTTGACTCCAAACTTTTTGATGTCGGGCATCTTGAACTTTTCTAGAAATAAAGCTTTTAGGTAGGGAGGTATGTGGGTGTAATCCACGTATTTACCTGAGATCTTGACTTGGTCAAACTTCTTACACAACAATGCAAGGTCTTCCTTGACCTTCTTTAATTAATAGGCACTAGAAAATTAGCCCCTTAATGGGCGAGGTTCGGCATCGACAATTGAGCTAGCGGTGTCCTATTAGGTGGTGGGATATGTCGGTACTCGTCTGGAAACCACATTTGTTCTGACGCTTATGGACCCATATAACGGGGGAATACGATGTTAGGATTAGGAGCCTCGGTAGCCTAAACCCTGTTCTGTTGTATCTCTTGAACATTTTCCTAAAGATTATCAATCTTGGCACTAAGCTGAGCGATAACTGTCATCAAGTTTGGCTGAATATTGGCATTCTAATCAAGGTTTTCCATGAAGAGTCTTTGTATAGACTATTCAAAATCTATGGAGGTAGAATAGGAGGTGGTAACACTATTAAGTGTGTTAATAGCGGATATGATCCAGTAGGGATCCAAACGAAAACTAGGTTATGGAATCGCATCTAAAAGGAAAAATAATTTTTATGTGCTTTATAGTGGAAAAGGAATATTTTGGGTATATTTTTTTAAAAATGAGAAAATATTTTTGATATTTTTAGAAAAAGGGGAGAAAGGAAAATCCCCTAGTGTAGTTATTATTATTAGTTTCCCCTTGTATTATGTTCCACCTAGGGCTCAATCAGTTGCGAAGACAGAAATCTAGAGTAGGTGGGGCACAATCCATTAACGGGTTTGGGGGCGGTAGCCCCCGAATAAAAAATTTAAGCTTATTTTTAACTTTTTACAATTATAACTAAAAAAAACATTGAATACAATATCTTTTGGGGAGTAGATTCCTTTTGGACATCGATTTTATCCGTTGGAGACATCACATTTTCGCGAGTTCTTTTATAATATTTTTTCATAACTTAAATTGCAAGTTTAAATATTAAATTATTTTAGCTCACCAAACATTAAATTATATAAAAAAACAAATTGCAAGTTTAAATAAAAATTAAATTTCCAAAAACAAAAAAATGGTAACAAATAATTTTTTTTTTCAAAATTTCTTGCTGGGGCACTTGCCCCCACCCTACAAAGTGGCTCCACCACTGAGCGCAATTGAAATGCCAAATAGGGCCCGAGCCTGGGATAGGGTGAGATACATGATGCAAGACCCAAAATTTTTGTAAGGCAAATTTTCAATCTAGTCAACTTGTAGTATTGGTTTAATTACCGGCAAAAACTAATTGAGTTATAGGATAGATAGTTGTGGTATTGTTTCAAACCTATGAAAAGTTTAAGTTAAAGACATAGCGGCTTATCATTGTGAAGATTTCATCCTGACAGGTTTCGTGCCATGTTTCATGTCATCAAAAATTCAAGCCCAAGGTCTCTTAAGGTATGAATGAATTTAATATAAAGAGAGACTTGATTATTTTTCTGGGTGTCTTTTTATAAAATTTTTGTCAAAAACTCTTTTTTTTTTCTCAAAAACTCATTTTAGAACTTTTTATAAAAGTTTTTGGGCTTTAAAAGTAATTTTGGATTTTCTGAAAAGTCGCTCGAACGAAACTGGGATCTCATTTGAACGAGATGCCCAGGTCGTTCGAACGAACATCAAACGAGGTTCTAACGATTTTTTTGTAATATTTCTCAGTTTTCTCGTTCAAAGAACGTTCGAACGACTTCGTTCGAATGAGGATATCTAACGAGATTTATGCCTATTTCTCTTCTGATATCTCGTTTAAACGACCTGACAATCTTTTGGTGCAGTTTTCTCATATTTTTATTTTTAACTACACACTTCCCCACTAACTTCTCAACAGCTCCTATAGTTCGAGAATAAAAAATTTCAAGTGACTTTTTCATACATCTAAGAACTCTTGATAGAATTTTCCTTAATCAAAAAGTCCCTTTTTTCTTTTTTGATTTAAAATCTCAAATTTTAACACAAAAACTTGTTTACACCCATATTTAGTTTGATCCAAGTTTCTATATAGTTATATTTGTTGTGAGATCATTTTGGCATTGGGTTTTATCTCTACCCAAAAAGGATAAAGTTTCATGCAATGGATTTCGTTCCTTTGAGTTGCGGTGCGCATACGGAGAAAGGCTCCATGTGTGATTGACGGTAGCCAGGCCCCATCGGTGGATTCCGAGACATTGGTGGACTCCAACGTTATCTACTAGGCGGAAGTTGCAGAGCGAAGGAGCATCAAGGCTTGAGGGGAGTCGAGTCTGTGTTGTAAGTCTTTATGTCCTGTTCTTTATAAAAATACCGTACTCAATGGATTTGTAGGCTAGGTCATCCGAGGTTTGTCCCCTTGTGGGTTTTCCTCATACATCGTCGCGTAGTGTGATTGTCATTTATTTTTATCTTGCATAAATTCACTTAGATGCATGTATAGGTTTAAAAGGATAAAAATTGATTTAATCACAACTTTAGTTTTATTTTGGTGCTAATTAAATTTTAGGTAAGTTTAATTTAATTCAAGTCAAGAAATTTAATTTGGGAAAATTTGAGTAAAGCTTGTTTGGCCTATATTAAAACTTGAAATAATTTTTGTTGGGCTACTTTAGGACTTGAGATGAATCAACTATGTTTAAATAATTTTAATTTTGAAGAAAATAAAATTTGAGTATTTTTTAAAAGAAATTTTTAAAAAATTCCTGTATCGTTGAACGATCCCATTTTCAAATTGGTGTCAAAACAGGAACGCTAAGTTATTGCGTTAAGATCTTGTATTTTTAGTTTTATTTTGGAAAATATGCATTATACAAAAAAAATTATTTTTGATGGTTCAAATTATGCGTATTGGAAAGCACGAATGAGGTCGGCATTTAAGTCTATAGATGAACGGGTTTGGCAATCAGTAGTTAAAGGGTGGGCTCTACCAATGTGTTTAGAAGGGGGTGTTAGTGTTCCTAAACCCGTAGAATCATGGTGTGAGGATGAACTTAAACTTAAAATTTTTAATTCATGTGGTTTAAATGCCCTTTTTAAAGCAGTCACACCGGATGAGTTTTGTTGAATTATGACGTGTGAAACATCTAAGGAGGCATGGGATATTCTCCAAATCACCCATGAAGGTACTAGTGTCGTCAAAGCTTCTAAACTCCAAAATATCACCACTCAATTTTAAACCATCAAAATGCTTGAAAGTGAGACTTTTGATGAATTATATGCTAGACTTTTCGACATTGTTAATTCATCTTTTAATTTGGGAGAAAAGATACCCAACGACCGTGAAGTAAAAAAAAAATTGAGGTCATTACTCGATAGATTTATTCCCCGTGATCGTTTTAAATTCCTTACCCACTTTAGCATCTATGAAACATGAAGATCTTGTAGATGACTTACAAACCTATGAACTTGACATGTTTACCTCTAAGGTTGAGAAGAAGAAAGATAAGGGCATTGCTTTGAAAGCCATTTGAGGTTCATGTTTACAAACCTATGAACTTGACATTTGATAACTTAATTTTTGTGTGTCGTTGTTGTTGAAAGACAAGTTAATCAAAACCTCAAATACCTATAAAATATAACAAACTCAAGTGTAGAGGTAAGTAAGGGTATCAATCCACATTAAGGGATAAGCTAGAGGCAAATTCAATTGTAATTCACTTTTATTTTCTTTTTGGACTTTTGCTTTTTCTATTTTTTTTAGCCTTTTTAAATATTAAAACAATTAGGTGAGGTGAGGTGAAATAACCCTAAACTATAATGTGAGATGAAAACAACTAACTAGAAAGTGACTAAAAGGGAAGAATAAATTCTAACACTAAAATATGAGATAAATGAGGTAAATAATTGTGAGAACAATCAAGGAGTGGGATTACTGCACAAATTTTAGCTATTCTAATTAATTAATAAAATTAATTGAATTCCCCCAAATTAATATCAAACTTACAAATCAACACTCGTTGCAAATGTAATTTTAATAGTAACCTTTTAGAAAATTAAGTTTAACACCCCACAACTCTAGAAAATAGATATACACTCCTTTTAATTAATCACCCGCTAGGATCGGTCAATTAAAATTTATGTAAATCTTAAAAAATAAATGTAGAGTTGAAATTCAAGGAATAATACCCCACTTAAGAAACTCCTATCTCTAGTTCGAATCTAAAATGGGTATTATAACTAGAATTTCGATTTTCTCTCGAAAATCATTTACCCTCTCCCGAGGCATAAATTTAAGGGTGGGGGGATCAAAATTAACATTCAAAGGGAATTTTCAAGTAATCAAACTAATTAAACTAAAATAGCATAAAATAAGGGTTTCCCCCCACCCCTTGAAAGGAGATTTAGCCTAACATGGTATTAAACATGATGAAAAAATAATCAAGGCTACTAAAATAAAATAGAAGGGAATAGAACAAGCAAATCAAATTTCTTTGAGAAAATAGAACTCTAATCTTCCAATTTGAAGCATACAACCCCTCTAATTGAGCATCCAAGTGATTTGCAATTAAATATCCACTCAATTAAATATCTTAAAAAATTTAACCTTACAAATATCTAACAAAAAATAAAAATAATAAAACTATTTACAAAATGGTGTTTATCCTAATTTATTTTCTACACTAAACTATCTCTAACTCTCTCTAGAATTCTCTCTCTCTATTTGATGATATCCTCCCCAAATGGGGTCCTGAGTCTTCTTTCATAGTAGATGCATGGCACACATGGGGCTAAGGGGTATTTTTGGGAAGGTTTAATGTGCACGGAAATGGGGTGTGTACACATGAGGAAAGAGACGTATGAGGTCATGTGGATTAGGGGATTGAAATAAAGCAAATCTGATTTAGTTAAGGGTTATTTTTAGAAATGGTTTAAGGTTGATAGTTGTGGGGCATTTTGGGAATTGGGGGTTAAAGGGTTAATTAGGAACATGGGGTAAATGAATTGGTTTTTGGTCTCTTGGTTTGTGTTTGTGACTTTGGTGATAAAAATTATTTTTGGGTTGGGAGGTCAAATAGGTCTTGGTTGGAGAAGGTTTCGGATTCGATTGGATGGGTTGAGGTTTCGGGTTGTATTGTTGGCCGGAGTAGTGGGAGGCTGTGCCGGAGTAGGGTTGAAACGAGGTCGCGCTGGCAGGTGGGGGCATGAGGTCCACCGGGTTCACGGGTAAGGGAGTCGGGTTGATGGGTTTCTCCGGTGGGTTTGAGTTCATCGGATTGGGTTGGGCGAGTTGCCCGCGGGAGGGAGGTTAAGTCGCCGGGTTTTGGCAGACTGGAGGTGAGGGTTAAGGTCTTCGGTGGTTTCGGGTCAAGGGGTCATGCCGGTGCAGTCTCCAAGATGGCAGGGGGGCTGGTCCGTCGAGGGGGAAGATCGGGATTCTCACCGATGGGTTGTGGGTATGTTTCTAGGTGGTGGTGAAAAGATAATGATGGAGTTTGTGGGAGGTATAAGGTGGGTTAATGGAGATATGAGAGAGAGTGGTGGTTTTAATGGTGGAAAGATAGAGAGGAGAGAGAAGGTGGTTGGAGGTTGAAGAAGATGTGGGTTAGATTGTGAGTGTGTGTGGGTGTAGGAAGTTAGGTGAGGGTGAGGGTAGTTTTAGGTGTAGGATAGTATAGGCTAGTGTATGGTATGAGTGTGTGGTTTAGTTTAAGTGTATGGGAGTGTAGGATAAGTGGGTTTATTTGTAGGTTTAATTTGGACCCTTAAAAATAAAACTAACTAACTAAAAAAAAACTAAAAATCTAAAAATTAAATTCTTATTCTAAAAATAAAATAAAGACTCAATTAAAAATGAAACTAAATAAGAAATAAAAATAAAAATAAAAATCTATTAAACTAAAACTAAAATTCTTCAAAAAAGTAAAATCTAATAAAACTACAAAATAAATGAACTCCTAAAAAAAATCTAATCCTTATAAAAACTAAAAACTAATAAAAATCAAAATAAAATAAAATTATACTTAATAAAGATAAAATAGAAAAATAGAAAACAATACCTAGAAAATACTAAATAAATCAAAAATAAATACTGAAAATAAAACAACTCAAACTAAAAATCTAAAAATATATTAAAAAGGGACAAACAAAACACACATAGGGTTTGGGGTAAGTTTAGGCTAGGTTTAGGCTCGGTTTAGGATAGGCTAGGATATGCGACAAGGGCATTTAGCTCCATAATTTGCACAATTACTTTGAAATACACGTTTGAACACCGCAACATGCATTTGACCTACAAGATAAACATTTAAGCACATAATACCCATATTGCCAAGAATTAGTAACTAAAGTACGTCTATTCGGGGTATAAAATATACAGTTTTGGGCGCTTATCACACCACCCCCAATCAGAGCATTGCTAGTCCACGAGCAATAAGAATGAGAGAAAGAGAAATATAAGAAACCAAAAGTGTACCACTTTCGCGGGCACTTGCGATTTCACTTAGCATGTGCAACAAGCCTTTAAACCTATAGATTGCCCTACAGGACGAGTTGTGTCTCGTGAGGGTTTGTAGGGAATATACCCACAAAATTCTTATTTTCAACGACAGTATATCTCTTATTAGACATAGAATGATCATACATTCCATCATAAGAAAAATATTTTCAGAAATACAAGCTAGAATGTGTAAAAAGATTAGCTAAGTAAATACACAAGGCACGTCCTTCCTAGAACTCAACGTGTGTAGTGTGAATCAGTCAAAATGGGTCGAGTATCACAAGAGTAATTCCTAGATTGCCTCTTCGAAATCAACGCTTCAACTTCAAATCTAACTGGATATAGCTCTCTCAAATAAAATCTCGAGATATGGGTTAGTGTATCGCTCTTGTGTGTGAGGGGGTGAGTAAATGTAAGCAAGTTCAAACGTCTCACACACCTATAAGAAAGAATGAACATTTAGAAAGAAAAATGATCTCATGAAATAAATGCTAATCACTTTAGTGAAAATGTCGAGTTATTCACCACGTTGACTTTCATTTGCCCGAACACCTAGGGGAGAACATTGATATATGTGGGTGAGGGAAATGAGATGAGATGGGAAGGATGGTATGAGATAGGTAGGATATGATGGGGTGATGATGGATGGTGATGAAAGATGGATGCAATAGAAGAGTGTATAGAACATGAAGAACAAATGCCTTTATTTAACAAGGACTAAACTACTAACTACAAACTCTCTTTTCTCTCTCTTTTTTTTCGATTTTTCTTTTCTTTTTCTCTATTTTTTTTCTTTTTTGTTTGTTTTTATCTCTCTTTTCAAACCAACAATGAAGACATTTACATTTGAAATCGCACTCTTTTTCTAAAAAAATGATGATGGATGATATATGAATGGAGTGGGGAATAAATGGGAATATAGTAAATGGTAAATGGTAGGTGTATGGATAAAAATCTAGTATTTGGGAAAAATTTCAAGACACGCGTTTCTTATAACTCGAAAGTGATGTCGTTCTCAGCGATCAAGCCAAAATTTAGTGAAGAATAATGAGATCATACAACAATTTAGTGCGGTCCCAAAAGAAATTGAATCAACTTGTGACTCGGAGATTGTGTAAAACTCTCTGAAAGGGTGAAAGGCACGAATCTCACAAGTTAAAGTCTCTACTAGTGAAGGTTCTCTTTAGAATTGTAGTAATCCTCAACTCTAAAGCGTAGTGATGTGATAAGTGAGCAAATTTTGTTGAGTCTAGGAATTCATGGTGCAATATGCCTTTTTATATATTACATAAGCTATTTAGAAAAAAATATTCTCTAGCTTGATTCCTAGACTTAAAAAAATGGATGATTGAAAATTCACATCAATAAATGAAATGAAAGAAACTGCACGAAATTTTAAAAAATCAGGTTTAAAACTCAAATTTTTTCAAAAGAGGTACGATTTTGATAAAATTCCCCACCCCCAAACAAAAAGGAACATCGTCCTCGATGTTAAGTAAAATGATTTTTTTAAAATTGAGAGCATAAGGTAGGAAAGATATTACCAGAATAAACCTCTGATGAAGTGGATAGATGGAGCCAAGAATAAACCTGAATAAATGATAAGAAAAAAAAGTGTGTAGAAGTCTATAAACATGGCAAAACATAGGGTGATGTGAAAACACCACCCCCAAATAGGATGAGACTCATACAAGAAACGACGGGCTGCCTCTCGGTAGTGCTAAATTTAATGTCTTCAGCCAGACCGAATGGATCTCACCCTAAAGATAAGATCTATGATGGCGTGGGGCGGCAGAAAAATAGGTGATGAGAATCACCCCCAAACAAGACTGAAGCGTCAGTCTTGTTGGATGAAGGCTAAAGTGATCAATGCACCTGTATGGCAAAGTGCATCACGCGATGTAAAGCATCGGTGGACCATGGGCGTATGGGTATTAAGGTAAAGGTGAGTGTGGAAAGGGTGAAGAGGTATCGGCCATGGGCCTTGTTGAGCTTAAAGGTGAGGGCGACTAGGGCCCTATACGCATAGTGCTCAAGTTGTATGGGAAGGGAAAAGGGTTTGGTAAGTGGAATGAGTTGGACCTCATAAAAATCACGCGACCGTTCTATGAATGGGCGATGATAATGGTCGCGCCGTAACATGCCAGGGAGCTGTCGATGGGAAAAATCAGAACCACAACGGAGTGTCGGGCATGGAGGAACAAGCTCGGTGTCACAAAAGTAGAGAGTAGCACCACAAATACTCCGTTGGGTGGTAGAGGATGGTTTCAGGTGAGGATCTAAAAATGTAGAGGGGAACATAAAATGTGTAAAATCAAGATCCAAACCAGGTGGTGGGATAGAAGGGACAATGGGTAGGTCAGGCAGGATAAATGGTGGAGGAAGATGATCCAACCCAAGCGTGGGTGACACACACTGAAAAACGTTGCTAATGACGTTTAATACAAGATTAAACTGTATAACCAACTCCGAGATGTTTGTTGAAGAAACCCTTTTCTTTTGAAAATAAAACTTATAAACAACAAGATGGGTTTACAAAAACTTATGTACGAGAGTAATCAAGACTTTGTAATCAGTTTTAAAACTAAGATAGTTTCAAAAATTCAGCACACTATAGAATGAGATGAGGAGATGAAGATAATCAGAACACACAATTTTTAACGCGGTAAAACCTCTCCCAATAGAGGAAACATCCACGGTGACTTCTAAGTCACAAAAGTAAAAATCCACTAACAACAAATAGCAGTTACAAACAATACAACATACATGCACACAACTCAGCCTATTCTAAGTTTAGGAATATACCCCACTTGGTGTCCTTCTAACTTCTCATAGATCTGATTGTTGATGATGTTCTTCCAGTTTGATAACTTCTCCTTTGCTTTAGCTTCCTTGCGTCGACTCAATAATCTTTTATCTTATTCATAACACTTTCAGTGTGGTAGTGTGTTAAGTGTTTGTGATGTGATTCCTATCAACATGCATGAACTCACACACACTTAGTTTTTACAGACAGTCCTAGAAAATTACATATAAAGACTATATGCTGTGATTTTATTTTCTTTCTTTCTTACAAAACTTGAAACCTTTTTTACCTTTAAATATATCCCAGTTTCCACGGATATCTTGCTTCTAAATCGGTCAAGATCTTAATCAATCTCTATTTTAAAAATATTTTTGAGATTGAAAATCTCCAAGTGAGAATCCAACTAGGTCAAGATTAAGTTTCATAAGAATAGAAACCATAAAATATTTACAGTTCTGAATCATCAAATATTTTCTTAAAACGAGAAAGAAACATGCAGATCTAGTGAAATATAACATGCAAAGTGTAGATCTACAATTTCTATGAAGAAGAAATATAGATCTTCACAAAAATGTTTTAGTTGGTAATAAGATCACAGATCAAGAGGTTACAGCTTCAATATGAACAAACCAGTAACACCACTCTCTCTCAAACACTCAAGGTTGTGTTTGGGGTTTTGTATATACGAAGGTTTGAATCAGATTTGAAGTGTTTAGGGTTAGGGTTAGGGTTTGGCTAACATAGTTTCCCTTTCTCTCTCTTCTCTCTTTTCTTTTCTCTCTTCTCTCTATTTTTTTTTCTCAAAAAAGACGACTGCCAAAAGTCTTGAAAGGTTGAGAATTAGAGGGCTTATATAGGAGTGGAGGAAGGTTCGGGATTGTCGAAGGCAATCAAGGGCCGAGATTAGGTCTTCCTAATATTGACTTGATCCAAGGGTTATAATATAGCGGTGGTTAAGTCAAGGTTGATTGGTCCAAAGAGATAGCACAAGGATAGGTTTAAAACACATGCAGGCCATCGATAAGGTTTGATCTAACGATCAACAAACCACCAGGCAGTCCTCTCACAAAACAAACACAAAATGATACATCAGGAACGTGACAAGTGTTGGCATATAATTGGTTTGCAAAACGCGCGTCAAAAATAATTACAGGCAGCACCCTGAAGTCTCTAGCGCTTTGATATTCTACCCAATCAAACATTCCAATGAAAAATGAATTTTTCAAAATAGCATATTAACCCCACAAAGTTTATAATCAAACTTTTATTAATGAAAACATTATTTTAAAAATGTTTAAAAAAGTTTAAAAATTCCCAAAAAGTTATTAACACAACATTTTAAGGGGAATTTAACACACAATCAATTTTAATCAATATATACACATGTATGCACTTCTAATGTGTGTAGTGTGATTCAATTTATACCTTCTTGGATCATTGAAGAGGATTAGAGAGAATAATTCTGAGGTTCTTTGGATTCTAGGTTAGACAACCAATTTTGTCACTATTTCCAAATTAGTTGAACACTTATACAGTATAGACTTAAGTAAGTCAAAGGTATAAGGTGCTTCAATCTTCCCCTTTGGAAATATGAGACAAAATCTCCTTTGAGTTAGCTTAAACTCTTAGGGAACCAAAAAAAATAAAACCTAGTCCTAAACAAAAGATACTATCTACCCATTTCCTAGAAAGTCAAAAATTACATAACTCAACTATTTACAAAATTGTACACTAGAAATGGTAGACAATCAGTAGAAGAGATTCCTGCAAATATGCACACTAAGATCAAACAGTTTAGATGAAATTTGAACAAAATATTGAACCCGTCAGACTCAAACTTCTCCCCCATTTTGTCTCAAATGGACAAAGGGTAAAAATTAAGGTCTTCAGAGTTTAATCAGCACATACCATACCTATAGAATTACGCAAATACAGAAATCTGTTATAGTTTAGAGGTTTAGTGAACAAGTCTGCAAGTTGCAGATCAGTAGGCAGGTAATGGATTTGTAACTCCTTAGTTTCAACAAGTTCGCGTATAAAGTGATGTCTTATTTTAATATGCTTAGTTCGCGAGTGTTGAACCGGGTTTTTAGATATGTTAATAGCGTTTTGATTGTCACAATACAATTGTAACTGATTTTCTTTAATCCCATAGTCACTTAACATTTGTTTTATCCATAAAAATTGAGCACAGCAACTTCCTGCTGCTATATATTCGGACTCAGCCGTAGATAAAGATGTGCAATTCTGTTTTTTGCTACTCCAACCTACTAAATTATTGCCGACATAATAACAGGCACCTGATGTACTTTTATTGTCATCAGTACATCCGGCCCAGTCAGCATCAGTATACCCTATGATGGTGCTACAGGTATCATTAGTGTACCTAAGTCCAAGATTAAGAGTGCCTTTTATGTACTTTATAATACATTTTACCCAAGATAAATGGTTCTCTTTAGGGTTATTCTGGTAACGAGCACACAGACATGCAGCATACATTATATCTGGTCGTGAGGCAGTTAGATAGAGTAGGCTACCAGTCATACTACGATAAAGTGTGGAATCAACTGACTTTCCATTTTCATCTTTACATAATTTAACAGTAGTACTCATAGGTGTTTTGGAAACTTTAGCATTATCTAAACCAAATTTCTTAACAATATCTAAGGCATACTTAGTTTGAGAGACAAATAGTCCATCAGAATTCTGTTTCACTTAAAATCCTAAGAAAAGTTGTAGCTCCCCCATAAGGGACATGTGAAACTCCTTATGCATAATAGCAGAAAAAGATTTAACTTCAGATGTTGACGTAGACCCAAAAATGATGTCGTCTACATAGACTTGGGCTATAATAATGTTTTTGTCAAAATGTTTGACAAAGAGGGTCTGGTCATTTCCTCCTCTCTTAAAACCCTTATCCAACAAAAAGTTGGAAAGGCGTTCATACCAAGCTCGAGGAGCTTGTTTTAAGCCATACAAATCCTTTTTTAGACGAAAGACATGGTCTGGGTATTTTGGGTCAATGAACCCTTTGGGTTGTTCTACATACGTTTCTTCGGACAGAATTCCATTGAGGAAGGCAGACTTGACATCCATTTGATAAAGTGTAAATTTTAAGTGACACACTATGGCGAAAAGAAGTCGAACAGATTCAAGACGAGTGACAGGGGCAAACATCTCGCTAAAATCTATCCCTTCTATTTGTGAGTAACCTTGAGAAACTAGTCTAGATTTGTTTCTAAGGATTACCCCATTTTCATCAGATTTGTTCTTAAAGATCCAACGTGTCCCAATAACATTTTTGTTTTGAGGCCGCGGTACAAGATACCAGACATCGTGAATGACAAATTGTAAAAGTTCTTCCTGCATTGCAGAAATCCAGTGTGTGTCATTCAATGCTTCATTAACATTTTTCGGTTCCACAAGGGCGACGAAACATGCATAATTAGCATAATTTCTTAACTGGAATCTAGTACAATCTGGCTCATTAGGATTACCGACCACGTTGTCAATGGGATGATCTTTAGAGACCCATCCAGGTACTTCAGGACTCTCAATAGGTAATGAGTCATCTATTTCTGGTGAATCAGTTTTGAAATCATTTTCAGATTCAACCACAATAGGTGATTCAGATATATTATTTTCGACAATAGTGTCGCTTATAATTACATTTATCGATTCCATAAGGGTCTTAGTATGCAGATTGTATATACGATAAGCACGACTGTTTGAATAGTATCCTAAGAAGATGGCTTTATCACCATGCGTCTCGAATTTAGACAGATGTTCTCTGTCTTTACAGACATAACACTGACTACCGAAAGTTCTTAGATATTTCAGATTCGACTTCTTACCGTACCACAACTCATAAGAGGTTTGTTTAGAGTTTTTACTAAGATAAACCCTATTAATGATATGACAAGCAGTTCTAATAGATTCTACCCAGAAGTACTTAGGTAGAGATTTGGCATGCAGCATGACACGTGCCATCTCTTGAAGAGTTCGGTTTTTCCTTTCGGCAACACCGTTCTGCTAAGGAGTCTTAGGGGCACTGAATTCGTGTTTGTAACCATTATAGTCACAATATTCAACTATTCATGTGTCTATGAACTCTCCCCCTCTATCGCTACGAATGCGATTGACTTGTGTGTCCTTCTCATTTTTAATTCTTAGTAAAAATTTTAAAAAATTCTGAAACTTGTCAGATTTATGTTTCAAGAAGGCAACCCAAGTGACTCGTGTGAAATCATCAACCATGACAAGGATATAACTGTGTCCACAAAGACTAACAGTTCTAGAGGGACCAATAAGGTCCATATGGATGAGATCTAAAGGTCTAGAGGTGAGAATGTCTTTAACTTTTTAATGCGAAGTCTTAACTATTTTTTCTTCCTGGCAATGACCACAGACAACACTGGAAATAGGTTTAATTTTAGGAATTCCTCTAACAATTTCTTGACTAGACAATCTACCAAGGATATCATAACTTAAGTGACCCATACGATTATGCCAGATTTCATTGTCATCCATTCTGACAATGTTACAGGTTTCAGAACTAGTCTTGACAGTATAACAATTGTCAGGTGTTCTAAATCCGGTAATAATGTATTCACCTTTATCATTTAGAATTTTACAATTGTTCTTTGAAAAGGTAACTGTATGGTCAGAGTCACAAAATTGTGATATACTTAGGAGGTTGGCTTTAAGGCCTTTAACTAATAGTACATTTTCCAGAACAGGCATTCCCTCTTCTTTTAGGGTTCCTTTACCTATGATCTGGGATGAAAGTCCGTCACCAAAAACTACTTTGCCTCCAGCAAATCTGGTTTTGTTTAAGAGTTTGGTTTCATCTCTTGTCATATGTTTAGAGCATCCTGAATCTAAGTACCAACCAGATGAAGTGTGTTCAGCTTTTAAGGCAGTGATAACAATGTTACACTTCATTTGGGGTAAAAGATCATATTTTCTAACCCAAATAGCTCTAGTTTTAATTTTGCGCAAGTTTGCCCTCATTTGATAAAATTTTCGAGAAACAGCTTTTTATCGAAAAACATTTGGAGCAACAAACTAATTATTGTGGAAAATTTGAGCTTTTGGTTTAGGAAAGTTTCTAGGAGCCTTTCTCTTAAATGAACTCTTAGTTTTGGTCTTTCTATTCCTGTAGTTAGAGTTCTTGTCAGGTTGTCTTGGAAGGACATAATGGTTACGATTTTGCCTAGAATAGTTAAAGTTCTTGTAGACAGAAGTGTTGTACACAGGGGTGTTTAGACGCCTAGCATAACAACCTTCAAAGGAATGACCATAAATGTCACAGTAGGAGAAATATTGATTGCTTGAGGGATGAACTTCCTTAGGAAAACTTCTAAAGATGGGTTTAACAGCATTCTGTTCAGAAGTCCTATTCCTAGGAGGGATGGTTTTAAAGGTAGATTCAGCCTTTCTGATCAAAGGACAGACGTATTTAGTCTTAAGTGTAGTGTCAGCCTTAGAATTACTAGACTCTCCAATGTCTTTCTGTTGTTGCTTTTGATCAAATTCCTTTTTAATAAAATGAAAATCTGGACATGTTTCAATTAGTCTTTTGCCCCCAGACACAAACTTAATAGGTTTAAGATTTGTAGTTTGTGGTTTATTCTTAGGGGAAAATCCAATACCGGTTCTATCATCAGAATTGGTCTTGGAGTCAACAACAAAGTCAGTGAAACAATTTGAATTGTTTTCAAACTTAAATTTTTTTTTGAAAACAGTAGCTGTCTTTGTTTTTGCTTCCTCCAGTTCTAATAATGTTCCCTTGTATTTCATTTCCAGGGTTTCATTAGTTTTAGTCAACTCTTTTATTTTTTGATCAAAAGTTTCAATTTCGGATTGATGAGACAGACACTGGTTAGTGTACTCTTCGGCATTCATCTTCATAATAAGACTTAGATCATCTAATTTCTTAGTCAGGTCTCTAACAGTCTTCTCCAGTGTAGTGCCTTTTTTAAGAGTTTTAGCATACAAAGTATGAATATCTGGGAGGTCATCTGTGCCTGAGTCGCTAAGTGAAGTGTGTGTAGTGGCCCCTAACGATTCAGTTTTAGTACTCACGCACCCATTTACATCGTCGTTATCGAGATCACTTTGACTCACACACACGGAACTAGAGCTAGCAACATTTTCAGATAATAAAGCATCTAGGCCAGTCAAAGCAGTATTCACACAAGCAGGAGTAGGATCATCATTATCACACACAGGCATATCATCATTGTAAATGATCTTAGCATAAAAGGACATGGAAGGGTCAAGTACATTTGATGACTCAAGTTCCTCTTCATCAGAGTCACTTGAATCATCCCAAGTTTTACAAACATTGGCTCTATTGTGTGTGTTGGTTTTATTCAGATTAACTCTGCAATCATGAGCAATGTGACCTATTTTCCCATATCTAAAACATTCAATCTTTTTAAGGTCTCTGCTAGATCTGAAGTTGTTGTCCTTAGGATGTTTGTCAAGACCTCTCTCATGAGGTTTGGGATTAGAGAGAGTAGGATAATTAGGCTTGCCTTGTTTAGATGCCTGTTTGTTTCTAAATTTAACAATTTTCTTAAATTGTTTAGACATTAAGGCAATCTAATTATCTAGTTTGTCTATATCACACTCCTCATCAGAGTCATAGTTGATCAAATTAGTCTCAAGTTTAGATATCTTAGAGGAAAAACTCAAGTTAGAGTTGGGCTGTTTTCTTTGTGAATGATTTAATTGTTTCTTAAAGTCTAATTCCATTTCCACAGTCCTAAGTTTGCTACTGAGTAACTCAGGGGTAAGGTTTTGATCACTCATTTCCTCAATAGCATACCTCTTGCTGTCAAACTTTTGTGGTAATGATCTTAGAATTTTAGAAACAATCTCATTCCTATCATATGTTATACCATTAGCATGCAACTTAGTAACTATATCAGTTAAGTTCATGTAAAAGTCATCAAAAGACTCAGAGTCAGACATAATCAAAGAGTTGTACTGCTGGGTAAGCATTTCAGTTTTAGCAGCTTTAACTCTTGAGTCTCCTTCATGGGCAGTGATTAATGTGTCCCAAGCTTCCTTAGAAGTGGCACAAGATGAGATTCTCTTGAACTCATACTCATTAATAGACATAAAGATGGCATTCTTGCCTTTATTGTTATTGCGAGAAATAGTTTTCTCTTCTTGGGTAAACTCACTTAAGATTTTCTTTACCCTCGCATCCCTTCCTTCAGTGGCTGGTTTAGTAGGATAAATATATCCGTTTTCAATAATGTCCCAGACATCATCTCCTAAGGTCCTTTGAATGAAGGCAACCATTCTTACTTTCCAGTAAGCAAAGTTGTTTCCATCAAAGAGTGGAGGTCTGGACAGATTACCAAACCTTTCATTCTTCTCGTCCATAGTTAGGATTTTTCAGAAAACGATTTCAGGAACACAAGATCTTTTTGAAATAAAAGTTTACAGGGCTCTGATACCAATTGAAAAACGTTGCTAATGTCGTTTAATACAAGATTAAACTGTATAAGCAACTCCGAGATGTTTGTTGAAGAAACCCATTTCTTTTGAAAATAAAACTTATAAACAACAAGATGTGTTTACAAAAACTTATGTACGAGAGTAATCAAGACATTGTAATCAGTTTTAAAACTAAGATAGTTTCAAAAATTCAGCACACTATAGAATGAGATAAGGAGATGAAGATAATCAGAACACACAATTTTTAACGTGGTAAAACCTCTCCCAATAGAGGAAACATCCACGGTGACTTCTAAGTCACAAAAGTAAAAATCCACTAACAACAAATAGCAGTTACAAACAATACAACATACATGCACACAACTCAGCCTATTCTAAGTTTAGGAATATACCCCACTTGGTGTCCTTCTAACTTCTCATAGAACTGATTGTTGATGATGTTCTTCTAGTTTGATAACTTCTCCTTTGCTTTAGCTTCCTTGCATCGACTCAATAATCTTTGATCTTATTCACAACACTTTCAGTGTGTTAAGTGTTTATGATGTGATTCCTATCAACATGCATGAACTCACACACACTTAGTTTTTACAGACAGTCCTAGAAAATTACATATAAAGACTATATGTTGTGATTTTATTTTCTTTCTTTCTTACAGAACTTGAAACCTTTTTTATCTTTAAATATATCCCAGATTCCCCGGATATCTTGCTTCTAAATCGGTCAAGATCTTAATCAATCTTTGTTTTAAAAATATTTTTGAGATTGAAAATCTCCAAGTGAGAATCCAACTAGGTCAAGATTAAGTTTCATAAGAATAGAAACCATAAAATATTTACAGTTCTGAATCATCAAAGATTTTCTTAAAACGAGAAAGAAACATGCAGATCTAATGAAATATAACATGCAAAGTGTAGATCTACAATTTCTATGAAGAAGAAATACAGATCTTCACAAAAATGTTTAAGTTGGTAATAAGATCACAGATCAAGAGGTTACAGCTTCAATATGAACAAACCAGTAACACCACTCTCTCTCAAACACTCAAGGTTGTGTTTGGGGTTTTGTATATACGAAGGTTTGAATCAGATTTGAAGTGTTTAGGGTTAGGGTTAGGGTTTGGTTAACACAGTTTCCCTTTCTCTCTCTTCTCTCTATTTTTTTTTCTCAAAAAAGACGACTGCCAAAAGTCTTGAAAGGTTGAGAATTATAGGGCTTATATAGGAGTGGAGGAAGGTTCTGGATTGTCGAAGGAAATCAAGGACTGAGATTAGGTCTTCATAATATTGACTTGATCCAAGGGTTATAATATAGCGGTGGTTAAGTCGAGGTTGATTGGTCCAAAGAGATAGCACAAGGATAGGTTTAAAACACATGCAGGCCATCGATAAGGTTTGATCTAACGATCAGCAAACCACCAGGCAGTCCTCTCACAAAACAAACACAAAATGATACATCAGGAACGTGACAAGTGTTGGCATATAATTGGTTTGCAAACGCGCGTCAAAAATAATTATAGGCAGCACCCTGAAGTCTCTAGCGCTTTGATATTCTACCCAATCAAACATTCCAATGAAAAATGAATTTTTCAAAATATCATATTAACCCCACAAAGTTTATAATCAAACTTTTATTAATGAAAACATTATTTTAAAAATGTTTAAAAAAGTTTAAAAATTCCCAAAAAGTTATTAACACAACATTTTAAGGGGAATTTAACACACAATCAATTTTAAGCAATATATACACATGTATGCACTTCTAATGTGTGTAGTGTGATTCAATTTATACCTTCTTGGATCATTGAAGAGGATTAGAGAGAATAATTCTGAGGTTCTTTGGATTCTAGGTTAGACAACCAATTTTGTCACTATTTCCAAATTAGTTGAACACTTATACAGTATAGACTTAAGGAAGTCAAAGGTATAAGGTGCTTCACACACTCATTGGGAGGAGTAAAGGAATACTCACAAGGTAGTGTGGTTTCTAAAGATGGAGTGGTCAACTTCTCCATAAGAGTGGCATCGGTGAATATGGTGGATGGCTAAGACGAGGCACCAAGATTGGAGATAGAGGAATCACTAGAAATATCGGGCTCAAAGGGAGCCATGCATGGTGGGATATCATCCATATCCGGATAGTTAGGAACTATCACGGATTCTATCTCAGGAAAATTGTGAGAACTCATAGACGGAGCTATCCTAGGATGAATTTGTTCCTCGGGAACACAAGGGTGAAGCTCGATGGGTGTAGACTCGGGCATTGTTTTGGATATCTCGGGAGTGGGAAGGTGAACCGCAATGATGGGTTCATTTGCACGTGGTGGGATTGGATCAGGATCACTATAGAAAGGTAAGTCAACACAATTGTCGACTTGGGGACCTGGCCATGGAATCGTCTCAACTTTAAGATTCTCGAGGTGGTAAGGTTGGTCACACTCAAAATTCGTGTCACAATAGGACACATCATCATCACACTCGAGTGCAACGATGGGTGGAGCCATGGGAATGTCTGACTCTCTCGCACACTCAAATTCATTTACGCGTTGTTCAAGCCTTTGGAGAGCTTGATTTTGAATTTAAGTAGCTTGCTTTAGATCGAGTATGAACTTTTGCAAGAGGCTTTCGAGAGCGGATGTGGATGTTGGTGGTGGTAGAGTGACGGGTAGTGGTGGTGGTTGAGGTGGACACAACTCACTATGATCATCACTATATAGAGAATACTCAAATGAAGTGTGGGGAGTGGGTCTAAGTTCATCATACACGAAAGGATCGCCTTCGTGATGGACAAATGGTTGATACTCAGTGGGTGCGTAGTGAGGGAACTGATCATGAACGGGTGCAAACGGTTTCCATGACGACTGTTGGAATGTGTGAGGATCCACAACATCGGGTTGGGATTCGTATTGCGTGGAAGGGTGATCAGGCCTCCACGAATAGCTCGGGTACTCACACAACTCGGGATTAGGTATATTGGGATAATAGGCCGAGGTGGGTTTCGAAACAGTGTCATATGGATACACATGTTCCATGGTGGGTTCGGATGGATATGACAAGTACGGACACTCATGGGACATGTGATCGGCATAATAACAGTGGGTGCACAATAAAGGATGAGACACGTCGACACTTGACACCGAGGGTGATGGAAAATGAGGTGCGTGCATGGACGGGTCAAGAGTACCAACAGTACTCGTGAGAGAGCGGTGACCACTAAGAATACCATAAAGAGACGGCTCATGATCACTCTCACATGTGTCGCTTGTCAATGGAAAATGATCAAAGTAGTCCCGTAAAGGACGTTCTTCGGCCATGTGGAGAGAAATATTTTTTTGGAGATTTAATTTTTTTTTCAAAAGGAAAGAAAATATTTTTGGATTTTCTAAAAAGGAAATAAAGAAAATATCCTTTTTATAAAAATAAAGAAAGAAAATATTTTTGGATTTTTTTCTAAAAATAATTGAAGAAAATATTTTTGGATTTTTTGGAAGAAAAGGTGGGGAAAAAATATGGACTCTCGATTTGGACGGACCAACTAAAACCGACTACCGAAAAATGGAATGGACACACACAAGTTGAGGAGAATTCCTAACTAGCACATAGCCAATTTCTATCTTTGAATTTAGTGAAAGGGTAGTCAAATTTTAATTAAGTCCACGGGCGATAAAAAATTAAGAAAATATTTTAGTGATCGCCTTTTCAAAAGATGTTCTCCTAGTGGGCTACCTAGTTAATTGATTTTAAATTTTGTGATGGCTAGGGTAGCACACAATGGTAAGCGAGTGAGTCGAGTGATGAAATCCCTCGTAAGTGACCGGGTGTAGGTCTTAGTCAATTAATTCATCACACCATTCTAAAATAAATGAGAGAATAAAATCAAGTAATAGCACACAAAAGAATTGACTCGCTAACAGGAGAGGCGCGAGGGTTTGAGAAATGTACCTCACATGGTTTTTATGCCGTGGGGTGCTAAAAAATTTGAGTCGACCGGGGGGAGATCACGCCTATCTCAGTCAGCCCCGGGAGTCCTACCGATCCAAGGTAGAGAGGCTTCTAAATCCTCGCCAATGGACGCCCTCTCTCTACCTTGTCCGGTTTTCCTATCACGCTTGTCTTGAATTTATTACAAATTTAAAAATAAAAAAATAAAATGAAGGTGTCTCTATGCACCGCAATACAAGCCAAGGATAAAAATCCTAATACAAGTCTTCTAAAAATATAAAAATGGTATAAATTGCAAAAAATTAATGAACTACAAGTTGAAATCCGCTCCGAGTGCTTCACGCTCCCAAGAATGGCAACGACGCCATTTGATAACTTAATTTTTGTGTGTCGTTGTTGTTGAAAGCCAAGTTAATCAAAACCTCAAATACCTACAAAATATAACAAACTCAAGTGTAGAGGTAAGTAAGGGTATCAATCCACATCAAGGGGGTAAGCTAGAGACAAATTCAATTGTAATTCACTTTTATTTTCTTTTTGGGCTTTTGCTTTTTCTATTTTTTTTTTTAGCTGTTTCAAATATTAAAATAATTAGGTGTGGTGAGGTGAAATAACACTAAACTATATTTTGAGATGAAAACAACTAACTAGAAAGTGACTAAAAGTGAAAAATAAAGTCTAACACTAAAATATGAGATAAATGAGGTAAATAATTGTGAGAATAATTAAGGAGTGGGACTACACCACAAATTTTATCTATTCTAATTAATTAATTTAATTAATTGAATTCTCTCAAATTATTATCAAACTTACAAATCAACTCTCGTTTCAAATGTAATTTTAATAGTAACCTTTTAAAAAATTAAGTTTAACACCCCACAACTCTAGAAAATAGATCTACACTCCTTTTAATTAATCACCCTCTAGGATCGATCAATTAAACTTTATATAAATCTTAGAAAATAAATGTAGAGTTGAAATTCAAGAAATAATACCCCACTTAAGAAACCCCTATCTCTAGTTCGAATCTAAAATGGGTATTATAACTAGAATTTTGATTTTCTCTCGAAAATCATTTACCCTCTCTCGAGGCATAAATTTAAGGGTGAGGGATCAAAATTAACATTCAAAGGGAATTTTTAAGTAATCAAACTAATTAAACTAAAATATCATCAAATAAGGGTTTCTCCCCACCCCTTGAAAGGGGATTTTGCCCAACATGGTATTAAACATGATGAACAAATAATCAAGGCTACTAAAATAAAATATAAGGGAATAGAACAAGAAAACCAAATTTCTTTGAGAAAGTTGAACTCTAATCTTTCAATTTGAAGCATAAAATCCCTCTAATTGAGCATCCAAGTGATTTGCAATTAAATATCCACTCAATTAAATCTCTAATAAAATTTAACCTCACAAATATCTAAAAAAAATAAAAATAATAAAACTATTTAAAAAATGGGGTTTATCCTAATTTATTTTCTACACTAAACTATCTCTAACTCTCTCTAGAATTCTCTCTCTCTCTATTTGATTATATCCTCCCCAAATGGGGTCTTGAGTCTTCTTTTATAGTATATGCATGGAACACATGGTGCTAAGGCGTATTTTTAGGAAGGTTTAATGTGCATGAAAATGGGGTGTGTACACATGAGATCAGACAGGTGTGATGTCATGTGGGTGAGGGGATTGGAATAAAGCAAATCAGATTTAGTTAAGGGTTATTTTTGAAAATGGTTTAAAGTTGTTAGTTGGGGGCCTTTTTGGAATTGGGGGTTAAAAGGTTAATTAGGCACATGGGGTAAATGAGTTGGTTTTTGGTCTCTTGGTTTGTGTTTGTGGCTTTGCTAATAAAAATCATTTTTGGGTTGGGAGGTCAAATGGGTCTTGGATTGAGAAGGTTTCAGATCCGATTGGATGGTTTGAGGTTTCGGGTCGTGCTGCTGGCCGAAGTAGTGGGAGGTTGTGCCGGATTAGGATTGAAGCGAGGTTGCGCCGGCAGGTGGGGGCATGAGGTCCGCAGGGTTCACGGGTAAGGGAGTCGGGTTGATGGGATTTTCCAGCAGGTTGGAGTGCGTCGGATTGGGTTGTGCGAGTTGTCGATGGGAGGGAGGTTAAGTCGCCTGGTTTTGGCAGACCGGAGGTGAGGGTTAAGGTCGTCGGCGGTTTCGGGTCAAGGGGTCGCGCCGGTGCAGTCTCGGAGATGGCAGGGGGCTGGTCCGCCGTCGGGGCAGACCGGGATTCTCGCTGGCGGGTTGTGGGTATGTTGCTAGGTGGTGGTGAAAAGATAATGATGGATTTTGTGGGAATTATAAGGTGGGTTAATAGAGATATGAGAGAGAGTGGTGGTTTTGATTGTGGAAAGATAGAGAGGAGAGAGGAGAGAGAAGGTGGTTGGAGGTTGAAGAAGATGTGTGTTAGATTGTGTGTGTGTGGGGGGGGGGGTGTGTAGTAAGTTAGGTGAGGGTGAGGGTAGTTTTAGGTGTAGGATAGTATAGGCTAGTGTATGGTATGAGTGTGTGTTTTAGTTTAAGTGTATGGGAGGAGGCTGTAAGTGTAGGATAAGTGGGTTTATGTGTGTGTTTAATTTGGACCCTTAAAAATAAAACTAACTAAAAAAAAAATCTAAAAATTAAATTCCAATTCTAAAAATAAAATAAAGACTCAAATAAAAATGAAACTAAATAAGAAATGAAAATAAAAATGAAAATCTATTAAACTAAAACTAAAATTCTACAAAAAAAGTAAAATCTAATAAAACTAAAAAATAAATGAAATCCTAAAAAAAATCTAATCCTAATAAAAACTAAAAACTAATCAAAAGAAAAATAAAATAAAATTATACTTAATAAAGATAAAATAGAAAAATAGAAAACAAAACCTAGAAAATACTAAATAAATCAAAAATAAAACGACTCAAACTAAAAATCTAAAAAAAAATATGAAAAAGGGACAAAAAAAACACACACAGGGTTTGGGATAGGTTTGGGCTCGGTTTAGGATAGGCTAGGATACGGGACAAGGGTATTTAGATCCATAATCTGCACAATTGCTTTGAAATACGCGTTTGAACACCGTAACGTGCATTTGACCTACAAGATAAATATTTCAGTGCATAAGACCCATATTGTCGAGAATTACAACTAAAGTACGTCTATTCGGGGATAAAATGTACAGTTTTGGGTTTTTATCAGGAGGCATGGGATATTCTCCAAATCACCCATGAAGGTAATAGCGTCATCAAAGCTTCTAAACTCCAAAACCTCACCACTCAATTTTAAACCATCAAAATGGTTGAAAGTGAGACTTTTGATGAATTATATGCTAGATTTTCTGACATTATTAATTCATCTTTTAATTTGGGAGAAAAGACACCCAACGACCGTGTAGTAAAGAAAATTTTGAGGCCATTACTCGATAGATTTATTCCACGTGACAGTTTTAAATTCATTACCCACTTTAGCATCTATGAAACTTGAAGAGCTTGTAGATTACTTACAAGCCTATGAACTTTACATGTTTACCTATAAGGATGAGAAGAATAAAGTTAAGGGCATTGCTTTGAAAGTCCGGAAGGAGGAAAAATAAGTTTTGGATGATGAGAGTGACACCTACTCCGAGGATATGGATATGTTTGCTAGGAAGTTTAGAAAATTTCTTGAGTTTAATATAGACGATCTTAAAAATTATTTTTGTGATATTTGATAAGTCTAAGCATAAAAAGTCTGAGAGAATCCCTAAAAAAATAATGAAGACCTTAATAGGGATGAGTCTAATAAGTGTTTTAGTTGTGAGGGCTATCATCATGGGGAATTCGAATGTCCCACTAAATTAAGGAAGAAGGAGACAGATCAATTTCATACAATGACACGCTTAGTGATAATGAACCCGAAGAGGGACCCGATTCCACTATTGAGCACAACTTCACCGCATTCATGGCATGTCATGTGAGCACCAATAATGAATCTTCTCATGAAGATATTCCTTTACATTACACTTTTGAGGAAATTGTTTGTGAATCCCAAGAGTTTGATGGTAGAGAGAGTGGAGATGAGAGTGAGAATGAAGAAGAGGTTAAAGAGAATGAACTTCAAGTAGCTTTTCGTGAGTTGTATGGTGAATCTTTGAAATTAAAAAGGGTTAATTTGAAGTTAGAGGCTAAAATGAGAGAGCATTCCATGGCTAATGATGAGAGTGTTTTAGTTATAGACCTTAAGGAACGTGAAAGAACTCTTGTTGAGAAGCTAGAGTACGTAGAAGGTGAAAGAGATAACCTTAGAGGTTTAATGGAGGGTTTTTAAGGACATATTTTCATTGGTCCGTTATCAATTTATTATGTCATATACCGCTACACCGTCGAAGAGCATTCAAGAGTCATCTACATCTAAGACAGATCCGAATTATTCAAGTTCTTCATCATTCAAGACTCCTCGAAGTTTACTTTGGTAAGGTTATGTTTTAAATACCTTTACTTTTGGAGAGAACTTTTTCATCAAAATTTGAGAATGAGTATTTTTTCTAAGTGTTGAAGCGGACATTAAAATATTCATTTTTCGCCGCAGTCGTTCGAGCGACATAGCATGTCGTTCGCGCGAGATAGCATGTCGCTCGATCTCATTCGAATGACATCTGTTCTTCGTTCGAGCGACTTGCTTATCTCATTCGAACGAGATCTGTTTTCGAGGCGGCGCGTTTTCCTATAAATACTCATTATTTGGTAACGTTTTCATTAAGAAGTCACAGCGTTTTGATGAACAGAAAAACTGCAAAAGCAGAATCCTTTTTGGCCTCTTCCTTTAGGGTTTTAATCCCCTTTGTTTTCAATTCAAAAAACTCCCATATGATTTAGTGAATTGTTTTGGTGTTGAAGAACAAACCTTGCTACTGTTTATCTTTGTGGGGAGAACTCTACAACCGACAGCTGCGTGCTATTGTGGAGGGAGTCCTTATAAAGTTCACATCTTGTGGAGAAGTCGTTTATCTTCTTCACTGCTGCCCTCCTGAAAAGGGAAAGTTCCAGCCGAGACATCGGAACCGACACCTGCAGGTATTTCGTATGTCACACTTATTTCATTGTAATCCGTGTAAGCCGTTTTCTTACAAAATTATAGTGAAATAAAAGGTTTTTCCCTTCGAGAATTTTTCCTGAAATTGTTTGTTTTATCCTGCATGCTTTATTTTATTGGATAAATCATCTAGATGCATGTTTTAGGATTTAACTAAAATTTGGGATTAATTAAAATGGGATTTTATTTGAGAAGTCGCAATATTTCCGCTGTAGCGATTCTACAAATTGGTATCAGAGCTTATTTAAGCGATCTCCTCTTTACAGGATTTAAAGAGATAACTTCTCGAGTTTGAAGAGAATAGGTGTTTACTTGTGTCTCGAATAGTAGAACTTGAAGAGAAATTGAAAGACTCAAGTCGGGTAAAATTTAATTTGGAGTGTAGGTAGGAGAAATTAGATAAAATCTTAGGGACCATCCAAATCAAAGACGACAAGTGTGGTATTGACTTCAATACTCAAAATGCTTATGCTAATAAAGCCAAAACCACGATTTTGAGAGAATCTTCTAGGAACACTTTGAAAGGTCAATCCTTAGGTACTACTTTTCACCTGGTCTTTAGGTCCAAACATTATGGTTGAAAGAATCACCTTAGGACGTTTTGTTTTGATCTTAGAAATGATCCTAGAAAGTCAAAGCGTAGAGTTCCCAAGGTCACCAAATCACGAGAGCATCTTGTTTCACTTATGTGGATTACAAGATCCGATTTGGAGACTTTATATGATAGACTTTATGATTCTCATTTACTTGCATGTGATTCCTCGTTTGAAAAATCTAAAGGTTGATTGTGTTGGTTTAGTTTGCATACACTAGCTTTTCTGCTACATGATATATTCTTGCAAGTTGTATGTTTATGTGTCATTTTCTACTTCTTGCTTCATCATATATGTGTTGCTAGAAATATTACTTGTGCATCTTTTATATTAATTTTATTAATTGTGTCTTAGTAGAAAAATACAAAAAGATTTTTTTTGTTTTATTTTTTGGGTTATCACGCAAAAAGATTTTCTATTTTTGTGTATTTTAGTTTTACACATTTTATGTGGCATATACTTGTGTTTGAATCCAATATCATTCCCACTTTCATGTGGCTAGAACTTTTGGTTATGATTTTCAATCCTTAAAGTGTTCTTTATCGTGCTTGCATGGAGTAGTTTGACTTTGACTTGCTTAATGGACTCTTGTTTTATATGCTTCGATTCACACACGCACGAGCTCATTTGAGCCCTAATTTCACATGTATATTTGAGCTAAGTGAGATGTTCTCCTATCAATTTAGCCATCTACATGTTGCTATGACTATGGAGGATTTGTGCATGTAAGAACCGTTTCTCGGATTTAAAAAAAATTATCCGGTGCAATTGTTTATCAATGGAATCGGGCTACGAAAGACAAAATACTTTGCGTGAAAAGACACCATTGAAATATGGCCTGAAAAATGTGGCATGTTAAAATTATCCAAGGCCAAATTAATTGAGTTTGGTTAGATCATTCAATAGAAAAGAAAATGAATATTATGTATGAGGAAGTTTGGATGGGTATATCAACGGGTTTTCACAATGACAATGTATCATAGTTATGCTATTTTTGTCATGACTCTATTAGTTGGTAGAATCATCAAAATTTTAGGCTTATGTGCATTATATATGTTTCTTCGTTGAGTTCACTTTATATTGACACATGAGGTTATATTTAAGTATGATAAAGTTTTGCAATCAAAGAAGAACTCCGTGAAAATGTTTAAGTGATTGGGTCGATATTACTTTAGTCTCTAGTTCACACCCTTTCACTTTTGTTTACCACCTGTTATTTAGACACATTTTTTCCATATGAGTGTGGAAAGCTTAATGTATTTTGTGTCATGTGTGGTGTTTATACCTATGTATATGTGTGTGTGCATTATTAGTATCTTTTGTGTGTATATATATGGTATTTCATTTGATTTTGAGTCTTTGCCTTATCATCTAGTCCATATATGCTTTTTGTTGTTATAGGTATCCATCTTGTTGTGACGTTTGTTTGATATCACATGCTTATGTTTAGTACATTTTAGTTGGTATCATTTTTATTGTCTATCGCATCTTAGTTGGTATCTTTTACTATTTTTGTGGATTAGTTGATTGCTTGTTGTCATATTGCTTCATTGTTCTTGTCACTTTATTCACCATTGAATTCCATACTTGTTGTTCCATTAGTTATAACCATTGTTTCATTTAGGGGAGTGCTTGATTTATTTGGGGAAAAATAGGTGTATTTGTGCATTTTTGAATCTTTGTCTATTCCTTAACAAAAGGGGGGAGAAGTGGTATCTAAACCTTTTAGTCTGGGAGATTTAACTTAGAAAGAGACACGGCTTTCTTAGGTAGATCATGTTAGATGAAGGGGGAGAATTTATTTCGCATTTAATCTTTTGATATGCCCCATACGTGTAAGGGTGTGTTTAAGTGTGCAAATTATCATCTGTAGCGACAGTATTTTAAAGAGGCAAAGCTTCTCAACTATGAGTCGTGTCAAGCATTGTCATTTTTATTTTGGGTGGGATTGAGTTAGTTTAGACGAGCTTGAAGGCCCCTAGCATTTTTATTTTGGGTTTTATTCCGAAATAGCCAAAGGGTGAGACTTATAAGGGCAAATTTCCAAATTTAGTCAATTTATAGTATTGGCTTAATTCCGGACAAAACTAATTGAGTCATAGGATAGATGGTTATGGTATCCTTTTAAGCCTGACAAGATTAAATTGAAGACATAGCGGACTATCATTATGAAAATTTCATCCTTGTCGGTTGCGTGCCATGTTTCACGTCATCAACTACTCAAGTCCAAGGTCTCTTAAGATATGAATGAATTTAATAGAGAGAGAGAGACTTGATATTTTGGGGGGTGTATTTTTATAAAAATTTTGTCATAAAGTCCTTTTATTCTTCTCAGAAAATCATTTTAGAACTTCTTTATAAAAGTTTTTTGGCTTAAAAGTAATTTTGGATTTTCTTAATGAAGCACCCTATTTCTTTGACTCACTTGAGTCTATATTATATAGGTGCTCATCTAGTTTGGAAATAGTGACAAAATTGATTCATATCCTTTTCAACCAACAAGCCTTCAGACTCTACATTCTAGTTCCCCTAATTGTCCAAAGGTAAAAACACCAACACCACACCTAGGATTAACTATGTGTTGCATTTGAGATTGCATTCTTCATAATATTGGTATGTGTGAGTTAAATCCCTTTAAAATAATTTTCTATAATTTTTTTGGGATATCTTATATAAATTCTAGGATTTTTAAATGATTTTTTCTAACTTAAAATTGAAGTTATTAAGTTTGTGGGCTGATTTGTAAATTCTTTAAGCTGCTAAAAACTTGCTTGGTTAGAAACCAAATGCGCTTGATAATTGTATGGGTGAAAATTGCATTACTATAAGATAAAAAACACGCGCTTTATACGCTATCTCAGCCTTACACATGTTAGACTCTAGACGGCTAGATTTGTCTTTTCTTGCCCTCACATACCTATGTTTGATTTTGAAACCTTGGATCCGTTTCATCGATGGTCTGCATGTGACCTGAAGAAATCCCTGTGATGCCTTAAGCAACCCGTAAGAGAATGTTTAATAGGGGTGCATCGATAGCCATCAGATTTACCTCGATCTCTTTAGACTTAGACGTAACCATTCATTTGCTCTAAAGTTCCAGAGGCTTCCATGGCTTAGTATAAATAAATGCCTTATGTGTTGCGATTACAATCTTTTGTTCACCTCGCTTCTAAGAGAAAATAGAGAGAGAGAGAGAGAAAGAAAACCCTAACCTAAACTCTAGTCAAATCTCAACAGAAAATCATTTTTGAGAGTGTGTTGGTTCGAGAGTTATGAAGATCATTCCACTTCTGTTCTTAATCTCTTTTCCAACTTAATCACACTAGTTTGATCTCATTTTCTTTCATAGAAAATTGAGATTGAAAATATGTGATACATTTCACGTCTATCTCTTTTAGATTTGGTTTCTTATTTCGAGGAATCATAGTTTTGTTGGTTGTTTTCAACTTTTATGTTTTCAAACCCTAAAACCAACAAAACAGTTTCTGATTTTAGTTTCTTTGAACATTCAGACTCATATCTAGTTTAAGATAATGATTGGGGATTTACACTTTCACATATTTCACATTTTGTGAAATAGTTTGTATATTTTCAAAATAAGAAAGTTCTTAGGATCTTGGCTCATGTATAGAGCAAGATTCCCTCTTTATCTATGGATAAATTGAAAGATCCAAACTCTAATAGTTTCGATTAAACTAATTTTGGAAATCTTTACATATTTGTGATCTTTTTGTAATTTGATAAGCATCATGCCTATAATTAAGTGTGTGTGGGTTGCATGCATGTAATTTAGATCACATCACGATTTACACTTTCACACTAATACACTGAAAAGTGTTAGTATTGAGGTTTTGGACTTTTGAGTCGACGTAAAGCTAAAAGGAGTTGAGTTAAAAAGCTGAGAGAACATTAACAACATCAGAGCCTTGGGAGAAGTCAGCAAATCCAGAGGAGTTGGTACATTTCTGAAGTTAGAATTAGGTATGATTGTGTGTCTTGATTGTGAAATAGTTTGTAACATATTACTCTATTTTAGTGGATTTTTACTTTTGAGGTGTAAATACCTTTGTGAATGTTTCGCCAATTGGGTGGGGTTTTACCATGTTAAAAATTATACTTATACAATTTCTCTTCCCCTTCCTCTCATCCCTTTCTTGAGGTTGTGTTGAAAAAACGTAATAAACGCAGTGTGTGATAACTGATTAAATTATTTTGCAAGTTTCCAAGTAAACCTTATTTAATTAGAGTCTATTTCTAAACAGCCCCTAAACAAGCAACTACGTGTGTACGTGTGTCAAACCATTAACAAATAAAGCATGCGAAACAAATTTCAGGAAAAATCCCCGAAGGGAAAAACCTTTTATTTCATTATAATAAGTAAATCGCAACTTACGCGGATTACAATGAAATACAGTGACACACGAATTCCCACAAGCGTCGGTTGGTGTCGTCAGTAATGAATCCACATGCAGCGAACCCACATGGACCGAAATCCAATAAGCAAAGGAAGAACCGCAGCACTCCTCAATGGCACGCAACCATAAAACTTCTTAGAGACTCCCTCAGCAATAACACGCAGTCCTCGGTTGCAGAGATCTCGCCACAAAGATGAAAAAAAGCAAAGTAGTTTTCTTGGTTTCCAAAAGGATTCACAAAAATATGGGAATGATGTGTGAATCAAAACATGAGTGTTTGGGACTAAAAAATATGAAGACTTGATGTATTTGGTCTCTCAAAAACGTCTCTCAAAGTGAAAAATAACTCTCCCGAAGTTGGCTTTTATAAGAAAATCAAAAGAGTTTTGAGTCGGTGGTACTTTTGCTGTGCGTGTATCCCGGACCGGTTCTGGTGTACCCCAAACTGGTTCCCCCCCGAACCGGTTCACTATGCGGTTCGCGGTACCTTGCTAGTTTTCGGTTAAAAGAAAATAGCATTCTTCAAAGAATTTTCTCCATCTTCAAAAGGTCATAACTCCTTCACCATAGCTTGGATTGAGGTGCCGTTTCTTTCATTATCTTCATGTCGTCGAGATCTTCAACTTTCCAGTTGACTAGACCTTTGAACTATAACTTTAAAATTACCAAAATGCCCTGGAACTTTCTATCTTGCCTTTCTTTCCTCATTTTAACTTCCCTTACGTACCACTTGCATAAAATCCATAAAATCGTGGAACGTGAAGTCTTTGAGGCATATGTGGGACACTTGATGGAGATGTTTAATGCTTAATTCTTAGAATTTAGATAGAATCCATCATGTGATATCGTGAAGTGACGTGCCAAATGTAGCGGCGTACGACATACACAAATGTAACATATTGGACATGAGAAATATGTCCTTACAAATTGTGACACCCCGCCTAATAAAATACCGGGTGATCAGTCCTATACAAAATTAAAACAGGAATCCCAGTTGGATCATTCTTAGCATCACTGTCGAAATTTTTTTAAATCTTTCTAACCACATAGTATTCCAAAAACTGGTGCCAATTTTAACTTTTTGATTAAACAAAACAGTACATGCGGAATTAAAGTATAAACCATTCACACATCTAAATGAAAATAAACTGAATCATAATTACATAACTTGCCGAATAAATCACCGGCCACCAAATAAATAATCCAATACAAATATTCAACACCTGAATGAATTACACCTAAAAACTGTACCGAGAAGTCTGGGCGACAAGCCCTAAATAAAACTGAAACTGATACAAGATTCCTACTCTAGGAATGAATGAATGATGCGTCTAATCCAAACTCCTGCTAGCATCCATATATGCCATAGCTCCGTGTCCCTGGAATAGAATATCAATCATGGCGTCCCTGTGGCTGGACACCTAAAAGGTTTTGATAATAGTTTTATAGCAAGGGTTAGAACCCAAAACATTTTGAAAATATTTAGCAAGTGAATTAACTGCAGTAATTTAAAATGCATGAATGCGCTTCATATTTAAGTTAGTGTCGAACTCCCTTGTGGACATTCTCACCCCTCCACTATTGTGCACACCTATCGGTTATCTTAACCCCACCTAGTTGTGCTACTCCGTCCAACTAGTCCTGGTATAACCTTCCCTTGCCATACTACTCTAACCTGAGTATAATGATCTCCTGAATTATAAGTTATTTCACAATTAACTTAATTAATTCCTCTTAAATAGTAACATATAACCGTATCACAAGTTATATAAAGTAAATATATCACACACTGTATTATTCCCACAAATGATTAACTTAATTAATTTCTCATTAATTAACAGCATATAACTGTAACCCGAGTTATATAAATTAAATACATCATACACTGTAATATCACTACAATTGGTTATCTTAATAAATTTCTCATTAATTAATAACATATAACTGTAACCCGAGTTATATAAGATAAATACATCACACACTGTATTATCACCTATATATAATATTTACTACCATATTATACGTACCTTTACTAACATCCACACATATATCATACGTGTATCCATCCTTCTGAGTATACTCTCACCGGATGATTCACTCTAAAATGCCATCTCACTAGGTGTGCTCACAAAACCTAGTTTTCCAAGTTGGATTCGCTCACCAACCTGGTCTACAACATAAACGAATTGGAGGCGGTCATATTCCTTCCTGAAAGTGAGATAATCTCCTCACCCATGTACCGAACGCTATGACCTGGGGATATACTCACCCTACTCCTCAAGCTATAGGATTCACCCACATCGCGCAACCTCCCTTGATAGCATTAGAGTATATAGTTTGAATAAATATCTAGTCACTGATATTTAATATCACACACAATATATACACGTATATATATACTATCACTACACCGTATATATATGATATAAACCCCGGCTTTACCGTGTACTCAAAATCCCGTATACTGCCTGAAATTTAATATCACGCACAATATACACGTATATATATATATATATATATATATATATATATATATATATATATATACTATCACTACACCGTATATATATATATTATAACCCTGGCTTTACCGTGTACTAAATATCCCGTATACTGCCTGAAATTTTCTGAGCCTGTGGCTCGACTCAACGTAATTAATTTTCTCACTTAATAATTTATCGTCTTCCCGAGACTATGGTCCAACTCTAATATATTTAATTACCACTCCTATTAATTTAATCCTACCCGAGTCTACAATCTGACTCTAATTAAATTAATTATCACTCTTATTAATTTAATCCTACCCGAGTCTACAATCTGACTCTAATTAAATTAATTGTCACTATTATTAATTTAATACTTGGTGTCGCCCAACCATTATCCTCGGACTCTCTCACTTGGCCCGTACCTCAACTTTTCCCGAGTCTATGTTCCGACTCCAAAATAATTACTTTCTCTCAATAATTAATTAATACCTTGATGTCACTTAACCAACATACCCGGACTCGCTCACTTGGTCCAATTTACATCTCATAATACAATACCCACATTTTCGCCTCAATGTGTCACACCTTTATTTCTATAATTTTCCCAATTATATTTGCCCAAAATTATTAACATACCCGGACTCGATTCACTTGGCCCGAATTTAAATATTTCCCGAATCTATATCCCGACTCTAAATTAATTAGTTTATCTCCAAGCTTAATTCACCACCTTGGTGTCGATTAGCCAATATACCCGGATTTGCTCACTTGATCCGTATCTCACTATTTTGGAATAAAATTCCTCAAATTCATCCATTAAGTGCCCCACATAAATTCATCCTAGTCCCAATTACTTTCTCTCAAAATTGCTAGGAATATTTGTTTCATAATTATTTATTCACTAATAAATTTATGGAAATTAATTTATAATTAATTTCCTCCTTATATCAGACACAGGCCGAACTGCCCACAATTTCCCATTGTCGATCGATCGATCGATCCCTTCGTGCCAGCTCTCCTTCCTTGTTGAATTCCACCATTAATGAAATTTCAAGGTTTCTTTCCTCAAAAACCAACCTCAAATCAGCCTATTAATCATCTTATAACATTTCTTATGAACTAAAAATATTATCTAAACCTTTTAACATCATTAACACTATGAATCTTGACCCACTCATGAACACAAATTTCTAGGGTACAAACCCAATTTCAAATTCAAATTTCATCCTTTTATATTTCGATTTTTTTCTCATTCAAACCAGATAATCAGACTCAGAATTATATAGCACAACTAATTCTTTCCTTAAATTTTATTCAATGGTTCCATTAACAAAACCCCCTTTTTGTACCCATTTATCCCCAAAACGAATTTTGGTTTACACATCACTATGATATGAATTGATTATCATCAATTTAGAAATCACAACAGTTAACCACTTGCCCAGAATCGTTCGTAGGGTCTGATCCGTCGTCGACGCCCCTTAATTTGACTCCAAAATCTCCAAATTGGCTTTTGCTAAGCTTTCCCCCAATTTCCCTCTCAAGCCCTAGGCTGAGATTTGTGATGGCTGTTGATTTCCTAATCCCTCTATTAGGTTAAAACTCTAAATCCCGTTTTTAGCCTAATGGGCTTAATTACAATAGCCCAACTCACCCCGTATGGGCCCGACTATGCCCAAAAATGCCCCGAGACCCAATTAATACCCCCGGGTACTCTTTTCTGACTATTTCGACCCATCCGGACTCAATCGCGCACTCAAAATTGGCATCCGAATTAATTTATAAAAATTCTTATCTCACACCTAATTTAGTCTATATCGACTCCCGGTTGGAATAAGTGCATACCCCGTCATTAATACCCGGAATGACGCAATTACATTATTAATATTCACTTAGTAAATACATTTCCCTAAACATTAACCATTCACTCCCCGATTAATATTTAAATATATATTGCCATAATTAATTCAATTAAAATTACAGCACACAAGTAAATTTAAAATTCCCGAATTAATTAAATATTAAATGCACAAAAATACGGGGTGTTACACAAACCTCCCCCTATGTCTATGCCGGTACATACATAAAAATATATGAATTATCAAATACCAAATTGCCTATACAAATCTACCCTCCCATGAATCGAAAACTGGAAAGATACAAATGAATAAGTCTTCATCGTTTGTTTTCCTGATCTTCAAAGTCTCAAATCTTTCTTCAACATCAAAACTCTCAAAGATTTTCTCATGAGGGTGTGCAACATCATGATCTTCAATCTTTGTACCTACACACATGAGATAAAGCAAAAACCTTCGTGACGCATTGAGTTTGAAACGATATAAGAATAAAGCATTAATAAATCAAATATCCCCCATAACATGATAATTCTTTCTCCCCCTTTTCATGATGTCCCCAAATAGATAGATAAGAAGAAACAAATTCAAAACATGTAGTGTCACGATAAAATTACATAGCAAATACGAATCAATCAACGCGCATGCAAAGGAGTATCTCAAAAATTTCACAAACTATTTTTGATTTTTTCAAATTTTCGTACAAAAATAAGATACCAAAAATCACACCATGGATTTAAACTAACACAACTAAGTCATGGAAATAGAATGTATGGGTGTGAGCACATTCAATAGGAAAATAAACTCAATCAATCATACGTACACAATGCATACGTGTACTCCTAACGAATGAACATCAAAGGTATCCTTAGGTGTAAAAATTTGTTGAGTTTAGATGACATCGTCTTATATAAATCAAAAAATGAAAGTCAAATGATTTTCACACCAATAACGTCCAAAACTATTTAGCGCTTTCTCAAGATTTTCAAGGATGTGAAAACCCGTTATAAAATCTCCAACCAAACTCCTTCATATATATTTTCTTTTAGAGGTGTTAAACTAAATTCTCAAACTTTGGAGAATTGGTGCAAAAATCTAATTGGCCTATAATTGGCATGAATTTCTATTTATTGCCTTTAAATTTTTTTCGGGCTCTTTTAAACCTCTTTGGACCCCGGATAATAAAATTCCTCAATTTTCTAGGTCCAATTTAAATGGAGGCTTAATCGCAAAGGATAAATGATAATCTTTCGTAGCCCTTCACCGTTTTTAAACAAAGCACTCAAACTCACAAACGGCTCTTACATGCACAACTTTCTTATCAAGTTTTATCGCGCTTGGTTCGTTTTAAGGACAGGATTGAAGTGAAAACACTCAACCAGCATGTGACAAGACAAGCACAATAATCAAATAAATCCATGCATATGTGCAATAAAGGAAATCATGAGTCAAACATGTAGGAAGTAACACTTAATTACATCTTAATGACTCTAAACATTATAAAGCACAACGATGAATTGACATATTGTCTCAAAACCCTATCAAATAGTCACATTGAAAAAAATGGAATGACGTTGTGACTTGGTCATCCTAAGTGTTCATCCATAAACGGTGTAAACAAAATACAAAAATATTTTTGGATTTTCTCAAAGTAAATTTTTTTGTATTTTTCAAAATATTTCAAATGCAAAAGTTTATACAAAAAGTACATGTCACAATGCTAGAAAACATAAATATCATAAAACAAAAACTAGCGTATGACAAACATGCCAACACAATCATTTATATGATATGGCAAGAGAGGAATCATGTGCAAGCAAACGAGAATCAACTTGTCTAAAATCTAGTGCCTATAAAAGAGATTTTCGAACCCAAATAGATGTGAAACGTCATGTGGGGAATTTAGGAACCAAGGGAACACTAGGCATAAACGACCTAGGACATTTTCCAAGATCAAAACAAAAAAGCCTAAGGTGACCTTTCCTACCACAATGTGAACATGTGTAAATGGGAGGAATGTTACCTAAAGTGTGATATTTCTAATATCCTTGGGAACGGTTGACCCTCTAAAACAAATAATGGTTTTGGCTTTGGCAACAGAAGTATTATAACTCGACAAGCCATTACCATCACTACCAAACCTACTTGAATCATTTAAATCATTTTTCAACTTCAAAATATTTGATTTAAGAAACGAATTAGACTCTTCCAAATATAGGAATTTCCTTTTCAAATTATCAATTAAACTTAACAGTTTATTGCGCTCCCCCTCAATTAAAACAAACCTATCCCTAGAGTATTTTCACTTGCTGTAAAATCATCGATTAATTTTTTATCCTCGACGGCACAAACAGGAACCCTAGAATTTTGTAAGTCCTTCAATTCCTTCTCTAAAACCAGGACTCTTTCATTACTCTCCTTTTTGGCAATTTTTAAAGATTCAAAATCAATACACAAATTACCAAAGTGTTCATGAAAAATATCTCTTTGAGTTTGAAACGTTTGCAAATATTCAATCTTTAAGAATTTTTAAAACAAGAATTTTCTTTTTCCAAAACTTTAATTATTTTATAAAGTTTCAAATTCAAAAGTTTCAATTTTTCAGCACGTTCGTGAACTTTTTCAAAAATAGGCTCCTCATTAAATGGGCGTTCCATTGGAAAAATTGTGATTTTTCGCAAAACAGATTTCAAAAAAATTAATATCACACGATTTTGCGAAAAATAAAAATACGGGATAAATTAGTGTAATCGGTTATGATACCAATTTGAGAAACCGTAATAAATGCGGTGTGTGATAATTGATTAAATTAATTCGCAAGTTTCCAAGTAAACCTTATTTAATTAAAGTCTATTTTTAAATACCCCTAAACAAGCAACTACGTGTGTGCGTGTGTCAAACCATAAACATATAAAGCATGTGAGACAAATTTCAGGAAAAATCCCCGAAGGGAAAAACCTTTTATTTCATTATAATAAATAAATCGCAACTTACACGGATTACAATGAAATATAGTGACACACGAATACCCGCAGGCGTCGGTCGGTGTCGCCAGTAATGAATCCACGCGCAACAAACCCACATGGACCGCAATCCAATCAGCAAAGGAAGAACCGCAACACTCCTCAATGGCACGTAACCATAAAACTTCGTAGAGATTCCCTCAATAATAACACGCAGTCCTCGGTTGCAGAGATCTCCCCACAAATATGAACAAAAGAAAAATAGTGTTCTTAGGTTCCAAAAAGATTCACAAAAATATAGGAATGATGTGTGAATCAAAACATGAGCTTTTGGGACTCAAAAATATGAAGACTTGATGTATTTGGTCTCTCAAAAATGTCTCTCAAAGTCTTGAAAAATAACTCCCCCGAAGTCGGCTTTTATAGGAAAACCAAAAGAGTTTTGAGTAGGTGGGACTTTTGTTGTGCGTGTACTCCAAACCGGTTCTGGTGTACCCCGAACCGGTTCACTATGTGGTTCACGGTACCTTGCTGGTTTGGGGTCAAAAGAAATCAGCATTCTTTAAATAATTTTCTCCATCTTCAAAAGGTCATAACTCCTTCACCGTAGCTCGAATTGAGGTTCCGTTTCTTCCAGTATCTTCGTGGCGTAGAGCTCTTCAACTTTCCAGTTGACCTAACCTCCAGACGGTGACTATAAATTACCAAAATTCCCTTGAACTTTCCTATCTTTCCTTTCTTTCATTGTTTTCACTTCTCTTGCGTACCACTTGCATAAAATCCATAAAATCGTAGAACCTGAAGTCGTTGAGGCAGATGTGGGACACTTGATGGAGATGTTGAATGCTTAATTCTTAGAATCTAGATAGAAGTCATCATGTGATATCATGAAGTGACGTGTCAAATGTAGCGGCGTACGACATACACAAATGTAACATATTGGACATGAGAAATCTGTCCTTACATGTGTTGATTTAATTTCTTTATAAGTTTTGGTTTTTAAAAATGGTAAACCTATACCATAAATAACTCGTTCATACTATTTTACACATCTTGTGCTAAGAAATTTGTTTTAAGAAAAGAGTTTCTTCAACAAACTGTTCAGAGCTATTTAGATAGTTTAATCTTGAAATAAAGGACTTAAGTGGTATTTTTTCAATTGGTATCAGAGCTTTGGTTTTTCAAAATTATTTAGATCTTGTGTTTCTAAAATTATTTTCTCAAAACAAATTATGAATGAGAAATTTGAGAGACTAGGTAACCTGTCCACGCCCCCTCTCTTTGATGGAACCAATTTTCCTTACTGGAAGGTAAAGATGGTTGCTTTCATCCAAGGGACATTGGGAGATGATGTCTGGGATGGTATTGAAAATGTTTACACTTTTCCTACTAAACCAGCCGTTGAAGGAAGTATTACGAGGATTAGAAAGCTAGTAAGTGAGTTCACTAAACAAGAGAAACAAACTTCCCTTCACAATAACAAAGGGAAAATGCCATATTCATGTCTATCAATGAAAATGAATTTAAGAGGACATCATTCTGTACTATCTCTAGGGAAGGATATGACACCCTAGTGTCTGCACATGTGGGTGACACTAGAGTTAAAGCTGCAAAAACACAATTGTTAATTCAGCAGTACAACTCCTTGATCATAACTGAGACTGAGTCATTTGATGACTTTTATATTAGATTGATAGACATTGTGACCAAATTGCATGCCACTGGGATTGTATATGATAGAAAGGAAATTGTTTCTAAAATACTAAGATCACTTCCACAAAAATTTAATAATAAGAGATATGAAATTGAGGAGATGGATGATCAAAATCTCACACCTGAACTCCTTAATAGCAAATTGAGAATTGTAGAAATGGAATTAGAATTTAAGAAATAATTAACCCAGTTCTAAAAGAAACAATTAACCCAGTCCCAAAAGAAACAATCTGCCTCCAATCTTATTTTTTCATCTAAGTTGACCACACCTGAACTTAGCATACCTAACATTGACTTAGACTCTGATGAGGACTATAATTTAGAAAGTCTAGATAATCATGTTTCCTTAATGTCTAAACAGTTTAAGAAAATTATGAACTTTCAAAATAAAATAGCAAAAAGACATGGCAAACCTAATTATCCAAACTAATCTAACAATAGGCCTCATGAGAGAAGAAAAGATAAACACCATACTGGTAATCACAAGAGATAGATAGACCTTAAAAATATTGAATGTTATAGATGTGGGAAGTTAGGACACATAGCTAGTGACTATAGAGTTAACTTAGACAAAACTCACAAACATAATAGCGCTCATCTATGCACAACTTTAAATGACTCAAATGAATCTGAAAATGATTAACATGAGTCATCTAACTCTTTTGAACCTTGTGTATCATTCTTTGCTAAGATAATCTATACTAATGATGAGGAATATGATCATGCTATGTTAACTGATACTATGCCTACTGATTTATCTGCCTTATTGCTTGAGAATGTTGATAATGCTTCAAACGCTTTGTGTGTGAGTCAAAGGGACACTCTATTATTGATGTCAATGGGTGTGTTATTCCTAAAAGTGAACCATTAGGGGACACTGCACACTGCACACTTAGTGACTCCGACAACGATGACATTCCTGACATTCACACATTGTACACAAAAATCTCAAGAAAAGCACTAGACTTGAAAAGATTGTCAATGATCTTACCCAAAAGATACAAACTCTAAGTCATATGATCAAATAAAATGTTGAAGAGTACACTACTCTATGTCTAGCTCATGAGAATGAAACCAAAAATTTTGAACAAAAACTAAAAGAATTGAATGACTCAAATGAAATTCTAGAAAATAAATACAAAGGAACGTTGTTAGAATTGTAACAAACGAAAGAAAAGACATCATCAGTCTTCAAAAAGTTTGCTAAATTTGAAAATAATTCTAACTATTTTGAAGACTGTCTTGCTGAAAGTAAGACCAATTCTGATGACAGAACTGGAATAGGATTTTGTCCCAACTCTAAGACCCAAACTAAAAACTTTGAAACAATAAAGTTTGTGTGTCTGGTGGCAAAAGACCTATTAAAACTTATCCACACTTTCAAAGTTTAAAAAATGAGTTTGATATAAAATAATCGAAGTTAGACATTAATGAATCAAGTAACTCTTAGCATAATGTTGAACATAAGGATAAATATGTCTGCCCCCTTATTCAACAAGCTGATTCGTCATTTCATCCTGTGCTACCTAAGAACAAGACTAGAGCTCAAAACCTAGGCAAGATTTCGAATAATAATTTTCTTAAGGTTATATGTTCAACATGCCATCTTTACTGCTCCTATTGTGATTTCTATGGACATTCCCGTGATGGTTTCTATTCCAAATGTCTATGTAATAGAGTCTATAACTCTATTGTTTACCATAACTTCAACTATTCTAGGAGAAGCCGAAACAACTATGTCCTTCTTAGACAGCCAGATAAGAATTCTAACTATCATAATAAAAAGAGAAGGACTAATACTAAAAGTCCATCAACAAGATGGAATCCTAAATGCTTTTCTAAACTAATTGCTCAAACTGTTTATAATAATAATAAATCTGTGCAAAAATCTTTTAAAGAAAAGACAGAAGCTTGCAAGTTTTATCAAATACGAGCTAATAAGCGCAAATTGAAAATTAAAGCAGTTTGGGTCAGAAAAATGATTTATTACCCCAGTTGAGATGCAATATTATAATCAGTGCTTTTAAAGCTGAACACATGATAGCTAGATGGTATTTAGACTTTGGATGTTCCAAACATATGATTGGGGATGATTCCAAACTTTCAAACAAAACTAACTTTTTCGGAGGAAAAGTCTTGTTTGGAGATTGTTTATCATCCCAGATCATTGGTAAAGGAACGCTCCATGAAGAAGGATTACCTATTCTTGAAGATGTTCTCTTGGTAAAAGATCTTAAAGCCAATTTACTAAGTATATCACAGTTTTGTGACTTAAACCACACTGTTGCTTTTTCAAAGAACAATTGCAAAATTTTAAATGAAAATGGTGATTGCATTATTATAGGACTCCGTACTCGAGATAACTGTTACACAGTCAATCCAAGTACAGAGGTTTGTAACGTTGCTAGAATGGATGACAATGAGATATGGCATAATCGGTTGGATCACATTAATTATGATAGTCTTAGCAAATTATGCTCCCAAGATATAGTTAAAGGTCTTCCTAAGATCAAACCAATTTCAAACATTTTATGTGGTCCCTATCAAGAAGGAAAAATTATTAAGGCTCCCTAGAAGAAAGTTAAAGAAGTTCTATCCACTAAGCCTCTAGAACTCATCCATATGGACCTAATGGGTCCTTCTCGTACTGTTAGTCTTTGCGGCCACAGTTACATCCTTATTATGGTTGATGAAATCACTCGATTTACCTGGGTTGCCTTTTTAAAACACAAATCAAAACCTTCTGTAAGTTTTTGAAGATCTTAGTTCGTATAGAAAATGAAAAGGATTCCTAAGTAGATAGAATTCATAGTGATAGAGGAGGAGAATTCATATATTCAGATGTCATCGAATATTGTGACTATAATGGTTACAAAAATGAATTTAATGCTCCTAACACACCTCAACAAAATGGAATTATTGAGCATAAAAATCGGACTCTTCAAGAAATGACCCATGTGATTATTCATGCAAAGAACCTACCTAAATATTTTTGGGTAGGAACCATTCGTTCAACCTAACATATATTCAATTGTGTTTACTTAAGGAAAAATACCAAACAAACATCCTATGAGATTGGATATGGGTAAAAACCTAACCTAAAATACTTTAGAACCTTTGGTTATGCCTGTAAGGACAGAGAACACCTATCTAAATTCTAAACCAGAGGAGATAAAGCCATTTTCTTAGGATATTATCCAAATAGTAGAGCCTTCCGTGTCTATAATCTTCATACCAAAACTATGATGGAATCCATTAATGTGGTTGTAAGTGACACTAATGTAGAAACTAAGACCAAAGAATCTATTGTGGATGAGTTCGAAAACATTTTAAATTATGACTCTCTAGAATTAGTTAAATCCTTACCAACTGAGACCCCTGAAGTAACTAACTGGGTTTCCAAAGATCGTCCTTTAGATAGTGTAGTTGGTAATCCTAGTGAGCCTGTTCATACAAGATCTCAACTTCGTAGCATTTCTCATTTTGCATGCTTTGTGTCTCTTATTGAGACAAAGACTGTAAATAAAGCCTTGAATGACACTTTGTGGATAAGAGCTATACAGGAGGAAATTCTTCAATTTATCATTCATGATGTATGGTATCTTGTACCCCGTCCTGAAAATAAAAGGGTTATTGGCACACGTTGGATTTTTAAAAATAAAACTGATAAATCTGGGATGATTATTCGGAATAAAGCTAGATTAGTTACCCAGGGTTACTCTAAAATTAAAGGAATAGACTTCAAGGAAATTTTTGCACCTATCACTCGCCTCGAGTATATTCTCTTACTTTTTACAATAGCTTGTCATTTGCACTTCACATGATTTCAAATGGATGTTAAGTCATCCTTCCTTAACAAAATTTTAACTGAGGAGACCTACGTAGAACAACCTAAAGGATTCATTGACCCTGATCATCCAAATTATTTATAGCATCTTAAAAAAGCTCTTTATGGGTTGAAAAAAGCTCCTAGAGCTTGGTATGAATGTCTATCCACCTTTATTTTAGACAACTATTTTAAAAGAGGAGGGAATGACCAAACTTTATTTGTCAAACATTTTAACAATAATATTACTGTAATCCAAGTTTACGTTGACGGTATCATTTTTGGATCCACCTCCCCTTTAGAATTTAAGACCTTCTCGGACATTACGCACAAAGAATTTCAAATGTCACTTATGGGGGGATTACAATTATTCTTAGGGCTCCAAGTTAAACAAAATCCAGATGGTTTATTTGTATTGCAATCCAGATACACGTTAGATATTGTCAAGAAGTTTGGCCTAGAAACAACTAAAGAAGCTAGGACTCCTATGAGTACTTCTGTTAAACTTTTTAAAGATGAGAATGGTAAATCAATTTATTATACCGCATACCATAGTATGATATGAAGCTTACTTTACCTTACTGCCTCCCGTCCTAATATCATGTACCATGTCTGCGTGTGTGCTTGTTATCAAAACAATCCTACAGAGAGTCATCTATTATGCGTTAAAAGAATTATCAAATACATTAAAGGCACTCCAAATTTAGGAGTGTGGTACATTAAAGACACTTTTAGTACCATAGTAGGTTACACTGATGCTGATTGGTCCGGTTGTTCCGATGATAGTAAGAGTACGTAAGGAGCTTGTTACTACATTGGTAACAATTTTGTAGGATAGAGTAGTAAGAAATAAAACTGGACTTCCTTGTCTACTGTCGAATCCGAATATATAGCCACGGGAAGTTATTGTGCTCAATTACTTTGGCTAAAAGAAATGCTGAAAGATTATGGTATAACCGAAGATAAGTAACATCTCTATTGTGACAATCAAAGCGCGATCAATATTTCTAAAAATCCAATTCATCACTCTCGTACCAAACATATTAAAATTAGATATCATTTTATACGCGAGTTAGTTGAATCTAATGAGTTAGAAATTAATTACCTACCTACTGAATTACAATTAGCTAACCTATTTACTAAATCATTAGATTATCTTCGATTTGAATCTTTGCACAAATCTATTGGTATGGTTATGGCAGAATAATGATTTATTGTTTCATACTTGTTTTCTTTACCCTTTGTCCATTTGAGACAAAATGGAGGAGAAATTTGAGTCTTCTTGGACATGTTGTTGTTTACTCAACTAAAAAGCTTGATATTAGTTATGTTATTTTCAGGAATCAGTGCCTTCATATTAAATCAGAATTTTGATAGGGTATTTATATGTATATAGTTAAGTTATGTAATTTTCTTTTTCTAGGATATTTGGTAGTAGATAGAATGTTTGTATAGGAATAGGTTTTTCTTATTCTTTTGTATCCCTGCGAGTCATAGATGACTCAAAGGAGATTTTGTCTCATATTTCCAAAGGGGGAGATTGAAGCACCCTATATCTTTTACTCACTTTAGTCTATATTATATAGGTGCTCATCTAGTGTGAAAATAGTGATAAAATTGAGTCATATCCTTTTCAATCAACAAGCCTTGAGACTCAACATTTTATTTCCTCTAATACTCCAAGGGTATAAATATCAACACCACACCTAGGATCATTTATGTGTTGCATAGGAGACTGCATTCTTCATAATATGGGTATGTGTGAGTATAAATACTATGATTTTTTCTAAGTTATTAAGTTTGTAGGTTGATTTGTAAATCTTTTAAGCTGATAAAAACTTGCTTGGGTAGAAACCAAATGGGATTGATAATTGTGTGGTTGAAAATTGCATTACTGTAAGATCAAAAACACGCGTTTCATACGCCATCTCAACCTTACACGTGTTAGATGCATTACGGTAAGATCAAAAACACGCGTTTCATACGCCATCTCAACCTTACACGTGTTAGACTCACGACAACTGGATTTATCTTTTCTTTCCCTCACATACCTGTGTTTAATTTTGAACCCTGAAGCAATCTTTGTGATACCTGAAACAACTAGTAAGAGAACGTTTAATAGCGGTGCATCGATAGCCATCAAAATTACCTCGATCTCTAAAGACTCAATCGTGGCCATTGATTTCTTCAAAGTTCCAAAGGCTTCCATGGATTAGTATAAATAAATGACTTATGTGTTGCGATTACAATCTTCTGTTCACCTCACTTCTAAGAGAAAATAGAGAGAGAGAGAGAGAGAGAGAGAGAGAGAGAGAGAGAGAGAGAACAGAGAAAAAAGAAAACCCTAACCTAAACTCCAACCAAATCTCAACAGAAAATCAGTTTTGAGAGTGTTTAGTTCGAGAGTTGTGAAGATCATTCCTCTTCTGTTCTTAATCTATTTTCTAACTTAATCACACCAGTTTGATCTAATTTTTCTTTCATAGAAAACTGAGATTGAAATTATATGATACATTTCACATCTATCTCTTTTAGATTTGATTTCTTATTTCGAGCAATCATAGTTTTGTTGGTTGTTTTCAACTTTTATAGTTTCAAACCCTAAAACCAACAAAATAGTTTCTAATTTAAGTTTCTTTGAACATTCAAACTCAGATCTAGTTTAAGATCTTGATTCGGGATTTACACTTTCACATATTCCACATTTTGTGAAATAGTCTATATATTTTCAATATAAGAAAGTGTTTAGAATCTTGGATCGTGTATATATAGCAAGATTCCCTCTTGATCTATGGATAAATTGAAAGATCCAAAGTCTGATAGTTTTGATTAAACTGATTTTGAAAATCTTTACATATTTGTGATCTATTTGTAATTCGATAAGCATCATGCCTGTAATTAAGTGTGTGTGGGTTGCATGCATGTGATTTAGATCACATCACCACTTACACTTTCACACTACTACACTGAAAAGTTTTGGTATTGAGATTTTGGACTTTTGAGTCGACGTAAAGCTAAAAGGAGTGGAGTTACAAAGCTGAGAGAACATCAACAACATCAGAGCCTTGGGAGAAGTCAGAAAATCTAGAGGAGTTGGTACATTTCTGAAATTAGAATTAGGAGTGATTGTGTGTCTTGATTGTTAAATAGTTTGTAACATATTAATCTATTTTAGTGGAGTTTTACTTTTGAGGTGTAGAGACCTCCGAGGATGTTTCCCCAATTGGGTGGGGTTTTACCACGTTAAAAATTATACTTGTATACTTCATCTTCCTCTCATCCCTTTCTTGAGGGTGTGTTGATTTAATTTCTTTATAAGTTTTGGTTTTCAAAACTGTTAAACCTATACCTTAAATATGAAATTGTCCCTTGTCATTTTTTATCTCAATTTTGAGACTCTGCTTTTTTCCCTATTTAGAGTCCTTAATTTTTTTTATAATTTAAAAATATGTTTGCGTTATTTTTTTATTATTTTTGGCTAGAAATTTTTTATACCTTTATATTGATTTCTGGTATTAAAATACTAGTTGTTGATTTATTGTTTGTGTCTTTTGTTATTATTTTTTTATTTAGTTTGATCATTGGATTTAATTAAACAATTTTTTTTTGTTTAGTTTAATGATTAAACAAAAATTAAAAGGCCATTTTTTTTACTTTTTAAATGGTTACGTTGATACCATTGTGTGTTTTTTCTCTTAATCCATGTGAACGTGGTTGGGACAATGGGATTACTTTACTTTAGCTTCACGATTTATAGTTGTTGCCAGCTATTTTTTTTTACCGTTTGGTTCTTTGAGATTCTATGGTAGTGCCCCTCATTGGTTGGTGTTACCCTTTTATCCCTTGTCTATTATATGGTTTTCCTTTCCTACCCTTTAGTGTTGTGTTTTATTTCGTGACTGCCCAGGATGTCTCACGGATTTATAAATACAAAGAGGGGTCTCTTATTTTTTTTAGGATTTTGAAAAATAAAAAAACCGCCGACATTTTGCTCTTCATTTTCTCACTTTCTCTCTCTAACAATTTGTTTCTATTATTAAGAGTGTGTGATCGTTTGTGAGAGTTAAGATTGTGTGGTACTCAGTTGCATTTTGTTTGGGGTTTGTTGTTCTGATGTTTTTTGGTCTCCGGTGTTGCTGTTCAGCGACTGGTGGTTTCCGTTATCTATTCGAGTTCTGCTAAAGCCATTTATGGCTTGAGATGTAAGTCCGTTTCTTTATATATAGTTTAGATCTACTTTGTTTGGTAAATTTGTTCTCAGATCATCATTTCCTTTTTGTTTTTTGTTCGGGTTTGGATTGCCTCAAGTATGTACGTGTTTTCTAATATGTGTGTGGGTGTGTTAACTCAGACTTTAACTTACTGGTTTAACTCGAACTTTAAATCACCGGTTTAACTCGAACTTTAACTCACTATTTTAACTCGGACTTGAACTCACTGATTTAACTTGGACTTTAACTCACTAATATAACTCGAACTTTAACTCACTGATTTGCCTCGGACCAAAGACTTAGTGTTGTTATCTATTTTATTTTTAGACTTAACTTACCCCACTTTAAACTAGTTTAACTCAGAATTATCTTGTGTTTAACTCAACTTAATCTCTTGGTAAATCTTGCCGTTTTTACCTAGTTTAGTATCACTTGTTTACCTTACCAGTTTGTGTATCTTAGTGTGTGTAGATCACGTGTGGGTAACTTGACTTTGTTTAGAATAATTATTTTTTTTTAAATCAGAATTAATTTGGTGTTTGTTTTGTCTTGTGCAAAACCCAATTTGTGAGTGTGTTTGAATCTATAACCTTACCTCTCAATTAGTCCTTGATTAGTAAATTTTGTGTTAATAAAATTAGACTTAAACTCTTTTGTGTTTGGTCTTCTTTTATAAATAAAATAACTTTATAATTTGACTAAATCAAACTTTAGAAATTAAAATCTGTGTGTTGCACAACTTCATGGGGTCTCGGGCTAGAGTGTGGTGTTGTGCGTGTGTTGTAGTCACTATTATCGGGGTGTGTTATTGGGTTGACTGTTTTAAGCCAAGTTGGGTTTTTTTAGAATAGGCTGGTTGTACGGGTGTGTATTTGCTTAGTTTAATTCGTGGTAAACTTGGAGGACTGTAATCTATAACTTGTAATTAGTAATAGTTGACTTGAATGCGTGTGTTGTCCTGGGACTAGGGACACGGGGTTTACCACCACGGTGGGTTCCTCAAGAACAAATATTGTGTTACTATCTACCTTTCCTCATCCCATTCTAATTATATTTATTTCAGTAGCATCATTCTAAATCTTTCTTTATTTATGTGGGTGCGCTCAACGATTTCAATTTAGTCTTTTTAAATTAAATATTAAAAGAGTTGGAGTTTTATTTATTAACTAAAACACGTTAGGTGTTTAGGTAGTGGTATCAGAGCTTCAGGAATCACTTTTAAAAGTTTTATTCGGCAAAGATCCTGAACTCTTTTATTTTCAATTAGTCAATTTTTTTATAATGGGTGACCAAAATGGGTCTTCCGTGCGTCCTCCCATGTTTGATGGTGACAACTTTGCTTATTGAAAAGTAAGAATGGTTGCACACCTCCAACATTTGGGAGATGATGTATGGGAAACGGTTGAAAATAGTTTTTCTGTACCTACTAAACCTAGTGATGATGATGATGAAATATTTGTTACAAAATCTTTTTCTGAATGGACTAAAGAAGAAAATCTTAGTTCACAGTATAACCACAAAGGCAAAAATGCCATTTTTCAAGCTATGGGTGCAATTGAATTTTTAAGAATTTCAGCCTGCACTACATCTAAAGAGGCTTGGGACATTTTAATAACAACCCATGAAGTAGACTCTAGAGTTAAAAGGGTTAAGTCCCAAATGCTAGTTAGGCTTTATGATTATCTCTACATGAAAGATAATAAGAAGTTTGATGATTTTATTTGAAATTGCACGATGTCGTAAATCAGTCACATGCTAATGGTGTTATTTATGCTGGTTCTGAAATTTTTGATTTAATTGCTCATACTATTACTGATAATTTGGATAGTTACACATCTCATCTCTTGTGTGGTAAACTTAAGACTTCTGAATATCAAATACTTTAAGAGATGAGCAAATAGGTAAAGCACCTGCACACACTGAATCTCAAAATGTGCTTGATTTTAGAACTAGTAGTGAAAGTAGTTTGGATTTTGTTTCCTCTTTGTCTAATTTAACCGAATCTGAAATTTCTTTGGAATCATTGGATAGTGAACTTGCACTCTTGTCTAAGCACTATAAGAAATTTGTGAAGTATAAGAATAAATAAGCTTCAAAACAAGGTTAGCCTAGTTATTTAGATAGATCCCATGAAAAATATTTTGAGAAGAAAAGTTTTGAAAAAACTGGACCTAAGAAGGATTTGAGCCACCTTCAGTGTCGGAAGTGCAATGAATATGGTCACTATGCCGATAGGTGTTTTTCTAAATCTAAATGGGAACCTTCAAATAAGGCACATTTGTCTAAAACTTGGGATGATATCTCTGATAGTGATAATGAAAAAACCTTTGATAACCTCATGGCATTTACTTCTACTTGTACTATGATATTGAAGGACATATTAAATAGCATATCTAGTCTATCGGATATTTCTGATTTGTGTGATATTACTTGTGACTTAGACTTTGTGAATTTATCTCACACCTATCCTGCTCAAAATCACCCAACTGTCACGGCATATCTTTTTGATATTGGAAATATTTATGTTGATTTAAATGACTCTGAGTTGTTAGAGGGTTTTGAAAATGTTGAAAAAGATGTGTGAGAATGCTGAAAATGACACAATTAATGACAGCACACATTTAAGTGAAGAGAATGCTAGGTTATTAGCTAAAATTAATGCTTTAAATGGTCAAATCAGAATTATGTCTGAAGAATCCGCTTTTCACATTGAAGAATTGTAAAATGATGTTGTTTTACTTAAAAAGAGGACTGCTATGCTAACTGATTTGAATCACTCTCTTAAGACAAAAAACAAGGAATTTTTGTTTAAATATGATGAGTCTCAAATTGAACTTAAGGGTGTTTTGAATAAATATGATGAATGTAAAAAGGAACTAGAGATCACCTCTACAAAGTTAAATAGTTTTTGGAATTTTGGGTTTGCCGTTAAAACTATTAATAAAAATATGCGTTATGATCCCACAAATTCTTATTCTGATTTTGTTCCTACAAAAGAACTTGGTTTTCAGGGGGAAGAATTTGATGTCACTAATTTTGAAAATTCAAAAGAATAATTTCCCGAGTCTAATCAAATTAGAATGTCTTACAAACATGTGAAAAATGAAGGTTGTTCAACATCTTCAAAGCCCGTCTTTAAATGCAGTTTTTGTCACAGAACGTGACATTTGGAAAAATTATGTTTTAAGAAGTTAGGACAGAATGGTTCTAATTTAGGCAATTTTAGGCAAACTCAAAATGGAAAGAAGTTTCAAACTACCAAGCCTAATTTTCAATGTGGATATTGCTCTAAATTTGGGCATTTAGAACACTTTTATTTTAAAAAGGCAAACATAGCCAACTCTAGACTAGCCCACAAACATGTTGTCCCGACTAGACCTGTCTGTAGGAAATTTATCCGTTTTGATTTTTGTCACAAAAATGGTCACTTGACTGATTTTTGCTATAAAAAACTGCAACCTCAAGACAGGCCAACTCATTTTAACGGTAAAACTAAATTTGTTAGGAAGCCTAATCTGTCCAACATAAAGCCTAATCGAACTAAAATTGTTTTTGAGAAAACTAAGGCTGATTGGGTTAAAAATCAGAATCAAATGACTCATTGAGATGCAATGTTATTTTATCGTCACTAAATGCTCGTAATAAAAATTCTCAATGGTATTTAGATTCTGGTTGGTCTAAGCATATGACGAGGGAAAAATCGAAATTCACCACCTTAAAATCTTTTATTGGTGTTGTTGTAACATTTGGTGATGGAAAGATGTCCCACAACATAGGCAAAGGGTCGATTGAGGTAGATGTACTCCCTAACTTGGAGGAAGTTTTACTTGTTGATGGTTTAAAAGTAAATCTATTGAGTATTAGTTAGTTTTGTGACACCGATCATGCTGTTAATTTCACAATATCTAATTATAAAATTTTAGACCCCAATGGGAAACTTATTTTGTGTGGTACTAGGACTCCACACAATTTTTATGTTGTTAAACATGAACATGATTCTGAAAATTGTTTATCTAGTAGTATGAGTGATTTAGACTTATGGAATGAATGTTTAGGCCATCTAAATTACGACAGTTTGTCTAAATTAACTAGTTAAAATCTTATTCGTGGTGTACCCAAAATAACTAAAGTTAAACACTCTATTTGTGGTCCGCGTCAGATTGTAAAATTCATAAGGCACCTCATAAGAAAGTAATTGAAATTTGTACTTCTCACCCCTTGGAATTGTTACATATGGATTTAATGGGTCCCTCTAGGACAATTAGTTTGTGTGGTAATTCATATATTCTTGTTATAGTTGATGACTTACTAGATTTACTTGGGTTGCTTTTATGAAGGAAAAATCATACACTTTTAATCATTTTTTGAAAATTCTGCTAAAAATTGAAAATGAGAAAGACACTCAAGTCACTCGTATTCGTAGCGATAGGGGTGGGGAATTTAAAGACACGGGTATCATTGACTATTGTATTGGGAATGGGTATCAACATGAGTTTAGTGCTCCTAAGACACCCCAATAAAATGGTATTTTTGGAAGAAAAAATCAAAACATTCAAGAAATGGCTCGTGTTTTGATTCATGCTAAGAACTTACCAAAATATTTTTGGGTTGAAGCTACTCAAACAGCTTGTCACATAATTAATAGGGTTCGTTTAAGAAAAAACACTAAACAAACACCCTATGAATTATGGTATGGCAGACAACCCAATTTGAAATACTTTAGGGTTTTTGGTAGTGAATGCTATGTGTGTAAGGATCGTAAACACTTGTCTAAATTTGACACAAGAGGAGACAAGGCTATTTTTTTAGGTTACTCCCAAAATAGTCGGGCTTATAGAGTTTATAATTTGAAAACTAAGTATATCATGGAATCTATTAATGTTGTGATAAATGATTGTGTTTGCCCTTTGGTGGAAGATAGCCCGTAATCATTACCCATTGAAAACATCACTTCAAATGATTTACCAAAATAGTCAACGGATAGTGACTCGGACTCCCTTCCACAGGGAGCCTTAGATGTTCCTAATTAGGTTAGATCTAATCATCCTAAGAAGAACATTTTGGGTAATGTTAAGGAACCTGTTAAGACTAGAGCTCAAACTTTAAATGCCTTAATGTCTTCTTTTGTTTCCTTAGTTGAACCTAAGAATATAAAAGATGCCCTCGGTTATGAATCTTGGCTTCTTGCTATGCAGGAAGAATTGGGTCAATCTAAGATCCATGATGTGTGGTGTTTAGTTCCTCATCCTACTCATACTAATGTCATTGGAATGTTTGTTAGAAGAAATACAAATTGTTTGCTTATTGATCAAATATATGTTGATGACATTGTTTTTGGGTCTACATCTCCTCAATAAGCTTAAACTATTGCTAACATTACGAAATCTGAATTTTAAATGTCTATGATGGGGGAGTTACAATTTTTCTTGGGTTTATAAGTTTCTCAAAAATCGGAATGCATTTTTATATCCCAAACTAAATATGTAACTGAATTAGTTAAGCGTTTTGGGCTAACAAATGCAAAAACTGCTAGGACACCTATGAGTTCCACCACTAAGCTTTCCAAAGATTTATCGGGTAAAAAGGTTGAAGTTACACTTTATCGTGGCATGATTGGTAGCCTTTTATATTTAACTGCTAGTAGACCTGATATAATGCATAGTGTGTGTGTGTTTGTGTGTTAGATATCAATGTGAACCGAAAGAATCTCACTTACTTGAGGTTAAGCGCATACTGAAATATGTTAGTGGTACTCTAAGTTTTGGTATTATGTATACTTTTAACACAAATTCTAAAATAATTGAGTATAGCGATGCTGATTGGGCTGGGTGTGTCGATGATAGTAAAAGCACTTTTGGTGGTTGCTTTTACGTAGGACACAACCTAGTCTATTGGTCGTCTAAAAAGAAGAATTGTGTGTCTCTTTCCTCCGCCGAAGCCGAGTACATTGCTGTCGGTAGCTGTTGTACTCAGCTTTTGTGGATCAAACAAACTCTAAGCGATTATGGAATGAATGAACCAAGTGCTCTAATATTATGTGATAATCAAAGTGCTATTAGTATTTCGAAAAATCCCATTTTTCACACACGTACAAAACATATTAAAATGCGTGAACATTTTATTAGGGAACTCATTGAGAAAAAGGAAATCTGCATAGAGTATTTAAACACTAAAGACCAACTTGTTGATTTGTTTACTAAACCATTAGATAATCATAGATTTGAAACTCTACGAATGTCAATGGGTGCGTGTGAATTTTCAACCTAATTTGATTTTGGTTTCCTCCCTTTGTCCCTTTGAGACAAACAGGGGGAGAATTTGAGACTCTTTGTGTTGTTTGGACTTTTAGGATATATGTTGTTAGTTGAGTTATGTATTTGAATAGGACTCAAAATGTTGTTGGTTGAGTTATGTATTTTGTCTCAAAGTCGTGTTTGTCTCAAAATTGGCCAAAGGGAGAGATTGAAATTGTCCCTTGTCGTTATTTGTCTCAATTTTGAGACTCTGATTTTTGCACTATTTAGAGTCCTTCATTTTTTAAAAAAATTTAAAAATATGTGTGCGTTATTTTTTTATTATTTTTGGCTAGAAATTTTTTATACCTTTATATTAATTTCTGGTATTAAAACACTAGTTGTTTATTTATTGTTTGTGTCTTTTGTTATTATTTTTTTATTTTAGTTTGATCATTGGATTTAATTAAACAAACTAAATTTTTTGTTTAGTTTAATGATTAAACAAAAAATAAAAGGCCGATTTTTTTACTTTTTAAATGGTTACATTGATACCATTGCGTGTTTGTTCTCTTGATCCATATGAACATGGTTGGGACAATGGGATTACTTTACTTTGGCTTCACGATTTGTAATTATTGCCAGCTAATTTTTTTTTACCGTTTGGTTCTTTGAGATTTTACAGTAGTGCCCCTCCTTGGTTGGTGTTACCCTTTTATCCCTTGTCTATTATATGGTTTTCCTTTCCTACACTTTAGTGTTGTGTTTTATGTCGTGGCTTCCTGGGCTGTCTTACGGATCTATAAATACAAAGAGGGGTCTCTTGTTTTTTTTAGGGTTTTGAAAAATCAAAAAACAGCCGACATTTTGCTCTTCATTTTCTCACTTTCACTCTCTAACAATTTGTTTCTATTATTGAGAGTGTGTGATCGTGTGTGAGAGTTAAGATTTTGTGGAACTTAGTTGCGTTTTGTTTGGGATTTGTTGTTCGGATTTTTTTGGGTCTCCGGTGTTGCTGTTCGGCTACTGGTGGTTTCCGTTATCTGTTCGAGTTCTGCTAAAGCCATTTACCGCTTGAGCTGTAAGTCCGTTTCTTTATATATATATATATATATATATATATATATATATATAGAGAGAGAGAGAGAGAGAGAGTTTAGTTCTATTTTGTTTGGTAATTTTTTTCTCAGATCTGCGTTGCCTTTTTGTTTCTTGTTCGTGTTTGGTTTGCCTTGAATCTGTACGTGTTTGCTAATCTGTGTGTGGGTGTGTTAACTCGGACTTTAACTCACTGGTTTAACTCAGACTTTAACTCACTGGTTTAACTTGGACTTGAACTCACTGATTTAACTCGGACTTTAACTCACTGATTTAACTTGGGTTTTAACTCACTGATTTGATTCGGACCAAAGACTTAGTGTTGATATCTATTTTATTTCTGGACTTAACTTACCCCGCTTTAAACTATTTTAACTCAGAATTAACTTGTGTTTAACTCAACTTAAACTCTTAGTAAATCTTGTTGTTTTTACTTAGTTGAGTCTCACTTGTTTACCTTACTAGTTTGTGTATCTTAGTGTGTGTAGATCACGTGTGGGTAACTTGACTTTGTTTAGACTAATTAAATTTTTTTAAATCAGAATTAATTTGGTGTTTGTTTTGGCTTGTGCAAAAACCAATTTGTGAGTGTGTTTGAATCTATAACCTTACCTTTCAATTAGTCCTTGATTGATAATTTTTGTGTTAATAAAAGTAGACTTAAACTCTTATGTGTTTGGCCTTCTTTTATAAACAAAATAACTTTATGATTTGACTAAATCAAACTTTATAAAGTAAAATATGTGTGTTGCACAACTTCATGGGGTCTCGGGCTAGAGTGTGGTGTTGTGCGTGTGTTGTAGTCACTATTCTTGGGGTGTTATTAGGTTGACTGTTTTTCAGTCAAGTTGGATTGTTTTAGACTAGATTGGTTGTACGGGTGCATATTTTCTTAGTTTAATTCGTGGTAAACTTGGAGAACTATAATCTTCAACTAGTAATTGGTAATAGAGGACTTGGGTGCGTCTGTTGTCCTGGGACTAGGGACACGGGGTTTACCACCACGGTGGGTTCCTCGAGAACAAATATTGTGTTACTATCTACCTTTCCTCATCCCATTCTGATTATATATATTTCATCAGCATCATTCCAAATTTGTCTTTATTTGTGTGGGTGCTCACAACGATTTCAATTTAGTTTTTTTCAATTAAATATTAAAAGAGTTGGAGTTTTATTTATTAACTAAAACACGTTAGGTGTTTAGGTTGTTTCAAAATAATTCGTTCAAACTGTTTTACGCATCTCGTGCTAAGAAATTTGTTTTAAGAGAAGTGTTTCTTTAACAAACTATTCGAAGCCATTTAGATAGTTTAATCTTGAATTAAATGACTTGAGTGGTATTTTTTCACTGAAAAGTCATTTGAACGAAATTGGGATCTCGTTCGAATGAGATTCCCAAGTCGTTTGAACGAACATCAAATGACGTTCCAATGATTATTTTGAAATATTTCTCTGTTATCTCGTTCGAAGCTCACTCAAACGAGGCTATCTAACTAGATTTATGCCTATTTATATTCTTCTATCTTGTTCGGACATTGTCGTTCGAACGACACTTAAAATTCGTTCGAATGATTTGGCCATTTTTTGTGCAGTTTCTTCAGTTTTTTTATTTTTAACTGCACACTTACCCACTAACTTTTCAACAACTCTTGTAGTGAGGGAATAACATTTTTCAAGTAAATTTTGCATACTTCTAAGAACTCTTGGGAGAATTTTCCTTAACCAAAAAGTCCCCTTTGGTTTTTGTGATTTAAAAGATCAAATATTAACACAAAAACTTGTTTACACCCATATTTAGTTTGATCCAAGTTTCTATATAGTTATATTTACTGTGAGATCATTTTGGCACGGGGTTCTATCTCTACCCAAAAAAGGGTAAAGTTTCATGCGGTGGATTTGGTTCAGTTGAGTTGCGGTGCGTATACGGGGAAAGGCTCCATGTGTGATTGATGATAGTCAGGCCCCATTGGTTGATTCCGAGACAATGGTGGACTCCAACGTTATCCACTAGGCGGAGGTTGAAGAGAGTGTTACACCCCGCCCGCCCGGAGAGAGCGAACAGAGCGCCACTGTCGATAAAACTATATTATTCCACCATATAACAAGGTATAGAGCATCTAAATCCCACAACAACAAAAGAGAAACCACTAATCTCAAATCTCTTCAAATACAAATACAACCAACTCTCTCGAATAAATACAGCAACTAAAATAAATCTCCAATGCTCTATACATCAAAATAAATAAATACAAGTCTTCTCTCTTGTATAAAAATCTTCCCAAATAATTCTCGCTATAAATCATCCCAATCAAATCCAAAGCGCCCAAAATCTGCGCTAACCTGCCACTAAAAGAAAATATGGGGAAGTACACAATACGACAGGAAATATGCTCAACAAATATTAGCGGTGAATAAAACGTAAAAATACGAATACGAATATTCAAATCAAAGTGAATCTCATAAGCAATTATATCAATATAATTACTCAACAACACTTTAACCGGGTCACCAGGCCTCACCACCGTACCGCGCCTATGAATTTTTTTAGCATATCCGAAAAAGGAATATTGGCGGGTGCCCAACCTCAGTGCCATATTAAAATCTCATGACAACATGCTCAACACCAAATATAATACCACATGAATCGAAATCAGATTCCAACAAATATTTTTAGATTTCCAAAAGAATTTAACAATTCAAATATGAGTCAATAATCACATGAAACCAAAGGAAGAAACACTCATGATATTAGGGAGCATATTGTGTAAAACCCCATACCTCAAAATCATCACATAATTCAGCCTCAAAATCTAATCACACCATCACGTTCCTCTCGCGAAAATAATCAAATCTCGTTCTAGACCAAACTCGAGAAAACACCAAATAAGCCTGCTAATCTAAGGTTGAAATCTTGAATAAGTTTGGGGCTATGGTTTGTATGTGAAAAGGAGTAATTTTAGAGAGGTCTTCTGGTTGAAAAGTTTGAGAAAAAGTGATTTGAAAAGTCCATCCACGAATTTGTTGATATATAAAGGATTAAGAGCTTGATTAAGAAAAGAGTTCTAATTAGATACAAACACTAAAACATTGATTCCGGACGATCGGACCGTTGGAATTGGATGAAATTTTACAGAGAATTAGCTGAAGACGATAGAAAGCTATAAAAAAAATTCAGCACGATCGGACCGTTCAATATTTTTAAATATATTTTTTTTTTTTGCTAGAGAGTTTAATGTTTTGAGGACTCTGAGAGAGTTTTATATTTTGAGGACTCTTCTATATAATAAAAATTCAATTAAAACTCCATTTTAATTCCAATTTCGAAACCGTTTGAAATTATCTGCTTTAAAAATAATAACCAACGAGCAATAAAAATAATTTTATCTCAAAACTTATTTTTCCTCTTAATTTCGAAAACCCCCAAAATTATGTGGGTTGTTACAGAGAGAAGGAGCATCAAGGATTGAAAGAAGTCGAGTATGTGTTGTAAGTCTTTCTGTCGTGGTCTTTGTAAAAATACCCGTACTTAGTGGATTTGTAGGTTTGGCCGTTCGAGGTTTTTCCCGTTGAGAGTTTTCCTCGTACAACATCGCGTAATGTGATTGTGATTTATTTTTATCTTGCATAAAATCACTTAGATGCATGTGTAGGTTCAAAAAGATAAAAATTTATTTAATCACAACTTTAGTTTTATTTGGTGCTAATTAAGTTTTAGGTAAGTTTAATTTAATTTAAGTCAAAAAATTTAATTTGGGAAAATTTGTTTAAAGCTTCTTTGTCCAATATTAAAACTTGAATTAATTTTTGTTGGGTTATTTTAGGACTTGAGTTGAATCAACTTTGATTAAATAATTTCAATCTTAAAGAAATTATAATTTGAGTATTTTTTAAAAGAAATTGTTAAAAAGTTGGTATATTTTTTAACCATCCCCTGTTCAATTTTGGCAGAGTTTCACGATTAAACTGACAAACTAGGTATGAGTGTCCTAGGGCATATGCCTATAATGTGGAAGTGTGTGTAAGTGAGACTAAGCATGGATACCTACAAGTAATATGGTGCATTTTTAAATGTGAGTAAGTGGAATGAACATGGTAACCTCATATAAGGGAATAAAGTAGGAAGCATGTGATAGAAAAGGTGATATATGCATGTAATGATAAAACGAGGATGATGGAGAGAAGAGTATATATGGATATAATGATATGAGTAAGACATATATTAAAGTATGAGAGTAAAAAGTGTATACAAGTTAGGTGTATACACGTATAGAAGAAAAGAAAAAAATGAGAGAGAGAAACAAAACCTATCTAAAAAGAGTTTAAGCCTCTAATAGTAAGTTCCCAGTGGATTAGCCAACTTGAACATCCAATATTTTTCGACACGGATTTGTCCCAAAAGGGAAATTTATGCGTGCGGGGATTAAGGAAGAAAATACTCTTTTCGCCACTCATATGATCTTCGCGGGCTCCCATAAACATAAATTTGCCATTGTCAATGCGGTGAAAATACAGACAGATGGATTCGCTAGCCTATATTTCTCAAAACATGTAGTCGTTCCCAAAGAAACAGAATGCAATACAAACTAATGCATACAAACCCAAATAAATCACGGGTCCAGGAACTAAGTTACAAAATGGGAAGGTGTTAGGCACTCATTTGTCCCTTTCGATCTCTCAGAGGCTATTATAATATTCTTCTTTTATCTAAAATGAAATTCATGTGTATAATGTGTGCGATGTGAAATAGGTGAGAAATGAAAATGGCATACTCGCGTTATGGAAAAGACGAAGATGAGCCATTTTAAGGAATATAAAAAGAAAGAAAATAATCTAAAAAGGTAGTCGAAATGTGAGCATCACACCGGATCATAATCCATCGCAAGGAATGGAATGCGCATATTTGATGGGGCCACTAAAAATATAATGAAGAGAAAAGGCTACGCTATGTTCAATACACCGAATCAGAATCCACTATAAGGAAATGAATATGCATGTCTAAAAGGATTGTGAAAATGAAAGAGAATAAAATATGAAAATAAATTGTAATGTGAGCGACACACCACATCGTGATTCACTATGAGGAGGTGAATATGCAGGTTTGACGAGTTTGTTACGAACATATAAGAAAAGAGGACTCAAATCTCGAGGAAGACTCGATATGCCTAAGCATCCATAAATGGGATAAAATTGTACGTAGTTTGATAACATACAAGGGTGGGATTTAACCCATGAACCCAAACTAGAATTTTCTTAGTTTGTTGAAAAATGTGCACAAATGGAGAAAGTGTAGGAAAAAGGGAGAAAAATTGTTATTTTGGATTTAAGGATTAAAACCACTTTTTGGCTTTTTTAGATTTATGAAACTATATTTTGTGTGTATAAATAATAAAAAGGGATTATTAAGGGTGAGAAAGAAAAAATAAAGAAAAAGATATCCTAAAATAAAGAAAGTGTGACAAATAACACTAATTAAATGAGCTAGAAAATGGTAAGTAGACCTTCTATAAAGCTTTACTGCTGATTTTTGAAGTGAATTGTGTTAGTTTTGTATGGTGATGGAGTGGTGGTGAAACGGATGGATAAGGTGGGGTGGAAGTGATGTAAGGAAAGGTGGAAAGAATTGTTTAGGAAATGACGTTTTTTGGAAAATGACACACTAATTTCGAGGCAAGAGCTCTTCAGATCTCAAAAAGGAGGTCCCTGGGAATGAGGTCATGGCTTCCTTAAATATTAAATTTCTTGGGTTAGGGGATATACTGATCAGTATAGGCCCAGGACTTCCTATCGGCATACCCCTTGGCTTACTGGCTAAGTAAAGTACCCTTGCGCCGATGGTCATAGGGCCAGGGGTGCCTAGAGGCAATCTAAAAGGATTTTTTTGGAAAAACAATACAAATCGTATGTCCAAATCGTTCACGGATAGGACCGTTGTGAAGCTTATTAAGATCCCAATGAAAGTGCATCAAGTACTCCCAGGTCTAAGAGTTGATCGAAGTCAAACATAGCTCGGAATTGGTAGATGGCCTTTAGGCTAGGGTTCAGAGTAAAAAAAGAAAGTACGCATGAACTGTAAGGCCGATTCGCACATGGTATGGACCGTTGGAACGGGTATTCAAATCCCTATGAAAGCTTATTGAGACACTCAGAGTTTGGAGAGTTGACCAAAGTATTAATGAACCGTAAGGCCGATTCATGCATGGTATGGACCATTAAAAAGGGTATTTAGATACCTATAAAAGTGTATTGAGCTACTCCTAGGTCCGAGAGTTAACCGAAGTCAAACATAGATCAAAAGGGACCAATGTCCTTTGGATTAGGTTGTGGAGTAGGACCTAGGGCCTAAGAGTGAAATGAATGATATTAGGGACCTAAAGAGATGTTTGAAGGGTACTAGATGGGGTGTCTACACCTCCTATAATGTTTGAAGCCTCATTTCACACATCTTTATCATTTACCAAGAGACCTAAAAGTAATCAAGTTCCCCTCTTAAGCAACCTCATTAACTCGAATCAAAGAAAATAGATTTTTAACACTTTCAGCCAAGGAATTCTAAGGAAGCTTAAAAGGGAAATCAAATAAAAAATTAAGTCTTTCAATGAAGTTTGCAAGAAACTTTCAAGGGTCTTTTCAAGTGGTTCCATGGATATCTTTTAAGGCTTTTACCTTTCAAAATCCCAACATCTGTATTTTAACATTTGAAGCAACTTGTTATATACTCTTCTCTTTTTTATATGCTTATGTTGAATTTCATGTAAACCTGAAGTGTATAATTAAAATAAGTTAAAAAACCATAAGATTTCTAGGGTTCCTATGGTATAACAATAATCAGGTGAAAATGATTATACTCTCAATTTTTATGTTGACATTTACCCTTATTATTGTTACAAATTGTATACGACATGTAAGGATTTTGGACTTGTTCTTGAGTTTATGAAATTTGGAATGCGTGTTAAGAAATTGGAATGTGATTATAGCTTAATTTGAAATTAAAAGTGCATGTTAAGTAGACTTGTACCTTTAGCTCTATGAGTAGTACCGTTGATACTAAACACTTGATTTATGAAACTTTAAGTATGGAAATGTATAATTGATGCCTAATTATTCTTGAGAATATTGTATCTTTAAATACCACATGTTATGCCCTTGAAAGTTTAATTCATGCTTCTGATTAAATATGTTCTTGAAATTAAGAAATGTACTAATTGTATGAGAATTATCTTAAGATAAGATTAATAACTTAAATGATATTAATCAAGTAGATGAGTTACGAGGAGGATGTGATGCACTTAAGATTGGATTGTTTAGGTTATGGTTGTCGTCATTTGTATTAAATGAATTACGGATGGAAATATAAAAACTTATTCTCTTAATTTAATTCCTCATAATAAACCTTTAACTAATTAATTGTCTCCGTGGCTACCATATCTAAACAGAGATATTTCGAGGGGGTCCTTGTATGGACTTCATTTTTTATGAGATGTATTGTGCACGGAGTTTAGAGAGGAGTAAAAGTAATGACATGATAGTTGTGGGGGCTTATTTATTCTCCAATCCCATTGACATAAGCTGACCTACCCAACATACAAATGGACTGCCCGACTTAACTCAGATATTTAATCAAGACTCGTGTATTTCACATGTATCTTATACGATTCAATCACTTAGAGTCACAACTATAAAATGTAAAACCTGACCCGGGGCAAATGGATGTAACTTTAATTATTTGAGAAGCACTAATAGAAAAATATAACCTTTTCATGGACGTAGGCAAGTTGTCGAACCACGTATCTTTGGTGTTATGTGTGTGATCATTTATTTTCATCTCGATATTGCTTTCTATATCTTATTCTTATAATTCTTGCACTCACAATTTGGGTCGTGGCTGTGAGTAAGAAATGATTATTTTTCCTACAAAAGCAATTATCGAAAGAAAGCTTGTCATGTTTCACCACAACAGTAACCTTCCTTAAATTGTCTATGTGAAAGATGATCCAGTTTCACCTAGGGTGAGGTCTGAGATTACCCAACCACTAAATCCCAGGTTTTGCTAAGAAAGGTAACCTTCTGAGGAAAGTCAGGGACCACCTAGGTCTACTCAGATCTCCAGGTTGGTCGACACTTATGAAGCCAGACTTTAAGATCAAGAGTAAGTAACACACCTCCAAATGGACGAGAATTCCTGCCTACAGAGGTAACTCGAAAGGATGGAGAGAGATCTCCATAGTGATACCAGAAAACATCATAATAGGTCTCTGAGTCCTCAGGCGATCAAGACTCGGAGTCGAGGTAGGATCTCCAAGCATGACCAGGATCAATCTGAGCGCGGAAGGTCAGAGCTTGGAGGATCAGAAGGGCTCCACAAAAATAATGACCATCGGGATGGGGGTATCAAAAATTTGGTCCATAACGAGATGGTCCAACATCCATCCCATCGAGGGGCTAGTTCCACCAGAGAGCTAGCCAGAAGAGCTCTTAACACTCAGATGAAATCCCCATTTTTAAGGGCAATTGAAGATGAAGAAGAGCCCCCGAAGAATTTTATCATTCCTAGATTCAAAATCAATGATGGCAAGATAAATCCCATAGACCATGTTTAGCAGTACAAGCAAGCAATAACCCTGTTGATTCGTAATGATGTTTTGATGTTTAGAATTTTCCCTTCTAGCCTACATGATGTAGCACAGAAGTTATCCGAGAAGCTACCCCACAGGTCAGTCAAGAGTTTCAAGTCCCTAGCTGACGCCTTTACTGCTCGTTTCATAACCAACCATTCCCACCCCAAAAATATGGATTCTCTACTCACGATGAAGAAAAAATTGCAAGAGGACCTTCGTGACTATGCCAATATGTATTTGGAGGTCTTTAATGAATTAGAGGATTGCCTAAAGTAGGTTATTATGGCATCCTTTAAGATTGGTCTACCGATCGCATCTCTATTGCACCAGTCCCGAACGAAGAAAGAGGAGAATACCATTACCAACCTCATGGCACGTATCAAAAAATATGCCAAGGTTAAGGACGTGGTTCACTCTACCCTAGGGGACAATGGTTGTGTAAAAGCAAGCAAAGGAGGAGTAAAAAATGATACTCCAAAGAAAGGGATCAAGAACGGGGGCAAGAATGGATCTTATAATGGGAGGAAATTTGATCCTTCAAAGGTGTTTCAGGCTATTAGCACGATCTTCAAATAACTAAACAATAAGATTTTAAGCAAGATCAATGATCAACCATTTGTCAGGTATCCTAAAAAGATGGGTGGTGACCCCACGAAGAGGAACAATGTACTAAGATGTGCATTCCACAAGGAGGGAATCTAGTGCACTTAAGAAGCACTAAGATGCGCTTTCCATAATGTGACAAAGATGATAGAGAGTTGCAAAGCACTAAAGATGCACTTACAAGAGTTGGCCGAAGCTGGACATTTGAATGAATACATAAAAAAGAAAGTTAAGGTCGCAGACAATGGTGACTAGACCCCGAAAAATGTCCTTGATGATGACATGGGACAAGAGTTTACGGTAATTCATGAAGCATATGACCTGAAGCAGATCTAAGGGAACATTATTCTAATGGAGCTAAAAAATATCACATATATCGTTGAGGCATTCTAGATTGTCCCCACAAATAGCAAAGCTGGAAAGCGTCGGTGACTATAAGATATCGACTACACTAAGCATACCATATTCACAGAGGAAGACATAATTGGAGCGAGGACTCTGCACCATGATGCAAGATCCATTAGGGAAGCTTCTAGATATAGCCCCATAAAAGGCTAAAGTGGCGGAGAATGAAGTTGGAAGCTTCTGAAGGGGGGTGCCACTAGGAAAGCTCAGTACTCTAAATGGTTTTCCAACCCAATGGTAACATGGAAGAGCATCATCAACTAGAGGATCCACAATGATTTCATGGAACTCAATAGAGATCACCCAAAAGATAGTCTCCCCTACTAAAGATTGATCAGCTAGTTGACTCCATGGCGGCTTACGAGAGAATGTGTTTTCTGGACACCTATTCAGGGTAACATGAGATCCCGTTATGTATTCCCAGTAGGTCTATATTGTTATAAGGTCATATTGCTCGGCCTAAAAAATGTTGGAGCAACGTATCAAAAGTTGGTCATTAAGATGTTCAAACAGTAGATGGGAGATACCACGTAAGTCTACATCGATGACATGTTAGTCAAAAGTAAAGACAATGACGACCACCTCAAAGACTTGGTCAACACCTTCAAAATCCTCAGGAAGTACCGGATGAAACTCAATGTGAGCAAGTGCTCATTCGGTGTCCAGTCAAGAAAATTTTTGGGTTACCTAGTTAGAAGGAGAGGGATTGAGACCAATCCAGATCATATTAATGTGATCAATAGGGTCCATCCCCCAAGGACATTATGAGATATTTAAATGCTTACTAGAATGATCATAACACAATCGCTTAATCTCCAAGGCCTCAAAATGCTGCCGACCATTCTTTCAGCAACTAAAGAAGGATAAAGGCCTCATCTGGAATGATGAGTGCCCAAAAGATTTAGAGTAAATCAAGTCTTACCTCAGCAAAACACCCTTGTTGGCAATCCCCAATGACGAAAATTTATTGTACCTATACCTCATAGATTAAACCAAGATGTTAGCTCGACTGTAGCATATGAAAAGGAGGGTAGATAGTACCCTATGTATTATGCCAACAAGATGGACTTGGATGCAAAACAACACTACTTGCCCTTGGATAAGTTATCCTACACTCTGGTAGTTTCCTCTAGGAAGCTGAAACACCATTTTGAAGCCCACTTAATAATGATGATAATTTTATTCCCACAAAAAGTTGTCTTTTGAAAAGCCAACCTCGTTGGATGACTGTCAAAGTGGTCGATCGAACTCCGAAGGTTCTATATTCACTTTTAGTCAAGGATAATGATTAAGGGACAAGTCTTGGCTGGTTTCATCATCAAATTTGAGGAGGATAAGCCAACTGACTAATAAATGATATAATAATTAACAATTAAGGAAGAACAACCCAAAGACTAGACCTTATACGTTAATGGAGCCTCCAATTCCAAAGGAACAAGTGTAACGATCATCTTCATCACACCATAAGACGTTGTTATTGGACAAGGAATTGGGTTAGGATTTGAAGCCTCCAACAACGAAGCTGAATGCGAAGAACTGATAGTTAGTCTGTGCAAAGCACAACTTATGAGGGCAAAACGCCTCAATGTCATTGGTGACTTCAAACTAGTCTCCTCGTCGTACGAGAGCTTATGGAAAGATTTAAGGAAGTCCACGTTCAGGATTTCCCTTAGGGGAAAAATAGTTATGTTGACGCTTTATTATCCCTAAAGTGGACTATGAACTCAAAAGAACTATCCATGTACAATTCCTCGAATGACCCAACATTGATAAGATAATTTTCACCGAGCAGTACTATTCATAGAAAGAGCTCCTAGCTGGATGGACCCAATCACTTCCTACTTGTAGAACGAATCACTGTCAGACGATAGGAAGTTAAAGGAACCCCATTTCTACCTTGGTTCAGAGGTAAGCTAAACAAAAGATCTTTTACTATCCCTTACATCTAATACATCCACCCACAAGACATCGAGAAGGTTCTCAATGAGCTTCATGATGATATTTGTGAGAGTCATACAGAAGGAAGATCATTAGCATCCTGAGCAATCAAAGAAGGCTAATAGTGGCCACACATGCAAAAATATGTAAGTATCTATGTTTGAATATGTGAAAAATTCCCGAAGTTCTCCCATATGGTTCATTAAACAGCTAGCGACTTGAAATCCTTTACTACTCCTTAGCCATTTGCAAAATAGGGATTGGACATTGTAGGACCACTACCTACTGCACCTAGGAATCGTAAGTATCTACTGATCAGCATAGATTACTTCACCAAGTGGATAGAGGTAGAACCATTATCTAACATCCGTGACGTTGATATGATAATGTTCTTCTGAAAGAGCATCATAACACGCTTTTGGGTACCAAGATCTATCATTACTGATAACGGCACATAGTTTGAGAGTGGTTTATTCTAAAATGTTTGTGATAAGAATGGCATTAAGCATCACTTTAGCTAGGTAACATAACCCCCAAAGCAACAGTCAATTAGAAGCTTCCAACAAAATGATGCTCGACAGTCGGAAGAAGAGGCTAGAAAGTGCAAAGGTGCTTAGGTGGGCAAACTCCCATATATCCTTTAGTCTTATCGTACCATGCCTATAATAAACATCGCCGAAACTCCCTTCGTACTCACATATGGAATGGAAGCCATCATCCCACTTAAAGTTGGTCTCCCTACCATGAGAACTAAATGATCGAGCAAGTGTTAAACGATGACTCCTTGTGCATTGAACTTGACTTAGCGAACGAACAAAGACAGGAATCCATGATAAATATGGCTTCATATTAGCAGCAACTAGTGACGCAATACAATAAGAAATTCAATCCAAGAAAATTTGAGGTAGGAGATTATATGCTCAGGAAAGTCCTCGGTAGTGCAGTAAGACCGTCAGATGGAAAATCGGGACCAAATTGGGAATAACTTGTCAAGGTAATCAAGGATGACCTTCAATGAGCTTATCACTTGGAAATGCTGGAGGGCATAGCGATACCAAGAGCACAGAATGTGGCCAAACTCAAGAATTTCTATTTTTAGTCTTATTCAACACATTTAGTTTATGCAAATTTTTATTTCACAATTATATTCCTCTTGAGTTATTACTTCATAAATAAAGTCCCATTGGCTCTCAAATATTGGTTTCACATCTTGATTGCCTCAATTTTATATTATGTATATCAATAATATGCACCATTTCCATGCAACAGTTAGATTTTATTGATACTAAGTGGAACTACACTTGGATACAATAGGCTACTCAGCGTACTTTAATTAAGGAACTTCCTCGCACTAAACAGAGCTCCTTCATATTACAATATGTTATTTAACTTATTTCGATCAAGGAATCTCCTCGCACCAAGTAGGATTCATAATATTTACAATAAACTATTAATTTATTCCAATTACTTTAATCCTCACGTCTTTGTCATATCAAACACAAAGTTCCTCATGATTTGTCCTGATAATAATAAAATCCCTATAGGGGATCCTTAGGCAAAAATCCAACTAGGGTTGGTCACCAGCTATGTTGGGTGCTAAAATCCTGATCGGGTGGATGGCCCATACACTAGGTGCACTCTTACTATCATCTATCCTAGGCCTAAGGAAGTGTGAAGACACAACCCAAAAAGTAAGGCAGATGGAATGATATTGCTAAGGCATGTTGGAATGGAAGAATGAATAAGTATTAGTTACAAATTCATTTAGTCGACAAAGGCCAAAAGTGACTAACATTAATTATTAACTCATTTATTCGGCGAAGAGCCCAAACTTATTAACAACATTATTTAGTTGGCAAAAGTCCTAAATGATTAGTAGGTACCACCTCTTCCTGGTCTACAGACACCCAGAATGAAGAAGTAATTATTAACTATATTTAGTCGGCAACTACCCAAAATACACTACTGTTAGTAAACAAACTTTATTCATTTTAGCAAAAGCCTAAAGTACAGAGATACAAAAGTATTATAAAAATTATACAAGGACTCAGACCAATTATGGATGGAAAGCTAGGTATTATACTATTCGCTCTCTCCGACTAACATCTAGGTTAGGGGAAAATACTTCCTCATTTTCCTTTAGGTAGTCGTTTATTAGTAGGGTAGGAATGGCACCAATAGGAATCCACTTCTCATACTTTTTAAATGGGGGTTGACAGAAACCTGGCTAATCCACTTGGCACTTATACCATAGCTCTGAATCTTTGGGGGTCTTAATCTCTCTAAGGGCGTTCAGCCACCCATGCTTGTATGCCACATCTTCGGCTTCCTTAAGCTTTATTGGTGCATCAGTCCAACCCTCATCATATTCTGCTGACCACGCTTCCCGAGGACCCATCCTGAAGATATGCCTCATCCTCTTGACATCTTTCTAAAGACTAACTATGATAGTATATATTTGCTGAATATCCTCCTTCATCTTGGCGACTTCTGTCTTCAGCGCATCATTCTCAACTTGAATCATCTTTCCCACCGACCCAAATCCTTACTTGCTGCAAATTAGGCCCTCATATCATCTATTTCCTCTTACACAAAGGAAACAATCTCCTCCATGACTTGGAGGTCATCCTACAACTTGGCCACCAGCTCGGACTGGTCCTTGTACGCTGTAATTCTGGTCTTCAGCTATTTATAGACCTTTAAAAAGGCCTAACGGGCCTACCCACTCGCACCTGGGCCTAGAACTTTACCAAGATTTGAGGGAGGAGATGTGTAGTCCTCTACAATGATAAGCTATAAGAAAAAAAGTGCATTATTGATGATATTGATGATGCTGGAATAGCACCACCAGCCAAGGTGTTTGTAAACTTAAACTAGTGATAACAATGGCATCACAAGGTATGAGGTCATCAACTAAGATGTTATCCCCATAAATAATTTTTCACTAAATTAATAATGTTTAAGGTCTGAGGTCATCAACTAAGATGTTATCCTCATAAATAATTTTTCACCAAATTAATAATGTTTAAGGTCTGAGGTCATCAACTAAGATGTTATCCTCATAAATAATTTTTCACCAAATTAATGATGTTTAAGGTCTGAGTTCATCCAATCATGATGTCTCACCTCGGACCTTATCACCAAATTATGATGTTTAAGGTCTGAGGTCATCCAATCATGATGTCTCACCTCAGACCTTGTCACCAAATTATGATGTTATAAGGTCTGAGGTCGTCCAATCATGATGTCTTACCTCAGACCTTGTCACCAACTTATGATGTTTAAGGTCCGGGGTCATCCAATCATGATGTCTTACCTCAGATCTTGTCACCAAATTCTGATGTTATAAGGTCTGAGGTCACCAACTATGATGTTATCCCCATAAATTCTACCACTAGAGCATAATGAACCAAGAATTAACACGGGAATCGATCATCTCATTAATAATCTCTTCATAAGATGATACATTTACATAGAAACTCTTGCAACATCATATGTAATACTTTTTTAGATGATCAGCATTCCAAGAATTAGAAAAAGGTTCCTCTTTAAGGTTTTCTATCATGTAGGTCCCAGGCACAACCTCCTCAATCACTTTATAAGGACCATGCCAATTCGGGTGAAGCTTGTTTGCCTTTTGTAACGTCTTCTTTAGCATTAGGTCTCCCACAACTATGGGTCTTGATTTTACCCTTTGATTGAAGAATTTTGCTATTCTCTGCTGGTAAGATGCCTGCCTGATTTATGCATTTTCCCTTCTCTCTTTGATCAAATCGAGGTCAAGTCTTCTCTCCTCCCCATTCTTCTCAGCGTTATAGGTATGAACCCTATGAGTAGGAAGTTCTACTTCTGTTGGTATGACGGCCTCTGAGCTATGGGCCAACATAAACGGGGTTTCCCCTGTTGGTGCCCTAGCCGTTGTTCTGTAGGCCCATAGCACAACATAAACCTCTTCAATCCATCGTCCCTTAGCTTCTTCTAACCCCTTCTTGATCCCGTCAAAGATCGTTCTGTTTGTGACTTCGGTCTGACCATTTTGCCTGAGGTCGGCCAGGAGAAGAGAAAAGTTTCTTTATCCCAACTCTTTCGCAATGTTTTTCCAATCAAGAATTCTTGAACTGGGTTCCGTTGTCAGAGATGAGGGTGTTTGGGAGGCCATGTCTGCATATGTTGTTCTTCCAAATAAATTAGAAGGTCTTCTGCTCTATAATCGTGATCATCGGCTCAGCCTCTACCCATTTGGAGAAGTAATCAATGGTGACTATTTGAAATCGGTAGTTATTAGCATCCCTTGGCAGGGGGACCACTAAGTCAATCCCCCATACTGTGAAGGGCCAAGGGGAACTGATTGACAGCATAGGCTGATGAGGTTGATGGGGGATAGTGGAGAATCTTTCACATTTATCTCATCTCTTCACATAAGCTGCAGTATCTTTAGCCAAGGTCGGCCACCAGTATCCTTGTGTAATAATCCTCTTAGCCAAAGGTCTTCCTCCTATATGACTAGAGAAAGAACCCTCGTGTACCTCTTGTAGGACGCAGGGAACTTCAGTGGGGTGAACACATCTGATGAGAGGTAATAGGAATCATTTCTTATATAGGACGTCTCCTACTATTAATAACTTTGCGGCTCTGTATCTCAGTTTCCTTCTCTCTAACTTTGATTCCGGCAGTTCTCCCTCTTTAATATATCTGATAAGGGGATCCATCCATGAGTCCCCTAGGTTTAAATTGAGGTAAGGGTTACTAACCTCTTCTTCTTCAATGGTCGCCTTGGGCAAGATCTCAACTTGGACTGTCCTTCTGATGTCTATCCTTGTTGCCAAAGCTAACCTTACTAATGCATCTGCGTGGCTATTATTTTGTTGAGGTATTCTCTTCATCTTTACCTCTTAAAAACCTTCCAGTATCATCCTCACCCTCTTCAGGTATTTGGCCATCCTTTCATCCTTGGCCTCATAGACCCCCAACACTTGCTTAACAACTAACCTTGAGTCACTATGAAGTAGGAGTCATCTTACCCCAAGGGACTTTGCTAAGGAGAGGCCTGTCATTATGGCCTCAAATTCTGACTCGTTGTTTGATGCCTAGAAGTTAAACCTCAAGGCGTATTCAACATTGGTACCATCCAGAGCCAAAAATATTATCCCTGCACCGCTTCCACTGTCGTAAGAAGATCCATCAACAAAGAGGTTCCAGATATCTTTATCTGATGAGAAGATCCCTTCTGACATGACTCCGTGCTTGAAGAGGTACCGGTCTTCCTCATTCTCAGCTATTCTATCTCTGGCTCCCTTGGATACAACCTCTTCCGAGTCTCAAAAGACGTTGTTATTTGACCCTTCTGCAGTCTCTAGGTTATTCTCAGCCTAGGCCTCTTCCCATGTGAACTCAGCAACAAAATCTGCAAGTGCCTGCCCTTTGATGGCCACCCTAGGCTGATAAGTAAGGTCATACTCTCCTAAATCAATGGCCCATGTCATTAATCTACCCGACTTCTCAAGTTTATGGAGGACCTGCCTTAGTGGGGAGTCGATGAGGATGACCATGGAATGGGCTTGAAAGTAAGACTTCATCTTCCTATAAGCATATATCAGGGAGTAAGGCAACTTTTCCATCCGAGGATAATTTTGTTCAGACCCTTGAAGGGCCTTACTATTGAAGTACACAGGCTTTTGGACCCCAACATCTTCCCGTACTATGGCTGCACTTATAGCTGACTCAGAGACTGCCAGACAAACATACAGCTTCTCTCCAACTATGGGCCGAGATAAGAGCAAGGGAGATCTGAGGTAGGACTTGAGTTGGTTAAAAGCCTCGTCACACTCTTTGTCCAATTCGAAGGCCTTTTTTAGCACCTTAAAGAACGAAAGACACTTGTCCGTCTCTCTGGAAACAAATCTGTTGAGTGCAGCTACTCTTCCAGTGAGCCTCTGAACATCTTTGATACTCCTTGGCGTCTTCATGTCAAGCAAAGCCTTAATTTTCTCACGGTTCACCTCTATTCCTCTCTGATTGACAATGAATTCGAGGAATTTCCCAGCTCCTACCCCGAAGACACACTTCGCATGGTTGAGTTTCATTCTGTATAAGTCCTAAGTATCGAAGATCTTTTTTAAGTCTGTCACGTGAGTGCAAGACTTTAAGATATTCTTTAGCATATAGTCTACGTACACCTCCATAGTCTTGCCTATTTAAACATTTTATTCACAAGACGTTGGTACGTTGCCCCCGCATTTTTCAAGCCAAAGGGCATAACCTTGTAGCAATATGTCCCTTTGTCTATAATAAAGGCGATCTTCTCTGAGTCCGCGGCATCCATAAAAATATGGTTGTAGCCTGAATACGCGTCCATGAAGCTCATTAGCTCATGCCCTGCAGTGGCATCTACCATCTGATCGATCTGAGGCAAGGGATAACTGTCTTTTGGGCAAGGCTTGTTCAGGTCGATGAAGTCTACGCACATCCTCCATTTCCCATTGGCTTTGGGCACTATGACTGTGTTTGATAACCACTCCGGATATATGACTTCCCTTATAAACTCAGCCTCTTCCAACTTTCTGACTTCTTCCCGGATGACGTCGTACTTCTCCCTAGAGTAAACTATTCGTATCTGTTTGATTGGGTTAGCATCCTTAGTTAAGTTGAGTTTATGGCTTATAACCTCAGGATCGATGCCAGGCATGTCCTGTGGCTCCAAGCGAAGACACTCTGCCTTTTCCTCAAGAAACTTACCAGCTCTTCCTTGAACTCCGCTTTCAAGGCTTTACCGACCTGGACTATTTTTTCTTGTTCGTCATTATTATGGACGATGGATTCTACCTCTTTCGCGGCCTCTCATTTCTTCAATTTTGTTTCATCTCTAGGGTCAAGTGTATCAATGTTATATGTGATCGTTGCTCTCTTATGGGCCTCTCTCTCTTCAACTGAGTTGAAGTATCATTCCCACGCTATGGTCTGGTCACCCTGCACTTCCCCTACCCCATAGGGGGTCAGGAATTTTAGCATCTGGTGGACCATCGATGGCACGGCCTCGAACTCCTTAAGGACTACTCTTCCTATGATGAGGTTATAGGCTGAGAAGACATTTTTATCCATAATGAAAAAATTGATCTTCCAGGTTAACCGCTTAGGCCACTCATCGCACATTAGCACGTCCATCTCATACATGCCCAATGGATGGACCTTTTCACCGTTGAAGCCCATTAACGGATGATGATAGGGTACCAGCCTAGCTCTGCTAAGGCCAACGCTTTTGAAGTAGGGCCAGAACATTACATCTGCTGAACTTCCTCCGTCTATGAGGATTCTATGTACCTCGCATCCATGCACCCTTGTTGTGATTACTAAAGGGTCATCATGCGGAGCTAGGAGGCCTTTGAAGTCAAGTCGGGAGAACCTAACTACAAGATTTTCCATATCCACATTCTTTCTCTTCTGTGTTGTCTCGGAAGACGTCAAATTTGCCACTTCAAGTTTGGCCATTGACTTGGCCTCTTCCACATGAGCTTTCCAGTCAGCCACTTCAGAACCACCCCATGTAATTCCTCTGTATATGGTGTTAACACCAAAGGATATCATACCACCCATCTTCACTAGGGTGTTATCATCTTTTGGTGGAAGGTCCGGATCGTCTTCATCATCGCCATCCAAATTATCGTCTCTTCTTGCTGGGGTATCGTCATGACATCTATCGTTTCTCTTCTTTTTTGGGTCATCTCTTCCCGTCTTAGGAGCCTTGCCATCAACGTACTTCCTCAACTTACCGAATTTCAGCATCTTCTCAATCTCATCCTTTAAGGCGAAGCACTTATCTGTAACATGGCCACGGACTTGGTGGAACTCGCACCACAAGTTCTTATTCCTCTTATGCGGAAGAACCTTCAGTTTCTCTGGCCATCTCAGTGACCGGTCATTCTTGATCTCATTGAGGATGTGTTCGTAGCTCACAGTCAGAGGGGTATAGTGTGCGAACTTGTCGTTAGCTGACCTCTTCTTTCCGTCCTTCTTTCTATGGAACTTCCCTCTACTACCGCCATTCCCATCCTCATACTTTGTGTACATGGCCTCTTCAGCGTTCATGACCTTCCCCATAGTTTCCAATAGCTCTGTCATGGACTTGGGAGGATCTTCCGCAAGTTTCCACAATAACTTCCCTTTCTGCAGACCTCCTATGAGGGCGGTCATGGAGATATTCTCTTCGTAGTCTTCAACCTCAAGATTCTCTTTATTAAATCTGGAAATGTAGTCTCTTAGGCTCTCTCTCTTGCCTTGTTTGACATACAACAGATGGGTGGTCTTTTTTTAAGGTCTTACCCCAAAACAGAAATTGTGAATGAATCATTCAGCCAAGCCCTTGAAGTTATCAATTGAATTCTTCAGAAGAGAAGTAAACCAGATGTGTGCTGCTCCCGTCAAAGTCCCAGAGAAGGCCCGACACTTCATCTCATCCGGTATTGAATAAATGTCCGCCGATGATTGGTACATCTCAATATGATGTACAGGGTTGGTGCTACCATCATACTTGGGAGACACCGTGGGTGATTTGAACTTAGCAGGGGTTAGAAAACTTACTATCCTAGCCACGAATGAGGAGCCTTATGAGAAACCTCTTTGCAATGGGTGTCGGCTTTTGATGAGATCTCCTATCTTGTTCTCAAGACGTTGGATGGAGTCATTCCATGGTCTTGCAACGTCGGCCTGGCCGAGGTTGTCCCCAGCCACCTCCAAGGGGTGGACCAAGGGTTCCCCAATAGCAGCACAACGTCTGCTATTGACCTCTTCCTGGTCCCTTCCTCGTCCTATGTTTGTTCGATCTTGATGAGGCCGACGTTGACCATCTTCCCTTTGTGAACCGGCTACACTTCTTAACCTAGATAACCTCTGCCGCAAGTATTTTACTGGGCCGAGTCTTTCAAAGGCCGACCCTCTGCTTAATCGATCAAAAGATGACCCTCTTTTTTGGGATTTTTCAACTCTTCGGCCCCCACAACCTCAGCTCTGCTAGATAGGACGTACGATGTTATTTGAAACCTCATACGACTCCCAACAATCTTCTAGTTCATCTTCTGCCTCCAAATCATCATACCTATCCTCAGGGAAAGGGTGTCCTTGCCTCCCCAGTCATAAACGTCTAGGGTCAGCAACGTCCCTCCTCCGTTGAGGCGTAGATTGGTCTTTTCGCGGTGCCTGGGGTGGTCCCCTGGCGTCAGAATGAGGCTGAACAGCCGTCGGAGTGATCATCTCTGGTGAAACCCCAGGTGGTCTCATTATATTCTGACTGAGTTGTGTAAATTACTCCTTCATCGCTTGTTGCGTTGCAGCCAAAGACTTCAAGGTTGCTGCCACTTCCGCCATTTCGGACTGAGGCGGTGCTTGGCTGGAGCTAGGCCCTTCGGCACCAGGAGGTAGAAGTGGTGGCAATAATTCCAGTGTTATGTGTTAACACTAAAGAGCTTGTAGGGTAAATGAGCTTTGTACCTTAAAGGACCTCTTTCAATGGCGAAACAGCTCCACGCAAGGGGTGAGGCCTGGTTCACCACTAGAGTCTCTGGTGAGGTTAAGAAGAAAATGAGGAAGAGATAGGTTCTCGTTCCCACAGACGGCACCAAAATGATGATGCTGGAATAGCACCATCAGCCAAGGTGTTTGTAAGCTCAAACTAATGATAACAATGGAATCACAGGAGTATATTAAATATAAGAGATTGAGGTGAGGAGAAGAGAATGAACACTTGAATGTAAGTGGTTCAGCCAATCTGGCCTACGTCCACTGTGAGTGTGTGTGAGTAATATCACTGAATGAAGGCACTAATGGCCATGGATACAATCTCTCAAGCTTTCTCTCTCAACTGTGTAAAATGACAGAGTTTCATTTAGGGTTGTTATTTTTTTATCCTTTACAAGGTTAGGGATGATCCCTATATATAGTGTTTGAGTGGTGTAATGTACCCCCCAAGCATGTAATGTGCATGTGCATAAAGTTCTAGCCAGTGCAAGGGTGATAACTGGCTGATCTCAACTAAGTAATGATGACCTCAGTATTCCCTCACGTGGAGGGAATGATTCAGTTATAACAGACTTATCCACGTGTTCCAGGGCCTCCATATTGAGTGTGAGTGCTCGGCTATCTTCAATTGGTGCCAACCTCATCCTGGATGAGTACGAGGCTGGTGGAGTACGACCTTCTCCTTGTCTGAGATCAATATTCCCTAAAGACCTCGGCCAGGATGGCCGACCGAGGTTGTATATGAGGTGTAATGTCGGCCAGGGCCGATGATGACATGATGCTTGTTAATTGATCCTTCGAGGCTTTTGCTAACCTCGACTAATGAAGGGACGAGGTAGATGTACAAGGTATCGGCAACATCGGTTGTGGCTGACCCCTCGAATGCTGATTTCCCAGCTTCAAGCTGCCATCGACTACTTCCAAGCCGAGACAATGTTCGAATGTTAGCTGTGACCGACCCATGTAGGAAGACGCTGCTGATAGGTATCCTTGGGCTTCTATTACCTCGGCTCCAATCCAAGCCGAGGTTGAGGTCTCTGGTCTCTCAGGTGTACTTTGGGCATATCAGATATCATTACATATTTGTTTTTTATTATCTTTGTGATGATATTTTTTTCTTCATGTGATGTTTATTATTCATGATCAGTTTCTACTGCTTTGTCTATTATGGACAAAAAGGGGGAGAACAAATTGAGGGGAAGTTTTGTTTATCTTTAAAATCTCTTATGCATAGGTCATTTTCCCTTGATAATGATATCTTGGACCGCAAAAGATGAAGATGAAGCACATTTTCGGTTAAAGACTTATACAGGGTTGCATTTTTGTTTGTAAATTTTGGGAGGGAATTAGTTGTATTAGTCTTTAGAGCTCAATTTGGCTTCGATTTGTGCTTTGTACCGGAATAGCCAAAGGGGGAGATTTGTAAGAGCAAGTTTTATAATTGTTCACTGCACCATCATGATTGCTTCTATGTATTTGAAGACAAAGTTAAGACTTTTTGGAATATCGAATAATCGTTCGTCTTAAAATCATTTAGAAGAGTTATGGTATTTATTAAAGCCTTTATTTTTCCTGGGGTTCTCATTTTAAGAGTTTGCATTTCAAAACATTTTTACACATTTTTTTTAAAATTTCAAAATTTTAATGACTCATTAGAACGAGTTTTAAGTTGTGCTTTGTCATTAGAACGATATTTTAAACATTCGAACGAAATCTAAGACAACGCCTAGAGGTCAGTTCTAGAATGTCATTCGAAGACTCGTCGGAATTCGTTCAAACGATATACGATATGTCATTAGAACGAGAGTTCCCATGATCGAATGAGATGATTTTATGCCAAGATCTGGAATATCGTTTTAAATGTCGTTAGAAGCCTAATCGAACGAAAAAGGGTACGTCATTCGAACGAGGTACCTGGTCATTCCTCGTTCGAATGAGCGCACGAGATTTTATTTTTAAATTAAATTTGATCCAAATTTCTAATGTTTATCCTTTTACAATCAACTTTCTTATAAATAGAGATGCGGGGTTAGAGTCTTTAACAACACTTTTTCACACCCTTTTATAGTTCCTTTTGTGATTAAACTCTACCAACTTTATTCCAAACCCCTTGGAAATTTAGATAATACTTTATCAAATCAAGAAGAACACTTCCATGTTCAAGAACCCTTGTAAAGTTCATCTCTACTACTAATTTATGGAGTCAAGGCTCTACTGGTGAAGAAAAAGGTCGATCGGTGGATACCGAGGGAAGTCTGTTTCATGTGGGCGGTACTGGACTTTGCTTTTGCTATATAAGACTTAAAGAACTACATTTCATACTTAGTGAGCTAAGTTGTTTATAAGTCATATTGTGTTTGTCAAATCTTTTACAGTGTTTAAATAAAGGTTTTGCCTGAAAGGGATTTTTTCCTGCTACTTCTTTGCATATTTATCTGCTTGGTTGGCCATATTTAATTTTGACTTAATATTTACATGCACAAATTAATTCTAGATAAAAAAAATTGAATTTTTGTGTGGTTTACCTAATATACGGACCATTCCATTGAATCCCCACTTTCTCACAAACTAATTCATCATCAATTAACATGGCATAAATATTTTTAATGATCATTAATTTGTTATGAGCAGTGTTTTAAAAGGCGCGCCTAGGCTTAAGGCTTGGGAGAAACGCCTCACGTTAAGATTTTTATGCCTTATTCTCGGTAAAAGCATTAACGAACACTTTTTATAAAAACAAAAATGCTTTAGAGAAACCATACCGCCTTTTAAAGTCTTTTTTACGAACCGAACCAATATATCGTCCAAAACAATCAAATAGTATTTTAATTTGCATATACTCAGACATATTTTTAAGATATGTACAATTTTAGTATTATAAATATCCTATTTATGGTTAAAATATTAAAATATATTAAAAAAGGCTTAAACACCTTTTTACACCTAAGGCCCGCCTACGCTTCTAAGGCTTAAGGCTTGGCCTCAATTCCTCAGTCACTCCTCGCGTTTTTTAGCACCTTGGTTATTAGTAAGCTTCCATGAGTATACATTTCAACTAATTAATCACTTATTTATATATCATTACTAAGTTTAACATATATAAACATTATCGTGATAGTCTCATAAATTATTCCCAAATCTCTTACATACCTATACGCGTATGCAATTTAAAGCATATCAACCTAACTGTACCGACTAAAGCACAAGTATTTGTATTATAAAAAAACCAAAAAAATAACATGTCATGTTTTAAATAAATATCGTGACAAAGACACATATGTACTTAGTTGGGTATAACCATCCAACCATCCAGAATATTTCCTTTAAAAGAACCTAAACCAGTTGTGTGTCATTATTAGAAAACCAATTCATCCAAATAACCTATCCCAACCTCACCAGGTCTGTGGCACAAACCAGGTAACCTAGTGACCACGGCCACGAGGCTAGCAACCGCGGTTGGGAAAATCTCACCCATTGGGTGTTTATCCTCCTTCCTCAAAATGACATAGTTTTACTTGGTACATAAAAACAAGCCCCAAACTACAATTTTAAGAACCATATTTTTTCAATCCCTTGCAAAACTCCAAACACCTCCTGAATACCCTATTATGATTTCTAATCACTTTTAATTCAGAACCCACACTTTTTATGATTATAATATGTGTTTAATCATATTATCTAAGGGCTGAATAATTAATTTAACACAGTTTTCAAAGGGTCCATCTCTAAACATGACTTGAATTAATAATTGACCATAAACTGCATTAAGCATGTGATTTAACAGTGATTAATAGTCTCAATAACAATTTCAATTAGATTCACAATCTATATAATGATCTAAAATAGATTATTTATGGTTTCCATCATTATAATCAATATAGTTATAAATTTAAACATATGTATTAGCATGGACAATATTTATATTATCTAATAAATCAAGTACACATCTAAACTTTCCCGTAACATTACCACATCATCTCCTAATTTACCACTAGAACTGAACTTCTTGCGTGGGTCATGAAAATACAAGCAAGGTCCCCCTGGTATACTTCTGTCTAACCTAGATGGTCGTCGAGATCTTGCAAGTACTAGACAACGGCTAAAAACATACCATTACTTTTCCCCTAAAATATGTAATACCCCGTATTTTTGGCGATATTTATTTTTGGGATTAATTAATTAAACGCGTATTAATTGGAAATTAATCCGGGTTAAAATACTAGCGAGATACGAGTTGGTATTTGATTATATGTGCATATATGATCATATATGAATATTGAATTATGAAATTTGTCGTGAGATTGAAATACGGCAATTTGGAAATTTTTGTTGAGACGCGTGTGACAGTCGCGTCATGGTATAAAATTATTTTAAATTATAAAAGTTAATTTAAATTCTATTAACCGTATGGTCATTTTGAGTGCGCCAACGCGTCCGGAAGGGTCAAGATAGTCAGAAAACACTAGCCGGGAGTTTAGTTTGGGTCCCGGGGCATTTTTTGGCCATACCGGCAACATAAAGGGCATTTTAGTAATTTTGTATTTTTGGGAATTAAAAGTGACGAAAATTAGTAAATGATATCTGATTCAGGAAACCAACCACTAAACCCAATACCAACCATATTGACCCATAAGACTACGGGGAGTTTTAGAATTAGGTTTTCTAAGTTCCCAAAACAAACCCTAGCCACCATAGCCATTGGAGAAGAAAGCTTGGAGAGAGAGAGATAGAGGAGAAAAGCTTGGAGAGAGAGAGAGAGCTTCATCAAATCGTCATCAAAATCTGAGATTTAATCATGGCAAGTGGTTTAAATTACGTTTTTATGAAGTAAATGCTTCTTCCATGCTTAGACTATCCAATAAATCAAATTGTTCTTGGGAGTTTAATAAAAACCCATTTTAATTGGACTTAGAACTTAAATTTTGAGAAGGAATTCATGTAGAATCGTATAGAGATGATTACCCTGATGTTAATATATGTTGGATGTAACAAAAACGGATCTAATTTGAGTAAATTGATGATTATAAATTCTAGGGTTTATGTTCTTGAAAATTTTGGGAAAAGTGAAGAGACTTGATGATTTAATGATGTTTAGGAAGAATTGATTCCTTAAAACACGTTAGTATGTGACCTTGATATGTTTCAGATTGATTAGAGACCTTAAAACATTGTTGGGACGAATTTTGGTTGAGGATTGATGTGTAGAAATTGGTGAAAAACGAATATAGAAAATCTGGGCTCGAATCTGGTCGCTCGTTAGAAGACCTGCCCAGGTCATTCGAACGAGCTTCTAACGAGTTGACCATTGACTTCTAACGAGGGTGATGTTCGTTCGATGAGTTCGTTCGAACGATATCTCGTTAGAAATCCCACTTCGTTCGAACGAGATCTCGTTAGAAGACTCAGTTCGTTCGAACGAAGTCTCGTTCGAACAGGCCCGTTCGAACGAGACTTCGAACGAATTGACAGTTTAGGCTTTTTAGCCTATTTTGATCCCGAGTGCCCCGTAACCTTGTGTATAGGTAGAGATAGCCCTTTCTTGATGAGTAATTGTTATATTTGGGATGTTTGGGATAAAATGAGGGGACAAACCTAGAAGTGTAGTTTGAACCTAAGGGTAAATGTGAAGTGGGACGTGAGTGTCTATTACGATGCGAGAACTAGTGACGGCCTAATTCATTATATTGACCGGGAACATATAAATGGTGTAGTATTATATGTCAGTACGAGAAGAGATATGTACCAATATATTATGATGACTACTAAGACGTGTGCATACTTAATATATGTATTGATTTTATGTGTATGACATACCTACCATACTTGCTATCACGGGAGGTTTGCGTTCGCTTAGGGCCCTCTAATCCTTGTGTTGCCCGGATTTAGACTGGTTGCCTCGATGAACATAGGTCAGAGAAGGACTTATTGGGATATTAATAAGTCCGCTGATCGTGGGAGCGCAGGTATGTGCGTAACCCATGTGATGTGACTGTGTTCGCCTCCATTATTTTGTGATGTTGTTATCTGAGAACTATTCCTGAGAGATTCGGAATATGTGATCCTTATGTACGTGATGTACCGGGATGGATAGAAGAGTATGTGTGTACCGCAGCTTAGTCTCGGGGTACTTATATTGTATATTTATGTTGTGGAAAATATACACTTAGTAAAATGGGAACTTTCATATGGTATTGTGTGTATAACTACGGAATAACATAAAAGGGATCATCTATAACGAGTTGTATTACTTTTATATGAGAATCTGAATTTACGTTAAGCCCCTATCTATTTGAGATCGTTATAATGTTAATGGGAACCGAGTAATAAGGGTAGAACCTATGATAGTCTAGCTAGATATGATGTCACTTAGCTAGTGGTTTGTGTCATTTTAGATGGGTACTTACGTTAGGAGTGCACTGTTAGACGAGAGGTGAGAATTTCATGTGAGTGCACGTCCTAACATGTACTTTGCATTTAATGTTTTAAATGTTTTTAAAGCACTTGCAGGTTTTTAAAATATCTCCACATTCGGGCTCTGACCCGTTTGCTTTCAAATCTATTTTCTTTGTAAAACCATTTTAGGTGCCCAGCCACAAGGACACCATGCATAGGATACTCATTCAGGTGACGAGCTGTAGCTGTTTGTGGAAGTTAAAGGGATTTGCTTTTAGACGCTTCTATCATTTGGATTCCTTATTCAGTATTCTTCAGTTGTAGGTCATGTTGCCCAAATTCTATTAGAGACATTTCCATTTCAGTTTTTCAGACATTGGCATGTATTAATTCAGTATTCAGTATTTCGTTACTTATTTTAGTTGTGGGATTGGTTGTGAGGAGTTTTTCCTCCGGATTTATTTATATCTTGTGATGGTTATTCTATTATCTCGTTATGGTGAATGGTGATATTATTCTTGTTTTAAATCTTTTACTGCATGTTAATCAGACTTTAATTAAAATTTGACAACTTACTTTTAAATACTAGGTGGTTAGTAATCATTAAAATGTTTTCGACAGTGATCCTATTAACTGAGCCAACTTGGCTTTTTGATTTAATTTAATAAAGGAGTAGCTACCCGGTATTTAATTAGTCGGGGTGTCACAGGTGGTATCAGAGCATCAGGTTCTAGTGTCCTTTAGGATCTGTACGGCTATTATGTTTCCGCTAAGTTTTCTTTCATATAGAGCCCTATATTTTAGGACTGTTGTACTCTTTTTGTGTATGCTACGTTCTTCAGCTATTTTAAGTTTATAACTGCAAACATATAAACTTCATTCTTATTTCAGATGCCTCCACGACGTTCACGACGAGTTCCCAGGGATGCAATGCCCGAACCCCAGCCCGCTCCAGTTCAGGGCATGATGAACGCCGCTGAGGTTGCAGCCATTGTAGCCCAAGCAGTAAATGCCGCAATTGCCGTAGTTCAGCAGACACCACCTCAGGCACCGGTTACCGCGCCAGTACAGGAAAATGCATTCCCGTCTGCTTGGGAACGTGTACGTGACGCTTTTCAGAAAGCGCATCCGCCAGAGTTTGCAGGTAGCTCAGATGTGGTAGTCTCGAGCCAGTGGAGGAAGGATATGCAGAGGCACTTAAGGATGTACGAGTGCACGGATGTTCAGAAGCAGGTTCTAGCTACTTTCAAGCTAGTTGGATCTGCACTGCAGTGGTGGGAGTCTATTACCACCGTTGAGGAGAGGGTTACTCTCACTATTCAGGACTTTTGGGTGCGGTTTGACCGTAAGTACTTTCAGTTCGCTGTTCATACGGAAATGAGGAGGAAATTGATGAGTCTGAAGCAGGAGGGTCAGACCGTGGCCGAGTATGAGTCCGAGTTCACGAATCTGTTGAATATCGTTCCGGATGAGATACCGACAAAGAAGAAGAAGATTGAGAAATTCACCGACGGGTTGACACGGAGGATCCGTCAGCATCTGTTAGGGAACCTTTCCTTGGACACTTATTCTGATGTGGTTAACGCTGCTTTATTACATTGCCAGGATCACCGCTTTAATACGGCTGAAGGCAAGAGATCGGGAGAGTCTAGCCATCAGGGCAGGACTGGAGGACATGGTGCCGGTGGGGCACAATCTGTTCAGGGGCAGAGACATGGTGAGCAGGGTTCCCAGAAGGTGGATCAGAAGAGGTTCAGATCAGGGAATTATAGGCACGGACAGGGAGGTTTCCGTCAGGTCCATCAGGGTCCGAACGGCCATCAGCACCAGCAGGGTCAGAATGGTCAGCATCAGTTTCAGCAGGGCCAGTGAAGGAATGGTAACGGCCACCAGGGCCGGGGGCAGCAGGGACCGAGAGGGGGAAACTTCCCGGGGAAGTGTTTTGTTTGTGGCAAGACTGGCCATAAACGCCAGGACTGTCCTGATAGGGGAAGGGCCCCGCAGCAGCAGCAGGGTGCTCGACATGAGCCACAGAGGCCACTTTTTCCACCAGCCCTCCCAGCTCCAACCCAGGTGCCAGCTCTTCCAGCCATTCCAGCAGTTCCTGTGCAGCAGGGACAGTTACAGTATGGACGTGTCTATAACGTCCACCAGGCAGTAACTCCGCAGGCACCGCCCGCGATTGAGGGTACGTTTCCTATCCATGGCACTATGGGTCGGGTATTGTTTGATACAGGGGCTACACATTGTTTTATAGCTACACATTTTGCGAAGGCTTTAGGGTTGTTAGCCACAGCAGAGAGAACAGTGACGTGTGTCCACTCATCATTGGGGAATGGGTCACTTATATTCTTTATATGCCGGGGAGTGGGGGTAGAGATTGGTAGTCTGGTATTACCCGCAGATATGTTGGTATTAGATATGCATGTTCACGATGTGATTATCGGTATGGATTGGATCGTAGCTTATAGGGCCATGATTGATTGCTTCAGCGGGAGCATTATTTTTGCCATTCCGGGGCAAGAGATGTTCGTAGTGGCGATGCCTCGCCCAAAGGGAGGTTCGACCGCTCATCTGTATTACATAGAGGAGGATACCTCTAAGGAGGTTGTGATTCCTTTAGATTCGATCCCGGTTGTTAGGGAGTATTCTGATGTGTTTCAGGAGATACCAGGCCTACCCCCCAGTCGAGAGATAGACTTTGTTATAGACCTATTACCAGATACGAGACCTATAGCACGCGCACCGTACCGTATGGCTCCGGCAGAGATGCGAGAGCTACGAGATTAGATAGAGCAGCTGTTAGGTCAGGGTTTTATTCGCAGGAGTACCTCACCTTGGGGCGCTCCAGTTTTATTTGTGAAGAAGAGGGACGGTTCACTAAGATTGTGTGTGGACTACCGAGAGTTGAATAAGGTCACGATACGGAATAAGTATTCGTTGCCTCGAATCGATGACTTATTCGACCAGTTGAGAGGAGATTCTTTCTTCTCAAAGATTGATTTGAGATCAGGATACCATCAGTTGTGTATCAGGAAGGAGGATGTCTCTAAGACTGAGTTCTTGTCGAGATATGGTTCTTACGAGTTTCGAGTTATGCCTTTTGGTTTGACCAACGCTCCAGCAGTTTTTATGGACTTGATGAACAAAGTGTTCAGGGATTTTCTAGATCAGTTTGTCATTGTCTTCATCGATGATATTCTGGTTTACTCCCAGACAGAGGAGGAGCACGCCGAGCATTTGAGGCAAGTTTTGCAGACACTACGTCAGAACGAGTTGTATGCAAAATATGAGAAATGCGGGTTTTGGCTGAAGGAGGTCCAGTTTTTGGGTCACATTATTTCCGACCGGGGAATATCTGTTGATCCGGGGAAAGTATCAGCGGTGAGGGAGTGGGGACAGCCCACGACACCGACTGAGATTCGTAGTTTCTTGGGCCTAGCAGGATACTACAGGAGGTTCATTCGGGGATTTTCGAAGATAGCAGGTCCTTTGACACATCTGACTCGTAAAGGTGTGCCGTTCATTTGGAGTGATGCATGTCAGTTGGCATTTGATGAGTTAAAGGACAAATTGACCTCAGCACCTATGTTAGCATTGCCGAGACCGGGAGTTGAGTATCTAGTCTACACCGATGCGTCCTTACTAGGACTTGGAGGTGTATTGCAGCAGGAGAGTCAGGCCATAGCTTATGCTTCCCGTAAGCTAAAGCCTCATGAGAAGAATTACCCCACTCATGACTTGGAGTTGGCTGCAGTTGTTTTTGCCCTTTGAATATGGAGACATTATCTTTTGGGGGAGAAGTTTCGGTTGTTCACAGACCACAAGTCCCTACAGTACCTATTCACGCAGAAGGAGTTGAATATGCGGCAGCGAAGGTGGCTTGAGTTTGTGAAGGACTATCAGTTTGATATCCAGTATCACCCGGGGAAGGCTAACGTGGTAGCAGACGCGTTGAGCCGTAGGCCAGCAGATGAAGTGGCAGAGGTGTGGAAGGCCAAGTGGAAAGAATTGGGACACCAGGATGCAGTGGCCCGATCATTCATGTCGGTAATGACTGTTACGCCGCAGATTGTCACGAGGGTGGTAAAAGCACAAGCAGATGACTCGTTCTGTCAGGAGCAGATAGTTCGATTACTAGCAGAGGGAGCCGAGTCCTATACCGTTAGCTCAGACGGGGGATTACGCTTCAATGGGAGGTTAGTAGTTCCGGAAGGGGAGGAATTACGGCACGAGGTGATGGCCGAGTCACACGGCTCACGGTTCGCGGTACATCCCGGTGGGGACAAAATGTACCAAGACATGAGACGACAGTATTGGTGGAGCGGGATGAAGAGAGATATTACCGAGTTTGTTTCTAAATGCGCCACTTGTCAGCTAGTAAAAGTGGATCATCAGATACTGGCAGGACTGCTACAGCCGTTAGAGGTCCCAATGTGGATGTGGGAGAGCATATCCATGGACTTTATCACGGGGTTGCCTACGTCACAGAGAGGTCACGACTCCATTTGGGTAATTATGGACAGGTTGACCAAAGTCGCTCATTTTCTACTCGTAAGGACAGACTACACTGCGGGACAGTATGCCCAGCTTTTTATTGCAGAGATAGTGAGACTTCACGGTGTGCCCTTAAATATTGTGTCCGACTGAGACAAGATATTTGTTTCACGGTTTTGGGAGAGTTTTCAGGAGGCCATGGGCACGGAACTGCGGTTGAGTACGGCGTATCACCCGCAGACCGATGGGAAAACGGAGCGTACAAACCAGATGTTGGAGGACATGTTACGTATGAGTATCATTGATTTCGGGGGTGGATGGGAGCAGTATCTTCCACTGGTAGAGTTTGCTTACAACAACTCATATCAGTTCACCATTGGTATGGCTCCATTTGAGGCGTTGTACGGTAGACCTTGTCGTTCCCCAGCATGTTGGTTGGAGGTGGGGGACAACAAACTACTTGGGCCGGAAGTGATTCAGGATACTTCGGCGAGGATAGAATTTATTCGGAGTCGCATTCGGGTAGCTCAGGATCGGCAGAAGAGCTATGCTGATGCGAAGAGGTTCTTCAGAGAGTTTCAAGTGGGGGAACAGGTTTTGCTCAGAGTATCTCCTATGAAGGGGATTATGCATTTCGGGAAGAAAGGGAAGTTGGCACCGAGATATGTGGGACCATTTCCTATTATTGAGCGGATTGGACCGGTTGAGTATAGGCTTGAACTACCGGAGCATTTGCATCGCCTTCACGATGTATTTCATATTTCATCTCTAAGGAAATATCTTAGAGACAATTTGGCTCATTCTCATATTGCTTTGGAGGACATCGATCTCCAACCTAATAGCTCCTACGAGGAGGGGCCGATTGCTATTTTGGACCGAAGTGAGCGGAAACTGCGGTCAAAGATCGTTCCGTTAGTGCGTGTTCAGTGGCGACATCATAATGTCGAGGAGACCACATGGGAGCGCGAGGATGAGATGCGCGAACGTTATCCAGAGTTGTTCTTCCCAGGTACTTACTAGTTCCGAATTTCGAGACGAAATTCAGTTATTAGGGGGGAAGTATGTAATACCCCGTATTTTTGGCGATATTTATTTTTGGGATTAATTAATTAAATGCGTATTAATTGGAAATTAATCCGGGTTAAAATACTAGCAAGATGAGATTTAGTATTTGATTATATGTGCATATATGATTACATATGAATATTGAATTATGAAATTTATCGTGAGATTGAAATACGGCAATTTGGAAATTTTTGTTGAGACGCGTGTGACAGTCGCGTCATGGTATATAAATATTTTAAATTATAAAAGTGAATTTAAATTCTATTAATCGTATGGTCATTTTGAGTGCGCCAACGCGTCCGTAAGGGTCAAGATAGTCAGAAAACACTAGCCGGGAGTTTAGTTTGGGTCCCGGGGCATTTTTAGGCAATACCGGCAACATAAAGGGCATTTTAGTAATTTTGTATTTTTGGGAATTAAAAGTGACGAAAATTAGTAAATGATATCTGATTCAGGAAACCAATCACTAAACCCACTACCAACCATATTGACCCATAAGACTACGGGGAGTTTTAGAATTAGGTATTCTAAGTTCCCAAAACAAACCCTAGCCACCATAGCCATTGGAGAAGAAAGCTTGGAGAGAGAAAGATAAAGGAGAAAAGCTTGGAGAGAGAGAGAGATCTTCATCAAATCGTCATCAAAATCTGAGATTTAATCATGGCAAGTGGTTTAAATTACGTTTTTATGCAGTAAATGCTTCTTCCATGCTTAGACTATCCAATAAATCAAATTGTTCTTGGGAGTTTAATAAAAACCCATTTTAATTGGACTTAGAACTTAAATTTTGAGAAGGAATTGCATGTAGAATCGTATAGAGATGATTACCTTGATGTTAATATATGTTGGATGTAACAAAAACGGATCTAATTTGAGTAAATTGATGATTATAAATTCTAGGGTTTATATTCTTGAAAATTTTGGGAAAAGTGAAGAGACTTGATGATTTAATGATGTTTAGGATGAATTGATTCCTTAAAACACGTTAGTATGTGGCCTTGATATGTTTCAGATTGATTAGAGACCATAAAACATTGTTGGGATGAATTTTGGTTGAGGATTGATGTGTAGAAATTGGTGAAAAACGAATATAGAAAATTTGGGCTCGAATCTGGTCGCTCGTTAGAAGACCTGCCCAGGTCCTTCGAACGACCTCGTTCGAACGAGCTTCTAACGAGTTGACCATTGACTTCTAACGAGGGTGAAGTTAGTTCGATGGGTTCGTTCGAACGAGATCTCGTTAGAAAGCCCACTTCGTTCGAACGATATCTCGTTAGAAGACTTAGTTCGTTCGAACGAAGTCTCGTTCGAACAGCCTCGTTCGAACGAGACTTCGAACGAGTTGACAGTTTAGGCTTTTTAGCCTGTTTTGATCCCGAATGCCCCGTAACCTTGTGTATAGGTAGAGATAGCCCTTTCTTGATGAGTAATTGTTATATTTGGGATGTTTGGGATAAAATGAGGGGACAAACCTAGAAGTGTAGTTTGAACCTAAGGGTAAATGTGAAGTGGGACGTGAGTGTCTATTACGATGCGAGAACTAGTGACGGCCTAATTCATTATATTGACCGGGAACATATAAATGGTGTAGTATTATATGTCAGTACGAGAAGAGATATGTACCAATATATTATGGTGACTACTAATACGTGTGCATACTTAGTATATGTATTGATTTTATGTGTATGACATACCTACCATACTTGCTATCACGGGAGGTTTGCGTTCACTTAGGGCCCTCTAATCCTTGTGTTGCCCGGATTTAGACTGGTTACCTCGATGAACATAGGTCAGAGAAGGACTTATTGGGATATTAATAAGTCTGCTGATCGTGGGAGCGCAGGTATGTGCGTGACCCATGTGATGTGACTGTGTTCGCCTCCATTATTTTGTGATGTTGTTATCTGAGAACTATTCCTGAGAGATTCGGATTATGTGATCCTTATGTACGTGATGTACCGGGATGGATAGCAGAGTATGTGTGTACCGTATCTTAGTCTCGGGGTACTTATATTGTATATTTATGTTGTGGAAAATATACACTTAGTAAAATGGGAACTTTCATATGGTATTGTGTGTATAACTACGGAATAACATAAAAGGGATAATCTATAACGATTTGTATTACTTTTATATGAGAATCTGAATTTACGTTAAGCCCCTACTATTTGAGATCGTTATAATGTTAATGGGAACCGAGTAATAAGGGTAGAACCTATGACAGTCTAGCTAGATATGATGTCACTTAGCTAGTGGTTTGTGTCATTTTAGATGGTACTTACGTTAGGAGTGCACAGTTAGACGAGACGTGAGAATTTCATGTGAGTGCACGTCCTAACATGTACTTTTCATTTAATGTTTTAAATGTTTTTAAAGCACTTGCAGGTTTTTAAAATATCTCCACATTCGGGCTCTGACCCGTTTGCTTTCAAATCTATTTTCTTTGTAAAACCATTTTAGGTGCCCAGCCACAAGGACACCATGCATAGGATACTCATTCAGGTGACGAGCTGTAGCTGTTTATGGAAGTTACAGGGATTTTCTTTTAGACGCTTCTATCATTTGGATTCCTTATTCAGTATTCTTCAGTTGTAGGGAATGTTGCCCAAATTCTATTAGAGACATTTCCATTTCAGTTTTTCAGACTTTGGCATGTATTAATTCAGTATTCAGTATTTCGTTACTTATTTCAGTTATGGGATTGGTTGTGAGGAGTTTTTCCTCTGGATTTATTTATATCTTGTGATGGTTATTCTATTATCTCGTTATGGTGAATGGTGATATTATTCTTGTTTTAAATCTTTTACTTCATGTTAATCAGACTTTAATTAAAATTTGACAACTTACTTTTAAATACTAGGTGGTTAGTAATCATTAAAATATTTTCGACTGTGATGCTATTAACTGAGCCAACTTGGCATTTTGATTTAATTTAATAAAGGAGTAGCTACCCGGTATTTAATTAGTCGGGGTGTCACAAAATACTACCTTGTTCACAATAGTCCACCATACAAGAAATAATACTAGTAATCTCCCTTTGTTCTCGAGTTAATCTAACTCAAAACTTCATAAAACTAATTGAGGATCCACGGTCCTAAAAAATACATAAGACCTAACAAATTATCCCTAAGGTTTAATCATAGAAGAATGTGCTACCTCAAATTATTTATACATCAAATCTAGGAAGTTTAGAACTATAAATAACCATAACTACCCGGGCATAGATATCATTATTACCAATTTTCAATAGAGCATCCTAACAGCTCATCAATCCAACTAGAAAATCCACACTACTCAACACCATGAACCATATCATATGAATTCAAATAATTATATATAAACAAGCCCAAAATACAAGATCCATATGGTAAAACATCAAGTTAAACATAAATATTTAACTCCTCACCTAATCACATAACTTTAAGTAAGTCTAGCACTTAGTGTCCAAATCCTATATAGTGTCATCCTTATCACAACCATTCTCTTATATTCCCCATATAATGTTCTAGTTCATTAATAAGTTAATCAACTAAATGAAATAATCATATCTCTAGATATCCTGACCCCATACCCATCATAGGTAAATATATATAAAATATCCTCGTTGGTATTCCGAGCCCATCATATATAACATGAGGTATCCACACAACCCACACTTAACACATAGGGTATCCTTACAATCTGAACATAAAACAAAGGTCATCTTGATAACCCACACATTATAAAATTAGGCATCCACACATCTCCTATATAAAATGTCTCAGGAAGGTCTACCCATACACATTTGGGGATATATCGTACCTATACTAGTTTCGATTACTACAAGTTCCTAACTACTAAAGTCTAAAAACAAACATACAAGGAAATAAATATGTCATCACACCAATCGTGTTGCCATATACAAACTTATATATAGAAAGATTTGTCTGCATTATCCTAGCTTGGGTGATGACATCCTCATCACGTAGGATTGTGATAAGACCTATAACAAACCGAAATCTCTAAGGTTTTAATTGTAGTTTAAATATACACATCCAATTAAATCCTCAACTAGTGAATTCTTCGTGAGCCTACACAATCATTAGTATGTTCATGCACATAAGATAAGTTAGTATCTACACATGAACAAAATTATGAAATTAAGTCCTCATCACCCAAAAGTATATATAGTATTCTCTAGAGTGGTAAGGTTCCTAACCATTAATTAAATATCTATAAGTATTGCAACTACATATTATCTCATAATTGAAAATTTAACATTAAAAAGTATCCTAAGAAAACTTAATTCAGTTGCCACCTCTTACCCATATAAAACATCCATATTGGTCCAATTATACTTAAATAAGACCTTGAAGGTAAAAGGTACATCCCAAATCACTAAATGCATGAAAACATAATTGATAAGTTCTTAAATCTACTTAAAATTTATATTTGGGTAGTAAAAGAAGACCAAGTATAGTTTCATAAACTACTCATAACTCTCCCCACAAAAATCAATTAATGGCCTGATTGCATTGGAAAAATAATTTCTCGACATTTATTTTAGTATATGTATCAATTTATAATTCAAAATACACTAAAACTCCCATTTTTAGAACACATGTTAAATTTTTAGGACATAAACTTTGTCTTCCTACTAGTTCTTTGAACGTAATCATTTTTTTTGCTATTCATCCAAAAATCCTCAATTTTAGCCCCAATCCATTTAAATAACATACCAATCATTTACTAACTATTTAGAGTAAACTTCCTCATCATAATAGCATCTAAACCTACCCTGTAAGGATCTCAAATCAATTTCCCACAATTATGGGAATAAGCTTCTATATAGTTTTGCTAGATTCCACTTACAAACCTAATTATACTTACCAAATTGGAACTACCCAATTACATATTTTGAATAAAACCCAAAATTTTATTAACAAAGACTTGTGTTCTCTAACTCAAATTAATTCATATAATGTAATCTTGAACAAATAATATAAATAGTGATTATAACAAAGTTATTATTTCAATCGATGATTCAACGTGTAAATCCAAATCCAGTTTACCCAAATTTCATAACGTAAACATAAAGCCTAGTTCTTTCATTTAGACTTCAATTGCAATTACCATTAATTCAAACATATAAGTTTTGCTCTAAATTTCATATTTATAAAATAATATTTAATCTTAAATTATTAATTCAATTACATGAATTCTAATATACATATTCTAGTCAAAGGGGATAAATAAAAGAATTCTCGCTTTGGTTGGTTAGAGATGAAAGGTGAAGATGGTGTTCCCTTGTTTTCACTTCCTCTATTGTTTTCTTATTCTCTCATCTTCTTCAATGTTGCCTCATAATCTTGTCTTTATTATATCTTCTTAAATACGCTTAGGGTTTATGTTTAACATATGCTAAGGGTTTTATGCTAGATTAATCTTATTTTTTTAACTTTCTAATTTTGTCACTTTCCTTAAATCCTATTTTAACTTAATGTAATGGGCCTCAAAATCATGCCCATTTACTCACAAACTTGCCCTAATGAATTATCCAACCCATATGCCCAATTTTCTATTTTTTCGACACCATTTGAGCCTCCCAATGACCATATAAATCACACCTAGATTCATAACACAAAATAGAATATAAGTTATTCCTATAAGTAAAATCTCATATTTTAACATAAAAAAATATATGAATTACTTTACTATAAAAAAAATCCCAATTAATTTAATACTAAATTTCATCTGATTAAATTGTATAAACGCCTATTTAATTTATAAAAAAATCCAATTTAATTTACTATCAAAAAATATTTTTATTCTAATTATAAGCCAATTATTTTTAAAAAATCAATTAAATTAATTATTTTAAATTTTGGGAAATTAAATAAAACTTAACATACATGAATCTTTAATCAGTTCCCGACAAATATAAAAAAATCTCTATAGAGAACCCTAGATTAAAAGTTCAACAATTCTTGTTCAGTTATCAACATTATAATTCAATGAAAAATACAAGCATAAGAGATGATGATTTTAATGTAGCTAAGTCTGAATTTCACAATTAAATCGACTAATTACTTTCATATTATGAATAAGAACCCTAATTTTTATCAACAAATGCTTATGCTCTAATCCATATGAATTCCTTTAATAAATCTTGCACTAACTATATAAACAAGGATCCTAACAAGGATACCTATAAACTTCTTAATTCTAATCACAAAGCCTAATTTTATTACACTCAATTACATAAAGTATGGAAGAACCATAGTTTTAGCATTTTGACTTCAATTACAAATTCTCTATAATTTAACAACATATAGTTTTAATTCTAAAATCATATTTTTTACACTAATGTCATTTCTTCAATTTATATAAATATATATTATACCATTAAAATCAAAAGGGATAAGTCAAATGAATTTTTTCCTTAATTTGTTTTAGGAGTGAAACATTTATTCAAATGAAGATGATGATCAAATTATGTTTTTTCCAAATATTTTCCATAATATCTTATGCCTCGTCTTCAATTACCTCACAAAGCTTGCATCCCAAGTTGCCTCTCTCTAGCTCTCAATTCGGTTTATAAGATTGTTTTAGGAATTATGGGGTAAGGCTAAGTTAACCTAATTTAAATTTCATGAAGATATTTACCTCACTTTTATTAACTCCAAATTATATATAGATTATGGCCAAACCGAGAGACTACCATATTTGATCCAATAAATTACCCAAATCATAGATACAATCTCTTAAACGCGTTATTCTCTCTCTCTCTCTCTCTCTCTCTCTCTCTCTCTATATATATATATATATATATATATATATATATATATATATATATATATATATATATACAAACAGTAATGAATGTAACATAAATTAATGAAATCACGCACACAGTACAAGATGTAGGTGGTTAGGCAACGTGCCTCCATCCACGAGGTGGTAGGATTTTTTCTTTATTAATTTAGAGAACTAATCGGCATAGTTATAATAATGTTCGACGTTACAATATTGCATGCCTCCATCATGGGGGAGTGCATTTAAATTTATAGTGAAACTTAGGAGAGTCCTAAGCTCCAAATTTTGGAACTATTCTTTATCATATCCAGTTGTTACAGTGATAGATTTGAAGGGGTCTTCTATAACTTGGACTCTTTATTAATTATAGGTGCATGTGGCATGAGCACCTGCACAGAGCACGTGCCTGTGCAATTCTGGACCCCGTAAAAACATACATATAAGAAGATAAACACTTTTTTCGCATTCAATCTCAAGTTCGGCTAGTAACAACAAAGGTGTTTTTTATCCAAACATTGTTACGTAATACGGTATGTCTTAAACTCGTGTATGGGTTATGTGACATTTATTTTCTGTCATGTGGAATGAGACATTTTCATTACACTTAAAACATTGTATAATTATTTTTGTATACACATAAAAAAGGCCATAATTTTTTCCTTTGTACATAGTTTATCAGGGCTATCGCCCCTTTATATAAAAAAAATTATTGATTTGTACATTATAGAATTATTTCCTAAAATCCCCCCATGTTGGCAACTAATAAACTTCAAAATGTAATATTAACATAACAATACATTTGCCTCACATATGAATCCAAAGAAATAAATAAATAAATATATAAAAGGTATTTTGACTTTACCCACCATGTGGTTATAAGTATTTTCTTAGTCACTATTTCATTAAAGTGTAGAATTTACCGATTATTTCAACTTTTAAAGATATTTTTTCCACTTTTTGCGATATTTTGTTGTTGTTAAAAGTCAAAATCGTGGGTAAAGTCTAAGTATGATAGAATAGTAACATAGAAGTCAAATAATGATAACACATGGTGGATAAAGTCAGGATACCCAAAAACGACTACTCGCATGAAGTTTCGAACAAGCTCTCAAACATAAAAGTGGCGCACTAAATTTTCTCCATAAGTTACTTATTAGTTAAGCTACCCTTTTTTCTATTGTGTATGTTTTTTATACTAACCACGGATGTACACCAAGGATATGTGTCAAGTGCATTAAAGTATTATACATACACTAAGAATACAACACTCTAATGCACTTTATGGATAACCTTGGTTTAAATGTAAATTCATACTTAAGAACAACACAGCCAATTAAACATATAATTTGTTCTTAAAGTAGGATATTGATCTACACGTACTCACGAGTTATACCCACGCTATAATGGATAAAAAACGCATACCTTTGTCAATATATTCGAACTCGTTTGAAGAAAAATTTTGTCTCTTAATTCATTACTTAATTACTCCAGCAAATCCTTCTTCTTTGACAGAATTTGAAATTATTTGGAATTTTGAGATTTTTTATCTCTAGCCCAATATATTGTGTGTTTTATAAAGATTATTTGATGGAGTATAATATATTATATATAAGTTGAGAAAGGACTTGAATTTAGTTAAACAATAGTTCTACCATCTATCACAGTTAGACTTGAATTAGGAAACTAGCCCACTCATTATCTTAAAAGTAATGAAGACTTGTATAAAGGAATATTAATCAAATCTATTTTCTTATATGGACCAGATTAAGTAGGATACTTACATTTATTCAATTAATTAAATTTGAATTTATCATAATTTCAAAATTAATCATTTTATTAAATAATCTTAATAGTCTCCCACTCGGTCCTAATATAAATTTCACTTCATGATTTGATTAAACGAACATAAGCCCCCCACTCGGTCCTTTTATATGTGAAGAGTTTTCAACCATCTTGGGGATAAATCCCAGCGTTACAGCGGCTATGCCTGAGTTTTCCCGATCCCCTAGGGAGTAGTTGGCGGGACTTCTCCACATTTTACCTTCGACAGCTAGGTTGTTAATCACGAGAGGAATGATTTCTCTTCATGCGGTGCTGCATTATGTGCATTTGTAGGATGTCAGTGATGTTGGCTATGTTGGGGACGTTATTCTGGTCCTAGATTCAAAACTTCTATTGGTGATTGGGGAAGTACTAGTGGACCCCCAACTTGTAGGAATCCTGCGACGGTGATACTGGCGGAGACTTTGAATGGTCTGGATGCCTGGCGGGAAGCTCATTCCGACTTTCTGAGGGGTAGCCCTATAATGTTGTTCATGTGGCTATCAAAGAGGTTCCGTATGGAGGTCCCACCTGAGTATCCTTTTTCGTTGGTGCCAAACTTCTTCTCACCCTATTTCATCAGTGTAGGTCACGACATCAAGAGCTGGGAAAACTGGTTCATGGAGCACGGGGCTCGAGGCTTGCATTAGTCAGTGCCTTGGTCGGGAGAGTTGTTTCCCATTATAGAATCTGGAGAGTACATGTATATTTTGTTGGTAGGCTTCCGACAGACCTCTTTTTACTTTCGCTATCGGTTTCTGTGATAATTTGGTTGGAAACAAATTGTGTCACCGCGGACACTAGACTTCTTTCATGTGGAGGATCTGACAGAGCGTATGGGCATACGACTTGGCTTTTTATAGGAGAATCACCGATCGTCGACCCGTCCATCCCTGTTAATTGGAAGAGTATGGCATATCTCAGGGGACTATATGAAGTGGTTATGGAGAAAGGTAGTTGCCAAGATGTTGGTTGTGGAGACTGGGGAAAGGTGGTTTGTTGTATCTGACACCATTGAGGGAGGCATTGTGGTTTTCACTAGTCTAGTTCAGGCTTACCACTCTATGGAGTGTCTGCGGCACTCTATTTAGGCAGGAGAAGTTTGGGGACCCTAGGATATGGGTGATGATGAGGATGGTTCTTTCGGCATCTACAGGTAGGGTGTGTGAAACTTTTGCAATGGGTGTGGTTCTGTGTTTGGAAATTATTTGTCGATTATTTCGGTTGTATTTGAAGTTATTTTAGGAGTAGTGGGAATTGTTTTTATTTAGTTTTAGGAAGGTAGTGATAGGTTGGCAAGAGAATTCGTTTGACTCCCTATACCTATGTAATCGTACCGAAATTTTAAAAAATGAAATAAAGGAGTTTTCGATCATCTAGTTGTGCCTCTTGATGAGTTTTGCATTTGAAGTATCTATACCAATCACTAAGGCATACATAATCCTTTTATTCACGTACACATTAAAATGAAATGTCGTTCTCGAGGATAAGAAGAAAATATCAATTTGTGAAAAAAGTGAAACGTGATAATTGACTAAATTCGTAATTTTCTAATTTGGTACACTTATTTAATTAGAGTCTATTTTTTTAAACAATCTTAATTCAGCCCCTAAACATGAATTTAAATATGATAAATTATCCAAACCATGCATGAAAAATAAAGACGACCGATATAGGAAAAAACCCCTTTCGGGTAAAAACCTTTTATAACACTTTGAAGAATTCACAAGACTTATGACTTACATACAACCTGATAATCGCCCACAAGTGTGTAATGCACAGTGCCTTCAGCAAACCTTCAAAGATACGAGAGACAGCGAAATACCCTCCGAGCGTCGGTTCGTCGTCTTCGGCTCGTCCACGTGTTAAAAGACTACGCTCGATATCCATCGATCAAAGATGGAGATGAGTTCTCCACAGAGGTTGAACAAATGCAAGGTTGTTCTTAAAACACCAAACAAAGCACTAAAGCATGTGGGAGTTTTGTGAATTGAAAACCAAAAAGGGATTAAAACCCTAAAGGAAGAAGCCTAAAGAATTCTGCTTTCGCAGTGTTTCTGTTCTGGAAAACGTATGTACTTCTTCCTGAAAACGTTACCAAATAATGAGTATTTATAGAAAAATGCATCGCCTCAAAAACAGAGCTCGTTCGAACGAGATCAGCATGTCGCTCGAACGAAGGACAGCTGTCGTTCGAACGAGATCGCACGAACGACTTGCTATGTCGCTCGAACGGCTGAAGCAAAAAAATATTATTTTAATGTCGGCTTCAACACTTAGAAAAAATACTCATTCTCAAATTTTGACGAAAAAGTCCGCTCCAACACTTAGAAAATATTTTGTAAAAATATCCCAAAAGCTCTAAGTGAAAAGTTAAGGTATTTAAAACATAACCTTACCAAAGTAAACTTCGCGGAGTCTTGAATGATGAAGAACTTGAGTAATTCGGATCCGTCTTAGATGTAGACGTCTCTTGAATGCTCTTTGACAGTGTAGCGGTATATGACATAATAAAATGATAACGGACCTATGAAAATATGTCCTTACAAATCTCCCCCTGTGTCTAGGCCGGTACATACATAAAAAATCCTATTTATCAAAAACCAACATGCTTATAAAAATCTACCCTCCTATGAATAAATTTACATGACCTTAAAACTGTTCTTCAATCATCTTCGTCAAATCTCAAAGCTTTTCTCATCACGGTGTGCAACATATCAATCTTCAATTTTGTACCTACACACATGAGATAAAGCAAAAACCTTCGTGACTCATCGAGTTTGATATGGTATAAGAGTAAAGCATTAATAAATCAAATCTAACCCGTAATGCAAAAACTTCCCCATAAAATGATAATTTTTTCTCCCCTTTTTATGATGTCCCCAAATAGACAAATAAGAAGAAAAAAAATCAAAACATGGAATGTCACGACAAAATGCATAGCAAACAAAAATCAAACTACGCGCATGCAAAGGGATATCTCAAAAATCTCATAAACTATTTTTGGATTTTTAAATTTTTCATACAAAAAAATAAAATACCACTTTGAAAAATATGATACAAAAATCACACCATGGATTTAAACAAAAACAACCAAGTCATGGAAATGGAATGTATGGGTGTGAACACATTCGATAGGTAAATAAACTCAATCAATCATATGTATGGGTGTACCCCTAATGAATGAACATCAAAAGAATCCTTAGGTGTAAAAATTTTTGAATTTAAATGACATCGTCTTAATCAAATCAACAAATCAAAGTCTAAATGAATTCCACACCAATAACATCCAAAACTATTTAGTGCTGTTTCGAGAACTTTTCAAAGGACGTGCAAACCCATTGATATATCCATCCAAAATTCTCTCATATATAATAATGCAATTTTTTATATCTAAAGAGGTACTAAATTCTCAACTTAGAGAAAACCTATTGGCCCAAATTTTTGGAATATTTCATCTTTTTATTGCCTTAATTTTTTTGTGTGGGCTCTTTTCAAACGGTGGATTTCACGACGTGATTATTATTCACTCGTAGCTCTTTCTCGTGTTCATTCATCATTTTTTCAAACTAAATAGTTAATTCCTCACGGACAATGGTTTTTACATGCACTACTTTTATTACTCTCGTATTATTGCACTTGGTTCCTTTTAAAGACATGATTGAGATGAAAACACCCAACCAACATGTGATAAGTCAAGAACAATAATCAAACAAATCCGTGCATGTGTGCAATAAAGGAAATTATGAGTCAAACATGTAGGAAGTAACACTTAATTACATCTTAATGACTCCAAACATTATAAAGCACATGGATGAATTGACTTATTGTCTCAAAACACTATCAAATAGTCACATGAAAAAAATGGAACGATGATGTGACTCGGTCATCCTAAGTGTTTATCCATAAATGGTGCAAACAACATACAAAAATCTTTTTGGATTTTCAAATTTGGCCTAAACAAAATATGAATGGACACTTAAAAAATAGAAAATCTTTTTGCATTTTTCAAAAAATTTCAAAAAGAAAAATAACTAAAAAATGATACAACCAGCAATAGGCATATAATATCGATATGAGCAACATCCTATGCTAGCAAACATTAATCTCACAAGAGAATCCACAATGAAAGAAGATGTGATAAACGAGCAATGCATTGTTATCAATTAAGCATGGATATCAAGAATAACTGCAAATAAACTACCCAAAAGCAACTCATCAGTACTAAAAATACTTCCAGCAGTACCAAAATATTAAAATAACCCAGAGAACGACATTTGTCCTTCGTTCGAGCAATTTAAGTCCTCTAAATTCTTCTCTAAAATAAGGACTTTCTCATCACTCTTCTTTTTGGCAATTTTCAAAGAATCAAAATCAATACACAAATTAACAAAATGCTCACGACAAATATCACTTTGAGTTTGGAACTCTTGCAAATATCCAATCTTACTTTTAAAGAATGAATTTTCTTTTTTCAAAACTTTAATTCTTTTGCAAAGTTTCAAATTCAAACTTTTTAATTTTTCAGCACGGTCGTGATTTTTTTTGAAAAATAGGCTCCTCATTAAATGGGCGTTCCATTGAAAAATTGCATTTTTTCACAAAACTAATTTTAAAAAAATCAATATCACACAATTTTTGTGAAAAATAAGAATACGCAATAAATTAGCGCAACCCGCTCTGATACCAATTTGAAAAACGTGAAACGTGATAATTGATTAAATTCGCAATTTTCTAATTTGGCACACTTATTTAATTAGAGTCTATTTTTTTAAACAAGCTTAATTCAACCCCTAAACATGCATCTAAATATGATAAATCATTCAAACCATGCATGAAAAATAAAGACGACCGACATAGGAAAAAAACCCTTTCGGGTAAAAACCTTTAATGACACTTTGAAGAATTCACAAGACTTTTGACTTACATACAACCTGATAATCGCCCACAAGTGTGTAATGCACAGTGCCTTCAGCAAACCCTCAAAGATACGAGAGATAGCGAAATACCCTCCAGGCGTCGGTTCGTGTCTTCGGCTCATCCACACGTAGAATGACTACGCTCGGTATCCACCGATCATAGATGGAGATGCCTTCTCCACAGAGGTTGAACAAATGAAAATTTGTTCTTAAAACACCAACAATTCACTAAAGCATGTGGGAGTTTTGTGAATTGAAAACCAAAAAGGGATTAAAACCCTAAAGGAAGAAGCCTAAAGAATTCTACTTTCGCAGTGTTTCTGTTCTGGAAAACGTATGGACTTCTTCCTGAAAACGTTACCAAACAATGAGTATTTATAGAAAAATGCACCGCCTCAAAAATAAAGCTCGTTCGAACGAGATCAGCATGTCGCTCAAACAAAGGACAGCTGTCGTTCGAACGAGATCGCGCGACATGCTATCTCGCGCGAACGACATGCTATGTCGCTCGAACGACTGAAGCGAAAAAATATTATTTTAATGTCCGCTTCAACACTTAGAAAAAATACTCATTCTCAAATTTTGACGAAAAAGTCCGCTCCAACACTTAGAAAATATTTTGTAAAAATATTCCAAAAGCTCTAAGTGAAAAGTTAAGGTATTTAAAACATAACCTTACCAAAGTAAACTTCGCGGAGTCTTGAATGATGAAAAACTTGAGTAATTCGGATCCATCTTAGATGTAGATGTCTCTTGAATTCTCTTTGACGGTGTAGTAGTATATGACATAATATATTGATAACGGACCTATGAAAATATGTCCTTACAATTTGTGAAAAAGTAGGGGTTGTGCTCATGTAAAGGGTATGAGATGCATACGTACCTCTTGGGTTTTGAAAATTTTCTGAAATTCATTTTTGAAAACAAAAGGAATTGTAGAGGACCAGTCCCCACATAGTTCTGAGTAGAGGGAAACGAAGAATTTTTTTTAGAATAGAATGGAGATGGGAATAATCGTAGAGCGTCGAGATTTCAGACTAGGGGTATAATTTCTTGAGACAGTCCAGGTTGACTGGACGCACCATCTCTTCTCCATCAAGATCAATGAGCTTAGCGACATCGCATAATAATATCTTCTTCACAATATAGGCACCGCTCCAATTGGGCTTGAATTTCCTTCTAGGATCCCAGATGGGCTCTATAATCTCTTTAAGGGCTAAGTCCCCTTCTTGGACACCACGTTCCTTGACTCTCTTATTGAATGATTGTTTTATACGACGATGATACCCTTGTATGTGATATAAAGCTTTCAACCTCCTTTTATCCAAGAGTGAAAACTCATCGAGACGGCTTTGATGCCAGTCTTCCTTGTTAATTTTTCTTTCAAGCATGACGCGTGATGAAGGGATTTCCAACTCTACGGGTTGGATTGCTTCCATACCATAGACTAAAGAGTAAGGAGGTATCCCCAATAGAGGTTCGTAATAAAGTGCGGTAGCCCCAGAGGGGGTAAGTAATCTGGTCGAGCCAATCTTGACAACTCTCGATCATCTTGCTGATGATGGCCTTGAGGTTCTTATTGCCTGCTTCAACTGCTCCATTGGTTTGAGGTCAGTAGGGAGAAAATTTATGTCTCTGAATTCCATACTCATCAACTACCTTTGTAACTTCTACCTCAAAGTGTAACCCATTTTCTGATACCAGCTCGTGCGGGACCTCATACTGGCAGATAAGGTTTTTAGGATGAACTTGGCCACTTTCTTGGCATTCAAAACTTTGTATGATTCAGCTTCACCCTTTAGTGAATTAGTCAATGGCAGCTATGATGAATTCATGTCCATTAGACACTTTGGGTGTAACCTTCCCTATATTTCGATGCCCCATATGGAGAATGGCCAAAGAGAAGTCATATTGTACAATTCTCGTGCATGGAAGTGTAGTAGGTTGGAAAATTATTGGCATTTGAGGCATCTTAGAATATAGGCTATGTAATCCTGAACTATGGTAGTCCAATAGTATCCCTATCGGATGATTTTCTTGACGAGCATATGGTCGTTCATATGGGGTTCATATTTCCCGCTCTGGATTTTCTGTATCATCTCTCCAATGTCATCCCCTAAAATGCAGTGCAAATGGGTTCCATCAAAGTTTCTTTTGAACAGTGCTTTCTTACCAGAACCTTAGGGATACTTACCATGATTGAGGAGGCATTAAATATCATAGTATCAATAGTTGGGTATCTCGAGGTCTTTTTCTATGCTAAGCTCAATGTGGTAGTAGTGGGTTGGTTTATCTTGCTTTGAATAAGGAAAGGGGCCATGATTATTCCTTTGGGCATGTTAATTATAGATTCTAAGGTAGCAAGGGCATCAGCTAGGTTAGTTTTTTGCTCAAGGCAGGTAGTGGAAGGTCATTTCTTAGAATTGGGAAGCTAGCTCTTCTAGGTGGGCATGGAAGGGTAAGAGAGTCTCGTCCTTGAATTTCCATTTTCTGCATACTTGACCGATGATGAGGGCTGAATCCCCATAGACATCAAGGTATCGAATTCTTTTCTTGAGGGAAACTTTGAGGCCTACCATGCACGCCTCGTATTCAGTCATGTTATTGTTGCAGGGAAAATCTAGTTTTATAGAAATGGGAGTGTGAGAGTCATCAGAGGCAATGAGGAGTATCCCAATACCATACCCTTTCTTATTGGTAGCGCCGTCAAAGAATATTTTCCATCGAATCTCTTCTTGGGATATACAAAGCATATTCTCATCTGGGAATTTAGAAATCCAGATACCGGCTTATTCCATATAGTAGTCAGCAAGGTAGTCAGAGATTAATCTTCCTTTTAAGGATTTCTACGTGATATATACAATATCAAATTTGGCTAAAAGCATCAACCAATGGGAAATTTAGCTAGACAGGGTCGGCTTCTCAAGTAGGTACTTGATAGGATCCATTCAGGATACAAGTTTGATAAGAAAGGAGAGCATGTAGTGCCGCAACTTTTGGGTGACCCAAATAAGAGAACACATGCATTCTCCAAGGTTGTGTAGTTAACTTTGTTCCTAGTCAACTTTCGACTGGCATAATAGATGGCTCTCTCTTTACAGGTTTCTTCAAGGTACTGGGCTAGTAGATCCTCAGCTGCGGTATCTTTTATGGTTAGGTATAGGAATAAGGGAAGACCAGGTTACGATGGCATAAGTACCAGAGTTCGGGTTAGGTATTGATTTATTCGGTCAAAGGCTTCTTGGCAAGCTTCATTCCAGACTTTGGTTGAATCCTTTCAGAGGAGTTTGAATATGGGTTCACAGAAGGAAGTCAAGTGGCTGATAAACCGGCTGATATACTGTAACTTTCTAAAGAATCCCCAGATTTTCTTATCCGCTTGGGGGGGAGACATCTTGAGTATGGATTTCAGCTTGGCAGGATCCATTTTTATCCCCTTCTCACTAACCATTAATCCCAAGATTTTTCCTTTGGTAATATCGAAGACACATCTTTGTGGGTTAAGTCACATCTGATATTATTGCAGTCATTCGAAGAACTTATGGAGAGTGGGAATATGACCTTCCCTAGTCTTAGACTTGATAATCATATCATCCACATAGACCTCGACTTCCTTATGTATCAAATCATGCAAGATGGTTATGGTAGCCCTCTGGTAGGTAGCTTCTGCATTTTTAGACCAAATGGTTGTCGGTGTAGAAAAAGGCTCCCTAAGGGGTGATGAATGCGGTTTTATCTTGATGATCTGGGTGCATCTTGATCTGATTATATTCGATAAACTCGTTGACAAATTACTTAAGAGCGAGACTGGATGTGTTATCCGTAATCATGTCGATATTGGGTAACGGGTAATCATTCTTTGGAGAGGCCTTGTTCAAAACTCGATAGTCGATGCAAATACGAAACCTTCCCTCCTGATTTCATCATGGGTGTGGTATTGGCTAGCCATGTAGGATATTTGATCACACAAATGAAATCCACATTCAACTATTTAACCACTTCTTCTTGAACTTTGAGCGACCATTCGGTGCGTAGTTTTCGCACTTTATGCTTGATCGATTTGCGTTTGGGGACAGTAGGAATCCCATGCTGATATATCTTAGGGTCAATGTCAGGCATGTCATCATAGGACCATACGAAGATATCCATAAATTATTTTAGTAATTCCTCGATTTGCGCGCTCTCATGCTCGTCAAGGGTGGCCCTTATCCTAATCTCGCGCAGTTAGCTACTAGAATCGAGATTCATAACAATAGTTTCATCTTCATACACTTGAACGCAATTACGTTATTTATTATTAACCTTATTTAGACCAGTTAAGAATTGTTCATTTGCAAAATCACCATCCTCAAGAGTTTGATTAGAATCAAGACAGTTAATGTAAGGCACAGCAAGATACTCAAAATCTTTGTTTATTTCATTAATAGGAAAAATAGCACTGAGAACCTCATTATAGGAGGTTTCGATTGCATCAGGGTAAGGAGAAATAATTAGGGAAGATGAAATAGGATAAACATCAGGGTCAGGTTGAATATTAGTAGGTGGCACAAGTGCAACATGCTAGTTAAGGAGAGGTGCATTAGTAGATTTGATCAGGCAGGATGGATCCAACGATGTAGCCCCTAAGGGGATCATGAATAGTGTTAGCCCCAGTGCCTATAAGTTGAAAGAATCCCCAGAGTCACTTCCCTCATAATCTTCGGTATCAGCTATGGTCTTCTTAATGAGTGGTTACACTTGATGATGGGAACTTTCGGCCTATGAGTAGCCATCTTGAAAAAAGATCTCCATTCCTGGTTTCATCTTCTTATCCATATGATCATACCAAGATTTCTAAAAGTTGCAAAAGGGGAAATCTTCACCTTCTATGATGAATCCTCCATTTAAGGAGTCTCTTAAGACAATGTTGTCACTTTCTAGACTTTTCTTCAGTTATATCATTCTGAGTTCCTCTACTGATGGTTGACACCCATGCCACAAGGAGGAAAATATTTCTTCAACACAATGGGTTCAAGTATCCCTTGTTGCCTTTGTCCCAGAACCAAATCAGGCATAAAGTGCATGTTCTTGAACATCTGGATTACATTGACATTTCCATGGGGGTAGTACTCTGGTAAAACCCTATCTTTGAGATCATCCCTTGCGGGGAGTAAAAGTGGTTCAACCTAAAAACCTGACAAAAGCATATCATTCGTCTCATGCTGTATCTCTAGTATTGGATTAATGGTGCTTGCATTCTCGGCATTATCGTCGTCACCCAAGATAGTTATGACTTGCCCATTGACGAAGAAATTCAGTTTTGGGTGAAGGGAATAAAGCACCCTTGATGATATGGATCCACGATCGTCTAAGCAGTAGATTGAAATAGGCTGGGGTATTGATGACTTAGAATTCAACAACCGAATTTATAGGGTCGGCACATATTTTTTGAATAATTATGAATTTAATTATTTCAGGTATTTTAAATTACACGTGTGCAGTAATTTAATTAAAATGAAATATTAATTATTTAATAAATATTAATTGGGTGAGATTAAGATTAATATTTATGTGATAAATTTACTTAGTGTGTAGTAAATAACATGTGATAATTATTATACGTCGTAGTGAGTAACAATAACGGGACTGTCATATCTGAATCGGGGGTCGTGTGTAGGCTATATTAAGATCGAGATGGGAAATTTATGAATACTAAGTCGTATGGAAATTTCGAGGTCACGATTGTTTCCAAATGGGCTGAAATAGGCAAAATAGTGTATCTGGGTGTATTATTTGGGTTCCGATGGGAGTTTTAGAATGTACCGGGCTCTTACAGGTGTATATGGGTCAAGTGGGCTTGGACCATTAGAATAATTTCAATATTATAGAGTTTATAACCTACTATTAATAGTTTTGGCAACTATTATCATTAGAGACAAACCCTAAGAGAGAAAGAAAAAGAGGCAAAGGGTATGAGGCAGCTAGAAAGGCCAAATTGGGAGATAATTCAAGGAGGTTTCGAGAATTAAACCATAGATTCGTCGTCTACAATGGATTTTCAGACTCTACGAACTATTTAAGGTAAGTAATTGACTTGAAATAATCTTATATGTAGGGATTTGTTATTCATATCATAGTAGGTGTAGAAAGAAACCATTTTTGGGAAGGGTTTCATATGTCAAAAGGAGGTTTTGAGAAATTATCCCATAACCTGTAGAGTAAATGCATATTTGATGTTTTTGAATGAATCATAATTGCTGGAATTTGTACCTTGTTATAGATTCATAAATTGATCATGATTAATTGGGACTTTGAATCAAATTTAAGGTTATTTGAGGTGATTATCATGTAAACCCATTTTAATGGATTAATTAGGTGATTGTAGTTAATCGTTGGTATTAGGATGATTTTTTATGATTAGAATCATCTAAGAATATTTCTCTTATATTCCAAATAATTGGGTGAATTTATAATATCATGTAGAAAGTGTTTGGGTTGGATTTGAAGACGAAAAATCTAGATTTCTGCACTGTTTCGTTTGGGTTTCTACACTATTTTCGTCAATCTCGTTAGAACATAGTTAGAAGCACATTCAAATGATGTGGCTTTCTTGTTCAAACAAACCTGGTATGTCATTCAAACGACCCTAGGTTTTGGTCTCGGAGATACATCTTTTCATTACGAATGCGTGGCCGCCAGTTTCGTATTTTTCTGATTTTATTTTACTTAGTTATGAATTTTCTACGAAAGGGTGTCGGAGATCAAAATATTTAGTCAGAAATCAAATCCGGGTATGTATTCATGGGATTATATTACCTAGGAATGAGTGGGTAATTAAAGTTGAATCAGAAATAGTGAGAGAATTAATTGACGAGAAAGTATAAATAACGAATTGAGTGAGGTGAATTCATAAATATGTGATGTACGGGTTGGTTGGGTAAGTCCGGGTAATTTGGCGGAGTGGCATTAAGTTATTGATTGAATTAAAGAGAACTTGAATGAATTAAGGGTCGTGGGATAGACTCGGGATAGTATGCGAGTGCTTTGGGAAACAGCATGGTTGAACCGTATGTGTGTGTGTGTGTGTGTGTGTATATATATATGTGTGTGTGTGTGTGTGTGTGTGTGTGTGTGTGTGTGAGAGAGAGAGAGAGAGAGGAAGGCTCCCCTACATCATGATGTATACATCATACCATACATCACGCCTATTTCTAGGTCCTAAGAAACCTTTTCTCCAAATTTTTTATTTTTCTCTAGAAATTAACCTTCTAATTAATCCATATTCAAAAATTAGGCCAAAATACATTTTGTAGCTATTTTTAAAAAATTCACAAAAAACTGTTGGCGCAAACCCTTATAAATAAGGTATTTTGAGCAGGTTTTTGTGGATTTTTTAAAAATAGATACAAAATGTATTTTGACCTATTTTTTTTAGCATGAGTTTATTGGAAGGTTAATTTCAAGAAAAAAATTTAAAAAAATAGAAAAAAGTTTTTTAAGTCCTACAACTAGGTGTGATGTGTGGATGATGTATAAAGCATGATGTAAGTGAGATTTATATATATGTGTGTGTGTGTGTGTGTGTGTGTGTGTGTATGTGTGTGTGTGTGTGTGTGTGTGTGTGTGATTGGGGGTGTGTGTGTATTATAAATATCGGTGTGTATGATATCTATGTGAAGCATACACCTCTAATGCTATCATCAGAGGTTGCGCGATGTGTGTGAATCCCCTGTTTAGTGAATGCAGGGAGAGTATAGTCCCCGAGTCATATCACTCGGTATTTTATTATGTGACTTATTTTTCAAGGTGAGACACCTTGGGTATGATTTGGTCTCACTCTCGGGGGAATATGGCCGCCTCCACTATGTTTGCGATTTTATTTACCTATTTCAGTGTAAGTTAACCGACTTATGGTAACCGGATTAGAGTGAGTATGCCTGAGATATGGTAGCCTTGTAGAGACAAGCATCCAGTGAGTTATTACTCGGAAGGATAGTTACTATGTGCAACATATGTGTGGTTGTTGTGATATATTATTACGTATACAATGGAGTAAATAACTATATATAGATTAAATACATAAAGTGTGAATATATTTTGATATATATAACTAGTCTGAATGTTATATAATTAATTAAAGCGGAAATGATTAAGTAAGTTAATGAGTAAAATAACTTATGAATCAAAGTGAGTAAGCACTCAAGTTAGAATAAAATGATAGAAAGATTTGTAATGGGACTAGTTAGGTGGGGTATTATAACTAGTCGGGTTATGAAGTAAACAATAGGTGTGCATAATAGTTTAGGGGTAAGTAATATCTCAAGAGAGTGTGACACTCGCTTAAATATAAAAGTGTTCATGCATAGTTAATTATTGCATCTTAATTACTTACTAAATATATTTTCAAAATTTTTTGTGCTCTGACCCGTGTCAAAAATAGTTTCCAAAATATTTTAGGTGTCTAGCCACAAGGACGCCAAGTTTAAAGACTCGTTACAAGGATACGTAGCTGTAGTATTTGTGGAGGCTTGCAGGATATTGTGTATATGCTTCAGTTATTCATTCCTAGATTAGGACTTGGATTCAGTATTTCATTCGGGCATGTTTCCCCTTCAGTTGATACAGTCTTTCAGTTTTATTTATCAGACGATGTATTTGGATTTAATTTTATTCCAGTAGATTTATGGTTTGGATTTAGTTTTGGAACCGATGGTTGATTCGGTATTTATTATTTATATATTTATCATGTGATGATTCAGACTTTTATGTTTGTGTGGATGAGTTATATTGTATCTATTTCCACATTTTGTTATGATAATGAAAGTTAAAATTGGCACAGGCTTAATTTAAAACATAGGTGGTTAGTAATTTAAAAACGTTTTTCGACGGTGATGCTAAGAATGAACCAAGTGAGATTCTTGTTTATTTTGATAAAGAACTGATCACCCGGTGGATGATTAAGAGAATGTATACTTAAATGGTATGGACATGTGTTGCGTAGACCAGTAGATGCCCCTAGAACAAGAGGAAAATTGTTGGAAAATAGAGGGTAAAAGAAAAAGAGGTCGCCTTAAGATATCGTGCGAGGAAATTATTATGAGAGACCTTAAGGAATTAAACTTGAATGATAATAATTCATATAATAGATTAGAATGAAAAAGGATAATCCATGTGGTCGATCCCATATGATGGGATTAACGCAAGGATGACGATGATGATGATGATGACTGATCACCCGTGATTAAAATAGGTGGGGTTTCACAGTTAGGGATCCTTTCCATATATATATATATCCTAACAACATACTTATGAACATACCTATATTTAAAAATAGTTAAAAATAGTTAAAAAAAATTATTTTTCAACCAAATTTGGTATACATGATCTCTATAATTAGAAGATCATCTACAAAAAAATTCATCCGAAAATACAACTTGAAAGAGGGTGAAATAATGATCACAAGTTTCAATGGCTAAAAATGCACGTATTCATCCAATTTCTAATCACTTACTTCCAAGTTGTAATTTTAGATTAAAAAAAATTATAGATGATCTCCTCATTATGCAGATCATGTATACCAAATTTGGTTGAAAAATATATTTCTTATATATTTAAAAAATGAGTACATTCATAGGTATGTTGTTAAAAGATGTGTTGGAGAGCATATATATATATATATATATATATATATATATATATATATAGAGAGAGAGAGAGAGAGAGAGAGAGAGAGAGAGAGAGGCTTGTGTGTGCACGTCTCTATGCGGACAATTTTTTTTAAATAGCAAAAAAATTATTTTTGAGATGATTATTTTGGGGTGATATTTATACATTTCAAGGAACCCCTAAAAAAATATGTTCAAAACGAATTCTTTTCTATTTTAAAAAAAATATGTCAATGTTTAAATTATATAAATATTGACATATTTGACCGATTTTTTAAAAATAGCAAAAACATTGAAGCCCACGATATCTAAACAAAATAGAATAAACATTTCGTGTGAGTGTCATTCTCTGCGAAAAGGAAGATGGGTGGGTATAAGCTAATTGGGGGCAGTTACAAGACGGTTTGGAATATTTTAGGCGGTTATGGGACTTATTACAATTTAAAAATACATTGGATGGAAGCGCAACAAAAATTTGAAAATGAGACTATACCCAAAAAAACTATATTAAAAATAAACAATTACTACAAACCAATTTAGCAATGAATACGTTTGTTGGACCTCCAACAGGCATCCACTATTTTGACATTATTTTGATACATTTCCCAACACAAATTTTGTAAGCAAATTAATGGTACTATCGACGGCCAAATTATTGTGAATAGTTTCCATTAAAAAAATTTAATTTCACTGACCCCAAGTTTTCTCTATACGAGCGCTAAAATTCAATAGGCAAGCAATATAATACGTCTTATTTTTGAATTAAGAGCTCATTATTTCTTCTTGAATAATGATACGAGTTCTAAAAAAATTCCTCAAAGTGCATTAAGTGCTTGTACCTTGTGTGGACCCCACCTAATGTTTGGGGAATGTAGCATTACTCTTTTTATAATGTCCCAAATTAATAGTTCACATTTCTTTTGGGGAGATAATCAACTAATCAAATTCTATGAAGGTAAACAAATGTTGATCTTGGTCATTGATTGAGTATATTAATGAACTTTTAATTTTGGATGGAGGAGTATATACTAAAAGATATAACAATCTGTAACAATTCTTTTTCTTTTTCACCTTTCTTTTTTGGCTATTTTATGTTTCTTAGACTTATACATTGTCCAAGGAATCTTGCTAATAACTTGGACATCGATAGTACCATTATCATGCGTACAAAACTAGTTAAATAATGTCGCATTTCCAAAATCTCAGAGTAAGATAAGCAGGATTTACATTCATTTGGATTCTTTTAAATATATACGAGTAATATTACGGGAATTCTAGAAGTATCTTCAATGCTAGTGTGAAGTGAGAGAATATGAGGTGACACATAAGATTAATGGATTATAAATTAAAAAGAGCTCTCCAATGCAACCCTTAAAATAAATGTTGATGTAAAAAACTAGACTACATCTAATTATTTAATCACGGATAAAGATATGTAAAAGAGACACAAAGATTTTTAATGTGGTTCGGCTATAAGGGAAAAGCCTACGTTCACTGTATTTCTCATTGCCTTGTATTCTGTGTTGCCTCTCGTGTTTGAATGGTTTCAACTTGCCCTTGATGAAGGGATTACAACGTATTTATAGTTTCATAAGGAGATAGAGAGGTGAAATGTAAAAGAATGGAATGCCTTTATAAATTAGGCACTTACATCAGTACATGGCGTTCACAATGTATATGACTGTTGACGTTTTGCTAACCCTGTTGGTCGGTCTTCTTATTGTTGGTCGACATTCTGCATGCTGGTCGGCACTATGCATGTTGGTCGGCCTCCCATGTGTAGGTCAGTGAGTCTAATGACTAGAATTCTTTGCCATGTTGGATGGCACGTGTTCATTTCTGATTTATCGACATAGGTGGATAATTTTTAGTATCAACAGAAGCCCCCAATGTTCCATGCTTGATGCTTTCTTGAAAGTATGGAGCATTTAGTCTAGGTAGTAGCTTGGGCTATATTCCTAATGCTTGGTCAGTTGACGACTTCCCACACTTTTAAACTTTTGTTGATATTTGCTGGTAGCATATTTTGTTGATGGAATTTTTGTAAATATTCTGAACTTTAATGAACAGTCTTAGGGAAAATACGTATTTTTCCACCTCGCCACCAAAATTTCAATCGTCATTTCTCTTTAATCATTGCGCTTGCCAATTTTTGAGGCAAACTATAAAAGGCAGTACATTTTCGATTGTCTCTTACCTCAAACTTTTTAAGTTTTGCTTCAAATTCTTGAGCTTTCCTGCGATCGTTCTTCCTATCTTCTAGTTCTTGTTGAATCCTTAAGTTTTGTAAGAATTCTTTCTCTTTCTTCTTTTCTTCATATCCAATCATGGTTTACGTTGTTGTATCTCTAGATGAGTTTAGAAAGGAATGGAATATACCAGACTTGGTAGACTTAGAGTTCCTATTCCCCCTATAGATGTTATCTTTTTTCTGAAGGTCATTGGATTCCTTCCTTATTTATAGCTGAATGTGGCTTCACTTTTCCCCCAAATCGTTTTTGCTTAGAGTTTTGTTAATACTTTGATATTGTACCTGCTAGAGTAGCCCCAAATATCTGTAGAATAAGTAATGATGTCCATAGACTTAACCAAATCCATGGGACCCATATTGGTATCCCTGAGATTATGTTCTGCTACAAATGGGTCACCAGTGACGGTAATATTATTTGAAAACTAGGTCTATTAATAAAGCTCTAGTCGTCAATCTGCCTAATTCCAACAGGGATTACTTCGATCATGGAGTTATTGCCAAAAATTGGCAATATGTACCTCTTGGAGGGGAAGAAGTATATACTGGACCAATATGCCCTCAACAAGGTCATGGCATAGGTTGTACTAAATATATTTTATATGTTTATATTGTTGAATTACCTATTGAAATGTTAACTAACATTGGTTGTTTATTTTCTTGCAGTTGATAGGAAGAGAAAGTGTCCCGAGGAGGGTGATATTAAGCTTAAAGAGCTTAAGTTTATCTGAGGCCTTCATCAAAAAATTAATGAGGAGCATACTAGGTCGGCCTTATACTTATTGAAGTACAGGAGCACTATCACCTCCTTTGTTGCTCGACCTTCTATTGTTGCTCCTACCATTGTGATTGACTTGGACCAGGACCCGGTGTCCACTTCATTAGGCAGTGGTGAACTTATTGTTGGCCCTTATTCTTCCCTTCCTCTCTCTGCAATAATGGACAAAAGAAAGTTTCATAACCTTCTTGGAGATAATGTTGATGCTGGCACCCATAAGCTTGTAGATGGTGGGACCAAAAGAAGAATAGTGTTAGGAAGAAGCCCCCGGGAGATGATTCTCTCTTAAAAAGATTGAGGAGAGGTCCTGTTGCTAAGCAGGTTGAAGAAACTATTGATGTCGATCAAGAGAGCTTGGTCGGTGTTACTCCATCTGCTGTTGTCTCCTCGGTAGCCATATGTCCTGACTTGGCTAGGCAATTGATTAAGTCTGGTACTCTTCCAGACCACAGGGGTGCTGCTTCTTCTATGCCCCGACTTAAAATTTCTAAAAGGGCTACTCAAAGCCTTGCTATGGTGAGAATTCTCCTTTTACTCTTTCATACTTTGAACTTTGTCTTTAACTATTTGTACTGCTTTTCTTTTCTTCTTTGCAGTTCCTGGTTGATTTCAACCAGATGTTGGAGAAGGACGATGCTCTTCATTCTTCTTCAATCGATATTGAGGAGGCCTTTATTAGTCTCAATATGTCCTTGCTTGATTCCCAGCAAGCACTAGAGAATGAAAGGAAAATTTGGGGCAATAAAATAAAATTTACTGAGGAATCTTGGCAGAAGGCTAAAAATGATGTTGCTGAAGCTCAGAAACAAGTGTCTGAGCTAACTAAGGGCCTAACTGCTGAGAAGGCCAAATGGAAGAAGGGTAGGAAAATTCCTCCAATAAAGGCTGGGATAAAGATATCATTGTTGTTTCTGCTCAGATTGAGTATGCAAAGAAGAAATTTTTCAAGGATGGTTGGTCAGCTGTACTGAAGGAGGTTGGCACAGTAGAAGACTCTGAGCTCTTCCAAAGGCATGAGTCTGGCTCTCCCCCCAATATGGACGATGAAGTTGAAGATGATGTTGGTTCTGCAGAGTCAATTCTGGCGGTTGAGTCTTCATACAACCAACCTAAGAATGTTGCTGAGTCAGCCCTCCCATCCACGGAGCAATTCACTCCAGTCATACCCTCTACCAACCAATTTGGAGTTGAAACTGACAGAGAGAAGGTGTAGATTTGCTCGGCAGCTGGTCTCTATATTTTTTGCATTTCTTTCGTTTCTTTTCTACAATAATTGTAATTTTCCTTCATATCAATAAAAGGAATTTTTTCTTCATACTTTTTGTCATTTCTTGGTTGATGTTATATATTCCTTTTCTTGTTTTTGGCTGGATATCTCTTTATTTTTCTAGTTCATGGCCAAGTTGGAACAACAATCTTCCAATGATTCGGATCTACTCAAGCGTTGCAACAGTTTGTTCAAGGCTAGTCATATGACTTTGTCCGAGGAAGATTTATCAAATTTGCTTGGGATTGATGCCACTAATCAAGCTAAAGATGTGTACATTTATCTCAAGTTTCTTCTTGATCGGGTTGTGGCCAATAGCGTGGCTTACTTTTAAATGGTTGAAGAAATTCAAGAGGAGTATAATGAATCTAAGTCTCTTCTTTACGTTGATTATGAGGCCAAGTACAAGGCCTTAAGTGGAGCTCGAGGTTTTGAGGAGAAATTAGATAAGCACATTTCTGCTTTTAGGAAGAAGGAATTCCTGCCAAGTGTGAGGTTGATGAAGCTAGTTTCATTGCTAAGTTATTGGAGGAAGAAAATAACAAGTTAATTAGTGAACTAGACTCCTTGAAGTCTCCTTATACAACTTCTGCTGCTAATGAAGGGGTATTATTCCTAAAAACTTAGAATGCTAGGCTAATAGAAGAACTGGAAGCCTTAAAGAAATCCAAAACTGCTTCTACTTCCCAACCAAGATCTAGATCCAGCCGACCTACATCTGAAGAGGCCAAAACTCAACAAACGCTTGCCAATCAGGCTGCACAGATAAAGGTCAAGAACTTATCCATTGTTGAGATATCTCAAAAGATCCAAACTCAGGACGAGAAACTTTCCACCTAGTCTTCTCAATTACAAATTAAGGATGGAGTGTTGAAGAAATTGCAACACCAGGTTGAAAGATTAACCTTCGAGTTTCACAATCAACCTAGAGAAGTTTGGATGGAAGGATACAACAAAGCCCTTGGACAATTTGATGATCATTTTATCCAGGCTCAGCGCGAAGGCTATAAATGGAGATGGACCAATTGCCTAACAGTTATGAAGGTTGAACGGGACAACAAACTATGGTACTGGGTTGATCCTGGGTTCTTGGACTGCGACAAATGTCCCTTCAAGATTGACGTTAGCTGGATCCCTATAGAAACCATTCCTCAATGCTTCATCTATAAATATTTATGGGATTATGGCCTACACAATGAGCTGGAAATAGTTCGGCCCCCTCATTTGTTGAATACTCCGAGCAGAAGTAACAGGAGAATGCTTCATGATTTTAACTTTATCAACTCTCCATACACATTGGATGATCCTCCAGCAGGCATGGAACCAGCTCCGAGCTCCTCTAAAGATGATGGAAAACTTCCAATAAAATAATCTTGAGAATAAGTTGTTCCAGTATTTCATTCGTACATAATGTTTTCATGTAATCATCATTAATATAAATAAAATGCAATTTATTAAATTATCTTGTTAATTTCTGGATGCCTGAATGACTTTATTGTTTCATTAGTTCTACTGATACACTTAGGCATTTGCATAAATTTAGTATTAGTTACCAATGAGATTATCATAGGTTCTACTGATATACTTAGATTTCTAAGTTTAATACCAGTTACCATTGATGTGGCCACAGGTTCCACTAGTGCACCTAGATTAAAATCCAAGTTTAGCACTAGTCAACCATGGTATTGCCATAGGTTCTACTAATGCACCTAAATTTTTAGGTTTAGCATTAGTTACCAGTGGTGACCAAGCGTAGGTGGAATATGAGTCTACATTCCTATTTAGGAATCTTCACAACGTTCTTCCTCCATTTTTCCCAGTTTGCATAAAACTTGTTGATTTTTATACAGAGTTTTACCCCTGACATTTCTTAACCAAGTACTGAGGACTTCAAATCCTATTTTGACTTGGGTTTGTGTTTCACCAATCAAGTATCGCCTTTTCCGACAAAGTCGAACCAATTACTGAATTCCTGTCGACCAAGTATTGGGGGATGCAATATTCCCAAAAAATTGAGAAAATGGAAAAAAAAACTTTTTATTGATACTGAAGCAAATTGATTACAAAAGATGTTGCTTGCTACATTACTGGTAGTACTTCCTAAGATGCTCTTCATTTCACGGGTTTTTTTAATTCTTTCCCCTCTAAAGTTTCAATTCGATAAGTTCCTGGTCGAACAACTGCTGAGACATGATAAGGACCATGCCAAATGGCTTCAATCTTATTGGTCTTTTGAATCACCTTTTTAAGTACATAATTCCCCTCTTTTAAGTTGGTCAGCTTCACCCTCTTGTTATAAAAACATGTTGTTTGTTGTGATAGACAGCATTCCTCAAGGTTGCATCTTCTCACACCTCTTCCAACATATCAAGGTCTAGACTTCGCATCAAATCACTGACGGGAGGATCAAAATTTAACACTCTATGAGTTGACAATCCTATCTCAGCTGGTACTACTGCTTCAGTCCCAAATGCTAGCATGTATGGTGGTTCCCCTGTTGCAGCCTTAGGAATTATTCGGTAGGCCCAAAATACTGAGTGCAATTCATTTATCGAGTTCTCCTTTGCATCATCGAGTCTTTTCTTCAACCCATTGAGCAAAGTTTGGTTAGTCACCTTGGTCTACCCACTACTTTGAGGTGACCAGGAGCAGAATGTAACTTCTAAATCTTGGACTGGGCGCAATACACTACAAACTCATCGTTGTCGAACTGTGTGCCATGATCTGTAATGAAGGCATATGGCAAACCACATCTACAAATGATGTTTTCCAGATGAACTGGTATACCTTCTCATAAGACATATCCACTAATGGCTCTGCTTCAACCCATTTGGTGAAATAATCAACAGCTATGACCAAGTACCTGAATCTTCCTCTAGTGGTCGGCAATGGCCCGACCAAGTCTATTCCCCAAATAGCAAATGTCCAAGGTGAAGTAATGGGCATTAAAATAGCATGTGGAGTTTTGCAAATGTTAGAGAACATTTGTCACTTGTCACATTTCTTTGCAAAATTTGTACAATCTACCCTCATGGCCGGCCAGTAATATCCCTGTGTGTTCATTCGTTGTAGTAATGATCTTCCTACCACATGAGCTCCACAAGATCCCCCTCGTGAACTTCTTTTATCAAATCTTGAACCTACATTGGGTGGACACAGCGATGCAAAGTAGTTGTTAACCCTCTCCGGTGTAGCACTCCTTTATCTAACAAATAGCTCGCCGCTTTATACTTAAGTTTTTTTGCGTCAATTGGATTTGCTGGCAGAGTTCCTTCCTCAATATAATTTATGATGGGATCCATCCAAAAAGGTCTCATATATTTAGTAATGAAATTGACCATCAATGCTCCTACTCGCCAGGATCTCAATGGGGATTCTTCTTCTGAGTTCAATCCTAGTTGCTGATGCAAGGCGAGCAAGTGTGTCTGCTCAGGCATTACTTAGTCTTGGAATTCTGCTCATCCGAATAGCTGGTAATTTTGTTATGATCTCTAGTGCTTTCACGAGGTACATTATCATCAATTCTCCTTTGTCTCCATATAAACTTAAGATCTGATTTCCCACCAATTGAGAATCATTGTGCGCCACAACTTGCTCGGCGTTTAGTTTTTGAGCGAAACTTAATCCCATAATTAATGCTTCATACTGTTCTTCATTGTTGGAGGCCTGGAACTGGAATCTAAGCGCGTACTCAATATCATCAGGGGTATTGAGTATAATACCTGCTCCACTTCCTGTAGCATATGAAGATCCATCCACGTATAGATTCCATATTAGGATGTTGTTGTTAAAGCCTTGGTCTGAAAATGTCCCATAGTGGAATACCTTCTTTCTTGCCTCATCATATCTTTGAGCCATCTCGTACATCCTGGTTGATTATACCAGTAGGTAGACAATAACTTCTCCTGAGCTCTCCTCTGCTGGGGTCTGTTCGGACTGTTGATCGTTGATGACGTTGGTTTTTGCTGGGGTTGCTCTGCCTGAACTCTCTATTGCTCGGGGACCTCCGAATAAGTGAATTCTGCAATGAAGTCTACCATAGCTTGGCCCTTTAATGAGTACCTTGGCTCATACACAATGTTATATTCCCCCAATTTTACTGTCTAATACATTAATCTCCCAGACTTCTCAAGTTTATTAAGAGCTTGCCGAAGAGGCATATCAGTGCACACCACTATAGTATGTGCTTGGAAATAAGTCTTCATACGTCGGGATGCCTTTATAAGCGCCAAAATAAGTTTCTCCAGTCGTGGATATCTGATTTATGCTCCTCGAAAGGCTTTGCTGGTGTATTAGACTGGCTTCTAAAATCCATTATCGTCTCGTATCAAAGCAGAACTTACAGCTGACTCATAAACGGCTAAGTACAAATATAATTTCTCCTAAAACTGGTCGAGAGAGCAATGGGAGTGATCCTAGATACTTTTTCAATTCTTGAGAAGCTTTCTCACATTCATTATTCCATTAAAAGGTCTTCCTCATCACCTTAAAGAATGGCAAACACATGTCTATTGCTCGGGACACGAATCTATTCAAAGCATCTACTCGCCCAATGAACCTTTGAACATTCTTCTTGAAAGTCGGAGAATGCATTTCAACCAGTGCCTTTTTTTATTAGTATTAGCCTCAATTCCCCTGTAATTCACTATGTACCCGAGGAACATTCCTTCACGCACGCCGAACACACATTTGGTCAGATTCAGCTTCATCCAATGCCTTTTCAACTGATCAAAGGTTTGGCTAAGGTCAGTAATATAATTAGAAGCTTTTTTACTCTTTGTCAGTATATCATCCACGTACACCTCCATGTTTTTGCCTATTTGATCTTCAAAGACCTTGTTTACTAACCTCTGGTAGGTGTCACTTGCATTTTTTAAACCAAAGGCATCACATTATAACAGTAAGTTCCTCGGGGAGTAATGAAAGAGGTACTTTCCTTATCTTCGGGCTTCATTTTAATATGGTTGTAACCAGAATAGGCGTTCATAAAACTCAATAGCTAGTGTCCCGACGTAGCATCAACAAGATGGTCATTCCTGGGCAAAGAAAAATGTTCCTTTGGACATGCTTTATTTAAATCAGTGAAGTCTACACACATTCTCCATTTATTATTTTCCTTCTTGACCATACAACGTTGGCTAACCAATCTGAATATTTCGCATCTTCAATGAATAAGGCTTTTTGAAGTTTCTCTACCTCCTACTAAATAGCTTGATTCTTCTCGAGCTAAATACCCTCTGCCTTTGTTTCACTGGCTTGACGTCTTTATTGACGTTGAGTTCATGGCAGAGGAATTTGGGATCAATCCTAGGCATATCCTTATGACTCCAGGCGAACACATGATTTCTCTATCTTAGGAATGTCACTAGATCCTGTTTAAGAACCAGGTCTAGCGTTTAACCCAACTATGTAGTTCACTCTGGCTTGTCGTCATCTAAGATGATATTCTCCTTTGCTTCCATAATTTTACCCATCACCATCTTTGTCTCCTCCCTTGGATCTAAGGTTTCAACCTGAGATTCGCTATTGGGCTCAGTAATGTCCACTTGGTAAGTGGTGGTCTTCTTCTTTATTTCTTCAAGATCTTTAATAGCATTCCTGGGCTTCTTTTTTATCACCCTTCACTACACCTACTCCGAAGTTGGTTGGGAACTTTAAACACTGATGGACTGTTGAGGGAACTGCTTTAAACCTCTTCAACCCTACTCTGCCTATGATGATGTTGTAGGCTGACTTCACGTTCTTATCCATCACAAAGAAACAAATTTTCTCTGTTCGACTTGCTAGACAGGTGTCGAGCAACACCTCCAGCTTGATTGTGCCCAAAGGATAAACTTTTTCACCAGAAAAATCAATTAAGGGCCTGTAGTACAGATTTAGATGACTAAGATTCAAATCCATCTTTTGAAAGAAGGAATAAAACATGATATCTGACAAGCTACCAGTGTCAATCAACACCCTGGAAACGATTGTATCCTGATATCTGAATTTAACCACTAAAGGGTGGTAATAGGGGTATAGAATTCTTGACAGATCATTTTTGAAAAACCCAATCACCAATTTTTCTTTATTCACCTTCCTCGGCTAAATTGATCCTCTGGATGTAAGAACAAGTTAAAGCCTCATTAAGGTAAGCTTTTCTATCTGCAGTATGATCTCCACCTCCCACATCTCTATCTGTAATCATCTAGCAATCAAAGGAACCAAAACTAAGTGTAAATACCTCACGTTTTGGTTGTTTGGGTTTTTTTGGGGAAATCGGGATCATCTTCAGTATAATCTTCATGAGTTCTTTTTTTTTCTTCCCTGGACATGTATGGAGACTTTGACTTGCGCCGAACTCCTCTATCGTCCTGCCGATCAACAAACGTGTCCAGTTTTCCTCGGCAGATGAGGGTTTCTATCTCATTTTGCAGAGCAATGCAATGATCTATAGTATGCCCATGGTCCTTATGAAATTCGCAGTATTTGAATATGTCCCTCTTCTCAGCAGGTGCTCTTAGTTTCTTGGGTTAACGAGCCTCCTTGTTGTGCTCAATTTTCTCCAAAACATGGTGAATGTCCATCGTTAATGGAGTGTAATTGTTGTATTTCCTGATCCTCTCAGTAATCTACTTTTTCCTTGAATCCTTCAGTTCCTTGTGTTCCTTCTGATCCTTCTTTTCGATTTTTCCCTCAGACTTTATGCCAAGCCTTATTTTGCTGCCATGGCTTCCTCGGCATTCATTATCTTGGCTGCTTTGGCTATTAATTCAGTCATAGTCTTAGGAGGATCTTTGGCAAGAGTGTAATAAAGCTTCTCAGGGAGCAGTCCACTCATGAGAGTTGTAATAGATGGTTTCTCCTCGTAATCAATCACCTTCAACTTCTCATTGTTAAAGCGAGTGATGTAATCCCTGGTGCTTTCTCCTACCCGCTGCCTCACACTTAGCAAGTGAGCTACTATTTTTACCGATTTGGCTCCAAAGCAGAAGTTATCAATAAATAGTTCGGCAATCTAGTTGAAACTAGAAATTTGTCCCAGAGGGCGGTTGTTGTACCAAATCTGAGCAGGGCCTATGATTGTACCTGAGAACGCCATGTATCTCATTTCGTCAGGAACAGCATAAATATCAGCTGTTGCTTGGTAATGTTCTATATGAAGAACAAGATCTGTCTTTACATCATACTTAGGAGTAACCATAGTAGCTTTGAACTTTGAAGGAGTAGGAAAATCCACAATAGCTTGTACAAAAGGAGACACATTCACAAATCTTCATTGCAAAGGGTTCTTCACCTTTACCATCTCTCCCCATCTATCTTCCAGTCGTTGAATATAGCGCTTCGTGCAATATTGCCAAAATTAGATTTATGCGTTGTAAATCGGTTGTTATGACCAATTGTTTGTGCTGAGCTCTCCTCCTGTGAGGACTGCTCGACATGGATAGATCGTTGGGCGTCCGATCTAGATTGGGTTGAGCCCTCACGCTGATCGGCTGGTCATCGAGTATTCCTCGACAATGTCCCATGAACATTTCTATTCCCTCCAAGTCCCAGACGATCAAATGGAGATGCTTTGCTTAACCGTTCTAAAGCACTTAATCTTTCAGGAGTAAAGGATTGCTCATCATAAGTTTCTGAAGTCCTGAGAGAAGAACTTGCTCTTGGGCGTTAGGACGTGTCTCTGATAGTCCTGGATTGGTTGTGCCTGCTGGTTCTTGGAGGCGGTGGTGGCATATTCCTATTCCTGTGAATAAACAAGGTGGGAGATCCAGCTTGTAGTGTTTGGGACAGCTGCCTAATAGTATCCTACATAGCCTCCTATCCTCTGGAAAGACTAGCCAAGATTCCAGTCAGATCGTTTTTTGTTGGAGGGACAAATGGAGGAGGAGGATTGCCATCGTTTCTGGCACTGGATTCAGGAATGTCAGTCATTTTTGGAATGATGATAAATGAATGAGTGAACGTTTAGAAATACGTTCCCACAGACGGCGTCAATCTGTTGATGTAAAAAACAAGACTATGTGTAATTATTTAATCATAGATAAAGATATGTAAAAGAGACACAAAGATTTTTAAAGTGGTTCGGCTATAAGAGAAAAGCCTACGTCCACTGTATTTCTTATTGCCTTGTATTCTGTGTTGCCTCTCGTATTTGAATGGTTTCAACTTGCCCTTGATGAAGGGATTACAATCTATTTATAGTCTCATAAGGAGATAGAGATGTGGAATGTAAAATGATGAAATACCTATATAAATTAGGCATTTACATCAGTACATGACGTTCACAATGTATATGACTGTTGACGCTTTACTGACCCTGTTGGTTGGTCTTCTTATTGTTGGTCGGCATACTGCATGCTAGTCGGCATACTGCATGCTGGTCAGCATTCTGCATGTTGGTTGGCCTCCCATGTGTAGGTTGATGAGTCTAATGACCAGGATTCTTTGCCGTGTTGGATGACACGTGTTCGTTTCTGATTTGTTCACTTAGGTGGATAATTTTTAGTATCAACAATGAACCCTCTAAATGTAGATGGTTTATTCCACATTGTGGAACAAAAGTAACCGATCAAAACACTTTTCTCTCCACCTTGTCATTTTCACTCTCCACATTTTACAAAACAAATCAATTATGTATATGTGTCACTCAAATTTACTTTTAAATATTTGCATTTGAGAGATTTTTTTTATTTACAACGTCTAATTCCCGTCGCCACATAATAACTAGTTCACATTTGCATTAAAGATGCTCTAAAATGTGAACATTTTTTTCCTTGACCCAACTAATGTATTTAACACAAATTGAGTGGTGTTTACAATTCACATGAATTTATTTGAAACATCACCCAATATGTATTTGACATATCAATCAAATCATAAAAAAGAATCACATTTTAAGATCTTCCTAATATTACTCTTTAAATATTTCTCATCTCTAAACAAAGTAGGATAACCAACCCATTGTGTGAAAAACCATTTTTTTTAAACAGTATCTGTAGGTTTACCTGCACATATCACTTGCATATGTACAAATATGAATTTTATTACAACCGGAGCCGACCTCAATCCTAGTTGAATAATAATTAAACATCATCTTCCCATGACATCCAAAGTTAAAAATAAGGGTTTTTTTAAACATTAATTCATCCTTAATTTTCGATATTAGACTTATATTTTTATGTAAATATTATACGTTGCCCAGAATTATTATAACAACTATTTTCTAAATTAAAAAATAATTCAAATCCCAAAATATCTATTACAAAAAATAAATAACAAAAACCTGAGCTAAATAAAACCTCCCACAACCAAAACAATAAATACCCTAGATTCAATCCATAACGTCCAGACACCACCAGTTCACAGAACACACTTGTCTTTCTTTTCTTCTTTTTTTTTTTTTTTTTTTGTGTGTGTGTGTGTGTGTGAGAGAGAGAGAGAGAGAGAGAGAGAGATGGGGGGGGAGCAGAAAGAACATGATTTTCTTCATCCATTCAGAAAAACTATTTTTTCACAATAATTGACTAAGAAATGATACAAGAAGCTGCATTTACATTGAAATGGGTGGTAAAACTCCACCCAATGGCACGATTGAAGTTAAAAAGGGGAAAAAAATTAATAAAGGAATACACAAAATTGGGACACCAGGTATCATCAACACACCCATTTCATCCATTTCAATTTTCTTTATTTGATACCTTTTTTTTTTTTTTTTTTTTGGGTGGGAACAAGTTCTACTCTACCGTTATTTCTAGTATAGTGGTAAGTCTAGGTTTTTTGTATCTCCTTAGAAGCAAAGAAGAACACACAACACTGACAGAAGAGAGAGCCATACACGCACCAGCTGCCCATGGCGGCAACTTAAGCTTCACCAATGGAAAGAAAACCCCAGCCGCAACAGGGATCGCTATAACATTGTAGGCCATGGCAAACACGTAATTTAATCTGATACGAGCGAATGTCTTTCTCGACAGATCAATGGCTGTTATTACATCTTCCAAGTTATTCCTCATCAACACATAATCAGCAGCCTCTATTGCGATATCCGTTCCCGCCCCAATTGCCATACCAACATCGGCAGCCGCTAAAGCGGGAGAGTCGTTGATACCGTCACCCACCATAGCAACGGTGCTTCCATCTTTTTGAAAAGAACGGATGACATCAGCTTTGCCAGCTGGCATTACCTCTGCCCTAATATCTTCAATGCCAACCTGCACATCGTAGTATACTTCAGTTTCTGCTTGTTATCGTGTGCAAATCCATTATTTTAACAATTTTGGGCAACCCTTTAATATATATATATATATATGCTTTGGTCTTGGTATTAATTTTATACAGACAATGAGTATTTTTGAAGAAAAAATTAATTTTATTAACTCTATATATGATACCCTAACATATAGAAAGCAACTATATTTTATATAGGATCCCCACATTGTTGTCGGGCAAGTATCAAATAGGGATACTTGCATGATACGCCCTGATACATATTGGATACACCTAATGAGTATCCTGAATTTTATTTTTTATATTTTAGAGTTCAGGGTGGATACGGCAGGAATTTTTTTTTTTTTTTAGTGGAGTCTTTTGGCAATTTTTAAAAAGTTATATTTGTAATTTTTAGAACTTGTTATAAAGCCAACGGAACCTTTTTCAGAGAGAATTAAAAAGGGTCTAAATCGATCGTTTCATTATCCACGGGATGTCACCAAAAAAAAAATTATCCATGGGATGAATATGCTAGTTTCTTTTTAATTTATTTAGGATGGGATCACGGAAATGAAGTGTATGTGTATCTATGTATGCAAGCAACTTTGAACATAAATCAATGATGAATATGGAATTGTTGCTTTTATACTTTATGCAATCTTCATAATTTAAATAATTCTTCTTGCCATACCATTCATAAAATAATTAAATTGGTAAATTTTATACATACTAAAAGCAACTACATCAACAACCTCTATTCCGGCTGCTTCCTTGGAACTAATTCATAGGCTCTTTCAATTATTTATACTTCTATAACTTTATAAACAAATATAACAAGTGTGCAATGGACTATCATCATTATAGAACTCGTTCTTCTAAGCACTGCCATTGGACTTTCTTTGAATTTCAACTTCTTATCTCGAGGGGGAAATTGATTCTATCCTTATTAAATCAAAGGTTTCTATTTGTTTTTCCCTTTTACCCTTTCTATGTCAAAGCAAAGATATTTGGAGAGGCCAGATCCAATGCGGACCAGCTAAAGGACCACTCCATGTGGACCAATTTTTTAAAATAGTAAAAAATTGTTGAGTTGATTTTTTGTGGAGTATTTAAATATTTCAGGGGCCCCCAAAAAAATTGGGGCATATATCAAATAGTCTTTTTTTTTAATACACATTTAGTCCAAGTCTTTTTATTTTGCACCAAAAAGTCCTTCACCAAGCCAAAAAGGCTTTACAATGCCGCTGGCGCGGACCTTTAAAGATAAGAGAATAAGGGACTTTTTGGTATAAAATAAAAGGCTTGGATTAAGTGTGTATTAAAAAATATTTGAGGGCCTTTTTGGTATTTGATCCAAAAAAATTCAGCTTAAAAACTGGCATATTTTGACCTATTTTCTTATAAAAGCAAAAAGAAAAAAAAAATCATATTTTCCGGGAGGGGGAGGGGCGGCTGAAATATTTAGATACACTAAAAAAATAAATTCAAAATAATATTTTTTACTATTTTAAAAAATTGGTCGGCATGTAGCGGTCCTTAAGGTGGTTCGCATTGGAACCGGGCTATATATATATATATAAATATATGTATTATTTCATTAAAGTATACGAGTGTATTGTATCCTAGTTCTTTTAGCTTTGCCGTATTCCTATGTTGGATCGTATCAGATACCCATATCCATGCTTCCTAAGACATACATTAATCCTAACAAACCTAATAAAAATTAAAATAAGAAATTCATATTACATGGCCTAACAAATTTTTTTTTGTATTTCAAGTCTTTTTTTTTTTAAAACAAAATTAGAAGCAGACCAAAAACCGTGCAAGTTCGCAGAAGCAAACAAAGCAAACCATGGATTTCATTGAATATCAAACAAAGTTTGGGTGCATAGAATTAGTGCTTTGGAATTGTAATAAGTTCACATTAGTTTAAAATTTAACTTGTTTGTTCCAATTCTATTTCCAATGCATGAATTTCATGCTCCACAAACACAATGTTAGCAGCATTTTCCTTCTATATTTAAAAGCTATGTTACCTTCTTAATGACATCAATAGAAAATGATATCGAAAGGGCATTTGGTGGTTACAAATTTTATAACTGGTTTGACAAGCTAATATTCCTATGAATAGCCATTTTCGGAAACCTAAAGTAAATGCCCTAAAGGAAAAAGTATTCAGGTCAGCTAAAAATTGAAGGCTCAATTCATCATTTTGATTTTTAGAATTATCTAATGAAAACTAAAATTGAGTTTCACGATATCATATAGTGTTAAAAAAGGCCCTTAAACTAAATGAAAATACTGAACCTTCCATAAATGGAAGGCAAGTTGACATACTCTAGGCAGAGAAACACACACAAAAATCAAAACAAAAATTGAAATGCAACAAGGGTCTTAGTTTTTTCTCTTTCAAAATTTTAGAAGAGTACCGAAACATATATATATAAATATATAAAGTACAAACCTCCTTAGCAACAGCCTGAGCAGTTCGCCAATTATCCCCTGTAACCATGACAGGTTTTACACCCATTTTCTTAAGGCCTTCCACAACTACAGCAGCTTCTCTCTTTAGTGGATCTGCTACTCCCAAAACACCAATTAGGACACTATCATACACCACTAGTATGCCTGTCCTTGCACTTTCTTCCAACTCTACCACAAAATCTTCTACATGGGTTGGGATAGTGACTCCATTTTCAGTCAGCAGACTCCGATTACCAACCTGTTAAGCATATGAGAATCTCAGGAAAGCAAAACCCGGAAAAAATTTATGAAATGTATTTCTTCTGATTGCTACCACATGTCTGATTGCTACAACATGAATTTACCTTCTTTTCTTTTCATTACTTTATTCGGTAACTGACAGTATAAATCATTGTTTCAACAAACTCACCAAAACTTGCTTTCCATCTATTAAGCACTGGATGCCTCTTCCAGGGATAGCAGAGAATTCCAGCGCGTCAAGAAGCCATCCAGAGAATTCAGGATCTTTCCTTTGGTATTGGTCATCTGCGGTAGCAGAAGGCTCCTCAAAGAAATGAAAATGACGGGCATATTCCAATATTGCTTTTGCCAATGGGTGTTCACTACTAGCCTAAGTCATAAAAAAAATAAAAATTCAAAGTTCATATACTTTAATTTTGTCAATTTTGAGGAAGTCCAAGAATTCCAAACCATATAAAATAAATATAATTAAAAATCCAGAACCCTTCTGTTGCCAACATTGCAATTTAGTACTACATATACATTATAGGTGTGTTTGGTGTCATGAAATGATGGAGGTGTCTTTTTGGATAGAAATGTGATCACGCAAGAAACCCCATAAACTATCCAATTGATTGCAATTAGCCCTAGCAATTCATATAGCCCCATGAACTATGAAATAATTACAAATACCCCCTTCATGTCGCTTAAAATGCTGCTAAAAGCCTTTTCTAGCGATAAATAGAGGTAGAAATTGCAAAATGTTGAAAATAGTTCAAGATGTTTTTGTAAAATTAATCAGTCAATGAGGTATATGCAAGAGCGACTAGTGTGATCGCTCGAGGGGTTTTTTGCAATTTACACCCACCACCACCACCTACCCCCTCCAAAAAATAAGAAGAAAAAAGAGAAGGGAATTCAAACATAGGGGAGGCAAATGGAATATGATTAGCCTAAAAAAGAATGATAAAGTAAAAGAAGCCAGGAGAGAGTGGAAGTTACCTCAGCAGAAGCCACCAACGTAAGGAATTCTCCGCGATCCATTCCATTGAAAACTTTTGCGGTGGTAACAGTGGCTTTTCCCTGTGTTAGTGTGCCTGTTTTATCGAATACCACATACTTAACCATCTGCGCCCTCTCCAACGCGTCTCCTCCTTTGATTAGGACACCATTATTAGCTCCAACCCCTGTTGCAACCATCACAGCTGTTGGGGTGGCCAACCCAAGTGCACATGGGCATGCAATCACTACAACTGATATTGAGAACATGAGAGCAAAAACAAAGTAATTGCCATTTTCTGGTAGCCACTGTTCTGAGTACGCTCCAAGGGCTCCGCCAATATACCTAAAAGAGAGTTTAATGGAAAATAAAATGGATATTAAATGACAATTATCAATTTATTAACTACATGAGTTGGCCTAGCTAAATCATTGTATTGTATACTTACCACCCAAAAAAGGTCAACAATGACAAAGCGACAACAGTAGGAACAAAAATGCTCGCAACCTGAGATAAGAAGGATAAGGATAGTTTCAATTTATCACTCACTTATATAAATGAAGAGTACTATAAACTTTAGACCCTGAATTAAAAACAGAAAGAAAATGCTGAACATTCCATTTTTATCTTTGTGATAAGCCTGAACCCATTGCATAACAAAAGATGCATTACGTGATAAATTGAAAATAATATGCCTAATTAAAATTAAAATCACTGACTAAATGTTATATTTAATTTGACCTATGTAACACTTACACGGACAACTGACTCAACACAGCGAAACAATATTCTTAGAAAAGGACATAGACACGTCAAAGCCCCGTAGACTATTATTTATACTTTTGTATATATCAAAAAAAGAAAATCATATTAATTAAGTTTTTTCTGTAATTGTCTGTTTCGCGTAGGTATACAAGTATATAACCGTATTGCCTTTCACAAGATATATTAAGCAAGTAATAGTTACATTATGCACCACCATATTAATTGCCAGGACGGCACCCAACACCCAAAGAACACCGAGGGACCAAACGCGATATCCCAATCAAGTGTTGGATGAAACCCACACAAAATCCCCGACAGAGGACCTTCACCTATTTTGCTGGAAATAACATAAGAAAGTAAAAACCAATATAAGTAGACAACATAAATAATTATACTTACATAATCAGCGAACTTCTGAATAGGAGCTTTGGACATCTGTGCTGTCTCAACAAGGCTTATTATCTGGCTCAAAACTGTGTCAGAACCTACTTTGGTGGCTTGTACATGAAGGGCGCCATGCAAATTTATAGTGCCTCCAATAACCGACAAATTGACCTCCTTCACTACCGGTGCAGATTCACCAGTAACCATACTCTCATTGACATAACTGGAACCCCAAACAACCACACCATCAACAGGAACCTTTGTTCCAGGAAGAACTTTTAACACATCACCAGTCTGAATCAGCAGAGCATCTATCTCCCTTTCTCCAACACTCTTGCCACCTAGGGAATCAATAAAAATAAAAGGTACTCATTACATCATATATCATCGTCCCAAATTCTTAAACCGCACCCATCTTGACGAATATTATCAAAATGCTAATTTTCCTTAATTGTTAGGTAAGCTGTAAGAAACACCCCTGAACTATTGCATTAGTTGAAAATATAACCTTGGCTATCAATTTTGTAAAAAAAAAAAACTCCTTGAATCATTCATTCTTTTCCAATTTCTCTCACTAAAACAGGATTTTTAGACATTAGTTATTTGCAATGCTACGCGTATTTACAATCATATTTACAATCAGTGCGATGGTTTTATTGGGGTTCCTCGCATTGTACCCTTAATTTTACTCCATAGATACCCTAAAGCGACGTAAATGACGTCAAATGGGAGCAAGAAGAAGATAACTCTCTCAAATCACTTACATCTCAAAAGGGAAGAATACCTCAAATGAGGCTACAAAGGGCTATTTCTAGGTGAAAGGTAGCTTGAGCTCTAAGCTATTGAACTAATTACAATTATGCCCCTAGATGCCACTTGTCCTTCCCACCACTAAATACTAATCAAACAAACAAGAGGGAAATACAACCAATTAACAAAATACTATAAATCCCTAAAAATGACAAAAATACCCTCCATATTATTTATTCACATCATTCTCCCCACCTTCGAAAAAGCTCGTCCTTGAGCTTTGAAAGTTGAGGATGCACAAAATCTTCAAAATATGGGGCAAAGAAGACAAGAAAAATGCATGAGATCCCAAAAGAATTATGTCAAATATATGGGGTGGTCCAAAATGTATCTTCAAAATTGGAGAATCACGTGAAAAGCGTTAAAAACGTGCAGAAAAGAGAGAAACTTGTGGGGCCAAAGTAATTTCTCAAAATTTGAGGAAGATGATATTCTTCAATTCTTGCGTCAAGATCCATCTTCATCCTCTTGCCTCTCATGTCAATCATCAAAAATATCTTCCCCGGGGTCAAAAACCAAGTTTTGGTGGACAAACCCTAGTTCTTGAATTTGTTAGGGTTCCACTTAGGATAGAGGGTAGATAGACTATCATAAGAGGGGTATGGGTCAAAATGGGTTGGAATGGGATTAAATTTGTGGGAGAAAGGTTCTTGATTGGTTCTTGGTAATTTTGAAGGGTGGGGGCGTGTTGGTTTAGGATTTCGATTGTGAGTATACATGTTTGAGTGGATACAAACACGAGAGGGTAGGTGGGGAGGCTAGGGTTTGTGTTTATGGGTTCTTGAGTATGAGGGGGTAGAAACCCTAGGGTTTCTTGATCAAAATCTTGCCCATTGGGCTCATTTTGCACCGGAATTAAAACATTTGAGCATGATTGTTGATTGGTTGACTTCTTGATTGTCGGATTGAGATCGGAACACGCTTGAACACCATCGGTGGGTTTATAGTTTTTTTTGGCCGTTGGAGACCACGAATGATGTCGACGATCGTTCGAGAGGGAGTTCCGATCACCGAAGGGGTGGATTGAACCCGGATTGGTGTGTTTTGTGCCGTAGAGGAGTGCGACTGCATAAACTTGGCTGAACCACCCTTCGTGGTGGTGACAGGCTGTATTTTGATCGCTTGACTCGTTATTGGGGCATAAGAAGGATTATCGGCCTTGGAATACTGCTAGTCGGGTTCATGGCAGCGCTTCTAGGAGCGTGTGATGCCAGCAGAAGTCAAACAGTGGTCGAGGGCATAACAGCCCCTGTCGGTGCCGGAGGAGGAATTTGAGGTCGGCCTACTTGTCTTTCAAGGCTCCGGCTGCTGTGGAATAGGGGTTCTGCCCCATTTTGTGGCTACGATTGGCAATCAAGGGGTTCTTGACAAGAGCCGAGGGTTGTAGTGCTCCAGGCAGCACCAGAGAAGGCTTGTAGGAGGGGTTGACCTGCTATCGGCAGGCGCTGCTTGCTTGCTGTGGGGTACTCTACTGAGATCGGGCAAGGGTTCTGCTCTTACCGGTGGGTGAAAGTGGGGGCAGAGGGTTACCACAACTGGTGAGGGTTTTCTTGATGTGGTGGTGGGTTCGGATGAGTCACTGTGAATGGGAGGGGTGAGGAATAGGTTGCGGAAGCGAAAGTAAAGAAGTCTTGGGGGCTAAGGTTAGGGTTTTGAGCTGGTGCCGGTGCGACACGAGGGCGACCAGTGGTGGTTGTCGGTGGAGGAAAACGGGCATCAAATTTGTCCATTCAAGCCATCAATCGGTTGATAACCTCCTCGAGACGCTCTTTAGAAGTTTTCACGGAGGTGTACTTTCTTCTTGGACCCATCTTGACGTTGTTTACGAGTTTTTGTTTTCTTACAACAACGGGTGGAAACAACAAGGCTCTGATACCAATTGACATAAATGACGTCAAATGGAAGCAAGAAGAAGATAACTCTCTCTAAAACTCTCTAAAATCACTTATATCTCAAAAGGGAAGAATACCTCAAATGAGGCTACAAAGGGGTATTTATAGGTAGAAGATAGCTTGAGCTCTAAGCTATTGAACTAATTACAATTATGCCCCTAGATGCCACTTGTCCTTCCCACCTCTAAATACTAATCAAACAAACAAGAGGAAAATACAATCAACTAACAAAATAAAAGAAAATAATAAAAATACTATAAAATTCCTAATAATGACGAAAATATCCTTTGTATTCTTTATTCACATCATAAAGCCTCATAGGTCTTCTTCCCCGACTTAAGGCTTCTGTTCGTGGGATGTTTGGGGGAGGGGGGGAGGGGAGGGAAGGGGTTTTTATAGGCAGTGGCGGAGCTGTGGTGTGATTGGGAGGGAGGCAAGTGCCAATCCCAGGATTAAATAAAAATACTTTTTTAAAAATATAAGGGTATATGTGTATACTTCTAAAACTTAAGGTAAAATTTGTAATATCCCAACTTAAAACTAAAAAGGACACGCTTTGAACCCCTCATTCTCTCAAAACTATCAGCACCTCTTCTCTCTCTGTTTCAACTAAACCCAATATCCAAAGTCAAACCCCCCATTTCCAAACCAAAACTCCTCTTTCTCTCTCTCTCGAATCAATCAACCATGGACTGGTGGTGTGGTGCAGCTGGTGCTTGAGTGCTTCTGCAAATCTGTGATTGTGAATGTGATGGCATAAAATAAAATAAAAATCGAACTTAAAGTTTGTGTTTTAGGGTTGTTACTTAGATTGGGATTGCTATTGTGGACCTTGTGGTTGTCTCTTTTGAGGTTGAGGTATTTATCCTAAATTTTAGTGGATCATGAATTTGTGTTATTGCTATGTGAGGTGGTTTCATTTGAGTCATAATTGTGTAAAACTGAAAATTTTTAATTGAATATTTGTAAAAAAATCTAAAAATAACCCTCAAAAAACTCGCCTAGGGGCTCTCCCGCCCATGAACCCCCCGGCGGTGGTCAGTACTTTGTACACAGTGGTGCCGCACCCAGACAATTTTTTCTGGCTCCGCCACTCGGTGAAGGTAAACATAACCTTTCAAGTTCTGTAAGAGGCAGCTTACCTTTGTCTTTGACAACCAATAAAGCTGTTGCTGGAGTGAGTTCCACTAACTTCTTTATAGCATCTGATGTTTTTCCCTTAGCAAGAGTTTCAAGGTACTTCCCTAGCAGCACAAATGTTATTAGCATTGCACTTGTTTCAAAGTATGTTGGGGACCAAAATCCAGTCACTGCACCATATAGAAGCGCACAGACGGAGTAAAAGTACGAAGCAGAAGTTCCCAATGCAACTAAGACATCCATGTTTGTTGAACCATTTCGAAGTGCTCTGCCAGCAGCTACATAAAATCGCTTCCCAATACCAAATTGAATGATAGTCACAAATACCCACTTCAACCAATCACCCATTTGAAACGGTCCGCACCGCCAGAGCAATAAGGAATACACCAGAGGTATGCTTGGGCAGACAACTCGCATGAGAAAGAGAGGAATCTGGCATCAATTTATAGGAGAGTCAAAAACTGAATATTATAAAAAGGAAAGAGAAGTCTAAATGTGGGTGTTTCAGGGAAGTATTTTCTGCATCATCATAAGCAATATGAGTTGCTAAATGGCATCATACATTGTGATACGTTAAAGTGCTCCCCCTTCGTAGACGATATGTAGAAGAAGATCAAAAGCCTACTTAATAAAAACACAGAAAATATTTCCATTTAAAAGATATAGGGATGTGCCAGTTTTTTCATTTCTCTTTGAATGAAAGAAAAACCTGTTTTGTAAAATACTAAATTTTTCATTCCGAGAAAATTAGCTTGAAGAGGCTTCCAAAAGGACCACTCAAGCACAAGCAAACTCAAAAAGAAACAAACTGATTATTATACAAACCAAAAATTATATTTACTGTTCCCAAAAGATGGAGCAAATAATGAATACGTTAAGACTTGATGCAGATAAAGTGATTTACTCACACTGAGAAACAGGCTAGCGGTGAAAAGCCGAAACATGTTAGAGGATGCTTCTAGATCTTTAGAAGCAATTCTCGTATAAGGGTTCTTGACATGTATATTGAACCTCCCAGAGCTTCCTCCTTCAATCACATCAACTAAAGATCGAGGACCAAGAACCTCGGGATCAAACACAACCTCCAGTTCCCTTAATGTCCAGTTGAAACAAAACTGTCTCACTCCCTTCAAGTTGCAAAGTATGCCTTCTAAAATCGGTACATCCAACTCGCTGGACATCCCAGTTACCCCTAATAGGATTTTATCCTGCTCGCTGCTTTGTACAAGCGAAGCTTCAAAACCAGCATCTTCAATTGCATTGATTATATCGTCCTTACTAATTATAGTAGGATCATACTCAACCTCCCCTAGCGAAGTAGCCAAGGCAACTACTGCCCTCTTGACACCAGGAAGCTTTCTTAAGATACCTTCAACAGAATTCACACAAGCTGCACATGTCATACCTCCAATAGTGAACTGTCCTAATAGCATTCCATGCTGCTTTGTCCGAGATGTATTAGGCTCAGGTAAAATCTCTGCCTCAAACCCCGCATCTTCTATTGCGTTCTTAATGTCTTCATCCTGAAACAAGAAAGCTGAAATATTGTTCACCTGGAACTAAAACCCCGCCTTACATCAACAAAATGGTATTCCGCTTTTTAAGTAACTCTTACTAAAGTCCCTTAACACCATCTCTACAATCCATCAGGTAAGAACATATTATATTTTGTATTCGATAGCAGGAAAAAAAAGACGGTGAATTTGAAATGTCTAGAGGAAGGATGTTTCATCCACTTTAGCTGAATCAAGTTAGTTCAATCAACAAAACAAATAATTGTACACAGAGTGGCCAAAGAAATGAAAAGAAAAAGGAGTGAAAATATGGCAGTTCAAAGGTGGCTTAGTTCTCTTTTACTAAAACCAGTTAACATCATTTATAGAGAAATCAGATATATAAAATTGTACCATTTCCAATCATGGTTTAGCCCTTTTCCCCATTTGGTTTGAGGTTAAATATTTTTCGCCTGGGTGACTAGTCAATTGTTGAAAAGTATTTTCACCTATACGTAGCTGAACGTATAATATTAATATCGTATGTACGCGTACAAAGTAAACATAAGTGATATATCAGAATAATAAACAACAATAGACTCCAAATAGACTTAAAAATATTTTCACCATTTTACTTTTTATTTAAGTGAAAAATATTTAACCTGAACAATGAAAGCTTGAATGCATGTTCTCCAAGTTACTAGAAACTCCATTAAAATAAGCCATTAGTTTCTTGCTTCCGCACGGAGTGATTTTTGCTTCACCCTCGCAGCACCGTTCTCCACTGATTCCAGTCCAACCTTGCCTCGGCAAATACAGTTCTACCCGACCCTCCCTGGTCCAGTTGTGTTGCGATGAGCTATTTTTATAATCAAAAGAAACTTAGGCCAAAACAAGTCCGATGGCAAGAGTTTTGGCAGAGTTTGATTGTACTTTGAAATATAAAGCGCCCAAGACCAATGTAGTGGCCGACACTTGCAGCAGGTTAAGCCACAGGAAAGTATCGGTTGGCTCCCAGCTCCATCTTGGCTGGCATCATGCTCTCGAGACTCAAGAGGGTGGGGTTGGGGTCTAGAAACGATTCATTGTTGTGTTGCCCCAACCTGTGGTGTGGTGTGGTGTGGATACTCTTGAGACTCGAGTGATTATTCATGCATGTCCACCCAAGATTGAAGATAAGACAACTCAAAAGATAACCCAACAAAAAATTCAATCAAAATGCAAAGTGATGAGAAAGTAAAGAATAAACACGCCAACCAACAAGATGTACGTAGTTCACTAAGTTAGCTACGTCCAAGGAAAATGGCTTCCTTTAATTGATATATTTACATTCGGGTTACAACTCTCAAGCCTTGCTATCTTTCATGGTGTGCATACAAGAGCATTATAGATATAATAACTTAGATCAAATGACATCAAATCGAGATATTTATACATGAGGGTACCAAGGTATAAAATGCCCAAAAGATTCTTTATTAAACCCAATTTCAGCACCTCTGTTACCTTGTCACTGCGACATCCGCAACCTGTTCGCTGCAGAGAATTGAACCTTCCCTTTGTTCGTGCCATTCGCTGCAGCAAACTTCCAATTACAAAATTCCCAAGTTTCTGCCCCATTTGGGCGGGCAACGACGGACAGCGAACGACAACAATTGACCATGGCTGAATTACATGAGCCAATTATTCACTGCAACTCAGTTCTATCTTAGGGTATGCCTCTCTCAAGTCATGAGCTCCAAAAAGCTATATTGAAAATTTTAGATAAAATGTATTTGTGAGTGTTTACACTATATCTACTATCTATCTATCTAGTGAAACCCTCTTCTTCTATCTAAGGTTGGAATCAAGTTATGCCAAAACGAGACAGCAAACAACAAACATCGATCATCTAAAACTCAAGATACATCATATTGTTCACTTTTTCACTCCTCTATGTCAATTCTACATTGGCAACATTTAGAAACACAACAATCATTTCTAAGGCCAAACATGCATACTACAAATTCTCCAGTACATAATGTTATAAACTCATTCCATTGCCACATCCTCTTTACCTAATTATCTGTATGCGGAACTAAATCAATAATACGGGAACTCAACTTAGAAGAAGCGCTACAATAACTGGTCAAGAAGAGATCATTCGAAACTGATAGCAACATCAAAAAGTATAATCAATAAAAATTACGAAGGTTAAGTGAAACTTAATATGATATGACAGGCCCAAGTATTCGTTGGAGTCTCAAGTATTACAGACTTAATATCCTATTTGTTGGAGTCTCAAGTATCTTATATGACATGGTCATGTTGGCAACCAAATTACAATGGTCATAAATTCAAACACAATAACCCCAAGGGATAATCCCAAAGGCATGTGCATGTCTCCACTTCTTATAGGTCCAGACTCCATTTGTGGAGTCAAGAAAATCTCAAGTATGACAAAAGAATGCAGAAATGGTGCGGCCAAATACGCTTAGCGGAGAGAGAGGGAATGATAGTAGAACATGAAAATCACCTATTTAGTCTTAAAGCCCTTGCAGTCTGAAATTCCTCAAAAGTAGGACTTGTCATGAGCCCTTCCAAACTAGTCTAAAATTAATCAGTAGTAGTGATCCAAAATCCTTTTGTTCCAATGTTAAAAGAGCTATACCCAATCATTCCAAATGAAGAGCCCCTATTTCTTTTATATAGATTAAGTATACCAGAATAACACCATCGTTTGAACTTGGCTCATTGATTCGCCAATACAACATATAGAGCTCCAAACAAGTAGAGCATTAAAAAAAGTAAGTAAAACCCACAATTAACCCCAAGCTGCTGTTTTTAAAACGAGCCAAAAGAAAAAAGAGGATACTTTGACTGACCTTAACCAAGCTGGGATCAAAAAGCACGTCAGCTCTGTTCTGCAACAAAGCAACAGAAGCCCTAGAAACACCCTTAACCCCCATGAGAGCTCCCTCAACCGAATTCGAACACGCGGCACATGTCATACCAGTCACTCTCACCTGAATTGTCCTCATACCTTCATCCGAATTCTCCTCATCTTTTTCATACGAATCCAGAAGCCTCACGTCCTCGAGATCGCCGGCAGATGTCATCTGAAGGTCTCTCATACTCCGCGCCATTCAAACAGACCTTATACTAACATATAATATAGAAGACTCTGTCTCTCTCTATATATATCTGTGAGAGACAAAAATTAAAAAGTCTCAGGTATTGCGAGGGAGGTGGTGGAGACAGCGATTTTGTAACTAAAGTAAGGTGGTGGTGTTGTTGGAGAAAGGTCAGATATAAACAGGGAATACCGGTTTTGCCCTTTTGTAATTTGTATATTGTATTCTATATATAGTAGTAGTACTTGCTCGTGTTGTACTGCACTACACCACCCTGTGGGGCCTTGCACAGATGCGTAACGGCTGAGATAACAATGATGAGTCAATGGAAAGGAAAATTGCAACAACTATTTCTAGCTTATAATTTTTAAATATTTAAAGATAATTTATTATTAGATTTATTTATTATAAATTTTTAACAAAAAAAAATTAATGGATCTAAGTGTTTAAAATTTATCAAAATTTCTTTAGTATTTATAATTTATTTGTAAGGGACCTAAGAGTACTTTTTCTAAAAAATAATATCATAAAACGTGAATCTCTATTTAAAAGACTAGGGCCATTTGGTTTCTGTATTGTAAAATTTTGATTTAAATATCGATTTAAAAGACTAGGGCCATTTGGTTTCTGTATTGTAAAATTTTGATTTAAATATTATTTTTAAATATAATTTTAAAATTCAGTTTTTGTATTTATAAATATTAATATGCATTTGGTAAAATTTATTTTTAAATACAGTTCCTTGAAAATTTGAAAAAAATTGACAAATATATATATTTATATTATTCATATGCATGTGTATATATATATCTCTATCTCTATCTCTATCTCTATCTCTATCTCTATCTCTATCTCTACTACTTTAAAAGAGGCTACTTCCTCTTCAAAAATCAAAGGACTAAATTACCCTCATTAATTTTAAACTTCCTACCATACCCTTGCTAATACACCCAATTATCTATCCCTACTTTCTTCTACCATTTTTGTTATTCCAATCCAACCCTAGAAATCAACCGTCACAAAAATTAATGACAACACATTCATTTTGTACATTCATTCATTGTATCAAATTCCAAATTAATGTTAATTCATTCATCTTCTACATTAGTTTCTTCTACCATTTTCGTTCTTCCAATTCAACCCTAGAAATCAACCGTCACAAAAATTAATAACAACACATTCATTTTGCACATTCATTCATTGTATCAAATTTCAAATTAATGTTAATTCATTCATCTTCCACAAATGGAATTTGAAACACCAACTGTTAAGAATTAATGACAACACATTAATTTTGCACATTCATTCATTGTATCAAATCCCAAATTAATGTTAATTCATTCATCTTCCACATTCATTCAGCCTGTCAAATGGAATATGAAACACCAACAGTCAGGAATTAATGACAACACATTCATTTTGCACATTCATTCATTGTATCAAATCCCAAATTAATGTTAATTCATTCATCTTCCACATTCATTCATCCTGTCTAATGTGAAACACCAACAGTCAGGAATGCCTACGGAATTTTTTCGTATATTAGATATGTATCTTTTATGCCATCCAATATTTTTTTCCTTGCTTTTGGTTCTTCTGGAAAAAAAAAAGGTTAGTACTCCTACTTTCCTGTGTAATTTTTACTTCTGTTCCGGTTTAAAATGCTAATAATAATATGATAAGTTTATACATAAAGTAAATTTCAATGTGTTTGGATTTTTTAATCTGTTGAAATTATATTTGTAATTGTAGAATTTCTAAAATATTAAAATCTTTGCCATTAAAATATTAGTAACGATGTTCGTTTTTGGGTTCTGTTAAATTGCTATGTTAAGTCGTTTAATAATTATTTCCAAAGTTATGTTTTTCAAAAATATCAGATATCCAAATTGTATATTGTATTTATGTTTTTCTTTTTATTTTTCATTTTATCGTCAAATTAAGTTAATTTAATATTTTACAAATTTCGTATTGATTTAAATATATAATTTTGGGCATATATTTGTGAGTTATAAATCTTTTATTTATGTTTTTCAAGTTTTATATCATCTTAATCATATGTTGGAGAATGTGCGCTAACTGGACGATTAAATTATCTTTGCATAGGTTTTTGGATTTCAATCTATCCTTTGGCACTTGGTGGATTCGTGACTTAAAAGATCTTGGAGGAATAGTTTGTTGTTAGACAAGACGAAGAACGGTTGATACCAGTGTGATGTACCATTGTGGAGGTTGTGATTTAATAGTAACTGAAAAGAGCACTAACAAAATAATTAGCGTGATTAAGGTATTAATCATGTTAACTCTTATAAATGATTCCAATTGTTATATCTTTTACGTCTGCAAATTGTATCGATTCACGCAAAGCAACTTTGCAAGTCACATTGTACCTGATTGAATTTTCTGAGATGAAATCCACCTCTTCAATTGATATTAAAATGTACAAATAGGCCTCGAATTATTCAGTTTGCTTTTTCATTTTGTATGAAATGTTCGATTCCGGTCCGTCACATGTCCTATCGATTTGAGTTCACCTTATGTAGTAAATGATGATAAAATTCGTAAGTTTCAAAGAGACCTTGAGAGTAGGCAAGGAGCAATTTGGTTGCTTATGGAATGTCAAAACTGATTGAAATGTTGTTTGCCTTTGTTTAGAGACCGAGTAATTTCCAGTAGAATATTTTGGAGGTTGACCGGTTCCATGTATTCTATTTATGAAGAGTCGGCTTCAGCTCCGAACTCGACACTGCTACTCTGTTCACAACTCTAGGACCGACCTTGATTGAGATTATGAAATGTTGAGAGAGGTCTTGAAAATATTTAAAAGCTTTTTTAGGTTGTCAATGAATACATCTATTATATGACGAGATGTGATTGAAAATTAAATTAAGTCGGTTTTAATCTAAATTTCAGAAATATTTTTATATGAGAAGAACATAAGACTATCCTTGAGTACTTGACCTAATTAATTTTGATTAACTAAAATATTTAGAGTCATCCTAGCCCTTGATTGTTCTCACTTTTATTTCCTCACCATTCTCATATTTTAGATTTTTAGTTAGTTAGATTTACTTAATATTTTCATTTACTTTTATTTACATCTTGATTTAGTTTAGTTTAAATTCTCATCTCACCCAAATTGTTTTAATATTTGAAAAGCACAAAAAGAAAATAAAAATTGAATTACAATTGAGTTTGTCTCTAGCTTACCCCCTTGATGTGGATTGACATCCTTACTTGCCGCTACACTTGAGTTTGTTATATTTTGTAGCTAATTGAGGTTTTGATTAACTTGGCTTGCAACAACGACATACACACAAAAGTCAAAGTTATCAAATTTGTACACCAAGTTTGCGCATCAATTTTTTGACATAGTCAACAACTTATATATGTGCCATTTACATGAAGTTAATGAAAATTCAATCTGTATTTCCTTACATATATTTTCACCATTCTTATATTTAATTAAATTTTTGTTTTAAATTATAAAATCATTCAATTACATTTCTCATGGTCCTTTCTTACTAAACTTACTAAATAATCTTCCAAACACGTCATTTCCCAAATTTTTAGAAATTTCATCCATTCCACCATCAGAAAATGTATCTGGCAAACCCAATATAAGAAAAAGACAGAGAATTACTTGGTTACTTCGAGCCCAATTAAATTCTTACCAATATCAAGGTTAGCTAAAAATAACTAAAATATAGTTTACGCCTAAGTAAATCATGTTAGACTTATGAAATGAATATTTAATATTACAATTGCTCTCATATTAGGAGAAACCGTATATGAACCTCTATGCTCTACGTTGCAAGAACTAGAAGCAACTCCCGATTGCCATCATTGCAATGCCCAAATATTCCAATATGAACCCCCAACATTTTGTTGTCAAAAAGGTCAAATCTCACTCGCTGAAACTTCGGTCCCCGAGGTTTTATTTCATTTTTTCACATTTAATTCTTCTGAATCAAGAGAATTTCGTGCTAATATCAGAGCTTACAATAGCATATTCGCCTTCACTTCATTTGGAGTTACTCTTGACAAGCAACTAGCTTCATCAAGATGTGGTGTATACACGTTTTGAGTTCAAGGCCAAGTTTATCATCATTTACCCTCATTGAAACCCACCAACAACCCCTGTTATTTCCAACTCTACTTCCATGACACTAGCAATAAGGTTCAAAACCGAATGGGAATCTTACCAGGGTTATCCTTAAATGGTGATATAGTTGAAAAGCTCTTGAATGTACTAAATGAAAATCCATACGCTCAGTTTTTACGGCGATTAAAGGACTACCCTTCACTCGATGCACTTCGAGTTCAAATCAGTAAACATGTTAACCTTAATCAACGTGTTTACAATGAGCTTACATCCAATGAAATTGTTGCAATATGGATTGAAGGAAACAATGCAAATATTCCTTTCGAGCGAGACATTATTATCGTGTCTCACTCCGGTCAACGACACCAAATAAAGCACTACTTTGGATGTTATGACCGATTACAGTACCCATTACTTTTTCCAAAAGGAGAGGTTGGATGGCATCAAGACATAAAGCGCCAAAATGATACCTCATCTACCACATCTACAAACATCCAGGCCTCCCTACCAGCAATCACATGTACAGAGGGCATTCTCTCATCAGAGCAAGAAGGTATAGATTTAACATAAAATATATTTTAAAAATATCATTCTTAAATTCCAATTTGATTATATTTAACAATTATTCTTCTTTTTAAATTCCACAACCATACACTCTTATAGGTGTTCATCGAGAGAACTCATCTAAAGTATCATGTCGAGAATAATATGCACACAAATTGCAGATCAGAAATAATAGACAATCAACGTTGTTATTCGCTGGAAAGCTACTACAACTGTATTTTGTCGGCATGTACATAAAGTTAGAAACAACCCGACTTGACTTCTATCGTAACCAACAGAAAAAAATCAGAGGTGAATTATACCAAGGGTTGGTCGACAGCGTCACAGCAGGTGAAACAAGAGCCAAAAAAGTCGGTCAAAGAATTATTCTCCCAGCATCATTAATTGGTGGACCTAGAGATATGCGTCGTATATACTTGGATGCAATGGCGTTAGTTCAAAGATATGGGAAGCCATATTTATTCATCACAATGACTTGCAACCCTGATTGGAAAGAAATCCTTGATAATCTTCATCCAGGTCAGGTACCTCAAGATCGATATGATCTATCTTCGAGAGTATTTCGAGCTAAATTAAAGGACCTCAAGGATTAAATTTTTAAGAAAGAAATATTTGGAAAGGTAGCAGCACATGTACATGTAATCGAATTCCAAAAGAGAGGATTGCCACATGCTCATATTTTGGTAATTCTAAAGCAAGATTACAAGCTCAATACTCCAGATAATTACGATAAATTCATTTGTGCAGAGATACCTGATATTCATGAATACCCATTGCTTCATTCATTAGTCATCAAGCACATGATCCCTGTGGAGAATTGAATAAAAATAACCCATGTATGATAAATGGGAATTGCAAATTTCATTACCCTTGCGAATTCGCATCTTCTACCTCTCAAGGCCAAGACTCATATCCTATTTATCGACGCCGAAATAATGGAAGACAAGTACACGTGCGCAAGAAGTTGTTAGACAGTCGATGGGTTGTTCCTTAAAATCCATATCTCCTTACAAGATATAATTGTCATATCAACGTTGAAGTCTGCTCGGGGTTAAAAGCTATGAAGTACCTTTACAAGTACATTTACAAAGGGTATAATAAAGAGGTTGTTCATGTTTCATTCGATGAAAATGACACAACCACTATTAATGAGATCAAACAATTCCAAGATGCAAAATGGGTATGTGCACAAGAAGCCATTTGGAGAATTTTTTAATTTGAGCTAAATGAAATCAAGCCATCGGTGATAAACCTTCAACTCCACTTGCCAAATAAGCATACTGTCACATACGGGGACAACCAAAACTTAAATAATGTGCTTGACACCCCTAACATTAGCAAGACAATGCTAACTGAATTCTTCAGTATGTGCTCCAGATTCAGCGAAGCACGTCAATATTTGTACAGGGAATTCCCTAAGCACTATGTATGGGATAATAAAGCAAAAACTTAGTCTAAAAGGAAGAATAAACTCAATGCAATTGGCCGTGTGAATAGTGTAAATCCTGTAGAAGGAGAACGATATTACTTAAGACTTCTTCTAAATCACATCCGGGGGCCAACATCATTTAAAGACCTTCTAACTTATGATGGAATCACTTATTTGACATTTAAAGAAGCCGCCCAAAAATGTAGACTGCTAGAATCAGATGATAGCATTGCAGATTGCCTCTCAGAAGCTGCCACTTTCCAAATGCCTGAAGCACTAAGAATATTATTCGCAATTATTTTAGTTTATTATGAGCCGTCCGATGTGAGAAAATTATGGCAAATATACTTTGAGTTGTATCCGAATATTTTAAAAGACTCCACCCAAATTCATTGCCTGCACAAAAAGATTGCATATTAAATAGCATCAGCTTCTTTCTAGATTCAATGGAAAAATCAGTTAAAGACTTTGACCTGCCTCCATGTAGCGGTACACAATTATCATCCAATATCACCAATCGAAGAGAAATTACAGATGAACTCCACATCGAGACACCAGAAGAAGACTATAATTTCGGTACGCATACTAAAAACATGCGTACTTGGTTATACTCGAGAGGGTGATTGCTAGAAATTTGGGTTCCTTCTTCGTTGATGGGTCGGGTGGAACTGGAAAGACATATTTGTATAGAGCGTTACTTGCTGACATTAGAAAGAAAGGTATTATTGTACTTGCTACAACAACATCAGGGGTAGCTGCATCATTATTACCTGGAGGTCGAACAACACATTCTCGCTTCAAAATACCTATTCTAACCACTGAGACAAGCTTATGCAACATTCCCAAGCAAAGTGGCACAGCAGAACTCATACGGTAAGCAAGGATCATAATCTGGGATGAAGCACCAATGGCAAAGCGATTCGCGATTAAAACTCTTGATAGGACATTAAAGGATTTAATGGATAGTATTGAACCTTTCGAGGGGAAGGTGATTATCTTCGGTGGAGATTTCAGACAGGTCCTGCCAGTAGTACGTCGAGGGTCAAGATTGGAAATAGTAAACTCTAGCATTGTGATATCACCGCTTTGGAATACAATGAATGTATTACCTTTGACATTAAATATGCGTGCCAGAAATGATCAACAATTCAGCGAATTCCTTCTAAGAATTAGCAATGGGACGGAATCATCAACGCATGATGATCTGATAAGTCTTCCGGATGAAATGGTCATACATCCACTAGAAAACAATGGCCCCAACAATCTCTCATTGACTTTATCTTTCCCTCATTAAAGCATATGGTATTTATTACTATATATATTTCGATAAAATAATGATACAACTTTTTATATTATCTTACTTCTACTTCTCAAACATACAGATGTAATTGCATTTGTCATAAATGTGAAACCAGTGAGGACAATTACAAAAGCCTCAAACTCTGCTAAAATGAATCTGCGTGATATAACACTCCGAGATACAAAGTATGCATTCTATACTTTAAACTATCGATTCGAAACAAAACTTACTTAAACTTTACTCTCATATTTTCGCTTTTCTTCATAGTCCTTTATATTAAATTCAATATTATTATTTATTATTTATGACAGGTTTCAATCAATGAAATTCACATTATGGGGCGACTTAGCAAAGAATGAAGGCAAAAAAATAAGTGACTTATCAGCAACATTTCCTATGATATCCATTTCTCAAGCTAAACGTTCATCCTACGAAGGTACAATAATACTTATCATCTCACGAACAATTAATACAAATCCTATTAACTCAAAATAAATCAATACATTCTTCACAGGGGAGTATAGCTTGAGCAGTGTATCAAAGACTACAATTCAGATTGACCCCGATATCATACAAGCTACTGAATTAAAGGATTGGTTAGACAATTTCTTTTAAAAAAAATAATAATTCTCCCTTACATGTATTAATTTCACAAATGTCAATTACAGGTTGTCAACATCAATATCATCCCCACATTTCAACAAATTTTCTTCGCCTCCCCAAAAAATAATCAACAATGCGGACACTGTTTCTATTCGTGATATTATTAATGGAATCCCATCAACTATAGAGGTAATGATTCATTTACTATGATTCACTTTTACGTCTCTAATATCCTCAATTTAATAACATAACATATTCGATTTTTCACAAACCACATAATCTTTTTTGTTCTTTCATGGCAACGATTATGGAGGTTAGAAACAAGAAAAATCCATGGTATGATGCTTGCAATGCATGCAACAAAAAAGTCACTGTTGAAAGTGGAAATGGCACATGCTTAAATTGTGGTACTTCAAATTCAAATTACACAACAAGGTAAATTAATATGATCAAGAATTTTTCAATATTAATAATAAAACCCATATATAAAACTTTACTAATACATTATTCAAAAAAATATAAGGTACTTACTTTAATTTGTCGTCCAAGACGAAGATGAAAGAGCATCAGTGAAACTATTCGAGGAAGCAGAATCATTCATTGGCTGCAACATTCCAAATTTCATCGCTTCTAAAGACAAGGTAATATCATTCTTATTTACTATTCAAATTCATACATTTATTCAATAAGCTTAATAACAATTATATTTAATTAAGATTCATATATATTATTTGGTTTACACAGGGAATTTTTCACTCAGACTATGTTCGAAAGTTATATACATGCATTGGGAAAATATACAGATTCTACATTAAAGGGAAATCACTTAAAGCATCCGATCGAAAGCTTGCACGTTTTGTAGCTCTGAAAGTGGAAGAGGAAGAAGAACCATCAAATCCTAACAAACGTCAAAAGTAACATATTTGACGATTACATATCAATTTTTTACCCTTAAACATTGTCATTATACAATTTATTCCAAAAAAAAATTATCTATTGCTTTGCATTTTACATTTCTTATAACTTGGATTTATGGAGATTGATTTAAAATATTCAATCGTAATGCATGGCTTATTGCGTCAACAGAACTACATTGTTAGTTACTTTACTTAATTAACTGTACTTAATTTAACAAAGGATTTATAATCATACATTATTATTCATGATTTCATTCCTAAAGAGAAATATTGAAACTCGCACACACGTGCAACGCACGTGGGCACATCTAGCATATATAAATGCATACATAAAATTTCCATACATACATGATATATATATATATATATATACTAGTGGGCGTGCCCGTGATGATAGCACGACGAACCCCCACCCCCACCCTATTTATAAAAAAACAAAAACCCTTTTTATCTTTGTTTTTTTTAAACAAAAAATAAAATCCCTTTTTTTTTTAAAAAAAGTAACTTTAATTTTTAAAAGAATAACTTTAATTTAAAAATATTTTAATCAATATTTAAAAAATAATTTAATAGCATGTATTTAAAAAATAATAATATAATAATATAATGGTATAATAGTATATATATATTACTTTTAGCATGATATTTTATGTATGTGAGTGCATACATAAAATATCATGCATAAAACACATAAAATATCATCAATTAGAAGCAAAAATATCATATATACATTTTTACCATATCATCCCTACTTTATTTATATATATATATATATATATATATATATATATATATATATATATATATATATATATATATACACACACACACACACACACACATTATACATACATATATCATAAATGCATCAGTATATCATGTGTTTTTATGTATATTTAATGAGTCGTATGAGAAACGCTCCGCCTTAAGTCTTTTACGCCTTATTCTTGGTAAAAGACTTAATGTGCAATTTTTTTAAAAGACAAAACGTTTTAGTAAAACGATATCATCTTTTAAAGACTTTTTTTTATAAACTAGACCAATATCTCGTCCAAAACAATCAAAAGACAAACACTATTTCAAACCTTTTTGCCTCTCGTCCAAAAAAAGGCTAACATTGTCGATCGACTTTCGATAAAAAGTCTATATGTTTCATTTGAAAGGTGAAAAATACATATCTTATATTGAATCAATTTGTATTGATTGTTAATTATCATTTATTGAATGATTATTGATATTGATTATTGAAATGTGAAAAATATATTTTGTATATTGCTTATTAAATGTTGAGAAATACATTTTATATATTGATTTTGGAGCATGCATATGAGAAATATGGATACCAAACATACGGATATATTTTCAAAATTCAAGGTATGTATTATTTTATTATATTACTAGCCTTAGAATAATTAAAATAATAAAAAAGGAAAAATGCCTTTATACGCCTAGGCTTCGTCTAGGAGCGCCTAGACTCTTAAGGCTTGAGGCTTGACCTCTACGCCTCGATCATGCCTCACGCCTTTTAGAACCTTGATATATATATATATATATATATATATAAACATACATACTTTTGTGTGTAAAAATTATTCTCTTACGTGGACCAATGATGAATGTACACATATCCTCCTACATGGCTGACTAGCTACCTTGATCGGCATCAGAGATACTTAGTCGGATGGATAATCGACCAACTCCAGAATGCCAACCAATTAATGGTGGACGTAGGTTATTTTACAGCTGAACCACTCTAAAAATCTCTTCTCTTATGTGCGTGATTTGAGTTACTTACTACATTATTATCTGTGATAATTTATTAGTTGGTACATTGGAGAGCCTCACTATATATATATAGGTAATGTCAAGGTTTTGTGATTAATTTGATGATGTTGTCGGGGTGGGTGAGGATGGCGATGGGTTTTTCAATAGGGGTTTTGTGGCGAGAGCTAGTAGTTAGGGCGATGGCGTTGGGGGTGATGGTGTTGGGTGGAGTGGCAATAAGTTTTTCTAATAGTGGGAGTTGTGACATGGACAATGAGGTGACATGGAGGTATTGAGGATGATGGTGGTATTGGGTTTGGGCGGGGATGACAACACAAGACTCATCAATCCTATCTGGGATGGAAACACAAAAGCCCATAAACCAATTTTATTTGAAAATTGATTCCACCACCGCGAATCAATTTTCAAAATCAATTTTAATCATAAAATCTCACAATCAATCATATGTGTACAATGAGGTGACATGGAGGTGTTGGGGATGATGGTGGTATTGGGTTTGGGCGGGGATGACAGCACAAAACCCATCAATCCTATCTGGGACGGAAACACAGAAGCCCATCAACCAATTTTATTTGAAAATTGATTCCACCACCGCGAATCAATTTTCAAAATCAATTTTAATTATAAAATCCCACAATCAACCATATGTGTATGTGATATATATATATATATATATATATATATATATATACAAAAAAAATAGAGAGAGTGTGTGTGTGTGTGTGTGTGTGTGAGAGAGAGAGAGAGAGAGAGAGAGATCGTCGTGGCGGTGGTAGAAGACATTTTCTTATCTTTCCTTTTCCTTCTTGTATTTTCTATCCCTTTATGTGTAATTTCCTTGTTTTATTTTTCTTTCGTACTGCAAATAACAAAAATCTCTACATGTGAGGTGCAAACACAAAGACAAAAATATGGGGAGGATTTATTTTTTATGTTACTAATTTTTTATTGGGAGAAATGGGAAAAACCCTCGTCTTAAGCATATTTACAAAATAAAGACTTATCACAGAATTTTTATAAGAGTAAATTACGCCTATTGCCCTAAACTTTGACATTTGTAATAATTTGACCTTTTTTGGTAATGATTTAGCCCTTAAACTATTGTAATGTTACACCATTGACCATTTTGTTAACTTTAATGGAAAATCCCAAAATGTCCACTTGAACCCCTATTTTGGCGTCTAATTATAAGGGGAGACGTTTATCAATTTATATATGGATCTGCAGTATTTTTTTAGCGTAGTAAAATCGTAACCGTATTTTTGCAACACATAATCAATTTAATTATTTTAATTACTCATGTTGTAGTACAACTTAAAAAAATAAATGGTATAATTATAATTGCACATAATGTGGTATATGTGTTCTTGGGTTGTGAATTACAAACACCGTTTTGACAGGAACACAATAGAAAAGATCATTAGTCGTGTTTTTGTGTATTATCGTATTTGATTGGATGTAAAAATAATTACTCATGTTAGTCGTGTTTTAAACAGGTTGCTTATGTTTAGTTAATATACACAATTTTGTATTGTATTCATGTCAAATTTGTGCTCCTCATGTCATGTTGTGTTAGGCCAAAACACAATCCAAAAACACGAACACCACAATGTGTTGAAAATAATTGTAAAATATATTTTTTCTAAAGTTGTACCATAATATTTAGAAGTAAAATATGGGTAATTTCCATATATAAATTGATAAAAGTTTTACTTTAATATTTTTGTGTCAAAATGGAGGTTAAAAATGACATTTTGGATTTTCGTCCAAATTAACGGAAGGGCCAAAGGTATAATGTTACGATAGTTCAACAAAGTAAACAAATCACTTATACAATTAAGGATATAGGCATAAAGTAATTTTAGTGATAGGGATTTATTTTTTAAAATAAATAAGCAGTATCTTTGGTTTAAGAAATGAGTAATTATACGCTGACTCACGAAATCGATTAATTTTAAGCGATTCACTGACGTGTCGTGCTTGTATTGGTTCGTGTCTTTGGTCCACTTCATATTATTCAAAATGCAAATTAATGCAGACGCAACACGTCAGTGAGCTGCACAAAATGAGTGAAAACCCGAGTCGACCTATAATTACAATTACAAATTTATTAAGGGAAATATTTTTTTTATTGACCAAATCTCTATTTTTTATTTTTAAATTTCTGTGTTTCTTAATAAAAATAAAAATATTTATATTTTGTCCCCTGAAATAAAATTGGGCCGCCTCCACCTATAATGGATGGGTGCTTGTATTGGTTGCAACAATAGTTGCAGCCAACTTGAATTTGAAACTTTCTCTAAAATATAAAGCGGAATTCCTGTTTAGTCCAAATAGCCTACATGCTTAATCATTACTATTCCCTATAAGAGTTGTTTCGTAACAACTAATCCAAACATTCACCAAATGCCAGAAAGTCGGATTAAACAACAAAAATGCAACTCACATGAACTTGGTGGTCTAATCATGATTCATTACATTACCCACACATTTATTATGTTTTTCCGTGTGCTATTTCAGAAAAGCTTGGAAGAGTGATTAGTCAATAACTATGTCGTATAAATGCCAATTTTGTACAGCAGGGTAATTTTGGAATTACGTAATTATTTGTTGAAAAAGGAAATAGCGTGACTTTTGGTCAGGCTAAACGCGGGAGGCGGTGTTGACCTATGTAGGCTGCTTTTAGAAAGGAAGCTTCATATATTAAGAGGCTTAGACCGTTTCTACAACTAAATCTTTAATGAGACGATGAACATTGCAATTATCTTAAAAATAAATTTAATTTCAGTTTCTCAAGTTGATTTAATTAAGTTGATATAAAAATTGTGAATTCTAACTCCTTATTATTTTTTTAAATGATTTGATTGATTAGGTTTCAATTCACACACGAAATAAATGAAATAAAATGGAACCAATTTTATGCATTATTTGTAAGGGTCCTAATAATATGTACGTTAAGGACATACATTTAAAATCTTAGGACATAATTTATATAGCACAGAGACTCATGTGACGATTTTATATTTATTATTTTGAGGGTCAAATTATGTGTTTTAGGACACATGTTAATATTTTTCTATTTGTAGTTTTGTTAAGTTTATATATATATATATATGCGCTCTCCTGTTAGGATTTCTTATGGTGCAGACCCGGAACATAGCATTTTTTTATAATAGTAAAAAAATAAAGTTTTTGATGAAACTTCATGGATATGATCTACACGGTGAAAAGATCATCTCCAATTTTTTTCATCAAAAAATTAAAAAAAAAAGACGTTGAGATGAGGTGATATGTAAAAAAATGGTATAAATATGAATTTTCGATCTTTGAAATTTTGACAATCATCTCACCAACTTTTTCATTGAATTTTTTGATGAAACTTTATGCATATGATCTCGACAGTGAGAAGATAGTTTCATTAAAAAACTCAATCAGTCAAGTGGTCGGCGTCGACATATTTTCAACGGTCGAAAATGCATATTTATACCATTTTTTTACATATCACCTCATCTAAACGATTTTTTTATTGAATATTTTGATGAAAAAAATTTGAGATCATCTTCTCACCCTGAAGATCATATCTTTGAAGTTTCATAAAAAAATTCATTTTTTTTACTATTTAAAAAAAAATGGTATATATCGGGGTCTGCACCATAAAAAGTCATTACAGGAGACAACTGTGTGTGTGTGTGTGTGTGTATGTGTGTGTATATATATACAGGAGACTTTTTGTGTGTGAGTGTATATATATATATATATATATATATATATATATATATATATATATATGGAGGGAGAGAGAGGATTTTGTGGTGACTTGAAAAAAGAATAAAGAAAATGGACTTCTCAATTTTGAAACTAATAAATATTTTTGAAATTTTGTGGAGATGTTCTCTACTACTACTACTACTACTACTACTACTACTACTACTACTACTACTACTACTATTATTATTATTATTATTATTATTATTATTATTATTATTATTATTATTATTATTATTGTTGTTGTTGATGTAAAAAACTAAACTTAATCTAATTTTTATAATTACATATAAAATGTAAAAGTGCAATTGTAAATTGTAAATAAAAGCAAGCGAATAAGAGAGTTTTTAAATTGGTTTGACTATGTCAGAAAGCCTATGTCCACTATCTTGTATTGATTTCAGAGACTATAGAAAACTAGGTATCTTGCCCTAGAATCTGTTCTGCCTTGCCCTTGATGAAAGGGATACAATGTATTTATAATTACTCGGAGGTCCAGGGTTAGAATGTCAAGGGATGAAATGATTTTATATAATTAAGCATTTACATCCTTACATAATGAATGTGACGATTGGTTGTATAAACCACGTGTTGACTCTTGGTATGATGACGCTTCGTTGTCTTGTTGGTCGACATTCCTTGTGTTGGTCGGCATTCCTTGCGTTAGTCGGCATTCCATGCATTGGTTGACAGATTTACTTTGTCCTGATGTAGAATTTTGGACACGCAGGAGGACACGTGTTTACTTCTTATTGGTCCACGTAGGTGGATAATTTTTTGCATCAACAGAAGCCCCCAATGTTCCATGTTTGACGCTTGCGTGAAAGTATGGAGCATTTGATTATAGAAGTAACTCGAAATATTTTCATGATACTTAGTCGGTAGCCGACCTCCCATACTTGTAAAATTTACTGGCACTGTTTGAAAATGACATTTTTATAAATAATTTGAATTTTGGCAAACCGCCAAAGGGCAAATGGGTATTTTTAACCTTATAACTGGCGAAGCCGTCGAAATGTCAATCGTTGGTACATTTAATCATTTCGTTCGTTGTTTTCGAGGTGACCTATAAAAGGCAGGAGCTTTTTTAGGTTCTTTCTTATCTAATTTTCGAAATGTAGTAGCTATCTCTGAGCTTTTGTGCGATCGTTTCTCATTTCATTCGACAGTTCTTGCTGAATCCTTAATCTTCTACAAGAATTCTTTCTTTTCTTTATTTTTCCTCGTTTCCGTCTTTTGAACCATACTTTATATGGTTGACATTGAATCTTTAGAGGAATTTAGGGCAGAGCATAAAATTCCATCTTGGGTCGAATTAGAATTCCCTCATGGCGCTTTAGATGTATATTCCTTGGATGAAGGCCACTGGATTCCCACATTATTCATAGTAGAGTGGTTTTTTATTTCCACCAAACCCTTTTCTTCTTCATTTTTGCCAATATTTTGACGTTGTCTCAGCATCAGTGGCTACCAACGCCTAGAGAGTTGTCAATGGTGTAAATAGATTGAATGAACTCTATGGGACCCATATTGGGATTCCATAGATTATGTTATGTTATAAATGGTCCATTGCAGGGGAAAATACATATTATCTGAAAACCAGAGCTGGTAATAGAGCTTTAGTGTTGAATTTTCCCAATTCCAATAAAAATTATTGGAGTCATTCTTTAGTAGTTAAGAATTGACAACATGCCCCCTTGATGGTGGAGTAGCCTATCATGGTCCCTGATGCCCTCAATTAGGGAATGGGATAGGTTGTTATTTCAATTTTTGTTATTCTTTTATGATATCTTTTCTGATGAGTACTAACTATCACTTCTTGTTGCTTTGTTGCAGAGGATCGTAAGAGAATATCTCCCAAGTCGGGTGAATTTAATTTGGAAGAACTCAAATTCTTGTGGGTCCCGAACTAAAGAACGGGAGAAGATCACCCCCGATCAGCTTCAACATTGTTGGAATATAAGACCTCCATCATTTCCTTTGTAGCCCGACCAATAGTTGGCATTCCATAAATTGTAATTGACTTGGAGAAAGACCTAGTATCTACTTCCTCTTCCAATGAATCTGGTGGAATTATTGCTAAAGCCGATACTTTTACCTCTCTTGACTCTAATCTTCCACTTGTTATCAGTATGGGCAAGAGAAAAATCTCCAACCTTTTGGAAGATGACTCTATAGTTGGTTCCAAGAAACCAGTTGATACTGCTGCCCATAAGAAGAAGAATGATGTTGGCAAAAAGCCCTTAGCCAAAAAGGGTGATGAATCTCCTTTGAAGAGATTGAGGAGGGGTCCTGCCGATAAGAAGGTTGAGAAAGTTGTTGATGCCGATCAACAGGGTTTGGTGAGTGTGGTTCCACCTATTATTGGCATCTATAGCCTTTAGTCCTAGCTTGGCCAGGAAGTTGATAAAGTCTGGCACACTCCCCAACCACAGACCTACTGCTGCTTCAATGTCTCGATCTCAATTATCAGCAAGGGCTTCTCAAATCCTGTCCTTGGTAAGTTTTTATTTTTGATGTTGGTCGGATGCTATTCATGTCTTTTTAGTTTGGTATTAACTTGGCTTTTTCTTGTAGTTCTTAGTTGACTATAACCAAATGCTGGAGACGAACGATCAGCTGCGTTCTTCCTCGAGAGAAGTAGAAGAATATTTTGAAGGTCTGGGGCAGTCTTTGCTAGAATCCCAACAGGCTTTGGAAACTGAGAAAAAGGTCTGGGAAGAAAAAAACAAAACTACTGAAGAAGCTTGGCAGAAGGATGATAATGCTTTAGTTGCGGCTAGCTCGGATGCTACTAAAGCTGAGCGCATGGCAAAGGCTGCTGAAGGTCAAGTAGCTAAGCTGACCACAGACCTTTCTGCTGAGAAGGTCAAGAGGAAGAAGGCCAAGGAAGATTCCTTCAACAAGGGCTGTGATAAAGCTATCTCTGCTACTCCTACTCAAGTTGGGTATGAAAAGAATTTTTTTCCCAAGGAAGGTTGGTCGGTAGCACTGAAGGAAGTTGCTACTGCTGGAGATTCTGAGCTCTTCCTCAGGCATGATCCAGGCCCTCCCCCTAACCTTGATGATGAGATTGAAGATGAAGCTGGTTTAAGGGAATCTTCCTTGTCTAGTGACTCTACTTCCCCTCTTATCGACCAAGGAAATACTTCATCTATCCCTTCTGCTGAGCAAGAGATCCCTGATGTGGAGAAGGATAAGAAGAAGGTGTATACTTGCTAGACCTCTTATATTTTACTCCTTTTTTGGATCTTTCTTTTGTTTTATCCCAATGTACTTGTATAATTATTCTTTATTAATAAAAGAACTCTTTTTCCAATTGCCTTGTTATCTTTCCATTTTCTTATGTTGTTGATCAATTGTTGCTTTATCCTTCTAGTTTTTGGCCAAGATGGAACAAATTTCCTCCATTGATTCCGACTTACTCAACCGCTGCAATAATATGTTTAAGGATGGTCACTTGGACTTAATTGATAAAGAGTTAACAGACTTTCTCGATGCAGATGATTCCGATCAGGCCAAAAATGCCTACACTTATCTTAAGTTTCTTATTGATCGAGCTGTGGCTAATAATATTGCATATATGAGATGATCGAAGAATTACAAGCCGAGCATAATGAAGCCAAATATTTGTTCCATGCTGATTATAAGGCAAAGTACAAGGACTTGAGTGAAGCTTGGGGGTTTGAAGAAAAGTTGGAGAAATATGCCTCTGCATTTAGAAAAAAGGAGTTTTTATTGAACCGCGAAGTTGAGGAAGCCAGAGAGATTGCTAAACTTCTGGAAGCGGAAAATAATAGGCTGAGCGATGAACTTGGGGCCTCAAAACAATCTTCTGCTGCTGGTGCCGATGAAGGTGCTTCTTTTTTGGAGTAGGAAAATGCCAAATTGAGGGAAGCTTTGATAAAATCCAAACTTGCATCATCTTCTAGACAAAGAGCTAGATGACCAACCGTAGAAGAGACTAGGACCAAGAAAACTTTAGCTAATCAAGCTGCCCAGTTGAAGATGAAGAGTCAAGCCATTACTGATTTATCCACAAGACTGGAAGTTAAAGATAAAACCCTTGCCGACCAATCCTCTCAGTTGAAGATGAAGGATGAGGTTTTGAAGAAACTTCAACATCAAGTTGAAATATTAACCTTCCAATTTCATAAACAACCCAAAAAGGTATGGATGGATGTCTATAATGAAGCTTTGGGCCATATAGATGATCACCTCACTCAAACTCATCGTGAAGGTTATAAATGATGTTGGACCAATTGCTTGACTATGATGAAGGTTGATCAAGATTGCAAACTCAAGTATTGGCTTGATCATAGTTTCTTAGACTGCCAACAACCTTTGTTCAAGTTGGATCTTACTTGGATTCCCGTTCAATCGATTCCCCAATGCTTGATTTCGAAATATTTAGGGTATTATGAGTTACACGATGAACTTGAAATAGTTTGACCTCCTCATCTGACTAGAAGGTCGAGCAACGACAATAAAAGGATGCTTTAAGAATTTTAACTTTATCAATTTTCCTTATATACCGGATGATCCTCCTGCTGGTATGGAAAAAGTGCAATAATTTTCCAAAGGTGAGGGAAAACGTCCAGTTGAATGATTATCCTGTATTTTGTAATTTATTTGAATGTAATACAGTTTGTATGAATAAAATGTGTTTGTTTTTGTCAACTTATGATTATTTTAATAATTCAGTTAACTTGTGATTGTAATGCCACTGGTTCTACTAATACACTTAGATATATAAATCCAAATCTAGTATTAGTTACCAGTGGTTATGCCATTGATTCTACTAATGCACTTAGATATATTGATCGAAATTTAGCATTATCAGTGGTGCCCAAGTGTATGAGGAATGTATGTTTATATTCCAGTATCTAGGAATTTTTACATGTCTTCCCGCATTTAACTTAGTCGAGTAAAAGTTGTTTATAACTTTTTTAGTTTTATACGAAGTTTTACACTTCTTGTTCTTGACTTGTTTGTACAAAATCATACATGAAGTAATCAACCTCTTGTTCTTGATTTTGTTTTTATGAAGTCGTACATGAAGTAAATTGTTGCCGAATAAGTGCTGAGGATTATAATCATGTTTTGACTTGGTCGGAGTAGAAAATTAAAAATTATTTTTGTACTGGGTGTTGATACCAAAATTCACCACCTTACGTGGACCAATTACAAGCTAACACGTGTCATCCAATATGGCACAAATCTAAGTCAGCATGATACAAAGCTCCGACCAACAAGGCATCCCGACCAACAGAGAAGCCCAACCAACAGAGACACCCGATCAATAGAGAAGACAGACCAACATGGAAGTCCGACCAACAGTGAATACTAACCAACAGCCGAAAGTCCAACCAATATGGCTAATGAAGCGCCAACAGTCTTATATTTAATTCTCATTATGTATTGATGTAAATCCCTAACAAATGAAGGCATTCCAGCCTTTCACATGATAAATCTCGACACCCCTCTTGGGCTATAAATACATTGTAACACCCTCATTACAGGGGACCGAAAAACAAATCAAGGCAATCAAGCAATACATAATAGTGGACGTTGGCTATTCCATTGATCTGAACCACTTTAAAAATCTCTTTGTCTTATTTCTTTTTATTTATTTATAGTGACCAATTAATTAAGCCTAGTCTAGTTTTTTGCATCAACAGATTGACACCGTCTGTGGGAACGTATTGCTAAACATTTTTGCTAATTCATCATACATAGCTGATATCACTGAAACAAGTACCAGAAATGAGGGAATTCTGCCTAATTCCTCCGCCCCTCCAAATAACAACGATTTAACTGGAATTTTTGCTAGCCTGGCCAAAGGTCAAGAGGTTATGCAAGATACGATAAGACAATTGGCCCAAACTCTTCAAGCTAGAGTTCCTGCACAGTCCAATCAAAGGAATATGCGATCGCCATCGATAAGGAGTGCTGGGCATAGCCATTCCAGAACTTCAAGGGATCATTCATATCGTCCTAGAGCAACTTCTTCTATCAGGATTCCTAATTCCTCTGATGGATAATCTCTCATTCCAGAAAGATTGAGTGCCTTATAAAGGCTAAGTAGGCCTCTACTTTCGATCGTTTGGGACCCAGGAGAAATGCCTTTCGAGTTACATCGGGAAATAATCAATGACCAAGTAATTTGAGGGAAGGTTCAACCACCAGATCGAACGCCCGACGAACTGCTTGATCCAGTTAAAGAGAAGGTTTGCAAGAGAAGAGTTCAGCATAATCAGTTGGTCAGAATAAAAGAATTTCCACCAACAGATCGGGTGTTAACAATGATACTTGGAAGAGATCTATTCAGCGTTGGGAAGATAGATTGGGAGAAATGGCCAAGGACAAGAATCCTCTTAGAAAAGTTTTTTTTAAGGGATCTCCCTTTGTTAAAACCATTGTAGATTTTCCTACACCGACCAAGTTTAAATCTCCAGTGGTCATTCCCAAGTATGATGGCAATACTGATCCAGTTATACATATAGAACAATACCAAGCAACGACTGATATCTATGTTGTTCCTGATAAGATGAGGTGCAGGGCATTTTTAAGAATAATCACTGGATCTACTCAAATATGGTATAATAGTCTTCCTCAGGGGCAGATTTCTAGCTTCCAACAACTAGCCGAGCTATTCATTAGTAATTTCTTCTTTGGAGCCAAACTATTAAAACGAGTAGCTCATTTGTTTAGTGTGAGACAGAAGGTGGGAGAAAGTACTAGGGATTACATCACTCATTTTAACAACGAGAAATTAAAGGTTATTGATTACGAAGAAAATACTGCAATCACTGCCCTCATGAGTGGTTTACTCCCTGACAAACTATATTACACTTTGGCAAAAGATCCCCCCAAAATGATAACTAAATTGATGGCCAAAGCAGCGAAGATTATGAAAGCCGAGGAAACTATGTCGGCTAAAAAGAATTCAGATGCAAAGGCAAAAGAAAAGTCTGAAGGGAAGTCGGATAAGAAGGAGAACAAGAATCACAATGAGCACAAGAATTCGAAAGTAAAAGAAAGCCTAGATCGGCTTAGAAAATTTACCAATTACACTCCCTTAACGGTGGATATACATAATGTTTTGGAAGAAATCAAGCATAACAATGATTTGAGTTGGCCTGAAAAGTTAAGGTCACCTTCTGATAAGAGGGATAAGTCCAAGTATTGCGAATTTCATAAAGACCATGGTCATACGACCAACCTGTGTATAACTCTTCAGAATGAGATGGAGGCGCTCATCCAAAAAGGAAAATTGGATAGATTTATTGATCAACATGTTGGTGGAAGAGCTAGCGGTAGAGGTCGATAAAGATCAAAATCACATGTTAAGCCCAGAGAAGATAAGAAGAAGAACCATGACGATGATCTAGAAGACGATCCTGATCTCCTCAAGAAGCCTAAGCAACCTGAACGCGAGGTATTCACACTCAGTTTTGGAATTTTTGATTGCCATATGATCACATGCGAAAATGCAAGAGGAGGAGATCATACATCTAAAAGGAAGGCTTACCTCAATGAGCCTCAAGCTTGTTCCTATATCCAGCGAATCAACCTTGTCGAGGAAGACCGACCAAGGAAAATCAACAAGGATAAGCTCGTAATTAGATTTTCCAAGAACGATCTATTCGGAGTATTATATCCTCGTGATGATCCTTTAGTAATCAGAGTCAGGATAAAAGACGTAAGTGTAGAAAGAATATTAGGGGATAACGGCAGTTCGATGGATATTATGTTTTATCCCTGTTTTGATAGTTTGGATTTAAAACTCAGCCAACTGGAGCCTTACCACAGGCCCCTCATCGGATTCTCTAGTGAGAAGGTGTTCCCTTTGGGAACAATCACGTTAGATGTGTTGATCGAGACATGGTCGGTGAGCAGCACTAAGAAAGTGAGATTCTTTGTAATGGACAAAAATGTTCATCCTGCTTACAACATGATCATTGGAAGAGTAGGTTTGAAGAAATTTAAAGTTGTACCTTCTACTGTTCATCAATGCCTGAAGTTCTCGAGAAACTTTGGAGTTAGAATAGTAAAAGGATATCAGAAAGTAGCTCGGGAATGCTACTATTCATCTATCGAGGAAGAAGATATGCTAAAAGTAAAGAAGAAAATAACCACTTATTAAGTGGATATATCTGAGCCGAACAACAAATCTGAGGTTGAAACCTTAGATCTGAGAGATAAATCAGAGCTTATAAAGGGCCAGGTGATGGAGGCGACAAAAACATTGTTATGGACGATGATAAACCATAGTGAACGACTCAAATAGGAGCGTCATTGGACCCGTTTCTTAAACAGGAGTTGGTGGCCTTCTTGAGATAAAGAAAGCAGGTGTCCGCATCGAGCCACAAACATATTCCTGGCATAGATCTTAATTTTCTATGCCACGAGCTTAATGTTAATAAGGAGATTAAACCTGTAAAGTAGCGAAGAAGAGTTTTCAGCCCGGAGAAGAATCAGGCAATACAGGAAGAAGTGGAAAAGCTTTAAAAAGCTTCATTAATTGAAGATGTGAAGTATCCGGACTGGTTGGCTAATGGCTATGATCAAGAAAAAAAATAATAAGTGGAGGATGTGTGTAGATTTTACTGACTTGTACAAAGTGTGCCAAAAGGATCATTTGTTGTTGCCACGAATTGATCAACTGGTGGATACTACTTCAGGGCATGAGCTGTTGAGTTTTATGGATGCATATTCTGGTTACAACCAGATTAAAATAAAGCCAGAAGACAGAAAAAGTACTCCTTTATTACCCCTCGAGGAACTTATTGCTATAATGTTATGCCGTTTGGTCTAAAAAATGCAGGTGCCACTTATCAAAGACTGGTGAACAAAGTATTTGAGGAGCAGATAGGCAAGAACATGGAGCTGTATGTTGACGATATGCTGACAAAGACAAAAAAAGCTAATGATCATATTGCCGACCTTTGCCAGAGGTTTGATTAGTTGGAGAAGCATCAAATGAAGTTAAACCCGACCAAATGTGTCTTCGGAGTTTAGGAGGGAATGTTCCTTGGGTATATAATAAATCAAAAAGTCATTGAAGCTAATCCAGATAAGATCAAGTCCTTGATAGAAGTGCAATCCCCAATCAACAAAAAGGATGTTTAAAAACTAACAGGGCGGGCGTGTAGCAGCACTCAACCGATTTGTGTCCCAAGAAACAGACAGTTGTTTACCATTCTTTAAGGTGCTCAGAAAAACCTTTAAATGGAATGATGAATGTGAAAAAGACTTCCTTGAATTGAAGAAGTACTTGGGAGCACCCCCACTACTCCGTCGACCAGTGTTGGGAGAAAAGCTGTATTTGTATCTGGCAGTTTCTGAGTTAGCTATTAGTTCTGCCTTGATCAGAGAGGAGAATGGAGTTCAAAAACCGATTTATTACACTAGCAAAGCTTTTCGAGGAGCAGAGGTTAGATATCCCAAGCTCGAAAAGTTATCCCTGGACTTAATTGAGGCTAGTAGACGGATGAAGCCATATTTTTGAGCTCATACCATAGTGGTATACACTGACATGCCACTGAGGCAAGATTTGCATAAGCCAGAGAAATTCGAAAGATTGATGTATTGGGCTATGGAGTTGGGAGAATATGATCTTGTATATGAACCAAGGTCTTCTTTAAAGGGCTAAGTTGTGGCGGATTTTATTGCAGAATTCACTTACCCAGAGGTTCTCGAGCAACAAGGGACTCTTATCGAGAAACACGCAGAAGTCAACAGACCCACTGAAGTTACCACTGACCAACCAGAACCTTCCAGCGAAGTACAAGAGTTGAAAAATAAATATGAGGAGGGAAAGGATAAACTCTTCCATCAAGGGATTTTGACAAACCAAGAGTTTGACAATAATATTCCCATATGGAGTCTGTATATTGACGAGTCATCCGGTGTGGAGCAGGAATCATCCTCAATACTCTAGATGAAATAGATATAGAGTACACTCTATGATTCCAATTTCAAGCCTCCAATAATAAGGGAGAGTATGAAGCTGTGATTGTTGGTTTAAATCTAACCAAATAACTAAATATCGAGCAAGTTGTGGTATATAGTGATTCACAATTATTGGTAAATCAAGTGTTGAACTTATATGCAGCTAAAGGAGAATTGATGTCCAGATACTTAGCTAAAGCTTTGAAGGTAATCGCTACCTTGTAGCTGCTAAGAGGATCAGAATTCTAAGACTAGAAAATGACAGAGCAGATGCTCTTGCTCGGCTAGCCTCAACAACCAGAACTGAGCTGCAAAGAATTATTCATATTGAGCTACTTGCTAATAGGAGAATTGATGAAGATCTGATGGCTAATTTTATTGCGGTTGACTTGGGGCCATCTCGAATGGATCCCATAAGAAATTATATAGAAAATGGAATTCTATCTGCTGACCTACTTGCAGCTAAGAAGTTGAAATACAAAGCTGCTAGATATGTGCTAGACAATGGTGTGTTGTACAGAAGAGGACTGATTGCTGGTCTGCAATGCTATATGCATCCAGCTGAAGTAAAAGATTTAATTAAGGAAGTCCATGAAGGGTATTGTGGAGCCCATATAGCCGGGAGAACTTTGTTGCACAAAATCAACACACAGGGGTACTATTGGTCAACTATGCAAGCAGATTGTGCAGCTTTTGCCAAGAAGTGTGACAAATGCCAAAAGTTTTTTAGCATACGCAAGACTCCACAAGCTCTCCTAACACCTATCACTTCACCCTTACCCTTTTTATGTGGGGAATTGACTTGGTTGAGCCTCTGCCGACCATCCGAGGAAGGTTCAAGTACCTGGTTGTAGCTGTTGATTGCTTCACTAAATGGGTGAAAGTTGAACCCTTGATTGACATATCCTATGAAAAGGTTTATCAGTTTATTTGGAAGAATATCATATGCAGGTATGGCTTGACCCACGCTTTTATCACTGATCATGGCACACAATTTGATAACGATGAGTTTGCTGCTTATTGTGCTTAATCCAATGTCCAAAAAATCCACTCTGCTCCTGGCCATCCTTAAATCAATGGCCAAACAGAGGTAACGAATAGAACTTTGTTGAATGGGTTGAAGAAAAGGCTGGAAAACACTAAAGGTAATTAGATCAATGAAATGCATTCTGTCTTGTGGGCTTACTGAACAATCCCTAGAATAACTACTAGGCTAAAATGATTGGTTAGCATAAAAAAACACACCAATAATGTTGGTTATTAATACATAAAAGCCATGCAAGGCAAAATTATAAGTCCAAAATGCTTGGTTAATACCGAATGAATAATTTTCATCTAAACTGGGTTAAAAGATGGACAAATGTTCCACTCACGCCAGGGAACCAAGGTAACCAATGCAATTACCTAAAAATTTAGGTACATTAGTGGAACCATGGTGATGAATTGGTAATTGGTACAATACTTAAGATAATCCTAAGTGTATTAATAGAACCGATGAAAATAAAGATTGACAAATCGTCGATCCATTCATATATAGAGATTGACTAAAAGTTGATACATTCACTGTCAAAGACTAAGAAGACATTCATATCCAGGGATTGATTAAAAAGTTGATCCATTCAAAATCAAAGATTGACAAATTAAGATGATCAAAACTTTTCATTAATTCAATTAAATGATTACATATTGTTGCTTGATACTAAACATGCAGAAACAAAATATTCTATACGGCGTTTTCCTGTAGCCTTAGAGACAGGATCCATGCCAACTGGAGGATCATCCGAAGTGTAAGGAGAGTTGATGAAGTTAAAATTTTGAAGCGTCCTGGTATTACTGCTACTAGTACGATCAAGTAGATGAAGAGGTCGGGAGATTTCTAGTTCATTATGTAGCTCGTAATCTCCTAAGTACTTGGAAATCAAGCATTGACGAATACGATGAACATGAATCCAGTTGACATCTAATCTGAAAGGAGAATTATCAAGCTCAAGCAAGCCTGGGTCATACCAATCCCATAATGAATTGTTCTGATCCACCTTCATCATGGTCAAAGCATTCATCCAACCCCATTTATAGGCCTCATTCTTAGCCTGTTGAAGCCTATCATCAAGATGTCCCATAACTTCATTATACCCATCCATCCAGACCTCCCTTGGTTGCTTATGGAATTGAAAGGTTAAATTATCAACCTGAGACTGCAACTTCTTCACCACTCCATCCTTAGCTTGTAACTGAGAAGATTGAGTAGATAGTTGTTCCGACAAAGTCTGCAGCTTCTGGGGCATCTCAACAATAGTTCAATCTTTAGCTTTTAACTGTTTAGCTTGATTGGAAAGGGCCTGTTGGGTCCTAACTTCCTCCGTGGTACCTCGGTCATGCTTATTTCTTGCTCGAGAAGAGGACGCAGGTTTAGTCTTTTTTAAGGCTTCCAACTCCTCCCCTAATATTTCATTTTTATCTTCTAAAAAGGAATATCCTTCATTGGTAGTAGCAACAGCAGTTTTAAGAGCAGACTTCAAAAGCTTCAATCCATCTCTTAAATTATTATTCTCTTCCTCCAGGAGTTTAGCAACAGTCCTAGTCTCTTCAACTTCAAGCTTGAGCAAAGTTTCCTTTTTATTATAAGCAGAAACAAAGTTATTAAAACCCCGACGTACTCTTAAGCTTCGATACTTCTGCTCATAGCTTTGGTGCAACAAGGCAATGGATTCTTTATGTTGTTCTTGAAGTTCTTATATGATCTCGTAGTAGGCAATATTGTTTGCTACCGCCATATTAAGTAAGTACTTCAAACATTTGTAGGATTTTTTAGCCTGCTCTTATGCATCATCACCGAGCAACTTCATAATTTCTTCCTCGGATAAGTCTGCATGACCAGCTTTGAAAAAAATTATCACACTTCTTTAGTAGCTCGGTATCATTGGAATACAATTATTCCATCTTCGCTATAAACTAGCAAGAAGAAATGGCCACCAACCTACAATAAGAACAAATAACAGGCATAATCAACAAGAGACAAAAAGGAACAAAAGGTTTCTTTTATTGATGATGAAGAGTTCAGGTACAATAAAAGTAAAGAAAAAGAAATAAAAAAGCAAAAGGGAAAATGACGAATAACTTTACACCTTATCCTTATCATTCTCAACCTTCTTATCCTACTCGAAAAAAGGGGCTACAAACTGGAGTTGCTCCGAGGGGGGAACAGAAGACTCAGTAACTTTAGGTTGATCAGCAGCAGATTCAACCACCAGAGAAGAATTTCCAGAACCAACTTCCTTTTCAATCTCATTATCCATGATAGAAGGAGGACCATGAGTATATCTCTGGAAAATTTTAGAGTCTTCAACGATGTTCAACTCCTGGAGAGTAGCAACCCAACCATCTCTCAAATATTTCTATTTTGCATACTTAGTCTGAGCAGAGGCAGTAAAAATGGCTTTGTTCCAACCCTTGTCCCAACCAGCACTGAAGGATTCCTTTACAACAGACTTTCTCTTTGACCTTTTAGAGGTCAAAACCTCCTCAGCAGTCTTTGCCCTGCGCCCAGCTTCCTTTGCCCTATGCATAGCTTCCTTAGCCCTGTGCTCAGCTTCAAGGTCATTTCCTTCAGATGTCTGTTGAGCAGCTTCAGCAGTCTTTAATTTATCTGCTCGAGTACTTCTCTCAGTCTCCAAGGCTTATTGAGAATCAAGAAAATACTTCTTCAAGCCAGATAAAGCTTCCTCCACATCATTTGAAGAAGAAGCCTGAATTTCATTATCCTTCTACAGAATATTATTGAAATGCACCAAGAATTACAAAGGAAGAAGATCAAGTTAGTATATGAGAAATATAAAAGACAACAGAATCAAGAAGATGGAAATCACTTACTGATACAAGGCTCTGAGTAGCCAATTTAAAAACCTTTACTCGGGGAATCATGGCATCCACTCCCCCGTGGTCTGGAAGAGTTCCAGACTTGATCAACTTCCTAACCAAACCAGGAGTAATAACTACTGGAGGACCAGCATCAGAAGAAGATAATTCGACCAGGGTCTGTTGGTCGATCACCTGTTCGAACTGCTTCTTTGCAAGCCCTATCCTAAGTCTCCTCAAAGGAAGTTCATCATCTTTGTGAGCTGGGTCTTTAGGGGATGGGGGCTCTTTCATGACATCCACTGTCTTCTTCTTGGCCCCTTCAACAGGTTTTTGAGAGCCAGAAGTGCTACCACTAAGAAGATTAAAAACTTTCTCTTCTTTATGATATCAGAAATAGGAGTATTTGAATCAACAGCAATTTCCTGATCAAGATCAATTACCAGAGAAGGAAGAGCTACAGGTCGAGCAATAAAATAAGAAATGGTATTTTTGTATTGAAGTAAATAAGAAGCATATCTAACGTGCTCCTCGGCAACCTTTTTGTAAAGTCCCCAAATGAACTTCAATTCTTTTAAGTTTACTTCGCTCTCTTTGGAAGATTTTCTCTTCTGGTAAACTACAATCAAATTTACAAAACAACAGTTAGTTTGACATTTTATTAAATATAAACAGAGCAAAATTATTAAACACAGAACAACCTATCCCGTTGCCAAAAAGAGGACATCTAGGTCCTTGATATTTAGCACCACCATCTAAGGGAGCAGGTTGCCATTTTTTTACAGCTACCCCGTGATCAGAATAATAATTAGTGTCACTAGTTATCCACTTATAACAAAACATTATTTCTAGAGTCCCTAAGTGGGTTCCTTTGATTTTATTTAACCCATATACTTCATTCATTACTATCCATGTGTTAGGAGCTACTCTAGCAGGTACATTGTCAAAATACTGACAAAACTCCAAACACGGGGGATTGGGAGGAAATGTGAACCCATACTCAGCAATAAAGATGGAAAGGGACCAACGACCCTCAGCAAAAGAGATAAAATCAGAAGGAAAAGTGGGATGTTCTAGTACAACCCAAGATGGAATGTTAAAGTTATTCCTGAATTTATCAAGCGATCCAATAGAATAAATCATGATGAAGAACCAAAGAAGAAGATAGAAGAGTTTTTACAAGGATTTAAGGATTCAGCAAGAACTGAAGACAGAAAAAAAACGATCGTATGAAAGTTCAAAGAACACATCAGCAGAATCATAAATGAAAGATAGAAGATGATCGAAGTTTTACCACCCTTTTTATAAGTCGCCTAAAAAACGAGGAAAAGTAATGATTAAAGAAAACGACGATTGAGTTTACGACGGCTAACAAGAGAAAAGGCGAAGATACCCCATAAATGTTTTCTAAAATTTGAAATATTTACAAAATTGCCATTCGCGCTCAAAATTGTCAACTAACTGGATAAATTTCACAAGTTTGGAAGGTCTGCACCTGACCAATCAGCCCAAACTACTGTTGAAACATAATGTTTCACACTTTGCATCATCTCCAAGTATGAAACATTGGGGGCTTCTATTGATACCAAAATTCACCACCTTATGTGGACTAATTATAAGCCAACACGTGTAATCCAATGTGTCACAAATACAAGTCAGCATGATACAAATTTCCAACCAACAAGGCAGACCGACCAACATAGAAGCCCAACTAACAGAAAAGCCCGATCAATAGAGAACATAGACCAATATGGAAGTTCGACCAACAGGGAATACCAACCAACAACCGAAGTCCAAGCAGTATGACCAATAAAGCTCGAGCAGTCTCTCTCATTATGTATTGATGTAAATGCATAACAAATGAAGGCATTCCAGCCTTTCACATGAAAACTCTCGACACCCCTCTTGGGATATAAATACATTGTAACACCCTCATTGCAAGGGACAAAAAAAAAATCAAGGCAATTAAGCAATACATAACAGTGGACGTAGGCTATTCTATTGAGCCGAGCCACTTTAAAAATCTCTTTGTCTTATTTGTTTTAATTTATTTATCTTGATAAATTAGGCCTAGTCTAGTTTTTTACATCAATACTAGGCGATATATATATCATCACCATACTGCGATTTTTTTTTTGAAAAATTGAAGAGACTGAAATTAACTTTTTATTGATTCCGAAATAAAAGCAAGAGAGATACAATGATGGACATCCTTTGAATTACTAATAATACTTTCGAAGATGTTCGGCATTCCAAAGATTTTTGAATTCTTCACCCTCCAAAGTCTCTATTCGATATGTTCCTGGTCGGATGACAGCTGAAATGCTTTATGGTCCATGCCAGTTAGCCTCGAGCTTGTTATTATTTTGGATAATTTTCTTAAGAATATAATCATACTCTTTCAAGTTAGTCGGCTTGACCATTTTATAATAAAAGTGAGAAGTTCGGTGTTGGTAGGAAACATTTCTTAGAGATTCCTCTTCTCGTACCTCCTCCAACATGTCGAGATCTAATCGTCTCATCAAGTCACTAACTGGGGAATTAAAATTCAGTACTCTGTGAGTAGGCAGTCGGATCTCGGATGGTACCCAAGAATGTATGGTGTCTCTCCTGTTACTTTTCTCGGTGTTATTCTATAGGCCCAAAGAACAGAGTGTATCTCGTTAATCTAGTTGTACTTTGCAACATCAAGTCTTTTTTTCAGTCCATTTAGTAAAGTTCTGTTTGTCACTTATGTTTGACCATTACTGTGAGGATGGCCCGGTGCAGAATGCAACTTCTGGATTTTGTTTTGGGCACAGTATGCTTAAAATCCTCGTTGTCGAACTGGGTGCCATAATCTGTGATGAAAGCATAGGGTAAACCATATCGGCAGATGATATTCTTCCAAATGAACAAATACACTTTCTCATAACGCATATCAACCAATGGCTCTGCCTCCACCCATTTGGTGAAGTATTCCACAACAACAACTAAGTATTTGAAGTTGCCTTTGGTGGTCGACGGTGGGCCAACCAGGTCAATTCCCCATATAGCGAACGACTAAGGTGATATTATTAGTGTTAGAGCATCATTAGGTGTTTTATGAACAATAGAGAATCTCTGGCACTTATCGTACTTTATCACAAAGGATATGCAATTGGCCCCCATGGTCCGCCAGTAATATCCCTGAGTGTTGATGCATTGGAGGAATGATGTTCCAGCTGAATGATCTCCACATGATCCTTCATGCACTTCTTTAATAAAATCTTCCACCTCCATTGGATGAACACAGCGCTATAAAAAAATCATCAATCCCCTTCTGTATAAAACTCCTTTGTCTAATACATACCTCACTTCTTTATATAATACATTCTTGGCCTCTTTAGGATCGGGTGGTAGGGTTCCATATTCAATAAAATCTTTAATGTGATCCATCAAGGAAGGTATCGGATCTACAACATTGAAGCCAACCATCAGGTCTTCATCAATACTTCGATTATCTAGGAGCTCGATTAGGATTGTTCTTTTGAGCTCAATTCTTATTACTGATGCCAGCCGAGCAAGTGCATCAGCACGGGCATTCTCTATTCTTCGTATCCTATTCACTTGGACAGTTAGAAATTTGGCAATAATTTCCATGGCCTTAGCGAGATACCTGGTCATCAATTCTCCTTTGGCTCCATACAAATTCAGCACTTGGTTAGCAATCATTTGTGAATCACTATACGCCACTACTTGCTCGGTGCCTAATGAATGAACTAAGTTTAGCCCAACTATTAAGGCTTCGTATTCTGCCTTGTTTTTTTATGCTTTAAACTAAAACCTGAGAGCATACTAAATATCAATATCATCAGGAGTATTAAGTATTTTACCTGCTCCACTCCCGGTAGCATATAAAGATCAATCCACATATAAATTCCATAACGAAACATCATCGTTGAAGATTTTTGATATCAATGATCCATGTTGGAATATCTTCCTACTCTTACGTATTTCTGGGCCATTTCCTGATTCTAGACGACTCAGGTTGATCGCCAGCTACTTCGGCTTGCTTTTGAGCTTAGCTCTCTTCTTTCGAAGTCTACTCGGTAGGCAAGTTCTGTTGGTCAGGAACCTCGGGATAAGTAAATTCAGCAATAAAATCATCCAAAGCTTGGCCTTTTAATGAATATCTTGGTTTATAAACAATCTCATACTCTCCCAATTCCACAGCCCAACACATAAATCTTCTTGACTTCTCAGGTTTGTAGAGAGCTTATCGAAGAGGCCGAACAATGTACAAGACTATGGTGTATGCTTGGAAATAAGGTTTCATACGTCTTGAAGCCTCAATAAGTGCTAGGACTAATTTTTCCAAATGTGGGTACTTGATTTTTGCTCCTCTGAAAGCTTTCCTGGTATAGTAGACTGGTTTTTGGATTCTAGTATCCTGTTTGACAATTTTTGAGCTCACCGCTGACTCATAAATAACTAGATACAAGTACAATTTCTCCCCCAATACTGGTCGGGAGAGCAATGGTGGCGACCCCAAATACTTCTTTAATTCCTGGAATGCTTCTTCACTTTCTGCATTCCACTCAAAAGTTTTTCCTAACACTTTGAAATACGGTAAGCACCTATCTGTTGCTCGGGAAATAAATGTGTTTAAGGCTTCCACTCTTCCGGTGACCCTTTGTACATCTTTCTTATAGGTCGAAGATTGCATATAAATTAAAGCTTTTATCTTTACTGGATTAGCCTCAATTCCCCTTTGATTAACTATGGAGCCGAGGAACATCCCTTCTTGTACTCTAAACACGCACTTGGTCAAATTTAGCTTTATCTGATGCTTTTTCAACTGATCGAAAGTCTGACTGAGATCGACGGTATGATCTGAAATGTTTTTACTTTTTGTCAGCATATCATCCACATAAACCTCCATATTTTTCCCTATCTGTTCTTCGAAAACCTTTTTCACCAACCTTTGATCCATTTCACCTGTATTTTTTAGACTGAACTACATTAGATTATAGTAATAAGTTCCTCGGGGGTTGATGAAATTTGTACTTTCCCTGTCTTCAGGTTTTATTTTTATCTAGTTTTAACCAGAATAGACATTCATAAAGCTTAAAATCTCATGTCCTGATGTAGCATCCACCAACTGATCAATTCTAGGCAAAGGGAAATGATATTTTGGGCAAGCTTTATTTAAATCAGTGAAATCTACGCACATCCTCCATTTATTATTCTTCTTTTTTACCATTACAATATTGTCCAACCAGTCTGGATACTTCACATCTTCAATAAATCGAGATTTTTGAAGCTTCTCTACTCCTTCTTGAATAGCTTGATTCTTTTCAGGACTAAAAACCCGTTTATTTGATTAGCTTGGCATCCTTGCTGACGTTGAGCCCGTGACTGAGGAAATTGGGATCAATCCCAGACATATCCTCATGGCTCCGAGAAAATACATTTCTCCGTTGCCTCAGGAACATAATTAACTCCTATTTAAGGACGGGATCTAGTGTTGAGACAATCTGCGTAGTCCTTTCTGGTTTGTCGTCATCTAGAATAATTATTTCAATCGCTTCCACAATTTATCCCTTGACCAACTCTGTTTCATCTCGTGGATCTAAAGTTTTAACCTCAGATTCACTGATGATGCTGGACACATCACCACCCTTCAAGGTGTTTGTGAGCTCAATTCAATGTTAACAATGGCAGCATAAGGATACATACACATATAGTAGAGGGAGGTGAGGAGAAGAGGATTCACACCAGAATATAAGTGGTTCAGCTAATTAGGCCTACTCCCACTGTGTAAGTGTATGATATGTATCACTGTATGAGGGCTCTAATGGCCATAGATATAATCTCTCAAGCTTTCTCTCTCTACTGTGTATTTAGACAGAGTTTCATCTAGGGTTGCCAAATTCAAGTCTTTTTCAAGGTAGAGGATGACCTCTATATATAGTGCCTGGGGGGTGTAGTGTACCCCCCAAGCATGCAATGAGTATGTGCATGAGGATCGAACCAGTATGAGAATGACACCTGGTTGATCTCATGTAGATAATGATAACCTCAATATTCCCTCACGTGGGGGGAATGCTTCGGTTATAACTGATTGTGTACAAGTGTTCCCATCAATGCATATGCTGATAAGAACTCGGCCATCCATGAATAGTCCCAACCTCGGCCTGGAAAAGGACGAGGTCGTGACCTTGGTTCAGTGGGAGAGCCGAAGTAAGACATGCTGAGCTATGACGTCGTCCTGGGTCGAGGTAGTGGTGGCGAAACAGCAACGTCGGTCGATCCCTAGCCGAGATTGATGCTGGCGATGGTAAACTCTTCATCTTCCGAGCCTAGGTTTCAATCCTTGGAAGACCAGGTGGATAACCGCCCTGGTTCATGGTGACCTCACTTGTCGAGGTAGCTAACAACGTCGGCCGTGGCTGACCTTGCCTAGGACGAGACTACTAGTTAATTATCCAAGGTCCCTCTAACATCGGCCATCTCCATGGCCGAGGTTGATGTCTCTGAGCCGAGAGGGTACATTCAGGGCATATCATTCACCATTAAGCTCAGTAGTATCCACTGGTAAGTTGTAGTCTTCCTCTTCAATTAAATCAGATCGTCTTGCTCGGTTGATGAATAGTAACACTCTCTATCCACCTTTTGGTCGTGAGGCGTGTCTGGCAAGCATGTGATGTCAGCCATCCTTTGGGATCCCAAGGCAATGATGGGCCTTGGGACGCGTGCATTAGGTGTTGAGGGTTATACCCCCCTTTCTTCTCTTTCTTCTTCATTTCTACATTCCCTCGCCTGAAACTCTTTCTCTCTCTACAAGGGCTTGCTTAAGGAACTTATTGGTGGCTTTTTCTTGCCGCTCTCTCTCTTTCTTCTTCACAAATTTTCTCAGGTATCGTTTATCTCCCCTTTCTCTCCTTTTGCTGCATTTTTCTGCCTTATTCTTCCATTCGTTGTATTTTTCGGTGAGCTTAAGCATTTTTCGGTGAACCTATGATTTTTCTGGTGAACTGTTCATTCATTGTTCTTGCTCAAAAACCCAGTTTTGATCCTTAGTCAAATTACCAACATTATTTATTTAGGAGAGTCATAAGTGTAGGGTCTGCCTCATATGCTCAGACCCTTTTACCAACTCTTAGAGGAATTCCCCTCTCTTAGGGAGAAGACCTTAGACAAAATTAGACAAATAGAAAGATCCCAAGAGGAAGCTAGTAGGGCAGAGGTGTTCCCCCTCAGGCCTATTTTTCCACCACCTCTGAAGGTTATATACCCTGAACCATCTGAGCCAGTTATCCGAGTAGAGGTTCCAGTTGAACCCTCTCCAATGTCTGAGTCTGAGTCATCCACCTCAGACCCTATGTCCGTGGACTCTTTTTGAGAGGCCATGGATTTCTCAATTCAGCAAGATCACGTCCCTGATCAGGCAGAGGTTTTCAGTCGGGCCTCGTCTCACAAAAGTTCAAGTACATCAACCTCTTCTTCAGAGGTTGAAATTGTTGGACCAAGTGTGGCTGTCCCATCGATTTTTGAAGCCATTCCCCTGTCGTCAGTCATAGGGGTTGAGTTCGCTCAGAGGTTTCTGGGCAGTGCCCCATCGTCTGCTCAGGCCGACGTTGAGCCAGATGATGATGATGGTGTTGAGAGTGATGTTGACACCTCTGAGGTGACTGAGATTGCGAGTACAGTCAGCGAGGTCGACCTTTTGGCCTTCAGACATCTATATTCTATAAGTCCCTCTATAAAACTTAGGAGACCTCTGAGGGAAGAGAGAGCTTATGATGGTCGGGATGGTGAGATCTGCCTGTATGAGCAGATGTTCAAGTTGGGATTTAATCTGCCCATCCATCCCATCATCATGGCTATATTGGCCTATATCAACTCGTCTCCTTCCTAATTATCACCCAATGCCTGGAGGGTGATAATTGGGGCCATTGTCTTATGGAGGGCAGTCCATCACTCAGACCTTCCCGTCCAAGTCATCACTGGGTGCTATGTCCCTTCATCTGCCAGAAACCATCTGAGCTATTATCACTTTTTAGCTCGGAACTCAAATAAAAAGATGCTTAGATCACTCAAACTTCGAACCACAACTGGAAGCCACGCTACTTCTTTACATCAGGTCCATGGGAATTTGGTCCAAGTGCTCCCTCTTCATCATTAGAGCCGAGAATACCCCTGAGATGGGTAAAGGTAACAATGGATGCCAGGGCCGACCCTGGGCTAAGCTTAAATAATCTTTAGAAGGTCAAAGACCTTCAAGATCAGGGGGAGCATGGTCTGCTTGTCAAATTCGAATACCTGATGACCCCCTACTATCTCTCTGAGACAGGGCTTGGGGGAAGTCCTTTAACAGAGCTTCGTAAGTCCTTTTTATTTTGACAAGTTATACCTCTGAATTTTGTATATATGATTTTCTAACTCAGACCTATCTATTCTGGAGAGCGCCCAAAAGGAATATCTGACGAATTGTGGGAGATGGCAGCCCCAAGTCTAACGAAGCTCATCAAGAAAGATGGTTTGAATGAGCCTCCTCCCCCTCCATCTACCTCAAGGGCTGCAGTTAGCAAGAAGAGGAAGCCTATCGACCTTGCCTCTGAGGATCAAAGGCAGAAGAAGAAAGGAGGGGATCGTGCCATCCCCATTTCTTCTAAGGATGCGTTGATTGCTCGTCTTGAGCAATTAAAGATTGGCGACAGTGTCATTGGCCAAAGTGTGAAGGCCCTTGATGCTATTGGCGATGTTATGACCGAGTCTGACAAGCGCTCCTGCCGCTCACTGGATAAAACTCTGCTGGTTGAATTCTCTCTTCACCGTTCTATCCAAGTAAGACCTTTAACTTTTTACTTCTGAATTACGCAAGTGTAACATCGACATTTGAACTACTTCAGACCTTAGACTGACATCTTTATAAATGTTCTGCAGGGTCTCCTCACCATGCATCACTATGTTAACTGGACCTTGGGGAAGCTCCCTCTAATAGAGAAGGGCCAAGAGGCTGAGAAGACTGAGGCCACTTTAAATGCTGAAGTGGAACGTCTGAAGGTTGCTCTGAAGAAGGCTGAGAACGACGTGAAGGGACTGCAGAAGGATATGGACAAGCAGAGGGAAGATCATAATACTTCCCTAAAGACTCAGGCTGACTCCCTCCAGCGTAAGGTCGATGTGGCTGTCAAGGCTGCCTTGGATGATGCCTCCGAGAAGATCTTGGAGGAGTACAAGGTCTCTGATGAGTTTGTCAGCTTCGACTTTGAATACCTGGAAAGAGGGGTCAAGTCTACTGGAAAATGGGCTACCATGAAGGAGAAGGAGTCAGGGAGCCTTACGATCGCTGACTTCATCGGCTTGGGTTATGCCGACTATTGATACCAAATTTAATCTGCTGATGTGGACCCATCATTTGAAGACGCGTGTCAACCTACGTGGCACTTACAAACACTTTCAACTAACAACATACTGCCATCGAGCAACTGAAACTCCCCGACTAACTCAGCTGTCCTGAGCAACCAATACTCCCCGAGGAACTTTAGCATACCGAGCAATTAAAGAGGTCCGAGTAACTCAGGCGGCCCGAGCAACTTAGCGTGCAGAACAAGAGAATCAAGGAGACGACTGCGCATTAAATGCTCATTATTATTATACAGATGTATATGTCTACTAGATAACAACGCATTGTCCTTTAACATGTACAACCTCAAGGCTATAAATACATTGTAACCTCCTCATTAGAGGGGGACTCGAAATTTCTTGGTAAACCTATTATCGAGAATTCCAAGCAAACAGTCAGCAATAACAAAAACAGTGGATGTAGGCTATTCTTATAAGGCTGAACAACTTTAAAAATTCTTTTATCTTATTTATTTTATCTATGATTGATTAATTAGAGATAATCTAATTTTTTACATCAACAGATTGGCGTCGTCTGTGGGAAACGACTGTACTTAGCGTTTTTCACCAAAATAATTTATCATCAATGGCTGATAATCCAGAATCCAGCAATCGTAACGCTGGGAATTCTCCAAACCCTTCTGCTTCCCCAAATGTTCAAGATCTGGCTGGCATAATGGCTAATTTAGCCCAAGGGCATATTAACCATGCAAGAAACCATGCGTCAACTCATACAAACTGTTCAAGGCGGAATGCCAGCCCAATCAGGACAACGAAGCGTTCAGAAAAATACCCGTTTACCCTCTTCACGAACTAGGCGAACATTATTTCTAGAGGAATCTCGATCCAGACACACCGATTCCTATCGTACTGAGACATCTAATGATCCTTCTTACCAACTGGGTCGGACCTCCTCAGTACGAGCTACAGATACTCAGTGAAATATCACTCTATCTCAGGAAAGGACCAGTGCTATAGAAAGGTTGAGTAGAGTTTCTCCTTTTGATCGTTTGGGCCCTAAGAGGAATATAAGTCCTCCTAGGATTGCGTCAAAGAACTCTCCACGACCATCCGATCTAAGAGAAGGTTCTGCCCAATCACGACCAACTGCTAGTAATGAAAAATCCCAAGAGGAAAATTCAGCACGATCCATTGCTCGAACCAATAAGCCCGAGGAGGTGAACGACGCATGGAAGGGTTCGATTCAAAGGTTGGAAGACAGATTAGGGGAAATGGCTAAGGCCAATAATCCTCTACAAAGAACTTTTGTCCAAGGGACACCATTTACACAGGCAATTGTGGATTTTCCCACACCCTCAAAATTCAAAGCTCCAATGGTGACGCCCAAATATGATGGAAAAACTGACCCTGTCCTTCATATAGAATAATACCAAGATGCTGCCGATATCTATGCAGTTCCAGACGAAATGAGATGTAGAGCATTTTCAGGAACTCTTACCGGATCAGCTCAGATATGGTATAACAACCTTCCTCGAGGGAAGATCGTAACTTTCTTTCAACTGGCAGAGCTCTTTATTGGGAATTTCTGTTTTGGGGTAAAACTAGTCAAACGAGTAGCACACTTGTTGAGTGTTAGACAGAGGACATGTGAGAGCACCAAGGATTATATTAATCGTTTTAATAACGAGAATCTTGAAGTTATTGATTACAAGGAGAAAACAGCTATTACTGCTCTGATGAGTGGACTGCTTCCAGATAAATTGTACTACACTTTAGCCAAAGATTCGCCTAGGACCATGGCTGAATTAATGGAAAAAGCGGCTAAAATCATGAATGCCGAGGAGGCTATGACTGCAAAGAAGAATACAGACATTAAGGTGACCAAAGTCGAGGTTGATAAGGTTGAGAAGAAAGAGCAGAAGAATAATAGTGGCAACAGACAGTCAAAAGCAAAGCAAGCACTAGAACAATTGAAGAAGTTTGGAAATTATACTCCTTTCAAGATAGATATAAACCACATTCTGGAAGAGATCAAGAACAGCGAGGAGCTAAACTGGCCAGAAAAAATGAAGGCAGATCCTGACAAAAGGAATAAGTCTAAATATTGCGAGTTCCATAAAGACCATGGTCACACAACTAAAAATTTCATTGCTCTCCAGAATGAAATTGAAGCACTCATCAGACGAGGAAAGCTGGCTAAATATGTTGATCGCCAAAATGGTGAAAAGAGAAACGACCGAGCAAGGTAGAGGTCTAGATCTCCTCGTCGATCAAAGGAAGACAAGAAGAGAAGTCATGAAGAAGACCCAGAATATGATCAAGATGATCCCGATCTCCCCAAAAGACCAAAGCATCCAGAACGTGAGGTATTTTCGATTCATTTTGGATTATTTGAATGTAATGTTATTACAGGTGGAGATGCAGGAGGTGGAGATATAACCGCAGAGAGGAAAGCTTACCTCAATGAGGCTTAAGCTTGCTATTATATTTAGTGAATAAATTTGGCTGAAGATGATCGCCCGAGGAAGGTGAATAAAGACAAATTGGTCATTGGTTTTTCTAAGAACGACCTGGCAGGTGTATTGTATCCTCATGATGACCCTTGGTGATCAAAATGAGAATGAAGGAAGTGGTGATTTCAAGAGTACTAGTGGATAATGGTAGCTCGGTAGATATCATGTTTTATCCATGCTTTGACAGTCTGAATCTGAAGCTAGCCTAGTTGGAGCCATATCATAGGTCCCTCCTTGGTTTTACTGGCGAAAAGGTTTTTCCACTTGGGACGATCAAGTTGGATATGCTTATCGGTACCTGGCCCACTTATCGAATAGAGAGAGTACGCTTTTTCATAATGGATAAAAATATCCAATCAGCTTATAACATCATTATGGGAAGGGTAGGTCTGAAGAAGTTCGAAGCAGTGCCATCTACAGTATATCAATGTTTAAAATTCCCAACCAATTTTGGAGTAGGGGTTTTGAAAGGCGATCAGAAAGTAGCTCGGAAATGCTACTATTCATCTACCGAGCAGGAGGAATGCGAAGAATCCAGAAAGAAGACTACTACTTACCAAGTAAAAGAAATTGAAGATGCAGAGATTGAAACGTTAGACCCTAGAGACGAGTCTCAACTCGTGAAGGGACAGGTCATGGAGGCTACTAAGAATATCATTCTGGACGACGAGCATCCAGAACGAACAACTCAGATTGGTGCGTCATTGGATGTATCAATAAAATAAGAGCTGATAGCATTTCTAAGGCGCAGAAAGCAGACTTTCGCATGGAGTCATGAAGACATGCTGGTTATAGACCCAAGTTTCTTGTGTCACGAGCTCAACCTGAGCAAGGAAATCAAGCCAGTAAAGAAGCGAAGAAGAGTGTTCAGTCCCGAGAAGAACCAAGCTATACAGGAAGAAGTAGAGAAGCTACAAAAAGCCTCTTTTATTGAAGATGTCAAATATCCTGATTGGCTAGCAAATGTGGTGATGGTAAAGAAGAAAAATAACAAGTAGAGGATGTGTGTAGACTTCACCGACCTCAACAAGGCATGCCCAAAGGATCATTTTCCTTTGCCCCGAATTGATCAATTGGTGGATGCTACCTCGGGGCACGAATTGTTAAGTTTCATGGACGCTTATTCTCGTTACAACCAGATTAAAATAAAGCCTGAAGACAGGGAAAGTACCTCTTTTATCACCCCAAGGGGAACTTATTGCTATAATGTTACGCCTTTTGGACTTAAAAATGCAGGTACGACATATTAGCGGCTGATGAATAAGGTGTTTGCAGAGAAAATCAGTCATAACATGGAGGTTTATGTTGACGATATGCTGACGAAGAGCAAGAAAGCCACTGATCATCTAATTGACCTAGGCCAGACCTTTGATCAGTTGGATAAATATCAAATGAAGCTGAATCCTACCAAATGCATATTCGGAGTACGAGAAGGCATGTTTCTTTAATATATTGTTAACCAACAAGGAATTGAGGCAAATCCTGAAAAGATCAAAGCTCTATTGGAGCTATGATCTCCAACGACGAAGAAGGAAGTGCAAAGTCTCACAGGGCGAGTTGCAGCACTCAATAGATTTGTGTCACGAGCAACTGACAAATGCCTACCATTCTTCAAAACACTCCAAAAAACTTTTAAATGGAATGATGAATGCGAGAAGGCCTTTCGAGAATTGAAGAAATACTTGGGGACACCTCCATTATTGTCCAGACCAGTGATGTGAGAAAAATTGTATTTGTATCTGGCAGTATCAGAGAATGCAGTTAGCTCGGCGTTGATAAGGGTGGAGGACGGAGTACAAAAACCTGTCTATTACACCAGCAAGGCTTTTTGAGGAGCAGAAATCAGATATCCAAGGCTAGAGAAGTTGGCACTAGCACTGATTGAAGCAAGTAGAAGGATGAGGCCATACTTCCAAGCCCATACTATAGTGGTATACACTGATATGATATTAAGACAAGCTCTGCATAAACCAAAGAAGTCAGGAAGATTTAAGTACTGGGCAATAGAACTTGGTGAATATCATACAATTTATGAACCTAGATCGTCGCTCAAAGGGCCGACAGTAGCGAACTTTATTACAGAGTTTACTCAGGAAGACTCCTCAAAAGAGCAGAAGTTGAATACCGACCAGCCTGCGGATATTACAGGATCATCAGATTTAAACCCCGACCAACTCATGTCGGGGGACGAGCAAGAGAGGATGATCAACGAGCAACGAGAAGGGCCAAATGAGGACAAAGGGAAGCACCAAGTATTCCACCGAGGAACTCTGTCTGATCAAAAGTTTGATGATGGAGTACCTATATGGAATTTATATGTGGATGGCTCTTTTTGCACTACAGGTAGTGGAGCATGGATTATTTTAAACAGTCAGAATGAGATTGATATGGAGTACGCTCTGCGTTTTCAATTTAAGGCCTCTAATAATGAGGCTGAATATGAAGCTATGATCATGGGTCTCAATTTAGCTAAAACTATGGAGGCAGAACAGGTCATTGTATTCAGTGATTCACAGTTGATCGTAAATCAAATTTTAGGGGTGTATGCAGCAAAAGGAGAATTAATGGTCAAATATCATGCCAAAGCAATGAAGGTTGTGTCAAGTTTTACTGCAGTACAGTTGATCAGAATTCTGAGATTAGAGAATGCAAGAGCAGACGCATTAGCTTGGTTAGCATCTGCCACACGTACAGAGTTACGAAGAACAATCCCAATAGAAATTTTGGCTGGTCGGAGCATAGACAAAGATTTGATGATAAACTTTATTGCCCTCGACTTGGGACCATCTTGGATGGACCCCATTAGGGTCTATATTGAAGAGGGGGCTTTGCCAGCTGATAAACTCGCAGCTAAGAAACTGATGTTTAAAGATGCTCGTTATGTACTGACCAATGGCATTTTATATAGACGGGGAATTATAGCAGGGCTACAAAGATATGTCCACCCCTCTGAGGTAAAGGACTTGATCGAAAAGATTCATGAAGGGTCTTGTGGAGCCCATGTGGTAGGTCGGACGCTTTTACAAAGAATAACAACGCAAGGGTATTACTGGACGATGATGAGAGATGATTGTGTAGCTTATGCCAAAAAATGTAATAAATGTCAACGCTTATCCTCTGTCCGAAGAACTCCCCAAGTGTTGTTAACACCCATCACGTCTCCTTGGCCATTCGCCATGTGGGGGATAGACTTGGTCGGACCACTTCCAACGACCAGGGGAAGATTTAAATACCTCGTGGTCGCTGTGGATTACTTTATAAAATGGGTGGAGGTTGAGCCTCTCATTGATATGACGTATGACAAGGTCTATCAGTTCATTTGGAAGAATATCATTTGTAGATATGGTCTTCCCCATGCATTCATTACTGACCATGGAACCCAATTTGACAATGAGGAGTTTGCTGCATATTGTTATCAGTCCAATATATTGAAGACCCACTCTACACCAGGACATCCCCAGAGCAATGGGCAAATTGAGGTAATGAACAGAACGCTATTGAATGGTTTGAGGAAACGGCTAGATGATGCAAATGGAAATTGTATTAATGAGCTACATTTGGCGTTGTAGGCTTATTGTACCACACCACGAACAACAACAGGAGAATCTCCATACATGCTTGCACTTGGGAGTGAAGCTGTGATACCGAACGAATTGGGTCTACCCACACACAGAGTACTGAATTTCAATTCTCCTATCAGTGACTTGATGAGACGACTAGATCTGGATATGCTCGAGGAAGTTAGAGAAGAAGCAACAATTAGGAATGCTGCATACCAACAACGAACAGCTCTATTCTACAACAAAAGAGTGAAGAAGTGTGATCTGAAGGCAGGGGATTATGTGCTAAAGAAGGTGATCCAGAAGCATAACAAACTGGAAGCCAACTGGCATGGACCCTATAGAGTGACAGAAGTTATTCTTCCAGGGACATATAGGATTGAAACCTTGGAAGGAGAAGAATTTAAGAACGCATAGAATGCAGAGCATCTGCGTAAGTATTATCAGTAGTTGAAATCACTATGTAATGCAGTTTCTTCAAGTATGAATAAAGTGTTGAATGTTCTACCCAGTTCTCTCTTTTTGTTGAATTTTTTTTGGAATATTAGTGCTGTACACTACACATCAACTTCAGAGCAATTGTCACCAACTCCGGTTGGTCGACAAATCAATTACCACCAACTGCGGTTGGTCGGGAATCAATTGTCACCAACTCCGGTTGGTCGGAAAATCAATTGTCACCAACTTCGGTTGGTCGACAAATCAATCACCACCAACTCTTGTTGGTCGAGAATTAATTGTCACCAACTCCCGTTGGTCGACAAATCAATTACCACCAACTCCGATTGGTCGGGAATCAATTACCACCAGCTCCGGTTGGTCGGGAATCAATTGTCACCAACTTCGGTTGGTCGGCAAATCAATTGTCACCAACTCTGGTTGGTCGGCAAATCAATTACCACCAGCTCCAGTTGGTCGGGAATCAATTATCACCAAATCCGGTTGGTCGACAAATCAATTACCACCAGCTCCGGCTGGTCGGGAATCAATTGTCCCCAACTCCGGTTGGTCAAAAAATCAATTACCACCAACTCCGGTTGGTCGAGAATCAATTGTCACCAACTCCGGTTGGTCGGCATATCAATTACCACCAACTCCGATTGGTCGAAAATTAATTGTCACCAACTCCGGTTGGTCAGCATATCAATTACCACCAACTCCGATTGGTCAAAAATCAATTGTCACCAACTCCGGATTGGTTGGAAAATCAATTACCACTAACTCCGGTTGGTCGGGAACTCAAATACAATCAACTCCGGTTGGTTAACCTAAGTAGGAACATGGAATGCAAATCATTCCATTGCTTAGGACTAAAGAGTGACAAGTCACTATAATTAAACAACAAATGAGATAAGTATAAACATATATATTTACCAACCAACAAGCAAAGACATTCCACAAATTACTTAGAAGAAAATGAAACGACAAAAGACTAAAAATTTTCATTCAAATTAAGTAGAATTAGATATGCTGTGAAAAGTACATTACATAAAAATCCTATTCTATTGGTTTTTTCCCTTCTGCATTTGAAACAGGTTCTACTCCAGCAGGAGGGCCATCTAAGGCATAAGGAGAATTTATAAAATTTACATCTCTCAGCATTCTAACATTCATTACAGATGGTCGATTAAGTAAATATTCTGGGCGAGATATCTCAAAGTTGTCATGAAGACTGTAGTCGCCAAGATACTTGGAGATCAAGCACTGAGGAATTACCCGAGCAGGAATCCAACTCATATCAAGCTTGAAAGGAGGCACGGGAAAATCAAGCACTCTAGGGTCATAATAATCCCATAAGTAGTGGCCCCGCTCCAGTTTTAGCACACCCAGTGCATTCATCCACCCTTGCTTGTACCCCTCGTTATTTAAATGCTGTATTCGAGCATCAAGATGGTAAAGGGCTTCATTATACCCAGCCATCCAAAATTCTCTGGGCTATTTATGGAATTGGTAAGTTAATCTCTCCAGTTGCTCGTGGAGGTTCTTCACCAAAATTTCCTTATTCTCCAAGGCAGAACTTTGGTTAGAGAGTTGCTCGCTGAAGTTCAGAATCTTTTTAGACATCTCTAACAAAGCTTGATTCTTCGCCATCAATTGAAATGCCTGATTCTCTAAGGCTGCTTGAGTTCTTGTTTCTTCAATGGAAACCCGACCAGCCCTTGCTCGTCCCCGAGAAGAAGATCTTGCTCGTCCACGAGTTGAGGTGGAGGGTCCATCTCTTTTCAAAGTTTCCAACTCATCTCACAAGTTGGCATTTTCTACCTCCAAGAAAGAGAAACCTTCATCATTAATTGGGACCAAGGCTCTCGAGGAAGATGCAGCAGATTTGAGTTGTTTTACCTCCTCTTGCAAGGCAATGTTCTCCTGCTCCAACAACTTGGCGATATGCCTGTGCTCTTCGACTTCAAGTTTTAGAACGCTCTCTTTCTTCTCATAAGCATAAATGAATTTATCATATCCTTTATCAGCACTTAACTGCTGATATTTCTTCTCGTACCCTTGGTGCAAAAGTGTGGAGAACTCTTTGTAATGCTGTTGGAGTTCCTCAATAGTTCTTTAGAGATCCTCAATCATCTCATAGTAGGCCACATTGTTGGCTACTTCATGATCGAGCAAACATTTCAGATATTGGTAAGATTTTACTGCTCGATCAGAAGCTCCTGAGCCGAGGATATTAATTATTTCAGTCTCATCAAGATCTGCATGACCCGCTTTAAAATAGTCATTGCATCTCTTCATTAAGTCTGTGTCATGAGCTGATAAGAGCTCCATCCTGGCCATAAACTAGCAAAGAGAAATAAAAAGAATCAATAAGGATGCAAGACAGAGCAAGTCATAGAAAAGGTCAAAGAGGAATAACCAAAGTTTGAGATTTTATTTCATCATAAAGGCAAATACATAGCTCAAGGTTACATTAAAAAAGAATAACAAAATTAAAACCTGAGCAACTTTACACCTTCTCTTTGTGTTTTACAACTTCCTCGAAAGGCTGGGATGAGGATGTTGGTTGCTCGGATGATAATGGCAGCTGGTCGACAAGAAGGTTGGCTGGTTAGGGTTGCTCGAAAAGATTAACAACATGAACGGCAAAGACCTGATCTCCAATCATCATTGAAGATTTGTCTGAGGCATCTTCATCCTCTTCCTCTTCTGTAAGAGAGGGAGGAGGGCCATGAGTGTGTTGCTGGAACAATTCAGAGTTCTCAGCCACTTTTATCTCTTTCAAAGAAGCTACCCATCTATCCCTAAAGTACTTGAGGCTAGCATACTCCATTTGTGAAGACATGGCAGCCAGGCCCTTATTCCACCCTTTATCCCAACCAGCACTGAAGGATTTCTTAAATACCTTATTCCTTTTTGCCTTCTCCGAGGAGGCCCTTTCCCTAAGGAGCTCCTCGGTAATCTTCAATTTCTTCTCCACCTCCACCTTCTGACGTTCAACATCCTGAAGTTTAACAACTTACTCTTCAGCCGATTTGAGCTTAACTTCCATATCCTTGTTGCTCTGATCAAAGAACTTGTTGCTCATCTCAGACTCTTTCAACTTTTTCTCCAATTCCTTGGAGGCATTCGCAGCTTGATCTCTATCCAACTCAATGGACTTAAGTTAATTCTCCCAAGCGACCTTATCTTCCTCGTACTTTTGACGAGAGTCTTTTAAGGACTGAGTTAGAATAACAAATGCTTCCTCTACACCTCCCGAGGAGCTTGAAGCCTTGATAGCTTCATCTTTTTTCAAGATGCTGTTGAAACACGTCACCAACTGCAAAAAAGAAATAGCATCAAGTCAATACATAAACATAATGTTAAAAGACAAAAGGGGTTGAGCTAAAAGTACTTACTGAGGCAATGTGTTGAGCAGCAAGAGTAGTAACACTCTCGCGAGAAAGGGAATCTTTAATATCTTGGACTTCTGGGACAGTCCAGGATTTTACCAAGCCTACAGCGGAGCTCGGAGAGACAAAACTGGAACACCACCTTCAGCACTTGAAGGTTGAGAGACAGGTTCAGCAGGTCTCTCAGAAGAACTTTTCTTCAACCTCCTTGGAGGAACAGGGACATTTTCAACTAAAGACGTTATCTTTGTTGGAGAGATGACAATAACCTCACTAGGAGGAGAGATAATAACAGCCTTGCTCGGAGCCACAGGGGGCTTCTCAACAACTTTCTGGGAAACAACAAGAGGGGGTACATCAGTGGTCTTTGTCCCTTCTTCTGGGAAATCATGTTTACTTTTGTTTGCCTCTCCAGCAGTAGAGGCAGACTTGTCAAAGAAGGCATGAGCTCTTCTTCTCTTCATTAGGTTACTAATGGGAATATTCGACTCAGAGGAGGGACCTTCTACACTAGTCTCAGAGACCACTGGACAAGGACGAGCAGTGAAAGATGAAGTATAGCTCTTATATTGCAACAAATAAGAGGCAGATCTGATATGTTCCTCGGCAACAGATTGGTGCAAATCCCAGATAAGTTTCAAATGCTTCAAATTAACGTCAGCTTCTTTTGGAGGCTTTCTCCTACTGTCAACTGTAACAAACAAAAATAAATGTCAGTGATGTATTTTATCAAACACTAAGAAAACAATATTTCAAAAAATAAAAACAACCGATTCCATTTCCATAAGGGGGACACCTGGGACCCTGATATACATCATCTCCATTTAATGGAGCATGTTGCCAATTTTTCATAACAACCCCATACTCAAAGTAATCCCTATTGGCATCTGGAAGATTGATACCTAAAGCCCTATTCAAAAACCTAGTTTTTAAATAGAATGTGGAATCACTGACAACCCATCTATAGCAGTACATAATCTTAGGAATCCCTAAACGGGTTCCATGGAGTTGGTTCAATCTATGAACACCATTAACTATCCTTAAGGTATTTGGAGCTATTTTTGCAGGTACAACATCAAAATATTGGCAGAACTCCAAACATAGGGGGTTTGGTGGAAAAGAAAAGCCACATTCGACCACAAAAAGACTTGGGAACCAATGTCCCTCAACCAAAGAAAAATAATCAAAAGGTTCAGAAAGCTCCTCCAAAATGACCCACGATGGGATTGAAAATTCAGACTGAAATTCGTCCAATGACTCAACAACATAAACTATGATGATCAAAGAAAAATAAAAGAAAAGGAATAAAATCTTACAGGGAAAAAGAGATCAGGTGACAATGAACGACGGAAAGAACGAAGGCACGAGACAGGAAGAAAATGAAGAACTCAAAGATACAAATTTGAAAAGTGAAAGGCGATAGGATTTCTGCCGCGCTTAAATACTTTAACTTGGGAATAAAGAAAAGCAATGATTATAATGGAGGACGTTTACGTATCCAGTGGCTAAAAGAAGAAAAGGAGCACAAATATCGAAGCGGTCATGAAAATTCAAAATATTTATGAGGCCTGATACTGTGTACTAAAAAAGGAGTTATGTACGACGAATGCTTTCCTAAAAACCATACAAACTAATAATCTATGCAGTTTTCAAGCAGAATGTTCCATACTTTTCTTCAACATCAAACTATGAAACATTGGGGGCCTCTGTTGATACCAAATTTAGTCTGCTGACGTGGACCCATCATTTGAAGACGCGTGTCAACCTATGTGGTACTTACAAACACTTTCAACGAATAACATACTGCCACTGAGCAACTGAAACTCCCCTACCAACTCAGCTGTCCCGAGCAACTAATACTCCCTGAGGAACTTCAGCATACCGAGCAACTAAAGCGGTCCGAGCAACTCAGGCGGCCCGAGCAACTTAGCATGCAGAATAAGAGAATCAAGGAGACGACTGCGCATTAAATGCTCATTATTATCGTACATATGTATATGTCTATTAGATAACAATGCATTGTCCTTTCACATGTATAGCCTCAAGGCTATAAATACATTGTAACCTCCTCATTAGAGGGGGACTCATAATTTCTTGGTAAACCCATTATCGAGAATTCCAAGCAAACAGTCAGCAATAACAAAAACAGTGGATGTAGGCCATTCTTATAAGGCTGAACCACTTTAAAAATTCTTTTGTCTTATTTATTTTATCTGTGATTGATTAATTAGAGATAATCTAATTTTTTACATCAACACCTAAATTTGCTCAGGCTCTGCAGGAGGTTGAAGAGGAGGGAGGTGCCGCCCCTACCGAGACTGCCCCCCAAGGAGACACCATGACTAAAGATATTGGTGCCCAAGATGACGGGGTAGAGGTAACCACCCTCGGCCAGGGACATGAAGACATGGCCACTAACCATGAGGCTGTAAACACTTAATTCTTGTGAAGCTTTAAGCAATCTTTTGTAACTCCCAACTTAATCTGTCAACCTCTGAGGAGGGCTTTTACTTCTTCACTTGTTGAATTGTTTATTGAATGATTTTCTTTGCCATACAATGTATGTTCAGTTCCGAGGTCTCGGTACAATGATGTCTTTGTTGAGCCAAATGAATGGTTTTTTAAAGTCTGAGGTTATCCAAGTATGGTGTCTGACCTCAGACCTTGTCACTACATTGTGATGTTATAAGGTCTGAGGTCGTCAACTAAGATGTTATCCTCATAAATAATTTCACCAAATTAATGATGTTAAGGGTCTGAGGTCATCCAAGTATGGTGTCTGACCTCAGACCTTGTCACCACATTGTGATGTTATAAGGTCTGAGGTCATCAACTAAGACGTTATCCTTATAAATAATTTCACCAAATTAATGATGTTAAGGGTCTGAGGTCATCCAAGTATGGTGCCTGACCTCAGACCTTGTCACCACATTGTGATGTTATAAGGTCTGAGGTCATTAACTAAGATGTTATCCTCATAAATAATTTCACCAAATTAATGATGTTAAGGGTCTGAGGTCATCCAAGTATGGCGTCTGACCTCAGACCTTGTCACCACATTATGATGTTATAAGGTTCGAGGTCATCAACTAAGATGTTATCCTCATAAATAATTTCACCAAATTAATGATGTTAAGGGTCTGAGGTCATCCAAGTATGGTGTCTGACCTCAGACCTTATCACCACATTGTGATGTTATAAGGTCTGAGGTCATCAATTAAGATGTTATCCTCATAAATAATTTCACTAAATTAATGATGTTATAGGTCTGAGGTCATCCAAGTATGGTGTCTGACCTCAGACCTTATCACCACATTGTGATGTTATAAGGTCTGAGGTCATCAATTAAGATGTTATCCTCATAAATAATTTCACTAAATTAATGATGTTATAGGTCTGAGGTCATCCAAGTATGATGTCTGACCTCAGACCTTGTAACTAAATCATGATATTATAAGGTCTGAGGTCATCCAAGTATGATGTCTGACCTCAAACCTTGTCACTAAATCATGATGTTATAAGGTCTGAGGTCATCACTAAAATGTTATCCCCATAAATTCTACCACTAGAGCACAATGAATCAAGAATTGACATGGAAACTGATCTTCTCATTAATAATCTCTTCCTAAGATGATACATTTACACACTCCCTTGCAACATCATATGTAATACTTTTTTAGATGATCAACATTCTAGGGATTAGAAAAAGGTTCCCCCTCGAGGTTTTCTAGCCTGTAGGTCCCACGCACAACCTCCTCAATCACCTTGTAAGGGCCATGCCAATTTGGGTGAAGCTTGTTTGTCTTCTGTAACGTCTTCTTCAGCACTAGGTCTCCCATAGCTATGGGTATTGATTTCACCATTTGATTGTAGAATTTTTCTGTTCTCTGCTGGTAAGCTACTTGCCTGATTTCTGCGTCTTCCCTTCTCTCTTCAATCAGGTCTAGGTTGAGTCTTCTCTCCTCTTTGTTCTTCTCAGGGTCATAGGTTTGAACCCTATGAGTAGGGAGTCCTACTTCGGTTGGTATGACTTCCTCTGAGCCATGTGAAAACATAAATGGGGTCTCTCCCCTTGGTGTCCTAGCCGTCATTGTGTAGGCCCATAACACGACATAAACCTCTTCAATCCATCTTCCCTTAGCCTCCTCCAACCTATTTTTTATCCCATTGAGGATTGTTCTATTAGTAACTTCGGTCTGGCCATTTGACTGAGGTCAGTTAGGAGAAGAGAAAAATTGCTTTATCCCAACTCTTTCATAGTATTTTTCCAAGGAAGAATTTTTGAACAGGGTTCCGTTGTCCGAGATGAGGGTGTTCGGGAGGCCATGTCTGCATATGATGTCTTTCTAAATAAATTGGAAGGTCTTCTGCTCTGTAATCGTGACCATCGGCTCTGCTCTACTCACTTGGAGAAGTAATTAATGGAAACTATCAGGAATCGTTAATTATTTGCAGCCCTTGGCAGGGGTCCTACTAGGTCGATTACCCATACGACGAATGGCCAAGGGAACTGATTGACGTCATAGGCTGATGAGGTTAGTGTGGGATAGTGGAGAATCTCTGACATTTGTCGCACTTCTTCACGTAAGTCGCAGCATCTTTGGCCAAGGTCGGCCACCAATATCCTTGCGTGAGAATCCTCTTGGCCAAAGGTCTCCCTCCGATGTGACTGGAGAAAGAACCCTCATGTACCTCCTGTAGGACATGGGGAACTTCGGTGGGATGAACACATCTGAGGAGAGGTAATAGGAATCCCTTCCTATACAGGACGTCTCCTACAGTTGATAACTTTGCAGCTCTGTACCTCAATTTCCTCCTCTTTAACTTTGACTCTGGTAGCACCCCCTCTTTGATGTAACTGATAAGGGGATCCATCCACGAGTCCCCTAGGTTCAAATTGAGGCAAGGGTTACTGACCTCTTCTTCTTCTATGGTTGCTCTGGGTAAGATCTCAATAGGGACTGTCCTTCTGATATCTGTCCTTGTTGCCGAATCTAGCCTTGCTAATGATTCTGCATGATTGTTATTTTATCGAGGTATTCTCTTCATCTTCACTTCTTCGAAGCCTTCGAGTATCGTTCTTACCCTCTTCAGATTTTTAGCCATCCTTTCATCTTTAACCTCATAAACCCCTAAGACTTGATTAACAACTAACCTTGAGTCACTATGAAGTAGAAGTCGTCCTACTCCCAGAGTCTTTGGCAATGAGAGACCTACTATCATGGCTTCATATTCTGACTCATTGTTTGATTCCTTGAAGTTAAACCTTAGGGCATACTGGATCTTAGCACCATCTGGGGCTGAGAGTATCAACCCCGCACCGCTCCCACTTTTGCAAGAGGACCCGTCGACAAAGAGGTTTCAGATGTCTTTATCTGATGAGAAACACTCTTCCAATACGATTCCCTGCCTGAAGAGGTACTGGTCTTCCTCATTCTCAACTATTCCATTTCTGATTCTCTTGGTCATAGCCTCTTCCGGGTGTCGGAAGACGTTGCTGTTTGACTCTTCTGCAGTCTCTTGATCATTCTCAACTTTGACCTCTTCCCATATGAACTCTGCGACGAAGTCTGTAAGCACCTTCCCTTTGATGGCCGTCCTAGGCTGATAGGTAAGGTCATATTCCCCTAGTTCAATTGTCCACGCCATCAATCTTCCTGACTTCTCAGGTTTATGGTGGACCTGTCTTAATGGGGAGTCAGTAAGGACGACCATAGAATGGGACTAAAAGTAGGGCTTCATCTTCCTAGAGGCATGTAGCAAGGCGTAGGCTAACTTTTCTATGCGAGGGTAATTCTGTTAAGATCCCTGAAGGGCCTTACTATTAAAGTATACGGGCCTTTGAACCCCAACGTCCTCTCGTACAATGGCAACACTTATAGTCGATTTAGAGACCATTAGATAAACAAACAGCCTCTCTCCCACTATTGGTCGAGATGGGGGACCCAAGGTATGATTTGAGTTGATCAAAAGCCTCATCACACTCCTTGTCCCACTCGAAGGCCTTTCTAAGCACCTTGAAGAATGGAAGACACTTATCGGTCGCCCTGGAAATAAATCTGTTGAGTGCATCCACTCTTCCCGTAAGCCTCTGAACGTCCTTGATACTCCTAGGTGTCTTCATGTCGAGCAAAGCCTTGATTTTCTCAGGGTTCGCCCCTATTCCTCTTTGATTGACGATGAATCCAAGAAACTTCCCCGCTCCTACCCCGAAGACACACTTTGCCGGGTTGAGTTTCATCCTGTACAGGTCCATGGTATTGAAGGTCTTTTCTAGGTCTGCCACATGAGTGCAGGGCTGTAAGCACTTCGTCAACATATCGTCTACATACACCTCCATAGTCTTGCCCATTTGGTCTTCGAACATCTTATTCATAAGACGTTGATATATTGCCCCTGCATTTTTTAATCTGAAGGGCATCACCTTGTAGCAATACGTCCCTTTATCGGTAATGAAGGTTGTCTTTTCTAAGTCTTCTGTATCCATGAAGATCTGATTGTAGTCTGAATACGCGTCCATGAAGCTCATGAGCTCATGTCCTGCAGTTGCATCTACCATCTGGTCGATCCGAGATAAGGGATAGCTGTCTTTTGGGCAAGACTTGTTCAGGTCGGTGAAGTCTACGCATATTCTCCATTTTCCATTGGCTTTGGGTACAATGACTGCGTTTGATAGCCATTCCAGATATATAACTTCCTTGATAAACTCGGCCTCTTCCCATTCCTGACCTCTTCCCGGATGACGTTGTACTTCTCCCTGGAGTAGACTCTTCATCTTTGTTTAATTGGCTTAGCATCCTTAGTCACGTTGAGTTTGTGACACATAGCCTTAGGGTTGATGCCAGGTATGTCTGCGTGACTCCAGGCGAAGATACTCTACCTCTTCCTTAAGAGGTTTATCAGCTCTTCTTTGATTTCCACTTTTAAGGCTTTGCCGACCTGGACGGTTTTTTCCGGCTCCTCCTTATTGAGGACGATGGATTCTACCTCTGGGGTCGAGTGTATCAATGTTATATGTGGTAGTTGCTCTCTTATGAGACTCCCTCTCTTCAGCCGAGTTGAAGTAGCATTCTCGTGCTATGGTCTAGTCACCCTGCACTTCCCCTACCCCATAGGGGGTCGAGAATTTTAGCATCTGGTGGACCGTCGAGGGCACGACTTCAAACTCCTTAAGGGCTACTCTTCCTATGATGAGGTTATATGCCGAGAAGACATTTTCGTCCATAATGAAAAAAATGATCTTTCGGGTTAACCTCTTAGGCCACTCATCGCCCATTCTCACGTCCATCTCATACATGCCTAGTGGATGGATCTTTTCACCGCTCAACCCCATTAACGGATGATGATAGGGTACCAGCCTAGCTCTGCTAAGGCCTAGGCTTTTGAAGCAGGGCCAGAACATCACATCTGCCGAACTTCCTCCGTTTATAATAATTCTCTGCACCTCACGTCCATAAATTCTTATCTTGATCACCAAACGGTCATAATGTGGAGCTAGGTGATTAGGCACATATTCTTCACATTTATCCCCTTAATTTCGGTATTTTTATGATCCCGTGCAGTGTAAATAGCTTGGATTTGTCTCGTATTTATGCTACTAACCTTTTTTGGCAAGTATTTTGTGTTTTGTGTATTTCTCATGTGTTTTACAGGTATTTCATGCAAGTTAGTGCAAAAGAGAACTCAAAACAGTGAAAGAAACCAAGAAATGGAGAGTTGAAGAGCATTTTCGTAATTTTGCAGCCTTATTCCGGAGGTTGGGCCAACTATAAAGTTTAAGATCTCTAAATTACAAGAACACTGGAAAAAACGGCACCTCAATCCGAGCTACGGTGAAGAAGTTACGATGTTTTGAAGTTGCGCGATAATGAAGAGAAATGGACATGCGAAATCCTGGCATTTATTATGCATTTAAAGCAGTGCAACTCTTGGAAAACTTGTGCCACAAGCGAAATTTGATGCCAAATTCGTGCAACTTGGTGCTATAAAAGACCAAGCCCTACCTCATTTTCAAGGGGAGTAGAATTCTAGAGAGAGGGAGACAAATTCTAGAGAGTAGAATAGAATTTTAGAGAGAGAAAGTCAGATTTTATAGAGTTTTCTTAGTTTTTCTTTACATAGAAATTTTCATAAACCCTAGTTTTTGAAGTTTGTCTACTATTCTAGATTCAAAGTTCTATTCAAGATTCATCATTCATCAATTGCAAGTAATTTTAATTTATTATTTTTACTGCTTTCCTAGTTAGTTTAATTAATTGTTGATTTCTAGTTTTCCATTCCCAATTCAAGTCATGTTCTCAATTTTCTAGAGTTAGTTATGAATTTATACACTCTAATTTGTAAGTTTTATTTTGATTTCATCATGTTAAGCTAAGTTTTTAAGGGTTGGGATGCATGAACCCATCCCAATGTAAATTACTTATGTAGAAAATAGAATTTAAATTAAAAATTTGAAAGAGTCGTGCGAGACAATTTTACAACCATTGTAGATCTTTTAATCTCTCTTTCCCTAGGTACTTGGGATATTTAAGAATATGATGTGCGTAAAATTATTTATCACCGCTTTATATTTACCTTTGATTTCATATGGTGCGGGCTTGATCCTCATATATGTAATGCTTAGGATCTATAAAGACTGGATTCATTCAAATTTAGAATTTACAATTCTAGGTTTCTATACGGTAAATTACTAGGGTTAGGGGGATTGTATTCCAACCTACTTTCTCATTCATCTTAATTAATTTAACTTCTTTATTTACTTATTTTTTTTCCCTTTTCAACCATCATCATCTTTTTCATTTTTTCTTTAGAGGTAATAAATCAATTAAATTCTATCAACCATTCCCTGTGGATTCGATACCCAGACTCGCCACTATACTCCTTAAGAGTGTAGTTACAAGTTTAGGTTTTTTTTGTATTGAGGTTGGAAGCTGATAACAACGACTAGCGTATTACACGGACGCTCGGTTTTACACTCGATCAAAATGGCGCCGTTGCCGGGGAATGAAAAATTGTTAAATTTTCAAAAAAGTTATTTGTATCTACAAGTGATTTCTATTAAATTTTTTTTCCATTTCATCTCTTATGTGCTTATGCTGAATTCATCCCCCACCCAAGTTCACGAAAATCCTATAGCCGAAGCAAGTTCTGAAAATTCTGAGTCTCTTCCTTTTTGGGTTCCACCTCCTTCGCCTAATAATTCTATCACTAGTCGTACATTGAGTCAAACCCGGAGTGAGAATTCTGAACCTTTTGGTAGCGATATGTCGGATCATGGTAGTGTTGGTGTTGATGCTGGAGAGGATGAGATACCCTATCTTCCTATGAAAGATTTGTTATTTCCGGAGCGAATGTTACCCCTGGTTGCATTTTACTCCCGTATAATGCCGGTCAGTTCCATTTTCGGAATGGCATGATCCAAATCCTTCCTACATTTCATGGGATGGATTCTGAAAAACCATATCTCCATATTCGAGAGTTCGAAGATACATGTGAGACTTTTGGAGACCAAGCTTGTCCACAAGATGTAGTCCGGTTGAAGCTCTTCCCTTTTTCCTTAAAGGATAAAGCTAAAACTTGGTTATGGTCCCTACCCCCAAATTCTGTGTTATCTTGGAGAGATATGCAAAACAAGTTTATATCAAAATTTTTTCCACAACACAAAACTAATTCTGTTAAAGCCCAAATTCAAGCTTTTCGACAAAATGAGAATGAGGCTTTTGATAAATGTTGGGAGAGATTTCAGGAGTTAGTTAGTGCGTGCCCACATCACGGTTTTGAAAAGCATCATTTAATTTCATTTTTCCATCAAGACCTTACATTAGCGTCGAAACAACTTGTCCAAACCATGTGTGAAAGACCTTTTTGGGAGTTAAATTCGAGCGATGCTGAAGCTCATTTGAAATATATAGTTGAGACTACCCAAGCATGGGATACTTCTGATCCCAATAGTCAAAATAGAAATCGACAAGTGTCCAACTTGCCTGCTGCGTCCGGTATTTATCACTTGGACAAAGACACTTTGTTGGATTGAAAATTTGACCAATTAGAAAAGAATTTCAGAGATATGCTTGAAGTGCGATTGAGAGATGTGTCTGGATCTGTACAAGCTGGAAAGGAGAAAGTGTGTGCCATTTGTAATGCGGGTCATTCTACCAAAGGATGTCCTACCATTCCTGCATACAAAGCAATGTATACTGAACAGGTTGAGGCAATAGGTGATTTTTGAGGAAATTATAATGCACAGCAAGGGAATGCATATAATCAGTCGTGGAGGAATCCTGGATTCAATTATGGACAACACCAAGGTGGGATGGTTCATAACCCACAAATGACTCTACCACCACCTCCTCAATTTCAGCAAGTGGATCCTCCAATGCCAAATTCTATGTAAGTACCACCTCCTGGTCCTTATGTAGCTCCACCTAGGAGATCTCTTGAAGATAATTTCAATCAATTCCTCCAATCTCAAAAAGAGAGTAATGCTAAATATGATCGAATGTTCGTTGAATTGCAAACTAGCATCTCTAGGTTGCAAGCTGCGGTGAATACTCAAGAGAAAGGTAAACTTCCAGCCCAAGGCCAAAGACCTCTTCTTCAAGGTCAAACCATGGTTGGCTCCACATCATCGGATTTGCAAGAACAATGTCAAGCGGTTACTACTCTTCGAAGTGGCCGCGTAATTGATCTAGCACCTAAACTTTCAAAGGTGAAAGATGATGGGGTTGAACCCGAAATTTCTAAGGAATCTGAAACTTTCGAGTCCGAAGAACCTCCCTTAGAAAAGGAATTGAAAGATAAGGAAGTTCGACCTGAAATTGATGTCAAGTTGCCTATTGCTGCTCCATTTCCTCAACGCTTAGAGCCACCCAAGAAGAGGGCTTCACGTACCGAGGTGTTGGATGTGTTGAAGCAAGTAAAATTGAATTTGCCATTCCTTGATGCTATTCAACAAATTCCAGCGTATGCTAAGGTTATCAAAGATCTTTTGACTGTCAAAAGACGGCTTAAGGTAAAGAAAAATGTTTTCTTGGCACAAAATGTGAGTTCGGTCCTTCTCAATGATCTTCCACCTAAATTCAAAGATCCAGGTGCACCTACCATTTCGTGCGTCATAGGAGAAAAAAGAGTGGAAAAGCATTTCTTGATTTAGGTGCGAGTGTCAATATCCTTCCATACTCCATTTATAAGCAGCTTGAATTAGGTGATTTAAAACCTACCCGAATCACTCTACAGTTAGCAGATAGAACAATGAAAGTGCCTCGAGGGATTGTAGAAGACGTGATAGTTCAAGTGGACACGTTCTACTTTCCGATTGATTTTGTCATTTGGGACACTGAGCCTGTACCCCATACGAGAAATCATGTTCCAATAATATTGGGCCGTCCATTCTTAGCTACTACTAATGCTTTGATCAATACACGGAATGGCCAAATGCAACTCACTTTTGGAAACATGACTCTCGAGACCAATATTTTTAATGTCGCTAACCAAATGGGTGATGAGGATGAAATTCTTGAGGTTGATCTTATTGAAGAGGTAGTGGATGAGAATATTGAGAAAATCATAAGAGGAGATGCTTTGGAAGTGTGTTTAGTGCAAAGTGGTGAGGAAAAGAGTTCTTATACTGAGTTTGAGCGTGAGATGGAAGAGTTGAAAAATTGGTTACAAGATGAAGAGAGTTTTGAGAGTTTGAGAGATGTTGACTGGATTTCTAGGTATAAAGAATTACCTCCGATGGAGACAACCATGAGTCCCTCTGAAAATAGATTTCCTAGTCTTGAGTTGAAGAAACTACCCTCATATGTCAAATATGCCTTTCTAGGAGAGAATGATACATTTCCTGTTGTTGTGTCTTCCCGTCTAGAAAAAGGGCAAGAGGGTATGTTGTTGAATGTGTTGTGAAAGCATGGAAGTGCTTTTGGTTGGACTATAGCAGATTTGAAAGGTATAAGTCCATTGATTTGTACCCATAAAATCCATCTTGAGGAAGAAGTGAAGCCCTCGCGTGAGATGTAAAGGCGTTTAAACCCAACCATGAAAGATGTAGTAAGAGCGGAAATCATCAAATTGTTAGATGCTGGAATTATCTATCCCATTTCAGATAGTAAATGGGTGAGCCCAATTCAAGTCGTTCCAAAAAAGTCAGGAATGACCGTGGTTGAAAATGCTAAGGGAGAATTAATACCTCAACGCACCACCACCGGGTGGCGTGTTTGCATTGACTACCGAAAGCTCAATGCCGGAACTCGAAAAGATCATTTTCCCTTACCGTTCATCGATCAAGTGATTGAACGAGTGGCGGTCCATCCTTACTATTATTTCCTAGATGGGTATTCCGGATATAATCAGATTGAAGTGGATGTACTTGATCAAGAAAAGATGACTTTTACATGTCCGTTTGGTACGTTTGCCTATAAACGTATGCCATTTGGATTATGTAATGCGCCAGCTACTTTTCAAAGGTTCATGTTAAGTCTCTTTAGCGACATAATTGAAAAAGGTCTTGAGGTGTTCATGGACGATTTCAGCGTTTTTGGTCCATCTTTTGACCAATGTTTAGCTAATCTTGAAAGAGTTCTATTCCGATGTGTGGAAAAAGACTTAGTCCTCAATTGGGAAAAATGCCATTTTATGGTTACCGAGGGTGTAGTTTTAGGCCACATAGTCTCATCTAGGGGGATTGAAGTTGATCGAGCCAAAATTGAAGTAATAGCTGAGTTACCCCCGCCAAAATCACTTAAAGATGTGAGGTCCTTTCTAGGCCATGCTGGATTTTATAGGACGTTTATCAAAGACTTTAGCGCCATCGCTAGACCTTTGAGTAATCTTCTCATGAAAGACACTCCATTTGAGTGGAATAAAGCATGTCAAGAAGCTTTTGATAAACTTAAAAGCATGCTTGTTTCCGCACCTATCATGCAAGCTCCGGATTGGTCACTACCATTTGAGCTTATGTGTGATGCAAGTGATTACGCTATTGGGGCTGTTCTTGGAAAGAGGAAAGAAAAGAAAGCTCATGTTATTTACTATGCTAGCAGAACATTATCTGGCCCTCAGCTTAATTACTCTACCACAGAGAAAGAGTTACTAGCAGTCGTTTTTGCTCTCGACAAATTTCGCTCGTACATTGTCGGGTCGCCTATTGTTTGCTTCACTGATCATTCAGCACTTAAATATCTCTTGAGTAAAAAAGATGCCAAACCCCGACTAATCAGGTGGATCCTAATCCTACAAGAGTTTAATCTCTCGATTCAAGATAAGAAAGGAGTAGAAAACGTCGTCGCGGACCATTTATCACGCCTCTCGTCCGACGTGCCTATTGATCCCATTCCCATAGACGAGTATTTCCCGGATGAAAATTTATTTGCTACTTCTTCTCTCCCTTGGTTTGCGGATATAGTTAATTATCTTGTCACTGGAGTCGTTCCATCTAGTTGGACTCCGCAAGAGAGAAGGAAGTTCATTACTTGGTCACGCATGTTCTTTTATGATGATCCCTATTTATTTAAGTATTGTGCTGACCAAATCATTTGGAGATGTGTACCCGATGAAGAAATTCAAGTGGTAATTCGATTTTGTCATACGGAAGCATGTGGAGGTCATTTTTCTAAAAATAAAACTGCTGCGAAAATCCTTCAAAGTGGTCTCTATTGGCCCACAATCTTCCGGGATGTGAATGCTTTTTGTAAATCTTGCGATAGATGCCAAAGAATGGGAGCTATTACTCGCCGTGACATGATGCCATTAACCCCAATTTTAGTATTGGAGTTGTTTGATTGTTGGGGTATTGACTTCATGGGCCCATTTCCACCTTCTTTTGGTTTTCTATACATCCTCGTCGCTGTAGATTACGTCTCAAAATGGGTCGAGGTGATAGCTACAAGGACAAATGACAGCAAGGTGGTGATAAAATTTATTCAAGAAAATATACTTTCTCGTTTTGGTATGCTTAAGGCCATAATCAGTGATAATGGGGCTCATTTTTACAATAGGCCTATGGAGAAACTAATGAGGAAGTATGGCATTGTCCATAAAGTTGGAACAACTTATCACCCTCAATCGAATGGCCAAGCCGAGCTTGCTAATCAGGAAATTAAAAATATCTTGGAAAAGACAGTCGATCCTAATAGGAAAGATTGGTCTCTCATATTGAATGATGCACTCTGGGCTTATAGAACCGCATACAAGAATCCCCTTGGGATGTCCCCATTTCAATTTGTGTATGGCAAACCTTGTCATCTTCCGGTAGAAATCGAACACAAAGCCTCTTGGGCTATCAAAAGGGTGAACTTCAGTATGGATAAAGCCGGTGAAACACGTAAACTTCAGTTGAATGAGTTGGAAGAAATACGCAATGATGCGTATGACAGTTCTAAAATATCCAAGGACCGAATGAAACGAGCTCATGACGGAATCATTCGTAAGAAAGAATTTCTTTCGAGACAAAAAGTACTTCTCTACAACTCGAGGTTGCACTTATTTCTCGGAAAATTGCGGTCAAGATGGTCAGGTCCATTCATTGTGAAAGAGGTATTTCCCCATGGAGCTGTTGAACTCATAGATGAGAAAGGGGGAACCACATTTAAAGTTAATGGGCATCGTCTCAAGCCCTATTTGGAAGCAATTGTCAAGGAAGCCGACACAATCTGGCTGTCGGACCCCATTTATGGGGATTGACTGAATAAAAAGAGGTGAGGTCGTCGCACCCCCGACATGTATGGAGTGATTGTTGTACATATGAGTTTTAGGAATTAGGAATCGTAGGTTCGAGTCAGTCCCGGGGTTGAGAATCCGACTGGTGAGGGGTGTTTTATTTTAGTTAAGCATTGAGGATAGTTTGAAGTGTGAGCGGTTGAAAATCATATTTGGAATGGAGAATTCGAGTTTGTATGGTAAAAAGAGGTGAGAGGATGAAATTCAGGAAAATCAGCAAACCGGATCGGTCCGGCTGAATTAAAAGAACCAATCCGGTTAGGCGGATCGGTCCGATTCCAAACCCGGATCGGTCCGGTTGTCTACAGAATTAAAAATCCCTAGGTTCACACCTCTTCAATCCACCTCTTCAATCCCCACCTTTTCACTTCACCCAATCCCTTCATTCCCTTCAAAAATTCGTCCCCCTTCATTCCCTCCATTTTCCCCATTCCTTCCTATAAATACATCCATTCTCCTACCCATTTTCTTCACACCTACACCTATCTTCTCTCCTCTATCTCCATTGCTATCTCCTTTCTCACTACTAATGGCTGCTCCCCAAAAATATACTTCCATTGAAGTCCTTCCCGACGGAAATGGAGAGTACCGTTCCCGTCGCGAAGCAAATTGGTGCCGTAAGTTTTTCAGCCCTACGCGAAAAATTCATATCGAACGTCAAGTATTGTGGGATCAAATGCCCAATTCTGTTATAGTCCTTTTCCTATCATGGGGCTGGTGCCGCTTCTTCAACGAACCTTATGAGGCAGTTTGGGAGAATGAAGTGCGTCAGTTCTACGGATCTCTTGTTCGTACCGCTGAATTTGAATCCCAAGCATTTGTGGATTCTATCCCCATTCCATTTTCACTTGACCTTGTGGCACGGAAACTAGAGTCTTTTGGTGTGATCACTCCGGCCCAGTTTGACTATCCGGGTCCCGATCCCGTTCTCACTAAGGAGGTTTGTATCTCGCGAATCAAGCCCGGTGCGGTTTGGAATACCGAGACCTTTCCCGTCGGTCGCTTATCCGACAAGGCACGCTTCACCTTTCATATCGTTTGTGCCAATATCTTGCAAACATCCAATGATTCGGCGATGAGGCCGCGCCAAGCCACTATGATGTATCATCTGTTCGACCCTGCGACCGTGATCAACTTGGCCCGGACATTTTACACCGATATCCTTTTTGTGGCTTATGATAAAAAGGGCCGCGCTCCTCTTCCTTATGGTCGACTCATTACATCCATGCTTCGGGATGCCGGGATTGAACCACCTCAAGATCTTATCAACTTGCCTAAGCCTTTAGGTCAAGAGTCCCGCACTCGAAGTGAGCGGCAAATTCAGCTAGTCCGTGCAAGGCGCGGTGGCGATTCGAGTGACGAAGAGAGCGACGAGGAGGATGTTGAGATGGGGGAGGTGACGAGGAAGAATATGATGAGCGCGTTCTCTCTCTTGAAACGCGTTTTGATGCACATGTGTCCTCCTACGAGAGGGACATGAGTTTGGTACTGCGTATGCAGGCCGACTTGTATCGTCTCCAGGCGGGACCCGAGGCCCCTCTTCCCCCTTACTATTACAATCCGTATGATCCTGCTGCTCCCAGTACTTCCCATCCCCCACCCGCCCCTTAGGCTGCCCCTCTTCCCCTTAGCTATGTTTGTTTTTGTTTTCCTTTTTCTTTACACAGTTGTGTCACAGTTTCTTTGTATTATACAATTTTAATATGATATTGGCTTGATTTATTTCTCGCACTCTTTATGTTATCTTCTTTCTCTCTCTTATCCTTTGATTGAGGACAATGCAAATCATTAAGTTAGGGGGATGACAGGTGTGTTTTCATAAAACTTCGCTTCAATTTCAAAAAAAAAAACAAAAAATGAAAAATTTAGAAAGAAAGTCAAAAATATTTTTGTTCAAAATAAATAAAAATTGGAATTTAAAATTTTCAAAAATATCACCTTTATTCTATTTAAAGTCTCAAATTGTTAACAATCAAAATGCACTAAACCAAAATTGACCAAAGATGGAAATTGAAAGAAAATTGACGACTTTACGAATAAGTGTGGAGATTAGTCCAACCCGGTGAGATTTCGAGCCTTTCAATTTTTTTATGAGTTTTTAAATCAATCCGAGTTTATGATTAACTCAAAGTTCTTTTCAGCGTTTTAATAAGTCGTTGATGATCTCAATCCTTTATTTTGATCGGTTATGGGAAATGTGTGAATTGTTGTCTCGAAATTCGTGCTAAATATATCTCTAAACTTAATTAATCTCGAGATGCATAAGGTAATGTGATTATCAATTTGGACAATGAAGTAGGCCCTCGTTTGTTTAACCCAAAAATATTAGCCATAAAAAGTTATGAAAAATAAAATTTGAAAAACGTTGCTAATGCCATTTAATACAATATTAAACTGTATAAGCAACTCCGAAATGTTTGTTGGAGAAACCCTTTTCTTTTGAAAATAAAAATTATAAACAAGATGTGTTTACAAAGAAACTTATGTATGAGAGTAATTAAGATTGTGTAATCAGTTTTTAAAACTAAGGCAGTTTCAAAAATTCAGCACACTTATAGAATGAGATGAGTAGATGAAGATAATCAACACACAGATTTTAACGTGGTAAAACCTCTCCCAACAGAGGAAACATCCACGGTGACTTCTAAGTCACAAAAACAAAAATCCACTAATAACAAATAATAGTTACAGACAATACAACATGCAAGCACACAAATCAACCTATTCTAAGTTTAGGAATATACCCCACTTGGTGTCCTTCTAACTTCTCATAGATCTGATTTGTTGATGATGTTCTTTCAGTTTGCTAACTTCCTTTGCTTTAGCTTCCTTACGTCGACTCAATGATCTCAGATCTTAAACACAACACTTCCAGTGTAGTAGTGTGTTAAGTGTTTGTGTAGTGATTCCTATTCACATGCATGAACTCACACACACTTAGATTTACAGACGGTCCTAGTAAATTACATATAAAGTCTATATGCAGTGATTTTAGTTTATTTCTTTCTCACAGAACTTCAACCCTTTTTGACCTTTATTCTAACCCAGATTCCACGGATATCTCGCTTATAAAATTGGTCAAGATCTTAATCAATCTCTTTTTGAAAACATTTGTGAGATTGAAAATCTCCAAGTGTGAATCCAACTAGGTCAGGGTTAAGTTTCGTAAGAATAGAAACCACAAAACATTTTCAAAACCAAATGAATAAAGATATTCTTAAATCCAGTAAAAATATGCAGATCTAGTGAAAATGTAACATGCAGAGTATAGATCTAACGTTTCTATGAAAAAGAAACAAGATCTCCACTCTAATGTTTAAGTTGTGAACAAGATCAAAAGATCAAGAGGTTACAGCAACGATATGAACAAACCACTCTCTCTCAAACACTCAAGGTTGTGTTTGGGGTTGAATATACGAAGGTTTGTTACAGAGGTGAAGTATTTAGGGTTAGGGTTAGGGTTAGGGTTAGGGTTAGGGTTTGGCTAACAGTTTCCCTTTCTTTCTCTTCTCTCTTTTCTTTTCTCTCTTCTCTTTCACTTCTCTCTTCTCTTTCACTTCTCTCTTCTCTCTTATTTTTTTTCTCTCAGAAAGACGAATGCCCAAAAGTCTTCTAAGGCTGAGAAGTGGAGGGTATTTATAGGGCTGAGGGAAGGTTCTGGATGTTCGAGGGAAATCAAGGGCTGAGATCAAGTCTTGCAGGTTTTGACTTGATCCAAAGGTTATAAAACAGCGGTGATCAAAAGTGATTGTGATTGGTTCATATGAATAGCACCGGGATTAACTAGGTACACCCGGAGGATGACAAGTGTAGGCTTGTGAGTGGCTCTCACACGCACGTCTAAAATAATTACAGAAGGTACCCTGAAGTCTCTAACGCTTTGAGATCCTACCCAACCAAACAATTCGAGTGAAAACTGAAGTTTCCAAAATAGAATATTAACCCCACAAACTTTATAATCCCATTTTATTTATGAAAACATTTATTTAAAAAATGTTTCAAAAATATTTAAAAATTCCCAAAAAATTATTAAAGCACCAATTCAAGGGGAATTAAACACACACTCAATTTTAAGCAATATGAACACATGTATGCACTTCTAATTGTGTGTAGTGTGATTCATTTTATTCCTTCATAGATCATTGAAGAGGATTAGAGAGATAAGTTCTGACGCTTTTTGGATTCTAGGATGGACAACCAATTTTGTCACTATTTCCAAACTAGTTGAACACTTATACAGTATAGACTTAAGCAAGTCAAAGGTATAAGGTGCTTCAATCTCCCCTTTTGGAAATATGAGACAAAATCTCCTTTGAGTTAGCTTAAAACTCGTAGGGAACCAAAAAAAATAAAACCTAGTCCTATACAAAAGATACTATCTACCCATTTCCTAGAAAGTCAAAAATTACATAACTCAACTATTTACAAATTTATACACTAGAAAAGGTAGACAACCAGTAGAAGAGATTCCTGCAAATATACACACTAAGATCAAGCAGTTTAGATGAAATGTGAACAAAATATTGAACTCATAAAACTCAAATTTCTCCCCCATTTTGTCTCAAATGGACAAAGGGTAAAACTTAAGGTTTTAAGAGTTTAATCAGCGCATACCATGCCTATAGAATTTTGTAAATACAGAAATCTATTATAGTCTAAAGGTTTAGTGAACATGTCTTCAAGTTGCAGATCAGTAGGCAGGTAATGAATATCTAATTCCTTAGTTTCAACAAGTTCGCGTATAAAATGATGTCTTATTTTAATGTGCTTAGTTCGCGAGTGTTGAACCGGATTTTTAGATATGCTAATGGCGCTTTGATTGTCACAATACAATTGTAATTGATCTTCTTTAATGCCATAATCGCTTAACATCTGTTTTATCCATAATAATTGAGCACAACAACTTTCTGCTGCTATATATTCGGACTCAGCCGTAGATAAAGATGTGCAATTCTGTTTTTTACTACTCCAACCAATTAAATTATTGCCGACATAATAACAGGCACCTGATGTACTTTTACTATCATCAGTACACCCGGCCCAATCAGCATCAGTATACCCTATGATGGTGCTACCGGTATCCTTAGTATACCTAAGTCCAAGATTAAGAGTGCCTTTTATGTACTTTATTATACGTTTTACACTCAATAAATGGCTCTTTTTAGGGTTATTCTAGTAACGAGCACACAGACATACAACATACATTATGTCTGGTTGTGAGGCAGTTAGATAGAGTAGGCTACCAATCATACTACGATAGAGTGTGGAATCAACTGACTTACCATTTTCATCTTTACATAATTTAACAGTGGTACTCATAGGTGTTTTGGCAACTTTAGCATTATCTAAACCAAATTTCTTAACAAGGTCTAAGGCATACTTAGTTTGAGAGACAAATAGACCATCAGAATTCTGTTTCACTTGAAATCCTAAGAAAAGCTGTAGCTCCCCCACAAGGGACATGTGAAATTCCTTATGCATAATAGCAGAAAAAGATTTAACTTCAGAGTTTGAAGTTGACCCGAAAATGGTGTCGTCTACATAGACTTGGGCTATAATAATGTTTTTGTCAAAATGTTTGACAAAGAGAGTCTGGTCATTTCCTCCTCTCTTAAAACCCTTATCCAACAAAAAGTTGGAAAGGCGTTCATACCAAGCTCGAGGAGCTTGTTTTAAGCCATACAAAGCCTTTTTTAGACGAAATACATGGTTAGGGTGTTTAGGGTCAATGAACCCTTTGGGTTGTTCTAAATATGTTTCTTCGGATAGAATTCCATTTAGGAAAGCAGATTTGACGTCCATTTGATAAAGTGTGAATTTTAAGTGACACGCTATGGCGAAAAGAAGTCGAACAGATTCAAGACGAGTGACAGGGGCAAATGTCTCGCTGAAATCTATCCCTTCTATTTGAGAGTAACCTTGAGCAACAAGTCTAGCTTTGTTTCTAAGAATCACCCCATTTTCATCAGATTTGTTCTTAAAGATCCAACGTGTTCCAATAACATTTTTGTTTTGAGGCCGCGGTACAAGATACCAGACATCGTGAATGACAAATTGTAAAAGTTCTTCCTGCATAGCATAAATCCAGTGTGTGTCATTCAATGCTTCATTAACATTTTTCGGTTCCACAAGGGAGACAAAACATGCATAATTAGCATAATTTCTTAACTGGGATCTAGTACGAACTGGCTCATTAGGATTACCGACCACGTGGTCAATGGGATGATCTTTAGAGACCCAGCCAGGTACTTCTGGACTCTCAATAGGTAATGTGTCATCTATTTTTGGTGAATCAATTTTGAAGTCATTTTCAGATTCAACCATAATAGGTGATTCAGATATCTTATTTTCGACAATAGTGTCGCTTACAATTACATTTATCGATTCCATAAGGGCCTTAGTACGCAGAGTGTATATACGATAAGCACGACTGTTTGGAGAGTATCCTAAGAAGATGGCTTTATCACCACGCATTTCGAATTTAGACAGATGTTCTCTGTCTTTACAGACATAACACTGACTTCCGAAGGTTCTTAGATATTTCAGATTAGGCTTCTTACCGTACCACAACTCATAAGGGGTTTGTTTAGAGTTTTTCCTAAGGTAAACCCTATTAATGATATGACATGCAGTTCTAATAGATTCTACCCAGAAGTATTTAGGTAGAGATTTGGCATGCAATATGACACGTGCCATCTCTTGAAGAGTTCGGTTTTTCCTTTCAGCAATACCATTATGCTGAGGAGTTTTGGGGGCACTAAATTCATGTTTGTAACCGTTGTAGTCACAATATTCAACTATTCCTGTGTCTATGAACTCTCCCCCTCTATCGCTACGAATACGATTTACTTGTGTGTCCATCTCATTTTCAATTCTTAGTAAAATTTTCAAAAAATTCTGAAACGTGTCAGATTTTTGTTTCAAGAAGGCAACCCAAGTGAATCGTGTGAAATCATCAACCATGACAAGGATATAACTGTGTCCACAAAGACTAACAGTTCTAGAGGGACCAATAAGGTCCATATGGATGAGATCTAAAGGTCTAGAGGTGAGAATGTCTTTAACCTTTTTATGCGAAGTCTTAACTATTTTTCCTTCCTGGCAATGACCACAGACAACACTTGAAATAGGTTTAATTTTAGGAATTCCTCTAACTATCTCTTGACTAGACAATCTACCAAGGATATCATAACTTAAGTGACCCATACGATTATGCCAGATCTCATTGTCATCCATTATGACAATGTTACAGGTTTCAGAACTAGTCTTGACAGTATAACAATTGTCAGGTGTTCTAAATCCTGTAATAATGCATTCACCTTTATCATTTAGAATTTTACAATTTTTCTTTGAAAAGGTGACTGTATGGTCAGAGTCACAAAATTGTGATATACTTAGGAGGTTGGCTTTAAGGCCTTTAACTAATAGACCATTTTCCTTCTTCTTTTAGGGTTCCTTTACCTATGATTTGAGATGAAACTCCATCACCAAAAACTACTTTCCCACCAGCAAATATGGTTTTGTTTAAAAGTTTGGTTTCATCTCCTGTCATATGTTTGGAGCATCCTGAATCTAAATACCAACCAGATGAAGTGTGTTCAGCTTTTAAAGCAGTGATGACAATGTTACACTTCATATGGGGTAAAAGATCATCTTTTCTAACCCAAATAGCTCCAGTTTTAATTTTGCGCAAGTTTGCCCTCATTTGATAAAATTTTCGAGAAACAATTTTTTGTCGAAAAACATTTGGAGCAGCAAACTGATTATTGTGAAAAATTTGAGCTTTTGGTTTAGGAAAGTTTCTGGGAGCCTTTCTCTTAAATGAACTCTTAGTTTTGGTCTTTCTATTTCTGTAGTTAGAGTTCTTATCAGGTTGTCTTGGAAGGACATAATTGTTACGATTTTGCCTAGAATAGTTAAAGTTCTTGTAGACAGAAGTGTTGTACACAGAGTTGTTTAGACGCCTAGCATAACAACCTTCAAAGGAATGACCATAAATGTCACAGTAGGAGCAATATTGATTGCTCGAGGGATGAACTTCCTTAGGAAAATTTCTAAAGATAGGTTTAACAGCATTCTGTTCAGAAGTCCTATTCCTAGGAGGTATGGTCTTAAAGACAGAATCAGCCTTTCTGATCAAAGGACAGACGTATTTAGTCTTAAGTGCAGTCTCAGCCTTAGAATTACTAGACTCTCCAATGTCTTTCTGTTGTTGCTTTTGATCAAATTCCTTTTTAATAAAATGAAAATCTGGACATGTTTGAATTGGTCTTTTTCCCCCAGACACAAACTTAATAGGTTCAAGTTTTGTAGTTTGTGGTTTGTTCTTAGGGCAAAATCCAATACCGGTTCTATCATCAGAATTGGTCTTGGAGTCAACAACAAAGTCAGTAAAACAATTTGAATTGTTTTCAAACTTAGAAATTTTTTTGAAAACAGTAGATGTCTTTGTTTTTGCTTCCTCCAGTTCTAATAATGTTCCCTTGTATTTCATTTCCATAGTTTCATTAGTTTTAGTCAACTCTTTTAATTTTTGATCAAAAGTTTCAATTTCAGATTGATGAGTCAGACACTGGTTAGTGTACTCTTCAGCATTCAACTTCACAATAAGACTTAGATCATCTAATTTCTTAGTCAGGTCTCTAATAGTCTTCTCCAATCTAGTGCCTTTTTTAAGAGTTTTAGCATACAAAGTATGGATATCAGGGAGGTCATCTGTGTCTGAGTCGCTAAGTGAAGTGTGTGTAGTGATCCCTAACGATTCAGTTTTAGTACTCACGCACCCATTTGAATCGTCATTATCGAGATCACTTTGACTCACACACACGGTAGTAGAACTAGCAACATTTTCAGATAATAAGGCATCTAGGCCAGTCAAAACAGTATTCACACAAGCAAGAGTAGGAGCATCATTATCACACACAGGCATATCATCATTGTAAATGATCTTAGCATAAAAGGACATGCAAGGGTCAAGTACATTTGATGACTCAAGTTCATCTTCATCAGATTCGCTTGAATCATCCCAAGTTTTACAGACATTGGCTCTATTGTGTGTGTTGGCTTTATTCAGATTAACTCTGCAATCGTGAGCAATGTGACCTAGTTTTCCACATCTAAAACTTCAATCTTTTTAAGGTCTCTAGTGGGTCTGGAGTTGTTATCCGTAGGATGCTTGTCAAGTCCTCTCTCATGAGGTTTGGGATTAGACAGAGTAGGATAATTAGGCTTTCCTTGTTTAGATGCCTGTTTGTTTCGAAATTTGACAATTTTCTTAAATTGTTTAGACATCAAGGCAATCTGATTATCTAGTTTGTCTATATTGCACTCCTCATCAGAGTTAAAGCTGGTCAAATTAGACTCAAGTTTGGGTATCTTAGAGGCAAAACTCAAGTTAGAGTTGGGTTATTTTCTTTGAGAATGATTTAATTGTTTATTAAAGTCTAATTCCATTTCCACAGTCCTAAGTTTGCTACTGAGTAACTCAGGGGTAAGGTTTTGATCATTCATTTCCTCAATAGCATACCTCTTACTGTCGAACTTTTGTGGTAATGACCTTAGGATTTTAGAAACAATTTCATTTCTATCATAAGTAATACCATTAGCATGCAACTTAGTGACTATATCAGTCAAGTTCATGTAAAAATCATCAAAAGACTCAGAATCAGACATGATCAAAGAGTTGTACTGCTGGATAAGCATTTGAGTTTTAACAGCTTTAACTCTTGAGTCTCCTTCATGGGCTGTGATTAATGTGTCCCAAGCTTCCTTAGAAGTGGCACAAGATGAGATTCTTTTGAACTCATACTCATTAATAGACATAAAAATGGCATTCTTGCCTTTATTGTTATTTCGAGAAATGGTTTTCTCTTCTTGGGTAAATTCACTTAAGATTTTATTTACCCTCTCATCACTTCCTTCAGTGGCTGGTTTAGTAGGATAAGTGTATCCATTTTCAATAATGTCCCAGACATCATCTCCTAAAGTCCCTTGGATGAAGGCAACCATTCTTACTTTCCAGTAAGCAAAGTTGTTTCCATCAAAGAGTGGAGGTCTGGACAGATTACCAAACCTTTCATTCTTCTCGTCCATAGTTAAGTTTTTTAGAAAACGATTTCAGAAACACAAGATCTTTTGAAATAAAAGTTAACAGGGCTCTGATACCAATTGAAAAACGTTGCTAATGCCGTTTAATACAAGATTATACTGTATAAGCAACTCCGAAATGTTTGTTGGAGAAACCCTTTTCTTTTGAAAATAAAAATTATAAACAAGATGTGTTTACAAAGAAACTTATGTACGAGAGTAATTAAGATTGTGTAATCAGTTTTTAAAACTAAGGCAGTTTCAAAAATTCAGCACACTTATAGAATGAGATGAGTAGATGAAGATAATGAACACACAGATTTTAACGTGGTAAAACCTCTCCCAACAGAGGAAACATCCACGGTGACTTCTCAGTCACAAAAACAAAAATCCACTAATAACAAATAATAGTTACAAACAATAAAACATGCAAGCACACAAATCAACCTATTCTAAGTTTAGAAATATACCCCACTTGGTGTCCTTCTAACTTCTCATAGATCTGATTTGTTGATGATGTTCTTCCAGTTTGCTATCTTCCTTTGCTTTAGCTTCCTTACGTCGACTCAATGATCTCAGATCTTAAACACAACACTTCCAGTGTAGTAGTGTGTTAAGTGTTTGTGTAGTGATTCCTATTCACATGCATGAACTCACACACACTTAGATTTACAGACAGTCCTAGTAAATTACATATAAAGTCTATATGCAGTGATTTTAGTTTATTTCTTTCTCACAGAACTTCAACCCTTTTTGACCTTTATTCTAACCCAGATTCCACGGATATCTCGCTTATAAAATCGGTCAAGATCTTAATCAATCTCTTTTTGAAAACATTTGTGAGATTGAAAATCTCCAAGTGTGAATCCAACTAGGTCAGGGTTAAGTTTCGTAAGAATAGAAACCACAAAACATTTTCAAAACCAAATGAATAAAGATTTTCTTAAATCCAGTAAAAATATGCAGATCTAGTGAAAATGTAACATGCAGAGTATAGATCTAACATTTCTATGAAAAGGAAACAAGATCTTCACTCTAATGTTTAAGTTGTGAACAAGATCAAAAGATCAAGATGTTACAGCAACGATATGAACAAACCACTCTCTCTCTCAAACACTCAAGGTTGTGTTTGGGGTTGAATATACGAAGGTTTGTTACAGAGGTGAAGTATTTAGGGTTAAGGTTAGGGCTAGGGTTTGGCTAACAATTTCCTTTTCTCTCTCTTCTCTCTTTTCTTTTCTCTCTTCTCTTTCACTTCTCTCTTCTCTCTCACTTCTCTCTTATTTTTTTTCTCTCAGAAAAACGAATGACCAAAAGTCTTCTAAGGCTGAGAAGTGGAGGGTATTTATAGGGCTGAGGGAAGGTTTTGGATGTTCGAGGGAAATCAAGGGCTGAGATCAAGTCTTGCAGGTTTTGACTTGATCCAAAGGTTATAAAACAGCGGTGATCAAAAGTGATTGTGATTGGTTCATATGAATAGCACCGGGATTAACTAAGAACACATGCAGACCCTCGATTAGGAATGATCCAACGATCAGCAATCAACCATCCAACCTTCTCACAAAATAAACACAAATAGGTACACCCGGAGGATGACAAGTGTAGGCTTGTGAGTGGCTCTCACACGCGCGTCTAAAATAATTACAGAAGGTACCCTGAAGTCTCTAACGCTTTGAGATCCTACCCAACCAAACAATTCGAGTGAAAACTGAAGTTTCCAAAATAGAATATTAACCCCACAAACTTTATAATCCCATTTTATTTATGAAAACATTTAAAAAAATGTTTTAAAAATATTTAAAAATTCCCAAAAAATTATTAAAGCTCCAATTCAAGGGGAATTAAACACACACTCAATTTTAAGCAATATGAACACATGTATGCACTTCTAATTGTGTGTAGTGTGATTCATTTTATTCCTTCATAGATCTTTGAAGAGGATTAGAGAGATAAGTTCTGAGGCTTTTTGGATTCTAGGATGGACAACCAATTTTGTCACTATTTTCAAACTAGTTGAACACTTATACAGTATAGACTTAAGCAAGTCAAAGGTATAAGGTGCTTCAAAATTATCCCTTTGATAACCCAAGTTGAGCCTAATAAAATATTTCCCTTTCGTTTGATAACCCAAAAAAACCAAATAGCCCGGGATTGTGAAAATTGAGAAAATTCATTAAGTAAGTCCAAATTGTGCAACAAAAAGGGGCAAGAAAAAAAAGAGAAAAAAAGAAGAAAAAAAAAGAAAAAAAGAAAGAGAAAAATGAGCAAATTCCCGAAAAAGCACTAATGGACGTCATAAGGACATTTTCCAATTCTGAACAATCCATCTATTCCCAATTTTACCCTTTACATTTTTTCACCCGAAAAGTCCTAACCGAGTCCGAATGACGAAATTAATTACTGCATGGAGAGCTAACACATGAAAAGATAAAATGAGAGATTAAATGGTGTGAAATAGAGATGATGTTCCCGTTTCCTAATAATTGTATTCCGATGATGAGATCTTTTCACCATATATTTCCTTCTTTTGAATTTTGTATGCATGAATTTGTGTCCATTATATTTACTCTTTATATCATGCATACCGAGAGAAAAAAACCTCAATCCGAATGATTCGTTTGTGAGTGCATCCGTAAGAATTTGAATCAAAACGAATTTTCGAAAAGTAACGTAATGCTCAATCGGTGGAAATTTGAGGTTGAATTTTTGGCTTTGCACACACACACTATGGTTTGAGACATTTGAATATGAATTGATGGTGATTATTTTTCGAAAAGTTTAAATTGTACAATTTTTAAATATTTTGATATTTATTTGAGTCAATAAAGAATTTTGTGGGTATATTCACTGCAAACCCTCACGAGACAAAACTCGTCCTACTAGGGTAACCTAGGAGTTTAAAGGCTTGTTGCATACGCTAAATGCAATTGCTTTCCCGCGAAAAGGGTATTATATCCCAATAAAAGAATTTTCAAGAGTTGAACTTTAAACTAATTTCATTTACATTTCTCGGGACGCGCAAAGTTCTAAGTTAGGGGGTGTGATTAGGCACATATTCTTCACATTTATCCCCTTAATTTCGGTATTTTTATGATCCCGTGCAGTGTAAATAGTTTGGATTTATCTCGTATTTATGCTACTAAACTTTTTTGGCAAGTATTTTGTGTTTTGTGTATTTCTCATGTGTTTTACAGGTATTTCATGCAAGTTAGTGCGAAAGAGAACTCAAAACAGTGAAAGAAACCAAGAAATGGAGAGTTGGAGGGCATTTTCGTAATTTTTCAGCCTTAGTCCGGAGGTGGGGACAACTATAAAGTTGAATATCTCTAAATTACAAGAACACTGGAAAAAACGGCACCTCAATCCGAGCTACGGTGAAGAAGTTACGATGTTTTGAAGTTGCGCGATAATGAAGAGAAATGGACATGCGAAATCCTGGCATTTATTATGCATTTAAAGCAGTGCAACTCTTGGAAAACTTGTGCCACAAGCGAAATTTGATGCCAAATTCGTGCAACTTGGTGCTATAAAAGACCAAGCCCTACCTCATTTTCAAGGGGAGTAGAATTCTAGAGAGAGGGAGACAAATTCTAGAGAGTAGAATAGAATTTTAGAGAGAGAAAGTCAGATTTTAGAGAGTTTTCTTAGTTTTTCTTTACATAGAAATTTTCATAAACCCTAGTTTTTGAAGTTTGTCTACTATTCAAGATTCAAAGTTCTATTCAAGATTCATCATTCATCCATTGCAAGTAATTTTAATTTATTGTTTTTACTGCTTTCCTAGTTAGTTTAATTAATTGTTGATTTCTAGTTTTCCATTCCCAATTCAAGTCATGTTCTCAATTTTCTAGAGTTAGTTATGAATTTCTACACTTTAATTTGTAAGTTTTATTTTGATTTCATCATGTTAAGCTAAGTTTTTAAGGGTTGGGATGCATGAACCCATCCCAATATAAATTACTTATGTAGAAAATAGAATTTAAATTAAAAATTTGAAAGAGTCGTGCGAGACAATTTTACAACCATTGTAGATCTTTTAATCTCTCTTGCCCTAGGTACTTGGGATGCTTAAGAATATGATGTGCGTAAAATTATTTATCACCGCTTTATATTTACCTTTGATTTCATATGGTGCGGGCTTGATCCTCATATATGTATTGCTTAGGATCTATAAAGACTAGATTCATTCAAATTTATAATTTACAATTCTAGGTTTCTATACGGTAAATTACTAGGGTTAGGGGGATTTTATTCCAACCTACTTTATCATTCATCTTAATTAATTTAACTTCTTTATTTACTTATTTTTTTCCCTTTTCAACCATCATCATCTTTTTCATTTTTTCTTTAGAGGTAATAAATCAATTAAATTCTATCAACCATTCCCTGTGGATTCGATACCCAGATTCGCCACTATAATCCTTAAGAGTGTAGTTACAAGTTTAGGTTTTTTTTGTATTGAGGTTGGAAGCCGATAACAACGACTAGCGTATTACACGGACGCTCGGTTTTACACTCGATCACTAGGATAACGTTGAAGTCGAGTCACGAGAAGCCGACTACGAGAGTGTCCATGTCTATCTTTTTCCTCTTTTGTGTTGTCTCAAAAGACGTTAGGTTCACCACTTCAAGTTTGGCCACTGACTTGGCCTCTGCCACGTGGGCCTTCCTATCTGCCAACTCAGGACCACCCCCTGCAAGTCCTTCGCATATGGTGTCAATACCAAAGGAGATCATACCAACCCTCTTCACTCGGGTGTTGTCGTCTTTTGGTGGGAGATCTGGATCGTCCTCATCATCGTCATCCGTGCCATCGTCTCTTATAGCTGGGGTATCATCGCGGCACCTGTCTTGCCTCTTATTTTTGGGGTCATCTCTCCCCCTTTAGGAGCCTTTTTATCGACTTACTTTCTCAACTTTCCTGATTTTAACATCTTCTCGATCTCATCCTTTAAGGCGAAGCACTTGTCTGTGACATGACCATTGTCTTGGTGGAATTCACACCATAGGTTCTGGTTCCTCTTATGTGGAGGAGCCTTCAACTTCTCTGGCCATCTTAGTGATCAATCATTCTTTATCTCATTAAGGATGTGTTCGCAGCTGACTATAAGAGGGGTATAACGTGAAAACTTATCATCAGCTGACCTCTTCTTTCCATCCTTCTTTCTTTGGAACTTTCCGCTGGTATCGCCATTCTCGTCTTCATACTTAGCGGCCATGGCCTCTTCAGCGTTCATGACCTTCCCCGCAGTTGCCAATAGCTCCGCCATAGACTTTGGAGGGTCTTCTGCAAGTTTCTACAACAACTTCCCCTTCTGAAGACCTCCTATGAGGGATGTCATGGCAATATTCTCTTCATAATCTTCAACCTTAAGTTTTTCTTTATTGAACCTGGCGATGTAGTCTCATAGGCTCTCATGCTTGCCTTGCTTGACGTACGGCAGATGGGTGGTCTTCTTTTGAGGTCTTACCCCAAAGCAAAAATTATGAATGAACCGTTCAGCTAAGCCCTCAAAGTTCTTAATTAAATTCTTCGGAAGAGATGTAAACCATATGTGCGCAGCTCCCGTCAAGGTCCCGGAGAAGGCTCTGCACTTCATCTTATCTGGTATCGAGTAGATGTCCGCCGCTGACTGGTACATCTCAATATGATGTACAGGATTGGTGCTGCCGTCATACTTGGGAGTTACTATAGGTGGATTGAACTTAGCTGGGGTAGGGAAGCTTACTATCTTAGCCACGAATGGGGAGCCCTCTGAGAAACCTCTTTGCAGTGGATCTCGACTTTTGATGAGGTTTCCTATCTTTTCCTTAAGACGTTGGATGAAGTCACTCCATGGTCTTGCAACATTGTCCTGGCCGAGGTTATCCCCTGCCACCTCCAAGGGGTGGACCGAGGGTTCCCCAGCCACGGCACAATGCCTGCTATTGACCTCTTCTTGGTCTCTTCCTCGGCCCTGATGAGGCTGACGTTGTCTCTCCTCCTTTTATGAGCCGACTGCACTTCTCGACCTTGACAACCTCTGTCTTAGGTCGTTTACGGGGCCAAGCCTTTTGAAGGCTGACCCTCTGCTCAATTGATCAAAAGCTGATCCTCGCTGCTGGGCATCTCCATCTCTTCTGCCTCCATAACCTTGGCTTCATTGGATAGGACGAACTGTATTATTTGAAACCTCATACGGCTCCCAATAATCTTCTGGAACATCTTCCACCTCTAGATCATCATACCTGTCCTCAGGGCAAGGGTTTCCTTGCCTCCCCAGGCACAAGCGCCTAGGGTCAGAAACGTCCCTCCTCCGCTGGGGTATAGGTTGGTCTTTCCGCGGTGCTTGGGGTGGTCCCCTGGCTTCAGGATGAGGCTGCACAGCCGCTGAAGTAATCATTTCCAGTGAGACTCCAGGTGGCCTCATTGTATTCTGGCTGAGCTGTGCGAATTGCTCCTGCATGGCTTGCTGCGTTGCAGCCAACGACCTCAAGGCTACGTCCACCTCCGCCATTTCAGAATGAGGAGGTACCTAGCTGGAGCTTGGTCCACCACCCCCAGGGGGCGAAAAAGGTGGTGGTAATTCCGGTGCCATGTGTTAGCACTAAAGAGCTGGTGTAGTAGATGAGCTTAATACCTTACAGGACCTCTTTCAATGGTGAAACAGATCCGCGCAAGGGGGGAGGCCTGGTTCACCACCAGAGTCTCCGGTGAGCTTAAGCAACAGATGAGGAAGAGATTGCTTCTCGTTCCCACAAATGGTGCCAAAATGATGATGCTGGAAACAACACCACCCTTCAAGGTGTTTGTGAGCTCAATTCAATGCTAACAATGGCAGCATAAGAATACATACACATATAGTAGAGGGAGGTGAGGAGAAGAGGATTCACACCGGAATATAAGTGGTTCAGCCAATTAGGCCTACGTCCACTGTGCAAGTGTATGATATGTATCACTGTATGAGGGCTCTAATGGCCATGGATACAATCTCTCAAGCTTTCTCTCTTTACTGTGTATTTAGACAGAGTTTCAGCTAGGGTTGCCAAGTTCAGGTCTTTTTCAAGGTAGAGGATGACCTCTATATATAGTGCCTGGGGGGTGTAGTGTACCCCCCAAGCATGCAATGAGTATGTGCATGAGGATCGAACCAGTATGAGAATGACACCTGGTTGATCTCATGTAGATAATGATGACCTCAATATTCCCTCATGTGGGGAGAATGCTTCGATTATAACTTATTGTGTACACGTGTTCCCATCAATGCATATGCTGATAAGAACTCAGCCATCCGCGAATGATCCCAACCTCGACCTGGAAGAGGATGAGGTGGTGACCTTGGTTCAGTGGGAGAGCCGAAGTAAGACATGTTGAGCTATGACGTCGGCCTGGGCCGAGGTAATGGTGGCGAAACAGCAACATCGGTCGATCCCTAGCCGAGATTGATGCTGACGACGATAACCTCATCATCTTCCGAGCCGAGGTTGTAATCCTTGGAAGACCAGGTGGGTAACCGCCCCTGGTTCATGGTGACCTCACTTGCCGAGGTAGCTAGCAACATCGGTCATGGCTGACCTTTCCTAGGACGAGACTGCTAGTTAATTATCCAAGGTCCCTCTAACATCGGCCATCTCCATGGCCGAGGTTGATGTCTCTGAGCCGAGAGGGTACATTCAGGGCATATCATTCACCATTAAGCTCAGTAGTATCCACTGGTAAGTTGTAGTCTTCCTCTTCAATTAAATCAGATCCTCTTGCTCGGTTGATGAATAATAACACTCTCTATCCACCTTTTGGTCGCCTTTCACAACACCTACCCCAAAATGAGTTGGAAACTTCAAGCATTGATGTACTATTGACGGTACGACTTCAAACTTCTTAAATCCTACCCTGACAAAGATTATATTATAGGCAGATTGAACGTTCTTATCCATCACGAGGAAATGCATTTTTTCTATGCGACTTCCTGGCCAAGTGCCGATCAACACTTCTAGCTTGATTCTTCCCAAAGGGTAAACGTTTTCACCAGAAAAGCCTATTAATGGCCCGTGATAGGGTTCCAGCTGGCTGAGCTTCAAGTCCAAACTCTGAAATCAAGGATAAAACATAATATTGGCTGAACACCCATTGCCAATCAAAACTCTAGCGATGATGATATCCTGGATTTTGAATTTGACAATAAATGGGTTACCGTGGGGATAAAGTACACCAGAGAGATCACTTTTCAAAAAACTAATCACCAACTTGTCATTGTTGACCTTCCTTGGTCAATCTTCTTCATTCAGATTGATCCTTTGGATATAGGAGCAAGCCTAAGATTTATTCAAGTAAGCTTCCTTTTCAGCAGTGTGATCACCTCCTCCTGCATCGCCACCTGTAATCATATGAAAATAAAATGAACCAAACCAATCATAGCTACCTCACGTACTGTTTACTTGGGCTTCTTCGACAGTATTGGATCATCTTCATTATTATCTTCGTGATTTGTCTTCCTGTCATCTCTAAACTTGCATAGAGAATTTGACCATCTTCTAGGTTCTCTTCCATCGCGCCGATCAAGAAATTTATTGAGTTTTCCTCCGCGGATAAGGGATTCTATATCATTTTGTAAAGCGATGCAATTATCCGTTGTATGACCATAATCCTTATGGAATTCATAATATTTGGATCTATCCCTCTTGTTAGGATGCACCCTTAACTTCTCAAGACATCGCAAATCCTTATTATACTTGATTTCTTCAAGAATATGGTGAATGCTAACACTCAATGGAGTGTATATTCCATATTTTTGAGCTTGTCTTTTTTCTTTAACTTCTTCTCCTTCTGCTATTTTAGATCCTTCTTCTCAAGCTTCGTGTCAAGCTTCGTGGCTTGACTTTGTTTTATGGCCATAATTTCCTAGGTATTTATTATTTTTACTGCCTTTGCCACGAGTTCAGCCATAGTTTTGGGAGGATCTTTAGCCAGAGTATAATATAGTTTCTCGGGAAGCAAGCCACTCATAAGAGTAGTGATGGTTGTTTTCTCCCCATAATCAATCACCTCCAACTTTTCATTGCGTAATGTATTCCCTGGTACTTTCCCTCACTTCCTTCCTTACACTTAGATGATGGCCTACTCTTTTCACTGGATTAGCTCCAGAATAAAAATTTTCAATAAATAGCTCGACAAGCTGATTGAAGGTAATAATTTGTCCTCAGGGCAAGTTATTTTACAATATTTGGGTTGAACTCGTAATGGTACTTGAAAATACTCTGCACCTCATTTCATCAAGGACTGAATAAATATCAGTTGCAGCTTGATATTGCTCGATATGAAGAACTTGATCAGTCTTACCATCATATTTGGGAGTGACCACAAGAGCTTTAAATTTTGATGGAGTAGGAATATCCATAATAACCTGAACAAAAGGGGATCCCTTACTAAAATTCGGTGTAAAGGATTCTTTGCTTTTTCCATTTCACCTAACCGATCTTGCAACCTTTGAATTGATCCTTTCCATAATCGATTGCCTGTCTCAAATCTATGTGAAGAAGCTCGGTTGTTCCGACCATGTGTCTATGCTAAACTCTCCTCCTGAGAGGTCTGCTCGGTGCGTACAGATTGTCAGACGCTTGATCTTGATCTGACTGAGGTCTTATGTTGGTTGTCTAGATGTTGAGTGTTCCTGAATAACACGTTAGGGGGATTTCTATTTGCCTGAGGCCCTAAACGATCAAAGGGCGAATCTCTGCTTAGCCTTTCCAAGATACTTAGCCTTTTAGGAGAGAAATAATGGATATCATAGGGTTCTGTGGACCTGAGCGATGAACTTACTCCAGGATAATAAGAGATGTCTCGTGAAAACTTGAGATAACTATGTCTAATGGATCTTTGAGGTGGAGGTGGCATTTCTCTTCTAGACGAGGGAGCTACTAGTAGTGACTGAGCCAATTGCCTCAGCGTTTCCTGCATGGCTTCTTATCCTCTTGCAATACTAGCTAGAATTCCAATTAGGTCTGTTGCTATAGGTGGAGTACACAGAATAGGAGGATTGCCTTCATATCTAAGATTGGACTCAGGGCCAGTCATCGTTCTTCGAACAAGAGTATGTAAGAGTGAGAACGATAATTAAAAACTCGTTCCCATAAACAACGCCAATGTGTTGATGTAAAAAAACCAGACTTGATCTAATTTGTATGATCACAGATAAAATGTATAAGTGAAATTGTAAATTATAAATAAAAGCATGAGAATAAGAGAGTTTTTAAAGTGGTTCAACTATGTTAGAAAGCCTACGTCCACTGTTCTTGTATTGATTTCAGAGACTACAGAAAACTAGGTATCTTACCCTAGGATCTGTTCTGCCTTGTCTTTGATGAAAGGGATACAATGTATTTATTGTGACCCGGAGGTCCAGGGTTGGAATGTCAAGGGATGGAATGCTTTTATATAATTAAGCATTTTCATCCTTACATAATGAATGTGACGATTGGTTGTATAAACCACGTGTAGTATGACTCTTGGTATGATGATGCTTTGTTGTCTTATTGGTCGACCTTCTTTGTGTTGGTTGGCATTCCTTGTGTTGGTCGGTATTCCATGCATTGTTGGGCAGATTTATTTTGTTCTGATGTAGGATTTTGGCCACGTAGGAGGACATGTGTTTATTTATGATTGGTCCATAGGTGGATAATTTTTAGCATCAACAGTTATTATTATTATTATTATTATTATTATTATTATTATTATTATTATTATTATTATTATTATTATTATTATTATTATTATTATTATTATTATTATTATTATTATTATTATTATTATGATAGCGTTGAATTTATAATTCTTGGTCTGAAACTAATACGCCTATAAAAATATTTTTAACATTTGGGGGCCAAGGCGACAACTTCAATGACCTTGATCAAGGTTCGCTATTGTTTGTGAACAACGATGAACCTAGGATTTTTGGTCAATATTTGGGTAATTTATCGACCAATGACACGGTATCTGGGATGGGAGCCCCTAGATGAATTATTTTAGAGCTATGTTTAATTTTTTAGCAATTTTTTAACCCTAGAATTTTGGATTTTCAATTGAATACTTAAGATGATTAAGTCTAAAATGCATAATAATTAAAGTGAGCAATCACTCATTCGAGCTATTAATATATAAATTTTAGCAATTTTAAATGAAAAACTAAATAAATCAATTATTAAAGATAAAAACAATATTACAACCATCCTTATGAATTAAAAATCAAAGCATATTACAATCAAAAAATACAGAGAGATCCATTTTGATTAATATATGTTCAAATAGACAAACAAAGTGGCAATTAAAATCTAATCAAGGATTAAAATTTTTAAATATATTTAAAAAAAATAAAAGCCATTAAATTTTAGCCAATAATGCCAATACTCAATAAATTCATATATTAAAAGATTTAAAAATAAATAAATAAAAATGAAAAATAAGAACCCTTACAATCACAATAAAGAGAGAGAAGTTTCATTTAGGATTTTTTGGTTCAAAAGTGGAAGAACATATATATACTTAAAATGAGTTCTAAAAGAATTACGTTTTTAGCCCTAAGGATTAGGAAAGCCATATTTACTGATCCTTTATTTAATAAACTTACACTCATGCCCCTATATACAATTTCAACCATCTATGTAAATTTCTTTTTGAAACCTTTGTGGTCATGGTCCTATCCACTCGGAATTAATTAATTATGAGTGGGTAAACCGCTGACAAAGTCCATGGTTATATGATCCCATTTCCATTATGGGACAAGAAGTGGTTGGAGTAAACCACTGGGATGTTGATGCTCAATCTTTACCTGCTGACACGTTAGACACTTAGCCACGAAGTGTATAATATCTTTATTCATACTGGGTCACCAATAATATTACTTGAGATTCTTGTACAAATTGGTGCTACCAAGGTGAACCACGAATTTAGAATGATGAGCCTCATGCATGATTTCTTCTCAGAGTGAAGATATGGGGGGAACACATACTCGGTTTCTTAATTTTAAACCCACACTCGGGGTCCAAGGTCCAATATTTTTTGGGGAGGTTGTTTTGAAGTGTTTGCTTTTGAGAACGCAAAAATTCATCTTGATCTTAGAGATTCATAATTTTCTTATGTAGAATGGGGCAAGCAACAATGATTTGTAACACAATCTGATTTGTGGTGGAGTCTCGTTGTAGATTGAAATCTCCAATAGTTTCCAAAAATACAAACATATTATGGAGGCTTCATTGGACATTGCAACTTCAGGCATCGACAACTACAGTACCCTTTTCGGAATGGTAGAGTAAGATAAATTTATAATCTTTTAAAAATTCTATCCATCCTCTGTGTCAAAAATTAAGATATTTCTGCGTGAAGATGTACTTCAAACTCATATGATTAGAAAAAACTTGAAATTCTTCTCCATATAAATAACACCTCCAATTTTTAGAGCAAAGACTACTACGACTAATTCCAAATCATATACCAGATAGTTACGCTCATGAGTTTTTAATTATCGGGATTTATATTCAATCACTTTGCTTATAAGTAAGTCCACCTTAATTGAATTTCTATAATCTTCCCTCACTGGAAGAAAAAGAGTTTTTTTTTGTTCGGATTAGATTTATTATGGCTTTGGCTCCTGGGTTTGAACGTAGGAACATTACTTCTCTTTTTCTAACTTGCACTTGATTTGACTTAATATGATGGGTGTGTTGCATTTTCTATATTTAATGAGTACTTATAGTCTATAATTTGGTGTAAAATCCATAATGTTCAACTCCACTTTGACCTTCCAAAGATTAGAAACACACGGTAACAAAAAAGTAATGCAGCAACACTCACTCAGCATAATCTCAAATATGCAATTAAAGATTTTTACATTGTAAACATCTGAGCTCAAAAAAATAAAATTACAAAAATAATTTGTACTAAATCATCCCCTGCACTAATTTGGAAACTTAAATAAAATTCCACCTCCATGTATTCATCTTGGGAAGAAGAAGTCTTGTTTCTAAGTATAAAACTAAATATTAGTTCAGACTTGTAATTAATTTAGTGTTGACTAAGTGTTGTTCTTTACTTCTCCCATAATTTAAGTTTTATGTTTGTTTTAAATCCAAATGTCACTTTTGCTTTTGATACGTCTTAGTCTTCTATTAGTTAATGACATTAAGAAATATAGGAGTTAATTTTAATTTATTAACTTTTTTGACATTGCACCTAGTATCTAGGACTTGTCCATTGAATCTAGGATACATCAAGCATGGCATATCCTGTTACTTCCGTCATGGTACTTCACGTTCACATGTTCAAGAAGACGTATCCAATTATCAAGAATCACGTAGTGTATCTCCAATGTGTGCCATTTTATCTTTAACATTCTCCACGATGTCACGTAATTTTGGTATAGTAGTCATTTTCGACTTTGTGGATTTTTCCTATAGTATTGGGAGATTTTTATAAAATGTTTTTACAAACGAGGCTGCCTTTTAAACTTAAAATATTTTATTTTTTGCCCCGGTGTTCATATGAGATGGCAATCTTGTTAGAACGACCTTGAGTTTCGTTCAAAGGTCGTTTGAAGCCTTGATCAAATGAGGTTCTAGCGAGAGATTACTATCTTGATGTTTTACAGGTCGTTAGAAGCGGGACCTTCTTCGTTCGAACAAGATGATGATCTCATTAGAACGAAGTGCAAGTCTCGATCGAACCAGCCTACGCTGCCTCGATTTTCATATTTTTCTATATATACCTACTGTGTGTAGGATTTTCTTTAAGATTTTTCATTTACGCAAACTGCAGACCTGTTGCATAAAGTCTTCAATTTTAAAAAGGGAAAAATACTTTTTGATTCATACATCTCTCCTATATACTTTTGTGAATCATCTTTGAAACCCTAAATCACTTATACATTGAAGTTACGATTGTGAAGGAGTCTTCACTGCCGATCTTGTAGAGAATGCATCTCTACTCCTGCCCTTGTGATTCTTTTGAGAATCATTACGAAAAAAGACTGCGGTCTTTGTGGTACTTGTGAGAACCACTGTTGAAGAAGACGAAGGTCACATGCGAGAGATTCATTGGGATGTATTTCACTCGTAAGATTGTAATTTGTGATTTGCAAATTACATTAGTGAAATAAAAGGTTTTTCCCCTTTAGGGATTTTTCTTGAAATATTGTGTTGAACGAGTTTGTGATTTCATTCTTTATTTCTTAATGTTTTGAATAACATAGTTTCATATTTTAGGGTTTAAAGGAATTAAAATTTATTTGAGGGTTGACATCTAATTAAATGAGTTACACCATTGGACTGTTACGCACTATCAAATTGGTATAAGAGCATTCTTGCCTTTTAAAATTGGTATGAGATCATTCTTGCCTTTTAAAATTGGTATGAGAGCACTCTTACCTTTTCAAATTGTTATCAGAGCAAGTTTCACCAAATTATCGTGAGATCTTGATTTCTCGCAAAATGTTTCAGTGATATCAATTGTTGTGAAAATTGATTTTGAAAAATTATAAATTTTCTGATGGAGAACTTTTATAATAGGATGCCAATTTTGATGGATCGAACTGTGTATTGAAAAGCCCGAATAAGATCCACATTAAAAACCATAGATGAGAGAGTCTGGTTAGTACGTGAAAAAGAGTGGACTTCTCCCACGATCACTGTTGATAATGTCACAAATTCTAAACCTATCTCTTCCTGGACTGATGATGAGTTTAAGTGAGATACCTACAACTCCCGCGGTTCTAGTGCTATTTTTGGAGATGTCACCCCTAACAAGTTCTGACATATCATGACATGCACTATGTCTAAAGAAGCATGAGATATCCTCTAGCTGACACATGAGGGTACCAACGTTGTCGAGGTGTCTATGATTCAAAACTTGACCACCCAATTTGAGACCATCACTATGTTAGAGTCTGAGAGTTTTGATGAATTCTATGCTAGGTTTCGGACATCGTAAATACTAGTTTTAATTTGGGCAAGAAAATTTCGAAGACAGGCGTCGTTAAAAATATTTTGAGGTCATTTCATTCCCTATTTATTCCTAAGGTCACTATTCTTAACTTTTTATAGATTTTAGACACTCTTAGGTTAGAAGAACTTGTAGGAGACCTTCAGACTTATGAGATAGTTATCTTCCCTAAAACCATTAAACCTAAGGACATAGGGGTAGATTTAAAGACTTAAGCTAAGAAAAAGAAAAAGGATAAAGTGTGTGAGTCTGAATCAGAGGGTGAGGTTGATTTTAATGACCTGGCCTTGTTTACGAAGTTTTTTAAAATATATCTAAAATTTTCCAAAAATAATTCTTCCAATAAAAAGATTTTTAAGAAAAACAAAAATAAATATGAGATCAAGGTTAGCAATGAGTTGGAGGAAGAGATAAGGTGTTTTGAGTGTGAGTGTAAAGGGTACAAGTCTTTTGAGTGTCCCACTATGCGAAAGAGAAAGGGCAAGGAGATTGTAAATAAAGTCACTCTTAGCGATAGTGACATCGAGTCGGTTGATTCAAGGGGAGAATTACCATATGAAAAGTGTGTTGCTTTCATGGCTAGTAATGTGAGTACTCCTAGTTTGTCCCATGACGAAGAGGACATATGTAAATGTGAGAGCCTCGATGATGTTTTGAGACATTCGTGTGAGTCTGAGGATGAGATTGCAAGTGAGGGAGAAGGAGATCTCCAAAAATCCGTTAGTGATTTGTACACCGAGATGTTGAAAAGCAAAATATTGAACAAAGATTTGAGTCTTAGGGTGTTAGAATTGGAGAGAGAGGTGAAAGTTTTGTGGGTGTGTGAGGCGTCGATGAATCAACTCGAGAAGATGAAGGTTTCTTTGAGTAAGCAGTTGATCGTCTTTGGCCAGGAAAAGAGTGAATTGATAAACGTCGTGGCTTGGCTTATGGATATCTTCAATCTTCATTAGAGACTCGTGATAAACTTAAATCCCGTGTATCTTAACTCGAGAGAGATATCGAATGTGCCCGGAAGGTCAATATTACTTTAAATATTACTTTAAAGGACACATCTAAGAAGGTTGGAAAGATGCTCATCGGTCCCTCTATGGATAATGTTGAGAGGCTAGGAATAGGGTATGATGGTGCGTTCACTTCCCATGTAGCACCCGAGCTAGTTCTCAAGTTTCTTTTAGATCCATATGGAGCTTGACCTAACCCACCTAGGAGTTTGATTCCACATAGGAGAGAACGCCCTAGACATTTTTATTGAGGTTTACGAAAGCTCATGTGTGTTTGTTCCTATTACAAGCAAAGAGGTCACCTTAGGGAGTTTTTCTTTAAGTTGGGCAGTGTGTCTCATAGGTATCATCCAGGTTATGCCACTACACATGTTCCCTCATGCACTCCCACACATGTTACTCCGCATGCTCCCATACATCATATGAGATATTTTGAGATTTTTTGAGAGCAAGTTGAGTATTTGGTTAAAACTTCACATGATTTGATGGATGTTTTTCATAGGATGTCATCTCCTTTGAAAAACTCCTCCGGGCCTAATGATTGAGGTTGAGACTTGTTTGCTAGCATAAGATGCTTTTCATGTTCATATTATACATGCCTATTGCTACTGTGTACTACCATTATATTTATCCTTTTCCATTTTGACATATTTATTGAAAAATCCAAAAAGAGCTTTGTTTTTCTTGCGAAATTTTGGAAGAATACAAAAATTATCTTAGGTTTCTTTTTAGAAAAAGTGAAAAAGCCAAAATGGTTTTATTTTTTTTATAAATTTTTTGAAAAATCCAAAAAGAGTTTTGTAGTTTTTACACCATATATGGATGAACATTAAAGATGTTCGAGTCGCCCATTCATTCCATTTTGTAGTGTTTTGAGACATGACGTCATTTCATTTTGTGCTTTACAATGAGTGGAGTCATTGAGATATAATATTCTAACTACTTACTACATGTTTTACTCCTGGTCACCTTTAATAAATAAGAGCACGACCTTATTTGAGTATTGCAATTACCTTTCATGTGTCAGTTGTAGTGTTTTCATCTCAATCATGATTTTAAAACGAACTAAATGCGATAAAACGAGAAAATGAGAGTAATGCTTGTAAGAACCATTGCTCGGATTGGAACTGAAAATCATATCTCCAATAAATGTGTTATATTTAAAGCAATGAAATCGGGTTGTGAAAGACAAGTTATCTTTACATGAGCAACCACCATTTGCAAAAGGAGAAGAGCCTGAAAGATTCAAGGCACATAAAAAAAGGAAAAATATAAGGTGTGAGGCTAATTTCAAAGAACATTGATGCTTCGCTACATATGAGCATTGATTTCTTCAAAATAAAAGATTTGAGAGAAAAATTCAATATGTGAGTTTTGAGGGAGTTTAGTCGAAGATCAATGGGTTTACACGTCCTGAAAATTTCTCGTAAAAGCATTACATAATTTTTGGCTTTATTGGTGTCAAAATCACTCACGATCTTAATTAGTTGAATAGGTTAAGTCAATTTCACTTGACTTCACCAGTTTTTTACCTAAGGTAGACTTTGAGATCTTGCGTTAGTGGTGTCTCATTCCTTTGTGCATATATGTTATGTTTGTCTATGTTGATTTTCTTATAGATTGTGTTCACAACCCTACATTCCGTTTCCATGATTCGATTATTTTTGTGTTTCTCCATGGTGTGTTGTTTTTGTAAATTTTTACCTGAAAATTTTGAAAAATAGAAAACAGTTGGTTTTGCTTAGTTTATCATTACTTGATTCTCATCGTCTTATATCTGTGATGATATTCTATGATTGTTGATAATGCGTGATATCAATTATTTATGGGATTCTCAAATTTCCAATCAGAACATATTTAATTAGAGTCAATCTTCGATCCAAATTAGTAAAATCCTAATCATTCATCTATGTGGATAAATCAAACATGCAATCACAAATTAAGGGATAAACAAATTTCAGAAAAAAAATCTTTTGGGTAAAACCTTTTATTTAACTATCTAACGTAAATCGCAACTTACAATTACATAGAGAAATCTGTAATGAATTTTTGGCAGAAAATCCACATAGACCGCAGCCTAGAACCAACAAAGATTTCTTCAAGAACCTCAAGAACTGCAACTCCTCCTTCAGTAGTGAATACCCACGAGTATTCCCAATGACCGCAATCGTCAGCAAATAGCTCCCGCAAGAACTATCAATCGAACAGTAGAGAAATTCTCTCTATAAGAGAAACTTCAACAAATATGTGATTTGGGCTTGAAAATAATTCACAAAAGTATATGGGATGTTTGTGTGAATTAAAAAAACTTAGTTCTCCTTAAAAAGTGAAGACTAAAATTCTATAGATTTGCAATTTCGTTTAGCAAATGTCTTAATGAAAAAGTCTTCCAAAACAGGTATTTATGGCAAACCAAAATTCTCGAGGCGACGGAGGTCGTTCGAATGACTTCTTGATGTCGTTTGAACGACATCAGATGTCATTTGAAGCAACCTAAGAAATGACCTGATAAAATGAACAACAGTACACGATTGTTTGAAGCAATAAAGGAATGACCTATCTCGCGACCTAAGAAACGACATATGATGTCGTTCGAAGGGATCGTTTGAACGAAAAATGCGAAAAATTATTATTTTATAAAGCTCGCTTATAGGTATTCTAAAAATAATTTTGATTTAGAAAAATGCCTCATTTTGATAAAAAATAGTTTCAAAAATTATCCCCCTACTATTGTAAAACAATCACTACACCAAATACTGCGCTTGGTCACGACCCAAATCCGTGACCATTGGTGGTGGGTTGCGGATTTGGTCCGTGACTAATTTGGGCATGGCCATTTTTTAGTGGTCCTGACCCAAATCCATGACCACCACCATTGGTCATAGTCCAGGAAGGTCATGGACTTGGTCACGGCCAAAATTCAGGACCAGATTTATTTTAAATATAAAATGGTCACGGTCCAAATCTGTGGACTGTTTTATTTTAAAATGAATAATAGTCACGATCCAAAATACGTGACTATTTCTAATAATAAGAAAAAAACATTTTGTCCTCGAACCGAGGGTCTAATCGGCCAGTTGCTGTGAGTGCTCCAAGGGTTACATTGGCCCCGTGGGTGACTGCGCAGTCAGTTCCTACGGGTAACATTTGTCCCGTAAAAATCCAACAATTTGCAAATTTTGGTCGTGCTCTCAAACTGGGGGTCCCGTGACTACATAGTTGGTTCCTGCGTGTTACAATGCTCTTGTGCTAGGTGTTCATGCCTCTTACGGGGCCGTTTTGTGGTTGCCTTACTTTTTCACCCTTTGACGACATTTTTTAAGCCAAAGTCTTGATACTTTGAAAATGTTTATCGTGCTCTCAAATCGGGGCTCCCTTGATTATGCTTCCATTTCCTGCGGGTAACATTGGTCCCGCGAGAGGTGTTCATGCCTCTTAAGGGGGCTATTTTGTGGATATTTTATATTTTCACCCTTTGACGATATGTTTTTAAGCCTAAATCTAACAGTTCGTAAATTTTGGTCATGCTCTCAAATCAGGGGTCCCGTGACTACGCGGTCAGTTCCTGTGGGTTATATTAATCCCGTGCGAGGTGTTCGTGACTCTTACGGGGCCATTTTATTACTCTTTTACCTTTTCACCCTTTGATGGCATGTTTTTAGGTCTAAGTTTAGATATTTTGCATATTTTGGTTGAGCTCTTAAACTGGGGGTCCCATGACTACTCGATCAGTTCCTACGGGTTACATTCGTCCTGTGCGAGGTGCTTGTGCCTCTTACGAGACCATTTTGTGTTTGTTTTATATTTTCACCCTTTGACGATATGTTTTTAAGCCTAAATCTAACAATTCGTAAATTTTGGTCATGCTCTCAAATCAGGGGTCCCGTGACTACGCGGTCAGTTCCTGTGGGTTATATTAATCCCGTGCGAGGTGTTCGTGACTCTTACGGGGCCATTTTATTACTCTTTTACCTTTTCACCCTTTGATGGCATGTTTTTAGGTCTAAGTTTAGATATTTTGCATATTTTGGTTGAGCTCTTAAACTGGGGGTCCCATGACTACTCGATCAGTTCCTACGGGTTACATTCGTCCTGTGCGAGGTGCTTGTGCCTCTTACGAGACCATTTTGTGTTTGTTTTATATTTTTACCCTTTGATGACATGATTTTAAGCCCAAGTCTAACATTAAGCAAAATTTGATCGTGCTCTCAAATTGGGGATCCTGTGACTACGCGGTCGGTTCCTGTGCGTTACATTGGTCTAGTGCGTGGTGTTCGTGCTTCTTATAAGGTTGTTTTGTGGATTTTTTACGTTTTCACCCTTTGACGACATGTTTCCAAGCCAAAGACTAACAGTTTGCAAATTTTGGTCATGCTCTCAAATCGGGGGTCCCATTACTATGCAGTCGGTTCCTACGAGTTACATTGGTCCCGTGCGAGGTGTTCGTGCCTCTTACTGGGAAATTTTGTAGCTATTTTATATTTTCACCCTTTGACGACATGTTTTTAAGCCCAAGTCTAACAATTTGCAAATTTTGGTCGTGCTCTCAAATCGGGGGTCCCTTGACTATGCGGTCGGTTCCTACGGGTTACATTAGTCCCGTGCGAGGTGTTTGTATCTCTTACGGGGTTTTTTTGTTGCTGTTTTATATTTTCACCATTTGATGGTATGCTTTTAAACCTAAGTCTAACTGTTTTTAAAATTTTTATCGTGCTCTAAAATCGAGGGTCCCGTGACTACGCAGTCAATTCTTACGGGTTTCATTGGTCCCGTGTAAAGTGTTCGTGCCTCTTACGGGGCCGTTTTGTGGTTATTTTACATTTTTTCCCTTTAACGGCATGATTTGAAGAAAAAGTCGAACAGTTTGTCAATTTTTATCGTTCTCTAAAACCAGGGGTTTCGTGACTACGAGATCGATTCCTGCGGGTTACATTCGTCCCATGCGAGGTGTTCGTACCTCTTACGGGGCCATTTTTGGAATTTTTTACGTTTTCACACTTTGACGGCATGTTATTAACCCTACTCTAGATATTTTGAAAATTTTGGTCGTGCTCTTAAATGGGGGTCCCGTGACTATGCGGTTGGTTCCTTTGGGTTACATTGGTCCCATACGAGATCTGCGTGCCTCTTACGAGGCCTTTTTTTGGATATTTTATGTTTTCACCCTTTGAAGGAATGTTTGTAAGCCTAAGTCTAATAGTTTAAAAATTTTGATCGTGCTCTCAAACCGGGGGTCCCATGATAATACGGTCGGTTCCTGCGAGTTTCATTGGTCCTGTGCGAGGTGTTCGTGCCTCTTAAGGGGCCATTTTGCGGATGTTTTATGTTTTCACTCTTTGACAATAAGTCATTAATCCTAAGTCTAGATATTTTACAAATTTTGGTCGTGCCGACAAATTGGAGGTCCCGTGACTATGCAGTCGGTTGCTGCGAGTTATATTAGTCTCGTGTGAGGTGTTCGTGCCTCTTAAGGGGCCATTTTGTGGCTATTTCATGTTTTCACCCTTTGATGGCATGTTTTTAAGCCTAAGTATATATATTTTATAAATTTTGTCCGTGCTCTCAAATTGAGGATGCCGTGACTATACAATCGATTCTTGCGTGTTATATTGGTCCTGTACGAGGTGTTCGTGCCTCTTACGGGGCCGTTTGGTGGTTATTTTACATACGCAAAGTTTTTAGGCCTAAGTCTAATAATTTGTAAATTTTGGTCGTGCTCTCAAATCGGGGTCCCCTGACTATGCAATCGGTTTCTATGGGTTACATTGGTCCCGTGCGAGGTGTTCGTGCCTCTTACGGGGCCGTTATGTGATTGTTTTATGTTTTCACCATTTGACGACATGTTATTAATCCTAAGTCTAATTATTATGCAAATTTTGGTCGTGTTGTCAAACCGGGGGTCCCCTGACTACGCGGTTGGTTTCCTGCAGGTCACATTGGTCCCGTGGAGGTGTTCGTGCTTCTTACGGAGCCCTTTTGTGGTTATTTTACATTTTCACCCTTTGATGGCATGTTTTGAATCCTAAGTCTAGCAGTTTGTAAATTTTGGCCGTGCTCTCAAACCAAGAGTCTCGTGACTACGCAATCGGTTCCTTACATTGGTCCCGTGCGAGGTGTTCGTGCCTCTTACGGGGCCGTTTTGTGGTTGCTTTACGTTTCTACCCTTGGATGACATGTTATTAAACATTACTCTAGATATTTTGTAAATTTTGGTCATGCTCTCAAACCGGGGGTCCCGTAACTATGCGATCCATTCTTGCAGTATACATTGGTCCCGTGCGAGGTGTTTGTGCCTGTTATGGGACCGTTGTGTGGATGTTTTACGTTTTCATCCTTTGACTACATGTTTTTAAGCCTAAGTTTAATAGTTTTCAAATTTTGATCAAGCTCTCAAATCGGGGGTTTTGTGACTACGCGACCGGTTCCTGCGGGTAACATTGGTACCGTGCGAGGTGTTCGTGCCTCTAACGGGGCCGTTTTATATTTTTACTCTTAAACGGCACATTTTTTAGCATAAGTCAAATAATTTGCAAATTTTTATCTTGCTCTCAAACTGGGGGTCCCGTTACCATGCGGTCAATTTTTACGAGTTACATTGGTCCCGTGCGAGCTGTTCATGCCTGCTATGGGGCCATTTTATGGCTATTTTATGTTTTCACCCTTTGACGGTATGTTTTTAAACCTAACTCTAACTGTTTACAAATTTTGGTCGTGCTCTCAAACCGGGGGTCCCATGACTATGCAGTCGGTTACTATGGGTTACATTGGTCCCGTGCGAGCTGTCCGTGCCTCTTACAGTGCCGTTTTGTGGTTATTTTAAATATTACCCTTTGACAGAAGGTTTTGAAGCCTAAGTCTAACAATTTATAAATTTGGTCATGCTCTCAAACTGGGGGTCCCGTGACTATGCGATCGGTTCCTGCGGGTTACATTGGACCCTTGCGAGGTGGTTGTACCTCTTACAGGGCCATTTTGTGGCTTTTTTCCATTTTCACCCTTTGATGGCATGTTATTAAGCCTTACTCTAGATATTTCGTAAATTTTGATCTTACTCTCAAATCGTGGGTCTCGTGACTACGCGGTCGATTTTTGCGGGTTACATGGATCCCGTGCGAGGTGTTCGTGCCTCTTAAGGGGCAGTTTTATGGTTATTTTACATTTTAACCCTTTGACGGCTTATTTTTAAGCCTAAGTATATCCATTTATAAATTTTGGTCGTGCTCTCAAACTAGGGGACCCGTGACTTCGTAATCGGTTCCTTCGAGTTACATTGGTCCCGTGCGAGGTCATCGTGCCTCTTACGGGGCCGTTTTGTGACTATTTTATGTGTTCACCCTTTGATGGCATGTTTTTAAGCCTAAGTTTAGATATTTTATAAATTTTGGTTGTGCTCTCAAATCGAGGATTTCGTGACTATGCAGTCGGTTCCCGCGGGTTATATTGGTCCTGTACGAGGTGTTCGAGCCTCTTACGTGGTCTTTTTGTGATTGTTTTATATTTTCACCCTCTGATTCCATGTTTTTAAGCATATGTCTAGATATTTTGCAAATTTTCATCATGCTCACAAATCGGGGTACTGTGACTATGCGATCGGTTTCTGCGGGTTACATTGGTCCTGTGCGAGGTGTTCATGCCTCTTACAGGGCCATTTTATAATTGTTTTATGTTTCACCCTTTGACGACATATTTTTAAGCCTAACTCTAACAATTTATAAATTTTGGTCGTGCTCTCAAATCGGGGGTCTCGTGACTACGCGGATGGTTCTTGCGGGTTACATTGGTCTCGTGCGAGGTGTTCGTGCTTGTTACAGGGCCATTTTGTGACTGTTTTATATTTTTACCCTTTGACGACAAGTTTTTATGCCTAAGTCTACTAGTTTATAAATTTTGGTTGTGCTCTCAAACCGGGGTCCCGTGATTATGCGGTTGATTCCTGCAGGTTACTTTGGTCCCGTGCGAGGTGTTTGGCCTCTTACGAGGCCGTTTTATGATTGTTTTATATTTTCACACTTTGATGTATGTTTTTTTAGTCTGAGTCTAACAATTTGTAAATTTTGATCATTTTCTCAAACTAGGGGTCCCGTGACTACGCGGTTAGTTGCTACGAGTTACATTAGTCCCGTGCGAGGAGTTCGTGCCTCTTACATAGTCGTTTTGTGGATGTTTTATTTTTTACCCTTTGACGGCTTGGATTTAAGCTGAAGTCTAGATATTTTGCAAATTTTGGTTGTGTTCTCAAACCGGGGGTCCAATGGTGACGCGATCGATTCCCGCGGGTTACATTGGTCCCGTTCGAAGATTTTATGCTTCTTAAGGAGCCATTTTGTTTCCATTTTCACCATTTGACAGCATGTTTTTAGGCCTAGGTTTGGTCGTGCTCTCAAATCGGGGGCCCCGTGACTACGCGGGCGATTCTTGTGAGTTATATTGGTCCCGTGCGAGGTGTTCGGGCCTCTTACGGGGCCGTTTTGTGGCTATTTTACGTTTTCACCCGTTGACAAAAAGTTTTTAAGCCTAAGTCTAACAATTTGTAAATTTTGGTGGTGCTCTCAAATCGGGGGTCCCGTAACTATGCGGTCGATTCCTGTGGGTTACTTTGGTCCTGTGCGAGGTGTTCATGCCTCTTACGAGGCTGTTTTGAGATTGTTTTACGTTTTCACCCTTTGATGACATATTTTTTAGCCTAAGTCTAACAGTTGTAAATTTTGGTCATGCTCTCAAATCGGGGGTTTCGTGACTACCCGGTCAGTTCCTGGGAGTTACATTAGTCCCGTGCGAGGTGTTTGTGCCTCTTACGGGGTCGTTTTGTGGCTTTTCTATGTTTTCACCCTTTGATGACATGTTTTTAAGGCTGAGTATATATTTTTGCAATTTTTGGTCGAGCTCTCGAACCTAGGGTACTGTGACTGCGTGGGCGGTTCTTGCGGGTTACATTAGTACAGTGCGAGGTGCTCGTGCCTCTTACGATGCCATTTTGTGGCTGTTTTTCATTTTCACCATTTAATGACATGTTTTTAAGCCTAAGATTAGATATTTTGCAAATTTCGATTGTGCTCTAAAATCGGGTGTCCCGTGACTACGCGGTCGATTCCTATGAGTTACATTGGTCCCTTGGGAGGTGTTCATGCCTCTTATGAGGTCGTTTTGTGGTTGTTTTATGTTTTCCCCCTTTGACGGCTTGGTTTTAAGCCTAAGTCCAATTTTTTTACAAATTTTGATCATGCTCTTAAATCGGTGGTCCCCTGACTACGCAGTCGGTTCTTCCGGGTTACGTTGGTCCCGTGCGAGGTGTTCGTACCTCTTACGTGGTCGTTTTGCAGCTGTTTTATGTTTTTACCCTTTGACGGCATATATTTAAGCCGATGTCTAGATATTTTACAAATTTTGGTCATGCTCTCAAACTGGGGGTCCTATGACTACGCAGTGGGTTCCTACGGGTTACGTTGGTCCCGTGTGAGGAGTTAATGCCTCTTGCGGGGCCGTTTTATGGTTGTTTTACATTTTCACCCTTTGAGAGCATTTTTTAAACCTAAGTCTAGATATTATGCAAAATTTGATCGTGCACTCAAATCAGGGATCCCGTGACTACGCGGTCGATTCCTGTGGGTTATATTGGTCCTCTATGAGGTGTTCGTGCTTTTTACGGAGCCGTTTTGTTGCCATTTTATGTTTTCACCCTTTGAAAACATGTTTTAAAGCCTAAGTCTAATAGTTATCAAATTTTGGCTGTGCTCTCAAATCGAGGGTCCCGTAACTACGCAGACGGTTCTTGCAGGTTACATTGATCCCTTGCGAGGTGTTCGTACCTCTTACGTGATCATTTTGTGGCTGTTTTATATTTTTACATTATGACAGCAAGTATTTAAGCTGAAGTCTAGATATTTTGTAAATTTTGGTCGTGCTCTTAAATCCAGGGTCTTATGACTATGCGATCGGTTTTTGCGGGTTACATTGGTCCCGTTCGAGAAGTTAATGCTTCTTGCGGAGCTGTTTTGTTGACATTTTACATTTTCATCCTTTGACAACATGTTTTTAAGCCTAAGTCCAAATATTTTACAAATTTTGGTCGTGATCTCAAATCGGGGATCCCGTGACTACGCGAACGGTTCTTGCGGGTTACATTGGTCCCATGCGAGGTGTTCATGCCTCTTACGGGGCCGTTTTGTGGCTGTTTTACGTTTTCACCCTCTGATGGCAAGTTTTTATGCCTAAGTCTAAAAGTTAATAAATTTTGGTCGTGCTCTCAAACTGGGGGTCCCGTGACTACGGGGTCGATTCCTGCGGGTTACTTTGGTCCCATGCGAGGTGTTCGTGCCTCTTATGAGGCCGTTTTTTTGACTATTTTATGTTTTCACACTTTCACGACTTATTTTTAAGCCTAAGTCTAATAGTTTGTAAATTTTGGTCGTGCTCTTAAATCGGGGATCCCGTGACTACACGGTCGGTTCCTGCGAGTTACATTAGTCCAGTGCGAGGTGTTCGTGCCTCTGACGGGGACATTTTGTGACTGTTTTATGTTTTCACCCATTGAAGGCTTGTTTTTAAGCCTAAGTATATATATATTTTGTAATTTTTGGTTGTGCTATCAAATCGGTGGTCCCGTGACTACGCCAATCTGTTTCTGCGGGTTACATTGGTCCCGTGCGAGGTGTTCATGCCTCTTATGGGGACGTTTTATGGCTGTTTTACATTTTCACCCTTTGACGGCATGTTTTTAAACCTAAGTCTGGATATTTTGCAAATTTTATTCGTGGTCTCAAATCGAGTTTCCCGTGACTAAACGGTCGGTTCCTGCGAGTTACATTGGTCCTGAGTGTAAGGACAAAATTTGAATAAAGTCATTTGTAGTATTGGCTAAATTTCGTTGGATAAAACATTTTGGTCATTGTGGTTAGTACATATATCATCCTTGAAGAATTTGGACATCCGGCTATTCACCTTCATCAAGTTCATTCCAAATGATCTTTACCCAAAGGTGTTTTGATCAGGTTCTCTTTTATATATGTTGGAGACAATCTAAATGTGACAAAAAATAATTTTTATGAAGTTTTTCAGTGAGTGTAAAATTTTGAAATTTCGTCGAAAAACTTTCCTGGTCGTTCGAATGACCCCGTTCGAACGAGTTTGCTAACGTTAATGTGCTCAAGCACTCTGAAATTTCGTTAGAAGTTTCGTTGGAATGTCGTTTGAATGAGAATTCAAACGATATTCTACACCTTCTTTATTGACTTTTCGTTAGAAGATTCGTTCGAACGACCTGCTGAGAGTTTGAAATTTTTTATTTTTGGTAGTTTCTCCCTTAACTGTTTTAGTCCACTACTTTTCCCTTATCTATCTTTAGTGGACGAAAATAGTAATAGGGACTTTAACTTTTGAACACAAGAGAAAACAAAAACAACCTTTACCTTTTTATCTCCCACACTCATGTGCTCTTTAGAACCAAAAACCCCACCCACATCCTACAAATTGTTCATCCTTGATATGTACATTGGAGCTTCGCACAAATGATGATTGGAGATGGTAATTGGGTTTCGGTGGATATCGAGACACGAGAAGTGTTGTGAAATGTGTTGGATCTTTGCGTACTATAAACAGATGTATTGGAGACGGCATCGGTGAGTCTTAGCGAGTCAAGTCTGTAATTCTTTTGAGTCTCTTTGTAAAACCATATTTGTAGTGGATTTGTCTAGGCCCAGCCATCCGAGGTTTTTCCCATTTGGGTTTTCCTCGTACATCGGCGTGTAGTGGTTGTGCTTTCTTCTTACTTAGATGATAATCCTGCATGCTCACTTATGAATTAGTAAGAAATATTTAAAATTGGAAAGTATCAACACTTGGCCTAATTTATACTTGTTTAAAGGGTGTATTTAATGAAAATAACTAAGTTCATATAACCGTGGTACTTCAAATTGGTATCAGAGATAGTCTCTATAAGTTATTTAGATGAATCCTGGAGGTTATATGGAAAAATTTTCATCGAATAGACCTCCTATGTTTGATGGAACTAATTACACTTATTGGAAAGCACGTATGAAATCTTCTTTTAATATAATGATGAACGTGTTTGGGTTGCTGTTGAAAGAGGATGGTCCCTTCGTACTATGATCCTTGATGATGAAATTGTTTTAAAACCTGTAGAGAATTGGAGTGAGGATGAATTGAAATTATGTAACTTTAACTCTAAAGATTTAAATGCATTATTTAGTGCCGTGACTCCCGAGGAGTTTCGTCGTATCATGACTTGTGAAACTTATAACGATGCTTGGAACATTATACAAGTTACTCATGAGGGAACGAGTGCGATTAAAGAATTTAAACTTCAAAACTTAACCACTCAATTTGAAACCATCACCATGAAAGAAAGTGATACATTTAATGAATTCTATGCCCGCATTTTCGATATTGTTAATTCATGTTTCAACCTAGGTGATAAAATTCTTGAAAATCGTGTAGTAAAGAAAATTCTTAGATATCTTCTTAAGCATTTCATCCCAAAAGTCACGGTTCTTAATTCTTTAGGAAAGTTAAATTCATTAAAACTTGAAGAGCTTATAGGCGATCTATAAACATATGAATTAGACAGGTTTCCTAAAGATATTAAAACAAAATATAAGGGAGTAGCCTTAAAAGCTAAGAAAGAAGAATTGTCTGAATCCGAAGAGTCCGACATGGACCTTGATGATATAGCTTTATTTGCAAAAAAAATTAAAAAGTTTCTCAAGTTTAAAAAGCAAAATTCTAAGTTTGAAAACCTGAATTTGAGAAGAACAAAAACAAGGCAAGTAGGAGTTTTAATAATCAGGAACAAAAGAAGTTTAAAAATGACAACTTTAAAAGAAATCAATTTAAAAAGGATGATTCTAAGAGATGCTTTGAGTGTGAGGGACGAGGTCATAGAGCATATGAGTGTCCTTTTAAGATTAAGAGACAAGGTAAAGAAAAAGCCGCTTATAATGCTACTCTTAGTGATAGTGAAATTGAGTCTGATGATTCTGATGATTTCGTTCCTTCTATAAACAACTTCACTGCCTTTATGGAGAGTCATGCTAGCAATTCAAGTGTGTCACATCCTAATGTTAACAATTCTGAGCATGATCTTGAGAGTGCTTCCACTCACTCAACAAAGAGTGATGATAAAGGAAGTGAGAGTGAATTGCAACCCGCCTATTTTGATTTATACACTGAGTCTCTTTGTATTCAAAAGGTAAATATAAGATTAACCTTTAAAGTTTTAACTTTAGACAAGGAGTTGAAAAGCCTGAAGGAGAAGGAGGCTTTAGTTAGTCAACTAGAGGCTATAAAAATTTCTCTTTCTGAGAAGCTTATTTTGGTGAGTAAAGAAAAATGTGATTTGACAGAGTCTCTAGCTCGTGTTAGCAATGATCTTCGTGAATCCTTGGAGATTAGAAAAAGGCTTGAAGGAAAATTTTTCAATCTTGAGAAAGATCTGGATTCCTCTAGGTAAGTTAAAGTCACACTTGAAGATAATTTAGTAAGAATGGGTAAATTATTTCTAGGTCCAGTTTTAGGGTATAAGGAAAAGGTTACCAAGAAAGAAAGGGTATAGGATATGAAGAAGGAGAGTTATCCAACGCCAAATCCGAACCCGTAGCTAAGTTTATTACAAAAAAAAAACCCACAAAACCTTATCTACCTAAAATAAGTCCACCTAAGAAAAAACCAAAAGTGACTCCAAAACAACCCTATATGTGCACTTATTGTCACAAACGGGGTCACCTTAGAGATTTTTATTACAAGCTTGGGAAGAACTCTTGTTTCACAACTTTTAAGAAACACTATAGCTCCTTAGCTAGCCTTAAGGTCTAGTGGAAGAGTTTCTAAGGTTATTTAAAGTCCAAGGAAATAATTCCAACCAAAATAATAGAGTCAACAAAGGGAAGAATACAACTCAAGCTTGGGTTAAGAAAGATGAGACCAATAACCATTTGTTGTTCATGTTGCACTTAAGGCTCAAAATGCCTCTCAATGGTATTTTGATAGTGGTTGTTCGAGACATATGACAGGTGACAAATCTATTTTTACTACACTTAAAAACTATAAAGATGGTAAAGTCACCTTTGGCGATGGAAGTACGTCTTGAATCAAGGGAAGAGGCCCCATAGAGGTTTCTGGTTTTCCAAAACTAGAAAATGTTCTTTATGTTGATGGTCACAAAGCTAATTTGATAAGTATTAGCCAATTATGCGATGACAACCTTGATGTTAAGTTTAGCCAATTGGAGTGCACCGTTTATAGTAAATCGGGTGAGGCTATTTTATCAGGTGTGAGGACTAGTGATAATTGTTATGGAATTGTTCCAAAATCCTCTTTAGTTTGCAATAGTGCCAAGGCATCGTCTGCCAATCTTTGGCATCAATGGTTAGGTCATGTAAACTTTCGGGATCTTGAATGCCTAGTTAGGAAAGACCTACTCCGTGGCTTACCATCCTTAGGAAAACCCACCTTCTCAATTTGCGAACCTTGTCAATTAGGAAAGCAAACTAAGAACCCTCACCTCTGGTGTACTAGAATTGATTCATATGGACCTTATGGGTCCCACTCGTACCAAGAGTATAGGAGGAATGAGATATATCTTAGTGATGGTAGATGACTTTTCTAGATACTCTATAGTAGGATTTTTGAGATAAAAGTCCAATGCGGTTGATTTTTTAATAGTTAAATGTCGAGTCCTTCAAAATCAACATGGTGTCATCATAAACCATTTTAGAAGTGATATTGGAACTGAATTTAAAGAATCTGGTTGAATGATTTTGTGATGAAGTTGGTATGAAACATGAATTCTCGACCGTTCGAACTACCCAACAAAATGGTATAGTTGAGAGAAAGAATCGAATGATCCAAGAAATGGCAAGATCAATGCTCCTTGGTAGAAAAGTACCTCGTAAGTTTTGGGTGGAAGCGGTTAGCACTGCTTGTCACACCATGAATATGGTTTATTTGCGTTCTAATACTAAGAAAACTCCATATGAATTGTGGACTAGCAAGAAACCTAATTTGGCCTATTTTAGAGTTTTTGGTAGTCCTTGTTATATCCTTAGGGATAGAGAGTTCCTAGGTAAATTTACTCAAGGAGTGATGAAGGTATTTTCCTAGGTTATTCTCAAACTAGTCGAGCTTTTAGAGTTTACAACTTAGTGAGTTCTAAAGTTATGGAATCAATTAATGTAGGTATAAAAGATGATGCTCCGGCTATATGTGTTGATGATGAGGTAGATTCCCCTTATGAGTGTGTTTCATCCTTCGATGTTGAAAACATCGAGTTGCACAATGACTCAGTGGACCCCACAATTGACCCAAAGGATCCATCTCCAAGGGTTTGTAAAAGTCACGAGCCCTCCAAAATTATAAGAAATCCAAAATTAGGTGTCAAGACTAGGGCGTAACTTGAAAATGAGGTTACTTATTTGTGTTATACCTCTAAAAGTGAACCTAAAATTTTCAAAGAAGCGTTAAAAGATGAACATTGGATCAATTCCATGCAAGAAGAGTTATTTTAATTCAAGAAAAATGATGTTTGGGAATTAGTCCCTAGGCATACTAATACTAACGTCATTGGTACCAAATGGATTTTTTAAAAATAAGATAGATGAAAATGGTGTCATTGTTCGTAACAAAGCTAGGTTGGTTGCCCAAGGATACACCCAAATTGAAGGTGTTGCCTTTGATGAGACTTTTTCTCCGGTTGTTAGGTTAGAATCGGTTCGTCTTTTACTAGCCATAGCATGTCATCTTAAATTCAAGTTGTATCAAATGGATGTCAAAAGTGCTTTTTTTAAATGGAATCCTTCAAGAGAAAGTCTATGTTGAAAAACCTAAAGGGTTTGAAGACCCTAAATATCCTAGTCATGTCTTCTTTTTGAAGAAACCTTTATATGGTTTGAAACAAGCACCCCGTGCCTGGTATGAGAGTCTCACCTCTTATCTCCTTTTCTTGCGGTTTTTTGAGAGGGGGAGTAAATATGACTTTATTTGTTCGTCGCGACGAGGATGAGATCTACATGCGATAAACATACTCAAATTTTCTCAAAAGAAATGCACGATGAATTTGAGATGAGTATGGTCAGTGAGCTTACCTTCTTCCTAGGTCTTCAAGTTCGTCAACTCGATAGTGGGATATTTTTGTCCCAAACTAAGTATGCTAAAGATCTTGTGAAGAAATTTAAACTAGAATCAGCTAAGCATGCACATACTCCAATGAGTTCATCGATTAAACATAGTAAGGACACCGATGGAAAGGATGTAGATCACACTCTTTTTAGGAGTATGATTGGTAGTCTTCTTTACCTAACCGCTAGTTGTTCGAATATTTCCTTTAATGTAGGAGTTTGTGCCCGCTATCAAGCCACTTCTAAAGATTCTCATGTACTTGCCATTAAACGTATTATCAAATATGTTAGTGGGACCCTGTCTTTTGAGATTTGGTATTCCTTCGACACCAATAATTGTCTATCGACAAATTCAGATGCTGATTGGGCAGGAGATGTTGATGGATGCAAAAGTACATCTGGCGGATGTTTTTACTTTGTTAGTTCACTTTTCTCATGGATGAGCCAAAAACAAAAATTCCATTTCTCCATCCACGGCGGAGGACGAATACATCACCTCCGGGGGATGTTGCACTCAACTCATTTGGATGAAACAAATATTGAAGGATTATGGTATTCCACAAGGCACTATGACTATTTATTGTGACAATACTAGTGCTATTAACATATCTCGAAATCCTGTCCAACATTCTAAAACAAAGCACATTAGGATTCGTGAACACTTTATTCGAGAATTAGTTGGAAAAAAGTAATTTCCTTGAGGTTTGTAGGCACCGATCATCAATTGGCCGATATCTTTACCAAACCTATAGATGCCCTTAGGTTTGAAAACCTAAGGATTTCCATTGGGGTTTGCTCCATTGATTGAGTTCGGAGTCATTCATCTAGTTAAGGTTGTTTCTCATGTCTATTTTTATACCTATGAACTAGATTATTCCTTGTATATATTTTGTAAAAAATTCAAAAACATTTTCTTTTGGATTGTAGTAGAAAGGCATTCATAAAACTTTTTTCCATATAAGTTATGTGTATGATGTTTTCGGATCTCTATCTCATTCCATGTCCACGTGGCTTTCGATGAAATGCTAATCCGGTCTTCGTCTCACTTGTGCACATTGATGCTTGTTTATGATATATTTCACTATGATTGCCTCATAAAATTGCCTTATTTGCACACACCCTTCACGGAATTGCGTGATTATCTACGTCACTTGGCATACGCTAAGTGAAGTGCGATTTTTCTTATCAATTTCGTCACCACTTTTATGAGCAATCGATCTTGTGCATGTAAAACCATTTCCCGAATTTGGAAAAATGATCATTATATTCATCCGATTTATATGTGCTTAACAATGGACACGGGCTGCAAAAAATATATTTTTTTTGCACGAATAGCCACCATTTGCAAAAATGTAAAAGTTCCTGAAATAATTGTGGCATAAAAAAGATAGCCAAGGCTAATTTGTCATTTTGATGATAGTATCGTTGCTCTTTCAAAATCAAAAGAATTCAAGAGCTTATTTCATATTGATGGGAGACATAGGTTGAAGATCAATGGTTTTGTACAATTAATCCATATTTCTTTCGTTTTTGCGACTCTATTGGCATAAGAATCATCAATCTTCGAAGCATTTGTTTTTTGTGGATAATATTGCATCATATTCCATTTATTGTCACAAGGCGTATGAGAGTGTATATTATGTGAATATATTATTTGGCATTTTGCACTTATGCGTTGTCTTCATAATGCTCTCACTCGTATTGTTCACAACCATACATTCCTGCGCTCATGGTTTTGAAATGTCTACCCTACTTGGGACATCTTGAAAATCATTTTTTTGGGTTTCTAACCTGTCAGGCCTTCTACTATGAAATTTTAACATTTTTTTGTTTTTTTTGAAGTTTTCAAAACGCTATTTTTTCGTTAAAAAATCTCGTTCGAACGAGTTTTGGCTCCAAATCTTCTGCTTTTTCGTTCAATGTTCGTTCGAACGTAGTCGTTCGAATGCCTCTTCCAACGACTTCTGAATTCTCGTTGGATATATCTTTAATTTTTATTCGAACGATGTCGTTTGAATAAGATTTAATTTTGTTCGAACGACTTGCATTTTTAAGTGGTGGTTCAATCTGTTTTCTTTTTCCACCGTCTCAGCTTCCACTTCTTTTCTCTCTCTCCTGTCACAACTCGAAACCATTTTCCCCTACCTTCTCTCTCTCCACTCTTCCACGAACGCTCTACAACACGATATCCCCTATTTCTCTCCACTTTACCTATTCTCCCCACTACCTCCATTCCACCATTTCTACACATCTACACCCCATTTTGGAGATTACACCATTTCGTGATTTCTCCCCTCCTCATCTCTCTCAGGTACCTCCTTTTATTTTATCCTTTTGTTCCATTTTTTTTTGTTGAGCATATATGAGTTGGGTTTTTTACAAATATTCAAACATTTTTTTCTTCCCAGTTCATATACGCTCTATCCAACTCTTTCGGGCTATATACTCTATAAATATATTTTTTGCCCCCAATTAAGTGTTAATATCATGATTTTTTTCATTTCTTTAAATATAAATTATTTTTTAAATTTCATGACATTACACTTCATTTGTCTTCTCTGCATTTCCTATATATTTTACTACTGCTAATGGATTTTGGGATTTTGTTGTTTTGGTTTTGATGGTGTTGGTGTTTGGTGGTTTGGGTGGTATATCCGTGTAGTGGTTTGGGTGGTTTTGATGGTGTTGGTGTTTGGTGGTTTTGATGGTGTTGTTCTCTGTATCTGAAGAAGAGGGATCTTCTTCTTCTTCTTCTTCTTCTTCTTCTTCTTCTTCTTCTTCTTCTTCTTCTTCTTCTTCTTCTTCTTCTTCTTCTTCTTCTTCTTCTTCTTCTTCTTCTCCTCCTTCTTCTTCTTCTCCTTCTTCTTCTTCTCCTTCTTCTTCTTCTCCTTCTTCTTCTTCTTCTTCTTCTTCTTCTTCTTCTTCTTCTTCTTCTTCTTCTTCCTCCTCCTCCTCCTCAGATGAGAACCATTCTGCTGAAGCTTCCATTCCCAAGCTTAGATTGCGTTGGAGAAACCTTAAAAATCACACCTTATACCACACTCAAGGGTTTGCAACTCATGCTTTTGCTCGTGAAAAGGTCATCGACATCCCCTCCCTCTCTAGCACTATCGTCTTCACATGGCTGTCTACCTTGGGTTGGGATTCATTTTTAACCTTACGGATACTATTTATCCCGATCTTATTAGGGAGTATTTTTTTGGGATGCGTATTCTAGAAAGAGATATTTTCTTTGTTGTATGTGGATGTTAAATCACAATCACAACAGAGTCCATTGCTCGCCTCGTAGTTTTACTTCGCCTCAACAACCCCTCTTATCCTTGGTTGCCTAACTCTTGCCTTATGGGACAACGCATTTTATCCACCGTGTGTTATACGGTTATTCCCGAATGCGTCACAATCTACCATAAAAATATTAATCTAGATTTTATGATCCTTAACTGAATTGTCTTTGCCTGCATCCTTCCTTGTGCAAATTCCACTTAAATTTCTAAGGCACATATGGAGCTCATGTTTTCCATTAGCATCAAGGCTGGTATTGACCTTCCTAGCTTTATCTTTGGTGTTATTAAAGCCGTTAAAGTAAATCCACTTGGTCCGGTTAGGGACGCCTTACCTTTTACTGTTATTATTACTCGACATTATCTTGAGGTTGGTTGTCCTCTCCTTCCCTCGGATATTCTTGTCACTCGGTTTTAGCGCATTAATATTACCTCTGTTGGTCGCTCTCACGGTCACCTTCCTCGTGATACTCCTTAACACACTCCTTCCCAATTTGTGTCATCCCACTCTGCCGCTTCTACTACCCCCGCACCTGTTAGACCTTCTTCGTCATAGTATTACCCACCCACCATTACACCCACTGAGTTAGAGGACATTTGAGTGGTACGTTCACAGATTCAGGAGCTTTAAGAGGATCGTCAAGAAGATAGGTCTCTTTTGCAGGAGCTATTGCTTACCATGCAGCGTGATCATCAGCGAGTCGAGGAGGATCAAGCTTGTTGGAAGGAGGCTCAGTTACTTAGAGATGAGGCCCAATATAGGCATGGTCTTGTTCTCATGGAACATCTTTGGGAGATACGACGTTTAGAGATGTGTCGTGGTGCGGGATCTTTAGGCACCGGATCCATTTCAGATGATGCTCCACATGATGCTCCTGCCCTTGATGTCCTTTTACCTCTGGTTTTATGTCACTTTTGTACTTATGAGAGCGAGCAATTTATAATTTCTTCATTTCCTATTCTCATTTGTACCAACTCCTTGTATTTTCCCTTTTTTTTGGATTTGGATTATGTTGGATTTAACTTGAATTATATTGTTTTTAAAGCGTTAATGAGTAATCCTAGTTCCTATTTTCTTATATTTGTTGGATGGATGGATGCTTAATTGTCGTTACTTGTTTGTATTTCTATAATTATGTTCCTATTCTTCATTTACTTGTTTATGGGCTACCCTTGCTATATTCACTACCCTTCCAGGTTTTCGTTCTATCCCTTTGTCTTTTCCAGACAAAAAGGGGGAGAACATGTTTAGGGGGATCGTAATATTTTTGATCTTACACTCTATATTTCCCCATGCATTTTATGTCTTTGTTGGTTCATGTGTGCAGTACTCCTATTGCAAATTCATAGACCACTTTCAACAATGCAACATTCGAAGTTAGTCGAGTCTGCCAACGTATTTTGGGTTTTGAGGATGGGTTTTAGAATCGAATTGACGGTTGTCTTAGCAAATTCAAAGTCATTTTTTTTGTATTTTATTTATTTTATGTTTTTTCCCGGAATATCCAAAGGGGAAGATTTGTAAGGATAATTTTCCAATCGAGTCATTTTTAGTATTTACTAAATTCCATTGGACAAAAATTTTTGGTCATTATGGTTCGTACATATATCATCCTTGAAGAATTTGGGCATCCGACTATTCACCTTCATCAAATTCATTCCAAATGCTCTTTACCCAAAGGTATTTGGACCAGGTTCTCTTTTATATCTGTTGGAGACAATCTAAATCTGACTTAAATTAATTTTATAAGAAGTTTTTTAGTCAGTGTAAAATTCTAAAATTTCGTTGGAAAAATTCCCAGGTTGTTCGAACAACCTCGTTTTAACGAACATATTCGAACGAGTTTGCTAACGTCAATGTGCTCAAGCACTCTGAAATTTTGTTAGAAGTTTTGTTGAAGTTCAAACGAGAATTCGAACGAGATTCTACACATTCTTTACTAACTTTTCGTTAGAAGTTTCGTTTGAACATAATCGTTCGAACGACCTGCTTCCAGTTTGAAATTTTTTATTTTTGGCAGTTTCTCCCTTAACTGTTTTGGTCCACTAACTTTCCCTTATCTATCTTTAGTGGATGAAAATAATAACATGGACTTTAACTTTTGAACACAAGAGAAAAAAAAAACCTTTACCCTTTTGTCTCCAACATTTAAGTGATCTTTAGATCATATTTTGAGAACCAAAAACCCCATCCACGTCCTACAAATTGTTCTTCCTTGCTATATGCGTTAGAGCTTCGTACAAGTGCTGATTGGAGACGGTAATTGGGTTTTAGTGGATACCGAGACACGGGAAGTGTTGTGCAACGCATTGGATCTTCGCGTACTACAAAGGGAGGTATTGGAGACGGCATTAGCGAGTCTTAGTGAGTCAAGTCTGTAAGTCTTTTTAGTCTCTTTGTAAAACCATATTTGTAGTGGATTTGTCTAGGCCCAACCGTTCGAGATTTTTCCCATTTGGGTTTTCCTCGTACATCGACGTGTTGTGGTTGTGCTTTCTTCTTATGTAGATGATAATCCTACATGATCACTTAGGAATTAGTAAGAAACATTTAAAATCGGAAAGTATCAACACTCGGCCTAATTTATACTTGTATAAAGGGTCTATTCAATGAAAATAACAAAGTTCATATAACTGTGGTACTTCACCTAGCTAGGTGTTCGTGCCTCTTACGTGGCTATTTTACGTTTTCACCCTTCCACGGCATGTTTTTAAGACTAAGTCTTACAGTTTACAAATTTTGATCGTGGTCTAAAATCGGTGGTCCCGTGACTATGCAGTAGGTTTCGGTGGGTTACATTGTTCCCGTACGAGGTGTTCGTGCCCCTTACGGGGCCGTTTTGGTGCTATTTTATGTTTTCACCCTTTGACGATATGTTTTTAAGCCTAAGTCTAGAATTTTGTTAATTTTGGTTGTGCTCTCAAATCGTGGGCCTCGTGACTATGCGGTCTATTCCTACGGGTTACATTCGTCCCGTGCGAGGTGTTCGTGCCTCTTACGGGGCCCTTTTGTGACTGTTTTATGTTTTCACCCTTTGACGGCTTGTTTTTATGCCTAATTCTAGTTATTCGAACCGGTGGACTCGTGACTATGCGGTCGATTCCTGCGAGTTACATTGGTGCCATGCGAGGTGTTAATGCCTCTTACATGGCCATTTTATGGTTATTTAATGTTTTCACCCTTTGACGACATGTTTTTAAACCTAAGTCTAGAAATTGTGTATATTTTGGCTGTGCTCTCAAATCGAGTATCCCGTGACTAAGCGATCGCTTCCTTTGGGTTGCATTTGTCCTGAGCGAGGTGTTCGTGCCTCTTACGGGACTGTTTTAGGGATGTTTTACATTTTCACCCTTTGTGGTATGTTTTTAAGACTAAGTCTAACAGTTTGCAAATTTTGACTGTGCTCTTAAACTGGGGGTCCCGTGACTGCGCAGCCAATTTCAGTGGGTTAGATTGTTCCCGTGTGAGGTGTTTGTGCCCCTTACGGGGCCGTTTTGTTGCTATTTTATGTTTTCACCCTTTTATGACATTTTTAAGCCTAAGTCTAGAATTTTGAAAACTTTGGTCGTGCTCTCAAATCGGGGGTCTCGTGATTGGTTCCTGAAGGTTACATTCGTCCCGTGCGAGGTCTTCGTACCTCTTACGGGGCCGTTTTATGGTTGTTTTATATTTGCACCATTTGACGACATGTTTGTATGCGTAATTCTAGTTATTTTTCAAATTTTGGTCGTGCTCTCAAATCGGGGGTCCCGTGACTATGTGATCGATTTCTGCGTATTATATCGGTCCCGTACGAGGTGTTCGTGCCTCATACAAGGTCATTTTGTGGTTATTTTACATTTTCACCCTTTGATGTTTTCACCCAACGAAGACATGATTTTAATCCCGAGTCTAGATATTTTGCAAATTTTGGTCATGCTCTCAAATCGAGAGTCCCATCACTACGTGGTTAGTTCCCATGAGTTACATTTGTCCCGTTCGATGTGTTCGTGCCTCTTACAGGGTCATTTTGTGGATATTTTATGTTTTCCCCCTTTGACGGTATGTTCTTAATCCTAAGTCTGACGGTTTGTAAATTTTGGTCGAGCTCTCAAACCTGGGGTCATGTGACTTCGCGATCGACTCCTGCGGGTTACATTGTTCAGCGCAAGGTGTTTGTGCCGCTTACGAGGCCGTTTTGATGCCGTTTTTCATTTTCACCATTTGACAACATGTTTTTAAGCCTAAGTCTAGATATTTTGCAAATTTTGATTGTGTTGTAAAATCGGGTGTCCGGTGACTAGGCGGTCGATTCCTGTGAGTTATATTGGTCCCCTAGGAGGTGTTCGTGACTCTTACGAGGTCATTTTGTGGTTCTTTTATGTTTTCACAATTTGATATCAAGTTTTTAAGCCTAAGTCTAATAGTTTGGAAATTTAGATTGTGCTCTCAAATCGGGGTTCCCGTGACTACGCGGTTGGTTCTTGCGGGTCACATTGGTCCCATACGAGGTGTGCGTGCCTTTTATGTGGTCGTTTTGTGGCTGTTTTATGTTTTTACCCCTTGACAACATGTTTTTAAGACTAACTCTAGATATTTTGCAAATTTTTATCGTGCACTCAAATCAGGGGTGTCGTGACTACGCAGTTGGTTCCTGTGGGTTATATTGCTCCCATGCGAGGTGTTCGTGCTTCTTACGGTGCCGTTTTGTTGCCATTTTACGTTTTCACCCTTTAACATCATGCCTTTTAGCCTAAGTCTAATAGTTTATAAATTTTGATCGTACTCTCAAATCGATACTCCCATGACTATGCGGTCGGTTCATGCGAGTCACATTAGTCCCGTGCAAGGTTTTTGTGCGTCTTACGGGGATATTTTGTGGCTATTTTGGGTTTTCACCCTTTGATGTCATATTTTTAAGCCTAAGTACAGATATTTTGGAAATTTTGGTCGTGCTCTCAAATCGGGGGTCTCGTGATTACGCAATCATTTTCTACGGGTTACATTGGTCTCTTTCGAGGTGTTCGTGCCTCTTAGAGGCCGTTTTGTGGTTGTTTTTAATTTTCACCCTTTGACGACATGTTTTTAAAACCTAAATCTAGATATTGTATAAATTTTGGTCGTGCTCTCAAATCGAGTGTCCCATGTAGACCTGTCAAAATACACGATAACCCGTTAACACGACACGACCCGACATGAAATTATAAGTTAATGGGTTTACCCTTATTGGGTTTGGGTCATTAACGGGTTGACACGGTAGACCCGTTAACACTAACGGTTCGGGTTTGGAAATTTACCTGTACCCGTTTTAACCCGTTTCTACCCGTTAACACCCGTTAACACTAACGGGTACTATAGGGTCACCCAACTCGTACCCAATAACAATAACCATTAAAACCCATTATTTCTAAATCTTTAAAGACTAACGAGTGCTATAGGGTCACCCAATCTATACCCAATAAAAATTACAATTAAAACCTATTATTATTAAAGTATTAAAGACTAACGGGTATTATAGGGTCACCCAACCCGTTACCCATTTTGACCCAAAATGATTCGTTAATATTAACGGGTGTTAACGGTTTGGGTCGTGTACCCGTTAATATTAACGGGTCGTGTTTGGGTATTGTTATTAGACCCGTTAGGCTTAACGGGTCATGTATGGGTTAGGCTGTTTTGACCCGTAACCCGTAACTCGTAACCCGTACACGACCCAAACCGCCCCTTGACAGGTCTAGTCCCATGACTAAGCGGTCGGTTTCTGCGGGTGACAATGGTCCCGAGCGAGGTACTCGTGCCTCTTACAGTGCCGTTTTAGGGATGTTTTACGTTTTCACACTTTGACTACATGTTTTTAAGCCTAAGTCTAACAATTTGCAAATTTTGTCCCTGCTCTCAAATCGGGGGTCTCGTGACTACGCGGTCTATTCCCGTGGGTTACATTTGTCCCGTACGAGGTGTTTGTGCCCCTTACGGAGCCTTTGTGTTTCTATTTTATGTTTTTACCCTTTGACAAAATGTTTTTAACTCTAAGTCTAACATTTTTTAAATTTTGATCATGCTCTAAAATCGGGGGTCCTGTGATTATACGGTCTGTTCTTGCGGGTTATATTGGTCCCGTGCGAGGTGTGCGTTCCTCTATTGGGGCCGTTTTATGATTGTTTTACGTTTTCACCCTTTGATGGCATGTTTTTCTGCCAAAGTCTAGATATTTTACAAACTTTGATCGTGCTCTCAAATCGAGGGTCTCGAGACTATTGGGTCAGTTCTTGTGAGTTTCATTTGTCCCATGCGAGGTGTTCGTGCCTCGTACGGGGCCGTTTTGTGGTTTTTTTACATTTTCAGCCTTTGACGGCATGTTTTTATGCCTAAGTCTTTATATTTTAGAAATTTTGGTCATGCTCTCAAACCGAGGGTCACATAACTATGCGATCAGTTCCTACGAGTTACATTGGTCCCATGCGAGGTGTTTGTGCCTCTTACAAGGGTTGTTCTATGGATGTTTGATTTTTTCACCCATCGACGACATGTTTTTAAGCCTAAGTCTAGATATTTTGCAAATTTTGGTCATCCTCTCAAACATGGGGTCCTTTGACTACACTATCGGTTCTTACAAGTTATATTGGTACCGTACGAGGTGTTTGTGCTTCTTACGTGGCCGTTTTGTGGATGTTTTATGTTTTCACCCATTGACGACATCTATTTAAGTTGAACTCTAGATATTTTGCAAATTTTGGTTGTGCTCTCAAATCGGGGGTCCTGTGACTACACAATTGGTTCTTACGGGTTACATTGTCTCGTGTAAGGAGTTTGTGCCAATTACGGGGCCGTTTTGTTACTATTTTACATTTTCACCCTTTGACGGCATGTTTTAAGCCTAAGTCTAGGTATTTTGTAAATTTTGATCATGCTCTCAAATCGAGGGTCCCGTGACTACGTGGTCTGTTCCTAGGGGTATAATTGGTCCCGAGTGAGGCGTTTCTGCCTCTTGCGGGGCCATTTTGTGGTTATTTTATGTTTTCACCATTTGACGACATGTTTTTAAGCCTAACTCTAAATCTTTATAAATTTTCATCGTGCTCTCAAACCTGAGGTCTTGTGACTACGCGGTCGGTTACTGCAGGTTAAATTGGTCCTATGTAAGGTGTTCCTTCCTCTTACGGGGCCCTTTTGAGGCAGTTTTTTATTTTCATCCTTTGACGGCATGTTTTTGAGATAAGTCTAGATATTTTGCAAATTTTGATTGTGTTATCAAATCGTGTGTCCTGTGAGGACACGATCGGTTATTTCAGCTTATATTGGTCCCGTGCGAGGTGTTCGTGCCTCATGCTTGGCGGTTTTGTGGTTATTTTACGTTTTCACCCTTTGTCAGCATGTTCTTAGGCCTAAGTCTAACAGTTCATAAATTTTTGTCATGCATCAAATCGGGGGTCCCGTGACTATGTGGTCGATTCTAGTGGGTTACTTGGGTCCCGTGCGAGATGTTCGTGCCTCTTACGAGTTAATTTTTGACTATTTTACGTTTTCACCCTTTGATGACATATTTTAAGCCTATGTCTAATAATTTGTAAATTTTGGTCGTGCACTCAAACCGAGGGTCCCATCACTACGCAGTCGGTTCCTGCGAGTTACATTTGTTCCGTGCGAGGTGTTCGTGCCTCTTACGGGACCGTTTTGTGGCTATTTTACGTTTTCAACCATTGATGGCATGTTTTTTAGCGTAAGTATAGATATTTTATAAATTTTGGTTGTTTTTTCGAATCAGGGATCCCGTGACTATGCGGTCGGTTCCTGTGGGCTGTATTGGTCCTGTACGAAGTGTTTGTGCCTACAACGGGGTCATTTTATCGTTATTTTAGGTTTTCACCCTTTGACTGCATGTTTTTTAGCCTAAGTCTAACAGTTTGTATATTTTGGTCTTGCTCTCAACCTGGGGGTCCCGTGACTACGCGGTCGGTTTGTTCGTGTTATATTGGTCCCGTGCGAGGTGTCCGTCCCTCTTACGGGGACATTTAGTGGTTGTTTTATGTTTTCACACTTTGATGACATGTTTTTAAGCCTAAGTATAGATATTTTACAAATTTTGGTCATGCTCATAAACCAGGGGTCCCGTTATTACGCGATCAGTTCATGCGGATTACGTTGGTCCCGTACGAGGTGTTCGTGCCCCTCACAGGGCCGTTTTGTGGCTATTTTACGTTTTCACCCTTTGACGGCATATTTTCTAACATAAATCTAGATATCGTGCAAGTTTTGGTCGGGCTCTCAAATCAGGTGTCCTGTAACTAAACGATTGGTTCCTACGAGTTACATTGGTCCCGAGCAAGGTGCTCATGCATCTTACGGGGCCGTTTTTGGGTTGTTTTACGTTTTCACTCTTTGACGGCATGTTTTTAATCCTAAGTCTAACCGTTTGCAAATTTTGGCCGTGCTCTCAAATTGGGAGTCTCTTGACTACACGGTCAGTTCCTGTGGGTTACATTGGTCCCGTGCATGGTGTTCGTGTCCCTTACGGGACCGTTTTATTGCTATTTTATGTTTTTACCCTTCGACGAAATGTTTTTAAGCCAAAGTCTAACATCTTATAAATTTTGGTCGTGCCCTCAAACCGGGGGTCCCATGACTATGCGATCGGTTCCTATGGGTTACATTGATCCCGTGCGAGCTGCTCGTACCTCTAACGGGGATGTTTTGTGGATGATTTATGTTTTCGCCCATTGATGGCTTATTTTTATGCCAAAGTCTAGATATTTTACAAATTTTGATCGGGCTCTGTAATCGGGGGTCCCCTTACTATGCGATCGGTTCCTGCGTCTTACATTAATCCCGTGCGACATGTTCGTGCCTCTTACGAGGCAGTTTATGGGTACTTTATGTTTTCTCCCTTTGACGACATGTTTTTCTACCTAAGTCTAGATATATATATATAGAAATTTTGGTCGTGCTCTCAAACCAGGAATCCCGTGACTATGCGGTCGGTTCCTACGAGTTACATTGGTACCGTGCGAGGTTTTTGCGCCTCTTACGGGGCCGTTCCGTGGCTGTTTGATGTTTTCACCCTTCGACGACATGTTTTTAAGCATAAATCTAGATATTTTGCAAATTTTGGTCATTTTTGCAAACCGGGGATCTCGTGACTACGCGGTTGGTTCCTACAAGTTACATTGGTCCCGTTCGAGGTGTCCGTGCTCTTACGGAGCCATTTTGAGAATTTTTTATGTTTTCACCCGTTGATGACATGTTTAGAAGCCTAAGTCTAGCAGTTTGCAAATTTTGGTCAAGCTCTCAAATCGGGGTTCCTGCAGGTTACATTAGTCCCGTGTGAGGTGTTTGTACCCTTTACGGGGCCGTTTTGAGTCTATTTTTTATTTTCACGCTTTGACGGCATGTTTTTAGGCCTAAGTCTAAATATTTTGCTAATTTTGATTGTACTCTCAAATCCGGTGTCCCGTTACTACGCGATCGATTCCTGGGAGTTACATTGATCCCCTACGAGGTGTTTGTGCCTCTTATAAGGCCGTTTTGTGGTTATTTTACATTTTCACCATTTGACGACATGTTTTCAAGAATAAGTCTAATAGTTTTTAAATTTTGACCGTGCTCTCAAATCGGGGGTTCCAGGACTACGCGATCGATTCTTGCATGTTACATTAGTCTATTGCGAGGTGTTCGTGCCTCTTATATGGCCGCTTTGTGGTTGTTTTACGTTTTCACCCTTTGACAGAAAGTTTTTAAGCCAAAGTCTAACATTTTATAAATTTTGGTCATCTTCTCAAACAGGGGGTTCCATGACTACGCGGTCGATTCTTGCGGGTCACTTTGGTCCCGTGTGAGGTGTTCGTGCCTCTTACGAGCCTCTTTGTGACTCTTTTACGTTTTTACACTTTGATGGCTTGTTTTAAGCGTATGTCTAACAGTTTGAAAATTTTGGTCGTGCACTCAAATCGAGGGTCCCATCATTACGCAGTCGGTTCCTGCGAGTTACATTGGTTCCGTGCGAGGTGTTCGTGCCATTTACGGGACCGTTTTATGGCTATTTTACGTTTTAACCCTTTAGCGACATGTTTTTAAGCGTAAGTCTAGATATTTTATAAATTTTGATCGTTCTGTCAAATCGGGGATCCCGTGACTACGCGGTCGGTTCCCGTGGCTAATTTTGATTGTGCTCTCAAGTCGGGTGTCCCAAAACTACCCGGTCGGTTCATGCGAGGTACATTGGTACCCTGCGAGGTGTTCGTGCCTCTTACAAGGCGATTTTCTAGTTATTTTACATTTTCACCCTTTAACGGCATGTTTTCAAGAATAAGTCTAATAGTTTTCAAATTTTGATTGTGCTCTCCAATTGGGGGTTCCAGGATTAAGCGATCGGTTCTTGCATTTTACATTAGTCTCTTTCGAGGTGTTCGTGCCTCTTACATGACCGTTTTGTGGCTGTTTTACATTTTCACCCTTTGACGATAAGTTTTTAAGCCTAAGTCTAACAGTTTATAAATTTTGGTCATGCCCTCAAACTGGTGGTCCCGTGACTACGCTGTTGATTCTTGCGGGTCACTTTGGTCCTGTGCGAGGTGTTCGTGCCTCTTACGAGTCGCTTTGTGACTATTTTACGTTTTCACCCTTTGACGACATGTTTTAAGCCTATGTCTAATAGTTTACAAATTTTGGTCGTGCACTCAAATCGAGGCTCCCATCACTATACAGTCGATTCCTGCGAGTTACATTAGTTTCGTGCAAGGTGTTCGTGTCTCTTACGGGATAATTTTGTGGCTTTTTTACATTTTCACCCTATGAGGGCATGTTTTTAAGCGTAAGTCTAGATATTTTATAAATTTTGGTCGTTTTGTCAAATCTGGGATCCTATAACTACGCGGTCGGTTCCTGTGGGTTATATTGGTCTCGTGCGAAGTGTTCGTGCCACTTACGGGTCCGTTTCGTTGCTTTTTTAGTTTTTCACTCTTTGATTGCATGTTTTTTAGCCTAAGTTTAACAGTTTGTAAATTTTGGTCATGCTCTAAACATGGGGGTCCCGTGTTTAGAGCACGACCAAAATTTTGGTCGCTTTTGGTCATGCTCTAAAATTTGCTCTAAATTTTGGTCATGCTCTCAAATCGAGGATCCTGTGACTATGCGATCGCTTTCTACAAATTACATTGGTCCCGTGCGAGGTGTTCGTACCTCTTACTGGGACATTTTTTTGGATGTTTTACGTTTTGACTCTTCGACGACATGTTTTATGCCTAAGTCAAGATATTTTACAAATTTTGGTCATGCTCTCAAACCGGGGGTCCCGTGACTTTGCGGTCAGTTCTTACGAGTTACATTGGTCCCGTGCGAGGTGTCCATGCCTCTTACGGGGCCGTTTTGTGGGTGTTTTACGTTTTTCCCCTTTGACGACATGTTTTTCTGCATAAGTAAAATATTTTACAAATTCTGGTTGTGCTCTCAAATAGGGGGTCCTGTGACTTTGTGAGTTACATTGGTCCCGTGCGAGGTGTTTGTGCCTCTTACGGGACTGTTATGTGGCTGCTTGATGTTTTCACCCTGCAACAGCATGTTTTTAAGCCTAAGTTTCTATATTTTACTAATTTTATTCATGCTCTCAAACTGGGGGTTCTGTGACTACGTTATGAGTCCCTACAAGTTACATTGGTCCCGTTTGAGGCGTCCGTGCCTCTGACGGGGCTGTTTTGTGGATGATTTATGTTTTCACCCTTCACGGCATGTTTTTAAGCCTAAGTCAAATAGTTTGTAAATTTTAGTCAAGCTCTCATACTGGGGGTTCTGTGACCACGCAGTCGATTCCTGCAGGTTACATTGGTCCCGTGTGAGATATTCGTGCCTCTAACGAGGCCATTTTGCGACTATTTTTTATTTTCACCCTTTGACAACATGTTTTTAAGCCGAAGTCTAGATATTTAGCAAATTTTGATTGTGCTCTGAAATAGGGTGTCCTGTGACTACGCGATCGGTTCCTGCAAGTTACTTTGGTCTCCTGCGAGGTGTACGTGCCTCTTTCGAGGATGTTTTATAGTTATCTTACGTTTTCAGCCTTCGACGACATGTTTTTAAGCCTAAGTCTTATATTTTGCAAATTTTTATCGTGCTCTGAAATCGGGGGTACCGTGACTACGCGATTTGTTCTAGTGGGTTACATTGGTCCCCTTCGAGGTATTGGTGCCTATCAAGTGTCCGTTTTACATTTTCACCATTTGACAATAAGTATTTTAGACAAAGTCTATATATTTTGCCACTTTTGGTCGTGCTATCAAATCGGGGGTCCTGTGATAAAGCGATCGGTTCCTACGGGTAACATTGGTCCCGTGCGAGGTGTTCGTTCCTCTTACGGGGCCATTTTGTGGCTCTTTTACATTTTCACCCTTTGACAGCAAGTTTTTAAGCTTAAGTCTAACAGTTTATAAATTTTGATCGTGTTCTCGAACCGGGGGTCCTATGACTACACGGTCGACTCCTGCGAATTACATTGGTCCCGTACGAGGAGTTTGTGCCTCTTACGGGGCCGTTTTGTGGCTGTTTTACGTTTTCACCCATTGACGACATGTTTTTAAGTCTAGATATTTTGTAAATTTTGGTCGTGCTCTCAAACCGGTGTTTCCGTGACTACGCGGTCGGTTCCTGTTGGTTATATTGGTCCCGTGCGAAGTGTTCGTACCTTTTATGGGGCCGTTTTGTTGCTATTTTAGGTTTTCACCCTTTGGCTTCATTATTTTAGCCTAAGTCTAATAATTTTTAAATTTTGTTCGTGCTCTTAACCCGGGGGTCCCGTGACTACGCAGTTGGTTCGTGCGGGTTACATTGGGCCCGTGCGAGGTATTCGTGCCTCTTATGGAGACGTTTTGTGGTTGTTTTATGTTTTCACACTTTGATGACATGTTTTTAAGCCTAAGTATAACAGTTTGCAAATTTTGGTCGTGCTCTCAAATCGGGGGTACCGTGACTACACAATCGATTCCAGCGAGTTACATTATTTCGTGCGAGGTGTTCGTGCCTCTTATGGGACCTTTTAGTGGCAATTTTTTGTTTTCACCATTCGACGACATGTTTTTAAGCCTAAGTCTAGATAGTTTCTGAATTTTGTTCGTTCTCTCAATTCGGGGATCCCGTGACTACGCAGTCAGTTCCCGTGAGTTTTTAAGTCCTGTGCAAGGTGTTCGTCCCTCTTACGGGGACATTTTGTTCCTATATTACATTTTCACCCTTTGACGACACGTTTTTTAGCATAATAATAGTTTGTAAATTTTGGTGGTGCTTTCAAAGCGGGGGTCCCGTGACTACGCGGTCGATTCGCACATGTTTTATTGGTTCCGTGTGAGGTTTTTGTGCCTCTTAAGAGGATGTTTTGTGGCTATTTTATGTTTTCACCCTTTGACGGCATGTTTTTAAGCCTAAGTATATATCTTTTGTAAATTTTGGTCGTGCTATCAAACTGGGGGTCCTGTAACAAGTCGGTTCCTGCGGGTTACATTTGTCCCGTGCGAGGAGTTCGTGCCTCTTACGGGGTTGTTTTGTCACTGTTTTACCTTTTTACCCTTTAACGACATGTTTTTAATCCTAAGTCTAGATATTTTGTAAATTTTGATCGTGCACTCAAACCGAGGATCCCGTGACTAAGCTGTCGGTTCCTACGGGTTATGATATGACCCAAGTGTAACCTCGGCCTAGAGACACCAACCTCGGCCGAAATTATGGCCGACGTTGGGCATGACTTGGACACGCGATATCACCCCTCGGCCATATCAAGGTCGGCCCAGGCCGACACTACCATGAGCCTCTCCAATGGATATCATAAGTATCGATAGCCTTCTCGTATATCTTAGAGTAGCAACCTCGGCCAGACATAGGCCGAGCTCGCAGGAAGCCACCAGCAACCTCATCAAGCCACCAGTTCAACCTCGTCTCAGGACGACCTTGTCCATTGTCTCGGCTAGGATTAAGCCTAGACCTCCATGGGATACTCAGACTGAACAGGTATCAAGACTTACCAACCTCGGCCTCACCAAGGCCGAGGTCATACACCAGACGCGATAGCCGAGCACCTGCTGACATTTAGATAAGGACACGTGGACACAAATAAGTTATAATAAGATTATTCCCCACACCGGGGGAGAGTATTGCATCATCATTCTATACATGTGACAGTGACAGATGGCACTCCCATATTGGTGAGGTAACAACACACATGCTCATTGCATGCATGGAGGGTACATTACACCCCATAGGTACTATATATAGAGGTCATCCTCTACCTTGCAAAGGGATCCCCAAAATTAGCAACCCTAGCTGAAACCCTGTCTAGATACACAGTAGAGAGAGAAAGCTTGAGAGATTGTATCCATGGCCATTAGTGTCTTATTGCAGTGAGATTATTCACACATACACAGTGGATGTAGGCCAATTTAGGCTGAACCACTTATATTCTGGTGATCTTCCTCTTCTCCTCAACTCCTTCTATTATATGCTTTTATGCTGCCGTTGTTAACATTGAATTGAGCTTACAAACACCTTGAAGGGTGGTGCTATTTCCAGCATCATCATTTTGGCGCCGTCTGTGGGAATCGAGAAGCCATCTCTTCCTCTTTTTCTGCTTAACCCCACCGGAGACTTTGGTGGTGAACCAGGCCTCCCCCTAGCGCGGAGCTGTTTCACCATTGAAAGAGGTCCTGTGAGGTACTAAGCTCATCTGCTACTCAAGCTCTATAGTGTTAACATATGGCACCATACTTACCACCTCCTCTTCCGCCGCCCGGGGGTGGAGGGCCTAGTTCCAGTCAGGCGCCACCCCAGTTCGAAATGGCGGAGGTGGAAGCACCCTTGAGATCTTTAGATGCAACACACGCAGCCATGCAGGAGCAATTTGCACAGCTCAGCCAAACTTTGATGAGGCCACCTGGAGTCTCACCGAACATATTCACTCCGGCGGCAATTCAGCCTCATCCTGATGCCAGGGGACCACCCCAGGCACCAATGAAGGACCAACCTACACCCCCGCGGAGAAGGGACGTTGCTGACCCTAGGCGCTTACGCCTAGGGAGGTAGGGAAACCCTTGACCAGAGGACAGGTATAATGATCTAGAGGCGGAAGAAGCCCCGGAAGACTGCTGGGAGCCGTATGAGGTGTCAAATAACACTATACGGCCTCTTAGGCAAAGTCAAGGTTGTGTCGGCCGAAGAAGTGAAGAGGCCCAACAAAGAGGGTCAGCCTTTGATAGGTTGAGCAGAGGGTCAGCCTTCGAGAGACTGGGCTCGATAAATGACCTAAGACAGAGACTGTCGAGATCAAGGAGTGCAGCAGGCTCACAGAGAGGGAATATGCAGGGTCAGCCAGACCAAGGCCGACACTGTGAAAGAAGAGGTAGGGAACAGGAAGAGGTCAACAGCCGACGTGTCGTGGCAGGGGAACCCGTGGTCCATCCCAGGGAGGTGGCAGGGGATAACCTTGGCCAAGTCGATGACAGAAGACCATGGAATGATTCTATCCAACGCCTTGAGGAGAAGATAGGAGACCTCATTAAAAGCAGGGACCCATTACAAAGGGGATACTCAGAGGGCTCCCCATTTGTGGCTAGGATAGTGGGGTTCCCAACCCCAGCTAAGTTCAAGCCTCCTACAGTGTCTCCCAAGTATGATGGAAGCACCAACCCAGTACACCACATAGAGATGTATCAATCGGCGACAGACATCTACTCGATACCCGATGAGAAGAAGTGTAGAGCCTTCTCTGGGACCTTAACAGGGGCAGCGCACAGCTGGTTTACCTCTCTCCCGAAGAACTCGATCGAGAATTTCAAAGGCTTAGCTGAACGATTCATCCATAACTTCTGCTTTGGGGTGAGACCCCAGAAGAAAACCACTCACCTGCTGTATGTCAAATAGGGCAAGGATGAGAGCCTAAGAGACTACATAGCACGGTTCAACAAAGAGAAGTTGGAGGTCGAGGATTATGAAGAAAATATAGCCATGACTGCCCTCATAGGGGGTCTGCAGAAAGGGAAACTGTTGTGGAAGCTGGCAGAAGACCCTCCTAGGTCTATGGCAGAGCTCCTGGCAACCGCAGGGAAAGTAATGAATGCGAAAGAGGCAATGGCCGCCAAGTATGAGGATGAGAACCGCGGTGGTAGTGGAAAGTCCCAAAGCAAGAAAGATGGGAAGAAGAGATCGGGTGATGACAAGTTCGCTCACTATACTCCTTTGACTGTGAGTTATGAGCACATCCTCAATGAGATTAAGAATGACGGGGCTCTGAGATGGCCAGAGAAGCTGAAAGCCCAACCACATAAGAGGAACAAAAACCTATGGTGTGAGTTCCACCAAGATCATGGTCACGTCACAGATAGATGCTTCGCTTTGAAGGATGAGATTGAGAGGATGTTAAAATCTGGGAAATTGAGAAAATATGTAGACGGTAAGGCTCCTAAGAGTGGAAGAGATGACCATAAGAAAAGGAGGAATGACAGATGCCGTGACAACGTCCCGACCCGAAGAGACGATGATTCAGAAGTTGATGATGAAGATGATCCGGATCTTCCACCAAATGGTGACAACACCCCGGTGAAGAGGGTTGGTATGATCTCTTTCGGTGTTGGCACAATATGCGGAGGATTTGCAGGTGGTGGATCTGAAGTGGCTGATAGGAAGGCTAATGTAGCCGAGGCCAAATCAGTGGCCAAGCTTGAAGTTATGAATCTAACGTCTTTCGATACAGTACAGAAGAGGAAGAAAGTAGACATGAACACCCTCGTAGTTGGGTTCTCCAGACTCGACTTTAGAGGTATCTTAGCCCCCATGATGACCCCTTGGTCATAACAACAAGGGTGCATGGATATGAGGTGCAGAGGATCCTCGTGGATGGGGGGAGCTCGGCAGATGTGATGTTTTGGCCTTGCTTCAAGAGCTTAGGCCTTAGTAGAGCAAGACTGGTCCCCTATCACCACCCCCTGATAGGCTTCAGTGGTGAAAAGGTTCACCCCTTGGGCATGTATGAGATGGACGTACGGATGGGTGACGAATGGCCTAAGAGGTTGACTAAGAGGATTAATTTCTTTGTGATGGACGAAAGTGTCTTCTCGGCCTATAACCTCATCATAGGAAGGGTGGCCCTTAGGGAGTTCGAGGCTGTGCCATCAACGGTCCATCAGATGCTAAAATTCCCGACTCCTTGTGGAGTAGAGGAAGTGAAAGGTGACCAGACCACAGCGCGAGAGTGTTACTTCAACTCGGCCGAAGGGAGCGAAGCCCATAAGAGGGCCACCACCACTTATAGCATTGATACTCTTGATCCCAGAGATGAAACAAAATTGAAGAAGGGAGAGGCCGCGGAAGAGGTAGAATCCATCGTCCTCAATGAGGACGAGCCGGAAAAAACCATCCAAGTCGGCAAAGCCCTTAATCCGAAAATCAAGGAAGAGCTGATAAACTTCCTCAGGAAGAGGCAAAGTGTCTTCGTATGGAGTCACGCAGACATGCCTGGCATCAATCCTGAAGTGATGAGTCACAAGCTCAACGTAGCCAAAGATGCCAGGCCTATCAAACAGAGACGAAGAGTCTACTCCAGGGAAAAATATAACGTCATCTGTGAAGAGGTGAAAAAGTTAGAAGAGGCTGAGTTTATAAGAGAAGTTACCTATCCGGAGTGGCTATCAAATGCGGTCATCGTGCCCAAGGCCAATGGGAAGTGGAGAATGTGTGTTGATTTCATTGACCTAAACAGATCTTGCCCAAAAGACAGCTACCCCTTACCTCAGATAGATCAGATGGTGGATGCTACAACAGGACATGAGCTCACGAGCTTCATGGATGCGTATTCAGGCTATAACCAAATCTTCATGGACGCCAAAGACTCAGAGAAGACAACCTTTATTACCGACAAAGGGACGTACTGCTACAAAGTGATGCCCTTCGGTCTGAAAAATGCAGGGGCAATATACCAACGTCTTGTCAATAAGATGTTAGAAGAGCAAATAGGTAAGACCATGGAAGTGTATGTAGATGATATGCTGACAAAAAGCTCATGTAGCAGACCTTGAGAAGACCTTCGATGTAATGGACTCATACAAGATGAAACTCAACCCAACGAAATGTGTCTTCGGAGTAGGAGCCGGGAAGTTCCTGGGATTCATCGTCAACCAGAGAGGAATCGAAGCAAACCCTAAAAAAATTAAGGCATTGCTTGACATGAAGACTCCTAGGAGTATCAAGGATGTCCAGAGACTCACGGGGAGAGTGGCTGTGCTTAACAGATTCATCTCTAGGGCGACGGACAAGTGTCTTCCATTCTTTAAAGTTTTGAGAAAGGCCTTCCAATGGGGCGAAGAGTGTGAAAAAGCCTTCAACCAACTCAAGTCCTACTTAGGGTCTCCTTATTGATGTCTCGGCCCATCACAGGAGAAAGGTTGTTTGTGTATCTGGCAGTCTCTGAATCAGCCATCAGCGCGGCCCTCATACGGGAAGAGGATGGGATCCAAAGGCCTGTATACTTCAACAATAAGGCCCTTCAAGGGTCTGAACAAAATTATCCCCGTATGGAAAAGTTGGCTTATGCCCTAATACATGCCTCAAGAAAAATGAAGCCTTACTTCCAAGCTCACTCCATGGTAGTCCTCACTGACTCCCCACTAAGGCAGGTCCTCCATAAACCTGAGAAGTCCGGGAGATTGATGACTTGGGCCATCGAATTAGGAGAATATGATCTTACCTACCAGCTTAGGACAGCCATCAAAGGGCAGGCCCTCGCGGACTTTGTTGCAAAATTCACATGGGAAGAGGCCGAGAGAGAGAAAGGCCTAGAGGACGCCGAAGAGACAAACCGTAGTGTCTTCCGAAATTCGGAAGAGATGGCACCAAACGTCTTCCGAGATCGGGAAGAGGTCATCTCAGGCAAAACCCGGAGCAGAATAAAAGAGAACGAAGAAGATCGATACCTCTTCAAGCAAGGAGTTATGACAGAATGGGTCTTCTCATCAGATACAGACGTCTGGAGCCTCTTCGTTGATGGCTCTCGCTGTGATAGTGGAAGCGGTGCGGGGCTAATACTCTCGGCTCCGGATGGCGCCAACATTGAATACGCCTTGAGATTCAACTTCCAGGCCTCAAACAACGAGTCCGAGTATGAGGCCATGATAGCAGGTCTCTTATTAGTGAAGACTCTTCGTGTAAAATGACTCCTACTCCACAGCGACTCAAGGTTAGTTGTTAATCAAGTACTGGGAGTCTATGAGGCCAAGAATGAAAGGATGGCGAAGTACCTAGAGAGAGTGAGAAAGATGTTGGAATATTTTGAAGAGGCAAAATTAAAGAGAGTGCCTCGACAAAGTAACAGCCACGCAGATGCATTGGCAAGGTTGGCCTTGGCAACGGAGACAGATGTTAGAAGGACCGTTCTGATCGAGGTATTAGGAAAGGTAACCATCGAGGAAGAAGAGGTATGTAACCCTTGTCATAATTTGAACCTAGGAGACTCATGGATCGACCCGCTCGTCAGATACATAAAAGAGGGAGAGCTGCCTGAGTCCAAATTAGAAAAGAGAAAATTGAGATATAGAGCTGCTAGGTTCTCGATGATAGGAGACGTCTTGTACAAAAAGGGATTTCTATTGCCTCTCCTTAGGTGCGTGCATCCCACGGAAGTCTCCAGGGTCTTACAAGAAGTCCATGAGGGCTCTTGCTCTAGCCACATAGGGGGAAGGCCCTTGGCCAAGAGGATCATCACTCAGGGATACTGGTGGCCTACTTTGTCCAAGGACGCTGCAGACTACGTGTAGAGGTGCGACAAATGTCAAAGGTTCGCCACTATCCCTCATCAACCCCATCATCCTATGATGCCAATCTCTTCTCCGTGGCCATTTACGGTATGGAGAATTGACTTAATAGGACCCTTGCCAAGAGCTGTCAATAACTATAGATTCTTGATAGTTGCCATTGACTACTTCTCAAAGTGGGTGGAGGCAGAGCCGATGATAACAATCACAGAGCAGAAGACCTTCCAATTCATTTGGAGGAATATCATATGCAGATATAGCCTCCCAAACACTCTCATCTCGGACAATGGGACCCAGTTCAAGAACTCCTCTTTAGAAAAGTATTGCTTAAGAGTAGGAATAAGGCAATTCTTCTCATCTCCCGGCCGACCTCAGGCAAATGGCCAGACCGAGGTCACAAACAGAACTATCCTGACTAGGATCAAGAAGAGGTTAGAGGAGGCGAAGGGAAGATGGGCTGAAGAGGTCTACGCTGTGTTATGGGCCTATAGAACCACTGCAAGGACACCAACATGTGAAACCCCGTTCATGCTGGCACATGGCTCAGAGGTCGTCATACCAACGGAAGTAGGACTCCCAACTCATCGGATTCAGACCTACGACCCTGACAATAATGGAGAAGAGAGGAGGCTAGACCTAGATCTTATCAAAGAAAGAAGAGAGGATGCAGAGGTCAGACAAGTAGCCTACCAGCAGAGGGCAACGAAATTCTACAACCAGAGGGTGAAGTCAAGACCCATTACAGTAGGAGACCTAGTGCTGAAGAAGACCCTACAGAAAGCAAATAAGCTTCACCCAAACTGGCATGGCCCCTACAAAGTGACAGAAGAGGTTGTGCCTGGCACCCACAGCTAGAAAACCTCGAAGGAGAACCTTTCACTAACCCATCGAATGCTGATCACCTAAAGAGATATTACATATGATGTTGCATAGAGTTTTATGTAAATATACCATCTTATTATGAAGATGTTATTAATGAAGATCAGTTCCCATGACAGTTCTTACTACATTCTTAGATCAGATTCATTATGAGGATAACATCTTAGGTGATGACCTCAGACCTTCATAACACCATTGGTGACGAGGTCTGAGGTCAGACACCATAATGAGATGACCTCAGACCCTTAACATCATTAATTTGGTGAGATTCATTATGAGGATAACAACTTAGGTGATGACCTCAGACCTTCATAACACCATTCATTGGTGATGAGGTCTGAGGTCAGACACCATAATGAGATGACCTCAGACCCTTAACATCATTAATTTGGTGAGATTCATTATGAGGATAACATCTTAGGTGATAACCTCAGACCTTCATAACACCATTTATTGGTGACGAGGTCTGAGGTCAGACACCATAATGAGATGACCTCAGACCCTTAACATTATTAATTTGGTGAGATTCATTATGAGGATAACATCTTAGGTGATGACCTCAGACCTTCATAACGCCATTCATTGGTGACGAGGTCTGAGGTCAGACACCATAATGAGATGACCTCAGACCCTTAACATCATTAATTTGGTGAGATTCATTATGAGGATAACATCTTAGGTGATAACCTCAGACCTTCATAACACCATTCATTGGTGACGAGGTCTGAGGTCAGACACCATAATGAGATGACCTCAGACCCTTAACATCATTAATTTGGTGAGATTCATTATGAGGATAACATCTTAGGTGATGACCTCAGACCTTCATAATGCCATTCATTGATGACGAGGTCTGAGGTCAGACACCATAATGAGATGACCTCAGACCCTTAACATCATTAATTTGGTGAGATTCATTATGAGGATAACATCTTAGGTGATAACCTCAGACCTTCATAACACCATTCATTGGTGACGAGGTCTGAGGTCAGACACCATAATGAGATGACCTCAGACCCTTAACATCATTAATTTGGTGAGATTCATTATGAGGATAACATCTTAGGTGATGACCTCAGACCTTCATAACACCATTCATTGGTGACGAGGTCTGAGGTCAGACACCATAATGAGATGACCTCAGACCCTTAACATCATTAATTTGGTGAGATTCATTATGAGAATAACATCTTAGGTGATAACCTCAGACCTTCATAACAGCATTCATTGGTGACGAGGTCTGAGGTCAGACACCATAATGAGATGACCTCAGACCCTTAACATCATTAATTTGGTGAGATTCATTATGAGGATAACATCTTAGGTGATAACCTCAGACCTTCATAACACCATTCATTGGTGACGAGGTCTGAGGTCAGACACCATAATGAGATGACCTCAGACCCTTAACATCATTAATTTGGTGAGATTCATTATGAGGATAACATCTTAGGTGATAACCTCAGACCTTCATAACACCATTTATTGGTGACGAGGTCTGAGGTCAAACACCATAATGAGATGACCTCAGACCCTTAACATCATTAATTTGGTAAGATTAATTATGAGGATAACATCTTAGGTGATGGCCTCAGACCTTCATAACACCATTCATTGGTGACGAGGTCTGAGGTCAGACACCATAATGAGATGACCTCAGACCCTTAACATTATGAATTTGGTGAGATTAATTATGAGGATAACATCTAAGGCAATGACCTCAGACCCTCATAACACCATTCAGTGGTGACAAGGTCTGAACTCAGGACCATTGGTTGAGTTTAAACGAGGCCATTGCAAAAAGACAAGCTTAGGAAGAGGGATTCAGAGGTTGAAGCTCATTACAAATTTGTTTTTTTAGCAGACATCATTGCAAGGAAACTAAGAATGAAAATTAATGAGCTAAGAATGAAAAGCATCACATGACATTCAATGAAAAGAAAGTGAAGATGGTCCTCATCAGAGGTTGATATATATATTCAGAAATTATATGTTCAACGATTACAGAAACTCCATAATACAACGAGTTACAAATAATGATAAAAAAAATCCTAAGGGTTTGAAGAGGGAACGTTGACATCCTCGGCTTGATTAGTCACCTCGGCCGCATTATCACAATGGTCTGCCCCTCCAACCTCGGTGACCTCCAATGTAGTAGTCTCGGCAGGAGTGGCAGCCTCTTCCTCAACCTCTTGACGAGCTTGGGCAATTTGGGGATCAGCAAAGCCGAGGCGAACGAAATCAGAGGCCTTCAAAGTGCCGGCCTCTCTCTCCCTGACATCTGCCCATTTAATAGTGGCTTTGATACCCCTTTCAAGGTATTCAAAGACGGAGCCCATGAACTCATCAGAGGCCTTATAATCAACAATTATCTTCTCAGAGGCGTCATCAAGGGCGGCTCTGACAGCTGAGTTGACTTTCTGCTGCAGAACGCCATCCTTAACCTTCAGTGCAACAGCATGATCCTTGCCGAGATGGGAGATGTCCCTCTCTAACCCCTTCACCTTCTCCTCAGATTCCTTCAGCTCAGACTTGAGGCGCTTGATCTCTACATTCAGAGTACTCTGGACTTTCTCGGCCTCTTGCCCCTTTTGGTTGAGGGGCAGCTTCCTCAGAGTCCAGTTGGATAAATGGTGCATAGCTGTCAAGCCCTGCATATTTAGTGATCATGAATAAGTTGAAGAAGAATCAGATGTTACATTTAGAAGAATTTCTGAAGAAGGATCAAATCATACCTGAACGGCTCTGTGAAGGCCGAAGTCAACCAGCAATGGGGTGTCCAGAGACCTGCAGAAGCGTTTGTCAACCTCGATCATTACAGAGCCGATGGTATCCAGGGCCTGCATACTGTGGCCGACTACACTGTCAGTTATCTTCAACTGATCCAGACGAGCCGACAGGGCATCAGCTGAAGAGATAGGGATGGCAGCATCAGCAGTCTTCTTCTTCGGCCTCTGATCCTCAGGGGCATGACCTTCTGAAGCCCTCTTCTTTTTGGCTGGGGGCTTAGAGGCAGAGGGAGCTGGGGGAGGAGCGTTAAGACCTGCTTTCTTGGCAAGTCTTGTCAAGCTTGGTGCAGCCATCTCCCAAAGCTCGTCCGGAATATCCTTTGGTCACTCTGTAAAAAATTAGTAGACCTGAGTTAGATAATCAGATATGAATAAACTCAAAGGTTAAACTTCAAAAACAAAAATTCTTACCAAGATCGGCAAGGGGACTTCCACCCAGACCTGTCCCAGAGAGGAAGTGGGGAGTCATCAAGTGTTCGAACCTGATAAATAGCCCATGTACCCCCTGATCTTGAAGGGCTTTCACCTTCTGGAGGTTTTGTAGACTTAGGCCAGGGTCGGCCCTGGCAGACATGGCGACCTTACCCCACCTCAGGGGTATCCTCTATTCCAGATTGGACGAGGGAACACTTGGGCCAAACTCCCATGGCCCTGAAGCAAAGAAGTACCGAGGCTTCCAGTTATGGTTGGAAGTCCGAGTCACCTGAAGAAATTTCTTCTCAAGCCTCTGAGCTACAAAATGGTAGTAGCTCGAATGATTTTTGGCCGAGGAAGGGACGTAACAACCTACGAAGACCTGAACTGGAAGGTCTGAGTGGTGGACAGCCTTCCATAACACTATGGATCCTATTAAGACTCTCCAGGCATTAGGTGAGAGTTGAGAGGGGGCCAAATTGATATAAGAAAGAATGGACTTGATAATGGGGTGAATGGGCAGACGGAACCCCAACTTGAACATCTGCTCATACAGGCAGATCTCGCCATCTCGGCCATGATAAGCCCTCTCTTCCCTCAGAGGTTTCCTAAGTTTTATTGAGGGGCTGATAGAATACAGATATTTAAAGCAGAGAAGGTCTACCTCAGTAATAGTACTCTCGATCTCGGTCGCCTCAGAGACGTCGACATCGATCTTAACTTCATCATCATCCAATTCAACGTCGACCGGAGCAGATGTTGATGGGTTACTCGGAAACCTCTGAGCGAACTCAGCCCCGATGACAGTCAACAGAGGGATGGCGTCAAGTGGTGGTGGAATGGTCACACTCGGCTCTAGAATCTCAACCTCTGAGGAAGACCCTGAGGTGCTTGAGTGATTATAGGACGAGGCTCGGCTGGAAACCTCGGCCTGATCAGGGGCCTGAACAGGCCGAGGTGTGAAGTCCATGGCCTCCTGAAAAGAATCCACAGACATGGGGTCTGAGGTAGAAGATTCAGACTCAGACATCGGTATGGGATCAGCAGGAACCTCTGTCTGATAGAAGTTCTCCGGGGGGGTCAGGATATATCACCTTCAGAGGTGGTGGAAATATGGGTCTAATCGAAAATTCTTGTGATCTACGAGCCTCCTCCTGTGCTCTTTCTATTTGCCTAATCTTTTCTAAAGTCTTCTCTCTAAGAGAGGGGAACTCCTCAAGAAGATGATATAAGGGTCTGAGCATCAGAGGACGACACTACACTTGGGGATTTTCCTAAACTCTAAAAATTATAAACAAGACTGGCTGATAAAGCAAAGGAATCTAAAGATCGAACTACTTAAATTTGGCAAGAATAGCTCGCCTGAAATTATGGTGGTCGCGCTGGAAAACTAAGAAACTCGCCGGAAAATATGAAAATAAGGGTGCTTGCAGGAAAAATGAAGGAAAAAGTATGGTAGACCTTACCTGAGGATGAAATGGTAAGGAAGAGAGGAGAAGACGCGAGAAATCACCACCCAAAAGCCTTGAACCAAGATCTTTCTAGAGAGAGAAAGCTGCAGGAACGAGAGAGGCTGAAATGGGAGAAATGAAGAAGAAAGAAGGAAAGAAGGGTTCAAAACCCTTATATACTCTGGCACAACTCCCAAGGCCCATCATTGCCCTGGGAGCCCCAAAGGGCAGCTGATAGCACACGCCTACCAAGCAAGCATATTCAGGCATTGGACAAGTGTCAAGCAAGTATTGGCTTGTAATAGACAGGCCTCGAAGGTGTGGTAATCCCCTAGTCACTTGCTCTCACATATGACTAAGGTCTGGGGGGTGATTGATATGCCCCAAGTGTAACCTCGGCCTAGAGACACCTACCTCGACCGATATTATGGCCGATGTTGGGCATGACTTGGACACGCGATATCACCCCTCGGCCATATCAAGGTCGGCCCAGGCCGACACTACCATGAGCCTCTACAAGGAACATTACAAGGATCGGCAGCCTTCTCGTATATCTTGGAGTAGCAACCTCGGCCAGACATAGGCCGAGCTCGCAGGAAGCCACCAGAAACCTCATCAAGCCACCAGTTCAACCTCGTCTCAGGCCGACCTTGTCCATTGTCTCGGCTAGGATTAAGCCGAGACCTCCATGGGATACTCGGACTGAACATGTATTAAGACTTACCAACCTCGGCCTCACCAAGGCCGAGGTCATACACCAGATGCGATAGCCGATCACCTGCTGACATTTAGATAAGGACACGTGGACACAAATCAGTTATAACAAGATTATTACCCACACGGGGGGAGAGTATTGCATCATCATTCTCTACATGTGACAGTGACAGATGGCACTCCCATATTGGTGAGGTAACAACACACATGCTCATTGCATGCATGGAGGGTACATTACACCCCCTAGGTACTATATATAGAGGTCATCCTCTACCTTGCAAAGGGATCCCCAAAATTAGCAACCCTAGCTGAAACCCTGTCTAGATACACAGTAGAGAGAGAAAGCTTGAGAGATTGTATCCATGGCCATTAGTGCCTTATTGCAGTGAGATTATTCACACACACACAATGGATGTAGGCCAATTTAGGATGAACCACTTATATTCTGGTGATCTTCCTCTTCTCCTCAACTCCTTCTATTATATGCTTTTATGCTGCCGTTGTTAACATTGAATTGAGCTTACAAACACCTTGAAGGGTGGTTCTATTTCGAGCATCATCAGGTTATAATGGTCCATAGAGGTACTTGTGCCTCTTATAGGGCCGTTTTAGGACTGTTTTACATTTTCACCCTTCGGCGGCATTTTATACGCCTAAGTTTAACAATTTGAAAATTTTGGTCGTGCTCTCAAACAGAGTGTCCCGTGACTACGCGGTCGGTTCTTGTGGGTTACATTGGTCCTATTTGAGGTGTCCATGCCTCTTACGAGGCCGTTTTGTGACTATTTTATGTTTTCACCCTTTTACGACATGTTTTAAAGCCTAAGTATAACATTTGATAAATTTTGGTTGTGCTCTCAAACTGGTGGTTTTGTGACTACGCGGTCGGTTCTTGTGGGTAACATTGGTCCTCTTCGAAGTGTTCGTGCCTCTTACGGGGCCATTTTATGGTTGTATTAAGTTTTCAACCTTTGAAGGCATGTATTTAGCCTAAGTCTAACAGTTTACAAATTTTGGTTGTGCTCTTAAACTAGAGGTCCTGTAACTACGCGGTCAGTTCCTTTGGGTTACATTGGTCCTGTGCGAGGTGTTCGTTCCCTTTATAGGGCTTTTTGTGGTATTTTATGTTTTCACCCTTTGATGACATATTTTTATGCCTAAGTCTAACATTTTGTAAATTTTGGTCGTGCTCTAAAATCGGGGGTCCCGTGACTACGCGATCGGTTCTTGCGGATTACATTGGTCCCGTACGAGATATTCGTGCCTCTTACGGGGTTATTTTACATTTTTTCCCTTTGACGACATGTTTTTAAATGTAAGTCTAGACATTTAAATTTTTTGGTCGTGCTCTCAAACCGGAGGTCCCATGACTACGCGGTCGATTCCTGAGGGATACATTGGTCTCGAGCGAGGTGTTTTTACCTCTTATGGGGCTGTTTTAGGGTTGTTTTATGTTTTCACCCATTGACGACATGTTTTTTAAGCCTAAGTCTAACAATTTGTAAATTTTGGCACTTTTAAATCGGGGGTCCCGGGACTATGTGGTCGGTTCCTGTTGGTTACATTGGTTCTGTGCGAGGTGTTCGCCCCCCTTATGGGGCCGTTTTGTTGCTCTTTTACATTTTTACCCTTTGATGATAAGTTTTTAAGCCTAAGTCTAAAATTTTGTAAATTTTGGTCATGCTCTCAAAGAGGGGGTCCCGTGACTCCGCGGTCGGTTCCTGCGAGTTACATTGGTCCCGTGGGAGGTGTTCATTCCTCTTACGGGGCCGTTTTGTGGCTGTTTTACGTTTTGACCATTTGATGGCTTGTTTTTATGCCTAAGTCTAGATATTTTGTAAATTTTGGTCGTGCTCGCAAATTGGGGGTCTCATGACTATGTGGTCGGTTCCGCCGAGTTACATTGGTACCGTGCGAGGTGTTCGTTCATCTTATGGGGCCGTTCCGTATCTGTTTGACGTTTTCACCATTCGACGACATGTTTTTAAGCCTAAGTCTAGACATTTTCAAATTTTGATCGTGCACTCAAACCGCGGGTCCCGTAACTACGCGGTTGGGTTCTACGAGTTAGATTGTTCCCGTTCGAGGTGTTTGTGCCTCTTACGAGGACTTTTTGTGTATGTTTTACATTTTCACACTTTGACGACATGTTTTTAAGCCTAAGTCTAGATATTTTGTAAATTTTGATCGTGCTCTCAAATTGGGTGTCCCGTGACTACGCGATCGGTTGCTATGAGTTACAATTGAAAATACTCTTACTAAATTTTTTAACAAAAGTTAAAACAATTATGTAAGATCTGAGTTATTTTCTTGAGGAAACTATTTTCTAAAATAATATAAGAACACATGATGTGTTTGATTATTATGAACGAGACGTTTCAGTTACTTGAAATCAGGTCTTAATATCCCAACAACTATGTCTATCTATCTATGCAGTAGTAGGACTGAGGAAATAAAAAAAACACAATGCAAGAAAGATTTTAACGTGGTAAAACCCCACCCAAATGGAGAAATATCCACGAAGGTCTCTATACCTCAATACAAAAAATCCACTAGAATAAAATTTTAGGTTATAATCATTTAACGTATTTTACACACAAAGTAGACCTATTCTAAGTTCAGAAGATATACCAACTCCGTTAGGTTACTCCGATTGCTTTAAGGCTCTGATTGAGGTCTTTAACGTTCTTTATTTTCCTGCCTTAGCTCCTTCTTTACGTCGACTCAAACTGGTCTAAATCTCTCAACCAATACACTGTTTAAGTGTTGTGGATGAAGTGCCTAACATATCCATGTACTCACACACACACACACTTATACAAGAAAGTTCCAACAAATTGTAGGATTTTTGTAAGTATGAAATGTGAGATTTCACACTACTGAAATTATTATTTGTTCTTGAAACCCTAATATTTTAGATTTGTTTTCTCAAGAATCTTTAAAAAGAAAGATCCGTAGAATCTTATTTATGCACAAGTTTTTAAAACTTACAAACTCAAATCTGAACATACAAACACTTATTTCAGTTTTGTAAAACACAAAAGAGATTTGTTGGATATAAACGAGATATAAATATTTTTAGAACAGATCCAACAATAGAGTATGATTTCTAAACTAAAGAGATCAAATCTAACAAATCTAAGTGACTGCATCACTTTTAGAATTAGATCTACAAGTTTCAATAGCCAAAAATGAGTTCTAACTCTTAGTGATGGTGTTAGGAAAGTTACTAAAACCAGAGAGGTGTTGTAGAACAACGAACCAGAAAACCCTCAAACACTCAAACATATTTTCTGAAATTTTTTTGCAAGAGTTTTGTTTAATTCTACTCGATTTTATTATCTCTCTCTCTCTCTTTTTTCTCTCAAACCTAAGGCCTCCCAAATATTTGAAATGTATGAATGAAGGCTCTTATTTATAGTAAGAGGAGAAGGATATGGAACCCTATCACAAATCAAGGGCTATGATTTAATTGACTATTTGAAGACCAATATCAAGGGCGATATTTGCACTGCTTTTAAACACATTCTCATTGGTTCATATGGTTGTCACTTGGATCACTCAAAAACACATGCATACCTTAGATTAGGTTTAATCGAACGATTAATATTGATCCTTGCTTATGTGAGTAGAAGAAAACACAATCTCAACGGGTAACTGTGCCACTCGTGTATGGCGGTGATTAACTCTCACACATGTGTTTTGTAACTTTTTAAAATGCAACTTACATCCACAAAAGTCTGTGACGATTTTAGTTTATACCCAAGGTAGTATCTAGGAAGTTTTAAATATTCAAATTTAGGCCCAAACATTTTTAAAACCCTAAAATTAATTTTAAAAAATGGTTTTTAAATGTTTAAAAATTCCTAAAAAATCCTTAAAAAATGTAGAAAATTTCTTTTATCTTATATAACCCCCCCCCCCCCCCCCCATATATGTACTAAAATATGATAAATTCAATCCTAGAGTGTGCAATGTTGTTGGTTTTATACCTTTTGGACCATATGCATTATTGATGTAGATATCTTTGAGATCATGAAGAGGCAATTAGGCACAGGGGATGACACAAATTTTGTCTATATTTCCAAACTAAATAAGCTCCTATATATTAGACTCAAGTGAGTAACATATATAGTGTGTTTCAATCTCCCCCTTTGGAAATATGAGAGAATATCTCCTTTGAGTCATCTAGGACTCATGGGTTATCAAAAAAATAAAACAAAAACATATTCCTATACAAATTCTATCTACCCCATATCCTAGAAATGAAAAAGTACATAACTCAACTATTTACAAATCAATACCCTAAATATATCCAATGAAAGTATAGGTATTGTATTCCTAAAAATTAAAACAATCTCAAGGAAAAGATCAAGGATTTTATTTGAATTATATAGCTAAATGTCCAAGATGGACTCAAATACTTCTCCCCCATTCTGTCTCAAATGGACAAAGGGTGAATAATCATAAATAAGCATATTCTGAAGAATAAATGAAATATAGATCTATTAGATGATAATAATCGATGGGTCACATCACGGATCTCCTACATAAAATAGATATAGGAGGCATCTTTTATCATTTTTTTAAACGGCCTTGCCCTATACCCTTAAAGATCAATTATAAGCATGAATATGACATGAGGATATGCTAAAAGATGTAGATACTATTCAGGATATATCATGCCAAAAGTCTTTATTAAAGATTGAAATCTTGAGTGATCTAAAGGCTTAGTGAACAAATTTGTTAATTGAAGTTCTGTGGGTAAATAGTTTATTTCCAATTCCTTAGATTATACTAATTCACGTATAAAAAGATGTCAAATCTTTATGTGTTTAGTACATGAATGTTGAACCGGATTTTTCAAAATATTAATCGCCTTTTGATTATCGCAGTAGAGATGTAATTTATCTTCATTAATTCCATAGTCTCTTAACATTTTCTTAATCCGCATCAATTGAGTACAGCAGCTACCTGCGGCTATATATTCTGATTCGATTGTAGAAAGTGAAGTGCAATTTTGTTTCTTACTATTCCATCCTACCAAGTTATTACCTATGTAATAACACGCGCCTAATGTTCTTTTGCTGTCATCGAAACAACCAGCCCAATCAGCGTCAGTGTATCCTATGATCGTGCTAGATGTGTCGTTTATGTACCAAATTCCTAGATTGATAGTCCCTTTGATTTGTTTTATAATCATTTTGACACATAGTGCGTGACTTTCTTTAGGAGCACTTTGATAGCGGTCACACACACATACAACATACATTATATCTGAACGCGAGACGGTGAGGTATAATAGGCTACCTATCATACTTCTACACAAGGTAGGATCAATAGGTTTCCCATGTTCATCTTTCGATAATTTTTTATCGCGTATTTGGCATTTTCTAGTACAAATTTGTTTACTAACTCTATCGCATATCTGGATTGCGAAATAAATAACCCATCAGACATTTGTTTGACTTGGAGACCTAAAAAATATTATAGCTCCCCCATTAATGACATTTGGAACTCCCCATGCATAATATTCGAAAAGTTTTTGACTTCAGTAGGGGGTGTTGATCCAAAGATAATGTCATCTACTTAAAGCTGAGTGATTAAGACATGTTTGTTAAATTTTTAATGAATAATGTTTGGTCATCCCCACCTCGTTAAAAACCTTTATTGATAAGAAAGGTCGACATGCATTCATACCAGGCCCTAGGGACTTGTTTTAAACCATATACTGCCTTTTTCAATCTATAGACATGGTTTGGGTAACGTGGGTCAATGAAGCCTTTAGGCTGTTCAACATAGGTGTGTTATGTCAAAATACCATTACGAAACGTGGATTTTACATTCATTTGAGAAAGTGTGAAGTGTAAATGACATGATATTACTAAGAGTAATCGAACAAACTCAAGGCGAGTAACAGGGACAAATGTTTTCTCAAAGTCTATTTCTTCAATCTAGGAGTAACCTTGAGCCACTAATCTGGCTTTATTTCTAACTATCATTCCAGATTCATCAGTTTTATATTTAAAAATCCATCTAGTTTTGATAACCCTTTTATTTTCTTGTCGTTGTACTAGATACCACACATCATGACTCTTGAATTGAGCAAGATCTCTTGCATAGCATCAATCCAAAAAGAGTCATTTAGTGCTTCATTCATATTCGTTGGTTCCACTAGCGAAACAAAGCATGCAGAATGGGAAACATTACGTAATTGGTATCTTGTACGAACAGGCTCATCAGGGTTACCGCCTACTTTAACTAAAGGATGATCTTTAGAAACCCAGTTAGGCACTTCAATATCTGGAGAGTCATAATTTAAAATATTTTCAGACTCATCCACTATAGTTGGCTCTTGTTATTTACTCTCAACATTAATGTCACTAACAATCACATTTATAGATTCCATAAGAACTTTGGTATGAAAATTATAAACACAATAGGCTTGACTATTAAGGGAGTAACCCAAAAATATTTCTTTGTCTCTAGGGGTTTAAAATTTAGATAGGTGTTCTCTGTCTTTGCAAACATAGCAAATACTCCCAAATGTTCAAAATTTTTAAAATTGGGCTTTTTGCCATAGCAGAGTTCATCGGGAGTCTGTTTGGTATTTTTCCTAAGATAAACCCTATTGATTATGTGACGTGCTGTCTGGACTGCCTCAACCTAAAAGTATTTTAGCAAGTTCTTAGCATGTATCATTACCCTAGCCATCTCTTGGATTGTACGATTTCTACGCTCGGCTATACCATTTTGTTGTGGCATTTATGAGCACTGAATTCGTGTTTGTAACCATTATAGTAACAATATTTTGTTACGCCCAAGTCTTTAAATTCACCTCCTCTATCGTTATAAATTCTATTTACTTGGGTATCCTTTTCATTTTTAATGCGTAAAAGAATTTTCAAAAATGCACGAAATGTTTTGGATTTTTGTTTAAGGAAAGCTACCCAAGTGAATCGAGTGAAATCGTCAACGATTACCAAAATGTAACTGTTACCACAAAGGCTTACAATTCGTGAAGGACCCATTAGGTCCATGTGGATAAGCTCTAGAGGTTTTGTTGTTAAGGTGTCTTTAACTTTCTTGTGAGCAGTTCTAACTATCTTTCCTTCTTGGCAGGGCCCACAAACAACGTTTAAAATAGATTCTATTTTGGTCAATCCTCTAACTATTTATTGGGAGCTTAATTTGCCAAGGCTGTCATAATTTATGCGACCCAACTTGTTGTGCCAGATTTCATTATCTTCCATCCTGGCTATATTACAAATCTCAGTACCTGGATTTATTATGAAACAGTTATTAGGAGTTTTGAGAGATGTAATAATGCAGCCTCCATTCTCGTTTAAAATTTTATAGTTTGTTTTTGAGAATGTAACTGTGTGGTTGGGTCAAAAAATTGCGATAGACTTAACAAATTTGCTTTAAGACCTTTTAATAAAATGAAGTCTTTAAGAATAGGTAGTCCCTTTTCTTGGAGTTTCCCTATACCTATGATCTGAGCTGACACTCCATCTCCAAAAAAACTTTTCCTCCTAAGAAGTCAGTTCTGTTGGTTAGTGTAGTATCATCTCCAGTTATATGTTTGGAACAACTAGAGTCAAAATACTATCCAGAAGCAGTGTGTTCAGCTTTTAAAACGCTAATCACAATGTTACACCTCATCTTGGGTATAAGATCATCTTTTCCAACCCCAATTGCTCTTATTTAATTTTTTTTTGTGCATTTGCTAGAATCTTAATGAATTTGTGAGCATTAGCTTGTTTTTCAAAAGTTTGTGCACATTTTCTTGAGTTTTGAAGGGTTTGTGAGCATTTGGTTTAGTCTCGAAACTATGACTATTTCTCTTGGACTTCTTTTTTAGCATTAGATCGTTTATTCCTATTTCTATATTTAGAGTTCTTGTTGGCCTGCCTAGGAAAGACGTATTTATTCTTGTTCTGTTTAGAATAGTTAAATTTTTATAAACTAGTGAATTAAAGACAAGCTTATTCAGACATTTTTGAAAACATTCTTCAAGGCAGTGTCCATAAACATCGCAGTAAGAACATTATAGACGGCTAGATGGTTTATTAACATTTGGAAATCTTTAAAACTAGGCTTGTCCATTTGTTGGACTTTGGCCTTATGTCTAACTGCAATAGGTTGAAACAAATAATCTCCTTGTCTTATAGGGGCAAAACATACTTAGCCTTAGGCTCAACATTTGGCTTTGAACTATTTCCCATAACAATGTCTGGTCCTTTCTATTTTTTTTTATCAAAGTCATTGTTCAACGCTTGAAAATTTGGACATAGGTCTTTAGGTCTTATTCCACCAGACAAAAATTTCACATTTTGAAAATGTTTATTTAGTGCCTTAGATTTTTGTTCAAATCCTATGCCAGTTTTATCATCATAATTGGTTTTACTTGACGCTACACAATCTTCAAAACAGTTAGCATTATTTTCAAATTTAGTGAACTTTTTGAAGATTATTGAGACGTTCTCTTTATATTGTTCCAATTCCAGCAAAGTAGCTTTGTATTTCTTTTCCAAAATCTCATTTGACTCTGAAAGATTTTTGATTTTTTCAAGAAAAGATTTAGTTTTATTTTCATGAGACAGACATTGAGTGGTGTAATCCTCAACACTCTGTTTTACCATAAGACTTAGGGATTCTATTTTCTCAGTAAGGTCCTTGACGTTTTTCGATTTTAGTGCTCTTCCTAAGAGTTTTTGTGTAGAGTATGTGAATGTCTGGGAGGTCATCATTATCAGAGTCACTAAGTGTAGTGGGTGGATTATCCCCTAACGTTTCATTTTTATGACACATGCACACATTTAATTCGTCATTTAAATGCTCCATTTGACTCACACACCCCATTAATGAAATCCTAACTATATCAATAACATTAAAAGAATCTAGACATAGAGCAGATAAACCAGTAGGCAAATCATCATAAGACATATCAGGATTAGGCAATTCAACATCAAGTTCAGCATGATTTGCAGGCATATCAGTAGCATATATAATCTTTGCAAAAAAGGACATGCATGGGTCAAAGATATTGGATGATTCAGGACCATCTTCACCAAAATCGCTTGAATTGTCCCAAGTCTTACAAAGATTAGCCGAGTTATGGTTGTTTTTCAACTTAACCCTACAATTACTGGAAATATGACCTAATTTTTTACCTCTAAAGCATTCAATCTTCTTAGGGTCTCTGTCAAGTCTATAGTTGTTCTCAGCATGGTTATTATCTTGTCTTTTCTCATTAGGTTTATTATTAGAGAAATTTGAGTAAGTAGGTTTCCCTCATTTAGAAGAAACATTGTTTCTAAACTTCAAAATCTTTTTAAAATGTTTAGAAATTAGGGAAATCTGATTATCCAAATTATCTAAGTCACACTCCTCATCAGAGTCTAAGTCAATATCAGGGACAACAAATCGTGGTTCGTCACTTTGGATTGAAAGACAACATTAGGACTGTTATGATTCTTTTGATTGTTTGAGATATGTTTCTTAATGTTTAATTCCATTTTCACCATTCGAAGCTTGCTATTGAGGAGTTCTGGAGTGAGGTTAGGATCATCCATCTCCTCAATTGCATAGCATTTGTTGTCAAATTTTGGTGGAAGTGATCTTAGAATTTTAGATGCAATCTCTCGTCTATCATACATTATACCATTGGCATGAAGTTTTGCAACAATATCAGTCAATCTTATGTAAAATTCATCAAATGTTTCAGACTCATACATCAAAAGTGTGTTATACTATTGTATAAGCATTTAAGTCTTGGCAGCCTTAATACGGGTGTCACCTTCATGGGAAGTGACCAGTGTGTCCCAGGCTTCCTTAGAGGTAGAACAAATAGATATTCTTTTGAATTCTTATTCATTTACTGACATAAATATATCAATATTTCCCTTATTGTTACTTATAGAGGTAGATTTTTCTTCTTTAGTGAACTCGCTTAGAGTTTTTTTAATTCTTACAGTACAACCCTCTGCAGCAGGCTTAGTGGGGTGTATATAGCCATTTTCAATAAAATCCCAAACATCATCTCCCAAAGTCCCTTGGATGAAGGCTATTATCCTTACTTTCCAGTAAGGAAAATTAGTCCCATCGAAGAGGGGAGGCCGGGATAAGTTTCCTAGTCTCTCAAATTTCTCATCCATAGTAAGTTGTTTTTGAAAAAAGTTTCAAAAAACATAGGATCATAGAAAGTGTTGAAAACAAAGTACACTACTCTAATACCAATTGAAAAAACTCTTACTAAATCGTTTAACAAAAGTTAAAACATTTAAGTAAGATCGGAGTTATTTTCTTGAGGAAACTATTTTCTAAAACAACATAAGAACAGAAGATGTGTTTGATTATTATGAACGAGATATTTCAATTACTTGAAATCAGGCTTTAAAATCCCAACAACTAGGTCTATTTATGCACTATTAGGAATGAAGTAACAAAAAAAACACAATGCAAGAGAGATTTTAACATGTTAAAACCCCACCCAATGGGGAAATATCCACAGAGGTCTCTACACCTCAAAATAAAAAATCCACTAGAATAAATTTTCAGGTTACAAGAATTTAATGTATTTTATACACAAAGCAGACATATTCTAAGTTCAGAAAATATACCAGCTCCGTTAGGTAACTCCGACTTCTTTAAGTCTATGATTGAGATATTTAATATTCTTTAAATTCCCACCTTAGCTCCTTCTTTATGTCGACTCAAACTGGTCTAAATCTCTTAATCAACACACTGTTTAAGTGTTGTTGTGTGAAAGTGTTGTGAGTGAAGTGCCTAACACATGCATGTACTCACACACGCTTATACAAGCAAGTTCCTATAAATTACAAAAAATTTCTGAGTATGAAATGCGATATTTCACACTACTAAAATTATTGTTTATTCTTGAAACCCTAATATTTCAGATCTGTTTTATCAAGAATCTTTTAAAAAGAAAGATCCGTAAAATCTTATTTATGCACAAGTTTTTCAAACTAAAAAACTCTGATCTGAACATATAAACACATATTTCAGTTTTGTAAAACACAAAAGAGATTTGGTCGATATAAACGAGATACAAATATTTTGAGAACAGACCCGACAAGAGAGTATGATTTCTAAACTAAAGAAATCAAATCCAATAAATCTAAGTGACTCTATCACTTTTAGAATTAGATCTACAGGTTTCAATAACGAGAAACGAGTTCTAACTCTTAGTGATGGTGTTAGGAAAGAGATAAAAACCATAGAGGTGTTGTAGAACAACGAACCAGAAAACCCTCAAACACTCAAACCCTCAAATATATTTTCTTAAAAAAAGTTGCAAGAGTTTTGTTTGGTTTTAGAAATTTCTCTCAATTTTATTTTCTCTATGTTCTCTCCTCACTTTTTTTCTCTCAGACGTAAGGTTTCCCAAAGATTTTAAATGTATTAATGAAGGATCTTATTGATAGTAAGAGGAGAAGGATCTGGAACCCTATCACATATCAAGGGTTGTGATTTAATTGATTGTTCGAAGACTAAGATCAAGGGCTATATTTGCACCGCTTTTAAACTCTTTCTCATTTGTTCATATGGATGTCACTTGGATCACTCAAGAACACATGCAGACCTTAGATTAGGTTTAATCGAACGATCAATATTGATCCTAACTTATGCGAGTAGAAGAAAACACAATCTCAACGGGTATCTATGCATCACGTGTATGGCTGTGATTAACTCACACACACGTGTTTTGTATCTTTTTAAAATACAATTTACATCCACAAAAGTCTTTGTCGATTTTTGATTCTACCCAAGGAAGTATTTAGGAAGTTTCAAATATTCAAATTTAGGCCCAAACATTTTAAAAACCCTAAAATTAATTTTTTAAAATGGTTTTTAAAATTTTAAAAATTCCTAAAAATTCCTGAAAAAATGTAGAAAATTCCTTTTAGCTTATATCAACACACACACACACACACACCACATTCCTTGTTCATGTAGATATCTTTGAGATCATGAAGAGGCAATGAGGTACAGGGGTTTACACAGATTTGGTCTATATTTCCAAACAAGATAAGCTCCTAAATATTAGACTAAAGTAAGTCACATATATAGTGTGATTCAACATTGGTCCCTTGGAGAGGTGTTCGTGCCTCTTGCAAGGCCATTTTGTGGTTGTTTTATGTTTTCACCCTTTGATGGCATGTTTTTAAGCCTAAGTCTAACAGTTTGCAAATTTTGATCGTGGTTTCAAAATGGGGGTGCCGTGATACAGGGTTGGTTCTTGTGGATAACATTGGTCTCGTACGAGGTGTTCGTACCTCTTATATGTCCGTTTTATGGTTATTTTACATTTTCACCCTTTGACGGCATATTTTTTAAGCCGAAGTCTATATATTTTTCTAATTTTGGTCGTGCTCTAAAATTGAGGTCCAGTGACTACACAATAAGTTCTTGTGGGGTACATTAGTCCCGTGCGAGGTGTTCGCGCCTCTTACGGGGCTATTTTAGGGTTGCTTTACATTTTCACCCTTTGACGACATTTTTAAGCCTAAGTTTAACAGTTTGCTAACTTTGGTCGTGCTCTCAAATCGAGGGTCCCGTGACTATGTAGTCGGTTCCTGCGAGTTACATTGGTCCTGTGTGAGGTGTTTGTGCCTCTTACGGGGCCGTTTTGTGGCTATTTTATATTTTCGACCTTTGTTGATATGTTTTTAAGCCTAAGTCTAACATTTTATAAACTTTGGTCGTACTCTCAAACCGGGGGTCCCAAGACTACGCGGTCGGTTCCTATGAGTTACATTAGTCCCGTGCGAGGTGCTCGTGCCTCTTACCAGGTCGTTTTGTGGCTGTTTTACATTTTTACCCTTTGACGACATGTTTTTAACCTTAAGTCTAGATATTTTGCAAATTTTGGTCGTGCTCTCAGACTGGGGGTCTTGTGACTATGCGATCAGTTCCTGGGGGTTACATTTAACCCGAGAGAGGTGTTCGTGCCTCTTATCGGGCCGTTTTGGGGCTGTTTTATGTTCTCACCCTTTGACGACATGTTTTTAAGCCCAAGTCAAATAATTTGTCAATTTTGATCGTGATCTTAAACTGGGGTCCCGTGACTATGTAGTTCATTTCTGTGGGTGATATTGGTTCCGTACGATGTGTTCGTACCCCTTATGGGGCCATTTTTTGGCTATTTTATGTGTTAACCATTTGACGACATGTTTTAAACCTAAGTCTAACATTTTGTAAATTTTGATCGTGCTCTCAAATCGGGGGTCCCGTGACTACGCGACCAGTTCCTATGGATTACATTGGTCCCGTACGAGGTGGTCATGCCTCTTACGGGGTTGTTTTTTTGCTGTTTTACATTTTTGCCCTTTAATGACTTATTTTTAAGTCTAAGTTTAAACATTTAGCAAATTTTAGTCGTGCTCTCAAACTGGGGGTTCCGTGACTACGCGATCGGTTCCTGCGGGTTACATTGGTCCTGAGCGAGGTGTTTGTGCCTCTTATTGTGCCGTTTTAGGGCTATTTTACATTTTCACCCTTTGATCGCTTGTTTTAAGCCTAAGTATAATAGTTTGTAAGTTTTGCCCGTGCTGTCAAACCGGGAGGTCCCGTGACTACGCGATCTGTTCCTAGCGAGGTCTTCGTACCCTTTATGGGGGACCATTTTGTTGATATTTTACATTTTCACCCTTTGGAGATATGTTTTTAAGAAGAAGTCTAACATATTGTAAATTTTGGTCGTGCTCTCAAACCGAGGGTCCCATGACTATGCGGTTGGTTCCTATGGGTTACATTGGTCCCGTGCGAGGTGCTCATGCCTCTAATAGGGCCGTTTGGTGGTTGTTTGTCAATTTCACCGATTGAAGACATGTTTTTAACCCTAAGTCCAGATATTTTGCAAATTTTGATTGTGCTCTCAAATTGGGGGATCCGTGAATACGTGGTCAATTGGTACGAGTTGCAGTGGTCCCGTTTGAGGTGTCCGTGCCTCTTACGGGGCCCTTTTGTAAATGTTTTATGGTTTAACCCGTTGCCGACATGTTTTTAAGCCCAAGTCTAACAGTTTGCAAATTTTGGCTGAGATCTCAAACTGGGGCACGTGTGACTATGTGGTCGGTTCCTACGGGTTACATTGGTCCCGTGATGGTGTTCATGCCTCTTACGGGGATGTTTTACGACTATTTTTCATTTTCACCATTTGACGACATGTTTTTAAGCCTAAGTCTAGATATTTTATAAATTTTTATCATGCTCTCAAATCGGATGTTCAGTGACTATGCGATCAGTTATTGTGAATTACATTGGTTCCCTACGAGGTGTACGTGCCTCTTGTGAGGCTGTTTTGTATTTGTATTACATTTTCGCCCTCTGATGACATATTTTTAAGCCTAAGTATAATAGTTTGCGTATTTTGATCGTGGTCTCAAATCGGGGGTCTTGAGACTATGTGATCGATTATTGTGGGTTACATTGGTCCCGTGCATGGTGTTCCTGCCTCTTACGTGACCGTTTTGTGGCTGTTATATGTTTTCACCCTTTGACGGCATGTTTTTAAGCCGAAGTCTTGATATTTTGCAAATTTGGGTCATGCTCTCAAATCGAAGAGCCCGTGACTATGCGGTCCATTCCCGCGGGTTACATAGGTCCCGTGCGAGGTGTTCGTGCCTCTTACGCTATTTTACGTTTTCTCCCTTTAACAACATGTTTTGAATCCCCTGTCTAGATATTTTACAAATTTTGATCGTGCTCTTAAACCGGGGGTCTTGTGATTACGAAATCGGTTCCTACGGTTTACATTAGTCCCGAGCGAGGTGTTCCTGCCTCTTACGGGGCCGTTTTAGGGCTGTTTTACACTTTCACCCTTTGACAACATTTTTTAAGCCTAAGTCTAACAGTTTGCAAATTTTGGTTGTGCTCTCAAACCAAGGTCCACTAATTGCGCGGTCGGTTCTTACAGGTTAAATTGGTCCCGTGCAAGGTGTCTGTGCCTCTTACGAGGCCGTTTTGGGGCTATTTTATGTTTTAAACCTTTGATGACATGCTTTTAACCCTAAGTCTATTATTTTATAAACTTTGGTCGTGCTCTCAAACCGAGGGTCCCGTAACTAAGCGGTCGATTCCTGCGGGTTACATTAGTCCCATGCGAGGTATTCGTACCTCTTATAGGGCCGTTTTGTGGTTTTTTTACATTTTCACCCCTTAACGGCATATTTTAAAACTTTAGTCTATATATTTTATAAATTTTGGTCGTGCTCTCGAACCGAGGGTCCCGTGACTTAGCGATCGGTTCCCGCAGGGTTGTTTTACATTTTCACATCTATCAAATTTTGGTCATGCTCACAAACTGGGTTCCCGTGACTACGGGGTTGATTCCTATGAGTTACAGTGGTCCCGTTCAAGGTGTTCGTGCCTCTTACGGGGCCGTTTTATGTCTGTTTTTATGTTTTCATCATTTGATGGCATGTTTTTAAGCCTAAGTCTAATAGTTTGAAAATTTTGGTTGAGCTCTCAAATCATGGGTCCCATGACTATCCGATCGGTTCCTACGGGTTACATTGGTCCCATGAGAGATATTCGTGCTTCTTACGGGGCCGTTTTGAGGCTATTTTTTATTTTCACCTTTTGACGACATGCTTTTAATCCTAAGTATAGATATTTTGTAAATTTTGATCCTGCTCTCCAACCGGGTACCCTGTGACTACGCGATCAGTTCCCGCGAGGTACATTGGTCCCCTGCGAGGTGTTCGTGTCTCTTATGGGGCCGTGTTGTTGCTGTTTTACATTTTCACCCTTTGATGGCATGTTTTTATGCCCAAGTCTAACAATTTGCAAATTTTGATTTTGCTCTCAAATCGGGGATCCCATAACTATGCAGTCAACTCCTGCGGGTTACAATCGTTGCGTGTGAGGTGTTTGACGACATAATTTTTAGCCAAAGTCTAGATATTTTGCAAATTTTGATTGTGCTCTCAAATCGGGGGACTCGTGACTACGTGGTCGGTTTTTAGGAGTTACATTGGTCCCGTGTGAGGTGTTCGTGCCTCTTATGGGGCTGTTTTGTGGATATTTTTCGTTTTCATCCTTTGATGACAAGTTTTTAAGCCTAAGTCTAGATATTTTACCAATTTTGGTCGTGCTCTCTAATCGGGGGTTTCGTGACAATGCGATCTATTCCTGCAGGTTACATTGGTCCCGAGCGAGGTATTTGTGCCTTTTGAGGGGCCATTTTAGGGTTGTTTTACGTTTTCACCCTTTAACGAATGTTTTTAAGCCTAAGTCTTGGTATTTTGCAAATTTTGGTCATGCTCTCAAACTGGGGGGTCTCGTGACTACGTGGTCTATTACTACTGGTTACATTGGCCCGGTGTGAGGTATTTGTGCCTCTTATGGGGCTGATTTGTGGCTAATTTTACGTTTTCACCCTTTAATGACATATATATAAGCTTAAGTCTAGATATTTATCATATTTTGGTTGTGCTCTCAAACCGGGGGTCCCGTGACTATGTGATCAGTTCTTGAGGGTTACATTTGTCTCGTACGAGGTGTTCGTGCCTCTTACTCGGGCCATTTTCTGGTTGTTTTATGTTTTCACCTTTGAAGGCATGCTTTTAAGCCCGAATCAAGAATTTTTCAAATTAACATTGCGTTTTCAACCCAGGGGGACGGTGATTATGCAACAGCTAGAAACCAATAACAAGCCAACAACAAATAATTATCCCATTCACTTTTAACATATTATCAAACAACAAGCCTACAACCAATAATTTTCCAACAGCCAAACCAAATAAAACCAATAATTATACCGTACTCCATTTATCATCTAAAATATCTAAAAGATAATGCATATCAATTATATAATTTACTTCATTTTATGAAGACTGCATCAATAAAAGTGATCAATAAATGTATATGTAAAGAAACACGGGGAAATTGAGCTGGGACAATTTGATCCAATCACAAACTCAAATGACTATATTCTCAAACCGAGCGTCTTATGAAAGTAACTAAACATTCGATTGAACGTAACATATTATCGAAAGTTAACTTACATAAATCATATTAAACATTTGTAAAAGTAACTAAACATTCATACATCAAAGTAAAGCGCTAATACATTGTCAATATCATAATAGGATACATATAATAATTACAAGTTTAAAATAATATATTGATACTCAATCTTCCTCTAAATCAACTAAAAGATCCTTCAAATTTGGGTTGTCATCAAGAGGTGTCTGGAAGTCTTTTGAAGCCTTTAATGCATCCATTTGAGTAGTCATACCCTTTGATGCATGCACAACAATATATCAATTTCCATCATTTATTCACTTCGAGTAGAATACCTTCTTTACGTTCTAAAAGGCACAAATAAAAGGCTCGTCGACTATGCGATCTTTACTATTCAGCTTTGATAAATCTACCATAATAAGTATGGATTCAGGATCAACTTTGCAAGCATTCGTAGTATCCTCCACCTTTACCCAATTATAGTAGAATACAGTTTATAAGAAATCTAAGTAATCAATTTCTAGGATTTTTTTGGATTATCCCATAATAAGTTAGCACCATATTCTTTGGATTTTTATTGCATTTTTTAGTGATATAGGTGGCAAGAAAGAAATTGATATTCCACTATTTTGCATCAAAAGCTTTTCCAAATATGGATATGAAATGAAATCAAAACCGTTAGTATGAAATTTCTTAAACTCGTTCGCACGAAAACTAGGGCCTTTTGCTAGTCGTGCAAGCCTGGAAGAGACATCACCTCCTTTTAGAAGTTGCATTTATTAATGAATTTTTAACTGTACACATAAGATGTAATATTTACCTCTTTTGATACCCATGCCCTAAAATCAATTATCGTGCAATTTCTCCTTTGATTTTGGGTAATTTCGTTCTTGTACTTCCTACGGGTAATTTGTAGGGCTTAGATAATAAAATATAAATTAAATATAATTAAAGAAGAAGAATTCAATGGATACTCACTCTCACCAGTCTTCGACTTTATTTTGCAATTTGAAGACATAATGAGTTGCTTGCTCGTATTGTATATTTGTGATTTCACCTCTTTAGGTTTCTCAAACGATAATTCATCCTCAAACTCGTCAGGTTCCTTGATCACTCGTCCTCCATGAGGATTAAACCTCCTCACCTCTTGTTCTGGCATATATTCCCTAGCGTAGAACGATGATTCCACAGCTATGTATTCTTCAGCAATTGACCCGCTAATATATCATGTATTCTTTACGTAATCTTTGAAGGATTTTATCAAGCGCTCAAAAGGATACATCCAACGATACCTAACGGGACCACATAATAAAGCTTCATCACATAGATGCACAAGAAGGTGGATACTGATATCGAAGAATGCCGGAGGAAAATATTTCTCTAATACACAAACTCCCTCGGCTAAAGTTGATTTTGTTGCTTTAATGTGCCTTATGTTTACCACTTTTGCACAAAGTAGGGTAAAACACAAATTGATTTGCATAATTGTGTGACATAGATCTTTGTGTTAAGAGAAGAAATAACGAAATAACTGAGGGATTAATTAGATGATTACATGCCAGTCGTGAGACTTGCACTGTTTTAAGTCATTTGCTTGGTAACTTACTACCCTATGTAAATTAACAAAATAATCCGTTGGATCCTTCAAGTTAAATAACATGTCTAATAGGATCTTCTTCTCACTAGTAGTCAAAGTCAAAGCACCCGTAGGGGTATAAATTCTTCCTATTGTATGATCATTTTTTAACCAACGTTTCTTCTTTATCTTCATATCCTATAGATCTCGGCGAGCCCTCTCTCCATATTTGGAATGAGTTCCACCCAGACATATTCCTATCAGATGTTCTGTAACATTCTTCTCAGTGTTCATCACATCAATTACATTCCTTACACGATGATCTTTCCAATATGACAAATAAAAAAATATTGATCGTGTGGACAATGGTTTTGCTTTACTAGGCTCATTTATATCCCCCCTTGCTTTACTTTTTAGGTTTAAAAAATTAGGGTGTTTGCCTACGTTTCCATTCCCCGCAGTCATAGCCTTCTCCGCGAACTGATGACCAGAAAGTCAAGCAGGTGGCATCCGACGCTTGTGACCAATATGATAAAAGTTAGACTTGTCATTCCTGAATGGGTGACTGGTCGACATAAATCTACGATGACCCATGTAACTCACCTTACTACTATGTTGTAGACAATTGGCTTCAGTTTCCACCCTAAATATGGGATATCCATAACAACTATAAACATTATAACCGGACAAGGTCCCATAAGCAAGAATGTCGTGGAAGTCCCACATCACCATTGCTTTAAGTTTGAACTCTTCGCCCTTGTAAGAGTCGAACGCCATCACACCTTCATCCCACAACTCTTTAAGTTCTTCAATTAATGGGGATAAGAATATATCAATATAATCTCTTAGGGCCTTCGTCCTGGGTATCAACAAAGATGACAATGTGAACTCCTTTATCATGCATAGTGTCAGAGGGAGACTTAAAGGCGCTATGAGAACTGACCAATAACTTTGACTAGTACTTAAATTATAGAAAGGGTTCAACCCAAAGGTTGAGATTTTAAGACGAGCATTGCGCGATTACTTTGCAAATTCATGGCGTCATGCATTTGAAATTTGACAGATGAGTGAATTAACCGGATGACGCATTAGATTCCTACCCATCTCGCATCTAGCGTGCCATGACCTCCGCTATCCACGGTACAGTCTAAATCATTTTGACCATGGCCCAAGTGGAAAATATTTCATAATCTTTTGTGGGACTTGTGAGAACTTTTGATATTTTGCAGGTTTGTCCTTTCCCTTCTCACAAACGACATATCTAGGCTCACCGCATACTGGACATTCATCCTTCTCTCCGTGCTCGTTGCGATACTATATGTAATCATACTTGTATTCATGAATAGATTTTAATTTCAAGCTCAAACCCTTCGAGCTCTTCTTTATGGTAGGATAATTTTCTGGTAACATGTTCTCTTTTAGGAGAATTTCTTTAACCCACTTAAGAATTCGGGTTACACTATTCCCACACAAACCAAAATGACTCTTCAAATTATGCAAACCAATCGTTGCATATAATACTGACTAATCTTCATCGCAATCTTTATACAACGGTCTAGCCGCATCGACTTTCAACCATATATATTCTCGGTCTCCTGGTAGTTCAGTATCAAATTGTTCATTGTGCGCATTATTTGTCTTCATAGGTTGGTGATTTTGGTCATGGTGGACTCCGTAAGCATCGTCAATTAGGTCGGTTAATGGAAGATGTGCTGGCAAATCATTTACCACTTCCACTCGTTGGTGTTTTGTTACGCGGTCAATTAACGGTAATTCTTCAGGAACATAAGGTACATGTTTTTCACCACGGTATGTCCATTTGTTATTATCTTGAAAAATTCCCCACTTTATTAAATGTAACTCAACATCTTCTAAAGATTTATATTTTCCGTTCATACAATGGGAGCACGGACACGAAATCTTCTCATTTATAAGGTTCTTAAAAGCGTAGCTAATAAATTCTTGAACGCCTTTAACATAACTATTACTTATTCGGTTAGTCTCCCTCATCCACTCTTTGTATTGTGGAAAATACATTTAATAATCTTCAAATTATAGTCCTGTGTTCACAAGATAAAATAAATATCATGTTGCATAGTAAAGCACTAATATAATGTCAAAGTAAATCATTAATATAGTGTCAACAACGCACCGGTCAAACAAGTTATGCGATAATATAGTGTAAATCAAACTAAAGCACTAATATAGTGTCAACAACGCACCAATAAATCAAACTACGTAATAACTTAAATACAAGAGCACACCTGATAAGCACCCAAATGTGTAAATTTTATACCCCGAATAGACACATTTTAGTTGCTAATTCTCAGCAATTTCGGACTAATGATAGTGTTTGTTTGTTTTATAGCTCAATAAGCGTTTATGGAGTTTACGGAGTTTAAAGCGATAATTCAGGGCAAATATGCAACAAAAGTGGCTTAATCCCAAACTTGAACCATGTCCGTAACCCTAACCGAGCACAAACCTTCACCCGAGCCCGTGTGTGTTTAGTTTGTGCTTTCTAGATTTTTTTATTGATTTTTATTTTGCGTCATTTTATTTTTAGGATTTATTTTAAATTTATTAAGAATTTTCTAGGATTTATTTCCTAGTTTTATATTTCTTTATATTTAGTGTATTTTTATTTTTACTTTTTATTTTTATTAGTTTTTAGTTTTTAGTTTTATTTTATTAGGATTAGTTTTTTTTAGAAATTCACTTATTTTTATTTTCTTTTTAGGATTTTAGTTTTAGTTTTAATAGATTTTCATTTGTATATTTATTTATTTCTTTTTAGTTTTATTTTTAATTTGTGTCTTTTATTTATCGATTTAGATTTTATCTATTTTAGTAGATTTTAATTAATTTCATTTTTTAGTTAGGTAGTTTTATTTTAATTAGGTACAATTAAACACACACACACCTCCCTTACCTACCACACACCTAACATACACACAAACACCTCTTCCTCACCCTCACCATATTCCCTACACCTCACACACACACACTAATCCCCCACCTTTCATCTTCAACCTCACTCTCTCTCTCTCTCTCTCTCTCTCTCTCTCTCTCTCTCCATTACAACACACCCAAACTAACCATCACCATACAAATTAAATCCACACAAACCTCAACCTTTATACCCTCTTGCATAAACCCGAAACTCGTCCCCCCTCTGCCCCAGATCCGGTCGAGTTTCCACCCATCCCACCCACCTGCGATCGCACCCTCTACCCAAACCGAGATTCGAACATATCCCCTTAAACCACCTCCGGCATCGCCCAATCTCTGGCCAGCCATACCCGCTGCCGGCGAGAACCTGCCGGCGTTAAGCAGTGCAGTCCACAACCCGTTTATCCCGTCTAACTCCGGCGTCCAGAACCAGCGTCAAACCCACTAAACCCAGAACCATTACCCGAAACCCACCTTGCGACCACAACCCAGAGCCAACTCGAGAACCCGTTCCAACCTTCAAGAAACCCAACTCCGACGCAACCCATTCTCCGACCCCCATTCCTAAAACCCATGACCCACCTGCTGAAACCAACCAACACCAACATCCATACCCTCCAACCCATTTCCATTCAAGACCCATTTCCCATTTCTCACCCATTTCATCGAAATCGATTTCTCCACCTGCCAACAACCAAAAAACAAACTCAACAAATAAAATAAAATCCCACATGCCATATATCCCACTTAACCCTTTTTAAACCATTTCCCATTATACCCCCAAAACCTCACAACCCCCATGCACCCATGTCCACTCAAATGGACATTTAGCCAAATCAGATTTTATTACCTCACACCTTTGCCATGCTCATGTGCTCTCATCCTCGCTCAATTTTACCAATACCCAATTTACCCCTAGCCTCTATGTGCACCATATAAATTTAAGACTTGTGCCATTATAAAAGGGATCTCCAAATTAGTTTTTAAAACTCTTGTGTGATAAATTTCTCTACACTCCTCTATAGAGACTATTTGCATTTTTAGCAAATATCTCAATATAGAGGTGTGTAATGAAATATATCTCAAGGATAAATTCAACCCCACCCCTCTATAATGATTTTTTGTATTTTTAGCAATTATTTCAAAATAGATTGATTTAGTTGAATTCACCCCTTATGGAATGTACATTCTAATCCATTCCTTTATGTTGAGATTTTCCATTTTTAGCAATTATCTCACTATAAAGTAATGATCTAGAATTGATTTACTTGGATGAGTTTTAATGTACAGTTTTATTATGTTAGGATTTGCATTTTTAACAAATATCTTTTATTATTTAATTTTCCATTATGAATTCATCCATTATCCTTTTTATTATTTTTATTTTGTAATTTTCCTTTTAGATTCAATAAATACATTTTTTAGGGATTATTATTGAGAGATTTTTTTATGTATAATTGAATATTCCATTTCAATTCAAGGCTTAAATGGGTTTGATCTTCTCCTCTTGATTAATTTTAGTTTAATCCTCACATGCTCTTTTTTGTATACTTTATTTTCATTTTTTTGGATAATGATTATTGAGGCCTAATCTCCCATTTATGGGATAAAATCTTGAAGCCCTCATGAGTCCAATTTTGTTTGTTTACTTATTAGGACAATTTTGTTTATCTCACTTTTCTTAAATTAGCTTTTACTTCTTAATTAGTAGTTATAAAATTAGTATAGTTAGTTAGTTAAAATAAATCCCTTGAAAAATCCATAAAAATTAATAAATAGCAAAAATAGAAAAATAATAATAAAATGCAAATGAATTTACACATATGGCTTCGCTTATTTTGTGTTTCATCCTTATATGTGGATTGATGCCTCACTTATTGCCATATTCTATTTTTGTCTACTTTTATATGTTTGTGAAGATTTTTTATGGAAAGAGGAATTGCACAACGACAAATACAATAGAGACGCAATTTTATCTATTTATCAACACCAATCAACGATACCACACAACCACTAAAACTCAAATTAATTTTTTTTTCTAGTGATATTATTACAACATAAGAAAAATATTACTACATCTTCATCAAACGATAAAGTGGCCAAATGATAAAAGAGTTTAAATAATTTTTCAACCCATTCGCTTCTCCACTGTCCATGTGCACAGGCACATCTTCGAAACTGCTATATATTTTATCAACCATGATCTGACCTCACCCTCCTGCAAAGGTCGACTATGTACTAAAGTTCCTACTTGATTGGAAATGAGCGTGCACACCCTAACGATATTTTCATGGCTCGGGTCCTTCATATAGTATTTCTCACCATAGTCACTGTGGGTTGTTGACGATGATCCAAGACCTATGACATATTGAGGCGCTGACAAGGGGAATGTTAAAGGAGGAATCAACATCTGTGAGGGGAATGGATAAGGAGGAAAATTTTGAGGTAAAGGAAAACTGGGATGCATTGGGTGCTGTCGGGGCATACGACTGGTTAAAAGGGACAAAGTTTGTGAAAGTTTATCATTCACGCCTCCCAATTCATTTCGAAGCCCCATTACATCCCCTTTAATTCTATAATGACGTTCATCGTTGGACGAAAAATGCTTATTAACAGAGGAAAGCTCGTACACGAGAGGTGCGGTGTGTTTGAATTTTGTTTTTGACATATGCGATCCTAAAACTCTCGTCCTTCATATAGGTCCTTCCCCAAGGTCTTTACGAGTGCATCATTGTCAAGGTCGTCGAATGGGATTGAAGCTAACTGACTACTCACGGATTCTATTGATTCTAGAGTCTTAACCAAGTGAGGAGGGAATTTATTATATTTGTTTCGTCTTGTGTGCACGTACAAGTTGGCCCAATTCGGCATCTTTCCTTCATCTGAGCTGCCTTTTTTCTTACTTGACCACTCGTTTTTTAAATCTTCATAAGATTTCGATCCAAGCCGGTGGACATCAGTTTTTTGGCTCTATTCATATTGTTTTTCTCTCTTTCAGCATTTTTTTTCCTTCACCTCATTTTCCAAAAAATCAATCCATTGACCGTCTGGCATTTCAACGTTTGAAGGGACTTTGTCTTTGAGAGCCAAAATGTTAGATCTCGATTCTCCCTTAGGGAAATGCTTCTTCTTAAGGTTTCTTCGATATGTTTGGAGGTGTTCAACAACCCGGGAAAGAACCTTACTTTTTGAGTTTGCGAAAAATGAAAACCCTTTGTTGAGTTACTCGTAGATTTCATCTTTAACATCTATATATACAAGGTTCCAATTTTTATCTCCTCCCCTTCCCCCATTCACTTTTGCAAAGGAAAAACACTGGGCTTTAAACTGTTGAACGTGATTCTTATCCCCCCGTGGGGTTATTTCCCAATAGCGATAACCCAATGGGCTTCTTCTCAACTGACTCGACAGTTTCAGGAGCGTTGGGCATGTCTGTTGGATTAATGGGAGTATCTTGCCTGCTAGAACTTGGAGTAGTGGAGTGAATTGTTGGTGGAGTTGTGTATTTCTCACCAATTGGTGATGAGAATTCTCCTTGGGGTGGAGTCATCCCGTTGGTTGGAGCATTGTGTCCATTACCACCCAACATTTTCTAAAAAAATAATAGAAGTTGAATGTGTATCTAGAATAGATGCATAATTTCAAAGTTCAGAATGAAATTATAACTAACAAAATAGACTTTTTGACCATATATTATAATATACCTTTGCATGGTAAGAATATAATAAAAGTTCAATGTGTCTGATCTCCATCCAGTCGGGGTTTGTTTTTAAAAACCTATGAATTTTTGCACACGGACAATTAGGAGGAAGCGTATCTCTAATGGATGCATAGATGTCAGCGACATACACTCGAAATCTCATCCTCTTCAGCCTATTGGCAAGACCGAATTTGACGTGTATATGTCGCGGGACATCATAGTTTTCGTCAATGCTTTTTGAACGTAATTATATCCATAATGGGTGAATTTTTTTCTGCCTTCTATGACAGCGTAAGTAAGGTCATTTCTCTATTGAGATTATGTATGGGAAATATATATTGTACAGCTTCATCCTAATATTCTATTAGGGAAAACATAATACGATTGCACAATTACTCTTGTTCGATCTTCCTATTCCCATATCAATAAACCGGAGTACCCTCTGAATGATGGAAGATGTACGAGTGCAGTCCAATTGCAACCTTTCACACTCTTGTTGCCATTTATTATCACCATGACTCATTTTTCCTGAGAAAAATTAATGAGGGCATGAATGTGATTCCTATAAATAATGGCTATATTGAATCTTTAACTATCCAGGTTAGTTTGGTTTAGATTTTGAATAATCACTACCCTTATCTTCACCCAGTGCAATTTTAATTGAGGAAAAGTTACAATTAGGTCCCTTGTTGATAATTTTTAAACATTTAAGGACAATTTACTATTAGATCCACTTGTTATGCCACTAGCATGGACTTCTACAAGAAGATAATTAGTGAACCTAAGTGTTTAAAATTTGTCCAAAAATCCTTTAGTGTTTAAAACTTGTTTCCGAGGGACCTAGTAGTAATTGGCTATTTAATTTATTAGTTATTATATACGAGGGCGTGAATCGTGTGCATGTTGGATCTCGCCGATGTGAAATCTAAATAACAACTCGTCGTACAAGACACAAAATTGAACCGTATTGTTTTTTCCATGCTTATGTGGATAGATTGAATATGGTTATGGCTACTTTATTTCCATGCTAAGATTTCAAAATGACAACACTTAGTATACACACACAGTACGTACAAATATTATGTTAATAATTATCTCCGAAAAATAATAGCATATCAAACCATACACATATAAAATTCTAATAAACCAAATAACATATCAAACCATACACTGTACACACACAGAAAAATACACACACACACATGCAATATATACAATATGCATGTATACCTACTTCTGTATTTATTTTAATTTTTACCCAAATAATTATATTTACCTACTTTTTCATATATTTTTAAAAAAATTGTCTCTTACACACACAGAGAGTACACAATACACACACACACACACGTATATATACACATTATACACACACATATAGTATACACACACACATACATGTATACATATATACATACACACACGCGTATGCACATATACACACACATATACATAGAAATGCACACATACATACAGAAATATAAACATATACAAATGCATAATTACCCATTCATCCACCTCATTTTTTTTGTGTATATTTCTATACAAAAAATTACGGTTTAAGTGTTATCTTTGAGATTGAGATTGAGATTGAAATGTTAAGGTTTGGAAATCGTCGAAATCGTCGCAGAGAGGGAAAGTTGAAGGGTTTGGAAATTTCTGAGGGAAATCTGCAAATTGGTTTGGGATTTTAGTATAAAGACACTGGTCACGGCCCTGATCCTTAACCACATGCCATGACCCCTTTAAAATTTAACACGTCAGCTTGGAAACAAGAACATCAGCTTGACCCAAAGCCGTGACTCCTAAATTAGGATAGTCACTGCCCAAAGCCGTAACTAGGGAAGTGTGTGTTTTGTTTGGTGGTCACAGACTTCGACTGTGACCATATCCACGACCAGCTTGGAGGGAACTTTGGCACGAATTTGGCGCTATAATGGTCATGCACATGTCACAGCTTATGTCTGTGACCCATAGTGGTCATCAACTTCTGCCGTGACCACCTTGAAGAGGATCCAAGACCACACTGGGTCATGGACTTGGTCACGACAAAGTTTGTTGTGGTCACGAATCTGGGTCGTGACCCCCAGGACATGACCATGCGTAGGATTTGGTGTTTGTGAATTTTGAAACTTTAACACAATCCTTACCAAAATCAATCTCGTAGATGTCCTTTGTTAAAGAAACTTGATATTCGGATCTGTCATCTTGAACAAGTGATCATGATACGACATACTCAATGTAAAATTAGAATATGGAAATTATGTCCTTACAAATCTCCCCCTATGTCTATGCCGGTACAAAATAAAAACAATATGAATTATTATTACAATGTCCTATACAAATCTAATACCCTCCCATGAACCCAAAAATTGGAAAGATACTAAAAATCTGAGTCTTTAAGAAGAATCTTCAACCTTAAATCTCTTCAAATCAAATCTCTTAGCTTTCCTTGAGCTTCTTTTTGTGTTCTTTCGAAATGATCATCAAGGTCCTACACATAACAAACGAAATAAATACCTTTGCGACATATTGAGTTTGAAACGAGATACAACATAAATCAAATATCAAATTCAAACATTTCAAATCTCAAAACTCTCCCATAATTCAAACTCTCACTCTCCCATAATTCATAATTCGTTCTCCCCCTTTTTATTTGTTCGAAATAGACAAGGAAAAGAATAAACAAAATAAATACAGAGTGTCACGGCAAGCATAGCAAATATATCAATTACGATCATGCAAGGATATACTCAAAAGGATCCACAAAGTTTTTTTGATTTTTCAAAATTTTAAAGCAAAGGTAGTTTTACAAAAACAATACACACCATGAATGAGAGAACATATATTGTACCCTTACTGCCACGGACACGTGCCGTGGAGTAGGTCCAACTGCCGCGACCATTATTCTCTATGTTACATGCCTTGCATACATGATGCACCCCTTTATACGACAATTGTCGTAACCCTTGAACATACTGGCGGCGACTCCATTTACAAATTATATGTCGCGGACCCTAAGCTCATTAATCAGCTGGTCGTAGCATCTCTCATCACAGCAACAATACCCACACCTATATATACAGGTCCACACCTCGATATAAGGGATAAATTCATTTTTCCTCACCCGGGCTAACTTCTTACACCGATACATAGCTCATAGTTGATCTCTCTCTCTCTCTTTGCCTCACTGGGGGCTTCCACTCAAGCATCTCAGCCATAGCTTCGGCATCCCAGAATCAATATTACCATGTATTCTCCTTTATTCTCATAATTGTACGCCTCTTTAGGCTTGATTATATTGTACAATGTAACGCATATAATGAGAATGGAGTAACACAGTGGACGTAGGCCTATTTTAGAGGTTGAACCACTTTATATCTTATCTTTTGTCTCTATTTACTTACTTTATCTGCTCATTACATATTCTATACTTGATTTTCTAGTCCGAGAACGACAAGTGGATGATTTCTCGTATCATCAATTTGGCACCGTCTGTGGGAAACGAGATATTTCAATCTTGTTTCTTTATGTTTTGAGTTCTTAAATACCTTATCTTATTCATGGGATCCTTTGGATCATAATCTCATGAGCAATTTTTGGTTATTGAGCTGTGTTTCATATTCACACCCTTAAACGGGTATTTCATATGTTTATATATGCTCTCGGGTCTTCATTTTATGACCTTAGATCTATTTTACATATCCCTGTGATATCATTTCATCTAGATATTACTGAAAAGCATGATGGGCTTTAGCCCCATAAAGATGAGTGATTAGGGAAGAATTATATCTACTCCCTTTTTGTTGTTCTTTGCGTATGATATAGGGTTTATCATTATAATTGTGATGCTTTGTGCACCGAGAGGTTATTCTCTCATAGATAGACCCTAGTAGGTATACCCTTTGTGAGTTTCGGGAGAAAAACTCAGTTTCTGGGTTTTTATTTTGGGATTTCTCCCTTCCACTGCCTAGAAAGGGATGTGGCCTAATAGTTCAACTACCCCCTTGTTGTGGCCTCTACGAGTGCACTTGTATTACAACAACTTCAAATCATTGGGGAATAGAGTCAGGTAGTCTTCAGATAAACCATTGTGAATATCATTTAAAGTCTACGACAGTACACCTATGTGACTTACTGGCCGCAGCCTCATTAGTAATATCGTACAACAGTTCAAACACTGCACCCCAACTTCATACTTGGTTAATCCAATGTTTCTGTGATTACTCACTTCTGCTAATTCTGTCTCAGATTATATATACTTTGTAAAGACTAACAAAGAAGAAATGGAAGGAAAATCCAGCCAGAGCATAGAAGTTAAACATGAGATTGTACAGCTGTACAATCACCTTCACCATCTCTACGACAGTCATGCTTCACTCCAGACCCAAGTTAACTATTTGACTCAAAGGATCATCATGCTTGAGGTCGTAGCCTCATCCAATGTCGGTGTGACACCCAGGATCATTGATGCCACAACCCTAGCAGTTCCAACTGCAGAAGCAGCCAACAGGAGTCAGAAAAAAGGACAAACTACTGAAGTGGCCAGAGAATCTTAAAGCTCCACCCCACAAGAGGAACAAAGATAAGTGGCGAAAATTCCATCTGGACCATGATAATGACACTGAGCAGTGCTATGCCCTGTAAGATGAAATTGAGAGGCTCATAAGGCAGGGGATGCTCCGACGGTTCCTGAAGGATGCCTGAGGGGTGCAGCCTAATCTGACAGGCCACATTCCTCCTTTTATGCCCATATTTATGTTACATCTATTTTAGTTCTTAATGAAAGCTCTTTTGAATAGGTCCATGTTAACTTTGTATTGTCCTAACAAAGTCATGAATATATGAATAGATATATTGAATCAAGATCACTTTATAGTGCCATATTTTGATTTCTCAATTCCAGTAAATGATATATTATGAAAGCCTTTTTGTCTTAAACAGATCCTATACAGAGACAATATATTATATCAAGAAAAATTATATCTAAATGGGCCCACAACGCCTTACTATATGAAGGCAAATGATAATTTGAATATGGCAAAAGAAACTATTAAGAGCTGCAAGAAAATTGGCTCATAATGCCACATATATCTCAACGTAAAATGATTGCATTCTTGAAAGCATCTATTGGGAGGTATCGTTAACAACAAAGGCATACAATGCATGTTCTTAGCTATTGGGATGCGTCATTAGCCCAGGGAGGTTACTCCCCCGTCAAACATCAATAACTTGGTGATCTCACATTAGCTTGGGGTATCTTCATAATACCTAGCTCGAGAAGGCCTGAAAATAACCCACAGGGGTCGAAGACTTAAATTGTCTGCGGATATACCTATTGTAGTTTGGGAAGGCTTTATATATATCCAAACATAGCTGGGGAAGCTTCATAATACCTAGCGCGGGAAGGCCTGAAAATAACCCACAGGGGGCGAATACTTAATTGTCTGCGAATAATCCTATTATAGCCTCGGAAGGTTTTATATATATCCAAACATAGCTTGAGGAATCTTTATAATACCTAGCATCGAAGAGACTAAAGGAAAGCCATGAAAGGTAATTGAAGCGACTAAAGGAACGCCATGAAAGGCAATTAAAGCGACTAAAGGATGTTGTGTTGCTGTCATCATGAAGCATGCCAAAGCTACAGAAAGGGAATGGCTTTATCCCAGCATGTGGCATGTTCCCCTATATCCACTGTTGCTATGAGAATACCAACACAACCTACTGCTAAAAGGTGCAAGAGTTATCATCACTCTACAAAATTCAATAAAGATGCCACGACCCTGTTCAAGAAGAGACTCCAGCCACCATCAAACATTCAAGAATGCAATAATATTCAATAGTTAAAGCTATATATCAATAATGCAGACAAACTACGAAGAGAGGCAGCCGCATGGGCTGCAGCCTATCCTCAATGTTGCAAATATATTTCTGCGGCAACAATATACAAGAATACGAGTAGAAAGTCCAAGGTGAAGAAATCTGGCCGCAGCCTATGTGAAGTAACCATTTATACTATGGTGCCGCGGCCTTAATCTATTAGTCCTACTAGTTAATTTAATCAAGCAAATAAGAATTTAAGTTTTGAAACATTGGAAGTATAAAGCATGCAAATGAGAGACATAAACCATTGATTTCCAAAAGTGGTCGCAGCCTTAATAATAAGGGTCGCAAAAGTTTAAAAGGGCAGGAGCCCCATATGTTAAAGATCAAAAATTAAAAATATTTGGCAAAGATTAGTGTTAAGGTTATAAAAACAAAAGGCCATAACCTTGAATATCAATAGTTAAATTAAGAGGGACGCAACCCTAAAATTCAGCATCGTCATCTTCATCTCCCTCTTCTCCCTCCGTGGTCGTCATGATCTCTTCCTTAGCTGCCACGACTTCAGCGTCTATCCTTAACCCGACCCTCTCTTTGGCTGTAGCTTTTATTTCAGCTACGCAGGCATCATGCTCAGTATCGCCCAAGCTCCAAGACTTAATTGTGGCCGTGGAATCTGGGAAGTTCTTTGCTACCCGATATCTCAGCTCTTGGTATCCGCGGATATAAGCTCTATTGTAAATGAGGAAGAAGTCTGAGGAGCCTTTATATGACTCAATAGTGTTGTCAATGGCCAATTATAGGTCCGCGACATGATCTTCATCTTTTTTCTTGATGACTGTAGCATGGTCATCCTCCATCTTCTTAATTACCGCAACATGATTTTCCTCCATCTTCTTTAGCTCTGCGATATAACCCTCGGCATCATTAACAACCTTGATCTATAATTCCTCATACTTCATTTGAAAAAGTCCAAGCTTGGAAATAGAGAACTCCGCGGCCTTGGCAACTTTCAGAGTCTGAGCTTGGGAAGCCTTGAGAGCCTCCGTGGCCTGCTTAAAATTCTCCTCTGCTTCCTCCTTGGCTTTGATAGCGGATTCAAGGTTCATCTGAGCTACTTAGAGTGCCGCAACCGAAGATTTATTCCAACTTCTAAAGATTCATCTCTTGCCTTGGCCAAATCAGCACTGTGAACAACCTCCGCGGCCTCCTTAAGCTTATACAGACCCTCATACTTGAGTTTCTGGGTCGCCACAGCTTCTGCAGCCTGCAAATGTATTGAGAGTTAGAAAATAAATTAAAACTACAAAGAATATTAGAAAGTTGTAATTACTTACCCTCAGAAGACCGTGGAGGGCATAAAACTCCACGTCCTCATGGTCCTCATCCACCAACCGATCAAAGTCGGCTTCATCCATAGCCCTTTTTATCCTATGGATGGAACGGGTAGTTATGTCCCATGAAGACTGAGGATCTGGCCTATGCAGTTGAGGCCGCGAACATTTTCTTTGTGGAGGAGCCAAATTTGCATTGACAATAATTATTGATGGAGGGGGAGGATAATTTCTCTCATTGACAGGCGAAGTGTCGGGGGCCACCCTGGTCAGAGAGAGATGACATAAGACCTATTGCAGCCAAGTGATCTTTAATGTCATCGTCAAAGTTTCCCTCAGACCTTTCATGAGAGGTCTCCTCCTCAACTTGGATTTGGGGAGCGGCAAGAACAGTATGATTCGTAGACTGATTTAGGGGCGTGGCCACAGTACTATGACCTTCAGGCTGGTTGGAGGGAGCAAAAGGATTATTCTGATCAGTAGACTGCACAGTTGGTGCGATAGGAGCTTTTGACTTGGTCCTTTTCCTTTTCCTCTACCTAGCTGTTATAAGTTCGTTAACAATTAATTATGTCGTACACCGTTACATCCGTCGAAGAAGTTCAAGATCAATCTACATCAAGACGGGTCCAAATTAATCAAGTTCTTCTTCAAAAAGACTCCACAAAGTTTACTTTGAGAAGGTTATGTTTTAAATACCTCAACTTTCCATTTAGAGTTTTTGGGATATTTTTACAAAATATTTTCTAAGTGTTAGAACGGACTTTTATGACAAAATTTGAGAATGAGTATTTTTTTCTAAGTGTTAGAGCGGACATTAAAATAATATTTTCTGACGTAACAGTCGTTCAAACGACTTTGCATTGTCGCACGATGTCGTTCAAATGACACGCGTATCTCGTTCGGGCGACATACCTTTCTCGTTCGAACGAGCTCGAATACCGAGGTGATGCATTTTTTTATAAATAATCATTAAATGGTTTCGTTTTCATAAAGAAGTCCCAGCGTTTTGAAAGACAAATAATTGTGAAACTGTATAATCCTTTTGACTTCTTCTTTTAGGGTTTAATCCCTTTTTGTTTTCAATTCACAAAAATCCCATATGCTTTGGTGAATTGTTTTGGTGTTCAAGAATACACTTTTCTTTTGTTCAACCTCTGTGGAGAAGGTATCTCCATATTTGATCGGTGGATACTGAGCGTAGTCATTCTGTGTGTGGATGAGCCGAAGGCGATGAACCGACACCTGGAGGGTATTTCGCTGTCTCTCGTATCTTTGAAGGTTTGGTGAAGGCACCGTGCATTACACACTTGTGGGCGATTATCAGGTTGTATGTAAGTCAAAGGTCTCGTGAATTCTTTAAAGTGTTATAAAAGGTTTTACCCGAAAGGGGTTTTTTCCTGAATTAGTCGTCTTTATTTTTCATGCATGGGTTGAATGATTTATATGACATTTAGATGCATGTTTAGGGGCTGAATTAATTTTGTTTAAAAAATAGATTCTAATTAAATAAGGTTTACTTGGAAACTTGCGAATTAATTTAAATCGGTATCACACACCGCATTTATTCATTTAAAAATTGGTATCAGAGAAGGTTGCACTAATTTATCGCGTATTCCTATTTTCCGCAAAATCGTGTGATATTGATTTTTTTGAAAAATCAGTTTTGTGAAAAATCGCAATTTTTCCTATGGAGCACTTATATAATATGATGCCTATTTTTGACGGGTCTAATTACGCCTACTGGAAAGATTGTATCAAATCTAGTTTAAAATCCATTGATGAGCGTGTTTGGTTGCTTTGTGAAAATGGGTGGAATCCTCCCATGGTCACCGTTGAAAATATCACCTCTTTAAAACCTGAGCCGGCCTGGACTAAAGATGATTTTAAAATGTCTAATTTTAATTCATGTGGTTTGAGTGCTATTTCTGGAGCCTTCACACATGACGAGTTCCGCCGAATTATGACGTGCACCATGTCTAAAGAGGCATGGGATGTTTTGAAATTGACACATGAGGGTACGAACGCGATTAAAGAATCAAAATTACAAAATTTGGCCACCCAATTTGAGACTATCACCATGTTTGGATGCTTTGATGATTTTTATGCATATTTGTCTGACATTGTTAACACCATTTTTAATTTGGGTGAGGTGATTGATAACACGCGTTATAAAGATTTTGAGATCTCTCCCAAAGCGCTTTATTCCTAAAGTCACTGTTTTGAACTCTTTGGGAAATTCGAAATCACTTAAGTTGGAAGAACTTATAGGAGACCTTCAAACCTATGAGATAGAAATGTTTCCCCAAACCATTAAGGCTAAGGATAGAGGTGTTGCTTTAAAGACTCATTTTAAGAAAAAGAAAGAAAAAGTTTGTGAGTCGAATTCTGAAGGTGAGTTTGATTTTAATGATGTGGTCATGCTTGTGAATTTTTTTAAAAAGTTTCTCAAAATGAATAAAGAAAATTATTCCAATAAAAAGAGATCTTTTGAGTCAAATAAAAAGAAAGTTGAGGCCAAAGATAGTGACAAGGAGGATGAGATCAGGTGCTTTGAGTGTGAGCGCAAAGGGCACATATCTAAAGAGTGTCCTACTAGGATAAGGAGAAAGGTCAAAGAGACTACTATGCCCGCCACACTTAGTGATATTGAGGGTGATGAGGGTGATGAGGGAGATGAGTCCGATAAAGGTTTAGCACATGGGATGTGTGTAGCTTTTTCGAGTCGTGTCAGCACACCCACGTTGTCTCACGTTGTTAGTGGCCATGAGAGCACCGGTGATGACTCGAGTGTTTCTAGTGGAGATGAGAGCGAATTTGAGAGTGGAGATGAAAGTGAGCTCGAAAATTCCTTTAGAGATTTGTACACCGAGACCTTAAAAACAAAGAAGTATAATATATATTTAGGTCATCGGGTTTTAGGTTTGGAGAGAGAGAAGGAAGTTTTAAAAAGGGAAAAGTGTGATTTGACCAACGCGGTGTCTAGTCTGACGAAACGTGTATCCCAACTAGAGAGTGATCTCGAACGTGTCCGGGAGGTCAAAGTTCCTTTAGAGAATGCATCTAAGAAGGATGGAAAGATGGTTCTCAATCCCACTTTAGGTAAAGATGAGAAGTTAAGAATAAGTCATGACGGTGCTTCTACTTCCCAATTAGCACCCGAGCCGGTTACCACTTTAGTGTTAGATTCACGTGAGTCTCACCCTAACCCACCTAGGCGTCTCATTCCTATTAGTATAGCACGTACTAGAGTTTTTGAAAGAGGTGTTCCTAGGACTATATATATTTGTTCTCATTGCAAAATGAGAGGATACCTCAGGGAATTTTGCTTTAAGTTGGGTTATGTGTCACGTTTTGCTACTACACGTGTTTCTGCCACACATGCACCCACACATGATACTTTACATGCTCCTGGAGACTACATGAGAGAGTTTTCACATCTAGGTGAGCAAGTTATGTTTTTAGTCAAAACTTCACAAAATTTGATGGAGGTTTTTCATAAGTTGGCACTACCTTTGGAAAATCCCTCCGCACCTAACGATTGAGGTTTGACTTAGTTTCTAGCATAGGATGATTTTCATGATGACATTATTTTCTTATTGCTAGTATGTATCATTTTTGTATGTTTTTCTTTTTTTGAAAAAAAATTGAAAAATACAAAAAGATTTTATTTTGATAAATTTTTTGAAAAATCCAAAAAGATTTTTATATTTTGTTTGCACTGTTTATGGATAGACACTTAGGTTGACCGAGTCACGACATCATTCCATTTTTCATATGACTATTTGATAGTGTTTTGAGGCAATAGGTCAATTCATCCATATGCTTTATAATGTTTGGAGTCATTAAGATGTAATTAAGTGCTACTTCTACATGTTTGACACATGATTTCCTCTATTGCACACATGCACGAATTTTTTTATTATTGTGATTGTCTTATCACATGTTGGTTGGGTGTTTTCACTTCAATCCTATCCTTAAAACGAACCAAGCGCGATATAACTTGATAAGAAAGTTGTGCATGTAAGAGCCGCTTGTGAGTTTGTGTGCTTTGTATGAAAATGGTGAAGGGCTACGAAAGATTATCATTTATCCTTTGCAATTAAGCTGCCATTTAATTGGACCTAAAAAACTGAGGAATTTTATTATCCGGGGTCCAAAGAGGTTTAAAAGAGCCCGATAAAATTTAAAGTCAATAAAAAGAAATTCATGCCAATTATGGGCCAATTAGGTTTTTGCACCAATGCTCCAATGTTTGAGAATTTAGTTTATACATCTCTAAAAGAAAATATATACGAGGGAGTTTGGATGGAGAATTAAAACGGGTTTGCACGTCCTTGAAAGTGTTGAAAAAGCGCTACATAGTTTTGGACGTTATTGGTGTGGAAATCACTTTGACTTTGATTTGTTGATTTGCATAAGATGATGTCATCTAAATTCAACATTTTTTACACCTAAGGATACTTTTGATGTTCATTCATTAGGGGTACACGTATTCATCGTGGATATATGATTGATTGAGTTTATTTACCTATCGAATGTGTTCACACCCATACATTCCATTTCCATGACTTGGTTGTTTGAGTTTAAATCCATGGTGTGATTTTTAGTATCTTAATTTTGTATGAAAAAATTAAAAAAATTCAAAAATAGTTTGTGGATGTTTTTGAGATACTCCTTTGCATTCGCGTAATTTGATTCATATTTGCTACGCATTTTATCGTGACACTCCGTGTTTTGATTTTTTCTTCATATCTGTCTATTTGGGGACATCATAAAAAGGGGGAGAAAGAATTATCATGTTATGGGGGAGTTTTTGCATTATGGGGGAGATTTGTTTTATTAATGCTTTTATTCTTATATCATTTCAAACTTGATGCGTCACGAAGGTTTTTGCTTTATCTCATGTGTGTAGGTACAAAGATTGAAGATCATTATGTTGCACACCCTCATGAGAAAAGCTTTGATATTTGATGAAGACTTTTTTGAAGAACAGTTTGAGATCCTGCAAATTCATTCATGGGAGGGTGGATTTGTATTGGAATTTTGGTATTTGATAATTCAGATGTTTTTATGTATGTACTGGCATAGACTTAGGGGGAGATTTGTAAGGAAATATTTTTATAAGTCCGTTAATAATTAATTATGTTGTATATTGTTACATCCGTCGAAGAAGTTCAAGAGCAATCTACATCAAGACGGGTCCGAATTAATAAAGTCCTTCATCAAAAAGACTCCGCAAAGTTTACTTTGGTAAGGTTATGTTTTAAATACCCTAACTTTCCACTTAGAGCTTTTGGGATATTTTTAGAAAATATTTTCTAAGTGTTGGAGCGGACTTTTTCGTCAAAATTTGAGAATGAGTATTTTTTCTAAGTGTTGGAGAGGACATTAAAATATTATTTTCTGATGTAACAGTCGATCAAACGACTTTGCATTGTCGCGCGATGTCATTCAAACGACACGCGTATCTCGTTCGTGCGACATCCCTTTCTCGTTCGAACGAACTCGAATACCAATGCGGCGCATTTTTTTTTATAAATAATCATTAAATGGTTCATTTTCATAAAGAAGTCTCTGCGTTTTGAAAGACAGAAAACGGCGAAACTTCAGAATCATTTTGACTTCTTCTTTTAGGTTTTAATCCCTTTTTGTTTTCAATTCACAAAAATTCCATATGCTTTGGTAAATTATTTTGGTGTTCAAAAACACACTTTGCTTTTTTTCAACCTTTGTGGAGAAGGCATATCCATATTTGATCGGTGGATACCGAGCGTAGTCATTCTGCTTGTGGATGAGCCGAAGACAACAAACCGACACCTGGAGGGTATTTCGCTGTCTCTCGTATCTTTGAAGGTTTTCTGAAGGCACCGTGCGTTACACACTTATGGGCGATTATCAAGTTGTATGTAAGTCAAAGGTCTTGTGAATTCTTCAAAGTGTTATAAAAGGTTTTACCCAAAAGGGTTTTTTTCTGGAATCGGTCGTCTTTATTTTTCATGTATGGGTTGAATGATTTATGACATTTAGATGCATGTTTAGGGGCTGAATTAATTTTGTTTAAAAAGTAGACTCTAATTAAATAAGGTTTACTTGGAATCTTGCGAATTAATTTAAATCGGTATCACACACCGCATTTATTTGTTTACACTAGTAGTGTTATTGAGGACAACCGCGTCCTCATCCATCTCAGCAAGCTGAGATGCTAATAGAGATCTATCAATCTCCTCACCTGAGAAGAAATAAAATAATGTCAATATCGATCCTTGAAGCAATTGCTATAGAATAAAACATCAAATAATAGCATTACCTTCAGCACCCATCTATTTGGGAATAGATTTGTTGGGGAAGTAGACCGCTTAAAAAATGGAGGCAGTGGTTACAAGTGTGCTGAACGTATTCTCCTCAGCGGGGACTGCTGTGACATTGCCAACTCTCTTCTCTTGCCGCTTACTCAGCTGTAAATTGTCAAGAACTGCAAAAAAATACAAAGGTTAGTACAAAAGAAAAGTGTGTAGAATAATATGCAACTATAAAGAGGGGACGCGACTATAATTGAAAAAGTACCAAATTTGGAAGGACACCCCCATTGTCACAGCATCCTAAAGGTTCTCTCCATCTCAGTCTCTTCAGAGTGAATCTCCTACCTTTCTCCAGAAATGTAAAAATATTTTCCCTTCCAGTTCTTTACACTGGTAGACCTCCCAGAATAAAGGGTCTCGTCTCTGTCGCGGACTGAAAAGTAATAGTACCCCGTAAATTTTATGGAGTTTTCCTTTGGGCGATAGAAGTGGAAAAACTCCACAGGATTAATGTCTCTCTTGAATTTATTCTCCCATAATATAATAGCTGCAAGAATGTCCCTCCAGCCATGGGATCTAATTGGGTTGGGGCTAACCTCATTGTTTGGAAAATTCTTCTAATGGGAACAGGGACAAGAAGCCACAGACCATATGTGAAAGCGTGGAGGGGGAAGCAGATCCCATCATCACCAAGTGCTGTGCATGGCATTTGTTCTGCGACTGGGGCTGAGCATATCAAATTCTCAAGAAATTTAAATGCTTTTGTAGCCTGATCCACCCATTCTTGGGTCATAGTGCTGCAAACATTAAGTGAAGCAAGAGGTCTCTCAGCGCTCCTAGATGATTTAGTAGGTATATCCCTAACCTCGGAGGGACCCCCTGTCGCGACATTCTCATCTATCTCCATTAGTTGGTTGCTAGAATTGGCCTCTTCCTCCACGGCCGGGGAATCTGACTCTGAATCTAGCACTACAAAATTAGGGAAATATCTCAACTGGCACAACCCTATTGTCCTCAAAGGACGCACTGAAGGAAGTTCGGGAGGATAGGTTCCAAAAGACTCTCAGAAATTCGTTTGGGTTAAAGTTCATAGGGCTGCAGCAGTACCTGAAAAGCAGAGCGTCTGCAGTTAGCCGCCGCAGCCAATATGCTCCTAAGGCCTCTCATAGGCCGCGACATGTATAATGATATATCAAGTCGAGGATAAACAAGAAATATTCGGCAAAATTAGCTAAGTACACCAAGTGTTGGGTTCTAAAGACCTAGAAGTTAATTATCGCCGCGACATATTATTTTTGGGGAAGGATGTATAGGATGTCTTCTTGCATGGCATAGTCATTAAACTATGGGCTAAAATGCCGCATATTCTAATATGAGACTAACGGAATCTTATTTAGTGCATGCCGCAGCATTATGTTTAGCACATGCCTCAATAACATTTTGTATGCTGGAGATGTTTCTTAAACAAATCAATATTTGAAGGTTGCATTGATTAGGACAGCCTTAATTTTACTAAAGGGACATTTTATCATGCCGCGACCACTCACTCGAACAGGTTTGTATTTAATCTGAGTAAATTCAAAGATCAAAGTCCCTAGAATGAGAAACGTCTCTCACAAGAACATCAAAAACTAAGGCAGAAACCTAAAAGTCTACAATCGTATTCAAGAACAATTTCGCAATAATTATTTTACAATTGGAGTTATAATGAGTAATCATTCGAGCTAGCCTAAAAGAGTGCTCAATTCATGGAGAGATTGACAGATACGAGTTAATTTCTTGGATAAGTTACCGTTATGTTGCAAATAATTTGAGTTTATATCACTCAAGAGATAATATGACTCATGTTGCGGCCTATTATTTTATAGAGCTAACCCAGATATGCACATGCCGCAGAAAATTCTTAAACTACTCAATATTTGAAGGTTGCAGACATTTACCCAACACAACCCTCAAGTGCTATGGGATTTTATTATGTCGTAGCCATGAATTCCTTGTGTCGCGGCTATATACTCAAACAGTTTGGTATTTAATGTTAATAAATTGGAGGATTGAAGACCTTGAATGTGAAGGTTTTGTTCAAGAACATCAAGAACAGTTGTACAGTTCAATGGTCTATTTCTATTCTGTCTCTATGAACTGGGAATTCAAAAATTCTAAGGATCAACAATGGAAGATTAAGAGACTTCATTCATTGGCTTAACCAGGATTTTAGCAGCATATCTTATCAACTAAGGGTTATTTTAACAATTCAATTTCAAATCAGTTATCCACTACAACCCAAGCAGTCACATATTTAGATAAGGGATAAATGTGATTGAAATAATTATTTTGCAAGATATGAATTCGAATAGACCATCTAACAAGCAGAAATTAAAAGCAAACAATTAAAAGTTGAACCACATGAAGTTTTTGGCTGTTAAATTACCTGGAAATGGGTTAAATCCGATTGCTCTGCCTCAGACCGCCTTAACACCACCACACACTGGCTTAAAAGTTTGCCGAAAAACTCAAGACGAAGTATGAATAAAGATTTTCTTTTGATATGCTCTCAAAGATTTGGGAAACATAATGAAGTTCATGGCCAGTACAATTTATATAAGAGGGCGCGGGAAGACGAACCGTCGCCTTGGAAATACCGCGGCACCTTGAGAAGACTTTATTACTCAGCCGCAGCCCCAATCGTAATCTCTTGGAACTACAACTTGGGGGCTTATTGATAGAACATATATTGTACCTTGCTGCCGCAGACACGTGCTGCAGAGTAGGTACATGACTTGCATACATGTCGCACCCCTTTATATGATAACTGTCACAACCCTTGAACATACAGGCGGCGGCCCCATTTACAAGATATATGCCACGGACCCTAAGCTCATCAATCAGCTGGCCGCAGCATCTCTCATCATAGCAACAATACCAACACCTATATAAAGAGGTCCACACCTCGAGATAAGGGACATATTCATTTTTCCTCACTTGGGCTCACTTCTTACACCGATACATAGCTCAGAGCTGATCTCTCTCTCTCTCTCTGCCTCACTGGGAGCTTCCACTCAAGCATCTCAGCCATAGCTCCGCCATCCCATAATCAATATTGCCATGTATTCTCCTTTATTCTCATATTTGTACGCCTCTTTAGGATTGATTATATTGTACTATGCAATGCATATAATGAGAATGGAGAACCACACTGGTCGTAAGCCTATTTTACGGGAAACAGATTGTTCATCCGAATGGTGTTGCCATTTCGTGCATGGGGCAGACCGTTGGAAAGGGTATTCTGGGCCCTTCGAAGATTCAAAGAGCTTTCACTCTGACGATGAAGTTGACTGGAGTCAAAGCGAGACCCATGAGCTCACAATGGCCTCCAGATCGATTTTTAGTAGTAAAATGGTTTATTCATCCAAATCGTTATGACGATTCATGTATGGGGTGGACCATTGGAAAAGGGGATTCAAAGTTCTTCGAAGTTTCAAAGAGCTTTCGCTCTGATGACATCTAAATGGCCTCTAGATCGGTACTCAGAGTATGACCTGTGTAAGGACGTATTTTTAATAAGTCCGTCACAATTAATTATGTCGTATATCGCTACAAGTCGTCGAAGAATTGTGAAGATTGCATCCATAAAAGACGGATCCGAATTACCAGTTGCCTTCAACATTCAAGCCCAATAATATGAACTTTGGTAAGATATTGTTTTAAAGTTTCATATAGATTTCATATTAATAGTGTTGGGATATTTTTAAAAGGTGTTTTAAAAAAATTTTATTATAATTTTTTTTTATAAATGTTTGTTTTTTAAAAGGTGTTAACTGTTTTAGAAAAAGAATAGTATTGAGACAATTTCATTGGCAGTTAACGCACCTCGGTTTCGACGCTAATCTCGTTTGTACGAGATCAACATCTCGTTCAAACGACATTGGGATGTCGGGAAAATATGTTACTAAAGCCGTTTATTAAAAATAAACTATTTAAGTAACTCCAAACTATTTTTTGAAGAAACTCTTTTCTTAAAAATCAAACCTATTGAATACAAGATGTGTTTAATAAAATAGTATGTACGAGATCTATTCAAGATTTGACTAACAGGTTTATAAAACAGTTTAAACAAACTTTAAAGTCAGCACAACCAAGAATGAGATGAGGAGATGTAGAAAGATTAAGTTCACGATTTTTTACGTGGTAAAACCTCACCAACTGAGGAAACATCCACGACTCCCTCTACGGAGTAAAATAAAAAAAATCCACTAAAACAAATTTACCAGTTACAAACTATATAACCAACATGCACACAACTCAGACCTATATAAGTTTAGGAATGTACCCTCTGGTGTCCTTATAACTTCTCTGCAGTTCTGATTATAGATGTTGTTCTCCCAGTTTGTTAACTTCGGATTTGTTCCAGCACTTTACGCCGACTCGTGTTCACAAGATCTTATTACCAACACTTTTCGTGTTGTAGGTGAAAGTGTTTGTGGAGGTTCTCTCTAACACATGCATGCACACACTCACACTTATTAAGTACAAACAGTCCTAGGAAATTACATATAAGGCTATATGCAGTGATTTTTCTTTTTCTCTCTTTTCACAAAACTTCGAACCTTTTTGACCTTTAAATAAATCCAAGAATCCACGGATATCTTGCTTAGAAGATAGTCAAGATCTTAATCAATCTCAGAGTTTTGAAAAGATTTTCGAGATTAAAAACCTCCAAGTGTGATTCCAAACTAGGTCAAAGGTTTAGTTTTAAGAGAACTAGAAACATAAAACATTTATTGTTGATTTAAAGATAAAAATGATTTTCAGAAAAGAATCAACAATATATTTCTCAAGATGAGAAATAAACCATGTAAATCTATGTGTGATGTAACATACAGAACATAGATCTGAAATTTCTATGAAGAAGAAAATAGATCTAAGTGAACAGTTTAAGTTGGGAACAAGATCTAACGAACAAAAGGTTACAGCAACACAAATATCTCTCAAAAACTCAAGAACACTCAGGGTAGTGTTTTGGATATGTAGGAGTTTTAGAGAAGTGTTTGGTTTGAAAGAGGATTGACGAACATGGGTTAGGGTGTGGGTTTCTAACTCTCTCTCTCTTTCTGGTTTCTCTCTTCTCTCTCTTCTCTCTCTCTTCTCTCTTTTTTTACTCTCATGAATGAACTGGCCAAAATTCTTAGACGATTGAGAGGAGGGTGCCTTTAATAGGACTAAGAGAAGGATTGAGAAGCAGGTTCAAAAACAAGGGTCAGGATTGAGTCAAGATGGATTGACTTAAATCCAAGGTCTCACATCATGCGGTGATTAAAATTCACCTGATTAGTTTAGGAGGGATACACAGGGATTACCAAAGAAAGCATGCACGTCGTTGATAAGGTTTCATCCAACGGTTGTAAGCATACGCGTTTATATACTCAGTAAAGAAACACAAAATGCACCAATCAGCAAGTAACAGGTGTTGATCAGTAAGGCGATGTAAAACGCGCGTCTAAAAGTAATTATAACCACACCCTGAATTCTCTGCCGCTTTTGGTTTCTACCCATACCAACTTTAAGCCAATAAACCCTTTAACCATAATTGTAGATTGAACCCACAAACTTTTAAAACTAAATTTTAATTAATAAAACCTTTATTAAAAAATGTTTATAAAATCCCAAAAAAATATTTAAAAATCAAATTTAGGGATTCAAACATACTCAACATATGTGCACACATTAATATGCAATATGACATGTATATGATGCATTCTACTGTGTGTAAGTGTTGGTAATTTGGTCTTGATCACTATAAGATAAATGAATGAAATAGCAATCCAATCTCTGAGGTTCTTTGGTTTCTAGGATAGACATAATTTTGTCTTAATTTCCAAACTAGATGAGCTCTTATATAATATAGACTCAAGTGAGTCAAGAGTATAAGAGCTTCAATCTCCCCCTTTGGAAATATGAGACAAAATATCCTTTGAGTCAACTAGGACTCGTAGGGCGATAAAAAGATAAGAAAAACCTATTCCTATAAAGATTCTATCTACCCAAATCCTAGAAAGCAAAAGTACATAACTCAACTATTTATAATTGAATACCCTATTACACCAGTTGAGAAAAAAACTGTACAAAAACCTGCAATGAATTACTAAGATCAAGCAGTTTAGCATATATACAAATATTCATAAAGACTCAAATTTCTCCCCCATTTTGTCTCAAATGGACAAAGGGAAAAAAAACTTGGATAAACAGCAAAGATATTACTCAGCACAAACCATACCAATAGATTTCCGCAAAGAAATGAATCTATTATAATCTAGAGGTTTGGAAAACATATCTGCGAGTTGCAAATCAGTAGGAAGATAATTGATTTCTAATTCCTTAGATTCAACCAATTCGCGTATAAAGTGATGTCTTATTTTTATGTGCTTTGTTCGCGAGTGTTGAACAGGGTTTTTAGAAATATTAATCGCACTTTGATTATCACAATAGAGATGCAGTTGGTTTTCTTGAATACCATAATCACTTAGCATTTGTTTAAGCCACAGTAATTGAGCACAGCAGCTGCCAGCGGCTATGTATTCAGATTCAGCTGTCGAGAGTGATGTGCAGTTTTGTTTCTTATTACTCCATCCTACCAAGTTATTACCTATATAATAACATGATCCTGATGTTCTTTTACTATCATCAGTACACCCAACCCAGTCAGCATCAGTGTACCCAATTATAGTGCTTGGTGTGTCATTAGTGTACCAAAGTCCTAGATTCAGAGTCCCTTTTACATATTTAATGATACGTTTTACAGAATTCAAATGGCTTTCTTTAGGATTATTTTGATAACGAGCACATACACACACAGCATGCATAATATCAGGACGCGAGGCAGTAAGATATAGTAAGGTTCCTATCATACTACGATATAGAGTAGGATCTACGGATTTTCCATTTTCATCTTTAGAAAGTTTTAGCGTAGTACTCATGGGGGCTCTAGCATCTTTAGCACTCTCTAGGCCAAATTTCTTTACTATCTCTAAAGCGTATTTAGATTGCGAGACAAATAATCCTTCTGAATTTTGTTTGACTTGAAGGCCTAAGAAGAATTGCAACTCCCCCATAAGAGACATTTGAAATTCCTTATGCATAGTTTCAGAGAAGGATTTTACTTCTGAGGGAGAAGTTGATCCAAAGATAATATTGTCAACATAAACATGAGCAATAATTATGTGTTTGTCAAAATGTTTGACAAAAAGGGTTTGATCATTTCCACCTCTTTTGAAACCTTTATCTAAGAGGAAACTGGAAAGACGCTCATACCAAGCTCTAGGTGTTTGTTTAAGGCCATGCAAAGCCTTTTTAAGACGAAATACATGATTTGGATATTGAGGGTCAATAAACCCTTTAGGTTGTTCCACATAGGTCTCTTCAGTCAATATTCCATTAAGGAATGCAGATTTGACATCCATTTGGTAAAGTGTAAAATGCAAGTGGCAAGCTATAGCAAAGAGCAGACGAACAGATTCTAAACGAGTAACAGGGGCAACAGTCTCGTTAAAATCTATTCCTTCAATTTGAGAGTATCCTTGAGCAACTAATCTAGCTTTATTTCTAATTATTATCCCATTTTCATCAGTCTTATTTTTAAAAATATAACGTGTGTCAATAACCTTTTTGTGATCAGGACGAGGAACAAGATACCAAACATCATGAATGACAAATTGAAGAAGTTATTCCTGCATAGCAGAAATCCAGTGAGAGTCATTCAATGCCTCATTTACATTCTTCGGTTCCACGAGGGAAACAAAACATTCATAATGTGCATAATTTCTTAGTTGGGATCTTGTACGCACTGGCTCACTAGGGTTACCAACTACGTTATTTATGGGATGATCTTTAGAAACCCAGTTAGGTACTTCAGGTGTCTCAATTGGTAAAGAATTATCTATTTCAGAATAGTCATTTTCTAAAATGTTTGTAGGCTCTTCATCAATAGCTGATTCACCAGTCTTGTTCTCCACAATAGTGTCACTTATAATTACATTTATGGATTCCATCAAGGTTTTAGTGTGAAGATTATACACTCGATAGGCTCTACTGTTAGGCGGGTATCCTAGAAATATAGCTTTATCTCCCCTACTCTAAAATTTGGATAAGTGTTCCCTATGTTTGCATACATAACAAGTACTGCCAAAGGTTCTAAGGTACTTAAGATTGGGCTTTTTATTATACCAAAGTTCGTAAGGAGTTTGTTTGGAATTCTTTCTAAGATAGACCCTATTTATGATGTGACATGCAGTACGAATAGATTCCACCCAAAAGTATTTAGGTAAATTCTTGGCATGAAACATAACACGTGTCATCTCTTGAAGGGTACGATTCTTTCTCTCGGCAATTCCATTTTGTTGAGGAGTCTTAGGAGCACTGAATTCGTGTTTGTAACCATTATAGTCACAGTATGCAATAATACCAGTGTCTTTGAATTCACCACCTCTATCACTACGAATTCTATTTACTTGAGTGTCCTATTCATTTTCAATTCGAAGAAGAATTTTTAGGAAAGTTTGAAAAATGTGGGACTTTTGTTTTAAAAAGGCTACCCAAGTAAATCTAGTGAAGTCATCAACCATAACTAGAATAGAACTGTGTCCACAGAGACTAATAGTTTGGGAGGGGCCCATTAGGTCCATATGGATGAGCTCCAAGGGATTAGAGGTAAGAATATCATTAACTTTCTTATGAGGTGCCTTAACAATTTTACCTTCCTGACAAGAACCACAGACAATGTTAGGTATGGATTTGATTTTGGGAACTCCTCTAACTATTTCTAGAGAGGTCAGTCTACTAAGATTATCGTAATTTATATGATCCATTCTTTTATGCCATATCTCGTTGTCATCCATTCTGGCAAAATTACAGATTTTAGACTTGTTCATGACAGTATAACAATTGTCAGGAGTCCTGAATCCTGTAATTATGCATTCACCTTTTTCATTTAAAATTTTGCAATTGTTCTTTGAAAAGGTAACAGTACGATCTGAGTAAAAAAATTGCGAGATACTAAGTAGATTGGCCTTAAGACCTTTAACTAGAAGAACATCTTCAAGAATAGGAAGTCCATCTTCTTGGAGAGTTCCTTTGCCTATGATCTGGGTTGATACTCCATCACCAAAAATGACTTTACCACCAGCAAGGTTGGTTTTGTTTAAAAGTTTAGTATCATCACCAGTCATGTGCTTAGAACATCCAGAGTCTAAATACCAACCAGATGATGTGTGTTCAGCTTTTAAAGCAGTAACAACTATGTTACACTTCATCTGAGGTAATAGATCATCTTTTCTAACCCAAATTGCTCTAGTTTTCATTTTTCGCTTATTAGCTGTCAATTGATAAAATTTGCGAGCATTGGATTTTTGTTGAAAAATGTTTTGCGCATGATTTTGAATTTTGTGAAAGACTTGAGCATTTGGTTTAGGAAGATTTTTAGGCATCCTTCTAGGAAATGTTCTTTTAGGTTTGGTCTTTCTCTTCCTATAATTAGAGTTTTTGTCTGGTTGTCTAGGAAGTACATAATTGTTACGGCTCCTCCTAGAATAGTTAAAATTCTGATAGATATGAGGATTACAGACAGGTTTGACAAGTCTCCTAGCATAGAAACCATCAAAAGAGTGACCATATATGTCGCAGTAGGAGCACTAAAGATTGCTCAAAATTGGGGTCTCCTTAGGAAAGTCTCTAAACAAAGGTTTTGAGAAATTTTGAGGTTGAACTCTATTCCTAGGTAGTACAGGTTTGAATGTAGATTCACTCTTTCTAATAAAGGGGCAGACGTATTTAGCCTTAGGTGAACTTTCATGTTTAGAGAAACTTGATTCACCAATGTTAAGATTTTGATGTTTTAAATCAAACTCAGTTTTTAGGGAATGAAAATCTGGGCATGTTTCAATAGGTCTTTTACCTCCTGACACAAACTTAATAGGTTCAAAAGATTTTGTTTGTATCTTTAAATTGGGACAAAACCCTATTCCAGTTCGATCATCAGAATTGGTTTTAGATTCAGCAACAAATTCATCAAAACAGTTAGAATTATTTTCAAATTTTGTAATTTTTTTGAAAACAATTGCTGTCGTTTCTTTGGTTTGTTCTAATTCTAACAATGTCCCTTTGTATTTTTTCTCCAGAGTTTCATTTGTTTCTGTCAAATTTCTGAGTTTTTCATCAAACATTTTAATTTCACTTTCATGAGTTAAACATTGGGTAATATACTCTTCAGCATTCAGTTTGACCATCAGGCTTAGATCTTCCAACTTTTTGGTGAGATCTTTCACAATTTTTTCTAGTCTAGCGCTTTTCTTGAGAGTTTTAGCATAAAGTGTGTGAATGTCTGGGAGGTCTTCATTGTCCGAGTCACTAAGTGCAGTGTGTGAAGTGACCCCTAAGGCTTCATTATTTGAACTCACACACCCATTGACATCGTCATTATCGCTTTCCCTTTGACTCACACACCCCGAAGAAAAGATAGCAATATTCTCAATGATCAAAGCATCTAAACCAGTAACAACAATATTCGAAACATCAGACATAGAGTTATTTGATTCATCCTCACTAACAAGCACAGGCATATCATCATTATATATAATCTTGGCAAAGAAAGACATGCAAGGATAAAAAACATCAGATGACTCAGGTTCCTCATTTTCAGAGTCACTTGAATCATCCCATGTTTTGTAAATGTTTGCTCTAGTTTGTTTGTTTTGAGTGTTCAAGTTAACTCTACAGTCTTGTGCAATGTGCCCTAGTTTACCACATCTATAGCATCCAATCTTCTTAAGGTCTCTGTTAGGTCTAATGTGAGAGTCCTTGTGATTTTTGTCATGGCTTTTCTCATGAGGTCTGTGATTAGATGGAGTTGGATAATTTGACTTGCCTTGTTTATTTGCCATTTTGTTTCTAAACTTAATGACTTTCCTAAACTGTTTTGACATTAAGGCAATCTGATTGTCCAAACTCTCTATATCGCATTTCTCATCAGAGTCATCATCGTAAGTATTAAACTCAAGCTTAATCAATTTAGAAGAGAAGCTTAGATTTGAACTAGTCGGTTTCCTATGGGACTGGGTCAATTGTTTCTTAAATTCCAGTTCCATTTCCACAGTTCTTAATTTACTACTAAGTAGTTCAAGAGTGATATTAATATCACACATTTCCTCAATAGCATATCTTTTGTTATCAAATTTCTGTGGTAATGATCTCAGAATTTTAGATACAATTTCTTGTCTATCATAAGTTATCCCATTAGCATGCAGTTTGGTCACAATATCAGTTAGGTTCATATAGAAATCATCAAATGACTCAGTCTCAGACATAATTAGGGAATTATACTGTTGAATGAGCATTTGAGTTTTAGCAGCCTTAACTCTAGTGTCACCTTCATGCGCAGTAACCAAAGTGTCCCAAGCTTCCTTAGAAGCGGTACAAGATGAGATTCTTTATAACTCATGTTCATTTATGGACATAAATATGGCATTCTTTCCTTTGTTATTATTTTGAGAAACTTGTTTCTCTTCTTGAGTGAACTCACTTAATGCTTTCTTAACCCTCTCATTACTTCCTTCAGTGGCTGGTTTTGTAGTAAAAGTGTAACCATTTTCAATAATGTCCCAAACATCATCTCCTAGAGTTCCTTGAATGAAAGCAATCATTCTTACTTTCCAGTAAGCAAAATTGGTTCCATCAAAGATAGGAGGTTTGGTCAAATTACCAAATCTTTCATTATTCTCGTCCATATTTGATTTTCAGAAAACAATTTCAGAAACACAAGATCTCTTTAAAAGAAGTTTACCAAGCTTTGATACCGATTGAAAATATGTTACTAAAACCGTTTATTAAAAATAAACTATTTAAGTAACTTCGAGCTGTTTTTTGAAGAAACTCTTTTCTTAAAAATTAAACCTATTGAACACAAGATGTGTTTAATAAAACAGTATGTACGAGATCTATTCAAGATTTGACTAACAGGTTTACAAAACAGTTTAAACCAACTTTAAACTCAGCAAAACCAAGAATGAGATGAGGAGATGTAGAAATATTAAGTTCACGATTTTTTACGTGGTAAAACCTCACCAACTGAGGAAACATCCACGACTCCCTCTACGGAGTAAAATAAAAAAAATCCACTAAAACAAATTTACCAGTTACAAACTATATAACTAACATGCATACAACTCAGACCTATATAAGTTTAGGAATGTACCCTCTGGTGTCCTTATAACTTCTCTGCAGTTCTGATTGTAGATGTTGTTCTCCCAGTTTGTCAACTTCTGATTTGTTCCAGCACTTTACGTCGACTCGTGTTCACAAGATCTTATTACCAACACGTTTCGTGTTGTAGGGTGAAAGTGTTTGTGGAGGTGCTCTCTAACACATGCATGCACACACTCACACTTATTAAGTACAAACAGTCCTAGCAAATTACATATAAGGCTATATGCAGTGATTTTTCTTTTTTTCTCTTCTCACAAAACTTTGAACCTTTTTGACCTTTTATTCAATCCCAGAATCCACGGATATCTTGCTTAGAATATAGTCAAGATCTTAATCAATCTCAAAGTTTTGAAAATATTTTCGAGATTGAAAGCCTCCAAGTGTGATTCCAAACTAGGTCAAAGGTTTAGTTTTAAGAGAACTAGAAATAGAAAACATTTATTGTTGATTTAAAGATAAAAACGATTTTCAGAAAAGAATCAACAATATATTTCTCAAGATGAGAAATAAACCATGTAAATCTATGTGTGATGTAACATACAGAACATAGATCTGAAATTTCTATGAAGAAGAAAATAGATCTAAGTGAACAGTTTAAGTTGGGAACAAGATCTAACGAACAAGAGGCTACAGCAACACAAATATCTCTCAAAAACTCAATAACACTCAGGGTAGTGTTTTGGATATGTAGGAGTTTTAGAGAAGTGTTTGGTTTGAAAGAGGATTGACGAACAGGGGTTAGGGTTAGGGTTTCTAACTCTCTCTATATTTCTGGTTTCTCTCTTCTCTCTGTCTTCTCTCTTTTTTTAGTCTCAGGAATGAACTGGCCAAAAGTCTTAGACGATTGAGAGGAGGGTCCCTTTTATAGGACGAAGAGAAGGATCGAGAAGAAAGTTCAAAAACAAGGGTCAGGATTGAGTCAAGCTGGATTGACTTAAATCCAAGGGCTCACAGCATGCGGTGATTAAAATTCACCTGATTGGTTTAGGAGGGATACACAGGGATTACCAAAGAAAGCATGCACATCGTTGATAAGGTTTCATCCAACGGTTGTAAGCATACGCGTTTATATACTTAGTAAAGAAACACAAAATGCACCAATCAGCAAGTAACATGTGTTGATCAGTAAGGCGATATAAAACGCGCGTCTAAAAGTAATTACAACCACACCCTGAATTCTCTGCCGCTTTTAGTTTCTACCCAAACCAACTTTAAGCCAATAAACCCTTTAACCATAATTGTAGATTGAACCCACGAACTTTTAAAACTAAGTTTTAATTAATAAAACCTTTATTAAAAAATGTTTATAAAATCCCAAAAAAATATTTAAAAATCAAATTTAGGGATTTAAACATACTCAACATATGTGCACACATTAATATGCAATATGACATGTATATGATGCATTCTACTGTGTGTAAGTGTTGGTAATTTGGTGTTGATCACTACAAGATAAATGAATGAAATAGCAATCCAATCTCTGAGGTTCTTTGGTTTCTATGATAGACATAATTTTGTCTTAATTTCCAAACTAGATGAACTCTTATACAATATTGACTCAAGTGAGTCAAGAGTGTAAGAGCTTCATGTCGCGCATATTCTTTCAAACGACACGCAATCTCGTTCAAGCGAGATGGGGTTCTCGTTCGAATGACCCTGCTTTTTGGCTGACACGCTGCTGTAATGCTTATCCTTTGACCGACTCAAATTTTGTATAAAAAGGAGTCCTGGTAGCCTTGAAAAATGCGGAGAACGGTTTCAACTTTTAAGAGTCTTATTCTTTTGAAACTTTTGTGTATCTGCCCAAAATTAATTGTATACCTTTTGGCAGAAAGTTTTTCTTCAATAATTTTAAAGGTTCAAATATTTTTGTTTTAATTCACAAAATCCCAATTACTTTTATGTGAATTGTTTTTTGTGGAACCTAAGAACATATTTTGTCTTTGTTCATTCTTTGTGGGGAAAACTCTACAACCGACAGCTGCGTGCTTTTGTGGAGGGAGTCCTTATAAATTTCACTCTTGTGAAGAAGCTGTTTTCTTCTTCATTGCTGACCACCTGGAGTTCTTACGGGAGATTACAGCCGATGTTATTTCTAGTCGTTGCTTTAGAGGTTTGACGAAGACATCGTGCGTTACATTTATGGGCGATTATCAGGTTGTATGTAAGTCAATGGTATTGTAAATTCTTTAATGTTCTAGAAATAAAAGGTTTTGCCCTTCGGGGACTTTTCCTTAATATTTGTGTCACATGCTTGATCTATTTATGGTTTGACACGCGCATCACACCTAGTTGCGCGTTTAGGGGATGAATTATTTGGTTTAAAAATATACTCTAATTAAATAAGTGTGCCAAATTAGAAATTTGTGAAATAATTTAAATCAATTATCACACATACGTTTTTACAAATTGGTATCAGAGCTTTATTAAAAGCGAGTGCATACCTTTTACAAATTGGTATCAGAGCGGGTTACGCTAATTTATCGCGTGATCCAGATTTTTTGAGAATTTACTTTATGATACAATTTTTCTACTCACGTTTACAAATTGGTATAAGAGCGGGTTACGCTAATTTATTGCGTGTTCCTTTTTTCGCAAAATTGTGTGATATTAATTTTATTTTGAGAAATCAGTCTTGTGAAAAATCGCAATTTTTTCAATGGTACGCCCGTTTAATGAGGAGCCTATTTTTGAAAAAGTACACGACCGTGCTGAAAAATTAAAAAGCTTGAATTTGAAACTTTGCAAAAGAATTAAAGTTTTGGAAAAAGAAAATTCTCTCTTTAAAAGTAAGATTGAATATTTGCAAGCGTTTCAAACTCAAAGTGATATTTGTCGTGAGCACTTTGGTAATTTATGTATTGATATTGATTCTTCGAAAATTGCCAAAAAGAAGAGTGATGAGAAAGTCCTAGTTTTAGAGAAGGAATTGAAGGACTAAAAAATTTTTAGGGTTCCCGTTTGTGCCAAAGAGGATAAAAATATTTTAGTCAATGAGTTTGTGGTACGTGAAGATACTCTTAGGGAAAAGTTTTCTTTAATTGAGGGGGAGCGTTATAAAATGTTAAGTTTAATTGAAAATTTAAAAAAAGCGTCCCTTAAATTGGAAGAGTCTAATTATTTGCTTGAGTCAAAAATTTTGAAGTTAAAAAATGATTTGACAAACTCAAGTAGGTTTGATAGTGATGGTAATGGCTCATCTTATTCTCATGCTTCTAGTGCTAAAGCCAAAACCATTTTTTGTTTTAGAGGGTGAACCAATCCCAAGGACTTTAGAAAAGATCACACTTTAGGTGTCGTTCCTCTCATTTACACATGTTCACATTGTGGTAGGAAAGGTCACCTTAGGCGCTTTTGTTTTTATCTAGGAAAAAGTCCTAGGAAATTTATGTCGAGTGTTTATGTGGCTCCCAAATCCCCTACACGACATTTCACATCTGTTTGGGTTAGGAAATCACTTTTGGATATGCTAGATTTTAGAATAGTTGATTCTCAGTTGCTAGCACATGATTCTTCTCTTGCCATATCATATAGATGATTATGTTTGCATGTTTGTCACATGCTAGTTATTCTTTTTGATATATTTTTGCTAGCGTTGTGACATGTACTTTTTGTATAGATTTTTCTTTTGAAAATTTTGAAAAATACAAAAAGATTTTATTTTGACAAAATTTTTGAAAAATCTTAAATGTTTTTTGTATTTTACTTGCACCTTTTATGGATGGACACTTAGGATGACCAAGTCACAACATCATTCCATTCTTCATGTGACTATTTGACAGTCTTTTGCGACAATATGTCAATTGATCCACGTGCTTTACAATATTTGGAATCATTGAGATGTAATTTAGTGTTACTTCCTACATGTTTGACTCATGATTTCCTTTATTGCGCACATGCACGGATTTGTTTAATTATTGTGCTTGTATTATCACATTTTGGTTGGGTGTTTTCACTTCATTCCTGTCCTTTAAAACGAACCAAGCGCAATAAATTTTGATAAGGAAATTGTTCATATAAGAACAGTTTTGTGAATTTGTGTGCTTTGTTTGAAAACGAGGAAGGGCTGCGAAAGGTTCATTTTGCCTTTGCGAATACTAAGCCACCGTTAAATTGGACCTAAAAATGGAGGAATTTTATTATTCGGGTCCAAAGAGGTTTAAAAGAGCCTGAAAATTTTCAAAGGAAATAAAAAGAAATTCATGCCAATTATGGGCCATTTAGGTTTTTGCACCAATTATCCAAAGTTTGAGAATTTAGTTTATTCACCTCTAGAAGAAAATATATATGAGGGAGTTTGGATGGAGAATTAAAACGGGTTTGCACGTCCTTAAAAGTCTTGAAAATGCGCTAAATAGTATTGGACGTTATTGGTGTGGAAATCATTTGACTTTAATTTGTTGATTTGTATAAGACGATGTCATTTAAATTCAACAAATTTTACACCAAATGATACTTTTGATGTTCATTCGTTAGGGGTACACATATGCATCGTGCACATATGCTTGATTGAGTTGATTTACTTATCAAATGTGTTAACACCCATTCATTCCCTTTCCATGACTTGGTTTTTTGAGTTTAAATCCATGGTGTGATTTTTGTATCATATTTTTCAAAGTGGTATTTTATTTTTTTGTATGAAAAATTGAAAAATAGTTTGTGAGATTTTTGAGATATCCTTTTTCATGTGCGTAGTTTGATCTTTGTTTGATATGCATTGTTCTGTGACACTCCATGTTTTGATTTTTTTCTTCTTATCTGTCTATTTGGGGACATCATAAAAGGGGGGAGAAAGAATTATCAGTTATGGGGGAGTTTTTGCATTTTTGGGGAGATTTGATTATTAATGCTTTATTTTCATATCATTTCAAACTCGATGCGTCACGAAGGTTTTTGCTTTATCTCATCTGTGTAGGTACGAAGATTGAAGATCATGATGTTGCACACCATGATGAGAAAAGCTTTGAGAGTTTTGATGTTGAAGAAAAAATTGAGAACTTACAAATTTTACCTTTTCAGATTTGGGATTCATGGGAGGGTAGATTTGTATAGGCATTTTGGTTTTTGATAATTCGGATGTTTTTATGTATGTACCGGCATAGACATAGGGGAAAATTTGTAAGGACATATTTTTAATAAGTTCGTCACAATTAATTATGTCGTATACCGCTACAAGTCGTCGAAGAATTGTGAAGATTGCATCTACAAAAGACGGATCCGAATTACCAGTTGCCTTCAACATTCAAGACTAACAATATGAACTTTGGTAAGATATTGTTTTAAAGTTTCATATACATTTCATATTAAGAGTGTTGGGATATTTTTAAAAGGTGTTTTAAAAAACTTTTGTTATAAAAATTGTTTTTATAAATGTTTGTTTTTAAAAAGGTGTTAACTGTTTTAGAAAAAGAATAGTACTGAGAAAATTTCATTGGCAGTTAAGGCACCTCGGTTTTGACGCCGATCTCGTTCGCACGAGATTAGCATCTCGTTCTAACGACATTGGGATGTCGCGCGTAGTCATTCAAACGACACGCAATCTCGTTCAAGCGAGATGGGGTTCTCGTTCGAACGACCCTGCTTTTTGTCTGACACGCTGCTGTAATGCTTATCCTTTGACCGACTCAAATTTTGTATAAAAAGGGGTCCTGGAAGCCTTGAAAAATGCGGAGAACAGTTTCAACTTTTAAGAGTCTTATTCTTTTGAAACTTTTGTGTATCTGCCCAGAATTAATTGTATACCTTTTGGCAGAAAGTTTTTCTCCAACAATTTTACGGGTTCAAATATTTTTGTTTTAATTCACAAAATCCCAATTACTTTTATGTGAATTGTTTTTTGTGGAACCCAATAACATATTTTGTCTTTATTCATTCTTGGTGGGGAAAACTCTACAACCGACAGCTGTGTGCTTTTGTGGAGGGGTTCCTTATAAAGTTCACTCTTGTGAAGAAGCTGTTTTCTTCTTCATTGTTGACCACCTGGAGTTCTTACGGGAGATTCCATACGACGTTATTTCTAGACATTGCTTTGGAGTTTTGACGAAGACACCATGCGTTACACTTGTGGGCGATTATCAGGTTGTATGTAAGTCAATGGTCTTGTAAATTCTTCAAAGTTCTAGAAATAAAAGGTTTTGCCCTTCGGGGATTTTTCCTTAATATTTGTGTCACATGCTTGATCTATTTATGGTTTGACACCCGCATCAGACCTAGTTTCATTTTAGGGGATTAATTATTTGGTTTAAAAATAGACTCTAATTAAATAAGTGTGCCAAATTAGAAATTTGCGAAATAATTTAGATCAATTATCACACATACATTTTTACAAATTGGTATCAGAGGTTTATTAAAAGCAAGTGCATACCTTTTGCAACCTGGGGTCAGCAGTGAAATGGGGAGGTGATAGGGACCTAAGGAGAGACTTAGAGGGGTCCTAAAATGTGGTGTTTATAGAGCCCCTTGATGGGTGAGCTTGGAACAAGTGAAAGCCGTCGAATCGACACCACGTGATGTTTGAAAAAAGGTTAATTCTGCGGACATAAGGGATGATGATGACCAATTCAGAGGGTCGAGGTTAATTTTAAGGAAATGCTGGGGATGAACAATTATGCGGACCGAGGTCAATTCTGAGAACCTTAGATGGGGGTGACGAATTCTGCGGGCCGAGGTCAATTCTGAGAACCTAAGGGGGAGTGACCAAATCTGTGGGTCGAAGACAATTTTGAGGGCTTAAGTTAACGCAATCAGTTCTACGGGTCGAGGTCAATTATGAGGATCTTAAATTGAAATGGCTAATTCTGAAGGTCCAAGCCAATTCTGAGGCCTTAAGTTGAAGCGACCAATTCTGCGGGTCGAGGTCAATTCTGAGGACCTTAAGCTGAAACGACCAATTCTAAGGGTCGAACCCAATTTTGAGGTCTTAAGTGGAAGCGACCAATTCTAAGGGCTTAAGTAGAAGAGACCAATTCTGAGGGTTCAAGCCAATTCTGAGGGCTTAAGTAGAAGCGACCAATTTTGCGAGTCGAGGTAAATTCTAAGGACCTTAAGTTGAAACGACCATTACTGAGGGTCGAAGCCAATTCTGAGGACTTAAGTGGAAGAGACCAATTCTGCAGGTCAAAGCCAATTCTGCGAGCTTTAAGTGAGGGTGGCCAATTCTGCGGGTCGAGAACAATTATGAGGACCTTAAGTAGTAGTGACCGATTATGAGGTTTGAAGCGAATTCTGAGGGCTATTATTGAAGCAACCAATTCTATAGGTCGAGGTTAATTTTGAGAACCTTAAGTTGAAGTGACTAATTCTGAGGGTCGAAGCTAATTCTAAGGGCTTAAGTTAAAGCGACCAATTCTGAGGGCTTAAGTGGAAGCGACCAACTCTGCGGGTCGAGGTCAATTGTGAGGACCTTAAGTTGAAACCACCAATTCTGAGGGTCAAAGCTAATTATGAGTGCTTAAGTGGAAGAGACCAATTGTGCGGGTTGATATTAATTTTGAGGACCTTTCATTGAAATGACCAATCCTGAGGGTCGAATCCAATTCTGAGGGCTTAAGTGGAAGCGACCAATTCTGCGGTTCAAAGACAATTTTATGGGCTTAAGTTATATTTTTCTTTGGGGAAATTTGGGGACTCCACTCGGGAAATTAACTTGCGGTTCTGCTGGGGAAGAGGAATTAATCCGAGGATTGAATGTTTCCTTATTGGGGAATTTTTCAATTTTTATGGTGGTCCTTTGTCGGGGGATATAAGTGTTCCACTAGGGAAGTAAGTGTGGTAAAAATGTTTTTCTTAGTGAAAAAGGTTCTAAAATTCAATTGGCAATTTTAGGAATTGTTTGGGATTTTTGGCTTTTTAGGGATTTTTGTACAAAATTTTCAGGAGGGTGCTGACCGATATGGTTTGATGGGTGCCAAACGGCAGTGGCACAAGCTTTTGGGGGCGATGCGTCAGGTGTTGAATGGCTTGACGAGTGATCGGGTAAATATTCTTTCTTCTTGAGACCATTTTCCCTTGATGGTCTTTTCAAATTTTGATTTTCTACAGGGAATTTTGTAGGTGACCTTCTATCCCTCGGGGATGGCCATCTAGCATAAGGGGTGACAGGTGGAATGCGCAACTGCGGCTTCAGCTGGCATATGAGTTTGGATACTCCTGGTATCTCAGGGAAAGAGTAGTTTGACAGGTGGTGGAAGATGAGGTGATGGTGCCTCCTGCGATGCCCTCGATGTACACGAGGCGAGGGCGAGAGATGTCACAGGACGCGTGGGTGGCGGTGATGATCGGCGAGCCTTATTCATGTTTATTTGGACTTTGTGTCGAGCTGGTTGACGCCGTCCAACATATATGACGTGATGGCTCTCTACCATGCGGGCTCGAGTCGGCCAGTGGAGTCTTCCCATAGTGCAGGTGATGCGTTGACATCAATAGTGACGACGACCTCGAAGGTTCCCTTTATGCGGTTGGATCCTCCATCTTATAACATTCGGCGAGCTGACAAAGTATCGGTGCGTATGTTGCATCGTTCCAATGCGATGGACTCGGAGGAGCTGAGTCTAACAAAGGACGTTCTTCAGCCAGTCGTATACTTTTCATCTCTTTATCTTTTGATTTTTCAATTTCTTTTTTTTTGCCTCAGACTGAGTGATTTTTCTTTTCTATTTTTCTTCCAGCACATTCGGGTATCGACCCACTGGCTGAGGGACATTCGGGATTGGGTAACTTTTGAGATGGCTCACATTCGGGAGTCGATCCCGATTCCTTCTTGCTTGGTTCCATTTGCCTCGTCTGAGGAGGTACCAAATTTGATAAGCGAATGTACGTCATCTCATTTCTAGGGAAAGCGCGTGCGCCGTAGGGACGGAGGTTCTTAGAGAGAGAGAGAGAGAGAGAGAGAGAGAGAGAGAGAGAGAGAGAGAGAGAGAGGGAGGGAGGAGAGAATTTAGGTGAAGAAGGTAAGAGAGACGAGAGAGAGTTTGGGGGTTCGGGTTGAGTCCCGTTGTATTTTTCCTTTCCTACAAGGCAAATGTAATAAAACAATATCTATGTAATGAAATGGAGTTTTAGTTAATTTTTGTTTTAGTGACTTAATGCACATGCTCTTTTTACTTTGCATCTGAGACCATAAAAAGAATTTAAAATGATTTGAGAGAAAATTTATTTTAAAACAGGATAAGTAAAAACATAGCGAGAAGGAAATTCAGAATTTTTTAAGAATAAAAAATTACTTTTATTGAGTTTTTATTTTTTATTTTTTATTTTGACAAAAAAAGGAAGAAGGGAATTTTCCATAAATAGGGGTTGTCAATCAGCGTGTCCTTTTTTCTGCCTATCGACATGTCAGCTCAGTCTAATTAACCCAAGGCCTTAATTGCACTTTCTTCAATTTCTTGGTACTTTGGTGGGACAGGTTTTTTCCTCTGAGATTTGCAGAATTTTTGTCTTTGGTTGAGGTTTTCTACGTATAAATAGGGGGTAACGATGGAGAATTTTCTTCACTCATCCACATTCATTCTCTTTTGAATTATTTTTGCTTATTGTCTTATTATTTTGCGATATGGCTCTCCCCGAAAGTGTTGAATTTTCTACTTACCTCAAAAACTTAGATACGATGTGCTCATACAATGTCGACTATGATGCTTTCAACATGCGTCAGGTTTTATTATTTGCAACCGGCCTATAGAGTGGAACATGATGATAGCGGCGGTGAAATTATGGTATTGTAAAGACCATGTCTTTCGCTTTGGCTTGGACAAAGTCTGTCCAACTTATGAAGAGTTCTCTGCCCTGATGGGTATAAATCCCAATGTTACGGAAGCTATGCCTTAATTCTATCGGTCTCCTCGAGAGTTGTTAACGGGACTTCTCCATATCTCACCCTAGGCGGCTCAATCATTGGTCACGGGAGGAATGATCTCTCCTCCGGTTGTGCTACATTCTGTGCATTTGTAGGATGTTGGTGATGCGGGCTATGCCGGAGCCGTTATTATTGGCTTAATTTCAAAATTACTATTGGTGACTGGGGAACTGTTGCTGGACCCCCAACTCGCAACCATTACTTCATGGATGTCGTACCATCGCAATCCAACGGTGGTGATACTGGTGGAGACTCTAAATGGTTCGGATGCCTAGAGGGAAGGTCGTTCTGACTTACTGAGGGGTATCCCTATTATGTTTTTCATGTGGTTGTCTGAGAGATTTCGTATAGAGATCCCTCCTGAATGTCCCTTGGAAGTTATGCTAAACATTTTTTCTCGCTACTTTATTAGTGTGGGCCTGGACATCGAGAGCTGGGAGAACTGGTTTGTGGAGCACGAGGCTCAAGGTTTGCGTTGGTTAGTGCCTTAGTGGGGAGAATTTCTTCCCATTCTAGAACTGGGAGAATACCAGTATGTTTGGTTAATTGGCCTACGAAAGACTTCTTTCTACTTTCCCTAGCAGCTATTACGCCAATTTCGTTAGGAACAGATTCTGCCACCTCAGACACGAGACTTTTTTCCTGTGGAGGATTTAACTGAGAGTTTGCGCATATGGATGGGCTCTGTATGGGATAATCATCGATCGTCGACCCGTCCTTACTAGTCTTTTGGTAGAGCCTAGTATGTTTCTGGAGATTACATGAAGTGGTTGTGGAGGAGGGTAGTTGACAAGATGCAGACTGTGGATACTGGGCAAAGGTGGTTTGCCATATCTGACACCATGGAGGGAGGTGTTGTTGTTTCCCCTATGCTGGTCTGGACTTACCATTCCATGGAGTGCCTGCATCATTCTATTCAGGAAGGGGAGGTTTTGGGACCCCATGATGTAGATGATGATGGGGCTGGTTACTATGGCAGCTATGGGTAGGATCCCTGGGAAATTCATTTGTGAGGCTCTTGTCTGGTGTATCTGGTTATGTAGGTGAATAAATTTAGGGAGGTTATTTAGGGGTAATGGGTTTCTGTTTTAATTTGGTTTTAGGAAAGTAATGTTAGGTTGGAAAGGTAAGTTATTTGACTCCTAATACCCTTGTAATTGTAATGGAATTTAAATAAAGAAAATTTTAATTATATTGTTGTGCCTCTTGATGAGTTTTTGCATTTGAATTATCTATACCAATTGATAAGGCATACTGTGACACCCCGCCCAATTAATTATCAGGTGATCAGTCCTTTATTAAATTAAAACAGAATATCCAGTTGGTTCATTCTTAACATCACTGTCGAAAACTATTAATTAATAATCACCTACATTAGTTAATTAAGCTGGCGTCGAATTTTAAACCTTTTAAATTAACATGCAATAATCTGAAATAAATACAAAAATAAACCACATTCACCATTTCAATTGACCACCATCATAAATAGAGAAATAACCGACTCAAATAAAATATGATTGGAATAAACACTCCAACCTGAAACTCTAATACAATAGTCCATATCTAAAATTGAATCCGACAACCGAAAATAAATGAATTACAATGTCTCTAGAAAAAACTACTAGTAGAAGATGGGGGAAACATGCCCTTCTGAAACAGATAAAATGATGCATATGATATGAAAGGAATGGAGGCATCTACTACCGAGCTCCTGTAGATTTCCACAGCAAATACAGTACGTCAAATGAGAATGAACTCCTAGGCTGGGCGTCCCTGTGACTGGGTACCTAAAAATTGTTTTTACAAAATAGATTTGGAAAACAGGTCAGAGCCCGAGTAAAACAGTTTAAAAATATTTGCAAGTATTTAAAATGCATAATCAGGAGATATTTTATACATGTTAGTTTCACGTGCTCTCACTTGAGGTCCTCATCCCTCAACTACTGTGCACGACTAATGTATTCTACTAACCCGTCCTAGTTATGCTACCCAGCGTAACTAATTCAAGCCCATTATCTTACGACACATCCTTACTCATGGTGCCTACCCGTACTACCCATACAATACGTTATTGATTTTTTTTCTCATATCATTTAAAATAATTCACCTAATAGATGTTAAGTTTCCACATTCTTAGGTTATTTTAGATATCATTATCTTTCTCGTCTTCTAAGCACGCACAGTGGGATAAACCACAAGTATATATATATTTATCTCTCTCTCTCCCTATATATATATATATATACACACAACGCCCCTAGGCTGAGACTTGTGGTGCACGCATACTCTGCTATCAAGTCCCTGTACATACATACTAAATAAAGGACTATCGGTTCGGAATCACTCTAGAACCACAATATAAAATTCACACATAATTGGAGGCGAACATAGTTCTAGGCCTTTGATATACGCATATACCTACGCACCCAAATGACCGGGCACACCCTCATTCACACAAGTAGTGGTTATCCCTAAGTTCTGTGTTCTGAGGTACAAGTCTAAAATCCCCCAAGATGGATCATCATGATAAGACAGTCCCCTTTTTAAACCTCACGCGATAGTAAGAAGCGTAGGTATGTCATACATATAATAAGTCACATATTAGGTATTCACATAATCTATGTGTATATATTTAGTAAAGGTAAGCACGTACCATATAATATATTCCGTATGTAGTCTATATAACTATCGTACAGCCTACATATTATTAATATAGAGTTATACTTCTTATTCATATATGTGCGAGTGTTTCCCATCACTTGGAAGCTTACCGATTTTCTTTTAAGTCAATTCAGTAGCTATCTCACTCATACCCTACTTGTCTAAGTCACCGGTTCCCTAGAAATCCCCATGCCATGATAAGGTTCCCAAAATTTAAATTTAAATGCACAATTTTGTCCAATTATCTTTAGCCCTAACTTCTCCTCGTGTGATTAAGTCTCAGAATAATCCTCGGCCTACTGGTATTTAATATAACTCCCATTATATTTAAACATTACCTTAAAAGTTTGCCCGATTTCTTCCCACGCATTCTAAGAAAAAAGGGAGAATCTATCAAAATTTGGGCATCCGAATCAATTCGGCCAAGGAGCCGAATCGATTCTCCTGTAACAAGTCTTCATCTTCTTCCTTAAACGATTATGGATTCACCATTTTTAGTCATCTAAACCTTCATTACACGATCCCATACTCCCAACCAAACCTACAAAGTATTATCCTAACATATATACACAATTTCTAACGTAATAGAATCATCAAATAATAAAAAACATCTATAAATTAAATAAATTCCAAGATATTCCCCCAAAACGTAAAATTATCATTTTTGTTCAAAAAATCAACCAAAATCCCATATTTCTTCATAAGTTTATAGTGATGAATTATAAATTTCATTCTACATGCATAACGGGTATATCCTAACTCACATTCAACCTAAGAACATGTTTTAAATCTCCCAAATTAAACCAAAATTCATAAAAGTCATCGATTAATCATCCTACTCTAACATGGATGGTATATCTTTCATAATTTAAGCCAGATAAATACTTGCCTCTCTTTGAAGGTCTGATCATCTGTAGAAAAATAGTATGTTGGTGATCCTCTCCTCTCGATCTACGCGATGGTGGTGTTTGTGGTCCAAGAATGGTGTGATGTGGCCTTGGGGTATCCTCTCTTCCTCTTCATATGGCCTCTCTTTGAGTTTGCAACTTCCAACCCTAGTTCCTCTAACCTTCAAGAAGTTATACACTTAGAATTTTTGTGGGTCTCCCTTCCTCAAAAATACAAAAGATCGAAATACCCTCCCGAGGTATCGGTTTGTCCTAAATTTGTCTCGAGACTCAAACAAAACCCTTGAGTACACTTTTCTGACTATTTTGACACTTCCGAATACACTAGCACACCCAAAATTACCAAATGGAATACCAAAAGTAAAATTATATTTTATTTCCCAAATTAAGTCCTGACATGATTAACACGCGAGTCCCAACTAAATTTATCGTAACGGTCGTATTTTCCACTCATGACAATTATAATATTTCCTTATCATTATAATTACTCATTCACTAAGTAATATTCAATATAAATTAATATTAACCCTTATCTCAGTAATTAATATTTATGTTACCGAATTAATTTCCAAATATAATTTTATTAATCCAAATTATTTCCCAATATAAAAATCGATGAAATTACGGGGTGTTACTTACTTCCCCCTAATAACGGAATTTCATCTCGAAATTCGGAAAAAGGAAATGTCTGGTATGAAAAACTCTGGATACTTTTTGCACATATCATCCTCGTACTCCCAAGTGGACTCGTCGGCATTATGATACCCCCTCTGAACTTGCACAAGTAGAACTACCTTCGACCTTAGTCTCCTCTTACTATGGTCTAAGATAGCAATCAACCTCTCCTCATATGAAATATCGAGATGCAAATCAATCTCCTTCAAAGCAATGTGAGTGTGGGTCAACTAATCCCAGAGATATATCCTCAGCAAATAAATATGAAATACATCGTGAATTCGATGTAGGTGCTCCGGCAATGTCCCAATCCGCTCAATTATAGGGAATGGCACCATGTATCTTAGTGCCAACTTCCCTTTCTTCCCAAACTTCATTATCCCCTTTATAGGAGATACACGTATCATCTCCTGGTCCCCCACACTAAACTCTAGGAGGAACCATTTTGCATTCGCATAATTCTTTTGTCGGTCCTGGGCTATCCATATACGGATCCGAATCATCTTAATCTTGGCTGACGTATCATGAATCAACTCCGGCCCGAGAAGATTATTATCCCACTCTTCCAACTAATAAGCATGCGAACAACAACATCTATTATACAATGCCTCGAATGGTGCCATGCCAATCATGAACTGATAGGAGTTATTATACGCGAACTCCAATAGTGGAAGATACTGCTCCCAGCCTCCAGCAAAATCAAGGATACACATCCGTAGCATATTTTCCAACATCTGATTAGTCCTCTCCGTTTGCCCATCCGTTGCGGGAGATAAGCCATAATCAACCTTAATTCGGTACCCATAGCCTCCTGGAAACTCTTCCAAAATTGAGATGCAAAAATTTTGTCCCTGTCAGACACAATGTCTAATGGCACCCCATGCAATCTCACTATCTCAGCAATAAAAATATGAGCGTGCTATCTCGTAGTGTAATCAGTCTAAACTGGAAGAAAGTGAGCTACCTTGGTCAACCGATCCATTATCACCCATATGGAATCGCAACCTCTCTGTGAAGTAGGTAACCCAATAATAAAATTCGTGGAAATAATCTCCTATTTCCACATAGGGATCTCTAACGGATGTAGAACCCCTGTCGTCTTCTGATGGTCCACTTTCACCAACTAATAAGTGGTACACCTCGAAACTAACTCGTCAATGTCTTTCTTCATCCCACTCCACTAGTACTGCCATCTCATGTCTGAGTACATTTTATCCTATCCAAGATGTATCGCAAACCGTAACTCATGTGCCTCTGCCATCACTGCGTGTCGTAAATATTCCCCCTCAGGGATAATCAATCTCCTGTTGAATTACAAACTTCCCTCTGAACTAATGGAGTTCGACTTGGCTCCCTCAGCTAAGAGTTGTTTAATCCGCTCCTAACATAACGGATCCGCTGCCTATGCCTGTACCCCCTTGTGATAATCTGTGGGGTGACGGTCATAACTGACATAAATGATCGGGCCACTGAATCCTGAAGTCCCAACTCCTTCCATTTTGACTTCCACACTTCTGCTACATCCCCTACTAACCTTAGGCTCAATGCGTCTGCCACCACGTTATCCTTTTCCGGGTGTACTAGATGTCAAACTAATAATCTTTCACAAATTTAAGCCACCTATTCAGCTCTCTTTGAGTGAACAAGTGCAGTGACTTATGATCTGTGAATAGGAAAAATCTCTCCCTTAACAAATAGTGTCTCCAAATCTGCAATCCGAACATGACTTCTGCTAACTCAAGTCGTGGGTGGGGTAGTTCCTCTCATGAGGCTTAGGCTTACGAAAAGAATACGCTATAACCTGATCCTCTTGCTGTTACATAACCCTAAGCCCCTATAGGTACGTGATAGTAAAAATAAGATACTCTACTCCTTACCTGGGAAGTACGAGTACAGTGGTTGAAGTCAACCTGTCCTTCATCTCATCAAAATCCAACTGAAAAGCGTCATCATACACAAACAGTACACCTTTGCGAGTCAAACTAATCAATGGACCCGGAATCTTCAAGAATCCCCTAATAAACTGTCTATAGTACCCGGCTAACCCCAACAAATTGCGCACCTCTATCGGTATCGTGGGATGTCCCCACTCCATCACCACTAACACCTTACTCGAGTCCATTGATATCCCCAACTCCGAAATTATATGCCCCCAAAATTGCACCTCTTATAGCCAGAACCCACATTTCTCAAACTTTTCATACAACTGATGCTCACACAGTGTCTGTAAGTCCCAATGCAAATGCTTGGTGTGCTCCTCCTCGATCCATGAATAAATCAAAATTCCATCAATGAATAGGATAACAAACTAATCCAAGAACTCTCTGAACACCCTATTCATCATGTCCATAAATATAGTTGGCGCATTGGTTAGCCCAAATGGAGTAAACCAAAACTTGTAGGACACATATCTCGTCAAGAAGGCAGTCTTCGACACGTCCTACTCCCAGATCTCAAATATATCTTAGAGAAGTAGGAGGCTCCTCTCAACTGATTGAATAAGCAATCAATTCGGGGCAACGGATACTTATTCCGTATCGTGACTTTATTCATCTCCCGGTAATCCATACACGGGCGTAAAGACCCATATCTATCCTTCATAAATAATACTGCAGCACCCCATTATGACGTATAAAACCCTACCCCAAAAGATGATCAATCTGATCTCGTAGCTCCATGATCTCTATAGGAGCCATACGATATGGTGTACGAGCTATTGGCCGAGTGCCCCGTGCCAAATCAATGACGAACTCAATCTCTCGACTAGGGTCAGTCCCGATATATTCTAAAAAACATTGGTAAACTCACATACGACTAGAATCGAATCGAGATAAATCACCCCCCCCCCTAAGAGGTCTCCTCCTCTGTGTAGTACAAATGAGTGGACAATCCTCCCTTATAATGCGGTATCGCCACTAAAAACATCTCCTGGACGGGGATCACAAAGACTATACTCCTACTGTAGAAGTCAATCATGGCCCTATACTGAACTAGCCAATCAATGCCTATGACGGAGTCATACCCTAAGATATCTAATACAAGCATATTATCAAGCAAAACTAATCTCCCAATATCTATACTCACTCCCCGACAGATAAAGAATATTAATGTTCGATTACCCAAACACGAATGTACACATGTAACTGTATTGTCTGTCGTATCTAAAAATCCTGTGGTTCGTGAAAATATAGTATCTATGAACGAGTGTGAAGCCTCAGTGCCAAATAAAATGCACCCAAAGGTTCTATGGATAAGAAACATACCCTCAAGAGCCGATGGAGCTGCAGCCTGCTGGACGTGATACACACGCCCATACTGTAACTACCCCTGCTAAGGTGGAGCTACTAGAACGACTGGCACTGCAGGTAATGCTAGTACGGGTGCCGATGCTGGGAGGGTGGTGGGGAATATAGGTCTCTGAGGCTCCTGGAGGCCTCCCTGCTGCTGCTGAACCCTGCCCTTATCAGGGCAATCCAGTTGCATGTGGCCAGTCTTGCCATAAATGAAATACCTGCCCATAAAATTACCTCCCTCTGGCCCTTCTAGCCTCGACCCTCGACCCTAATGGCCTTGATGAAATCGTTGTTGGACCGACTGACCCTGCTGGCCCTGGTGGTCCTGCCTAAATCCACCCTGGCCTTATCGATAATCCCCAGAACGGAACCTCTTAGTAGAATCCCCCTTGTGGGGACCCTGCTCACCCTGCCTCAAGTCTGAGACCACAGTAGGATAAACCACAAGTATATATATCTATCACTCTACATATATATACACTAATACAGCACCCCTAGGCTGAGACCTGCTGTGCATGCATACTCTGCTATCAAGTCTTAGTACATCACGTACTAAATAAAGGACTATCTGTTCGGAATCACTTTAAAACCACAATATACAATTCACACATAATTAGAGGTGAACATAGTTCTAGACCTTTGGGCTACGCACATACCTAAATACCCAAATGATCGGGCACAGCCTCATTCACACAAGCAGTGGTCATCCCAAAGTTCTATATTCTGAGGTATAAGTTTAAAATCCCCCAAGATGGCTCATCAAGAATAGTCTGTCCCCTTTTTAAACCTCCCGCGATAGCAAGCATCATAGGTATGTCATACACATAATAAGTCATACATTAGGTATACAAACAACCTATACAATAGGTATTCACATAACCTATGTATATATATTCAGTAAAGGTAAGCATGTACCCTATAATATATTCCGTACGTAGTCTATATAACTCTCATATAGCCTACGTATTATTAATATACCATTATACTTCTTATTCGTCTATGCCCGAGTGTTTCCCATCACTTGGAAGGTTACCGATTTCCCCTTAAGTCAATTCAGTAGCTATCTCACTCATACCCTATTGGTCTAAGTCAGCGGTTCACTAGAAATCCCCATGCCACGATAAGGTTCCCCAAATTTAAATTTCAATGCACAATTTTATCCAATTAACTTTAGCCCTAACTTCTCCTCATGTGATTAAATCTCAAAACAATCCTCATCCTACTGGTATTTAATATTAACCCGGTCACTTCCGATGCATTCTAAGCAAAAAGGGAGAAATTTATCAAAATCTGGGCATCCGAATTGATTCGGCCTTGGACCGATTCGATTCTCTTATAACATGTCTTCATTTTCTTCCTTAAACAGTTACGGGTTTCACCATTTTTAATTATCCAAACCTTCATTACATGATCCGATAAACCTACCACACATTATCCTAACATATATGAACGATTTCTAACGTAATAGAATCATCAAATCATCAAAAACATTTATAAATTAAATAAATCCCAAGATATTCCCCCCAAACCTAAAATTATCATTTTTGTTCAAGAACTCAACCAAAAACCCAGATTTCTTCATAAGTTTATAGTGATGAATTATAAATTTCGTTATACATGAATAACGGGTATATCCTAACTCGAATTTAACCCAAGAAAATATTTTAAATCTCCAAAATTAAACCAAAATTCATAAAAGTCATCGATTAATCATCCTACTCTAACATGGATGGTATATCTTTCACAATTTAAGCAAGATAAATACTAGCCTCTCTTTGAAGGTCTGGTACTCTATAGAAGAATGGTATGTTTGTTATCCCCTCCTCTCGATCTATACGATGGTGGTGTTTGTGGTCCAAGAATGGTGTGATATGGCCTTGGGGTCTCCTCTCTTCTTCCTCCCATGGCGTCTCTGTGAGTTTGCAATTTCTAACCCTTGTTCCTCTTACCTACCAGAAATTATACACTTAGAATTTTTGTGGGTCTCCCTTACTCAAAAATACAAAACACCGAAATACCCTCTCGGGGTGTCAATTTGGCCTGAAATTTCCCTGGGACCCAAACTAAACCCCTGAGTACACTTGTCTAACTATTTTGACACTTTCGGACACACTGGCATACTCAAAATGACCATATGCAATATTAATATTTTATTTTTCAAATTAAGTCCCGACACGACTGACACGCGCATCCCAACTAAATTTACCGTAACGACCATATTTTCCACTCACGATAATTATAATATTTCCTTATCATTATTATTAGTCATTCACTAAGTAATATTCGATATACATATATTTTAACCCTTATCTCGCTAATTAATATTTATGGTACTGTACTAATTTCCAAATATAATTTAATTAATCCCAATTAATTCCCAAGATAAAAAATTGATGAAATTACGGGGTGTTACACATACATAATGTTTTTGTTCATGTAAATGATAAAAATGAACCGTCATTATTGGAGATAAGAATTAATAGAATTTTAAAAAAGAAGGGGGTCGTGATCATGTAAAGCGTATGAGCTTCCTACTTACCTCTTGGGGCTTTGAAAATTTTCTGAGTTTCATTTTTGAAAGTAAATTTTTTTTAGAGAATCAAGCCCCGTGTAGTTCTGAATAGAGGGAAATGAAGATTTTTTTTAAAATAGAAGGAAGATACGAAGAGTCACAGCACGTCGAGAATTCAGACTAGGGGCAGAATTTCTTGAGACAGTCTAGGTTGACTGGACAGGGCATCTTTACCCCATCGAGGTCGGTGAGCATAGTGGAGCCACCTGATAGTATCTTTTTTATAATGTAGGGGCCGCTCCAATTGGGCTTGAATTTCCCTCTGGGGTCCCAGATGGGTTCTACAATTTCTTTAAGAGATAATTCCCCTTCTCGAACACCACGATCCTCGACTCTCTTATTAAATGATCGTGCTATTGGGCGATAGTACCCTTGTATGTGGTATAGAGCCTTCAGTCTTCATTCGTCCAAGATTGACAACTCGTCAAGATGGATTTGATGCCAGTCTTCGTCGCTTACTTTGCTTTCAAGGATGACATGTAGTGAAAGACTTTCTATCTCAACGAGTAGGACTACTCCCCTGCCGTATACCAGAGAGTAAGGGGTAGCCCCAGTTGATGTTCAAACTGAAGTGTGGTAGACCCATAGGGCGTAAATCCAATCGTCCAAATCTCGACACCTTTAGGTCATCTTGCTAATGATGGCTTTGAGGTTCTTATTAGCGGATTCAACGACACCCTACGTTTATGGTCAGCAGGGAGAAGACATGTGCCTCTGAATCCCACACTCGTCGACTATTTATGTGACCTCTGGTTCAAAAAGCAACCCGTTGTCTGACACAAGCTCATACGGGCCCCCATATCGACAGATGATATTTTTTTGGATGAACTTGACCACGTTCTTGGTATTCAGAACTGTGTATGACTTGACATTAACCCATTTGGTGAAGTAGTCGATGGAAACCAAGATGAATTCATGCCCGTTGGAGGATTTGAGTGTAACCTTTCCTATGATATAAATTCCCCATGTGGACAACGGTCAAGGAGAATTCATGTTGTATAATTCTCACAGAGGCAAGTGTTGGAGGTTGGAAAACTGCTGGTGTTTAAGACATGTTCGAACATATGCGGTGCAATCCTGAACCATGGTAGTCCATTAGTAACCATGTCGAATGATTTTATTAGAGAGCATATGGCCATTCATATGGGTTTCACATTCCCCGCTGTGGATTTTATTCATTATCATTTCAATGTCATCCCCTACGATGCAGTGTAAATGGGTTCCATCGAAGTTTATCTTGAACAGTGCTTTATAGCAGACAATGTATTGGGCAACTAGTTTGTGGAGAGTTGCTCGGTCTTTCTTATTGGAACCTTGGGAATATCTACCATGCTTGAAGAGGTGCCAAATATCATAGCACCAGCAGTGGGCTATGTCAAGATCTTCTTCTATGATGAGCTCAATGTGGTAGCAAAGGGTAGGTTTAGCTTACTTTTGGATTAGGAGGGGATCCATCATTATTCCTTCGGGCATGTCAACTATGGAGGCTAAGGTAGCAAATAAATTGGCTAAGTTATTCTTTACTTGGGGTAGGTAGTGGAAGGTGATATCTTGGAGTTAGTAGGCCATCTATTCTAGGTGGGCATGGAAGGGTAAGAGTTTCTCGTCCTTGACTATTTATCTTTTGAGGACTTGACTGATGATGAATGATGAATCTCCGTAGACATCTAGGCATTAAATTCATTTCTTAAGAGTGACTTTGAGGCCTACCGTGCATGCCTCGTAATTTATCATGTTGTTGCTGCAGGGGAAATCTTGCTTGATGGTAATGAGAGTGTGAGAGTCATCAGGGACAATTAGGAGTATTCGAATGCCATACCCTTTCTTGTTTGTGGCGTCGTCAAAGAAAATTTTCAAAATAGGTTTTCTTAGGAGGTACAAAGGATATTTTCATCTGGGAACTCAAAATTCCAAACATCAATTTCTTCCGCAAGGTAGTCAACAAGGTAGTCAAAGATGACGCTTCCTTTTATGTCTTTCTGTAAGAGATACACAATATCAAATTTGGCTAGTAGCATCAACCATCGATCCATTAGGATAGACAGGGAAGGTTTCTTGACCAGGTATTTGATAAGATCCATTTGGGACACAAGTTTGATGGGAAAGGTGAGCATGTAGTGCCATAATTTTTGGGTGACCCAGATAAAAGCGACAAATGATTTTTCCAAGGCAGTGTAGTTAACTTCGTACCCAACCAACTTACGACTGATATAGTAGATGACTCTCTCTTTGCAGGACTCTTTAAGGTTTTGGGCTAGAAAAACCCAACTATAGTATCCATTACGATAAGGTATAGGAGTAGGAGAAGACCAGGTTGTGGTCGCATGAGTACCGAAGGTCGGGTTAGGTATTGCTTGATTTGGTCAAAATATTCTTGGAAATCTTCATTCCAAACCTTAGTGGAATCCTTTCAGAGGATTTTGAAGATGGGTTCACAGATAGAAGTCAACTGGTTGATGAATCGATTGATATACTGTAATTTTCCAAGGAACTCCAGGAATTCCTTCTCCGTTCGGGGTGGTGTCATCTCGAGTATGACTTTCAGCTTGGCAGGATCTGCTTCTATCCATTCCTCAATAACCATAAATCCCAAGAGCTTTCCTTTGGTACACCAAAGACACATTTCTGTGGGTTAAATCACATCTAATATTTTCGTAGTCGCTCGAGGAATTTTTGGAGAGCAAAAATATGATGTTACCTAGTCTTAAACTTGATAATCATATCATACACAAGACCTCAACTTTTTTGTCTATCAGATCATGTAAGATGGTTGTGGCAGACCTTTGGTAGGTAGACCCTGCATTTTTTATACCAAATGGCATGACACTGTAGCAAACTTTTCCCCATGGGGTGATGAATGTGTTTTTTTCTTGATGATCTGGGTGCATCTTGATCTGGTTATATCCGTCAAATCCATCAACGAATGACTTAAGAGTGTGATTGGCTGTGTTATCCACAATCATGTCGATATTGGGTGGAGGGTAATCATCCTTCATAGAGGCCTTGTTCAAGTCTCGGTAATCAATGCACATGTAAACCATCCTTCTGGATTTTGGCACGAGTACGATATTGGCTAGCCATGTGGGATATTCAATCACACAAATAAAACCACATTCAATTGTTTGACCACTTCTTCCTTAACTTTGAGCGAATATTTAGTGCAGAGCTTTTGCATTTTCTATTTGAATGGTTTAATTTCTAGGAGAGTTAGAATCTAGTACCGAGAGATCTTGGGATAAATGATGGGCATGTCATCATAAGACCATGTGAAGACATCCCTAATTTCCTTCAATAATTCTTCTAGTTGTGTGTGCTCATACTCGTCAAGGGTAGACCCTATCCTAATCTCGTGCAGTTGGCTACTAGAACCGAGATTAATAATAATAGTATCATCTTCATTAACTTGAATGCGATTATGTTGTTTGTTATTAACCTTAGTTAGATCAATTAAGAATTGGTCATTTGTAAAATCATCATCATTAAGAGTTTCATTAGAATCAAGATAATTAATGTAAGGCACACAAGATACTAAAAATCTTTATTTATTTCATTATTAGAAAAAACAACATTGAGAACCTCATTAAAGGAGGTCTGGATTATATCAGAATAAGGAGGAATAACAAGAGAAGTGGAAACGGGATAAACATCAGAGTTGGGTTAAATTTTAGCAGGGAAAACTGGTACAACATGCCATTTTAGGAGAGGTTCATCAGCAACTTTGATCAGGCAGGATGGATCCGATGTTATAGCACTTAAGTGGATCATGTAGAGTGTCTGCCCTAATGTCTACAAATTGAATGAATCCTCAGAGTCACTTCCCTCAGAATCTTCGATATTAGATATGGTCTTCTCAGTGAGAGGTCGTACATGATGCTGGGAACTTTCGGCCCATGAGTAGCTGTCTTGGTAAAAGATCTCCATTCTTAGTTTCATTTTCTTGTCCATATGATCATACCATGATTTGGGAAAGATGCAAAAGGGGAAATCTTCACCCTCTCTGATGAATCTTCCATTCAAAGAATCTTTTGAGACAATCTTGGCATTTCCTAGCCTTCTCTTTAGTCGAGGTTGGCAGAGCATTCTGAGTTCTTCTGCTGATAGATGATAGCCCAAACTGCAAGGAGGAAAATCTTTCTCCAGTATTATGGGTTCAAGTACTCACTGGCATTATTAACCCAACCTTAATTCAGGCATGAAGTGCATATTCATGAACATCTGGATCATATTAACATTGCCATGAGGGTTATACTCTCGATAACCCTATGTTTGAAGTCCTCCCCTGCTCGGAGTAGAATTGGTTCAACTCACAAACCTGACAGAAGCATATCATTTACCCCGTGTTGTATCTCTAGTACTGGATTATTGGTGCCTGTATTCTCAGTATTATCTTTGTTACCAGATGTGATGTCCTGCCCATTGGCGAAGAACTTTAGTTTGTGATGAAGGGAAAAACACACACCCTTGATATTAAGGAGCCATGGTCATCTAAGCAACAGATTGAAACAAGACGGGATCCCATGACTAGGAATTCAATAATAGGATTTATAGGGCCGACCCCGATTATAATCTTTATGGATCCCATCACTTCTCGACGAGTATTATTATAAGAGTGCATCGCGACAGGGGTTTTAGCAAGGTCTCTCAATTTCAGTCCTAAGAAGTTTAGGGTTCTCAACGGATAAACATTAAGAGCTTATCCATTACCGACAAGTGAAAGAGGGATGGTCTTCCCCATGAATTAGACATAGACATTGAGAGCATAGTTCTGATTAAGTCCAAACTTATGGATTTCTTCTTTGGAGAAGGAAAGCATTCTAGTAGTGGTTAGAAATCTGACCAGATTCACTGCTTCTTCTGGTGTGGTGGAGCGAGGGACTGTGGGCCCAGTGAGTAGTTTGATCAAGGCATTTTAGAACAGTTGGGAAGATATAAAGAGTCCCCACAAGGTGATGATAGATTGATTTTTCTTCAACTGATTGAGGATCTTGCTCTCTTCAAGGGTTATTTATGGCATAGGAAGATTCTCAACACTTTTTCCCTTGTTGATCGTCGATGATTACAGTTTTGGAACTTAGTATTGTCTCCCTGATCTAGTCATATGGTTCACAGAAGAGGGAAAAAATAGGAACCCCATTTCCTCATCTATATCGGGTTGTTCAACCACCTTGTTGATTTCTCCTAGTAGCTCTTCAAATAATATCATTCCGCATATGCTGACTATTAGGCTAGCATTGTCTGGGCTTTGCTTTTCATCTGAACTATCAAATTCGTCCCTCGATCTGGTGGAAACAACATCATCTTTTAATGAAAAGTTAATACACTCCACAACCTCAATGGACTCTTCGTATAGATCCTCCCATTCAAGGGAGAGATGTAGAAGTGAAGGAACCAGGCTCCCTTATAGTTTCAAAGCATCAAGTATCTCAGACATGCTATAAATTTCATCGGTCTGTTGAAATAAGTTTGCCATGATCTGGACAACATCATCTAAACTAACTTCATCGGTAGGTACCACCCAATTATCTGACTCTTGAACCCATTTCCTAGATTTTGAGAATAGTGTACTGAATCTGTGGCAGTCAATGGTAATCTTTGAGGGAAATTTCAGCCCGAACTCCAGAAGTTGGTTCAAATCTGCTAATATTTCCATATCTTTTCCTCCAGAACGAGCACGGACATTAATGCATGCTCTAGTAGGAAGTGACAGAGCCTGATTGGAGAAATTGGTAGGGTGTAGGAGAAAATATGGGCAAACATGGAGGGGTTTAGGGGAATATATAGGTATTATGGGTAATTTACTCGACACGATCTGGGTAGAAGGAACAAATTTTGGGTCTTCTTCTAGGAAGTTAGCATTTTCATGATTTGGGAGTGGACTGTGGGTAGTGTTTGGTTTACGATTGGTTGTTAGGGTGATGATACCGTGTTAATCAGACCTTAGATTACATTTAGGAGGTGGAAACATTGATCAGTGGTATGGCCAACACTTTGGTGATAATCGCAATGGGAATCTGGTTTGAAATTTATATGAAGTAGGTTTGGTAACGGACGAGGGTTTAATCGATTGTTAAGATTTTGACTTAAAATGGCCTAATAAACTTTAGCGAGGGGAGTGTAAATCTCGGTGTATTCATTTTTAACTGGGTTAGGATGGGTTTCTATTTCCCATAAAGTGGCAGGCTGGGAAATGTTATAGATGGTTGCGGTATTGGCACGCTTTCTGGGAGTGAACTAATCGGATACTTTCTTCTGTTTAAATTTTGTTTTGTCAAGACTTGCTTAGATTTCTACTCCTCCTTTTCGAAGGGAATGAAAATGAGGTTAATACTGTCCTCCCATTATCACTTGGACATGGGGTAAGAAGTTCTTCTACACGATACTGACTTGCTCCTCTTCAGAAGGCCGGTTGGTCATGGTGGATGCTTTATCTCTTCACCTTGCTATGAAGATACTGACTGATTCCCCAGGGTTCTGTTTGAGAGGTTCTAAATCACATAAGGTGACCTCTAGCTCTTCGTTATAATTGTATTGTGACATGAATTTACGAGAAACATCCTCCCAACTACGGATTCTGATTTCCTCGAGAGATAAGAACAAGCAAAGAGCGTTGTCCTTCAAAGTCTTTTGGAATATTTGGGGCATTATTTACTCGGAAGATCTTAGGAGAGTCGTGGCTTGCTGGTAACTTCGAAGATAAATAATTGGGGGTCCACTACCTCCGAATTTTTCAATGTTGGTCATTTTTAACTTTTTAGACAGCCTTATTTTAGGGTAAGGAGACATATGGGTGTACTCCATGTAGTTCCTAGAGATTTAGACTTGGTCAACATCTTGAGATCCTTCTTGACCTTGATCATTTATTCCTCCTTTGGATCAATAGTTATGGGTAGGTTATCCCCTATTGGGAAAGATTTGGAATAGGGAGTTAGGCTCGCGGAGGCACGTTAGCAGGAAGAGCACATGGAGCGCGCTGATATTCCTCGAGGACCCATATAAGCTCGGGTGCGGGAGGACCCATAGCAAGAGGGAAGAGGACATCAGGATCTTTGGGAATAGGGACCCAATTTTAAAGCATCTCGTGAACCTCAGTTTGTAGGTTGTCAATCTTGGCAGTGAGTTGGGCTAGAACCGTCATCAAATCCGGCTGCACATTCAATACTTGGTCTGTTTTCTCCAAGGAAAATGGATGAATATGAATTACGAACTCAGAGGAAGTAGTGAAGGAAATGACAGAGCATTGGGTTGGTTTGATGAAAGACCAAAGCCAATAGAGATCTAGGCCAATGGTCGGGTATGTGATCGACCTGAGAGGGCGAAAAATTCGAATTTATTTTTGAAAGAGAAATGGGAAAACTGTTATTTTTTTTTTTTAAATGGTGGAAAATAATTTTGACACTTTTGGAAAAGAGGAGGACAAGATTTTTTTGGGTAAAAAGGAGGAAAAATATATTTGGTATAAGGAAGGAGGAATGCTTTTGGTATTTTTGATTAAAGAGGGGAAAATGTTTTTGACACTTTTGGCAAAGAAAGAGGAAAAATAAGAAAAAGGGTCTCAACATAATTATTATTATGTTTATTATGTTCTCACTTCTATTGGGGTTAAATGCAAAAAGAAATGTCGAACGTGACCCGAGCCTGGAAAAATTAGTTTTGAAAAATATGTAAAAATATGGTTGGACTTATTGCTAGGCTCATGGATAGGGTCCCGTTTTAAAAAAGACGAAATCGAGCAAAAATTTGAGCGATATGCCGACCCATCATTTCGGCAAAGTTTCGAGTAGAAACCAATAAATTAAATATGAGTGCGCTAAGTTTGACACCTATATGAGGGTATGCAGTTGTTGGGTTAATTGGTTTGGTTCCCCCCTTTGGCATGACTTCCACGATATATGTCTTGCTTTTGAGGGCAATCGGTACATGTGGACAAGATATTTGATATACCTGAGTGTACGTGAATTGCCTCACTATATACCTCGTGGGGACAATACGTGTGAGAGAGAATTTGATATAATCAACATATGTGAACGAGTTCCCTACGATATACCTCCCGTCATGACTTCGGTCTAGTGATACGATGCGGGGGGGACCGTTCGATATACGTCGAAGGTACTTGGACAATGATAGGTGAGAGTCACATCGCTTAGGATAACTGCAACTTGCTGGACCATCGCCTATCACGAAGTGACCCCTCAGTTATGGGACAAAATTTGGTCAATAGCCATCCACTGTGGCGATGTAGTGTGCAAAAATGCATGATTATTGATTAGCATATTATGGAGAAAGTATCGTTTGACGAGCATTAAGAAGGGGATAGTGTACAAGTATAAAAAATAAATCTCACATGGAGCATGAAGATTATAGTAAGCATGGATATGTGTGAGTGAGTGATGTGTGAATATCTACAAGTGGGTGTGCGGTAGTGAACTTAAGCATGGATCAATTACAAGTGGTGTGTGACAAGTGTGATAAGTGGAGGTGGTGTTAATGACACTTAAGCATGGATATTCTAAGTGGTGTGTGCAAAATGTGGATATAAGTAATCATAGGTGCACGTAGTGTTAAGTGTACATGGAGAGTATCTACAAGTGTGTGAGTGAGTAGTGTTATAAACACGAGGTATATATGTGCAAGAAATAATAAAGGAGAAAAGAGGGAACATATAAATAGGCGCATATGCACACAATCAGAAAAATAAAACACCCATGTAAATAGAGTCTAGCCCTCTTATGAAAATTATCCCCAGGGGAGTCACCACTGTGGCCATCTTGAAACTCTCCTCTCTCTCCTTCCACGGGGGCGAGGAAAAGAAGGGGGAGAAAGGTATCGCGCCCTCTCTACTCTAGGAGCACTTCAGCCGTCATCGGTGTGGGATGAATGTAAAAAGATGGAGTCGCCAGCCTATTTTGCACAAAATAGGAAAAAGAACATGTCGCTGCTTCGAGAGAGCGGCATCAAAGACAAACTGATGCTTATAAAACCAATAGTTCAAAGGTTCAGGGGCTAAGTTACGAAATGGGAAGGTTATAGGCACCCATACTCCCCTTTCGGTCTCTCATGGGCTTGTGTTGTTATTTTATATTATTTCTACGTGAAATGTGTATGTGTGTGTATATAATGGAGATCGAAATTGCCCAACTCATACCATGGAAGATATAGAGTGAGGTCATCCATAGGGAAGTTCCTAAAAATAATATTTAAAATATGATTTATGCGTTTATCTCAATATTGATCGTTATAATGAAACGAAAATATATGTTGGATGAAATGCTAATAAAGATCACAAACATAATATGTATTAAAATAATGCAAGAATATGACAAATGCGAAAATGGGGGATTTGGAAAAATTGCAAAATTGGACTTGAGTCTCGGGTTTTAATATGAAACACCTACATAGCCTATAAAGGCATTAATGTCCACGTAGTTCTCATGTGGCATGAGGGAGGGGTTTATCCCATTGATTCGAAGGGGATTTTATTATATTTGTGTGTGTGTAGAAAATGTGTTTTAGTTTTGAAAATTTGTGATGGATAATCCAATTGGAATTTATAGGTAAACCACCCTTTTGTTTGTTTTGTTTTTTTTTCTAAAAAATAAAGTATGTGCAATATAACTAATAAAAAGGTGAGATGTTAATGTGTATGAAATTATTTATGAATTTAATGTAATTAATGCGAAAACACGAAATTTAAAGAGAGAGAGAAGGATTTTGGATCCTCTTTGAAGAATTCAAGCTTGATCTTGATCTTGGATGAACTGCCGTGAATGATGAGATGAATGTTGGATGAGAGAGAATGAAATTTTCCAAATTGGGTATGAAAAAGATGGGAATGTAAGATGGGATGGAATTTCACATAAGGAATCTTCGCTGATTACAAGAGAAGGTTCTGAGATAACTGATGTTGATGGATCTGAGGTTTGTTTTGGGAGTGAGGTCATGCACTCTATTTAGGGGGTGGGGGTACCTATCGACATAGCCCTAACCCTGCCAATCGGCAGGTAACCCTAAGCACACTGCTGATAGGCAGGGAAATGGACCTACCAATTGGAAGTCTAGTGCAAAGTTTTTTTAAAACCTGAACATAGAACGCAATTTGTTAATCCAAATTGTCCACGGAGCATACCGTTAGAAATTTAATTCAGAGACCTTCAAGAGTCCTTTGGACCTCTCCCTGGTCTGGGAGTTGACTAAGGGTCAAACGTGGCTCGGAAGCGATCGTCGATCCTTTGGACGGGATATTGTTGGAGAAAATTGGATCATTCATTCAAACGGTAAGTTAGAATCATGCACGGGTCAAACCATTGGAAACTTTATGCGAGTTACTTCGACATTCCAAAGAGATTCGCTCGGTTTCAAAAGTTGACCTTGATCAATCGGGGCCCGAAAGCGTCTGGTGATCTCTTGGAGTAAAATGGATCATTCTTCTGAATGGTAAGGTTAATTCATGCACGAGGTGGACCATTGAAAAGGGTATTCAGTGCCCTTTGAAGATTCATTCAGTCTCTTTTGAGATGAAGAGTTGACCTTGATCAAACGGAGCTCGGGAGCGCTCGGTGGTCTCTAGATTGATTTTTAGGGGAAAATAGATTGTTGGTCCGAACGGTTATGCTATTTTATGCACGGGGTGAACCATTGGAAAGGGTATTCAATTCCCTTCAAATATTCAAAGATCTTTCTCTCTGACGAAGAAGTTGACTGGACTCAAATTGGGCCCCGGGAGCGCCCGGTGGCCTCCAGATCGATTTTCGGTAGTAAAATGGTATGTTCATTCGAACTGTTATGACGATTCACATGTGGGGTGGAAAATTTGAAACGATATTCATAGCCCTTAGAATTTTCAAAGATCTTTCACTGTGTCAATTGACTTGATCGGAGTCAAACGGGGCCCGAACGCACCCAATGGCCTTTTGATCGGTACTCGAAGTGTGACCTGGGGTCTGCAGTGAAATTGGGAGGTGCTAGGGACCTAAGGAGAGACTTAGTGGGTCCTATAATATGGTGTCTACACTCATTATAAGCATGTACATAATCAAATAAAAAAATATGACAACATATGGATACGATATGATAAACCTCAAATATGAAATCATAATATCAGCATTATCGAGATATAAGAATGTATCAAAAGTAATTTGATATTAAACTCATCCACAAAAAAGTCTACGTCTAAATCCAACATACAACTGTAAGAGAATAATACATGCCAAATTGTCTAGACAAATACAAGTCAACTAAAACCTGATATATTGAACTCATGCAACTGAATGTAAAGATAAACATTCAAGGAGATAAGCCTGCATCATATCTCTTACAAAGTAAACTAGAAGGTAGAAAGGAACAATCAGTGCTAGTTGGAAGGAAATCTATTTATGAGATTAAATCATAGCACCTGAAATGTTTGCACGATAATAAACGGGTCAATAGCTCAACAAGTTACCAAAGCTACGCAACTCAAAAACAATTATATTTAACACTAATATGTCCACTGTTATCTAACCTACTATGAACATCATCATCATCATCATCCTTAACTTAATCCCATCAAATTGGGTCGGCCAAATGGATTCTCCTTTTCCATTCTAATCTATTATGAGAAATATTATCATTCAAATTTAATTCTTTAAGATCTCTTCTATAATTTCTTTCGAAGATAGCTAAGGATGGCCCCTTTGTTTTTTACGACCTATTTACAATATTCTTCCTCTTGTTATGGGTGAATCTACTAGTCTACGTAGTACATGTTCATACCATCTAAGTCTAATTTCTCTTTATTTATGGCTAATGGGAGAAACTTCCAACTTATCTCTCATATAATAGTTTTTAATCTTGTCCTTTTTAGTGATTCCTATCATCCATCGGAGCATCCTCATCTAAATAACATAGATACTTTGCTCGTGTTTTTTCTTTAAAGCCCAACATTCGACTCCATGCAATGCCAATTATTCTATAAAATTTTCCTTTTAATTTATTAGTTATCCTTTTATTGCATAGCACCCGACTCGTTTGTCTCCATTTCATCCAACTAGTTGTTATTCTACTCGTAACATCCTCATCAATAACCCCATTACTCTGTATCACTACTACGCTAATCACCCAAAATCAATGAATCCACACGGTCTATATTTATTAATTAACCTCTTAATTAATCAAACCATAACCTCCATGCATCCTTTCTTCTCAGCCATATTAAGAACATGCGGTATGCACATATAAATTCCATTACACAAAACCGAACACAACCATTCTCCAGCATGTTCAAAATAATAAATAACACGTGTGATACACAAATAAATTCCATCACACAATCAGACACCTGCATTCTCTAGCGTGGTCAGAACTATAAACATAAATAACTCGTGTGATGTGAAAACAAGATAACATCACGCGAATCGGAAATCACCTTACAATAGCATGGTCGGGACAACAACATTAAGCATGATGCACAACTAAGATTATTCTCCCTTCGGCACAAAACAACTAAGAATGTTTTCTCTCGACATACACCCATATACATATTGATTTACTCATTTCAGTTCATCATTATCACAAAAATGAAATATTATTCCACCTTTCTCATTTATCTTATTACTCAAGTCATAATATAATTTTATTCCATGCATCCACCCATTGCATCATATCAAACTAACCTCTAACTCACGAGTTATGTTATTTCATTATTTCCTAAGGGTTTTCTCAAACTATGTAGGGAATATAACTAGTATGGAACTTCTCAATAATTAAGATTTGTTATTAAAGAATATAAGTTATTTATAGAAATCCTAAAGCCCCTACTCCTACCCATCTCTAAACTCCATGCATAGGGCGTCTCAATCAAAATAAGGAATCCCCTGATATCATACTATATATAGAGAGTTTTCATTAGGACACTAGATTTAGTTACCAAACTATTAAGGTTTTGAAGTTAGAATAATACAACTTTCAAATCAATAACAATAACCTCTCACAAGCCAACATCAACAATAAATCCATCATAAGCTAACAACATTTTCCCATATTCATTTTATTGTAATTACTCCAGTGTTTCAATTTCAACAATATAAGATGATAAATATGGGCTTAAATCATATTCTAAAATAATTGGGTCCGAATTTCAATTTCTAAATAATTAATTAATTAAATAGATTATAATTGAAATTCAAGATTATAAATATGGGCTTATTCTATATTTATACATTTACATGTGATATCAAACTCTAATTATCAAACATTATGCTTTATTTATACCTAAAGGTACTACCAATCAAACTAAAGGTACAACCCTATATAGCATATACATTTTTGTTTAAGAATATATTTTGAATTAAGGTTCAATTATCAATTAGTAATTCCATATTATACTAAGGACATAAATCCATACTCAAAACTCTAATATGCAAGTCTATTCACTATAAATCCAATTTCAACCATTCTCAATTAAATTAAATCTAAATTGGCCTAAGACATGTGAATGCCTTTAATTTTTATCATAATTAAAAAAATAGGATATGGGGTTTCAAACTCTAAGGATTTTTACTCAAATTAAACCCTAAACATTGAATTTAAGTGAAATTAACACTTATATATATAAAAAGGAGGAGACTAGATTGGTAACTTGTCTTAAAATGTTCAAAAATGTAATTAAATTGTTGAAATGTAGAAGCCATGATAAACAGTCGTGAACTTCCTTGAAATCCTCTCGAAAAAATTTAATATGATTCAACTTCTTTTTATTCTTGCTTGAATATGTATGTAAGGACTCTTAATTTAATTATGAACTTGGTTTGTAATTTTAGCGAGGGATTAAAGAGATAAGCGTGTTTTGAAAAATGGACAGAGGGTTTAGTGAGGATCCTATAGAGAAAAGGGAAGAAATTGTGTGCAAAAAAAAGATAAAAATAGAAGCAACCCGAATAAATTCTCCCTTAGCTTAAAAAGCGGTGGGGAATACCCACTATAGCAGTTTGGTAACCTCTATAATGGCTCCCCTAAACTTTCTTCACAAGGAATGTGCAAAATACCATTCATCCCGATTATCTTTTATTTATTCAATCCTTAAATACCTATTAAAAATGCTAGGTATTAGAGCTTTTGTGAAGTACTATTATTTTCTTATCGATTATTAAGCTTTATTAAACTTATAAATCTTGTGAACCACAACTTATATACTTGTTTAGATGTAACTACTAAGTTATACTTTAAATTATGCATATTTATGCAATCTATTTGTTTACTATGTTAAAACATTCATTGAAATTTACCACTTTTTAAGAAGGCATGTCAAAAAAATTCTAATATAGTAGGAAGACTTAATTTTGTAATGATATTATGCATATTAACATTGTAAAATTGGTAAAAAGGGTTATCTTAACAAAAAAATGAAGGGAATCAAGTAGTCTATAATATATTTTACAACAAATGTAATACTTTTGGCAAAGAAATATTTTTTTGCTGAATGAACTTACCAAAATATTCACAGTCCACTCCAACGAAAAAAGGACTTTTAGCAAGGGAATCTATGCAACTCAAAACATCTTTTGCAACGAATTTTATACTCTTATCAATGTTAAATTTTGTTGTGAGATGATATTGGCCAACTTTTTCGCGGCTTATTGCAAATAAGAAATGGCTTTCAACATGAGAATCTAGTTATCACAAAACATTGATTGCAACAAATTCTTGACATTTAGCAACGAATACTTCCTGGAAAAAAAAACTTAAGTTAAGAATTATCAACACTTTTGAAACAAATTTATTGACACTTAGTGATGAAATTATTCGTCGTAAGAGTTTCTACAAGGATATTATTATTTCTTCATAAAAAATCAACAACAATATTACTCTTGTGTGTGTTTGATTTCGCCGTATAAAATCTTGCTCTTTTGTGTGTGTTTGAATTACATACTATGATCGGCTTTTCTATGTTTAAACTTGATTAATAGGATTTTACCACCTACAATTTGCTTCGTCCATAGAAAACGAGTTTCCTTTCTCAACCTTACCAGCCAATAATGATCATGTCTCATTCACATCGAAAGTGATCATAAAGATGACTGCAATAAACACCTCCCTCCTCGGATCAGATCTCTGATCAGACCCAATGAGAATCTGAGTACCCCCAATAATATCTACCATCCACACGAGGAACAAAAAGTAGAAGGAAACAATACACCACAACCTAACCAGATATCTTGCCTCATAAACTCTTACGAGAATCATCTTAACAAGCAAGAGGAATCCACATGCCACACGCTACTAATAAGAAGAGAACGCCCACCATCAACACCATCTAAGTAGGATATGACGAGAAATTCTTATGGACACTAGGATACTGTTCTCACCCCTATCCCTCAGGTGAGTAAGACTCCCATTGAAGATGAGGAAAAAGTTTATGGGGTGAACCTGATCACCCCTTCCAAATGAGATCCCTCAAAATAAGAGATCGACCTAGCAACTGCCATAAATAGCAAGACCTTTGTAATCTCATGCGAAAGGAGATGGATGACCATCCTTTTCATTAAGGAGCCAATATCACCAAGGGACTAACCATAAGAGATCTGTCCAATGAATTTGTTTTATACTTAGTCAATTGAAGACACTGAACTTTGAAAAGTTCATTGCGCCTAGATTCAAAATATACGCTGGGAAGATAGATCCCACTGACCAAGTTCACCACTACACCATGATGCTTCGGAACAATTTAGAACCTCTAATATATAAGATATTTCCCTCAAGATTGGGAGATATAACGCAAAAGTGGTTCGAAAAGATATCTTAGAGGTACCATCTCCAGCTTCTAATAGCTCACGAAAGCCTTTTTCACTATGCCATCTATTGTTAATGGTCACGATTTTGGACCCTAACCCCCAATGGGTCACGATAAAAAATTGTGACAATATCCAACTTGAAAAATCCAGGGATTACGATCCAAACTTGTGACCCATAGGGGATGATGTGGGTCACGATCCAAAGCCATGAACACCAGCATGTTGGTAGTCACACTCTGAACCATGACCAAGCCCATCACTAATTAAAAATGTCATACGTATAGTCATGGTCCAAAGATGTGACCCTCAGTGTGCCATTTTTAATTGGTCACACTCATGCTCACCATTTTTAATTGGTCAGACTCATGGCCACAGTCCCAACTTGTGACCCAATATATTTCATTTGTGATGGTCACCTTATTGATCACGATTTTGGGCCGTGACCGAATAAAATTTATTTTTACAATTACCCAACCGGTCACGATTTCAGACCAAGACTAATTAAATATTAGTTTTGTTAGTCACCCTATTAGCCACGGTTCTAGGACCGTAACCAAAATAAATATAAAAAAAATATTTTTTTCCCCAACCCAAACCTATTTTTCAAACTTTTTTACATTTACATAAATAAATATTCAGCCAACATGTAATAAAAGTTAACTAATGCATGCTTGCATGAGTATGTAATAAAATACAATGCATGCTTGGGTGAATATGTACAACACAAAAAAATACAACGCATGTGTGCATGAATATATGCAACACAAATAAAATATAATGCATGCTTGCATGAATATATTTGAAATGGTCCAAATGTTCCTTCTTAAACTATGCCTGGAAACAAAATTTGAAAATGTTCCAAATGGTTAGTAACAAAGGACTTGAATCCTAAAAAATATTTTGAAACACAAACGTAGCTAAAAATGGCATCAAAGTTCTTCTAGTTCGTAAGTTGAACAAAGTTGAGGTCTAACCTATAATTTGAATCTAAGGTATATCTTTTGATTTATAAAAATATATGTCAAATGTGTTGAAAGTGTTGAAAATTGTAAGAACACTCTAAATTGTGAATTGTGGTATAGGCCCCCTTTTTGGATTGTTTATTTACGAAAATGTATGTGAATGCATATATGATAATAAAAAGTGTGGATTAGTGATATGGGATCACGTCTTGGGGGTTGTTTGCATTTTCGCCCTTTAACGGCATGTTTTCAAGCCTAAGTTTAACTATTTGCATGTTTGGTCATATTCTCGAGCCGAGAGTCCTGTGACTATACATTCAGTTGCTATGTGTTACGTTGGTCCCGTATGAGGTTTCGTGCCTCTTGTATAGTCGTTTGGGATTGTTTTACATTTTTTCCCTTTAACGACATGTTTTCAAGCCTACATCTAACCGTTTCCCAGTTTTGGTCATATTCTAAAATCGGGAGTCCCGTGACTACGTAGACAGTTGCTACGTGTTATGTTAGTCCCCTGAGAGGTATTCGTCCCTCTTGTGGGGCCATTTGGCGGCTATTTTGCATTTTCGCCTTTTAATGACATGTTTTCAAACCTAAGTATATAAACTTGCAAATTTTGATCATATTCTCAAACTGGGAGTCCCGTGACTATGTGATAAATTGCTATGTGTTATATTGGTGTCGTGTGAGGAGTTCGTGCCTATTGGGGGGCCATTTGGGGGATGTTTTGTATTTTTTTCCCTTTAACGACATCTTTTCAAGCCTAAGTCCAATTATTTGCCAGTTTTGGTCATATTCTAGAGCCATGAATCCCATGACTACGCGGTTAGTTACTAGGTCTTACATTGGCCTCGTGCGAGATGTTCATGCCTCTTGCGGTGCTGTTTGGGGGCTATTTCACGTTTTCACCCTTTAACAACATGTTTTCAACACTAAGTCTAACATTTTGAAAATTTTGGTTATATTCTCAAACCGGGAGTCCCACGACTTAGCGGTCAATTGCCTAAGTCTAACTATTTTGGTTTTACCACCAAATGAGCACTTAATTAACCATTATATAGGAATATAACATTCAAAAAATTATGCATATTAGGTATTTAAAAATATGATTTAAAGTAAAGAATACATGGTTCATGCGATAGTTTTGGCTTGCTTTACGAGACAATATTGCCTTTCTCTAGTAGTTAATTGTATTTCTTCTTGGCCCTATTTTCTCGAATGAGGTACAATTTAAAGTTATCGCTAATGCAAGTGAGTTTCTCCTTGTTCGACAATTAACTTGCACCTTTTCAAATCAACTTTTGTCGTGTTCCTTTTCCATGACATCTTATTTGGTTTTCATGATTGACTCTCGATTCATTAGAATTTTTTTGACATTGTCAAACTCAGACATGCTAAAGGCTGATCGGACCAAAAAATGAGATACGAGATAGTTCTCATTGAGGTGTCTATCCGATCAGCCTTCTGTATGTCTAAGTTCGATAATGTCAAACAAATTTTGATGAATCGAGAATCAATCATGAAAACCAAATACGATGCCATGGAAAAGAAACACGGGGAAATTATGCTAGAAATTGTCGATATGGAAGTTGATTTGAAAAGGTACGAGTTACAGATCTAACATCTTAGAGAGCAACTCATCTGTGCTAAAATGGACAACCAACTGTACGTCGTATGAGAAAATCGAGCTCTACATAAATACATTCATAAATCAAACTGAGCATCCCGTGCGAGGTGTTCCTGGCCCTAAACATTCCTAATTCAAACTAAATATTCATAATTTAAACTAAACATTTATATATTAAACTAAACATTTGTAAATCAAACTAAACACTCATAAATCAAACTAGTAGGATACAATTTGTATACAAATCAGATTGATAAGGGCCAATATAATAATACGATATAAATACGATTGCCAATTTGATACTCAATCTTCATCTCAATCAACTAAAATATCCCTCAAATTAGGGTTGTCATCAAGATCAGACTGGAACACTTTAGGAGCCTTTACTGTGTCTTCTTCAGTAGTTATACCATTCGGTGCATGCATAATAATAGACCAATTTCCAGTATTTATGCACTTTAAGTAGAATACCTTCTTTACGTTCTGAAAGTCACAAGTAAAAGGTTCCTCGACTATGTGATTTTTAATCTTCATCTTTGATAAATCTACCATGATAAGGTTGGAGTCAAGATCAACTTTACAAGCATTCGTAGTGTCCTCCATCTTCAGCTAGTCACAATAGAAAACGGTTTATGTGAAATCTAAATAATTAAGTTCTAGGATTTGTTGAACAATCCCACAATATTTTAGCACTGTATCCTTTGGATTTTTATCACTTTTTTTGGCGACACAAGTAGTCAAGGTAGAAATTGAAATTCTTCTAGTTTACATCAAAAGCTTTTCCTCAAATGGATAGGCAAAGAAATCAAAATCGTTGGTATGGAATATTTTTAACTCTTTTATACGAAATTTGGTACATTTTGATTGGCATGCAAGCCTTGACGAGACATCGCCTCTTTTTAGAAGCTTCATTTATTAATAAAATTTTATTAGGTCATGTTTTTACCAGACATGATTAAATAACCACACACATAAGAGTAGAAAATTAACTCTTTTGATATCCTAGCCTTAAAATAATTCGTCGTGTAACTTCTCCTTTGATTTTGGGAATTTTTTTTCTCATACTTCCTGAAGGTAAATTTTAGAGTTTAGATTGTAATATATAAAATACATCAAATCAAATAAGATTAATTCAGTTAATTATGTACCTACTTACTCTCTAGTCTTCAACTTAATCTTGCGATTCGAATACATAATGAGCTTATTGCCCGTATTATAGATTAGTGATTCTCACTTCTTTCATGTTTTTAAAAGTAAATTCATCCTCAAACTCGTCTGGTTCCTAGATCACTCATTCTCCATGAAAATTGAACCTCCTCAGCTTTTGTTCTGGCATATGTTCCCGAGCATATAGGGATGATTCCATTGTTACGTATTCTTCAGCAATTGACCCTCTAATATACTGTGTATTCTTTACGTAATCTTTGAAGCTTTTCATCAAGCGCTCAAAAAGATACATCCAGCGAGACATAAAGGGAACACACAATAAAGCCTCATTGTACAAATGGATAAGTAGGTGGATGTTGATATCAAATAATGACGAAGGAAAGTATTTCTCTAATACACAAACTGCTTTGGCTAAAGTTGATTTCACGACTCTAATGTGCTTTCTATTTACCACTTTTACACAAAGTAGGGTAAAGCACAAACTCCTTTTCATAAATGCTCGACGGAGATCTTTATTTTCAGAGAAGCAATGCCTAAATAAGAAAGGGATTAATTGAATGATGTCGTGCCAGTCATGAGACTTGCACTGTTTCAGATCATTTTTTTGGTAGCTTACTACCCTGCGTAAATCACTAGAATAACCAGTTGGAGTCTTCAAGTTGAACAATATGTCTATGATGTTATTTTTCTCACTGATAGTCCAGGTGAAAGCAATAGGGGGTGGAAATTATTCCTGTTATAGGATCATTTTTTAACCACAATTTCTTCTTTATTTTCATATCCTATAGATCACGGGGCGCCCGCTCTATATCTTTTGAATGAGATCCACCCAGACTTATTCCTATCAGATCTTCAACAAGATTCTTTTTTTTTTGCATAACATTAATTACATGCCTTACACGATGATCTTTCCAATGCGAAAAATCTAAAAATATTGATCATCTGGACCATGCCTTCATTTTGCTAGGGTCGTTCGGATCCCCCTATCTTTATGCTTTAGGTTTAAAAATTGTGGGTGCTTGTCTACATACGCATTCCATGCAGTCGTAGCCTTTACCTTCTCCTCAATCTATTGACCCAAACCAGAATAGGTATCGTCCTATGCTTATGACGAACATGTAAGAAGTTAGACTTGTCATTCCTGAAAGGGTTACTGGTCGACAAAAATCTATGATGACCAGTATAACTCATCTTACCACTATAAGTTAGACATGTGGATTTATTTTTATCCCCATAAATGGGACATCCATAATAAAAATGAACATTCTAACCGGATAAGGTTTCATAAACCAGAAGGTCGTGGATCGCCACATCACCATTGCTTCAAGTGTGAACTTTTCACCCTTGTGAGAGTCAAACGTCATCATGCGTTTATCCCACAACTCTTTAAGTTCTTAAATTAATCGAGCTAAGAATATATTAATATCATCACCGGGAACCTTCGTCCCGGGTATCAATAAAGGTAACAATGCAAGCTCATTTCTCAAGCCATGAGAACTAACCAATAACTCTGATTAGTACTTAAATTAATGAAAGGGTTAAACCCATCGGTTGATAATGTAATACGGACATTGTGCGATTCCTTTGTAAATTCACGGTGTCTTGTGTTTGAAATTTTCCAGATGATTGAATCAACCGAATGACGGATGAGATTCCCACCCACCTCTCATCGAGAACTTGGCAAGCACTTGCGATATTTGGCAGACTTGACTTTTCAATTATCACAAGGCACATATCTAGGCTCATTGCATACAAGACACTCGTCCTTCTCTTCGTGCTCGTTGTGATACAATATGCAATCATACATGAATGCATGAATAGACTTGTGTCAAACACAAATTCTTTAAGCTCTTCTTCACACTAAGATAATTATCTGGTAATGGGATCTCTTTTGGGAGAATGTCTTTAACCCATTTAAGAATTTCGCCTACGTTATTGCTTGATAAACTAAATTGAATCTTTAAATTATGCAAATCGATAATAGCAAATAATACCAAGTGACCTTCGTAATTTTTATACAAGGGTCTAGATACATTATCTTTTAATCATATGTATTCCCGATCTTCAAGTAACTCAATATCAACTTGTTCATTGACTTGGTCATAATTCACATTGTCTGTATCCATAGGCTGGTGGTTTTAATTTTTATGGACTCCATAAACATCATTAATTAGGTCGGTCAAAGGACTATGTGATGGAGAATCATTCACCACTTCCACCCGATGAGGTTCCATCACGCAGTCATGCATCGGTAATTCTTTTGAAACATTTGGTACATTATTTTTCCTATAAAATGTACATATCTTATAGTCTTGTATCATAACCCACAATATTAAATGCAATTAAATGTTTTCCACATACGTAATTTTTCATTTATACAACGATTGCATGGACCTAGAATCTTATCTCTATTAAGATTTCTATTTGCGTATTTAATAAATTCCCGAATGCCCTTCACATGATTATCGGATACTTTGTGACTCTCTCCCATCCACTCTTTGTATTATGGGAAGTCCATTAAGTAGTCTTAAAAATTCAAAACTAATTCAAAGCAAATTCATTAAACTCGATTAAAATGTAATATTACAAGAAAATTATTTAAAGCAAATTCATTCAAACTAAATAGATATTGCAACCAAATTTATTAAAATATTATATATTTTTTCAAAAAGAAAACATTGCTCAACGCGTAGACTTGACCAACAAATTAGCTCGCCAAGTAATAAAATAACTTGCATAATTTGAGAACAATGGCCCTTCCACATAGTCAATGTAAGCAAGATCATCTCCACGACTAGAGTATATTTCACTACACCAAAAAAAGATTTTGTCACCTTTCACCCGTTAGAGTTGTCATGGTAAAAAATCTTGACAAAAAAATATGGAGCTATTGTCACAGTCATTGACTGTGGATCTCTATTGTCAAGGTTTTTGACCATGACAAGATCTAAACATTGTCACTGTCAAAAACCTTAATAGGATCGTGACAACTTTAAAAACAAATTTGCCCTAGTTCGGAAGTAACACAATTAACCCTAACCGAAAAAACCTCTCTCTCTCTCTCTTGATGCGTGCTTTTCAGGTGATTTCCTCTTTCTCTTGCTCCTCCCCTCCTCCTTCCACCTCCCCTCCTCCATCCTCTCTCTCTCTCTCTCTCTCTCTCTCTCTCTCTCTCTCTCTCTCTCTCTCTCTCTCTCTCTCTCTCTCTCTCTCTCTCTCTCTCTTTATTGCTCCTGCATTTCTAGTGATTCAGGTTTCAAAACGTCTTTCTCTTTTTTCTTCTGGGATTCGGGTAATTCAAGTGCGATTTCAAGTGGGAATTCAAGTGCGATTTTAGGTGTACTCATAGATTTCATACATTTTGTAAATCAAAAATAGAAATTCTGCTCATAGATTTCAGGTAAAGGTTTGGGTTTCGAGTATATGGGTCGTGGGTTTGAGAATCTTGAATACCTCATAAAATCGAGACTAAAATATAGGTTAGTGGGTGCACTAATTGTGTTAGACGTTTGGGGGGATGAATGGCAGTGGGTGCACTGATTGTGTAAATATGAAATTTAATTTTCAAATTATTGATTATTGTCGTGATGTTGTTGAGTAGTTTGTGGTGTAATTACACATGAATTCAAGGGATTTGTTAGGTTCTTGAAAAAAATAACATGGTTTGTTATATATTTAGGGTTTTCATTTAGGAAAGAATATGAATTGGGGTATTTTGGTCAAAAATATATTTAGGGGTTAACTCTAATTACAAAAGAGAGGGGGACTCACGATGTTAAAAGCATGTTAAGATTTTGGGAGTTATGTCTAAAGGATAATTAAACTAAGGATATGTTAAATATATCATTATAAATGGCTTTTTCTGGATTTCTCAGGTTGCATTTGTGGGTCTTGTTGCATTTGTGTGTTTTTTATTGCTAATGTTGTGGGTTTTAGTTTTGCTTGATCTCAGGCAACCATCGCCACTATCGATTTCAATCTCTTTGATTTTTCATCTTCTTCAAGGTATCTATATATGCATATGTCTCTTTATATATGTCAATGAGTAGTAATAAAGCTAGGATTAAGTGAATGCACTGGTGAGTTGTTTTGCATTAATATTTGAATTGTTGTTTGGGATTCTTGAATTGTTATTGACTGGTAAATTTGAACATTTAAATGGGCAATGAGTTGGTTGGCCCTAGGCATTTCTAACATTCAGGGTTGTGATTCTACCAAATAGTGACATGTGATGTGAAAATATAAATAAGACAAAAATGAAACATATTTACCATGGAAATGTAAATAAGACAGAAATAAAACATACTATAAATTTTAAAACATCGATTAAATAATTAAACAGAAATGAATCATAAATATTTACAAGTCATCATTATAGACTTTATTTGGTAATTGACGGTAATGTCGAAAACATGCATTGTTTGATGATTCAAATTTACAATGAATTGGATGGTATAATAATACAGTGGGAAACAATCCTACACTCAACAAGTATATACGGTTCTAACTCATGTGTGTGTAACATTATTAATTTAAAAAGTATACTCTTTTTTTAGTGTAAGATTGTTTCCCACCGTATTATTGTACCAGGCGGGTAAAATCTAATTCATTGTATATTTGAATCAACAAACGATGCATGTTATGACATTACCGCCAATTACCAAATAAAGTCTATAGTGTTAAATTATATACAGTTATAAGACTCTTAAATTACAAATAATGTGCATAGATACTAGCCTTAGACTTCTTATGCGTACACATTCAATAACTCTTAGACCCGTTCAATAGTCATTACCCCCGTAATGAGATCTCTAAAATTGTCTCGTTTGGACAGTTTAGGGCATCATAGTTTCTGTATAATAATGTTCTTAGTGGTTTAAACTTTTTACTTTGGGGGGAAGTTCTACCGTCGTCTCTTAATGTTCTCTAGGTATATACTAGATGGAGCAGTGTTAAGTGTTATTTCAATTGATAAATTGAAATAGCACGAGCACTTGTGAATCTATGTCATGTACTTTGAGAACTATAGCGATATACTGCCGAATTTTTCTCAAATTCGAACAATGTGGATGAGATGATAAGTGTATTACAGAAATATGCGATCTTGAATTAGATTGGACCACTCACCCTTTAGAGGAGATATAGGAAATAGGATTCATAATGCATCTTGTGTTAATAATGAAATTAATTTATATTATTTTTATAATATAACACCGAAAGATGAAATCTCAATCTTGAAGTAAAACATTTACTGAAAAATAAAGTTTCACACTTTTGTTTATACTAATCCATGTATAAGCTTCTTACCCAAAATAGGTGATTGTTCATAGTAGCTGTGATGGGATATCATTTAAAAAAAGAATTTATGGGTGAGACAAATAGACTAGGGGATGTGTTTCGTAGAGGTGCCAATGAATTTGTGAAATATGTAAAGAGATGTCGTAATGATGAAGAGTTCTTGTATCCATGTGCTAAATGTAGGAATGATAAGGTGTTATAGTAGAAAACATTTGAACTACATTTGTTGAGATGGGGTATGTGAGATAGTTATCGATTTTGGGGTTTTCGCTGGGAATTGTATGTTCCTTTTATCCCTGAGTAACCTTCACAACAATCAACACGTATGATAGATGTACAAGGTCAGGAGGATAATGTAGATCATAATATGCTAGAGGATTTAGTTGATGACGTGTATAGAGTTCATAAAGTGGAAGAAAATGAGGTCACTGGTGATGTACAAGGTTCTGTTTCTCATTAAGATATCGAGATAAACTTTGACGATGGATATCAAAGTTTAAAATTTAAGGCAACCCAAATCGTTGTGCCCTGGCTATGACAAAGATCAAACAACTCTACATGCCATTGTTAGTTTGCATAGTTTGAAGATCCAATATGGATTTTTTTTGCAATAGCGTGACAAGAATTTTGAATTGGGTGTAAGGCTTGCTACCCAAGTAGACTACACTTCCAAATAGCTATCCTATAATGAAAAATAGTTTAAAAGGTTTGGGAATGTAAATAAATCAATTAATGATTGTGTGTATGACTTCATACTATACCAAAAGGAGTATAAAAATCTCGATCGGTGTTCGGTATGCGATGAACCTTGCAATCTACTGGAAAGGAAGGCACAAGCTCAAACGTTCCTAAAAAAGTGTTGAAATAAATTCCCATTGGGCCTAGATTGAAGCGATTTTATACAGTACCATGGATAGAGGAGGCAATAACTTGGCATGATAGGGCATAAGTTGGGGATAATCTCATGTGTTATCCTATTGATTCTACAGCTTGGAAGAGGATGAGTTATTAGTATCCCGAACTTGCTCCAGAATAGTATAACATTCATTTGGAAATATCAATAGATGGTTTCAATCCATTTGGAAATATAAGCGCCAATCAGAGTGTATGGCCAATGATCCTAGCACCACTCCACCTCCCTCCTTCACAGTGTATGAGACCTAAATTTTTTATCCTGTCTTTGTTGATACCTAGGCAAAGGTTCCAAGTAAGGACATCGATGCCTACTTGGATACTTTGATAGAAGATTTAAATAAGTTTTGGGAGAGGGTGTGCAAGCATTTGACTCTTTTAAAAAATAAGAGTTTAAGCTGAAAGCTATATTGATGTGGGAAATTCATAATTTTCCAGCTTATGGGAAATTATCCAGTTGTGTAGTACATGGTTATTTTGGGTGTCCTATTTGTGAAAAGGAAACTAAATCCCTGCATCTAATGACTAGCGAAAAAATTTATACCACTGTCATATAAGGTTTTTGCCCCCTGCTTATAGTTTTAGATTTGAGAAAGGTTCCAATTTTGTACAGGGCGGGGTTGAACATAGGGTACGTCCGAGAAAACTTTCAGGTTCAGTATAATGCTTATATTCTTATAACTTGTATTTATCTAGTGCTTTATTATTATCGAACAAAAGTATAATGCTTTTACTCATTTGAATTTAATCAGTTTTTATGGATATGAACAAAAATTGGTTGGTTGGTTAGTGAATATGTTTAATTGGATTTTAATCAGTTTACGCATTAATTCAAAGTTCGTGACATGACCCAAATTTGAAATAATTTTTAGATTTGTAATAAGTATTTCAATTATTTGAAACAATGCTTAGTTTTGTTTATGATATCGATTTGCATTCTTATAATGTCGTTAACTTGTATTCTTCTAGTGTTTTATTATTATCGAACAACGGTTTAATGCTTTTATTCATTTGTATTCTTATAGTGCTTTAATTCATTTGGATTTTAATCAATTTAATACTTTTGTTCATTTGGATTTGATCACCTTCTCATATATATGTTTATAATAATAATAACAATAAATTTTGCAAGAAATGTCTACATCAGGGCATCAGGAAAGCGTGGAAGAGGAAGTCTCAACTATCACTAGGCCCCCAAAGTAGGGCAAATTAGGGACTGTAGTGGAGAACAAGATGGAGTTACAAGCTAGGTCCCTGGAGTTGTTAAAGATGATTATTGGCCCCAAGTACACGGAATGGAGGAAGGTTCCCTACGAGCTTAAGATGGCCATCTGAGGGGTATTACAGGTACTTGCTCACTTTCTTATTATTTTGTATTTATATTTATATTTTATAATTTAAATACTAGTAACTCACTTTCTTTTTATTTTGTATTTTTTTGACAGGAACAATTTGGCTTGCCCCCACATTTACGCGACTCCACATTGGAACAATTATGGGATTAGTATAAAACATGGAAGAAAAATATGTGGTTACGGTACTTTGTCCAGGATCGACAGATCATCTTGAGAATTAGGGACACGGTACCCTCGAAAGATCCAATCTCATTGGCAACATTTTGTCAATAATGAGGTCTCATAGAGACAATTGTCTTTTCGTCAATCAGGAAGGGAAAATCGGACAACGAAGGTCGACGTGCACGATTCCGGGTGTACGTCTTACGCCGAGGTGGAGCACAAGATGGTAATCTTTAATGTTCTTTCATTTTAGTTTTATTTTATTCTATTTAGTGATAATTATAATATAATTTACTAATTTTGCATTATTTAATTTTAGGAGACGGGGAGTGGCCCTGGGCATAAGCCACATAGGCTCGATACTTATGTGGCAATTCGAACGAAGAAGGGGAAGGATGTGGAGGTCAATCATAATGTGGCCACCACTCTGGTAAGTTAAAATATTAATTATGTTATAAAAATAAAAATTTATAATAACCTTCTTTTTCATTAATTTAGCTAACCGTGTACCTTTTTGCTATTTTAGGAAAAGCTTAAGGAAGTGTACAACTCCTAGAGTGATGCTAACAAGGCATTTCTGGCTACAGATGCACTCAGCCAAGTGTTTTGGCGGGATCACAAGGCTCATATTTGGGGGGTGAGATATCAGGTGGGGAAGTCGAAGCTTGCCGGTACTGAGATGAGCAAAGCTGGGATGTCTTGCAAGGTGTACGAGTTGACAACCAACCACGACGAGAAGTTAGAAAACGTGGCGCAAATGATGCAAATAATGTTGGAGTGTTAAGCGTGCTCTTAAAGGCAAGGTTCATTCCATCTCAAGGAAGGGCAAGTATGAAGTAGTGGATGAAGGGACCACTACTCCATATTTCACACCCTCACCCTCACCGTCACCGATATACCTCGGTCTTAACGTGACATATTTGCCACCCCCACCTATACCCCCATCATCCCAAGGCCATTTTAAATAATTGGTTGGCATAGTTTGTATATAGGAGACACAAGGGGTGGCGATAGAATAGCTAGGTGGTTGAGGGACCCGAATACACGCCTAGGTACTATGGTGCATAACCGTGTGTTCCAACTGCTTGAGGCACAGGTCCACGTCACGCATGTGTTCATGGTCCGTGATAAGTTAATAATTGTCACGGACATATCACGGTCAAAGTCCGTGATAAATTTACTTTATCACGGACTTGTCAGGACTTTAACTGTGACACATCCATGACAAGGAAAAACGTGCCACGGACTTAGACAATGACATGTTCGGGACAAAAAAGTTGTCACCCCCAAACATGTCACGGTTTTTTACCGTGACAATTTTTCCTTGTTAAGGTTTTTGATCGTGACAATTCTCCAGTTTTGGTGTAGTGTTTTAGCGACCAAAATTTGAGCTTCACCTGTCACCAAAGGCCGATTGTGGACATGTGTTTTGAAAATTATGAAAATTTGAGTGCATCTACCAATAACCCTAGTATCGGTCAAGTTTCTTATATAATACGCCTCACTAAAGTCAGGGTGCGTGGATGACGATGATGCATAGAATGTTCCAAGTGTAGGAATTTGCGAGGGAAATATTCCAGGAGGAGACATTTGGGAGGGGAATGTTCTAGGGGGAGGATATGGGAATGTTTGAGGCATCTAAGGGGGTAACCTTATTGTTGACCTAAGAGTTGAAACAAACTGTGAATTTCATTCATAGGGAATGACACGTCTTTCCGAAGCTATGATACCTCTCCTTTCATCTTGGCACCTTCTTCCAATCCCCTCGCCACCTCACCCATCACTGAAGAGATCTCGGCTAATAAAGGTGAACTGTTTTATAATCTGATACTTGGTATACCTTAGCCCAAACCTCTTTCCTCCCCTTATGGTCCCTCCCAAATACCTTTGTCAAGGCATCTAATTGAAAGTCATCAGGGTTACACTCAGACTAACAACTGGGCATGCCATCTATCATTCCTATAACATAATATTATATTTAGGACTACTATTTTAACAATAATAATATTACAATGTGTATATATATGATAATTAAATTCAAACTCACCGAAGTCGGTGCCAGTTTGTCGGAGAATTTATTGGTCCCTTTTTCCTCTTGGTCATGCAACTACAAGTTGATCCAATTAGCTTCTTTACCTTCTTTCAGAGTTCCCTTGGTCCGCCCCGCCCAGTCACCCTTAATATCATTATAAGATTTTCCCCTAGTTTGTGGGCATCAACCTTTTTTTATATGTTCAGCTTATTTCTTACCTTGTCATTTAATTTTCCCTCCCTGTCCTCATTCTCTAAGAAGTTGTTCCATTGGTCAGTTGACATTTCAATATTTTGGGGACATTTGTGTTTTAACCCAAAAATATCAGGACTAGTTGCCTCCTTCGAGAAAAACATTTTTCGAAGGTTCTCCCGATAGGTTTTTAAAGCATCAGCAACTTTGGAAAGAACCCTTGGCTTTCAACAGGCTGGGAATGAAAATGTCTTATTAAGTTACTCCTAAACATTATCCTTTAAGGCAGGATCAACCTTCTTTCAGTTTTCTACGCCCTCGACGCTCACAGTCATCTTTTCGATAAACATACAAAAACTTTTAAAAATTTTAACTTCACCTTTATCACCAGTTGGATTATCCTTATGAATAGACAACCCAATGCACTTCTTAGGGTTAGCTCCGGATCCCTCGACAATAGCAGTTGGGGGTGTCGGATTATTAGGGGTCTCTTGAGTTTGATGACTTGGAGATGGAGTATAATGAATCTCCGACAGAGTACAGTATTGATATCCTAGAGGAGATGAGAATTGAGCTTGGGGTGTAGGAGAGCTCCCAGTTGGTGGTGTTCCGCTATTTGGTTGATTATTATCGTTTCTCTTCGACATCTCCTACAATTAAAAAAAATAGCGACGTATGTAAGAAAATATGGTTTGCGACTATATATATATATACTTTTTGACAAATTTTAAAACATGCCCAATGTGTTTGATTTCCATCTGGTCATTATTACTTTTTGAAAATCAATGAAACTTTGCATGTGACCAACTAAGCGGAAGCGTGTTTATGATTGACGTATAAAGGTTTGTGACATGAACTCGAAATATTTTCTTTTTCGACTTATTTACAAGATCATTTTTAATATGCATGTATCGTGAGACGTCACAATCTGGGTGAATGCTCTCTTTACGAAATTGTTTTCGCAAAGGAGGAATATTTTTTTCAGTCTTTCCTAATAATGTCACCAATGTCAATGACATATTAGGATTATGTAGACGAAATATATTCTCTATTGCCTCATCCTAGAATTCTGGTAATGAAAATAAAATACGACCGAACATATAGTCTTATGAGAGATCTACTCCATGATTTGTAAGGTAATTAAATTGTTCGATTTTCCTATTACCATTCTTGGAAATTGAATTTCCCTCTATATGACGTACACTAATGAAAGATGTTTTAGTGTAGTCAAATTACAGCCTCTTGTACTCTTGTTTCAAGTAATCACTATTGTGACTCATTTTTCTTGAAAACATATATAGAAGGGTGTGAATATGACTCGTAGAGGTAATGGCTCTAATTAATCCTAAACAAATTATGGTTTTCCATCTGATCAATTAGACACAATAATTTAATTAAACCTAAAATTATAATTTTTTCACCAATTGTGCAAGCCCTTCCACCAATTTGCATTCACCCAAATGGTAACCGTTTAACGAAGGGGTGAACACAACCACAACAAAGGTTATCATGAATTTAAAAGAAAGTATAAGTAAATAATTGAAAAGAGAATTTAAATAACTATCTATAATATGATAGGTTTGTGTATGGAATCATTTAGAACGATAATTATTATGTTTTACATTGTTAATCCCTTCACCCATCAGAGATAAACCCTACTTTAGGTATTTAATAGCATTACCTCTTGTTCGATTTTCTTAACATTCCAACCATAACCAAATACACAAAAGTTTTACCCCAAGCTAGCTAGGTTACTTATATTGATATGAACTCTTGTTTGATTTTCTTATGGTGTGAATTAATTCTCCCCTATGTGTGTGTAAAGGTTTCTAACAACATAAAAATGGCAGCCAATTCTCATATCAAACCAACTTAAAAGCCGTTAGAATTCATCAACAACCCTTATCCTTTAGAGATAAGTTAATTAGCAACATTACTAACCACTACCTACATCCTTAAAAAAAATTATAACATAGATTTAAGGGTTAATTTCAGATTATGAGGTTAAGAACCCTCGGCTCAATTCTCGAACTAAATAAGTTATATATTAACATTACTAACTTATATCAAAATTTGTTGATTTTGTTAACATTAATCACACACACACATAATGAAACACACACTTAAATGCGCGCACACACTGAAATCCTCACACACATACTGAAACATACACACACACACATACATATATATATATATATATATATATATATATATATATATATATATATACATGTAATAAAATATACATAAACAAATGGAAAGAGAGGGGGAGATGGACGAAAATGTATCTGTGTTGAGAGAGAGGGAGATGGCCGAAAATGGAGTTTTGCCAAAAATGGAGACGGAAAGAGTAAGGGTTTGATCGAATGGAGAGAGAGAGAGAGAGAGTAAGGGTAAAATGGAAGAAGGAAGATCTGGTTTGATTTATACCCAAAAGGTGGTTATGGTTCAAAATCGTACGATTTCGGTTCGCAACCCTGTTGCTGACCAATTGAAGCTCGAGAAATGGTCATGATTATAGACCGTGACCAAGTTAACGACACAATTTTAAAAAGGATCTGGGGGTCACGATTCCAACCCGTGACCATAGTTCACTGTAAATATATTCATGGGTGGGCTATGGTTTTTTATCGTAACCACTATTATGACTAAAAGGGTGGGAAGTTTGGCACCATAATGGGTCATGGGTGGGTTATAATTTTAGACTGTGACCATCCCCTATATGTGGTAACCCTCCCTGGTCACGTAAATGGTCATAGTAATTAGCTAAGGGTCATGGTTTTGGACCGTGACCACCTGGTCACGGTTCGGGACCGTGACCCATTTACTGTGACCATTTTTGGTTTTGGGTGTAGTGTTATCCAAGATTTATCACAAGCACTCTGCATCCGAAGAGGATGGATTTGCTTTTCATGATGAAGAAAAAGCCTTAGGATATCTCATGTGAGTAAGCCAAATAATATTATGAGGTCTACAATGAGGTGGAATACTGAAACGAACTGGTCATAGTATCCTCATTCAAGATCATCTTACTAAACAACTCCATATTATACCACTCCCTCATCGAGAATGAAGAGACCACTATCGACGATCTAATGTCTAGGATTAAAAAATATGCAAAGGTCGAAGATGTGGTCACTTAAACAAACCAAGATAATGGTCAATCAAAGGCAAGAAATAATTGATACAAGGACGTAAGAATAATGACAACACAAAGGGATATGAGAAGCCAGGTCCTAGTAAGGCTCATCGCACCATCAAAATCATTTTTAAGGAGCCAATATATAAAATCATGATAAGATCCAGGAATAATAATATATCAAGTGGATGAGATAGATGGAAAGAGATCCCTATAAGATAAATACCGAGATGCTCCTACCATAAGGAGCATATATACAAGATAGATAATTGCAAAACATTGAAATCACACTTGGAAGAACTGGCCCAAGCAGGCCACCTGGGTGACTTCGCTGAGAAAAAGAATGGAAAAAGTCCCGTAGAATGTGTTCAAAAGCCCAATTATATCTTGAAAGAGAATGAATTGGGACCCGAGTTTGCATTGATCCAAGTATCCTCAAATCCTAACCAGATCAAGGAGGATATTGTAAGAATGGGGATGAAAAAGACAATTGTGGTAGTAGAGGCTTTCCAAATTGATCTGACCAAGCATGCTATCAATAAACATCATCGACCAGTGGAAATAAACTATGCCAAGTGTACCATTTTCACTGGAGGACCTAGTTGGAGTCAAGACTCCACATTATGACACAGTAATAGTCACACTCAAAATTTTTAACTAGGATGTGGATAAGCTACTAGTAGACCAGGGGAGATCCTCGAAGGTCATTTACCTCAAGTTATTCAACCAACTTAACTTACAAATGGAAGACCTATAATAGGCAACCATCCATTTGTTTATATTTATAGAAAAATTGATAATTTCCCTAAGAAATGTCGAGCTTCCATTGCGAATATGAAACATATAACAGAATATTGAATTTTTAGTGGTAGACATCAAATATCCATACAATGAAATACTTGGATGAGGATGGATGCATGTGATGAATGCAGTACTATCTACCTACCATCAAAAGCTTATATGAATTATCGACCAGGGTTAATGGAGATACGTAAAAATAAGTCTTCTACTCATAATGTTTTATCTCTACCATAGGAGAAGGTACAGAATGTATAGGGGTTATCGCTATAAATAGAAACTAAAGTGTGGGCGATTGAGGGTAGAAGAGATCATGGAACCACTCAATGAGGTTATGTTTGACGATTCTCATCCATATAAATGTTTTCTCATTGCCAGCTCTTTCACAGATAGTCAAAAGAAAAAATTGGTCCCATTCCTCAAGGAGATTCAAGACGTATTTTGTTAGCATCCGTATGATATGTTCGATATAGTAACTGAAGTAATATGTTAGAAGCTTCACATTAATTTTACATTACCACCAGTAATACACAAGGCTCGATGAATAACAATTGAGAGAGCAATGGCAGTTACAGAAAAGGTCATGAAACTTCAAGAGGAAGAGTACATTAAAGAAGTCCAATTCCCTAAGTGAATTTCAAATTTGGTGGTGGTCACTAAGAGTAATGGGAAATGGATATTGTGCATTGACTTTATCGACTTGAATAAAGTCCATCCCAAAGATATCTTCTAACTTTCAAAGATTTACCAGTTGGTTGACGCAATTACCAGCCACGAGAAAATGATTTTTCTAGATGTTTATTCCATCTACCACCAAATCCCTCTCTTTGAACCCGAACAGGAAAATACATCTTTTATCACCACAATTGGTCTTTACTACTACACAGTTATTCTCTCCGTGATCAATAACACTGGAACGACGAACATACAGTTGGTCACCATTATGTTTAATCAATAATTGGGTGATACCATGTAGGTGTACATCGAAGATATGATTTTGAAGAGTAAACAAAAGGAAGATCACTTCTCAGACCCTGCGAAGACATTTGAAGTTCTTCGATATTATAAAATGAGGCCTAATTCGGATAAATGTACCTTTGGAGTAAAGTCTCATAAATTCATTGGCTACTTATTCAGTTAATGAGGAATAAAAGAAAGCCCCGATCGTATTAAGGTAATAAGGATCATTTAACCTCCCGAAATCATTAGGGGTGTTCAAAAGATAATTGGATTGCTTTCCAGAACTCCATTGGCTTATCTTCAAATATTTTAAGCGATTTCAATCTTTCTTTTAGTTATTGAGAAGGGAAAATTGAGTTTGAAATGATGAATGTTCAAATTCTCTAGCAGACATCAAGAGTTATCTCAATCAACCACCCATACTCATAGTTCTTAACCCAATGGATCCACTTTACTTGTATCTTTCAGTTTTGGTCTATGAGAAGGAAAGAGTCTAAGTTCCAATTTACTATGTTGGCAAAACATTATTAGAAGCCGAGTTGCGATATCTCCCATTATAAAAGTTGGGTTATTCACTCTATCATAGTCATAACCTCCTTTCCATTAAAAGCAGTCCTTAGAAAGGCCAACCTATCTGGATGGATTTCCAAATAGTCAGTGCAATTAGTGATGTTTGATATCCATTATCAACCTTGAGCCGCATTAAAAGGGCAAATTTGGGCAGATTTCATACAAGAGTTCGTTAGGGAATGTCAACTTCAGGGAAATCCCAGGTCTGATGATCAAACAACTATAAAAAGAACGTAACAACATGATTGGTGGACCCTTTATATAGCTTCCAATAAAAAGGGGACAGAGTTAGAATAGCGTAAGTCAATCCAAATCTCACCATCCTCCAACATGACATACGACTTTGCTTTGAGGCATCGAACAATAAGGCAAAATACGAGGCTCTCATAGGCAAATTAAGGAAAGCCTTATCCCTGGGCGCTAGTCACCCTGACATATATTACGACTCAAGGCTCAGGAAACTACAAGACAAGAGATGAACGTATCTTGGCCTACGTTGAAAAGGCCCGAGAAATCATCGTTTAATTCTAGCATATCCAAATACAATGATTCCCTAGGGGAAATAATAACCATGCGGGTCTCTTGGACACTTTGGATTTAACTATGAAATCTGACCTCAAGAGAGTGATGCATATAGAGTATCTGGTGCAATTCATCATCTAGAGGAAATAAGATAACAACTAGATGTTGATCGTGGAGAAAGATCTTTGTTAGATGGGTCCTATACCAAAGTATTTTACGGAAGATATGAGGCCCCCAGACGAAAGAGAGGCCCATCAAACTAGGGTTAAAGTTGCTCTTTTTTTATTGGTCTCTTGGAGAAAATCTTTATAGGAGAGCATTGACTGGACCATATCTACAATGTGTCTATCCCAACGACGACTAAGTCTTGTACAATATGCAGACTGGAATTTATAAAATTCATGTTACACGGAAGTCTATATCCTTTTGAGAAATTAAGGAGGAGTAATGGTGGCCTTATATGCAAAAGGATGTCGTATCCCACGTGAAAAAGTGATAGTTGTTCTCGCCATTACTTCACCAACCAACCAAAGACCTCAGATCTCTAACCAACCCATGACCATTTGCTTAGTGGGGGTTGGACATCTTAGGACCATTTCTTGTCGTGTCGGGAAATATAAAATACCTTATATTCGGTATAGACTATTTCACTAAATTCATTAAAATAAAACCACTGGAAAATATCAGATATACTAATATAATCGAGTTCATTTGAAGGAACATCATAACTCATTTTGGTGTGCCAAGAACCCTCATCACTGATAATGGGACACAATTTGAAAATAATCCCTTCCAATATTTTTATAGCATACATGCAATTAAATGCTACTACATTTTAATAAATTACCCCTAAGGCAATGGAAAAATAGAGGCCTCCAATAAAATAGTACTCAAAAGAATGAAGAAGAGGTTATAAAAGGCAAAAGTGCATGGGTGGATGATCTCCCGCATGCCCTTTGGGCATATTGAACAACTACCAAGAAGTCGACATGGGAAAGTCCCTTTACCTTAGCCTATGAAATGTAAGCCATCATACTATTAGAGTTATGGTTGGTAACTATGAGAACAACTATAGCCGGCCAATGTTTGAACGAAGAAATGATAAGTAAAAAGCTTGACCTGGTAGATGAAAGGAGATATCAAGCGTTAATTAGGTTGGTAGCCTACCATTAGTAGTTGGCAAGATAATACAACAAAGGCATGAATCCATGAAAGTTTCAAGTCAAAGATTACGTCCTAAGAGAGATCGTCGGTAGCGTGAAGAAACCATTAGATGGAAAATTAAGACTAAACTACGAGGGTCCATTTTTAGTCACAAAATATGATCTGTAAGGGACCTGATACCTGAAAACAATGGAGGGCAAGGAGATACCCTGGGCTTCGAATGCAGCCACTCTTAAGAAATTTTATATTAGAGTTAACTTTCATTTTGATTATTTATTCCTTACATTTGGTAGTTAAACACTATTTATTAATTCAATTACATTTGATTGTTCTAAGTGACATGCCAATATTAAAAACAAGTTATTTCATTATATGTATCCAACCAGAATCTTCAATTTTTATAATCCCTCATTAAATTGATTACACTTAGTGTTCACCTCTCCAAGGTTAAATTTTTGCCAACATAACACAAAAGCATAAAATATTACCCATGGTAAGAAAAAGGCTCACGTGGGATCCCTAGGCATTTATTAGTCCAATCAGGTTGGCCAGACCAAATCTTAAATGGGTGGATAGCCCAACGAATAAGTGTATTCTCTCCGAAAATTAGTACTAGGTCTAAGGAAAAATATGGCAACACCTCATAAAAGATAAGACCAATAAAACATGCCAAGGAAAGGGAATAAGAGAATTCAAAGACAAATTGAAAATAAAGAACAGTTTTAATTCAAACATCAATTAATTATAAGTTATTGACAAGTACAAATAACTACGTCATCTTTGAGGATCACTGGATCACCTAACTTTGGACATCAAGTGGGCAGCCTCTGGGCTGCGATGAGGTATGTCATCATCATTGTCATGATAGGTCGGATATTCCTCGATTAGTTACAAAGGTATTGCATAAATTGGCACCCATAAATCCTCGCTCCCAAATGGAGGAATCTTGTTGTAAGGGGAGTTCATGTCGTACCAGTAATACAACACTGAGTCCTGAGGATCTTTGAGGACTGCCAAATCATTTAACTAACCATACTTATAGGACATGTTCTTCGCTTCATTTAAATAAATTAGGGTATTTAATATGCCTTCATCATACCTATCAACCTAAACTTCACGAGGTGTTTTTGGTAATTGATATTTTAGCCTCATGATCCTTTAGTTCCCCTTCTAATCACTTCATTTTGCCAAAAAGATTACTTGGCTTTACCGAGCTTATGCTTTAAGACAACATTTTTATTCAGTACTCTTCGAGCTCAGATTGAAGATTCACAAACTATCCATTTTGATATTCATGAAATGTCATCATTCTATGAAGTTCTTGGCGAACAACTGAGAAGACTATCTTAGTTCGATCAGAAGCATCATCCCCAAGCACATAGTCCAAGTCATCATTATCTTAAACCATTAGCATAGGGGCTAATGAATCACCAGACTATAAAAATGAATAAAGTTAGTTTATTCTTTAAAAAAGAAAATAAGAATGCAAGGCATACACAAGCAATATATAAAATGAGCAATCCATAGAAAATAAGACAATAGATGAAAAATTCTTTTTCCATTTAAAAATATTGTGTGGGACAAGGCCCTTACATGAATAAAAGAAAGAAGAAAGAACATTAAAAAATTATTGAAGTCTCTAAGAATAACTAAACTGGTGGAGTCTTATCCTTAGGATCTTCTGTGACCTTGGTTTGGTCGACCATTCTCTCTATTTTTTTCTCCTTCATCTAAGTTAGGAGGGTTATCAAGGTTATGTTCGATGAACAACTCAGAGCCCCCCAAATCACCAGCCATAACTAAGACCTTATCCTAACCCTTTTTAAAAAAGGCCTTCTGGACAAAGCTTACTTGCTTTTGAGCATTGTCAAAATCTTTATGCTAACCTTTATCGAAGCCCGTGTTATTTGCTTCAAACGCCACCATAAGGTTTTAGGTGGATTCTTACTTCACTTTTTTTTAAACTCACCACCTTGTCCTTGAGCTGGAGAATTTTTTTCATTATTGGCCTACTCCTCAGTAAACCTGGTCTTGTTAGTGTCTACGACCTTCCGGACATCATTCAGAGCAACCCCTAAGTTACAAATCTCTTTCTTTTTGTCGACACTTCTATCGAGCATATTAGATAAGTCCACAATGAACTTCCAAACAAATAAAAAACAATTAAGTCAACATTAATAAATAAACCAAGTTTATTACAAATGAGACCTAAGAAAATATATCACTTACATGAGATAGAGCTTGAGTGTCATGAAATACTAACCTCTTTGAGATCAAGCTATTGACCATAGATCTATCCCTAGGGATAAAGCTCCCCTCAGGAGGACATGAGCTAAATCTAGTAGCTTGGTGATCGAGCCTTCAACAGGGGCCTTCCCCTTATTGAGGATAACATCCCCACAACTTAAGAGTTAATGTATGGATTACAAGGCTGTTGATCGGTTTGCTCTTTTCCATGGGGTTGGCTCGTGTCTTGTTTGGGGATATTTCCATGACAATGGGGTCAGAATCCCTCTAGACCTCTTTCCTCTTGACTGCACGGGTAATTGGAGAGGTTGGTCATATGGAATCACGCATCAAGTTGGGGATATTTATGTTGGGTGCCATGTCATCTTCAGAGGATCTAGGGATGACAATTGGAATGATAGAAATATCTACAGGCTCAAAACCACCAGAAGTTCTACCACTAAAAGGATTGTGGTCGACAAATCCTCACTAGATCTTCGTATCCTTGTCAAATGGTTAGAAAATATAGGATGTGGTTGATGAAGTGTATGAGAGAAGAAATACAGCTGACCTGGGATGATTGGGATCTCCAAGCCTTTGTTTGATCGCCCAAATCTTTTATAAAGTAGAAAAAATAATTTCTTCTACTTTGGTCTCTTCCTTTTTTTCGAGGAATTGTAAAACAAAAATAGAAATGTCACAACAATAAAAAATACATTAATATTATAAAGAATAACAAAGTTATTTAAACCCAAGTGGTAAACCTATTTCATAACCCCACTGGAGCATCTGGGTTCGTTATAGGGTTCACTACCCTTTAGAATAGTCAAATTCTCCGAGTTCTTAGCTGTGAAGACATAAGACAAATATTCCTTATTGAAATCTGTAGGTCTCAGCCTTTCTTGTTTCTTAGTAGTAAACCTCCTCAGATGCTAATACCCACATATAACAATAACAAATTTCTAGGATCCCTAGACGGGTCGCTTATCTCGTTCAGGCGATTGATGCCATTTAAAATTCTCCATGTATTGAGTGACATTATGCAGGGATAACATTGAAATACTCATAAAACTATAAGAATAGTCGTTTGGGGGGGGGGGGGGGGGGGAAGTAACCCCAAACTCATCCATAAACTGAGAAAAGATCTAGTCGCCTCCACTAATATGATATAAATCCAAAGGTCCAGATTCCATTTCAACGATCACCCAACTGGGAATGAAAATTTGTTTGAAGGCTTCAATGGTGTTTTAATTGATAATGTACACTATTTTTATAGCCAATCCAAGCTAAAAGATGATGAATAACATTGACATAAATTATAGGAACTTTAAAAGATAAAATTCTAAACAGAAATGAAGAGATGACTTACAAATAATGGAGGGCAAACATAGGCTCTGAGCTTATGAAGGTAAGGGAAATGTTGAACAATGAAGTCCAGCTAATAACAGAGAGATGGTTTAGTATACTGGAATGGATTCTAATGTAGGAACCCATAATTAGGCACATACGCCCCCAAATGAAGGTTCTCACGCAACCATCCTTTCAGCTCAAACAGTTTAAATGAATAGCTTACCCCTATAATGATGGGGGTAAAATATTAACATGCCCCTAAGATTTAACGGGAAAATCAACTTTTCATTACTAAGGAAAATTACCTCCATGCCCTCCGACCATAACATAACTTGATGATCAATACCATCCGCGACTATAACATGGATTCTTTTAAAGTTAGAACAAACCTTCGCAACCTCCATCAGTTGTAGGGCTTTGGGGTCAATAGTGAGGGAAATAATCCTCCACATATGGTAGGAGTGCAAGCGCCTTACAGTGACACCCCGCTTAATTAAATACCAAGTGATCAGTCCTTTATTAAATTAAAACAGAATATACAGTTGCTCCATTCTTAGCATCACTATTGAAAACTTTCAATTAATTACTAACCACCTAGTATATGGAAATCTGCTGTCAAAATTTTATCTTTACAATTAACATAGACTAAATAATCAATTAAATCACATTTCCACCATTGAATTAACAACTCATAATGAATAATGACAAAATAGTAAATAAAACCGAATCATATAGTTCAGTCTAAAATATCCAGACGGTATTCCAAAACCAAACTAACTCCACAATCTAATACATCATAAAAGAATCCAAAATCTCTTAATGACAGTAAAATAAAAATGGACAACATGCCCGACTGAAATAAATGCTCATACGAAGAACTGAATGAATACTGAGGCATCCAATGTTAAGGACTTGCAATATCCACAGCATCTGCAGCACGCCAAAAGATGGAATTTCGTAAGCCTGGTGTCCATGTGGCTGAGCACCTAAAATGTTTTACAAAAAAAAATAGATATTTGGAGAAAACGGGTCAGAGCCCGAGTAAAACAGTTTAAAAAATTTAGCAAGCCTAACGTATATATCTAACCCGTCCTGATTATACTACCCCATCAAATTAGTTTAACCCAAATATACTACGATACGCGATAACTTGTAAAATTCACTCGTATCACTCATACAATACGTCATAACATCCTTTTTATCCATATGTAAATTATAAATTCGTCATTTTATAATTAAATACTTATATACTAGATTTATCTTAAATATCATCATCTTTCTCTTCTACTAGGCACACACAATAGAATAAGCCATTAGTGTATAAATTTATCATCACATATATAAATATAAAAATATTGCACCCTTAGGTTGAGACCTCCTGGTGCATGCATACTCTTCTATCATGTCCCAGTACCTCACGTACTAAATAAAGAACTACTAGTTCACTATCTCACTTGGGCCTTAAAAATAATTCACATATATTAGAGGTTAACATAGTTCCCAGCCAAATGGGTCACGTACATACATACTCTCCCATTCAACCATCGAAACTATCATACTCTCAGATAGCACGTATCCAAGGTTCTATGTTCTGGGTATAAGTCTAAAATCCCCCCAATGGGATCATCAGGATAAGACCCTCCACGTCGCAAAACTTCCCCTGATAGCAAGCAACGTAGGTATGTCATATAAATAATAAATCATTCAATAGGTTTTCACACCATTTACCTATTTATATCATTAGTATAGGTATACACGCAACCTATCGTACATGTCCCATATGTAGCATATCTATATCCCCCAAATATTCTACGTATTAATTAATTTCAATTATACTTCTCACCGTACACCCCGAGTATCCCTCGCTACTTGAAATATTCTTACTAATCCTCAAACTATTTAAATAGGTAAATTGTTCCTCCACCGCTGGTCCAGTCTTAGGTTCACTCGTAACCTTCGAGTTCATTTAAATATCCGTAATATTATATAACATTAGATCATTCCTGTAGTTAGCTCACATTTTAAGTAACCCAATTAAATTCTCGTGAGATCAAGTTACATCCAAATCTACCCCAAGGTTCCAAAATTCGATTATCTCTAATTGGGAACAAATTATCAACACAAATTCCTAATAAATTTTAAGCAAAAAGACACATTCCGAACCGGTCCGGTGGGTATAGCGATCCGGTCCGTCGGACTGTAAGTAACAACGTTCCAAACCGGTTCGGTGGGTGCAATGAACAGGTTCGGTGGACCTGAGATTGCCTCCTTTCTTATGCAATTACGAATTTCACCCATTTTCTTAACCAACTTCTCATGGATATATACCAAATTAAAAAACAAGGTTTCCAAACATCATGTAGACATATAGGGGTGATTTTCAACGTAAAATATTATTAAAACATCAAGAACACTACCCAAGAAGCGGTTAATTCATTATTATCAGTTTTATATTCTTCCATGTTCATACACCTACACGTCCAGATTTTTCCCATCCATTAAGGTCTAATTTTGTCCTCTAATTATTTCAGAATTCCATCTACATGCAATTCCTAACCCAAACTTAATTTAATTCTCCAATTTCCACATCAAATTCGTAGATGCGTGATTATTTCTTCAAATCTACTCTAACATGGATAACATATGCACATAATTTAGCAAGATAAACACTTGCCTCTTTTGTTAGGTCTGATCCATTGAAGAAGAAAGGTATGGTTATGTTCCTCTCTTCCCGATCTACAATTTGTTGGCGGTGGTGGTGCAAGATGGTGGTTGTTGGCCTTAGGAACCCTCTCTTTCTTCCTCCTATGCTTTCTCTCGTGGTTTAACAACTGATAATCCTAACTTCCCCTATGTGCCTGATACTTTAACTCTCTAATTTTCGTCGGTCCCCTTTTACCAAAATTTTAAAAGACCAAAATACCCCTTCGGGGTATCGGGTTGGCCTAAAAGTGCCCCGGGACCCAAACAAAACCTCCATGTAGACTTTTTTGACTATCTAGACCCTTCCGGATACACTGGCGCACTCGAAATGACCATATAAAATACCAAAAGTGAAATTAACTTTTATTACCCAATTTAAGTTTCGACACGACTGACACGCGCGTCCCGACTAAATTTATCATAACAGTCGTATTTATCGTAACTTATCATTATTATGACTCATTTATTAAGTAACATTCAATATAAATAAATATTAACCCTTATCTCGCTAATTAATATTTATTTTAACTCGGATTAAACTCCTATTAATAATTAATTTTCCCAATTAATTATATTAATCCCACATTTAAAATCATTAAAATTATGGGGTAGTACACTTACTAGGGCAATGTTTTTTTTTTCGAACTTCTGATTTTTTTTTTTTTTATCTGATTTATTTCGAATTTGGAATGAAATGTTAGTTTAGCAATTTTTGATTTTTCGATTTCCCATTTATTAAAAAAATCGAATCGAAAATCGAAAATAATTCTGAATTTTCTCGATTTTTTAATTTTTCGATCTGATTTTTTAAAACTATGCCGATCCGATTTTTTGAAATTATTTTTTATTTTTTTTCATATTATTTTTTGAGTTTTTTCAAAAAAAATTCAACTTCTTAAAACTTTCTCGTATCTCACATCAGTTGAGAGAGGATGAGGGTTTCAAAGTAATGCGTTAAAGAGATTCTCCTCCTGACCTCTATACAAATGAAAAAATGGATCAAATCCTCAAGTATTTACATGTTGGGTTAAACATTTTTCTTTGTTTCTTTAAAACGAGAATTTCGAGTAATTGAAAATTGAAAATTTATTTTTTCAAAATTTTGGAATTTCTGAATTTTCGGGATTTTTATTATATTTTGTGAATTTTCATTTTTTTTTCTTTTTGTAAATTTTTTGATTTTTTTTGAAAAAATTGGATTGGAAATTAGAATAATTATTTTTTTTTCGAAAAAATCGAATTTGTTTCCAAATAGGCATTTTTCGATCCGATCTGGTCAAAACAGAGGCTTATTCTCTACTGATCCAGCCAACCATTCCTATTTGTGATGATAAATGCTACTGAAGATAACTGACCTATGAGAATCATGAAAAATATATGGCCAAACAACTGCGAGATAACTATCACACTAATTGAAGTTCCAAGGACTCAATCACGACATCTTATAAATGTAAACCTAGCCCCCAGGGAAAGGGGATTGTAACCACGAGTATTAAAACTCAATTAGTAGAATAACTAGAACCTCTTGTGGATGTAGATATATTGGCAAACTACGTACATCTTGTCTTATGCGTGTGTTTGATTTCTTTACTCCGTTCGGTTGTTCTGTGTTAAGTCCCAACTCGTAAGATGTTACCACCTCCAATTTCAATAAATGTAATTTCTAATGATTTAATTTTAAGTGAAGTTTTCATTTCATTAATAAATTTTCTTATTAGAGATATATGAAGAGTTAACGCGCAACTATATTCATCATAGTAACATACTAAAAGAGATCCTAAGAATACACACACACACACACACACACATAACTTCGAAGGCTTCCTTGATCAGTAATTATAAGTACGATTATTGATTTCTAAGCAAACTCATTAGTAGATATTTTCAATTTCCTCAATATTTTAATAGACATTGAGGTTTAGCTTAACCCCATTTCGCCTCCAGTCACGTATGCTGAAATTGTCCTTTATGACATGCCAAATTTTTGAAAAAATGCTTTAATATGCTAGATTACTTTGTGAGTATCAATGGACTTATTGATAACATAAAGTTTAGAATTGCTCATTTTCGAGGGTGGAATTTACGAGTGGAGATAAAAGTGATGGGGGATATTAAATAGAAAAACACTCGCACAAAATTGATAGTAGCATGATGGCTCGAATGTCGTGAGAAAGTGTCTTGCAATAGTTGAAATATTGTGGGATTTTCTGGTATACAAAATCCCATAAGGAAAGTAGGTTGGCATTTTGCTCGTCTATTTACATATTTTTTTGAATTTGGTATTTTGTAAAAGGCCTTGGACTTCAATTATTGTCAAAACTACTATGAAAAATGTCTAATAGTATATTCTACCATTGAACATGCCTAATCTTTTTAGCAGTGGTTAAGGGTACTAGGAAAAATACTCCTCAACACCACAGTGTATGATTAAATGACATTGCATGTGGTGGTAAGAAGAGAATGCACAAAACAACACCCATTTTTTATCACTAACATCGTACAATATTTAAAAATGATTGTACACAGTTTTAAAAATATAATAGAAGCATTTATTTTTACGTTCTAAATTTCTCAAACTTAAAGCGATAAGTCACATCTGAATATATATAAATCGATAGGTCCCACAAATTATTTATATGTATGTGACTCGCTATTATAATACAAACAAACCTTAGTACCTATAATTATCTCTTCCAATAATTATCGTCCCAAAATGATTACATGCAACAAATCAACAACTCTTATAGACTTGGATATTAGGTGTATTTTGACTTTATCACCCATTCCGTTTTGATAATTAGACTTTACCCAATATTTTATTTTATTTTACACTTTTCGACTAAAAGTGGATGGAAAAAGTTATTTGCCTCGTCAAACCGCTATCTTTTGTACAAAAGTCCAAACTACCCTCATTCTACATTATTTAAAGCTCAACACAATTAATATTTTCTTTATTTACTTAAGACATTTTACTAACTTGATATATTAATTAAAATATATATTTTGTTAAAATATATTTTACAAAGATAAAAAAAATTTAAAATAAAGCATAGTTTCTTGTCGTTTTTAAAAAGTAACAAAAAATGTCTTTTGTTTTTTTTGTTTCAAATCTATTTATTTAAAAAAATAGTTTTATTTTTTCCCAATTGTTTTTAATAAAAAAAATTATGTTTTTTTTATTTTTTTTGTCCCAAATTTTATCTCTCAAAAAACAAAAAAATATTGGGTCATATACTGAATAGTTCCTCGAACGATTTTGAATAAACGTTTATTGCAAACCTTTTTATTTTATTTCAAAAAGTTCCTCACCACATAAAAATACTCAAAATAAGGACACACACAAAACCCCACACCCTCCAGTGCCGGAGCTCCGACAGTGGGGTGGGGTTGGAGTGGGGGTGAGGGAGAAGTGATGTGACACTCCCTCTAATTAAATACCGGGTGATCAGTCCTTTATTAAATTAACTCAAAGTACCCAGTTATTTCACTCTTAGCATCACTATTGAAAAATAAATTTTCTTTACTAATCACCTAATAAATAATTAAGCTAAGTGTCAAAACATTTGATTTTATAAATTAAGACCTATTGTTATGATCTAATATGAAACCATTTTCATGAACACGGATAAAATATTAAAATTAAACCATCCAAATGAAATAACCAAACTAGATTAACCAATACAAATAATATATCCCAAATCGTAGGACAAAGAAATAAATTAAAACAATCCCAACAATAGCTGAATACTGAAATAATAAAGAGAACAAGTCTCTCTCTGAACTAACTGAAATAAGGAGATGGGCGACACAAGCCCTAACTAGTAATGACTAAATAGGAGATTGAGAAGACAAAGAAGGAATCGTTTACTACAAGGAGCTACAACTCCCACACAAGTTGCAACACGTCCACTATCTAATGAACTACGCTTGACGCTCTTATGGCTGGGCACCTGTGATATATATATATATACAAGAGAAAGGAAAATGATAGGAAACGGGTCAGAGCCCGAGTGTAAAACAACTTTAAAATAGTTTAGTAAGTATATAAAATGCTTACAAGTTGATATTACATACATGTTAGTACCTCGACACTCACTTGGGATTTCTCACCCCTCAACTAGTGTGCACGTCTAACGTACTAATGAACTAATCTAGATGAAACTAACCCAATTCACTAGTCTAACCCAGTTTCCCTTCACCAATTTCTGTTTCAGGTAATCACATGATTATAGTATATATCATATAGCCTTTTCTTATGAACATATTAATCTAGTTATATTCATCTCAATACAGACTTAAGTTATCATCCACTTAATTCATTCATTATAAATTATTCCATTTTATTTACTTACAAGCACATTAGATTAATCACAGGTATATATATATATATATATATCACTCATAATATATATACTAATAGGGCACCCCACATAAATCTATGGTGCTGGCATACTCTGCTATCAAGTCCTCGTATCTCTCGTCCAAAGGGAAATACTAGTTTGGAATCACTGTTGAACTGTAATAACACAAAACACACTTATTGGAGGCGAAGCATAGTTCCCAGTCACTAAGAGGTCAGCATATACCCTCACGTCTCTTAGGAGCGTCTGACTATCATTCTCAGATAGCCTATACCAAGGACACTATTTTCTAGGGTACGAGTCAGTATCCCCCATAAAGGTCCCATCGAGATAAGACTGTCTCAGCGCGGTAACCTCCGTGATAGCAAGTAGCGCACCTATGATTATACACAGATATATACAATATTATATATATACATGCACCCATATATATATATTCACATTATTCAGCTAGGTACGGCCATGACCCATAATATATTCTAGCCACGCGTAGCATGTAACGCTCGAGTTCTACGTATAAGTAAATCATTCTTTTTATTCTCTTAATTACTGCAAATCCTTAAGTACTGCTCGACTCTCGAAGTGTATCCTCTCGATAAACATAAAATCAGTAGGTGTACCCTCACTACTCTACTGGTCTAAGTCTTTCTTAATTCTCACAAGACCTACTATAACATACGCATGATTTCCCAATCAATTTATATTCCTGAAACCCCACGGTTAAATCTCATATATACTCGTCTTACCCGGACCCTACTGGTCCTTCTCATGTCCCATTAAGATATTTAAATTATGTCCAAAGGTCCTTACACATTAGGATTGGATTAACATTAAAAGGGGAAAAGTTTCCATTTTCCAAGAGGAGTCGATCGATCGACCAAACAGTTATTGCCCAGATTTTTGCAAATCAAACCTACGGGTTTCCTTAACATAAATCCTCAAAACCTTCATTAATTTTTTCCAAACTCCCAATCAATCAAACCAACAGTTCATCCTATATACATGATTTCTAACGTAAAACATATACTAATTCATCAAGGGCCATCAATTAAAGGGTTAATTCAAACTAATACATTAAGAACCCTATTTTTATCATCATGGTCAATATCTTCCTAATTATTTCATAATTTAACCTCTACTGGACATTAATTTCATAGTCAATCATCTACATATAACAATACGGTTGCCCTAACATGATTTCTATTTAGAATTTCAATATAAATCTACCAAATCTCATTTATCTTTCATGAAAGCATAATTTATTATCTCCTACACTTGCATGGATGTGTTATCAACTATAGAAAAACAAGTTAGATAATTTCCTGGAAATCAAAGATCTGATCCGACGGATTAGAGTGGTATAGGAATGATCCCCTTCTTCCGATCTACGCGTTGGTGGTGGAATTGGTGAAGATGGTGTTGGGTAGGTGGTTCTCTCCCTTGGAAGCCTTCTCTCTTCCTTTGCCACTCTGCATCTCCAAGATTTTTAACCCTTGAGGACTCTAACTCTCATCAAATATAACACTCCAATCTTCGTCCATGATTAAGGCCTAAAATGATTAATTACCAAAATGCCCTCCCGGGTTACCGGTTAGGTCTAAAAACGTCCCGAGACCCAAACTAAACCCCCGGGTACACTTTTCTGACTATCTTGACCCTTCCGGACACATTGACGCACTCAAAATTACCATATGGGTGACTTATAATTAATTCACATTTATTCCATTAATTTAGTCCCGACACAACACATGCACGTTCCGACTTAATTTCTATAATTGTCGAATTATTCACTCGCGACAATTTCTAATAAATTCAATCTCATATATTACTTTACTCATCTAGTAATATTCAACATTATTCTTACCAATAATTACTAACTCTCGTCATGCTAGTAAATATTCAATCTAAAATTTGAATTAATATTAAATTAATTTATCCCAATTAGATTTAATTAATCCTATAATTAAAGTCCATAAAAATACAGGGTATTACATTCTTCCCCCCTAATAACAGAATTTAGTCCTGAAATTCAGAAAATAAAGCCTACCTGGTAAAATAATTCGGGATACTGTATCAGTACGCAAAACCAAATTCAGAGTAAGGCTGGATCACTATAGCCCCCGTCTCACAACAAGCTTGTTTAACACTCTTAACACTTATCAGTTATAGGGTCACACCTCAATATCGGTGTTTCACATTGTGTTTCTATCCGACGTCATTCTAATGAGACGAGACTATACATCATTGGCCCCCACTATCTCAATACTAATGGGAGGCCGCACCTCACTACGTGTCAACTACTCGTATTTATATAAACACAAAACTACCATCCTAAGAGAAACCATATGAACATATGACTACTCTTATCAATTCTTCGAATCTCTATTTTCGATGATGTAAATCTTACGACAGTTAAAAGTCACCTAATACAGCCGTGGTAATTCCACTATAGTCTTCGGACTCTAACTTGACCAATAAAACAATTCTGATTATCCGCTCACCTCTAAACTACCAGGGAAAAATAGTTAAGGTTTTTCCACACAAAACCTCAATAAGCACTTTGTCCACAATAAACAGTATGAGTGCTTACACACCACGCCACCATTTGATAATAACTTATCCCAAGTATCGTAATATACTTTACTTACCAGCAATAATTATTACGGATATAAAATCACCACAATGAGTCCAAAATTACATTCATACCGCTCCACTAGTCGTTTATCACTTTTCGCCTACTCCTCGGGCTATAGATGATGCAACCTGCTCAAAACGAAACATCATCCCCACTGCTTCCTGAAATCCTGTATTGAACGTGGGGTTTAAGGATCTCATTCTAGTTCAGAACAATATCGGGTAGGACCACTTACCGGTGCGATCCTTCTTTTCAAAGAAGGACTGGGGCATACTGTCTATTAGTGTAACTCACCCAAAATAATGACAATTACTTTCTTTTAGTTCAACTTGTTCCACACCCTCGAGGGGACTCGTGACCTTATCTTGAGGTTGGCAACCCATCAAATAAATTTACCAAATGGATTTCCCTCTTCCATGACAGGAATCATCGTCTTGTTATAATATTTTTTGGCTTATCATTTTACTCCAACCGATTTCTATCTATGAGTGGTGCATGTGGTGACTACACACTATGTCCCGCTCTTCACCGACTTCCACTTATAATGCCTCCCATTAAGTAGTACTCAATAATCCTCTTCTTCCCTCGGCATATACCAAAAGTTCAGACCCGTGCACTTTTCGCCACGATGTGCACTTCTGGTCTCCTTATTGACATCATCTTTCCATTTTTGTGTAAGTCACTCTCAACATTCGACCGGGTAGAACTCCGCTCCAAGTGTTTTCCCATAATAGTTAAATTTTACTCTTCTCAAGGAATACCCCTTTTTAAATGGCTTCCTACAGCCTTTCCACTGAGTTCGGGTGTGCTACCCTGATCGCACACATATATGTGGATTATCGTTCTTCTCACACGATGATTAATCCACTCTACCACTTCCACTTCGTTATATTAGTCCCATAAACATATATTCCACAACCCGGATGATTCTAACATCAGCTAACCTGGGTGCCCACACACCTTATAAACTGTGCTTACTGGTGTAAGCATCACATACGCTTCACCCAACTCTTAATTTCCCATGTACTCACAACGTGTCTATAACACTTGGGTATTCCCAATCACCCTAGAAATCAAAATTTTAAATCCTCCTCAACATCATTCCACCCTTCAACTTATGGTGATAAAATAAAATTTGCAATACTTTCTCATCGCACAACAGACTCAATTGACCTTATATCGTAATTTAATCTTCAACTTACAGTTATAATTACATACTTCTATAACGACCGAGTTATCAGACTCATGGACGAATGACCAAACATCTCTCTACTTCCAACCTTACTCTAATTTTCATGCGTGGAATGTCTCGAAAAGAAAAATCCAAACAAGGAACCCCCCGACATACTTCTACCTAGCATTGTCGGTTATCAAAATACGTTAGTACCTTCGTCCATAATATGTACCCCTATAATCCCATCTCTTGACATAAAAGATACATCTCCTCCTGTAATTACACTTAAACAAAGAACTTTTCGCCAATTGCACTATCGCTCAGTATTGGTGGTAGTCACATTCTATAAACCTCGTACACATATAATCAGGACTCTCGAAATCCTTTCCCCAGACATATAACTTTAAGTCTTAACTCCCACATTTCTAAAGGACAGATATAATAAAGCTCTCTTCCTATCACTAAGTCCTGAGCGCTAAATATAATAATGAGTTAAATCTTTCTGCTCAACAGTAAACCCAATACACGCTGAATCATGATAATAAAGTCCTTACACACCCCGGGACTAAGCGTTTCGATACCACTATACCCTTTTAAGTCTCTACAATATATGATATAAATTAGAGCCCGACCCTCTCGCAGGTGAGGCATCGCTAGAACAAAACATCCTGCACTAGAGAAGAAACCCCGATAGCCTTGCAATAACTGCCCACTATCATTCTAACCAGTACTTATAAAACCATAATCAGGATAATATCGTACTCATATAACGCATCCCTAAGACGAGTAATCTCAATAAAGTATATACCACTATCAATACACCCATTTATCCTCCGTGGATAACACTAAAGATAACCCCGCTATACCAGGGAAGCATTCACATAATAGTAACATTAGAAATATACGCATTTAACTCGTCTCACGTGCGAATCTAGCAATAATCAAAATATAGTCACTCGCTCGTGTCACATAAAACATGCCTCATCCTCCGAGGGTAAAACGCATACTCCTACCTTGCCAAACGCCCTAGCTCAAATGGTTTCCCGAACATAACACGCCTGTCTAACTAAAACAAAAACTACTTTAATCATTGCCCTTTACTAGGCACCCTACTCTTGTCCCTTTACTCGATTTGGGAAACATTAACGCATGTGATTTCACTCTCCACAAAATACCTCTATGCATAATCCACTTATCACCGGTCATACTGACCATATTAGGGTTATCCTTCTCTCGGACTTTGGTAGGCTCGATTCTTGATGGCTACCCTCATTGTTCCCTTAGCTTTATTGTCCCTAAGGGACACACTACTGGCTTTGATGACTCCTACTGAATTCACCATCTCTTGTTAGGGATTCATCTACCTGAATCATTTAAATGGGTCCCCTAATGGGTCTACCCCTTGTAGCGTTTCACTAACTGCATTTCATCCAGTCTTACTCTCCAAATAAATATTTCGATTCCTTTAGCTCCATTCACAAGCAAGAATTAATATCTCTACTGACAAAACGTGATATTGTCACCATATGAATCAACTGTTTATTAGAATTACTCTAAAGTGTTATCAACTTTCCTTACGAATTGATCTCCCACTTGAAATCCTCTTTTCCATTTGGATTTACTTCATCAAGTATAAGATTTTCTTAAATAATAAAATTCATTTCACACATGGACCTCTGTCCGTCCCTCCTGTAATGAGTTCAGAATAACATTCACATCTTATCCTGAACATCTGATGAAGGATCTTGCAGTCAAATCGTAAACCGTACCTAAGATCCTTCCATTGACACAACATTCCAGTTCTAAATGTGGTGGTTGACTCCCACCATTATAACTTTGCTCCGACGAGTTAAGAAAATTTTACCCTAAATTTTCACTTTCGGTTAACCACACTCCGCCATATGCCCAAGCCTTTGGATATTTTAACTTCGTTGGTTACTACACACAATTATTGTATTTCTAGATCTTCCACTGATAGTTCTCCTCAATGCTTTGTCTGACTCTCTCCCAGTCCTACCACGTTGGGTGAGTATAATCTTGGCACCACTTTCGACTATAGCGACACTTGGAAATCATATGTTGTACCCTATATGTCTTTACAGTCCTAGATTCTCGTGCCATAATGGGGGTGACCTCGACTACGATCATCATTCTCGAATATACTCTACAACTGCCTCCTGTTGTCCGCCCAACGGACCTTGCATGTCGTACTTCATTATTCGAACACGCCTGAATGCAAATAATATGTACTAATATATATACGTTATAGCAGGAGAACGAAATCTCACCATAGAAATCAACAATCCTAAACATAGGGCTCTATATCAAACAAAGCAACGCTAGAAGCATAATAAGCCGCACAGATCCTAAGGACACTAGAACCTGATGCTCTAATACCACCTATGACACACCGCCTAATTAAATACCGGGTGATTAGTCCTTTATTAAATTAACTCAAAGTGTACGGCTAGTTCATTCTTAGCATCACTGTCGAAAAATAAATTTTCTTTAGGAATCACCTAATAAATAATTAAGCTAAGTTTCAAAACATTTGATTTTATAAATTAAGACCTATTGTTATGATGTAATATGAAACCATTTTCATGAACACGAATAAAATATTAAAACCAAACCATCCAAATGAAATAACCAAACTAGATTAACCAATCTAAATAATATATCCCAAATCATAGGACAAAAAAATAAATTACAACAATCCCAACAATAGCTGAATACTGAAATAAAAAAGAGTACAAGTCTCTCTCTGAACTAAATGAAATAAGGAGATGGGCGACACATTCCCTAACTAGTAATAACTAAATAGGAGATTAAGAATACAAAGAAGGAATCGTCTACTGCAAGGACCTACAACTCCCACACAAGCTGCAGCATGTCCACTGTCCAATGAACTATGTCTAACGCCCCTATGGCTGGGCACATGTTATATATATATATATATATATATATATATATATATACAAGAGAAAGGAAAATGACAGGAAACGGGTCACAGCCCGAGTGTAAAACAGCTTTAAAATAATTTAGCAAGTATTTAAAATGCTTACCAGATGATATTACATACATGTTAGTACCTCGACACTCACTTGGGATTTCTCACCCCTCAACTAGTGTGCACGTATAACGTACTAATAAACTAATCTAGATGAAACTAACCCAATTCACTAGTCTAACCCAATTTCTCTTCACCAAATTCCGTTAATCGCATGATTATAGTATATGTCAGATAGCATTTTCTTATGAATATATTAAGCCAGATATATTCATCTCAATGCAGACTTAAGTTCTCATCCACTTAATTCATTCAATATAAATTATTCCATTTTATTTACTTACAAGCACAGTAGATTAATCACAAGTATATATATATATATATATATATATATATATATATATATATATATATATATCACTCATAATATATACTAATAGGGCACCCAACATAAATCTATGGTGCTGGCATACTCTGCTATCAAAACCTCATATCTCTCGTACCAAGAGAAATACTAGTTCAGAATCACTCTCGAACTGTATTAACACAAAACACACATATTGGAGGCGAAGCATAGTTCCCAATCACGAACAAGTCAGCACATACCCTCACGTCTCTTAAGACCGTCTGACTATCATTCTCAGATAGCCTGTACCAAGATCACTATGTTCTAGGGTACGAGTTAATATCCCCCATAAAGGTCCCATCGAGATAAGATTGTCCCAGCGCGGTAACCTCCATATAGCAAGTAGCGCGGGTATGATTATACACAGATATATACAATATTATATATATACATACACCCATTTATGTATATTCACATTATTCATCGAGGTACGCCCACGGCCCATAATATATTCTAGCCACGCGTAGCATATAACGTCTGAGTTCTACGTATAAGTAAATCATTCTTTTTATTCTCTTAATTACTGCAAATCCTTAAGTACTTATCGGCTCTCAAAGTGTATCCTCTCGATAAACATGAAATCAGTAGGTGTACCCTCACTACTCTACTGGTCTAAGTCTTTCTTAATTCTCACAAGACCTACTACAATATAAGTATGATTTCCCACTCAATTTATATTCCCAAAACTCCACGATTAAATCTCATATAAACTCGTCTTACCCGGACCCTACTTATACCCTACTGGTCCTTCTCATGCCCCATTAAGATATTTAAATTATGTCCAAAGGTCCTTATACATTGGGATTGGATTAACATTAAAAGGGGAATAGTTTCCATTTTCTAAAAGGAGTCGATCGATCGATGAATCGAGTTAATCGATCGATCCAGTCGACCGATTGACATTCTTGAGTCGATCGATCAACATTATTGAGTCGATCGATCGATCAAGTAGTTATTACTTAGATTTCTGCAAATCAAACCTACAAGTTTCCTTAACATAAATCCTCAAAACCTTCATTAATTTGTCCCAAACTCCCAACCAATCAAATCAACAGTTATGTTATCCTACATACATGATTTCTATTATAAAACATATACTAATTCATCAAGGTCAATCAATTAAAGGGTTTGTGGGTACCTCGGTTTGTCACTTCGGCCCAGACGAGTAGCCCAATCAAACACGGCCCAAAGTCTAGAGACCCTGCGCACCTATTAATTAAGTTATGACTTATTCACTCCCTCAAATCTCTCAAGGAGATATTCTAGGGATTATAGGCTAACGCGGGGTGGTCCAATACCCCAACTCTCCGAAGAACAACATGTATATAATAAACCCAGAGCCCCCGGCAAAGGGCATGTATTATTTTTTTGTAAACACTCCCCGGAGTAAAGAGAAATAAAATACTGAGAGCACCACTGTGGGTGTAGGCTTTCTTACCGAACCACATATATCTTTATGTTATGTGATTGTCGCTCCTTTAAATTATTTATTAATTCTGGTGATTGCCTTTGCTTGTTAATTTGTGTTGATTTTAATTGTCACCATAAGTGGCGCCATCTGTAGGAACATTTGTTCTCCTTAAAGAAATCCTTCACCAAAAAGAATTTGGAATGTCTGGTCACAGCAGCAATGCCCCTCAGGTAGGGGATATTCAAGAGCAACCTACCCCTCGCAAGATCAGATCTGAAGTTCGACGTTCAAATCCTAGGGCTCACCTAGAACATCAACCCTCAGAGGAAAGACAAGGGCTAGCTAGGTACACACAGCTCTCCAGGCTAATCGATGCCTATGAGTCCAGGCTCCTAGAGAAAGAGGAGGCCACTCACAAGCAATAAGCCAAGAATTCTCATCTCAAAAGAAGATTGGAGAGAATGGAGAAAGAACTCCATCGTAGCATCAAACAACGTCAATACCACACTCCTAGCCCTTAGGCGAGCAAGTCTCGTAGCCGAGGAAGGAACCCTAGGCGTGGATCTCAAAGACTTGAGGAACACAGATCAGATAATGACTTACTTGAGCAACAGCCACCATCTTGCCGCCATAGAAGCCCAACTTAAGGAAATAATGACATACGAAATTTAGTCCGGAGGGAAATCGACCAACACCCAGCACTTAGGGGTGCCAGGTCTACCAGAGAGCTAGCCAGGCGAGCTATCATGACCCAGATGAAATCCCCTTTCTCAAGGGAGATAGAAGAAGAAGCCCCTAAGAAGTTTTTCATTCCTAGATTCAAGATCTATGATGGAAAAATTGATCCTATCGAGCTTGCACGATGTGGAACCATAAGGACGCCCTAATGTGCCAGATCTTTCCATCGAGATTGCATGATATGGCCTAAAAGTGGTTTGAGAGACTCCCTCACAGATCCATGAGGAGCTTTGAGTCCCTGGCAGAGCTCTTTACAGCTCGCTTCATTACCAGCAGCTCCCATCCGAAGAAGATGGATGCTTTGTTGACAATGAAGAAAATGCCCCAGGAGAGCCTCAGGGACTATGCAAAAAGATATTAGGAGTTATTCAACAAGGTCAAGGACTGCTCAGAGTAGGTCCCTGTGGCATCTTTTAAGATTTTATACCCAGCTCTTGCCTCATGTACTAATCCCTCACTAAGAAGAAGGTCACAACCATTGATGACCTAATGTCTCGCATCGAGAAATATGTCATAGTTGAGGATATGACCCGCCTCAGTGCAGGAAAGAATAGTCGAGCTAATTTCACTGCCAAGGGCAGTGACAAAGCTGAGAACCAGAAGAAAGCAAGCAAGAATGGGGGCAAGAGTGGCTCCAAGGGCGGGAACAAAAATGATGCTTCAAAAGCATTTCAGGCAGTGAACACTATCTTTAAAGAACCAATCTACAAGATCCTAGCAAAGATCAAGGACGAGCCATTCGTTAAGTATCCCCGAAAGATGGGAGGAGATCCCTAAAAGAGGAACAACGCGCTAAGATGCAATTTTCACAAGGAAGGCGGACACAAAACTCAACACTGTAAAGCTCTCAAGCCTCACCTTAAAGAATTGGCCCAGACTGGGCACCTGAAGTAATTTGTGGAGTTGTTTCCAATGGCGACACAAGGACCGAAAACATGCTCGAGGAGGATATTTTCCATGAGTTCGCAGTGATTTATGGGCCATCTAACCTAAAGAAGATTCAAGGAAACTCAGCTCAGATGGAAGTTAAAAAGCTTACGACAGTAATGTAAGCTTTTCAAATCGATCCAACTAAAACACAGGCAGGGAAGCATCGACGAGAAGATGATGTCGACTACAACAAACACATTTTGTTCACAGATGAAGATTTGGTGGGAATAAGGACACCACATCATGATGCCTTGATCATTACACTCAGAATAGCTAACTATGATGTCGACAAGCTGATCATCGATCGGGGTATCTCGTCCGAAGTAATGTATCTCGATCTATTTAGAAAGTTGAAGTTAAGCGTAGGTGACTTGAAAGAAGACACTTTCCCTCTAGTCGGCTTTGCTGGTAAAGTGACCATCCCTTTGGGAAAGATTGTACTACCAGTAAGGGCAGGAAGCGTCTCCAAGATGATCGAGTTTTTGGTGGTCTATGTTGACGCACCCTACCAGGCCATCCTTGGCAGAGGATGGCTACATGTGATGTGTAATACCCCGCACTTTTATGGAAAATTAAATGCAATAATTCAGTGTAATTTGGAAATTTAAGAATTATCATGAATAGTAATTTTTTGGAGCTTTCAAGGATTAGATGATTTTCTATGGGTGTTATATTTACTTTTGGGATTAAGTAAATAAGTCAGAGTATTTTAATTATACGTCGCAGCTGGGAGAAGAGAAAGAGGATAATATTTTAATGGGAATACCGCATTAAGTTGTGTGGGGTTAAATTAGTGATTTGCGGTCAAGTAACCAGGATGGATATTTCGAGTGCATGGTTAGTCTCGGAATGGCCGAGATAGTCAGAATAGAGTATCCGGGGGTCGAACTTGAGTTTCGAGAATTTTTGGATTAAAAGGAACTCATAATTGAGTAAACGAGTCATTTTTGGGTTTAAAGGGGATAAACCCTGATTTCTCCTTATAAAAGACACGGGAGAGTGGGAGAAAGAAATAAAAAGAGATAAAAGAATAAGAGAAGGAAAGAAGGGAGAAAGAGGAGAGGAAAAGGGTTTTCTGGGCCAAACTCCGCGGGATTCGACTCGGGGTCGTCGGATTTTATCCTCCAGGCGAGTGTTTACTTGGTTTATTTAATTTTGAGCATAAATCTCATATCATAGTTGGTAATAACAAACCCTAAAGATTTTGGGTTGGATTTTTTTGGGTTAAACGGGTTTTTTGGAAGTTTAACGGGTAAATCCCAAAAATTATGAAAATGGAGAAACTTAGAAAATTATAGAAATTAATGGTTGATTCTTGGTTCTAGGATGTTTAGAATATATTTTCCTTGTGTATAATTAGTTGGTTGAAGTTAAATAAGGTTGGGAGAAGGAGTATAAAGCTTGGTGGGTTGGTTAATGACCGAAACAGGGGCGAAGAAGAAGCTGCCCTGCTTGATCGATCGATCGATGGCCAAGGGTCGATCGATCGATCAAATAACTATTTTGGCAATTTTGGCTTAGTTAATTTAAATGGGATAAATTCCCACATTTATGGTTTCTAGCTTATTTATTTGAGGAAATATATGCTTAACTAAGGAAGATATATTTATCCAATTGAGGGAATTTATGGGGGCTAAGAAAGTGTTTTAAGTGTGTGACACTAGAAATTATATTTCTGAGGAAATAAATAAATTGAGGAATTAGAGAGTTTGGGTTTCCAAAAAATAGAGTGGGGACCTCTAAATTATTAATTGGACAAAATGTGGTCCTTGGGTTCGTGGAAATGGAATCCACGACCTAATTAAATTAAGGGTGTTTGGTGACGAATATTTCTTAGGATAATTTTAGTGGGCATTTAGGCCTATATAATTGTGTGAGTGGAAAACATAATTATATCGATTATGGTTGACTATATCCTGCGAGACTATTAGGATGAATTCGAGAAAATGCGTATTTACTTAGTGTGAATTGGTATAGTTGGAGAAATTATATAAATCCTTAAGTGTAAATAAGGTACAGGTTATTTATCAAGTGAGGGAATACTTTTGGGTTTAGTATCGTGAGTGTGCGAATACTTGAATGTTATTATTGTGAGCATCTTTGGGATTATTTGGTCATCGTTATGGGTGATTGGTGATTATAGCCATTTGTATGTATATTTGTGGAACAATGTGGAATATATATATACTATGTGATTAAAGTATATATATTATATGATACTAAAATGTATATATATCTATGTGTATATATTATATGATACGAACATGGCCTAGTGTTGAGACTGGGGAGAAGTTTAACCCTTAGTGCTATAGTTTTGGGTTCTTCTTATATGTGTGTGTGTGTGTGTGTGTGTATATATATATATATATGTATATACATATATATATATATATATATATATGTATATACATATATATATATATATATATATGTATATGTTGTGTACTGAGGGTCTAATGGATCTCGGCGATCGACCTTGCCAAGTAGTAGTGTATCGGGAGGTTCCTTGTTTGGATTTCGCTTCGCGAGACACCCCGCGTACGAACTTGGCATAGTGTTGAGACTAGGGAGAAGTTTAGCCCTTAGTACTTGGTTTGCTTAGGATTTCTAGAGTTGGGGGTGACGGATTAGTTAGGCAGTAGCTTGACTAGAATGTTTAGAGGGATGCGCTAGGTGTGCACTATTAGAAGAGAGGTGAGGGGTATCTCATGGGAGTGCAATACCAATTTAAATATGAGATAAAACATATTTTAAAAATAACGCATTTATGCACTTGCAAAATATTTTCACAAGTCGGCCTTTGAACCGTTTCTATGCTTTCCCTCTCTTGTTATATATTATATTTATATAGTTGTCCAGACATAGGGACGCCTGGATGATGATCCTTTCGAGTCAAACGTCTGTTGCAGCAGCTGTGGATGCATGCAGGTTTATTTTTAGATGCTTCTATTCTTGTGATCTAGATAGGAATCATTGTAGTAACTTTAGGGCCGAAAGCCCAATTGTATTTATTTATTCTTTCACCGCCTTTTAGTGCCGTATTCGATTTGGTTGTATTATATTTGAACCGAGTGTTCGATTATTTTATCTCTTTCTAGTTTCACTTATATAAACTGTGTGAATGCTTTAATTGTATAGTTTTTTTAAAAAGATTAGTTAAATAAAATTTTGACACCAGCCTAATAGGTTATTAGTAATTAATTTGGTTTTCGACAGTGATGCTAAGAATGATCCATATGCCACTCCTATTTTAATTTGGTACAGGAGTGATCGCCCGATATTTTATAAGGCGGGGTGTCACATATGGTAGTGTCCTTAGGAATCTGTGCAAACGTACTACGCTTTCAGCATTGCTCTCAATTTGTTATAGAGCCTTATGATTAGGATTGTTGATTCCTCTTGTGAGATTTCGTTCTCCTGCCATATTGTGAGATTATAGTAAATCTTTTTCGCGCTCGTTTGAGGTTCGGGTGCTGATCGAGGAAGGGTGATAACGTTATGTAGTATATGTTATGTAGTATATGTTTATGTGTTTTTTCGTGATAGCGGGAATTTATTTTATTTCATTCGCTGAGAAGAGCGGGTGTTAGTATTTTGAGTTCATATCAGATTGGTATTGCTCGTTTGTGTGTGTTATACGAGTATGGTGTTATTTTGAATAGAATATGCTATTCATTATTCAGAGCGATAGTAGGCTAATGATGGCAAGACTATCGTGTCCGCGGTTCCAGGGTGGAACGGGTTGTTGTTGCGATATCTCACCTAGATACAGGCTGAGTTCGTCTTTGTTATTTATTTGGATGGAACTTCGGTGAGAAGATGTTTCATTATCATGTTACAAGTGTGAGGCGACCTTATAGGTGTGATTTAAGGTATGCAGAGTTAATTATTGAGCTGTGAGTTTAAGCTCATTATTGGTTGTGCAAGGACTGAATGTTAGTGCGAGCACTTAGTGGTGTGGCTCCTGGATAGATATAGGAGTTCAGACCACACTTTTTTGAAAGAGGGGATATGGTTATGCCTGTTGCATATTTGAAGTTAACGGAGCTCCATGACCGACAAAGTTAAGTAGTAGTGTATTAGAGGGGTTCCTTGTTTGGATTTCTCTTTGCGAGACGCTCCACGCATGAACCTTAACAACGTCAGGAGTGGAGAGATGTTATAGGGTGCAAGGATGTTGGTTTTGTCATTAAGTCATATAAGGTGAAGGAAACACTATAGACTGTGAGCCGTATGATGATGGTATGCTTATGGATATATAGTGCTATGGAGAAGCACTAAAATGGTTCTCTCATAGAAAGTAAGTGGGTAAAGCAGGAGTTAGAGAAATTGATTTGAGGCTTATAGCCAGGCCTTAATGAAAAGGCAAAATTTGGAGGAAGTATGTTTTGGGTATGATGCTCATAACGCTTTTACAGAGAGTTGGCACCTCGACTAGTTAGATTTTCCTTTTCGTCTAGGTGGAAGGATAGAATAGTAGAAATGCATTAATAGGTTAGCGAGGTAAGATTTAGGATGTCCCACTGGTGTGCCTTAGTTCATTATATCTCGATGACCGACGATGCGAGGGTGTAGTGTAACGGGAGGGTTCCTTATCTGGATTTCACTTTGCGAGATGCTCCATGCATGAAACCGAGCAACTATCGGGAGTTGAGAAAGGTCTTGGGCACCAGGGACACAATCTAGGATAGTACTATTTCACGTAGGTAGGAACACTTCGATCTTGGAATTATTGGGCAGTGGGGCCAGTGGAGTTAGTGGAACCGATGTAGAAAGATTGGTTGGTTAACCTTGAGAAGAATGGGATTTTGCGGGTTGGGAAGACCCATGTGTGAGTATTACGCCGAGAATATAGGGTTCGTGATTTAGGAAGAGTGTATGTGTCGGACGTTTATATTAGTTATGCAGAGAGGGTGTATGGGCACCTTAGTAACTTGGTTTTATATACCGCCTGAAATGGAAGGGGCGTAGTAAATAGAGTTGAAGATTATGCTGATACGGCAGGATAATATAGTATAAACCTTGATAAGAGGTGAGTGATGAATGAGTATACGGTTAAGAACTATTGGGTAGTACCATTACACTTTGAGGCATTAGGATGTGGAGTGATTCACGATCCTAGGTTAGTGTGGGTAGTATCGGTTATATCTGAATTTCGAGGACGAAATTCAGTTGTGAGGGGGGAGTATGTAATACCCTGCACTTTTATGGGAAATTAAATGCAATAATTCAGTGTAATTTGGAAATTTAAGAATTATCATGAATAGTAAATTTTTGGAGTTTTCAAGGATTAGATGATTTTCTATGGGTGTTATATTTACTTTTGGGATTAAGTAAATAAGTCGGAGTATTTTAATTATACGTCGCAGCTAGGAGAAGCGACGGAGGATAATATTTTAATGGTATTACCGCATTAAGTTGTGCGGGGTTAAATTAGTGATTTGCGGTCAAGTACATCGGATGGAGATTTTGAGTGCGTGGTTAGTCTCGGAATGGCCGAGATAGTCAGAATAGAGTATCCGGGGGTCTAAATTGAGTTTCGAAAAATTTTGGATTAAAAGGAACTCGTAATTGAGTAAACGAGTCATTTTTGGGTTTAAAGGTGATAAACCCTTATTTCTTCTTATAAAAGACACGGGAGAGTGGTAGAAAGAAAGAAAAGGAGAGAAAAGAAGATGAGAAGGAAGGAAGGAAGGGAGAAAGAGGAGAGAAAAAGAGATTTTCGGGCCAAATTCCGCGGGATTCGACTCGGGGTCGTCAGATTTTATCCTCCAGGCAAGTGTTTACTTGCTTTATTTAATTTTGAGCATAAATCTCATATCATAGTTGGTAATAACAAACCCTAAAGATTTTTTTTTGGATTTTCGTGGGTTAAACGGGTTTTCGAAAGTTTAACGGGTAAATCCCGAAAATTATGAAATTGGAGAAACTTAGAAAATTATAGAAATTAATGGTTGATTCTTGGTTCTAGGATGTTTAGAACCTATTTTCCTTGTGTATAATTAGTTGGTTGTAATTAAATAAGGTTGGGAGAAGGAGTATAAAGCTTGGTGGGTTGGTTAATGGCCGAAACAGGGGCGAAGAAGAAGTTGCCCTGCTTGATCGATCGATCGATCAAACAGCTCTTTTGGCAATTTTGGCTAAGTTAATTTAAATGGGATAAATTCCCACATTTATGGTTTCTAGCTTATTTATTTGAGGAAATATATGCTTAACTAAGGAAGATATATTTATCTAATTGAGGGAATTTATGGGGTCTAAGAGAGTGTTTTAAATGCGTGACACTAGAAATTATAATTTCGAGGAAATAAATAAATTGAGGAATTAGAGAGTTGGGGTTTTCCAAAAATAGAGTGGGGACCTATAAATTATTAATTGGACAAAATGTGGTCCTTGGGTTCGTGGAAATCGAATCCACGGCCTAATTAAATTAAGGGTGTTTGGTGACGAATATTTCTTGGGATAATTTTAGTGGGCATTTAGGCCTATATAATTGTGTGAGTGGAAAACATAATTATATCTATTATGGTTGACTATATACTGCGAGACTATTAGGATGAATTTGGGAAAATGTGTATTTACTTAGTGTGAATTGGTATAGTTGGAGAAATAATATAAATCCTTAAGTGTGAATAAGGTACAGGTTATTTATCAAGTGAGGGAATACTTTTGGGTTTAGTATCGTGAGTGTGCGAATACTTGAATGTTATTACTATGAGAATCTTTGAAATTATTAGGTCATCGTTATGTGTGATTGGAGATTATAGCCATTTGTATGTATATTTGTGGAATAATGTGGAATATATATATACTATGTGATTAAAGTATATATTATATGATACGAAAATGTATATATATATATATATATATATATATATATATATATATATATATATATATATATATATATATATGTGTGTGTGTGTGTGTGTGTGTGTGGATGGTATATATATATGTGAAGCATACCCCCTCTAATTCTATCATGGGAAGTTGCGCGATGTGGGTGAGGCCCCTGGCATGAGGAGCAGCGAGCGTATAGTCCCCACGTCATAGCGTCCATTTTTATATTGTGTGATTTTATTAGGGATGAGATGTGGTGAGTATGTTTCGTCTCACTTTCATGGAGGAACTATGATCGCTTCCCAGACTTTGTGGTTGTTGACCGCGATGTCGGTGATATTGAGTTCGACCGCTGGTCCCCAGGATGGTATGTGAGTGATGCCCTGGAAGATGATAGCATTGAGAGACCGCGTCCTCGAGTTATAGCTCGTTGGGATGGTTATTATACTGGCGTGTATAGTATATTACTTGTGCATGAGAACAAGATATTATAATCTCTGTTAGAGTAAAGAGATAAGGAAAAAGATTTGATTCTCATTCCGGGAGATCGTATCCGGACTCATATTGTGATATGTATTATGAATGAGGAGGTTATGTATATTTATTTATATGAGTATATATATATAAGTTGAGTACTGAGGGTCTAATGGATCTTGACAATCGACCTTGCCAAGTAGTAGTTTATCGAGGGTGTTCCTTATTTGGATTTCACTTCGCGAGACAGCCCACGCACGAACATGGCCTAGTGTTGAGACTGGGGAGAAGTTTAACCCTTAGTGCTCTAGTTTTGGGTTCTTCTTATATGGGTGTGTGTGTATATATATATATATATATATATATATATATATATATATATATGTTGTGTACTGAGGGTCTAATGGATCTCGACGATCGACCTTGCCAAGTAGTAGTATATCGGGGGGGTTCCTTGTTTGGATTTCGCTTCGCAAGACACCCCACGCACGAACTTTGCATAGTGTTGATACTGGGGATAAGTTTAGCCCTTAGTACTTGGTTTGCTTAGGATTTCTATAGTTGGGGGTGACGGATTAGTTAGGCAGTGTAGCTTGACTAGAATGTTTAGAGGGATGCGCTAGGTGTGCACTATTAGAAGAGAGGTGAGGGGTATCTCATGGGAGTGCAATACCAATTTTAATATGAGATAAAACATATTTTAAAAATAACGCATTTATGCACTTGAAAAATATTTTCACAACTCGGGCTCTGACCCATTTCTATGTTTTCCCTCTCTGGTTATATATTATATTTATATAGGTGTCCAGATACAGGAACGCCTGAATGATAATCCTTTCGAGTCAGGCGTCTGCTGCAGCAGCGGTGGATGCATGGAGGTTTATTTTTAGACGCTTCTATTCTTGTGATCTAGATAGGAATCATTGTAGTAACTTTCGGGCCGAAAGCCCAATTGTATTTATTTATTCTTTCACCGCCTTTTAGTGCCGTATTCGATTTGGTTGTATTATATTTGAACCGAGTGTTCGGTTATTTTATCTCTTTCTAGTTTCACTTATATAAACTGTGTGAATATTTTAATTGTATAGTTTGTTTAAAAAGATTAGTTAAATAAAATTTTGATTCCAGCCTAATAGGTTATTAGTAATTAATTTGCTTTTTGACAGTGATGCTAAGAATGATCCATATGCGACTCCTATTTTAATTTGGTACAGGAGTGATCGCCCGATATTTTATTAGGCGGGGTGTCACACGCTGAAGGACGTCCCCTCCACCTACCACCAAAAACTTAAATATGTGACTGAGCGAGGAGTAATGGAGATCCATGGAGATCAAGCGATAGCAAGAAAGTTCTTTATAGAAGCTATCCGCCTAAGGCCGGAGAACAAGGTCGAGAAGGGCAAGGAAAAAGATGAAGAACATGAAGGTTTGATGCCTTCCAAATAGCAGCTAAGATATGGAAAACCCGGAGTGGAGGAGACCAGGCTCCTCCCCTCTGAGCTGATCATTGAGAACCTGGAGGAGGTCGCAGCCGGCGGTAACAAGAAAGACAGGATGTTCTTGATCGGAGACTCTCTCACGGATCGAGAGAAGAAGGAATTAACAGCACTTTTGTGAAACCACTTGGACATTTTCGCATGGGAACCCTAGGAACTGCCCGGGATTGATCCCATCGTGGTTTGTCACCAGTTTCATGTTGATCCGACTTTCAAACTGATCGCGTAAAAAGCATGGTGAACTGCACCTTAGAAGGTCAAGGCTGTGGAGAGAGAAGCGGAGAAGCTGCTGGATGCAGGATCCATACGGGAAGTTCAATTCCCTAAGTGACTGTCCAACCCAGTAGTGGTCCCAAAGAGAAATGGAAAATAGAGAGTTTGTATTGACTTCACTGACCTTAACAGGGCGTGCCCTAAGGACAGTTTCCCTCTCTCGAAGATCGACCAGTTGGTAGATGCCACAGCAGCTCATGAAAGAATGAGTTTCCTGGACGCATACTCCGGGTACCACCAGATCCCTCTGTACGAACCAGATCAAGACAAGACAGCGTTCATCACCAACCTCGAAATGTATTCTTACAAAGTCATGCCCTTTGGGCTAAAAAATGTAGGGGCAACCTTCCAACGGTTTGTCATCAGAATGTTTAAAGACCAAATGGGAGATACCATGGAGGTCTACATCGATGATATGCTCGTTAAGAGCAGGCATAAAGAAGACCACCTCTCAGACATATCAAGGACCTTCAAAATCCTCAGGAAATACCGAATAAAGCTCAACACAAGTAAGTGTTCCATCGATGTCCAGTCAGGAAAATTTCTCGGGTACTTGGTTAGCGAGAGAGGCATTGAAGCCAACCCAGACCAAATTGACGCAATTAATAGGGTGAAGCCCCTCGCACGCTCGTCTCCTTGAATCGATTCATCTTGAAGTCATCTGAAAGGTTCCATCCGTTCTTCCAGTTATTGAAGAAAAGAAAAACTGTGGAGTGGAACCAGGATTGCTCGAAGGCATTAGAGGAGCTCAAAGCTTATCTCAACACACCAACCTTGCTCGTAATACCTCAAGAGAATGATTCCCATTACCTATACCTCATAGTTTCTAGCCATGCTGTCAGTTATGCACTGGTATGCGAAAGAATGATAATTCGGCACCCAGTCTACTACGCGACCAAGACCTTCTTAGACGCCGAATAGCGATAACTACCACTGGAAAAGATCGCCTTTGCACTAGTGGTAGCATCGAGGAAATTGAAACACTACTTCGAAGCTCACTCCATCATTGTACTCACATCTCACCCCCTTGAAGCAGTCCTGCAAAAATAGATTTGTTCAATAGACTATCAAAATGGTCAGTCGAGCTCGGGCAATTTGACATCCAGTTTCAGCCAAGGAATGAAATCAAGAGACAGGTCCTCATCGACTTCATCACAGAATTTAACGGAAAACATCCTCACGATGAACTTTAACCCGTTGGTTAAAGGGAAGATCACTCGGCATAAAGTGTTTAGCGATTGTTCGTTGACGGAGCCTCCAACTCCAAAGGGGCAGGAGTGGGCATTGTGTTGGTTAGCCCAGAAGAAACGATCCTCGAGCAAGGAATAAGGCTTGGATTTGAAGCCTCTAACAACGAGGCAGAATATGAAGCATTGATAGTAGGCCTGCAGAAGGCACAGGCATTGGGGGCAAAGCAACTCCAGGTGTTCGGCGACTCGCAGCCAGTTTTCAATCAGATAAGTGGAGACTTCAATACAAGGGATGAAAGAATGGAGGCCTACCTCGCCTTAATGAAAAAGTTAATGTCTAATTTCAAAAAAGTCAGCGTCCAACAGTTTCCTAGAGGATAAAATAGTCATGCTGACGCCCTAGCGACCTGAAGCTCAGCGATCAATTCTGAATTGAAGAGAACAATTCCGATCGACTTCCTCGCCCAATCGAGCATTAACCAGAGGAATGAGCAGTGAGATACATGTCATGTTATCCAGATTGAACCATCCCCTAGTTGGATGGACCCCCTAAGGGATTATTTGAAAGATGGTGCCCTACCAGACGATAAAAAGGTCGCACATCAGATAAGAGTCAAAGTTGCTTGCTTTCACTTATTTCTTGAAGGAAAATTGTATAAGAGGTCTTTCACCGGTCCTTACCTCCAATGCGTTCACCCAAAGGACGTCGAGAAAGTTCTGCATAAGCTCCATGAGGTAATCTGTGGAAGTTATATTGGGGGCAGGTCACTAGCCGTCCGAGCAATGAAGGAAGGCTACTGGTATCCGTACATGCAGAAGGATTCTAGGATATATGCTCGCAGGTGCGAAAAATGTCAACTACACGCTCCTATGGTTCACTAACCTACGAACGACCTAAAATCACTTACTAGCCCATGTCATTTCACTCAATGGGGAATGGACATCGTGGGCCCTCTCCCTACCGCTGTAAAAAATCGTAAGTATTTGTTGGTCGCGAAATACTACTTCATCAAATGGATAGAGGCAGAGTCGCTGGTGAACATCAGAGACGCAGATATGATAAGGTTCATATGGAAGAACATTATCACCCGCTTCGGGATCCCCAAGACCATCATCACTAACAACAGAACCCAGTTCGAAAGTGGTCTCTTCTAGGGTTTCTGTAACGACCACGGGATCAGGCACTATTTCAGCTCGGTGGCATACCCCCAGAGCAACGGACAAGCTGAAGCTTCCAATAAAACAGTGATTGATGGACTAAAAAAGCATTTAGAGAGAGCCAAATGGGCATGGGTAAGCAAGCTACCACACATCCTATGGGCCTATTGCACTACCCCACGGCGAGCAACTGAGAAAACCCCATTCGCACTGACATATGGTATGGAGGCAATCATCCCCTTAGAAGCTAGCCTCCCCACCATGAGGTCCACCTTGGTCGACCAAGGCCAGAATGATGCAGCATTACTCGCTGAGCTTGACCTAGATTAGGAATGCAGAGAGTTGGCTCTGGTGAAACTAGCAGGCTACCAGCAACAGCTAGAGAATCACTACAACAAGAAGGTCAATCCAAGAGCACTCCAAGTTGGGGACAAAGTCCTAAGAAAATTTCTTCGCATCGCGGTAAAACGATCAGACGACAAGATAGGACCAAACTGGGATGGACCATTCAAGGTGACAAGGGATAACCTGTAAGGAGCCTATCACTTAGAAACGCTGAAGGGCAGGGAAATACATCGATCTTGGAACACAACCAATTTAAAGAAATTATACTTCTAGTTTTCTATTTTAATCTTTTATTACAATGTCAAAATTTGCAATTCTTTTCTGATTAATAAAAGATTATTTGGCAGTGGCATTCTATGAAGTGTTGATTTTTTCAAAAACTTTATAACTTGTACATCTTTTCCAAGTGACAGTCTCTCCTTTTAACACATACAAGCATGGTTTTACCCTCTTCAGGTTCTCATCATTTAACACGAATAACCTCTTAGCATTGCTCCTGGCAATATATGAAGCCCTATAGGGGGGCCCTTAGGCAGCTCGGCCAACTCGAAGTTGGTCGCCAAATAATGTTTGGCTCAAAAAACCTGCTCGGATAAAACATCCAACACCACGTGTGTCCTCGCCATTGCCATACTTAGGCCTAAGGAAGTGTGACAATACGACCTAAAAGGTAAAGTAGGGCATAATGGTATCTTATAAGCATACTGGACTGGGAGGATACTCACGTAATAAAATAACTCTAGTCGGCTAAGAAAAGCCCAAGATAATCAAACAAGAAATCAATGAAGTGGACAATACACAACACATATTTAGTCAAAAAATCACCCAAAACATAATTATTGTATTACTTCATTGCATTTACAAAGAGTTACATTAGTTGAATTAAATAGATCCTAATGAGGATTAGGCCTTCAAGCAAGGTAATCATCTACTTGCGCTCTTCATCCATCGTCTGGGTGAGGGGATAACTCCTCCTCGACTTTATTTTCATCTGGTTCCAGTAGCTTCCTGGGAATAGCATCTATGGGGACCCACTGATCATCCCTCCTGAAGGGGTTAGGCATCACAGTTGAAGGGGAGATTTTATGACGATACCAGAGTATTGAGTTCCTAAGGACCTTCATCTCCCTGAGAGCATTCAACCAACCCCTAATAAATGATAGCTCTTCAACCTCTACCAACCTCGTCGAAGCGTCGGTCCAATCCTGATCATAGCCATCAGCCCACACTCGCTGAGGACCTTTCTTAAACAGATGCCTCAGCAGGGTAACATCTCTTTGAAGCCTGGTGGATATCATGTATGCTCGGTGAACATCTCCTCAAAGCTCATCAATCTCCCTAGCCGAACCCCTGTCATCTATGCCAGCTCGAGGACCAGCCGACGAAGAGGAACCCCACAAAACTTGAGGGATAATTCTCGACACATGCTCTCTAAGTTACGAAACCTCTCTCCTGAGAGCGCATTATCTTGTTAAAGAACTTCTCCGACTTGATCGATCTTAGAGGCCTCCAGAAGTTTAGCTCTCAGAGCATTCAATTCCTCTTGAATGGAAGCGCCAACCTTTTCTATCTCCTGAAGCCTATCTTTCAGTTTGGCAACAAACTCCGACTGGTTTTTAAAGCTCTGGTTCCTCAACCTAAGGGACTTGCAAATCCTTACAAAGGCTTGGCAAACTTGATTACTAGCATTAGGACCAAGAATCCTTCCTAGTTGAGAAGTAGCAGGTATATACTCATCAATATCAATCAGCTACAGACCATATAAGCATTGAAGAATGAAATCAATACGTAGAAGGGAACAAAATTTCATTTCATTAAGAAAAGATTAATAGTACATCATTAAAAGGAAAAGAGCAAAAAAATACGAAAAGTTCCCTAAGAAGGACTAGCTGGCAACCTCAGTCTGCTCTGAGGTCGCTGGTTGCTTCCCCTTATCTGCAGCAGCTCCAAGCGTACCTCCCTCAGATGGAGTAGTCGTCATTCCCTGATTGAGGGGAACTTCAACAGCGGTGGTCAGAAGGAGGCACCTCATCCATAACAGGCTTAGGGCCAGGATCGTGCTCGTCAAAAAGTGGAGAGTCGATGTCCACCTCGGCAGCCAAGAGAGCCTTGTTCCAACCCTTCTTGAAGTTTAGTCTGATAATGTAGCCAATCTGAACATCAACATCCTCATATGCAGCGGCCCATCCAACGTTGTACGAGCTATCCTTAAGGGTGGCGACCTCGGATTCCACCTTCTTCACCTTTTTTGCGATCACCTTGTTCTCCTCCACCACAGCCAGCTTGATCGTGCAGACTAAGTCGTAGGACTACCTCAACTCCTCGAGCTCCTTGGTCGTCGCCTTCTTTTCTCGATTGGCATCAAACAGAGCAAGGTCAGAAGACTTTTGGGTAGCATTGGCAGTCTTCAAACTAGCCTCCAACTCGACATTTTTTCTTTCCATCTCGACATTCCTCCTCACCAGCCCATCGCAGCTGCAGTAGAGGACAGCAAAATCGGTCACAAACTGCAGAAAAGAGAAATGTTAGCAAGAGAAGTATTAAACAGAGTTTTATAAGAATAGAAAAGTAAAGGCAGACTTACCAAGGCTAGCCTCTGACTTTCCTTTAGAGCTAACTGGTCAGTCCCCATCGCCTTCTGCCGATCAGCCTGCAAAACTGCTCTTTCGAGCATCGCAGGAGCCAACTGAGGGGAGAGGGCAACGGAAGCCCCCTCGGGCAAAGCAAACACGGGCACCAGAGAGTGCCCTACCTTTGTGCTCACCTCCTCTCTCTTTTTTTCTTCCTCTCTCTTTCGTCTCCCTTTCAACTCTCTTCCTCTCCTTCACCTCGTTCTTCTTCTCCTCTTCCTTCTTCTTCTCCCTCTCTCTCACCAGCTCCTTCTCATTTTTCTTCTTTTCCAGCTCATGTGTAGTAGATTGAGAACTAGTGGCAACATCCCTGCTACCAGATTTTTTCTTCTTCAACCGACGAGAGAGAAGCACATCGTCTTCATCATCATCTCGAATCAAATTCTACCTAGGATGAGCCATGTCTTCCTCGCTGGAGCTACTTGATTTACCCGAAGACTCCTGAACCTCTGAACCCTCTTATGAGCTGGAAGATTCTTTACTACCAGAGCTCCCCTCACTGGAATTACCTTCAGCACCGCCCCTGTTAGCACCCTCGCTCTCCTCTTCGTCCAATTGTATTGGGTCGGAAGCAACCTCTTCATAGATGTCTAGCTAAGGAATTCTATCCACAGGTCGTGCAATAAAATTGGACCCAACGTTCTTGTACCCCCGAAGGAACGCCGTTGATCGAGGATGTTCACCGTCAGGTAAAAGTTCCCTAATTTTCTAGGCCTTAATCAGTTCGACAACCCAAATCTCGCGAAGATCTGGTTCTGAGTTCTTTGTCTTCGCTCAAAAGAGAAAGAAATAAAGATATGAGAAAAACCATGCATGAACAAAGAATCAATGAGCAAAATAATAACTATGCCTACCTATGTATTCCTCCCCATAAAAGGTAATCTCAAATCTCCCAGACCTTGACCCTTCAGTATAGGGAGGGAACTACCAATTTCTGGAAATAAACCCCTCATGCCAGTAGTCCTTGTGGGAATCAGGAAGATTTACTACCAATACCCTATCAGGACTCCTAGCCTTGAGGTAAAGAAGACCAGAGCTTGTTCGAGAAAAAGAGTAGCAGAAGTAGATTTCTGCAAGCCCTAGATTGGTGCCATAGAGCTGATTTATTCTATGCACACCATTGATAATTTTCCAGACATTGGGCGAGCACTGTGCAGGAACTATATTGAAGTAACCAAAAAAGTGCAAAAATAAATTATTTGGGGGAAAAGTAAGACCCCCCCTATGACAACAAGAGAACATGAATCCAGTGACCGTCCTCAACTTCTCTGACATTACGAGGGACAGGGGCACATTCAATGTCCACCCAGTTGGGAATGTTATAGTATTTTCTAAATTTAGTTATCGACCTATTGCCTGTTTTATCCATCATAAAAGAAAAACCCTAGTAGCGGATACGAAGAAGTTCCAACAGAAAAAGGAAAAAGAAGAAGTGAGAAGAACTTACGATGTAAGAGTCAGCTTGAGACAAGGCAAAGTCACAAGCAGGTACGATGAGAAGATGAGAAAAAATCTTGAAGATGGAATACAAGACCTGAGAATAAGAGAGGTACAGTGAAAGCTTGGAGAAATTTAGAGAAAACGAAGAAGTTTGAAGCAACGGTTCAAGGAATGGCCACTCCAAGTTAATTTAAACCTTTCTAATCATAATGCATTGGTAACGAGGCGACCTGCCACCTAATTCAATTCGAGAAGGGGACTTAAATCCCAAAAGTGTTTCATGATTCACAAAAGTTCCATTAAGACAAATCATTTAAAATTATTGAGCCCAAATTGTGACATAACATTTTTAGGGGCAATTGTGGGTACCTCGGTTTGTCACTTCGGCCCAGATGAGTAGCCCAATCAAACACGACCAAAGTCTAGAGGCCTCGCGCACCTATTAATTCAGTTATGACTTATTCGATCCCTCAAATCTCTCAAGGAGATATTCTAGGGATTATAGGCTAACGTGGGGGAGTCCAGCACCCCCACTCTCTGAAGAACAACATGTATATAATAAACCCTGATCCCGGGGCAAAGGGCATGTATTATTTTCTGTAAACACTCCCCGGAGTAAAGAGAAATAAAATACTGAGAGCACTAGCATGGACGTAGGCTTTCTTGCCGAACCACGTATATCTTTGTGTTGTGTGATTGTCGTTCCTTTAAATTATTTATTAATTCTGGTGATTGCCTTTGCTTGTTAATTTGTGTTGAGTTTAATTGTCACCACAGGGTTAATTCAAATTAATACATCAAGAACCCTATTTTTATCAGCATGGTCAATATCTTCCTATTATTTCATAATTTAACATCTACTGGACATCAATTTCGTAGTCAATCATCTATATATAATAATAGGGTTGCCCTAACATAATTTCTATTCAGAATTTCAATATAAATCTCCCAAATCTCATTTATCTTTCATGAAAACATAATTTATTATCTCCTACACTAGCATGGATGTGTTATCAACTAAAGAACAACAAGTTAGATACTTGCGTGGAAATTAAAGGTCTGATTCGACGGATTAGAGTGGTATAGGAATGATCCCCTTCTTCTGATCTACGCGTTGGTGGTGGAATTGGTGAAGATGATGTTGGGTAGGTGGTTCTCTCCCTTGGAAGCCTTCTCTCTTCCTTAGCCTCTCTGCAACTCCAAGGTTTCTAACCCTCGAGGACTCTAACTCTCATCAGATATAACACTCCAATTTCCATTCATGATTAAGGCCTAAAATGGGTAATTACCAAAATTCCCTCCCGGGTTACCGGTTAGGCCTAAAAACGTCCCGAGACCCAAACTAAACCCCCGGGTACACTTTTTTTACTATCTTGATCCTTTCGGATACATTGGCCCACTCAAAATGACCATACAGGCGACTTATAATTAATTCAGTTTTATTCCATTAATTTAGTCCCGACACGACACATGTGCGTCCCAACTTAATTTCTATAATTGTCGTATTATTCACTCTCGACAATCTCTAATAAATTCAATCTCATATATTACTTTACTCATCTAGTAATATTCAACATTATTCTTACCAATAATTACTAACTCTCGTCACGCTAGTAAATATTCAATTTAAAATTCAGATTAATATTAAATTAATTTATCCTAATAGATTTAATTAATCTGGTAATTAAAGGCCATAAAAATACGGTGTATTATAGGTGAGGAGGGAGTGCCGCTAGCACAAACTTTTAAATATAAGAGAATATTGGGTAAACGAAAGTTTGAGGGACTAAATGGGTTAAACTAAAAATAGGTGTCTCTTTTACAAAATATGTATTTATGTGGTGGACTATTCGATAAGTGACCCAAAAATATTTGATCTATTCTCTTTTTTCTCTTATTTATTTATTAAAACAAATTATTTTTTTGTTATCATTTTCATCCCTGCTTCATCTATTAAAAAAATGTTTTTTTCTTCCAGTTTTTATTCATTAAAATAGATCATTTAATACCCTTTTTAAGTAAATACAAAATTGTGCCAAAAAAGAATAATAAAATACTTTTTTGTTTTTTAATTGATACAAACTAAGATGAAAAAAATAATATATATATATATATATAATAAAAAAATGGGACGAAAAAATAGAAAGTAAAATTTTAAAAAATAAAAAGTATGACAAAAAAAGAAAACTGTAAAAATATTTGTTTGCAACAAAATCAATTGGTACAAAAAAGAGAACGAAGAGTACAAAAACAAAGTTTTTAGTTTCTTTTTAACATGTAAAAATTGGGATTAAAAAACACAACTATATAAATAAAAACTAGGACGAAAAACATAGTTTTTGTTTTGGGAATAAATAAAAATTGAGATTAATAATTATTTTTCGTTTATTCTTAACAAATATAAAATGGTACAAAAATAAAAAAAAAAGACATTATATTTTTTTCTTTTAATAGATAAAAATTAGGGGAAAAAGAACAAAAAATTTCTCTTTTTGAATTATTAAAATAGGGAAGAAAAATGGAATAGGAAAATATATATTTTTAAAAAAATTAAACTGAAACAAAAAATTAATGTCTTATTTGAAGCAATAATTTTACTTTGGTCGGACCTACCAAACCAAAAATGAAAGTGTAGGACCTATCGCAAAATAGAGAAATGCGATATCTAATGCAATAGACAAGGCTAATTAAAAACCGACCATAATTTAGCTAAAATAATATTTTAACGTTTGTGACCAAAAAATTATTACCTTTAAAAGCACCCGTAAGTAAATATATATACATAAAAATGGTGCTTAATAAAAAATTATAAATACCTTTTGTTAATGCATTAGGTTAATATGGTATTTTTTTAAAGGATTCTAAAGTCTTTTGTTCGTAAAGTTTTCACCGACGGAGGGAAGAGTGATCGACTCTTTTGAAGGGATTGGAAAGGGATAAAAACTCAAAAGTCAGGCTTTATTAATTACAAATTATAGCTCCCCTTTCTCCGTAATATGATGCACGATATGACTCTGTGGTTTGATGAAAAGGAATCTGAAGAAGCCGTTATTTTTGAGCTTGAGCGGGATGCGAAGAGAGATAACAACATTATTGCGTTTGGAAAGTATTGTTTTGCGATGGGAATTGGGATGATGGTTGCGGCAGTTTTGATGGTGGAGTTTTGTGGGTGTTTTCATTATGTTGAATATGATCCAGGTTTTCTCCCACCCACTTGAGGAAGGAGTGAGTTTGTTGTAATTTTGTACGAAATAGACGGTATACTTGTCGATTTCTTTATTGATTCCTATTTTATGATTAATTAAGTTTGGAATGTCATTCATATCAACTGTTGTCAACTTACCTTGGCAGTTGGAAAAACAATTCTCAAAACATATTTAATTCAATAAATTTCCTCTTTATTCTTTGTGAAAAAAATATGATTGCCTCATTTATATCATAACTCAAATTTGTATTATTTCGATTTTTAAAACTCCCTCAACGCATACTTTACTTTTCTCATGCACCACCACATGCATTTTGGAGTTCCGAATATGTTGTACTAAGCTAACAATATACATATATATGTGTTATTGTTGTTTCATTTTTTTTTCTTCAGGTTCGTGCTTTTGATTTGGTAAGAAAATGATAACATGCACTATAGTATATGCAGTTAAAAATTGTCTAAATAATTAAGAAAAAGTGAACCCAAAATTTTGTGTGGTATTTCTTTTATTTATCGCTGAATTAAATGTTCAAAACCGATCATGGAGATAAAAGTGTGGTTGTTGTGTGTTTGATAAAGTAGAGAGAGATAGGTAAGTCGTGTATGGGTTTCACTTCACTTCTTTTTATTTTTGTTGAGTTTCCCTTTCCTTTTATTTGAAAATTGCATCACAGGAAATATAGCCTACTCTTCAATACAACTTTCCTTTTTTCCTACCTTTATTTGTTATAGCTTTAGTTACTATTTGTTTTTTCCATTTTGATGATTTTGATACCAGGGTGTTAAGAGTCGGGGAAACCTCGACCAATTGAATTCATATCTACTAGATTGATTGAAGCAATAATATATACTAGACACGCATACTTCACAAAACTTTGATAAGAACTTTCGCTCAAATATTTTATACTAATTTCAGTTGATGCATTTCAAGCAAAGTGTTTAGAATTATATCACTATGTCATTTTCTTTGTATTTTATATACTATGTTTAGAGTTTTTAATTTATAAAATAGTTTATTCTTTCAAAAGTCAAGCATTACATTCAATTGATTATTTAAGAAATTTGTAACCTGATTTTGTATGCCCGAACTACTATCATTTGATGCATTTAATGTTTTTGTAAAATGGTCATTTAACTTTGGTTCTACAAATACTATGTGACTTCATAGGACATTTACACATAATGAAATAAATAATTTATATGAGTATAATGAAATTTTATTATTCATTTTGACAACTATCGTAATATATATTTTCATCAGCGCATCGCATGGGGTACATGCTAATTTTTAAATAAATCCCGTAGAGACACTACACATTAGTGAATGACTTTATGATAACTCACCGGAATATAGTTTGTGAGTAAGATTTTAATGTTGCAATGTATCAAATATGACATTTGTTACATAATATACAAAAAACAAACCTAATAAAATTTAGCAAAAAACGTTATATGTGCATAAACAAAAGCAACAAGCCGTTGTGGGCACTTTTTTTATTTTTTTATTTTTATGAAGTGTTGTTTTTATGCGCATCTCAAAATAATCATTTTACTGTGAACAAGACTTTTGAAATTCCTGCAATCTTTGATCCCAAGATGTTACTATCAAATTTCCAATATGTAATGTCTAGATTTAGAGCTAGACTCGCTTTTACTAACTTGTACAACCGATGGAATTATCGTGGCCACTTCTATAATTCATTCAAGACAATTTTTTTGGAAAGATGACTTGGTTTCCAATAACTACCAAGACCATCAAAGAAAAAACTTTATGAAGGAGAAAGTACTCTTTCACTAAGACAAGATAATTCATGCTTTGAATTGCACGTCTACTCCCACTCAATATATACACATGAGATTTTGATTCATTTTACGTGTATTTATATATTTTTCATGATTTTTTTTTTCTTGCAACATGCCATTGGACATGTTTTTTATCTCGTTCATACCCAAAAAAAATTTGCCCACTGCTATTTTTATTAAAATAAAGATTTTTTATTTTGTATCCGTTATATATTTAAAAAGATTTTTTTTAATACCATATGCTTCTTTATATCATAATTTTTTATATCATTTTTTTTGCCAATTATTTTTACATAAGTTTTTTTTATAACACATTCTTCTTTATATTAGAATTTGTTTTTAAATAAGTTTTTTTCACCCATTTTTTTAATATACGATTCTTTATTTCAATTTGATTTTTTTATCAAATTTTTTTAAGAGTTGTGTTAAATCACAATGTACAAACATTATAAGAACTATGTGGTGCCGTGGAAAAATAATGCGGTGTCTTTAGCACGACCTTTTTTTTTGGGTATCGTATTCTTCTTTAGATCATATTTTTTTACATTCATGTTTTTTGAATAATAATTTTTTTCATATAAAGCCCTTTCATAAAGCCCCTTGCCATATAAAATATTATAAAAAAATAAGATTTGCCACCTGAAAAATTAATGCTATCAAATAGCCACACCTGAAAAATTATAAAATTTGTTCTAACAAATTTTGTCATGAAAAAATTTGCCATTCAAACCATTTACCCACTTTTATATCAAACGAACCTGATATTATAATTTCTAAATACACTTGCTAAATCGTCAACAAATGCAATATATGATATTTATTGCTTTAATGTAATTATTACAACACACTTACCACATCATTATAAATATGAGTCTTGATATAGTAGTAGAGTTGGTAAATGGACGGATAAAGATCGGATATTATGTTTTTCATATCCGTATCCGCTATTTGGATGCACTATCTGTATCCGTATTCGTATCCGTCAGGATATTGAAATAACTATTCATATCCATATTCGCTCGAATACCTCGGATTCGAATAATATCCGTATCCATTTACATTGTTTAGCCATCACAAAAAATAACTGTTAAAATATCCAATCTAATGAAATTCAATCCAATCTAATGAAATCCAATTCAATCCAAATAAATATGTAACGAAATTACTACATCCTAACATCAACAATTATGGCTTCCATAATAATATTAACATTCCATAATGATAATATGACTTAAAGTCATCCATACTTTACAACTATATAAGCTTATATCCTCCCCCCCCCCCCCCCCCTAAAAAAAATAAAAATAAAATAACAGTAGCATTCCATAACAGTAGATATAAATATGTACATTTTAAATTAAATCAAATTTATTGAGAATAAAAACTTAACGGACTTTTTAATCTTCAAAACATATTGATATTTTTATTTTAATAAGTATACATTTTTATTTGGTATATAATATACCTGTTGTTAACTTCAGTTCTCATCAAAATCAAAATCATCTCTTTACTTTTTTGTTTCTCTCCTACATTTATTTATAATTAAGGAAACTAATGAACAACTACATGAACAATATATAAATACAGTTATATATTTGTATTTTCATTTTGTTTGTACATGTTGCTAACTTTCTGTTGCATGAGGAGGGGATGTGCAACAGCGGAGTTGATACGAAGCGGAGGGGTTGATGAGAAGCGGTGGTGGGGTTGATGAGCAGCGGTGGACTGATGCGGCGGAGGGGGAGGTAGCGGAATGGGAGTTTTTTGTGGAATGAAATGAGGGTTTATTTTTTCTTATTTTTGTACGAAAGAGAAATGAAATAAAATTAAGATTTTTTTTTGTTTTGAACAAAGTATATGTTCTTTAGTGGGTGTATGTTGTGTGTGATATTGATAATATATCTAATAAAATAATAACTTTAGGGTGCTTTTATTTTTAGTGGAGTTTGTGTTTGTTTTGTTTTAGAGAATAAACGATTAAGGTTGCTTTTATTTTGAGTGGAGTATGTGTTTGTTTTGTTTTAGAGAATAAACGATTAAGGTTGCTTTTATTTTGAGTAGAGTATGTGTTTATTTTGTTTTAGGGAATAAACAATTAAGATTTTTTTAATATTATTTTATTAGTAATACTAATACTAATACTAATATTATTAGTAATATTTTAAACATATGTTTGACGGATACGGATATTCGGTAAAATGAATACTCCACATCAGATTCGAATCATCCGTGTCGGATACTTGTACTATCCGTATCCGTATCCGTATCAATTTTCTCGAATATTTTTATAGAGTATCCATATTCGTATCCATTTCCATTTTTTCGAATAAATATTCGTAAATTCGAATTCGAATATCAGACGGATGCGAATTTTCGAATATTCGCTTAAAAATAATAAAGAGGAGAGCTTAATATATAAACGATTAGACATGCATAATACCATAACTCTAAGTCTAGTGTGAGTCGTAATTTACGACTTACTTTTTTGTCAAAATTGGAAACGATATTTTATCATTAAAATTTATCCTAGGAATCTTTCAATAATTTAATATGTTCTAATCTTGTGACTTAACTACAATAAATAATTAAGAAGTTGATTGATTACAGTGGAATGTCTTGAATTTTTTTATTGTCCAAAATTAGAGAGTAGATGAACTACTTTCTAGCACTGAGGGTAAAATATTTGGACATTAAAGAGAGGACGAGAATGAAACGGTAAGTGCTGCAAACATGAGTACCAGTTTTCAAAGAATTACCTTAGAAACCAACAAAAAGCATATTATATCCGCAATGGGTCCTATCCACTAATGAACAAATCAAATTCAACAAAACTATACACACGTATATTTTATATAAAGAATTCTCAAATATTAAATAATATACAACTACTTATAAACGAGGTTCATTTTTTTTGACAAATCAAATTATTGTCACATTAATTACTAATGCCGAGTTTGATTGTGCAAATTATTTGATTATGTAAATTGATTAATTGTAAATGGGTGAATTTGAAATGAGTTAAATCCAATTTTATACGATGTTTGTTAATTTGAAATTGATGTTAAGGTTCTATAAAAAAAAGATAAAAACAAATCAAGAGAGGGGGGGGGGGGGGATGGAGAGAGGGCATGAACTTTATGTTATTCCTATTTCAAATGAATTTATTTCACGTTTTTTATGAAATTATCAAATTTCAAATTTTGCACATGAGTTAAAATGGGACAATTAATGAATCATTTCATTAATGAAACTAAACACAATTAATGAATCAATTTATTAATGATTCAATTTACAATTTTGGAACAACCAAACGGAGCCTAAGTAATTTGTTTATAACTTTTTTGTACAAAGAGTTATTTATTTTGAGTCAATTTGTGCGCTCAAACTTGCAAATTTTGTATATATTTAACATTATTAAATTGAATCATTAGTATTATTTTATTTGGTCGTACACTTGTGATATATGGTTGGAGATTTAACAAGGGTTGGCCAACTGATTTTTCCACCGGAAACTGGGTGGTGTTATAGATAATTAATTAGGATTGTGAGGTAACCAACCAATAGATCAAAGTTACCCAACCTTATCCCATACGGAAAGGTTATGATTTAAGGCATTAAAATATGGATGTCCAAATCAAATGGTCAATTAGTTTTCTTTTTTCCATGGGCAGGTCACCTATACCATATAGTTGGTGCAACATCTATTATTTAAATCAGTTATGTAACCAATTAGTTACTTAAGAGCTGGTGGACAATCTTACGACTTTCAATACCCCAATTGTTGGATGCCACGCTGCCTCATTATCAAACTTCGTGATGTGGTGCTACTTTTGGTGAAGATGGTGGGTGGTGAATGTAATCACGATATCGAACCCAAATTTTTAGTTTTATGCTTTTGGGGGGGATTTAGTGTTGAATTGGGGTCATTGTCAATAAGACAAAAGTTTTTTCTCTCTCTTTTCTTTTGACTTCAACGGACCACTCTCTTAGAGTTGGAAGTTTATTTTTAGACATTATTATGGACTATTGGTAAAAAATGCATCAAGGTTTATTGCCTTTAATGTATTAAGTCCTTATTTATTATATATTTAGAATGAGTCTCACTTATAATCTGGAAATCTATCTAGGTACCAATCTTGTTCACGGTAGGTTCAATAATACTTACCTAAAAAATATCATTGAAAAAGTTCAAAAGAAGCTTGTTGGTTGGAAAACCAAACTCCGTTAGTCCAATTAGTCACTTCTATGATCCATACATCTAATATGCAAACCTCTCTCTTTCCCAAGAAAACTTGTGAGACCCTGAGCGGCTTAATAGAAATTTTCTGTGGGGAAGTAACGAGAGCAATAAAAACATACATCTTGTTAGTCGGGATAAAGTTTGTCGGCGCAAAGATAGGGGTGGGTTGGGTATTAGAGACGCCATGGCAATAATAAAGCAACGATTGCGAAATTAGGATGAAAAATCATGAATAATAGTGATTCCTTATAGGCCAATGTCATCTCGAAAAAATATAAAGTTGATCCTAACCCTAGACTGTGGTGTAAGAAAACCAGCACTTCCCACATTTTGCGTAGTATTTTTAAATGTAAGAATGTCCTTATTAAAAACACCAAATGGAATGTGGGTAAAGGCAATAAAATTAACATCATGAAGGACTAGTAGTGTGAGGGTGCACCTCTTGATTCTAAAATAGTTCAAAGCGCCAGGTGTGAAGATAATGTTAGCTCCCTCATAACTAATAATGGAGCATGGGACCTTAATAAGATTCGTCAATGGTTCAATGACCAACTTGTGGAGGAAATCATTAATACGTCGCTCCCTAAGGGGGGGGGGAGGGAGAACAAACCATCTTGCCAACCTAACAACAAATGTAAGTTCTCTATTCACTCTTGTTATAACACAATATCTTTCTTTTCTTTTTTTTGGGGGGGGGGGGGGGGGGGAGGGGGGGGACTTCAACTCCTCCTGGAATGGTTGAAACAAAATTTGGAAACTTCGACTTCCACCCAAATTGAAACACTTTGTTTGGACCTTTCTGGATGGAAAATTGCTCACTAATGCCTATAGAGAGAGACGAGGCCTCACCACGGATTATACTTGTCCTAGATGCTCATCCATGGAAGGCCACTTTTTCAAAAAAAAAAATTCCCTACCCAAGTTTGGCAAATCTCAACACGCCCTTCACTTATATCCAGGGCATGTACACTGATTTTAATTCTTGGGTGATTGCGAATGTGTGGAACAATGCGAATAATAAATGGTATGTGCCTTTCATCTCTTTCCTTTGGTGTATTTGGAAAGCTCGCAATAAACTTGTTTTTGATAATGTTAGGACTACCACGTCTACAGTTAATAGGCTTATTTTTGAACTTGCTTGCGATATCCTAGAAGCTCAAAATAAGAATAGTAATCACGAACGGGAGAGGTCTAGTACGTCCATTAATGTATATGCTTGTATTTCAGGTACTTACATCATCCAGATAGATGGAAGTTTTGACATCTATATCATGATGGGAGCTTTTGGAGGAATTATGAGAGATGAGAAAGGGAGATGGATTATTGGCTTCACCTGTCGAATTCAAGGAACGACAAGCCCCCTTAGAGCAGAACTAGAAGGTATTTTCCATGGACTAAATATTTCTTTCAGGGAGAAATGGAAGGGCGTTTGTCTTAAATTCGATTGTCTCGAAGCCGTCCAACTTTTGGAGTCGGAGGACAATGGGAACCACCCTCTGGCTAATATCATTGAAGACTATCTTTAGCTCGTCAGATGCATCAAAGCCAAGGTCATCCACATTCCTAAAGAGAAGAACATCCAAGCGGATTGCATGGAAAGAATTGCAAAGGACTCTCAGGATCTCTATTTGGAGTATGAGCATAACCCGAAATGGCTCCTCGTGATGCTCGAACGTACCAGGCTCGATAACCCCATGATTTAGTTCTTTTGCTGTCTCTGTTTATTTTATTTCCTCTTTGTTATAAGAAAAAAAAGACAATTGTACCCTCATATGTACATATTTTAAACTCATTTACTCTCTCTCTCTCTCTCTCTCTAAAAATAAACACGTAATCCCACACTCTTTCTCTCTCTAATAGCCCCACCTCCCCCCTCACCCCACCCTACCCCACCCCATTGGAGACTCGCTGGAAATAGTTCACCAAAAAATCTCGTTGGAGGCCCAAGAATTCTCGCTAGAGTGTTTCTCTCTCTCTCTCTCTCTCTCTCTCTCCTTCTTTGTTTTCCCTGCTCCGCGCCAGCGGCACCATCACTGGAGCTGAAAAATAAGAGTTTTTATAGAGAAAAATTGAGTTTTCGCTGGAAAAAAATGAAGATTTACAAAAAAGTAAATGTATCTATTTCGATTTTTTCGTCAAAAATATAGAATATGGGTGTAGATTTGAAGAGTAGATTCCAAATATATAAATTTTTTAAATTTTGAATTTGTAGATTTGAAGTTATGGACTTTTAAAATTTTGATTTTTTTTAAAAAACGAGTTAACAATTGTCAGAGATATTTTGGGGGTGTATTTGTCATTTTAATGTGTTAAGTTGACAAAATAGGACATTTGACACCATTGAGTCAGTTATAAGATCTCTTGCCTCATTGACCAAGTTAATAGGACTTGGTACCTATTACTTCTTTATTCTTTAAAGAGAGCTCAGTTTTCAACTAATGTATGATTCAGTAGCTAAGGTTAGAGTAAAATCTCGATAAATGAATGTTCGATAAAGTAATAATCTCATTTAGATAATAAAAAACATTTGGTCCCGAATCAGACATTCGTATTAAAATAATAATTTTGCTTAATGCATAAGATGATACTTTTTTATAACTTTTCTTAGCGCCCATCGAATATATAAATTAATGACTAATCAAAATACAAAAAAAAATAGTACTTAAAATTTCATAATTCATATAACAGACTTTTTACCTAACAACTTCAATTTATCAAAAAATATGTTTCTAAAGTTTTTTGTTTTTTCTTTGTACCTAAACTGAACTCAACCTCAATCTTGATTTTTTGCAATGCAGACACCACATATGGTATATCATTTTCATTTTGTAGCAAGTAGTTATTCAATGTTATTATTATTTGAAATGCCTCTTTTAGAGAAACAGTTGGTTGAACACAACTATCATCTAGATCATCATGGTCCTCATTGGTAGTTATATTCATTATCACATCAATTATCTCTTCATCAGTAGGTCATTCCATCACTACATCATTTTTAGTAGGATAATTGAAAATGTCCTCAGCGTCCATCTCATTTTTATAGCCTAGACAAAAAATGGCTTGACATAATAAATGGATGGCTTTAATCATACCAACTCGTGGTTGAGAATCCATATCTTCATCTAACCGAATCTTACATTGTCAAAAATAGTTTGAAATGGTTGTTTCCTTCACATCAATGTCCCAAGCAATATTAATAAGATTGATAGCATTCAATATGTTAATTTTCTTGAGATTTGCTATTACTAACTCGTAGCGCTCCAAGATATTAGAATAAAAACAACGTCAATAATGAGTTTTTAGTGCTCAAATAATCCCTCCATCACATGGTTGAATATTTGGCATTGTATTAGGAGGTAAGAAAAATAGTTTAACATTCCTCAAGCCTTTGATGACCTTTGGATGGGCTGGACAATTGTCCACGATAAGGAGAACCTTTCTACCATTCATTCTCTTGCCAAACCAATAAACAAATTCTTGAAAAAGTGCACCAATCATTCATACTTTATTGTTTACTCGATAGTGATGACTAAGATTGCTCATGATCACTTGCTTAAAACATCTTATATTAGCATATTTACCAATAATCTAAAGAGGCACTATGTCTTAACCATCACCATTGCAATAAACAATAACCGTAATTCTCTCATTGTCCTTGTCTTCTTCTAATTGCTTTGGAGCTAGCGAATGATTTCCTTCCAAATGATAAAATAACCATATTTCATCCATATTATAGTTATTCTTCCATTAAAATTGGTCTAGTTTAGATCGTATTTTCGATAAAGCATTTTTAATGTTCTCTATGACAATTGAACCAGTTTCACTGAACTTTCTGTAATACTTAATTCCATGTCTTGCCTTAAAACGCTTAAGCAAACCAATTAAGAAGTTAAATCCTATAACTATTGCTTCACCATATATTTTCAGCAATAACTCTTTTGGTTTGGTATGAATCATTTCTCCTATCATATTCACTTTCTCTTGATATTGGATAAACCATTCATAAAATGTTTTTCCCTAACCCGGGATATTTTGCTGATTTGTGCCTATTCACGTTATTATTTTTCATCTCATCTAATAAATACTCCGTTGAACTTTTAAGAGTGTTTGATATTATTGATTAGATGAGGGAGAGCTGGTACTTTTCTTGAACCCATTATTGGAAATCTTTTTGAGTAGAAGAAGGATGCTTATTTTTATACTCTCATTAGGCTCTCCTCATCTCATCAGTTAATGTAGATTTTTTCACTCCTTTCAAATGAGGCGCCATGCAGGAACAAGAAAACATGATTTTGGCTCTCATAGATTATTTATATACAGATCATGTTCTATGTATATACATGGACATTTAATCTAAACCACTTTATCTTCTAATTCTAGGAATATGTATGTACTGTACGTGTATCTTTAAAACCCTTATATGTTTTTATTTTTAATGTTCATTAGAAAGTTTGACTAGTATATGAATCTATGGCTATGACTTTTCATAAGATAGATGAACATCTGTATTTGCTTTGAAAGCAAAAAAATCTTTATAAATTTATAAAATATTTATTTATCGATAAATAATAATACCCCTAAGATAATAATTTTTTCCATTCCAGGGAGTATTCATTTAGCGAAGTTTTAGTGTATTTTGTAATTAGTTTATTTTGAACATGTTTTAAAAAGTTTCTCATTTATTTTTGATAATTTTTTTGAGGGAAATGTTTTAGATTTTATAGATTTTTTAGGTTTATGTTTTTTTTTCATTAATTTAGGGTATATATATATATATATATATTGGGTGGGTGGGTGGGTTAGAAATTAGGGTTTGGGGTAAGAGAAGGGATAGTGTTTATGAGTGGTTTATATGGTTAAAGACTTTTTCAAATAAAAAAAATTTGAACTAAATGTTAATTGTAAAAATATGGAGGGATTAGTTGGAAAACAATCCTTTAACATATTGATAAAATGTAGAATTTAAATTCATTAATTTCACTCTAATTAATTAAAAATGATGCGAGGATCTTGAATAAAATATTTACATACGGTATTATATCATCTCTAAATAATGCAAATGAACTACAAAATTATGTGTAAATTCATACATAAGAATAATATAAATTAATTATGAGTTAGTTTATTAATGTGATTACGACTAACTATGCAATTTGTTCTTAATAACAGGCTCTTGATCTTCATGCATTCACAGATTGTACTTACACTTTAATGGAACAAAAACACATATGTGACACCCCACCTACTAAAATATTGGGTGGCCAGCCCGAGATCAAAATAAAACTTTGGTCTTATATGGCTCATTCTTAGCATCACTGTCGAAAGCTTTTTAAGGTTACTAACCACCTAGTAATTTTATTAGACTGGTGTCAAATTTTATCTTTCATTAATTAACAACAGACGAAAAATAAAATAATAGTAAAACCATCAACACACAATGATAATTAAATCCAACATAGATGAATACTATAAATGGAGATGTCCGAATCCACGATCGGTAAAAATAAAATACAACAATAACAGGAACGATAACCTAGATACACAAAGTCCAATAAATACACAAAATAAAAAATCCGAGGGCGGCGACATGCCCAAATGAGTACTGTAGAAAAGTTCCAACACTAGGAGTAAATGAACAAAGCGTCTATAACAAGGTCCTGCAACTTCCACATGAGTTGCAACTGTGCATCCCTAGATAGAATCATCAAATTGGGCGTCCATGTTGCTGGACACCTAAAATGTTTTGAAAAAGAGTTTGACACGGGTCAAATGCCAAGTAAAATATTTTGAATATATTTAGCAAGCTAAATTGCAATAATTAAATATGCATGCACATTTTTCATATTTAAGCTAGTGTCGCACTCTCTTGAGACATAGCTCACCTCTAATCTAATGTGCACACCTAACGCTTGCCTTTTAACCTCCCTAGTTATGCTAACCCGTCTAACTATATTGAACCAATTCTTTTCCTCCATACAAATTCCTTTTTGCCTGCTCATATTGCCCAATATGTTATCGAATGTTTCGTGTCTTTTAGCCAGTTATGGATTTCCCATTTAAAGATTAAGATCCACATACTTAGGTTAGTTTAAATGTTAATATCTTTCTCATCTACTAGAACTCACAGTAGAATAAATGACAAGTATACACGCACACACACAAAAAAAAAAAAAAACACCACAAGGTTGAGACCTGCGGTGCAAGCATACTTTGCTAATAAGTCTCAGTACATGATCTACTAAGCACACACAGTAGAATCAAACATAAGAATATATATTTATCATTCTATTAGATATATACAAATACGACACCCACGTGCTAATCTATTGTGCAAGCATACTTTGCTATCAAGGCCCAGTACATCACGTACTAAATAAGGACCGTTGGTTCTTTATCTCTCTCGAACCATAAATAACAATCACACATATTGGATGCGAATCATAGTTCCAAGTCAAAAGGGAGATGCACATACCCACTCACCCCGATGACCGTCTGCACTATCATTCACCGATAGGTTGTACCAAGGTTCTATGTTATAAGGTACAAGTCAATATCCCCCCAATTGGGCTCATCAGAATAAGACTGTCCCGACGCGAAAACCTCCATGATAACAAGTAACGCGGTATGATGCATACACATAAGAAATCATACAATCAACCTATATATAAAAATTAATATCAGCAATACAGGTATTCACGTGACCTATAGTATGTTTTTCATACATAGTGTGTGTGTATATATATATCACGAATATTCTGCGTATTATTTAATTTCAATTACACTTCTTATCGTACATTCCCAAGTATCCCTCACTACTTGAAGTGTGCCAATTATCCTTTAAAATATTTCACTAGGTAATTCACTCATATCCTACTGATCTAAGTCATAGGTTTGCTCATCCCCCGAATTCGTTACATTTCAAATTACACCGATTAATCTAATCAATTTCACATTCATTAATTTATTAAAGTAGTGTCACCCAACTACAATACTCCTACCCACTCCTATGGTCCGTATCTTAACCCTTTAGAATTTGTTACACAAAAATCCACTATTAAGGTTAACAACTCTCGTTAAATTCACTATTCGATAATTTATTATATATCTCTATAATAAATTAAACCGGCTAATCTGTGCCTAACTCCCGTAGCACTAGACTGAAAAATATCTGAGTCAAAACCCCGTCCCTTAATTTAATTACTCTCACCTCAATTAATTTTATCCAAGTGGTGTCACTCAACCAAAATGACTGGACTCCCTTTGTTGGTCCGTCTTTTAACCTTTTGGAATTCATTTCACCAAATTCGGTTAGTAAGTTTAACACCCTTATTAAATTTAATAGTACTTAATACTCATCCCATAAGACTCCAAATATTAGGTTCCATTTAATTTATATTAATTAAATTCCACCTTAAGATACCATCCCGTATGCTAAATTCATCCAAAATTCCCATTCAAATACGTTCGTATATTTTTTATATATACTATCGAGTGTCGTTCATTATAAATACTCCTAAATCCATACCCCGGATTCATACCTATCTAATCCAAGGATAAAATAATGTTCCTTAATATTTTTCCAAAGTCCTTCACTCACCTACAGACATCTCCAATTTACCCGAATTTATTTCTTCCTAAAGATGTCGGTCTCACGCACCCTATCGTAGAAAAATCATATCAAATCCAAAAAAATCAGAAAATACGAGGTCGGTGCCCACGCGGACGTGATGAAAATATCTAAAATCTCATATTTTATAATAACTGAAGGGGTCAATCGATCGACAAATAGGGTCGATCGATCGATCGACCAGATATCAGTCATCTTTCCCGACTGCTTTTTCCACCATTTTTAAACTCCGAAGCTTTCTAACTTCAATCCAGACCTAGATTACTTTATCTCCCATATTGATTTCATATACAAAAATGTTCAAATACTAATATATGACATTAATCCTCAGTGATTTTCATTAAAATTCTAGGGTTCATAAATTGGGTTTTTCTCAATATCCCTTAAATCACAATTCTCAATTCGATTCAATAATCCGAATTCAACTACAATTTCTACGGGTTTTCAAGTATAACTCATATTCTATCCCCATATGATATTATTATCACATCAATTAAACATCAATTTCACCCTTAATTCTTAAATTCCTAAAACCCAAATTTAACATGTGATACCCTCCCCAAAACGAATTTTGCTATAATAACTCATCCCCAAATGAATATGGTTTACATCCATCATGATATGAATCGCAATATCGAATTTAAATGAAATCAAGTTTAACTACTTACCTGGATAATTTCGTAGGGTCTGATTTTCTTTGTTGTAGACAAATGTTTGACGAAGAACACACTCCTCTTCCTTTAGTTTAGCTCCCAAAAGATCCCCAATTTCTTGCATTATTTTTCTCTGCAGCTCTGGGGTTTCTCTCCTTGAGTTATGACTGCACCAATTCCCTCAATCAGGTTTTACTTCATTAATCTCGTTTTTAAGCTTACGGGCCAAATTAAAATGGCCCAAACACCCCCGTGTGAGCCCGGTTATGCCTAAAAATTCCCCGAGGTCCAATTACGACCCCCAAGTACTCCTTTCCGACTATCTCGTCCTATTCGGAATCAACTGTGCACTCAGAATTGCCATCTGAGTCACTTTACTAAAATCTCCAATCTCGACCTCAATTTAAGACACATGTAAATTAAAAAAAATAACCCGAATTAATTAAATCGTTAATTCACTAATTTAATTAAATCCTCCAGATAAAATAATTCCTATATCACTGAATTAATTAAACTCTAAATCCTCAAAAATACGGGGTATTACAACATACATTTCTCCATAGATATGAATTAGATTGAGGTGGAATTTCGTCTTCTAATTCCTTGTTTGATTGCTCCAACAAATCTTTTTATTTGACTAAAAATTTCAATTATTTGAAATTTCAGAGTTTCTATCTCTTGCCCAATATACCATGTGTTATTTTATTGAGATTATTAATGAAATATAATCTACTATATATATGGTGAGACATGAGCTGAATTTCCTTGTTTTACTACAAGTCTCTACTATCCATCTCTCTGGAATTTGATTAAGAAACTAACCCGCCGTCATTGTCTTAAAAGTTCGATGACTTATCTAAAGAAATTCTTATCAAATTTAAATTATTATGTGGACTAAATTAAGTATGACACTAATATTTAATTAATTAATTAATTCAAAATTTACATTAATTCCAAAACTAATTATTTATTAAAATATTCCTAATATTATGGTCCAAATGTTGGGAACCCATATTTAAATGGGTCATTTTGGCATTGGTGAATACATATGGATGAAAAATTTGTTGGGATTTTATTCTTAAAACCATGTAATGACATTTATTTATTTTCATAATATTATGTTTGGTTCATTTGAAATGAGAATCATATGTCTGAGAATGCCTTTTATTTATCTTTTAAATATATTGTATGTAATGTTGGTCAAATGAACTTATCAGGAATTTCAATGAGTTCGGTTCCGCCTGATCGCGACAGATCAGAATTCTGATTATATAGTGTAATTGAATAGTTCACAAGCTAGATATGTAGTTGACATCCTATTGGTAAAACTGCGAGTGTAATCCTAGTAATTTATCTTAAACTACAGAAACTTGTTTAATGATAAGGGAACTTATTTGATAGTTCACAGAGAATTATGATCATTGTAAGGACAAATTTCTAATTAAGTCAATTTGTATGTGTTAGCTTAATTCCAAAAAAAACTCTTTGAGTCATAAGGTAGAAGTTGTAGTTGTGACCTTTCAAGCCTATGGCATTTCTGTTGAAGATGTAGCGACCAAGTCAAAAAGATCACATCTTATGCCATGTTTCGTTCCATGTTTCGTCATCAACATTCCAAATATCTCTCAGGTACGAATGCATATTTTATGTGAGACTTGGATATTTAATTATTGGGTGTTAGAATTTTTGTTAAGCTATTTTAAAATGCCTGTATATTTTTAAACAAAAAATATTTTATTTTGCGGCTTGTTCAAACGACCACGCTCAGATGACCTTGTTCAAACGACTTTTAAAGAGATTCTCGCGAGGTTCATTTCTGGTCTATACTAACATCTCGTTAGTATTCTCGTTCGAACGAGCCTATATGTTGTCCGAAGGACCGAAGCAGTTTTTTCGAAAATGTCAGTTATTGAAGAAGTTTTTTCTTCTTAACTTCCCACTACTTTTTCTCAACCATTTATGTAGTGTGGGAGATCAATTTTTGTAGAAACTTTTCCATCTTCTGAGTGTGAGAAACCTTTTACATAGTCTAAGAAAGTTTTATTCTTAATTCATTTTTTAATCCTTCAAATGAAACACAAGTTTATACCCAATTATTTTTATTCACGTTTTAACATACATATATGTTTTGAGATCTCATTTTGGCACCGGGTTTATAATTGTCTACATTATTGAGAATAGTTTTTTATGGAGGATTTTGTGTTTGTTGGTGTGCATACGGTAGACTCTGTATGCGTGACGATGGTCGTGCCCCATCGGTAGACTCCTAAACGTAGGTGGACTCCTACGTTGTTACTAGGTAGAGGTTAAAGGAATGAAGAGCGTCAAGGTTTGCGAGGGCATCGAGAAAATATGTAAGTATTATGTCGTGTCATTTTGTAATTCCTTACTTTGTGAACTTGTGACAGGGCCGTTCGATACTTTTCCGTTATGAGTTTTTCTCATACATCCCAGCATTGTGGTTGTTTATTATATCTTGCTTTTTCTCACCAATATATGTGCTTTAGGTTTAACAAGATAAAATTTTTTTGATCAGAAAGTGGTTTAATTGGGGTTGTGTTAGTTTAAGAAAAAAGTTTAATTTGGAAAAATTCATGTATAGATTTGTTTGAATTAATTTGAGGTCGAATTGAGGTTTTAAGAAATTAAAATTTTTGAATCTTTGAAACCATTGGTCTCTTTCGAGTAGAATCAGAAGAATATTTGAACTTTCAAATTGATGTTAGAGTGGGTATGCTAAGTTATCATGTAGATCCGTCATTTAGAGTTGTTTTAGGGTAGTTTGTCTATCTTTCTAGTTGTTTATTTATTTATCTCAATGTATCATAATGATAAGTTGTCTGATGTTTTTCTTGATGAAGATGATTGTAATATTAGAGAGGAGTCTCATAAGCTTCATAATCGTACTAAAAAATTAACTCATTTGAATTTTAAGTTTGTAAAAAGAATAAAATTTCTTGAAAAAGAAAATTTATGTTTTAAAGCTAAAATTATTTTTTTGCAAACCACTCAAACTCAAAGAGATATCCTTTGTGAGAAGCTCATGGACATGAATCGTGATTATAAAATTTTAGCAGTGTCCAAGAAAGAAAGTGAAGATAGATTCCGATTTTTAGAGAATGAATGAGAAGAATATAAAATTTCCAGGGTTAATGTTTGTGCCATTAAGGATAATGTTATATTAATTAATTATTTAAAGGCATGTGAGAAGACTCTTAGGAATAATTTCGCTTACATTGAGGGGGAGCGAGATAACCTTCTAGGAATTATTGAAAATATGAAGAAGGAGTACCTAAAGTTTGAAGAGTCTAATTTTTTGCTTGAGTCTAGGGTTTTGAAGTTAAAAACTGTCTAAGAGACTCAAGTAGTGTTGGTAGTAGCATTGATAATTCAAATTCTTTCGCGCCGAAAGCCAAGGCCAACGTTTGTTTTAGAGTGTTAACCATTGCCCAGGATGTTATACAAGGTCAACCCATATGTAACATTCGTCATGTTTATGCATGTTTGCATTGTGGTAGGAAAGGTCACCTAAATGCGTTCTGTTATGATCTTGTAAGAGGTCCTAGGAAGTATAGATTAAGTGTCACCACAGTTCCCATTAGCCGAGGCGTTAGGTATATATATATTTGGGTTAGAAAATCAGTTTTGGAGACATTAAATGTTAGAGTAATTGACTCTCAGATGATTGCACATGACTTTCACTTACTATATCTTATGGGTGATTGCTTGCATATTTTACATACACTAGCTTTTGTACTTCATGATATATATGGTTGTCCGTTGTATGTGTTTTGATTCTTTTCTATTTTGATTTTTCATTTATTAAGACCCATTGAAAAATAGAAAAATATTTGGTTCCTGATATTTACACCCAAAAAATCTCACCAAAACACCCTTTTTGTACAAAACACTAGATAAGTACCCAATATTTGTACAAAACACCAAACGCACACAACACAACACCACATTAACCTTATCCCATATAAAAACTCAAAAAATTTTAAACCTCACTTTTTTATTTCCTCTATATCTTTAACTTCCCTCCCAAACCTCTCTCTCAACCTTATAAACCCAAATATAAACCCATTTAACAAATCCTACAATGGAAATATATTGAATAAAAAAGGAAATGGACAAATTAGGATTTTAAAACAAAAAAAAATGTAAATCCTGAACCTACGATTGCATGTTGCCGTAGGTGTTGGTCTAACTCGGTCCAAGTTCACCATATGCGGGTTCATTTTGGTTGCATCCCACCGTGGTTTATTTGTTTCAGTTGCTTTCAACCATAATCCACTTACCATAACCACCGTAACAACTGTTTTCATGGACACTTCCAATCGTGGAAAAATAGTTTACGGTTACATATCACCAAAATTTCTCAGCACTTACAGCAACGCGCGCGCGCCGGGGGGGGGGGAGGAGGGGGAGGTAAGTACATCAAACCCAGTTTGTTTTTTAATTTTATCTTTGTTTTATAAATAGTTTTAGACATAATATACTTTGTATAGGTGTTTTGAGGACTACTGTAATGTATTATTGGGGTTTCGGGGACAAATGAACAAGGTGAAATAGTTTGGTTATTTTAGAGTTGAAGAGTTTTAAGATTTTGTATTATGTGGTGTTTAGTTTGTGGTGTTAGTATGTGTGTAATTTCTTATTTATTTGGGGATATATTAGATGTTTTGAAAGGAAAAAAAGCTACAAAACTTTTGGGTGTGGTTAGTAAAATTTGTATTTAATTTTTATCTGGTGTTTTGGAGTAAAATTTTTGGTGTAAATATCATAACCCAAAAATTTTTGTTTGTCTTTTGAGTTATACTTGTTGTAAAATTGGTCTAAAAGGTTTATAAACTCAAAAAGAGTTTTGTTGTTATTTTTGTATACTTTATCTTTACACATTTTGTGTGGTATATCCTTGTATTTGAATCCTTTATCAATCACTGTATCCATGTAGCTAGAACTTTTGGTTACGAATATCAATTCTTAAAGTGTTATTTATCATGCTTGCATGGAGTAGTTTGACTTTGATTTGCTTAATGGATTCTCTTTATACATGCCTCCTCACACACATGCACGAGCTCTTTTGAACGTTAACTTCACAAGTATATTTAAGCTATGTGAGATGTTCTCCCATCAATTTGGCCATTTACATATCTTTAGAATATGGGGGATTTGTGCATGTACGAACCGTTGCCCCATGAGATTTATTTGAATAGTACAGAAAAGAAATAGGGTGCATGGGAAAGGGATATGAAAAAAATCTCCTTTGTGGGAAAGCCACCATTGGCAAGAGACTATTGAAAAGATTAAAGGCAATAAAAATAGAAAAATTATCAAAGGCCAACATAGTTTATTGTGTTTAATCTTTCAAAAGAAATAGCTTTAATAGAATTGCGAAAATAAAAATAAAATAAAATATGTAATATTTGTATCTTTTGAGGGTGTTTGGTTGAAGATCAACGGGTTTCATAATGAATCCTAGTTATGTTTACTTTTTCATGACGCTGTATTTTGTTTTTTTTAATTTCCTCTTTTTGTTTAGTTACTGTTAAAGAACGAGGAACGACAGGTCAAATTTTAGTGGTTGACGAATGACCAAGAGAATTTTCTGTGAATACTTTAGCCTTTGGTGTGTGGAATCAGGTCAGAACTTGTTGCGTGATTTGGATCAACCAGTTCGGAGATTGTGTTTCTGATTTTGAGTATCCGCCATTTGAAAAATAGATTTCTACTGCCAACCAGTTTATTTTTCAATAAAACTAGACTACTACTTGAGGGGGTTCCTCGTGTATATCTTTCTTTGTTCTGTTTGAGGGGTTCCTCGTGTATATATTTTTTATTTGCTATGTTTGAGGGGTTTGTGCTTCTTTTGGCTTCAAAGTATTTTGTCTTATTTGAGGGATTACTTGTGTTTGTTATTAACTGTTTGTCAATAGAGCACGGACATCAAATATGTATACAGGGAAGAATGAATTAAAATTTTCAGACTTTGTCAATATACCCTACAATGACTATAACAATTTCCATGATTATACCATTGCTTGCAAGCCAATATACTTTTAAGCGATAACCAATAAATGACTCGGCATGAATTGATCTTTGCCCTTTTATTTTATTTTATTCATCATAATAAAAATAAAATAACAAATAACATGATTAGTCCCCTCTAAGACTTTTAATACTTTATAAGGGGATGTGCCGTGGCTTTGAAAATTGCCAACATTTATGTGGATAAAATCCATAAAATTAATTAATGATATTATTTTTTTTAGTGAGCTATACTAATAAAGAACTATTATGAATGTTCTTCAATTTTATCACTGGACATCTCAAGAAATTATAGCATGTGTCTCATTTTTTTTACCAACTAAATCATCTGGAATATAAATAAAATGCTTAGTAAAACATAAACAAAGACTCGTGAAATGAACATATTCACCAAGTAACAAAGAAATGTAGTTTACTTAGCTGTGATAAGGAACCAGATGTGTCTAAACATGGTTCTTGAATACTCTATTTTCTCCTTCTTTCGTGTTTATATCTACAAGTAAGTAGAGTCTCCTATAAGGTGTCTTTAAGGGTGGATCCTCCACCTCCATTTTATTTGCTAGAGGGTTACTCGGTCACCATTTTTTTTGTTAGTGCCACATCTGGCGATGCTCTCTCCCGTGGGAATCGTCACTGGTTCAACTATTTTCTCTGGCACCACCCTCCACAGCGAAGTCACCTCTACTCTTGCTGGTGCTGCAGCGACTGCCCCACCAGAGGGAGCTGCTGCTATCACTAGAGCAAATTCTGTTGCACTAGTATGTCCTCATTGAGGAGCATGTGCTCTATTACCGGTCATTACCACCTCCTCTTGGGTGGTCTGGTCATTTTGAACTCCATTTTCAACTGGGGTGTCTTCAAAGACCAGCTTCTTAGAAACATTATAACCTTCTTTGTCCATGGAAGTGAGGATACCTCCCTAGCGGAGTCGTCAAATGTAGGAGGGTAGTGAGACTGGGGTCTATAAATAACTGGAAAGGGTGAGGCGTGCCCCACTCTAATGGACGCTGTCTGTAAGGTTCTCAAGAACTTCTAAAGCATCTTCTGATGAAACCTTCTCCTTTTGGTAAAAATGGAGCTCAAGCTGGAACTCCCTCCCTGCAAGAAGATGAACTTCCACAATAATAGTAATTTTCTCAATAAGAGCTCCCGAGAATGATGGTTGTCAGTGAGGAGTGAAAGAACAAGGCACTTAGCACTAGAGAGAGAGAGCAGGGAGAGAATACTAGGAAGTTCTGGTGTGATTTTGACAGAGTAACAGTGCTATTAAGTTTTTCTATCTTTCTTCCTCCTTCTTGACTTTGCCCAGGGGTCCTATTTATACTTGGGCAATAGGGCTGAGTTGGCACTTTTGGCACAAAAAACTTAGAGGGTTGGTGAGGGACAAGGTTTGCAGTGTACCATTTTTCCCTACCTGTGTGCAGCAGCATGTCCCCTCAGACAGGTTCCACCTGGTGCAAATCAAAGTCAAAATGCAAACATATATCCTAACGGAGACAAAATATCTGATTTGGTAAATATCTTTTGAAATGATAACTTTTGGTACAAACTTTGTAAACTTGAGGGGGGTCTTAAGGACCACCTTCTCTAAAATATTTGTAAGTTTGAGGGGGGTCTTAAGGACCTCCTGCTAAAATCATTTTTCTTGAGAGGGGCCTAGAGGACCCTCTCCTTTAAAATCATTTTATAAATAGTTCTTTTCTTATGAGTAGCCCTTTGGCTGCTCCCCCTGGTTATGTCTGACTGTGAGGAGTACTAGGCGACCCTAGGGTCTTTCTACTAGTATTCTCTCAATCCTAAAGTGATAAGTGGTTGAGCTTGCTCAACAAACCTTGTCCCTCAGTCGCCAATTCAAAACTCCCAAGAGATCCTAACTGGCCTATTTGAGTCCTGCCTGCTCAACTAGGCTACCTGTATAAGAAAGCAAAGCGTTAATACTATTGTTCTTTAAAAGAATGAATTTTCATGATGAGGGCTTGCTCATGGTATCCACTCCTTCATCTTGGGGTCTCTGCCCTGGATTTTGGTTGAGGGACCCTGGAGGTTCCTTAACCAATATGACTTTTTTGTATTTGAGGGACCCTGAGTACTCTTTCACCAATTATGCATTTTCTACGATGAGGGGGACTAGGTTCCCACACCAATATGAATTCTCTGCAGTAAGGGACCTTAGATGCTCTTTCACCAGTTATGCATTTTCTGCAGTCAGGGGGCCTAGGTTCCCACACCAATATGGATTCTCTGCGGTTGTGGCACATTGGGTGCACTTTCACCAATTATGCATTGTCTGCGATCAGGGGGCATAGGTTCCCGCACCAATATGGATTCTTAGCGGTCGAGGGACCTAAGGTTAACTTTCACCAATTATGCATTTTCTGCAGTTAAAGGGCCTAGGTTCCCGCACCAATATGAATTCTCTGCGATCGAGGGACCTTGGGTACACTTTCACCAATTATGCATTTTTTGCGATCAGGGGGCCTAGGTTCCTACACCAATATGGATTTTCTGCGGTCGAGATAACTTGGGTGAACTTTTATCAATTATGTATTTTCTGTAGTCAGGGGGCCTAGGTTCCCACACCAATATGGATTGTCTGTGGTCGAGGGACCTTGGGTGCACTTTCACCAATTATACATTTTTTGCGATCAGGGGTCCTAGGTTCCCGCACCAATATGGATTCTCTGTGATTGAGGTACCTTGGGTGCACTTTCACCAATTATGCATTTTTTGCCGTCAGGGGTCCTAGGTTCCTACACTAATATGAATTTCTGTCGGAACCCGGGTTCCTTCTCAATATGAATTTCTGTCGGGACCATGAGGGTTCCTTCTCAATATGAATTTCTACAGGGACCCTGGGTGGGGTTCCTTTTCAACATGAATTTTTGTCGGGACCCTGGGATTCCTTCTCAATGTGAGTTTTTGTCGGGACCCTGGGGTTCCTCAACTATAATGAATTTTGGGTGTTCCTCAACCTCATATTTTCTGTAAGTTGAAGGGGGTCTTTGAGGGACCCTCGCCCTAAAATATAGTGATCAATCTTGAAACACCCTTCTATATTATCCCCTCATGCCAAATCTTTTGTGTTGGACAGACCAAAAGGATTTGTATGCCCTAAATTCGATTTTTAATTTTAAGGGACCCTAGGGTTGCTTCACCATTCCCCCTAGGGTCATTAAATGCTCTGTCACCTCATCCCAAGTTTGGTAGATGAGGATACTTATGGTGTACCTCCTTATCTGGGTATTAACTTTGGCAGAGGGGTTGCTCACGGTGAGCCCCTCATCCTTGGACTTTTTCTGTGGCCTTCTATCTTGTTTAGAGGGGTTACTCATAGTGAGCCCCTTGTCCTTGGACTTCTTCTGTGTCCTTTTATCCTGTTTAGAGGGGTTGCTCATGGTGAGCCTTTCGTCCTTGGCATTTTTCTATGTCCTTCTAGGGCAGAGGGGTTTCTCAAAGTGAACCCCCTCATCCTTAGCCTTTATTCTGTGGCCTTCTATCTTGTTTAGAGGGATTTCTCACAGTGAGTCCCTCATCCTTGGCCTTTGTCTGTGGCCTTCTATCTTGAGTAGAGGGGTTGCTTGCGATGATCCCCTCTTCCTTAGCCTTTGTCTGTGGCCTTCTATCTTGGGTATAGGGTTTGCTCGTTGTGAGTCCCCTCGTCCAGGTTTTACACCTCGTCATAGGGCCACTCAAGGTGGACCCTCTTGCTCTAAATATTTTCTTGCTAACTTGGGCAGTAGGATCCCCTCTAGGTGGGTTCACTCACCCTTGGTTATTCTAGAATTACATCTGGACACCCCTCTACATTAGTCCTCTTGGCTATAGTGGTCAAGATTAAAACACCCTTATACAAATAGTTTTTTACGGAGGATTCCATATTTGTTGGTTGTATACGGCGGACTCCGTATGTGTGATGGTAGCTATGCCACATCTATAGACTTTGAGACGTAGGTAGACTCCTAGTTGTTACTAGACAGCGGTTGAAGGAACGAAGAGTGCCAAGACTTGTGAGGAAGTCGAGTCATTGTGTTCTGTCATGTCAAATTATAATTCTAAACTTAATGGACTTGTGGCAGGGCTGTCTGCGGTTTTTTTTTGTTGTGAGTTTTTCTCGTACATTGCGACATTGTGGTTGTTTATTTTAGCTTGCCATTTCTCACGTAGATGCATACTTAAGCTTAGGAAGATAAAACTGATTTAATCACAAAATGATTTAATTAGAGCTTAATTAATTTGGGTTGGGTTAGTTTAAGGAAAAGTTTAATTTGGCAAAATTCATGCTTACATTGGTTTATATTAATTTGAACTTGAATTGAAGTTTTATTTTTGAAGAGAAAATTTAATTTGGAAGAAATTAAAAAATTTGAATTTTCAGAATCATCGGCATGTTTTGAGTAAAATCAGAAGAATATTGGGACTTTCAGTCACTACATTCATGGAAGTATATAACATGACCACCCATGAGATTTAAGTCTAGGTGTTGAAAAGATTAGACATGGGTAATCTCACAATAATTTCAAAGGGTGTGTTGATTCAAAATTCCAAGAATTCTATTGGAATGCTTGTATAATTATTTCTTTGACTTTTTCTGGAAAAGCTTCAATTTAATGGGATCATAATCTCCACAGGTTGGGCGATCATTGTGGAAGTAGCTCTGCAAAAAATATTCAAAGTTAATTTTTTTCCTTAAATAAATCCAACGGAAATACATTCACATATTCATGATCGTAAACTAAAGAAAATGAAGGAATTACATAATCAAATCTTCTAAAAGGAAACTTCACTTATTTTAAAATAACAACGAGTTACAACTTAAGACAAAATTTAAAAACTTATTAGAAGAGAGATAACATGCTCTAGATGAAAAAACAACATTTTACTTAAAATAACAAAAAGAGCTCTAAAAGCTAAATCTTCAACATAGTCCTTTTTCGCTCCATCCGCGAGCCTAAACATTTCCTGAAAATTGGTTATTTATACAACATGAACTAAAAGCTGAATGAGGTTCAATCTACGGACATTCCAGGGTTTCGGAAAATTGATGCCTATTCAATTTAGAACATAAGGTATATACATATATTGACAAGAATTTACAATAATATATATAAAGTAACTGATAGTATATTTTTTCAGTATAAACAGTGTAGAACAGAACAAATAAAACAATTGAGCAATATGTCAATTTTTTACTTTTATGTTAATGTCCATGTACGCTTAATACCCAGATAGACAGATAGTGTTACCAAATGTTTTTGCCCAACGACAACACAGACATAAAATCATGATCTCTCGAACAACTCATTGTTTAAGGCACACCAGCGATAAACCACCTGGGAAGGTACCACCCAAATATTTCCACCCAGTAGTCAAGTCCAACATAGTAAGAGAGTTTCCATAGTACGAATCAATAATTTTAGAATTCAAATCAGATGTATATATCGAGAGATATACAATATAACAAATGACGGAATCATCAGTATCAGATGTATTTTGAGAATAACAGCATTTCACAAAATATATGTAGTTTGGATAATATCACATAATCAAAATACGCAAGGAATGTCATAGAGTACTCACCTAAAGCAGAAGTACGAAGTTATAGATGTCGAGTCTTGGATCACTATGACGAAACTTCTTCTTAAATTTTCCCTCACTTTCTCTCACTATTTATTTGTAATATTTTGGAGGAATTTCATGTAATAACTTATCCTAAAGGCTATATTTATTGTTTTTCAAATGTATTTAGGTGTTGACACGTGTCTGGGTGACTAAGCTTTCATTTTCGTGAGTCGTCGTTGACGTGTCGCGTAATGGAGCTGTCTCGCAATCTTTATTCATCAAACGGCGACATGTGTTTTAGGCTTTTCTAAATGAATGACATGTATTTGAAATTTTCCTTTAAAGATGACATGTGTACGGTGGAGGTGTCCAAAACCAAGCACGAGGTGTCAAGCATGAGGTGAAAAAGTATTAAGGTTATAAGGGTCATTTTACGCATAAAGGGTCTTTTGGTAATTTCACCCTATATATTTTCAATATTTCTTAGAGGTCGCTAAAAATATTTTCTTTACGAAATGGTCCTTTTTATATTTCCATTTTAGTCCCTGAAACTTTCTTGATTAAAACCAAGTCCCCAAAGTTTTATAAAATTATATTTTCCACCCCAAAACTTACCATTTAGCTTAGGATGTGTCATAACACTTCAATTTGACCCATTTTACAGTTGATTCTTCAAATTTTAAAATGGAATTTGTCATATTAAGAATCCAGAATGTCACATTTGTAATAATATAATTAGAAAATAATTAAGACACAATTGTAAAAATAATTATATATTGACATATAAAAGTGAGGTCATTACATTCTACCCTCCTTGTAAAAAGTTTGGTCCCCAAACTCGACTTATATTAATTTTCAAAAAGGTATGGATATTTCAAAGTTTGCTATACTAGAAGGGTCAAAAATTTGGTGATGATGATGAGGCAAAAGAGAGGATAAAAAAACCTCCTCGTTGGACAAGTCTGCCATATCCGGCTATTAACGGTCCATCTCTTGCTGAAGCTCATCAACCTTCGTCTCAGCCTTAGCCAAAGACTCATTGGCAACAACAACTTGTTCCTCAACTTTGGCAAGTTCATAAAAAGTCACCATCTTCTCGGTTAATGTATTATGAGAACGAGTAGTGGCCTGAATTTTTGCATAATAGGAAGGCAAGTCAGCTTTCTTGAAGGACTTGAGCAAATCAAAGAGCCGTTTCAAGGCAAAACCCTTGCCCACAAGGAAATTGATTTACCCTATCATTTCCTTGATCTTATTGGGACTTAAAGTGGGCAGAGGAGTGTGTAGTGCATCTGCTAAAACTATGGCAAATCCTTAAAGCCTGCAAGCCATCATGACAGGAATGGCTTGAATACAATGAAAAGTAAAGGTGGAAGGGTGGCATTCCAACAGGCGCTCAACCAGTTCATATAGGGAGGGGTTATGATATAGGTAAAATTCTTTAAAGTCTGCCTCACTATATTAACATGAGCTAATTCTGGAGGATGCACACTGAAAGCATTGTCACCGGCTGAGGGAAAAACATAATTTGATTCCATATCATCTTCTTGCAAAAAGGGAGTTAGGTCTCGTTACCCTCCCTCCACGTTCTGGCCTGACATAGGTATAGTGTTGGGTTCAACAAAGTTCCCAATAGACTCAAGAGGGACATTCTCAACATGTACTTGCTCAATAGGGGCAACAACATCCCCCAAAATCGTGGGCTGGCTCATTTCAACCTGAGAAAATAAGTAATAAGTCAAGTGGGAAGAAAATAGAGTATGGAACAATAGGTATTCTTGAGCCTTAGTTTGCCTAAACACCTTTATGGTCGCTCGACTAGGTAAACTGTTATCGCTTTAAAAGTCCCAGTTTTTCTTAAAGCACCTTTATGGTTGCTCGACTAAGTAAGACTAGGCATTATTAAGCCTTAGTTTGTCTAAAGCACCTTTATGGTTGATTGACTAGGCAAACTGTTGCCGCTTCAAAAGTCCCAGTTTTGCTTAAAGCACCTTTATGGTTGCTCAACTAGGTAAACTATTATCGTTTCAAAAGTCCCAGTTTTATTTAAAGCAGCTTTATGGTTGCTTGACTAAGTAAGACTAGGAATTCTTAAGCCTCAGTTTGCCTAAAGTACCTTTATGGTTGCTCGACTAGGTAAATTGTTGTCGCTTCAAAAGTTCCACTTTTTCTTAAAGCACTTTTATGGTTGCTAGACTAAGTAAGACAGGGCATTCTTAAGCCTCAGTTTGCCTAAAGTACCTTTATGGTTGGTCGACTGGGTAAACTTTTATCACTTCAAAAGTCCCAATTTTGCTTAAAGCACCTTTATGGTCACTCGGCTAAGTTAGACTAGGCATTATTAAGCCTCGGTTTGCCTAAAGAACCTTTATGGTTGCTCGATTAGGTAAATTATTGTCGCTTCAAAAGTCCAAATTTTACTTAAATAACCTTTAGGGTTGCTCGACTAAATAAGACTATGCATTTTCATGACAGCAGTTGAAATAAAGGATGGCATTAATAAGGAAATTGAGAATAGGAATACCTCCTCAATATGTGATTCCCTAATAACCACTAGATTACGAGTAACCTCAGAAACCATAAAAAGGGTAATAACTGTCTTCTCCAAAGGTTTGGCTTTTGCTCCAACTTGTGCCTCCTCAGGAGTGGTTGCTTTTCCTTTTACTATGGAGGAACCAAACACCCCCACCAGAAATTGGTCATTGGTGGTGAATTTGGGGGGAACAATCATAAGATCTAGACAAGTGTTGGTGTTAACCCCTTCGATGGGGGCAACCTGCAAAAGGCATCGCGTAATGTAAGTGTAACATAAACATAAATGAGATACACAATGTGCAAGAAATCAGTACACAGTTAGCACAGTTATAGGACCAACATTTGCCGTGGATGCAACTTTAACCACATCTTTGTCTTGAGAAATAACTACCAAAGAAGGGCTGAGCTCTAAGATAAGGGGCATATTTTCTTCACGCTGAGGGGATGATGAAAATGGGTCAACACTAGGAGTATGTTGAGATGAATAGGCTTCAGCACTGGGCATTACCTTGGACTTATCATCCTCTGGGTCATCGCTATAATCATCAAGGATTGTATAATCCATACGAATATAATAGGTTTCTCAGTAGAGTACATTCGGCAAAGCCTCCCAGATGGTCGAACCAAAGGGGATTCCTCCTCCTCATCCTCTTCTTCCTCTTTTTCACCATTTTTAAGAAGAAACTCATCCTCAACATTATCAAGAGGAAATTGGACCTCGGTACTAGGTCGCGTCCTCTAATGACTAGCAATAGGGGTAGGGGGGTGAAGGATATACCTCTTTCATCTATCTTCTTAGCCAAAATAGACTACGCATCTACATATCCTTGATCGAAAAGCCTCAATAGACTATCAAGCAACTCTGTACATTGATCGAACAACTGTGTCTGGAGAAGAGTGAGATTGAGATGTTTGAAGGGTTACATTGGGAAACTTTTCTCTTCTTCCTGGGGGTTCATTTCTTTGCCCTAGCCACAATAACACTTAAAACACCAATGGGAGTTTCCTCTTCAACATCGGGTTGATAGGTAGCAGGAGGATCTACAACATCCTCAATTTGCTGAGATCTGGGAGCCCCTTTCTTCTTCTTATTTAAAATAGCTTCATTTAGAGGTGCCAAAAGTGGAAGTTCTTTGGGGGTGCTAGTATTGGTTTTGCTCCGGGGAAATTGGGATTAATTAAAGGTACAAGTCCTTAATCCTAACTCAGATAGGGGAAAACATATAACAACAGGGTATATGGGTTCTCGTTCAATAACCTTAAGAAAATGGCTAAGGGTGTTGGGACAGAATAAATTAAGGTATTCAGCGGACCTAATACCTCGTGTATGCTGGGCAGGGATAATAACTTGGCCTTGTAACTAGACAGAAAGAGTGGATCAGTTAGGAAGTATCTACATGCCTTTGAGAAGTTTGAAGGTCTTTGAGTAATATTGTGATTGAGAAGGGGCACCCCTTGATCAAAGATAAACTGCATGGCTACCCGATGAGGTGAATATGCTGTGAAGTAGTTTGAACATTCTATACATGAGGGAAGGTATGAGGGAGTAAGAACCAAAAAACATTAGAGGAAGGGAAATTAAGAGCAAGAGATTGATCGATTGTCTGGACTGGTCGAATAACATCCTCAAAAAAGGCATCGGTAAAGATTTAATTGGTGACAGACTAAGGATGAAAGTTTAAACTTTTGACATTATCAATAAAGGAATGGAAAGACTTCTTGAAATTGCTTGTGGTTCTAAGAGAGGATTCGAGGGACTTTAACCTCATGAGCGGTAGGATGTAAGTCTGCTGGGGATATTCAGGAAATCGAGCATATATGAACACTATGAGAAGTATGTGATTGGCATAATTGGACACATCAAAACATCCATGAGACCAGGCAGTAACAATTTGAACTCTATGAAGCCAGGTGTAAAGTGAATCGAGGGTCATAGCATCTAAAGGAAATTTCACCCCAGAGGTAAGGCGAACAACTAGATTATGAGATCCCTCATTGGAAATTTGTGGGGTTTCCCGGGCAAATAGAACCTTAAAAGTATGATCCAAATGTACACGACGAGCCCAATCCTTCTCTCATATACTTCTCCAATGGGGGGCATTTCCATAACAGTTTTTCCCTTTGGGTCTTTCTTGGCATGCTTGTGAGGAAGGGAACTTGCTCTATCCTCCATGTATAAGAAACACCTGATAATTTACGAATAAGTGCACTTATTATAGGTCTTCATACACCTATTTATCACACCCTTCAATTCTTTACACTTAACAGGTTCTTCCTTTATAATCGCTTCCTCAAAGTAGGTATCAGTCCTAGCAGCTTACAAACCAAGGAGTTCACACACATCCTCCAGGGTGATGGTGAATTAACCCTAAGAAGCACGAAGGTGTGGGTCTTATGACTCCAGCGAGAAAATATGATTCTCAGTGTATTGTTATTTTTTGCCAAAGTTACATTGCCAAACCATTTGGTATAGGATAAACCAACTGTCAGTAATTCCATAACATACTTTCCATGGATGTAATCAAGCCAAGCACATAGTCCTTCATAAACCCACAAGCTGATTCAAACTCAACATTTGAGTAGGGATAGTGTCCCCTCTCAACTCTGAACCGGGTAATAGTGGATCCAGGGACATAGGCGTAATTCTTTATCACGTCGTCTTCACCAACCAACAAGTTCAAACCCTCTGTCTTAGAAATAAAAGAGCCAGGAAAAGCATTGGAGGACTCCTAGAGCTGATCTAAAGTGCCAAAATAGGGGGCATGATGGTATTTTGTTCACTTTAGATGAAGATGAATAATATCTAAGGAAGTTTCTCCGGCGACGATAACTGCGATTGAGGGAGTTCTTTTCACAACTGGTGCCGTAACAAAAAGTAGAAAATCGATGAGAAAAGAGGAAAAGAAGAAAGCTTGGGAATTAAAGAATACTGTTTGCTCTCACAAGTTAAGGAAACACTTAGCTCAAAAAACCCAAAGGTAAAAAGGTTTGGGTATGAAAGGAAACCCTTTTATAAGAGACGTACTATTTTTGAAAAATACCTGACTGATATGAAAAGATGCGCGTGGGAAATGTAATCGTCACAAAGAAATTTTTGTAGGCTAATCTGGCTCGCGTGGATTACATGTGCGGGTCCTCAATCGACGCGTGTACGAATGGGGAAAATGCTGTTCGATGCATTTAAAAGGAAGAGACGCAGTAATGATTAACTTTGGGAGAAATTTCAAAAGACATTTGGGGGTGAAACTTTATGCCTTTTCACACTTGGGAAAATAAATGATTTTGGGAGAAATTTTATAAAAAAAACATTGTAATTCCCCAAGATAAAATATTGAGAAATATAAGTAGCTAGAGGGGTAATATCATGTGAGAAAGAAGAGTTTTCAAGTAACTTGAACACAAGCTGAAGTTACCCACACCTTCATTTTTTGCTATGTAAATATACAAATCTGTGAATTATTTTTACTTCTAACAAATACGTGCACAGGTCAATTGAGATAGGACGTGAACTCATTTTTTTGTACATATATTTCTTCAAACAAAAAAATATCTCTATGAAGGGGCAAATGTAGAGGGAGGTCCAGGCTTAAATTTAATTAAAATAGTGCCAACACTTCAGAAGAAAGATTAGGGATGGTTGCTCTCAGAAAGCTGAAGTTGCTCGAATGATCATGAAAAGAAGGTTGCTCGCACAAAGATAAGCTGCCCGAAGGATCTCCCAGAAATACCAATACTAGCCTAGAATTTCTGCTAAAATACTCCCATACGAGAGATTTTATCTTGAGAACATTTATTAAGAGACCAAAACCATTTACTTCATTTGTGTTTAAGGTTATTGCCTTACTTTTCGTCCTTAAAGGTTCTTGTGCCCACTCTCTCCGACCAAGTCAACTGTGGGATCTCCATCATTAATTGTTTTGCTATAGCATTTATGTTGAAAGAACACATTTAATACAAGAGTTTTGTATATTGAATGTGACGACTTGAGACTTGAATTTATGGTTGTCATTGATTGTTCTAAGGCCATAATTACCATCTTGATAAGGGGTAACGCCTCCCTTGACATTAATATCATTTCAAGAACTCACCTCCTACAACAGACGTAATAAAACACACATAAGTGGGGTGGTTGCTACGCAGTACACCTTCTCATTGCCCATACCCCCGACTATGAAAATGGATCCATCTATCCCACATCTCTCATAAAAAAGTGGTGTCCTTGAACGTAGTACGTAAAACAATAACCTACACTATGATAGTCCACCTATGACGACAGGTGCTACAAGTCCGACGATGTGCACAACCCAAATCAATAAGCCTTCCACGAACACAGGTATGTTCACATAATTAACAAATATATACATATAACACACGATATGTATAGGTAATTATGCTCATAACTATCGCAACTAAATTTCATTAATCTCAAAATAACAATCATTGTATTAAGAATTAACAATCTAGTTAATTATTAAATTACCCCAGTATTGGATGGCAACATAAATCTATTTTTAATTAAATATCCCTTCACATGGAAAACCTCCCACATAATCGCCTGGAATCATCAAAATCCCCCAAATGTTTCAATGGTTTAACCTTGACCCATTCTTAGGAGCCGTATTGATTCGCTCCTTAGAGCCAAATTGATTCTTCTTTCGACAGTAGCCCAGTTCTGCTATATTTTTTTACAGGAGTTTCTTCCCAAAAACTTCATATTCGACTTTAAGGTTTTGTACACTTTAATTTCTAGAACCATAACACTATTATAGTCAAGAAAATGTGTTAACATCATTCGATACCCAATCTATGCATGATAACTCGCTGTAAATTCGAGTAATTAGATATAAAACATAATAAGTTGTCTAACCTAACAAGTTCATAATTCTTATCTAAAAATCCCTAGAATAGTGAAATCAACCACCGATTTGAAATCAATAAAAAAATTAACCCTATCCCGTGGATTCTTAGTAGTAGTTTCTCCAATCAAACGATATCAATTCCGGGTTTCTCACCAAGGTGTTTAATTCTAATAACACAATTAACCATGAGTTAATTATAATCAATACTAGATTAAAATCCATTTATATTTCATTCTCCAAAGATTATAACCCAAAATCGGTATGAGAGACATGCATATGTGTAAGAGAAAAATTTACGACTGCTCATATTTTTATTTATTTTTGTCTAGCTTCTCCCATTACTCAAACATGACACCTTAACACATCTACGTCACTAATTCTCGGTACTTGAAGTCTACATTGAAGACCATCAAAGAATGCAAGATTTGGTCATCTCAATAACTTAGAAGAAATATGGTTTTTATTGATAAAAGGGTTCTGGGTATTTTTTTTGGTTTAGTATTTCTTTATGAGGAAATATTTTTTAAAAGGAACTCAAAATATTATAAGAATTATTTTTTGAAATTTCAGCGCTTCTTTCGAACAATGCCCTCCCTCGTTCGAACGAGATTTTATTTTGAGTCTATTGATATCTCGTTAGAAGTTGATGTTTGAACAAATTTGACGTTTGAAATGAAATCCTTTTTGGTTCTCGTTGTTATCTCGTTTGAAGTTGTCGTTTGATGTGTCGTTCGAACGACCCTCACCTTCGTTCGAACAATCGATGCAGATTTTGATTTTTATTGTATACTTTCCCATTATCTTTTGCGTTTATACTTTTTATCTTACCTTCTTATAAAAAGATTAAATGGGATCACATGTCTTAAAAACTCTTTTTCGAAAAGAAAAATATATTTTTTGAGTTCTCTTTTTGTAATCAAACACCTTATATCAAAAGTCACACCCGAAGATATATTCCAGATCACTTTTTCAACATCAAGAAGGTTTCTTGTGATACACTCTTCTAGAGACTTTTATCTGTGACTGATTTTGTAAAACTAGGTTTCATTAATGAAGAAGGAAGAAGACTGAATTGGTGGATACCGAGGGTAGATTGCTACCCGTGGACGACTCCGGAGTTGGGTCATATCTGTTGGCATTTTGAATACCTTGCGCGTCTAACTTACTGTATTTAAGTGTTTTGTAGGTTAATTGTCCTCAAAACTATTAATAGTGCTAAATAAAAGGTTTTTCCTTGCAAAGGGATTTTTTCCTCATCTTTATTGTTTGTGACACCCCACCTATTCTAATCCTAGGTGATCAGTTCATTATTAAATTGAACATGATTCATTAATGGTTTCATTATCAACATCACTATTCAAATCCAATTAATTACTAATACCCTAATGGCCTGGTGTCAAAATTTTAATTCTTGTTATTTACATGCAATTGATATAAAATAAATAAATGACATTCACCATTTCCACACACATAATAATGAATGATAAGATAAATAAATAAATAAATAATTGTGTTTGGAATAACACTCCAGAATAAAATCCCAATACAATCAATAATAAATAAAATTTAAATCTAATTCTGGAAACAAAATAAAAGTATAATGTCACAATAATAACCACCGACTAAGAAAGGGGAGACATGACTGACTGGAATAGATAAAATATGAAACAAGAAGTGAAAGATGTGGAGGCGTATCATACCAAGGTCCTGCAACTTCCACGGCAGCTACAACACGAAAAGTGAAGGAACTCCTATGTCCGGTGTTCCTGTGGCTGGACACCTAAAAAGTTTTTACAAAAATGGATTTGAAATGGGTCAGAGCCCAAGTAAAACAGTTTCAAAATATTTTAGCAAGTATTTAAAATGCATTAAAGAATACATATTATATACATATTAGCTCCGCGTACTCTCACTTGAGATCCTCACCTCCCATATATTGTGCATGCCAAACGTACTTTTCGAGCCCACCTAGTTATCCCACCCCGCCTAGATTGACTTTAATTTCTTCCCGCCTAACAATTTATTAGGCCCACCCGTATTGCGCATCCAGTATGATATTAAATTACCAATTCCTTCCGTTTATTAAGAGTCTCCAGTTAACGATTAAGTTCTCACATTTTTAGAGTAATTCAACTAGAACTATCAATCTTATCTACTATTACACTCGTAGTAGAATCAGTCACACATATATATTTATATCACTTTTATAATATGCATGTATACAACATCCCTAGGTGGAGACCCGCTATGAGGGAATACTCTGCTATCAAGTCTTGGTACATCACAAAATAAATAAGGACATCGGTTTGGATATCATCATCGAACCATAAATCAAATCACACATATTAGAGGCAAATATAGTTCCAAGTCTTATGGGTTACGGACACATCAAATGTGCTCAATTGAACGTCGAAACTATCATACACTCAGATAGCACAAACCTACGTTCTATGTTCTGGGGTACAAGTCAAGATCCCCTCAATGGGCTCATCAGGATAAGACTGTCCACTATGCAGAAACCTCCCGTGGTAGTATGTAACCTAGGTATGTTTATACATAATAAATCAAACAATAGGTATTCATACCACCTATATATACATATATATTCAGTCTATGTATTCGCTTAACCTATAATAGATATCTTGTACGTAGTATGATAATTCTCAAATATACTAGGTATCATTCCTTTACCATAATATTTCTCATCGTCTAACCCCAATGGTTTCCCAATACTCGGAGGATTACAAATTGCCCCTTAAGTCAATTTAGTAGATACCTCACTCGTACCCTACTGGTCTACGTCATACGTTCCCTTGATTTCCCGTGACATAATATCATTAACTGAATTAGCTTTTACTACCCAATTCAACCTAATAAACTACAGCCCTAAATCCCCTCATGTGACTAAGTCTCAATCCCCACATTGGCATACTGGTAATTAAATCCTCTCTAATTACATTTAAAAATTCCTTCCTAAAGTTAACGTGATCGTTTTCCATGAATTCTAAACAAAAAGGGAAAAGTGGATAAATTTCAAAAATCGAATTGATTCGACCTTGGCCCGAATTGATTCGCCTTCCAAATCAATTTGGACAAGAAGCGGAATCGATTTGCCTGTAACAGGTCTCGTCTTCTGCATTTTAACAGTTACGGATTCTACCATTTTTATCACTCCAAACCTCCATTACACAATCTCAAACTCCCACCTAAACATACTAAACATCATACTAGCATATATAAACGATTTCTATACCGATTGAATCATTAAATCATCAAATCATCAAATAACACCTTCAAATCGAATTAATTCAACATTAATCCCCCCAAACCTTAAATTATCATTTTAGTTCAAGAACATAAACAAGGACCCAGATTTATTCACATGTTTATCATACTAATTCATTAGATTTGTTCAACATGCATAGGGGATTAAATTTAACATGATTCCTTCCCTAAAACATAATTTTAATCTTCCAAATTTATACCAATTTTCATATATTCATGTTAATAACCATCCTACACTAACATGAATGTTATATATTCTCAAGATTAGAAAGATGAATACTTGCCTCTATATGTAGATCTCCGCAGAATGGTGGTAGGGGGGCGTTCCTCTCCTTCCGATCAAACCATTGGTGGTGGTGGTGCAAGCATGGTGGGTTAAGCCCAGGAACCCTTCTTCTTCTGCGTCTAATTGAATTTCCCTACTTTTGTAAATGCTAACCGTAGAAACCTTAAGCTACCGGCTGATATACACTTAGAAATTTCGTAGGTCTTCTTACTCCAAAAATCTAAAAGATAAAAATACCCTTTGAGGGTACCGATTTTGCCTAAAAATGCCCCGGGACCCAACCTAAACCCCCAAATACACTTTTTTAACTATTTCGATGCTATCGAACACACTGACGCACTCGAAATTACCATTCGAATTATCTAAAATGAAATTACAATTTATTTCCCAAAATTAATTCCCGACAAGACTGACACGTGAGTCCTGCCTAAATTTATCGTAATTGCCGTATTTCACACTCACAACAATTATAATACTTTCTTATCAATTTATTACTCATTCACTAAGTAATATACAATATAAAAAAATATTAACCCTTTCCTTGCTAATTAATATTTATATTAATCCGGATTAATTTCCCATTTTAATTTAATGAAACCAAATAAATTCCAATATAAAAATTCATTAAAACTACGGGGTGTTACATACTTCCCCCTAATAATAGAATTTGGTCCCTAAATTTGAGAATGAAAAACTCTGGATATTTGTTGAGCATCTCATCGTGGTGCTCCCACGCAGACTCGTCGGCATTATGATGCCACCGCTGAACACGTACAAGTGGAACTCGTTTCGACCTCAATCTTCTCACACTATGGTCTAGGATAGCCACCATCCTTGACTCATATGAAATATTGGGTTGCCTATCGATCTCCTTTAAATTAATGTGAGTGTGGGCTAACTCATCCCAGAGATATCGCCTCAGCGAAGGAAGGTGAAATACTTTATGAATCCGATGGAAGTGCTCCGGCAACTCGAGTCTATATATGCCACTGGCCCAATCCGCTCAATGATAGGGAATGGTCCTGCGTACCTTGGAACCAACTTCCCTTTCTTCCCGAACCTCATTTCCCCTTTATAGGAGATACACGTAGGAACATCAGTCCCCCACATTAAACTCCAAGAAGAACTGCTTAGCATCTGTATAGCTTTTCTGTCTGTCCTGAGAAATATGTATACGATTATGAATCAACTCAATTTTAGCCGATGTATCTTGAATCAACTCTGGGCCAAGTAGCTTATTGTCCCCCACCTCTAACCAAAAAGCTGGCGAATGACAAGGTCTACTGTATAATTCCTTAAATGGTGGCATGACAATCATAAACTAGTAGGAGTTATTATAGACAAACTCCACCAGTGGAAGATACTCCTCACAACCTCCCATAAACTCAGGAATACACACCATGATCAATATGGCCTAATCAGTTCACTTGGAAATACTCCTTCATTTTCCTTATCGTTTTCTCTTAGTGCTTGTGAAACCAGTTTCCCTTCTTCCAAGAATATTATTGGGCCAATATTCTAATGGTTATACCATTCACTAGCTTGGGAAAGGTCCCCTCCTCTATAGGTGCCAACTTCCTTCTTTTAAATCATATACTCCCTTCATGGGAGATATCTGCAATCATACCCGGCAATTTATGTTAGAATTCTATATCTGTAGTTGGTTATGACGTAAATCTCGTCATTTTTCTTCTCTACTCAGAGTAGTTCCTGATTATCCTTAAAAATATAAAATATACAATCCTTGTACTTTTTAATACTATAATCACCCCTTTTCGCCCACTCTTCGATTTCTGGTGACACGCCTTGGTCACAATGCAACTGCATTCTTTTTGCCTTATTCTAGTCCTGCCTTTAATTTACTCATGTATCTACGTTTATTTTAGACATTTCCACATCTTTTCCTCGTGAATGACACTAAAAATCTCAACTAACTAGGGTGCCCATACACCTTATGACCCGTGCATTTTTGCATAAATCAACAGAACGTAATACACTAGTTTTAGACTAAGCCTTGTATACTAGGCACAACTATACAATAAGGGTACACTCAACCACCCTACCAATCGCAACTTAATCATTCTCACATCAACATTATATGGCTCTACTGGCCTTAAATTGTAATATAACTATAATTTCTTAGTTATAATTGCATATACGTATAATAACTAAGGTACTAAACTTATGTCCTGAAGGCCAAACATTTCCGAACTCCTGACGCTCTCTATGTTTCATGCGCGGGATGTCTCGCAAAGAGAAATCCAAATAAAGAACCCCCCAAATACACTATTAACTAATATTATCGGTCGTCGAGATCCGTTAGTCCCTCAGTACACAACCTGTACACCTAATTTCCCATCTTCCAACGTAAAAAGTCTACACGTTCACTCTCATGTCACTCAACACGGCGCTCTCACTATCACAAGTCTTCAGCGCGATATAAATAACCAGCTATATCTCTTCGCTCGGCAAAGAACACATAACACTCTGAATCACATCAGTAAAAAGTTCCTACGCATCGGGATTAAATATAACTAGACAACATACTCATAAAAGTCAATAATACAATGTCATTTACATAAATATATATAAGACCAACCCTTTTTCAGGTGATGCCTCGCGAAAACAATATAACTCAGCCTATAATAACAAGCACGATAATCTTATCAAACATTCCACTACTGCTCAAACCCTTGGTATCCAATCACTATACAAGGTATTACTAATATGCTCTACTCTTATAAGCCTCAAAAGGAGCAAAAACTGCTACATAATATAAAAATTCTCTTAGTGTCCACACTCTCTCCTCCCCGTAGGTGACACTAAAAGTCTTGCTACCAAATGGTTGATACATTCATAATAAGGCTGATACCGCCAAAGCACCCACTGGACCCGACTCACACTCAAATAGTATTGTTACACGTCATATTGTGACGCACCCATGTCACCCCAAACCTACCTTATGCTCATAAGGATAAAACAAGAATCCATTTCCATTTGTCACTTACCTTGCTTGGTCAACGGGTCCCTGAGCATAATCCTCGTGCTAGTACTGACCCATGATCTGTTGCAATGGTTGTATATCCAGGATCTCATCCTATAGTTTCCACCTGCCTCACTTTAGGGTAATCCTTCTTTCTGTGGCATGTATCTCCACAATCATAGCGACTGCCAGATGAACTCTCTCTTGCCTCTGGCCCTGGCCCTGTTGGCCTACCTTTGGACCTAGGGGATCTAAGGAATGGGATGTTATTACTGTTGAGGACCCCGCTGGTCCTACTTGGATCCACTATTTCTTGGGTTGGTAACCTCTGGGACTAAATCTCTTAGCCTAATTCTCCTGCCAAAAATCTCACTCCTTTTGCTTTTGTTCCCCACTAACATCGTTCCCATCTACCATCCTAGTCTGACTGGTTTCACTTACTCACTGTGGATAAGTTCAATACAGTTGGCCCTACTCTCCATATATGGGACACTTTTCTCTACTATCCCCCGATTTTTTGCCCCACTGGCCATATCAGGGTGTTTTTCTCTCGGACATGGTAGCCTTGGTCCTAATTACTGCCCCTATTGTCCCTTTGGATCTGTTGGCCCCATGGAACTCGATGTTAGCCTTGATGGCCCTAACTATATCCACTGTCGCTTGGTAGGACTTCTATTGGTCTCAGTTATTTAAATAGGCCCCCTATTGGATGCACCCTCCTGTGATGCTCAACTAACACCGTTTTAATCCAGTCTTGCTCTTTGGCTAGATTCTCCAGCCCTCTTGGCTCCCTTCCCTTGGACGCGTTGCTATAAAATTGTAAATATATGACCTTGACTACATCGTCACTAGTCATCCTAGTTGGATTTCCCAACCACGCTTGTGTATTCTACCCACAAGTCCATTTTTAACTTATGGACCCTTTTTATATTCTCCGTATCCCCTTTGTCGAGTATAAAGTTCGCTAAACAAGTCGATTTCTCTGTCACGATCGATCTTTATCTGGTCCACTTGTGATAAGTTTCAAAACTCCATTTGCATATCGGTTTGAACATCATATGGATGGTCTTACTGCCAAACCGCACCTAAATTTGTCATTCAATTCCATATATACTTGTTCATATTTGGTAATTGACTCCCATTACTCTATGTTGCTCCTATGAGAAAAAAAATTTCTCAAAATTTAATCCGGGGTATTGATGGACTCCACCCTACATAATTGCCTTTGGATCGTCTCCTCCCATTGACCCATCACACTTCCTCTCTTATCCAAATCCTTACAAGTGTCTCTTAGAAATAGTTCCTTCTAACTCTCCCCTGCCGACTAAACTGGGTGAGTTTGAATTTGCACTACTGTTATCTACGATAATGCTTAGGGATATTACTACTCTCAAGTGATTATCCTATCATCGTTTTCCTAAACAATAATCATGGTGACTTCTATCAGGATCACCATTTCCGGAATACTCAATTTCTTCTACTAAGACCCTCCTCCTATAGTCCTTCTAAAGGCCCACATTAGTCGTCCTATATTATTTGGTGCAAGAAACCCGACCAAACTCATATATGAATCACATCGACTATACTTAATATCAGGAGGATGTAAGTCGCATACGTAGAGGAATACAACAACCCTATAATAAGGCTCTACATCAAAGGAAGCTAAGCTCAAATGTGAAAAGCCGCATAGATCCTAAGGACACTAGAACCTGATGCGTTGATACCATCTGTGACACCCCGCCTATTCTAATCATGGGTTATTAGTCCATTATTAAATTAAAAATGATTTAGTAATGGTTTCATTCTCATCATCATTGTATAAATCCAATCAATTACTAATACCCTAATAGTCCGGTGACAATTTTAATTTTTGTTATTAACATGTAATTGACATAAACTAAATAAATGACACTCACCATTTTCATGGACATAATAATGAATGATAAGATAACAAAATAAATAATTGTGTCTGGAATAACACTCCAGATAAAAATCTCAATATAGTCATCCATAAATAAAATCTAAATCCAATGCTGGAAACATAATAAAAGTACAATATCCCAATAATAAACACAGACTAATAAAGGGGCAACATGCCCGACTTGAATAGATAAAATGTGAAACATGAAGTGAAAGATGTGTAGGCTTCTAGTACCAATGTCCTATAACTTCCACAGCAGTTACAGGACGACAAGTGAAGGAACTCCCATGTCTAGTGTCCCTGTGGCTAGACATCTAAAATATATTTATAAAAATGAATTTGAAACGGGTCAGAGCCCAAGTAAAACAGTATGAAAACATTTTAGTAAGTATTTAAAATGCATTAAAGAGTACATATTATATACATGTTATCTCCTCATACTCTTACTTGAGATCCTCACCTCTCTTCTATCGTCCACGCCTAACGTACTCTTCTAACCCACTTAGTTATGCTACCCAGCATAACTAGATTGACTTAAATTTCTTCCCGCCTAACAATTTTTTTGCCCCACCCGTGTTTCCCATATAATATGATATTAAATTACTAATTCCTTCCATGTATTAAGAGTCACCGGCTAACGATTAAGTTCTCACATTTTAGATTAATTCCAATAGCACTATCAATCTTATGTACTATTGCACTCGTAGTAGAATAAATCACTTTATATTACATCACTTTTATAATATGCATGTATACAACATCCTTAGGTGGAGACCTGCGATGCGAGAATACTCTGTTATCAAGTCCTGGTACATGACATACTAAATAAGGACATCGGTTTAGATATCACCATCGAACCATAAATCAAATCACACATATTGGAGGCAAACATAGTTCCAAGTCTATGGGTCACGCACACACCAAATGTGCCTAATTGAACGTCGAAACTATCATACACTCAGATAACACATACATATGTTCTATGTTCTGGGGTACAAGTCAAGATCCCCCTAATGGGCTCATCATGATAAGATTGTCCACTATGCAGAAACCTCCCGTGATAGTATGTAGCCTAGGTATTTTTACACATAATAAATCAAACAATAGGTATTCACACCACCTATAATATATATATATATATATATATATACATAAATATTTTGTATAGGTATTCACTTAACCTATAATATATATCCTGTACGTAGTATGATAATTGTCGAATATTCTACGTATCACTGCTATACCATACAATTTCTCATTATCTAACCTTGATGGTTTCCCAATACTCGACGGATTACAAATTGCCCCTTAAGTCAATTCAGTAGATACCTCACTTGTAACCTACTAGCCTAGGTCATATGTTCCCTTAATTTTTCGCGTTACGATATCATTCTCTGAATTGGCTTATATTACTCAGTTCAAACTAATTAACTTCAACCCTAAATCCCCTCATATGATTAAGTCTCAATCCCAACATTGGCCTACTAGTAATTAAAGCATCTCTAATTACATTTAAAAATTCCTTTCAAAAGTTAACCCGATCGTTTACCATGAATTCTAAACAAAAAGGAAAAAATAGTCAAAAATTGGGAAACCAAATCGATTCGGCCATGTCCTAAATCGATTCGCCTTCCAAATCGATTCGCCTGTAACATGTCTCGTCTTCTGCATTTTAAGAATTACGGGTTCTACCATTTTTATCACCCCAAACCTCCATTAGACAATCCGAAACTCCCAACCAAACATACTAAATATCATTTTTACATATATAACATGATTGAACCATCAAATCATCAAAGAACAACTTTAAATCGAATTAATGGAACATTACCCAAACCCTAAATTATCAATTTAGTTCAAGAACATCAACTAGGACCCAAATTTCTTCACATGTTTATCATACTAACTCATCAGATTCGTTCAATATGCATAAGGGATTAAATCTAACATGATTCTTACCCAAGAACATAATTTTAATCTTCGAAATTTACTCCAATTTCATATATTCATGATAATAATCATCCTACGCTAACATATATGTTATATATGATCAATATTAACGAAATAAATACTTACCTCTATATGTAGGTCTGAATTTCCACAAAATGGTGGTAGGGTGGCGTTCCTCTCCTTTCGATCTACCCAACGGTGTTGGTGTTGGTGCAAGAATGGTTGGTTAAGCCCAAGAACTCTCCTTCTTCCTTATATAGTTGCCTTTCTTTGCTTTTGTAACTTCTAACCCAAGAAACCTTAACCTACCAATTGACATATACACTTGGGATCTTCTTAGGTCTTTTTACTCCAAAAATCTAAAAGACAAAAATATGGGGTGCTGATTTTGCCTAAAAATGGCCTGGGACCCAAACTAAACTCCCAAATACACTTTTCTAACTATTTCGACCCTATCAGACACATTGGCTCACTCGAAATTACCATTTGAATTATCTAAAATGAAATTACATTTTATTTCTCAAAATTAATTCCCGACACGACTAACACGTGAGTCCTGCCTAAATTTGCCATAACAATCATATTGCGCTCTCATGACTTATAATACTTTCTTATCAATTAATTACTCATTCACTAAGTAATATTTAATATAAATAAATACTAACCCTTATCTCACCAATTAATAATTATATTAATTCGGATCAATTTACCATTTTAATTTAATTAATCCAAATAAATTTCAATATAAAAATTCATTAAAATTACAGGGTGTTACACATTTTTTGCTTGATAATTGAAAATTGGAATTTGTACATAACCCACGTGTAAACCATAATTATAATTTGGATGTGTTGGGGCATTTAATTAAATATATTGATCCATTAGCCTGCTGTGCACTCTCAAATTGGTATCAAAGTTGATTGCGTTAATTTATTGTGTAATCCTTTTTGGCAAAAAAATTCTTCATATCAATTTTTTTTGAAAAATATTATTGATCTTTAAAAGTCCAGAATTAATGGATAATTTGTTTAATCGAATGGCCATTTTTTATGGTTCAAATTATGCTTACTGGAAAGCTAGGATGAGTTCTGCCGAAAAAGAAATTGATGAACGTGTCTGGTTAATCTATGAAAGAGGGTGAACACCACCCACTGTGATTGTCGATAATGCCAAAATTCTTAAGTTATTTCTTCATGGACGGAGGATGAATTTAAATGGATTAATTTCAACTCTTGCAGCCTAAGTGCTATTTCTCGAGCCGTCACCCTTGGCGAGTTTTGCCACATTATGACGTGAACCACGTCGAAAGCATCATGGAATACCCTGCATCTCACACATGAGGGTACCAACACTATAAAGGCTTCTAAGCTTTAAACTTTGACTACCCAATTTGAGACCATTACCATGCTAGAGTTTGAGTCTTTCGATGAGTTTTATGCATGTTTATCGGACATAGTTAATTCTAGTTTTAATTGGTTTGGGAAAATTCCTAAGACGAGAGTTGTTAAGAAAATTTTGAGATCCTTGCCAATCCATTTTATTCCTAAGGTCATTGTGCTTAATTCATTGGGTATGTTAGATACGCTTAGGTTATAAGAATTCATAGGAGGCCTTCAGAATTATGAAATCGATATGTTTTTTAAAACCATTAGACCTAAGGAAATAAGGATTGCTCTAAAAACTCAGACTATAAAAAAGAAGAAAGTAAAAGTCTATGAGCCCGAGTCTGAGTTTGATTTGAACCTGATGATTTAGCCCTTTTCGCGAAAAATTTGAAAAAAAAAATCTCAAATTTTCTAGAGAAAAGACTTTTGAGAAAAATAAAAATAAAAATGAGGGTTAGATGTTTTGTAAGAAAGAAGAGATATGGTGTTATGAATGAAAAGTCAAAGGGCATAAGGCACATTAGTTTCCTAGTAGGCTTAAGAGGAAGGGAGAAAGTTGCGAATAAATACACTCTTAGCGATAGTGACATCGAGTCAGTTGATTCAAGGGGACAATCACCACATGAATCGTGTGTTGTGTTAATGGTTAGTCATGTTACCACTTTGAGTTTGTCCCATGCCGATGAGGATATATCTAAACATGAAAGCCTCGATGATGTTTCGATAAGTGAGAATGAGGATGAGAATTTAAGCGAGGGAGAATGTTATCTCAAACTAGAGTTTAGTGATCCTAGACTTTGAAAATGAGAAAACTAAATAAAGATTTGTCTCTTAGGGTAGTAGATTTAGAATAAGAGGTAAATGTATTGAGAGAGTGAGATGCGTCGGTGAGGCAACTCGAGAAGGTGAAGATTTCCTTGTGTGAGCAGTTAATCGTTTTAGGTAGGGAAAATATCTATTTGATAAAAACTGTGGCTATTCTTACGGGAGATCTTAAATATTCATTAGAGACTCATGAGAAACTTAAATCTCATGTATCCCAATTCGAGATTGATCTCTAACATGCTCGGGAGGTCAAGTTAACTTTAGAGGACACATCTAAGAAAGTTAAAAATATGCTCATCGGGCCCGCGTTAGGCAGTGTTGAGAGGCAAGGAATAGATTATGATGGTTCATCCACTTTTAAAGCCACACCTGAGCCGGTTCTCGAGTTTGTGATGGATCCTTATGGCCTCTATCTAACCCACCTAGGCGATATAACCCACATAGGAGAGTTGGCCCTCGATGTTTTATGCAAGTTGGACCCAAGCCCATTTATATTTGTACCCATTGCAAACAAAGAGGTCACCTTATAAAGTTTTATTTCAAACTAGGGAGAGTTTCTCATATGTGTGTTCCCTGATATGCTCCCACGTGAGTTCTTGCATATTTTCTCGCATGCACTCGCACACATGTTAATTTGCATACTCTTTTTATTCACCATAGTGATTTTGAGAGTTTTTGAGAGAAAGTAGAGTATTTAGTCACAACTTCACAAAATTTAACTAAGGAATTTCTTAGGATGTTATCTACTTTTGAGAACTCCTTTGGGCCTAATGATTGAGGTTGAGACTTTTTTCTATAATAGGGTGCTTATCACATTCATATCCTACATCCCTATTTATAGATTACACTATCATTATATTTATATTTTTAATTTTCACATATCTTTAGAAAAATCCAAAAAGAGTTTTATTTTTTGAAATTTTTTGAAAATTACAAAAAGATTTTAGATTTTTATGAAAAAGGTTCAAAGGAAAATATTTGTTGGATAAAATTTTTGAAAAAGCAAAAAGCTATATATGGATGAACACTTAACATGTCCGAATCAGCCATTAATTCCACATTTCCACATGACGTTTTCATAGTGTTTTGAGACATGACACCATTTCTATAGTGTGCTTAATAATGTGTGGAGTCATTATGTTGATATTTGATGATTATTTTCTACATATTTGAGTCCTAGTCATCTTTAATGCATAAGTGCACGAACTTTTTTGAACATTGAACTTACTTGTCACTTGCCAAATACGATGTTATCATCTCAATTTTGCTTTATAACGATCCAAATGTAAAAAGAGATAACGTTATGCATGTAAGAAACATTACCCGAATTTACATCATTTTTTCAAAAAATATTATTATATGTTAAGCAATGGAAAGGGGCTACGAAAGTTAAATTATTCTTTCGTGAAAAGCCACCATTTGCATAAAAGAGCCTAAAAGCTTATATGACATAAAAACAGAAGTGCAAAGTCAATTTTTGATACATTGATGCTTCGCTACATATGAGCATTAATTTCTTCAAAAATTAGTAAGAGTTTATCATCATATATTTGAGTTCTTCAGGGAGTTAAAGTTATAGATAAATGGGTTCGCACAAACTATAAAATTCTCGAAAAATATTGCATAGTTTGGCATCATTGGTGTGAGAATCATTTATGTTCATGACTTGTTAATTAAGTTGAGTCAATTTCACTTGAGTTCACCGGCTTTATACCTAAGGTACACTTTGAGCTCTTTAAATATAAGTATCTCAAAACTTTGTGCACACATGATATGGCTATATATATTAATTAACCTATGTTAATTGTTCACAATCCTACATCTCGTGTTCACAGTTCGTATTTTTAGGGGTATTCCACGGTGTGTTGTGCTTGTTCATTTTATTCTTCTTTTGAGAAAAATTGAATTTTTTTAAAAAATAGTTGGTTGATACATGCCTTTGAGATTATCATTACCTACGTTTACTGGATTATCTTTGTGTTGATATCATACTTCGTCGAGTGATGCTGATATTTCATAATTAGTTTCGACTCCTTTTTCTATTACGAAAAAAGGGGGAGAAAAAATTAAGGGGCAGTTTTTATTTTCTATTTAAAACTCTGTGCATCACGGTATCTTTATTTTCTCATGTGTGCAGAACGTTCAACTTGGTTGATGATCATTTGGACCCACATAGGTTTAAGATAATTTTTGCCTCGGGAAAGATCCACTACTTTCATGATTGAAGACTTACACATATTCTACTCCATTTTTATTTATAATTTGGGAGGTCAGATTATTGTATTAAGTCATAGGATACAATTTGTCTTAGGATGGTGTTTTATACTAGAATAGACAAAGACGAAGATTTTGAAGAGCAAAATTTATGATTGCTCGTATTGTTATTTATTTTGGTCTGGCGTATCTTGTTGCACAAACACGACATCCAAACCCATATACATCACTACTTCTCGGTACTTGAACACTCCGTTGAAGACCGTTAAAGAATACAAGATTTGGTCATCTCAACAACTTGGAAGAAGTACGCATTTTGATTAGTAAACAATTCTGAGTATATTCTAGTGTTTACATTTTCTTTATGAGGAAATATCTTTTAAAAGGATCTCTGAATTTAATTAAAATGAAATTTCAGTGCCTCATTCAAATGAAGTCGTCCCCCGTTCGAACAAAATTTTCTTTTGAGTCGACTAATATCTCGTTAGAAGTTAATATTCGAATGAGTTTGACGTTGTTTTAAACGAAACCCTTTTTGGTTCACCTTATTTTCTCGTTCGAAGTTGTCGCTCAATGTGTTGTTCAAACGAGATGGAATTGTAACACCCCGTATTTCTACGCATTTAATATTTAATTAATTCGACAAATTTTAAATTACTTATGTTTCGTAATTTAATTGAATTAATTATTATAAGTATGTATTTAAATAATAATCTAGAGAGTAAATGGTTAATATTTATGGAATTTATATTACTAAGTGAATAGTAATAATTTATTTACATCATAACGAGTGATAGTGATGTGGCATTAATTTATCTCAATTGGGAGTCGTCTATAGACTATATCGGGTTGGAGATAAGGAATTTTAGTAAAATTATTCGGATGACAATTCTGAGTGCATGGTTGATTCCAGATAGCTCGAGATAGTCGGAAGAGAGTACCATGAGTGGTAAATGGGTCTCGAGATATTTTTAGGCATAATCGGGCCCATACGGGAGTGTTTGAGCCATTTTTATAAAGCCCACAAGTCTAAAAACGAGATTGGCATAATAAAACCTAAAAATGAGAAGGTGTGGCATCCACAACTCATTTTAGAAAACCTAAGTATGTAGAGGATAAAAGAGGAAGAAATTAGAGAACCCTTGGGAGCCAAAATTAAGAACAAGTGGGGGTGTGTTATTCATCAAATTACCATCTACACAAAAGGATTTCAGACCCTACGAATCCTATAAGGAAAGTGGTTAAACTTGTGTTTAAATTAATTTGCAGTCTTCTAATCATATCAAAGTGGGTGTCATAAAAATAAATGATTTTGGGTTGGGTTGATATATAAATTGGGTTTTCAATTTATGGAATAATACGGGTGAATATAGTATTAAGGATGAAAAATATTTCATATGTACTGTTGAGGAATTTAGACTTATGAATTTACACCAGTGGTGAGATTATTACATTACCGACCTGTGAGATCAATTTAACGTGGAGATGTTATACACCTTGTGAGATTTGACTTATAAATTAAAAACAATTTATATGGACTGTAAAGGATTTGGGAACATCATACTAAATCTCGTATCGATGTAGATTAAATTAAGGTTGGGACATAAGATTTAGGTTTGATGTTATTTTTTAAAGGTTTGTAGTTGAAGAAATCTGGGAAATAAGGTTTGAGTTTCTTATTCATGGTGGATGAACTTAACGAAGAAGAAGCAAGAAAAAAACCAGGGGTCGTTTGAACGACCTTAGTTCTCGTTCGCGTGAATTCCTTGTTATTCAAACGACATGATGAGGCGTTCGAACGATGCACAACCACGTTCGAGCGACGTGGTGAAATCCGACGATTTTCGTTTGCTTCTACTATTTGGCCTGAGACTTAATTGAGGGATTCAATTCGTGATAGTAGGTTCAACCATTTTAGCCTTGGTTTGTTTGGGGCTTTAATGGGAAAAATAGTACAACGTTATATAGGATTTAATAATGTTGAAAGATGAACATTAAGGAACATTAAATCAATAAGTGTGTCAAACTTATTAAGGGGAATTTTGGATAATAAATTCTGAATATTAAATTACTGGCCAAGTGAGTGTGCCTGGGCATTTTGGTTGAGTGACACTAAATTAATAAATTAATTAATGAGAGATTAATTAAGTTAAGATCCGGGATCTAGACTCGGGTATATTTTAGGCTAGTGCTACGAGTGTTGGGCACGGTATGTCCAGGGTTAAATTTAAATTATATATACGCGGTGATTGTGTAGTGTGTGTGTGTATATATATATTTATGGGCTTTATAAATATTGGTGTGAAAAATATTTATAGGAATACATACCACTCTAGTGCTATCACAGGAGGTTGCGCGATGTGGGTGAATCCCCTGGCTTGAGGAGCAGGACGAGTATAATCCCCAGGTCATAGTTGTCCAGGATTTTATTGTGTGATTTATTTTCAGGGGTGAACCGTTTTGGGGTATGATTCGGTTTCACTTTCGGTGAAGGGAATATGACCGCCTCCACTACGCTTATATTTTTATGTTCTGATTCGGCGGTTTCGAGCTGTCTCGGGAATCCAGGTGGGACTGAGTAGACTTGGGATGATAGCATTTTAGAGAAATAACCGTTGTGGTATTACTCAAGAGGATATATATATATATATATATATATATATATATATATATATACTAGGATATGCCCGTGCCTGAAGGCACGCTGATAATTTAAAAAATCATAAAGTCGTACCTTGATGCGATGGCAAGTGCCCTCGCCAAAGTTACGACTAATCTCGAGTTCGAAACACGGGAGCAACTTCTTCATATATTCCCTTGCCAAAAGACATGACGAAAATTACAAAGTACGTAATTGCAAAATGATAAAAAATTTCAAAGTACATAATTACAAAATGGTGAAAATTTCATTCGCCAACAAAATTTCCAAAGTACGTAATGTTTTTCAACTCCAAAAACAAACAAAAGATCATAATGCTTATAGAAAATGGTTGAAAATTGTTTTCGAACTGTTTATCATTTTTTCTTAAAAATATCTAAAAAATAATTTTTTAATAAATAAACCTCTAGAAAACATTTTGGAATTGTCACTATTTTTTCAGTTAAAAAATTAAAAACAACAAAGATAATAAAAATAAAAACAGTTTTTCAGTATTATTTTCAAATAAAAAACTATTTTTTATCTCTACATAATAATAAAATGATTTTCTTGTAAATTTTTTAACACCCATTTTGTAATTTTTTAATAAAAAGAGATAATTCATAATATTTTTCCGAGGGTGGGGTGATAAAATGTTTGCTCCATTTAATATCAAGATATATTTTCTTCATTTAACTTATCACTTTTCTTTGCATAAATCTTTGTGTTAGTTTTAGCTCTTTTTGGGCAATTACAAAGGCCACATCTCGCTAAAATACAAAAAGGAGCTATATCTCTATAAAATGAGAGTTATGAGGGTCAAATCACCTTGAGAAACCAAACTAAGCCTTCCATTTATTTGGGGTCATCGTGTATACTATGTGTGCAGCCAAAAAAATTAATATATATAATTTACCCTCTTTAAATCTGATAATAAAATGTGATCGACATGTATACTGATTACCTAAATGTGCAAAATATTTAAACATGCACGTTCATTGGATACAACATTCTCATTTATTTTGTCTAAAATACGTTCAGAAAGTTTCTTTAAACTCAGTCCAATATACTACCCATTATCAAACTACCTGAATGTGCATTATATTCAATAAATGATATGACAATGTTGTTGATTACAACGGTATAATTCAATCCAATTTTTGTACCTATTATCAAACTACCTAATTGTGCATTGAAATTATAAACTATTCAACCTTATGAAAATTTACTACATGAAAATTTACACAACTAATGCATCTGGAATAAACAAAATGAAAAAAAAACATTTTAGTGTATTTGGGTACATAATACATCACCCAATCACAATTATTTTAACTTCCCATCTACTCAAGTCACATTCAAGATCGTCATTTTTCAAATCCTTCAATTTCAAAACAATAAATAAAACAATCCCACATCATTACATAATATCAAACCATGAATGTCTAAAAACAGTAAACAAAAATGGAGCCTTTTTAAATACTGAAATAAAAAATAATACTTTATCAAAGTTGAAATTTAGTTTTTTACCAAAAAAAATTGTTTTTGTAAAAAGGCTATGTTTTATGAAAATTTGTAAAAAACAAAGTTTAAAAAAAGTCTTTAATAAGATTCTACTTCATTTTTTATTAACAAAACCTAATTTTCAATTTTTTTGTTTCATATAATTAACGTCAACTTTTTTTTTTATAAAAAAATGTCTGTTTTTTTTAAGAAAATAACAATTTTTTTTCACGTCCATTTTAATTAAAAAAATAATATGTTTTTTTTATAATTAACATAATGTTTTTTTTAAATAAAAACTGAATTTTATGATTTTCGAATATTAAAATTTTAATTTTTCAAACTATTAGAATTTTTTATATTCAAATTCATGTTTTTATTATATTTGCTCAAATTCAAATCCAAATTCAAATCCAAAATATAACGCTTTTTGAAAAGGTAACAAATTTTTGAACAAAATATTATATTTGCTCAAATCATATTCTCAAGAATTTTTTGGTCATTTAGTGTTTAATTGTTAGAATAGGGTGTGGGGGAAGACTTTTGTGGTGTGGGGATACACATTCCCTCTATCAATCTCCCTTAAAAATCAAATAATACCCAAGATTAAAAAAATTATTTTTCCAATTCCCCTAAAAATCAGCTAATATTCAAATGAAACCACTGACTGTCCAAAACTAAAATGTGTTCATCTTTTTCTTTTACACCACAAAACTCAGAACCAACCTCGTCTGAATCAGAAAATAACAAAAAAAACTCCGAAGAACAAAATTTTCGGCGAACCATCTTTCCGTGGAACCATCTTCTCCAACCAGATTCATCACGGGCATTCAAACCCGATTCCCTAAAGATGAAAAACTGACCCACCTTAGGGCATAAACCGTACATCGCCCACTATACACCACCGCAATCCAGCACAGCCGTACACCACCGCACCCCCAAATAATCATCTCTTAATAGCCATGACACAACAGCAAGCCACCAGCTATCATCGCCACAATCCCATTTTTAAATCTTTGACATCACAAAACCAATATCCATTTTAAAATGTTAAAAAGAAACATCAGATCTTACCCGTGTTCAAGCCTCCCAAAAAAACTCAGTTCATGTCCAAAATAAACTCAGTCTCAAGCCCCCCACCCCACCCAAAAAAACAAAAAAACTCAATTTCTTACCCTTGATCAAGTCCGCTAAGTAACAGATATAGAAGGATAAGGTAGTAATGGATGGTCCTGATCACAAATAAAATCAGATCTATTAAAAAAAAATACGATTCCGACAAAAAAATGGCTTGAAATCCCAAATAATACGATCCCAAAAAACAACCCTTGGTTGGATTCATTATACCTGCCTGAATAGAAATTTAGTTATACCTCAACAGATTTATAAGATTCGTTATACCTGAACAAAAATTTAGTTTTCAACTTTAGGCGATCTGAGTTGTACCTGAACAGAAAACAACCCTTGGTTGGATTCATGAGATTCGTCAACTTTAGGCGAGATTTTTAAGAATGAACAAACATATCAGAAAGCCTCATTCCCAAATATATCTACAACCATGGAACAATCGATGTACCTGGTTAAATGAAGAAACATATCAGAAAGCCTCATTCTTAAATTTAAAGAAACGAAAGCAGAAAACCCTCGTGCATAACCCCATAGAGAAGTTTAAGGGTATTAAATGTAGTGAGGGTTTGAGAGAGATATAGAGAGTTCTTGTACCTGTGACAGATCTGAAGTTGAAAAGAAGATAGGCACGGAGAGGCGGGACGACATAGGATCATGAGAATAAATGAGTTTGAGAGAGAGAAAAAGAAAGAGAGAGTCTCGAGGAAGCAAAATAAAAATCCAAGCATGGCTTGCTCTTTTCATGGCGGTGAGATGGATTTGGTTTGTGGAAGAGACTAAAAACACATCAGATGAGTTTCTAATGTTTGGAGTGAGAGAGAGATATTACACTTCTTGATCCTTGCGCAGCTTCCTTTATTCTCGAGCCTTGTTCTCAATAAAGTGGGTGGGTAGTAGATTAGACGTGTAAGATGGAGAAGGGGAAATGATCTTGACCCTTGATTTCTAGTTATGGTGACTTTAATCTCAACCTTTAAATTTGTTATCATGGAGATGACATCACCTTTGAAACTTATGACATACATAAGTTTCATACTTTATTATATATATATATATATATATATATATATATATATATATATATATATATATATACACACACACACACACGACATATGTGTGAATGTTGTATTATAGTTCTACCCATATAATGGAATGAATAATTATATGCGGGTAAAATACTTGAAGAGAAATGTATTAATTGTATAACTAGTGACAATATTATGTGGTCTTAAATGAAAAATTATTAGTTAAGTTAATGTGATAAATAACTTATAAATCATATATTAGACATACTCGAGCTAGAGTAGTGTGACAGGAAGGAGTTATAACATGAACTAGTTACGGGGTAGAGGACTAGGTTGGTTATAAAGAAAAGTTTTAGGTGTGCACAATAGTTAAGGGGTGAGCATGTCCTTAAGGGAGTGGGACACTAGCTTAAGTATGAAGAGCATTCTTGCATTTTAAATTATTGAAATTTAATCACTTGCCAAATATTTTTAAAATGTTTTGGGTTCTAACCCTTGCTGTTAAATATTTTCAAAACTTTTTTGGTGTCCAGCCACAGGGATGCCAGACTTGATTCTATTCCAGAAAAATGTCGCGGTGGCATATGTGGATGTTGTAGGAGTTAGAGTAGTTGCATCTTTCATTTATTCTTAGTTTAGGAATTCCATCTTAGTTTTATTTCGAGCATGTTTCTCACATCATTTATTCAGATTATTTCAGTTCAGATTGTATGAGTTTTATTTACTATCTGTCAGATTTATTTGGCCTGGACTTTAGCCGATGGTTAATTCGGCAAGAATGTAATTCAGTTATTTGATGGGATGTTTAGACTTTATTATTATGTGATGTTTCTATTTAGGTTTTCTCTATTATAAATGACTTGGTTATTAAAAGATAAAATTTTGACCCTGGCTTAATTAAATAATAAGTTATTAGTAATTAGTATGGTTTTCGACAATGATGCTAAGAATGAACCAAATGGAAATCCTGTTTTAATTTAATAAAGGGAAGATCACTCGGTATTTAATTAAGCGGGGTGTCTCAGGAATGAAGTTCAAATGACCCACCCTTTCGTTCCAACGACAAGTGAAAATTTTGATTTTTATTGTATATCTTCCCATTATGTTTTGTGTTTATCCTTTTTATCTTCCCTTCTAATAACAAGGGTAAACGGGATCAGATATCTTAAGAACTCTTTTTCGTACAGAAAAACATATTTTGAGTTCTTTTTTTTGTTATCAAACACCTCAGATCAAAATCCTCACCCTTGGGATATATTCAAGATCATTTTGTCAACATCAAGAAGGTTTTTTGTGATACACTCTTGTAAAGACTTTTCTCTACGACAGATTTTGTAAAATTAGGTTTCACTGCTGAAAAAACAAGAAGGCTAAATCAGTGAATACCAAGGGTAGACTGCTACTTGTAGACGACTTTGGAGGTGGGTCGTATTTGTTGGCATTTTCAAGACTCTTCACGTCTAAATTAGTGTATCTAAGTGTTTTGCAAGTCGATTGTACTCAAAACTATCAATAGTGTTGAATAAAAGGTTTTTCCATGCAAAGGGATTTTTTTTTCTCATCTTGATTATTTTTGCATGTTTGGATTGATAAATGCAAATTGGAATTTGGACATAACCTGCATGCACACCATAATTAAAATTTGTGCTTGTGTTGGGGCATTTAACAAAATAAATTAATCCGTTAGCATGCTGCGCACTCTCAATATGAATCAAGAAACATATTATTAAAAGTTTTTCATGAAAATTATTGCCTTTTAGAGACGATATGAGCCTCTTACCTTGAGTCTTTGTTCCTCTTTTCTTCTTCAACTTTGGTAACTTTCTCCTGAGGGTGTAGGTCTGCTAGGTTAACTCAAAAGTGGATGGAAAGTGTAGTTAGCTTGGGTTTTTAACCTACTTAAATCTTTAATCCGGTGTATATCATTAATACCCAATTTTAGGCCCCTATATAAGCCGTGAACAACACTCGGAATGGTAAAAAATCTCTCCTAAGGGTATACTTATCCCCCGGGCCCAACTTAAAATATTTGAAACACCTAAACGAGTTCCTAAATCAATCCAAAACATACTCAAACAATGTTTATAATAAAATACAGGAGGGAGTTATGCTAATCATGAGATAATAATAATTCACATAACATGTAAATTAATTGTCTACTAATATACTCATTCGTCATAATTGAATCACATAATCACGCATAATCATATTCAAGAAGTTTATTCACGTAGTTCATTTATTTTAAATTATTTATGCAGTTCCATGATCTTAAATTTACCAATTAGAATGTTATAAAAAGGCGAGTGTTACATATCCCTCATTCCTTCTTTTTTATTAAGTGTTTAGGACACTAATCCCCCAATATAGTGATTCCATACTTAAAAGGCAAATCCTTTCTTGGAATCTTGATGTTTATTTTCGAGTACAACACTAATATAAGTGATTTGGGATAATGCTAACATCCTTTTTATTCTATCTTGTAAAATCTTGAGCATAAGATGCGACTGACTTGTCCCAAGTACTTTATATCGAGCTAACTAGATAACCATACTCTTATGTAAGACATTATACCCACCTCATTCACGATTAGGAGAAAATCATCCACACAATGTATTAGAAATACCACTACATTTTCGTCATGCTTCTTATACAAACAAGTATTATTCAAACTTTGATCAAAATCAAAAGATTAATTACCTGGTCAAATTGAATTTTCCAAGACTTTGATGTTAGCTTAAATCCATTTATGGATTTCACAAGCTTACATTCTTTTCTTTCTCGACTTTATGTTAAAACAATCCCGATAGGCTTTATCATGAATACCTACGAGGTGGTTTGGTCATAGTCCATCTCTTTTTCATGAGTAATATTTTTTAGAACAAGCCTCGCCTTCAAGGATTCCACCTACCTATCTATCCATCTTTTAACTTCTTGTACACACATTTTCTCCTAAAGAGTTTTGTCCCATCAACAAGTTTACAAGTTTCCAAAAATTAAATTGAATACATTAGATCCTTTTTAGTATCCATGGCCTTAAGTCAGAACTAAAACTAATTATCTTGGAATGCATCATTGTAGTTCTTATGGCCCAATATGTGTTCTTTTGGTATCTCACCGAAATTGTGAGAACCCGTAATCGAGGCAGTGCACCTCTCTTGCCCCCCGTGCACATCCTTTTGGACAACTCTATCGGTGAAAGAGGTCTTTTGCGATGATGTGTGGTCATCACCTTGTTGTATTTTATGAAAAAAAGAATTTTGGCCTACGTGGAGGCCTAATAAAGGCAAATTATATTCGCATTTAACTAGAGAATCAAAGGTTCAGGTACTGGATTATCGATTGGGAAGATATTAAGTACCCGCTCCATCCTTTCGGTCTCAAATGTAGATGTAAAATATCTATATTAGCATTTTATAATGTAAAAAAAATAACAAAATAAAATAGTTAGTATGTGAATTGACTTTGCAGTGCAGTCTGGGATGTTTTTATAGATAATATAGGCAAAGGATAAATATATACAAAGTCAAACTTGTTTATTCAGATGATGACCCGAGTGAGCCTACATACTCGCACGGAGAGATTCATACTCCATGCAGTTCGTGTGAAAACAAGAGGGATTTTACCTTTTATAAAGACTCTCTGTAAGAGATCTAAACTTTTCTTTGATCTTTCAAGGAATTTTACAATGAAACAAGACTAATAAGTGTCTGTAAAAAGACTTGGATAATTTGGGTTCACTTATAAAACCACTTTAATGAATAAAGAATGTCGAGATTCTGACATTAAGAACAAAATAATAGGTAAAATAATAGTTCCCTGACCGGAACCTCTTATTATCCCCCTGCTGGGAGCCCTGCTCATTTTGTCTCTGCCCCTTACCAGATTGTTCCCCGCTGGCACCATGTCCTCCAGTCCTGCCCTGATGGCTAGACTCCCCCGACCTCTTGCCCTCGGCCATATGAAAACGGTGGTCCTGGCAGTGTAACAATGCAGCGTTAACCACATCAGAATAAGTGGCCAACGATAGGTTCCCTAGCAGATGCTGACGGATCCTCCAAGTCAACCCGTCGGTGAACTTCTCAATCTTCTTCTTCTCTGTTGGTATCTCATCTAGAACGATATTCAACAGATTAGTGAACTCGGCCTCATACTCGGCCACTGTCTTGCCCTCCTGCCTCAGACTCATCAGCTTCCTCCTCATCTATGTATGAACTGCGGATGGAAAGTACTTGCGGTCGAACCGCACCCAGAACTCCTGAATCGTGAGAGTATCCCTCTCCTCTGCGGTGGTAATAGACTCCCACCACTGTAGTGTAGATCCAACTAGCTTGAAAGTAGCTAGCACCTTCTTCTGAACATCAGTGCACTCATGCATCCTCAAATGCCTCTGCATGTCCTTCCTCCACTGGCTCGAGACTACTACATCTGAGCTTCCTGCAAACTCTGGCGGATGCGCTTTCTGAAAAGCGTCATGTACACGCTCCCAAGCAGACGGGAATGCATTAGCCTGTACTGGCACGGCAACCGGCGCCTGAGGTGGTGCCTGCTGAACAACGGCAATGGCGGCATTTACCGCTTGGGCTACTATAACTGCAACCTCAGCGGCGTTCATCATGCCCTGAACTGGAGCGGGCTGGGGTTCGGGCGTTGCATCCCTGGGAACTCGTCGTGTACGTCGTGGAGGCATCTGAAACAAGAACAAAGTTTATAAGTTCACGGTTATAAACTTAATATAGCTGAAGAACGAAGCATACACAAAAGGAGTACAACAGTCCTAAAATATAGGGCTCTATATCAAAGAAACGTAGCGGAAACATAATAAGCCGTCAGATCCTAAAGGACACTAGAACCTGATGCTCTGATACCACCTGTGACACCCCGACTAATTAAATACCGGGTAGCTACTCCTTTATTAAATTAATTCAAAATGCCAAGTTGGCTCAGTTAATAACATCACTGTCGAAAACATTTGATTTATTACTAACCACCTAGTATTTAAAAAGTAAGTGCCAAATTTTAATTTAAAGTCTGATTAACATGCAACAAGTGTAATAAAGAATACTAACACCATTCACCATAATGAAGTAAGTAGAGTAACCATCACATAAAGTAAATAAAGTCTGGAGGAAAAACTCCTCACTACAATCCCACAACTGAAAAAGTAAACCGAATACTAAAACGATACATGCCAAAGTCTGAAAACTGTAAATGGAAAATGTCTAATAGAAATGGGCAACATGCCCTACAACTGATAGATAATGACTCTGGAATCCAAGTGATAGAAGCGTCTACAAGCAAAGTCCCTGTAGCTTCCACAAACAGCTACAGCTCGTCACCTGAATGAGTATCCTATGCTTGGTGTCCTTGTGGCTGGGCACCTAAAATGGTTTTACAAAGAAAAATAGATTTGAAAAGCAAACGGGTCAGAGCCCGAATGTGGAGTTATATTTTAAAAACCTGCAAGTGCTTTAAAAACATTTAAAACATTAAATGCAAAGTACATGTTAGGACGTGCACTCACATGATATTCTCACCTCTCGTCTAACTGTGCACTCCTAACGTAAGTACCCATCTATAACGACCCATACCACTAGCTAAGTGACAACATATCTAGCTAGACTGCCAAAGGTCCTACCCATATTACTCGGTTCCATTAACATTATAACGCTCGTAATTAAATAGGGGTTTAACGTAAACTCAGATGCTCAATATGCAATATATATAACTATCAGTTAACTCGTTATATTTTTCTCGAAACAATACCGTAATATATTCACAACATTAACATGAGGATTCCCATTAATTAAATGTATATTATTCACATCATAAATATACAATACAAGCACCTCGAGAACTAAGCTGTGGTGCACACATACTTTGCTATCCATCCCGGTACATCACGTACATAAGGATCACACATTCCGAATCTCTCAGGAATAGTTCAGATAACACAAATCACAAATAGTGGAGGCGAACACAGTCACATCACATGGGTCACGCACATACCTATGCGCCCACGATCAGCGGACTTATTAATATCCCAATAAGTCTTTCTATGACCTATGTTCATCGAGGTAACCAGTCTAAATCCGGGCAACACAAGGATTAGAGGGCCCTAAGCGAACGCAAACCTCCCGTGATAGCAAGTATGGTAGGTATGTCATACACACAATTCATATACCCATACTAAGTAAACACACGTCTTAGTAATACCGTATTTTAATCGTAGTACATATCGCATTCTCGTACTAACTTATACTTATCACAATTTATACTATTCCGGTTTGTAATCCTACGCGCCATAATTTACTCTCGTAGTAGACACTCACGTCTCAACCCAAACGATTCATTGAATTAAATCTCTCGTATATAAATTTACTCCTCGTAATAACCCAAAAGTCCCAATTCTATCCTTACATCATCATCGGAATGTTATCTATATCCTCGAACAAGCTTACGGGACTCCAAAAATCAAAACAGTCCAAAAAGGACCAAACTGTCAACTCGTTAGAAATCTCGTTCGAACGAGGCTGTTCAAACGAGATCCCAGTTCGTTCGAACGAACTGTACCTTCTAACGATATCTCGTTAGCAGCGACTGGTCAACTCGTTAGAAGCTCGTTCGAACGAGTTCGTTCGAACGACCTGGGTAGGGGCTTCTAACGAGTTACCAGATTCGGCCCAGATTTTTCCCCAATTCGTTTTTCATCCATTTTAACATCTCAAATCTTCTAAACTAAGTCCCAACAATCGTTTGAAGGTCTATAATCAATACTAAACGTATATAGTCACATCCTAACATGTTTTTAAGGGATCAATCCATCCTAACATCAATTAAATTTACAAATTTCTATACTTTTTCCCAATATCTCAAGAACATGAACCCTAACTTTATATCATCATCAAATCCCAGAATTTAATTCGTTTTAATATCTTCTAATCACAATTATCATGAGAGAAATCATCTACCTATCATTCTACATGCAATTCTCTTCAAAATTTTCAAGTTCTAAACTCCAACTACATGGGTTTTCATTCAATCTTTCAAGAACAATCAAAATTCTTCAATTTCTAACATGGAAAAGACATTCTCTGAATTTAAATGGAATAAAGTCACTTGCCTTGATTGGATTTCTGATTTTGGTGTTGGTTTGGTGAAGATTTCTGCAAAATTCCCTCTCTCCAAGCTTTTCCTCCAATGGTGGCTTAAGGTGGCTAGGGTTTTCTTTGGGAAGATTGTAAACCTAATGTTAGCCTCCGTAGCTTAAAGGGTTGATATGGGTTGGTTAATGGGTTAAATCCACATCAGATTAAAACTCCCAATTTTCGTCACTTTTAATTCCTCAAAATGTAAAATTACCAAAATACCCTTTATGATGCCGGTATGGCCTAAAAATACCCCGGGACCCAAACTATACCCCCGGCTAGTGTTTTCTGACTATCTCGACCCTTCCGGATGCGTTGGCGCACTCAAAATGACCATACGGATTATAGATTTTAAATTCACTTTTATTATCAAAATATTACACCGTGACGCGACGGTCATACGCGTCTCAACAAAATTTAATTAATTAATCCCAAAAATAAATATAGCCAAAAGTACGGGGTATTACATAGTCGTGCCCTTGCTCTCAAAAAGACTGGGGTGATCCATGTAGACTAAATATCAAGAAAATAAAACAATGATCTAAGTCATTTTAAAGACTCCATAGGGTCATCTTTATTAAACCCACATAAAGTTTAATACTATGAAAAATAAAAATAGGGCTAAAAGGGAGAGCATATGACTCCTATATACTTCTTCCAAAAAGAAAAACACTTATCTCCCTCAAAATACCGTCAAACCGGGATAAATATCGAGGCAAACAGACTCACCAAGGAATTCCCTATAAATGGCACCCTAATTTTGGTAAATGGATGGTGTTCTTACATCCAAAACTACCTCTGAAGGATCCTGCCACTTTTCTCACAACATTCCATTACCCGGGACCATAAACGAAACCCTATTTCGATAAAAGGAATGATTTCCTATCCCCAAAGCTACATCAGAAGGCCATTGACTTATCACAGCAAGAAGAAAAAATAGGACCTCCATCTCCTACTCCCACCTCCATTGAAACAATGTGGATCGTTAGAAAGAATCATAAAGTTCTCCCTCCCAAAGGGAGAAGTCTAAAAATGACGGCGCGCCTTTATTGTTATATATATCCCCCCCTCTCGTTTCAGTTTCTCTCTTTTTACATTTAGTTTATCACTTTTACTTTCAATACCTTTACAAAAAGTGTATCAGCATGTGTCTCTACCATTTCTAATAAAAAGAGTTTAGGCTCGCTCTGCTTCATATGCATACTCAGCATTCGTAATCCTTTAAATATGGGTAAATTGTACGTATAATATTAGGGTATTTACTGAACAAACATACAATCGCCGGGCCCTGAGTCAAAACTCAATGAGTCCTATGTAAAATCTAAAAAAATATCCCATCCAATATACCAATAAAAGATAAATCATGTATAATAAATACAAAAAAATAAATAAACTGGGCCAAATGTATAAATGGGTGGAGATATACCCCCCCAACCTAACCAACAAATCCAAAAAGCTCAACCATAACGGGCCAAGATGGCCTGTCATGATTGCGATATCGCTTTGGGCTTGGTCCAAATAAACACCAAAAAACCCTATTTTACAAGAAAACTCTATCTATAGTCATTGAGCCATTTCTCTCAAAAAGATCGGTTCAATCCAAGTAGACTTAATATCAAGTAAAATAAAATAATGATCTAAGTCATTCTAAAGACTCTGCGGGCTCATATTTATTAAACCCACAAAAAGTCTAATGATATGAAAAATAAAAAAGAAGCCTAAAAGGGAGAACAAGTTACCCCTATACACTTCTTCCCAAAAAAGAAACACGATATAATAGATGGATAAGATCTAACTAGGAGACCATAAGACTAGAACTAACTGGGAGGTCGACAAGACCTGACCATAGGTGAAGGATAATAACTTGGCCGAGCAAAATAACTTGCAGAAGATCACACAATGAGAATTATGTCCATGTATATATATATATATATATATATATATATATATATATATATATATATATATATATATATATATATATATATATATACACACACACACAATATACTATACACATCAAGTTTATCCATACTTATATATCACACACTATATAAGTATAACAACCATCCCTCAGAGCTATAACTCAATCGATACAGTCTTTTAATGCTATCATCTTCTAGGGAATTACTCACACATCATCCTGGGTACCAACGGTTGAAATCTCACACCGACTTGGTAAAAACCAATCACAACGTATGGGAAGTGGTCATAGTTCCTCACTGGAAATAAGACGAATCATAACCAAAATGTCTTACCCCTGATAAATGCCATACAATATAAAAATGGACGCTATGACCTAGGCACTATACGCTCTCTACTCCTCAAGCCAGAGGCCTCACCCACATCACGCAACTTCCCATGATAGCACTAGAGGGGTATGATTCACATAAATATATCATTCACACTATATATATATATATATATATATATATATATATATATATATATATATATATATAATTCACTCACTTATGATATAATTATCACATTCACTATTTTTGAATTGTAGCTTATCACGTCTGGGTCGTATTCTTAAATCATCCTACTCGCACCATAGGATTTACTCATATATACATATTCGGCATATATATATTTTGCCCATATATATAATCGACATATATATTCTACACGTATAAATATATACACGAACCCGTCGAATAATTCCTCGAATGTCATTCATCCCAAACATTCCTAAAATTCATACCCCGAATTTTAATCCCACCAATCCTAATGGTCACACATCACGCATTTAATCATCTAGAGGTCCTCGCGCTCTATTTAGGATAACCCAATATTTATCTCCAATTATAATTATCCTTAAACCCTTTTATTACTAAGAAATCTTTCCAAACAGACAGGGCTGAATAGGTTCGCCCTGTACCGAATCGATTCGCCCAATTTCGAATCATTTAGGAAATCGTGATGTGTTATTACTAATCATCTTCTCCAACTTTCTTCTCATTCCAACACTCATTCCATATAAGGTTTATGGTTTTCATCACTACCAACCATCAATTTAACATCTACACACTTAGGTTTACCCAACACCGCAATAAAACCATGGGATCCATCAATTTATTCAAGAATCAACCCCTTAAATTTTCTCAACCAAATTTACACCATTAACATGGATTTAAGCTAAGATTTTATATGGGATTATCATTTCATCAATTTTATGTGGAATCATTCCTAAAAATCCCATTTATATACAAGAATCCCAAACCCAAAATTCATATTATTTACACCAACTATAATATGAATTATAAACACACTTAAATAATTAAAGTAAGTTAAACACTTGCCTCATTGGATAAATATGACGACCTCGTGCCGGAATCCGCCGGAGCTTGGCCGAAAATCTCCTCTTTCTCCCTTTTCTTCTTCCTTTCTTATCTCTTTTCTTTCTTTCATTTCTTTCTTCTCTCTTTCTCTCGGCTTATAAGATAAGAAATAAGGGTTATCCCCTTATTAAACCTAAAATTGACTCGTATACACAAATGTGAGTCCCTACTGGTTCAAAAAGTCCCCAAAACCGAAACACTACCCCTGGGTACTCTATTCTGACTATTTCGACCCTTCCGAGACAAACCGTGCACTCGAAATCCCCATTCGAGTTCTTACAAAAAATTTACCTTTGTAAGTCCAACAGAACTATGCACGTGTTTTTCAAATAAAATATTATTACTTATCTCTTTCCCCAACCACGGCATGATGTAAAATAATCCAACTTCATTTTCTTATTCTCGTAAGTAAATATAGCACACATCAATATTAATTTGTCACTCGAAAAATTAATATTTAACCCACACTTCAAATTCTCTTTCACTTAAAATTCTCGAATCATTAAATTATAACCACTCATGAAATTTAAATATCCATAAAAGTACAGGGTATTATACCTATGCTCGGCCTCACTCCATGATTTTGCGGGTTTGGGTACCATATTCTCTCTAACTAATGTAGTAGGTGGAGTGTAACCATTTATCATCGGTTGCCATAATCACTCATCTACCGCGTTAACTGCTGACTTCATACGCATTTTTCGGTATACGTAGATCGATCCATCAAACATCGTTGTTCTAATACCATCAAAACTACTGAAACTCATGCCTAACAACATGGGATAAAACTACAACAACAATGTGTTTTGGATCTGATACCAATATGAGAAGATCGATATCTTAAATGAATCCGCACTAAATGAAGATCACATAATAAATTAGGGTAACCTACCCTAATAACCAATATGAGCATGCCCTTATATGGTGTTCTTAGGTTGGGATGGTCACAAATAAAAAGTCTATCTGTATATTTTTTTTAAATTGATTGTAAATTTTTTTAATTGTTAATGCTTATAAATTTTTAGTTTTTTTTAATTTTATTTTTTTGAGAATTTTGTAGGGCTCGAAAGTTTTATTTTTCTTTATTTTTGAAGTTTCCAAAGTAAAAAAAATAGTATTTAAATACATCACGTCAGAATTTTTTAAAGTTCTTTCATTATTTTTTATTTTTAAAATTCTTTTTATGTAATTTCATATAATTTTGAAATTTTAAATGTTTTTTAATATATTTAGTTTTATTGGTCTTTTCAAAAAATTTAATGTTTTTTCTAGATTTTTAAAATAGGTTTCATTGGTTTCCACACTTTTTGAATACTTCTCCTAAAAAAATTTGTTTGTTTGGTTTTGCAGGTTCTAATTTGATCATTTTACATTTAGATATAAGGTACACTCTACTCTCTTTTTTTCCTTCTTTTTTGATTTGAAATCGGGTTTACTATCATAGGTGGCATGGTTCCTTGATTTCTCTTTTCAAGAAACAAGGGGGATCAAGTTTTTATCTGATAAGTCAATTTATTAATGTTTTACATTTGTTCAGTCTAATGTGTGAACACACTCACACTAGTCAGTGTCCATGTTTCGATGTCACTTTTGGAGGTTCTGAAGAGTTCATAGGACACTCTCATAAGTTAGTTGTGCATTTTTTTTTATTAAAACACCTAACTAATTAATCAACTTTGAGTAGGAGAACTGATATTGAAATATGAAGAGTTCTTTTTACAACAAGAATCAGCTTTGAATATGAAAATTGATATTGAAATATCAAGAGTTTTTTTACAACAAGAATCAACTTTGAATAGCTGAACGAAAAGTTAAGGCTTTAAGGTGGAAAAATATTATAAGGTGATTATACAAGGTTTTTGAGGTTTACTTTATGTTTTAGTATTTGGAAAAATCAAATGAAAAGTATTAGTTTTAATGTAGATTCCAATCCTAATAGGCATGATAATAAAATATTTTACCGCAATCCCAAAACATCGACCTTTTTATTCCAGCCATTATAGGTGAATACGAAGACATTTGCAAATGAGGCAGTGTAGAAGAAGCAGCACAAAAAGAGGAAGTTGCGATCTAACTGTGACACCCCGACTAATTAAATACCGGGTAGCTACTCCTTTATTAAATTAAATCAAAATGCCAAGTTGGCTCAGTTAATAGCATCACTGTCGAAAAAATTTTATTATTACCAACCACCTAGTATTTAAAAAGTAAGTTGCCAAATTTTAATTAAAGCCTGATTAACATGCAGTAAAAGATTTAAAGCAAGAATAATATCACCATTCACCATAACGAAATAATAGAATAACCATCACATGATATAAATAAATCCGGAGGAAAAACTCCTCACAACAAATCCCACAACTAAAATAAGTAACGAAATACTGAAAACTGAATTAATACATGCCAAAGTCTGAAAAACTGAAATGGAAATGTCTCTAATAGAATTTGGGCAACATGCCCTACAACTGGAGAATACTGAATATGGAATCCAAATGATAGAAGCGTCTAAAAGCAAATCCCTGTAGCTTCCACAAACAGCTACAGCTCGTCACCTGAATGAGTATCCTATGCATGGTGTCCTTGTGGCTGGGCACCTAAAATGGTTTTACAAAGAAAAATAGATTTGAAAGCAAACGGGTCAGAGCCCGAATGTGGAGATATTTTAAAAACCTGCAAGTTCTTTAAAAACATTAAATGCAAAGTACATGTTAGGACGTGCACTCACATGAAATTTTCACCTCTCGTCTAACTGTGCACTCCTAACGTAAGTACCCACAATGACACAAACTACTAGCTAAGTGACATCATATCTAGCTAGACTGTCATAGGTTCTACCCTTAATACTCGGTTCCCATTAACATTATAACGATCTCAATTAAATAGGGGCTTAACGTGAATTCAGGTTCTCATATAAAAGTAATACAACTCGTTATAGATTATCCCTTTTATGTTATTCCATAGGTATACACACAATACCATATGAAAGTTCCCATTTTACTAAGTGTATATTTTCCTCAACATAAATATACAATATAATACAATACAAGCACCCCGAGAACTAGCTGCGGTGCACGCATACTCTGCTATCCATCCCGGTACATCACGTACATAAGGATCACATATTCCGAATCTCTCAGGAATAGTTCACAGATAACAACATCACAAATAATGGAGGCGAACACAGTCACATCACATGGGTCACGCACATACCTGCGCTCCCACGATCAGCAGACTTATTAACATCCCAATAAGTCCTTCTCTGACCTATGTTCATCGAGGTAACCAGTCTAAATCCGGGCAACACAAGGATTAGAGGGCCCTAAGCGAACGCAAACCTCCCGTGATAGCAAGTATGGTAGGTATGTCATACACATAAATCAATACATATACTAAGTATGCACACGTCTTAGTAATCACCATAATATATTGGTACATATCTCTTCTCGTACTGACATATAATACTACACCATTTATATGTCCCCGGTTAATATAATTAATTAGGCCGTCAATAGCTCACATCGTAATAGACACTCACGTCCTACTTCATATTTTCCCTTAGGTTCAACCTACACTTCTAGGTTTGACTCCTCATTATATCCCAACCATCCCAAATATAACAATTACTCATCAAGAAAGGGCTATCTCTACCTATTCACAAGGTTACGGGGCACTCGGGATCAAAACAGGCTAAAAAGCCTAAACAGTCAACTCGTTCGAAGTCTCGTTCGAACGAGGCTGTTCGAACGAGACTTCGTTCGAACGAGCTGAGTCTTCTAACGAGATCTCGTTCGAACGAAGTGGGCTTTCTAACGAGATCTCGTTCGAATGAACCCATCGAACGAACTTCACCCTCGTTAGAAGTCAATGGTCAACTCGTTAGAAGCTCGTTCGAACGAGGTCGTTCGAACGACCTGGGCAGGTCTTCTAACGAGCGACCAGACTCGAGCCCAGAAATCCTTATTCGTTTTTCACCAATTTCTACACCTCAAATCTCAACCAAAATTCGTCCCAACAATGTTTTAAAGTCTCTAATCATCCCTAAGCATAACAAGGTTATATACTAACGTATTTTAAAGAATCAATTCCTCCTAATCATCATCAATTCATCAAATTTCTGCACTTTTCCCCAATTTCTCAAGAACATGAACCCTAGAATTTATGATCATCAATATACTCAAATTAGATCCGTTTTTGTTACATCCAACACATATTAACATCAGGGTAATCATCTCTTTACGATTCTACATGCAATTTGTCCTCAAAATTCAAGTTCTAAGTCTAATTAAAATGGGTTTTTACTTAACTTCCAAGAACAAATGTAAATCTTTCAATTTATCTAACATGGGAGAAACATTATCTGAATTAAATAGAATTAAATCACTTGCCTCGAGTGTCTCTGAATTTGGTGTTGATTTGATGAAGCTCTCTCTCTCTCTTTCTGCAGAATTTTCTTCTTCTCTCTCTCTCCAAGCTTTTCTCCAATGGTGGCTAGGGTTTTCTTTTGGAAAGTTTTGGAAACCTAATCTAATAACCCCCGTAGCTTATTGGGTCATTAAGGGTTGGTTAGTGGGTTTAGTGGGTCTATTCCCAATCAGATAAAGACTCTTAATTTTCGTCACTTTTAATTCCCAAAAATACAAAATTACCAAACTACCCTTTATGTTGCCGGTATGGCCTAAAAATACCCCGGGACCCAAACTAAACCCCCGGCTAGTGTTTTCTGACTATCTCGACCCTTCCGGACTCAAAACGATCATACGGTTAATAGAATTTAAATTCACTTTTATAATTAAAATAATTATACACCATGACGCAACTGTCACACGCGTCTCAACAAAATGTCCAAATTGCCGTATATCAATCTCACGACAGATTTCATAATTCAATATTCATATAACATCATATATACTCAATATAGTCAAATAACAACTCACAACTCGCTAGTATTTTATCCGGATTAATTCCCAATTAATTCTCATTTAATTAATTAATCCCATAAAATAAATATCACAAAAATACGGGGTATTACATACTCCCCCCCTAATAACTGAATTTCGTCCCGAAATTCGGAACTAGAAAGTACCTGGTAAGAACAAGTCTGGATATCGTTCGCGCATTTCATCCTCGTGCTCCCATGTGGACTCCTCGACATTATGATGTCGCCACTGAACACGCACTAACGGAACAATCTTTGACCGCAGTTTCCGCTCACTTCGGTCCAAAATAGCAATCGGCCCCTCCTCGTAGGAGCTATCAGGTTGGAGATCGATGTCCTCCAAAGCAATATGAGAATGGGACAAATTGTCTCTAAGATATTTCCTTAGAGAGGAAATATGAAATACATCGTGAATCCGATGCAAATGCTCCGGTAGTCCAAGCCTATACGCAACTGGTCCAATCCGCTCAATAATAGGAAATGGCCCCACATATCTCGGTGCCAACTTCCCTTTCTTCCCGAAACGCATAATCCCCTTCATAGGAGATACTCTGAGCAAAACCTGGTCCCCCACTTGAAACTCCCTGAAGAACCTCTTCGCAGCAGCATAGCTCTTCTGTCGATCTTAAGCTACTCGAATGCGACTCCGTATCAATTTTATCCTTGCCGAAGTATCCTGAATCATTTCCGGCCCAAGTAGTTTGTTGTCCCCCACCTCCAACCAACATGCTGGGGTACGACAAGGTCTACCGTACAACGCCTCAAATGGAGCCATGCCAATAGTGAACTGGTAGGAGTTGTTGTAAGCAAACTCCACTAGTGGAAGATACTGATCCCATCCACCCCCAAAATCAATGATACTCATACGTAGCATGTCCTCCAACATCTGGTTTGTACGCTCCATTTTCCCATCGGTCTGCGGGTGATACGCCGTACTCAACCGAAGTTCCGTGCCCATGGCCTCCTGAAAACTCTCCCAAAACCGTGAAATAAATATCTTGTCTCGGTCAGACACGATATTTAGGGATACACCGTGAAGTCTCACTATCTCTGCAATGAAAAGCTGGGCATACTGTCCCGCAGTGTAGTCTGTCCTTACGGGTAGAAAATTAGCGACTTTGGTCAACCTGTCCACAATTACCCAAATGGAGTCGTGACCTCTCTGTGACGTAGGCAACCTCGTGATGAAGTCCATGGATATGCTCTCCCACATCCACATCGGGACCTCTAACGGCTGTAATAGTCCTGTCGGTCTCTGATGATCCACTTTTACTAGCTGACAAGTGGCGCATTTAGAAACAAACTCGAAAATATCTCTCTTCATTCCACTCCACCAGTACTGTCGTCTCATATCTTGGTACATTTTGTCCCCACCGGGATGTACCGCGAACCGTGAGCCGTGCGACTCGGCCATCACTTCATGCCGTAATTCCTCTCCTTCCGGAACGACTAATCTCCCATTGAAGCGTAATCCCCCATCTGAGCTAACGGGATAGGACTCGGCTCCCTCTGCTAGTAATCGAACTATCTGCTCCTGACAGAACGAGTCATCTGCTTGTGCTTTTACCACCCTCATGACAATCTGCGGCGTAACAGTCATTACTGACATGAATGATCGGGCCACTGCATCCTGGTGTCCCAATTCTTTCCACTTGGCCTTCCACACCTCTGCCACTTCATCTGCTGACCTACGGCTCAACGCGTCTGCTACCACGTTAGCCTTCCCCGGGTGATACTGGATATCGAACTGGTAGTCCTTCACAAACTCAAGCCACCTTCGCTGCCGCATATTCAACTCCTTCTGCGTGAATAGGTACTGTAGGGACTTGTGGTCTGTGAACAACCGAAACTTCTCCCCCAAAAGATAATGTCTCCATATACGAAGGGCAAAAACAACTGCCGCCAACTCCAAGTCATGAGTGGGGTAATTCTTCTCATGAGGCTTTAGCTTACGGGAAGCATAAGCTATGGCCTGACTCTCCTGCTGCAATACACCTCCAAGTCCTTGTAAGGACGCATCGGTGTAGACTAGATACTCAACTCCCGGTCTCGGTAATGCTAACACAGGTGCTGAGGTCAATTTTTCCTTTAACTCATCAAATGCCAACTGACAGGCATCACTCCAAATGAACGGCACACCTTTACGAGTCAGATGTGTCAAAGGACCCGCTATCTTCGAAAATCCCCGAATGAATCTCCTGTAGTATCCTGCTAGGCCCAAGAAACTACGAATCTCCGTTGGTGTCGTGGGCTGCCCCCACTCCCTCACCGCGGATACCTTCCCCGGATCAACAGATATTCCCCGGTCGGAAATAATATGTCCCAAAAACTGGACCTCCTTCAGCCAAAACCCGCATTTCTCATACTTTGCATACAACTCGTTTTGACGTAGTGTCTGTAAAACTTGCCTCAAATGCTCGGCGTGCTCCTCCTCTGTCTGGGAGTAAACCAAAATATCATCGATGAAGATAATGACAAACTGATCTAGGAAATCCCTGAACACTCTGTTCATCAAGTCCATAAAGACTGCTGGAGCGTTGGTCAAACCAAAAGGCATAACCCGAAACTCGTAAGAACCATATCTCGACAAGAACGCAGTCTTCGAGACATCCTCCTCCCTGATACGCAACTGATGGTATCCCGATCTCAAATCAATCTTTGAGAAGAAAGAATCTCCTCTCAACTGGTCGAATAAGTCATCGATTCGAGGCAACGGATATTTATTCCGTATCGTGACCTTATTCAATTCTCGGTAGTCCACACACAATCTCAGTGAACCATCCCTCTTCTTCACAAACAAAACTGGAGCGCCCCAAGGCGAGGTACTCCTGCGAATAAAGCCCTGACCTAACAGCTGCTCTATCTGATCTCGTAGCTCTCGCATCTCTGCCGGAGCCATACGATACGGTGCGCGTGCTATAGGTCTCGTATCTGGCAATAGGTCTATAACAAAGTCTATCTCTCGACTGGGGGGTAGGCCTGGTATCTCCTGAAACACATCCGAATACTCCCTGACAACTGGGATCGAATATAAAGGAATCACAACCTCCTTAGAGGTATCCTCCTCTATGTAATACAGATGAGCGGTCGAACCTCCCTCTGGGCGAGGCATCGCCACTACAAACATCTCTTGCCCTGGAATGGAAAAAATAATGCTCCCGCTGAAGCAATCAATCATGGCCCTATAAGCTACGAGCCAATCCATACCGATAATCACATCGTGCACATGCATATCTAATACTAACATGTCTGCAGGTAATACCAGACTACCAATCTCTACCCCTACTCCCTGGCATATAAAGAAAATAAGTGACCCACTCCCCAATGGTGAGTCTACACACGTCACTGTGCTCTCTACCGTAGCTAACAACCCTAAGGCTTTCGCAAAATGTGTGGCTATAAAGCAATGTGTTGCCCCCGTATCAAACAAAACCCGACCCATAGTGCCATGGATAGGAAACGTACCCTCAATCGCGGGTGGTGCCTGCGGAGCTGCTGCCTGGTGGACATTATAGACACGTCCATACTGTAACTGTCCCTGCTGCACAGGAACTGCTGGAATGGCTGGAAGAGCTGGCACCTGGGCTGGAGCTGGGAGGGCTGGTGGAAAAAGTGGCCTCTGTGGCTCATGTCGAGCACCCTACTGCTGCTGCGGGGCCTTGCCCCTATCAGGACAGTCCTGGCATTTATGGCCAGTCTTGCCACAAACAAAACACTTCCCCGGGAAGTTTCCCCCTCTCGGTCCCTGCTGCCCCCGGCCCTGATGGCCGTTACCATTCCTCCACTGGCCCTGCTGAAACTGCTGCCCATTCTGCCCCTGTTGGCCCTGATGGCCGTTCGGACCCTGATGGCCCTGACGGAAACCTCCCTGTCCGTGCCTATAATTCCCTGATCTGAACCTCTTCTGATCCCCCTGCTGGGAACCCTGCTCACCCTGTCTCTGCCCCTGAACAGATTGTGCCCCACCGGCACCATGTCCTCCAGTCCTGCCCTGATGGCTAGACTCCCCTGACCTCTTGCCCTCGGCCATATGAAAACGGTGGTCCTGGCAGTGTAACAATGCAGCGTTAACCACATCAGAATAAGTGGCCAACGATAGGTTCCCTAGCAGATGCTGACGGATCCTCCAAGTCAACCCATCGGTGAACTTCTCAATCTTCTTCTTCTCTGTTGGTATCTCATCTGGAACGATATTCAACAAATTAGTGAACTCGGCCTCATACTCGGCCACTGCCTTGCCCTCCTGCTTCAGACTCATCAGCTTGCTCCTCATCTCTGTATGAACTGCGGATGGAAAGTACTTGCGGTCGAACCGCACCCAGAACTCCTGAATTGTGAGAGTATCCCTCTCCTCTGCGGTGGTAATAGACTCCCACCACTGTAGTGCAGATCCAACTAGCTTGAAAGTAGCTAGCACCTGCTTCTGAACATCAATGCACTCATGCATCCTCAAATGCCTCTGCATGTCCTTCCTCCACTGGCTCGAGACTACTACATCTGAGCTTCCTGCAAACTCTGGCGGATGCGCTTTCTGAAAAGTGTCACGTACACGCTCCCAAGCAGACGGGAATGCATTAGCCTGTACTGGCCCGGCAACCGGCGCCTGAGGTGGTGCCTGCTGAACAACGGCAATGGCGGCATTTACCGCTTGGGCTACTATAACTGCAACCTCAGCGGCGTTCATCATGCCCTGAACTGGAGCAGGCTGGGGTTCGGGCATTGCATCCCTGGGAACTCGTCGTGCACGTCGTGGAGGCATCTGAAACAAGAACAAAGTTTATAAGTTCACGGTTATAAACTTAATATAGCTCAAGAACGAAGCATACACAAAAGGAGTACAACAGTCCTAAAATATAGGGCTCTATATCAAAGAAACGTAGCGGAAACATAATAGCCGTACAGATCCTAAAGGACACTAGAACCTGATGCTCTGATACCACCTGTGACACCCCGACTAATTAAATACCGGGTAGCTACTCCTTTATTAAATTAAATCAAAATGCCAAGTTGGCTCAGTTAATAGCATCACTGTCGAAAACATTTTATTATTACCAACCACCTAGTATTTAAAAAGTAAGTTGCCAAATTTTAATTAAAGCCTGATTAACATGCAGTAAAAGATTTAAAGCAAGAATAATATCACCATTCACCATAACGAAATAATAGAATAACCATCACATGATATAAATAAATCCGGAGGAAAAACTCCTCACAACAAATCCCACAACTAAAATAAGTAACGAAATACTGAAAACTGAATTAATACATGCCAAAGTCTGAAAAACTGAAATGGAAATGTCTCTAATAGAATTTGGGCAACATGCCCTACAACTGGAGAATACTGAATATGGAATCCAAATGATAGAAGCGTCTAAAAGCAAATCCCTGTAGCTTCCACAAACAGCTACAGCTCGTCACCTGAATGAGTATCCTATGCATGGTGTCCTTGTGGCTGGGCACCTAAAATGGTTTTACAAAGAAAAATAGATTTGAAAGCAAACGGGTCAGAGCCCGAATGTGGAGATATTTTAAAAACCTGCAAGTTCTTTAAAAACATTTAAAAACATTAAATGCAAAGTACATGTTAGGACGTGCACTCACATGAAATTTTCACCTCTCGTCTAACTGTGCACTCCTAACGTAAGTACCCACCTAAAATGACACAAACTACTAGCTAAGTGACATCATATCTAGCTAGACTGTCATAGGTTCTACCCTTAATACTCGGTTCCCATTAACATTATAACGATCTCAATTAAATAGGGGCTTAACGTGAATTCAGGTTCTCATGTAAAAGTAATACAACTCGTTATAGATTATTCCTTTTATGTTATTCCATAGGTATACACACAATACCATATGAAAGTTCCCATTTTACTAAGTGTATATTTTCCTCAACATAAATATACAATATAATACAATACAAGCACCCCGAGAACTAGCTGCGGTGCACGCATACTCTGCTATCCATTCCGGTACATCACGTACATACGGATCACATATTCCGAATCTCTCAGGAATAGTTCACAGATAACAACATCACAAATAATGGAGGCGAACACAGTCACATCACATGGGTCACGCACATACCTGCGCTCCAACGATCAGCAGACTTATTAACATCCCAATAAGTCCTTCTCTGACCTATGTTCATCGAGGTAACCAGTCTAAATCCGGGCAACACAAGGATTAGAGGGCCCTAAGCGAACGCAAACCTCCCGTGATAGCAAGTATGGTAGGTATGTCATACACATAAATCAATACATATACTAAGTATGCACACGTCTTAGTAATCACCATAATATATTGGTACATATCTCTTCTCGTACTGACATATAATACTACACCATTTATATGTCCCTGGTTAATATAATTAATTAGGCCGTCAATAGCTCACATCGTAATAGACACTCACGTCCTACTTCATATTTTCCCTTAGGTTCAACCTACACTTCTAGGTTTGACTCCTCATTATATCCCAACCATCCCAAATATAACAATTACTCATCAAGAAAGGGCTATCTCTACCTATTCACAAGTTTACGGGGCACTCGGGATCAAAACAGGCTAAAAAGCCTAAATAGTCAACTCGTTCGAAGTCTCGTTCGAACGAGGCTGTTCGAACGAGACTTCGTTCGAACGAACTGAGTCTTCTAACGAGATCTCGTTCGAACAAAGTGGGCTTTCTAACGAGATCTCGTTCGAACCAACCCATCGAACGAACTTCACCCTCGTTAGAAGTCAATGGTCAACTCGTTAGAAGCTCGTTCGAACGAGGTCGTTCGAACGACCTGGGCAGGTCTTCTAACGAGCGACCAGACTCGAGCCCAGAAATCCTTATTCGTTTTTCACCAATTTCTACACCTCAAATCTCAACCAAAATTCATCCCAACAATGTTTTAAAGTCTCTAATCATCCCTAAGCATAACAAGGTTATATACTAACGTATTTTAAAGAATCAATTCCTCCTAATCATCATCAATTCATCAAATTTCTGCACTTTTCCCCAATTTCTCAAGAACATGAACCCTAGAATTTATGATCATCAATATACTCAAATTAGATCCGTTTTTGTTACATCCAACACATATTAACATCAGGGTAATCATCTCTTTACGATTCTACATGCAATTTGTCCTCAAAATTCAAGTTCTAAGTCTAATTAAAATGGGTTTTTATTTAACTTCCAAGAACAAATGTAAATCTTTCAATTTATCTAACATGGGAGAAACATTATCTGAATTAAATAGAATTAAATCACTTGCCTCGAGTGTCTCTGAACTTGGTGTTGATTTGATGAAGCTCTCTCTCTCTCTTTCTGCAGAATTCCCTTCTTCTCTCTATCTCCAAGCTTTTCTCCAATGGTGGCTAGGGTTTTCTTTTGGAAAGTTTTGGAAACCTAATCTAATAACCCCCGTAGCTTATTGGGTCATTAAGGGTTGGTTAGTGGGTTTAGTGGGTCTATTCCCAATCAGATAAAGACTCTTAATTTTCGTCACTTTTAATTCCCAAAAATACAAAATTACCAAACTACCCTTTATGTTGCCGGTATGGCCTAAAAATACCCCGGGACCCAAACTAAACCCCCGGCTAGTGTTTTCTGACTATCTCGACCCTTCCGGACGCGTTGGCGCACTCAAAACGACCATACGGTTAATAGAATTTAAATTCACTTTTATAATTAAAATAATTATACACCATGACGCGACTGTCACACGCGTCTCAACAAAATGTCCAAATTACCGTATATCAATCTCACGACAAATTTCATAATTCAATATTCATATAACATCATATATACTCAATATAGTCAAATACCAACTCACAACTCGCTAGTATTTTATCCGGATTAATTCCCAATTAATTCTCATTTAATTAATTAATCCCATAAAATAAATATCACAAAAATACGGGGTATTACATACTCCCCCCCTAGTAACTGAATTTCGTCCCGAAATTCGGAACTAGAAAGTACCTGGTAAGAACAAGTCTGGATATCGTTCGCGCATTTCATCCTCGCGCTCCCATGTGGACTCCTCGACATTATGATGTCGCCACTGAACACGCACTAACGGAACGATCTTTGACCGCAGTTTCCGCTCACTTCGGTCCAAAATAGCAATCGGCCCCTCCTTGTAGGAGCTATCAGGTTGGAGATCGATGTCCTCCAAAGCAATATGAGAATGGGCCAAATTGTCTCTAAGATATTTCCTTAGAGAGGAAATATGAAATACATCGTGAATCCGATGCAAATGCTCCGGTAGTCCAAGCCTATACGCAACCGGTCCAATCCGCTCAATAATAGGAAATGGCCCCATATATCTCAGTGCCAACTTCCCTTTCTTCCCGAAACGCATAATCCCCTTCATAGGAGATACTCTGAGCAAAACCTGGTCCCCCACTTGAAACTCCCTGAAGAACCTCTTCGCATCAGCATAGCTCTTCTGCCGATCTTGAGCTACTCGAATGCGACTCCGTATCAATTCTATCCTTGCTGAAGTATCCTGAATCACTTCCGGCCCAAGTAGTTTGTTGTCCCCCACCTCCAACCAACATGCTGGGGAACGACAAGGTCTACCGTACAACGCCTCAAATGGAGCCATGCCAATAGTGAACTGGTAGGAGTTGTTGTAAGCAAACTCCACTAGTGGAAGATACTGCTCCCATCCACCCCCAAAATCAATGATACTCATACGTAGCATGTCCTCCAACATCTAGTTTGTACGCTCCGTTTGCCCATCGGTCTGCGGGTGATACGACGTACTCAACCGCAGTTCCGTGCCCATGGCCTCCTGAAAACTCTCCCAAAACCGTGAAACAAATATCTTGTCTCGGTCAGACACGATATTTAGGGGTACACCGTGAAGTCTCACTATCTCTGCAATGAAAAGCTGGGCATACTGTCCCGCAGTGTAGTCTGTCCTTACGGGTAGAAAATTAGCGACTTTGGTCAACGTGTCCAAAAAAAATTATATGAAACATCTTTTCACTCAATTAATAAATGTTAATATTTATATAATAAATATTTTTTTTATATATAACTCAAAAAATATTTTTTTATTAAAGTGAAAAGTATTCTAAAACAGTTTATAAATTCTGAACGTTAACATTTCTTTATATAAACATTTTTTTAAACTTGTATTTATATTTATTGAACAACCTTTTAAAGCATAATTTATATGAACAAATGGAGTTAAAAATACAATATTTAGAAAACTACTTTATAAAAATATAATTTTTATATATAATAAATATTTATACTTATCTTTATAAAATTAGGTTTTATTAAAAAAAATAGTATTAACACTATAGTTTTATGAAAAAAAGATTATATATTTATATTTTATAAAAATAGCATTGTTTAAACCCTTATAAAGCATAATTTATATAAAGAAATAAAGTTAAAAACTACAATTTTTAAAAAACTACTTTATTAAAATACATTTTTTATATATAATAAAATATTTTATACTTATCTTTATAAAATTAGGTTTTATTAAAATAATTATAAAAAAACTGTTAACACTATAGTTTTATAAAAAAAATGATCATATATTTGGAGTCAGGCTCTCCAACATACCCCGCTTAACATACCTATGAACATACCTATTTTTTTTAAAATAGGCGAAAAAACTAATTTTGAGTTGATATTTTTTATATGGGTTAATGATATTTCAATGTGCCCCCATAAAAATATTAAACTTAAAATAATATGTTTTGTTATTTTTAAAAAATAGGTAAAGGATAAAATGTTGAATAATACTTGGTTTGAAATATAAGCAACCAAAATAATATATATTCATTATAGATAACAATCAAAATACAAGTATGGGGAAGAAAAATTCAAAAGAGCTTCATAAAAAGATAAGTGTTGAAGCTTTTAAGCCGTAGGAGCATCCTCATTTTTTGAAGTGGTTTGAGGGGAAATGGAAGTAGCAATGTCAATCATATCAATTTTTGAGTAAACCTCTAGGTCCAAGGGAATATAGGTATCCTCAGTAATAGTCCCATCATCTTGACCATTCTCCTGGGCTCATCCACCTTCATCTCGTTCTCAACTGCCAAAGCTTTGGTTTCATCATCGTCGCCATAACACTTGCTGACGATGTCTACTATGTTAGTGTAGTTTTTCATAATCCTATTTTGTAGTTCGTCGTAGACCTCAAGGATAAAATTTATGATCTCTATGTTATACTCGACATAAGTTCTGAATTTAGTAGCCTCAACCTCCTCAACCTTAGTAAGATCTTCATTGGCCTTAGTGATATCCTCATTAGACTTGATAGACTTGTTATTATCTGTGGCAAGATCCTCATTAGGATTTTTGCATTCATACTCAATGCTTTTAAGTTTAATGATGTTAGTGCCAACCCAATCCTTTAACTTCTTATTTTCCTCCCGAACCGTGTTGAGAGATAATATCTTTACGACCAACTAATCGTCTCTCTCATGAAGCTCACTACAGGTCTTCTGCAACCCATCTGTAAACTTTTTTAGATCATCTTTTAGCTCTATGTTCAGCCAAGTGAGTGCATTAATGGTCTCTCCCTGCTCTTTGAATACATAATGGTTAGTTATATCTTGTTCCCTGAGGATATTGGCAACCATTGCACCTTAGAAGAAAAGAAATTGAGATCAACAAATAGAAAAATATTTTACAAAGGGAGATGAGCAAAAAATTAAAAAACCTACCATACGATGATGAACCAACTTCCACAGAGCATTAGGATCATAGCCCCCGAAGAATTCAAAGTTCGGACTGTCCCCATAATATCTGAACAAGTTCGTAGCATTATTTATATGATGAAAGATGGAGTCTTGATCCCTCATTAGCTCCTCAATGGTGACGGTATTTACATGGTCGAATTTGAAGTCCTCCACTTCACTATAGCAGGTGGACAACCCCGCTCAATGGATGAGCCGATAAAAAGGAGACCCTCCGATTTGCATCAAGTCCATAGCAGATGATTTTGGTCTAGGATGATTCGCCCTTTGGTGATTAGGGCCACTCTGGCTAGATAAACCCTCGTTTAGCCTCTTGTCACTAATATTTGGAGGATCAAAAGTCATGGGGGCTTTTGCTTTGGATTTTTCTTTTGTAGTAACAACAATGACATTAACTTCGGCCTTATTTCATACATTAATCTTGTACTATTTCTTGTCCTCGACTTCGTCCCTTTTTTTTAGAATCGACCTTCTTTTTAGCCTTATACTAAACATTTCCTTTTTTCACCTCCTTTTCAAGTTTGTTTCGACACGCAACCACCACGGTGCTACGATCAATCTGTTGAGGTGCCTTCCTGTAAGAAAGTTCAGTAACGAAATCAAAATTAGTGGGAGTAAAATTTGAGTAAATATCAACAATTAGTCACATTATAATTCATAATGGAAGATAAACTAATATGATTAGCAAAATTTTATTACCTTCTTTGACCTTGGACTCAATCCCCTAATTGGCTTCAATTGGGCCTTGTGCTACCAGTCTTGCCAATATCTCCTAAGGAAGAACACCACCTGGAAGAGTGTGGTACCCAAGGTTTATGAAATTGGACACAGAGAATAGATCTTCAAATTTTATGGGGTCAGCCACCCAGAAGCTCCCAACCAATTCCTTCAATATAGAGGGCAACGGGGGAACTGTCTTCTCTAAAAATCTTGGAGAAAAAGTATTAGCATTGAATTAATTACAAGGTAATCAGAAAAAAAAAAAAGCATATACAGATTTTTTAGCCCACACCATTCTAGGGGGACGTGATTAGTCTGAACCCTCGCGTGAAGGAAGAATTCCTAGTTATTCTTCAAGAATGCATATTAGTTCTTCCAACTGTGGTTTCTCATCTGAACAAACTTTACAATCCTCAAATGTGACTTCTTTGGAGAAATATAGTATTACTCGAGAGCCTTGGCATTGCCCTTTATGCCGTATAAAAATCTAAAAATATCCCCAAAAATGTTAAACCTAGTGCATGACTGCCAAAACACCATTGCTCCTAAAATTTTTCTATGGGAGTTTTGGGGAAGTTGTGTTAGAAGAACTGCATGGCCCTTTAAGATTGACTTTATCATAGGGTAAAGGGGTAGATTAACTCTAAATTGAAGATCCCAAATTGGAAAGAAATTTTTTTTGGCATCACCTCGATCGTAAACTCTCTCGTTAATACTGGGAAGTATCACTTTAATGAAAATAGGGATGGCATACCGATATTTCATGTAATATACATCATCTTCAATGATTTCACAAGAATATTATGGACTCTGTGTTTATAGGGTCATTTTAGTCAGTGAAACTCCCACAAGTACTCTCCTTACAAGGAGGCACAATATCAGGTGAATCTGAAGGTTGAGGTGCGACCCTAGACATGACATCTACTTCATATGATACAAGGTTAACTGTAAGCACTTTGGAATCAGTATAAACATAGCTTCTACCACTAGGTTGATGGTCAATTTCTTCACTTCCCACAGGTCCTGCAAACTCATGCCCATTGTACTTCACGTCTGGGGGATGTGGGACAAACCCTATTGAGGTGGGGTCCCTAGGGGTAAATTTAGGATGGCTTGGTTTATCTTTAAGACATTAACAAAGACTCCCAAGTTTGTGAATGAGATTCAACACCGTCTTAACTTTAGAGGTTTTGTTCAGGAGAGAAACGATTGCTTTAGAGCTATTTGATTTTGAAACAAAGGATTTGGGGGAAAAACACTAAAACACCTAAAAAGCCCAAAATTGGAAAACCCTAGGCCAACCTACTAAATGGCCTCTTAAGATGTGCAGTTCTTCAATCAAATGCTAACAACACTCACGCCCGGAAATAAATAGAAACAATAGGAAGAAATCATAGAAGTTTCAGAAAAAAAAAATTATTTACCACTCGCACTAAGTAAATATAATGAGGCAATATAAATCGATAACTATCTCTCTATTAATATTCCAAAATTACAATTTTTAATTAATCTCATTAAATTACTCCTCTTACGTAATTTAAATTAAGCCGTATTTTCTCATTTAATTCTCCAATTTAATTAAATAGAATATTTAGAAATACGGGGTATTATAGTGTGTTGTATACAATCAAATCTAAATGGATCCTATAGATGCAGATACGATAACTTTTCTGACTCCAGTAGTCATTTTCCACTACATAGTTATGTTGTTCGGCTGAAGAATGCCAGAGTGACATACTAGCGAACTATAATGGCAATATTTCATGATATATTATGTGGATGAATTAGTGCTGAAATCCAAAATAGAGAGCAAGGACATCCAAGATTTGAGAAGATTTTTTGAAAGTCGTCAGATATATAAGATGAGGATAAACCCCTCTCAGTGTGCCTTTGGGTTTACTCCAGGTAAATTCCCCGGGTTCGTTCTCAATACACAAGGCGTGGAAATGGATGCCGAGAAGCAAAAGGTTATTTTGATGATGCCGTCACTAAGAAGTCAAAGGCATCTCAAAAGTTTCTTGGGCAAATCTTCTTATTTGAGAATACTTACCTTGGAAGAAATCACCCATATTTTCTTACTGCTCATGAAAGATAAGATAAATGGTTATAGAGGGATGAGCAATAGAAATCATTCGAGGGGATCAAGGAGATTTTGACCTTTCCCTCAACGATGATTCCACCAGAAGCTGGTAAGACCTTGATTTTATATTTGACATCACTGAGTGGTATATTGGGGCTTTGCTTACGCAAGAAAAAAAAAGGAAAGAATGATCGGTGTCTTATTTATCCTGACTGATATTTGGGACCGAGTCTAGATAAACCAGTGTAGAAAGGCATTGTTTGGCCTTAGTCTTTGTAGCTCAGAAGTTAAGACACTACCTAATCGCATTTACGGTGTGTATCATCACCAAGTGTGAGCCTATCAAGTACCTTCTCATAAGAACCATTTTGATAATGTGAATAACTAGGTGGTTCCTTATACTCTCAAAATATGATTCGAAGTGTCTCTCACCCCAGGCTATCAAAAGTCAAGATTTGGATTATTTTTTAGCTAATTTTCGCGACGGAAGTTTGAACCTTCAAGTCAGGAGCTACTAAGGGATAACTTTAAAACCTTCATGATTGAATAGATGGAGGAATTCAAAATAAAATTTGATGGTTCGTGCACACTTGGTACTGGGGGAGCAAGAATCATACTCTCTAACACAAAGAGAAAATCAGTCTTTCTTATAAGCTCGATTTTAAGTGCTCAAATAATGAAATAGAGTATAAGCCAATCAATTTTGGGATATTAGAAGCTTTGAGAAGATGGGTTACTATACTTTTCATGCGAGGTGATTCTAACCTCGTAATTAAACAAGTTAACAGAGACTTTGCTCTTGAGCATTCTAACCTTTCTCCCTGCTGAGAAATTATCCAGCGCCTAGTAAATCAATTTTCGGTTGTCAAAGTGGAGCAAAATCCCATAACAATAAATAAATATCCTGATGCTCTCACAATAATTGCTCATAAGTTAGACATGCATGAACCAGAAGCGACAATCACCGTTCAAATAAGAACAATGCCTATAATTGTGAAGTCTTTATTTTTAAGAGAGGGGACCATAAATTGGAGAGCCTCCATAGTCAAGCAATTATAAACACGTGAAAGAAGATGAAGCTGTCAGAGTTAGCGAGATTTTATATGCTCCAAGGAACTCTGTACTTCAAAAGTTATGGAGGGTATTTGGCAAGGTGCGTGTGAGAAAAATAAGTTCATGAGAATTTACAAGGAATGTATGAGAAGAATTATGGAGGTACAAATTCCCCACTTTATAGGAATTTATACTGAGCAGGTTGCTATTGGCCCAGCATGGCACATCTGTCGCTAGACTGGAACAAGCTTATTTGAAATGCCAGACCCAATTTCACCAGCCAAAAAAGCCAATTCATTGAGGAATTGGATAATTGGAGGAAGACTTACATATCTTGCCTTAAGAATAGAGAGTTGCCCATTGAGCTAGCAGTTGAGGTTTACATGAGGAAGGAGAATTGTACAGAAAAGGGTACAATGTGAAATTTCAAATGTTATTAAATAAGAAGTGATAAAAGTGTTAAAAGAAGCACATGAGCCCTCGCATATGGGTGGAAAAATGGTGTATGATCAGTTGATGAATTTGGGGTATTATTGGCTCACAATGGAAGTATACTCCATTATATTTGTGAAGAGATACAGAGCATATCATGTACATGGGAACATGGTCCATGCCCCATGAGTGAGACTACTAAGTTTGGCTGATCCTTATCCATTACAAACTTGGGCATTTGATCTGGTAAGAAAGATAACCCCATCGTCTCATGGAAAATATTTTATCCTAGTTTCCAAAGAGTCGTACATTAAATGGGTAGAGACAATCCCTCTGAGAAGGATAACTACTCAAGTATTTATCTAGTTCATTCGTTAGTACATTATTCTCAGGTTTGGCATCCCTAAGGTAATCCTAAAAAATAATGGAAAGCAAGTAATGTGAAAAAATAAAGGGGTCTTCTCATAGATAAGTATACGATCATTCACAACAGTCCCACCATTTGTTATCCGAATGGGAATGGACGAGGTAGCTAATAAAACCCCGATTAATATTTTGAAAAAATTGTTAAAAGATCTCCCCGAAATAGAGGATAACAAACTACCAGTGGTTTTATGGGCCTACACGACTTAAAGGAGGAAGCCAACGGGGTTCATTCCTTTCTTCTTAGACTGTGGAACGAAAGTTGTCATGACTGTGGAATTAGCAGTACCTTCCGCAAGAATGGATTTGAGTCATAATTTGATACCAAACCCATGGCATGTGCAGTCAAATGCCTTGGATGAACACGGGGACAAAGCCAAAGAAAATTTTAAAGTTTACACTCAATAACTCTCAAGAGCCTATGAAATCCTAGTCAAGCGTAGGGAGTTTCAGGTTGGAGACTTGGAGCATCCACTCATAACTTGAGTAGTATGACTGCCTCTAAGTTTAAACCCAATTAGGAAGGGCATTTCATAATGAAAGGAGTGACAAAACCAGGTTATTATCATATTTCGAAACCCGGGAGTGAATGCATCCAGTCAATCATTTATAAGTGGATAAAAAAATACTGTGCTTGAGATATCCCAGTGTTTATTTCATCTTTTTCGTAATGAAATTAAAAGTTTCTTGCATAAAAAATGAACTCTTTCGTACAAGTTGTATTTCAAAATATCAAGATTAATAGAATGAGTATAATAACTCATACTTGGTTATATCTAGTGTTTCTCCAAAGTTTTGTAATGATTACATTACGTGTGAATGTTGCATTATCTAACCAACAAAGTTTTATGTATGTTCTCGACAAATTATCTGAGGGGATACCTTTCAAAGTTATGATCATACTACATTTATTCACAAAATGTAACGAGCAGTCCAATCCCAGGATTCCCATGGTATAAGGAAAAATATTTTCTTTTAAAAAAAAATCGGATTTCTCATCACATTTTAAGAGGTATATTTTCAAGTTAAAGTCCACTTAAAAAACTTGTTGAAAAAAATGTGAGGAGCAAAATACCTCTGAATTTCCAAAGTATAAGGAAATAAATTTTCTTTGTTTAGAAATATTATCCTTGCTCGCAAACTTTCGTGGGTAAATACTTTCAGGTCAATGTCCAAACAACTTATTTTAACAAGCAAAGCATTACATAATTTCCAGAGTATGATGAAGCACAGTTTCTTTATTTAACAAGTTTACCATTGCTCGCAATATTTTCTTGGGATATACTTTCACACGAATACTCTCATAGAAAAATATAACGTGCAATGTAGAATAAAATCTCCAAAGTATGAGGTAACATTCCCTCTACCTAGCAAATTTATCCTCGCTCGCAGTATTTAGATGGGACATACTCGCACAGTTATAATTACATAGGTTCAATATCAAAATACAACGAGCATAGTAACCCACGGTAAAAGGGTGAATATTTCATATTATTAATGCTAACTTGCTTGTAAAATTCTTTATAAAGTAATATTTAGACTGTTGCGAGAAGATGTTGCCACAGTATAAGGGAAAGACAAAAACATTGTCAATGATTATTGGCAAAAAAATATCTTTTAAAAATATAAAGTTTTGTGAGCAGATAGTCCCACGGTATAAGGGAAAAGAAAAAAAAATGCAAAGTAAGCGCACAAGTTATTTCGCAAATCAACATCATTTACTCAAAGGCAGTGAAAGAGAGCGAAAAGAACACACATAAGATAAATACATAAAATTGGTATTTTATTTCACAAAAACGGCTTGTTCAAAAGAGAGGCAAATATATTACAAATGTCCAAAAATACAAGCAAAGAAATACACGAGACTAATTGCATGTTACAAGTAAAAAGAGGTTTTCCTTCTTATAAAAACTCTCTAAGGAAGCATCAACCTCTCGCTTCACATCTTCCTCAATATTTGCAGTGCGAGTAGTATATGACTCCTCACTAGCCACAACCTTACTCAACTCAACTTTAAGGGATTTAATATGCACCCTCATCCACTTATTGATGGCTTTGCTCATCTTTAGCATTTTTCGACGAGTGAGCCTTCACCAACTTCCTCATAGTATGATGAATAATGTTGTGAACATCAACATCTAACCAATCCAGTTTGAAGTGGTAAAAGTCCTCCAAATCATTAATAGCAACAAGAAAAGTATGAGCATTTGTACGAGTGACTTTTCTCGGAGGAGTGACTATAAACCAATAAAGAAGACTAGCGAGGGCCTCCAAGTTAGTAACAAAAATGCCCTCAGGATTACGAACATAACGGCTAGTGAATGTCTCAAGGTGGTGCTCGAAGATCTAATCTAGTATGACCCGATCTTCCTTAAAAAATATGTTCACACGACTTATACACCATATATTATTCATATAAAAGTCTGGAGCATGTAACATCCCGCCTAATTAAATATTGGGTGATCAGGCTTTCATTAAATTAAAACAAGGTTCATATTTGGTTCATTCTTAGCATCATTGTCGAAAACTTTTGAAACTTTACTAACCACCTAGTATTCAAAAAGTCGGTTCCATATTTTATCTTTTTAATTAAACAAACAACACCATGCCAACATAAGTACAATAACTATACCATCCATGTAATAAATAAAAAATCTGAATGAATCCCTGATAAATCACTGAAATAATACACTACCAAATAAAACCTCAATTCATAAATCCAATACAAATGTCCAACCTGAATAAAAGTCTGAGTACAAAGTCTGACTGATATAAATGAAGTGACTGAGGGCAACAAGCCCAAATGAAATACTTAACTGCACCTTACACTAGGAGTGAAGTAACTTAAGCGATTAAGTCCAAATCCTGGAAGCATCCATAAGTGCTGCAGCTACGCCTCCCTATGATAGATAATCCTGCTTGACATCCATTTGGCTGGACACCAAAAAGGTTTTGGAAAATATTTTGCATGAACGGGTCAGATCCCGAGTAAAAACATTTTAAAAGAATAGAAAGTATTAAAATCGCAGTTTAAATAACCAGTTATTAGGTGCACATGTTAGGCTGCTAACACTCTCTTGAGTTCCACACCTCTCATCTATAGTGCGCACCTAATGTCTCACCTAGTCATACTACTCGAACTAACTAGCTCTCAAGTATCTAACTAACCACCAACCAATCTATCTCACCCATACCACCAATATAGTACACTACAGTCTCCCTTTAATTATCATTAAGTCCTTGGTTAAATTTCTCTCTAATGTGCCTGTACCACCCATAAAGTGCGTACTGAACAACTAATAATTAACATCACCCTTATGTTAATATTAATTCAAGTTAACATTTCACATATGTTATTGCTCACACCATATCATTAAGTTTCTCTAGTTAAATTCCGTTCGAAACATACGTTATCCATTCTTCCTACTATTTACACGTTAGTAGATTCTACATTGTTTAGATATACACCATCTAGTCTCACTACTATTGCACATAAGTAGTTGACTATTACTTTAGATATACGCCATCTAGTCTTACTACTATAACCCTAAGTAGCTTATCATTATTTTAGATATGCGCCATCTAGTCTCACTACTATCACCCATAAGTAGATTAAAACACCATTTTAGATACGCACTATCTATTCTCACTACTATCACGCATAAGTAGTTTAAACATAATTGAGGTATACACCATCTAATCCCACTACTATCACACATAATTAGATTATTTATACATTATATATATTTCGCACACATTATATATATTAAGTCCATACTTTGAATTTATGTCCCCATATCACACATTAAGGACTAATAGTTCGGAATGTCCCCTCAAACTTGGTTCGGAATGTCTCATCAAACTTGGTTCGAAAAGTCTTATCGAATTTAGTTCGGACTATCTAATCGAACTTGGTTCGAATTTTCTCCTCGAAATTATTAATCAAGTTAGTTTGGAATGTCCCCACAAACTTAGTTCGGATTGTCTCATCCAACTTGGTACAGATTGTCTTATCCAACTTATCAATCAAGTACATAATAGGTATTCACTCCACCTATAATTAAATCAGTAGGTATACACACAGCCTAATTATCTATGCTCGTATGTAGTATATTTCTGTCGAATACTCACCGTACCTACTACTTTATGATTTACCTCACTAACTTATTTATCTGAGTATTCACACAACTCTAAGGGTCCTAGTTACCCGTTCGTTAATTTCAGTAGCTAACTGTCTCTTAACCTACTGGCCTTCTTTTTATCTCATTCGAATTTATGTACTTTGTTATCTTTCTCTCCGATAAATTAAGACTTAATTTAACCCAATTCATCCTCATCTTAAAACTCTCAATAAGACTAAATCACCACCCTATCATAGGCCTACTGTATAATAATAAGTCCCCCATTATTATTTCAACAACATCCCAAAGGTTTTAATGACAACAATTTAGGAATTCTAGGCTTAAAAGGGAAAAATCAAGTTTTCTTGTAGACCGAATCGAATCGCCCCAAGCTGAATCAATTAAAAAATGTACAGTTTGGCTACTTCGTCTTCTTCATGAATTTTTCCACCATTTTCAGTTGTCAAACTTACATGATACTATACCAAAATCACAACCAATCATTCCTAACCATTTTTACATGCATTAGGTTGATTTCTAACGTTCTAAACATACCAAATCTTCACAGAATTCCATCAAGAACGAATTAAAATCCAAAACCCTTTAAGAGCCCTAGTTTCGTGTTGTTCCCACATATTCCTTCAAAGAACCAGATAAATTTCGTCTTAATCACAATAAACCCTCTAATTTCATTATACTAACATCAAGGAATATATCTACATGCAATTCCTATTTCAATTCATAGATTAAACCCTCCCAAAATCATATTTAATCATCCCAAAACATGAAATCAACCCTATTTTACATGGTTATTATAACATGCTTAAAATAAATGAAAGATAAATACTTCCCTCTCAAAAGCAAGTTTGAAAGCCATTGGTTTGATGTTATGGTTGTTTTCCCCTCCCTCTGATCTCGATTCCATTGTGTTCGGGGCGAAAAATAGTGTAAGGAGCTTGGTTTTCCCCTCCTTTTCCTTTATTGTGGCCTCTCTTCCTTTTGCCTTGTATTAACCCTAGTTCCCTTTCTCTAATGGCAGATTAAACATAATATTTTCGGAGTTACACAAACTAAAAACTCCCCAATGATCGAAATGCCCTTAAACGATGCCGGGATGGTCTCAAATCGTCCCGAGACCCAAACTATACACCCAAGTACAATTTTTGACTATTTCGACCCTTCTGGAACCAAACATCACCTCAAAATCATCATTCGAGTCACTTTATAAAATCATCTTATTTCCACCTCGAAATGTGACACGCGTGAATTTAAACTTAAACTGAATCAATTAAATTGAAATCCTCGAATTAGATAATTTCTCCCAACTGAATGAATTTCCAAATCACCCATTTAATCAATTTCCATATTTTCCAAAAATACGGGGTGTTATAGATTCTCCCCCTTATAAAGTTATTTCATCCTCGAAATTTAGATAAGGCTCGTACTCTAAACTCTCGAATATATTCAGATTCACATACTCGTAATGTCGCAACATTTATTTCTAACCCTTCTAATCGCGGATTATAAAATAATACGATTAGCTAAGGCGCCCATAAACACTAGTCTCAAATTTTAACATAGTTATTATCCCTCGGATATAACTGTATAAAAAAAACATAACTAAGGTACTAACCCCATTACCTAATGACCAAACATCTCCCCACTTCCAACGGTGCGCTAAATTTCATGCGTGCGATGTCTCGCAAAGTGAAATCCAAACAAGTACCCCCCCAATACACTAATACCTAACATTGTCGGTCGTCGAGATCCATTAAGCCCTCAGTTCATGGCACGTACCGCTAAATTCTCAGCTTTTGACATAAAAGTATATTGTTCACTCTCGTGCTACAAAAGACAATATATAACACATGGCTCCTACTATCACTACTTTCTTAGAGTAATTAATCACGAGTGATATCTCTTCGCTTCATAAAGGCCAATATACCTTGAATCACATCAGTAACCGTCCCTATGCACCGGGATCAATTATAACTAGACAACATACACACAGAAGTCCACTAAGAAATATATATATATGTATATAGGCTCAACCCTCATTCAGGTGATACTTAGTAAAAACAAATCATACTCTGGAACAGCGAACACGAGATCTCACTATCACCATCTACAATTTCTCAACCCATCTCTAACCAGTCAAATCTTGACAAGTAGTCTACTATATTCTCATAACTCTCGAAAATAGTAAACTAATCACATACTATAAATGTCCTCTGAGTGCACACACCCGCTCTCTGTCGTAGGCGAGACCAAAGAGACCCTCTACCTACTGTAATTATATATAAATACATAATAAGGTTATTACGGCCAACGCCCCCACTAAATATGACTCACTCGCGAATTCTAGTGATCCAAAATCATACTTGTGATGCGCCCATGTCACTAGAAACAAATCCCATACTGATAAGGATAAAGAAAAAAAATTATATCTCCACTTACCATCTAGCTTGCCTGCTTGATGGGTCCTTGAGCCTAACTCTCTAGCCGGGACTAACCCATGATCTACTATATATCCAAGATCTCGTCCTATAGTTGTACCCATCAGGGCAAAAAAAGGTGTAAGAAGCTTGGTTCTCCCCTCCTCTTCCTCTCTTGTGGCCTCTCTTCCTTTTGTTGTGTTAACCCTAGTTCCCTTTCTCTAATGGCAGATATAAACTTAATATCTTTGGAGTTCCACAAACCAAAAAATCTCAAATTACCGAAATGCCCTTAAATGATGTCGGGAGGGTCTAAAATCGTACCGAGACCAAAACTATACACCCGAGTGCAGTTCTTTTTATGATTCCGACCCTTTAGGAACCAACCATGACCTCAAAATAACCATCCGAGTCACTTTATAAAATCATCTTATTTCCACCTCAAAATGCGACATGCATGAATTTAAACTTAAACTGAATCAATTAAATTGAAATTCTCGAATTAGAAAATTTTTATCAATAAAATGAATTTCTAAATCACCCATTTAATCAATTTCCATATTATCCAAAAATGCGGGGTGTTACACACTTCCCCCTTACAAAGGAATTTTGTCCTCGAAATTAGAATAAGTCTCGTACTCTAAACTCTCGAATATGATACTATTCACTTACTCGTAAGATCGCAACATTTATTTCTTACCCTTCTAATAACATATTATAAAATAATACCATTACCCAGGGTGCCCATACACCCTATATCCGTGCATATCTGCACTAATGTTATACGACTCCACTAGTCTCAAATTTTGACATACTTATTATCCCTTGAAAATAACTGTATAAACAAAATATAAATAGGGCCCCATGTCCTAATGACCAAACATCTACCCACCTCCAATGTTGCGCTAAGTTTCATATGTGTTATGTCTCGCAAAGAGAAATCTAAACAAGGAACCCCCGCCTCCTGATACACTACTACCTAACATTGTTAGTCGTCTAGATCTATTAAGCCCTCAGCCCGAGGCACGAAACTTCAAATTCCCATATTTTGACATAAAAGTATGCTCGTCCATTCTCATGCTACAAAAGACAATATATAACACAGCGCTCCAACTGTCACTAGTTTCTTAGCACAATAAATCACGAGTGATATCCCTTCGCTCGATAAAAGCCAGTATACCTTAAATCACATCAGTAACTGTCCATACGCACCGGGATCAATTATAACTAGACAACATACACACAAAAGTCCACTATACAATATACTATAATATATACACACATATATATAGGACCAACCCTCTTTCAGGTGATTCTTAGTAAAAACAAATCTTGCCCTAGAATAGTGAACACGGGATCTCGCTATCACAATCTACTATCGCTTAACCCATCGCTAACTAGTCGAATCTTGACACATAGTCTAATCTATTCTCATGACTCTCAAAAACAGTAAGCTACTCACGTACTATAAATGTCCTTTTAGTTCACACACCCTCTCTCTGTCGTAGGCGACACCAAATAACCCCGCTACCCCATGGTAATGATATATAAATACATAATAAGGTTATTACGGCCAACGCCCCCACTAAATATGACTCACTCGCGTACTCTAGTGATCCAAAATCTTGCTTGTAACACACTCATGTCACTCGAATAAATCCCACACTCATAAGGATGAAGCAAAAATTTCTATCTCCACTTACTATCAAGCTTACCTGGTTGATGGGTCCCTGAACCTAACTCTTAATCCGAGATTTACACATGATCTACTGTATATCTAGGATCTCATCTTATAGTTGTCCCCTTTGGAGCGAAAAATGGTGTAGGAAGCTTTGTTCTCCCCTCCTCTTACACTCTTGTGGCCTCTCTTCCTTTTGCTTTGTGTTAACCTTGGTTCCCTTTATCTAATGGAAGATATAAACTCAATATTTTCGGAGTTCCAAAAACCACAAACTCCCTAATGATCGAAATGCCCTTAAACGATGTTAGGGTGGTCTAAAATTTTCCTGGGACCCAAAGAATACACCCGAGTACACTTTTTCGACTATTTCGACCCTTTCGAAACCAACCATGACCTTTGAATCTCCATTCGAGTCACTTTATAAAATCATCTTATTTCTGCCTCAATATGCGACACGCGTGAATTTAAACTTAAACTGAATCAATTAAATTGAAATCCTCGAATTAGATAATTTCTCCCAACTAAATGAATTTCTAAATCACCCATTTAATCAATTTCCATATTCTCCAAAAATATGGAGTGTTACATACTTCCCCCTTACAAAGGAATTTCGTCTTCGAAATTTAAATAGGGATCGTACTCTAAACTCTCAAATATAATCCTATTCATATACTCGTAAGATTGCAGCATTTATTTCTAACCCTTCTAATCACGGATTATAAAATAATACGATTACCTAGGGTGCACATGCATCCTATATCCGTGCATATCTGCATTAATGTTATACGAGTCCACTAGTCTCAAATTTTAACATAGTTATTATGCCTCGGATATAATTGTATAAACAAAACATAACTAAGGTACTAACCCCATTTCCTAAGGACTAAACATCTCCCCACTTCCAACGTTGCATTAAGTTTCATGTGTGGGATGTCTTGCAAAGCGAAATCTAAACAAGGAACCCCCCCGATACATTACTTTTTAACATTATCGATGGTCGAGATCTATTAAGACCTCAGTCCATGGCACGTACCTTCAAATACCTGTCTTTTAACATAAAAGTATACTTGTCCACTCTCATGGTACAAAATACAATATATAACACATCAATCCTACTATCACAAGTTTTTTAGCGCAATAAATCGCGAGCGATATCTCTCCACTTGATAAAAGCCAATATACCCTGAATCAAATTAGTAACCGTCCCTATGCACCGGGATCAATTATAACTAGACAACATACACACATAAGTCCACTACACAAGATATTGTAATATATATACACGTATATAAGCTCAACCCTCTTTTGGGTGATACTTAGTAAAAACAAATCATAACCTGGAACAACGAACACGAGATCTCACTATCACAATCAATGATTGCTCAACCCATCGCTAACCAGTCAACTATTGACAAGTAGTCTACTATATTCTCAAAACTCTCAAAAATAGTAAACTAATCACGTACTATAAATGTCCTATTAGTGCACACACCCGCTCTCTGTTGTAGGCGACACCAAAGATCCCCGATACCCTACGGTAATTATATATAAATACATAATAAGGTTATTACGGCCAGTGAACCCACTAAATACGACTCACTCACGAATTCTAGTGATCCAAAATCTTACTTGTGATGCACCCATATCACTCAAAAAAATCCCATACTCATAAGGATAAAGCAAAAACTTATATCTCCACTTACAATTTAGCTTGCTTGGTTAATGGGTCCCTAAGCCTAACTATCAAGATTGGATTAACCCATGATCTACTGTATATATAGGATTTCATCCTGTAGTTGTCCCCCAACTCATTTTGGGATAATACTTCTTTATGTGGTCCATTTCCCCATAATCTTAACAACTTGCCAGAGAATCTCTCCTATTTCTGCTCCTGGCCTTTCTGTCGCCCTTCCCTTGGTCCTGGCGGCCTTGATGAATGGGATGCTACTGTTGTTGAGGACCTTGCGTGTCCTACCTAAACTTACCCTCTCTTGGCTCGATTAATTTTGGAACTAAATCACTTATCTCGATTCTCCTACCGAAAATCTCACTCTTGCTACTGTCATGCCTCATTTTGCTCCATTCCATCTACCTCTCCAATCTGACTAGTCTCACTATGGACAAATTTAATACGGATGGTTCTAATCCCCACACATAGGACACTTTTCTATGATATCCCCTAACTATGGACCCACCGGACATGTCGGGGTTATCCTTCTCGTGAACCTGGTAGCCTCGACCCTGATTGCTACCTCTTTTATCCCTTTGGCAATGTTGGCCCTATGGGACTCATTACTGGCCTCGAATGGCCCTGACTGAATCCATCATCACTTTATAGGAATTCAATTGATATAAATCATTTAAATGGGTCTCCCACTGGGTACACCCTCATGTGGTGCTTCACTATCACTATTAAATCCAGTCTTGCTCTTCAACTAGATTCTCCAATCCTCTTAGCTCCCTTTTTATGGAAGCATTGATATAAACTTGCAAGCACACGACTTTGACAACATCGGCACTAGTCATCCTAACCAGATTGCTCATCCATGCTTGTGTATTCTTATCGGCACGGTTCCATTATCAACTTACGAACCCCTTTTTCATTATTCGTACCCCCCTTCATCGGGTAAAAAATTCACTAAATAGGTCATCATCTCTCTCACGATCGTCCTCTATTCATATTACTTGTGATAAATTTCAAAACTCCAATCGCATTTTCTGTCATCATCATTTTATATCCACTTCCTTATATGAGGTGACTAACTCATCTCATCACAATGCTTCTCCTATGAGAAAAATTAATTTCGTCCTAAATTTAGCCGTGGGTGTCGCTGAATTCCACCCTACACAATTGCCTTTGGATTGCCTCCATCCATTGGTCCATCATACTTCCTCTCTTTCTCGAATCTTTAAAGATGACTCTTCTAAAGGGTACCTTTGACTCTCCCCCTACCTACTACACTGGGTGATTCTGAAATAATTCCACCGTTCTATATGACGGTGCTTGGGGAAACTACTGTCCCCAAGTGGCTATCCTATCATCATCTTCCCGAATAATAATCGTGGTGACTTCACTCTCAATCACCGTTCTCAGGGTGTTACAGGGTGTTACATATTTCCTCCTTACAAAGGAATTTCATCCTCAAAATTCGGATAAGGCTCATACTCTAAACTCTCAAATATAATCATATTCACATACTCGTAAGATCGCAATATTTATTTCTAACAATTTTAATCGTGGATTATAAAATAATACCATTACCCAGGGTGCCCATACACCCTATATCCGTGCATATATGCACTAATTTTATATGACTCCATTATTCTCAAATTTTAAAAACGTAGTTATTATCCCTCAGATATAAATATATAAATAAAACATAACTAAGGTACTAACCCCATGTCCTAATGACCAAACATCTCCCCACTTCCAACGCTGCGCTATGTTTCATGCGTGGGATGTCTCACAAAGCAAAATCCAAATAAGGACCCCCCTGATATGCTAATACCTAACATTGTTGATCGTTGAGATCTATTAAGCCCTTAGTCTATAGCACGTACCTTCAAATACCGGTATTTTGACAAAAAAGTATACTTGTCGACTCTCATACTACAAAAGACAATATATAACACACCTCTCCTACTATCACTAGTTTATTAGCGCAAAAAATCATGAGAAATATCTCTCTGCTCGATAAAAGCCAACAAACCCTAAATCACATCAGTAACCTTCCCTACCCATCGGGATCAATTATAACTGGACAACATACACACAGAAGTCCACTACATAATATATTATAATATATATACACATATATATAGGCTCAACCCTCATTCAGGTTATACTTAGTAAAAACAAATCATACCCTGGAACAGTGAACACGTGATCTCACTATCACAATCTATGATCGCTCAACCCATCGCTAGCCAGTCAAATCTTTACAACTAGTCTACTCTATTCTCATAACTCTAGAAAACAGTAAACTAATCATGCACTACAAATGTCTTCTTAGTGCACACAATCGTTCTCTGTTGTAGGCGACACCAAAGAGACCCGATACCCCACGGTAATTATATATAAATACATAATAAGGTTATTACATCCAGCACCCCTATTAAATCTATCTCACTCGCGAATTATAGTAATCCAAAGTCTTACTTATTATGCACCCATGTCACTAGAACAAATCCGGTACTCATAAGGATGAAGAAAAACTTTATATCTCCATTTACCATCTAGCTTGCCTGGTTGATGGGTCCTTGAGCCTAACTCTTAAGCCGAGACTGACCCGTGATCTACTGTATATCCAGGATCTTGTCTTGTAGTTGTCCCCTTCGGGGGAAAAAATGGTGTAAGAAGCTCGGTTTTCCCCTCCTCTTCCTCTCCTGTGGACCCCCTTCCTTTTTCTTTGTGTTAACCCTAGTTCCCTTTCTCTAATGGCAGATATAAACTTAATATTTTCGGAGTTCCATAAACCACAAACTCTCGAATGATCAAAATTCCCTTAAATGATGTCGGGATGGTCTAAAGTCATCCAAACTAAACACCAGAGTACACTTTTTTTTTACTATTTCGACTCTTCCAGAACCAACCGTGATATTAAAATCACCATTCGAGTCATGTTATAGAATCATCTTATTCGCACCTCAAAATACGACACGCGTGAATTTAAACTTAAACTAAATCAATTAAATCGAAATCCTCAAACTAGATAATTTATCCCAACTAAATGAATTTCTAAATCACCCATTTAATCAATTTCCATATTCTCCAAAACTATGGGGTGTTAGAGATCATCCATCTTTGCTAGGTCAAAACCTGTATTCATTGAACTCACATCAGAATCGACATCAGGCTCCTCGTCAGCGTGCTCATCGTCAGCATTATTAGAATTAGTTTCTTTAGAGTCATACTCGTTTTCATTATCTACCTCACCTCCCTCGCTTCCTTCCTCCTAGAAGCAAAAGAGGCAAATGATAAATATACCAAGTAAAAGGAGAAATTATCAATAATTTGAAGAAAATAGACCTACTCGCATAACCATGGGAGTAATCATACTGCCCAAAAGCCTGCATTGGTCTCTCTCCTATAAGAAATTGAAGCACATAGTTAGATAAATACTCAAAAACAATATGAATTATGGATATTATAAAGAATTAAATAAGCTCACTCGCTGCTCAGAAAAAAGATCTACAGTGGAAATAGGCAAAAGATCATCTCCCTGCTCGATCTGTGTCTCCATAAATGACAGAACGCTCGCAACTTCAATTTGAAAATAAGGAAACATATTGATAAGGGCATTCAATATTTAGATACTATAAGAGAATAAACAAAAGGTATAATAATCGAATACCTAAGGCTCTGCAGGCATAAGAGCGCTCGAAATGTTCAACTAAAAATAAAGAAATAAGACGTGCAAAGTGAGCAAATATTTACAAAGTATGAATAAATAAAAACTTAAAAAGGGAAACAATTAAGTACCTGAGGCTCCACATGTATAAGTTCGTTTGTAGTGTTCACCTAAAAACAAGGAAAAAGGAATTAACAACCGAGAATGTATTTGCAAAGAATAAGAAAATAAATAAATGGTATGCCAGTTTATTACCTGAGGCTCCACACGCATTAGAGTGCTTATAGTACTCACCTGAAAATAAATAAACAGGATGAGTGACTGCTCGAGCACTTGCATAGTACAACCAAATAAATATAAAGGTATGAAAGTGTAAATACCTGAGGCTCCCCTAGTATAAGGGAACTCAAATCTAGCATAGGTGTAACCTCAAAAATAAAGAAATAGGTTAATTACATAAGGAAAAATTTACTAAGTACGGGTAAAGGTGTGAGAAAATAACACCAAGTACCTGGACTCCCTCAGAAATAGGAGTAATCGAACTAATTGCCTCAATCTGAAAATAAAAATCAGAGATTGAGCGATAATTCACATTTTAAACAAGAATGAGAAAATGAACAAATATGCATTCCCGAGTCCCCACGAGGGGTGAAGTGATCAAGTTAACCATAGCACTTTCCTGAGACTCAATAGGTTGAGTGGCATAAGGATAGGGATCACACGTGCTAACATGATGAAAAAAGATAGAAAAGAAAAATGTGTTCATTAACAATTCAAATAAATGATTGCTATAAATATCATTTTGAATACTCAACCCAGAATAGACTATATACTAAATTACCTACTCCAAAAGAGTAACATGTAATGTGGGTCCACTCGAAGCCACACTAAAAAAGAGCTGAGTGGATAGGTATTGGATACAAGGCTTGTTATCCATAAGAAAATATACTCGTGGTATAGAAATCCTACCAACAAATGGCAACTCTAGGATAGTTACCCCAGTGGGCAAGAGAATGCCCCCAAATAAAAAGGGGATGCTCTCCATAGATCCCTAGAAACATGAAAATTTCATTAACCATTTCATTTTTTAAATAGAAGGAAATCCCTGAAGGAAAATAAAGTACCCTAGCCAAACTATTTGCAACATTGGTTGGGTACTAGATGGATGAATTGTTCACCCTTGAAGGATCAATGGGGCCATGTGAAGGTAGAGAAGGTGGAATATAAAGTTACTAACCATTACAAGTGAGTAAAAATCCTTGAAGAAATATCAACAACACGAAGTATGAAATTTCTTTGTATATATACCCGAGATGAAGTGCTCGTTACATGAATGGTGGTGGGAGAAGTCATTGAAGAACTCTAGTAGTCATGGGGAATATTTTTGAAAGCTTCACAAAAGAAATCGTGAAGTTTGTTTGTGAGAAATAATAGTAATGCTCTTCTAGAAAATTTAGCAGTAAAAGTTGCTAACATACCTATTGTGCCAAACTTATATAGGCAATAAACATGGAGTTCCTATCCCTTTGAAAAGAGGCACGAGGAGGAAGAGCAGGTGAATGAGCGGAGAAAGATATTGTGCTCACTCTCGGGGCCTCACTCATTCCATAGATAAAACCTACTCAAAGAAGATATAAATATTTCTAGTCATAAAATCAAGAATAATGAAATGAAAATTGAATGATCACTGTTATAAAACTTATAGGCACTTAATGAGGAATTTGACTATAAGGCAGCATTCTAATGGTGGGGCTGGTTTACTAGGAAGAAGATATCATCGAATCATCATGATCACTCATGGGATGATCTAGATCGAGTGTCACATTTCTCGAAGATAGTGAAAAATAGGAAGTATCATTTGAGTGATGTCCATTAATAAAAAGTGACTCAATTCCATTTAAAGGTAAACTATGATAATAATAGGAAGGTTTACTTCCATAGTAAATAAGTTCTTCTTCAAATGAGCATGGTGTTGAGAAAATAAATGTAACTTCTAACGGTTGAGAAGCAAGTGGAATGGATGATTGAGGGAAAGTTTCTTCAACAACTTCATATCCTTGCTCACGAACAGTTTGAAAAGTCTCTTAAATGCTAAAAGTATTAGTATCAAAACTTGATATTCAACCATATCATCAATAGTATGCCTATATTCTCGATCTTTTCCTTGGTCCCTCGGGTTTTAAAAGGAGATATGGGCGAGGAAGACCCTCTAATTTCAGTCATAATAAAGCTGGAAATGTTTACTTTAGGATGTTTCCTTTTTGAATTAGCCTTAGATTTCCCTTCCCTTTTGAGTTTGTTTTCAAAGCTTCTACTCTAGGATGTTTTGAGTAGATAGTCTCCTCATAAATAAGGTTCACCAAGACTACAATAACTATAGTAATGGAATCTCTCATGACCTGACTATAATGCCATACCTTTTTGCATGTGCACTTTGTTAGATGTTTGTTAGAAGTGGGGATGAATCAATAAATGATTCATGAGGCACATTCTGGATTCAAGATTTGATGAGTTGGATATGGCATTGCCAAAGTATAAACCACGAGTGGATAATAGATGGAAGATAGTTACAAGAAGATATAAAATAATTCCAAAAATGGGCAATTTTGTGAACTATGTCCTCAGGAGTAAAATTTAAGTAAGATTCCTAAAATAATTACTCAGGAGAAAGATTAGTAGGGAAACTAGGAGAAAGGTAACTTTATTATACCTATATTGTCTTATCACTCGCTCGAAGTGATAAAACTCTACCGTCTAAACTAACTTGTCAATGATGGAAGCATTCAAGGTAAAATGAATTCCATAGTACGAATATGTGAACAGACATTCACTGACTCGGCACTTGTGGGAGAAGTAAAATTTTAAGAAGTATAAGGAAAAAAGTTCCAAGTAAAAATACCTCGGGAGGAGAACTCATCAATGTTATCCAATAATGGCCTAAGTGAATGCTTAAGAGTTTTCAAATGCCGCCATACGATCCGAATAGTGCAACCCGACAATGAGCAAGGTTTGGGGCACAACTGGGGAACCTTTCGAATAAAAATCCCATCAAAATAATGCCTATGTGATCTCTCCATGACAACATGTGTTTAATCTAGCCAAGTATACATGGAACCAAGTGTTAACATGGTAAATGGCACACATATTCCATGATCAAGTCTAATATCCAAGAGAAATAATCATGAGGGGAGTCATTGGCTCTCCCTTTGAATAAAAAACTTGACAAAAAGGTAACAAAAAAGCTTAAAGATGACATTTGGCCATCAATTTTGTGCCATATGGTCTTTTTGGGACTTTTTATTGGATTCATCCTTAGACAAGGGATCGAAGTCTATGAACCAATACATTTTCCATTTAGCAAAGGAGTGCTTGCTTACGCCCGTACAAGTTCCAGTTAATGGATGAATGCTCCCGCAATTCCTTCTCTTTAGAATCCTCACAATCATCAGTGAAGACATGACATCCCAAAATAGGCAAGCCCGTGAGTTCCAAAATATCATCCAAAATGATAGAGAACTCCCCTCATCTAGTGGAAAATATATGAATATCTATACTCCAGCGAGACACGAGGATATCGAGAGCACTTGTGCCATTGCTGATTATGAAAATTTTCAAGATATAGAGATTCCTCACCAGACCAAGTCCCTTAATGATTTTCCAGTAGTTGTCCTCAAACATAACATACTCAACCCAGAGACCCCATTCCTTGGGGGCTCCACCACAAACGTAAACATTGATGTTAGAGAAGGGGAATCACTTTGATCCACTCGATCTCTTAGTATGTTATCGGGAAAGACAACAGAGGCATCCTCAGATTCTAGAAATCCAAAAAGTGGTTACTCGGCCACCATAGTAACAAACACACCCACAAACCCTTCCACTGAATGCATAAATTTATCATCATCTCCAAATATGGGAGCACACGTATAAGCCACGAAGTCTCTTTTTTAGTGTGTCTCCAAATAATTCTTGTGGACCTTGGTAAAAGATGGGGTACCATTAGCCCACCCTTGAGGAATAGCAACATCGGTTGTGGAGGAAGTGGAAAGAGTAACAAGCACCACTATGGAGACAATGGAAACCCCAGTAATAGTGATTTGAATAGGTAAGTAACCTATTACCAACTGACTTGTGGTGGTGGTTGAGATAGTAAATGGAACGTTTGAAGAAAAAGAAGCTATTGGTAAGTGAAGAAAAAGGGCATGAATGTTTGACGATAAAGTCATAAATGATAGGCTCTCAAAAATTTAGCTCTCTTAAAACTTTTGAAAGTGATGGTAAATATTTTTAAAAGAAGGAAGAGGAGTATTTATACCTTGGAAAAACAAAGAGGCGTCGTCTGTTAAAAATCTCGGGTTAATGATTACCTAAATTGCAAACCACCTCCCCCAATGTGACACGTGACCCCTTAGGGTAATAAGAAACTAGTCTTACACAGTTAGGTGTGTCATGGCATTAAATGAAACACACATCAAGTAATGGGGACAAAAAATCATTTAAAATATCAAAAATGGATTTTCATGCACAACCCTCTTTGTTCAAATGAACTAGAATCTTCTGCACGAAGGGACTAATGTAGAGTGGTACACGTGAAACCCCATAGTTATTGAATGGTTTTGCGGGCAGTACCGAAGAAAAGAGGATTATAAGAAATTACCAATCCACAAGGGGAAAAAGTCCACGAGAAAACCCTATGAACTCCAGTTGTAATGCAAGATAAAATAGTAAGGGGATGCGCAAGTGACCCCAAGTCACGGAGCTCTTAGAACAAAAGAAAGTGCACGAATAGTTGCATTGCTGCCTAAGAAAGTAAATCATGATAATTCACACAAGCAACATATAATCAAGTGAACGAGAACTTCCTTTATTATTACATAATTTTGGTTATCTTTGACAAGTTTACTTAGCAAGAAGCCTTGGTCGAGCAAGAAGGGCTCGAGCAATTAGGACTTCTTAAAAGTTTAGTTTCGAGTCTAAGAGGTAAGTCTTGTTGAGAAAACTAAGGCTCAACCACTTAAATATATTGGGAAAGAAATAATATTGAGGTGATGGTACCAAAGGCCACTCACACTCACACACATTACAAACTTTATATTACAAAACGAAGAGTAGTCATTTGCTTGTTGCCAGGCAGTTTTAACAATACAAATAACGAGTGAACTTCATGGCCACTCACAAGTTTTCAAACATACTCAGTAAGCAACTTTGATAAAAAGATAATAGAACTTTTTGGCATTATGACTGACAATATCACCTTTTTTCGCTAGTACGCTAGATGTCACACCACAATAGAAACATTGTGGGTAACAATAATAAAGACAAAATGTTTTCAGATATTTTGTCACCTGGGAATATTCCCAGGTACCTAGGTGCCATATGTGCCCTAAAAACTTTACTATAAATAGAGCAATAAGTGCTCATTTATGATAATCAACATACTAGTACTATTATGCTGCACATATTCTCTTACTAGAATATTCTCACCATGCTCTCTCCCAGATATTGAAGTGCTTACATATCCGCTCTCAGAGACTCTCTCCTCTCAAGGGTTCATTTCTTTACTTTATTGTCAAAAGTGGCACTCGATCATTAATTGTTCATTCCTTGTCATAAAAAACAATATTATTATACTGAAAAAGTTAGTTTTTAACTCTACTCTTGTTCTCAAAATATTGTTACCTTATATATTGTTTCCATTGTAGTTGGTCACGCCTCACACATTTATAAATTTTCATAGACCCCGGTACCATTACACTCTTACATATATGATGAAATTATGGCTAATCTAACTATATTAAGAAGCAAAATGTTAATGTCGAGATAGGAATAAGTTTATCTCCACAATCTATTGGATAATACAAATTAGAAGGGAGTGAATACAAACCATTTCAATATCGTACGCCCACTAGCAGTGGTCCATGTTATCAGTAACCCTCCAAATGAAAATATTGAAGCACTGGTGTAACCAATGTGATTGAGACTACAGTAAAATTTATGATAAATTTGACCCACCAACGACCTTGTGGACATCCAATGCATATTCCTCTATTTTAATTGTAGGTTACGTGACAAATTCAAGATGTTAGATATTGGAAAATTTGAGGGAATGGGACCACCAATGGTTCACATCGAACTCTATATCTGAGACATGAAAGATCTAGGGGCTTTCGAAGAAGTCATGGCCCATATATTTGGACACACCTTGTTTGGGGGAGAAATTGAATAGATCATATCCATAGATGACGGATGAACCCCAAAATGGAGTGATTTCTGTAGAGAGTTCGTGAAATAATACAAATGTGATGCTGAACTAGAAATCACTCGTCAGGACTTGAATATAACGAAGAAAAAAATTAATGAGTACTTGGGAACATTCATTGCTCATTAGAGGAATAGGGCCTCTCAAATGGTGAACTGACCTTCGAAAGGGCAATAAATGGACATTATAAAGAAGAATTTGATTAAGCCATATAGGGACCAACTGAAGGCACAATACTTACCCCACTTCAAAGCTCTGATGGACATAGGAACTCAATTAAAAGATGACCTCATGAATTGACCGCCCAAGATTAAGACAAGCAACAGAAGAAATATTCCTCCATACCTAAATAGGAGAATAGACAAACCAAATAAAACCACTGTCAATACTATTTAAGAACCTACACTCACACCTACATCATGGAATACCGAACAAATCCAACGATCATTCCATCCTCGCTACGCTCCCATAGGTACAATATACTAAGATCTAAAAAATAAGGGGCTTTTAAAGCCTAAGGAACCAAAACCTTCACCTAATCCCCTATAGGAGGGCTTCATAAGTGATATATACTGAAAATATCATCAAATTGCGGGGAGAAATTTAAAAGGATATCAGACTTTAATACATGCCATTCAGGACCTTATTGATCTAGGAAAGATTACTACACCTACCAAACCTCAGCCTAATGTTAAGAGTAATCCTTTGCCTGACCATAGCACAGAGGTCAATTCCATTACTACGGAATGCGAATTTGAAAACTCATCCCTCTTGATCAAGACCATTAACCAGATAGAATGATGAGAAAAACCAAGTCTCGAAAGATTATTCAATAGGCATTTATCTCATGTGCTGCCCATATAGACACATATGGATCTCACGTTTCAGATTATAGGATCCTTGAAAGAAAAATGTCGAGATTCCTTGGAAGTCAATTTTTACTAGTACATGTAACTTGTATTCTAAGAAAACTCCAATCTCCTTTTGTCAAATAATTTTCACCATGATGAGAACCTCTCCAAACATTGGTACGTAATGTACGATGAAGCACAACAAGATGCAGGATACATAAGAGGATCCGAATATATGGAAGTCATCCCTACTAGGTCGGGAAAATAGTTTAAATCATAACATAGCCAAGGCTCTTAGGCTTAGTCATCAACAAATGATTCAACAGTAGAATACTCATTAGAAAAAGACTTAGTATTTCACTTTGATGATTTTATTGTGTCCTTTCCTCTTAAAGATGATAACTATGTTTGTACTCTGGATTTCGATGAAATCTTGGTATAATTCCTCACCCTATATTGGGAGTCCATAGAATTAAATCATTTCCTCGATTTGAAAGGTTCTATAAAGACTTGTTCCTTAACCCCATTCCTTTTGCAAAATATACATAAACAAAGGAAGAGAGGTGTAATACCCCATAATTTGAGTGGAAGTTATAATGTGAAATGTTATTTATCTATTGTGGCCAGTGAAGTCACTATTATATATATATATAATTATTTAAATTGTGTGTGTGTATATTTATAATTATTTAAATTGAATGAAATACACAAAAATGAATTAATAACAATTAAATAAATAAAATTAATAAATTCTTTTTAAACTCGAACAAGTGAAGATATTAAAATGTTGATGGGATAATTCGAATGACTTGTGGGGTAAGTAGAAAGCTTTATTGTACTTTAAAACGATAGGTTTTAATCCAAATGGGTTAGTGTATGGCTTGGGATAGGTTTTAGACTAATTGGGGTATGGTTTCGGGCTTAATGGGTTAAGGTTAATAAAGGGTCTACCCCTAATTTTATGATTAACAAGTTAAAAAGGGGATTAGGGTTAGTCAAGTTAAATTTTACACTTAGAGAAAAAATCCTAAGACTAGAGAGAGGCTATATAGAAGAGATAACTTGGAGAAGAAGGATTGAAATAATTGGCTCAGAAGGAGAAAAAGAAATGGGGCAACCGAATCGAAATTCACCACCTTGATTTAGAGGAAAGTTTACTTAGTGTATTAATATCATTATTTTTTGGCTAAGAATATAGTTATTCACTGGATTTTAAATTTAAATATTGAACACTTTATTTAGATAATTAAACAATAAGTTTTGGAATGAAATTAATTAGTAAAATTAGGTTTTATCCATAAATGGAATTTGATTCAATTTCGTATGAATTTTGGGTTATATTTTACAGATTGGAGTTAAAATTGTATATACTTCAAGAATTGGCTAAAAGCGCTTTGATTTTGGCATAAATGAATTGAATAGTTGGGAGTTTAGAATGAAATTCAATATCTGGGGTACTAATTCTGAAAAATACTTCTAAATACTTATATAAATCTTGTAAACTTGCAAGAATAGCATAGAACTTTATTTTTGGAGGCTTGTAGGACAATTAATGGTATATGGGAGGTATTAAAACTTTGAATTAGGCCATTAGTTGTGGTTCTGGATAGAGGGGTCATAATGAGGACTGGATATTGAAGAAAGGCGAAATTATGGAAAGTTTCATGGTTTCCCCGTCCGAAGGCTAGAATTGTGGTCCGTGCCCATGGGCCATGCGAATGGCTGGGGTCTAGTGTCGTGCCCACGGACAGGGAATAATTTGGAGATTTCTTATATTTTGTAAAAATGGGATTGGACATGGAAAATTGGAGACTTAGACAGTTTAAATTATTAATCTATGACCTTTAACCATATATGCGAAATTACTTGGGAAGATAATAAGACTCGTCGCCTTCTTGAAATGTAAATGATTATATTTTACATTATATACGATATCTTGAGAGAGCGAGATGGGCTTACTATGGGTCGTGTAATGGCACCACTTCAGTACTCCGGTATATAATATGAGTTCTACCCCGGGTCTTGCGATGGCGCCACTTTGGTACTCCGGTAGTTAATTATACAATAATTGACATGAATAATACATATGTGAATATACATGTAGAAATGTATTTTTTTGTCTAGATGTATATACTTGAGAGGTATAGAACAATTAATTATGAATATTCAATTGGAATGAATAATATGTAATCATGGGGTTCGTTTGGGTCTGGGATCAGATGCATGTGATATCTAGGATTGTTGGGTTTTAGGATAACCTAAAAGCAACTAAAAGATGAGAATAAGATGCATAATTATATTGTAGTCCGAATCAATTTTATTCTTATACTATTTAAACTTGTTGTTAACGTATCATATTAATAGTTTTTAGGACATAAGACAAAGTGAAGCCTCATCCCAGATCCAATCTCGAATTCTTAATTGCGGATCTTCTAGGATGTAGGTGTTGAGCATGTGTTCCTAATCTTTTATTCCCATTAGACATTATATTGAGTTGGTATTATTATTATTACTTTGGTTTGGAATTCTATTTTAAGACTGTTATGACACCCCACATAATTAAATACCAGGTGATCAGTCCTTTATTAAATTAAATCAGAATATCCAGATGGTTCATTCTTAGCATCACTGTCGAAAACATTTTTATTAACTACTAACCACCTAGTAATTTAAGAAAAACGAATGTTAAAATTGTATCTTTTGAATTAACGTGTAACCAATTAAATGATTAGCTAAGAATTCACCATCCAATAAACAATATCATAGGAATTAAAATGTCATACTGAAATAAACTGAATCTGGAGTAAACACTCCGAGTAAAATACCAAATACAATAGTCTGAAATAAATTAAATCCCAACATCATAAATATAAACAAATGACTGAACCCACTATCTCTAATTAAGAATAGGTGACATGCCTTGACTGATAAACTATAACACGCCAACTGATGGAAACTCCTATGCCTGGTGCCCCTGTGGCTGGTCACCTTAAAGGTTTTATAAAGACAAAATAGATTTGAAAGAAAACGGATCAGACTCAAGTTGAAAATAGTTTTAAAATAGCAAGTATTTAAATGCATAAATACCAGATAATTATATACATGTTAGTCACGTACTCTCACTTGAGATTCTCATCACTCAACTATTGTGCACGCCTAACTCATACTTTTAACTTATCCTAGTTACGCTATCCCAACTCACTAGTTTGAACCAAAATCTCTGTGTATGATGACTACATTATGGTGCCCACCCGTATTATCCAATAGTATATTATCGCATTTCTAATATTTATTAATTAATTCAAGTATCTCTTTATTCATTTAAGTTTCCACCTCTTATCTTGTATTATATGTCATAACCTTTCTTATCTACTAAGAAACACAGTAGAATAATCACAAGTTATATATATAAATATTTCACTATCATAATATATATAAAACATGACACCCCAAAAGGCTAAACCTGCGATGTGTGGATACTCTGCTATCAAATCTCGAAACATCACATACATAAGGATTATGAATTCCGAATCAATCTGGAACCGTATTAACTCAACTCACACATATTGGAGGCGAACATAGTCCTAGGACTTTGGTCTACGCACATACCTACACACCACAAAGGCTGTTCAACCTAAGTCGTATGTTCTGAGGCACCAATCTAAAAGCAAGTATGGTAGGTATGTCATACACACGATAATCCATAAAATAGTTATTCACATAACCTAAGTATTTATAAATTCAATATAGGTATGCACACGTCCCATATTACAAGTCTCATATGTAGTATATTTATATTTCGATTATCCCATATATTAAAGGATTAAAGCTTCACTTCTCGTCGTATGCTCCCGAGTAATTCTCACCGCCCGAAGTGTATCCTTATTCTAAACATAATATCAGTAGGTAACACACTAGGCGCTACTGGTCTAAGTCACCGTAAGCCTCAAAATCGTTATTTGGATCATTCTCCAAACTAGGTATTTATCTCGATTTAACCTAATTAAATTAAATCCTTAGTTTTCCCCTTATAGAACATGTCCCCAAACCCAACCTAGGCCTACTGGTATTCCCATATATTCCTTAAATTAATGAAAGTTAAATCACATAAATGAATCCCACACAATTCCTATTGAGTCTAATTAAAAAGGAAAGATTGTTCCAAAATCGGGCAGTCGGACCGGTCCAGCCTGGAGTCGGATCAGTTCGATTCGCCCCTACAGGTCTTCATCATTAACCTTAGTCTGTTACGAGTTTACCCCATATTTAACCTCTAAAACCTCCATAGCTCATTCCCAAACTCCAAAATAAATATGCTAAACATTATTCTAACTCATATCAATGATATCTAGCGTACAAGAATCATTTAAACATCATGACTCATCAATTTATCACCTAAATTTCAATTAAATTCTCAAGAACCCTAGTTTATGATTTTTCTTCAATAACATGTATAAAACTCCAATTTCTAAAGTTATCAATATTCAGAATATATTCAATTTCGTCTCTCTATATCAGTGATCCAATCCTAAACATGAATCCTACCCAGAATATGATTTAATGCATAAAACTATCCTCCACATGCATAAGATTCAGCTTTTAATCATATCCTACTAACATGGATATTTTATCTACTTGAATTTACACAAGAACAATACGTTCCTTGTCTTCTGATCTACGCTCTGATTGTGTTGGTTGTGAAAGAGTTGTAACAATGGTGGTTTTTGGCTTGGAAATCTCTTCTCCTTCCTCCTTTAATGGCCTCCTAAGCTTTTATGATTGATAACCCTAGAATGCCTAACCCTAGAATCTGATATAACCTTATGAAATTCGTAGGTTTAATTACTTTAAAAATTGAAATTACCAAAATACCCTCCCGGGGTGTCGATTTGTCCAAAAACTGTCCTGAGACCTAAACTAAACCCCCGGGTAGACTTTTCTGACTATTTAGAACCTTCTGAACACTTTGGAACACTCGAAATGACCATAAGGATAGCGTAAAAATAAATTACTTTTTATTCCAATAAATTGCAGCCCGACACGACTAACACGTGCATTCCGGCTTAATTACAATAATTGTCGTATTTTCCACATGCGACTACTTTAATAAATTCATAATCACATATGACTTTGCTCACTCAGTAATATTTAACATAATTCACATCAATAAATACTAACTCTCGTCACGCTGGTAAATATCTAATTAAATCCGGATTAATTATAAATTAATTTCCCATTATTTAAATCAATTAAACCCATAATTAAAATCATTAAAAATACGGGGTATTACATACTTCCCCCTTAATAATGCATTTTTGTCCCAAAATTTGGAAAATAAAGGTAAAACTGGTAAGAATAACTCTGGATATTTATCGCGCATCTCAACCTCGCGCTCCCAGGTAATTCCTCGGCATTATGATGCCGCCACTGAACGAGCACTAACGGTATGATCTTCGACCTCAGTTTCCTATCGCTACGATCTAGGATAGCAACTGGCCCCTCCTCGTAGGAACTATCGGGATATAGATCAATCTCCTCTAAAGGAATATGAGTATGGTCCAACTCATCCTGAAGATGTCTCCTCAATGAAGAAATATGGAACACATCATGAATCCTATGGAAGTGCTCCGATAACCCAAATATATAAGCCACTGGCCCAATCCGCTCAATAATATGAAATGGAGCCACATATCTCGGGGCCAACTTCCCTTTCTTCCCAAATCTCATTATCCCTTTCGTAAGAGATCCTCGTAGTAACACCCGGTCCCTGACATTAAACTCTCGAAAGAACCTGTTGCATCTTCATAGCTCTTCTATCTATTCTGAGAAATTCGTATATGGCTTTGAACCATCTCAATCCTAGTCGAGGTATCCTAGATCACCTCTGGCCCAAGTAGCTTGTTGTCCACCACCTCGAGCCAACACGTTGGAGAACGATAAGGTTTACCGTAGAACGGCTCAAATGGAGCCATGTCAATAGTAAACTGGTAGGAGTTATTATAGGCAAATTCCATCAGTGGAAGATACTGTTCCCAGCCCTCACTAAAATCAATGATACACATCCACAACATATCCTCTAACATTTGATTCGTACACTTGATAGGCCTATCGGTGTGCATGTGATAGGCCTTACTCACTCGTAAATCCATACCCATTGCCTCCTAGAAGCTCTCCCAAAATTAGAACACAAAAATTATGTCCTAATCGCATATAATATCAAGGGGAACCCCATGGAGTCTCACTATCTCGTCAATGAAGATCTGAGCGTACTGACCCATAATATAATCGGTCTGGAATGGTAGAAAATGAGCTACCTTGGTCAATTAATTCACAATCACCCATATGGAATCGTGACCCCTCTACGATGTAGGCAACCCAGTGATGAAATCCATGAAAATGCTCGCCCATTTCCACGTATGGATATTTAATGAATGTAGGAGCCCTGTTGGTCTCTGATGGTCCACCTTTACCAGTTGAGAAGTGGCACATTTCAAAACAAACTCGGCGATATCCTTTTTTATTCCACTCCACCAGTACTGTTGCCTCATATCCTGGTACATCTTATCCCTATCGGGATGTACCACAAATCATGATTAGTGCGACTCTATCATTACTACATGTCACAAATTCTCCCCCTCTGGAACTACCAGTCTGCCATTGAAAAGTAATCCTCCATTTGAGCTCACAGAATAAGACTCTACCCCCTCGGCCAGAAGTTGTATAATCCAATCCTAACAGAACAAATTTGCTGCCTGAGCCTGTATGACCCTAGTAATGATCTCGGCTGTAACTATCATCATTGATATGAATTATTGGGCAACTGCATCCTGATGTTCTAGTTCCTTCCATTTTGCCTTCCACACCTTGGCCACCTCACCTACTAGACTACGGCTCAACGTGTTTTCTACCACGTTAGCCTTCCTCGAGTGGTATTGGATATCGAACTAATTATCCTTTACAAATTCGATCCACCTCTGCTGATGTACATTCATCTCTTGCTGAGTGAGCAAGTATTGTAGTGACTTGTGATTGGTGAACAGGTGAAATTTCTCCCCCAACAGATAATGTCTCCGTATCTGAAGTGTAAACACCACTGCTGCCAACTCTAAGTCATGGGTTGGGTAACACGACTTAAGCTTACGGGAAGCAAAATCTATAGCCTAATCCTCCTGCTGAACTACACCCCTAAGTCCCTGTAAGGATGCATCGGTATAGACTAAGTACTCCATTCCCGGCCTGGGCAGTGCTAGAACTGGTGTTGAAATTAGCTTGTCCTTCAGCTCATCGAAAGCCAACTATAAAGCATCATCCTGGATTAATGGCACACCATTACGAGTCAAGTTAGTCAACGGACCCGCTATCTTCGAGAATCCATTAATAAACCTCATGTAGTATCCGACTAAGCCCAAGAAATTGTGCACCTCCGTCGGTGTCGTGGGTCGTCCCCATTCCCTCACCATCGATACCATGCTTGGGTCCACGAATATCCCCTGCTTAGGTAAAAAGTGCCCCAAAAATTACACCTCACGTAACGAGAACCCATTTTCTCATACTTGGCATACAACTGATGCTCAGTAGCGTCTGCAATACCTGTCTGAGATGATCTGCATGCTCCTCCTTAGTATGGGAATAAATCAGAATATTATTTATAAAGACAATAACAAACTGATCTAGGAACTCTCTGAACACCTTATTCATCAAGTACATAAACACGATCGGGGCATTGGTTAGCCCAATTGGCATAACCCTGAACTCGTAGAAACCATATCTCATCAAGAATGTAGTCTTAGACACATCCAGCTCCTTGATACGTAACTAATGGTACCCTGACATCAAGTCTATCTACGAGAAGAAGGTAGCTCCTCTCAACTAGTTGAATAAGTCATCGATTCGAGGCAATGGATACTTATTTCGTATCGTGACCTTATTCAACTCTCGGTAGTCCACACACAATCGTAATGACACATCTCTATTCTTTACGAATAGCACGGGAGCACCCCAAGGCAATGTACTCCTACGAATGAAGCCATGTCCTAACAGCTGCTCAATCTGATCCCATAACTCCCTCATCTCCGGTAAAGCCATACAGTAAGGTTCACGGGCTATCAGACGAGTGTCCGACGTCAAATCTATTATAAAATCTATCTCTCTACTAGGCGATAGTCCTGGTATGTCCTAAAATACATCAGGGAATTCGCGAACAACCAGAATCGAATCAAGTAGAATCACCACCTCTCTAGAGGTCTCCTCCTCTATATAATACAAATGAGTGGATTATTCTCCCTCAGGATGAGACATTGCCACCAGGAACATCTCCTAACCCGGTATATCAAATATAATACTCTTACTAAATCAATCATTCATGGCCTTATACGCAACTAGCCAATCCATACCAATAATCGCACCACACTCGGACATATCTGATATAAGCATGTCGACAGACAAAATGAGTGTCCCAATGTCTATACCCATGCTCCGACATATAAAGAAAATCAATGTACCATTACCCAATGGCGAGTTAACACACGTAATAATACTCTCTACTGTATCTAATAACCCCATAGCCATGCAAATCTAGTGGCAATAAAAAAGTGTGAATCCCCCGTGTCAAATAAAATATGCCCCATCGTCCCCTGGATAAAAAACATACACTCAATTACGGGTGGAGCCAGAGGGACTGCGGCTTGGTGGACCTTATAAACACACCCATACCGTAGCTATCCTTGTTGAACCAAAACTGCTAGAATGGAAGGCAAGGCTGGCATCTATGGTGGTGCGGGGAGGGCGATAGGAAAAATCGATCACTGAGGTTCTTAACGAGCTTTCTGCTGCTCACGAAACTTGCCCTTATCGGGGAAATCCTGTGATTTGTGGCCAGTCTTACCACAAATGAACATCGACCTGTGAAGTTTCCACCTTTTTCCCCTTCTAGCCTCGACCCTCATGGTCGTTACCACTCCTCCCTTGGCCCTGCTGAAAGTGTTATTGGCCCTGCTACTGTTGGCCCTACTATACAGACTGGCCCTACCTAGAACCCCCTGTCCTTGCATGGAGTCACCTGATCTAAACCTCTTAGTAGGTTCCCCCTGGTGGGAACTCTGCTCACCCTGTCTCTACTCACCCTGAGCTATTTGTTCCCCACTGACACCGTTACCCCTGTCCTGCCTTATTAGTTGGACTCCCCTGCTCATTTTCTTCCCTTGAGATGGAAGCGGTGATCCTGGCAATGTATTAGGGCAGCATTAAGCACATCAGTATACGTTCCCAATGAAAGATTACCCAGAAGGTGCTAACGGATCCTCCAAGTCAAGAAATCCATAAACATTTGAATCTTCTCCCCTTCAGTAGGTGCCTCATTTGGCACCGGATTGATCAATTGTGTAAAATTCTCGTCATATTCCGCAACGTTCTTCCCCTTCTGGGTGAATTTTAACAGTTTTTACCTCATCTCACTCTGAATGGTGAAAGGAAAATATTTGCGATCGAACCGCACCCAGAAGTCCTGAATAGTCATGCTATCTCTCTCCTCAGCAGTGGTAATAGATTCCCACCACTACAGTGTCGCTCTGACTAGCGTAAATGTAGCTAGAATCTATTTTTGAACCTCTGTGGACTCGTACATCATCATGTGCTGCTAGATGTCATTCTTCCATTGGCTTGCTACCATAACATCCAAACTTCCTGTAAACTCCGGAGGATGTGCCTTCTAGAAGGCATCCCTAACACGTTCCCAAGAAGAAGGTAATGCGTGAACTAGTGTTGGTGTCACCACTTGTGCCTGGGGTGGGTCCTATTATACAACTGCCAATGTTGCATTTACCGCTTGTGCCACTATAGCGGCCACCTCTGCAACATTCATAGTACCATGGGCTAGAGATGGCTGGGGCTCAAGGCTGGGCACCCCTAGGAGCTCGGTGGGCACGTCAAGGAGGACTCTGAAATGAGATAAGCTTTATAAGTCCACGTTTAATATCTCAAAATAGCTGAAGACATAAATACATAATTAATGAATACAACAGTCCTATATGTAGAGTTCTACATCAAAGGACGCTACGCTGAAGCATAATAAGCCGCACAGATGCTAAATACTCTAGAACCTAATGCTCGTATACCACCTGTGACATCCCGCCTAATTAAACACTGGATGATCAGTCCTATACTAAATTAAAACAGAATATCCAATTGGTTCAGTCTTAGTATCACGATCAAAAACTTTTTTATTAACTACTAACCACCTAGTAATTTAAGAAAAACGGATGTCAAACTTTTATCTTTTGGATAAACGTGTAACCAATTAAATGATTAGCTAAGCATTCGCCATCCAATAAATAATCTCATAGGAATTAAAATGTCATACTGAAATAAACTGAGTCTGGAGTAAATAATCCCAATAAAATCCCAAATACAATAATCTGAATTGAAATAAATCCCAACATCATAAATATAAACAAATGACTGAAACCACTATATCTAATTAAGAATAGGCGACATGCCCTAACTAATATAAATAACTCTAAATGAATCAAGGATAAATGTGGAGGCATCTAGTACCGATGTCCTGTAACTTCCACAATAGCTACAACACGTCAACAGATGGGAACTCTTATGCCTGGCATCCCTGTGGCTGTACACCTAAAAGGTTTTACAAAGACAAAATAGATTTAGAAGAAAATAGATCGAAGCCTGAGTTGAAAATAGTTTTAAAATAAAAAGCATTTAAATGCATAAATCCCAGATAATTATATATATGTTAGTCACATACTCACTTGCGATTCTCACCTCTCAACTATTGTGTACTCCTAACGCATACTCCTAACTTATCCTCGTTACGCTATCCCACCTAACTAGTTTGAACCAAAATCTCTATGTATGATGACTACGTTATTGTGCCCACCCGTATTATCCAATAGTACATTATCGCATTTCCAATATTTATTAATTAATTCAAGTATCTCTTTATTCATTTAAGTTTCCACCTCTTATCTTGTATTATATGTCATAACCTTTCTTATCTACTAAGAAACACTGTAGAATAATCACAAGTTATATATATACATATTTTACTATCATAATATACATACAAATTCGGCACCCCAAAAGGGTAAACTTGCGGTGTGTGCATACTCAACTTTCAAATCCCGGTACATCGCGTACATAAGGATTATGAATTCCGAATCACTCTGGAATCGTATTAACACAAATCACACATATTGGAGGCGAACATAGTCCTCGGCCTTTGGGATATGCACATGACTATGCACCCAAAAGGTCGTTCCATACCATTGATCACACATATGGAAATCCAACCTAACTCGTATGTTCTGAGGCATCGATCTAAATCCCCCCGAAGGCTCATCAAGATAAGATTGTTCCCTTTCTAAGACCTCCCATGATAGCAAGTATGGTAGGTACGTCATACACATAATAATCCATAAAATAGGTATTCACACAACCTAAGTATTTATAAACTCAATATAGGTATGAACATATCCCATATTACAAGTCTCATATGTATTATATTTGTATTACGATTATCCCACATATTAAAGGATTAAACCTTTACTTCTCATCGTATGCTCCCAAGAAATTATCACCGCCCGAAGTGTAGCCCTTATTCTACACATAATATTAGTAGGTAACACACTAGATCCTACTGGTCTAAGTCACTATAACCCTCAAAATAACGTTATTCGAATCATTCTCCAAATTAGGTATTTATCTCGATTTAACCTAATTAAATTAAATCCTTAGTTTTTCCCCTTATAGAACTTGGCCCAAAACCCAACCTAGGACTAATTGTATTCTCATATATTCCTTAAATTAATTAAAGTTAAATCCAAAAATTGAATCCCACACAATTCCTAAAGATTCTAATTAAAAAGTAAAAATTGGATAAAAACCAAGCAGCCGGATCAGTTTGGTTCTACCCTCCAAGTCTTCATCTTTAACCTTAGTCCGTTACGGGTTTACCCCATGTTTAACCTCTAAAACCTCCATAGATCATTCCTAAACTCTAAAATAATTATGCTAAACGTTATTCTAACTCATATCAATGATTTCTAACGTACAAGAATCATTTAAACATCAGGATTCATCAATTTATCACCTAAATACCAATTAAATTCTCAAGAACCCTAGTTTATGATTTTTCTTCAAGAACGTGTATAAAACTTCATTTTCTAAACATATCGATATTCAGAATATATTCAATTTCATCTTTCAATATCAGTGATCCAATCCTAAACATGAATCCTACCCAGAATATGATTTAATCCATAAAATTATCCTCTGCATGCATGAGATTCAGCTTTTAATCATATTCTACTAACATAGATATTTTATATACTTGAATTTATGCTAGAACAATACTTACCTTACAACAGTAGGTCTGATCCTTTAATGACGAAGGGTGTGATTGCGTTCCTCGTCTTTTGATCTACGCTCCAGTTGTGTTAGTTGTGAAAGAGGTGTAACAATGGTGGTTTTTGTCTTGTAAATCTCTTCTCCTTCCTCCTCTAATGACCTCCTAAGATTTTTTGTTTGATAACCCTAGAATGCCTAACCCTAGCAGCTGATATAGCCTTATGAAATTCATAGGTTTAATTACTCTAAAAATTAAAATGACTAAAATACCCTCCCGAGGTGTCGGTTGGCCTAAAATTGCCCCGGGACCCAAACTAAACCCCCGAGTAGAATTTTCTGACTATTTTGACCCTTATGGACACTTTGGCACACTCGAAATGACCACAAGGATGATGTAAAAATAAATTACTTTTTATTCCATTGAATTGCGGCCCGACACGACTAACACGCGCGTCCCGGCTTAATTACAATAATTGTCGTATTTTTCACTTGCGACTCTTTTAATAAATTAATAATCACATATTACTTTGCTCACTCAGTAATATTCAACATAATTCACATCAATAAATACTAACTCTCATCATGCTAGTAAATATCTAATTAAATCCTGATTAATTATAAATTAATTTCCCATTATTTAAATCAATTAAACCCATAATTAAAATCATTGAAAATACGGGGTATAACAACTATGTAGTATGCAATGATTTTATTAATGTTGTTGGTTTGGTATTAGAGATTGTATGGTTCAACACTTTTATGATTGAGTTGATTATTCATGTATTCAGTTATACTTATGGTCTTATTTATAATGATGCAAAATTATTTATGGAATCCTATTTTATTTACTTAAGACCTTATCAATATAGATAAAAAGTTAATGGGGTGTGACTATATGTGCTCGAATAAGATCCATTAGGAGAAATAAAAGAAAACAGCGTTTTGGATCAGTTGAAGAAAACATGCTCCAATATCTTATATAGGGACTCCTAATGTCCTCTCAGCCGTATAGAAATTTTTTTATGAAATAATTCTCTCAAAAGGTGGTGTCCATCTCCTATAGACCTTAAGATCTCATGGAATAAAAGGCATTATGAATTTTATGAAAAGAATATAGTTCGCCAATACTAAACTATCCAAGATAGGACCATGCCATAATATGGCCCTGAATATTTTAGTGGATTTTAAAAGGACAGAGGATTCATATGGTACCAGCTAATAATGGTTTTGCCTTGAATGCCTATCCACTGAGAATGACTAAATTCTTGGGGATCAAACATGAATACCTCACACCCACCACTCAGGTTGTAAGAACCTACGATAACACTCAAAAAGTAGTAATGGTATCCATCAAGCTCTGTGTCACGATCGACCCACTAGATAACCTCACTGAGTTCTAAGTGATCGACATACCCCGCTTCTTTCAATCTACTTTTGGGACAATCATGCCTTCATTTTATCGTAGGTGTTAATTCATCATTACATTAAAAATTCAAACTCTTCTATGGGTAGAAGTGTATCACCATATCCGAAGACACTAATTTGCTCAAAAGAGAAGGACCCATCACCCCAGTCTTGGAGATCCAACACAAGAGCGGAGATATCTACATCAATAATGTCCAGTTAGACCCACCTGTACATTTCATTTTAGGTGATACAAATGAAAAAATTCATCTACCATACTCTAAATATAATTGTTGTAATGTCTTTTACATGTTAAAAAGATGAAATTCCTACTGGGAATAGGACTAAAAAAAGTAACAATGTAATAGTGAGCCTATCAAGATACCTTTAAAGTCCAACACCGAAGGGCTAAGGTACAAATGGAAAAGTGATGACCTCGTTTCCAAATCATTAAAGGCTAAAGGACTCAAATTCAAAAAACCTGGGCTAAATATACACCTTATCACTCTAGCCTCAATGGACATTTCGTCAAGGAGGGAGAGGATTTTCCCTTCTACGAGTATCCTGAATCGTGGGTAGATACTAACTCTAGAAACAAAATGCCTAGGTGGGAGATTTTCTTTGTGGACCGTCCTCACAGATCGTAGAGGAAGTGCATGAAATACCAAACTTAATCGGGAAGTTATAAAATGCCCTTTAGTTCAAAATATTAATGATAATGAATGTAAAAACCAAAGTAATGAATTTAATTTATATAATAAAGAATTACAAGACCACCTAAAAAGGATTGATGAAAAATAAGCCAATCGTGCACAACCAATTGACGAAACGACAACAACTAATTTAGGGTGTCCATATGAGATAAAATAAATAAAGATAACTTCTTCTTTAAATGATTTAGAAAAGTTCAAACTCCTCCAATTTCTCAAAGAGTACGTCGACATTTTTACATGGTCCTAAACCGACATGCTGGGAGCTGATACTAAAATAGTTTTCCATCACATACCTACATATACAGACTCCAAGCCTATCAAGCAAAATCTATGTAAGCTCAAATCTTAATGGTCTCTTAAAGTCAAAGAATAAGTGATGAAGCAACTCAGAATAAGTTTTTAAGAGTGGTCGAATACCCTAGATGGATGTATAAGATTGTACATATCCATAAAACTGAAGGGAATGTAAGTATGTTTGTTAACTATAGAGACTTGAATAGATCGAGTCCCAAAGATGATTAGTCTCTACCAAACATTGACACAATCATTAACAGTACTACTGAATATGCCTTGAAATCCTTCGTGGATGGCTTCGTTGGCTATAACCAAATCAAGATGCACCCTGATGATAAAGACAAAATAGCTTTCAACACCCCCTAGGCAACCTTTTATTACATAGTGATTTCGTTTGGACTTAAGAATATGGGAGCAACTTACCAAAGATGGGCTACTACTTTCACACACGATATGATTAATATGTAAGTTGAAGTGTACATAAATGACATGATCATCTGGTCCAAGTCGCATTAATGGCATGTTCCATCATTAAGAAAGTTTTTCGAGAGCTAAGGATGTTCCAGATGCTATAAATCCCCAAAAATATGTCTTCAGAGTTATTAAAGTAAAGATGTTAGGATTCCTCATTAGTGAAAAGGGGATTGAGGTAGATACGAACAAAGTCAAAGACATCTTGGAAATGACACAACCATGAATTGAGAAATATGTCAGAGGCTTATTAGGAAGGATAAAATACATTAGTTGGTTCATCTCTCAGATGACCTATATATACAATACAATCTTCAAAGTTCTCCGCAAAGATTCTACGAACATATAGAACTCTTTGTCCTAAGAGGCCTTTGATAGATTCAAGTAGTTTTTTACCAACTCCCTGTATTGGCTCCACCTCAACCTAGATACCCACTTCTCGTATACCTCACGGTCACCGACATAATAGCAGGAGCCATGCTGGCTCAATATGTCAAAGAATTATGAAGAGAGCAGGACATATACTACGCTAGTTAAAATCTTAACACTTGTGAAGAATGATACACGACCTTGGAAAAGTCATGCTTGTCCTTAATATGGGTAAAATAGAAGTTAAAACACTACATGATCGCCTTTAAAATCAAGTTCGTATCTCAAATGGATCCCTTAAAATACTTACTCAAAAAAATGACATTGACAAGCAAAATGGCCAAATGGCTATTCTTGCTTACAAAATTCGATATCGATTATGTGCACCAAAAAGCTATTAAAGGAGAAGACATTCTGGATTATTTGGCCGAGTGTATTTTAGAAGAACAAAGCGGGATCACTTCTCACTTTCAGGATAAAGACATTCTGGCAACTGAAAGTCAAGAAGAATATAGATGGCACTTATAATTTGATGAAGTAGTTAATAAAAAAGGATATGACATTAGGACGTTGTTGGATTCACCAGACGGGAGGCACCAACCTATAGCCATTAAATTGAATTTGAATGTACCAATAAAGTTTTTGAATATGAAGCTTGCATTATGGGGATGAAGAGAGCCCATGACAAAGGGATATGAAGAATCTATGTGTTTGGATACTCTTGTCTCATTATCTGCCAGATCCTAGGGTATTGGAAAATCAAGGAGGAAAAGCTATTGTTATATCATGAATACTAGGAAGAGATAACTTATCTATTTGATGATGTCCAATTATTTTATCTCCCGAGGCCCTAGAAATGTTTGGTTTATGAATTGGATACACTTTTCGCCATGGTAGATATCCCCAAAGAAATGCATAAAGTGCAAGTGGGTATATGCAAACAATAGCAAGATGGGATTACGTACGAAATTTGCATAACCAAGACTACAGATAAAGGGTCATGGTATCAAGATATAAAATAACTTCTTCAAAATGGCAAGTATCCTTCAGGATCCAATAAGAAAGATAAAATGGCAATCATATGGTGGGCCATTCAATTAATTATACGCATCGAATAATTATACGAAAGACATTCTTGTGGGACTTATTTATGATGTCTCGATGAAAGTGATATGGAAAAAGTGCTGGAAGAAATACACAAAGGGGAGTGCTTACCTCACATGAATGGCCACATGTTAGCAAGGAAAATGATTCACCAAGGGTATTATTAGAGAACTCTTCAACATGACTGCCACAAGTATGTCTAAAGATATTTGAAATGCCAATGATTCTCCAACTTGCAGCATCTACCTTGGAGAGAATTTTATAACATGACAACGCCTTAGCCTTTTTAGACTTAGGGAATTAACATCATCGGTAAGGTAACTTCGAAAGCTTCCAATGGTCATGGGTTAACTCTAGTAGCCATAGAGTATTTCACTAAGTGGGTCGAAATAGAATCGTGCATTGTGCTGAATGCCAAGAAAGTGTCCCAATTCACATGAAAGAATATCATCTGAAGATATAGCATACCCTTTAAATAAATCTCTGATAATGGGATGCATTTTGAGATAAAAAGTCACAAACCTTATTGAAAATTATAGAATTCAAAGATATAATTCTTCTTTGTATCACCCGCAAACTAATAGCACTATAGAGTTAGACAACAATAAGAACACGAAAGTTATACTAAGTAAGATAATTGAAGGATGTCGATATTGGGATGATCGAATTTTATATGCACTATCGGTATACCGAACCACTATCAGAACACCTATGGGAGCCACGTCACACTTGCTTGCATATGGGATGGAAGCAATGTTACTAATAGAAATGGAAATCCCTTCCTTACGAGTGTTACTTGAGATACATATTTCTGAAGTCGGCTGGGTAAAATGAAGATACGAAGAACTAGCATTGCTGGTTAAATGGAGACTAATGACACACTACCATATGCAGGGTACCATAAAAGAATCGCCAGAGCATTTAATAATAAAGTTAAGGTTCGAGGAGTTAAATAAGGAGACCTATTATTAAAAGAGGTCATAGAACCCATATGGGATCCCCGGGGTAAATTTTGTGTTAACTGGACATGACCATATATTATGAAGAAGATTTTTATAGGAGGTGAAGCCCTTCTAGTTAATCTTGATAAAACAAAACTATCAAGAACACTAATTAATATTCCCCATACAGGCACTAGTCACGGAGCCCAAATGAAAGATCGATGCCTGGAATTAGATAAGCTACGTCTATCATTTAATATAGGTCGCTACCTGGGAACATATAGGCCGTAGACAGCTCCTTCTCCCCTAATGAAGAACCTATAGTGGACTGTCACACATATCACTTGACAGTTGTCCTTCAAGAAAGATTTTGCGATCGTACAGCTTATCTACATGTCACGTGCTCCGTGCACGTGACACCTCCTTTTGACTTCTATAAATAAAAGTGCTCACCACACAAATTCCAAGATGAATCTGGTGGCGAATCCCTGCCAAAGTCTCTACCCTACATCTTTCAACAAGTCACCACACTTGGGGGATCACCCCGCCGCAACCATATAGAGTTATCTTTTACAAGAAGCATCCAAGGCAGCCCAATCTTGATATATTCATGTATTCTCCTCTCTTATCTCTCTTGTACGCCACTAATGGCCCCCTAATTTTATACTATGGAACATACATAATGAGAGTAGAGTAAAAAAATAGATGAAGGCTCATTTTTATAGCCAAATCACTCTACATCTTGTGCATTTCTCTTCTTACTTGCTTTATTTACACTTTTATACTTGATATGGTGGTTGAGAATGGTATATAAGCGATTTCTCGCATCATCATTTTGGCGCCATCTATGGGAAATGAGGTATTAAATCTAGTTTCCTCTTATTTTGGGTTTCTAAAACCTTATTTCATCCACGTGGACTTTCGGGACATCACCCCATGGGTGAGATTTGGGTTGTTGAACTCGTATTTTAAATGTAAGCTCCATGAGAGGGTATTTTGTTTCGAGATCTTTTTATAGGTCCTTTTTCATGACCTTAGATTTTTTTTCTATACCCCATTGATGTTGCCCTATCTAGCTAGTGTTGGAAAACACAAAAGGTTATGGCCTAATAAATATGGGTAACTAGGGATGCGCTCATTGATTTAATTCCCTCTTATCCCCCTGCTCAAAGTTTTCACTGTCAAATTTGTGCTATATTGCGCTTGACTTTTTATTTCTTTGGTAGACTCCTAGTTTGAGGGTTAAACCCAGGTTTTGCATCCATTTTGTAGTGAACACCAACTATCTCTGGCTGGATGTGACCTGGTAATCCAAATGCCTATAGGCCCTATCCCCTGTTGTAGCAGTTAGCATATCCTCACTAACTTTTTAGCTCACCACCTGGAGAAAGGAACCCACGTCGTTGTTAGCTATGCTCAGAATTGAACTCTGGTGAAAGATTCCATAGGGAGTCCATGATAGTAGGCTCTTATGTATCTTTAACCGCGGCCATTGAAGATAAAGCCTCATCCATGCCTTTGAAGAAGAAGAAGAAGAAGAAGAAGAAGAAGAAGAAGAAGAAGAAGAAGAAGAAGAAGAAGAAGAAGAAGAAGAAGAAGAAGAAGAAGTAAGAGGGACCAAAAGTAGAAAAAGACTATGAAGACTACACCCCTCTAATATCCATTCTTCAGTCATCCTAGAGATTGTAAAGGGAGACATATTGCTCAACTGGCCAGAGAAGCTGAAGTCCCCTCCTCACAAAAGGGACTTGGCTAAATGGTGTGAAATTCATAAAGACCATGGCCAGAACACCAAAAGTTATTTCGTGTTGAAAAATGACATTGAAATGCTTTATAAGTAAGGAATGCTCCAATTATTCAAAAAGGCTGCAGCCCATAACTAAAAGAGTGCATGCCTATTTTTTACCTCCAAAAATTTCTATTCCTATTTTTGTGAAACTCTTTATAATCTTTACTTAAGGGCTTTGTATTTTACTAACAAAGTTATATATAGATATAAATAAATTTGTGAATGATGGATTTAGTTATACTTTAATTCTTGGTCTCCTCATCTAAAATCTCTTAAAAGACCTTTTTCTTAAATTAATTTTGAAGGGAAGTGACCGATTATCTCGAAAGATTATTTATCATGGGAGGAAGATTCTATAGAGGAGAAGGGGTGACGGACTTAATTGGCCTACAACACCCCGCATATTGCAGAAGTATTCAGAGACGCAGGATGCTTATATAAGCTTTGGGGGCTCATAATAGCCCATTCTCAACTCTTAAAGATCCAAAATTCTTATATTATCCTTAAGGGATCCTAATACTCATTATTAGTCGTGGTTGTCTTATTAACAGCCCATTTTTGGGAGGCTTAAAAATACATAGCTTGGGGAGGCTTGATAGGACCTAAAAGGGAGGCTTAGAAATACCCATATAGTCGTTGGTGGCTTATTGATAACCTAGCCTGGGGAGGCTTAAAAATGCCCCAAAAATAAGAAAAGGTCCAACTCAGTGGAAAAGGTTGCGGTCAAATCAGGAGGTGGGCCAAGAACATGGTTGTCCGCAATAAGGGAAATTGTTCACACTAAACCACAACCCAACATTTCTGCAATAATAATTCCACAAAGACCTAAGTTCCAGAGATCGCGACACTCATTAAAATAAGAATAAATAAAACATGTGAAGTTCATGGACGTGGCTTTCTAGGCCACAACCAGTTTTCCCACAAAGTCTACACTACTGCGGCCTATCTAAAAAGGGGGGAATTTCTAAGTGAAGGTACAACTTATATCAAAGATACTTTGTAAAGCATTGAATATTATGTAATAAAAGTCCACAGCATATACAAGACAATTACATGCATGCAGAAATTAAACAACGATTTAGTTAAAAGAAAATCATGACATTCATTATTATAAGTACGGTCGCGATCGTATATCATTACAATAAATTCAATGTTTAAAATCCACATAGGGCTCAATGAAGTTCAAAGTGTTGCAAAAAGTTCGTGATGCCATAGAGATCAAGCAGAATACATTATAAAGAAAATTCTGGTTCTAGGAAACTATGTGGTCATGTCCTCATCAACCTCATCATCTGTATCATTGGTTGCAGTTTTATCTCTTTATCTTCATCGACTGCGGCCTCTTTAAGCCATTTATTCGTCAACTCCTCTGTGGCTCTCATCTCGTCCACACATTCCATATGCTTAGGATCATTGAGCTTTCAAGCAAAAATGGTGTCCTTGGAATCTGGGAAATTGTTTATAACCCTGTGCTTTAATTCTTACAAGCCAAGGATATATGCCTTATTATTGAGCATAAAGAAGTCCCTAGAAGTTTTGAAGGAGATCACGACGTTGTCCGTAGCTTTCATTAAGTCCTCATCATGTTCCCCACCCTTCCTCTTAAAGGCCTCAACATGTTGCTCTTGAAGTGACTTCAAGGCTATGATATGATTAATTTTCATTTTTTATTTTAGTGCCTCAACTATAGTCAACTTCTCTTGACGGGCCGCGACCTGATTGGCAGCCTCTCCAGCTTTGGCCTCGGTAATTTTCAAGGCTTTCACAACCTGCTTAAAGTTGTCTTTGACCTATTTTTGGGCATCAACTGTGGCCTGCTCTTGCTTATTCGTATCCATTTTATAGGCTTGGAGCGCAGCCTTAAAAAACTTTTTCCCAGCCTCAAATGAAAAAGACCTGTCCCCCTCCAACTAGGATTTATGGTTGTCCTCCACAGCCTGATAAAGCTTGTACATATATTCATACTAGGCCCTTTTGACCAAGGCAACCTATGCAACTTGAGAGAATAAAATCAAAGTGTTAGAAAAGTATACGTAAAGTGATGCAAAAAGAAAAATTAAAGGATCTTACCTTCAATAGACTATGAAGATCATACTCCTCCAGATCATCCACTAGACGGGTGAGATCAGCAGTGTTCGTAATACTCCTTATCTTGGAGATTATTGTGGTGATTGTGTCCCAAGGTCATTTAGGATCAGGTTGCCTCAAGCAAGGCTACGAACGACCATCAAGTTCCCTTTCTTTCCTGCTCTATGGAGTGGGCATGTTGGCATTAATTGCTATGATTGTCCGCGGAGGGGACATAATTTTTGAAACATTAATGGGGCTGGAACCACCATGGAAGTTCCCCAAAAGATATTATACCTACCACGACGAGCTCAGCAACAATATTATCATCAACTTAGGCCTCATTTTATGGCCCACCAGTCACGGCACCATCAACTCGGGTAGCATCCTTCTCAGCAGGAGGGTTGGCCTCCTCAGCCCCAGCAATAACAAACTCCTCAACAACTAGAATCACCTCCTTGGGTGACCTCTTCCGCTTCTTCCTCTTATTCCACTTCTTTTTGGGGGCTTTCTTGAGATCAAGCACCACCTCATTAATTTCATTAAGTTGGGCAATAAGCAACTCACCTAAAAAGGAATTGGAAAAAATCAGTAAAGTTCAGAAGTCACTCCGCAGAAAAATATTATAAGAAGTAGGGGCACCTTCCACAGTCATTTTGGGAATTTATTTGGTAGGGAAATAGCCTCTTTTGAAGAGCAACTGAGATGTTATTATCTGAGGAAAATGTTTTTGACTATCGACTAAGTGGGTCGCGTCCTCATCCCTCGTCATCTTCCTACTGTTGAGATTCAGGTCAAAAAAGTTGCAGTTACCAAGGAGCCAATAAGTTCCTCAACAAATATAAGAACCAAGATGAAAAAATGAAAAACATAAAGTCCGCAAAAATAATACCTTGTTTGGATGGGAGACTAAAGTGACGCAAAAACCTAAATGACCTCTCTCTCATTTTCTTCGGCGTGGGTCTCCTAGTTGGCCCCATAAATAAAAAGGAATATGCCTTTCATGTTTTTGACATTGGAAGGACTTCCTCTCATTAGGTACATATCTCCTTTCCTCAGACCGAAGTAGTAATACCATGAGTTTTCAACGGAGTTCTCTTTGGTTTTATAAAACTTAAATAACTCTAGGGGAGAAATAACTTTCTCAAAATTCTTCTTCGAGATGACCATGGCAGCAAGTATGATCCTCCATCTATTTGGGTCAAGTTGGGCTGGGGCTAAATTCATTGCACTCAAAAGTTTTCTCATCGAAATAGGGATTGGTAGTCGCAGACCTAAAAGGAAAACCTATTAAGGGAAAAACACCCCATCATCAGGGACTACAGAACATGGCATTTGTTTCGCGATAGGAAGAGTACAAATGGTCCCTTCTGGGAATTCAAAACTTCGGTCAGGGGAGTTATTCATTCTTTGCTCATGATACATCTGTGTTTAAGTGCTACGAAAATTGTTTCAATTGATTTGCCGTGGTCAGAAGTTTTAGAAATAATATCTTTAACCTCCGTGGGCACAACAGATATACCAATCCCTGCCATAACATCTACTCCTACAGGAGGATTGTTGTTAAAGTGTGTGTCCTCTATCTCTTCAGTAGTAAATTTGGTTTCCCTACAAATAAAAGAATCTGTGGAGTCATAATATATTGTTATACAGTTAGGGAGGTCCTTTAGTCTGCAAGTTTCACTATCCTTCAAAGGCTTTATATGAAGTACATAGGGAGGAGGAACGCCGAAGTGTCTCTTCCAGAAATAAAAAATGGGGATAGGTAATGATTTAACCCAAAAAAATCAAAAACCTCATCACTCCTAACCTAGAACTACATGTCAAAAATCCATAAAAATCGCATTCTTTATAATAAACCGAAATTCAACCAGAAACCCTAGTTTCAGAAAGGTTCAAGAGAAACAAAAATTCCAACAAAGACATAATGTACAAAGATTCAAATATGCATAGATGTTAAAAACACAAAATGAAAAGGAAGATAGAAGGGTATTTACCTAGACATTGATGGAGAATTGATAAATCAACGGTTGGTCAACCTTGCTCCTCTTTGAAACCACAACTGGAAAGTTGCCAAAAAACAGAAAGGGAAACTGATAAAGTTTGGCTCTCAATTTTCTCTTAAGAAAACTACCAAGGTAATGAAGGCCTCGGGTTCATCCCATTTATATAAGAGGGCGCTGGAAGGAAAAGTGTTGCGACTCATCTGTCATGACCCTCTTTCACGTCCTAGGAAAATAAGTTGAAAGACAAGAATAATAACACCACGACCAAGGGCATAGAATATAGCTGCAGCACTACCTCACCATCTCTTGGCACTGAGGCTTGGGGGCTTATTGATATGCCCAATACTAGCACTAGCCATAGAGCCCAAGTGAAAGGCCATTTCTTGGGATCAGATAGGTTGCAACCATCATTTTATATAGGTTCCTACCTAGGAACAGACAAGTCACGACCAGCTCCTACTCCCATAATGAAGAACCTTTTATGGATAGTCATACATATCACTTAACAACTGTCCTTCTAGAAAGATTCCAATCGTACAACTTATCTACATGTCATGTGATCCATACACGTGACACCTCCTTTTGAAGTGATCACCACACAAATACCAAGATGAATCCAACAGTGAAGCCCTATCAAAGTCTCTACCTTGCTTCTCTCCACAAGTCACCACACTTGGGGGCTCACCCCACTTTAGCAATACAAAGTTATCTTCTACAGGCCGTATCGAAGGCAGCCCAACCTTGATATATTCATGTATTCTCCTCTCTTATCTCTCTTATACGCCTTTAATGGAACCCCAATTTTGTACTATGGGACATACGTAATGAGAGTAGGGCAATAAAGTGGACATAGGCTCATTTTTATAGCCGAACCACTCTACCTCTTGTGCATTTATATTTTTACTTGCTTTATTTACACTTTTATACTTGATATGGTGGTTGAGAATGGTATATGTACGATCTTTCGCATCATCACTAATTTAGATCGTCTTAAGAAATATTTTGTGAAAAATAAAGGAATTGAATAAATAAATTTTGAAAACTAGAACGACGTGCAACCTAATACTTTGTAAATCAAAGAAAATTCCTCAAAGTCATCAATAAGTTGACTTCACCACATAATGAAGGTACATAGGCAACACTTAGGGGTTCAATCAATAAACAACACCCCTTAGTAGGGTAAGTCCTTCGTCTTTTTACTCTATGTCATCTTTTAGATCATGAAAGAATCGATTTAAGAGTAATAGGATGAATAAGAGAGGTTTAAGGCCCGCAAGAGAACTATTTTTTCACTAAAATAAATACTTTCATTATAAGATACATTCATCATCATAAGGAAAACATCAAACTTTCATAACGTCGCACAAATATAACAAGGAGAGTTTCTATCAACACCGTCCAAAGAACTAAAATCCTCTTCCACAGATGCCCATGTCACGAGAACCACTATTATTGTTTGTTTCCATATGGTTACCTCAAATGTGGCTGAAGAAATTTACAACTCGATCTTGCAATAGAGCAATTGCTCAAGTCACCTCTGATCCTGATATGGTCAGCAAAAATATCCAACGGAGGCCCGTTTACCTTAAAAACACTACATCTCTAACTTTCTCCTATAAGCACATAAGATACTCCTGAAATAAGTGCATTGCCATGCCACCAAATAAGAAGTGGAGAAGAGGAAGGAATATATGGACATCATTCCTTCAAAAGCAAGAGATTATTATTACCAAGTATGAGGAAAGAGGTTCAATAGGATGAAAACGGCCTAGAGGATGAGGAATTTTCTACCTTCTCCCATATTAACGCATCACGCATTGAGGGAAATAAAAATATGTGAAGCGCAAGGCACATATAAGAATTCAAGGTAAATGTACCATTAATATGCGTGGAACTACAGTTGATCGCTAAAGAATGAACCAACTAATGTAAGAATGCCCAGATTCGAATAACTACTAGACCCACTCCCCCTAATCTTCATCAAATTAATAAGTGGATCGCAAGTGAAAAATTAACTATTTGATATGGAAAAGACAAATGGTCTCTAATCAACCTTTTTAAAAAACACATGTAGAAGAGCAAGGTGCTTCCTCAAAATTAAGAATTTTCTTGTGAATGATAAGCTATAGGTTATTAATAGTCTCACCTCTATCAAGGGTATTGGGTTCTTACATTCTTTCTTTTTCAAGACAGTGTTCGCTAAGAGAATGTCAATGCATGTAGTCACCGTAATGAGAAAATGTTGGGATTTAGAGCCAGAGCTAAAGCACCTTTTCGACCACTTATATACCTCCTCTCCAGAATGTCATATCAAAAGAATGAGATTGATCCATTCCTCAGTAAGGAAATCATGAGGTGGTCCACCTTCAATAGATCCATGAGAGAGAAAATTCCTCCTTGGCCAAAATAAGGCTCCACAATGGGTAGGTCTACACCATACCCCATCAGGAAACTGTAATCTTTGAAAGTAAGAAAAATATCCTCTACTACAAAGAAAAAGTGATGGTCCTATGGGTAATAGAAGTGAGCAGTATCCTGAAAGAAGGCTCAATCAATAGTGATGGTCCTAAAAAAATAATAAAGGAACTAGGCCATAATATTCTAAACCCAAGAGAGACCATTCATCAAAACTGCCGATGAAAGACTCTGTCTGGCGATTAAGGACAACTTGGTAATAAAAATGTGGAAGAGAAATCTCAAGAAAACTATGAGAATAAAAGAATGTTATATTTAGACTATGAGAAAGAAGAGGTGATGGTGTGAGTTTCAAAGCTTGAATTTTTCCTCCATTTACATGGAGAAATTAGTGACTGTTAATCCTCTTAAAAGGGACCTAAGAGCGATTGTTCCTCCTATTAACAAAGAATCTACAGCATTCTCTTGTAGGCATGCAGATTTAGAATCTAATCGAAATGGAATGTTACAAAAATGGAAACTATGGTAAATTTAAAATTGTGGAAATAAGGTTTTTGCCATTTTAAGCTTTAACTATGTCTTTTGTGTATTTAGCACATGCATGTGTTATAATTGAATTAAAAAGAAAATATAAATGAATCTAAACATAAAAATAAATGTAAGTTTCTCTATCTTTCAAAAATACCAAGAAATGGTTCTAGGAATAAAGTATAGCCCATTTAATCCTCAAAAAAAGAAACAAAATATATAAAAACAGAAAATAAATAATCTAAAAATGACCACTCAAGCCGATAAAAGAAGAGTCTCCACCATCCTCATCATCCTCGCTCAAGTCAGATGCAGCCACCCGCATCTCCACAGCATCTCGAATCAACGGACCTCCTAGGGAGCTACGAGATGTGGGACCCCTATATTAAGGACATACGCTTAGAGAGGAATCAAGGATATTTGTTATCATAGCACATCCATCTAAAGGACAACAACCACCATAGAGAAAGGAATTCAAGGCATCCTTTATCACTTGATGACCCAAACCTGAATATCTCATCGTCCTATGTATAAAATCTAGGTATGAGTCTAGTAATTGGTACAACTGTTCCAATACCGCATGAAGAACGGTAAAAGCCTGCAATAAGAGAGATCAATACATGATACTCAAATGTAAAAGTAAAATAAAAACAAAAATTATATACAAGAGAAAACATTGCATACCTAGACCCCCATTGGCATGGATAAATAAGGATGAGAGGAAGGGACAAACGTCTCGTATTAGACCCCATCATTCCTAGTAAATAGCACTGATAAGTTGAGAACCCCTATCACTAGAGGTAGGTATAAAGACCGATTAGATGCCATTTTTCCCCGGTGGAAGGGCCCTTGGAAGATGGAATTGAGGTGGTCGTTGGAGGAGCCTATCTTGAACTTTGGCCATCTATCCTGACAAGACCATTGGCATCAATCTCTATGCAATAAAAATAGAATAAGGCATGGTATAATTGAAGTGGTTTGAGTGACATTAATGTCCTCTATACAATTCCCCTAAGACAAGATCCATGGGAAGAGTGTCACCTGTAATCCAAAAAGCTAATAAATAAAATGGAAAGTCCATAAATAATTATAGAAATATAAGGATACTTACTGCCTTCATGGTTAGCGACTCATAAGAGTACGTATGTCTCCCACAGTATAAGTATAAATTCCCAGTTCATGCTTGGCCTAAATCTATCTCCCCTAGCGAGGCCAACTATCCTCCTCAATTTCTTCAAACAATCATTTTGGATCCTAAAGACCTTATTAACCTAGAGCTATGAAAAGAAAAATATAAAATATATATTAGTGATAGAATAAAAAAGACACAAATAAAACAAACGAAAATAAAATAAAATGTAGCTCCCAAACCACCATATAGCCCATGGGACTCTTATTAACCCGTATAGACATGACACTTATATTGACAAAGAGAAAACCTAAAGTAGAGTTGCACCAGTCACACTATCAAATATAACTAAAATATCTAACGGAGAAAAGTAAAATCTCATGAATGAAGTCAAGGTAGGAATAATGAATTGTGTGACGAAATAGAAATAACAAATAGAATGAGATAGCATACTCAGGTTAACTGGAGGAATCGTGTTGCATCTCCTCCTGAATGCCTCTAATGATCCCACACATGAGCCTTAAGAGAGCTAAGAGACAAATAGGCTCTAGAGCGAGTAGGTAGAATAAAACCTAAGGCAACTCAGATGTCATCCCGTGAAAGTCTTACGTGAAAAGAGATCTTCACTGAGTAGGCATAAAATAATAACTTGATTAGCACGTGAAATTATAGAGGGGTGCGTGTCATCTTACCCACTAAAAGGTGAAAAATAGAGGTCATATCCAACCATGTTTACGCAAGATTAGGAATTATGATAGTGGATCATACCATCACCAAATATTGCATAAATAGGCCAAAGACTAAACCCTGAACATTCTCTCGAATAACCTCCGAGAAGGACTCATCAGTACATAAAGACACCACCAGGTTAGAGTGACCCTTAAGTTAGAGGCATGTACGGAAGCCCTCATAAGGACTTTAGAATTAAGCGCATATAAATAAGTATACAAACAAATAGGCAATATCGAAAATAAAGATACATGTGCAAATAAAAGAAAATGGAAAATAGATAGGCAATTATAAAAACTACAAAATAAGTCTCACACCTGACCTTTGCATATAACATTAGAAATGTGACTATCAGGCTCCCAAAGAAGAAGTGTGTTATGGCTCGGCTAAGGAATGTGATGATGCCTGTCTGCATCCCTGCCCATTAGCGCCATCGATAGCTCCATATTTTCCTATTCATCGGGATCCCCAGCCTTATGTTGAGGCCCGACTCTAGGGAGATCATTCAAAAGGACCTCCAAAATCTCACCTGTAAGGACATTGTCCGTCATAATTAATTATGTCATATACCGCTACAAGTTTCTAAAAGTCGTCAAAGGATTGACAAGATTACATCTAAAAGAGATAAATTCGAATTTCAAGAAGACTTCAACATTTAAGCCCAATAAGGATGAATTTGGTAAAATGTGTTTAAGTTTCATTTACATTATACATTAAAAGTGTTAGGATATTTTTATAAAAGTTTAAATGATTTTTTAAATAATTTTAAATGGTTTTTAATTTTTCAAAATCATAAAAGGTTTGGATAAATGTTTCTGATCTCGTGAACAGTCTTAAGTTTTGAGGTTTTCAAGATATTTAAAAGACTGAAGGTTTTTAAGTTACGTGTATGATATCGTTCGAACGATAGTGTACCTCCTTCAAACGCGATCGTATCTCGCTCAAACAACATCGTTTCATTCGAACGAGATGTGGTTTAAGCTGACACATCACCGCCTTGATTTTTAATATGAATTGAGTGTCAGACTTATTGATTTTCATGTGGAGAAAAACTGGTTTTGACAGAATACGTTTTTTAATACTATTCTCCAACCATTTGAGGGTTTATAACTTTTGTTTTACAATTCATAACCCTAATTACTTTTGTGTGAGTTGTTTTGTGGAACCCAAAAAACATAGTTTGCTATTGTTCATACTTTGTGGGGAGATCTCTACAACCAAGAGTTGTGTGCTATTGTGGAGTGAGTTTTGATGGATTTTTGTGACTGCGGGTCATTAGGGAGTGTTGTGGTGTTCCTGGGTTAAAGACTGAACTGCGGTTCATGTAGGTTCGCAGAGTGTGGACTTATTGCTGATGACATCGATCAATGCCTGTGGGTATTCGAGTGTCAAACTGTATTTCATTGTAATTGTGTAAGTTGCGATTTACAATTATAGTGAAATAAAAAGGTTTTGCCCTGAGGGGATTTTTCCTGAACTTTGTGTCGCATATTTTACTTATGTTGGTTTGACACTTGCACGCACATAGCTATTTGAGTTTAAGGGGTGAATTGATTTGCTTCATAAATTGACAATAATTAAATAAGTTTGTAATTGGAATTTGCGCAACTATTGAAATCATTATCACACATGGTCTTTCAAATTGGTATCAAAGCTTTTTATTTAAAAGTGAGTTCATACCTTTTCATCACCAACTTCCCTTTCAGCCATTACTAAAAAAATCCAAGAAATTAAACACAACGAAAGAATTTCAAACTAGGAGAATTTAGAACTATGGAGAGTTTGTATAGAGAAAACAAGGGATGACAATGAACCAAATGGAAAAAAATAACTTTATCGAAACTGAGAGCTATAACTTATCGGTTATGCACAGGTTTTCCCTATCGGTCATGTACACATAAAACTAGTCGGTCATGCAAATGCATGGTCTATCAGTTCCCCTCCCTCTTTTCATCCAAAATGTTTCTTAATTAGGTAAAATTCTCTATTTTTAGTGACAAATCATCCATTTAATTTCCTCACTAATTCAAAGTGAGGTTCATATGCCCTAATGTTGTGAGAAATAATTTGGTCCCATGTGTAACTTTAAATAGCTTCGTTTATCTGGGTGTGATAAGAAATAGTTCAATCCCATGTGTTACCTTAAATATCTTTGTATGCCCCGGTCTGACGAGAATTACTCTAGTTCCATATGTGACCTTAAATATCTTCGTATGCCTTGATGTGGTGAGAAATAGTACAGTCCCATATGTGACCTTAAACAACTTTGTATGCCCCGGTGTGGTGAGAAATAGTGAGGTCCAATGTGTGATTTTAAATAGCTTAGTATGCCTTGGTGTAATGAGACATAGCCTAGTCCCATATGTGACCATAAATATCTTTGTATGCCCCGGTGTGGCGGAAATAGTGTGGTCCAATGGGTGATCTTAAATAGCTTCTTATGCCCCGGTATGACCAGCAATAGTCCAGTACCATGTGTGACCTTAAATATTTTCGTATGCTATGGTCAGTAAAGAAATAGTCAAGTCCCATTGTGAACTTAAATATGTTTTGATCATCTTGCTAGTAATGTTTTTGACATTCTTGTTAGCAGCTTTGACCTCTCTATTGGTTTGTGGTCAGTATGAAGATTGTAAGGGCACAAGTCTCTGATTGAGTATTAATGTAGTGTTGGCTCAATTCCGTACAAAAATGTTTGAGTCATAGGATAAAGTTCTTGACCATCCATCAAGCCTATGACATGTTAAAGTTAATGACGTTGCGGCCTACTTATTAAGAGAACATCATTGCCGGTTTACATGTGCCTCGTTTCACGTCATCAACTTAGTTCCAATCTCTCCTAAGGTATGAATGAATTACATATATATATATATATATATATTTAGTACCTTGGAACATTTTTCAATGGGTGTTATTTTATTTTCGAAATGAATTTTATTTTCAGAAAGTTATTTTAGAACTTTGAAAAAATTGGGCTTAAAATTGAAAAATGAACTTCTGACATTTCGTTCTAAATTGTCATTCGAACGAGCCAGCGGCTTTTTCCCTTTTGGCCACTGGAACTTCATTAGAAAGTCGTTCGAACGAGACTTCATTCGAACAAAAATCTCGTTCGAACGAGATTTTCGGCGGGAAAGTTTTTTGGCAGTTTTTCTCCACTATCCCACTCTTTTGTTCCCACTAACTTTTGCCATAATTAAAATGTACGGGAACCAACTTTGAAAAACTAACTTTTTCATCTTCTACAAAATCTAGAGAGAGTTTTTGAGAGCTTAATTCCTCTATGAAAAAGTTCATGTTTTAAGTGTTTGTTTTTCAAGAAAATCATTCTAAAACACTTTTGTTTACACACATATTAGTTTATTCCAAATACCACACACACACACACACACACACATATATATATATTTGATTGGAGTTTGTTTGGCACCGGGTTCACTTTTCTACCTACGAAGAAAAGAGTTTGGGTTTACTTTTGCATCCTTCAAAAAAGAAGAAGTTTGGTTTTGGCTGCGGAATTCTCATACGGTGAAAGGCACCGTGTGTGGTTGACGGGTTCCTAAAGCTTCATTGGTGGATTCCAAGGTTCCGGTGGATTCTGGGATTGTCAACTAAGCAAAGGTTGGTACAAGAAGACGCGTCAGGAGCATGAAAGAAGTCGAGTCGAGTTGAGTAAGTCATTTGTCTTGTACTTATAAAATTTCGTACTTAGTAGAGTTAAGACTAGGGTCGTTCGAGATTTTTTTTCATTGTGGGTTTTTCCTCGTACATCGGCGCGTAGTGTGATATTATTTTTTATCTTTCTTAAATAACTTAGAATGCATGCTTAGGTTAACCAAATAAAATTGGTTTATTTATCACACTTATTTAATTTGGTGCTATAATTTAATTTGGGTAAAATTCAAGTTAATTTAATTCAAGTCGGTAATTTAATTTGTTAAATTTATTTTGGCCTAATTTGGTAATATTGAAAATATTGACTTGTGTTAAATTAATTTTGGGCTAAAAGTAAATTTGTCATAGTTAACTTCAAGTGTTATTTTTATTTATGAGAAAATCCAAATATTGGTTTGTGTGAATTTTGTGTGTGTGTGTATTCACCATAATTCACTTATTTAGGTTTAATTTTAATTTTGTTTTTAGAAATTAAAATTTATGTTTAATTTAATTTTTCATCTTCCTAAGAAAAGAAAATCAGATAAAATTTGAAAAATTAAATTGTTGTGTTGAACCATCTTTATTCCGCATTTAAAAGGAAATTAAAGTGAAAGAATTTAAAATTGGCGGTCTCGTGTTCCAACAAGTGGTATCAGAGCATTGATTTAGAAAAACTCACGTTTTCAGATTGGTATCAGAGCCGAAGCGCTAATTTATTGCATTAATGTCTTTTATATATTTTTGGTTAAAAATTGAATTTTTCCCATTTTCTAAATTACCTATTTTCGATGGGTCTAATTACCCATATTGGAAAGCACGTATGCATTTGGAACTTAGGTCTCTAGATGAGAGGATTTGGTTGTCAGTCGTTAACGGGTGGTCTCCACCTACATATTTGGTAGAAAATGAGTGTGTTCCCAAATTCACAGATAGATGGAGTGGGAATGAATTTAAACTTGCAAATTTTAATACCCAAGGTTTAAATACCTTGTTTAGCGCAGTCACATCAGATGAATACCGACGCATTATGAAGTGTGAATCCTCTAAAGAAGCTTGGGATATTTTACAACTCACTTACGAGGGAACTAATGTTATAAAAGCTTCTAAACTCCAAAACCTCACCACTCAATTTGAAACCATCAAAATGAATGAAAAAGATACATTTGATGAATTTTATGCTAGACTTTTCGATATAGTTAATTCAACTTTTAATTTGGGAGAGAAAAAACCCGATGACCGAGTAATAAAGAAAATTTTAAGGTCCCTACCCGATAGATTTATTCCTAAGGTGACCGTGTTAAATTCTTTACCCACTTTAGCCTCTACGAAATTAGAAGAGCTCGTAGGTGATTTACAAATCTATGAACTAGACATGTTTCCCTCCAAAACTAAAAAAATAAATAGATAAGGGTGTTGCTTTGAAAGACCGAAAGGAGGAAAAATAATTAGCAGAGAGTGAAAGTGATAGTGACTCGGAAGATATGGCTATGTTTGCTTGGAAGTTTCATAAATTTCTTAAAACTAACAAAGATAAATTTAAAAATGATTTTAATAAATTGGAAAAATCTAAGCATGACAAAGCCGAAAAGATCCCTAAAACTTTTAATGAAAATTTAAATAGGGACGAGTCAAATAGGTGTTATGGTTGTGAAGTGTATGGTCATAGGGCTTTTAAATGCCCCACTAAACTAAGAAAAGAGGGTAACCAACAGATTTCATATAATGATACCCTTAGTGATAGTGATAAGGAAGAAGAACCCGCTTCCCCCATTGAGTGCAACTTTATCGCGTTCATGGCTAGTCATGTCAGCACCGATAATGAATCTTCCCATGAAGATATACAAATATATGATACTTCCAAGGCCTTTATTTGTGAAGCTATAAAAGATGATGGTAGTGAGAGTGGAGAAGAAAGAGAGAGTGAAAATGAAGAAGAGGTTGATATGAGTGAACTTCAATTTGCATTTCAAGAACTATATAAAGAATCTATTAAATTAAAAAGAGAAAATTTGAAGTTAGAAGCTTGTTTAAAAGAGCGTGCCAAGGTCGTTGATGAGAGTGCATTAGCTGATGACCTTAGAAGACGAAAGAGAGCTCTTCGTGAAAAGCTAGAATATATAGAAGGCGAGAGAGATAGCCTTAGATGGTTAATGGAATCCATGAAAAGGAGCTTCTTATGTTTGAAGAGAGAAATGGTTTGCTTGAGTCTAGGATTGTAGAGCTTGAGAAGAAAGTGAGAGACTCAAGTAGAGTCAAATTTGATTTGTAGTGTCGTTCAGAGAAATTAGATAAAATCTTAGGAACAGTCCAAATAAAAAATAACATGTGTGGTTTAGGCTTCTATACATATAATGAATCAACTCATAAAGCCAAAACCAAAGTTTTAAGAGAATCACCTAGGAAATATTTTAGAGATCAATCCTTAGGTTCCACCGTTCGCCGTGTTTTTACTTGTCCACACAGCGGTCGAAAAGGCCATCTTAAGAAATTTTGTTTTGATCTTAAAAGATTTTCTAGAAAATCCCACCGTAAGGCAACCGAGGTATCCAAGATTCCTATATCCTGAGATCGTTAATCATCTTTAGTTTGGGGTAGGAGATCCAACTTGGTAGCTTTACAAGATAGGATTTTTTATTCTCATTTACTTTCACACGATACCTCTCTAGCTAAATCCAAAGGTTGAATGCGTTAGTTGTTTGCATACTCTAGTTTTTTGTTCTTCATATTATATATCATTGCTATGTGTATGCAAGTTTAGTCATTGCTTTATTTCATATCTCATGTTAGAAATTATGACTTGTTTATCTTTTGTATTATATTTATTTTGTTTGTATTAAATAAAAAATACAAAAGGATTTTTGTTTATCATTTGTGTTTTACCGTTTTAGTAATTTAGGCTTAATGAAAAATACAAATGATTTTTGTTTGTCTTTTGAGTAAATATTTTTGTTTGGTTGGCTAAAATTTTCAAAAACTCAAAAAGATTTTTTTGTGTGTGTATTTTAGTTTGACACACTTTATGTGGCATATACTTGTGTTCAAATCCGTTCTTTTTCGCTTCCATGTGGCTAGAACTTTTGGTTAAGATTGTCAATTCTTAAAATGTCCTTTACCATGCTTACATGGAGTAGTTGGATTTTGAGTTGCTTAATGGATTCTGTTTCTATATGCCTCAATTCACACATGCATGAACTCACTTGAAATTTCAACTTCACATGTTATATTTGAGCTTTGTGAGGTGTTCTCCTAGCAATCTAGTCATCTACATACTATGTGACCTGGGATTAGTGCATGTTAAAATTCGTTGAACGTGAGATTTGTGTGAGATATAAAAATGATATATATAAATGTGCACGGGGAAGGGCTCCGAAAGGAATTATTATCCTTTTCGAGTAAGCCACCGTTTGGAATGGACCGAAAAGAAATATGTGGTCCAAAGGCCTAAAAAAAATATGGCATTAAAAAAAATAAAAAAATTTACCAAGGCCTATTTTGTTTGATTGATATCGTCATTCAAAAATATTTATGCTTATTTTAAGGGAGATTGGATGGTATATAAATGGTTTGCACAATGTTCGTTTATCCTAGTTGCACTTTCAATGTCTTGACTCTATTGGTTTGTATAATCATCAACATGCTAGGCTTGTATGCATTGTGTTTGTTTGTTCAATGAGTTCAATTTATATTATCACATGAGGCTATATCTAAATGTGATAAAATTTTGCAATCAAGTGAGAACTCCGTGAACATGTTTTAAGTGATTGGGTTTTAATTCATTGGTATCTTGTTCACACCCATTCACTTTCGTTTCCATATGACACATTTATGCTATAAGAGTGTGGAAAACTCATGTTAATTTATTTTGTGTCATTTGTGAGTTTATATCTATATAGGTGTGCTTGTATATATTTATATCTATAATGTATACATATATATGATATTATGTTTTATTTTGAGTCTTTGACATTTTAGCTAGTCCACCTATGCATTAATTCATAATTGGTACCTATCCTATTGCAAAATGTTTGTTTGATATCACATACTTAGTATCTTATGTATCAAATTGGTATCATTTTCACATCATAGTTGATATTCAAGTCTTTTATGTGGATTAGTTGAATTTTATTGTTGCCCGTATGCCTTAATGATCATATTTCCTTAAGCATCATCATGTTTTACTTGTTTTCCCTTATTTATATCCCTTTTGCAGTTTTACGGGGAGAAAGGGTACTTAATTAAATTGGGGGAGAAATGAGTAATTAATTAATTCGTAAGCCTTTGTCTATTCCTGAACAAAAAGGGGGAGAATGATAGGGGAGAAATGATAGCTAATCCTATTATAATCATATCTTAGTTTAGGAGATTTAACTTAGGGGGAGAGCGCTATCTTCTTAGGTTGATCATAGTTGATAAAGGAGAATTAATTTAGGGGGAGTATTTAATTTCATTGCAAAATCTTTGATATTCCCTATGCGTTTAATGTTTGCTTAAGTGTGCAGGAATTCTATTTAGCGACAACCTTTCATCAGCAAAGCTATTAATCCTTGGGTCTTGAGTCAAGTTTTCTATTTTTGGGTGGGGTGTTTTTGAGTCTAGTTGAGCTTAACGGCCCTTTAGGATTTTGTTTTGGTTTTTGTCCAGGAGTAGCCAAAGGGGGAGATTTGTAAGGACACAAGTCTCCGATTGATTCTTAATGTAGTTTTGGCTCAATTCCGGACAAAAAAATTTGAGTCATAGGATAGAGTTCTTGACCATCCATCAAGCCTATGACATGTTAAAATTGAAGACGTTATGTCCTACTTATTAAGAGAACATCATTGCCAGTTTACATGTGCCTCGTTTCACGTCATCAACTTATTTCCAATCTCTCCTAAGGTATGAATGCATTACATATATATATACATATACATATATATATATACATATACATATATATATGCATTACATATATATATACATATATATAGGAGCTTCGAACATTTTTAAGTGGGTGTTATTTTATTTTCGAAATGAATTTTATTTTCAGAAAGTTATTTTAGAACTTTAAAAAAAATTTGGGCTTAAAATTGAAAAATGAACTTCTGGCATTTCGTTCGAACGAGTTTTCCAACGACTTTTCCCTTTTGGCCACTAGAACTTATTTAGAAGGTCGTTCGAACGAGACTTCGTTCGAACGAGATTTTCGACGGGAAAACTTTTTGGCAGTTTTTGGCAATTTTTCTCCACTATCCCACTCTTTCGTTCCCACTAACTTTTGCTAGAATTAAAATGTACGGGAATCAACTTTGAAAAACTAACTTTTTCATCTTCTACAATCTCTAGAGAGAGTTTTTGAGAGCTTAATTCCTCTATGAAAAAGTTCATGTTTTGAGTGTTTATTTTTCAAGAAAATCATTCTAAAACACTTTTGTTTACAACCATATTAGTTTATTCCAAGTACCACACACACACACACACACACACACACACACATATATATATATATATATATATATATATTTTCTTGGAGTTTATTTGGCACGAGGTTCACTTTTCTACCTAAGAAGAAAAGACTTTGGGTTTACTTTTGCATCCCTAAAAAAAGAAGAAGTTTGGTTTTGGCTGCGGCATTCTCATACGGTGAAAGGCACCATGTGTGGTTGACAGGTTCCTAAAGCTTTATTGGTGGATTCCAAGGTTTCGATGGATTCCGGGATTGTCGACTAAGCAGAAGTTTGTATAAGAAGACGCGTTAGGGTCTTGAAATGAGTCGAGTAGAGTTGAGTAAGTCATTTGTCTTGTACTTGTAAAATTCCGTACTTAGTGGACTTAAGGCTAGGTCCGTCTGAGGTTTGTTTCCGTTGTGGGATTTTCCTCGTACATCAGCGCGTAGTGTGATATTGTTTATTATCTTGCTTAAATCACTTAGAATGCATGCTTAGGTTAACAAGATAAATTAATTTATTTATCACACGTATTTAATTTGGTGTTATAATTTAATTTGGGTAAAATTCAAGTCGGTAATTTAATTTGTTAAATTTGTTTTGTCCTAATTTGGTAATATTGAAAATATTGTGTAGGCAAATTTTAGGAGTTGCGTTAAATTAATTTTGGGCTAAAAGTAAATTTCTCATAGTTAACTTCAAGTGTTATTTTTGTTTGTTAGAATATCCAAATATTGGTTTGTGTGAATTTTGTGTGTGTGTTCACCATAATTCACTTATTTAGGTTTTTAATTTTGTTTTTAGAAATTAAAATTTGTGTTTAATTTAATTTTTCATCTTTTTAAGAAAAGAAAATCATAAAATTTGGAAAATTATTTTTTTGTGTTGAACCATCTTTGTTTCGCATTTAAAAGGAAATTAAAGTGAAAGATTTTTAAATTGGGGGTCTCGTGTTCCAACAAGTGGTATCAGTGCATTGATTTAGAAAAACTCACGTTTTCAAAGATGATTTTTGATAGGTGATACCATACTCATGCAGTAAGTTTTAGACCTCTTTCTTTAAGTGGGACCTATTTTCTAATACTATATCATGAGGTGTGTCGAAGTTAAAGATGATATTGCGTCGTATGAGTTTGGCCAATTTCTTATCATTCAGAATTGCCTAAGATTCGGCCTAGATCCATTTGGTGAAATATTCGATGACGACCAAGATGAACTCATGCCTCATAGAGGCCTTGTTAGTTACATTTCCTATGATGTCGATCCTCAGGTGGACAACAACCAAGGGGAGGTCATGCGGTATAGCTCTTAAGGAGGTAGATGTTGTCAATGTGAGTAAATTTAGAACTTAAGTCACCACTTAACGTAATTTGTATAATCTTTCTGCATGGTGGTCTAATGGTATGGCTGTCAGAGTATTTTTATGGATACGTTGTGTCAACTGATGTGTAGGCCACATTAGCCACTATCGATTCTGTTCATGATTTTGAATGTTTTGTCCTCCGTGATGCATCGTAAGTGTATCCCATTGAATCCTCATTTGTATAACTGACCCCATAGATGATGAACAAGGATGACAATCATCGTAAGGTAAGTCAATCGTTAGATGAGGCTAGCGCTGGATTGTGGTTTTTATAGAGGAGGTTCCAAATGTCTTAGTACCAGATTGAGGGTCTTATTTCTATTCCCTTAATAGTATAGACCTCAAAGAAATTTTAAGGTGTGTTTTAGCTGGTTACGGTGAACGTGATTTTTGTAGTGCCCTCTGACATGTCCATTATGGAGGCTAAAGTTGCAAGTGCGTCTGTGAAGTTATTCTTATCCTACAGGAGGAAGTTGACTTTAAGTTATTTGAATCGTGAGACCACCTTTTCTAAGTATGCATGGTATGGCTGCAGCTTGTCATTTTGGACTTTCCATTTACCCAGTATTTGACTGATAACTAGGCTGGAATCTCCGCAACCTTTCAAGTCAATGATTCTCATTTCTAGAGAAATTTTGAGACCTATGATGCAAGCCTCATAATATTTGTTTAATATTAAGATAGGTCTACCAATATTTTAGTCTTACGATTGTGTGGTCAGATTTTGTTGACCTGATCTACCTTCCCAACTACCATTTTTGGACAAACCTGAGTTTTACTGACTTAGGATCTACCATTACTTGTTCCATCTTACTAGTCATATTGATGGATCTTGTAGTCCTAACCATGTGTCAGCATTAGTTTTTAGAGTCAATAAAATGTACTAGGATTTATCATTGCATTAGTTAATTCTGGTCGAATCTTGTCAACCATATGACTGCATTGGATTTCCTATATCTGATTAAACTTCTTGATCATGACCGTCTAAGATGAGGCGATTCATGAAGTATGGTTTTTATCATTATTCTAATATACTCGTCTTAGAGATATCTTCGATCTGGTCTTCTTGCACATCTCTCACACCGACAAAACATACATCAAATAATAAAGAAAATCTTGAAATGATAACATGTGTGGAGGAGGAAATTTTAGTCCTCATTCATCATCAAAGACTGATTACAAGGAAATGAAAAACTTTTTACATGATTGATTTTTTCATCTTCAAGATTGTAATCTACTCATCATTACTGATAATACCTTTTTTTATGTTCTACATTCCATAGGTTCTTAAATTATTCACCTTCTAAGGTCTTGATCTTATAAGTTCCAAGTCGTACGACTGTTGATATTCAGTACAGTCTATGCCAATTCAATTCTAGCTTGGTCCCTTTTTATTAAGATTCTTCAACGCGTATTCTCCTTATTACAAGGTGCTCGGCTTTACTCTTTTATTGTAAAAATGAGAAGTTCTCAGTTGATAAATTGTTACTCTCAACGCGTTTGTTCCCTGACTTCCTCTACTAGATCTAGATTGAGTCTTCTCATTAATCGGTGATTGAAAGTTGAGTACCCTATGGCTAGACAAATCGATCTTAGTGGCCACTTTGGCTTTTGTTCTAAATGCCAATATAAACGGGGTCTCTCCAGTTGTAGTACTTAGAGCGGTTCGGTAGGCTAGAAATATACTTTGAATTTCATTATTCTAGTTCCCTTTGGTGTCATCAGGTCCCTTCTTCATTCCTTTAAGTAATGTCCTATTTGTAACCTCAGTCCTCCCATTGGATTGGGGGTTAGTAGGTGCAGAGTGCAGTTTCTTAATCTTTGAACGAATATAATAATCCTCAAACTTATTGTTATTGAAATGTGTATTATGGTCTGTGATGAAGGCATACGTCCTACTATATCAAAAAATGGTTCTTCAATATAAAATGGAAAACTTTCTCATACGAAATATCTACCAGCAGCGGCCTCCACCCACTTAGTGAAGTAATCAACTGTGATGATCAAATACTTGAATTTGTCCCTTGTCTTCAGCACTGGGCCTATCAGATTAATCCTCGACATGGCGAAGGGCTATAGAGATGTGATCGAATCCAAAGTTTCCCCCAGTGTGTACTACAAAATGCCTCTAACAATTATTATAGTTTCTTGCATAGTTAGCACATTCCTCCTTTATTATCAGCTAATAATATCCTTAGGTGGTGAATTGATTCACCAAAGATCTGCCTACTGAGTGGACTCCGCACTAGCCTTCATGGACTTCTATGATCAGTTTTGTCACTTTCGTGAGATGAACACATCTGATTAAAGACATTATGAATCCCTTTTTAAATATAACTCCTCCTTTTGGCACGTATCGCATCTCCTTGTATTGAAATCATCTTGCCTCTTTTGGATCTTCTAGTACATCAATTTCTAAATATGCTCTATGGGGTCCGTCCAAGATATATCCACGTCTAACTCAATATTGGGCACACATTATCCTTCAGTACTACGTTGCGACAAGATCTTCACACATACTATTCTTTTAAGTTCATCTCTCCTAGCTGATGCCAAACGAGCCAGAGCATTTTCTTGGGCATTCTCGAGTCGTGGAATCCTGACCATCTGAATGCTTAAGAACCTTGATAATAATGTTCTCACCTTTTCCAAGTACTTAGCCATGGAATCCTCTCTTACTTCATAAATTCCAAGTACTTAGTTCACCACCAACTGAGAGTTGTTGTGAGCCGATAGCTGCTCGGCATCCAGTGATAATGGTAATCCTAATCTTGTTACTAGAGCTTTTAATTTTTCCTTGTTATTGGAGTTAAATCTGAGGACATACTCGACATCTGCACCGTCAAATGTGTTGATGAATATCCCTGTTCCACTACTAATATTGTATAACGATCCATCTATGAATAATTGTAACACGGGAGGGTCAATTTTAAAATTACCTTCAACTAAACAGCCATCCTTAAATATATTTTTCATTTGCTCCAGGTTGGGATAGCTTTCTTCATGCTAAGTTGATGACTCTAGCTGTTCGTTTCTCTACTTGATTGGCCTTTCTAGTATATTCTCGATTGGCTGCTCTTCGTAAGTGAACTCCACTATAAAAATTTACACTGTTTGGCCCTTAATCGTCATCCTAAGCTCATACAATATGTCATACTCTCCTACTTTTATTGCCCAAGCCATCTCTACCTGATTTCTCAGGCTTATTAATAGCTTATTGTAATGGAAGGTATGTATAAATGACAATCTTATGTGCTTGGAAGTATAGTTTCATCCTCTAAGATACTTCAAAAGTCCATTACTAACTTCTCTAGCCAATGATATCGGATTTTAGCTCCATAGCATGTCTTTGTAGTATAGTATATAGGCTTTTCCACTCCATCTTTTTATCACACTACTGTAGAGCTCAAGATTAACTCTGATATTACCAGGTAAAAATGTAACGTCTCACTCAAGATCGGCCTTAACAGTAATGGTGTGGATACTAGGTACTTCTTCAGTTCTAAAAAAGAGTTTTCGCACTCTTCGTTCCACTCAAAGATCTTTTTAAGCACATTAAAGAGTGGAATACATCTATCAGTGTCTCTTGATATGAATCGATTCAATGTTTCCACTTGTCCCATCAATCTCCGAACCTCTTTTTTCTCTTGGAAGGATGCATGTTGATAAATTCTCAAATCTTATTCGAATTAGAGTTTACACCCCTTTGGTTAACTATGAATCCGTGGAACTTTCCTTTCTTAACTCCAAAGACACACTTCGCTGGATTTAGCCTCATTTGGAACTTTTCTATTTATCAAATGTGTTGTCGAGGTCATTGACATAATTTTTTACCCACTTACTCTTTGTCAATATGTCGTCCACATACACTTCCATAGTCTTCTGGATCTTCTCCTAGAAGAATTTGTTCAACAATCTTTGGTATGTTGCTCCAGCATTTTTGACCCAAAAGGCATAACGTTATAATAGGTGTACTTGAGTAATTTTCAATGAATTTGAGTAGCTCATGCCCAATAATAACGGTTACTATGTGATTAATTTTAGGCAAAGGATAATGGTCCTTGTGGCAGGCTTTGTTGAGGGAAATAAAGTCGATTCATATGTGCCACTTGTCATTCTTCTTCAGAACCATAACGATTTGTGAGCGCCATTCTAGGTACTTAACATTCTATACAACATCTGCCTTTTCCAATTTGCCAACCTCCTCCTGAATGGCCATATTCTTCTCCAATATTAACACATGACAATTTTGTTTAACGGGTTTTGCGTACTTCGTGATACTAAGCTCATGGGAAAGAAACTTTGGATCTATCCCCAGCATTTCCTCATAAATCCAAGAAAATATGTTATTTTCTGCCTTAAGAAGTCTACGAACTCCTTCTTGAGAGATGGATCTAGTGATTAATTGATTGGGGATTTCCTCTTTGGGCTCTCATCGTTTAGGATGATCGACTTGATCAGCTCAACAACCTCTCATGTGACCATTTTATCATCATCTCAAGGATCTAAAGTCTTAATGTGATAAGTAGTGGTCAACTTCTTCTATTCTTCCTACTATACGGAGATATATTAGGATTCATGTGCTTTTACTTTATTGACTTTCACTACACCAACCCTATAGCTTGTGGGGAATTTCATACATTGATATACATTAGAAGGCACAACTTTGAACTTCTTCAATCCACTCTGTTAAAGATGATATTACAGGCCGAGTAGACATTCTCGTCAAGGATTAAGAAGCGTATCATATATGTTTGGCAGTTAGGCCACGTACCAATGATGACCTCTAGCTCGATTGTTTCTAAGGGGCACACCTTCTTTGCCCAAAAAAATAAGAGGCATGTGATATGACTCTATCTTACTGTCTTTTAATCTCAATTTCTTGAAATAACTGTAAAAAAGCACATCTGCAGAGCTGCCATTATCTACTAGAATTCTCGTCACTCTGCTCTCGTGCACCAGCATGCTGACAATCAGAGGGCCGTCATATGGCTAAATAACACTAGACAAGTCAACTTTTAAAAAACCAATAACGAGATGATATGCATTCAGGTTCTGAGGACGACTCTTTATAGCATCGGCTAGATTGACCTCCCTAATCTGAGCTGAAGCCTTAACCTCGTTGGGGTAGATTTTCCTCTCCGATGTTTCATCTATGCCACTGGCATCGACCCAGTAATAAAAATGGCAATCAATATAAATCATATCAAGATCATTTATAAGTTCATTGGGCTTTTTGGGTAGATTTGGATCATCCTTCGAGTCCTTATCTTGATCGTGTTTCTTTTTGTCGGACTTTTTACAGGAGCCTTGGATCATCTCTAGGGTTTCAACTCATCCGTTCTATCTGATTGGCCACCTTTGTCTACATACTTCACCATTTTCCCTCGTCATATCAAGTCCTTAACCTTGTTCATTATGAACAAGTAGTTGTCAGTGGTGTGTCCATGATCTTTATGGAACTTAAGGTACTTACTCTTGTCTCTCCCGGTAGGTGGATCCTTCAATTTCCTAAGACACTTAAGGTCATTACTTCCTCTAATCTCATCAAGGATGTGGTGAATGCCTATGGTTAGAGGATTATATTCATAATACTTTCTCAACTTGTCAGATTTCTTTGTGTCCTTAGACTTTTCCTTCTTTTTTGAGATCTTGTCAGTGTTTGATTTCATCACTTCTTCAACATTCATAATCTTTCTAACTTTATCCAAAAGCGCGTTCATCTTGCTCGGCGGTTCCTTGGCCAACGCTCAACTTCCTAGGAAATAAACCACTCATAATGGTCGTGATCACTATCTTCTCGTCATAATCAATTACTTTAAGATTCTCGATATTAAAGCATGTGATGAACTTCATTATCATTCCATCCATTTTTTTATAACCTCTTAAAAATTGATCCACCCTCTTTCCCAAGTTTGTACCGAAGTAATAATTACTGATAAAGAGGTCAGCCAGCTACTGAATATTCGAGATTTTCCATCTTAGCAAGATGTTATACCAAATTTGAGTCGATCCAAATTTAGTACTGGAGAATGACCAAAATGCATCTCTTTCTGAATGGATTAGGTATCTTAAGCGGCTTGCTACTATTCCATATGAAGCATACGGTTTGATTTTCCATCGTAATTGGGAGTGATGACAGACGATTTGAATTTTGCAATTGTTGGATAATCCACAATTATAGCTGTGAGTGGTGACCCTTGAATAAAAAACTCTGTAAATCATAGTCTTAATAATCTCACCTAGACGGTCTTCTATACATTTAATAGATCCTTTCCACTGTTGATCTTCTTTCTCGGCCTTCACAGTGATTATCTTGTGCCACTTTTAGCTAAGCTCTCTTCCTTATAATTATGCTTGGTTTTAGTTGACCCTTGCATACTTGGCCTTAACCTGATCGAGTACTCGACCCTTATGGTATTAGTTCTTTTGTATTCTTTTATGTACTCCCTTGTCTCCCTAAGATCCTTGAACTAGTGGACCTTTACTGCTCTTGGTCCCAGCCGAGAAAATGCAGAACCCCTAATACGCCTCTATAGAACACTTAGTCATTCTACAAAATAAGTTTGGTCATTATCATATTCACCTAATCTGATGGGGGATGTTTACCCTGGATGGTAAGATATATCATTTCGTTCTTATAGAGAGTACCAGGACCATATAACTTCACCTTGATATACTAAATCAAATCTTATAGGATTTTCAGTCACTCAATCGTGATGACACCATATTCTATCCTTGAATGGGGCAAGAGATGGCATTTCTTACCTCATGTTAGAGTTTTCACCCCTGCTGGGCTAACAGGGTTCATCTTGAGCCTGTTTGCCCCGAACAAGAATATTTTCTTTAGATGCTTCACTCTTTCCTCCATATCCTCCTGGACTCTAGCCAGGCTCATTAAGATACCTTACAGGTCTCCTGTACCCACAGGGGTAGATGGAGGAACTCCTTTAGCCGATTGGTTGCTTTCTGGATTTTCTGACATTTTCACAGTATTTCTAGAAAAATGAAGTACTGTAATACCAAAAATAGAGGACATCAAATATAGTAGCAGAAATGGTAGAAAAGTGGATGTAAAGAAGGAAAAGTAGATCTTATGGTGAATTCAAGGGATTAAACTAAATTGAACGAAAAATGATTAAAAAAACTCTAACCTAACAAAATATAGATGAACTAGATTACGATTCTCTGGTTTTCGAGAGTTGGGTATCCTCGAGTTTCAAAAATTAACAATGGTGGAAAGCACAAAATGGCTTGTCATTTCCATAGTCGACGCCAATTTATTATCACCTAAAACTAGTATACTGATTTGGTCTTAGTAAGGGTATAGTTACTACAAGCTATAATAGATAAAGAGATATAAATCACAACAATGCTAATATAGAGTAAACAAAAGAGAGAGATGAGAGAAAGATAATGAAACCATATTTACGTGGTTCGGCCCAAGGAGGTGCCTACGTCCATATGTGCAAATGTTGATTATATTGATTCAATGAGAAAAATATATGGATGAAGGTTGGATACAAGTTATCACGTTCACTATAGACTGGGACAGCATAACGATAAGGCAAATATATTTCGACCATTTTATAAGGAGAGCATGTGTTTTATTTATAGGCATTTAAAAGAGAGAGAATATAGAGTGACAAGTTTCATGCCTTTATAGGTTAGGAAGGTACATCTTTTATATGCAAGTGGGAGAATAATCCAAAAGATTTTATGGGAAAATGGGGGGAATATTTTCAAATCTTCGCTATGTATGTGCACTGATGATGTCATCCATTCACATAGTATATGCCTTCTTAAATGAAGTTACTTGACGGTGTTAACTTATTGTGAGATGGCAGAGCGAAACTGATTAGTTATGATTTTATGGTCGACCAGATTGATAATTTACCTAACCTCATTTATATGACTAATGATTTTATTTGTCCTCTTCTGATTAGTCCACGAGCCAAACCATATTCATGGTATAACACTAGGGTTTCGAATAGCGATACTATAGAAAATCTTGTTGGTGATTCGAATGAGAAGAAATAGAGGATGAAGATGAAGATCTTTCTGCCCTCCCAAGGTCTCCAAAAACCTTTCTAAAATCCACTGAAAGTCTCATATATTCTAGTATATGATCCCCCTAAAGTAAGCCTTATGTGGGGGAGCTCCCAGAGATAAAAACTTGGTGTAATACGAGAGAAATCACTCTCTTTACTCACTCTTTCACAAAAATGTGAATAATGTTTTTCCTCTCCATCACTAACCTTCCATTATGGATGTGTTACATAAAACCTTCACTTACATCAATATATTTGTCGTGGGCTTGGGATATACTGGGTTTCTATAGAATCTTGTCATACTACTTGGGTAATGGAATGTACTAGGGACTCAAGACTAGATGATAAAAATGTATTCCAAATAAATACTCAGAAATCCCAAATTAAATCCTCGTAATTTATTTCCTTATTTATTTAATCATAATTAATTTCACTAAATAATTATGATTATATTCCAATTTAACTATCTCAAAATCACTCAGAATAATGAGGTCTTGTTTGCAAAGTTGTTATGGTGCATAATATGATTCCTCGCGCTAACCATACAATATCCGCTTAGTTAAATTAATAATTCGTTAATCAATTTTAACAAAGTATATATTTGTTTGTTTATTCTCAAGACATAATTAAAGTAAAAATTCGGCATTTGGTGTTCCAATCTTATACACACGCACTTAGTAGTATCAGTTTCAAAGAGGAATCCTCGAGCTTGATCAGATCTACGGAATATTGAAAATTTTATTATATGGATTAATCAATGATTTATATTTTGTTTTAAGAAAATCTAATCATTTTCCAAGGGTCTCGGCTAGTTTTGAACATACCCTTCCTCACTTAAATTTAATCATTTAATCATTTTCCAAGGTTTTCAATTGTGAACGTACCCCTCCTCTCTTAATCGTAGGGTTTTTTCTTCCCTATATATATAGATAAGAGAGGAATCCTCAAATGCTTGATTCACCCCACACAAGGTGAGAGAGAAAATTAACCCAAGGTGACACAGAAAGAGAGGTTAGCTAGGGAGGGGAGAAGAATAAATATAAAATTTCAAGCCTTCTTCAAGATGTGCCCACACATAAAGCCCACGTGTTCCTAAAACATATACTAACATATCCAAGGTGTTCAAATATACATTAAACCATTAATAAAGATCATATTTTGGTCCCCATACAAGAACCGTAAAGGTATAATAATTTCTCTCTTCGGGAAAAAGTCTTGAAATCCCTAAATTGTTTGAATCTAAGATCCATGTTGATTTGATCCCCTTCTTGTATTTTGTTGCATTCAGTTATTTTTTTAAAAACCATTTAAAGAACGACTAAATTGTAAATTATTCATCAAATCACCAAAGAACATATCTCAAGTTTAAGATCTCTAAGAGATAAGTTAAATAAACTTCTTTCACTAAGTTTATTCTCTTATTATTTTATTTCCCCATAAAATATTGTATAATATATCATAATGATACTCACTCGTGATTCAATATTATCCCCCTTTAGAACGAAAACCCTCTTACCATTTTGGTCATGGAATCGACAAAGGAAAGACCATATAATAAAAAAATAGTGTCATTAGAAAATTGGTGAAACATTTTTAAGGTAGTGAAATATGAAAATATTAGTTTAAGGATTGTAACTAACATACTACAATATATAACTAAGAAAAAAGTTAAAATTGGATATTATAGGAGGGTGGTATAACTGAGGTCAGAGAAGAACTGAAAATGGTGAGGCATGACCCACTCCAATGGACTCTGTATTTCAAGTATTCAAAGTTTCAAGAGCATCTCTAGTAGAAAACCTTCCTCTTCTGCGTGACACCTCGCTCAATTAAATATCGGGTGATCAGTCATTTATTAAATTAAATCAGAATATCCACTTGGTTCATTCTTAGCATCACTGTCAAAAATCATTTTATTTTATTAATCACCTAATAATTATTAAATCTAGTGTCAAAACTTATAATCCCTAAATTAATATATAACCATTTAAACCATTAACCACATACACCATTCACATAAGTAATGTCATAATAAATGAGAAATCAAATGACATGATTCATTATGCCTGGAATAAACGTTCCAATTAATTTATCTCGAATACAAATAACCATAATAAAAATGAATCTGACTAAGCTGAAATACTAAATACAATGTCTCTTATATGAATAGAAATAAATAGAACTAGGAGACATGCCCTAACTGAAATAGAAACTCAAAGGTCTGAATCAAACTGAATAGAGGCATCTAAAAAGTAAAGGCCTACAACTTTCACAATAGTTGCAGCACGTCAACACATTTAATAGCCTACGCCTGGCGTCCCTGTGGTTGCACAGCTAAAACAGTTTGCACAAGAGAAAATAGATTGCAAGAAACGGGTCAGAGCCCGAGTGAAAACATTTTAAAACATTTTAGCAAGTATTTAAAAATTCTCTAAAACAATTATTATACACATGTTAGCTTTCGGGACTCTCACTTGAGATTCTCACCTCTCATCTAATGTGCACGCCTGCTGTACCACTAAACCCTTCTAGTTATTGTTGCCATAACTAACTAATTTGAAATCATAAGACTGCTACCCATAGCTCATAGCGTCCACCCGTATTTCCCACGTAATACATTTATTAAATGTATATACATTTCTCTTTAACAGGGACAAAACTTTTCCAATTTTAGAATTCATTGTTCGCATACTTAATTTAAATCTGATTTCACTATCTTGCTCGTCTATTAATGTTAGATAGTAGATAATATCACAAGTATATATATTTTCACACTCTATAATATATATACAATACGTCACCCCCCCCACCCACCCCCAGACTCAACTGCAGTACATGCATACTCTGTTATCATGTCCCGGTACATCTCGCACTGTATAAAGGACTATTGTTTTGGTATCTCCCTCGAACCATAAATACAAATCACGCATATTGGAGGGGAGCATAATCCCCAGCCAAATAGATCACGCACATATCTACTCTCCCATTCAACCATCGAACTACCCTTCTCTCAGATAGTACGTTTCCAAGGTCCTATGCTCAGGGTACAAGTCTAAAATCCCCCCAATGGGCTCATCAGGATAAGACCGTCCACCACACGAAACCTCCCCCCAATAGCAAGCAGTGTAGGTATGTCATACACATAAGAAATCATATGATAGGTATTCACACACCCTATATATTTATAACAATAATAGGGCATACGTACATCCCATATAACAAGTTCCATAAATATTATATTCATATTCCGAATATCCCACGTATTAATGTATTATAACATTACCTTACAAAGTACATTCTTGAGCATTTTTCACCACTCATAGTATGTCCTTTATTCTGTATGTAATATCAGTAGGTCAACTCACTTGATACTACTTGTTTAAGTCATCATTTTCCTCAAATTTTCATAACCCAAATTATTCTCCAAATCAGATATTTCAATCCATAAATCCTAATTAAGTTTAGCCCTCAATTCGCTCTCTTAGGACTAAGCTCATAACCCCACCTAGGGCAACTGGTGTCTTAAAATATCCCCATTGTCTTAAAAAATAAATCCCACAATTGAATCCCGAATGTTTCCCCAAAGATTCTAAACAAAATGAAGAATTTAGTCAAAACTGAGCAGTCGAATCAATTCGGCTAGGGACCGAATCGATTCGCTCTTACAGTTATCAAAAATCTGCATCTTTCTAACTACTGGTTTCATCAATTTCAACCCTCAAAACCTTCACCAAATGATTCCAAACTCCCAAATAATCACCTCAAATGATGTACTAACCTAAATGAATGATTCCTAACATTTAAAAATCATAAAATCAGCAGGAATCATCAATTAATCAATTTAATTCCATTGTAATTCTAAAAAGCCTTGATTTAACACTTTCATTCAAGAACTAATATAAAACCCAAATTTCTTCCTCAAATTTCAACATAACTTCATGGGTTTAATTTTACATACTTGGAGGAATCAATCCTAATCAATTTTCAATTCAATAATTCGATATACGTAATCATAATTCACCAAATTTGCATGCAAATCATGTGTATTTCAATCCTATACTAACATGGATATTATACATGCCTTAAGTTGCGAGATTTAAACACTTGCCTCTTAGAATGAAGTTCTGATCTGTTGAAGAAGCTGGGTGGATTGGTGTTCCTTTCTTTTCGATCTAAAATTCGATGGTCTTGTTGGTGCAATCGGTATAGAGGTGGTGGTTCTAGTCGTGGAACTCCTCTCCTCTTCCTCCTAAGGCCTCTCTTTGACTTATACTACTTTCTCACGTAATTGGCCCTAACCCTCCTTTTCTAATCCGATTAAATTACTTAGAAAATTCATGGGTTTAATTACTCCAAAAATGCAAATGACCAAATTGCCCTCCCGGGGTACCGGTTTGGTCCAAAATTGACCCGAGACCCAAAGAAAACTCTCGGGTAGACTTTTCTGACTGTCTCAACCCTTATGGACACTTTAGCGAACTCTAAATGACCATATGGATGACTTAAAAATAAATTACTTTTTATTCTCTTAATTTTGTCCCGACAGGTTGACATGTGTGTCCCGACTTAATTATTGTAATTGTCGCATTTTCACTCGCGACAATTTTAATATTTTCATAATCACATATTACTTTATTCACCAAGTAATATTCAATATAATTCGCATCAATAAATACTAACCCTTATCTCGCTAGTTAATATTTATTTTAATTCGCATAAATAAATACTAACCCTTTATCTCGCTCGGATTAATTATTAATTAATTTTCCGTAATAAAATTATTGTTTAATCCCACATTCCCACATTTAAAAATCATTAAAAATTACAGGGTGTTACATTCTGGTAACAGTGGTTCTTGAAAGAGAAAACTTCATAAGAAATAATGATATCTGGGAGAGAGAGATATCCTGAGAATAATGGTTGTAATGGTGAGAGTAAAGAGCCAAGCACTTTGACACTTAGAGAGAGAACTGGGAGAGAATACTAGGCTGGTGTAAATTTGACAGGGTAACGATATAACTTGAGTTTCTATCGTGACTTGACTTTACCAATGGATCCTATTTATAGGAGTATACTAGGGCTGATTTGGTCCCTTTGGGGCGCCAAAAATGAGAGGAAATCTTAGGGACAGGGTCTAAAACGTACCTTTTGTCCATACTTATTTGTAGTCGCTTGTCCCCTCTGACAGGCGACACCTGGTGCAAACTAAAGTCAAAAAGAAAATATGCCTTCTAATGGTTATAAAATATGTGATTTGGTAATATCATTTCAAACAGTAACTTGATGTACAAACTTTGTAAAACTTGAGATTGACCTTGAGGGCCACCCTTTCTAAAACCATTTTGTAAAATTATTTTTTGTTATGAGTAGCCTCTTGGCTACTCACTTCAGTTATAACTAAGTGTGGGCTATGTAAGTGCTTGAGTGACTCTTATAATCCCTCTACTAGTAATCTCTATATCTTAAATTGTCAAGTGGTTGAGATTGCTCAACGAACCTTGTCTCTCATCCACCAAACCAAAACTCCAAGGAGATCTCAAATGGCCTGCTTGAGCTCTACTTGCTCAACTAGGATACCTGTACAAGAAAGTAAACATTAGTGATATTCCCTAAATATACCCCCTCGTCTCAGAGACATCAACCTCGGCCCATGAGGATGGATGAGGTTGGAGGGATCCCAGCTCATCCACCAAGGGTCTAGTCCCAAGAAAGGTCGGCTATGGACCAATCGACATTCCTGCTACCTCGACAAGTGAGGTCATCTATGATCCAGGGGATGCTATCCACCTGGTCTTCCATGGATTGCAACCTCGGCTCGGAAGATAAAGAGGTTACCCGTCATCAGCATCAATCTCGGCTAGGGATCGGCCGACGTTGATGCTTTGCCACCACTACCTCGGCCCAGGTCGACGTCATAGCTCAACATCTTACTTCGTCTGTCCCACTGAACCAATGTCACCACCTCGTCCTCTTCCAGGCCGAGGTTGTGACCAATCACAGATGGCCGAGATCTTCTGTGCATATGTGGGGCTAGGAACACGTGTACACAAATCAGCTATAACCGAGTCATTCCCCCCACGTGAGGGAATATTGAGGTCATTATTATCTACATGAGATCAGCCAGTGTCATTCTCATACTGGTTCGATCCTCATGCACATACTCATTACATGCTTAGGGGTATACTACACCCCTCAGGCACTATATATAGAGGTCATCCTCGACCTTGAAAAGGATTCGAAATCAGCAACCCTAACTAAAACTCTGTCTAAATACACAGTAGAGAGAGAAAGCTTGAGATTTTGTATCTATGGCCATTAAAGCCCTCATACAGTGATACTAATCACACACTTGCACAGTGGACGTAGGCCTGATATGCTGAACCACTTATATTCTGGTGTGAATCCTCTTCTCCTCACCTCCTTCTACTATATACCTATATACTGCCATTGTTAACACTGAATTGAGCTTACATACACCTTGAAGGGTGGTGTTTCTTCCAGCATCATCATTTTGGCACCGTCTGTGGGAACGAGAAGTTGTCTCTTCCTCTTTATTCACTTAACCGCACCGGAGACTCTGGTGGTGAATCAGACCTCCCCCTTTATGCGGAGCTGTTTCACCATTGAAAGAGGTCCTGTAAGGTATTAAGCTCATTTACTACACCAACTCTTTTGTGTTAACACATGGCACCGGAATTACCACCACCTCTTCCTCCACCTAGTGCGGGAGGACCCAGCTCCAGCCAGGCACCACCCCAATCCGAAATGGCGGAGGTAGCTGCAGCCTTGAGGTCTTTGGCTGCGATGCAATAAGCAATGCAGGAGCAATTTGCACAGCTCAGCCAAAATATAATGAGGCCACCTGGAGTCTCACCGGAGATGATCACCCCGGCGGCTGTTCAGCCCCATCCTGATGCCAGGGGACAACCCCAGGCACCGCGAAAAGACCAACCTACACCCCAGCGAAGGAAAGATGTTGCTGACCCAAGGCGCTTGCACCTGGGGAGGCAAGGAAACCCTTTCCCTGTGGACAGGTATAATAATCTAGAGGTGAAAGATGTCCCAGAAGACTGTTGGGATCCATATGAAGTTTCGAACAACACAGTTCGTCCTGCCAATCGAAGCCAAGGTTGTGGAGGCCGAAGGGGTGATGAAGCCCAACAACGAGGATTAGCTTTTGATCGACTGAGCAAATGGTCAGCCTTTGAAAGGTTGGTCCCAGTAAATGACCTAAGACAAAGGTTGTCAAGGTCGAGAAGTGCAGCAGGCTCACAAAGGGAAGAGAGGCAATATCGGCCCCAACCGGGACGAGGAAGAGACCAAGAAGTGGTCAATAGCAAGTGTTGTGCCGTGGCTGGGGAACCATCGGTCCACCCCTTAGAGGTGGCAGGGGATAACCTCGGCCAAGAAGATATTGCAAGACCATGTAATGACTCCATCCAACGTCTTGAGGACAAGATAGGAGACCTCATCAAAAGTCAGGATCCACTGCAAAGAGGTTTCTTAAAGGGCTCCCCTTTAGTGGCTAAGATAGTAAGCTTCCCTACCCCAGCTAAGTTCAAGCCACCTACAGTAACTCACAAGTATGACGGTAGCACCAACTCTATACATCACATTGAGATGCATCAGTTGGCGGTGAACATCTATTCGATACCAGATGAGATGAAGTGTTGTGCCTTCTCTAGGACTTTGACAGGAGCAGTGCACATCTGGTTTACTTCTCTTCCAAAGAATTCAATTGAGAACTTTAAGGGCTTGTCTGAACGGTTCATTCAAAATTTCTGCTTTGGGGTAAGACCTCAAAAGAAGACCACCCATCTGTTGTACGTCAAACAAGGCAAGCATGAGAGCCTAAGAGACTACATCTTCAATAAAGAAAAACTTGAGGTTGAAGACTACGAAGAGAATATTTCCATGATCGCCCTCATAGGAGGTCTTCAGAAGGGAAAGTTGTTATGGAAACTTGAGGAAGACCCTTCAAAGTCCATGGCGGAGCTGTTGGCAACTGCGGGGAAGGTCATGAACGCTGAAGAGGCCATGGCCGCCAAGTATGAGGGTGAGAACGGCGGTGATAGAGGAAAGTTCCAAAGAAAGAAGGATGGAAAGAAGAGGTCAGTTGATGATAAATTTGCGCATTATACCCCTCTTACGATTAGCTACGAGCACGTCCTCAATGAGATCAAGAATGATCGATCCCTAAGATGGCCAGAGAAGTTGAAGGCTCCTCCACATAAAAGGAACCAGAACTTATGGTGTGAATTTCACCAAGACCATGGCCATATAACATACAAGTGCTTCGCCTTGAAGGATGAGATCGAGAAGATGTTGAAGTCAGGAAAGTTGAGGAAATATGTTGATGGTAAAGCATCCAAAAGGGGAAGGGAAGACCCCAAAAAGAGGAGACACGACAAATATCGTGAGGATACCACAGTAAGAAGATACAATGGCATGGATGACGATGATGAGGACGGTCCGGACCTCCCACCAAAAGACGACAACACCCCGGTGAAGAGGGTTGGTATAATCTCCTTTGGAATTAGCACCATATGCGGAGGACTTGTGGGGGTGGATCTGAGGTTGCTGACAGAAAAGCTCATGTGGCAGAGGCCAAATCAGTGGCCAAACTTGAAGTGGTAAGCCTGATGTCTTTCGAGACTACGTAGAAGAGAAAGAAGGTAGACATGGACACTCTCGTAGTTGGGTTCTCCCGAATCGACTTCAAAGGCATCCTAGCTCCACATGATGACCCTTTGGTGATCACGATAAGAGTTCATGGATGTGAGGTGCAAAGAATTCTTATAGACGGAGGAAGTTCAACAGATGTGATGTTCTGGCCCTGCTTCAAAAGCCTAGGTCTGAGCCGAGCAAGGTTGGTACCCTATCATCATCCGTTAATAGGGTTCAGGGGTGAAAAGGTCCATCCGCTGGGCATGAATGAGATGGACGTATGAATGGGTGATAAGTGGCCTGTGAGGTTAACTCGGAAGATCAATTTTTTTGTTATGGACGAAAATGTCTTCTCGGCCTATAACCTCATCATAGGAAGAGTAGCCCTTAAGGAGTTTGAAGACGTGCCGTCAATTATCCACCAGATGCTAAAATTCTCGACCCCCTATGGGGTAGGGGAAGTGCAGGGTGACCAGACCATAGCATGAGAATGCTACTTCAACTCAGCTGAAGAGAGAGAGGATCATAAGAGAGAAACTACCACTTATAACATCGATACGCTTGACCCTAGAGATGAAACAAAGTTAAAGAAAGGAGAGGCCGTGAAAGAAGTAAAATCCATCGTCCTCAATGAGGACGAGCCGAAAAAAACCATCCAGGTCTGCAAAGTCTTAAAGGCAGAAATCAAGGAAGAGCTGGTAGACTTCCTGAGGAAGAGGCAGAGTGTCTTCGCATGGAGTCACGCGGACATACCAGGCATCAGCCCTGAAGTTATGTGCCACAAGTTGAATGTGACTAAGGATGCTAAGCCAATCAAACAGAGACGAAGAGTATACTCCAGGGAGAAGTATGACATCATCCGGGAAGAGGTATGAAAGTTGGAAGATGCTGAATTCATCAGGGAAGTGATATATTCGGAGTGGCTATCAAATGCAGTCATTGTTCCCAAGGCCAATGGAAAGTGGAGAATGTGCGTAGATTTTACTGACCTGAACAAGTCTTGCCCAAAAGACGGTTATCCCCTACCCCGGATCGACCAGATGGTAGATGCAAATACAGGACATGAGCTCATGAGCTTCATGGACGCGTATTCAGGCTATAATCAGATCTTCTTGGATGTTGAAGACTCAGAAAAGACAGCCTTCATTACTGACAAAGGGACGTATTGCTACAAGGTGATGCCCTTCGGATTAAAAAATGCAGGGGCAACATATCAAGGTCTTATAAATAAGATGTTCGAAGACCAAATAGGCAAGACTATGGAGGTGTATGTAAATGATATGTTGACGAAGAGCTTAAAGGCCTGCACTCGCGTGGCAGACTTGGAAAAGACCTTCAATACCATGGACCTGTACAGGATGAAACTCAACCCGGTAAAGTGTGTCTTCGGGGTAGGATCTGGGAAGTTTCTTGGATTCATCATCAATCAAAGACGAATAGAGGTGAACCCTGAGAAAATCAAGGCTTTTCTCGACATGAAGACACCTAGGAGTATCAAGGACGTTCAGAGGCTCACTGGACGAGTGGCTGCGCTAAATAGATTTGTTTCCAGGGTGACCGACAAGTGTCTTCCGTTCTTCAAGGTGCTTAGAAAGGCCTTCGAGTGGGACAAAGAGTGTGATGAGGCTTTTGATCAACTCAAGTCATACCTTGGGTCTCCCTTGCTCTTATCTCGGCCAATAGCGGGAGAGAGGTTGTTTGTTTATCTAGCGATCTCTGAATCGTCTATAAGTGCGGCCATTATACGAGAGGACGTTGGGGTTCAAAGGCCCGTATACTTCAATAGTAAGGCCCTTCAGGGATCTGAACAGAATTACCCTCGCATAGAAAAGTTATCCTACGCTTTGATACCTTCCTCTAGGAAGATGAAGCCCTACTTTCAAGCCCATTCTATGGTCGTCCTCACGGACTCCCCACTAAGACAGGTCCTCCATAAACCTGAGAAGTCAGGAATATTGATGGCGTGGGACATTGAACTAGGGGAGTATGACCTTACCTATCTGCCTAAGATGGCCATCAAAGGGAAGGCGCTTGCAGACTTCGTCACAGAGTTCACATGGGAAGAGGTCGAAGTTGAGAATAATCAAGAGACTGCAAAAGAGTCAAACAGCAACGTCTTCCAACACCCAAAAGAGGTTATGACCAAGAGAGTCAGAGATGGAATGGACGAGAATGAGGAAGATCGATACCTCTTCAGACAAGGAATAATATTAGAAGGTGGCTTCTCATCAGATAGATACATATGGAACCTATTTGTCGATGGGTCCTCTTGCGAAAGTGGGAGCGGTGCGAGAATGATACTCTCAGCCCCGGATGGCACTAACATCGAATATACCCTAAGGTTTAACTTTAAGGCATCAAACAACGAATCAGAATATGAGGCCGTGATAGAAGGCCTCTCCTTGGCAAGGACCATTGGTACAAGACGACTCCTCCTTCACAATGACTCAAGGTTGTTTATTAATAAAGTATTGGGAGTTTATGAGGCCAAGGACAAAAGGATGGCCAAATACCTAAAGAGGGTGAGAACGATACTGCAAGGCTTCGAAAAGGTAAAGATGAAGAGAATACCTACGCAAAACAACAGTCATGCAGATGCATTAGCAACGCTAGCTTCAGCAACGAGGACAGATATCAGAAGGACGGTCCCTGTTGAGATCTTGCCCAAAGCAACCATCAAAGAAGAAGAGGTTAGTAACCCTTGCCTCAATTTGAACCTAGGGGACTCATGGATGGATCCCCTTATGAGATACATCAAAGAGGGGAGCTACTGGAGTCAAAGTTAGAGAGGAGGAAATTGAGGTACAGATCTGCAAAGTTTTCGATAGTAGGAGACATCCTGTATAGGAAGGGATTCCTATTACCTTTCCTCAGATGCGTTCATCCCACCAAAGTTACCCACGTCCTACAGGAGGTACATGAGGGTTCTTGCTCCAGTCACATCGGAGGGAGACCTTTGGTCAAGAGGATTCTCACGCAAGGATATTGGTGGCCGACCTTGGCAAAAGATGTTGCAGCTTACGTGAAGAGGTGCGATAAACGTCAAAGATTCTCCACAATCCCCCATCAACCTCATCAGCCTATAATGTCTATCAGTTCCCCTTAGCCATTTGCAGTATGGGGGGATTGACTTAGTAGGTCCCTTACCAAGGGCCGCAAATAATTACCGATGTCTGATAGTTGCCATTGATTACTTCTCCAAGTGGGTAGAGGCAGAGCCGATGATCACGATTACAGAGTAGAAGACCTTCCAATTTATTTGTAAGAACATCATATGTAGATATGGACTCCCAAATACCCTCATTTCGGACAACGGAACCCAGTTCAAGAATTCTTCCCTAGAAAAATATAGCAAAAGAGTTGGGATAAAGCAATTTTTCTCTTCTCCTGGACGACCTCAGGCAAACGATCAGACCGAAGTCACCAACAGAACAATCCTCGACAGGATTAAGAAGAGGTTGGAAGAGGCTAAGGGAAGATGGACTGAAGAGGTTTATGTTGTTCTGTGGGCCTATAGAATGACGGCTACGGGGGAGACCCCATTTATGTTATCACATGGCTCATAGGTTGCCATACCCACAGAGGTAGGACTCCCTACTCATAGGGTTTAGACCTATGACCCCGAGAAGAATGGAGAGGAAAAAAGACTCGACCTAGACTTGATTGAAGAGAAAAGGGAAGACGCAGAAGTCAGGCAAGCAGCTTACCAGTACAGAACATCAAAGTTCTACAATCAAAGGGTAAAATCAAGGCCCATAGCTGTAGGGGACCTGGTGCTGAAGAAGACATTACAGAAGGCGAACAAGCTCCACCCAAATTGGCATGGTCCTTACAGAGTAATTGAGGAGGTAGTACCCGAAACCTATAGGCTAGAAAACCTCGAGGGGGGACCTTTCTCTAACCCATGGAACGCTGATCATCTAAAAAAGTATTACATATGATGTTGCAAGAGTTTGTGTAAATGTATCATCTTATGAGGGGATTGTTAATAAGAAGATCAATTTCCTTTCAATTCTTGGTTCATAGTGCTCTTTGGTGCAAATTATTTATGGGGATAACATTTTAGTTGATGACCTTAGACCTTATAACATCATGATTTGGTGACAAGGTCTGAGGTCAGACATTATACTTGGATGACCTCAGACCCTTAACATCATTAATTTGGTGCAAATTATTTATGGGGATAACATCTTAGTTGATGACCTTAGACCTTATAACATCATGATTTGGTGACAAGGTCTGAGGTCAGACATCATACTTGGATGACCTCAGACCCTTAACATCATTAATTTGGTGCAAATTATTTATGGGGATAACATCTTAGTTGATGACCTCAGACCTTATAACATCATGATTTGGTGACAAGGTATGAGGTCAGACATCATACTTAGATGACCTCAGATCCTTAACATCATTAATTTGGTGCAAATTATTTATGGGGATAACATCTTAGTTGATGACCTCAAACCTTATAACATCATGATTTGGTGACAAGGTCTGAGGTCGGACATCATACTTGGATAACCTCAAACCCTTAACATCATTAATTTGGTGCAAATTATTTATGGGGATAACATCTTAGTTGATGACCTCAAACCTTATAACATCATGATTTGGTGATAAGGTCTGAGGTCAGACATCATACTTAGATGACCTCAGATCCTTAACATCATTAATTTTATGCAAATTATTTATGGGGATAACATCTTAGTTGATGACCTCAGACCTTATAACATCATGATTTGGTGATAAGGTCTGAGGTCATACATCATACTTAGATGACCTCAGACCCTTAACATCATTAATTTGGTGAGACCTTATTGCATGGAAAAGAAAATAATCCAATAAACAATTCAGCAAGAGAAGAAACAAAAGTCCTCCTCAGAGGTTGACAGATTAAGTTACAAAATGCAAAGATATAAAGTAATAGTGTTTATCAGAGGTTAAAATAAAGAGTTACAAAAGATTTCTTAAAGCTTCACAAAAATTAAGTGTTCGCAGCCTCAGGGTTAGTGGTCACGTCTGCATTTCCTTGGTCGAGGGTGTCTACTTCCACCCCATCGTCTTGAGCACCAACATCTTCAGTCATGGTGTCTCCTTGAGGGGCAGTCTCGATGGGTGCAGCACCTCCCTCCTCTTCAACCTCCTGTAGGTTCGGAGCAAACTTGGGGTCGGCATAACCCATGCCGATGAAGTCAGTGGCTGTAAGGCTTCCTGACTCCTTTTCCTTCATGGCAGCCCATTTACCAGTGGCCTTGACCCCACTCTCCAGATATTCAAAGCTGAAGCTGACAAACTCGTCAGAGACCTTATACTCCTCCAAGATCTTCTCAGAGGCATCATCCAAGGCAGCCTTGACAGCCACATCGACTTTATGCTGAAGAGAGTCAGCCTAAGTTTTCATGGCAGTATTATGATCTTCCCTCTGCTTGTCCATATCCTTTTGCAATCCCTTCGCCTTGTTCTCAGCCTTCTTTAGAGCGGCCTTCAGACTCCACTTCGGCATTCAAGGTGGATTTATTCTTCTCGGCCTCTTGGCCCTTCTCAATCAGAGGAAGTTTTCCCAAGGTCCAGTGGACATAATGATGCATGGTGAGAAGGCCCTACAGAACATATGAAAAGATGTCAGTCTAAGGTCTGATATAGTCCAAATGACGATGTCACACATTCAGAAGCAAATAGTTAAAGGCCTTACCTGGATGGTACGGTGAAGAGAGAATTCAACCAGCAGGAGCTTATTCAGGGACCGGCAAAAGCGCTTGTCAAACTCGGTCATGACACCGCTGATAGCATCCAAGGCCTTCAAACTTTGGCCAATGACACTATCACCAATCTTTAATTGATCAAGATGAGCAATCAAGGCATCCTCATAAGAAATAGGGATGGCACGATCCCCCCCTTTCTTCTTCTGCCTCGGATCCTCAGGGGCAGGGTTGGAAACCTTCCTTTTCTTGTTGGCCTCAGCCCTCGAGGTAGAAAGAGGGGAGAAGGAGCATTCAAACCTTCTTTTTTGACGAGCTTCGTTAGACTTGGAGCTACCATCTCCCATAACTCGTCAGATATTCCTTTTGGGCGCTCTACGGGATGGAAAGGTCTGAGTTAGATAATCAGATATACATAAATTCAGAGGTATAACTTGTTGAAATAAAAAGGCACTTACTAAGATCTGTCAAAGGACTTCCCCCTAGACTAGTCTCAGAGAGGTAATAGGGGGTCATCAGGTGCTCAAATTTGACAAGCAAACCATGCTCCCCCTGATCTTGAAGGTTTTTGACCTTTTGAAGATTGTTTTGGCTTAGCCCAGGTTCGGTCCTAGCAGCCATTGTAACCTTTCCACATCTCAGGGGTATTCTCGGCTCTAATGATGAAGAGGGGGCACGTGGACCAAATTCCCATGTCCCTTTCAGTTATGGTTTGAGGTTTGGGTAATCTAAAGCATCTTTTTATTTGACTTCCAAGCTAAGAAATGATAATAGCTCAGATGGTTTCTGGCAGATGAAGGAACATAGCACCCTGTAAAGACTTGGACAGGAAGGTCTGAGTGATGGATAGCCCTCCATAGGATAATGGCTCCAATTATCACCCTCCAAGCATTGGGTGACAACTGGGAAGGAGCCAAGTTGATGTAGGCCAATATAGCCCTGATGATGGGATGGATGGGCAGACAAAATCCCAACTTGAACATCTGCTCATATAGGCATATCTCACCATCTCGGCCGTCATAAGCCCTCTCTTCCCTCAGAGGTCACCTGAGTTTTATAGAGGGACTTATGGAATATAGATGTCTGAAGGCCAGAAGGTCGACCTCACTGACTGTACTCTCAATCGCGATCCCCTCAGAGGTGTCAACATCATCATCATCATCATCTAGCTCAACATCCGCCCGAGCAGACGATGGGGCCCCACCTGGAAACCTCTGAGCGAACTCAACCCATGTGACTGCCGATAGAGGAATGGCTTTAAGAATCGGTGGAACAGCCACACTTGGTCCAATAATTTCAACCTCTGAGGAAGAGGTTGATGTGCTTGAACTTTTATGAGACGAGGCCCGACTGGAAACCTCGGCCTGATCAGGGACCTGATCTTGTTGATTTGAGAAGTCTATGGCCTCTTGGAAGGAGTCCACAGATATAGGGTCTGAGGTGGATGACTCAGACTCTGACATTAGAGAGGGTTCAGCTTGGACCTCTGCTTGGTTAACTGGTTCGGTTGGTTCAGGGTATATGACCTTCATAGGTGGTGGAAAAATAGGTCTGAGGGGGAATTCCTCTGCCCTATGAGCTTCCTCTTGCGCTCTTTCTATTTGCCTAATTTTCTCTAAGGTCTTCTCTCTAAAAGAGGGGAATTCCTCTAAGATTTGGTAAAGGGGTCTGAGCATATGAGGCAGACCCTACACTTACAACTCTCCTCAATAATAAACAGGATTGGCAAATGGGATTAAAGATCAAACTATCAAACTTTGAACAAAAACTACCAAGAACAATAAGAACAGTGTCGCCGGAAAACTAATAATCTCACCGAAAACCTCTTGAAGCTCACCGGAAAATGAAAAAACAAGAAGAAGGTTGGAAAAATGAAGAAGAAAGGATGGTAAGAGGTACCTGAAGAAAAGTGGTAAGGAGGAAGGAATAGATTGCAAGGAATGACCGCCCAATGCTACTTCAAACCAGAGCTCTTCTAGAGAGAGAGTTATAGAAATTCCAAATGAAAAAATGAAGAAGTGGGAAGAAAGAGAGAGGAAATGAGGGTTTAACCCTCAAACAGCCCCACACGCTTCCCGAGGCCCATCATTGCCTTGGGAGCCCAAAAGTCTACAATCATTACACCTTCTAGGCATGCTAGCCACTTCAGCTGCTGACACTTATCAAAAAGTATCAACACCTACAAAAATTCAACCTCGGATAAAAATACCCCTTAGACACCTGATCACACAGGTAACTAAGGGCTAGGGGTGATTGATATTCCCTGAATATACCCCCTCGGCTCAGAGACATCAACCTCGGCCCATGAGGATGGCCGAGGTTGGAGAGATCCCAGCTCATCCACCAGCGGTCTCGTCCCAAGAAAGGTCGGCTATGGACTAGCCAATGTTCCTGCTACCTCGACAAGTGAGATCATCCATGATCCAGGGGAGGCTATCCACCTGGTCTTCCATGGATTATAACCTCGGCTCGAAAGATGAATAGGTTACCCATCATCAGCATCAATCTCGACTAGGGATCGACCGACGTTGCTGCTTTACCACCACTACCTCGGCTCACGCCGAAGTCATAGCTCAACGTCTTACTTTGGCTCTCCCACTGAACCAAGGTCACCACCTCGTCCTCTTTCAGGACGAGGTTGTGACCAATCACAGATAGTCGAGCTCTTCTGCGCATATGTGGGGCTAGGAACAGGTGTACACAAATCAGTTATAATCGAATCACTCCCCCCACATGAGGGAATATTGAGGTCATTATTATCTACATGAGATCAGCCAGGTGTCATTCTCATAATGGTTCGATCCTTGTGCACATACTCATTGCATGATTGGGGGGTATACTACACCCCCCAGGCACTATATATAGAGGGAATCCTCTACCTTGAAAAGGATCCGAAATCAGTAACCCTTACTGAACCTCTGTCTAAATACATAGTAGAGAGAGAAAGCTTGAGAGTTTGTATCTATGGCCATTAGAGACCTCATACAGTGATATTAATCACACACTTGCACAGTGGACGTATGCCTGATAGGCTGAACCACTTATATTCCGATGTGAATCCTCTTCTCCTCAACTCCTTCTACTATATACCTATATACTGCCATTGTTGACACTGAATTGAGCTTACATACACCTTGAAGGGTGGTGCTGTTTCCAGCATCATCAATTAGTACTTTGTTATTTAGAAAGTATATAATTCTTGGATAGAGGGGACACTCATGGTGGATCCTCTTATCCTCACTCATCTTTTTTCGCATTGCTCTTAGGCAGAGAGACCACTCGAGGTGAGTCCCCTCGCTCTAACTCATTTCTCTTTGATATACTTTTCCAGGCATTGGGGAGAACTAGTGGAGGTGTATCCCATCATATATGTCTCTATCTTGGCAGAGGGGTCACTCATATTAGACCTCCTCGCCATAAGTTATTCTTTGTATTGACTATGGCATAGGGGTCACTCGAAGTGGACTCCCTCGCCATAAATTATTATTTACATTGATTATAGCAGAAGGTTCATTCGTCTTGGAGCCCTTCGCTATAAGCTTCTTCTTGTGTTGATCTTTGCATAAGGGCCACTTATGGTGGAGTTCCTCACCCTAAGTTGTTAGTCGTATAGGTCTTAACAGAGGGGCCACTCGAAGGGGACCCGCTCACCCTTGAGGTAATATGCCTTGCTGCAGGTATGCCCCTCTACATTAATCCCCTCGTGCAAAATCCTTTGTGTTGGGTTCACATAGTTGCTTCATCATGACTTCTAGGTTCATTAAATGATTGTGTCACTTTAACCAAGATTTGTGGTCTCGTGAAGACACGTGTCAACTTAGTAACTGGCATCCTATCATTTGGGTAATAATTTATTTATCTTTTGGCCGCCCAAACATGTATGTCTTTTCTAGTATAAGAGGTTCTTTTTTACTTTGAATTCATTTTATCTTTACCGTTTCCTGAAAAACTTCTCAGAGCTTTAGAGAAAGTGCATCGGCGAACTCCATAATCGTTATTGATTTTCAATGTTTCAACCCAACATGGCATATGCTTCCAACAATACTATCTCTTCCATCGCCACCACCACTAGAGAGTTGCTAGTGGGATATTTTCCCACGTTCATCATCGTTTCAACGATTTTGGCCACTGGTGTGACCACCGTGGCCATTGCCTTCATTGCCATGGGTGGTTCATCTTTTGGAGTTATCTTAATTGGGGTTATTCCTCGACAACCAACTTCTCAAAGTCACAAAAAGAGTACCTAGCTAATCATTCGAAAAAGTATTTTGGTTTATGTCGTCTTGCCCAGTACTTTGGTCCAAAGGATACTTTCATGTCCTCCCTCATGAACTTTGAGAAAGAATTCATCGCAAATATTGTCGAGCGACCCCAAATGGGTCTAGGTGTCTGTTGACCTTCCCATCATTCTTTCTGATAGTATTCTTAGAGTTAGAGTAGATGGGGATGATTTTATATAGTTCAATATCAAAATCAATGTTTGCAGAGGTGACCTAAATGAGTGGGACCTTTGGATGAACCACATTTTATCCACCCTCTCGCACAAAGTTGTTGTTAAGGGGCTTGGTTTCACTAAAACCCTTGATAGTTTAAAAACATAAACAATTGCCAAGCATGCCTAGCCTCTCGTTAGAGCAGAGAATCACACACCTTTGTAACTAAGTGGGGTGAATTTACTATAACCTTGGAGGATATTTATGAGTTGCATGCCTTGCCTTACTTGGGAGATCACTTATGGCCATGAGGATGTCCTCGAGGAGGAGATGATGTAAGAGATTCACTCAGATCTTGGTGAATGATCTAAGTATGTGGATATTAATTAGACTAGTAATACAAAGCATTCCTTTCTCAAATGGAAAAGATGTTGGTTCAAATATTTCGAGTAGATGCCCAAGAGGAAAAGTTCAAGGAGGGTGGCCAGGAGTAAATAGGTTCCAAAGATATATTCTTCCTCACACTTAGCAACTTTTTTATTACCTTTTTGAGCAGATTCTTATTCCCTGGTAGGACAAATGACTCTCCTCAAAAATTATTGTTCAGGTTGGCCGTAAGGCTTGCTCGAGGGAGTGTTATCCCCCACGCATCTTTGACCCTAGAATCCGTTTACACTTGGCTAGATCGTGCCCATGTTGATGGCAAGTGATCTTGTTGCCTCCATAATTCTATTATCACTCCTTCATATTGATGGCCTTCCTTTTCGAGCGGTTTCTTAACTTTTCTCCAGAAGACAGGGAATGCCATAGTGAGGCTGCTTGTATCACAAGATTGCACAAGAAGTCCCTAAAGCACCCCTTGGGGATTTTGATAAATAATGTTGATGAGTTTTTCTTTTGCCCGTATTATAAGCGAGCGGGTGGCATTTTTACCTGGGGGACTTTGTCAAGGGATGGGGGCACTTATACTGCCCCTTTGATATGGAGTTCATTTCTTCTTTCCCACATATTGATGTGATGGTCATGCTACTTCCAAGCACCCTTCATTCCTTGACTGAACTGGGTCAAGGTGTTGAATTTTACCACTCAGAGAGAGTTAGGAGGCACTTTGGGTATGACCAATGTGTTCATTACCCTTCATATCCTTTGAGCATTTCCCTTTAGAGTTATACTTTGAGGTTTATGAAAATTTCTCCTTCGAGGGGATGCTTCATAGGGCTAAGCATTTGGGTGGTCTGTTTGTGCCTCCTCGCGACTACCTTTCTTCCTTTACTGGCTTCTGGTTCACCTTACCATAGAGGAAGGTGGGCCTCATTCCAAATTGCATGATGGATGTTCCTCACAAAACTACCCCTACTAGTGTTCCCAATAATGATAAGTACCAGGGTAAAAGAACCAAGAAAGATTTGTGGCATCGCAACACTATTGAGAAGACCCCCTTAAGCAGGTCATCCCAATCCTGGTGATGCCTCTTCTCAATAAATTAATTTACACCAAACACCCTGAGCCATAACCTATTAGGTCTAAAGGGATAGGAATCGATAAAACATCAACTGCTTCCAAAAGGAAACACCCTGACATAGATATATCAAATTTTATTCCTGATCTTATATTGTTCCTGCTTCTCCTCCCTAACCTATGAGGACTAAGACGAGAAAGAAAAATAAAAAGGTTGGTGTTGAAGTTGTTTCTCCTTCTCCTGCTCCAGATTAAGAATTTGTACTGGTGATTTTAGGGTGGAGGAGACTTATAGGACTATTCACGAGTAAGGATACGAAGTCTTGGGACTATCTTCTCAAGAGCCACCCATTTCTCCATTCCAGTTGGTCAAGGTACTCTAGCTAACTCCTCTTTACTTGAAATTGGCTCTCATGAGGTTTCACCTAACGGTTCCCCTTCTTGCTCATTTAAAAAAGAACTAGTTGACTATGGAAACACTCTTTCCTATGTTGATAACAGTTCCTCTTCAAATGACGTGAGTAACATTGACATTCATGGTGAACATCATCCTGACGCTTGTTCTTTACTACTAGTTTTTAGGGAGTCTTATAGTAAAAATACAATGATATGTTCTCCTTCAGCCACGATTTCCACTACTAGGCACCTTCCATATGGGCAGGGTACTTGCCCGGATGTTTTAAGTCTTTTCTCTCTCTTTTTTTACTTTCTTTGCTTGGCATTTTATTTCATTAACACTCATAGATTTGGATTTTTTTAACTAACTTTATCTTCGATAATTCGTAGGTTTCTTATGTTGGGACGAGTGGTCCCTCGCCTCCTCCTTTTGTTTGATCATCCTTTCCAAGGGGAATGAATTTTATGCTCGTTTTGCCTTTGGGTCTAGCTAAATAGGTTCATTACCTCCTCCCCCTCAACTGTTTCTCTTTGATTTTACTCTTATAATGCTTTACTAATAGAACTTTTTTATTTTTGCCTTTGTAGTTTTCATCTGTATACTACTAACATGAGGTCCTCTTTTGTTTCCTCTCGTTCAATTAAAGTATTCACTGGCTTATCTAAGTCTTTTGACTCACTACTCTTTAAGTTTATCTTAATGCATATATTGTTTACATACTTGCAGAGGACTATGCCTTCTAGATGCACGGTTCCACCTCCTATTTCTTCTGCAGTTGGTATCTCTGTAGCTGAGCCTTCTACTTTATCTAGAGATATTTTTTGACACTTTCTTACTACCAGTATTTTCTTTGCTTGAATTTACATGCACGGCTAAACTTATATTGTCTTTGTTGTATCTGTATTGTTCTTTTTATAGGGTTCCCTTTCACATATCAACTGCTCTACTAGAGGGATAGCTTCGCCTAAAGGAGTTTTATTCCAGCTCTATCACCATCTAGGAGGATATCTATCCCCCCCAGTTTGTGTGCCTATGAATAACAGGTCATCCTAGATTCATCCTCTTCCTATGCAGTCGGCCTTCGCTATCGTTCCAGTGAGCCTATCTCACAAGCTGTTGGAGCACCTCAGGTATTAATCATTCCATTAGCATCATTTTTTTCTTTGACTCTGTTCACTTATAATATACTTGTTAATGAACCGCGTCAGTTTCTTCGGTGATCACTTTTCAGTCTTCTTCCCTCTCTGGGTTAGGTATTTTAGAATTTTCCATTCCTTATTTATCCTTATTTGTCATCAAAATTTTATTCTCCTGACTTGTTACTATCTGTTCATATTTTAGTTGGTTCCTGGCACTACATCATTGATCACTTATCTAGTTGCTTCTCAAGTTTCCCCTATAACTATTGAGGCCCCTTTTGCCACTGGTTCCGGTGGAAGCACCATCATAATGCCTCTCTCGGTATCTACTTTAACTTGGCTTTAAGACTTATCTATACATCTTTCTTCACTATAAAAGCGATTTGCTAAAACTTGTATATTTCTACCTTTGCAGGCTAATGCTGATGAGACCCCTTCTTCTGTGGGTCCTACTACGAGTGCTACGGAGGTGACCCTCCGGGTACTATATTAATCATTTATATTCCTTCATTTTTTATTTTGCAATTTTCTATATTGACTTTTATTCGTTTATTGATCCTTAGGCTATCATTGTTGAGGTATCACCTGCAGGTCCTGCAATGATTCCTATGGAGGTGAGGCTATAAAAATAAAATATTTCTTGTATGAGAGTAGCTTTTTTTCTGCCACCCTTTTGCTAACACTTCTCTCTTTTTACTTTCCATAGGCCAGTATAGCTGAGGTCCCATTACCTGCTAGACATATTATGAGTTCCAGGGTAATGACTCCCCAGGTACTTCTTTACACATATCAGTTCATTATATTTAGGCTTCTTTCTTTTTCTTTACGCACAAACATCTATAAGTCATCTGACATACTTATAGTTATGGTCCATCTATCTGCACGACTTATATCTTGCTTCTCCTGTTAGCGTTGTGCAAATTCCTGCACCTGTGGAACCCTTGGCTAACATCCTGGAGGAGACTACTTTGGTATATTTGGCATACAATATTTTTTTACTTACTTTTCCTATTCAAGGGTTTGCTAACACATAATTGTTTTATTATTTTCAAGTTAGTTCCGCAATTGCTCTTGTTACTAGGGAACATTTTACCATCGTCTCGGAAGAGACTATCCAGGTAAACACTTGGTACATTCTACCTTTCAAACTTGCTTTTTTCTATGGAAGCATTCTCTAACACTTACATGTTTCCTTATTTTTAGGCAAGTACTGCGACTATTTCGATAGCTGTGGAACATCTTGGGGAAACAACTGCAAGAGAGGTATTATACAGCCATACCCTTTTCTCCTTTCTACTTCCCCTTTCCTTCTTGTTGTAACTGTGGAAGTGTATGAACTAAAAGTAATAATATATAAGGTATCAAGGATAAATATCAAATATGTAACAGCCAAATATATAAAATCTAATTCCCCCAACATATTGTAGCGTAAACTCTCTTCTCAGAAGAAATACAAATATATAGTATAACTTAAGAGCACAAATATTCTCTCCCTTTATCCAATAGTTATCTTCATTTCATCTCGAAATAAGTTTTCTATTTAATTAAATTGTCTCACCCCCAAAATCATAAGAATATGATAACATTAAGGATATGAATCAATAAGGAATTAATAAACAATAATAAGAAAGAAATAGAGAAAATAAGCTAGAGTATAAAACATGTTATATATTATAGTAATCACAAGTAGATGATATTAATATGAGATGTGAATCGCATGGTATATTATATTAAGGAAAATATAAATTGTTTGGCCCACAAAGCAGGGTGCGTATAAAAGCCTCGCCAAAACACCCTCAAATCTAATGGATCACTGACTCAAAAAGTCTTATTAAACGCATATAACTTCAAAACACTATGGATATATAATAATAAACACCCCTCGGCAATACATTCCTACATTGGCTCAGCCACTATTGAAAGGATATATTCTAAAAAAGTCCGATCATGTTGAAGTACAACCACCAATCAATTGTAATTAGTTAAGACTTTAAATTTGTATAAAAAAATACTCACCATTAATATGAGGATACACCTTGACGTTATGTCAATTGATACACCCTTATAGCCACATCTTGGACTCTCATCTGGCATCCCAAGAAATCCAGGTTCATCTTTTCAATAATAAAGATAATTTGTCTTTCTCCTATAGACGAAGGCAATGTTGACTTGTTCAATCACATAAATCCCGTGTCTCTTTAAATTTTACATGACACTATAGGATTATTTGGTAAACTGCATCATTTAGATTTGATCCCCCCCCCCCCCCCCCAAATTTTTCTCACCTTTGTGAGAATTTTTTGGTCCCCGCCACTGCATTAACTGAATTCACCGTCAAGAGTGTTGAGTAATCATATTGATCCCATGGTGGAAATCGGATACAATATGATGTCTAGATGAGGTGATATTGTTCTCCTTCTATGTCTCATCCCTCTCCCTGTGATGCCTGGTCCAGGAAAAGTTTTCCCTATATTTCTAGCCCTAGTTGTTGCAGCCATCATAGTGAAAACCCTCCAAGTGGACTCCCATAAAAAATCCATCACAACTAGTTGACCTTTATGATAACTAATGTAGCGCGATAGAGAGATTCAACACTACATTGAGGAGAACACTCCTTAGGAGGCAATTGAGTGGGCGATCCAAGCGTCATGACTCTAGAACACATGGACTTGACCATCATCACCAGTCACTCTGAACCCCATCATTTTCTAAGGATGATAAAGGATTGATATCATGGATATAATGAGATGATCATAACTTCCATGAAATACTTCCACCATACATCAATTAGTAAGTAGTACCATGAGAATCGTAAAAATAATTTAGTGGAATTTCATTCCTCATAAGCTAGTGCACTCGACTAGGTTGCTTACAAGATCAAATTAAGAAATAGTTGGAGGGCCGACTGCAAAGTAGCATACTTTTTTCCCCCAAGGACCTTAACACAAGGGATTTACAGCTTGATTTTGACTTGTCCTTTATTCCTAAAATTGAGAACTTGGAACCATCGAAGAAGTTCTCAATTGTAAAAAACCAATAACTATAAAGGGAGGACAAACCATGCCCACCACATCAGGCACATTAAGAAGTCTATGTCTTTATGGTGTCATAAGGATCCTCTAATTTTATTTTATTTATTTTTTTAAATAGAAATGAGTCCCATGAAATTATTAGGAATAAAATGAGGAAAATCCCCCCATATGTGTATTACATCAAAAAGGAGCAATGTGAGCACCTAAAAGAGAAAGTGTCTCTAAAATATCAATACAAAATATAGATTTCATGTCAATAAAAAGAAAATTTATAAACTCCATTTTAATCTCCCCACAAATATGAATGAGAATGGAATTTTCTTTCATTGTCACTCCCTCATACATGAAGTTATTTCTCGCACACCATAAATGCCAACAAATGTAAGCAAGAATAATCAGACATAAAATGCTTTTAACTTCATCACCTTTTGAGTTCATCCACCATTTCATCAAGTTGCCACTAAAATTTGAAAATTTAAACCTCAACCTGATAATTTTATGAAATCGACGCGAAATAGATTGGGTAATAGAACTTCCCCAAAAAAAGATGATTTATATCCTCCTCACGAGCCACCATACAACATCTACATTTCCACACAAGTGGTATATGGAGTCTTTTGATGTTCACGTCTATGGAAATTCCTTTATGAAGGAGATGCCACATGAATATAGAAATTTTTTAATAAATCTTCTTATCCCATATTAGAGAAAAGGAGCATTCGATACAACCTATATCTCTCACCAAGTGCCAAGCGAAATCCAATGAAAAAACTCCATTTTTCGCCAAAGCCCACTTCCCGGTATTAAAATCAAAATTTCTCGAAAACTCCTCCCAAACACTTTGCATTCTTTTCCATACATGTTATGACACCGATACAGTACCTCTAAAATTTTGAGACTCTAATTTTTTATATTTAGTATCCATGAATCGGGACCATAAGGAATTGGATTTGAAAATTTTCCACCACAATTAATGAGCATAAGAAAGATATAAATCAATCATGGATCTAAGATTAAGCCCGCCCTGTCATCGCACCCATTGAAATTTCGTCTTCTCTTCTTATTTCCCCTATAAAATAGAGCAAGTAAGTTATTTATATGATTGAGAACATTTATCGAGGGGTTAATCGCCGTCAGAAGATGGAGATGCATGGATTCTGCCACGGATTTTATAAGAGTAACTCTCCCAGCCTATGAAATGTTTTGGTGATTCCAATAATTTAGTTTCCCAACCAGTTTGTCAATATACGAAGAAAAATAAGATTTCTTTTTCCTGCCTGTGAATGAAGGAATTCCCAAATACATAATTGGAAGATTTTTGCATTTGGAACCGGTGATACTTTCTACTACTTTCTTCATGCCATATGACTCATTCCTGGAAAGATAAAAGGATGATTTGTTGCAATTTACCACTTTCCCCGACTCCTCTTCATATGTTTTAAATAATTCAATGAAATTCTTTAGAGAGCGTCTATCACCATTAGCAAATATAAGAGTATCATCTGCAAAAGAAAGACAAAAACTAATGGGGAAACCTCTTGTTAGTGCGAAATGAGCCATTTTTTGGCATTCCATCATTTTTGAATTCCCCAATTCATAATTTTTTACGCTATCACAAAAGAGTCAGCAATAGAGGGTCTCCTTGTCTCACCCCATTTTTAGATTTAAAGAAACCACAAGCCTCACCATTAATAACTATTGAGTACCAACAGTTTGATATCAATCTCCAAATTATGTTGATCACTGTTTCTAAGAAACCAAACCTCCTATGATTTTTTATGACAAACAACCACGATATCTTGTATATTCTTTAGACATATCAAGTTTAATAATAAGGTTTGAACCCCTCACTTTCTTTTTAAATGAGGACTTCATTTCTTGAGCTAACAGGATATTTATCAATAAAGTTTGACCCTTGATAAAACCTAACTGAGTTGGCAAAATAATTTTGAGTAACAAAAGTCCTATTCTTTTCACAAAAATTTTGAAATATTTTTTGACAAAAAGTTACAAAGACTAATAGGACGAAGATCTCCACGAGTTTTAGGATTGTCTATTTTAGGAATTAAATACACATTAGTTGAAGATTAACTAACTGGAAGTTCTTCACCGATAAAAAAAACATCCTATGGCATTATGGATATAAACTTTGATAATATTCCAGCAAGCAATAAAAAAAATTAGCATTAAAATCATGAGGACCTCCTGCCCTATCTTTGTCCATATCGCATATTGCATCGTGAATTTCTTCTATAGCAAGGGTGTTATATTCTTCCATTACTGCTTAAAGTATGTTATCCCAAATTTTTTCTAAGTACGTGGTATGATTTATGGAGGAACCATGTTGGCTAATGTCTGAAGTATTAACATCAACACTATTGTGTTCGCCCGATATTTATTACTGGTCAGACCTGCTCAAGTTGCAGCTTGAAGCGTTGGCAGACATTCTGTTAACATTCGAGATGTATGAGGTTAAAAGTTGGGAGAAACAACCCACTAATCCGTTCTCCATTTCTTTCTCATCCGTTACCCATTGTCCTTGGTCATTCGGAATCCTTTTTAAATTGAGAATAACCCTCTTCTTTCTCGTAATGGCATGAAATAATTTTGTGTTGGCATCCCCAACTTTGGCCCATCTATCTTTTGATTTTTGTTTCCAGTAGTCCTCTTCTATTTTTAAGGCTATTAGGTCCTTAGCTTGAGTCTTGTGAAATTTAATTCTATTTTCTATTGATGGCTTCGCATCAAATTTTGCTTCAATCCCCAACATATCATCCTCCGTCTTTCTCACCATTTGAAAAATGTCACCATATTTACTTTCGACCAAATTTTGAGAAAATATATAACCCTTTTAAGTTTCTCCATAAAGACATTGAGAGTTCTACCCTTCACATCGTAATTCCACGCCTGTTCCACCACTTGAAGAAATTCAACGCTTTTAGTCTAAAACGACAAAATTTAAAAGGTCTTGGAGTGGCTTTATTTTCAACTGTTATTGTGAGAATTATGTGACTATGATCCGAGTTTTTCCTATGGAGATGATCAACCGAACTAACAAAAATCCCGTTAATCCATTCCATATTACCCAAAACTCTATCAATCCAAGCCCAGATACAAGAATTACCTTCCCTATTAATACAGCACGTAAATCTAAAACCCTTGAAATTAATTTCTTATAACCCAATATTTAAAAGGATCATGTTGCAATCCAAACTCCTTCCCACTTAATTCCATTCCCACCAATATTTTCATCGTTGGAAGCCATTGTATTAAAATTACCTCCCTCTGCCCATTTAATCTCTCGAAGAGTTTACAAGTACTCAAGATTGTCCCATAAAACCAATCTCTTTAATTTTTTACATTTCGCATAAACGGTCGTGAAAACGATCGAATTATCAAAAAAATTATCACTCAACTAAAGTGAAATAGATTGAGTACAATCATGAGCTAAATTCACCTTCTAATTATTCTTCCAAAAATTCCATATTTTATTGGTACTATTTTCCATCTCCCCCCCCCCCCCCCTCGAAGTTTAATTTTCGATAAACCTCCTCAAGTTTATTATCTTCCATTTTTGGTTCAAGTAAAGCCAAAAAAGTGAACATGAATTAATCTTTTAAGTTTATGAATAGATGGCCCATTTACCACACATCTAATATTCCAAAGAAGATCTTGTATCATTTGGAAACTGCAAAGATTAAAGTTTTGGGCTTCTTACCTCCAAACCGAGTTTCAATAAGAGATGATTTTAAGGACGAATAATTTTTCCTGGGTCTTCGCTTTTTGACTACTGTAAACTCTTCTTCATTCACGCCCGAAACTTCTAAAAGTATTTCCTTTTCAAGTCTTGGAAATTTTTTGGATATCCATCTTGAAAAATTCACCCAATCATCGTTTATCTCCCTCGCCAAATTAGATTTCGAGTCTGACGCATAAAGATGACGTTAATCTTTCACAATGTATTTGTCTGTTGAAAGTCTTGGTGCCCTATGTGAAAGGAAATAACTTTTAATAGTTGTAGGCCCCATGATAACTTTTTTTAGCTTTGGCACATCAACCATATCAAAATCCCAATCTTCAACAGTGGTACCCTCCAGGTCTCCTTCTCTAGGAGAACTATCTCCACGTAGCTCATGCACGGGTTGAATTTCACCTTCTTCTAGTTCCTGGTTGTCCGTGGCCAAAATATTAAATGTGTTCTTCATTAAAAGCCCAGTTTCAGGCCTATTTATGTTATTCTTCATTGACTCTTTAATTATATGACTTGAATCAGGTAATGTTGAATTACCAGGGCCTCTAATACTGTCTATTTCTCTGTTCGTTGTACCCTCCCCAGTGGTCGCTTCTTGATTTTTTTAGTAGGTTTCCAAATCAAATGTTTCATGGTTTGGGTATCAGGTTGATGCGGTATGCTTCTTGTATCTGGTTGATGTAGTTTTCTTGTCTCCATCGTGTTAACACCAATTGTTTCGTATTCCTTTTTACAATCTAAACTGTCATGGACTAATTTTGAACATAAATGACAATATTCGGGAAGGTTCTCATAACCAATTTTCCTCCAATAACCCGCTTCTGGTGAACCTAACTAAATCCTCTTAGGTAGATGTTTAAACACATCTACCTCTACACAAACCCTAGCCATGCTGGGACAAGAAAGTGAATAAGTAGCTTTGTCAAGTTTTATGGGATTTCCAATTGTGTTTGAAATTGAAAATAAGTTTGTCTTGGAGAAAAAATGGACTAGAAGGTATGAAAGGTTAATCCAAGCCGGGACAATCAATGTTGGCTTTGAATTTCGGCGTCCATTTGATGGATCCTTTAATGTTATTTGATTTTACGTTAATTTTAGTGGAGTGCTATATAAATTGGTTTGTGAAGATAACCCCTATATCCATTTACAAGTTTACAAATTTGTTTAAGAAATTCACCACTCTCTTAATCACCAGCAGTAAAGTTGTCAAAGAGGTAAAATCCCTGATCCCCCTTCATAAAAAGTAAGGGTATCCCTCAGAAAGTATATTGAGAGCTACTTGAATAAATTTAATAAGATCAAAAACTACAATGAGCAAGTGACAGTATTTTCATTTAAATTTTGTATGTCTAAGTCTGATGACCTATATTATCTGTTGAAAAAGAAGCCATCATCAATCATGGAGGAGATGACGGCATGGAATTCCCAGCCCCGGTGGAGCACATGCATAGTAGTTCTCACATGGTTGCCAGGGACATATACGGCCATCGTTCATAATGTGAGGTGTGTGAATGTGTAGATATCAGATTCTCGAACCTATTTTAGTTAAAATAAACAATATAAGGAGACACCTAAAACAGATATAGCTAAAATACAACTAGTGCATGCGAATCCAAATGAGATATGGACTTGGAGACTATACTACGAAATAGGAAGGTGGTAATCCTCGCCTTGCCCTTTCGATCTCTCATGGGCTCTACAATATATTCTCCTTCTTCTTAATATATAAATGTGCGAACGTGTGTGATAAATGTGTCGTGTGTAACTGGACAAAGGTGGAGTGTATATATATATATATATGTGTGTGTGTGTGTATGTGTGTGTGTGTGTGTGTGTGTGTGTGTGAGGAACGGAGTCGACATATCCACATCATGAGAAAGATGGGTATGAATTCTCCTAAGGAGATGAAAATATGAAGAAAATCCTAAAATCATAACCTTATTATAAAAAGAGTCGTTATGCATGAACGGGTCTACTAGGAAAATAGTAAACTAGCTAAACATGAGTAATATGACAAAAGAAATATACAAAATGACTATAAATATGAGCGACGCATAAAATCTTAAACTCACTATGAAAAAGTGAGCACGCATATGTGGGACCACTAAAAGCATAATAAAGGTCAAAGAACTAAAAACATGAGTAGAATATATTAATTACATAAGTGGGATGATAAAATATGGAAATGAAATAGATAAAAAAGACTTATGTGGGATAACCGTTTTGTTGGCATGTGCTCTACACGTGCGAACATATCTAATGAAGTCTTTTGGTTAAAGAAGTAGTGTTCAACTATATCACTTGTAATAGTTGACTACGATCAAGGGATAATCCCGAACTCTTGGGGATAATTATTAATAGAGCTTAGGACTCTCCTAAGTTGCCTTATAAATGTAAACTCACCCCATATGCATGGGGTATGATGTATGTAACATCGAATAGTACTGCAATTATACCGACTTAAGTTCTTAATCAATAGAGAACAAACCCTAATAACCCGTAGACGTAAGAAAGTTGCTGAACCACTTACATCTTTTTTTTGCATGTGACATCATTATTTTTTAAATTATTATTATTATTATTGGGATTGTGTACATTGAATTTAATCACTCGTGAGAAATTACCACCTACAATTGGTGTCATCTGTGAGGATGATCTACTGTTAATTGCCACTAACCAATTTTCTTTAATGTCTCACTCACCCAACCATAATCACCCAAGTCCTAATGACTATGAGGGCAATGTAACCAAGGAGATTGGGAGGGTCAATATCTGGATTACGACAGTCATGATGATCCGAAGGGCCATCATCCTTCTCTCTTTCCCCTAAAGGTGAGATCAGAGATTAGTTGGTATTACCAATTTCCTATATCACATTATTATCTCATGTATAAGAAAATGGATGAGATCAATGAATCCTAGTGATCTACTCAAATATGAAGGCTTATTGACACCTATGGAAAGTGCTTTCGTGATGAGAGGGTTATTACCAAGAATGAACAGGAGTAGAATGTTATACTTCAATGATGTCTAGATAAGTTGGATAGAAAATCTCAAGGGAGAAGGGCAAGCACGGACACGGGTCACGTACTTCAATTCCTCAGGCAAGAAGAGCTCACAACTGAAGGAGAAGTACCTCGCACTGGAAGGCTAGTTTTCCTCGCACAAATTCAACCAAAAATAAACCCTTTTTGAGTGATCAGTGAGGAGAAAATGACTTATTTGATTTTAGTAGAAGAAAATTAGATAGACACCCTGCTCACTAAGGAGAGTATACGACCAAAGAACTTGTCAACGAGCTCTTATCGGTCAGAAAAAATAACCATTTAGCATAACTATTGAGGAGTTTTCGCTCTACGGTTCAAGATTTATGATGGAAAACAAATATCACTGACCATTTTAGGCAATATCGATAGGACATAATGTTATGGAATAACAATGAGAGTTTAATATGTTCAATATTTCCCTCCAGCCTTAGGAATGTTGCTCAGAAATGGTTCGAGAATCTTACACATAGATTAATCACGTGTTTTGAGGAGCTCATTAAGGCCTTCATGACTATGTTCATAATGAGTATCTCACGTAAAGAAACTCTCACCTTATCGAGTTGACTCGCTGACGACTCACACACCCTCAAAAATTATATATCTCTCTCCAAATCTATCACCATAAGAGAAAACTCCTTATCTAACTTCTTTGTCTTCAAAGTCTCTGTACCTTCACCCTCACTTCCAATTTCATCATCACATTCACTCGAATGACTCAAAACATCATCGGGGATCTCACATTTATAAGTATCCTCATTATCATGGGACAAACCAGATGTGCTTACAAGACTAGCCATGAAAGCAACGCAATTTTCATATGGTGATTCATTCCCGGAATCATCCAACTCGATGTCACTATCGCTAGGAATGGTCGTATTAGCAACTTTCTTACCCTTTCTCTTTAGTATAGTGGGACACTCAAATGCCTTATGCCCTTTTCCCTCACACTCATAACACCTTATATCTTTCTCTTTCTCACCTCTATCCTCGACCTCATCTTTCTTTTTATTTTTCTCAAAATTCTTTTTATAAGAAGAATTATGTTTGAAAATATGAGAAATCTTTTGTAAATAAGACCAAGTGATCGATACCAACCTCACCCTCAAAATTAGACTCACAAACTCTCTCATTTTTCTTTTTCTTAATTTGAGTTTTTAAAGCTACCCCTCTATGCTTAGGCTTAATGGTTTTGGGAAACATGTCAATCTCATAAGTTTGAAGGTATCCTATACGTTCTTCTAACCTAAGTGTATATAATATCCCCAATGAGTTAAGCACAATGACCTAGGAATAAATTGGGATGGGAGTGACCTCAAAATATTTTTCACAACTCTCGAATCATCAATCTTCTCACCCAAATTAAACTCGTGTTAACAATGTCCAACAACCAGCATATAATTCATCAAAACTCTCAGACTCTGACATAGTGATAGTCTCGAACTAGGTGGTCAAATTTTGAAGCTTTAATGCCTTGACAGCATTTGTACCCTCATGTGTCAACTGAAGGATATCCCATGCCTATTTTGATATGGTGCACGTCATAATACGTCGAAACTCGTCGAGTGTGATAACTTTAAAAATAGCACTAAGACTTCAGGAGTTGTAGGTACTCCACTTAAACTCATCATCAGTCCAACTAGACACGAGTTTAGGTTTTATAACATTACCAATGGTGATAGTGGGAGGAGTCCACCCTCTTTCACATACAAACCAGACTCTTTCATTGATTGCTTTTAAATAAAATCTCAAGCGGGCCTTCCAATATGCATAATTTTACGACCAAAGACAAGCATCCGGTTATATAAGTTATCCATCATAAATATGCGACTTTTCAAAATCAATTTTTAAAACAATTGATATATCAGAAAAATATTTTGCAAAAAAAGTATTTCACGGTAATTTGGTGCAACCTGCTCAGATGCCAATTTGAGAGTGCACGTTATTCTCCAATGGATTAAACTTATTTAATTAGATGTCAAATCTCAAACAAATTCCAATTTTAATTAAACCCTAAGCATACATCTATGTGATTTAAAGCAATAAATCATATAATCATGTAACCCAATTAACAATTTCAGGAAAAATCCCCGAAAGGGGCAAAACCTTTTATTTCACTACTAAATATAAATCGCAAATTACAAATACATAGAGAAATATGGCAATGAATTCCCACGAGAACTTCTAAAGACCGCGGCCTTAAAATTAGCAATGATTCCCTCTAGAATCACAAAAACCTCAATTTTCTTCCTTTAGTAGTCAACACCCTCAAGTATCACAATATCAGTAGTGAAGATATCTCACCACGAGAATAACTTCATTACAGAAGTGTTTGGGATCCAAAGATGATTCACAAAAGTATTTGGGATTTGTTTGTGTAAATCAAAACAAGTTTTAGCCCTAAAACGTGAATACCATTTTGCAGTTGTTTTGCATTTTGCATAAATGAAGAGTCTTAAAGAAAAATCTTCACGAAATAGGTTTTTATTGGCAAACACAAATTTCAAGGCAGAAAAATGTCGTTAAAACGAGTTCATAGGGTCATTCAAATGAGATTGACATCTCGTTAGAAGCCCCTTCAAACGACGTATCAAACAACCTCTAAAAATCAAAACATTACAGGTTCGTTTGATCCATATGAGAAGCATCATATTAAACGACATTAACATGTCGTTTGAATGACAGTGCCAAGTCGTTAGAATGACTGTATAAAAAAATATTTTTAAGATAAAAATGTTGTTTAAAAAATTGTTACAAAACGGTTGTATAAAAATGCCTCATTTTGATAAAAAAAACAGTTTAGAAAAATATCCCAATACTTAGTAAAAAATCTAAGTAACACAAAACTAAATCCATACCAAAATTACGTCTCGCCGTAGAACTTTGTTAAAGATGCTTGATATTCGGATTCGTCTTCTTGAACTTATAAACTTGAATGCCTTAACGGATGTAACGAGATACGCCATACGCAATGTAAACTAGGTATTAGGGACACGATAGAAAGTATGTCCTTACATCATCATTCACGTCTTAGGATTGCAGGTACGTAACTTTCCCGTTTGTATCTTTTTAGAGTTTTTCTCTGTAATTTATGTTGTAATTTCTTTTTTTGTTGTTGATTGTAGTGGAGGGATTAAATTTTGGTTTAAAAGATATGCCTAACAGGTGTCCATTAAGTTGGTTGGCCTAGGGTTTCACAAGTTTAGGGATTCTAGGTGTTCTAGGGTTTCATTTCGCCTAAATTCTTTACTTTTGAAGTCAAACAGCCCCAAGCCTTTGTTTCTCCCCAAATTCCATCTTTCTCGTCACTAATTAAGCCCTTAAATCCAATTTAACCTTTATAAGTCAACAGTACTGAGTCAATAGGCAATTAGAGCACGTTAAGAGGTTAGATAGGGTTTTCCCTAGGGTTCTAATAGAGAGGTTTCCTATTCCACTCAGTGTAGTCCGGCCTGAGTATAGTCCTTCTCAACCCCTGGTATGCCCCTAAGTTTAATCTTCCACTAGGTCTAAGCTGTAACCTTCGAACGTGCAATATTACAGTCTTAGAGAATACTATAGCTGAAGAGGTTAACCACCAACCTGGTGGTAGAAATCTTACAACCACGATTTCAGACATATCAATTATTGACTTAGAGTTCTCGTCTTAAAGAATCATGTCTGACAGACTTGTGCCTTTCCTGTATCTAGCCGTCATACCTTATATCGAGGAGAGTACTTCCTAGAGGTCCACTAACTCATATGACCCTACGAAAACTAAAGAAAATGGCATAACCATGATATTCATAACGATAAGCTAAATAACCTGAGAGATCGATATGGCAACAACATCAATATCATGACAAGGCTTCTTGATTATAATGCGAGAGTTTACGATCATCCTAACGCTAAGGTGATCCCAAACTCCCAAGGGTAAGTGAGTCGAGGCCAATAGGGTCTGTTATAGAGAGGGTGCAGATCGAGGGGCACCCTTCTTATCGACTTGTTCATGGGGAGGGGGTCATCCTCTCGCTACGATGAGGTGGAATATTTCAAGTATGATCCTAACAATCCCATCACTTTTGAAGATTTGAAAAAGAATCCAGACTCTATCTTTTAATTTTTTAACAATGTTATGGACTTGCTCGAATACCATGGGCACAGTCCAGATTTTGAATTTTTGAGGAGCTTTAATCCTGATGCTTTGTGGAAGTTGGTGTAGCATCGTATATTTATGGTAAGTTCTTTAAGTTTGTTCTCATATGCCTCTTCTAATTACTTTGTTACCTTTTTATCCCTGTATCTTTTCTTTTAGGGTGGAAGGTTTCCATTATCGTTAGAGAGAAAGTTGTGACTAACCACCACACCTTCGAGGATTAAGGAGAGACCATCGTGGCACTCATTCACCAGAACACCGAGCTTAATGGGGATTTAAAGCAATTTTTAGATGAGATACAGAAGACTGGTGGTGAGCTTTAAGAGAGAGATGACCAGGTGGTCACAAAAATGCTCACTCTTAGTAAGGCGGAGGAGGAAAATAAAAGGTTGAAGAACCAGGTTGGCACTGATGCCATTAAACTTCAAAGTTTTAAGGAGGCATTCAAGAAGTCTAATAAAAAGCTAACCATGTATAATTAGAAGCTTAATAAGTCCAATTAAGTGCTTACTAAAACCAATCAGCAGATCGTTAAGGACAATGAGTCTTTAATTAAGGCTGAGAAGACTATGATTTCCAGGTTCAAAGCTTCTATCTATTATAACGTGGAGACCATAACCTTCTTCCTTAATGGTTATGTGGAACTCAAAAAGAGGGTTATAAAACATTGCCCTGAGATTGCAAATGTTGTCATAAAGTGGGAAGACGACGATGAGGTGGCCACAACTTTGGCATATGAGTACCAGATGGAGGTGAAGGAGTCTGTTGCAAAAGATGAGGAGATTGGTGAAGCTGATTAGACCATTGCTATGGGGATCACTCTTCCCATAGCTCCAAAAGTCTCTCATGAAACTGATATGACTGATATTGCTTCTGTAATGCTCTTCGAGTCAATCCAAAAATTGACCAAACTCCTTAACTCACCCCAGAAAATGAAAATGCTCATCTGGCTTAGGAACTCTGGAACTTATGCCTTTATGAAGTTATTTTGATTTGCAATCCAGTTCTTTGTAATGAACATTTACCATTGTTCTTGATTAACTATTAAATCAAATATTATTCAACTTTATGTATGTATTCATATATGTGTTGCTCATTGTAATTGACTTTCTACAAGTTATTTTGCTCGGCTAAGTTTTAGCCACCACTTGTAGTTAAGTGTTTGTGTGAAAATATTTTTGACAAGTAAATGTGATCGAATCTCACCGATCTCCTAGTTAGTTATAGTATTATGGACACATGGTGGGATCTTACCCACTTACCATGTTGACTCACTAGTTGTTTAGTGTTGAGATAGGCCCGTCATTAGTTTATTCTTAGGATTATGTGGTTGGATCTTTTCAACCTGATCTGCCTTACTAGCAACCAATTTTGGATGAACCTGAGTTGACCAGACTTAGGATCTACCACTGCTTATGCTAGCTTACTGGTTCTATGGAAGGATTTTGTTGTCCTTACCATCTATCAACATTGGTTTTCGAAGTCAACCAAATGTACTAGGATCTATCCTAGATTTAGTTAGTTATGGTCGTATCTTTTTGACCATATGATTACATTGGATTTCCCATATTTGGTTGAAATTATTGATCGTGACCTGTCCAAGATAGGTCCATTCATGAAGGGTGGTTCTCATAGTATAATATGATATGTTTGGCTCTAAGATGTCTTCAACTTGGGCTTTCTTCACATCTCTCACACTGACGAAACAAACTAAATAATGCAGAAAAGATTGAAATGACAACATATATAGAGGAGGAAATTATGATTCTCATGAATCATTAAAGACTAATTACAAGGAAATGAAAAACTGTTTACATAGTATTTTGACCTTCCGAACTGTATTCTGCTCTTCATCATTATGCTCAATTTTATTATTTTGTGGATTGAGACAGTGATGTTTTATTGTGGCTTATGATGGTTGAGGTTTACCTTTATGTTATGATTCATTCTATTTTATTTGTCTTGGGGGATTTATCTTATTGCAGTCCATCTTGAATATCTTTATATGTTGTCTCATTTCATGCTAAGAATGATATTTAATTATAAATATAATTTGTATAATTTAATGATTAGACTTGATCAACTTAAGTATTAAAACATACACGTTGTCACACCATCCTTACTTCAAGGACGTGAGGAATGTCTAGAACACTCTCAGGAGCGTTCATGTATGTTCTTTTTTGGATTTTTGGATTTTCTTTTAAGCTTTGTTATTTTTCTATTTTTGGATTGTATATTCGATGAATGTATTTCTTTTGGGAAGGTGACTTTATTCCCTTGGCATCAGAGGATGGAAGATATGGGTGTCACTGTCATACATACGCAGATGTGACAGTTATTATCGCATGAATTTAGGTGCAACTAGCACCTGGGAGGGAGTGTCATCAGGAAGGTGATGGTGGGAGAGATGGTCATTCCCCCAAAAGTTCCTTCGGCTCGCATGCGGGATCTAAAAAAGATGTTGAAGGATGCACGGGAAGCGACCGTGGTTAGAGAGGATTACTCGGGCTTTATAAATATAGTAACGACATACGACTAGTTAGACTTCGTCGTAAGTAATTTTATTACACCATCAATCTATGATGTGTCTAGGGATACACCCTTGAAGGTCGGAAAGGGAGGTACTAGGACGCCTAGATCATCGAACCAGGCATCAAAGAGTAGTGCTAGGGAGCTAAATCCTCCTCCTTGTTGTGAGTATGAAATTCATTCTTGGTATTTTGCAATAAGGGGTATGGAGAGAGTGGAAATACCTTACCTTCCCTATGTTGACTTTCTAGGCTTTCCTCCTTTGTCAGTGGAGGACACACGTCTAGAGGTAACATGTCCATCCTCCTGCTTGATTTTTTTCTTTTTGTTTGTTCTTATTTATATCTATTAACTTTGATATCTTTTCTTGCTTTTATTTGCAACCTGTGTCGATGAAAACATCTTAGGTGCAAGATGTACGCGACTGGATGGCTTCAGTGGTCGAGAACATTCTAGCATTGATCTATTCTTGTGCCATGCCTACAATGTCAAATGACTATGTCCCTTTCTTCTCCAGCTCTAGGATTGAAGGATCCACTTCTCATCATCGCGAGAAGTGCAGAAAAGTCCAGACTATGCCTCGATAATTATGCTTTCTTTTTGTTATTTTCTTTTTTCTGCAACGTATTTGAAATTGTTCAAGGAAATATAAATATGAATGGTGCATTTTATTTAGCTATCTTGATTAAATGGCTTATTTTACATGAAATTTTTGGTTTTTCAGTGAGGGTTTTACGAGATTTTTAAAAAAAATGTGGGGTATCTAAAAATTTTTACAAATTTTCTACGGATAGGTAAAAGCAGTCGAGGCATATTAAAGATAAAAAATCATTTATTAGGGGGTCATTCTAATGAAGAGGGAGATATAAATGAAAAAATGGAAGTTCCTGTCAATCAGTAAGCCCCCTTGCCTACCTATATAGGCATGCCATGGATAATTACTTACTTTTCAAGCCCTTATACCCACTTATTGTTGTGATAATACATATGATTTCATGGGGAGGTTTGGCATATTATCTTTCTTGTCACTTGGGAGGCATTTCCATTATAAAAGGAGCATAAATATGGTTGGTAAGGTCTCCATTCACCATCCATTTCTTTCTTCTTTCCCTTAAAAGTCTTCCTTTCAAATGGTCATTCCATTGTTATAGGAGTATTATGCTTACCTCAATTGTTTAGAGGATATGAAATGGTATGGAGTGGATTATGTGACCTTTAACTTGCGTATGGTCACTTTATAGGGAAACCATCAGATTAGTAGGGCATATTCGAAGCGGCCTTACAGTTTTGGTACCCAGAGGACCACATGTTCTGCTTTGGATTAAATAAATCTGTCTAACCTATGAAGAATTTGTGGTCATATTGGATGTGTACCAATATGTCCAGCTATCATGTTGGATTTATCGGTCTTCACGGAATGTATTAGGCCAATTACTGCATATTTCCCCTTTTGTTGCATGACCTTGGTGCGTGGGGAAGGAAGTGACCTCCCAATAATGCTCGAGTTAGTGCTCTATCAAGGTGTCCAATATATAGGATATAGTGATATTGTTACAGTTGTCTTAACTGTGAAGTTTCTTTTAGTGACGGGTGGCATGATTGTGGATTACAATCATGCCACCAAAGTTCTGTGGATGGGCTGCTATTGAAACCTTACGGCCACTATTCTAGTAAATACCCCGAATGGTCTTGATGACTGGAAGGCAAACCCTTATACCTTATTGAGAGGAAGTCCTACGATGTTGTACCTATGGTTGGTAAAGAGGTTCCAGTTAGCCATGACCCTTCCCTTTCCATTTTCTAGTAGTAGTAACTTCTTCAGTCGACTTTTTGTGGACTACAGTGCATTTGTGAATGACTGGTATGACTAGATGATGGGAAATTGATCTAGTTCTTTACGTTGTTTTATGCCTTGGTAATGATAATTAACATGTGTTATAGTTAGAGGACTGTCATTATATCTAGCTTATTAGTCTTTATAAGACTTCTTTATACTTCTCTTGAAGACTCATACATCAAGTATGTTAGGATAAAATCATTCATCCTCGACCTGGTTGAGTCATTGTGGATGTCCTTAGGGAGTTTTTTGTAATGGTGAAGGCCTACTCAGTGTTTGACCATTTCTGTGGGGGAGGCTTATGTGGTGTCCACTAGGTATATGAAGTGGTTATAAAGGGACCTGGTTTTAAAGGTGTGTACAGAGGAGGCTAGACAATAGTCGCTCATTAGGATGAGGTGGTGGACCCTGTTAATATTTTCAAAGCATATCATCGCATTGAGCATGCACGAGTACGAACCAAGGGTGGAGTTTATTAGGGAACTCAGGAGGAGGGTGTTTATGGAGATGATGATACAACGGGTCCTTGTGATACTTAGCATTCATGTCAAGTGAAGGCTTATGTGTAGCATTTGGAAGATGATGAAGGTTTGGCAATTTGGGGTTTTAAGTGTGGTCTAGTGTAGATTTAAAGTTTTCTAGTGTTGGTTTCAACAATACAAGTGTAGCAAGGAGTTAAATACTTATGATGTTCTACCTTTTATTTTGAATAAAAATGTTTCCATGTAATAAATGTTGATTCTGAGAATATATTTCATCTGCACTAACTAAAAGAATCATTTATGTTTGAATAATCTATAATAATAGTTAAGGAATACATAGTCCTTTTATTCAATTTAAAAATGATGAGAGAGACACATGCCTCTTGATGAGAGAAAAGTAACATTTTGTGAAAAGGAAAGGACCGCACCTAAAGTCACTTTATGGGATGTATACATACATCTGTGAGGATAAAAGGGAGTTTTTAGTAGAAATATGTTTTGAGAGGATTAGGTCTTACATAGTTCTTTCAAAGAGAGAAAGAATATTATTTTTATAAATAAAAAGGGTGAGAATTACATAGAGCAACGATAATCAGATTAAGGATCAAATTTCTTAAGACGATTTAGGTCGACTGGTCATATCACTTGTTCTTAGTTAAATTATGTTAGTATAAATGCACCGCCTGATAATTTTTTCTTCACAAGGTACATTCCGCTCCAATTTGGTTTAAATTTTCCGTTGGGGTCCTAAATAGATCCTACAATCTCATTAAAGAAGAGGCTGCCTTCTCATACACCGCGATATATAACTTTTTGTTAAATTATCATGGGATATATAGATGATACCCTTGTATGTGGTATAATTATCTCAGTCGTTTCTCATTTTAAGAAACCCAATTCATCATAATGGTTTTAATGCCACTTAACTTTTCCTACTTGGCTCTCGAGAATGACTCGTAGAGAAGGTATGTTGAGCTCAATGGGTTAAAATTCCTCTATGTCATAGACTAAATAGTATGGGGTAGCCTTGGTGGGTGTTCTGATAGATGTATAGTAGCCTCAGAGTGCATAAGGAATCATGTTAGCCTAGTATCGAGAGTGGTTAGTCATCTCGCTAATTATGGATTTGAGGTTCTTATTCGTGACTTCAATAACCCCAATTCTTTATGGTATATATGGTGAGAATTTTTATCTTTGTATCCTATATTCTTTTACTAGTTTTGTGACTTTTGCTTCAAAATGGAGGCCATTATCATATACGAGCTCATGAGTCATACCATAGCAGCAGATGATGTTCTTAAGAATGAACTTGACTACCTGATTGGCATTTATCACGGTATATGATTCATCTTTGACCCATTTGGTGAAATAATCAATAACTACTAGTATGAATTCATGTCCATTTGATACTTTAGGAGTGACTTTCCTAATAATTTTGATACGCTAGGTTGAGAAAAGCCACAAAGATGTCATGTTGTATTAGTCACTGGGAGGCAAGTCTTCGAGATTGGAAAATTATTGACATTTGAGACATATCTAGACATACATCGCACAATCATGAAGCATTATTTTCTAATATTAACCTTCTTAAACGATCTTCTTAGCAAGAATGTGGACGTTCATGTGGGGTATGCATTCCATAATGTTGACTTTCTGCATGATCTCTTCAATGTCAGCCCCTGTTATGCACTGCACGTGGGTACATCAAAATTTCTCTTGAATAAGGTCTTATCACAAATGATGTATTGGTATGCGAGTTTTCGAAGGGTTATGCGGTCTTTCTTTTCATTCCCTTGAGGGTATCGACCATACTCTAAAAGGGATCATATGTCATAATACCAAAGTCCGACCTTATTCAGGCCTTCATTAATGGCGAGCTCTGTGTGATAGCATTGGGTCGGCTTAGACTACTTATAAACTTATTAGAGGACAATTATTATTCCATTGGGAATGTCGATCATGGAGGCTAGTGTTGCTAATGTATTTATAAATCTATTTCTGGAATGGGAGAGGTAATAAAACGTGACATCATTAAATTCTGAGGTGAGTTCTTCAAGATGAGCATGAAAGGGGCATTTTGTCTTTGACTTTTCAATTCCTAAGAACTTGCCCTATGATGAGGGTTGAATATTTATAGACATAGATGTATTAGATTACTTTTTTAAGGGTAACTTTGAGTCCGACCGTGCTCAGTTCATATTATGTCATATTGTTAGTGCAACGGAAGTCTAAATTGATGGCGTTGGGAGTATGTGAATCATTGGAATCAATTACCAATATTCTAATGTCGTATCCTTTCTTATTGGATTCTCCATCACAGAACAATTGTCATCATAGATCTCCAAGGGTAGTGCAAAGGATCTCTTCATCAGGAAAATTTGCAATCCATACCTCGGTGTATTCCATGTAATGATCTTATAATTATTCAAAGATGGATCTTCGTTTGACGGATTTTTGTGACATAAATGATGTCAAATTCATCTAATAGGAGTAGCATCAGGCCATGCGGCTTTACAAAGTGATATTTTCTAGGAGGTATATAATGGGATCCATTTAGGACACTTATTGATGGGAAACGCAAGCAAGTAATGTCAAAGCATCTGGGTGACCCAAACTAGGGCAACACATGACTTTTTTAGCAAGGTAGAATTCACCTCGTAGCCATCTAGCTTTTTATTAATGTAGTAAATGGACTTTTCTTTACATGATTGTTCAATGTATTTGTCTAACATTGCCCCAACCGCTATATCGATAATAATTAGGTATAAGAGGAGAGCTAAGTTGGGTTATAGTGGCATGAGCATCGATAGTTGAGTAAGATACCTCTTGATTTTATCAAACGCTTCTTGACATTGCTCATTCCAAACCTTGGTTGAATATTTTCAAAGGATCTTAAAGATCAGTTCACAAATGGAAGTGAGTTGATTAACGAATCTGCTAATGTGTTAGATATTATCTAAGACAGAGAGTACGTCCTTCTCAGTTTGGGGTGGTGACATCAAGGATTTTTTTTTTTGGCAGAGTGTCCACTTCCATTCAATTTTCACTGACCATGAAGCCCTGGATCTTTCCTTTGGTGACATCGAATAGACACTTTTATGGGTTAAGGCATATTTGGAACTATCGCAGTTGTTCGAAGAATTTCCTCTAAGAAGAGATGTGGCCTTCTCCAATTTTGGACTTAATAATCATGCTTTTTATGTTGACCTTGATTTATCTATGGATAAGATCAGGTAAGATGTTTATGGATGCTCTTTTCTATAAAGTCCTAACATTCTTAAGACTAAAAGGTATGACGGTGTAGCGAAAGGTTCCCCATATGATAGAGAAAGTTTCTTCTCTTAATGATTTAGGTGCATCATTATTTGGTTATATCCGGCGAACCCATCCATGAATAATTTGAGAGCATGATTAGCAGTGTTATCGATATCATATCGATGTTTAACAGAGGATAGTCATCCTTTGGAGAGGCTTTGTCCAAGTCTCAATGGACGACACATATGTAGACTTTCCCTCAAGATTTTTGTGCGGGGACTATCCTGGCGAGCCAAGTCGAATATTCCACCACGTAAATATGGACTAAATTCAATTGCATGATCACTTTGTCTTTGACTTAAAGGGACCATTTGGGTCGAAGCTTCATTAAATTTTTCTTGATGTACTTGCATTTACGATATTTAGGGATCTCATGCTACATAACGGGAATGTCATTATAAGACCATACAAACATATTCGCAAACATCTTAAAAAGTTCCTCGAATTGTGATCATTCTCGCTACTATAACCAAAATCAATGACAATGGTTTCCTTGTCATTAGATTGAATGCAGTTATGTTTTTTAATTTTTCCCTTATTAAGATCAAATAAGTTTTATACATTCATTAAGTCATCTTCATAAATTATTTTATTAATAGAATTGATGTAATTAATATAAGGCGTAGTAAAATAATGAAAATCAATGTTTATTTCATTAACATCATCATTTTAAAAAATAGCAGTGAGAACCTCTTTAAAAGAGGTATCATCTATATCAAGATTAGAAGCAGGAAATTAGGGAGTGGGTTCAGTCTTGAGTTTATAGGTAGCAGCGTTGTTAGTTGTTAGTGATATGACCAAAATGTACCCTCGTCTCGTAGGACGACGGGCATCACATCTCATAAGAGCCTCACATATCCTCAGCAGGGTCATCCAGATAAGGATCGATCTCAGTAGGGTCGGCCTCAATAGGGTCGACCACAACTTAATCCTCCGTAGGGTCATCCAGATAAGGGTCGGCCTCAGTAAGGTCGGCCTCAACAGGGTCGGCCACAGCTTAATCATTAGCAGGGTCATCCAGATAAAGGTCGGCCTCAGTAGGGTCGGCCTCAACAAGGTCGGCCTCAATAGGGTCAGCCTCAACAGGGTCGGCCACGACTTAATCATTGACAGGGTCGTCCAGATAAGGGTCAGCCCCAGTAGGGTCGGCCTCAACAAGGTCGGCCTCAATAGGGTCGGCCATGACTTAATCATTGGCAGGGTCATCCAGATAAGGGTAGGCCTCAATAGGGTCGGCCTCAACAAGGTCGGCCTCAATAGGGTCGGCCTCAACAGGGTCGGCCATGGCTTAATCATTGGCAGGGTTATCCAGATTAGGCTCGGCCTCAGTAGGGTCGGACTCAACAGGGTTAGCCGTGGCTTAATCATTGGCAGGGTCGTCTAGATAAGGGTCAGAATAGAAGACATGGGCCTCAGCCTCAGCCTCATAACTCTCATACAGCAGCTCAGCCTCGACCTTAGCCTCATAGATCAACAACCAGCGGTCTCATCCCAAAAAGGTCAGCCATGGCCGACGTTACTAGCTACCTCGACAAGAGAGGTCTTCATGATCCATGGGGGGTTATTCAACAGGACACCCAAGTATGACAACCTCGGTTAGGTGCAGGCTGAGGTTACAAGAACAATCCCACCATCATAACAGCCTCGGCTATGAATCAGCCGACGTTCCTGCTACTCCACTATTACATCGGCCCAAGACGACGTTGCAGTCCCGCATGCTTACCTCGACTCTGCTGGTAAGCTAAGGTCACCAGTGATCAAGCAGTTGACCTACCACACCAACCTCGTCCTCTTCAAGGCCGAGGTTGGAACCAATCACAGATAGCCGAGCTCTAATGCGCATATGTGTGGTTGGGAACACGTGTACACAAATCAGTTATAATAAATCATTCCCCTCATGTGGAGGGAATATTTCATCATCATTCTCTACATGTGACAGTGACATATATCTTCATCAGATTGGCTAGATCAACACACACATGCTCATTGCATGCATAGGGGGTACATTACACCCCCCAGGTACTATATATAGAGGTCATCCTCTACCTTGCAAAGGATCCAAAGTTAGCAACCCTAGCTAAAACTCTGTTCAAATACACAGTAGAGAGAGAAATCTTGAGAGTTTGTATCTATGGCCATTAGAGCCCTCATACAGTGATATTAATCACACACTTGCACAGTGGACGTAGGCCTGATTGGCTGAACCACTTATATTCTGGTGATCTTCCTCTTCTCCTCACCTCCTTCTACTATATGCCTTTATGCTGCCATTGTTAACATTGAATTGAGCTTACAAACACCTTGAAGGGTGGTGCTATTTCCAGCATCATCAGTTAGGGTCAGACTAGCCGAGATGATCCATCAGTTATGTAGAGGCTTGTCAATAAATATGATCTTCTTTGTTTGATCTTATATGTTGGATTCAGCACCGATCATGCAAACATCCATCCCTAATTCGACAAGGCCAAATTAGTCTTCACTGCCAGTGCTCTTAGTGTTGTCGCTGTCAGAAGAGGTTAAGTTAGAATATTTAATGATCAATGCATTCAATTCATTTTCAAATAATTTGATTCAAGTGAACTTATCTTCAAAGAATATTTTAAACCCCTACTTTGTCTCCTTCTTGGTTGGGTCATACCACAACTCGAGGAAATCACAATAGGAGAAATCTCCGCCTACTCTAATGAATAAACCATTGAGGGAATTCTTAAGATGACCTCCTTTATCTTTTTTCTTATACGATTGGTGGAGATCCATGAGTTCTGGTGTTAAAGGTTGGTTTTCCAAACCATGAGGCGAATAATTTGTCTTAGAGCGATTGATTTAGTGATTCTTTTTGTCTACAATCAAGCCTCATTCCAGGAATGAAGTGCAAATTTTTTTTAAATTTGTATTATCTTGACATTACCATGTGGTTTGTATTTGGTACTTACCCTTTCCTTGAAATTTTCTCTTTCTGGGAGAAGGAGTGAGTCAACCTTGAAGTCGGAGAGTACTATATTATTGGTGTTTTATTGAATTTCTAAGCCTGGATTATTGGTGCCAATACCATCTGAATTATCATCATCTTCAATGATCGTGATGATTTGGTTGTCTACAAACAACTTCATCTTTATGGAAGGAAGAAGCGACACCTCGGATGTTGTGCAACCATAGACAATCTGGAAACAAATTAAAATAAGTTGGGATGTCAATCACTTCAAAATCAACTTCTAGGAAGATTAGGCTAACCCCTAATGTGAGAATGACTGACCCCATGACTTCCCAATAAGTATTTTCATAAGCACGCACGACAACATATATAGGAATTAGATCATTAATTTTCATCCCCAAGCATCCGAGCATTCGGAGTGGACATACATTGAGGGCGGAACCATTATCAACTAACACCATAGAAATGGTCTTCTGGAGGACATCAATCGAGATATTAAGGGCATTGTTATGGTCAGGACTATACTTGGGGATATTTTCATCAGTAAAGGTAATGAGCCTATTTGCTGTCAAGGTAGAAACTATGAGAATAACCTCATCGGTAGACATATTAGGAGGAACTTTTACGTGAGAATTTTGATAAGGAACTTTCTATGGAGTTGTGAGGACATGAATAGCCCTGATAGTGTAATATTTCTCTGTGTTTTCTTTAATTATTCAAAAATATTTCTCTCCACTACTTTTATCTTTGGCATTGGGAAGTTTCCCCTTATCGATAGGCACATTGTGTTTAGTAGGAATTGAGTCCTTATATTACCGACTTGACCGGATCATATGATTCACATACAATGGATATAAGAGGACTCCCATTTCTTTATCAGCCTCAGGAGCACCGAAAACCTCATTGATTTCCAATAAGAGCTCTTCAAATGAGATCACTTCCTAACAAATAATAGGAGTATCGACAGTAGCATTATTAAATTCATAATTCAATTTTTCTTAGTGGTTGGAGTCATTGTCCCACCCTGTGGCAGTTATCTTGTTGTTCCCTGAAAAATATATATATCCAATAACTTCAAGGTCTTTAAAGTACAAGTTTTCCCATGCCAAGGAGAAGTGATTCTGGGCAAGACTAGATATTTCCTAACTTTCATGGGGTGAGGAGGTCAGAAGCTTCGCAAATTATTCCCTTCTTGAGGTTTTCATTTTTGGAAACCTAGACTAGGCTATCTTTACTGAATTCTTTTGGGGACATAAAATAGTCATGGGGATTAACGAGCCCACATGAGGGCTTACATGTAAAAGTTGTATATTTTTGCATAATCTTGTTCCTAAAGGGTTAGGTTGGACAAAAGTTTCATTCCTAGATCAGTTTGTCATTGTCTTCATCGATGATATTCTGGTTTACTCCCAGACAGAGGAGGAGCACGCCGAGCATTTGAGTCAAGTTTTGCAGACACTACGTCAGAACGAGTTGTATGCAAGATATGGGAAATGCGGGTTTTGGCTGAAGGAGGTCCAGTTTTTGGGTCACATTATTTCCGACCGGGGAATATCTGTTGATCCGGGGAAAGTATCAGCGGTGAGGGAGTGGGGACAGCCCACGACACCAACGGATATCCGTAGTTTCTTGGGTTTAGCAGGATACTACAGGAGTTTCATTCGGGGATTCTCGAAGATAGCAGGTCCTTTGACACATCTGACTCGTAAGGGTGTGCCATTCATCTGGAGTGATGCCTGTCAGTTGGCATTCGATGAATTGAAGGATAAGTTGACCTCAGCACCTGTGTTAGCATTGCCGAGACCGGGAGTTGAGTATCTAGTATACACCGATGCGTCCCTACAAGGACTTGGAGGTGTATTGCAGCAGGAGAGTCAGGCCATAGCTTATGCTTCCCGTAAGATAAAGCCTCATGAGAAGAATTACCCCACTCATGACTTGGAGTTGGCGGCGGTTGTATTTGCCCTTCGTATATGGAGACATTATCTTTTGGGGGAGAAGTTTCGGTTGTTCACAGACCACAAGTCTCTACAGTACCTATTCACGCAGAAGGAGTTGAATATGCGGCAGCGAAGGTGGCTTGAGTTTGTGAAGGACTATCAGTTTGATATCCAGTATCACCCGGGGAAGGCTAACGTGGTAGCAGACGCGTTGAGCCGTAGGCCAGCAGATGAAGTGGCAGAGGTGTGGAAGGCCAAGTGGAAGGAATTGGGACACCAGGATGCAGTGGCCCGATCGTTCATGTCGGTAATGACTGTTACGCCGCAGATTGTCACGAGAGTGGTAAAGGCACAAACAAATGACTCGTTCTGTCAGGAGCAGATAGTTCGATTACTAGCAGAGGGAGACGAGTCCTATACCGTTAGCTCAGACGGGGGATTACGCTTCAATGGGAGATTAGTAGTTCCGGAAGGAGAGGAATTACGGCATGAGGTGATGGCCGAGTCGCACGGCTCACGGTTCGCGGTACATCCCAGTGGGGACAAAATGTACCAAGACATGAGACGACAGTACTGGTGGAGTGGAATGAAGAGAGATATTGCCGAGTTTGTTTCAAAATACGCCACTTGTCAGCTAGTAAAAGTGGATCATCAGAGATCGGCAGGACTGCTACAGCCGTTAGAGGTCCCGATGTGGATGTGGGAAAGCGTCTCCAAGGACTTTATCACGGGGTTGCCTACGTCACAGAGAGGTCACGACTCCGTTTGGGTAATTGTGGACAGGTTGACCAAAGTCGCTCATTTTCTACCCGTAAGGACAGACTACACTGCGGGACAGTATGCCCAGCTCTTTATTTCTGAGATAGTGAGACTTCACGGTGTGCCCCTAAATATCGTGTCTGATCGAGACAAGATATTTGTTTCACGGTTTTGGGAGAGTTTTCAGGAGGCCATGGGCACGGAATTGCGGTTGAGTACGGCGTATCACCCGCAGACCGATGGGCAAACGAAACGTACAAACCAGATGTTGGAGGACATACTACGTATGAGTATCATTGATTTTGGAGGTGGATGGGAGCAGTATCTTCCACTGGTGGAGTTTGCTTACAACAACTCCTACCAGTTCACCATTGGCATGGCTCCATTTGAGGCGTTGTACGGTAGACCTTGTCGTTCCCCAGCTTATTGGTTGGAGGTGGGGGACAACAAACTACTTGGGCCGGAAGTGATTCAGGATACTTCGGCGAGGATAGAATTGATTCGGAGTCGCATTCGGGTAGCTCAAGACAGGCAGAAGAGCTATGCTGATGCAAAGAGGTTCTTCAGGGAGTTCCAAGTGGGATACCAAGTTTTGCTCAGAGTATCTCCTATGAAGGGGATTATGCGTTTCGGGAAGAAAGAGAAACTGGCACCGAGATATGTGGGACCATTTCCTATTATTGAGCGGATTGGACCGATTGCGTATAGACTTGGATTACCGGAGCATTTGCATCGGATTCTCGATGTATTTCATATTTCCTCGCTAAGGAAATATCTTAGAGATAATTTGGCTCATACTCATATTGCGTTGGAGGACATCGATCTCCAACCGGATAGCTCCTACGAGGAGGGGCCGATTACTATTTTGGACCGAAGTGAGCGGAAACTGCGGTAAAAGATCGTTCCGTTAGTGCGTGTTCAGTGGCGACATCATAATGTCGAGGAGTCCACATGGGAGCGCGAGGATGAGATGCGCGAACGTTATCCAGAGTTGTTCTTACCAGGTACTTTCTAGTTCCGAATTTCGGGACGAAATTCAGTTATTAGGGGGGAAGTATGTAATACCCCGTATTTTTGTGATATTTATTTTATGGGATTAATTAATTAAATGCGTATTAATTGGAAATTAATCTGGGGTAAAATACTAGCGAGTTGCGAGTTGGTATTTGATTATATGTGCATATATGTCTACATATGAATTTTGAATTATGGAATTTGTCGTGAGATTGAAATACGGCAATTTGGAAATTTTGTTGAGACACGTGTGACAGTCGCGTCATGGTATATAATTATTTAATTATAAAAGCGAATTTTAGTTCTATTAACCGTATGGTCATTTTGAGTGTGCCAACGCGTCCGGAAGGGTCGAGATAGTCAGAAAACACTAGCTGGGAGTTTAGTTTGGGTCCCGGGGCATTTTTAGGCCATACCGGCAACATAAAGGGTAGTTTGGTAATTGTTGTATTTTTGGGAATTAAAAGTGACGAAAATTAGGAGTCTTTATCTGATTGGGAATTGACCCACTAAACCCATTAACAACCCATATTAACCTAAAAGGCTACATAAGTTATTAGAATTAGGTTTCTAACTTTTCCCAAAACAAACCCTAGCCACCATAGCCATTGGAGAAGAAAAGCTTGGAGAGAGAGGGAACTCCTTCAAATCGTCATCAAAATCAGAGATTGAATCAAGGCAAGTGGATTAATTTACATTTTTATGCAGTAAATGCTTCTTCCATGTTTAGACAATTCAATAATCATAATTAATTGAGAGATAAATAAAAACCCATAAAATTGGAGTTGTTAGTTTAAATTTTGGAGATAGGTTTGCATGTAGAAATGTTATTGGAAGATCGAATTAAGAGAATTACTAATTTATGTGATATAAAAATGGATTTATTTCTGGGAATGAAAGATTTGAAATTCTAGAGTTTATGTTCTTGAGAATTTGGGGAAAAGGGATGAGACTTGATGATTTAATGATGTTGAGGATGAATTAATTCCTTAAAACACGTTAGTATGTGACTTTAATATGTTTAGGATTGATTAGAGACCTTAAAACATTGTTGGGACGAATTTTGGTTGAGGTTTGGTGTGTAGAAATTGGTGAAAAACGAAAATCAGAAATCTGGGCTCGAATCTGGTAGCTCGTTAGAAGACCTGCCCAGGTCGTTCGAACGACCTCGTTCGAACGAGCTTCTAACGAGTTGACCATTGACTTCTAACGAGGGTGAAGTTCGTTCGATGGGTTCGTTCGAACGAGATCTCGTTAGAAATCCCACTTCGTTCGAACGAGATCTCGTTAGAAGACTCAGTTCGTTCGAACGAAGTCTCGTTCGAACGAGACTTCGAACGAGTTGACAGTTTAGGCTTTTTAGCTTGTTTTGATCCCAAGTGCCCAGTAACCTTGTGTATAGGTAGAAATAGCCTTTCCTTGATGAGTAATCGATATATTTGGGATGGTTGGGATATAATGAGGAGTCAAACCTAGAAGTGTAGGTTGAACCTAAGGGAAAATATGAAGTGGGACGTGAGTGTCTATTACGATGTGAGATATTGACTGCCTAATTAATTATATTAACCGGGGACATATAAATGGTGTAGTATTATATGTCAGTACGAGAAGAGATATGTACCAATATATTATGGTGATTACTAAGACGTGTGCATACTTAGTATATGTATTGATTTATGTGTATGACATACCTACCATACTTGCTATCACGGGAGGTTTGCGTTCGCTTAGGGCCCTCTAATCCTTGTGTTGCCCGGATTTAGACTGGTTACCTCGATGAACATAGGTCAGAGAAGGACTTATTGGGATGTTAATAAGTCTGCTGATCGTGGGAGCGCAGGTATGTGCGTGACCCATGTGATGTGACTGTGTTCGCCTCCATTATTTGTGATGTTGTTATCTGTGAACTATTCCTGAGAGATTCGGAATATGTGATCCTTATGTACGTGATGTACCGGGATGGATAGCAGAGTATGCGTGCACCGCAACTAGTTCTCGGGTTGCTTGTATTGTATTATATTGTATATTTATGTGGTGGAAAATATACACTTAGTAAAATGGGAACTTTCATATGGTATTATGTGTATAACTATGGAATAACATAAGAGGGATAATCTATAACGAGTTGTATTACTTTTATATGAGAATCTGAATTTACGTTAAGCCCCTATCTATTTGAGATCGTTATAATGTTAATGGGAACCGAGTAATAAGGGTAGAACCTATGACGGTCTAGCCATATGATGTCACTTAGCTAGTAGTTTGTGTCATTTTAGATGGGTACTTACGTTAGGAGTGCACAGTTAGACGAGAGGTGAGAATTTCATGTGAGTGCACGTCCTAACATGTACTTTGCATTTAATGTTTTAAATGTTTTTAAAGCACTTGCAGGTTTTTAAAATATCTCCACATTCGGGCTCTGACCCGTTTGCTTTCAAATCTATTTTATTTGTAAAACCATTTTAGGTGCCCAGCCACAAGGACACCATGCATAGGATACTCATTCAGGTGACGAGCTGTAGCTGTTTGTGGAAGTTACAGGGATTTTATTTTAGACGCTTCTATCATTTGGATTCCATATTCAGTATTTTTCAGTTGTAGGGCATGTTGACCAAATTCTATTAGAGACATTTCCATTTCAGTTTTTCAGACTTTTGTCATGTAATTATTCAGGACTCAGACTTGTAGCCTTATTTCCATTTGTTGGGTTTGTTGTGAGGAGTTTTCCTCCGGATTTCATATTATTGTTGTTGGTTATTTCATTACTTCGTATGGTGAATGGATTATGTTGACTATTCCATTATTCTTTTACTGCATGTTAATCAGACTTAACTTAAAATTTGGCACTTACTTTTTAAATACTAGGTGGTTAGTAATTATAAAAATGTTTTCGACAGTGATGCTATTAACTGAGCCAACTTGGAATTTTGATTTAATTTAATAAATGAGTAGCTACCCGGTATTTAATTAGTCGGGGTGTCACAGGTGGTATCAGAGCCAGGTTTTAGTGTCCTTTAGGATCTGTACGGCTATTATGTTTCCGCTAAGTTTTCTTTGATATAGAGCCCTATATTTTAGGACTGTTGTACTCTTTTTGTGTATGCTTCGTTCTTCAGCTATTTTAAGTTTATAACTGTGAACTTATAAACTTTATTCTTATTTCAGATGCCTCCATGACGTGCAGGACGAGTTCCCAGGGATGCAACGCCTGAACCCCAGCCCGCTCCAGTTCAAGGCATGATGAACGCCGCTGAGGTTGTAGCCATTGTAGCCCAAGCGGTAAATGCTGCAATTGCCGTAGTTCAGCAGGCACCACCTCAGGCACCGGTTTCCGCGCCAGTACAGGCAAATGCATTCCCGTCTTCTTGGGAACGTGTACGTGACGCTTTTCAGAAGGCGCATCCGCCAGAGTTTGCAGGTAGCTCAGATGTGGTAGTCTCGAGCCAGTGGAGGAAGGATATGCAGAGGCACTTGAGGATGTATGAGTGAACGGATGTTCAGAAGCAGGTGCTAGCTACTTTCAAGCTAGTTGGATCTGCACTGCAGTGGTGGGAGTCTATTACCACCGTGGAGGAGAGGGATACTCTCACTATTCAGGACTTTTGGGTGCGGTTCGATCGCAAGTACTTTCCGTTAGATGTTCACATGGAAATGAGGAGGAAACTGATGAATCTGAAGCAAGAGGGTAAGACCGTGGCCGAGTATGAGGCCGAGTTCATGAATCTGTTGAATATCGTTCCAGATGAGATACCGACAAAAAAGAAGAAGATTGAGAAATTCACCGACGGGTTGACATGGAGGATCCATCAGCATCTGTTAGGGAACCTTTCGTTGGCCACTTATTCTGATGTGGTTAACGCTGCATTGCTCCATTGCCAGGATCATCGCTTTTACATGACTGAGGACAAACGACCGGGAGAGTCCAGCCATCAGGGCAGGACTGGGGGAAATGGTGCCAGTGGGGTACAATCTGTTCAGGGGCAGAGGCAGGGTGATCAGGGTACCCAGCAGGGGGATCACAAGAGGTTCAGGTCAGGAAACTTCAGGCACGGACAGGGAGGTTTCCGTCGGGGCCATCAGGGTCCAAACGGCCATTAGGGCCAACAGGGGCAGAATGGGCAGCAGTTTCAGTAGGGCCAGCAGGGCCAAGGGAGGAACGGTAACGGCCACCAGGGCCGGGGACAGTAGGGGTAGAGAGGAGGGAACTTCCCAGGGGAAGTGTTATGTTTGTGGCAAGACTGGCCATAAACGACAGGATTGTCCTGATAGGGGCAGGGCCCCACAGCAGCAGCAGCAGGATGCTCGCCAGGAGCCGCAGAGGCCTATGTTTCCCGCCGCTCTCCCCGCACCGCCACAGATGGAAGCATTGCCACCCATTCCAGTAGTCCCATCTCAGCAGGAGCAGCTACAGTATGGACGTGTCTATAACGTCCACCAGGCAGCAGTTCCACAGACACCGCCCGCGATTGAGGGTACGTTTCCTATCCATGGCACTATGGGTCGGGTATTGTTTGATACGGGGCGGGGGCTACACATTGTTTTATAGCTACACATTTCGCGAAGGCTTTAGGGTTGTTAGCCACATCGGAGAGCACAGTGACGTGTGTCGACTCACCATTGGGGAATGGGTCACTTATATTCTTTATATGCCGGGGAGTGGGGATAGAGATTGGTAGTCTGGTATTACCTGTAGATATGTTGGTATTAGATATGCATGTTCACGATGTGATTATCGGTATGGATTGGCTCGTAGCTTATAGGGCCATGATTGATTGCTTCAGCGGGAGCATTATTTTTGCCATTCCGGGGCAAGTGATGTTTGTAGTGGCGATGCCTCGCTCAGAGGGAGGTTCGACCGCTCATCTATATTACATAGAGGAGGATACCTATAAGGAGGTTGTGATTCCTTTAGATTCGATCCCAGTTGTCAGGGAGTATTCTGATGTGTTTCAGGAGATACCAGGCCTACCCCCCAGTCGAGAGATAGACTTCCTTATAGACCTATTGCCAGATACGAGACCTATAGCACGCGCACCGTACCGTATGGCTCCGGCAGAGATGCGAGAGCTACGAGATCAGATAGAGCAGCTGTTAGGTCAGGGCTTTATTCGCAGGAGTACCTCGCCTTGGGGCGCTCCAATTTTGTTTGTGAAGAAGAGAGATGGTTCACTGAGATTGTGTGTGGACTACCGAGAATTGAATAAGGTCACGATACGGAATAAATATCCGTTGCCTCGAATCGATAACTTATTCGACCAGTTGAGAGGAGCTTCTTTCTTCTCAAAGATTGATTTGAGATCGGGATACCATCAGTTGCGTATCAGGGAGGAGGATGTCTCGAAGACTGCGTTCTTGTCGAGATATGGTTCTTACGAGTTTCGGGTTATGCCTTTTGGTTTGACCAACGCTCCAGCAGTTTTTATGGACTTGATGAACAGAGTGTTCAGGGATTTCCTAGATCAGTTTGTCATTGCCTTCATCAATGATATTCTGGTTTACTCCCAGACAGAGGAGGAGCACGCCGAGCATTTGAGGCAAGTTTTTCAGACACTACATCAGAACGAGTTGTATGCAAAATATGAGAAATGCGGGTTTTGGTTGAAGGAGGTCCAGTTTTTGGGTCACATTATTTCCGACCGGGGAATATCTGTTGATCCGGGGAAAGTATCAGCGGTGAGGGAGTGGGGACAGCCCACGACACCAACGGATATCCGTAGTTTCTTGGGTTTAGCAGGATACTACAGGAGGTTCATTCGGGGATTCTCGAAGATAGCAGGTCCTTTGACACATCTGACTCGTAAGGGTGTGCCATTCATCTGGAGTGATGCCTGTCAGTTGGCATTCGATGAATTGAAGGATAAGTTGACCTCAGCACCTGTGTTAGCATTGCCGAGACCGGGAGTTGAGTATCTAGTATACACCGATGCGTCCCTACAAGGACTTGGAGGTGTATTGCAGCAGGAGAGTCAGGTCATAGCTTATGCTTCCCGTAAGCTAAATCCTCATGAGAAGAATTACCCCACTCATGACTTGGAGTTGGCGGCGGTTGTATTTGCCCTTCGTATATGGAGACATTATCTTTTGGGGGAGAAGTTTCGGTTGTTCACAGACGACAAGTCCCTACAGTACCTATTCACGCAGAAGGAGTTGAATATGCGGCAGCGAAGGTGGCTTGAGTTTGTGAAGGACTATCAGTTTGATATCCAGTATCACCCGGGGAAGGCTAACGTGGTAGCAGACGCGTTGAGCCGTAGGCCAGCAGATGAAGTGGCAGAGGTGTGGAAGGCCAAGTGGAAGGAATTGGGACACCAGGATGTAGTGGCCCGATCGTTCATGTCGGTAATGACTGTTACGCCGCAGATTGTCACGAGAGTGGTAAAGGCACAAACAGATGACTCGTTCTGTCAGGAGCAGATAGTTCGATTACTAACAGAGGGAGCCGAGTCCTATACCGTTAGCTCAGACGGGGGATTACGCTTCAATGGGAGATTAGTAGTTCCGGAAGGAGAGGAATTACGGCATGAGGTGATGGTCGAGTCGCACGGCTCACGGTTCGCGGTACATCCCGGTGGGGACAAATGTACCAAGACATGAGACGACAGTACTGGTGGAGTGGAATGAAGAGAGATATTGCCGAGTTTGTTTCAAAATGCGCCACTTGTCAGCTAGTAAAAGTGGATCATCAGAGACTGGCAGGACTGCTACAGCCGTTAGAGGTCCCGATGTGGATGTGGGAAAGCATCTCCATGGACTTTATCACGGGGTTGCCTACGTCACAGAGAGGTCACGACTCCGTTTGGATAATTGTGGACAGGTTGACCAAAGTCGCTCATTTTCTACCCGTAAGGACAGACTACACTGCGGGACAGTATGCCCAGCTCTTTATTTCTGAGATAGTGAGACTTCACGGTGTGCCCCTAAATATCGTGTCTGACCGAGACAAGATATTTGTTTCACGGTTTTGGGAGAGTTTTCAGGAGGCCATGGGCACGGAATTGCGGTTGAGTACGGCGTATCACCCGCAGACCGATGGGCAAACGGAACGTACAAACCAGATGTTGGAGGACATACTACGTATGAGTATCATTTATTTTGGAGGTGGATGGGAGCAGTATCTTCCACTGGTGGATTTTGCTTACAACAACTCCTACCAGTTCACCATTGGCATGGCTCCATTTGAGGCATTGTACAGTAGACCTTGTCGTTCCCCAGCTTGTTGGTTGGAGGTGGGGGACAACAAACTACTTGGGCCGGAAGTGATTCAGGATACTTCGGCGAGGATAGAATTGATTCGGAGTCGCATTCGGGTAGCTCAAGACAGGCAGAAGAGCTATGCTGATGCAAAGAGGTTCTTCAGGGAGTTCCAAGTGGGAGACCAAGTTTTGCTCAGAGTATCTCCTATGAAGGGGATTATGCGTTTCGGGAAGAAAGATAAACTGGCACCGAGATATGTGGGACCATTTCCTATTATTGAGCGGATTGGACCGATTGCGTATAGACTTGGATTACCGGAGCATTTGCATCGGATTCACGATGTATTTCATAATTCCTCGCTAAGGAAATATCTTATAGATAATTTGGCTCATACTCATATTGCGTTGGAGGACATCGATCTCCAACCGGATAGCTCCTACGAGGAGGGGCCGATTACTATTTTGGACCGAAGTGAGCGGAAACTGCAGTCAAAAATCGTTCCGTTAGTGCGTGTTCAGTGGCGACATCATAATGTCGAGGAGTCCACATGGGAGCGCGAGGATGAGATGCGCGAACGTTATCCAGAGTTGTTCTTACCAGGTACTTTCTAGTTCCGAATTTCGGGACGAAATTCAGTTATTAGGGGGGAAGTATGTAATACCCTGTATTTTTGTGATATTTATTTTATGGGATTAAATAATTAAATGCGTATTAATTGGAAATTAATCCGGGGTAAAATACTAGCGAGTTGCGAGTTGGTATTTGATTATATGTGCATATATGTCTACATATGAATTTTGAATTATGGAATTTGTCGTGAGATTGAAATACGGCAATTTGGAAATTTTGTTGAGACGCGTGTGACAGTCGCGTCATGGTATATAATTATTTAATTATAAAAGTGAATTTTAGTTCTATTAACCGTATGGTCGTTTTGAGTGCGCCAACGCGTCCGGAAGGGTCGAGATAGTCAGAAAACACTAGCCGGGAGTTTAGTTTGGGTCCCGGGGCATTTTTAGGCCATACCGGCAACATAAAGGGTAGTTTGGTAATTGTTGTATTTTTGGGAATTAAAAGTGACGAAAATTAGGAGTCTTTATCTGATTGGGAATTGACCCACTAAACCCATTAACAACCCATATTAACCTAAAAGGCTACGTAGGTTATTAGAATTAGGTTTCTAACTTTTCCCAAAACAAACCCTAGCCACCATAGCCATTGGAGAAGAAAAGCTTGGAGAGAGAGGGAACTCCTTCAAATCGTCATCAAAATCAGAGATTGAATCAAGGCAAGTGGTTTAATTTACATTTTTATGCAGTAAATGCTTCTTCCATGTTTAGACAATTCAATAATCATAATTAATTGAGAGATAAATAAAAACCCATAAAATTGGAGTTGTTAGTTTAAATTTTGGAGATAGGTTTGCATGTAGAAATGTTATTGGAAGATCGAATTAAGAGAATTACTAATTTATGTGATATAAAAACGGATTTATTTCTGGGAATGAAAGATTTGAAATTCCAGGGTTTATGTTCTTGAGAATTTGGGGAAAAGGGATGAGACTTGATGATTTAATGATGTTGAGGATGAATTAATTCCTTAAAACACGTTAGTATGTGACTTTAATATGTTTAGGATTGATTAGAGACCTTAAAACATTGTTGGGACGAATTTTGGTTGAGGTTTGGTGTGTAGAAATTGGTGAAAAATGAAAATCAAAAATCTGGGCTCGAATCTGGTAGCTCGTTAGAAGACCTGCCCAGGTCGTTCGAACGACCTCGTTCGAACGAGCTTCTAACGAGTTGACCATTGACTTCTAACGAGGGTGAAGTTCGTTCGATGGGTTCGTTCGAACGAGATCTCGTTAGAAATCCCACTTCGTTCGAACGAGATCTCGTTAGAAGACTCAGTTCGTTCGAACGAAGTCTCGTTCGAACGAGACTTCGAACGAGTTGACAGTTTAGGCTTTTTAGCTTGTTTTGATCCCAAGTGCCCAGTAACCTTGTGTATAGGTAGAAATAGCCTTTCCTTGATGAGTAATCGATATATTTGGGATGGTTGGGATATAATGAGGAGTCAAACCTAGAAGTGTAGGTTGAACCTAAGGGAAAATATGAAGTGGGACGTGAGTGTCTATTACGATGTGAGATATTGACTGCCTAATTAATTATATTAACCGGGGACATATAAATGGTGTAGTATTATATGTCAGTACGAGAAGAGATATGTACCAATATATTATGGTGATTACTAAGACGTGTGCATACTTAGTATATGTATTGATTTATGTGTATGACATACCTACCATACTTGCTATCACGGGAGGTTTGCGTTCGCTTAGGGCCCTCTAATCCTTGTGTTGCCCGGATTTAGACTGGTTACCTCGATGAACATAGGTCAGAGAAGGACTTATTGGGATGTTAATAAGTCTGCTGATCGTGGGAGCGCAGGTATGTGCGTGACCCATGTGATGTGACTGTGTTCGCCTCCATTATTTGTGATGTTGTTATCTGTGAACTATTCCTGAGAGATTCGGAATATGTGATCCTTATGTACGTGATGTACCGGGATGGATAGCAGAGTATGCGTGCACCGCAACTAGTTCTCGGGTTGCTTGTATTGTATTATATTGTATATTTATGTGGTGGAAAATATACACTTAGTAAAATGGGAACTTTCATATGGTATTATGTGTATAACTATGGAATAACATAAGAGGGATAATCTATAACGAGTTGTATTACTTTTATATGAGAATCTGAATTTACGTTAAGCCCCTATCTATTTGAGATCGTTATAATGTTAATGGGAACCGAGTAATAAGGGTAGAACCTATGACAGTCTAGCCATATGATGTCACTTAGCTAGTAGTTTGTGTCATTTTAGATGGGTACTTACGTTAGGAGTGCACAGTTAGACGAGAGGTGAGAATTTCATGTGAGTGCACGTCCTAACATGTACTTTGCATTTAATGTTTTAAATGTTTTTAAAGCACTTGCAGGTTTTTAAAATATCTCCACATTCGGGCTCTGACCCGTTTGCTTTCAAATCTATTTTCTTTGTAAAACCATTTTAGGTGCCCAGACACAAGGACACCATGCATAGGATACTCATTCAGGTGACGAGCTGTAGCTGTTTGTGGAAGTTACAGGTATTTGCTTTTAGACACTTCTATCATTTGGATTCCATATTCAGTATTCTTCAGTTGTAGGGCATGTTGCCCAAATTCTATTAGAGACATTTCCATTTCAGTTTTTCAGACTTTTGTCATGTAATTATTCAGGACTCAGACTTGTAGCATTATTTCCATTTGTTGGGTTTGTTGTGAGGAGTTTTCCTCCGGATTTCATATTATTGTTGTTGGTTATTTCATTACTTCGTATGGTGAATGGATTATGTTGACTATTCCATTATTCTTTTACTGCATGTTAATCAGACTTAACTTAAAATTTGGCACTTACTTTTTAAATACTAGGTGGTTAGTAATTATAAAAATGTTTTCGACAGTGATGCTATTAACTGAGCCAACTTGGCATTTTGATTTAATTTAATAAAGGAGTAGCTACCCGGTATTTAATTAGTCGGGGTGTCACATGAGTGAGAGGGAGAGGGGATGTTGATAAACTTTGGATAGGGGAGAGTGAAGATCGGTGTAATCTTTTCTAAATATAGTGGGATGGGTTTCTTGTTACCCTGAAGTTGTTGGATTAGAAGATATGTTATTGACGGCAGTGGTTGGATTTTCAAAAATTAGGGGAGTGTACTGACTTGCTGACGGTTTTATTTCTGATTCTATTTTCACACTTGACTTGCAACATTCTCTTCAAATTCCACCCTGGCTTTTCAGAGAGATCTGAAGTGAGGATAGTATTAACTACCCACGGTGTTCTTGATGTGAGGCAAGAAGTTCTTCTTTAGGAAACTAACATGTCTTTCTTTTGATGAATGGCTAGTCATAGTTGCAAATTTTTCTCTCTATCGGATGATCAAGTTATTTATAGATTCTCCTATGTTTTAGTTTTTCTTGAGAAATTTAAGGTCACACTGAATTACCTCCAATTCTTCACTGTACTTATATTGGGATATGAATTCTCGAGTGACATCTTACCAACTTCAGATATGGTATTCATATAGAGATAGGAGCCAGTAAAGGGCACTCTCTTTGAAGGTCTGTTGAAGTATATTATCCCTGATTTCCTTATTACCACCTCTCAATCTCATGGTTTTATGATAATTTCACAAATGCAAATGCACATTGGGAGGCCCACATCCTCCAAACTTTTAGATGTCAGGTAAATTTAACTTCTCACGTAGACGAGCTTTAAGATAAGGGGACATGTGGGTGTAATCCACATAGCTCCTAGAGAGTTTTACTTGATCAAATTTGTGAGAAAGCATCTTGAGGTATTCTTTCATCCTATTGAGTTCATCTTTTTTAATATCCACGGGAACGAGTGCAGGTAGGTCAACTCCTGGTTGAACAAGGTTAGGTAGAGTCGGATGAGCAGGCAGATACCCATTGATAAGATTACCACGTGTAGGCATTCTGATACGTTGAGAATGATTTCTCATGATAGGTTGACATTTTTTAGGCACCGACATTATCTCGAGCACTCCTTGACCCATGACAGGGTGGGATGTTGTTAGGGTTTTATTCTTATTACCATGTATGACATTTATTTTTCAATAAAGGTATGTCATGTTCATTTTTCAAATAAGAATTATGCTTGTGAGAATGCCTTATATTTACCTTAAATATAATGTACATATGTTATTCAATTTAATTTAGTAGGATTTGTGGTGAGTTGGGTTTGGCCTAATCACAGAATATTGGAATTATAGTTCTAGTTCAATTAAATAGGTCACAACTTAAATAGGGAGTTGATGGCATATCGATAAAGCTCCGAGTACGGTCGTAGTAGTTTATCTTAATTATTATTTTATGGTTCGAAAACTTTTCTAATAGTTCAAAAAGGATCATATCGGTACACTAGGAATGAATTGAATGGGACGAGGTTGAGATTTAAGTCTAGGTGTGGGAAACTTTCACAATCTCATAATATTTGCAAATGGTGCATAAATTCTCAATCCCGATGATTATGAGGATTGGAGTATCCACACAGTTATTGCTTTTATTGTTGTGGATGCAATTTAATTTATTAGGTCTAAATATCTACAAGTTGAGAAATCATTGTGTGGATATTCCTGAGATCGTATCATAAAGGAATACGCGTTTGGGAGATATCTTAAATTGTGATACCCCCTTGATAAACGAATAAGTTTTAATTCTACCTGTAAACTTGACTGATGGATTTTATACTCCGGTACAGTATCAAATAAGTTGAGTTTTAGATTAAGGAATACATAAGAAATAAATTAGCAAGGAAATGAATTTCACCAAGCATGTATTGTATGCTTTATTCAATGAATCATATTATGCGCTATTTAAATTTATAAATAAGACCTCATCGTTTGAGTAAATTGGAGTGCGATTATAATTATTTAGTGTAATTATTTATAATTAAAAGGGAAAGAAAATATATTATGCGAAGTAATATGGGGTTTTCATATTTTTGTTTGGAAGCTAATTTAATTATTAGTCTTAGGTCCCTAGTATAGTCCATTACCCAAGTAGTAGGCCCAACGTCTCTGAAAACCCAAATTATCCCTAGCCCACTTCATGTACCTATTTATATAGGTCAAGGTAAGGGGTTTAAGTTTTATGAGACATTATCTAGGGTTAGAGAGGGATAGAAACAACACTATTCATGTTTTGTGAAGGGGTGAGGAAAGAGAAAGTAATTTCTCTCATATTTCACCAATTTTTCATCTACCAAAGTGCCCCCACACAAGGCTCACTTTGGTGGGATCAATTATAAAAGATTTAGGGCATTTTAGCTTTGTAAAGGTATTATGATCCAAACTCTAAATTCATCAATTGAAATTCTTAAGAAAACAAAGTTTTTTATAATGTCAATCCCCAACAAAGGCGTCATTATGATTTGGTAGAACTTTTTGCTAGGTAACCCCTAGCATCTGGGCTTTGGTCCTTATAATTCAGTGACATCTGATTGCAGGTTGTCAATCTTAGCACTAAGCTTAGATAGCATAGGTATCAGATCTGGATCAAGGTTGGCTTCATGATTCGGGTTTCCAGGAGGTTATTGCAGAATGAACTTTTATCTCTTCTAAAGCATGTGAAAGTGATAATGAATTAGAAATATGAAGCAATCATATGGCGGGTCTTGTTCAATATGCGATTTATTTTTAGAAAAAGGTGGTTTATTATTTTTGGAAAAAATTCATGTTTTGGTATTTTTGAACTATGGAGAAAAACAGAAAGAGAAAAAATAATCTCCTCAGTGTAGTTATTATTATTAGGTTCCACTTGGGGAGAAAGTGAAATGATGGGCATGACCCGAGTCTAGGGGGGAAAAGAAGGCACTTTATGCAAGACACGATTTAAACTTGTTTTCATACTCGCAGATAGAGTTTTATTTTAAAAGGGGGCGAAAGAGCACAAAATCAGGTGGTAAGGCAACCTAGAATTTTGGCAAGGTTTTGCTTTAGAACTGCCAATCTAAATATAAATGTACTAGGGCGGACATCCACATGAGGGTTATTCTTGGGAGGTTATTAAATGGTTTCCCTCCTTTGCCATGGATTCCACAATATACCTCATGCCTATTAAGAAAATCATTCATCGGTATGTGTGAAAAAATTATTTGATATACCCAAGTGTACGTGAATTGCCTCATTATATACCTCGGGGTAACAATACATGTCAGAGAAAAATTGATATACTCTATTCACGTGAATAAGTTACTTCTATATACCTCCCATTGTGAGTTTGGCCAAGCGGTATTATGCGGGAAACCGTTAGATATACGTCGAGGGTTCTTGACTAATGGAAGCTGAGAGCCTATTGCTTAGTTTAATTGTGCCCTGCAAGACAAGCAACCCATCATAAAGTGGCTTCCTAGTATGGGGCAAATATTGTTGGGGTTTTATTCTTAAAACCATGTATAATGTCTACTTTTTAGTAAAGTGGTTCATTTTGAAATAATAATCATGTTTGTGAGAATGATTTATACTTATGATTAAATATATTATCTATCATGTCGGTCAATTGGACTTAGTAGGAATTCTGGTGAGTTAGGTTCGACCTAATCACAGGAGATCAAAATTCCGATGCTAATACAATTTAAATATATTGTATATAAATAATGGGGATGTAATTTGGGATTTCTGAGTATTTATCTATAAAATAATTTAATTATTTAGCCTTGGGTCCCTAGTATATTTCATTACCCAAGTAGTAGATTCATACTCTTGAGATACCTTGTTTATCCCAAACCCATGTCTTTTGCCTATATTTATTGATGTAAAGAAGGTATTTAAGTTGTAAATCCATTATGGAGGGTTAGAGAGGGAGAGAAAAAATACTATCAATGTTTTTGTGAAGGGGTGAGGAGAGATAAAGTGAATTCTCTCATATTTCACCATGTTTTCATCTCCAAGAGTGCCTCCACATAAGGATTACTTTGGGGGGATCGTATACTAGAAAATTTGAGACTTTCGATGAATCCTATCAAGGTTTTTGCATATCTTGGTAGGGAAGAAAGATCATCATCTTCATCAACAATATTCTCCTCATTTAGATCACTAACAATATTTGCAAAGGTATTATGATTCTAAACCCTAGGTTTATGCTTTAAACCTAGTTCTTATTTTTAATTTCCAACACATGATCGATCGAAGTTCTTAGGGCTAAAACATTTTTGCGTTTAAATGTCAATCTCAATCCCTAACAATTAGTATCACAGCCTCGGTTATAGATTGATCATGTGTTTAGAAGGGTCCATGTTGTCCACTATGAAACCCTAGTTTTGTATGTCGTAAAAAATATATATTTGTATGTTTCATCATATTAACATGGTTTAATAGAGTTCTAATGTGTATATCATTTCCATCAAAGTTGTTTTATGCGAATGGATCCTACAATGGTTTATCTGTAGTTATTTTCTGTATAGATTCGATTTAGTTGTAATAATTAGGTTATTTTTAATTATATTATTAATTTATATATTTTGAGGAGATTGTGAGGGTATGTAATAATTTTTACTAGTCAGGTACCTTTTTTACATGGATTTTGGCATTGGATAAAGTTTCGTGGATTTTGGAGAAGTTTTGAGGAAGTTATGGAGGTTTTTGCATGCAATTTTCACACCTGGGATGAAGAAGAAAATATACAAACCCGGATTGATCTGGACTAATCTTGGATCGATACGGCCTTATCAGTGTGGTACGGTTGATGTTGTTTTGATCGATTTGTGCAATGGATGTTTGTCCCGACTCTTCCCAGAAAATAATAAAGTATTTGTAGAGGTTCTATACATGAAAAAACTCCAGGTCACATTGAATTTTACTTCGAGGAGGATTCTTGTTCGAAAGGAAGTTTACTTCAGGTGGGAGTCATGATCTTGAAGAGTTCTACTTCAAGAGAAACTCTAGGCCATGATGGAAAGGGATATTTGATTCATATTTAAATTTTGATTGCTTATTATTCTGCTTTATTATGATTATTACATCTTACTTTTTTTATAATTTTCACGTGCTAATTATTTAATTAGTTAGAAACTCATATTATTATGAAAAACATAAGTTATTATTGTGACCAGTCTAGATCACGTTTTTTCTAGAAATTTATCTTATTTATTCTTTTCTAAATTGAATTTAATTAGGTACTTAATTTAAAGGTATAAATTATATTTTAATCTTCGGGTTTTATTTTAATTTTAAAATGATTTTATTTTGGAAAATTAAAATAGTTAGATCGGTTAATTTAATTTGTACAAGTAAATTGAGAATTACCATGAATTTATTTCAGGCATTTAGAATTGAATGAATTATTTTTCAAAATTCCCTCAAGTTTAAAATATTAAGTGGGAGAGGGTTTTAATATAAACCCCGCGGTGTCTATCGGTGTTTTAAGAATGTGATGTGATTACTTTATCGAGTCAACTTTTTTCGGGTCCCCATCGGATGAATTTAATCACGGCATCCCATATTCTTAAGACTCTTAAGTGTTAGGTCCTTGAAATTAAATGTGAGTGAGTTCGATCCTCCCATCTAGGAAGTTCTACAGAAGCGAGTTTAATTTCAACAAATGAACCAATGGTATACACTTAGATGTAACTAATGATATTCTACCCATCGGAGTCACTGTCATTAGATAAGGGTCCAAAAGTCTCTGACTATTCAATTATGTAGGACAGAAGATTCTTGAATTGTCCAGAGAACATAATTGAAAGGTAAAAATTTGTCTAGTTCAGGGTGATGGGATTTAAGCTCCTATCGAGAAATTTCACTTCACCAAGGAACTAGGATGTCTGATAGGATTAGTTTTTCATTGGCAGTACAAGGATGCCACTTTAAAATTTAATCGAATCAATTCTCGCATTTTAATTGGAATTTTTTTTCCAATAATGATTTAAGATTTCAAAAATGAATTTAACTTTCACTCATTTTTTTATCTTAGAGTAAAAAGTTTTAATTGGAATAAAGTTCAAGGATTAAAAATTGATAATTGGACATTGTTCTGACTTAAGGGGATAATAAACCTGTTTAACCCATGATTCTCATCTACATTTTAAAATTGTGATGTGATTGATTCCTCGTGTTAGTAGTTAGATTTCCTCCGCATCATAGGAAATTGATCATGAAATAATGGTATTTTATCATTTATGGTAATTATTTTCAGTTATTTGTTATGTATGTTTGATCCCCCTTTGAGAAAGTTTTGTATAAGCATATAAATTTTAAAGAATTGACTGATGAAAATTTATAAACACTGATATTGGATGATTATGCTCAAGTAAGAATCAGGTTCTTAAAATGATATTCATCATTGATTGAACAAACGATTATATGGATTAGATATGGTGGGGAAACACGGATTTATTTCATAATCCGGGAGAGAGCATCATCGGAGACCAAGGGATGGTGTTATATTGTTGAGAAGAAATTCTTTTCGGAAAACGAGGTCGAAGTATAAGGCTAAGTCATAAGTGCAATAGTTTGGGATAAAGAAATTTTATATTTCTCGGTAGTAGTGAAAAAGCCAATAAGCTGGTATTTTTACTATAAGTAATTTGAACTTTTATACCGATGTGTTTGGACATTCCTTGCACTACAGGGAATAGTACATGGTAATGATTTTTCTCTTGCAAATAGAACATGATTTACGATCCTATCTAGTTATGCAATAATTCACATAATTTGACTATTATGAATAATTAAATAGTTTGAAACGGCATGCTAATTTTGGAATATCACAGTCATATTCTTATACACATAACCTTTTAATTACAATTTATTAAGTTTAATAGCATATCTTATTTTAAAAAATTTGATTTAATGCGATTAAACATAACTTAGCATATTAATCCCAATTATTGAATATTCATTTGGGACAGGATATTACAATCCTCCCCTCTTTTGAATATTTCGTCCTCGAAATTGTTATATAACCACACGACACCACAACCAAAATTTGTTGGCTAACTTTACTATTCTTCAACAGTAGCGAAATCAGTTTCACCCTATTACTATTGACTATCTCAATAATTATTTATCCTTTCAGTCTCATCGTAAAATCTCACTACTTCACCTATCCAATAACTTTCCGACTATAATTTGCATTAATAACCAAACATCCATCTTGATTACATAATTTTTTACCATTATGTAATACCCCGTAATTTTATTGATATTTATTTAAGGGATTAATTAAATTAAATGTGAATTAATTGAAAATTAATCCGGATATAAATACTAACGAGATGTGAGTTGGTATTTGATTATGATGTGTATATATGGCAATATATGAATATTGAAAATATAAAATTGTCGCGAGACTGAAATACGACAATTTGGGAAATTTAGTTGGGACGCGCGTGTCAGTCGCGTCAGGAATGTAATTATTTGAATTAAAAAGTGAATTTTATTTTTATCAACCGAATGGTCATTTTGAGTGTGCCAACGAGTCCGAAAGGGTCGAAATAGTCAGAAAACACTAGCCGGGGGTTTAGTTTGGGTCCCGGGGCATTTTTAGGCCAAACCGACAACTTAAAAGGGTATTTTGGTAATTTTAAAAATATGGGAATTAAAACCCACGAAAATTAGATTTAATATTTATTATTATAAAGGGGCCACTAAGGCCATTACCAGAAAAAGTTTAGAAATTGGGCTACAGGAGTTTTGAGAGAAGTTGGAGAGAAGTTACAAGAACCAAAACCAAGCCATCTTCAACCTTGGGAGAAAATCTGTAGAGAAAGGAGAGAATCAACCTTCATTCACCAACATCAATTCTAAAGAACAATCTAAGGCAAGTGATTTGGTATTTTTAGTGCATTGAATATGTCTTTCATGCATAGTGTAGGAATTATCTTATATTGAACTTTTTGAAGAAAACCCATGAAATTGTTGGAGGAACTTTGAATTTGGGTTAGGATTTGCATGTAGAATGATGATGGACTGATTTAATATTCGAAGAGATATATATGATGATTTAAAAATGGATTTATGATGAGTAATTGGGCATAAGAAAATTATGAGTTCATGTTCATAGGGTTTGGGGAAATATTTGGAGATTTATATTAATTCCATGATGATTTGTAAGATTTGACCCCTTAAATATGTTAAGGAATGATCTAGGGTGATTAGAAATGGTTTATATACGTTAAAACATAATTTGGATGGTCTTAGGGTGGATTTAGAGGAGAGAAGAATTGAGAAAAATGGATTTGGGAATTTCTGGGCTGAAACTGCCATCTCGTTAGAAGACCTGCCCAGGTCGTTCGAACGAACTTCTAACGAGATGACAGTATCCCTTCTAACGAGTTGGTATTTCATTTGAAGCCCTTCGTTCGAACGAACTCGTTCGAACGAGACTTCTAACGAGTTGACAGAATGGCCTTTTTGGCCTGAATTTATTTCTAGTATCCCGTAGACTTATTTAAATGGTGAGATAACCTTCCCTTATTAACTAGTGGGTATAGTTGGGAGATTGGGGTACATTGAGGAGTAAAACTTAGAATAGTGTATTAAACCGGATGACATTTGTGGATTGGGAAGCGAGTAACTAATCACGAAGTGAGAATAATTGATAACTTAAATGCATATAAACCGGGGACTGGTGATTTGTATAGCACTAGGTGTTGGTATAAGAACGATAAGTATACCACTAATAAAATATTGTACTATCTAAGATGTGTGAATGCTTAGTATCTGTAGTTATCTGTGTATAACATACCTACCGTACTTGCTATCATGGGAGGTTGGCGTTCGTTTAGGGCCATCTAATCTTTGTATGCCTATGGGTGGGATTTAGATTGGTACCTCGAGGACATAGGTCAGAGAAGGACTTATTGAGAAGTTAATAAGTCTGCTGATCATGGGAGCGTAGGTATGTGCGTGACCCATGTGATGTGAACTATGTTCGCCTCCATTATTTGTGATTGTTGTTAATGAAACGTTTCCTGAGAGATTCGGAATACGTGGTCCTCATGTACGTGATGTATCGGGATTTGATAGCAGAGTATGTGAGCACCGCAGCTTAGTCTCGGGGTGCTAGTATCGTATATTTATGATGTGAATAATATATTGTTAATTGAAATGAATTATCGTGTATAAATGTGAGGATAAATAATAGCAACAGTTTGTAAAGTGAAAATGGAAGATCTCTAGAAATTAGTAGTACTAACATGGGAAAACTGTGTAGCAAGTTATAACACTCTGGTAAATAAAAATTGTGGGAAAATTGAATTGGATATCGTTTAAAAATGTTGGAATTTGGTATAGGTCTAGTTAGATATGGGGACAACTAGAAGGGGTACGGGTACGATAGGAGTGCACAAGTAGTTGAGAGGTGAGGAACTCATGTAAGTGCACACACTATCATGTACTTTATATTCACTGTTTAATGATATTAAACACTTGCAAATTTTTAAACTATTTTCACAATCGGGCTCTGACCCGTTTGCTTTCAAATCTATTTTTTTTGTAAAACTTTTAGGTTCCCAGCAACAAGGACACCATGCATAGGAGTTCTATTCATGTGACGTGCTGTAGCTGCTGTGGAAGTTACAGGACCTTGACAGTAGACGCCTCCATCTTCGATCTTGATTCCATTATCAGATGTTCTTATTTTTTTGGGCATGTCGCCCCATTCCTTTAGTGACATCTTACATTTCAGTTATTTCAGACTTTGGGTTGTAATTAATTTAGTGATGCAGACTTAGTATTTATTTATTTCAGTATTTGGATTGTTGTGAGGAGTATTCCTCCAGACTTATTATTAGTTGATGGTTATTCTATTGTGACTCTATTGTGGTGGTTATGTTAGCGTTTCATAATTCACTTATTGTATGTTTATCGAATTAAATTAAAATTGGCAGCTCACTTTTTAAATACTAGGTGGTTAGTAATTATTAAAATGTTTTCGACAGTGAAGCTATGAACTAAACCAACTTGGAATTTTGTATTAATTTAATAAAGGAGTAGCTACCCGGTATTTAATTAGTCGGGGTGTCACAGGTGGTATCAGAGCATCAGGTTCTAGTGTCCTTAGGATCTGTACGGCTTGTTATGTTTCCGCTGCGCTTTCTTTGATATAGAGCCCTATATTTTAGGACTGTTGTATTCTTTTGTGTATGCTTCGCTCTTCAGCTATTTTGAGATAATAACTGCGAACTTATAAGACTTTACTCTCATTTCAGATGCCTCCACGACGTGCGCAGCGAGTTCCTAGGGATGCACAGCCAGAGCCACAGCATGCACCAGTTCAGGGCACTATGAATGCCGCCGAGGTTGCAGCTATTGTGGCCCAAGCGGTAAATGCTGCCCTAGCCGTTGTATAGCAGGCACCACCCCAGGCGTCGGTAGTGCGCCAGTTCAGGCTCATGCATTCCCGTCTGCTTGGGAACGCATTCGTGATGCTTTTCAGAAAGCACACCCTCCGGAGTTTGCAGGTAGCTCCGATGTTGTGGTATCCAGTCAGTGGAGGAACGACATTCAGAGGCCCTTAAGGATGTAGGAGTGCACAAATGTTCAGAAGCAGATACTGGCTACTTTCAAACTAGTAGGATATGCATTGCAGTGGTGGGAGTCCATTACCACCACGAAGGAGAGGGACGCCCTCACTATTCAGGAATTCTGGGTGCGGTTCGACCGCAAATATTTTTCGTCAGCTGTTCACACTGAAATGAGGAGGAAATTGATGAACCTCAAGCAGGAGGGGAGGACCGTGGCCGAGTATGAGGCAAAATTCACCAACCTCTTGAACATTGTTCCGGATGAGATTCCGACTGAGGAGAAGAAGATTCAGAAGTTCACGGATGGATTGACTTGGAGGATCCGTCAACACTTATTGGGGAATCTCTCGTTAGCCACTTATTCTGATGTGGTTAACGCTTCATTACTTCACTGCCAGGATCATCGCTTCCACATGTCTGAGAGCAAGAGATCAGGGGATTCCAGCCAACAGGGCAGGATCGGGGGAAATGGTGCCAGCGGGGCACAATCTGCTCAAGGACAGCACAGGCGGGGTGACCAGGGTTCCCAACAGGGGGATCATAAGAGATTCAGATCTGGGGGTTTCAGAAGTGGACAGGGAGGTTTCAGGCATGGCCATCAGGGTCGGAACGGCCATTAGGGCCAGCAGGGTCAGAATGGTCAACAACGGCAGTTTCAGCAGGGCCAACAAGGCCAAGGTAGGAATGGTAACGGCCATCAGGGCCGAGGGCAGCAGGGACAGCGAGGGGGAAATTTCCCGGGGAAGTGCTTCATTTGTGGCAAGACTGGCCACAAACGCCAGGATTGTCCTGATAGGGGCAGGGCCCCACGGCAGCAGCATCAGGGTGCTCGACATGAGCCACAGAGGCCTATGTTTTCCGCCGCCCTCCCAGCACCACCATAGATGGCAGCATTACCACCCATTCCAGCAGTCCCAGTTCAGCAGGGACAGCTTCAGTATGGGAGAGTGTATCAGCTTCAGCATGTCGCAGCCCCACAGGATCCACCTGCCATTGAGGGTATGTTCTCTATTTAGGGGACTATGGGGCGAATTTTATTTGACACGGGGGCCACACATTGTTTCATTGCCATGATATTTGCATGCACTATTGGGTTATTAGACACCGCCGAGAGCACGGTTACTTGTGTAGATTCACCGTTGAGTAGGGGTTCTGTGATTTCACTTATTTGTAGAGGTGTGGGTATAGAGATCAGAAGGTTTACTTTACCCACTGATATGTTAGTGTTAGAGATGACTGAGTACGATGCGATTATTAGTATGGATTGGCTAGTTGCGTACTGAGCCATGATTGACTGTTTTAGTAGGAGTATTATCTTTGTCATTCCCGGGCAGGAGATGTTTTTAGTGGCGATGACTCGCTCTGAGGGAGGATCGTCCACTCATTTGTACTATATAGAGGAGGAGACCTCTAAGGAAGTGGTGATACCACTCGATGCGATACCCGTTGTTAGTGAGTTCGCTGATGTATTTCAGGATATACCTGGACTACCTCTGAGTAGAGAGATATATTTTGTGATCGATTTGATGCCGGACACTCGGCCAATTGCCCGCGCACCTTACCGTATGGCTCCAGCAGAGATGAGAGAGTTACGGGATCAGATTGAGTAGTTGTTGGGTCAGGGGTTTATCCGAAGGAGTACTTCGCCGTGGGGTGCCCCTGTGTTGTTCGTAAAGAAGAGGGATGGATCGTTGAGGTTGTGTGTAGATTACCGAGAGTTGAATAAGGTCACGATACGGAATAAGTATCCGTTGCCCCGAATCGATGACTTATTCGACCAGCTGAGAGGAGCTGCTTTCTTCTGAAAGATTGATTTGCGATCAGGATACCATCAGTTGCGTATCAGGGAATAGGACGTCTCGAAAACTTCTTTCTTAACGAGATATGGTTCCTATGAGTTTCGGGTTATGCCTTTTGGCCTGACCAACGCACCAGACGTGTTTATGGACTTGATGAATAGGGTGTTCAGAGAGCTCCTCGACCAGTTCGTCATTGTCTTTATTGATGACATTCTGGTTTACTCCCAGATATAAGAAGAGAACGCCGAGCATTTGAGACAGGTTTTGCAGACGCTACGTCAGAACGAGCTTTATGCAAAGTATGAGAAGTGCGGGTTTTGGCTGAAGGAGGTTCAGTTTTTGGGGCATATCATTTCAAACCGGGGGATATCTGTTGATTCGGGGAAGGTATCCGCGGTGAGGGAGTGGGGACAGCCCACGACACCGATTGAGATCCGTAGTTTCTTGGGCCTAGCAGTATACTACAGGAGGTTTATTTGTGGTTTCTCAAAGATAGCGGGCCCTTTGACACATCTGACTCGCAAGGGTGTGCCGTTCATCTGGAGCGATGCCTGTCAGTTGGCATTCGATGAGTTGAAGGACAAGTTGACCTCAGCACCTGTGTTAGCATTGCCCAGACCAGGAGTTGAGTATTTAGTTTACACTGATGCGTCCTTACAAGGTCTCAGAGGTGTGCTGCAGCAGGAGAGTCAGGCCATAGCTTATGCTTCCCGTAAGCTTAAGCCTCACGAGAGGAATTACCCCACCCATGACTTGGAGTTAGCGGTAGTTGTATTTTTCCTTCGGATTTAGAGACATTATCTCCTGGGGGAGAAGTTTCGGTTGTTCACGGACCATAAGTCCCTACAGTACCTCTTCACACAGAAGGAGTTGAATATGCGTCAAAGACGGTGGCTTGAGTTTGTGAAGAATTATCAGTTTGATATACAATATCACCCGGGAAAGGCTAACGTGGTAGCAGATGCGTTGAGCCGTAGGCCAGTAGATGAAGTGGCTGAGGTGTGGAAAGAAAAGTGGAAGGAGTTGGGACACCAGGATGCAGTGGCCCGATCGTTCATGTCTGTGATGACTGTTACACCGCAGATTGTCACGAGAGTGGTAAAGGCCCAGGCAAATGACTCGTTTTGTCAAGACCAGATAGTTCGATTACTAGCAGAGGGAGCCGAGTCCTATACCGTTAGCTCAGACGGTGGATTACGCTTCAATGGGAGACTAGTCATTCCGTAAAGGGAAGACTTGCGACACGAGGTGATGGCAGAGTCGCACGGCTCACGGTTCGCGGTACACCCTGGTGGGGATAAAATGTACCAAGACATGAGACGTCAGTATTGGTGGAGCGGGATGAAGAGAGATATTGCCGTGTTTGTTTCTAAATGCGCCACTTGTCAACTGGTAAAAGTGGATCATCAGAGACCGGCAGGACTTCTACATCCATTAGAGGTTCCGACGTGGATATGGGAGAGCATATCCATGGACTTTATCACGGGGTTACCTACGTCACAGAGGGGTCACGACTCCATTTGGGTAATTGTGGACCGTTTGACCAAAGTTGCTCATTTTCTACCCGTAAGGATAGACTACACTACGGGACAGTATGCCCAGATTTTCATTTCGGAAATAGTGAGACTTCACGGTGTGCCTCTAAATATCGTGTCTGATCGAGACAAGATATTCGTTTCACAGTTTTGGGAGAGTTTCGAGGAGGCCATGGGCACTGAATTGCGATTGAGTACGGCTTATCACCTGCAGATCGATGGGCAGACCGAGCGTACAAATCAGATGTTGGAGGACATGTTGCATATGTGCATCATAGAATTTGGGGGTGGATGGGAGTAGTACCTTCCACTGGTGGAGTTTGCTTATAATAACTCCTATCAGTTCACCATTGGTATGGATCCATTTGAGGCATTGTATGGTAGACCTTGTCGTTCCCCAGTATGTTGGTTAGAAGTGGGGGACAACAAACTCCTTGGGCCGGAAGTGATTCAGGATACTTTGACAAGGATAGTGATAATACGGAGTCGCATTCGAGTAGCTCAGGACCGGCAGAAGAGCTATGCTGATGCCAAGAGGTTCTTCAGAGAATTCAAAGTGGGGGACCAGGTTTTACTCAGAGTATCTCCTATGAAGGGGATTATGCGTTTTGGGAAGAAGGGGAAACTGGCACCGAGATATGTGGGGCCATTTCCTATCATCGAGCGGATTGGGCTAGTTGCGTATAGACTTGGGTTACCGGAGCACTTGCATAGGATTCACGATGTGTTCCATATTTGCTCACTAAGGAAATATCTTAGTGACGATTTGGCCCATACTCACATTGCTTTGGAGGACATCGATCTCCAGCCCGATAGTTCCTACGAGGAGGAGCCGATTGCTATTTTGGACCGAAGCGAGCGGAAACTGCAATCAAAGATAGTACCGTTGGTACGTGTTCAGTGGCGGCATCATAATGCTGAGGAGTCTACATGGGAGCGCGAGGATAAGATGCGCGAACGTTATCCAGAGTTGTTTTTACCAGGTACTTTTTAGTTCCGAATTTCGGGACGAAATTCTGTTATTAGGGGGGAAGTATGTAATACCCCGTAATTTTATTGATATTTATTTAAGGGATTAATTAAATTAAATGTGAATTAATTGAAAATTAATCCGGATATAAATACTAACGAGATGCGAGTTGGTATTTGATTATGATATGTATATATGGCAATATATGAATATTGAAAATATTAAAATTGTCGCGAGACTGAAATACGACAATTTGGGAAATTTAGTTGGGACGCGCGTGTCAGTCGCGTCAGGAATGTAATTATTTGAATTAAAAAGTGAATTTTATTTTTATCAACCGAATGGTCATTTTGAGTGTGCCAACAAGTCCGGAAGGGTCGAAATAGTCAGAAAACATTATTCGGAGGTTTAGTTTGGGTCCCGGGGTATTTTTAGGCCAAACCGACAACTTAAAAGGGTATTTTGGTAATTTTAAAAATATGGGAATTAAAACCCACGAAAATTAGAGTTAATATTTATTATTCTAAAGGGTCCACTAAGGCCATTACCAGTAAAAGTTTAGAAAGTCGGATACGGGAGTTTTGAGAGAAGTTGGAGAGAAGTTACAAGAACCAAAACCAAGCCATCTTCAACCTTGGGAGAAAATCTGTAGAGAAAGGAGAGAATCAACCTTCATTCACCAACATCAATTCTAAAGAACAATCTAAGGCAAGTGATTTGGTATTTTTAGTGCATTGAATATGTCTTCCAAGCTTAGTGTAGGAATTATCTTATATTGAACTTTTTGAAGAAAACCCATGAAATTGTTGGAGGAACTTTGAATTTGGGTTAGGATTTGCATGTAGAATGATGATGGACTGATTTAATATTCGAAGAGATATATATGATGATTTAAAAACGGATTTATGATGAGTAATTGGGCATAAGAAAATTATGAGTTCATGTTCATAGGGTTTGGGGAAATATTTGGAGATTTATATTAATTCCATGATGATTTGTAAGATTTGACCCCTTAAATATGTTAAGGAATGATCTATGGTGATTAGAAATGGTTTATATACGTTAAAACATAATTTGGATGGTCTTAGGGTGGATTTAGAGGAGAGAAGAATTGAGAAAAATGGATTTGGGAATTTCTGGGCTGAAACTGCCATCTCGTTAGAAGACCTGCCCAGGTCGTTCGAATGAACTTCTAACGAGATGACAGTATCCCTTCTAATGAGTTGGTATTTCTTTCGAAGCCCTTCGTTCGAACGAACTCGTTCGAACGACCTCGTTCGAACGAGACTTCTAACGAGTTGACAGAATGGCCTCTTTGGCCTGAATTTATTTCTAGTATCCCGTAGACTTATTTAAATGGTGAGATAACCTTCCCTTATTAACTAGTGGGTATAGTTGGGAGATTGGGGTACATTGAGGAGTAAAACTTAGAATAGTGTATTAAACCGAATGACATTTGTGGATTGGGAAGCGAGTAACTAATCACGAAGTGAGAATAATTGATAACTTAAATACATATAAATCGGGGACTGGTGATTTGTATAGCACTAGGTGTTGGTATAAGAACAAGAAGTATACCACTAATAAAATATTTTAATATCTAAGATGTGTGAATGCTTAGTATTTGTAGTTATCTGTGTATAACATACCTACCGTACTTGCTATCATGGGAGGTTGGCGTTCGTTTAGGGCCATCTAATCTTTGTATGCCTAAGGGTGGGATTTAGATTGGTACCTCGAGGACATAGGTCAGAGAAGGACTTATTGAGAAGTTAATAAGTCTGCTGATCATGGGAGCGTAGGTATGTGCGTGACCCATGTGATGTGAACTATGTTCGCCTCCATTATTTGTGATTGTTGTTAATGAAACGTTTCCTGAGAGATTCGGAATACGTGGTCCTCATGTACGTGATGTACCGGGATTTGATAGCAGAGTATGTGAGCACCGCAGCTTAGTCTCGGGGTGCTAGTATCGTATATTTATGATTTGAATAATATACTGTTAATTGAAATGAATTGTCGTGTATAAATGTGAGGATAAATAATAGCAACAGTTTGTAAAGTGAAAATGGAAGATCTCTAGAAATTAGTAGTACTAACATGGGAAAAATGTGTAGCAAGTTATAACACTCTGTTAAATAAAAGTTGTTGGAAAATTGAATTGGATATCGTTTAAAAATGTTGGAATTTGGTATAGGTCAAGTTAGATATGGGGACAACTAGAATGGGTACGGGTACGATAGGAGTGCACAAGTAGTTGAGAGGTGAGTAACTCATGTGAGTGCACACACTATCATGTACTTTATATTCACTGTTTAATGATATTAAACACTTGCAAATTTTTAAACTATTTTCACAATCGGGCTCTGATCCGTTTGCTTTCAAATCTATTTTTTTTTGTAAAACCTTTTAGGTTCCCAGCCACAAGGACACCATGCATAGGAGTTCTATTCAGGTGACGTGTTGTAGCTGCTGTGGAAGTTACAGGACCTTGACAGTAGACGCCTCCATCTTCGATCTTGATTCCATTATCAGATTTTCTAATTTTGTTGGGCATATCGCACCATTCCTTTAGTGACATCTTACATTTCAGTTATTTCAGACTTCGGGTTGTAATTAATTTAGTGATGCAGACTTAGTATTTATTTATTTCAGTATTTGGATTATTGTGAGGAGTATTCCTCCAGACTTATTATTAGTTGATGGTTATTCTATTGTGACTATATTGTGGTGGTTATGTTAGCATTTCATAATTCACTTATTGTATGTTTATCGAATTAAATTAAAATTTGCAGCTCAGTTTTTAAATACTAGGTGGTTAGTAATTATTAAAATGTTTTCGACAGTGATGCTATGAACTGAACCAACTTGGCATTTTGTATTAATTTAATAAAGGAGTAGCTACCCGGTATTTAATTAGTCGGGGTGTCACATATTCCCTCAATCCGGAACTTACTCTCATTACTTCTCTGAAACTATCGATCTCATATCATAAACCAACACTTATATCTTTACTATCTACAACATGCATATATATTCAGAGCTTTATACCCTATATTTTTCGTCTTTTGATGCAATAATTTCATCTCCATTATTGATTACATTCTATCGATATCATGCATCTCAATGAGGAACGTAGTTTTAAGCCATCTTATAGAACTTACATGAGTCATTCGCTTCATTTTCTATCAATGACTCTTTAAATACTCAATATCTTCAAACAACAATTCAATAACCATTAATATCATATCGACATATGCAAAATAATATATCAATTATATGACTATATTTCAATCTCCATTATATACCTACACTAACCAGTATATTATATTCTATTATATTATATTTATAACTATCTCAATTTATACAAGTAGTGTATATATAACAATCTTCTCATAATTTATCAATTAATTGATAAATTAAAGCTTTATACTAATATATAATTTTTACCAATTTATTACAAAACTCTGAATTTTACAAAATATGCATTACTATCCATTTGAATCTCATTTTAAAGAGTTCTATCACAAACAAATCCTTCTATTATATTCTCCGTATCATATACATATCATTTATTTTCTGCTCAACAGTGTGTTTTCATAACAAGAGTATTTCATCCATCACATTTATCATATCTTTCAATATAACAATCGTGCAATTGTGCATAAAAATTCAAATTTATATCTTTTCACATATCAACCTATAAATTAATCAATATAATTCTCATTTCTCTTGCTATTCCAAACTATACTTAGCATATATCATAAATCACTTATTTTACTTTATTATCTATACCTCTCTTTATGCATCTCCTAACTCTTAAATAATATCACAAATCACATATCACTAACCACACAACACATATATGAAATATAAACAATTTATAATCAAAGTATTAAAATTTCAACAACCTTTTTTGTGTTTACACTTCAAGTAATTAATATCCACCAACATTTTTTTACTATTGGTTTATAATAAGTTTTTCATCTTATCCATCACGTATAAGAAAAAATTATATTAGGAATTTTACCCACATTCATCATTCACATATTTTGAACATTCTACACAAATCGTCATCATAACAATACGTGTGCATCATACAACTCTTTAACATATTTGTTATTATTCTTTCACAGTTAATCTATTTGACTCAACAACACATTTACCAATTCTATTGTCAATCTAAAACCTTTCTCGACTCAAAAATTTATAACCAAATGTTTTTGGTACCAAGTTGACACACCCCACCCCAATTTCTTATAATTAAGTTTAAAAGTCAAACTGGATAAAATCATTACTATTTTAAACTAATATTTATAAACTAATTTACCATTTTTTTCATCTTTAACTGCTAGCTTCTACCAAGACATCCTAAACATGGTAGTAGAATTTAGCACCTAGAAATTCCAAACATAAGAATACATGAGAAAAAAAGCTCAATGAGTATAACATAACAAATTATAGTAATTAATATATAACTTAATCAAGTTATCTATTTTATCAACATCTCATATCTTAAAGTATCTCTAACTAATTCAACAAAATTAAACTAATCATATCGAATAGTCCATCTTCAGAAATATTCATCTAAACATTACAATCACAATATTATTCAATCATAACATAGTTCTTCCAATTCAATCCATGACCATATTACTCGCAAAACATATCAAACAAACCAAATCTTAAAATTCAATCAAATTATTTTCTTACCCTTTTGCCCATACCTTACCTTGAATTCAGAGGGCTTACCATATTCTCGTAAATAAATCATATTGCATCTCTTATAGTGAAGAATATCAAGTCACCTGCATTAAAACATAAATGTAACAACCTGGATTTTTAAATAAAAAAATTGGAATATTTGAAAAAAATAATTTTTTGAATTTTATAAATTTTGTGGTTAAATATGTTGGTTATGATTTTAGAAGAATACAACTTTAAGCGGAATTCAAATCAGATTTAAAAAGAAATTTTAATATTTTGCCTTATGGCATTTTTAGCGAAAACTGCTAGATTTTTGGAATGATCGATCGATCGACCATTTTCATCGATCGATCGATGGTAGATCGATCAACCATTTTCATCGATCGATCGATGGTCCCAGAATCTGTCCGCAACAGTGCTTCATTTTGACGAAATAAAGAATTTCAATTATATTTTTAACCCTTAAACTTTACTATGAAAAGGAAGCTCGGGTTAGAAATTTCAACACACAATTTTTGCAAACCCTTAGCAGCCAACACACCCTTCTCTCTTCATCTTCCACCTTCAAAACTCAAAACACCATTAAAACAGTTTCCCAAGCTTACTTTTGGGGGTCAAAATAAAATTATTTCAAAGTGGTGCAAGAGAGTTTTTCGATCAATTTTCCGAGGAGAACCCGAATCTCTCGTCAATTTCAACGTCCGAAAATCAGGCATGTTTATCATATTCTTTTCCTTTAGTGATATATGTCTTGATTATAACCTCCATTAAAACTCATGTGTTCTAAAATAAATTAAGAACTTAATATATCGAAGAAAATAATTATGGGGCTATTTTGTAAAAATAATTAATTATACCAAATAATTTTAATTTTGTTATTTGGATTGTATTTACTTAGTTGGTGATATTGTGGACATATACATGTAGAGGACCCCTTAGTAATTTAATTGGGATGTTTATGTAAATTCCTAAAAAAATTAAATTAATTGTGCTAAGAAATAAATAACTATTATGGAACTTGCGATTAATATTGATTCGGAAAAGTTATGATAATTATGTGTTCTTATTTTTCCCATATTTGGATTAAAAAAATCATTTATTGGGAAATTAATATTGCTGGAAATATTATCATAAATTGTTGATAATGTAAATTACGAAATATTATAATATTGAATATTTCGAGAACGTTGATATTTTAGATAATTGACTTTCACCCCTCATTATAGTACACTTGTTAGGTATGAGACTAATAAAGTGGGCCTTAGTTGCGATTTATGCTAATTAGTTATGGGACTAGTTAATATAAATCTATGCGGGTTATATAAATTGGGGTGGGGGCAAATTCTCTATTTTGACCGTAGATGTGATAACCTAGAAATTGATATCTAGTTGAAGTAAAATTGTTATAATCATCATTTATATATGATGGGATGAAATTGTGTTTTGGAAACTTTTATCTGGGACTAAGGAATATTCTGAGGATTTTCATAACGCTATTAAGGGTGGGGAAAATTTATTGTGAATAACTAGTATGAGAAATTTTGGGAAATTAATATCGCAAGACTAAAACTGGTTGGCGACATCATGTGTCCAGGGCCGACAGTTTAACCTGGTCGAAGGGCGTTTATGTCGTGTCGTGTGTGGAACCTTGTCATATGTCGAGGATCGCAGGATAAAAACAGGTCAGACGGCGAGTATGACAATGGGATGTGTGTTGTGTGTGGAACCTTGTCGCAGAATAAAAACGGGTCAGACGACGTTCCTAACAAGGGGATGTGTGGTAACATTAATCTATTTTGGTGTAAATCACCCACGGCGAGAGGACCGCCATACCTAATAATAAAGTGAGAAAAAACCATCCTGGTTAATTCAAAAACATTAACATCATGGGGCTTGGGTTAAATTTAGAACAATATTGGTGTGGCACATTTAAAACATGGGGGTATTTAGGAAATTTAATTGTTAAGGATTATAGACTTTCTTTTAATTAAAATATTCTATTGTTATGGTCGATATGTATAGCACTATTGTCTGGGTGCAAGGACCCTAATTGAAAGGAGTAGCCAGTATTTATGCTCAGGGCTTTGGCTCTGACACATGCGTTGACTAATATTTCCAGGAATTAAATTGGAGTAGCAGCATAGATATATTTTTGGAGATCCTTTGGAAGTGCAACTGGAATTATTTTATCGTTTTAGTCATTTATTTCATCTCCTATTCCGTCGTATTTATTGTGAGACTATATTTGGGTTTTATTGGGCCTTTCGGTTCCAAAGTTGTCTTAAGAGATTTCAGTTGGACTTGATTTATTGTAATAATTAAGATATTCGGAGATTGCATGTAACGGACTTTTTATCACACTTTGATGAAATCAGTTGGATATCTTTAATATTTGGGATTGATTTAAAATATTTATTTGGTGGATTAAAATTTATATGTCTCCCATATGTCACATGCTAAGGATGATATTTAATTTATTAACGCTCGGCTTAATTTTGGTGGCGGCCGACGCAAGAATTTAGCGGGGTATTACAGATTGTATCAGAGCATGGTCTTAGGTCTCGTAGGTTATAAGTCTGTTTAGCTTCCGCGTTACCGATCTTTGATTCCCTTTATTGATTCGTACTTTAAAAAAATACTCATCCTAGCATACGTGTTAGCAAAGTGCGAAAATATGAATGTCGATGAGAAGGATGCATTAGCATTTGGATAACTTGGAGTTTTTGTGATGATTATGATAAGTGAGGTTAGAATTCGTAATCTCTATGCGAGTATCGTTAGAGGTAATTTGGAGATGAGAATTATTTTGGGGATTGCTAATGCAAATTTTAGTTATTGTAAGTATCGAATTTTAAGATGTGAAGAAATTTCAGGAGCTTGATGTTTAAATAACTTTTTGAGATTTAATCGGGTGATGCTTCACGAGAGCGCGTGGTACGTCGTTATTTTCATAGTTATGTGTATATATATATATATATAAATATGTTATAAACACTATATTTTTTATCGTGGGATTTTGTGTGACTAGGATTGGGCGTATGGGCATCCAATTGTGACACTTTACAGGTAGGCATATGTGAGCCTTATTTTTATGCGTTTGGGATTTTCGTCAAATTTTGAGGACGAAATTTCTTGTTAGTGGGGAAGTTTGTAACAACCCGGATTTTAAAATAAAAAAAATTGGAATATTCGAAAAAAATAATGTTTTGAATTTTATAAATTTTATTGGTTAAATATATTGGTTATGATTTTAGAAGAATAGAACTTCAAGCGGAATTGAAATCGGATTTAAAACGAATTTTTAATATTTTGCCTTATGGCATTTTTAGGGGAAACTGCCAGATTTTTGGCATGATCGATCGATCGATCGATGGTAGATCGATCGACCATTTTCATCGATCGATCGATGGTCCCAGAATCTGCCCGCAACAATGCTTCATTTTGTCGAAATAAAGAATTTCAATTATATTTTTAACCCTCAAACTTTACTATAAAAGGAAGCGCGGGTTAGAAATTTCAACACAGAACTTTTCCAAACCCTTAGCAGCCAACACACCTTGTCTCTTCATCTTCCACCTCCAAAATCTAAAACACCATTAAAACAGTTTTTCAAGCTTATTTTTGGGGGTCAAAACAGAATTATTTCAAAGTGGTGCAACAGAGTTTTTTGATCAATTTTTTGAGGAGAACCTGAATCTCTCGTCAATTTCAACATCCGAAAATCAAGCATGTTTTATCTATTCTTTTCCTTTAGTGATATATGTCTTGATTATAACCTCCATTGAAACTCTTGTATTCTAAAATAAATTAAGAACTTAATATACTGAAGAAAATAATTATGGGGCTGTTTTGTAAAAATAATTAATTATACCAAATAATTTTAATTTTGTTATTTGGATTGTATTTACTTAGTTGGTGATATTTTGGGCATATACATGTAGAGGACCCCTTAGTGATTTAATTGGGATGTTTATGTAAATTTCTAAAAAAAATAAATTAATTGTGCTAAGAAATAAATAACAATTATGGAACTTGCGATTAATATTGATTCGGAAAAGTTATAATAATTACGTGTTCTTAATTTCCCCATATTTGGATTAAAAAAATCATTTATTGGGAAATTAATATTGCTGGGAATATTATCATAAATTATTGATAATGTAAATTATGAAATATTATAATATTAAATATTTCGAGAACGTTGGTACTTTAGATAATTGGCTTTCACCCCTCGTTATAATACACTTGTTAGGTGTGGGACTAATAAAGTGGGCTTTAGTTGCGATTTATGCTAATTAGGTATGGGACTAGTTAATATAAATCTATGCGGGTTATATAAATTGGGGTTGGGGCAAATTCTCTATTTTTACCGTTGATGTGATAACCTAGAAATTGATATCTAGTTGAAGTAAAATTGTTATAATCATCATTTATATATGATGGGATGAAATTGTGTTTTGGGAACTTTTATTTGGGACTAAGGAATATTTTGAGGATTTTCACATCGCTATTAAGGGTGGGGAAAATTTATTGTGAATAACTAGTATGAGAAATTTTGGAAAATTAATACCGCAAGATTAAAATTGAATGGCGACATCATGTGTCCAGGGCCGACAGTTTAACCGGGTCAGAGGGCGTTTATGTCGTGTCGTGTGTCGAACCTTGTCATATGTCGAGGATCGCAGGATAAAAACGGGTCAGACGGCGAGTATGACAAGGGGGTGTGTGCTGTGTTTGGAACCTTGTCATATGTCGAGCGCCGCAGAATTAAAACGGGTCAAACGGCGGTCTTGACAGGGGGATGTGTGGTAACCTTAATCTATTTTGGTGTAAATCACCCACGCGGGAGGACCTCCATACCTAATAATAAATGAGAACAAATCATCCTGGTAAATTCAAAAACATTAACATCGTGGGGCTTGGGTTAAATTTAAAATAATATTGGTGTGGTACATTTAAAACTTGGGGTAATTTAGGAAATTTAATTGTTAAGGATTATAGACTTTCTTTTAATTAAAATATTCTATTGTTATGGTCGATATGTATAGCACTATTGTATGGGTTCAAGGACCCTAATTGAAAGGAGTAGCCCGTATTTATACTCAGGGCTTTGGCTCTGACACATGCGTTGACTAATATTTTCAGAAATTAAATTAGAGTAGCTGCGTAGATATTTTTGGAGATCCCTTGAAAGTGCAACTGGAACTATTTTATTGTTTTAGTCATTTATTTCTTCTCCTATTCCGTCGTATTTATTGTGAGGCTATTTTTGGGTTTTATTGGGCCTTTCGGTTCCAAAGTTGTCTAAAGAGATTTCAGTTGGACTTGATTTATTGTAATAATTTAGATATTCGGAGATTGCATGTAACGGACTTTTTATCGCACTTTGATGAAATCAATTGGATATCCTTAATATTTGGGATTGATTTAAAATATTTATCTGGTGGACTAAAATTTATATGTCTCACATCTGTCACATGCTAAGGATGATATTTAATTTATTAACGCTCAGCTTAATTTTGGTGGAGGCCGACGCCAGAATTAAGCGAAGTGTTACAGATGGTATCAGAGCATGGTCTTAGGTCTCGTAGGTTATGAGTCTGTTTAGCTTCCGCGTTATCGATCTTTGATTCCCTTTATTGATTCGTACTTTATAAAAATACTCATCCTAGCATACGTGTTAGCAAAGTGTGGAAATATGAATGTCAATGAGAAGGATACATTAGCATTTGGATAACTTGGAGTTTTTGTGATGGTTGTGATAATTGAGGTTAGAATTAGTAATCTCAATGCGAGTATCGTTAGAGGTAATTTGGAGATGCGAATTATTTTGGGGATTGATAGAGCAAATTTTAGTTATTGTAAGTATCGAATTTTATGATGTGAAGAAATTTGAGGACCTTGGTGTTTAAATAACTTTTTGAGATTTAAATCGGGTGATGCTTCACGAGAGCGCGTGGTACGCCGTTATTTTCATAGTTATGTATATATATATATGTTATATACACCATATTTTCGATCGTGGGATTTTGTGAGACTGGGATTGGGCATCCAATTGTGGCACTTTACAGGTAAGCATATGTGAGCCTTATTTTTATGCGTTTGGGGCTTTCGTTAAATTTCGAGGACGAAATTTCTTGTTAGTGGGAAAGTTTGTAACAACCCGAATTTTTAAATAAAAAAAATGGAATATTGGAAAAAAATAAATTTTTGAATTTTATAAATTTTATTGGTTAAATATGTTGGTTATGATTTTAGAAGAATAGAACTTCAAGCGGAATTGGAATCGGATTTAAAACGAATTTTTAATATTTTTCCTTTTGGCATGATGGATCGATCGACCACTTTCATCGATCGATCGATGGTAGATCGATCGATCATTTTCATCGATCGATCGATGGTCCCAGAATCTGTCCGCAACAGTGCTTCATTTTGAAGAAATGAAGAATTTTAATTATATTTTTTACCCTCAAACTTTACTATAAAAAGGATGCTCGGGTTAGGAATTTCAACACACAAGTTTTGCAAACCCTTAGCAGCCAACACACCCTTATCTCTTCATCTTCCACCTCCAAAACCCAAAACACCATTAAAACAGTTTTCCAAGCTTATTTTTGGGGGTCAAAACAAAATTATTTCAAAGTGGTACAAGAGAGTTTTTTGATCAATTTTCCGAGGAGAACCCGAATCTCTCATCAATTTCAACATCCGAAAATCAGGCATGTTTATCCTATTCTTTTTCTTTAATGATACATGTCTTGATTATAGCGTCCATTAAAACTCATGTGTTCTAAAATAAATTAAGAGCTTAATATATTGAAGAAAATAATTATGGGGTTATTTTCTAAAAATAATTAATTACACCAAATAATTTTAATTTTGTTATTTGGATTTTATTTACTTAGTTGGTGATATTATGGACATATACATGTAGAGGACCCCTTAGTGATTTAATTGGGATGTTTATGTAAATTTCTAAAAAAAATAAATTAATTGTGCTAAGAAATAAATAACAATTATGGAACTTGCGATTAATATTGATTCGGAAAAGTTATAATAATTACGTGTTCTTAATTTCCCCATATTTGGATTAAAAAATCATTTATTGGGAAATTAATATTGCTGGGAATATTATCATAAATTATTGATAATGTAAATTATGAAATATTATAATATTAAATATTTCGAGAACGTTGGTACTTTAGATAATTGGCTTTCACCCCTCGTTATAATACACTTGTTAGGTATGGGACTAATAAAGTGGGCTTTAGTTGCGATTTATGCTAATTAGGTATGGGACTAGTTAATATAAATCTATGCGGGTTATATAAATTGGGGTTGGGGCAAATTCTCTATTTTTACCGTTGATCTGATAACCTAGAAATTGATATCTAGTTGAAGTAAAATTGTTATAATCATCATTTATATATGATGGGATGAAATTGTGTTTTGGGAACTTTTATTTGGGACTAAGGAATATTTTGAGGATTTTCACATCGCTATTAAGGGTGGGGAAAATTTATTGTGAATAACTAGTATGAGAAATTTTGGAAAATTAATACCGCAAGATTAAAATTGAATGGCGACATCATGTGTCCAGGGTCGACAGTTTAACTGGGTCAGAGGGCGTTTATGTCATGTCGTGTGTCGAACCTTGTCATATGTCGAGGATCGCGGAATAAAACGGGTCAGACGGCGAGTATGACAATGGGATGTGTGTTGTGTGTGGAACCTTGTCATATATCGAGGGCCGCAGAATAAAAACGGATCTGACGGCGGTCTTGACAAGGGGATGTGTGGTAACATTAATCTATTTTGGTGTAAATCACCCACGGTGGGAGGACCTCCAAACCTAATAATAAAGTGAGAACAAATCATCCTGGTTAATTCAAAAACATTAACATCGTGGGGCTTGGGTTAAATTTAAAATAATATTCGTGTGGCACATTTAAAACTTGGGGGTATTTAGGAAATTTAATTGTTACGGATTATCGACTTTCTTTTAATTAAAATATTCTATTGTTATGGTCGATATGTATAGCACTATTGTCCGGGTTCAAGGACCCTAATTGAAAGGAGTAGCCGGTATTTATGCTCAGGGCTTTGGCTCTGACACATGCATTGACTAATATTTTCAAGAATTAGATTGGAGTAGCTGCATAGATATTTTTGGAGATCCTTTGGAAGTGCAGCTGGAATTATTTTATCGTTTTAGTCATTTATTTCTTCTCCTATTCCGTCGTATTTATTGTGAGACTATATTTTGGTTTTATTGGGCCTTTCGGTTCCAAAGTTGTCTTAAGAGATTTCAGTTGGACTTGATTTATTGTAATAATTAAGATATTCGGAGATTACATGTAACGGACTTTTTATCGCACTTTGATGAAATTAGTTGGATATCCTTAATATTTGGGATTGATTTAAAATATTTATCTGGTGGATTAAAATTCATATGTCTCACATCTGTCACATGCTAATGATGATATTTAATTTATTGACGCTCGGCTTAATTTTGGTGGCGGCCGACGCCAGAATTTAGCGGGGTGTTACAATAAACATCTCTTGCCACTATATAATAATACGTATTTGGATTAATATCCAACATCCCTTGCTTCTAAGTCTATAAATATTTATACGCCATTTAGGAAATAACATCTCTTTGGATTAATATCCAACATCTCTTGCCTTTATGGCTATAATATCTCTATGTCATTTAGGCAATAACATATATTTGGATTAATATCCAACATTTCTTGCATCTACGGGTATAACATCTCTTGTCATTTAGGCAATAACATCTCTTTGGGTAAAAGACCCAATTTATCCGAGTTGAAATCAACTCAATTCACCTCCTTTAAAGCTATAAACATCTCTTTATATATCAATATTTGATAATGCTTGGATGGTTCAAATAAACAAAAATTCAATATTTTTATGTTTTTTCAATTTTAATGATTGAACTAAATTCACCCAATTGAACTTAGCACCAATTAAACCTTTCTTGTGAAAACCAATTTACCAAATTTTATTATTTACCCTAAACATGCATCTGGGTGATAATAGATAAATTAAATAAATCAAACCACAAGACGTCGTTGTATGATGAACCCACTAAGGGAAAAACCTCGGACGGCCCAAACAGACAATCATTATGATACAGAAATTACAAAGGAAGAATATAATCTTACATAGCGACTCGATTATCCACAAGCCTTGACGCCTCTTCTTCTCTTCAATCGCTTCTCCATAATGCAACGTATGAGTCCACCTACGCAAGGTCCACAGCACACGAGTCCACGTGTACCATGGTATCCTCCTATATTTCTCGAGAACCGTCTACGATTCATAACATGGAGTCCACCGCTTCTTCACTGCAATCAGCACGTACGGAGTCCATCGCACGAAAATAAGTTCTCTCAAGATGAAAGAAACAAACTATTTTCCCAAACAAGATCTCAAAGTATATGATTTACGAATCTTAGATCTTGTAAACAAAATGGGTGAAACTTTGGGGTTGAAACTTTTGAAAACAAGTATGCTTTTTATTTTTATCAAAAGTCCTTCTTCTCAAAAAGAAAATTGAGTCTAAAATTCCTTTTGTAAAAAAATCAAGGTGACGCATCGTTTGAACAATTTGAGGTTGTCATTCGAATGAGATAGAGATCTCGTATAACGAGATTTCATCTTGCTTCCAATGACATCAGAAAAAATAATACATTAAGCTTCGTTTGATTCACGTTTGAGCATATGCTTCGAACGACCTTACTATATTGTTTGAACGATCTCAATGAAAAATAAAACTTCGCTTACAGTAAAACTCAGAAAATATATCTTCAAAAAAATTAAGTTCCAAATGAATTTGAAAATAGAAGAACCTTATCACAACTTTCCAAGGACTCATAATACGTTCATACTTGCGAGATCCTCGGCATATGTGAAGATAAACGTGGCACGGTAAACACGGCTTAGAATATCCATTCTTTGAAGCTTGGCGCTACGTCTTCATCAAACAATGTCATAGGCTCATGGGATCATCAACTCAAAGTATATCCTATGACTCAAACGTTTTGTCCAGAATTATGCCAATTACATACAAATTGACTCGATCGAAAATTTGTCCTTACAAATCTCCCCCTTTGGCTATTTCAGTACAAAATCAAAAAAAAATCTTATGGGTCGTCAAGCTCTCTAAAAAGACTCATTACCCAACCCTAAAATGGAAAAAGTACATACGCTTGACAAACATACAAACATGAGTAGCTTTGCTTTACGTGAAAACTTTACCACACATTAAGCTCAACCTGTAATCCTGCACACTTAAACACACCTTCAAATGCAAAGAGAATATAACAAGTATAAATTCGCAAATAAATAAATATATAACAATGTCTAAATAATATCAACCTAGGTAAGACGCATGTATCCCCCTAAGATAAAGATATCCTAATCATGCAAAGGAAAGATATCATTTCTCCCTTTTTTTTGTTCAGGAATAGACAAAGCAAAAAAGCATAATTAAATACTCCCCAAAACTGAATCTCCCCCTAAATATGTGATCATAAAATACCAATACTAAGCAAAGGGTAACGAAAATAAATCTTGCAATGGTGTAAAGTGTAACAAGTACGCAACATGGCAAATCAAGTACAATTAATCCAAACAAATCAAGCATGTGATAAATATGGACTAAATGTAAATCGCAAAGACTCATAACACAATACTATATATAGTATATGCAAAATATATTAAATAAAATCCGGAACACGTATATAGGTATAAACGACCACAAAATATGACACAAAACACATAAGCTTTATGTGTGGGATGGAACGAATGGGTGTGAACTAGTAACAAAAGAATTATAACCTAATCACTCAAATATGTTCAAGAACTTCTAATTTACGGCAAAACTTTATCAAACTAAGCTTTATCCTCAAGTGACAAACAAATATGAACTTAATGAAAAAAATAACACAATGCACACAAGTCTAGAATATTGATGATTCTACAAATCAATAGCGTCATGACAAAATAAGCATAACTAGGTATCATTGTGCAAACCCATTGAGGTGTAACCCCTATAGATATGGTGATAAACGATAACCCAAGAACTCTTTAACAAAGACAAAATGAACACACGTTATTGTATATAATCAACAATCAGATTAAACTCACAAGTCCCTCATGTATAACATAAATAGTAATAAAGAAAACTCAGAAGTAACTCATTCGAATGGAGAGAGAAGTAAGCATCCTAGATACACCTTGGTACGCAGACAACACACTAACAACCTCTGAAGGATCTCTGGTTAGCTATTGAAAGCTTCACAATAAATGAAAATTGTGGGTGAGTAAACTCTCTGATTTGTAATAACTTCTCTCAGATAGCTTCTCTCTCTAGCAATAAATATCTAGAAAGAACTCTCCTTCTCAGAAGTGGTTGAGGCCAATAAATATACCCACACCCCTCCTGAGATGTCTCAGTCTTCATTAATGTGAAAGACCTTGATTTCACACTTTAAGCCTCAAGCATTAAATGCTTGGTGGATTAGCACACCTTACATCATAATCCTTAAATGACAGGATGTGATTTTTGCCTATACACTGTGCATCAGAGGACTGTCACAACAGAGGTGGCTCACCAAACCGTCTAACAACCCTAATACAATGGTAGTTTACTCAAGTTTGGAATGGACAGCGGGCAGGTGGCTAGTGACGTCGGCTGTAAAGTAGTTGTGATGTTTGGTAGGGGACTGTTTGGCTCAAAGCTCAATATACGATGGAACTCAAGGTTTCTCTACAAGAGCTACCACGATGAAAAGATCTCTTGGTGTTTTACAGGTGTATCAAAGATGGTCAGGACAAGCCCTAACGCTGCCTCACTTCTCAATCCTCCAAACCAATTCCCTCTGAAGTTCCCGTGATGAGGTCATTCGATAGAGCATGTAAGCTCTTCTAGGCCATGCCAGGCCTGGTCTCTCGCGAGTATCATCTGACCTCACACTAAATATTACAAATCACTACAGCATTACAATCAATGTATTTAAAAGATATAATTTGACTAGGTAAGAAAGGAATATAAAGAAGAGCTCTATCGGCCAGTTTTCTCATTGGGCTGCATCACTGGGCTTCCGTGTTAAGCTACCTCGCTGAGCTGCTTCCTTCTCTTAAGTCTCTTCTATTAACTGGGGAACCTTTTTCTAATTTAGAGATTACCTTCAAGCCCCCTACAAATATGGACTAACTGTAAACTGCAAAGACTCATAACACAATACTATATATAGTATATGCAAAATATATCACATAACATTTGGCACACATATATAGGTATAAACAACCACAGAACATGACACAAAACACATAAGCTTTACATACTAGCATAGTATCAATGTGTCCAAATGTGTGGGATGGAATGAATGGGTGTGAACTAGTAACAAAAGAATTATAACCCAATCACTCAAATATGTTAAAGAAGTTCTAATTGACCGCAAAACTTTTTCAAACTAAGCTTTAGCCTCAAGTGACAAAAAAATGTGAACTTAACGAACAACACAATGCACACAAGTCTAACATATTGATGATTCTATAAATCAATAGTGCCATGACAAAATAAGCATAACTAGGTACCATTGTGAAACCTGTTAATCTTCAACTAAACTCCCTCAAAAGATAAACATGATCATATTTCATTCTTTTCTTTTCTTTTCTTTTGAAGAGATTTCTTTTGAATGATCAATCAAACTAAACTATGTGGCCCATTTTTGGAATATTTCTCTTTTTATTGCCATAATTTTTTCTTGGACTCTTTTAAGAGATGGCTCATATGCCTCTCGCAGCCATTTTCTGTGTTCACTCAAATTTTTTTTTAATACTAAATAAATTCTCACGGACAACAGTTCTTGCCTGCACAAATCCCTATAGTCACATAAATATGTAAATGGCGAAATTGACAGGAGAACATCTCACCAAGCTTAAATATACATCATGAAGTAAAAATACATCAAGCTCGTGCATCTATGTGCAGAGGCATAAATAAAGTCGAATCCATAAAGCAAGTCAAGTTCGAAACAACTCTATAAACATGGTTAAGATCAATCTAAGCGTCTAAAGTAATAATCAAATGTCCTAGCCACATGGAAATTGCATAGTGAATTGGATTCAAACGCATCAATATGCCACACTAAATGTGTAAAACTAAAATACACAAAAATCGAAAATCTTTTTATATTATTAAAAAAATTATATCAAAATAAAATCGTTTATATTTTTCAACGTGACTCAATAAAAGAAAAATATAATACAAAAGGATACGCATGTCATAACACTAGCAAGAATATATCATGAAGCACAACTAGAGTATGACAAACAAAATCATGCAAGCAATCATCTATAAGATACGGCAAGAGAAGGATCATGTGCAAGCATGTGAAAATCAACATGTTTACCATCTAGCACCTCTAAAATCGATTTCCTAATCCAAATAGATATGAAACGATGAATAGGGATTTTAGAAACCAATGGGACACTAGATTTCAACTTCATAGGACCTCTTCCAAGATCAAAACAAAAATGCCTAAGGTGACCTTTCCGACCACATTGTGAACATGTGTAAACGGGTTAAATGTTACCTATGGGTTGAACTTTTCTAACGTCCTTGGATTTGGTTGACCCTATAAAACTAACTATGGTCTTGGCTTTGACACTCGAAGCATTAGAAATATGTGATCCATTACCATTACTAGTCAAACTACTCGAGTCTTTTCAATCATCTTTAAACTTTAAAATTTTAGTCTCAAGCAAAGAATTAGACTCTTCCAATTTTGGGACTCCTTCATATTTTCAATCATTCCTAGAAGGTTATATCGTTCCTCCTCAATAAAAGCAAACTTATCCCTAAGAGTCCTCTCACGTGCTTTAAAATCATTAATCAAAACATTTTCCTCAATGGCATAAACATCAATCCTAGAATTTTTCAAGTCCTTTAATTCTTTCACAAAAAAAGGGACTCTATCACCACTCTCCTTTTTGGACACTTTTAAAATTCTAAAGTCATGGTCCAAGGCAACAAACTTCTCACGAATGATATCTCTTTGATTTTGAACAGTTTGTAAAAGTTCCAAAACATTTTTAAAACGAGAATTTTCTTTTTCAAGAATTTCTATTCTTTCGGCAAATTTCAAATTCGAATGAGAATCCATCGAAAGAAAAACTAACATAAGAGATATGAATAAACAACCTTCTAGGAACTTTGGAGTTGGAATTTTTTAAAATGGGTCTCCTTTTCGTTTTCGTCAAAAGTCCTTCGTCTTAAAAAGAAAACTGAGTCTGAAAATCCTTATATAGGAAAATCAAGGTGGCGCGTCGTTCGAACGATTTGAGGTTGTCGTTCGAACGAGATAGAGATCCCGTTTGAATGAGATTTCATCTCGCTTCTAACGACCTCAGAAAAACCAATACAGTAAGCTTCGTTTGATGCACGTTTGAACATATGCTTCGAACGACCTTACTATGTTGTTTGAACGACATTGAGATGTCGTTTGAACAATCCAAACGAAAAATAAAACTCCGCATACAGTAAGCTTAAAAAGCATATTTTCGAAAAAATTAAGTTCCAAATGATTTTAAAAACAGAACACCCTTATAAAAACTTTCCAAGGACTCGTAAACTATATATGTTCATACCTGTGAGATCCTCGACATATGTGAAGACAAACGTGGCACGGTAAACACGGCTTAAAATATCCATTCTTTGAAGCTTGGTCGCTATGTCTTCATCAAACAACGTCATAGGCTCATGGGATCATCAACTCAAAGTCTATCCTATGACTCAAACGTTTTGTCCAGAATTATACCGATTACATACAAATTGACTCGATTGGAAATTTGTCCTTACAATATCTATATCATATATCCAATCAACGACTAAACTTTCAAAGAACATAATCTATCAACTCTCACCAACTTTTTCAATATATTAAGCAAGAACAAAAACCAACATACTTACTAACTATAATCGTAACCAAAATTATACCCATAGCCCTAGCCATCACCATAATCATACCCATAACCATAACCATCACAATAACCACCACGCTAGTCATTTTCAATCTAATGAATCATATACACTAAACACGTCATAATTATATGACCTTAACAATATACATCACGTCAACAACATAATCATATATAAAATGCTACCCATATAAATCATGATAATAAACAATGATAATCTTTTATGAATTGATAATTCAAAATCTACTGCATGCATGTTATACATGTCTCTTTATATTTGATAATCTAACATCTCTTATAGTGTAAAATAATCCATCATCTCTAAAATTTAATATTACGAGCATCGCATATATATATATATAGAGAGAGAGAGAGAGGCTTATGTACATACAAAGTTTACATACCGATTTTTTAACATAGTAAACAAATTATTTTTGAGTTGAGTTTTTTTGTGTGGTATTTAAACATTTCAAGGAACCAAAATAAAATAAAAAAATCAACTCAAAATAACTTTTTTGCTATTTTAAAAAAATCGATCAAACTTTAACACTTTTAAAGTACTTTAAATGTTGTTAAAGTTCGACCGATTTTTTTAAATTAGCAAAAAAAGTTATTTTGAGCAGATTTTTTTTGAGTCATTTGAAATGTTTAAATACCAGATAAAAAATTCAACTCAAAAATATTTTTTTAATATTCTAGCAAGTATGTATACTTAGTATGTATGGTAATCTCTCTCTCTCTCTCTCTCTCTCTCTCTCTCTCTCTCTCTATATATATATATATATATATATATATATATATACCAAATTTGTGATTTGACTCACCTCAGATGTGTGTTTACTTATTATTTTCCTAGTCAGCATGAGTCGTAGTCACCGACGGTGTGTCAGAACATAAATATCCAACACAATTTCATAAAGTTACTAATTTAACTAAAATATAGCACATGTTCATATGTTCCCTACATTTATAATCAACTATAATGCTCACAATCATTTTATTTAAGCATTATTAAATGATAACACTTTAAATGTTAAAATATTACTAATCAATACTTATAAGAGGTTAATATGTCACTAATTAATTTAAACCTTACACAAATCATGCTTAAATAATAATTAATGAAATTGATAGATAAAGTTATACCAACATACTCTATAAATTGAGTATAGTAACTTTAGTTCTGGTCAACATATTAAATTTTCAACAGATTACCTGTTAAAAATCAGTATTTGGTTAATTTGACCTTCAACGATTGACATATCAAAATAATCCAAAAAATATTAAATTGCATAATCATATTCTCCTCATATTGTAACATTACTTTTATTTTAGGAGTTATATTTAATCTTACTTAAATAGTCCTATAAAGTATACATAAGTTAATAGGGCACTAAAATAAATAAACACAAAATAAACTCATAATTAAAATCTAAATAGATAGAAATGATCTACACAACTCAACAAACAACTTTAAATAAGGAAGAATTACCTTCGGTATTAATCTAAATTTTGTAGGATTTTTTCCACATGTAAAATCTAACTTTTTCACTTATTATCTCCTTTTTCTATTCTTTCTCCTCAAAGCTTCTTTTTTTCTCTTCTTCCCATAAAAGTATTTAATAAGACTATATATAAGTTCAAAGTTAGTTTATTTAGACTTCTAACCCACTTTTTTAACTTATGGAAAATCACACATCACCCCCCACTTATTGTTACTATTAATAAGATATAAATTAATTATTTCAACACTTTTTAATGTACCTCTCGCATATATTAATTAAAGAACTAAATTACATAGTCAGCCATAATAAGATTACATACAACATATAAAAACTATCAAGTACTAAACTCTCTAATTATGCAATAATTCACATAATTTAACTATTATGAATAATTAAACAATTTGAAATGTCATGCTAATTTTGGATCGTCGCAATCATATTCTTATACACATAACCTTTTTAATTGCAACTATTCAAGTTTAATAACATATCCTATTTTTTTTAAACTTGATTTAATGCGATTAAACACAACTTAGCATATTAATCCCAATAATTGAATATTCATTTGGAAAGGGATATTACAGATGACATAAAGATAATGTAGGTAGATTGTTTAATGTACCTTATTTTAAAAGAAAAGTTGGTTTCAATTTCTAAATTGATTTTGAATAAATTTTTGATTATTTTATAAAATCATTTTTATCAAAATTTGAAAATCTTTTATTTGTTCTGGTACAATGAAAAATAATTTATACATTATAAGTCTGTCTCACCAATACTGCAAAATGCTTAAATAAATAATAGTAATGAACAATCGTTAAAGAGAGAGTCTTGTTCTTAATTGAACCAAACACAATTTTAGCCCTTACGTTGAGGTTATTTTATTCTAAAAGAGACATTTGAGTTCATTGGAAGTCAAGACACGTATAATCTCTAAATCCCGTTTAGAAGGTAATATAACCAAGGAGCTTTCATGGCCAAAAACTAAAAAAACATGGATGTGCCGGAAATGATTCATTTCAATTTATGCAGTCTTATGTCTATCCGGTCAAAGAGGTGGTTGAGTGCTCCATAACTTCATTAATAAATACTCATGATGTGAATATGTTTACCTTATGAACCACTTGTCTAAAGCCTTTGATTAGTCCAATTAATACATGAGAAATAAAAATATTATCTTGAACTAGAAAATATTGAAAATTTCAAAAGACTTGGATTGGTATGGTCTCGATAAAGCTGTATTACAAATTTAGAAATTTTAAATATTTTTTAGATCCATATTTCCAAAATATTCAGTAGTTGAAAATTTCAGAATCGAAAATTTAATACATGATATGCCCAGGTTGGAAAAGATTGGATCAGAAAGCATAAGGTTCAGAAATTTGGAAAAATTGACACCGCTAGCTAAAGAACAAACTTCACAGAAATATTTTTTCAATAATAAAACAATTCAAAGAACATGTACTCGACACTAAGAATCAACCAGATTTAAACAAATATCATATATTCAGATGTCCATTCGGAAAGAGAAACAACTAAAATAATTTAGAACTTTCAATTCAAGATATACAACTTGCATCCAGTAGCAGGTATTCAACACATTTTCATTTCAGTACACCACTGCAGCCATATTACTTGTTTTTTTTGTAATAATACTGAAACAGGTCTCTCTATGAAAACGCTTTGAAACAAAATAAACAAACACATAATCATAACGCAGTATAAGCTCACTACTAAAGGAGAAGGAAAAAAAAAACCTAGCGGTCAGGAAAAGTATGGGAAAAATAAATTTCATCAGAAGAAAAGTAGGCACTGGTAAAATGAGAGGATCACTTGTAAAGTTGTTCCATGGTGTCCTTCAAACGTTGAACATCAGCCCCCACTACCTCAGACGCCTTTTTACCATTTTGGAAGAAGTGTAACGTAGGCTGCAGCATAAACACATTTCTCAGTGTCACATATCACTACAAGCAGGGACGAAGCCAGGAATATAGTTTGAGGGGGGCCAATGTAATATTTTTATTTAATTAGGTTAAATATTGATTAACTCAATTAATAAAAGGGTCAATTATTGAATAGTCCCTACTATAAATATATATTTTTTAAAAAGGACACATATTTTTAGTTTAATCCATTTAGTCCTTCAAGCACTCAATATTCTCTTATCTTTAGAGGTTCGCGCCAGCGGCACTCCTTCTCCAAAATATGTGGCAAAAGACTTTTTGAAACAAAATAAAAAAATTTGGACTAAATGGTATTAAAAAAATGTTCGAGGAACTATTTGATATATGTCCCTTAATAAAATTCTTATTACAAAATTTTACAATACAAAATAGCTATAATTTGGATGTTATTATGATTTTATGTATTGGGTTCTACATTATATATTAAATTGTATTTCTAAATAATATCTTGTGCCAGTAAAAATTGTTGAAAAAAAGACTCAATTATATACTATACATAATTTAAGGGGTATCCTTTTAAAAAATTTTAAAGTTGAAGGGAGTCATGGTCTCCCTAGAAAATGGATGGCTTCGTCTCTGGATAAATTATGTGGTGTCAAGGCATTAATGTGAAAGTATAACTACGAAAGACCCACTTTGAGAAGTGGGCCATGTAAGGTGCGAAAAACCCAAAGCAAATCAGAGCTTTACTCCAAAAAGTTTAGGTTTGGGTTGGTACAATATCTCAGCTGAGTTCAAAATTACCGGAAGCAACAAAAAAATTTAAGAACTTTGGGGGGGGCCATGGCCCCCTTTGGCCCTCACTCGGTTTCGTCACTGACTACAAGGCAACTCAACTGGCCATGAGTGTAGAGAAATGTGATAAGCAAATTCTTACTCGTCCACAAGATAATTAGATTTCATAAAGAAACATAAAAGCAAGAGACCACTTATATTATCTTCAACTCTTTCTCACACTTTATATACATATATATATATATATATATATACATATATATATATATATATATATATATATATGGGGCAATGGTGTTTTCCTATTCAGTATGTTTATCAAAGTAATCAAAGGGTTTACATTTTGCCACGTGTACAATTCAAGGGTTGAGATTACAAGAACTATTCTCACAAGCTCCCACAACACGTGCCCTCTCTCTCACAACCCGTCTTCTCATTCTCTTCCCCAAAAAACCCTAGCCGCTTCCCATTTCGGATCTCTCCCATTTCACACTCACCCCCACATGCTCAAGCCGCTCACACCACCTCTGGCTCTCCCACGCCGCCGCCCTCTGCTCCACCACCTCTGGCTTTGCCTCCCCCTTCACCTCTCATACGTGCACAGGTACGTTCTTAACCTTACACACACACTCGCACCTGCACAGGTATGTTCATGTTATGGTGCGTTTTGTGTACATATCCTATGGTGTGTTTTGTTTACATTTCCTATGGTGCATTTTGTGTTTGTTTATGTTTATGTTTTAGGATCTAATCGTTTCTTATCTTTTTATTTACAGATCAAGATATCTCCACTCTCCAATTTTAGGATCTAAATAGGTATGCTCTTTGGTAATGGATGTGCATTGAGGTTATCACATTCAACCATTTGGTTTTTGTTTATGTTTATATTTAATTTTTCTGCTGTAAATTTTATTGTTTACTAAACTCTCCACTCTCCAGTTTTTGTATATTTTATTGTTTACTAAACTCTAAATGTTGAGTTATCACATTCAACAACAGTAATGGTGTGTCCAAGTCTGTAATGAGGTTATCACAGAGGTTTTATTTATTCTTCCTTTTTTTTTTTGTAGGTTGCAAAATCAGGTATTCTCGGTTGTGCTCTTATTGAGAGGTACAAAAGAAAATCAGGTCTTCCCTGTTGTTTATGTTTTATTTATGCTTCTTTAATCATGGTTTGTCCACTGTTTGTTTTGCAATGGTGTATCCAAGCTTTGGGTTGTTTAAGCATGGTTTACTTATATTATTTCAATTTCATTTTAGGGTTTTTCGTATTATGTTTATGATGAAACATGTGTTTTTCATTTTATTCCATTTGCTCTAGCTTTGGGTTCTCTTCCTTCTCCTATGAGTTGATTCACATCAATGTTACATCTGGAGCAACTTCATTGATATCACAATGTTCTATTAATAACATAATCCCACGATTTACAGTTCTATTACAATACCACGATTTATAGTTCTATTACAGTTCTATTGTGCTCTTATGTATCATTGTGTTGTTATGCTTATTCGGTGTCAAGAAACTAGGTGTGAGCTTTAAAAGTGGCTCGATTACCAACTGGAGAAATAACATAATCCCTCAGTTAATCTTTGATTTTCACGTGTAATTTTTTTTATGAGGTGTAATGTATCATTGTGTATTTTCACGTGTATTCACCTTTTTTTTTTTTTTTTTGGTAAATTCCCCCATTTTTTAGAGGTACCATGAGGTGTCCGGGCCAGCTTGAGCGCACCTCGACTAATCCCCACTCGCAAATCAGTGGCCAGCCGCTGGCCTCCAGATTGTTTGCAGCTGCCGAGACTCGGACTGAGGAGCAAACCCAGTCGAGCCTGGAGCCTTAGTACTAGTGCGCTACCACTAGACCAAGTCTGAAGGTTGTGTATTCACTTTATGTTTTCTCTTATTAAACATAGAAATTTTTCTTCATGTTTTTGTATATCATTGGTGTTTTTTTTGTCTGTTTAGGTTCGTGTTTGGATTTTGGGTAATTTCACTATTATAAAGGTTACTCTCAACATAGCAACAAATATTTATACATTCCAACATTGATACATTCCCACTTCTTTTTTTAGATCTAAATTTTTTTTTTCAGACTCAGAGCATCCCTTAAGCTCCAAACACTACTTTGGAGATCGAACTAAGTAAGTGACCTACTTCGGAGATTGAACTAAGGGTTTGGTAACAGAGCAGGTAACTGGTAACAGCTTTACGTACTAATATTGACTTATAGGTACTAATATTACTAACATCATCTTATTTTGCGATTTTTAATAGGACCTACAGACGGTCAGGTTAGTTGATTTGGACATGGATAACACACCTACATTTTCCAATGTAAGTAAAAAAAAGCCCTCGAAAAATAAACTTTCTACATTCTACTTTCTCCTTATGTTACTATATCAAGAGGCTTTCATAGAATTTGCGTTCCTTCTCTTCACAGATTCAAGGCACACGTAGGATCAACACTGGTATTGTGATCCACGATGAATCAGAACTTGAGATGATTCTTAAAGAGGTATATCCACGACAAATTTTACTTTTTGCTACCCAACTCTTTACATTAATTGTTTTTTTTTCCAGAAGAGAAAACGAACCCCCCACCACGGTGTGTTCTCTTTTATTTTGGATTTTTTTCATTATTTAATAATTTATTGTCCGCTTACATTTCTAATCTACTTTACTCAACGTGTCAAGACTTCCCTCCCACTTCTGCCCGTGCCTTGACTCAAAGACTGCGACGTGATCGAGAAAGAGCACAAAGGTTGCTGCTTAATCCCAGTAATTGTTCTAATCAACCATCCACTTCTACATTACTGCAGACCCCTCTACAACAGTGATGACCTCTTCGTGATAGCACCCGTTTTAGACATTGGCCTTACAATTAATACTCCAACCGTAGTAATTCTTTCCCATTTCCTTTATTTGACAATTGCATTGTTGTCTTAACTTTCTAATTAATTTAACTCAACGTGCCAGGACTTCCCACCCATCGGTGCCCGTGCATTTTCTCAAAGACAACAACGTATTCGAGAAAGCACAGAGGTTGGAACTTGATCCCAATAGTTGTCCTAATCAACTACACACTTCAACTCGCTCAACACCATCAAATGGATCACGTGCAAGCACTTTAAGGTGGGCAAATAGGAATTTGGTAACCCCACAACATCCTAATCCGCCAACTATTACGTTGTCGCCCATCTCTCCACAATAATGTTGCCCAGTTATGCAGCAGTCCCGCGACACTGATGTTTTTCCCCCTGCTGTTCTTCCTAGAAATTTGAGCATAGATTATGATGCTACTATCATTTCTGATCCCAACCATGAACACATTGACATTGGGAGTGTATCAGAAGATTCACGGTCTTTTCCTACGCCACCACTGACAGATTCGGTGAACAATGCTCCGACTAGCCCATCAAGAGAATCCGTGCTTCCTTCTATAATTAGGTATAACATCCTTTTTACTTTAATATTTTAATGACATGTATGGCTGAGATAGTCTTGACTCAAGTTCTTTCTTTCTCCATTTCAGGTCGAGGAGGCAAGTAATCACAAACAACGCGGGTTGTAGAAGAACAAGGCGGTCTAGACTTTCATCCGAAAGACACGAGTTGGGACCTATAAATGTTAAATGCCCTCATTGTAATGCATTACACTGGATGGCTGAAAGGTTAACAGCTTCATCTATGATACGACCATTGTTTGTGAAGTGTTGTTTACAAGGCCAAATTAGATTGCCTGCCCTTAGGGTCCCCCCTACTGAAATAAAGCTTCTTTTTTATGGAAATGATGACCAATCTATGTCTTTTCGTGCTTACACAAGAGAGTATAATGCAGCCAATGCATTTACAAGTTAAGGTAGGCGAATGGATGACTGAGTCCTCCCGGACTGTAAATAATGCATTTACACAAGAGAGGACCTCGATCATTTGAGTGTTTACGAACTGTAAATAATGTCTTGCATGATTCTTTCAAGTCAGCATGTGTCGCACTCGAACTTTTAGATGATGACGATGAATGGGTTCAGTGCTTGCAAGAGGCATCGATGATGCAAACGGGATATCAACTGCGTCGACTTTTCGCCGTTATATTCACCCAATGTTCCCCTATATGTCCAGAATTACTATAGGATAAATTCTCGTCATACATATGTGACGATCTCGCACACAACCTTCGTAGATCATTTGCAATTCCTTCTCCAATGATGCAGAGGTCAATGATTACAGCTTGTATCTTCTCAATGATTTGCTACAAGAGAAGCAAAAGTTTGACCGACTTTCCACCAATGCCATTACCTCTCAAAATTGGAGTACCACTGGAGAGAATCGGCTAATATGGGAGCATCGACAACTTCAAGCAGATACAAACACCGCGGACGTGCAATGTAACGTAGACCGTCTTAATTTGGGGCAGCAGCGTGCTTACTCGGCCATTACTACTTCTGTGTTTGAAGGAAAAGGTACTACCTTTTTTTTTAATGGTGGGGTTGGAACGGGTAAGACCTTTTTGTATAACACAATTGTTGGAGTTTCCCGTAGTCTCGGCCATGTAGTCATTACGGTTGCCTCTTCAGGCATTGCTTCCTTATTGTTGGTTGGCGGTCGAACCGCGCATTCAACATTTTGTATTCCGCTTGACATCCTTGAAAAAATCTAATTGTGGGTTTTCAAAGCAATCGATTCAAGCAGAGTTGTTTAAACTAGCCAAACTTATAATCTGGGATGAACTGCCAATGCAACATCGGTTTTGTGTTGAAGCGGTTGACCGAACATTATGAGATATATGTAGTAATCAAAAGCCTTTTGGGGGATAACTGTTGTTCTCGGGGGGGATTTTCGACAAATCTTACCCATCATTCCTAAAGCAGTTCGCGAAGAAATTGTCACCGCATCATTACGGCGATCAATTCTTTGGAAGGATGTCAAAATTCTAACCTTGGACACAAACATGCGCCTCGACATTACAGACATCCAAACTTCGGCATTTGCAAATGTTTTGACCACGGTATAACAATTTTTTCCAAATATTACATTCTTTACATATTTATTAAATACTTATTTTTGCATTTCATATAGATTGTGCTAATTGGACACCTTTTTTCATGTTGGCTCAAGCCCTGACGAAATTGTGCTCCTGCCTTCCACATTACGCCGTTATCGGAATGTTGAAGAGTTGATGCGGGGCGTATATCCGTTTTTGAATGTGGAGGGTATTGTTACCCCTTCTTACCTAACTGAACGAACGATTCTTTCAGCCCGCAATAATGATGTAAATGCAATTAATATGGCTGCCCTCGCTGATTTTCCAGGTGAATCTGTGACATACTACGCAGCAGATAAATTATGTCAAGATGAAAGTAATTCGAGCATAACTAACCAGTATCCAAATGAGTTCTTAAATGCTTTGAACCCTTCTGGGCTACCTCTGTTTAAGTTGGAATTAAAAGCGGGATGTCCCATCATGTTACTATGAAATATAGCGCCAAAAGACGGCCTTTGCAATGGCACGCGTTTGATTGTTACCAAGTTGTCCGAACATGTAATTGAGGCCACAATCCTGACTGGCGATAAGTTTGGCACGACTGTCTTCATTCCGAGAATTTCTTTAACTCCCTCCTCTAATGAAATACCTATCAAGATGACTCGCCGACAATTTACAATCAAATTGGCCTACGCAATGACAATGAACAAATCTCAAGGACAATCTGTAAAGCTTGTTGGTACGGACTTGCGCACCCCCGTGTTTAGTCACGGTCAGTTGTGTGTTGCATTATCACGTTGCACAAGTGCGGACCGTATTTTTATCCTTCTACCCTCCGGAGAGGAGACTTCAACAACAAATATTGTATATCCGGAGGTTCTCTTATAGGGATGTAAGTCAAAATATTGCTTTTCTTATGTTGCATTTTAAAGATTAATATTCAGTATTCCTAGGCTCTTGGTCTCGTATACTTCTTTCTCATTTTGCTTTTTTGGTGTATCAGGTCTATGGCATCCTTAAACTAGTCAGCCGCATCCACGGGGCAGGTCAGCGGCATCCGATAATTTTTTAGTAAGTCAAATATTGGTAGGTCTTTTTGGTTTGGAGTATTATTTCAGAGTATTATTTATAGTTTCGTAAGTATTTTTTGTTTGGAACTATTGCAAACAATAGTTCTCAATGCTCTGCTATAAATGTTGAATACATTTATAGTTCTCAATGTATACAACCACCACGATTCTACTGTACTTTTAGCTCTACTCTCTTCTTTTACACGGTAAATGTTGAATGTCCAAGCAGTATGAACCGTTTTTTACAAACAACACTTCTATAAATGATCTGCTATGGAGGTATCTCCCTTTTTTTACAAGAAGTATGAACCGTTGCTGATATTTTGTTTTGTATACATCGCTGCTGATTCGTATACAAATTTTGGTTTACATCGTTGCTGTTTGTGGTATACATATTCTCAAAACCATACATCGTTGCTACCTGTTATTGTACAAATTAATTATATCATATGGTACCTCTACTGCTAATTAATTATATCTACTGCTAATTAGAATAAACACCTCTATTGCATTATTGCGTTATCTTAAACACCTCTTTTGCGTTTGAATGTCTAATTATGTTCATGGTTCGAAGTATCGGCCAAGTTGACTCGGTATCAAAGGGCACCGTTCCGATTTTGAATCGCGATTCAAAAAAAATATTGAATCAGTAAAATATCGCATGATCTCGGCGATTTATCGGCGATCCCGGGATATTACCCGATATATCGCCCCAAGACCAAAAATCGAACGAGATATCGGGCGAGATTATATTTGTTGCCAAAAAAAAAAGGAAACTGAAGAAGGGACGCGATATATGTACAGTTTTTTTTTGCCCAGAGATATATGTACAGTCGTCGTCTTCTTTTTTCTTAGTCGGTAAACCCCTCTCTCCTCATTCTTCTTAGTCGACAGCAGCCTTTCTTTTTTTCTTGTCGGGAGTAGCGTCTTGTAAGAAACCCTCTTGGGTAAAAGAAACCCTCATCTGGTTTTTTGTTTAAATGTTGGAAACCCTCCTCGTCGCTTTTTTTTTTAAAGAAATAAACCCTCTTGGTCTTGTATAGTGCTTAAGAGGATAAGTGTACCTGCTTTTTTGTCTCTTTCTGTAGTTTTTATCCTCTATTTGTAAGGACCTGACCTGAGTGTTTAAATGCCACAACTTTTTTTAAGAAAAAAATCCATCAATTTTATTTTGCACATGTTATTATTTTGTGCAAATAAATATTTTGTAATATCTTGACAACAATTCTTTAAAACCTTTTTTTTTATCATTGTTTTGTACAAATAAAAATTACAATATTATTTCGTTCAACTTTTTTTTAAAAAGAAAACTGTTTAGATAAAAAAAATTAAAGGTTTTGTGGAAAAAAAAACTTACACACTTGTTTTTTTTAATATTAATAAATGCGTTTGTCAATGAACATTTGTACAAAAAATGTTTAAATTTTAATAAATGCGTTAATTAATGAACATTGTTTAAATTCTAAAAGAATCCTAGAACTAATGTTTTTTACAAAAATTATTTAGAATTCTTAAAAAAAATGTTTAGAATTTCTAAAAATTCCTAGAAATAATTTTTTGTACAAAAAATGTTTAGAATTCTTAAAAATAATGTCTAGAACTTCTAAAAAAATTCCTAAAACTAATTTTTTGTACAAAATATGATTAGAATCCTTAAAAAAATGTTTAAATTTCTATAAAAATCCTAAATAATCTTTTGTATAAATAATTTCTAAAAATTTCTTAAAAAATGTTTAGAATTCCTAAAAATTCACAAAAATAATGTTCTGTACAAAAAATGTATAAAATTTCAAAAATTCCTAGAAATAATGTTTTGTACAAAAAATGTTTAAAATCCGTAAAAAAACGTTTATAATTTCAAAAAAAATCCTAAAAATAATCTTTTGTACAAATAATTTATAAAAATTTCTTAAAAAATATTTAGAATTTCTAAAGATCCCTAAAAATAATGTTTTGTACAAAATATGTTTTGAATTCTTAAAATATGCTTAGAATTCCAAAAAATCCTTGAAATAATATTTTGTACAAATAATGTTTAGGATTCTTAAAAAAATGTTTGGATTTTCTAAAAATTCCTAGAAATCATGTTCTGTACAAATAATGTTTAGAATTCCTAAAAAAATGTTTAGAATTTCTAAAAATTTCCTAAAACTAATGTTTTGTAAAAAAAAATGTTTAGAATTTCTACAAAAATGTTTGAAATTTGTAATTAATTTTAACAAGTTCTATGTGTCATTAGATTATCTTTTGATATTAATATTCATTTATTATGGACTATTGAATCCAACGAGTCTGCTGCGCTTCAGCATAACCAATTGTACAATGCAATACATATTAAATGATGGTTTTAAACGTATCTGATTGGTCCACATTGTTAGTCTTATTTTTTTTAAAATTGTTAATATTTTTTTTTAAATTGTTCGCGCTCTCTAAATAACGTATCTTTGCGTATCGCCCGATACCGCGACCGAGTTGAAAATCGAGTGTCCGATACCGGATCCGATACCGAAACCTTGAACCATGATTATGTTTGATCAATTATGTTTGATCAATTATGTTTGAATGTTCATGATCCACATGAGATGAATTCTGTTTGAATTCTGAGTTCTTCATAGAACTAATCAAGTCTTTTTACGACTGAGATTGCAGGGTTTGATTTTCGAATGGCTTCGATTACAACGTGAGATGAATGGTGAAGTTTATAAGGTTGGGAAGGTGCTATCAGGAATGGGTGTGGTTTATAAGGTTGAAGCTGAAGGAATGCAAAGTGGAACGCCCAAAAGAAAAGTTGTGATTGCTGACACTGGTGAACTTCCTCTATGATAACCTTACCTTCTGTTTTCTTCTCCCACCTTCTTAATATATGTAAGAAATCGTTGTGTTTTCCCATTTCAATCCTCAAAGTATCTTGGTCGATGTTGTAATAGTTTTCTACTAATAAATCTTTCAAATTAAAAAAAAAAACTCCATTACAGCTGAGTCTTCAAAATCCATAGCCATTTCATCTGCTTTAGCAGACTGTCGTGATGTTCCATCTCCAAATACATCATGCGCATCAATACGTTTGAGAAGTTTTTATACAAGGAGAGCAGTTGCGCAACTCATCAAGACCAGTTTCGGCAGAATCTTTGACTCAGCAGAATCCAAATCTGCTTTGTAACATAACCTTCTTTGTAAGTGATGAAATCTCTTTCCTCAGATCAGATATAGAATTGTACGTTTTGCTAATAACATTCCTAAAAATCTCCCACAAATTTTCAGATGTATAGAAACGAATCCAAGAGTCTACATTGTTCTACCTGTACAAATCCAAGGTTTATGTACGGCGTACTATTCCGTTTTGGTTTTGCGTTCGTTCTGTTTTTATTTAGGCCTTACTAATCCGTTTTGTTTTTACATGTACTAATCCGATATCTCTAAAAAAAAAAATTCAGGTACTACTCCGATGTCTCCACCGTCATTGTTTCCGTATTTTCTCTAATATGCATTTATATGCTTCCTGTTTTCATATTCACGGGAACTGATACGTTTTCATTTAAAAGACGGTTGTAATTTTGACACATGCCCAGGTACTCTACGACTGAGATCAAATACGTCTAAGATCAAAGCTTTCCATCGAGGTGAAGTTTTCTGACGTTATTAAAAAATTCCATATGTTAGTATAATATTATCAATGAATGCACTTAATCTCTCGCCTACCCCACCTCACTGCGTATTTGTTTATTTTTAACGAGTTTTCAAAATTTTTATTATTTACATCATTACATGCTTTAAGTAATTATATATGCCCAACTAAGATTATAGTCTATTATATAAACAGATAACACTTTCTACACCAGAGGACTAAATCATATGGATCCTATTGATTTTTGCCTTTTCTTCAGTTCTTATCATCTAAGTTTGATCCCTATACTGTTTTACGTTACCAATATAGGAAGATTGATCCGTATACTGTTTAGAAGTAATTGTGTTTCTATTTAATGTAACTCATATTTATTGTTGTTTTAGTTTAAAAATTACGATTAGTTTGTTCATTAAAACATGTTCTGATTCCTTGAGGTTGAATCAGCGCATGATCATTGGGTGCGCGGACGGGCAAAACATTTGGCCCGATATTTTGACTAATTTTCCATCGGATATCCCATTCATCCGACGTCGTTTATGTGTACGACAATGATGCTCACTACCCTATCATGCATTATGAGGACTTCTTCGAGGTTACCGAGAAACTTTTGGAGGATGTTATGGATCTCGAGTTTTATCTTTGTGTTTACTGACCATTTTTTAGGTAGATGGATGGATTACTCATACCCGGCTTCAAGATTTGGAGGTTTTCGAGCTTGGAGACTTATTTCCCATCTTCGAGCAAGAAAAAGTGGGGTTCTTAATCGAAGATTTATTTGATATTTTTGTTGAAGATGGTTAGGAGAGGCGCATTGTCGAGAGGTTGAATCGTATGATATGGTTGATTTTTTTCTCACTCTTTGGGAATGATGATGACTTTGATGGGGATAGCTTGTCAGTTGTTTCTCCCGAGGATGAGACGTTTCTTTCGATGGTCAAGATTGATCAGGTATATGTGGACCCTTTTTAGGAGGCGTTTGAAGCTTGTTCGAAGGTGGAGTCAAAGTGCCTAGCCTCAAGGGAGGGAGCTTATCATGGGAGGTTTGGACCGCTTTGGCATCATTGGTCCACCCTGAAGCAGGGACGTATTGATTTTTATCGTGGCAAGCTACGAGGCCGAGTTCATATATGTCGACCTGGATTGGTATTTTGATCACCAATTCCCACATTTTAGTTAGACAATATGCAGGACGTTTCCGAGGACGACTTCTCTCTCAATTGGAGGACTCCATTGATGGTTGTTTTGCTCCCTTGCCTGCCGCCGACCTCCAACGCTTGGAACGAGCTTTTTCAAGTGGGGGGGGAATGATGTATTCGAGAACCCGCTAATTTAATTGTATTTTTCCTTCTTATTTTCATTTCCATAAAGCAATAATCCCTCTTTTAGTTAGTAATATAGGTTGATGGTAATATTTCCTCGGAATATTCTATTGTATTCTCTGCAGTCATTTTACATTTTGGAGTTATTTGGCTAGTAAGATAACTTAGCCTAGATATAAGGCCAGTGGTCTACTTTTGTAATCACTACTATTACTTTGGGATGAACTATAGAGAGAAATTTGGCTCTTGACCTCTAACCATGTTGTTTTATAGTATAAATCAGTGTTCCAAAAGACGCAACTAGACTTGAGGCTTGGGAGAAACGCCCCGCCTATGCCTTATTCTTGGTAAAAGGCTTAAGGTGCACTTTTTTTTTTAAAAACGCTTTAATGAAATGATATCCCCTTTTAAAGGATTTTTTTACAAATCGAACCAATATCTCGTCCAAAACAATTCAAAGACAAACAAAATCCCAAACATCTCTCCTCTTTCTGCCTCTAGTCCAAAAAAAAAAGCCTAACATTGCCAACCGACTTCCGACCAAAAGTCTATCTGTTTCATTTGAATGGTGAAATATACATTTCTTATATTGAATCATTTTGTATTGATTATTGATTATCAATTATTGAATGATTATTGTATTGATTATTGAATTATGAAAAATACATTTTGCACACAGCTTATTAAATGTTTGAGAAATACATTTTGTGTATTGACATGCATATGAGAAAGATGGCTACCAAACATACGGATATATTTTCAAAACTCAAGGTATGAATTATTTTATTATAATACTAGCTTTAGAATAATTAAAATAATAAAAAAATGGAAAACGCCTTGGATATGAATGTTTTTTTTATTCACATATGGGGAACTTCGTATATGTGAATTCAAGCAAATACATCTAATACAAGTATTAGTTTAATACATGATACATTTTGAACTTTTGCAGAATTTCTCTTCAAACCCTTCGATATATATGTTATTTGAATGAAACGCATTATAAATTCACTAGGTTCTAATATTTTTCTAATGTAGATGCAGAAGCACACACAAATAATCCTAAAATCATAATTACTATTGAAAGGAGTGTCTTTTACAATGAAAAGAGCCTCCTATAATAAACCAGAATTCTGATGGAATTGAAATACTAAAGGTAAGTCTAAATAATAAAGATAATTAAGTAAATAAAATATATAAAACAAACCACACCCCCTCTCTCCTGATATCCTTTATCACACCACATCATTCTCCCCCTTAAAAGCAAGCTCTTCCACAAGCTTTTAAGAAATTGCAAAAACCCGTGATATACAAATAAACATATTGATTATATGCTGCTCATTAATTTGAACCCAAAATATTTTTTTTCGGATTTTAGGGACCAAATAAAATATTCTGCGTGAATTTAAGATACAAGAAAATTTTCGCGAGTCCAACAAAATCGACTTTTGGACTATTACAGCCCAACCCAAATAATGTCTCCTTAGTAATTTGGCCCAAATCAGGCAAAGCCTAATTAGGCTGGTCTAATAAATCCTATCTGTTGCTTCTAGATTTGGGAGGTATTGGGGAGCAAGCTAGTGTTAATTGCCTTCCGAGATGTACGCTTTTGGCTATGTTTTGGGTGGTATGAAAGAGATACTAAAATCTTTGAGGGTAAAGAGGAAGAGAATGAATGGTTATGGGATAGGGTAATATTAAAGGTTCTTTTGGGGTTTCCTCCATCGCTTAAAGACTATCCTCAGATGTTGCTTCATATAAGTTGGGCCTAGCTACAAACTTTGGATGTTGGCTGTCAATTTTTTATTTGGATTGCTTACACCTAGGAGCTCTTGTTTGGCGTCGTATATTAGAGTTAGGCTGACTCTTGGTGTTGCTCCTTTTGTAGCCATTTAAAGTTTGCTTTGTACCTTTGTTTTTATTTTGTTCTGCTGGTCCACTCCGATTGTACCTTCTTTTTTAAGTTTTCACAAAATTTATGTTTCTGATTTTTTTTACACTTAACCCGTGGTCCCATTCCTTGCCTGTCCCAACCAAATTAAAGCAACAGCCCAACTCCATTTTACTATTAAACAGGTCCCTGAAATCAGAACCACCTCTACAGTCATACAAGACCTTTATGTCTTCAAAGAACACCCTAGCAGCCAAGACACTTCGATCCCCTTTGCTGTACTACACTGAATCCTTTTGGTTCTGTCCCCTCTTGCCTGAGGTATCTGTAACGTCTTTCACTCTCCCCTTATCCCTTATCACGCCACACAATTTTCTCATTTAAAAAGAATTGGGGAGGAAACAGATAGCCAATTTTAATGTATTGGGACAGAAATGTACCATAGCTCAGAACGTCCCAACCAATACGTAAATCACTAGGGCATTAGTGTTTTCTGGTTACTAAGGGTCTTGATAACAAGGACACTGATATTTAATAATTTGCTAGATAATAAATTTATACAAAGATTGGACCCGGCGCACACAAGCAACGTTTACTATTACTACTACTACTACTACTGCTAGTAGATGGAGATAATAATAATTGTTAAGTATGTATGTTAGTATATATATTTGTTTTGAATAAAGTAAATAAGTTAGTGGAAGTGGCCAAGTGGTAAGTTAGTGGGGGTGTGTGCATGAGGTCTTGGGTTCAAGTCCTAGGGAGCACACTAATTATTTAGGGTCAAAGATTGGGCCTTGGGCCTTGGGGCCTTGGGCTCTTGGGGATTTCTAATATGCATTAAATCTTTTCAAAATCGTTTTAATTTTTTAAACCGTTTTAAGTCTTTGACTATTTCTTCCACTATAGCTGTTAGTGGAGATATTAGTGGGTTAGTTGGCTAAAACCTCTACCCACGTTTTTTACCATTTCCCTTATTTAAGAAAAGGCTACAGAGTCAAAAAAGTATCAAAAAATCTCTCTCACGTTATCTGCAAAAATACTTTTGCTATTTTCTGCAAATCACTTTCTCTGCAAAAATAATTTTGCTACTTTCTAATTTTCGTTAATTTTCTGGGAGTGCTGGAGTATCCTGAGAGTTCAAAGATTTAACACAAAGCTGGTGTGTAAATCTGATCGTTGAATCCTGGGAGGTGTATGTTCACGAGGCTGACAGTTACAAAAATCAGCGAGCAATTTCACCTTTAGGACTTTGTGTCGAACACAAACCTCGATCGATAAGTCCTTCTAATTTTATCTATTTCAAATTTGGGTTATTTCGTTTATTCTACAATTATTATTTCATACAATCTAAAGGTGAAATTTTGTTATTCTACAAACTGCTATGGAAAATCCTAATGCAAAATACTCTGAAAAACCTGAATTGTTTGATGGAAAGAATTTTAAGAGATGGCAAATGAAACTGCAATTTTACTTAACAACTCTTAAAGTCGTTGACGTTATTGCATCTGATAGACCTTCTGTACCTGAAGAACTAGTTGTTTGGAAACAAAGAGATTATATGTGTAGGAATTATATTCTGAATTGTCTCTGCCTTGAACTGTATGATGTTTACTGGTCATGTCCTACTGCTAAAGAATTATGGAACTTACTGGACAAAAAATATGCAACTGAAGATGCTGGGTCTAAAAAATTTGTGGTTGGAAAATTTTTGGATTTTAAAATGGAAGATAATAAATCTGTTGTGTCGCAACTGGAAGAACTACAAATTATTATTCATGAAATTCTGGCCGAGGGTTATAGTATATGTGAGGGATTTCAGGTTTCAGCTATAATTGAAAAACTGCCACCGTCTTGGAAAGATTACAAAAACGGTCTGAAACATAAGAAAAAGGAAATGTCTCTAGAAGATTTGATAGTTCGTTTGAGAATTGAGGAAGATAATAGGAATGCAGAACTTAGGGAGAAAAATTCTGAATTCGGTTCTAAGGCTAATTTGGTAGAGGGAAAATCAAATGGAAACCAAAAACAGAACCAGTCCAAGCCTAACCATTCAAACCAGAAACATGGGCACCATAAACCAAACCAGAATTCGAGGTCCAACCATAAATTCAAACCTAACGATAAGAATAAATATTCTAAACCTCAGTTTAAATCTAAAGCTGCAGGTCAATGCTATGTATGCGGAAAACCAGGTCATTACGCTAAAGATTGCAAGTTTAGGAAGAGTCAAGCAAATGTAACCGAGGAGGGTAACTTTTCTGCTGTTGTGACAGAGGCAAACATTGTGAGTAACATGACAGACTGGTGGCTTGATTCTGGCGCCACCAAACATATTTGCGGCACGAGAGGTGCCTTCACTACCTTCACTGCTGTTAGTGGGGATGAACGTCTGTACATGGGAAACTCCTCTTCGTCTAAGGTTGAGGGCAAGGGAACCGTAGTTTTAAAGTTTACTTCGGGAAATGTTCTCACATTGAAAGATGTTTTGTATGTCCCTGAGGTTAGGAAGAATCTGGTGTCCGGTTTTGTCTTAGTTAAGAAAGGTTTTAAAATTGTTCTAGAGAGTGATAAGGTAGTTGTGACTAAGGGAGGTGCTTTTGTGGGGAAAGGTTATGTTCATGAGGGTCTTTTCAAACTAAATGTGACCGTGGATGATAATAATAAAATATCTACTTCTTCTGCTTATTTGATTGACTCTTGTGATATGTGGCATTTTAGACTTGGTCATGTAAATAAGGCATCCATTAAAAAATTAATGTTTTTGGAAAACATACCAAAATCTGATATTTCTACCAACTCTAAATGTGAAATATGTGTTGAATCAAAATATGCTAAAAAACCTTTTCCAAGTGTAGAAAGAAGTTCAACTGTTTTAAGTTTAATACATTCTGATCTTTGTGATTTAAAAGGTTATGTGACACGTGGTGGAAATAAATACTTTGTTACTTTTATTGATGATTACTCTCGTTATTGTTATATTTATCTACTTACGAGTAAAGATGAGTGTTTCTCAAAATTTATTTCTTATAAATTAGAAGTTGAAAAACAATTGGAGAAATCCATTAAAACATTAAGATCCGATAGGGGAGGAGAATACACCGGTGATCTTGATAAATATTGTAAAGAAAATGGAATAATTCATCAAGTCACTCCTCCTTATTCACCCCAATCTAATGGTGTAGCTGAAAGAAAAAATAGAACTCTTAAGGATATGGTAAATTCTATGTTAAGCACTTCGGGATTACCTTATAATATGTGGGGTGAGGCACTTCTTACTGCTTGTTATATTCTTAATAAAATACCTTTTAAGAATAATGATAAAACTCCTTATGAAATGTGGAAAAATAGAAAACCTTCTTATAAACACCTTAAAGTGTGGGGGTGTCTTGCTAAGGTTTCAATACCATTACCTAAGAGAACTAAACTTGGCCCAAAGACTGTTGATTGTGTTATTATAGGGTATGCTAAAAACAGTAATGCTTATAGGTTTCTTGTAATTGATTCTAAAACTCAATATATGGATAAAAACACTATTTTTGAGTCAAGAGATGCTGAATTTTATGAGAACAAATTTCCTTTTAAAGTGAGAAGTGAGGGAACTAGTAGTTCTGTTCCAATGGGTCCTAGTGTTAGAAATGAATCTCCAAATTCAGAAGATATTGAAATTAGGAGAAGTAAAAGACCTAGGATAGCTACTTCTTTTGGTCCTGAATTTTTAACGTACTTAATGGAAAATGACCCCGTCACTTTTAGTGAGGCAATGTCCTCACCCGATTCTATTTTTTGGAAAGAAGCTATTAATAGTGAATATGATTCTATTATTTCTAACAACACGTGGGAGTTAGTTGACTTGCCTAAAGGATGTAAAACTATTGGATGCAAATGGATTTTTAAAAAGAAATTAAAAGCTGATGGTTCTACTGATAAATTTAAGGCAAGATTGGTAGCTAAAGGCTATAGGCAAAAGGAAGGAATTGATTTCTTTGACACTTACTCTCCTGTTACTAGAATTACATCTATTAGGCTATTAATTGCTATTGCTTCATTACATAATCTGATAATTCATCAAATGGATGTTAAAACGGCTTTTTTGAATGGAGATCTTGAAGAAGAAATTTATATGGATCAACCCGAGGGGTTTGTAGTCCAAGGCCTAGATAAAAAAGTGTGTAGACTTAAAAAATCTTTATATGGACTAAAACAAGCTCCTAAACAATGGCATGAAAAATTTGATCAAGTAATGATCTCTAATGGTTTTAACATTAATGAAGCGGATAAATGTATTTATAGCAAATTCAAGGATAATTCTGGTGTGATTATTTGCTTATATGTGGATGATATGCTCATTTTTGGAACTGATATGGATGTAGTTAATAAAACTAAACGTTTCCTTAATAAGCAATTTGATATGAAAGATTTGGGTGTTGCTGATGTTATACTTGGAATTAAAATCATTAAAAATTCCGAAGGAATTGTTTTAACCCAATCTCATTATGTAGAGAAAGTTCTTAAAAAATTTGAACAATTTAATTGTATTCCTGCTAAAACACCTTATGACCCTAGTTGTCACTTAAGGAAACATTCGGGTCCTGGTGTATCATCATTAGAATATTCTAGAGTTATTGGTAGTCTAATGTATCTTATGAACTGCACTAGACCTGATATTGCATATGCTGTGGGTAGACTTAGCAGATACACTTGTAATCCTAATAATGAACATTGGGATGCTTTGATTAGAGTTTTGAGATATCTTAAATACACAATAAATTATGGTATTCATTATATTAGATACCCTGCTGTAATTGAAGGCTTTTGTGATGCTAATTGGATTTCTGATAATGATGAATGTAAGTCTACGAGTGGCTATGTTTTTGCCTTGGCAGGAGGCGCTATATCTTGGAAATCTACCAAGCAAACATGCATAGCTAGATCCACTATGGAGTCAGAGTTCATAGCGTTGGATAAAGCAAGCGAAGAGGCTGAATGGTTAAGGAACTTCATATTAGATATTCATTTGTGGCCTAAACCAGTTCCAGCCTTGTCCATTCACTGTGATAGTCAAGCAGCAATCGCAAGAGCACATAATAACTCCTACAATGGAAAGTCTAGACATATCAGGAGGAGACACAACAGTGAGACAATTATTAAAAGATGGAGTTATAGCAATCGACTATGTCAAGTCAAAGGAAAACCTGGCGGATCCATTGACTAAAGGGCTAGCTAGAGAGCTAGTTTATCAAACATCGAGGGGGATGGGCCTGAAGCCTATTAATATCTAAATCACCTATAATGGAAACCCAACCCATATGACTGGAGATCCCAAGATCTGGGTTCAATGGGATAACAAAGTTATACGAGTAATTTGTGGGGGTACAAATTTAAGTTTTACTTAAAACCCATTCCTATGATGTAGTACCTCTGTATCGATGGAGGATGAGATTCAATCTCTTAATGCTTTCTATAGCTGTTATTCAGTAGGGTGTGAGATACAGTACACTCTTGATAGAAGCACCTATATGAGTGTGGTAGTGGGGCCGCTTCCTATGAGAATTAAGGCTGATTCTCTAGAGCACTCAAGAAACCTGGGCATGCTCAAGGCCGAAACGAGCACAACTGTGGGAACTCGATGATGATTTTTTTGGAGTCACGTGTGTGTTCTATTGACTTAAGTTTACAACAGCGGTGAAATAGTTCAAGACATTAGTTCACTATCAACCGGTAAACTCAATAGATCATCACAAAGCAAAGGTTCAAGTCAAATGACACCTTTGCCTTATACGTCACTCCTTATGATACTCCAGAGCGTCGTTTTATTTAATTTATTTACTTCATTCATGTGGGGGATTGTTGGGTATGTATGTTAGTATATATATTTGTTTTGAATAAAGTAAATAAGTTAGTGGGAGTGGCCAAGTGGTAAGTTAGTGGGGGTGTGTGCATGAGGTCTTGGGTTCAAGTCCTAGGGAGCACACTAATTATTTAGGGTCAAAGATTGGGCCTTGGGGCCTTGGGCTCTTGGGGATTTCTAATATGCATTAAATCTTTTCAAAATCGTTTTAATTTTTTAAACCGTTTTAAGTCTTTGACTATTTCTTCCACTATAGCTGTTAGTGGAGATATTAGTGGGTTAGTTGGCTAAAACCTCTACCCACGTTTTTTACCATTTCCCTTATTTAAGAAAAGGCTACAGAGTCAAAAAAGTATCAAAAAATCTCTCTCACGTTATCTGCAAAAATACTTTTGCTATTTTCTGCAAATCACTTTCTCTGCAAAAATAATTTTGCTACTTTCTAATTTTCGTTAATTTTCTGGGAGTGCTGGAGTATCCTGAGAGTTCAAAGATTTAACACAAAGCTGGTGTGTAAATATGATCGTTGAATCCTGGGAGGTGTATGTTCACGAGGCTGACAGCTACAAAAATCAGCGAGCAATTTCACCTTTAGGACTTTGTGTCGAACACAAACCTCGATCGATAAGTCCTTCTAATTTTATCTATTTCAAATTTGGGTTATTTCGTTTATTCTGCAATTATTATTTCATATAATAATAATAATAATAATAATAATAATAATAATAATAATAATAATAAAGAGGAAGAAGACGTTTACCACGGAGTGGATATTTAGCTTGTTTAATGCACTTCCGAGCGCCTCCTGTGTATGGATTAACAAAAGAAGTATATTAACCATAAGAAAAGAAAAGCCAATGCAATATTAACAAATCAAATCGGTAACACCCCTAAAAACAGGACAAATAAAACCAAGAAGCTCCACAGGGCTAATAATATCAAAGAAAATATATGTAAAAGATAGATTTGAGATTTATTCTCATTCCAGATCCATTCAGTGAACCAATCTAACAAAATCGAACTTCGGTATGCATAAACATTGGGTTTGTTTCCAATGCATTCTATACAAATCGTACTAGAGTGTGTATACATACACATGTATACATGATGTCTTCCCAACATATCAATCCCACAGACTCCTCAACAATGTTTTGAGGCTATAGCCTCAAAGGTGCCGAGTTGCCATGGCGAGGCTATGGCAACACAGGGCAAATGTTAGAACCTACACCTCAAACCTCGGAGGCTATAGCGCCTCGAGGCAAGCCAATGTGTGGGTCCCAGTTTACACTAATTTGAGGCTATAATGTGAATATTTAAATTAAATAAACACGTTATATACCAATATATATTTATTACGATGGTTGATGGTAGTATCTTTATTATTTTCTTTTCTCAGAAACAGAATTTCAATTAATAACTAAAAGGAAATTACAAAGGTGGTCAGCATGTTCATCGATATTGAAAGAAAAGGACAGCCCTGTGTGCAGAAACAGACAACAGAGGCCGACTCCCTAACTAAATGCCAAGAATCTGGCCTATCCTAAAGAATCTCCATATACGTGTATAAGCCCAAACAGGAAAATGCCCTATCTTAAGCCAAAATATTATATGAACAAACTTCACAACCCAAAAGACCTTACAAAGGTAAATACAAGAAATTATACAAAATTTTCTAATCGATTTTTCCAAGATGACTCCAAAACGAGTTCCTCCAAAATTCTTGTCCACCACAGCCCCAGAAGAAGCCAAAAACTTCACCTTGTCCCATAACGATTCTTTTTCTATTTTCCTCCCTCCAAGATTCTTGAATTTCTTTCTAGCCAAATTTACCAAAGGAGAACCATTGTTAGACATCTCCAAAGACGCCTTCTTTTCGCCTTCAATCCATAAGTGATCATATATACAAGAAACAAAAGTCCCTTGGATTTATAGGGAGAGCTCCCTCTAAACCAAACTCCTTCCGAAGTTTATTCAACGAAAAAAAGAGGCTATGGAACAATGCAAGAGCAAGTGCTATAGAGTCTTGTTGTGCCCATAGCACATCACGCACCAATTAGGAGATACCTTCCAATTATGGTAGGTCCTTTGCCTTAAATAACCCGTGTTAACACCACTAGCCAAGAACACACTTGCACTTCACTAGGGATTTCAGATTTCCATATGAATTTATCGAATGTAAATTTCTCTAAAAGAAAGGATTGCAATAGATACCATCCCCACTAAATTCCACTCTAAAACACACCTTTCACTAAGTTTACAAAGAGAATTAAAATCTCCTCAATTTCCTCATCTTTTAGGCCAATAATGAATTTCAAGTTCCACAGTCCACTAAAAAGTGATGTAAATTACACGTCAATGGCCAAAAAACAAAACTAAAACAATTTCTAGAGAGAGAAACAAAGAATTTCTTATATTTCAACATGGAAGCTATCTCAAATGAGGATTTAAAGGGGGAAGGTAGCTTAGGCTCTAAGCTATGATTCTAATTACCAATATACCCTTAATAGCCTTTACTACTCCCACCTATAAATACTAGAGCAAAAGGAAAATACAACGACATAACAAAATAAAAGAAAATAACAAAAAGAAAATAAAATACTATAAAACCCTAAAGTGGGACCCATTTCCATCACTCTCTCCCTCTTAAGACCAAGCTCTTCCTCGAGCGTTCAAAACAATTGGGGACTCATGTGAAAATTTCAAAAATTTGTGCCAAAAAAACTTGGGGGGGCCTAAAATTAATTTCTGGAAATTTGAAAAAGAGTCCATTCCTTTGTTTTGCTCTTCAATCTTCCTCCATCTTTCTTGCTTCTCCCATACCAAGCCTAAAAGCTTCCACCCGGTCTGGAGGAGGATTCCGGCCATATCTGGGTGGCACGAGGGTGGGTCTGGGCTTTCCGCCTGGTCTAGAGTGGGGTCCGACCTAGTTGGGGTGGATAGGAGTGCTGGTCGGCAGCGCCTGCTGGTCCAGGGGGTATTTTGGGTAAGAATTTGGGTCAGGTAGGCTAGAGTTTAGGTTCTGGGCAAAAGCGGGCTGGTTGGAGGTCTTTATGGGGTTGGACGAGTAGGTATGGTGGTCGGAAGCAGGGCGGAGGGGTAGGGTTTGGGTGGCGGGAAAAGGTTGAACCTTGGAAGAGATGAGTTGGAGGAAAAGATCAAACTTCTTGTTGAGTTCTTAAATGTTTTCCCTCAACTCTTGAATCTCCTCGACTTGTTGTTTGGATTTCCTTGAAGCTATTGAAGCGTAGTGTATAATTTTGATTATCTACACACCAATATACCAATTGGGGAACAACCTCGCTCTCATACCAATTTGACGTAAACTATACGTCAATGACCAAAAATCAAAACCAAAGCAATTTCTAGAGAGAAAAACAAAGAATTTCTTATATTTCAAAATGGAGGCTCTCTCAAATGAGGATTACAAGGGAAATTAAAGGGGGAAGGTAGCTTAGACTCTAAGCTATGATTCTAATTACCAATATACCCTTAATAGCCTTTACTACTACTCCCTTTAAATACTAGAGCAAAAAGAAAATACAACGACATAACAAAATAAAAGAGAATAACAAAAAGAAAATAAAATACTATAAAACCCTAAAGTGGGACCCATTTCCATCAAAAAGAATGCAAAGATGGCATGACTATTGTTGGCACTGGTACGATATAGAGAAGGAAAAGACATCATCACGAAAGCCTCCTCTCCTCCCAAATTATCTTCCTAAAATTTAATAAATTAATATCTCCCATCTCTCACTATATAGGAAACACATTGTAAAAACAAACAGTGCGTTTTAGAAATGTTATTCCAGACTCCAAAAAGTTCCTATTTTGGTTGATTTTGCATCCCATCTAATTTCATGTCACCCAAAAATACTTTTAACAACGGTATACCATAGGAACTATCTCTTCTAGGGAAATCTCCATAAACATTTCCCCAAAAGAGATTTGTTTTTTACAGTTAATTCTCCAACTCCTAACCCCCAATAATTTTATAATTTCTCTACCTTACCCCATTTTACTAAAGTGGTTCTTTTTGTTTTCCTCAAAACCCTCCCATAAAAAATAATAAATAAAAAAATCATTATTTATTCTATTTTGTTTGCCATGTTTAAGGATACGGGAAATAAATATGAAGTATATAAGAAGGCCATTTAGGACCGCTTTCTGAGCATCAGTCTTTCTATGTTTCTCGCTATCTTACTCCAACCTTCCTCATCATTCCCAACAGGAAAAGTCAATTTGATGTAATTCGAAATTAGATTCGACTTCAATACTTCCAGAATATATCCACCTCTGTTCGAAATCTATTTAGCTGAGAATACCACTTCAGAATAATTATGTTTCCTTAACGTCGGTGTAGAGGTTGAAGATTGGCGCAGCACCTTCATAAGTCAAAAGGCCAAGCCCAGATCTAACCCTGTTTCGTATTTCCCAGCCTTCAATTCTTCTTTGATTCGAATTCTACCTCTGTTGGATTTTTTTATCGAAGAACCCCACGATTGTCTTGGCTTCTACCTTCGATTGTCTTAGCTTCTACCTTCAACTTCCAACTTAAGTGATCATTCATGATCCCAGAATTGACGGCCCTCGTATCAAAAGCAGACTTATATATGTATCATCCCCCAGCCATCATGTCTCGGCCATTATGCCTCAGCCCTCATCATTCGACCTTTGACTCTAGGCCTTTTTCTGTCGGCTAGTGTTACCAGGCAGTATGGAATGTGCGGATTTCTCCAACAAAGACATTTCAGTCATTTTCTCATCGACGTGGGCAATGTTCTGTGTGGGAATAATCATGCATCCTTATACATCTTTTAGAAGGACAGATGGCAATTCTTCAGAGGCTCTTAGCAGAAGAGGCAAATATCGTGACTTGGGGTGTACATTACACCCCAAACCCTATATATACTTCAAATTAAGCAAGTTAATGTAAACCCTACTGAAACTGTGTCATATATTGTACTCTAGAGAGAGAAAATTCTTGTACAGTACTGTAAACATGGTGATTCACCATTACTGATAGTGATAAATAGTTTTATTTCACAGTGGACGTAGGCTTAAGTTCAACCCACTTAAATTGGTGTGTTACTGTGTTTTGATCTCTTTTCTCCTTCTCTCTCCTCAATTGTTGTTTACTGTTTATATTCATACCCAGATGATTATGTTCATGTTTGTTTACTGAATTCCTGTTTTGATTCCAATTTTCAACATCATCAATCATAGCCCCTTGCATGTCCAGAGCTACCCCTTGATTCGAATTTGAACCCCCATGTTCAATTAAATCCTAGAGGCACCATAATAATTTGAAACTTACAGAGGAACGACGAGAAAACCCAGAGTAAATATTTAAATCAAAAAGGATAGAGAAGAAATTGAACCGATTTTTCAAAAATCAAACCCTAGAAGAGAAGCTTGAGACCAAACTGAAGTAAAAGAGAGGCGAGAGAGAGGCTTCAACTCCTCCCTAAAATCAAAAACACCCATTGAAGGTTCAATAATTAGAGTTCTCGGACATTGTTATGACTTGTGACGTGATGATACTTTGTTGCTTACTTATGATGGGATATTGTGAGATGATAACTTATCTTGTTGACTTTGATTATGGTTCAAACCGAAGCTTACATCTTGCCTCGTCCGAGGAATACACCTCAAGGCCTCTCTTAGCTTTTTCGACCATAGCTCCACACATGATGTGTTTCCAATGAAATCTAAGAACATCTAACAATATGTATGCGACAATGTCCCAAAAATCAAACCCAAAAAAAATCAAAACAAAGCGTTGGCAATGAATTCAAATCAGATCTTGTGACTGGACCTGTATATGTAACGGCGTCTCCGAACCGTCAGCCATGGAATTCATTCCCTTTAGCAGGTGAATTTAGCTCTGGGTTTGATATGTATATGTTATCATGTGTATATAATACATATGTGTATGCTGTATATGTACATCGTCTTGTCAGAACTGGGCATCTGGGTAAATCAAGCATTTGGGAATCAGTACATTCTAGATTCATATGTATGGATGTGTTGTTGTTCAGTATACAAAGCTCATCAAGAATTTAATTTAATATACCATTAAAATCTGTTCATTTAAGTTCTGTTGTTTGATTTGGATTTGTAGAGTAATGTAAGATCTAGTGTTTCTTTGTGTATTGTGAAAATGGAGAAGAGGATCTAATTGGCATTTTCATTTAGAATCTGTTTTTATGTACAAATCAGCAATTCTTGTCTAAAAAGTTTGCCGACGGTGAGTCCAATAATTTTCTAAGTAATTTTCAACATATGATCAACAGTGTTAAAAAAAATAGGGGGGGTATCAGGTAATGTCAAAGTTTATGGAAATGGGGTGTGTAACAAAAATCGCTTTATTGAAAAAAATAAAAATAAAAAACTAGATTTTATCAATAAAAAGGAGAATTACAGAACATCAGTGGACCAGCATCCTATTGTAGCATAACTACGAGGGGAATTGGAGAAAAACGTCAGAAAAGGTAAATATATCTGATGAGGGCACCCCTGAAATCAACAGACCCTCCAATGCACTGCTACTCATTAGAGGCAACAATGGCAGAAATCAAACCTTAGGAAACATCTCAAAGTTGCAGGCCAGTTATGATTACTTATCCAGTAGTTGAAGTGGCTAAATCCGTTAACAAGATCGCTTTCGATATTTGAAACAATTTCAAAAAGAGGTTCTAGCTTTCAAATTAGGCCTTCAAGAAGATGAAGCCAACAGCTAATTGAAGATTATAAGGAAAACTTCCTCCCTTTATAGGAACAACCTCCTAACAAGCCTGTATCTGTAGCTCTAATAATAAGTTCACAGTCAGCCACCAGTATTATCCTTCATCAGCTGGTTTAGGAATATAATTTTCATTTACAAGTTGTAAAAGTATATCAGGCTGGGTAAGTAAAACTACAGTTTTATGGTAATCATTTACATACCAACTGAAGTCATCAGAATCGTTTTAAGTTTCTTCCTGCAAATTTTATATTCCTGTCTACTTGTGTAGGCCTTCAACAGATAAAGATCTTCTTTCATGACAAGCCTTGAGAGCGTCCAATGCTTCTTTTTTGTGTGTGGACGTTGTTCTTCTTTCTTGATTTCAAAATTTTTAAAGCCAATAGTATTTGAAAATAAGGAGATAATGTCTATCAAGTTGTTCAATCCATATAATAGTGGTAGGAGAAGTCTAGGGACCTAAATATTAAATAATCTCAATATTTCAAATTCAGATGACTACTCATAGAGAATTGAATACTAGTTTTTGTGCCAAGGGAGTACAAATTAGTTTGTAGAGGTTTTGAGAGGATCTTTTTCCTTGAAAAGCTGAATCCCAAATAGTAACGCTTTTTCTCATAAATTGTCTGTTCTTAATTTTCTCCATTGTTCCAATAAAAATTGGGGGTTATTAAATCACTTCAGAAAAGATTGTCTGATATGTGATCCAAACTATGGTATTCTAGATGAGATCCCAAGATACTTCTCTTCCTCTTCCCTTTATTTATTGGTAACAAGTTGCAATCCAAAACCTACAGCTCAATTTCATCTCCAAAACACCATGTATCAAGCCTAGTCAATCTTAACCCTACTACCTACCATTGGGATTTCAATTAACACCCAAACACCATCATTAGTTGTTCTGTAATACCAACAGCATTCAAGAAATATATGGTTTTTTAACTCAACCCCCTTTGCTAATGACGTATTTAGACATAACCCCCTCAAAGTTAAAAATTTAAACTTAAACCCGGTGGCTGAACCAACTCCGTCAACTGATGCATCTGATTGATATTTGGAGTCCCCCCCCCCCCCCTCCCTAATTTACTGACCAAAATACCCCTCTTCGTTCATACTTCACCTCCTTCCCCAAAACTAAAAACCCAAACCTTAAGTTAAATAAACATAACAAAATTACAAAAGATTAAAACTTAAATAAAAATCAAAATGAAACTAAATTTCCAGATCCCTAATGTAATCTTCCATCCTCGAGATCTCACTGTTGAGTCTCTATTCCTCAATTTCCTTTTCCATTTGTTCAAAATTAGATTGTCAACATCGTCTTCTTCCTCATCGTTGTTTCCTTGAACTCAACAGCATTGTTTTTATTCTTACCATCAGAAACATCAAAAATCTCACCTGCTCAATCTCATCGACCGACAACCCTAGTTCCATCGACAACAACGATTCCGTGGATGACTCGTTCGTCGAAATCGACAGGGACATTGATCTACAAAGTTTGTGAAGAAGGGATTGTTGAAGACCAATCCAAAGAAAGAGGAGTGTGTTGAATAGATAGTTGAATTGCAGCCCAAGGAAGTTGTTGACAGGAAATTAAGGAGCCCCAAGGATTGACAGAGATTTCTGAAAATTCTGATGAAGATGGGATGGAAAGTTCCGATATTGAGGTGAGTGATGATTTGGATAAATCTGATTTGGGTGGAAATTAAGTCACTTGTTCTGGTGACTAGTTTGTATGCTGTGTTGGGAGAAAAACTGATGGGCATCTCTGCAAATTGAATACGTCTATCTATATATATAACCCATTTTGCAGAATATGTTTAACCTGTAAGAAATCAAATCATTTTGCAGAATTATTTGGGGTAGAATTTTGGAAAATTTGAAAGGGCCTTTATGTATCTAATCTATTTACAAATGTTATTTTGGTTTGGAATTGTGTGAATTGTATATGATTTGTGTGGATTATTAGCGTTTGAAGTTAGAAGAAATTACGGTTTTCGGAGAAGAAGGTGAAGGGGAAGGAGATGAGACCCTTATTGTCCATAAATTTTCAGGAGGGTAAGTCAAAATTATTGAGGATTTTCTAACGGAGAAACTTCCATCCAATCCTGGTTGTGTCTGATTTTTGAACGTTGAGGGGGGTTAAAGTATAAATATACAATTATTACAAAGGTTAAGTAAAAAAAACCAAAAAAAATGATTAAATATATGTCCACCCTTTTTCAAAATTGTTATACAAGGCAAACACGTAGTAAGATGTGTGGATAAATAAAGAGGTTCAGCATTTCATCATAAATTATATCACATGGTGATTGTAAGTTAAAAATAATAAATACTAAATAAATAAATAAAAAGACTGTTTATATTAGGAAGTAAAAAACTTGGAAAATAGCTCAATCTGGCTCTTATGATATTATTGGAATGACTAGCACATAAGCTCAAAGCTCAATGGCTGGTGTACTCTCCAAAGTTAAGGTTGCGGGTTGAAAAATCAAAGCGTGAATTTTCCCCATGTAATTGGAATGAAAAAAATATTGCAAGTGGTGATATGGAGGTGATGGAATACTTAGGTAGTTACAATAAATAATTGTAAAATGGAAGAGACATAGACCTTCTTTTAAAAGAAAACAATTTGATATAAGAGCAATGAATAGTCTTTAAAAAAGCCCGTTCGCACGAGGCTTGCACCTTAGATTCTAAGGTGTGAGAATGATAGAAAGTACATCCTTGACCAGCATTGGCTCATAAGGTCACGCCACAAGGACAGTGGCTCAATTTATTGACTTTCCAGAGCATTTTATAGCCCATATTATCACAAATCAAGCTGAGGCAACATTCATAAATTACTTATGTTAGCTCACTATATTTAAACAGAAGTTACTTCTTACCTGATCGATGTCAATCTTATATGTGGTGACATGAGGGTATTTCTCGCTCAACTGCCCAATGATAGGTAATAATAACCTACCTACACACAGACATTAGCATAAGATCGATCAAACAAAAATCCTTAGTGGATCGTTAGCAGGAACATGCTAATTGATATAACCTCAGATGCTAATAGTAAAAACACAGCCAATAATCCTATTTAAGATATTAATTAGGTTATTTGGGGTTTGCCCCCCATTAACTTTAGGCATAAGTTCATAACTGAACTTGGTTCCCACAATTTATAATCATAAACCTCTAACCCCCAAAAGTGTCATTAATACTCGACGCATCATAAACAGACCTCAAAAAGCATCATACAAAGTATTTCATACTTTCGAGGGCCAAATGTTATAAACAAAAATTGTGCAGACCAAAATCAGTTACGCCTAAATGTATGGAAGTCAAACCCCATATAACCCTAATAATTAGAAGGGTAATTTACAATTAGGTCCCTCGCAAACAATTTTTAAACACTTAAGGACAATTTACTATTAGGTCCACTTGTTATGCCACTAGCGTGGACTTGTACAAGAAGAGAATTAATGAGCCTAAGTGTCCAAAATTTGTCAAAATTCCTCGAGTGTTTAAAATTTGTTTGTGAGGGACCTAAGAGTACTTTCCCCTAATTATAATATAAAAAGGGATGAACGAATGATCAAGAATCTTACATGGCCCACACCAGACGGCAGTGAAGTAAAATACTGCTGGCAAAGATTCATCTGATACCAGAATTTCAACTAATATGTTAGCTATAAGATCTTGTAAACAGATAATACACAAAAATGTGTGTATATACCTTGAACCTTGCGAAGTGAATTATTAAACTGCTCTTCAGACTCGATCAATACAATATTTGATGGGCCTGGAATAAATCATAGAATTAGCAAACATATAGAGCATGCAACTTCATTGCTATAACAAACTTGGAATGAGGTATTTATTTGTCATAAACATCAATAGCAACAACAAAAAATTGAAAAGATAATGAGAGTATATTATAGTAAATCCCATGTGCTTCTCTGGGTTAGGGATCAACCCCCTCAAATAATTTATTTGATATATACCTCCTTCAACTATTTAGATTCAGAGAACAGGTCAAACTGATATAACTCCTTTGAATTGATAATAAAATTACAAAAAAAAATATATTACAAAATAATAATGCTAAATATTAATCTTTACAAAATTTTTGGGAATAATGACTGGATGAGACATGACATAATTGGGAATAACCCAAACTGTAATGAGCAATCCTAGAGGACCTTTTAAGGATTTTATTTTCAATTTCTCCCCTTCACTGTTGATTTGTAAAATATTTTGTTCCGTATAGATGTTTTTGCTCAACTTCCTGTTATGCTATTATTGGTGCCGATAGAACTTTCTCGTGCAATTACCTATTATACGCAAGAGGAATCACAACAGTAAGAAGTAGGTTGCTATATAAGACAAAATATGCGATAAAGATAACCTAGATAACAAGCAAGCCTAGATGCTACATGACATTAATTGGCAATAAACCTGGATATATGACAGAGTAAGCGGCCAAATATCAAAGGGAAACTGGTATTGGTCAGAAACTGTTAAGTCGGTGAAGTTTTGATGTGTCGATGGGATTTCGGCACATATTCATTCATGTAGATATACAGATATTTATGTATGTATATATAGATACCACAGAGTAGGTGATGAAGGAGCAGTGGTACAGTTGCAGGAGAAAGAAATAATAGAGAGAGAGAGAGAGAGATCTATATTCCAGACAGTGCAATTGGCGTATATTGAGAGACACTGTAACGGAATAGAGATTAATTATATATGTGTGTGTATATCAATGTTTAAAAATACGCGGAAAAACGCACCCTGAGGAGTGCTTTGAGACTTCTTGGAGCAAAAATGCCTAAGCCGCACTTGGTTCAGTGTAATACACAAAAAGTTGATGCCTATTTACTCTTGTTCATGCCTTTTTGTGCCTTTTTACGCTTTTTTTCGGCTTTTTACCGCTTTTTCTGCTTTCCCCTCATTTGACAGAACAATTCAAACCAAATTAATTTTAACTAAAATCTTCGACTAATCTTAAGGAAAAGTCTTTGTTGAGTCGAGTATGAAACCTCCAAGTTTTTTTTTTAAAAAATGTGAAATATCTTATTGATATTGAACGAAACTCGAAGGAAAGACCCAAAAAATCTCGAATTTCAACAAGTCACTATACTCTATGGTATGCTATTTCGATAATCCCTTTATTTCCTCTATCTAATCGATTTTCTGTTTTATGATCTTCTTCTTTCAATGTATTTTTAATGCTTCAACTAATAACCTCCTATGTTGTTATATTTTTGTAATAACTGCAATTAAGGATCCTTGAGAAGATTTTTTACGTCATTACAACTATTAAATATTTTGTTAGTGTTGGTTTGACTATCTAGTATTGCAATGTTATTTACTTATTTTTACGAATATTTCTATAATTTTTTTAATTAAAAAAATTAAATGCACGAAAGGCTCAAGGCTAACGCCAAATTTCGAAATTGCTTTTGAGACTATTTTGCCTCAAGGCCCGCCTCGTAGCGAGGCTATGCTTGCCAAGGTAAGGCTATAGCCTTAAGGGTATTTTACAAAACCATAGCCTCAATGGTTGTCGATATAGCTTCAAGGCGTTGCACCTCAAGGCCATGTAAGGCACAAGCCTCATTTAAGTGAAAATCTTTTTTTTTTTTTCTTTTTTGGAAAGGTAAAAAGTTAAGATCCTCACACGAGTCGAACCCTATTTTCGACATTCGAAATCTTGCCCTGCTGTGAAACCCTAGCCTCTCTGCCTTAACAGGTGCATCTCTGAAGCCATATCCCCTTACGATTTGTGTTCGAAACCCTCATGTTTGTTCATTTTTAAGAATTCCAACAATACTACCCTTATTGGAATTTGAGCCCGGTGACCTTGGGTATGAATCGAGGGAAGGGCGACTATTATACTATAAAGTAGCCGGCTCCCTGACGAAGGGAAATAAACTCACTTAGGCAGCTGGAAACACGGGGTTTTTTAGGAGATTATGCATGTAAGTGTATTTGTTTTTTATTTTTGAAAAGATTTTGAATTCGATTTTTGCTTTAATATGCAAAAAAGTGCTTTTTTTAAGTATTTGAGTTTTATTTTGTTTTTTTATATGCAAGAAAGTGTATTTGTTTTTTTAAAGAATTTGTGTAGATTTTGTCTTTAATGCAAAAGGAAATGTGTCCTTTGTTTTCCTTTCTCTAAAAAAATTGAGTATTTTTTTATTTTGATGCAAGGAATTGTGTTAGTGTTTTTTTTTAATGAAAGCATTTGTGTTAGTTTTTTTGTTTCAAACTTGGTCATTTGTAGTTTTTTACTTTGTTGTTATGGTTTTATTAGCGTTTTTTAATTTCTTATTTTCAAATTAAGGCTATTGCCTCGCACCATCTCAAGCTACAGCCTTGCCTTATCCGGGGAAAACGCCTCGAGGCCTCAATTAGCTTTTTCGAACATTGGCTAAAGCCTCACTTTTTGGCAAGAAAATGTCTTAAGCCTCGTTTTCGCCTTTTCAAACATTCGTGTTTGTGTGTGTATATATATATATATATATATATATAATACAAAAAACAAAATCAATATGATAAATTGGTAATTCAATAAATAAAATTTATTTAATTGATCACGTGCAAGCCATGTGATACTTCTATCAAATTTTGTACAACTTTCTAACAAATTGAGTTGAGTGACATTGCCAAGTAAATATAAACGAAGGGGATAGTCAATTATCGAGTAAAATTTGGGATAGTGGCCGTATATCCGAAGAAGTATGGGGGTTTCCAACTGTAGGGGAGGGACAACCGAAACAATACCTCACGATCGATAATCAAGATCAACGCAAGAGTAATCCACCTAACTTACACTAACAACCCCAAAATCGATGACAACAGGTCACAATCGATGAGCTCAACCCCGAAACCGATGGTAATGCCCTAAAATCGATAATAACAAAATATCAAGCGAAGAAGAGATGACCATCATCGATGACAAGCACACCATTATCTATCACCATGCCCCCACCATCGATAATGATATTGGAACCAAAAGAGCTCAGTGCTAACCCACCATCGGAAGACCACAACATGGGATAAATAGATGACCATGTATGTTTAACCTCTTTTACTTTGTCTTCACTATTGAATCTCTAGATGAGACTTTGGTTAGGCAGAACCCTTGGAATCGGTGGATTTATTTTATAGTCAACCGTCTTGTTTGGGATCCTCAAGGTACTGGCTTGGAGGCTGGAGAGTAAGTTGTTGGGCTCCCACATGCCAACCACCCTAATAAGATAGCAAAAAGGGCACCATCAATCTCGATAACAACACAAACCACAGCTTCCCTCTTTAGGACCATTACTGTAAGAACTCAGACAAATTGTAACTTTACCCAAATAAACCTGACACAGCAGGCCACATAAGCCAACCGACAAATCCACTTTACCAACCAACTTTAACAAATTTGCCACCTGATAACTTATCACCCCCATTTAATGAACACCAAGCCTCAGAAATGCTAGTTGACTTCCACTCCCAGATTAAGATAGAGCGGCAGAGATCTCCCCGAAACCACTTATATAAAGCTAGTGCACCCTATTAACCAAAGTTCAGTTGGCCATCTTTAACACAAACCTACTTAGTAACAGTCTTGAAAACTCTCAAAAAAATATTTCTTTTGTTTAGAGAAAAGTATTAGTAACAACCTATGTATTGACCCACCCTCATCATTACATCAGTTATTATCCCTACCAAACTCCTTAAAAACTGTAAGATGTGGGTTCTTCAAATACAGTTAGTATTAAATGAGGCGTAACCCCTTATCAAGACCGAGATTAACACCGTTAAGTATTAAATGCTGGCAGTGGCCACAAGTGAGTCAGAGACAAGAGAACTCAATATTCGGACTTATATTAAATAGCATATTGACACAAAAGATGCATAACAAGCACAATAAATAGATGGAACCAGCAGGAAGCGTGGTCGAAGGGAGAAAGAACAATCACTCCAGGCACAATGAAGGCAAGGCAGGAACCTCAAGCTCAGTTAATGCTCAAATGGGTGTGGGGAATTAATGCTCTCGAGAGCTCTCGACTGTGGACGAATTTTGCCAGCAATTCTAGGGTCAGAATACCCTCTCTCCCAATTTGTTCATCTGGTGTATATATATATGGAGGGCAAGGCTGCTCGAGTAAGCTTGCCTGCGATCGGTCTGATTGGGTGCATTAAATGCATGGGATATTGCATTAAATGCATGGGATCTCATGGTTTTGGCGGGAAGCAATTCTTTTGGCGGGTAGCTCCGAGGTTGTTTCATCCCGAAACAGCCCTCTTTTAGGTTTCCGATGAATCTCCGGTCACCTTCTCCGGCGTCCTTGTTCTTGAATGTTCTTAGTGTTCTTCATTAGAAACTTTCTAACTTCCCTTTTTTATCCTTGGTTTAGATTGAAAAAGTTGTTTGCCTATTTGTGGTTTTGGGTCCAAGTGTAGTGTCGTATCACTTATGCTCAGACCTTTGTACCAACTCATTGAAGAGTTCCCGTCTCTTCGTGAGAAGACCTTTGAGAAAATTAGGCAAATAGAGCTAGCCCAAGAGGAAGCTCATAGGGTTGAGGCCTTTCCTCTCAGACCCATCTTTCCTCCACCTCCGAAGGTTATCTACCCTGAGTCAGCCGAGCCTGCTGAGCCTGTAGAGGTTCCTGTGGACCCAACACCAATGTCTGAGTCTGAGTCGTCCTCCTCAGACCCCATGTCTGTAGACTCTTTTCACGAGGCTATGGATTACTCTCCTAGGCAGGGTGAGGTCCCTGAGGAAGCCGAGGTTTCAAGCCGTGCCTCGTCTCAACAAGGTGCCAGCACCTCACATAGGTCTTCGGATGTTGAAGTCATAGGGCCAAGTGTGGCCATTCCCCCTATTATTGATGCCATTCCTCTGTCGGCTGCCACTGGGGCTGAATTTGCTCAGAGGTTTCCTGGTGGCGCCCCAGCACCTGCCCAGGCCGACATTGCTGGGGCTGGTGATGATGGCGAGGACAGTGATGTTGACAAGTCTGAGGCGGCCGAGATTGAGAGCTCCATCAGCGAGTGTGACCTTCTTGCTTTTAGAAACCTCTACTCCATAAACTCTTCCATCGTCCTTAGGAAACCTCTGAGGGACGAGAGGGCCTTTAATGGCCGAGACAGAGAGATCTACGTATATGAGCAGATGTTTAAATTAGGCTTTCACCTTCCTATCCACCATTCCATCAGAGCTATACTTTCCCATATTAATCTAGCCCCTTCCCAATTATCCCCCCTAATGCTTGGAGGGTCATGATTGGGGGCCATCGTCCTTTGGAGGGTTGTCCACCACTCAGACCTTCCAGTAAGGGTTTTCACTGGTTGCTATGTGCCCTTCTCTGCCAAAAACCACCCTAGCTATTACCACTTCTTAGCTAGGAAATCAGAGAAGAAAATGTTGTTGGTTACCCAAACTTCAAACCATAACTGGAAACCTCGGTATTTCTTTGCTTCCGGGTCATGGGAATTTCGTCGAAATGAGGCCTCTGGAACGTCGGTTTTAAGGACTCCTCTGAGATGGGGAAGGTCTCCCGTGCTGCTAAAGCCGACCCTAGACTTAGCCAAGACAACTGCCAAAAAGTTGGTGATCTTCGCAATCAGGGCGAGCAGGGTCATCTTGTAAAATATGAACATCTGATGACCCCCTATTACCTCTCTCAGACAGGTTTAGGGGGTGGTCCCTTGGAAGAGCTTCGTAAGTCTTAATTTTTCATATGTTGTACCTCTTACTTTTAATACCTCTAACTTACTAACTCAGATATTTGTCTTTTGCAGAGCGCCCTGAAGGCATATCGGACGACCTTTGGGAAATGTCTGCTCCAGGTCTTGTAAAGTTGATGAATAAGAGGGCTGGCAAAAATGTACCCCCTCCTACGACCCAAAAGAACGTCGGCACATCCAAGGCCGATGTTACCAAGAAGAGGAAGACCACAACTGACCCGGAGCATCAGAGGCCGGGCAAGACTCAGAAAGGGGTTCGTGTCATTCCCATCTCTACAGACGATGCCCTGGCTACTCGTCTTGCTCAGTTGAAGATCAGTGATAGCCTCATTGGCCACAGTCTGAAGGCTGCCGACGCTATCAGGGCAGTAATGACTGAAGAGGATAAGCGTTTCTTACGCTCCTTGGACGTCCCGTTGCTGGCCGAGTTTACCCTCCACAGATCAATTCAGGTATTAGTTTTTGTTCATTTGCTTTCCTCAAGAGTAACCTTGTCGTTTTTAGAAATCATAGCTCATATGTCCATACGTCTGACCTTCTACTGCAGGGTCTCTTGTCCTTGCATCGTTTTGTGGATTGGACCCTGAAGAAGATGCCCCTCATAGAGAAGGGTCAAGAAGCTGAGAAAGTACAAGCCTCTTTGAATGCAGAGGTTGAAAGGCTGAAGGAAGAGCTGAAGGAGGTTGACAAGCTGAAGGGGGTTGTCCAGTAGAGGGACAGGGACAAGCTCAAGAAGGACCACGATGTAGCTCTGAAGGCTAAAGATGATGCCCTTCAGACTAAGGTGGATGCTGCAGTCAAGGCTGCTTTAGAGGATGCTGCAGAGAAGATCATTTAAGACTATAAGGTCTCTGATGAATTCGTCAGTTTTGGCTTTGAATACCACGAAAGAGGTATCAAAGCAACTAGCAAATGAGCAGCTTCTAAGGAGAAAGAGTCAGGGAGTCTGATTGCCTCAGACTTTGAGGGTCTAGGCTTTGGTGACCCCCAGTTTGCTCAGGCCCTGCAAGAGCTTGAGGAAGCCGATGTTGCTCCAGCTGAGACTGCTCCGCTAGAGGCCACTGAGACTGAAGATGCTAATCCTCGGGATGATGGAGCCGAGGTGACAAACGCCGGCCATGACGACACGACTGCAGCTGCAGAGACTTAGGCATTTTTCTTGTGAAGCTTTAAAGTTGTAATTTTGATTCCTTTCTTGTCTGTACCTCTTAGCTTTTGTGAACTCTGATGGCATCTTGGTATATCTGATTTGTAACTCTTGAATGTTGTTTTAACGATAATCATTAAATCCCATCTTCTTCAGATTCTATTGCTTCTTTCGATGTTATGCTTGAATATCTTGCCTCTTGAATGTTGTTTAGGGTCTGAGATTACCCTCTTATGATGTTTACCTTGTAGTTTTCACCAAACTAATGATGTTTAAGATTTGAGGTCACCATATAATGATGTTTACCCTCTTAATTTTCACCAAACTCATGATGTTTAAGGTCTGAGGTCACTATATAATGATGTTTACCATCATAATTTTCACCAAACTAGTGATGTTTAAGGTCTGAGGTCATTATATAATGATGTTTACCATCATAATTTTCACCAAACTAATGATGTTTAAGGTCTGAGGTCACCATATAATGATGTTTAGGGTCTGAGGTCACCAAATTATGATGTTTACCTCATAATTTTCACCAAACTAATGATGTTGAAGGTCTGAGGTCACCATAATATGATGTTTCACCTCATAATTTTCACTAAACTAATGATGTTTAAGATTTGAGGTTACCATATAATGATGTTTACCCTCATAATTTTCACCAAACTAATGATGTTTAAGCATATAACTAATGATGTTTCACGAAACAACTGTAACATCATATGTAATGTTTCTTCAAGTGGTCCGCATTCCAAGGATTGGAGAAAGGTTCCCTTTCGAGATTTTCTAGCCGGTAGGTATCAGGCACAACCTCATCAACTACTCTGTAAGGACCATGCCAGTTTGGGTGGAGCTTATTTGCCTTCTGCAACGTCTTCTTTAGGACTAGGTCTCCCGCTGCTATAGGCCTTGATTTCACCCTTCGGTTGTAGAACCTCGTAGTTCTCTGCTGGTAGGTTTCCTGTCTAACTTCCGCATCTTCTCTTCTTTCTTCAATCAAATCCAGATCAAGTCTTCTCTCTTCTCCATTCCTCTGAGGGTTATATGTCTGAACTCTATGAGTGGGAAGTCGTACCTCTGTAGGGATGACAGCTTCTGAGCCATGGGCTAACATAAATGGGGTCTCTCCCATTGGTGTCCTTGTTGTCGTCCTGTAGGCCCATAATACGGCATATACCACCTCTGGTCATCTCCCTTTGGCCTCTTCCAACCTCTTCTTTATCCCATCAAGGATTGTTCGGTTCGTGACCTCGGTCTGACCATTTGACTGGGGTCGGCTAGGAGAAGAGAAGAACTGCTTGATCCCCACTCTTTCACAGTATTTTTCTAAGGAAGCATTCTTGAACTGGGTTCCATTGTCTGAAATGAGGGTGTTTGGAAGACCATACCTGCATATGATGTTCTTCCAGATGAACTGGAAGGTCTTCTGTTCTGTAATTGTGATCATTGGCTCAGCCTCTACCCATTTGGAGAAGTAATCAATTGCCACTACTAAGAATCGATAGTTGTTCGCAGCTCTTGGCAAGGGTCCTACCAAGCCCGCCCAGATTTGAAAGCTCTTTACCCAGGCCCGCCCGATCGGGCCTTATTATGTTAATTAAAAGATTTTTTTTTAAATTAAAATACCTATTTTTTTATTTAAAGACCAATTTTTTTAATTAAAAATCTGTTTTAAACTCCATATATTACAAAGTCCATATATAAAGTTTCCCACTCTACATGAAAAGACTTGGTATACGTTTTTATATTTATAAAAGTCCCCCCCCCACACACACACACACATACATATATATATATATATATATACATATATATATATACATATATATATATACATATATATTAATATTATATATATATTTTTCGGGCCTCGGGTCGGGCCGGGCCTCATCGGGTTAAGAACTCATGCCCAAGCCCGCCCAAAAAAAAATCGGGCCTATAAAATTTTGCCAAGCCCGCTTTGCGGGCTATTCACCTTACCCAAGCCCTATTTTTTTATTCGGCGGGTTGGGCAGGCTTGGCGGGCCTCAGGCCTATGGCCACCCCTAGCCAACGCTAAGGGCTTTTGCCAAGGAGAGACCTACTATCAATGCCTTATATTCTGACTCGTTCGAAGCTTTGAAGTTGAACCTCAACGCATATTCGATATCGGTACCATCTGGTGCTAACACTATCAGCCCCGCTCCACTTCCATTTTCACAGGACGACCAATCAACGAAGAGGTTCCAAACAGCTTTATTTAAAGAGAAGCTTCCCTCCGATAGGGTCCCTTGTTTGAAGAGGTACCTGTCTTCCTCATTCTCAACCGTTCTTTTTATGGCTTTGCTTGACTCAACCTCGTCCGGATCTTGGAAGACGTTTTTGTCTAGTTCATCTACAGCCTCTTGACTAATCTCACTCTCAGGGTCTTCCCAGGTAAACTCAGCCACAAAGTCTGCGAGTGTCTGCCCCCTGATGGAAACCCTGGGTTGATAAATAATGTCATATTCCCCCAACTCAATGGCCCAGGTCATCAACCTGCCTGATTTCTCAGGCTTATGTAGGACCTGTCTGAGTGGGGAATCAGTGAGGACGATCATAGAGTGGGCTTGGAAGTATGGCTTCATCTTCCTGGAAGCATGTATCAAAGCATAGGCTAATTTTTCAATCCGAAGGTACTTCTGTTCAAACCCTTGAAGAGCTTTACTATTGAAGTATCGTGGCCTCTGTACTCCATCTTCTTCTCTTACTATGGCTGCACTAATGGTTGATTCTGAAACAGCTATATATACATACAACTTCTCCCCCAGAATGGGCCTAAATAGGAGTACGGGAGAGCCGAGGTAGGGCTTGAGCTCCTTAAAAATTTTGTCACACTCCTCATCTCATTCGAAAGCCTTTCTAAGTACTTTGAAAAAAGGAAGACACTTGTCTGTAGCTCTTGAGACGAACCTGTTAAGGGCAGCAACTCTTCCGGTTAACATCTGAACGTCTTTGATAGATCTGGGTGTCTTCAATTCTAGCAAGGCCTTGATCTTTTCAGGGTTGGCCTCTATTCCCCTCTGATTGAAGATGAATCCCAGAAACTTTCCTGCTCCTACCCCGAAGACACACTTGGCTGGGTTGAGCTTCATCCTGTATCTGTCCATGGTGTCGAAAGTTTTTTCAAGGTCGGCCACGTGAGTGTCAGCCTTCAGGCTCTTCGTCAGCATGTCGTCCACATACACTTCCATGGACTTGCCTATTTGATCCCCAAACATCTTATTTACAAGACGTTGGTAAGTAGCCCCTGCATTCTTCAGCCCGAAGGGCAAGACCTTGTAGCAATAGGTCCCCCTGTCTATGATGAACGCTGTCTTCTCTGAGTCTTCCGGGTTCATGAAGATCTGATTATACCCGGAATAGGCATCCATGAAGCTCATGAGCTCATGTGCATCCACCATCTGATCTATACGAGGCAGGGGAAACTGTCTTTTGGGCAAGACTTGTTTAAATCAGTGAAATCTATGCACATCCTCCATTTCCCATTTGCTTTAGGCACTATGACAGCGTTGGACAACCACTCAGGGTATATGACCTCTCTGATTAACTTGGCCTCTTCAAGCTTTCTAACCTCTTCTCTGATGACATCATACTTCTCACTTGAGTATACTCTTCTTCTTTGCTTGATGGGCTTAGCATCTTCTACAACATTGAGTTTATGGCAGGGTCAATACCTGGCATGTCTGCATGGCTCCAGGCAAAGACACTTTGTCTCCTCCTTAAGAGTTTCACCAGTTCTTCCTTGATCTCAGGTCTTAGGGCTTTGCCGATTTGGATGGTTTTTTCCAGCTCGTCCTCATTGAGGACGATGGATTCTACCTCTTCCGTGGCCTCTCCCTTCTTGAGCTTTGTTTCATCTCTAGGATCAAGTGTATCGATGTTGTATGTGGTTGTTGCCCTCTTATGAGCCTCTCTCTCTTCTGCAGAGTTGAAGTAGCATTCACGTGCCGATGTTTGGTCACCTTGCACTTCCCCTTCTCCATAGGGAGTCGAGAATTTTAGCATTTGGTGGACTGTTGAAGGCACGGCCTCAAATTCCTTAAGGGCTACTCGTCCTATGATGAGGTTGTAAGCTGAGAAGACGTTTTCATCCATCACAAAGAAATTGATTTTTCTGGTCAACCTCTTAGGGCACTCATCTCCCATTCTCACATCCATCTCATAAGTACCCAATGGATGAACCTTTTCGCCGCTGAAGCCAATCAAGGGATGGTGATACGGGACAAACCTAGCTCTGGTGAGGCCTAGGCTCTTAAAACAGGGTCAAAACATAGCGTCTGCAGAACTACCCCCATCAACGAGTATCCTCTGAACTTCACACCCATGCACCCTTGTGATGATTACCAGAGGGTCATCGTGTGGAGCTAAAATATCTTTGAAATCAAGTCGTGAGAAGCCAACTATGAGGGTATCCATATCTACCTTCTTTCTCTTCTCGTGTTTAACCTCTGAAGATGCTAGGTTCACAACCTCAGATTTGGTCACTGACTTGGCCTCTGTCACGTGAGCTTTGTGATCGGCTACCTCTAAGCCACCCCCTGCTAGTCCTCCACAGATGGTGTTCACACCAAAAGAGATTATACCAACCCTCTTCATTGGGACATTGTCGTCTTTTGGTGGGAGGTCAGGGTCAGCGTTATCATCATCTAAGCCCTCAGCTCTTCTAGTAGGGGCATCTTCCCGACACCTATCATTTCTCTTCTTTTTAGGGTCATCTCTCCCTCCCTTAGGAGCTCTACGATCAACGTACTTTTTGAGCTTTCCAGACTTCAACATTTTCTCAATCTCGTCCTTCAGGGCGAAACACTTGTCAGTTAGGTGGCCGTGATCTTAGTGGAACTCACACCATAGGTTCTTGTTCCTCTTATGTGGAGGAGCCTTCAGCTTGTCCGGATATCTCAAGGACCTGTCATTCTTTATTTCATTGAGGATGTGTTCGCAGCTCACAGTTAGAGGAGTATAGTGTGCAAACTTGTCGTCTACACCCCTCTTCTTTCCGTCATTTTTCCTTTGAAATTTCCCACCGCTACTTCCATTTTCATCCTCATACTTTGCAGCCATTGCTTCTTCTGCGTTCATGACCTTTCCAACTGTTGCTAACAGCTCGGCCATAGACTTAGGAGGGTCTTCAGCAAGCTTCCAGAGTAGCTTTCCCTTCTGAAGCCCTCCAATTAGGGCTGTCATGGCTATATTCTTTTCATAATCTTCAACCTCCAACTTTTCCTTATTGAACCTCGCGATGTAATCTCCGAGGCTTTCATTCTTGTCTTGCTTTACATAGAGCAGATGGGTTGTTTTCTTCTGAGATCTTGCCCCAAAACAGAAGTTGTGTATGAAACGCTCAGCCAACCTCTTAAAGTTCTCAACAGAATTTTTGGGAGGGAAGTGAACCAAATGTGTGCAGCTCCCGTCAAAGTGCTTGAGAAAGCTCGGCACCTCATCTCATCTGGGATTGAGTAAATGTCTGTTGCAGACTGATACATCTCAATATAATGTACCGGGATGGTACTTCCATCATACTTGGGAGACACCATTGGTGGTTTGAATTTGGTGGGAAGTTGACAATCCTTGCCACAAATGGGGAGCCCTCTGAGATTCCCTTTGTAGTGGGTCTCGGCTTTTTATGAGGTTTCCTATCTTCTCTTCCAGCCGTTGGATGGAGTCGTTCCATGGTTTAACAACATCGGCCTGGCCGAGGTGGTCCCCAGCCACCTCCAAGGGGTGGACTGAGGGTTCCCCAACTACTGTGCAACGTCGGCTATTGACCTCCTGGCCACAGTCTCGGCCGATGTTCACCACCTTCCCTTTGTGAGCCAGCTGCACTTCTTGACCTGGATAACCTCTGCCTCAGATCATTAACTAGGCCGAACCTTTCAAAGGCCGACCCTCTACTCAAGCGATCAAAAGATGATCCTCTTTAGCGTCCATCACAATCTCGTCTTGCTCCACAACCTTGGCTCTGCTGTATAGGGCGTACTGTGTTGTTTGAAACCTTATATGGCTCCCAGCAGTCTTCTGGAGCATCCTCTTCTTCAATGTCGTCGTACCTATCCTCAGGGCAAGGTTTCCTTGCCTCCCCAGGCGTAAACGTCTAGCATGGTTCAAAGTATCGGCCGAGTTGACTCGGTATCAGCCGAGTTGACTTGGAATCGGAGGGTACCGATACGATACCGAGAGGAGTTTAAAAAAAACACTGAATCGTGTTGTCTCGCCGAGATATCAGCCGAGACAACCGATTCCGAGATGCGTCGCCGCGATATCGGTCGAGACATCCGCGATATCGGTCGAGACAACCGATTCAATTTTTTTTGCAAACTATTAAATGTTATAAAAATGTTACAAACTGTTACAACCTGTTAAAAGCTATAAAAATGCTATTTTTTTTAGTTGTTATAAAAATGTTACAAAAAAATGTTATAAAACTATAAAAATGTTATTTTTTTTAAATGTTATAAAAATGTTACAAAAAAATGTTATAAACTATAAAAATGTTACAAAAAAATGCTATAAAACTGTTAAATGTTATAAAAACGTTATTTTTTTAAATGTTATAAAAATGTTATAAAACTATAAAAATGTTACAAAAGATTGTTATAAAACTATAAAAATGTTACAAAAAATGTTAAAAAACTATAAAAATGTTATTTTTTTTAAATGTTATAAAAATGTTACAAAAAAATGTTATAAAACTATAAAAATGTTACTTTTTCGAAAAATATGGTGGGTCTTCAACTAATAGTTCTGGGTATAGAGGTTTTGGATATTATCATCACGGTAGTCAATCGGGAGATCGCCAACCAAAATTTCCAAATTATGGATCATCTAGTCAGTCATCCCAACCCTCTGAGCAGCAATATGGCTCATATTTCTTTCCTTACCCTACTGAAAGAAATTACCCCTATCCAAATCCGTATGATCGATATAGCAACTAAATATGGGGATGAAAATGACGAAACATTGTAATCATTTCTATTTATCTTCCATGTAAATTTTTTATCAAGTTCTATGTGCCATTTGATTGTTTTTCAATATTAGTATTGGTTTACTATGCAATATTGAATCTGATAACTCTGTCGCGCTTTAGTATAACCAATTATACAATGCAATGCATATTGAATGATGGGTTTGAATGTATCTCATTGATCCACTTTGTTAATCTTATTTTTTTAAAATTTTCTACATTTTTTCCGGAACTTTTTGCGCTATCTAAATAGTGTATCTTTGCGTATCACCCGATACCGCGACCGATACCGAGACTTTAAACCATGACGTCTAGGGTCAGCAACATCCCTCCTCCGTTGAGGGGTAGGTTGGTCTTTTCGTGGTGCCTGGGGTGGTCCCCTGGCCTCAGGATGTGGTTGAACAGCCGCCGGAGTAATCACCTCCGGTGAGACCCTAGGCGGTCTTATTATATTCTGGCTTACCTGGGCAAATTGCTCCTTCATCGCTTGCTGCGTTGCAACTAGGGGTGGCCATAGGCCCGAGGCCCGCCAAGCCCACCCAATAAAAAAATAGGGCTTGGGTAAGGTAAATAGGCCCGCAAAGCGGGCTTGGCAAAATTTTATAGGCCCGATTTTTTTTCGGGCGGGCTTGGGCATGAGTTCTTAAGCCCGATGAGGCCCGGCCCGAGGCCCGAAATATATATATATATATATATATATATATATGTGGGGGGGGGGGGGGGGGGACTTCTATAAATATAAAAACGTATACCAAGTCTTTTCATGTAAAGTGAGAAACTTTATATATGGACTTTGTAATATATGGAGTTTAAAACAGATTTTTAATTAAAAAAAATTGGTCTTTAAATAAAAAAATAGGTATTTTAATTTTTAAAAAAAATCTTTTAATTAACATAATAGGGCCCGATCGGGCGGGCCTGGGTAAAGAGCTTTCAAATCTGGGCGGGCTTGGGATAACACTTAATTTTTCAAGCCCGGCCCGAGCCCGACCGGGCTTGCCCAGGCCCGGCCCACGGCCACCCCTAGTTGCAACTAAGGACCTCAAGGCTGCTGCCACCTCAACCATTTCGAACTGGGGTGGTACCTGGCTGGAACTAGGTCCTCCAACACCAAATGGTGGAGGAGGTGGTGGTAACTCCGGTGCCATATGTTGAGACTAAAGAGCTTGTAATGAAAATATTGGAGAGCTTGATACCTCAAGGGACCTCTTTCAATTGTGACACAGCTTCACGCGAAGGGTGAGGCCTGGTTCACCACCAGAGTCTCTGGTGATGTTAAGCTGCATAAGGGAAGAGATGAATCTTCTGATTTCCACAAACGGCGCCAAAATGATGATGTTGGAAACAGCACCACCAGATAAGGTGTTGACAAGCTCAAGCTAGTGAAAACAATGGCAGCAGAAGAGTGCATATATATTAGAAGGAGGTGAGGAGAAGAGGATGAACACTTGTATATAAGTGGTTCAACCAATCTGCCCTACGTCCACTGTGAGTGTGTGAGTAATATCACTAAATGAAGGCACTAACGGTCATAGATACAATCTCTCAAGCTTTCTCTCTCTACTGTGTAAACTAACAGAGTTTCAGCTAGGGTTGCAATTATGGGATCCCTTTACAAGGAAGAGGATGACCTCTATATATAGTGCTTAGGGGGTGTAATGTACCCCCCAAGCATGCAATGAGCATGTGCATGAAGATCGAACCATTATATGAATGACACATGGCTGATCTTAAGTAAATAATCAATATTCCCTCACGTGGAGGGAATGATTCGGTTATAATAGATTTGTCCATGTGTTCTCAACCTTGCATATGCTTGTAAATGCCCGGCCCCGTGTCCTTGACAGATGCAACCTCGGCCAGGACGAGTACGAGGTTGGTAGAGTTAGATGCAGTTGTTGTCTTGTCAATATCCATGATGACCTCGGCCACGAGTGGTGGCCGAGGTTAGGTATGAGGTGACTACAACGTCGGTTGGGGCCGATGATGATGTTGGCAGATGATTGAGCCCGCGAGCCATTGCTGATGGTTGTCACAAGCTTTTGTCACCTTGGCTGTGAGACTCGCCGAGGTTAGTTACTCAGAGTAAGAGGGTGCACTTTGGGCATATCAGGGCCCATTGTTGTCATTTATAGTTATTGCCTATTATTGTTGTTTCGTTATAATTTGTTATATAACATCCACTCTCCCTCTGGTCAAGATCTCTTATAGACAGGTTACGCATCGATCCTTGAGGGATAATCTCACTAATCATCTCTCCCATTTCACAACCCCCCTCCATAACCCTGAATCTCCTAGGAAGTATTCTTGTTTCAATGGAGATATGATCTGAGGATATTGTTGATCCTTCAACATCAAACCCAACCATAAACTTCAACTTCTCTAAGACGCTTGCTATCGAAACCCCACTTACCACACTAGATCTTGAAACATCAGTTATCTCCTCACAAAACATGAATGTTGCCTTCTCAACTGTGGCCACTCGAGAGCCGATCCCCACACCTCCATCGACCCCAAGCCCACTTTTAGCCAAATCGCATCGACAAACATCCATCCGATTACACCATCCAATAATCAATCTCCCAACAACATCAGCGACCAAGCCCCACAGCCACAAGTGATCACTAACAACCAACCATATATCCAAGCCACTTACACAATTACCACCAACCCCTAACTGCCAGCATCGTCAACCCCACCATCAGGTCAAGTAGGCATTAGCTCAATTGTGACACCACCACCAGTATCGACATTAGTGGCTTAACACACCTTTGTAACTCCGGAAGACATGCCGAAGTTCTTTATAAGCCAAGCCTCAAAGTTCACAACACCTGCCCTATTTGAACATGACAAGGGTTCCACCCTCGCCCTCGCCAAATGTGTTTACATGGCACCTTACCCCGCTGGCTATGTGGCTTCCCTAAAGTTCCGGTAATATGACGAAAAGGGCAACCCCAAGGAACATGTCAGCCAATTCATCAAGAACTTGGCAATCCATGAAGATCACACTATGCGAGCTGAAAGAGTTTCCAAAATCGGTCTCAAGGGGCAATGCCCAAACGGACCATTATTAGACGATCGATGGTCAATATTATTTGGCAGAAAAGGGCACTGGATAGACAGCCACGAAGGAAATGTCAAGGCCCAGAGACCCATGGCACAACAAGCAGCACTCCTTTGCACTCTGCACTGAGGAAGAGTTATTGATCATCTATGAACTGCTTGTGAACAGCCAGACAATGCATCCACTCAAAAACGTATGAGGACCTCCACCGAAAAATGAACAGTCAAAGTGGGCGGAGATTCGCAAAATAGCATTCGAGCTCATCAAAAAAGGAACAATCGAAGTGGGAAATGTGCATCAAAACCAAAGGCAGCAGGGGGATGCAATGTTCATCAGGGTAAATGACGAGACGGTTGAAAGTGAAATCAAAGAGGTCATAGAAGGACATACAACTCAGAGGATTGGAAATCACGATGAAAAGATTGACCATCATTGAAGCACCAATGGCCAGAGAGGAAGAGTTGCCCGTATCGACCAACGATGACGCGAATATGTTGGAGGCATATGTTGTGTGTTCGCCTGAAGTTGTCGGAGAGAAAGGCTCCCCCAAACCAGAGGTGGTAACGAAGATATCATGCAGCACAAGTTCAAGTGGTTTTCCGATCAAGTAGGTATAATATCGGTAGCAAGAGAAGTAGTCACTAAAGTCATCATTGGTGTTATAGAAGCTAAGGGAGAGCCCACATTTAATTTCAATGGCATAATGAGAAAAATGATGAAGGGTCTCACTTCATCCATCACATTCTCCAAAGAGGATAAAATGGTTCCTTTCTTTCACAATCGTCCACTTTATGTGACCACCGTAATCAATGATGTGGAATTTACAAGAGTAAAACTGGATTGGGGGGTTCTATCAATATCATGCTCATAGTGTCATTTAAGGCAACAAAAATACTGCCAAGTCTATTAGTGCCAAATACAATCGACCTTTATGGATTTGGCAATGACAAGATGCAAACCAAGGGATTTGTTCACACCTCAATTAACTTAGGGAAGATACGATTAATCATCAAGTTCCATGTGATCAATGCCTATCCTTCTTACCAATTGTTGATCGGAAGAATTTGGATGCACAAAAACGGGGTTGTGTCCTCGACCTATCATATGTGGACCAAAGCCATTGTGAACGATCATGTAATCACCATCAAAGCCATTGAGCGCCCATTTTCAAATGCGGCTTATTTCACCGAACTTGCAACTGACCATGGATTTGTTACACCAGGACTTGGTGGAATTTCCATCAACCCGCCGAAGGTCATAGAAAAACCGAAGCGACAACTCACCGGGGCAAATGTCATCCCAATCGCTCAACCAAAGAGAACCACGATGTAGATCGTTGCTGAAGAAGCAAATTACGTAGCCCAAGTTGGAATAAAGCACAAACTCGAAGTTACCCCAGCACGACAACTCAAAAAGTATATCACTGCTAATGTAGAGGTGAGGTTCCACTTATGACAAATTGCCTAGACAGCATTATGGCTTGATGATGCTGACTCAATATATCAATGTTGCGTGGTGGATAACTCTTGAGCGCACAATTATGTAGAGGAACCAAAAGAGGTGCCTATGTGCATGTAGGATGGCCCAAAATCCCAGGTAGAATAATTATAAGAAGTCGACATAGTTGCACCAGGCCAAGAGCCTAAACCCATCTTCAACTCAAAAGAGTTGTCGTAACGCCGACGCCAGGAACTTCTCATACACATAAACTGTTACGCGTTCGCATGGAACTATTTTGAGATGCCTTGCTTAGATGAAGAAATGACATCTCATTAGTTAAATGTCTTCCCCCGCGCCTTACAAGTTCGACAAGCCATGAGATATTTCAAACAAGAGTTGGAACTCAAAATCAAAGCTGAAATTGAAATGTTTCTCTCTGTTGGATTCATCAAGTCCACTGCCCACCCAATATGGTTACCAAAGCTGAAATAAGCATTGTCGGAACTCACCTAACCCCTCATGTCACTGCTCCGGGAAGCACCAAATTCCAATGGAAAGAGGAACAGCAAGAAGCCTTTGAAAAGATCATTCAAGCCCTCACTATCCCATCAATGATGACACCATCGGCAAAAGAACAGCCACTTTTTCTATACATCACAGTCCGTTTGAGCCCTACTAGCATAAGCTCAATACAAAGCTCAATACACTTTTTCTATACATCACAGTCAGTCGACTCGTCGCCAATGCCGAGCCTCGATACAAAGTGATGGAGAGACACTGTTTGTTTATTGCTCAAAAGCTCAAACACTATTTTATGGCTTTTCACGTTCATTCAGTTACCAAATGTGACCCCGTAAAATTCATTTTGTCCAGAATTGTATTTATGTGTCGTTTGCCCCAGTGTTTTTTTACTATTTCCCAATATGATGCCAGGTGCATCACCCCAAAGGCGATCAAGAGCCAAGCCTTGGTGATATATTAGCATACTTCCAAAATGATAAGCATAAGCCTCCAAGCGAAGAAATTCCCGGAGATGATCTACGAGTCATGTTTTGCGAAGACGAACTTGAGGAATAGAGCTTGGAGTTCGACGGGTCGTCGATCATCACTTGCGTATGCGTTAAGATTATCCTCACCAAAGGCGAAGAATGAGTTCACGGTCCCTTTTATTTAAGATTTTCATGCTACAATAAGGAGGTCGAGTACGAGGCGCAGGCTCTTGTACTTTTGGAAATTTTGCAGAGGAGCATCAAATTACTAACTATCAAGGGTGACTCTAATCTGGTAATCACGCAAGTTGATGGGGAATTCTCCTTGAAACATATTTCTTTGGCCCTAGACAAACAACTACCTGCTGGATTTGTTCATCTCTATCAACATCTAGCTATCAGAATTGAAATGCCTAAGGAAGAGCTTTCCACTACCCTCACCATCTTCAAGCGCACCATGCCAATTTCAATTCTCGATAACATTACTCCAGAGGGATCCAATTTTGAGGCAGTTGGCCCTTCCAGTCGAACTACCAATGCTAGCAAAAGTAGTTAAGGATTTTCACAACCTTGATGGAATTTTGTACCACTCCAAGCAATATCAACTCCCTATATCCATTCCACACTTGAGCATTCGATTTGGTGGAAAAGACAGTACCCCACTCTAAAGGCAAAATTTGGACGACAAAACTTTTTACAAAATGCGTAAAGGCCCTCACCCTTAGAATTGCGACAAAAATTGTGGTTGCCACTTTTATCGTGAATATCATTTATCGATTTAGAATTCCACAAGTTATTATCAACGATAACGACACACCTTTCAAGAATGACGAAATTGAAACCCTCACTGGAAGGTATTGAACATCGATTCTCCACCCTCTCATACCACAAGGGTAATGGCCAAGCAAAGGCCACAAATAAAATCATTATCAACATTCTTACAAAGATGTGTGAAGACAACCCTCGAGCTTGGGATGACAAAATCATTTTGGTGCTATAGGCGCATCGAACTTCAAAACGCAGACCCACTAGATTCTCTCCTTACTCCATTGTTTATGCAGCTGATGCCATCCTTCCAGTGGAATTGACAATTCCCTCAGCCCAAATGGCTCTTTAATACAAACTCATCCCCGAGCTACGAATCCCCCAGTTGGAGATGACAGATGAAAATAGAGAGAAAGCACAAAAGATTTTCAAAGTTTACTCCAAGCAGCTCGCATAGGCCTACGATGCTTTAGTCAAGCCTACGGAATTCCAAGGCTTTTAATATCGAATTCCTAGGCAAGGGACTTAGTGTTGAGGACTTAGTACTCAAGACAGTACAACACGTCATACAAGGAAGATCAGCGAAAAAATTCGCTCCAAATTGGGAAGGACCATTTATCGTCAAAGAAGCAGCAATCACTTGATTGTGTAAAATCTCAAGGTCAAATTCTAATGATCTAATTTTCATCAATTGTAAGTGGTTAAAACATCATTTTGCTTAGGGGTTCTTGCACAACAACAATCTTTTTGTCTCCCTTATTTTTCTATAGTCGACGACACTCCGTTATATTTTGTACCACATGAAGACCACCAAAAGTAATGAAGGGCGGCATTCTAGATCACAATTACCCTCTCTTCGATTGTTGATTGCATATTTCCTAAGATGGCAAAAAAGATACACTTTCTTTTTCCTCAATTACTCAAGCTTTAAATGGCAACACTAAAAGCCATCGAAGATTTCATAACACTATATCTAGCATCCATTATGAAAAAGGCATACCATCATTTGTACAACAATTAGAGAATGAGTTACGAATAACAATACTTGTATAACAGCATGATAACGAGTTGAGAACACTAGTAAATTAGCATGAGAATGAATTGAATAACAACATGATAATAACAACATTGAATAACCGCACTCGGCAAAGAGTACAACATTAATGACAATTGAGCGTAAAACCAGCATCTGGGGACATTCCCAACTTTGAGCATAAACCCAACACTTTGATAACAAAATTACGAATAATGAATATATATATACACGTCGCAAAATCCAACTATTATAGAATCTCGAGCCAAGAAAAAACATGGGTTGCCTATGATTTCTAGATTGTGCGATATCCAAACCGACCCAATCCAATTAAAAGATCAACCTAAATTAGATCGAATTGGATCTGGTTTCTAGAAAACCGAACTTGTATCGATTTCAGTTCTATATACGCAAAAACTGTCGAAACCAATTGAAATTGACTTATACATACTCCCTCAGTCCCAAATTAAGAGTTCATCTCCTCTTTTTGTAAGGATGGATACACTATGGCCCTATTTGGTTGTCCCAAAATTGTAAATTGACCCATTTACAAATTGATCCATTAATTGTGTTTGGCTTCATTATTTAAATGATTCATTAATTGACGCATTTTAGCTCCAGTGAAAAATCTGAAATTAGAGCATTTCACAAAAAACGTGAAATGCATCCATTTAAAATGAAAGTCCCGAAAGGCGACCTTAACAACAAGTTTAGATTACCAAACATCACCTAAAATTGAATTTAAACTCGTTTCAAATCAACTAATATACGATTCACTAATTCACAATGAAATAATTCAGTCTACATAATCAAACAATTTGCACAACCAAACCGGGCATATATCAATAGCCAAGATCAACAACTATCGCGGAATGGACTATTAATTCAGGGCAACCTAAAAAGGAATAGCACTCTTAATTTTAATTCGGTAGAGAGGAATAATATGTTTAATGGTCAATTTTGTCTTTCAAAATGGGGAGTTTAATTGAGTAAGAAAGAGAGTATAAAGAGCTAAAAATGAGGAGGTTACCTGAGGATGAGGAGGAAAGGGTTCGATTAAAAGAGTGGGAGGAGAAAAAGATGGCGAGGGCGGTGGATGTGTTGGGGGTGGTAACTATGGATTTGATAAACGAGCTTGGGTTGGGAGAGGATATTTCTAGTGTTTTGGTGAGTGAAGAAAACATAGCAACCAATGGTCTGTTTCTGTTATTACGAACCAGACCACCAACGACTGACATAGATATTCCCCTCATTCTCTCTCTCTCTCTCTCTTCAACTCCTCTGCTCTACTATTTTGGTTGTGAGCTCGACTGAGAGAGCAAAGTCGGGCTATTGGCCACCTAAGGGGCCTAAACATGGGCCGGATTACATATTGGGCATCATGTATTAATACAAACCTCAAAATTAATGGAGGTGTTAACTCCTCTCTAATCACAAAAAAAAAAAAAAAAAGTTAAAATTCCTCTCAAAATTAATTACTTTCAAGCGTAGTGTGGTGTTTACAAGTAAACTAGTTGGAAACACGTGCAATGTGCGAATTCTACGATAAAGTAGGATTTAACCCCGAGAAATTGCAAACACGTAAAACATGTTAAGCCAGTATATGAACTTGATTAAAAACTTAAGATTATTTATGGTTCAAAAACATGTAAAATAAATATAACGACAAAACAGCACGGAAAAACATAGTAGAGTAAGTATTTATTGTTCCAATAGTAATTAACAATTCCTGGACCATCTAATTTGCATCCTCTATTTTATTCTTAAAATGTTTTAAAGTACTCTATTTCAGATATAGTGTCACTTATTTTTCCTTTCATCAACGTTCCAATAATTACGTAATGAGAAATATAAATTAATAACATATCTAAATAATGTATGAAAATATTATTGAAACCCATTGTTAAATTTTGCAGAATTACCTGACAAATTTCATTTTTTTTAATAGTGTTCGTTGTCGATCCCATTCATATCAGATATGTTTTTTACAGAAAGAGACATTGGAATTAACTATGGAACTACTTGACTGCTGCTTTCACCTTCGTTGGGATTAATTATGTCGGGAGTAACCTTGGTGAGCTTGTTTTTCTATTATTCATATTATATGGAATTAGAATTGAGGGAATAAATCTATGTATTTATAAATAATTATACGTTACATTTTGATTGGTGATGTTGTGTTCAGTGTTATGTTCCATAACGTCATAGATCAAAATGTTGGAGACCGTATAGTTTTTATAACTACTCACTAAGTTGTAGTTGTTGAGCTTCAGTCGAAAAATGTGTGATATATCGATGACTTTATTGATGACTACTGGAAAGGGTTCTTCGGTCAACTGGATACAACAATAAAGTTACTGTGAAAAAATATATAATATATTGATCAAATGTTATTAAAGTAAATTTATAAGGGAAAAAAATCATACGTTAACCTCCTTTTTATTTGTAATAACTCTGAAACTTGTCCTTAAATTAAAGTTTCAACCTTTTTATTGAAAAGGGCAAATGTTATGCAAGCTGCAGTGCTTTTGATGCTGATTTGAATTTTGTACATGTTTATGAGGTTTAATAGTTTGTAATAAAATATAAATTTAAAAATTACAAATTAATATTTTTAGAAATCATTTATTGAGGTGTATCCACGAGGTCTTCATTGTTGCATGTTTCACAACAGAAAACTCTTTTATTTTGTTTTTGTTTCTTGTTGCATTGGTTGCATGTTGCATAATACCAACCAACGTATTCATTTATTCCGATGATTTTGACTTTGCAAAGGATGTTTATCACCTCAAATGTCTGTATATTTAGACATGAATTATATGAAGATCGTAACCGTTTATTCGTAATGCATTACCTCATTTAGTGACTCCGAACGTAGTGGTAAAATATCCTCAGTTGTTTTTCATTCGCCTGAAATTGTATGTGGGGAAAGATTCATCTTTTGTTGTATTTGTGGAGAGTATTGATCTTTTCCATCCTCGATCCTGTGTAATATTAGGATATCCAAGTTAAATAAAGTTAAGATGTTATGTACTGAATAGTAAGGTAAAATAAAATTTTATCTATTTAAATGTCGACATTATTCAAACTAAGTCATTAATTTAAATAAATCTTAAATATGCACCTATATATGATCATTGCAAGATGAGACATTTAACGTAAAAAAAGCATATAACATTAACGAAAGCATGGCAAAGATGTCTACGAGAGTATATCCAAAAAACTTGAATGTGTTTAGTCCAAGATTGGTTAAATATAACTCAATATGAAATGTATTCCATGAATACAAATGGTATACCCATTCTCATATGCTAAAATCCTTTACTAAGTAGAGAAATTAATTTTCTTAATGGTTGCCAGAAAATAAAACTAGCATATGTGTGAATGGTATTCACCATTGAGTAAAATGTAGTATATATTTCATAAAGTGAAACTAATATATTTACAATATAAGGATAAGCCATATGCAAGTGTTTCACACCTCATGTACTGTTGTGTATTAAAATGTTCGAGTACAAAAAATCCTTTTTGTAAGTTCCAACATGAATAGGTAGTGTTCCAATCTTAACCAAAAATTTGGTTGTTCTCCCTGACTTTCCACTTGACAAAGCAACCTAGGGTTGCCCAGGATTATTAACATGATATGGGAGATAGATACGTACATGTGACATTGGTTATCCTTGTGATTTGGTAATTTTTAAAGCTAAACTCAAACGCACAAGAAATTGCGTTCGGGTCATCTCAAGCAACAATTTCATAGTATCTGGTGTTTTTAAGGGAATGTAGGGAATAAAAGCCCAGTGACCTTGAAAATGACCTGTTAAATTTTCAGCAACAATGAAAGTATTCTCAAATCATGGCATATAAACCTTGTACCATTACACACATCAATATCTAGATCGAGCTTACTTAAAAGTCTTATAGGTGATCCAACTTTCAAAATGAGTATATAGGACATGATTTGGGAGACGTATTAGTACGTATCACATCGTTTGTCTTTGTGATTTATTAATTGTTAAAGCCAAGCTCAAGTGCACAAGGAATTGCATTTGCATCATCTCAAACGATATTTGTATATTTTCAGGTATTTTTAAGGGAGTGCTAGGAATAAAAGCCCTATTGGAAATGAAAATGACCATTTAAAATTTCAGCATCAACGTAAGTATCCTTAAAGCATAACATATAAGACTTGTACCATTACGAAAACCAATATTTGGGTCGAGATTAAATCATGACATTGCGTAAATATTAAATACAAATCAGTACATACATGAGATATGTTATAAACTTCAAAAAGGTTTAATGTACTCATTTGTGCTAGAATGCACAGTCGCGTGCTTAATTTCTGTTCTGAAATAGATAGCAAGTAGAACATTTCAATCATCCTATATTATAATAAAGGGAGGCCTTAATAATTTTGCTAAATGAGATTGCATAATAATTTAAAACATTAAAGAATGACATGAGTAAATATTAAATACATATCAATACAGACATACGATATGCTATGAACTTCAAGACAAACTTAAGACCAAAGGTTGAAGGTACTCATTTGTGATAGAATACATAGGCGTGTGCTTAATTTATGTTCTGAAACAGACTGCGAATAAAACATTTCAATCATCTCGTATCATAATAGAAGGACGCCTTAATAATTTTGCAAAATGAGGTAGCATAGTTTTTTTAAACATTGATTACACATATGTATATCCCAAACGAAAATTTCATATTTTCAGGTGTTTTTAAAGGAATGTGAGAAATAAAAGACCTATTAACTTGAAAATGACCCGCTAAAATTTCAGCATCAATGCAAGTATCCTCAAATCACGCCATATAAGCCTTGTACCATTACGCAGACCAGGATTTGGGTTGAGATTAGAACACGACAATGAGTAAATATTTAATACAAATCAATATAGACAAAAGATATGCTATGAACTTCAAAAATAAACTTAAGACCAAAGGTTGAAAGTACTTATTTGTGCTAGAATACATAGACGCTTGCTTAATTTATGTTCCAAAACATACGACAAGTGGAATTTTTTATTTATCCCATATCATAATAGAGGGACGCCTTAATAATTTTGCTAAATGATATTTCATAGGAATTGAAAACATTAAAGCATGACATTGAGTAAATATAGAATATAAATAAACATATATATAAAATATGCTATGAACTTTAAGATAAACTTAAGACCAAAGATTGAAGGTACTTATTTGTGATAGAATACACATACACGTGCTTAATTTATATTCTAAAACAAGCAGCAAGTAGAACACTTCAATCGTCCCATGTCATAATAAAGGGACGCCTCAATAATTATGCTAAATGAGATTACATGTCGCAATTAAATACCGGGTGATCAGTCCTTTATTAAACTAAACAGAATATCTAGTTGGTTCATTCTTAGCATCACTATCGAAAATTATTAATTACTAATCACCTGCATTAATTAGTTAAACCGGTGACAAATTTTAATCTTTTAAATTAACATGCAATGATATTAAACAAAGAAAGAAATCACATTCACCATTCCAATTAACCAACAACATAACTAATGAAATAATTGAATCAAATAAGTTATGACTGGGATAAGCACTCAAATCTGAAACTCCAATACAATAATCCATATCTAAAATTGAATCCAACAACTGAAAATAAATAAAGTACAATGTCTATGGAAATAACTACTACTAGAAGATGGGCAACATGCCCGACTGAGATAGATAAAATAATGCATAAGATCTTAAAGTTATGGAGGTGTCTACTACCGAGGTCCTGCAATCGTCCACAACAACTGCAGTACGTCAAATGAGAAGGAACTCCTAAGCTGGGCGTCCCTGTAATTGGGAATCTAAAATGGTTCTTACAAAATAGATTTGGAAAGCGGGTCAGAACCCGAGTAAAACAGTTTAAAAATATTTGCAAGTATTTAAAATGCAAAATCAACAGATATTATATACTTGTTAGTTTCACGTGCTCTCAGTTGAATTCATCACCCCTCAACTATCGTGCACACCTAACGTGTTCTACGAACCCGTCCTAATTATGCTACCCCATCTAACTAGTTTCAGTCCCTTATCTTACTACACCTACTTAATCGTATCACCCACTCGCATCACCCATACAACTCGTTATTAATTTACCTTCTCATATCATTTAAATCAATTTAGGGTTCACCAAATAGATGTTAAGTTTTCACTTCCTTATGTTAGTTTAGACATCACTATCTTTCCCATCTACTAAGCACACATAATAAGATAAATCATAAGTATATACACTTATCACTCTATTTATATATGTATATACTAATACGACCCCCCTAGGTTGAGACCTGCGGTGCATGCATACTCTGCTATCGAGTCCCGGTACATCACGTACTAAATAAAGGACTGTCGGCTCGAAATCACGCTCGAACCAAAATATACAATTCACACATAATTGGAGGTGAACATAGTTTTAGGCCCTTGGGCTACACACATACCTATGCATCCAAATGGTCAGGCACCCCCTCGTTCACACAAGCGGTGCTCATCCCCAAGTTCTCTGTTTTGAGGTACAAGTCAAAATCCCCCAAGATAGTTCATAAAGATAAGATTGTCCCCTTTTCAAACCTCCCGCGATAGCAAGCAACGTAGGTATTTCATACAAATAATAAGTCACACATTAGGTATTCACACAACCTGTATATATATATATATATATATATTCAATCGAGGTAAGCATGTACCATATTATATGTTCTATATATAGTCTACATAACTCTCGTATAGCCTATGTATTATTAATATACCGCTAAACTTCTTATTCGTATAGGCTCGAGTGTTTCCCATCACTTAGAAGGTTACCAATTGTCCCTTAAGTATATTTAGTAGTTATCTCACTCATTCCCTACTGGTCTAGGTCACCGTTTCTACCAAATTCTCGAGACACGATATCATTCTCCGAATTAGGTTTTTATTCATCAATTAAACCTAATTAATCTTAGCCCTTAAGTTCCTCTCGTGTGACTAAGTCTCAAACCCAATATTGACCTACTGGTATTTTAAAATAATTCTCTTTATATTTAAAAATCATCTCAAAGGTTAATTCGATCATTTCTTGCGAGATCTAAACAAAAAGGGAGGAAATTATCAAAATTTGGGCAGCTGAATCGATTCGCTTCTATAGGTCTCGTCTTCTTCACTTAACTGTTATGGGATTACACCATTTTTACTCAACCAAACCTTCATTGCATGAACTCAAACTCCCACCCAAACATTTTAAACATCATATTAACATATATATATATATGATTTCTAGCATCGTATCGTTAAATAGAATTAATTCAATTATAAATCTCAAGAACCATAGATTTTCAATTGTGTCCATGAACTTCAATAAATATCCAGATTTCTTCACAAGTTTGCACCCCCGGTATATCAAATTCTTTATACATGCATATAAGATTAAACCTAACATAATTTCTACCAAAGATTCATGATTTAATCTTCCAAGTTCAAGCCAAATTCCTTTATTCATGCATAGAATCATTCATACACCAACATGGATAATATATGCACTCAATTTATAGCAAGATAAATACTTGCCTCTGTATGCAGGTCTGATTTCCACAGAATTGATGGTGGTTTTGCATTCTCCTCTCCCCGATCTACAATTCATTGGTGGCGGTGGTGAAAAATGATGTAGAAAAGCCTTATGACTCTAAACTCTCATTTTTCCTCCCTGATAGCCCCTCTTAGTTTTTATTCTGGTAACCCTAACTTATCCAACTCCTAGTCTGATTTACATTTATAAAATTCGTGGCTCTATTTTCCAAAAAAAATCAAAAGACAAAAATACCCCTTCAGGGTACCGGTTTGGCCTAAAAATGCCCCGGGACCCAAACTAAACTTTCGAGTACACTTTATTGACTATCTCAACCCTTCCGGATACATTGGCGCACTCAAAATGACCATGTGGAATATGAAAAGTAAACTTATATTTTATTTTCCAAATTATGTTCCGACACGATTGACACGCGCATCCCGACTAAATTTACCGTAATTGTCATATTTTTCACTCACGACAATTATAATATTTCCTTATCATTATTATTAATCATTCGCTAAGTAATATTTAATATAAATAAATATTAATCCTTATCTTTCTAATTAATATTTATTTTACCAAATTGATTTCCAATTATAATTTAATTAATCACAATTAATTCCCAAAATAAAAATCAATAAAATTACGGGGTGTTACATAGTTCCCCCTATTAACGAATTTTTGTCCTGAAATTCGAAAAAAGGAAATACCTGGTACGAATAACTTTGGATACTTTTTGCGTATCTCATCCTCGCGCTCCTAAGTTGACTCGTCGGCATTATGATGTCCCCACTGAACCCACACTAGTGGAACCACCTTCAACTTGAGTCTCCTCTCAATATAGTCTAAGATAGCAATCAACTTTTTATCATATGGCTGCAAATCTATCTCCTCCAAGTCAATGTGAGTGTGATCCAACTTGTCCCGAAGATATTGCCTCAGCGAAGAAATATGAAAGACATCGTGAATCTGATGCAAGTGCCCCGACAACCCATGCTTGTATGCAACTGGCCCAATCTACTTGATGATAGAAAATGGCCCCACGTATCTCAATGCCAACTTCCCTTTCTTCCCTAACCTCATTATCCCCTTCATGGGAGATACACGTAGCAACACATGATCCCCCACATTAAACTCCAGGAAGTACCGCTTAGCATCTGCATAACTTTTTTGTCAACCCTAGGCCATTCGTATACGGTTCTGAATCAACTCAATCTTGGACAATGTATCATGAATCAACTCCGACCCGAGAAACTTATTGTCCCCCACCTACAACCAACAAGCGGATGAACAAAAAGGTCTACCGTTCAACGCCTCATATGGTGCCATGCCAATAGTGAGCTGGTAGGAGTTATTATACGCGAACTCCACAAGTGGAAGATACTACTCCCAAACTCCCCCAAAATTAAGGATGCACATTCATATCATATCTTCTAGCATCTGATTAGTTCTCTCTGTTTTACCGTTTGTATGAGAGTGATAGGTTGTACTCAACCTCAACTCCGTACCCATATCCTCCTGGAAACTTTTCCAAAATCGGGGCACAAAAATCTTATCCTTGTTGAACACAATATCTAATTGCACCCCATGCAATCTCACGATCTTATCAATAAGAATCTGGACATACTGTCTCGTAGTATAGTTATTTAGAACTGGCATAAAGTGAGCTACCTTGGTCAGCCGATCCACTATCACACATACAGAATCGCAACCTCACTGTGAAGTAGGTAACCCATTAATGAAATTTATGGAAATGCTCTCCCATTTCCACATCGAGATTTATGACGATTGTAAAACCCCTGTCGATTTTTGATGGTCCACTTTCACCAACTGACAAGTGGTACACCTCTAAATAAACTCAATAATATCTCTTTTCATCCCACTCCACCAGTACTACCGTCTCATATCTTGGTACATCTTAGCCCCACTAGAATGTACCATAAATCGCAACCCGTGTGCCTCTGTCATTACTGGGTGTCATAAATCTTTCCCTTTGGGGATAAACAATATCCCGTTAAATCGTAAACCTCCCTCTAAACTAACGGCGTACGACTCAACTCCCCCAGCTAAGAGCTGTCTGATCCGCTCATGATAAAATGGATCCGTTGCCCATGCTTGCATTACCCTCGTGACAATCTAAGGGGTGACGGTCATAACTGATATAAATGATCGGGTCACTGACTCTTGATGTCCCAACTCCTTCCATTTCTCCTTCCACACTTCAGTCACATCCCCTGTTGGCCTATGGCTCAACGAGTCTGCCACCACATTAGCCTTTTCTGGGTGATATTGGATGTTAAACTGATAGTCTTTCCCAAATTTAAGCCACCTGCTCTGACGCATATTCTGCTCTCTCTGAGTGAACAAGTACTACAGTGACTTATGATCTGTGAATAGGCAAAATCTTTCCCCTAGTAAATAGTGTCTCCAAATCTGTAACGCAGACACGACTGCCAATAGCTCCAAGTCGTGGATGGGGTAATTGTTCTCATGAGGCTTAAGCTTGCGGGAAACATGCGTTGTATCTTGATCCTCCTACTGTAACACACCCCCAAGTCCTTGTAAGGACGCGTCAATGAAAACAAGATACTCTACTCCTACCCTGGGAAGTGCTAGTACGGGTGCTGAAGTTAACTTGTCCTTTAGCTCATCAAAAGCCAACTAACAAGCGTCATCCCGAATAAATGGTACACCTTTGGAGTCAAATTAGTCAATAGACCCACAGTTTTCAAGAATCCCTTGATAAACCATTTGTAGTACCCGATTAAACCTAAGAAACTGTGCACATCTATCGTATCATGGGTTATCCCTAATCCCTCACTGGTGACACCTTACTCGGTTCCACTGTTATCCCCAACTCTAAAGTTATATTCCCCAACAACTGCACCTCACATAGCTAGAATCTGCATCTTTTAAATTTTGCATACCACTGATGCTCACGCAGTGTCTGTAAGACCCGACGCAAATGCTCGACATGCCCTCCTCAGTTCGGGAATAAAACAGAATGTCATTAATAAAGATGATAATAAACTGATCCAATAATTCTCTGAACACCCTATTCATCAAGTTCATAAATACGGTCGGCGCATTAGTTAGCCTAAATGGCATAACTCGAAACTCGTAGGACCCATATCTCCTCAAGAAGGTAGTCGTAGACACGTCCTTCTCCCGAATGCACAACTGGTGATACCTGAATCTTAAATCTATCTTCGATAAGTAGGTGGCTCATCTTAACTAATCAAATAAGTCATCGATTCGGGGCAATGAATACTTATTCTGTATCGTGACTTTATTCAGTTCCCGATAATCCACACACAAGCGTAAATACTAATCTCTCTTCTTCACAAATAATACTGGGGCACCCCACGACAACGTATTATGACGTATAAAACCCTACCCCAATAAATGCTCAATCTGATCTCGTCGCTTCATCATCTCTATAGGAGCCATATGATAAGATGTATGAGTAATTGGCCGAGTGCTTGATGCCAAATCATTGACTAACTAAATCTCTTTACCAGGGGTAGTCTCGGTATCTCTTAAAACACATCGGCAAACTCACGTATGACTGGGATCGAATTGAGGGTAATTATCACCCCCTGAGAGGTCTCATCCTCTATGTAGTATAAATAAGTGAACGATCCTCCCTCAGGACGAGGCATCACCACTAAAAACATCTCCTAGTCGGGGATCGCAAAACCTATACTCCTACTACAACAGTCAATCATGGCCCTATACTGAACTAGTTAATCCATGCCTATAATGGCATCGTACTCTAACATATCTAATACAAGCATATCCGCAGGCAAAACTAATCTTCTGATATCTATACTCACCCCTCGACAGATAAAGAATATCAACATCCCATTACCCAATGACGAATCTACACATGTAACTGTATTATCTGTTATATCTAAAAACCATACGATCTATGAAAATCTAGTAGCTATGAACGAGTGTGAAGCCCCCCATGTCAAATAAAATGCGCCCAAAAATGCCATGGATAAGAAAAATACTCTCAACAGCTGGTGGATCCTGTGGAGCTGCAGCCTGGTGGACGTGATATACGTGTCCATACTGTAATCGCTTATGCTGAGGTGGGGCTTCTATAATGGTTGGTGCTGCAGGTAATGCTAGTAAGGAGGCTGTATCTAGGAGGGCGATCGAAAATATAGGTCTCTGAGGCTCCAGGCGGCCTCCCTGCTACTGCTAAACCTAGCCCTTATCAGGGCAATCCTAGTGCTTGTGGCCAGTGCTGCCACAAATAAAATACCTGCCCGTGAAATTACATACCCTTTGGCCCTGTTGTCCTCGACCCTTCTGTCCATTTCCATCCCTACCCCCTAGCCCTACTGGACTTGATATAATCATTACTGGCCCGACTAACCTTAATGGCCCTGCCGAAATCCACCCTATCCCTACCGATAATCCCCAGAATGGAACCTCTTAGCAACATCCCCCTAGTGGGGACCCTTCTTAACATGCCTCTGATGACTCTATGTCGGTTGTGCCCTATCAGCACTACTACCCCCAGTCCCGCCCTCCTGAATGGAATCTCTTACTCGTTTGCTCCCCTTAACATGAAAGCGGTGATCTTGATAATGTAACATAGCAACATTCAACACCCCATTGTATGTTTTCAAAGTTGGATTACCCAATAGATGCTGCCGGATCCTGCAAGTAAGGCCATCTCTAAATAACTGTATCCTCTTCTCCTCGGTAGGTACCTCTCCTGGAATAAAGTTAGCTAACCTTGTAAATTCTTCCTCATACTGAACAAAGGTCTTCCCCTCTTGGGTGACATCTAATAATTTTCGCCTCATCTCTGTCTAGATTGCGGATGGAAAATATTTGCGGTCAAACTGCTCCCATAACTCCTGTATCGACATACTGTCTCTCTCCTCCACGGTGGAACAGACTCCCCCCACCACGGTGCCGCCCCAACTAGCTTAAATGTAGCTAGAATCTGCCTCTGAATGTCTATGCACTCGTACATTCTCAAATGCCTATGGATGTCTTTCTTCCATTGGTTAGCAACCACCACGTCTGAACTCCCCTGGAACTCGGGAGGGTGTGCCTTCTGAAAGGCATCTCTAACTCGCTCCCAAGCAGAAGGAACACGTGCATCTGAGCTGGGGCCTGCTGTACTGTAGCTAATGTTGCATTAACCGTCTGTGCAACTATGACGGCAACCTCTGCAGCATTCATGGTACCGTGGGCTAGAGTTGGCTGAGTTTTTTACTGTGCCTTTGGGTTGGCTCGTGTGGCACGTCGAGGAGGCATCTAAAATGAGAAAGAATTTTCCATCAATCCACAATTCAATATGTCATAAAATAGCTAAAGACGTAAATGTGTAATAAAGAATACAACAATCCTAATAATAGGGCTCTATATCAAATAACGCTAAGCTGGAAATCGTAGTAAGCCGCACAGATCCTAAATACACTAGAACTTGATGCTATAATATCATCTGTGACACCCCGCCCAATTAAATACCGGGTGATCAGTCCTTTACTAAACTAAACAGAATATCCAGTTGGTTTATTCTTCGCATTACTATCGAAAATTATTAAATACTAATCACCTATATTAATTAATTAAGTTGGTGCCAAATTTTAATATTTTAAACTAACATGCAATGATCTGAAATAAAGAAATAAATCACATTCACTAATCCAATTAACCAACAACATAAATAATGAAATAATTGAATCAAATAAGATATGATTGGGATAAACACTCCAGTCTGAAACTCCAGTACAATAACCCATATTTAAAACCAAATCCAACCACTGAAAATAAATGAAGTACGATATCTCTAGAAATAACTACTAGTAGAAGATGGGCAACATGCCCGACTGAGATAGATAAAATAATGCATCAGATCTGAAAGATATAAAGGCGTCTACTACTAAGGTCCTGCAATCGTCCACAACAACCGCAGCACGTCAAATGAGAATGAACTCCTAATATGGGCGTTCATGTAGCTAGGCACCTAAAATAATTTTTGCAAAATAGATTTGGAAAACGGGTCGGAGCCCGAGTAAAACAGTTTAAAACTATTTGCAAGTATTTAAAATGCAAAATCAGCAGATATTATATACATGTTAGTTTCGCATGGTCTCACTTGAGTTCCTCACCCCTCAACTATTGTGCACGCCTAACGTATTCTATGAATCCATCTTAGTCATGCTACCCTGTTTAACTAGTTCCAGTCCCATATTTTACTACACCTACTTACGCGTAGCACCCACTCATATCACCCATACGACTCGTTATTGATTTACCTTCTCATATCATTTAAATCAATTTAGGGTTTGCCAAATAGATGTTAAGTTTCTACTTCCTTATGTTAGTTTAGGCATCATCATCTTTCCCATCTACTAAGCACACACACTAAGATAAATCATAAGTATATATATTTATCACTATATTTATATATATATTAATACGGCATCCCTAGGCAGAGACCTGTGGTGCATGAATACTCTGATATCAAGTCCCTCTGTATGCAGGTCTGATTTCCACATAATTGATGGTGGTTTTGCGTTCTCCTCTCCCCGATCTACAATCCGATGGTGACGGTGGTGAAAAATGATGTAGAATAGCCTTAGGACTCCTTCTAAACTCTTATTTTTTGTCCCCTAATATCCCCCCTTAGTTTTTGTTCTGGTAACCCTAACTTCTCCAACTCCTAATATTATTTAGACTTATAAAGTTCGAGGGTCTATTTTCCTAAAAAAAATAAAAGACTAAAATACCTCTCTCGGGTACCGGTTTGCCTAAAAATGCCCCGGGACCCAAACTAAACGCCCGAGTACACTTTTATGACTATCTCGACCTTTCTGGACATATTGGCGCACTCAAAAAGACCATATAGAATACGAAAAGTAAACTTATATTTTATTTCTCAAATTATGTTTCGACATGACTGACACGCGCGTCCCGACTAAATTTACCCTAACTGTCATATTTTTCAATCATGACAATTATAATATTTCCTTATCATTTTTATTTCTCATTCACTAAGTAATATTCAATATAAATAAATATTAATCCTTATCTCTCTAATTAATATTTATTTTACCAGATTAATTTTCAATTATAATTTAATTAATCACAATTAATTCCCAAAATAAAAATCAATAAAATTACGGGGTGTTACGAGTAATTGAAAGCATTAATGACTTATATGTATAAGTTGAAATCTTAAATCTTGAATGTGAAGTCCAAGCACCATGTATGAGTGTAACAACTACAGTGGATGCCATAGTAGTAAGGGAAATATAGTGATTGAAAACATCAATGCTGCATATGGATTTATTAGCCTCTTAAATTTTGAATGTGCAGTACTAACACCATGTATGATTGTAACAACTTCAATTAATTTTGGAGAGTATTATACATGTAGTAAAAGTTATTACAGATCAACTAAATACAGCGAATTTAAATTTCCTCTATTGCTTTCTTACAAATAATTTTTTTTTCCTGTATACCCTCATTTGATACACTAAGTCTTTGTTTGAAAGTTCAAGTAAAATTTACATAGGTTTCAATCTTGTGCATGGCATTTGATTAATTATCAATATTAATTCCTAATATCACAAAGGTACCTAATGAAATATTATTTTCTTGAATCTTTATATGTAATTTACATATGTCCATTATATCTCCACAATCCATATATGTGTGTGTGTGTGTGTGTGTTTAGTTTTAGTTTAGCAACATTGACATTAAATGGGTGCCACTTAATATTTCTAACCTTTTATTATTCCATCTACCATTGTTGAGAAAGATATTTGCATCAAAGAATTTTGATGTAGTTGTCTCGATTTGTTTTTTTATGTTTTCATATTGTGTTGGCCAGATTTCAAAAAATTGCATTTTTCAGAACTTTCCATATAAACCAGATAGTGAAGAGGTATGTAATCTTATGATTAAATAATTTATGCTTATATTTGAGATTGGGCAGACCATGGTTGAATTGTTCACTAAGTTTCACGTGACAATTGCATTTGTTATATAGAGATAGATCGACTACCTCTTTTTTTGTGTTATGTAGAGTTTTAGGATGACTCTGGCTTTGTGATTCATTTTTTAGTTGATGCCCTTGTTTTGTTATTTGATAGAACTTGTATTAATAGGGGGTTACATTTCCCCTCCTTTTACTGCTTATTATGTATACGCTTTCTACCTCATTGGAAGCCTTTAATGGTATATTTTTGTATTTATCACACAAAAAAAATAGACTAACATGTTATCAACTTTACAAAGATTATACACTAATTGAAAGGGTGGAGTATTTTGTCCGCGTAGTTGTAAAGTGATCACTCGTTAAATATTATCACGTGATTTCTAAATAAAATCTCATTGGTAGGAAGGGATACTATTATTATGAACCCGATGAAGAATTTAAATATGTGGGCATCTGCCCTTCCATAATTCATTTCGGTTTAGAGTACCATGTGTTCGTTATAAGAAGCACCTTATGTATCTCGTTCAAAAGAATTTTAAAAATCACACTATGTATTAACTATGAGAATTTAGTTTGTTTCAAAATTAGATAAATTAATGAAAATAAATGATGAATCACCACAAATTATTAGCGGATATTGAAATGGAGAAATTTCAAAGAAAAGAAAGCATATAAAGAAAGGGAATGGGCCGACTTAGGCAGAAAAACGCAGAAAGTATGCTCAAAACCACTGATCATTAAATAAATCAAAATAAATGATCTAGTAAGTACACATATAATAGCAAATTATTGGAATTTGTTTTAGCATTCTGGATAGGTAAGAAGATTAGCCAAAGTTATAAGTTTTATGGGTAGGATGAAAGAGAGAATGCATTTTACTTACTTGGCTTTAAATTCTGTAATGGCTTGAACATGTGGGTTTATATAAGTTTTTGTTGCGTTTGTTGACGAAAGTGAAAGATCTCTTGTGCAATATGTGATCAAAGAAGATTTTTATTATCAGTACAATTTTGTAAGGGTGATAGATATGAAAAAGAAGCACATTATATTTTAAGTACCTCTGAACTGTTTTGATGTTGTCGATGTAAGGGCTACTATCAAATGATCTAAGAATTGTTGGAATCATTCTTCGTTTATGAGTGATGTTTCCTTAGCCCATACTGTGATAGTAATATTTGCACCCTTATAGTGGTACAGTAATTTTGGTTGCCAAAAACGAAATATGGTTATTTTATACAACAACAGAAAGACAATGTTAATATAGAAAATGAATTATCTTTGATTTTCAAGATGTATAACTCTTTTTTTTACTATTGAACCATTATCCGACTGATCCTTAATAGGAGACATGGTTGTCAAGAGACCTAAAACATCTGTGGAGGACATATATAAGGCTTGTATAGATATGAAATTACAGTAATGAAAATCTATTAAGTAAAAATGAATTATGAATATTATTTACCTGTGAGGTATGTCGTTGCCTAATTTTGATGTTAGTTCTTTGAATTCCACAAGTTGGGAATGAGCATGTTCTCTCTTTCACATTGTATTATCTTAGATGATGGTATAAACTCCATCGTGAATTGGCGTGATGAAACTTTGTAACAGTATTTGTTTTCCATAACTCAGAAGTTGGTAATTGTGTAGACTTTTCCTTTCTCTGGCATATTTTTATTTTCCAAATAAATATTTCTGTATGGTAGCATGTATTGAGTCGCCCTGCAAAGTATAAATATGTAAATATCGTGTTATATGAAGTCTTGTTTTAGTAGTTTTGAGGAGCGATATTATAACATAGATTTAATGATTTTGTTGAAATTACATCACCTGGTCATCAAGTAATAACACAACGACTGAGAGTTTCTTGTTATCAGCATAATTTTTCTTGAATCCTATTTTTGAAACACACGAACAATTATTTTCCAATCATCCTTCCCCTTTCTTAGAGCTTTAAGTCTTGTGATTTGGTTGATGAACAATTATTTTCCATGATTCTGTTGGATGAACAATGTATCCTGAATCAACTCTGACCCGAGAAACTTATTGTCCCCCAACTCCAACCAACAAGCGTATGAACAAAAAGGTCTACCGTTCAACGCCTCACATGGTGCCATACCAATCGTGAGGGGGTAGGAGTTATTATACACGAACTCCACAAGTGGAAGATACTACTCCCAAACTCCCCCAAAATTAAGGATGCACATCCGTATCATATCTTCTAACATCTGATTAGTTCTCTTTGTTTTCCCATCTGTATGAGAGTGATAGGTTGTACTCAACCTCAACTCGGTACCCATAGCCTCCTAGAAACTTTCCCAAAATCGAGGCACAAAAATCTTAACCCTGTTGAATATAATATCTAATTGCACCCCATGAAATCTCACGACCTTATCAATAAGAATCTGGACATACTGTCCCGTAGTATAGTTATTTAGAACTGGCAGAAAGTGAGCTACCTTGGTTAGCCGATCCACTATCACACATACGGAATCGCAACCTCACTGTGAAGTAGGTAACCCAGTAATGAAATTTATGGAAATGCTCTCCCATTTCCACATCGATATCTATAACGGCTGTAGAACCCCTGTCGATTTTTGATGGTCCACTTTCACCAACTGACAAGTTGTACACCTCTAAAAAACTCAATAATATCTCTTTTCATCCCACTCCACCAGTACCACCGTCTCATATCTTGGTATATCTTAGCCCCACCAGAATGTACCATAAATTGTAACCCATGTGCCTTTATCATTACTAGGTGTCGTAAATCTTCCCCTTTTGGGATAACCAATATCCCGTTAAATCGTAAACCTACCTCTAAACTAACGGAGTATGACTCATCTCCCCCAGCTAAGAGCTATCTGATCCGCTCCTGATAAAATGGATCCGTTGCCTATGCTTGCATTACCCTCGTGACAATCTGAGGGGTGACGGTCATAACTGATATAAATGATCGAGCCACTGACTCTTGATGTCCCAAATCCTTCCATTTCTCCTTCCACACTTCAGTTACATCCCTTGTTGGCCTATGTCTCAACGAGCCTGCCACCACATTAGCCTTTTTTGGGTGATATTGGATGTTAAACTGATAGTCTTTCCCAAATTTAAGCCACCTGCTCTGACGCATATTCTGCTCTCTCTGAGTGAACAAGTACTGTAGTGACTTATGATCTGTGACCAGGCAAAATCTCTCCCCCAATAAATAGTGTCTCCAAATCTGTAACGCAGACACGACTGCCACTAGCTCCAAGTCATGGATGGGGTAATTGCTCTCATGAGGCTTAAGCTTGCGGGAAGCATGCGTTATATCCTGATCCTCCTACTGTAACATAATATTTTTTGTGTAATTTTATTCAGTGGGATCCTCGTTATTTATTAATAATTTTGAAGCACACTATATCTTTAACTCACTTGAGTCTATATTATATAGGTGCTCATCTAATTTGGAAATAGTGACAAAATTGATTCATATCCTTGCTTGACCAAAAAGCCTTCAGACTCTTCATTTGAATTCCTCAAATTGTTCCTAAAGGTATAACACCAACACCTCACCTATGATTGCATATATGTGTTGCATTCTTCATAATATGGGTGTGTGTGAGTTAAATCCCATTAAAATAATTTTTCCATAATTATTGGGATATTATAAATAATTTCTACGACTTTTTAAACAATTTTTAGAAATTTAAAATTGGTTTTTACAATGATTGTGGGCTTATTTGTAATTAGTAAAAGTTTTTAAACTTTACTTGGGTAGAATTCTAAAGTGCTAGATAATATTGTGGGTGAAATTTATATTTTTGTAAGACCAAAAACACGCGTTTTTAAGTCATCTCAGTCTTACACGTGTTGGACTTACAATGGTTGGATCTTTATTTCTTTACACTCACAGACCTGAGAATGATTGATAACCCTTGAATAATTTTAAGATATGTCCTGCATGCGTTCTTACTTGATCCATGTGTTAACATTTTAAACCAATCAGAGCTTTTATAAATGTGGTGCTTTAGCAGCCATTAAATTTCATTCGATAAAATCTTGATCGTCCATTTACCTGAGACTTTCCAGATCCTTCTCTTCCTTGTATAAAAGGAGACTTCGTCCTTTCATTTTCGACTTTTATTCACCTCAATATTGAGAGGAAAAGAGAGAGAGAGAGAGAGAGAGAGAGAGAGAGAGAGAAAATAAAAACCCTAACCTAACTCCAGTCAAATCTCACCTGAAAATAGTTCTGAGAGTTGAGTTAGTTCTAGATTTGAGAAGATCCATCATCTCTTGTTCTTAATCTCTTGTCCAACCAAGTCACAATTTCCAAATCTCATTTTCTTTCATATAAATATGAGATTTGCGAGTCTGTGATACACTTCACGTTTTATCTCACTGGTTTTTATTTCTTCTTTCGAGAAATCTCGATTTTGTTGGCTGTTTTAAACTGTTATGTTTCTTTTAAACCCTAAACCAACAAAATCATTTCTGATTTCAGTTTTTGAGAGTACTTGGACTTAGATCTAGTTAAGATCTTGATTGGGGATTTACACTTTCAATTATTTCACAATTTGTAAAATATTTGTAAATATTTTTTAATAACGAAAGTGTTTAGGATCTTGACTCTTTTATATAGCAAGATTCCCTCTTGATCTGTGGATAAATTGAAAGGTCCAAAGTCTGAGTTTCGATCAAATTGATTTTAGAAATCTTCTTTGCATTTTAGAATCTGTTTGTAATTTGATAATCATTTGGTCTATAATAAGTGTGTATGGGTTGCATGCATGTGATTTAGAGCACATCACTACTTGCACTTTCACACTACAACACTAAAAGGTGTTGGTAGAGATATTCTAAACATTTGAGTTGATGTAAAGCTTGAAGTAGTATTGCAAAGCTAAAAGGAGTAGAGTTACAAAGCTGAGAGAACAACAACAACAACATCAAAGTCTTGGGAGAAGTCAGAAAATGCCAGAGGAGTTGGTATAATTTTTTAACTTAGATTAGGCTTGATTGTGTGTATTGATTATTAAATAATTTGTAACCTGTTACTCTATTTTAGTGGATTTTTACTTTTGAGGTGTAAAGACCTCCGTGGATGTTTTCCCAATTGGGTGGGATTTTACCACGTTAAAAATTTATACCTGCCTGCTTCCTCTTCATCTCATCCCTTTCTTGAGGTTGTGTTGATTTAATTTCTTTATAAGTTTTGGTTTTCAAAACTGGCAAACCTCTACCTTATATAACTCGTTCATACTGTTTTAAACACATCATGTGTTAAGAAATTTGTTTTGACTAAAGAGTTTTTTCAACAAACTGTTCGGAGCCATTAAAATTGTTTAATCTTGAATTAAACTACTTAAGTCGTAATTTTTCAAATTTTAGCCCTCCGCTTGAAGTTACTCTCAAAATATCCACATGTAGATGACTGTGATTGAAGACTGGTTTGGGTATGTAGATGGAAGTTTGGCCTTGGAGTTTTTTTGTTGTCATAAAGAAAGTAATTCGAGCTGGAAATTGACGTCCTCTCGTAATTAATGGCCATCGTAAGTCTGTGCCATCATAACTATTTTTGGAATGAATACCTTTGTTCCTATATTTGACCATGTGATAATTTTTTACTCATTTACCAATGGAGATAGTTATGTTACGATCAATCTTGTTCGCTTGCAAAGCTGTGCACTCTGGTTTATATTTCTCAACAACATAATTGGTGTGCCAATATTTAATTCCAAGTAACAATATGGGAGTCCTGAGAAGTTAAAACTGTATAAAGATTCAACAGGGAAAAGCACACTTTGGTTTCAAATGTTGCCAGAAGCCCTGCATATTGAATCCAAGCTTAGATATGATTCAAAATCTCATGCGATGACGTCTAAGACATAAGCTTTAATGTTGTCAACCATATGGTTTATTGGAGTAAGAATATCTCAATCCTTTATGTAATCTGGATATTCGTATCTGTTGGTTAGATCAGGTTATAAACTTGAGATAATATCGGTTATGGGGTCATTTGAATTCGAAATAAGGTAGTCTTTAGGCATTTTAGCCCATGAAAGGCATTCTTAATCTTTAAATGATTCAGTTGGCAGTTTTCCATCTCCTAGTGCAAGGACTTATTCTCTAAATGACTTTAAATATTGTATCATTATGTTTTTCTTTAGTTTGAATACAAAACAAAAATCCCAAATTTTAATTTGTTAATTAATGCTTGTACAATGTTTTCTCTCCTTCCCTTATGCACAAATGGTAACGTTTGTGTAAATCCCCACTCAAAAGAACTATAATCTCTCCAAAAGGTTTTTCAAAGGATTTTTTGTCATCAAATCGCATCTTATCTCTTAAGGTTCTATCCACTACTTCAAATTCACGGTGGTGGTCCATAAGAGCCTCGTCCCAAATAATTAAACTTGTTTTTCTAATGAGTTCTGCAAGATGAGTTCCTTTATTAATATCACAAGTTTATTTAGCGTGGACATCAATTGGTATTCTTAACCTTGAGTGAGCAGTCCTTCAACCGGGTAGCAACAATAATGCAATACCTAAAGATGCAATCGCCAAAACTATCTTTCCTTCTAAATGTAAATGCGCAAGAATGGTATTGTACAAATACGTTTAGCCTGTACCATGTGCACTATAGACAAAACGGAATCCTCATTTTATTTTGTATGCCAAACTTAAAACATGATTGTAAAAATTTAACTTCTCATTATTTAGTGCTTTGTACATTGCAGCATGCTCACGTGTTAACAACTCTGAATTGTATGAAAGCTCCTCTCGTAAGAGCCTATTATCCCTTTATCGAGTAAGTGTATTATCTAGAAGTGGCATGGGTGAAAAATCTTTTAGGCTTTTGCCATTTTTTTTTAAGATGTGGTCAATTTCATAAAGAACGTAATTTTGTAATTGAATTTCGCTCAAAATGAGATCAATAAATCATAATATTTTTCTTTAACGGTGAAGCATATCCTCAGACAGATACTAATAATTATCCTCCTAAAGCCTTTTTGGATGAGAAACCTCGTAAAAAAAGTAGCATTATAGTAAATAATTCACATAATTGATTATTTGTTGACCTCGGTGATGCTTGGGTTAGAGTATCGTCCATTACTTATTATCTTCTAATAGCCCAAGCACATAACACACAGCTTTTCATGTTTAATAAATGATTCAATCAACAGTTTTCACCTCATCATAATTTCTTGCTCCTCGGACAATGTTAAGGATTATACAATGGTAAAATCTTTCATCCGAGGCTGAATGAGCATACACTATATGACCTAGGAGGTGCTTGAATGTTTTCTTCTAAATAATTCATTTGTTTATGAGTACCAAACCCATTTTAAGGAAAACTCTTCATAAGTTAAATGCCTTGCATCCTCGTGCTTGTAATTTGTTTCCATCCACTATGTAAACATGGCCTTCTCTATATCAATTCTTTTAATCAAAATATCCAAATTGTTTGACTCTTTAAAAGTTACAAGATGCTCGTCCGGGAGATGTAAAGTCAACCTCTCTACACTAATGCTCCAATATTGTATATGAAGTTGATTTATTCTCCAATAAGCTTCACATGCAGGTAGATAGCGACAATCGAGAAATGATTTTATTTCATCAACCTCTAATATTTCTTCTTTACCACTATTATATTTTATAACGATTGATTTAGTAAGTACCATTGCTATTATGTCTTGGCCATTTTTTATATACTTGAAAAGTTACTTATTTGCCCTTGATTTATTGCACTATTCGATATTTATGTGAGCTTAGTATTTGACGACTGAGTCAATATTATGGGAAACTACAAATCTATTATCAATCTTAATTCCCATATTCTCTACAAATGTACCATCAACTAGTCGTTTATATATTGGGAATCCATTTTCATCCAATGTTATTATGTTTGTGAATTTTTTAGGAAAGTGTTTAGAGTAACTTTTGTTTGCCATATAGGGTGATCTTGTATTTGCATGTCCACAAACGACATGCATCATGAATTTTAAAATGACTGCATAGCCAGTTTTTCGCTATTGCAATCTGGTAATTCAGCAGAATGAATTGGTAAATATCAGCTATTGTTGGATGTTTAGCTTCTGTATGTAGGAAAAGAAGTATGTGTGCGTGGGTTAAACCTCTTTTTTGAAATTTAATTGTGTAAATAGTCATTATAAGAATTATTTATTAATGCAGTTAGTGACATAGTATGAATGGTTATGATTACTAATAATATGAAGAATTATGTTTTATTATTTATTTAATATAAAAGCAAGTACCGACAAATACTTTTCCAAAGGGCTTTCCTTACACCAAATCTTTCATTAGAGCATCAAGTTTTATTTTAAATACTCGTGCGATAATATTCGGCCTGTCCTTAGGTTTTGCCCCATGAATAAATGGGAGAAACTTTTTAATTTCTAACCATTTAGGATTGTAGTGAATGTGATGAACAAATTTGGATTACTATAGATTATATAAATAGCCATTGCATGTGGAAAGTTATGAACCATATAACGTGGACCTCCTGTGAAACTGGAGGGAAGGACATTGTCTTTTCCTACAGATGATGGCATTGAATCGCATTCAAGAACAACATCTCTTAAGCCTCTATATAGTTATGGCCTTAATCGTGGTTAGTTTGTTCGAATCCATCTCAACCTTTCTCGTTCTATGCTGGTATATGCATCAACATCATATTGCTAGAAATGTCTTCTTGATCGCAATACGGTGTGTGTTTTATTAGTTCTTTAATGCAAATGGTAGGCGTAATACTCTCTTATAGTCACACAATTCTATTTAGTTTTGTGTTTCCCATTATTACTTCTGTAAGTTATACCGAGATGATAGTCATCCTCCCCATAAGGGAACACCAATTGATATTACATAGCCATAAAGGATGGATGAAGATCATTAATCCTTTGCAATTTTATTTATGATTAAAGATAATATCTTTTATAACACTCTTCTCACTAAGGCCACAAACAATGAGTGAGGTTATTTCAGACGCAGTTAGTAAATTATAAACCGATTAGTCTTTTGAGCATTTTTTAATCAAACTTATACTTATAGACATGACATTTAAATGTTGGAAACGTTCACGCGCCATTCGAACTACTTTGGAAATCTTTTTTGTTCATTAAGCATTTTTAGTAAATTATGAATTACTCCAGGGTCCAACCTTGATGAACTCATATTTCCTTCTAATGAGTTAATTATATTATTTATCTCATTTTCAGTATATATAGCTGCAAATTTAGGGTTATGGCCTTCAATAGGAAGCAAAGATCTAATCATATGATGGTTTTGACCACTAATGCGATAAACACATGGTGCTCCTATATTATTTATTTGGTGATGAACTTTGGCCCCAGTAGAGGTAAATGTAAAAATTGAATTGGAGGCTCTAATGTTCTCCTTAAAGTTGGATAAAATTCTTCTACTTTCATAATCAAATAGATCTTTAAAAATATGTGGGGCTTCATATAAAACTGGAAGTTGAACCTTTTCTTCATGGAAACACAATGGGAATTTGGGTAATATGGATTTTGAGGCTTATCAGTTCTCTCCTGATACCATAGAATGGCTCCGAAATTATTGCAAAGTTGGCTTGGCCCCCCGAAATCCCATATTTAGACAAACTTGCTTATATATCCATTAAAACTATACATAAGTGATACTGTATGCAAAGACATGACCATATTCTTTATTAATATATTGTACGAATGATTATGAACACCATATACTTTGCGAAATCATATTCAATTAATCTTGAATGTCATCTCTTTGTTCATATGAGATCTTGTGCCCTAAAGTTTGTAGATACATATGTTAATCTATAGCTACGCCACATTATGATTAAAATAAGTAAATATTTTTTTATAGTAAGAAGGTGTTTCAATGTTTCTTATAGTTATTCAATGGCTGCAGGTCCCTTGTATACACCAAGTGAGGAAAATGTGTGTTTTAAACAAAAACCAAGTTGTGAACAAATTAGCTTAACCTAATTTTATCTTGTTCAACCCTAAGCACGCATCTAGTGATTAAAGCAAGTAAAATAAAGTAAAGATACTCACAACGCCGGATATACGAGGAAAAACCCAAAACGGGAAAAAACCTCGGACGACCCAAGCCAGAAAATCACTATGAATATGGTTTTACAAAGACAGATAGTGGTCTTACTCAACGACTCGATCCACCAATGAGGCTTGACGCTCCTCTGATCTTCTACCACTCCTCTTACAGTGCTCACGTAGAAACTTCGGCTTCCACGCTACTTGTCCACAACACGAAACTCCACGAGTGCCTCGGTGTCCTCCGATATGGCTTTGATGTCGTCTACGATGTTGAAATAGGTGTCTGCCTTTTCTTCATCGCAAAACCCTGCTAAACAGGTTGTCCAATGAGTTTGAAAAAACTAAACTTGGTGCACACAAGATCACATAAATATATACTGATGAAAGCTCGGATCTTGTAAACTCTAAGGATGTGTTTAAGTCTTTGAAACCTTAGAAAACTTATGCAGAAAAATGTACTGTTTGAAAGTGAATTCGTTCTGCAAGCACACCGAGAAAAGGACTAGGACCTGACTTAAATAAAAAATTCAAGTTGGTACAATCTCATTCGAGCGAGATGCCACGTCGTTCGAACGACAGTGGATGTCGTTCGAATGACATCTAATGTCATTTGAACGACGTGTCAGATAGAGTTCTAAACAGTTCCATCTTTAATCAAAGTGTTTCATTTAAAACCACCTCTAATCCAACTAAAATCCGTCATTTATTTGATGTGAAAACATTAAACATTTTAAAAACTTTTTTCATTTAAAAATAACATCCTTATTTTTATAACATGAAATTGGGAGTTTCATTAACATTATGCATTCATACCTGTGCGATCTAGGAATGCAATTAAACCTTGAATACGAGAAATTGCACCAATTAAACATTGGCATGATTGAATCTTTGTAGCTTTGCCACAACGTCTTCAGTAAATCTTCGATACGTCATATACTCGAGGGATCAGATAATATAAAATCTATTTATGATACAAACATGTTTTGTTACTAGAATAAGTCAAAACAACATTAAGACTCAATTAAAAATTTGGTTCTTACAAATCTCCCCCTTTGACTATTTCGGGATAAAACCAACAGTGAAATGCCTAAGCCGGTCTGTCAAGCCGTATGACGCCTAAATCCCATCCCATAAAACCCACAATGAAAAATACATTGTCAGTATAGGATAAGACTCTTCAATAATGGACCGACAAGCATGAAACTGTCTCGAATGTCTGAATGTGATGTGGACCTGAAATATCGTATCTCTTTAAGCATACCTACACACATGAAACAGACAAATACCCAGTGAAGTATGGAGGACCAAATGATATAAATTAATATGAAACTTTTAAATCTGAATCATTTGTTATGTGAGTAATATGTGAACATGATATACACATGATACCAATTTGGAAATAAACAATAAAATCTAGATATCACAAACTCACAAAACTCCCCCAATATCACAGACATCTCTCCCCCTTTTTATCTCGAATAGACAATCCAGTGAAAAGATAAACCATTCTAGCAGTGATATACCAATTTAAGATCAATGTGAATTAACTCATAGTATGCTAGATAAACATGAAACCTCCAGCTAAAAATGGTCAATCAATGTCAAATTAGTAGCTAGCAAATACCGAATCACATAAAAATATATCAATCAAAATAAGTGTGATTAAACGAATCAAATGCAGCAAAATATGTCAATGACCAAAGTAGACTGGATACATAGTGAAAAACTAGTACCAAAATATAAATAAATATGTAGCCCGAAACTGAAACAGAAATCAACCAGAAAGAATCAAACTGGTCAACCAGGCTGTCATTCGAACGAGCCAGGGATGTCGCTCGAACAAAATTTGACATCGCTCGAACGAAACAGTATGTCATTTGAATGACATACTCAAACTTTCACAGATTCCCCAGAAAATTAAACAGTGTTGCCTGGTGGAAAAATTTCATTAAAATTCTAACTGGAAGGGGCTCAAAACTGCGAAACAGAAGCAAAAAATATTAGCAAAACTAAGAAAACTAAAAAACAAACATATATGAGTAACATGCTAACATAATATTGACGTGCCTAAACATGAACATGGAAAGTATGTGCGTGAACTAAAACAAAGGAATAATTATTCCAACACATCGAAACGTTCAGGAAGTTATAATTAATAAAAATCTATCATCAAACTTTATTATAGCCATATGTGATAATTAAAGTGTGAGCTGAATGAACTAAACAAATATTATGCACATGAATCCGGAATTTTGACGATTCTACAAATAATAGCGTCATGACATGAATTTTCAACTATAGGATTCTTTGTGCAAACCCGTTTAAAAATTTTAATCCATCCAAACTCCCTCAAATATATATCATATTTTCCTTTTTAATGAACTAAACTAATTTGGCCCTTTTTGGCATATGATTCTTTTTATTGCCTTATGATTTTTTTCGGGCTCTTTTAAACGGTGGCTTTTCTCGATGAGTCAATTTTACACTCTCGCAGCCCTTTCCTGTACACTCATTATATTTTCAATGAAGATTAAAATGCTCACGGGTAAACGATTATTACATGCACACTTCCTCCAAAAGTCTACTTACACGTAGCTGGCAGAACGTCTCACCAAAACTCAAATATGCAAGATTAGTCAAACATTCATATAAACTCGTGCAAGTGTGCAAAGATGACATATATACAAAGTCGAATAAAAATGCATATCAACTTCGAAATAACCCCATAATACAATGGTTAAGATCAATCTAAGCCTCGATAATTATAACCAAATGTCCTAGTCACATAGATAATGGAAGGAGGGTGGTTCAAGCACACCAATATGCTATATCAAACATGTTAACTCAAGACACAAAAATAAAATCGAAAATCTTTTTGGCTTTTTCAAAATATTTTGACTTAAATAAAGTCAAAATCTTTTTGTATTTTGACTTAAAAACACTATTTTATTATGTAGATCCTTGTGTGTGTTTGTTTATTTTTTTACTCCTGATTTGTTTCTCTCTCTTGGTTTATTTTTTTTTCTCTCGATGGATTCTCAAAGTTTTAACGAATTAAATCTGTTGAATTTAAAGTTTGCAAAATGAATTAAAGTTTTGGAGTAAGATAATTCTCGTTTTAAAATATGATTGAATATTTGCAAACGTTTCAAATTCAAAGAGATATGATTCGTGAGAAGTTTGGAGCTTTATATAAAAATTTTGAAGTTTTAAAAGTTTTCAAAAAGGAGAGTGATGATAGAATTCTTGGTTTAGAGAGAGAGAGTTAAAGAATTTGAAAAATTCAAGTGTTTGTGGCATTGATGAAAATGGTTTAATTAATGAATTTAAGGCACGTGAGAAGACTCTAAGGAATAAGTTTGCTCATATTTAGGGGGAGCGAGATAACCTTCTATGGGTAATTGAAAATTTAAAGAATGAGTCCCGAAAGTTTGAGGAGTTTAATCGTTTACTTGAGTAAAAAGTTTTGAAGTTGAAAAATGATTTAACTGACTCGAGTAGTGATGGTAGCGACTTATCCTATTCCAGTGGTTCGAATGTCAAAGCGAAAATCATAGTTTATTTTAGAGCGTCAAACACAATCGAGAGGGTTAGGAAAGGTCAACCTAAATGTCCCGTTCCTCATCATGTTTTCACATGTTCGCAATGTGGTAGGAAATGTCACCTTAGGAGTTTTTGTTTTAATCTTAGAAAAGACCCTAGAAAGTTTAAATGTAGTGTCCCGTCGGTTACCAAAACCTGTTATGTTAGGTATACACCTGTTTGGGTTAGGAAATCGTTTTGGGGATGCTAAATGCTTCGTTGGTTGATTTACACATGCTTGCACATGATACGTCACATACTATTTCTTATGGATAGTTACTTGCATGATTTTGTTTTTCATACACTAGTTTTGCTTCATGATATATATATTTGGCTAGTGTTATGACATGTTTAACTCTTTGTATTATTTTTTTTGTTCGAGCCTTATTGAAAAATACAAAAAAAATCTGGGTTTATTTAAGTCAAAATATTTTGAAAAAGCCAAAAAAAAATTCGGTTTTGTTTTTGTTTCTTGAGTTAACATGTTTGATATGGCATATTGGTGTGCTTGGACCACCCACCTTCCATTATCCATGTGACTAGGACATTTGGTCATAATTATCGATACTTAGATTGATCTTAACCATTGTATTATGGGGTTATTTCGAAGTTGATATGCGTTTTGATCCGACCTTGTATATATGCCATCGCTGCACACATGCACGAGTTTATATGAATATTTGACTCCTCTTGCATATTTGAGTTTTGGTGAGACGTTATTATCTTAATTTTTCCATATATGCGTAAGTAGTGTGCATGTAATAATCGTTTACCCGTGAGCATTTTAATCTCATTGAAAATATGATGAGTGTACGGGTAAGGGTTGCGAGAGTGTAAAATTAACTCGTCGTGAAAGCCACCGTTTAAAAGAGCCCGAAAAAAATCATAAGGCAATAAAGAGAATCATATGCCAAAAATGGGCCAAATTAGTTTAGTTCATTAAAAAAATTGAATTATTTTATATGAGGGAGTTTGGTTGGAAAGTAATTATTGGGTTTGCACGTCCTTTGAAAAGTTCTTGAAGCCACACTAAATTGTTTTGGACGTTATTGGTGTGAAAATCACTTAAGCCTTGATTTGTTGATTTGATTTAGTCGATATCATCTAAATTCAACATCTTTACACCTAAGGATGATTTTTATGTTCCTTCGATAGGAGTACACGTATTCATCGTGCACATATGCTTGATTAAGTTTTATTACCTATTGAATTTATCCACACACATTCATTCCATATCCTCGATTTGGTTATTTTAGTAAAAATTCATGGTGTTTGATTTTTGTAAAATTATTTTTACATTTTTGTATAAAAATATTAAAAAATTCAAAAATAGTTTGTTTGCTTTGTTTCCCGTGACTAGGGCTGTGTTTCGGCCGGATCGGATCGGAAATGACCCTTTCGGAAATTTTTCCAAAAAATTCGGCAAAAATATTTAATTTCCGAAACCATTTCCGATTTTTTTCGGAATAATTTTTTTTTGCCATTTTCGGAAAATTCGGCAAAATCGGAAAATTCGGAAAAATTCGGAAAGTTTCGGATTTTCGGAAAAATCGGAAAAATTTATAATTTTTAAAATTATATTTTTTTAAAATTATATTTTTTTAAAATATAAATTTACAATTTTTTAAAATTTAAAAACTGCAATAACTTAAATCTATGGAGTCCAATTGATTAGGCCAAATATGGAGATTTTGGTGCTTTGACAGTTATCAAAATGCTTTAGAAACTGTTAACAAATATGTTACCAAAATTGTTATCAAAATGTTACCAAATATGGAGGTGTTCCAAATATGGAGATTTAGAAACTGTTACAAAAATGCTTAAACTCTAAATGTGTTATAATAGTTAATTCAAAAGACATTTAATTGTTAATTTAAAATGACAGTTATAAACAAATGTATTCCATTTCCACTTATAATAGTTAATTCAAAATGACCATCATTTCCAAAGTGATAATAGTTCATTCAAAATGACCATCCATGCAAAGTTCAAAATGTCTCAATGTCCAACAACATAATTAAAAATGTCCAACAACCAAATAAAATCCATAACATTGTTCAAAATTACAATTAAAATATCATCCAAGCTTTTTAACCAAGCATAACCATCTTCCTTCATCACCATCTTCATCCCAACGACAATGATTTCATATCCTCGTTCACAACTACAATCAAAATAATAGAAATTAGTGAGAATGAATATACATAATAAGAAATTAAAAAACCGAATATAAATAAATTAATATACCTTCTTCAACAGATTCTAGAACTTCTATTGTATCTTCAATAGTAATAGGAAGCATAGGATTTCTAAGCCAATCTTGTGTGCATAACAAAGCTTCCACAATAGTAGGTGTTAAAGAACTTCGAAATTGATCAAGGACTCTACCGGCCGTACTAAAAGCGGACTCGGATGCAACCGACGTCACTGGAATAGGTAAAATATCACGTGCCATTATGGCAAGTGCACGGTATGTTGGAAGCTTTCCTTTCCACCAAGCAACAACGTCAAAATGACGATCATCAATCTCCACAACACTATCGGCCAAGTATCTATCCAAGTCATTGGAAACTTCACTACACTCCTTTCTCTTCAAAACTCCTCTAAACAAGTCTTTAGACTTCGGTTTTTTGATCATTTTTTCTACATCATTGACTTGATCCCGTGGGGTGGAAAAACCATGTTCCACATAAGGACTCTCTCCTGCTTTGTAGTAACTATAAAGTCTACGCATTAAATCTTTCAACTTTTCAACAAGGACTTCCATTTTGTAAGCTTTTTCAACATCGGAAAGATCGGGACATTTCTCCAAATATGAGGAATACCAAAACTCGACAAATTGCAATTTATAACGAGGATCCAACACAATTGCAACAACTAATATCGGATTAAGAGAATCAAAATTGCAATACTTGTCAAACTTTGCATCCATTTTAATGGCCATGGAACGAAAAAATAAATCATCACTACGTAAATGCTCAATGAGAAGGTCCTTAACTTGGGTGAGTTCATCAAAATAAATATTGGAAGTGATATATTGAGAACCCGACACACGCTTTGTTACTTCAAAGAATTCTTCTAAAAACGTGTGCAAAGATTTTAATTTTTTCCAATCAACCTCGTCCAATAAACCTTCCCCTTTCGCATTACACTCGATTTTATAATTGGGATCAACCTCATCTAAACGATCAAATACCCTCTCAAACTCCAATGCCGCATTTATCATTAGGTATGTTGAGTTCCAACGTGTCTTTACATCCAAGCACACCGCCCTCTTTGTTTCCAACATTTCATCCACCACACATTTTTTGAAAAGTTGCATTCGTGATGGGCCACTTCGCACATATTTAACACTACGCCTAAGGCGCTTGATTGTGTCTTTAACCTCCACGATTCCATCTCTCACAACAAGGTTTATTATATGTGCAAAGCATCTAATATGAAAAAACTCACCTCCTAACAACAACCCATTTCTTTTATTTAACCTTTTTCTCAAATCCGCAACACATGTGTCATTATTTTTAGCATTGTCAAGTGTTATAGTTGTGACCTTTTCTAATCCCCACTCCATCAAACAACCCTCCACGGCCTTGGCTATCGCCTCACCCTTGTGTGGATAAATAAGGACTCTAAAATTGATTATTTTCTTATGTAGGACCCAATCCCTATCAATAAAGTGCGCGGTTAAGGCCATATACCCAAGGTTTTGTAATGAAGTCCACATGTCAGTTGTGAGGCATACCCTCGTATTAAAATATTTGAAGTAATCTTTCAACTTTATCCTTTCCTCGTGGTACATCTTTAAACAGTCCATAAGAACTTAAGAACTTAAGAAGTTTTAGTACCTCACTTTGAAGAGCCGAAACAAATTAAATCTGACTCGCACAATATATTAAATCTGCATAAAACAAATATTAAATTCACAATCAGTATTCAACACTACATAAGAACTTAAGAAGTTAATCAATCACATGATTTACATATGTACTGATACTGAATATGAGTAATTAGAAATATGGTATTTTTTTCATGCAACACTATCTATCTAGTACATTTACATAGTTGTAATTTTTTATCTTCAATTGTTGGCAATCTCTAAAAATAATAGTAGACTGTATATGCCATTTGGTTTGACAAAGTTAATACCCAAATACCCAAATATAATTTAAGTTAATACCCATCCACACAGTTATGGCAATCTCTACATTTAAGTTAATACCCAAATAATAGTAGACTATATGGAATAAACGTTGCAGTTCTCATAAATATTCAACACTACATAAGCAGCATCGTGAGTCATAAACATTGCAGTTCTCATATCCAGTACAAACCAGAGATGCAGTTCTCTAAACGATCTAAAGTTTTGCCTTTTACGCTTTTTACGAACACAAACAGGAACAAATCAAGGACAGCAGTTCTAAACGATCTAAACGTTGCAGTTCTAAATGATCTAAACGATCTAAACAAACGCGTAAACGATCTAAACAAATCGATCTAAACAGATCTGCCGTTCTACTTACCAGATCTGCCGGAGATTGGTCGAGAGAGAGATGCGCCGGAGATTGGGTTGAGGTGAGACTGGCTCGAGTTCTACCAGAGATGCGCCACAAATCTAACAGAGATGCGCCGGAGATTAGGTCGAGAGAGAAAGAGATGGAGGCGCCAACCATAGAGAGAGAGAGAGAGCCGAAAATATCTGATATTAGGTTTAGAAGTTTAGAGAACCTAGTTGCTAACAGCATATATATATACTCGGAAATAAGAATATAGTTTATAAGGTAAAAAATAAGTTATAAGGTAAAAAATTAGGATATAACTTGAAAGGTAAAAAAATATATATATAAAATATTCGAAAGAAATATTCAGAATATTAATCGGAAGAAATATTCGGAATATTAATCGAAAAAAATATTCGGAAAATTAATCGGAAATTATATCGGAAAAATCGGATCGGAAAAATCGGAAAATCGGAATTTAAAACATAGTTCCAATTTCCTATCCAATTTAATTCGGAAAAATCGGAAATCGGAAAATCGGAAATCGGAAACCTTATATATATTCCAAAATCGGAAAATATCGGATCGGATATCGGAAAAATCGGAATGTTCGGAAAAAAAACACAGCCCTACCCGTGACACCCCAATTTGCTTTATTGGGTTTGTTATTTCCTTATTTATTTCGAACAAATAAAAAGGGGGAGAACGAATTATGACTTTATGGGTTTTTTTGAATTATGAGGGAGATTTGAGATTTTATATATGTTTTGATTTGACTTTATGTTTATCTCATTTCAAACTCGATATGTCACGAAGGTATTTGCTTTGTTTCATGTGTTTAGATACAAAGTTGGAAATTAGTGGATTGTACACCCTGATGAGAAAATCTTTGAGGTTTGAAGTTTATTGAAGATTGAAAAAGTTTGAAGGCTTGTCATTTATCTTTTCAGTTTTGGGTTCATGGGAGGGTAGATTTGTATAGGTCATATTTTCATTGATAATTCAAATATTTTTATTTTGTACCGGCATAGACATAGGGGGAGATTTGTAAGGACATTTTTGTTCGTTATCAATTTATATGTCGTATACCGTTACACCGTCGAAGAAGATCAATATCACATTCACATCAAGACGGATCCGAATAATCCAGGTTCTTCAACAAACATTCTCCTCACGGTTAACTTTGGTAAGGTTACGTTTTAGAGTACCTTAATAATGCACTTAGAGTATTGAGATTATTTTTCATAAAATATTTCGAAGTGTTGGAGCTTTAAATGTTCTTATTAATTTTTTTTTGAATTCATTTTATCTAAAGTTTTTGTTCTCGGACACCTTTCCATAGAAAAATCATAACTAATTAAAAAAAATAGAAAAATACGAAACTGGCGGCCATGTGTTCGTATCGAAATTATCTACAATCATGGCATGGAATCTCGTTTGATAGGTCGTTCGAACGACCTCAGATCTTGTTCGAACAAAATGGGATCTCGTTCAAACGACACATTGATTTAAGTTTTCTATATAAGCGCATTAAACGAGGCATATTTTGTGAAGAAGTCCCAGCGTTTTACATAACAAAAAAACTACAATTTGCATAATCCTTTTGGCTTATTCCTTGATGGTTTAGTCCTTTTTTTTCTTTTTCAATTCACAAATCTCAATATCTTTATGTGAATTATTTTGAAACCCAAAGAACATACTTTACTATTATTATCCTTTATGAGAAGATCTCTACAATCGAAAAGTTGCGTGTTATTGTGGAGGGAGACTCTACGAAGTTTATGACTGCGTGCCATTGAGGATCTTCTGCGTGTTTATTCTTTGTTGAAAACTACGTGTGATCGAGTGGAAAAATTGAGCGTCTGTGTAAATACGCTAGTCGTTGTTATCAGTTTCCTACCTCAAACAAAAACCTAAATTTTAACTACACTCTTGCGGAGTATAGTGGCTAGTCTGGGTATCAAATCCTCAGGGAACTAGGACGAGTGAACGTGACGATAAAGGTAAGACTGTTAACCCTAACTTGACTCTAAAAAGAAATAAAAATATGATTGAGATGGAAAATAACTAATTACCTAAATGCACACTAAATTAAACTACTGCATTAACTATGTGAGCAAAATTAACTAACTAAAAATGACTTAATAAGAATGAAGGGAAAACGGGTTGGGAATACAATCCCCCAATCCTTAGTAATTACTTAGCAGAATACTAAAGTTATAAATTAGAAGTTTGAATGAATCCAGTCTTTATAGATCCTAAGCATTACATATATGAGGTTCAATCCCGCATCATATGAAATCAAAGGGAAATATAAAGTGGTGCTAAACAATTTTATGCACATTATATTCTTAAACATCCCAAGTACCTAGGGCAAGAGAGATTAAAAGACCTATAATGATTGTGGAATTATCTTGCACAACTCTTTCTAAATTTTAATTTAATTTAAATTCTATTTTATATATATGTAATTTACATTGGGATGGGTTCATGCAACCCAATCCTAAAAAAAACTTAGCTAGACATGATTTTATTAAGTGAAAACAAAATTCTAAATGTGAAAGAAATCATAGGCCTATTATGCATTGAAAAGAAGCTTGAATTGAGAAACAAAATTAAACTACAAGAGAAATTTAAACTTACACTATGGAAGAAAGGGAAAGTAGAAATTAGCAATACTTGAATAGAAGAAGGAAATCTGAACTTGAAACTTGAATCTTGAATAGCTCTTGTTTAACTTATAAACTAGGGTTTCTAAATCCTAAAAAAATATGAAATTGTATGCCAAAAGGAATTATACAAGAAATTTCAAGAGTTGAAACTCTTCAGCTTCCATAATTAATTTCAACTTTGACTTTCTTTCTCCAACTTTGACTTCCCATATCTTTTGATCCAGAGCTCCGATTTGACTGCCGTTTTTTCCACTGTTCTTGTAATTTAGAGATTTTCAACTTTATAGTTTTCCCCATGCCGAAATATATATGTAAAATTATAAAAATTCCCTTCAACTCCCCGTTTCTTGGTTTTTTTCACTGTTTTGAGTTCTCTTTGGCACTAAATATCTGTAAAAACAGTAAGAAATACACAAAACTCGGGGTACTTGTTAGAAGAAGTTATTAGCAATGATATGGGATAAAAACAAATCAATTATGTTGTTCGAGGTACTAAAACTACTAACTTAGGAGGATAAATTCAGAAGAATTTATGCTTAGTCAGCGTGTGAGAGCTGCGTGTTCTTGTGGTGTTGCTGTGCGTAAACCACTGCTGATTTCTAGACCGATACTTTGAAGATTTACAGAAGGCACCGTGTGTTACACTTATGGATTATTATCAAGTGGTCTGTAAGTCAAAGGTCTTGTAAATTATTTCAAAGTTCTAGAAATGTACAAGGTTTTGTCATGCGGGAATTTTTTCTTGAATTTTGTATCGCATGCTTACTTAATTTATTTTGACACATAATTGCGTATTTTAGGGATGAACTAAAATTGGTTCAAAATTGGGTTTTATCTAATTTAGAATCAATTTTTTTGAAACCACCCATAGGCAAATATTTTTTATTTGAAAGCGCTGCTACAGCGGAATAAATGCGACTTCTCAAATAAATCAATTTTAATTGTGTGTCAACAAAACCAGTTTTAATGAAACCCAAGTTTTAATTCAGTCCCAACATATGCATCTAAGTGATATGAAATCATAAAGTAATAAGTATGCAAAGGAACCCAAATAATAGGAAAAATCCCATACAGGGGCAAAACATTTCATTTCTAGAACTTTGAAAAATTTACAACACCAGTGACTTACATACAACTTCCCTCAAGTGTAGCGCACGGTGCCTTCGTCAAACTTTCAAAGCGTCGGCTAGAAATCTGCAGTGATTAACACGCAGCTATACCACTAGGACACACAGTCTGATCAACCCAGGAATACCCGCAAGCACTCCCTATGACACGTAGTCAAAAAGCTTTATAAAGACTCCCTCCACAATAGCACGCAGCCCTCCGATTGTAGAAATCTCCCCACAAAGTATGAACAATAGCAAAGTTCTGGTATTGGGTTCCAAAATAATTCACACAAAAAGATATTAGGATTTTTTGAATTGTAAAACAAGAGATTGAACTCTTTTAATGTTGGAGAATACAGTAAAACACTAAAAATCGTATTATGTTTAACACCAGTATTTCTCCACACGAAATCCAGTAGTTTGACACCCTTTACAGAAAATAACTCTTCTCGTTCGAACGACATACGTTGTCGTTTGAACGAGATACTTATATTGTTCGAATGAGATCCTATCTCATTTGAATGACCTATCAAAAGAGATTCCAGGCCATGATTGTAGATAATTTCGATACAAATGCGTGACCGTCAGTTTTATATTTTTCTGATCTTTGTTTTAATTAGTTATGATTTTTCTACGGAAAGGTGTCCGAGAATAAAAAATTTAGATAGAATAAATTAAAAAAAAATTAATTAAAACATTTAAATCTCCAACACTTAACAAATATTTTATGAAAAATAATACCAAGACTCTAAGTGCATTATTAAGGTACTCTAAAACGTAACCTTACCAAAGTTAACCTTGTGGAGACTGTTTGTTGAAGAACCTTGATTATTCGGATCCGTCTTGATGTGAATGTGATTTTGATCTTCTTTGACGGTGTAGCGGTATACGGCATATAATTGATAATGGACAAAAATGTCCTTACAATGGCTAACCTGTTTCGATATATAATTAGCAGATTGTAGCGCTGATTCTACTGAGGCAATGGTATATCCACAATAGTTATCAATGAAATCTTGAGCATTAGATGAGTCATCAATGCTTGTTGTTATAATATTTCCATTTTCTAATACTGTAGTTCGAGACGTGATTATCTTTTGCTTTTTTGTGGTAACATTCGTTCGTTCCCTTATTGTTTTAGGAGTTCAATTAACATGATAAACAAATGACATTTTTTGAACAGATGGGTAGAGATTGTAAGACATATCATTTGAGGTTATTGTACGACATAAACTACTTGAAAGCATGTCAAACATAATCAACCTACGACGAAATCTAGCAGAGTGAGATTACTCCAAATGATCCATCTAAAAAGAACCAAATAATAGTAACATGTTAAGGGATGAATAGTGGTTTGAAAGATATATAATGATTCATTATCATAAATTTTATATCATATACAAACAAATCTATAAAATTTTATGATGATTTTTTTCTTATAAACTAAATGAACTCGGGACGTAAATAAATGATACGACAAAATTATTATTTATTATTTTCTTGACATACATTTATTAATCACTAACAAATTACTAATTTCTAAGTAAGAGAATTGCAGCTGCTAATTCACGTGGAAGGAATTAAAATATATAATATATTTGGACTGTATTAACGTACCTTCAGCAAACAGTTATCACAAAAAAGTAACCTATAGTAATGCAAAATTTAAATAAATATAAGTGAATAAGCTAGATATCACAATAAATGAGCTTGTAAAAAACGTCCATGCAAAGGATAAAGAAAAATATAAGTAGCCAAATATGAATCAAAGACTAAAATTCATCTTTGCAATCGAGATTAAATAACGTACACATGAGAAATAATATATTAAAATCAAAAAAATCTTAACTTACAATTTAACCAAAATATACCCAAATTGTTTGAATTTGCAAAAACACGCACACGCACACACAATAAAAACTTGATTATAATAACATTAGTCCGAAATGACCACACCTATGCCCACCTAAGCAACCAAACTGTCCACCACCCCCACCACGGCATCACACACAAACGACCACACCATCCCACTATAAAGTGCTTGGCATCCTCATTTTCCTATTTGAGTTCGGCTAATGTCGTCACTATGAGGTGTATATATATAACACACATAAAGGAAAACAATTTCACATTCGTTGCACTCGTGCACACCCACATACATGCCCACAATCATTTTAGGACAACACAATGTAATTTTATGACATACCAATAACAAGAATGAATAAATATATATGTATAGTGTGATACCCCATGTTTTTAATGATTTTAAATTATGGGATTAATTTCATTAAATATGGAAAATTAATTAATAATTAATTCGGATTTAAATAGATATTTACTAGTGTGACGAGAGTTAGTATTTATTGACGTGACTTATGCTGAGTATTAATTAGTGAGTAAAGTAATATGTGATTATGTATTTATTAAAAATTGTCGCGAGTGAAAAATACGACCATTTTGGTAATTAAATCGGGACGCGCGTGTCAGTTATGTCAGGACTCGGTAATATGGTATAAAAAGGTAACTAATTTTTAGTCATCCAAATGGTCATTTCGAGTGTGCCAGAGTGTTCAAAAGGGTCGAAGTAGTTAGAAAAGTCTACCCACGGGTTCAGTTTGGGTCCCAGTGCAGTTTTAGGCCAAACCGGCACCCCAGGAGGGTATTTTGGTCATTTTAATTTTTAGAGTATTTAAATCCATGAATTTTCTAAGGCTATATCAACTGTTAGGATCAGATATTCTAAGGTTATCAAACACAAAAACAATAGAGGCCATTGGAAGAGGAAGGAGAAAAGATCACAAGTCGAAAACCACCAATAGTTGCACCTTTTTCACAATTAACACCTCGTGAGTGTAGATCGAAAGACGAGGAACGTAGCCATAACCTTCATTATCAAAGTATCATATATACTGTTATAAGGCAAGTATTGTTCTGATTAAATTCATGTAGATAAAATATCAATGTTAGTAGAATATGATTAAGGTTAAATTTCATGCACGTAGAGGACAATTTTGTGGGTTGAATCATATTTTAGATAAGATTCGTGGTTAAGATTGAATCACTGTTATGGAACAATGAAGTTGAATGTAATCTAGAATTGATATGTAGATAAAATTAGAGTGTTGTTCATGTTCTGGAGGAACGATCATAAACTAGGGTTCTTGATAATTTAATTGGAATTTATGTGATAAATTGATGAATTGTGATGTTTAAATTATTCTTGTACGTTGGAAATCATTGATATATGTTAGTATAATGTTGGTTTTGTTTATTTTGGAGTTTGGGATTAAATTAAGGAGGTTTTAGAAGTTAACAATGGTGGAAACCCGTAACAGCTTAAGGTTGAAGACGAAGACCTGTAGGAGCGAATCGATTCAGCTAGTGAATCGATTCAGCTACCAGCGAATCGATTTAGTTGCCCATTTTTTGTTATATTTCCCGTATTATTTAGAATCTTTTCGAAAATTTTCGAGATTCGATTATGGGACTTAAATTTCTTTAAATTGAGGAATATATAGGAATACCAGTATGCCTAGGTTGGGTTTTCGTCTAGGTCCCATAAGGGGGAATTAAGGATTAAACTTAATTAGATTAATTCGAGAATAATACCTAAATTGGAGACTAATTCGAATTACGGGAATTTGGGAGAAAATGATGATTTAGACCGGTAGGACTTAGGGAGTTACCCACTGATATTAAGAATAGGTTAAGAGTTAACTTTAGAGTGGCGAAATTTATCCGAGAGCATACAATGAGAAGTAAAGCTGAAATTATTTAATATGTTATAAATATACTATGTATGAGACTTGTGCTATTGGATGCGTGAATACCTAGATTGATATTTATAAATACTTAGGTTGTGTCAATACCTATAGTGTGGATTTTTATGTGTATGACATACCTATTATACTTGTTATCACTAGGAGGTCTTTGAAGAGAACAGCCTTATCTTGAGGAGCCCTTCTGAGGGGGATATTAGATCTGGTACCTTAGAGCGTAGGATCTAAAGAGGACTTATCTACAAGTTGATAAATTTGGGTTATATGGGTGTGTATGTATGTGCATAACCCATTACACAGTGGTCCATGTTCGCCTCCAAATGTGTGTGACTTATTTTCTATATGGTTCCTAAGAGATTTGGAATATGTAGTCCTTATTATGTACGTGGTGTATCGGGACTTGATAGCAGAGTATGTTCGTACAGTTAGTTTTGCCTATGTATACACACACACACACACACACTTGTAATTATTCCATTGTGTTGTTTAATAGATAAGAAATGTTACGTCACATAAGATAAGTTAAGAAAGTGGAAACTCAAATGTGTAAAGAGATACATGAATTTATTAATAAATATTGGAAATGCGATAATGTATTATTCGGGTAATACAGGTGGGCATAATGATTTAGACATTATAATAAGAGCCTTTAATCAAACTAGTTACGTGGGATAGCTTAACTAGGATGGGTTAGGAGAATATATTAGGCGTGTACAATAGTTAAGAGGTGAGAATCTCAAGTGAGAGTACGTGAGTAACATGCACATAATTGTCTGGTATTTATGCATTTAAATACTTATTGGTTTTAAAATATTTTCAACTCGGGCTCTGACATATTTTTTTTCCAAATGTATTTTGTTTTTTTCATAACCTTTTAGGTGCCCACCCAGAGGGACGACCAACATAGGAATTCTTACGAGTTGACGTGCTGTAACTGCTGTGGAAGTTATAGGACCTCGGTATTAGTCGCCTCCACATTTATCCTTGATTCTGTCAAAGTTATTTACTTTAGTCGAGCATGTTTCCCATCATTATTCAGATGTACTCAGAGATAGTGATTTTAGACATTTATTTATATTTCAATTGTTGGGATTTATTTATTTTCTGACTATATTTAGGCTGTAAATGGTTATTCCAGACTCAGTTATTTCGTTATGTCATTTTCTTGATATGAGATTGTTTATTATATGGTGAATGATTAAGTTGATCATTTATTTGGCTTCATGTTAATTTAAAAGATAAAATTTTGACACCGGACTTTTGAGCTACTAGGTGGTTAGTAATTAATAAATATTTTTCGATAGTGATGCTAAGAATGAACTAACTGGACATTCTAATTTAATTTGATAAATGATTGATCACCCGGTATTTAATTGAGCGGGGTGTCACATACAGTAAATAGAAAAGCTTGTCTTTTATTCATTAATCATGTGTGTAAGGACATTATTTTATAAGTCCGTTATCAATTTAGTATGTCGTATACCGCTACTCCTTCGAAGAGCATTCAAGAACATTCAAGCATCAAAGACGGATCCAAATATCAAGTTCTTCAACATTCAAGCCTCCGCGAGGTTAAGTTTGGTAAGGTTGAGTTTTAATTCCTTAACATTTCACTAAGTGTTGGGATATTTTTATCAAATATTTTTTTAAAGATTTTGTTCTCGGACACCTTTTCGTAGAAAAATCATAACTAATTAATAAAAAATCAGAAAAATACGAAACTGGCGGCCACGTGTTCGTATCAAAATTATCTACAAGTACGCTTGAAATCTCGCTTGATAGGTCATTCAAACGACATGCTTTTGTCATTCAAATGACATTTGCCACGTGCCATGTTTTTTGTTTGAGGGACCTGCTTCTGTTCTTCAAACGACATAGCATCTCGTTCAAGCGACATTCAACCTCATTCGAACGACGCGCCGCCTTAAGTCTTTTTGTAAATAGGAGTCTCTAACTCCGTTTTTAATAAGGAGACCTGCATAATTTTCAGAAACAAAACTGCTACTGCAGAAACGATTTTTGTCTTCTTCTTATAGGTTTTGAACCTTTTATTTTCAATTTACAAAACATCCCAATATTTATGTGAATTATTTTGGAACCCTAGATTCAAGTTTGTTGAAACTTTACCTTTGTGGGGAGAACTCTACAACCGAACAACTGCGTGCTATTGTGGAGGTAGTCCTTATGAAGTTTACTCTTGTGGAGAAGCCGTTTCTTTTCCATTGCTGACCATCTGCAGTTCTTGCTGGAGATTCCAGCCGACGACATCGGAACCAACACTTGAGGGTATTTCGTAGTTCACTATTGTTTTCAGTATAATCCGTGTAGACCGTTCTTTACAAATTATATTGAAAATAAAAAGGTTTTGCCCATTTGGGGGATTTTTTGTGAAATTGTTTGTTTTATCCTGCATGCTTTATTTTATTGGATAAATCATTTAGATGCATATTTTAGGGTTTAACTAAAATTTGGAAATAATTAAAATTGAATTTTATTTGAGAAGTCGCAATATTTTCGTTGTAGCGATTCTACAATGTGACGCTAGGAAAAAGGAATACATAATATTATTGTTTGAAAATTTATTCAGAGGATTAAACAACAAATATAAACATAAATGTAAACATAAATATAATGTTTCGACAACTTTGTCTTTATATTCCCATTAAATCAGGAAAAGCATCATCAGTGCCCATAATATTTTGTAATATTTCCATCAAACGATGGCGGAATATGCGGTATATATGAAATGATTCTTCCTTTAAATTACTCAATATGATTCGGTGGTACTATCTTCCCTACATTACCTATTGTTTTAATCGTATGGACGATTTTTAAAAACTCGTAAACATCGTTAATCTTATCAGTTGCATTTATTTTACGTTTGTTATTACAATACTCAATGAAGTGACACAACTCTCAGTAATAAGAACGAGATTGATAGCTCAATTATCGAGGGGTGGGATTGTCAACGTAAATAATTTCATTTCTGTGGAAAATTTCATTCGCTTCACCTTTGGAGGTATCCTTGTTGAGAAAATGTGGCCCTTGACCACATTTGATTTGTTTAGTTTAGCAGTTCAAATATTTAACTAAAGTTACTAAACCATCATAATTTTGACAGATAGTTTGTGATGCCTTATCAATAACTTACATAACAATCTAGATTATTTTATTAGTTGGCAAACATCATTCTATGTAACTTGATTTTCAATTGGATTAACATACTTGTGAAGTAAAAATAGAATTTCGTGTTACTGCTGATTACCAAGCCAATTAAATATTAGAAAAAATTGTAATATAAATATTTGTGTTAATATAATAAAAAAACACATTGTTCAAAATGCTATGTTCATGTTCCTATTATTACTTTATAAATTCTCGTGCTTTTTATATTGAAACAAATAAAAAATTACGGAACTCCTAAATGCACCCACCCTCCCACTTATGCGCAAAACACCATAAACACATGCAATCAGTCACGCACCACATCATTCATTGACTCCTACCCCTGCACACCTCGCTACCTCGGAAAATATCCAAAAAAATTGAAATAAAAAAGTAGACAAATGGTACAAAAGAAAAGAAATGTGTGCGTATGGTTAGCTAAGATACATAAAACTGACATTATTCATTTACCATCTAATCGCATCTATAATTTATTAAATCGTCTATGATACTAACAATCAAAGGCAATTGTTTTTGCAGTTTTGATTATAACTAACGCAATTCAAATCAATAACTAATTTTAATGTTTTTACTTTTTCGAGGATTGCTCAACGAATTGCAAGTTTATACTATTCTCTAAGATAAGATTGTTGTTGCGGTTAAGGTTTCAAAGAAAAATATAACAATCCATACATAGGAAATGCGAAGACAACTGATGGAATTTTTAATCAAGATAACTACGATAGTTTTAACAATTACCTAGTACATAATATATACTATTATATTGGAATAAAAAATAATGAGATAATGATCAAATCAACATTTCATTAAAATCGAAAAGCATATGTATTTTGAAATAGAGCATAGAGATATACCAAAGTAAAAATTGGGTTATACCCAAACTTATTTGTAAAGAAGTAAATTCTTCTTATAATCCTCAACTTTATAGTCACACATAACTCAATTATATAACCAAAAATTATGTATTAATTCGGTTGACATGACATGAAACTCATTAAAGTTTATTATGGATCACAAAGGTATTCATTCATCTAGCTAATAGATGATAAAAAGATTCATCTATAGCAAAATAGAGAATCATTACTGAATGATAAAATCCTAACTCATAGTATTTGCACACACACACACACACACATTGTGTTTCTGCATGTGTAAAAATAGGAAAAGCCAAAATTAATTTAATTCAAGTGATACGTTAATTCATAAAAAAATACATACATACACATGAAGGAGAAATCAATGAAGGCAAACTAATTCATTCGATATACTAACTCATCAAGCAAGCATAAATATTACACTACCATTATAAAACCAAAATTCATGTAGTAATTCAGTTGACATGACATGTTACTCATTGAAGTTCATTATGGATCGCAAAAGGTATTCATTCATCAAGCAAACAAATAATAAAAAGATTTATCTATGGAAAAATAGAGAACCATTACTGAATAACAAAACCTTAACTTATAGAATATGCACACACCCACACACACAATGTGTTTATGCATGAGTGAAAATAGGAAAAGGCAAAAACAATCTAATTCAAGTGGTATGTTAATTCATAAAAAAAATACATACACATGAAGGAGAAATCGATGAAGGAAAACTAATTCATTCAATATGTTAACTCATCAATCAAGCAGAAATAGAACGCTACATGATGGAAAAAGCAAATAACTAACTCATAATATTATGTAAGGGCAAATTTACAATTGAGTCTTATCTATGTATTGGATTATTTCATTGGTCAAAACACGTAGGGTTAGTATTGTCGTATATATTTGTTACTCAAGCCTATGAACCGAGACACGCAAGTGAGTACACTTAGTTCTACACGATTAAACGTGTTGCGCGTTTCTTGAGATCAAATGTATATAATATTCTATGATAAAAATATTAATAATTATATTTGGATAATTTTTGTGAGGATATTTATCATTTAAAATTTTTATGAGAAAATTATTTTTTTATTTTCTGTCGTTCTAATGAAATGACCTTCTCGTTCTAACGATAAGCCATTCTTGTTAGAACAAGGCATCCAATGAGAAACCATTCTCGTTCTATCATGACTCAAATAAACTTCAAACTAATGACCTCTGTTTATAAGGCCTCAACTCATTGGAAGCTCATTAGAAAGCATTTGAATGAATATCTTTTACCGTTCAAAGTAACTTTGACTTCGTTCCAAATAAGTAAGTAAAGTCGTTCAAACGACCCTATATTCTCGTTCAAATGAACTTCATGTTTTACAAGAAAATGGTTTTTGACTGTTTCAAAAATGATACTCTCTTGAAACTAGGTTTTCTATCCATTTTGAGGCGCCTCCTTTTGTAAAAAAGCATTTTGAGCCTCTCACATTTAAGACACTTTCCAAACCTAAATCCAAATACAAGATTGTTTATCTTGATTATTGTTCAAGATCAATCCAAAATTCTTTATTATATATTTCAGGTGTAGTGAATTTCACACAAGTGGATGACGGTGAGTGTAGACACCCCATCCTTGTACCCCCTTAAGCACATCTTTAGGTTCCTAACACTCATTCGCACACCATAAACCCTAGGTCATACTCTAAGTATTGATCTGAAGGCCACCAAATGATCCTAGTCCCTATTTGACTCAGGTAAACTCTCCTACCTGAGCTATCCTCAATGAAATCTCGAAAGGCTATGGATATCCTTTCCAACGGTCCATCCTGTGTGTGAATCGGTCGCATAGTCCGCAAGAACGATCCGTTTTACTCCGAGTACTGATTTGGAGGTTGTCGGATATTTCAGGGTCCTGTTTCACTCCGGTAATCTCTCCACTCTGAAAGAATTTTATGAAATGTCGAAGGGCTATGAATACCCTTTCCAACAGTGTGTCTTGTTCGCGAATCAGACTCGCGGTTCACACGAATGATTCATTTTACTCCGTAGGGCAATTGGGGGCTTTCGAGCCCGTTTGACCTTGGTCAACTCTCCAAATTGAGTTAAGCTCAATGAAATCTCGAAGATATTAAAATTATCTTTTCAAAGTTTTGTGTCGCGAGCGAATCGACCTCACCATTCGCACGAATGATCTGTTTTCCTCCAAAACCCCCCGTTGAGAGACTATCGGGCACTTTCGAGTCCCGTTAGACTTCGGTCAACTCTCAAAATTAGGAGTGGCTCAATGGATTATCGAAGGGAATTGAATTCCCTTTCCAATGTCCGACCGTGCATAATTCGAACCTTCGATTTTCATTTTATGCTCATTTTTTTCTAAAAATCTGTTCCGGACTGCCTATAGGCCGCCCCGAGCGCCTACCTATTGGCTGGATGTACTTTTCCTTGCCCAATAAGATTGGAATTATGCCGATAGGGAGGTTAGGGTCCACGTCGATTGGCACCCCCACCCCTAAAGTGCACTATAAAAGGGCCATGGCCTCACCTTTTAAGGAAGGTCCCTTTTAGCAGTCAACACATCTCCTCGAAATCAGAGCCTTCCTTTTTTCCAAAAAAGTCCATTTTTTAACATTCCCTCAACTCACTTCCTTACCTCACTTATATATCTACCTCATCCTACCATATTACCTTCATACCAATCCAAAGATCAGCATACTTACATTTTAAATTCAACAACAAAGATCTACAAGCAGGTTCATTCCTCACCCTTTTCTAGTTTACTCATTTTATTATTATTATTAACTTTATTCTCATTTTATGATATCTTCTAATTTTATACATTGTCTCACATAAAATAATCTTCATTTTTTACTACTAGTATTGCACACATCTTACTTTCATAAAAAAAAAAGACAGAAAAGGGATTTATTTATAAATTCCAAAAGTAAGACTTCCATCTTCACACACTTTTGTCCAAACAACACTAAAAAAGGAACCTATATTTGGATTTATGGGTTGACACCCAACCCTATGCTATTTTTTAACTACGTGGACTTTGATTCCCCTTAGGCTACGTAGGCATCTTGGTCCAATCTCGAGATTCGAGTCCTCCATTTTCATTTTATGCCTTTTTATATTACATTATACGTATTTCGTGTGTCTTGAACCCATACATATTTGTGTTTCATTCGACGTGCACATTCGCTCTTTCATAGAAATCCGTGACTTAGTGAACACTAACATCATATGTTTATGAATATTTTTTGGTACACTCCTACGGATGAGTCTGCACTGTCCATTTTATGACGGAGTCGAATAATTCCATTATCCCGTTATCTATATTATACACATGTACACACACATCACGGAGAAAAAAAGGAGAAGATTAATATATCCCATGAGATACCCAAAGGGCAGAATGAGTGTCTAACACCTTCTCATTCCGTAACTTAGTTCCCGAACCTTCGAATCACCTGGTTTCGTATGCATAAATTTGTCCTTAATATCGTTCTCTCGAGCTCATGACATTCTTTAGCCTTTTTTGAGAAAAATAAGCTGGCGAATCCATATCTTTGTATTACCCCCATTTGACGATGGCTAATTTTATAGCTGAGGCTAAATCGATAAGATTCTGACACGAGTGGTGGAAATAGGACCTCCATATCCTCGAATCACCCACGCACGCAGGCCAAAAAGGGAGAGAAAGGGAGAAACCTTTTTGTCCTTCTTCCTCACCTCCTCCTGACTTCGAGGACCGAGCTTGTGTTGGAGGATTTTAACCAGAATACCCACTGTGAGGCTATCAAAAGAGACCGAGGCATAGAGATGCCGTGAAGCTCACGCTGGATTGCATGGTGCTATAAAAAAAGGTGTGAAGACACTCACCCGCATAGGCTTGAAGAGTCGAGTGTTGTAAGTCATTTGTGTCCTTTTGTAAAACCTTTTTATAGTGATTTTATCTAAGCACGACATCATCTACTATTTTTCCTAGTTAGGTTTTCCTCATACATCGCTATCTCTCGTGAGATTGTGCTTATTGATCATTACGTCACTTATCTTGTGTGTCAACTTAGTAATGAAATTAATCAAGATTAAAGTCGATAATAATTTGACATGCATGTTTAAAATGGCTTAGATAGTTATTTGGCATTATGGTATATTATTAATCAATTAATTCATTAATAAAAAAATAGACTCTCAATTGGTATCAGAGCAGGTGTTTATATGTTATTTAGGCATATTTATTGATGGGAGACTTTATAAGGAGAAGGCCCGTCTGAAAGTTGGACTTAGGTCGATAGATGAGAGGGAATGGATGATGGTAGTTAGAGGGTGAATTCCATCCACGACAATTGTAGAAGAGAGTACTATCCCTAAATCGGCTGAGAGTTAGAGTGAGGACGGATATAAGCCGCGTAACTATAATCCTCGTGGTCTCAATGTTTTATTCAGTGATGTCTCACCTAAAGAGTTCTACCGAATAATGATGTGTGAAACGTCTAAGAAGGATTTAAAAACACTCTTACTTATGCATGAAGGAACAAATATCGTGAAAGCTTCTAAGCTTTAAAATATATTTACCCAATTTAATACCATTCATATGAATAATGGTGAAATGTTTGATGAGTTATATGCTCGTTTCTCAGATATCATGAATTCTTTATTCAATTTGGGAGAAAGAATTTCCAGAGATTAGGTTGTGAAGAAAATCTTAAGATCCTTAGCTGAAATGTTTAACTCGAAAATCTCTATCTTAAATTCTTTAGTAAACACCGACAATATGAAATTAAAAGAGCTTGTTGGTAACCTTCAAACCTACGAGCTCAACATATTTCCTCAAAACCCGAAGAAGAGAGATAAGAGCATCACCGTAAAAGCCCAAAATTAGGAGACGTCTAAGTTTATTAAGTCTGACCTAGATCTCGATGACATGGCCTTATTTGCTAAAAAAATTAAAAAAGATTCTCAAGTTTAAGAAATAAAATTTATAATTTGAGAAAACAAACATAATAAGTCCAAAAGGAATTTCAATGATCGAGGTTTTAAGAAAAACCATAATGATAACTCTGAAAAAGATGATTCTGAGAGATGTTGTGAGTGTGATGGTAGCGGTGATAACATTTAAATGTCCCACAAAGCATAAGAGGTAGGGCAAAAATAAAGCTATTTGCAATTCCACTCTGAGCGACAGTGACGTCGAGTTAGACGATTCGGGTAACTATTCTTCTCCTAAACACAACATTACTACATTAATCACTAGTCATGCCAATAACTCTAGTATGTCTCATTCCAATGATGGCAATGGACGACCTTGACTCTAGGTTTATATCTTCCTAAGGCACTGAAAATGATGATGGTTTCAATAACAAAGATGGTGATAAAGTTTATTTCCAATTCGCTTATTTTGAGCTTTACACCGAGTTTTTGAAAATTCAGAAGAGGAATCAAATGTTTACTATTGAGGTGTTTACGCTTGGAAAAGAGTTTGTTTCCTTTAAGGAAAATAAGGCATCTGTGAGTCAACTTGAGGCGGATAAAGTTTTTTTGTCTGAGAAGCTTATTTCGATGAGAAAAGAGAGAGACGCATTAATGTCCAAACTCATAAGACTTTTTGATGATCTTCATGATTCTTTGTAAGTTAGTGAGAAACTTGAAGTTGATATTGTCATTCTCGAGAAAGATCTTAAGGCTTATCGTGAAGTTAAAGTCACTATTGAGGATAACTACGGGATAATGGGGAAGTTGCTTCTCTAATATATCCTCAGGTATAAGAGGAAAGGCTGTCAAGAGTGAAAAAGTATAGGTTATGATGAGGGTGAATTTTCCATGTCTAAATCTAAGTCCATTTCCATGTTTGTTTAAACAAACACTCCCAAACTAAATCTACTAAAGGGGAACCCTCCGAAGAAAACTAAGAAGATGAAATTCGTTCAACCCTGTGTTTGTACCTACTACAAAATAACGAGATATCTTAGAGATTTTACTACAATCTTGAGAGGGATTCTTATTCTTGTACTCCCACACCCCTCTATAGCCATTTGGCTCGCTTAAGAGAACATGTTGAATATATTTTTCATACTTCGAAAGGATAAATGGAATAGTTCCAAAATTTATCTACACTTTATGGAAACTTATTCAAACAGAATGCTAGGAACAACAATCGAAAAAGCAGAAGGGAGGTGACGCTCTCACGTTATACTCTTACTTAGGTTATAAAAGAGAATGAAACGGAATCTTTTGTTATTCATGTTGCTCTAAAAACTCATAATACCTCCCAATAGTATTTTGATAGTGTTTGCTCAAGACTTATGATAGGTTAAAATAGTTTTTTACCAAACTTAAGGATAAAAATAAAGGTAAATCCAATTAGTTTAGCGTGTTGGAACGGGGCATTATTGATATTTTCGTGTTCCTAAATCTGGACAATATTTTTTATGTTAATGGGTTGAAAGAAAATTTGATAAGCACATGATTCGGGTAAGATTGTACTATAAGATATGCAGACATCTAATAATTATTATGGTATCATTCCTAATTACTCATTCGTCTGCAATAGTATTAGGGTTCCCCATGTAGACCTTTATCATCGAAGAACAAGTCATGTGAATTAAAGGGATCTTGATCGTCTTGTGAAGAAAGGCCTAGTCCAGGGCTTACCAGTTCAAGGAAAACCAAATTCTATGGTCCGTAGTTCGTGCCAACACAGAAAATAAACTATGAGTCCAAATAAGAAGTTAAATGCTATTACTACCTCTCATGTATTAAATTTGATACATATAGATCTTATGGGTCCAATGCGTACGGAGAGTCTAGGTGGTAAACGATATATCTTAGTGATTGTCGATATTTTTTACGGTATTCTATTATGGAATTCCTTAGGAAAAAATTGGATGCTGTTTTATTTTTTACAACCATATGTCGTGTTTTACAGAATCAACATAGTATCACTATTAATTAACCTGGAAGTGATAATGATTTATAATTTAATAATGCCGGTGTTAGAGAGATTTGTGATGAGTTAGGCATAAAACATGAATTATAGGCGGTAGGCATACCTCAATGAAACTACATTGTTAAATGAAATAATTGGACCATTTGGGAGATGGCAAGATTTATGCTCCGTGGTTAAAATGTGCCTAGGAATTTTTGGACAGAGGCAATTAACACTGCTTGTCCCATGGGGAACCGAGTTTATCTTCGTCCACACATTACTAAAACTCTATATGAATTGTGGACTTGGAAAAAACCTAACCTATCTTATTTTGGTGTCTTTGGGAGTTCTTACTACATTGTTCGTGATAGAGAGCACTTAGGAAAGTTTTACTCTAGGAGTTATGAGGGAATACTTTTAGTTTACTCATCATTATATTGTCGAGCTTATAAGGTTTACAATCTTAAAATCTCTAAGATTATCTAATCGATAAATGTCACTATTAAAGATGATGCTCATGCAACATTTATCGATGATGATCTTGCTTGTGAGAATGATACACCCTTTAGTTATGATCCCATAATTTCTCATAATGATATGGTGGAACCCACTCTTGGTCAAGAGGATCCATCATCATGGGTTCATAAGAGTCATGACCCCATGAACATTCTTGGAGATCTAAACCAAGGTGTCAAGACTCGTTCTCAGTTAGAAAATAAGGTTAGCCATTTTTACTGTACTTCTCAAATTATACCAGGAACATTAAAGAATAACTTAAGGAGGAACATTTAATTAATGCCATGCAAGAAAATCTGCTTCAATTTAAATGGAATGATGTTTGCGAGTTAGTCTCGCGACTTAGAGACACAAACGTTATTAGTATCAGATGGGTTTATAAGAATAAGTTGGATGAGCATGGTATTTTTTTTCTAATAGGCTAGGTTGGTTTCTCAATATTACACTCAAATTGAGGGTGTTAACTTTGATGAGACATTTTCTCCTGTTACTAGGATAGAGTATGTTCGCCTTTTACTAGACACTACATGTCATATAAAATTTTAGTTGTATCAAATTATTGTCAAAAGTGCCTTCCTTAATTACATTCTAGAGGATGAGGTCTTTGTTAAATAACCAAAAGGATTTGGGGATCCAAAATTCCACGATCATGTCTTTAATCTTAAGAAAAGCCCTATATGAATTGAAAAAAGCTCCTCGAACTTTATATAAAAGTCTTACTTCCTATCTCCTGGACCGTGGTTTCAAGAGGGGGAGTTGGTATGACATTTTTTGTGCATCGAGAGTAGGAGGACATTTTAATTGATCAAGTATATATCGATAACATAGTCTTTAATTCCACTTGTGATCGACATACTCATTATTTTATAGAGGAGATGACTAGTGAGTTTGAGATGAGTATGGAAGGTGAGCTTACATTCTTCTTAGTTCTTCAGGTTTGTCAATTGGTAGATAAAAATTCACATCCCAAGCCAAATATGTAAGAAATCCAATGAAGAAGTTTAGTTTGGACACTTCTAGGCACGCACGTACACCAATGAGTTATACAACTAAGCTTAGCAAAGATGTTTGGGAAAAGGACATTGGGAAAATTCTCGTTAAGAGTATTATAGGTACTCTTCTATACCTAACTGCTAGTCATCCCGACATTTCCTTTAACATTGGAGTGCGTGCACGTCACCAAGCATCCCTGAAAGAGTCCACTTAATTGCTCTTAGGCGTATCATTAAATGCACGAGTGGCACTATTTCTAAAAGTATTTGGTATTTATTTGATACCGATGACCGTTTGTCTGCCTATTCAGTTACCGATTGGTTTAGGAATATTGATGGTTGTAAGAGGACCTCAGGTGGATGTTTTTACTTTAGGAGTAGTCTTTTCTCTTGGTTGAGCAAAAAGGAAAAATTCATATCTTTATCCATACTAGAGGCCGAGTATATAGCCATAGAGAATTCCTTCACACAACTTTTATGGATGAAACAAATGTTGGAGGATTATATGATCACCCAAGGCACAATGACTATTTCATGTGATAATACGAATGCAATTCATATATCCCATAATCCGGTCCAACATTATCGCGCGAAACACATTAGGATACGTGATTATTTCGTTTTTGATCTCGTTAAGAATAAGGTCGTGTCCTTGAGCTTTGTGAGCACCGAAACTGAATTAGCCAATATTATCATGAAACCTTTAGATGCCCTTAGGTTTGAAAATATTAGGAAATATATTGGTGTTATTTCCATCGATTGAGTTCGTTATGTAGTTTGCGGTGTGTTTTTATTACTACTATTTGCTAAACTAGATTGTGCATGTTTGTATATATTTTTATAACAAAAATTCCAAAAACATTTTTATATAAAAAACTTCAAAAAGATTTTCTACATTTTTGTGTTTTTATATGACATGATACGCTCTTTGAAGCACCCTTTCACTCCATTTCCCCGTGCTTTATCATGGTGTGCTCGATTCAATTATACTAATGGTGCTTAAACATGCCTTTTCGAGCATCATAATATGTGACCATGTCCAATATATTGGTCCTATCATCACCTTTTTCGCACACACTTTTCACGGTTTCTTTTGAGTGTTAATGTTCATTTCATGCGCTACATGAGATGTTCTCCTTTTTGCATGCACTAAATGTGATGTTTTCCTCCCAGTGCTATCATTTCCATTTTGTTTTCTCGAGAATGTTATGCATGTACGAACCATTGCATGAGATTTATGTTTATGATGATTATGTATGAGAGTGCAATGTCTCGAGCTGGGATTCAAGAAAATACTTTGGTTCATGAAAAGTCACCATTAACAAGATCCCATTTGATTTAATCAAAAGATTTATGATGCTATTAAGGACCAAAAGTGAGATTGCATTCTGTATCAAAAAGGCAAAAGAAAAGCCTTCTTGAATGTCATAAAATGAGAAAATCCCTTTATGGAAAAATCACGAGTGTTTGAGGGGAATTAGTTGACGATCAATGGCTCTGCACAACATTATTACTATTTTCATCTTTCATAATTTGACTAAATTGGGTTAAGAATCTTAGAGACTTCGGCATATATGTGTAAGTGTGTCATCCTCGTGTGAGTGACATTTTATTTGCCACTAAGGTTGATTTGAGTACTTAACTTTTGGAATGTCCATTAGCCATCGTGCACTATAACATAATTTTTGAATTAATTCTCCAGTGTTTGGGTTCACACCCATTCATAAACTTCCATGTTTCTTTGGGTTACGTCATGTCACAAATGCATTTTTGTTTATATTTTTTGGGGTTTTATTTTATATTTTTAGGGGGCTTCTTCATTTTGTTTTGGTTTGTGGTCAATTTTTTAGAACAAAATAATTTTTTTATGTTTGGTAAAACAAGATCACCACCTCGCTCGAACGAGTTGGTGTTTTCGTTGGAATGGTATTATAACAGCCTTCCGATTACGCCGTCTCTCTTTGTCAACACCTCTTTCGTTGGAAGCTTATTTGAACCTTATTTGAACGAGATTGAGTCTTCGTTCAAATGAATTCTTCTTTCGTTCCAATGAGATCCTCATGTCATTCGAACGAACCTTTATTTTTATTCCAACGAACTTAAAATCACATTTTTTATTTTTAGGGCTTTTTCTTCAGTCGTTCCCCTCACTTCTCCTTTCCTTTTTTTCTTTGTTCATTAATTCTTGTAAACCCCATTCAGTATGTCGTGCGAATTCGTTCCTCTCTGGTGATTTTCCTCCATTTTTAGTTTGATTTCATGTATCCTCGTGCCTACATTTTATTGGTTTTCTGATTCAGAGGAGCTCTCCAGGTGGGGTTCCAATCTCAGGTCTCTTTATTATTTTGAGTTTTTTTATATATTTTTCTATATTAATAAATATAAAAATATGGGGGTTCTTATTCTTGTATATGTACACTCATTGTTGCTTTAATATCTCATTTTTTTTTGTATATATAACGCTTTGTTTTGCTCCCCCCCCCCCCCCACCACACAAATATATATTTGATTTTGGGGCATTTTTCTTGCATTTATTTAAAAAAATCCAAAAATGTTTTGTTTTGCCCATTTTCTATGTGAAATACTACCCAAGTTCATTTTTTTCAAATTGTTCAAATTTATATTCACTGAACTGGAAATATTTCACTCATGAATGTTATTCCGTATTGTTAATTCTTTTTTAAGCTGATTATATATATCTTGTTGTTGGCGTTGTTTTTGTTGATTTGGTTTATTCAGGGGTCGATTGGTTTATTGACGGGGATAATTCTTAGCGCGTGTGTTGGGTGTTGTCTATTCTTATTCTTCTCTTACCGATTGACGTTAGCTCTTTATGGTTGGTGGTAGAAAACGTCGTTCCTCTCTCTCCGAGACTCCTACGGAGTCCTCTTCATCATCGTCTCGAGTACGCTTATCAATGGATCGAATTTTATCCAAATCTGAATCTGAATTCAATCCATTTAAACGGATATGGATCATGCGTAAATCCCGATTACTCGTTTATTAAATGGATCAGATTTGAATTCATATACTCCGATCCGTTAATAATCCGATCCGATTAATATTTTAATATATATATATATATATATATATATAAATTATGTATAATATATTTTTAATTAATATATATTGTATTTAATAATATTTTAAATATATATTATAATATTATATAAAAAAAATCTCCCTCGTATAAAAGGAAAAAGACACACACAACATGGCTACTAAGAGTTGAAAATTAAAATGTTGCAAATAAAGTAGTCAAAAGTATATGTTTTGACATATCATTATTTTTTTTTTTAATAAAAATTATTATAAAAAGAAATAAAAACTAATCTGTCGGATAATCGGATCGAATTCGAATTTGTGTAACATAAACGGATATGGATTTGGAACCCGAGCAGATAATCCAAAGGATAATCGGATTGGATCTGAATCCGTTTAACATAAACATATATTGATTTGAATTTGCCTGATCCAGTCTGAATCCGATCTGTTTACATGCCTAGTCTCGAGCATGAGCCACTCGGGCGCGCCGTCAAGTATATTATTTTCTTCGCTCGACGAGATGAGTCGATTACGACCACTATTACACTCAAGGGTTCCATATCCTAGCGATTGTTAGGGAGCGTGTCATTATGCTCGTCGAGTTCCTCTAACCCATCTTCCCAAGTGGTTTGTTGAATGTGGGTAGGAGACTATGTTCTTCATATATAATGTAATTTGTCCTGACCTTGTACGGGAACTCTACCATCACATTTCAAGTTCAAACGCAGCCTTTCGCTCCACCGTTCAAGATGCCGATATCGTTGTGACACCCAATATTGTAGCCGCTATTGTGGGTTTCCCTTGGGCACATGATGCCACTTTCCCTTAGCCCTCAAAGGAGAATATTCAAATTGATGATATCATTCTGATAATTTTTCATTCCTGCCGGCCTAACACTCTCACTCTATATCACACCGATCTCCACCTTAATTTTTGGGTCACCTGCTCGTCCTTTATACTGTGTACCAGCTCTATTGGAATATCTGGTGACATTTATCGATTCATGCACGCTATTAGCACTAGGATAATCATTGATATTTTCACTATTATTCTTGGTATTACGGACTTTGTGCCAAATAGTGAGACATCCCCTCTCAGACCAGCCCTTCCTTATGGGATCTTGGTCACCTGTCTCTATCTCATTACTGAAGTTCATCTTCTTCCCGATGAGGTTTATATGAGCTCAATTTTTGTCATTGACGCAAAATTTGTTCGTCGTTCAAATATCCATCTTCCTCTCAGTACCCGTGGACATCATCTATTTATTCCTACCACATTTTCATTTGGGTTAAGTCTTACCTCTGAGTCTATCTGTCCATTACCTCCATTTTCTTTCTATCAGGATGAGGACTTCTCGAGCGTTCGGGATTTGACTCGATAGATTCAAATTGTATTTACACAACAGATAGAGGATCGTGAGCGCATTGAGGTTAACTTAATAGAGTTCTTACGTCTTTAGGCCAACCTGATTGCCCAATTTACACGTGAGAGTAAGCATAGGATGCGAATGGAGTCAACGTTGATAGATCACATCGAGGAGATGCAGCTTACTGAGCAGTGTTGAGGAGCCAGTTCATCTGGAGCTGGACATGAGCCGAGCAGTGCTATAAATGATCTTTCACTTCCTTCAGAAACCTAATTATTTGTTGAGCTATTTTTTATTTAGGGATTTTCTTGATGTATTCTGAGAGATATTTGGCGTGTGTTATTTTTGAGCCAATTGGAAATATTTTGTTTCATATTATTGTCATTTTATCTTTTTGGATGGTTTCCAAGATACATTGTATCAGTTTTACATTTTGTATGGAGATTCTTGTTTCTTATCATATATGTCTATCCATATTTGTGTTGTTTATATATCCTGTTTTGTGGTTATACAAATCTATTATATCATATATGGATACTATTATTCATTGTGTTATATTATTTTCTCGTCTTATTTATGTATGAACACAGTGATCGCCTTTATCTCTTTATCCACATATGTGCTCTTATTTGCTGGATATTTTATTACTTTATCCCTTTGTTTCTTTTAGATAAAAAAGGGGAGGGATTTGCTGGACATATGGGGAGTTTTTTATCTTCTATTTTTTTATTCTCCCATAATTCAAAGGTATTTGTTGTTTAGTTTGCAGGTTTATGCCTTTATAACTTTCGTAAAAGCTACATAACTGAACTCTAATGCTGAGTAGTTATTAGGTTGTATGTGTCCATTTTTTTGGTGGGTGGGTGGGATGGGCATGGGTGGCATGAAGGCATGGCTTAGAATTTTTCACTTTATCTAGTGTTTTGTTCCGAAATAGCCAAAGGACGAGATTTGTAAGGGCAAATTTACAATTGAGTCTTATGTATGTATTAGATTATTTCGTTGGTCAAAACACGTAGTGTTAGTATTATCATATATTTATTACTCAGGCTAATGAACCGAGACACGCAAGCAACTACACTTGGTTCTATATGATTGGATGCGCATCGAAGGTATATGATATTTTATGATCAAAATATTCATAATTGTGTTTTAATAATTTTTCTGAGGTTATTTATCATTTAAAATGTTTTTAAGGAAAAATATTTTTTTTTTGGTTCGTTTGAACAAGATGGCCTTCTTGTTAGAATGATAAGCCATTCTCATTCGAATGAGGTATCCAATGATAAATCATTCTCGACGAGATGGTTTTCTCATTCAGACGATAATCCATTCTTGTTCAAATGAGGGATCCAATGATAAGCAAGTCTCGACGAGATGGCCTTCTCATTGAATGATAAGCCATTCTCATTCGAATGATGGATCCAATGATAAGACATTCTCGTTCTATTATACTTCAAGCGAACTTGAAACGAGTGAGATTAGTTTATCGGGAGTTAACTCATTGGAAGATCATTGGAAAGTCGTTTGAATGAAAATCCTTTGTCATTCAAAAGAACTTTCCAACGAAGTATGTAAAGTCGTATGAACGATCTTGTATTCTCTTTCAAAAGAACTTCGCATTTTTCAAGAAAATGGTTTTTGGCTTTTTTAAAATGGATACTCTATTAAAACAAGGTTTTCTATCCATTTTGAGTGGCCTGTTTTCACAGAAAAGCGTTTTTGAGCCTCCCACATTTAAAATCGTTTTCTAGACCTAAATCCAAATACAAGATTATTTATCTTAATTATTTTTCAAGATTAAACCCAAAATTATTCGTTATATATTTCCAGTGTGGTGGATTCCACATAAGTGTGTGACAGTTGAGGCTATCGGAGGAGCCCGACGCATGGAATTGCTGTGAAGCTAACACTGGATCACGCAGTGCTATAAGAGAGGTTGTGAAAACATCCATCCACATAGGATTGAGGAGTCAAGTGTTGTAAGTCATTTGTGTCCTTTTGTAAAACCTGATCATTACATGACTTATCTTCCATGTCAACTTAGTAATTAAGTTAATCAATATTAAATTTGGTAATAATTTGACATTCTTGTTTAAAATGTCTTAAATAGTTATTTAGCATTATGGTATATTGTTAATTAATCGATTCGTTAATAGAAAATCGAACTCTCACATTACATGTCGATTCAGGCCTCCAAATAGTTTTATTCTTAATAAACAAATAGAAAAATGAAATATTTCAATCTTGAGAAAATATTTGTTTGAGTCATAATGTAAAACAATTAAATAAGTAATAAAATATAATAATAAGGGAATATAACTTCATCTCATGCCAGAGTAATTTTTATCAAACGAAATTTCTCAGCTAGACTGAAATTTTTTCAATGAATGAACAAATGTGCAATCAAAAGCAAGCGAGAATCATACCTTTTAAACAAATGACAAAATCTTAGCAAATGACCAAATGTGCAGCTAAAATGAAATTTAGGACTACAGATCAGTTTTTGAGGAATGTACTATATATAACTCAAAATATGACATAACAAACAATGCATAAACATTCGTAATATTAAAAAAAAACTAGGAAAACAATAATGTTTCTCATTGAAGTCTATTATGGATCTCAGAAGGTATTCATTCATCAAACAAATAGATAATACAAAGATTTGTCCGTAACAAAATAAAGGACCATTATCGAAAGGCAAAAACCTAACTCATAGTATATGCGCGCACACATAGTGTATATATGCGTGTGTGAAAATAAGGAAAATATAAAAGTAATCTAATTCAAGTGATATGTTAATTCATCAAAAAAGATATACATACATATGAATGGAAAATCAATGAAGGCAAACTTATTCATTCGATATATTAACTCACCAGGCAAGCAGAAATAGAATATTACATAATGGAAAACGTAAAGCCCTACGTCATGATATTACATGCCGATTAGGCATCCAAATCATTTTATTCTTAATAAAAAATTAAAAAAATTAAATATATCAATCATTTAAACTCATACAATAGTAATTTTCTGAAAATGAAATTTCTCATCTAAACATAAATTTTTTCAACGAATAAACAAATGTCAAATCAAACGTAAGCAAGAATCATACGAGTTCAATTTTTAACAAAAGAGAAAATGTGAAACTAAAATAAAATTTCAAGACTAGAGATCAGTTTTTTAGGAATGTGTTAATTATAGCTCATATTATAACACAATAACAATGCATAAACAATCATAATATTAAATATAGATCGGGAAAAAAACTACGTACCTCAACACATCTCCATATAATAATGCCAATGAAGGCTTTCATTAAAAAATGACGATATCAAAACCCCTACCTGAAATAGATGTATAACAACATGTTAAGATTGGGAGAATTAAAAAATTGAAACATAAGATGAAATTAACAATTACATAATGAATTAGCAAACTTTAGTTATAAAATAGAATGCATTGATGATCGAAAGAATCTATTAAACATAGAATACTTTTTATAGTATGAAGTGATCTAGAGACATAGACTATTCAATGTAGAAGCCATTCAATATATCACGGCTTATGAGGTTCGAAGAGGAGGATAAAAGGAGATATGGCTCGCCTGTTCAAAGAGGAGGGAGAATAAGAGATGGTAGATTCAATATATCGAAGCTTCCGAGGTTGAAAGAGAATGGAGAAGAAGAGACAGGGGTTGGTCAATTGGAAAGATAAGGGAGAAGATGAGAGGTTAATGGGAGATGAAACAACAACCTTTGTGATAAAAAAATCATATCTACTTTGAGTTAAAAATAAAGGCCACGAGGAAAACCTAAGACCCAAGTAGAATTAAAGCTCCGTCAAGCCTTTCATAATATATAAAAGATTTACCAATGCCCTTAGCAACCTATAAATTAATTAATAGTGGTTAGAGAGGTTTTATAATTTTATACTGTAGGATTTAAGTTTATAGTGTAGAATTGTTAGGGTTTGTTGATGTTAGAAATTAGTATTGAGTCGATCTTAGTTGTGATTTACTAATCAGATAATAATTAAGAAATGTAATGAACCTAAATCCAATTGAAATGAAGAGAATTAGTAAGAGAGAATCCATTCTAATGCTGTCCATCCCCAAAACAGGTTACCTACATCCAATATTGGGACCTGGATATAACAACGTAGAGTTCAACATTACTTTCCCTTTTGAGGATTCTTGTGGTTTATGTTTATAGGTATGTGAGATGAGTGAGGTGAGAGGGTGTGGTCCTAATGGACACATGGTTTATTCTCAACAGGAGAGAAGAGATCACACTTTATATGAAAAATGAATAATTACAAGTTAGTTATTGTACATGGGTGAAAATATCCTCATATCTTGTATTTGTCATGTATAACTGCTTCGTACTTGTGTTGCCTCATCATGTGGTGTAGCTTACTACAATGGAGACATTTATAATGAAATAATTCTTTGGTTAGCTAGGTTTCCCTCAGCTAAGGTCGAGGTCGAGCTCTTATGGGTTACCCCATTCCACCTACCAAGAGGGTTCCATCTGAGATGGTCGAGGCCTGGTATTTTATGATGACAGGGGTCATCTCTCTGGTTTTCAAGTGTTATGTTATAATTATCTGTAGTTATGATTTTGTAATAAAAAAATATTTGTTTAATAAAACTAGTTATATCGATTTTAATGAGAAGTGTAGGAAATATTTGCATTATACTATCTATCGAATAATATGATTGCGTGTTAATTTAACATAGTGGTTTATCCAATGTGTAAAGTTCGGCTTATGCATACAAAATAATAATATCATTTTAATATAAGTTTTATGTTACGGTGGGTATGTTTTTATGCCTATTGAACATGATGGTTGTGGGGGATATATAGAGTTGTATACGAGGAAGGGTTGTTTTCAAATTATATTTAAGTTATAAAAAGTGAGCAATATTCAGATTTTGTGATTTTCTAACTCTACAATAGTTTTGGAATTTTTTAAAAAAATTACGAACCTATATGGGTATCTAAGACTTATGTACTTATAAAATATAAAATAAAATGTATTAATTTCAAAATTATTAACAACATGGCTAAAAAAACATGCATTAACGATATTTCTTTGTCAACTTATATGAGAAGCAAAACTCTAAGGCCATCTCCGATCCTATTACTTTTAAAATGACCTGTTTCTCACATGTTAACTCCTATTTAGAATTTTTTTTTGTATACATGGCACTCTTTTTATGAAGTAAAAAGTTAAAATAAATACATCTCCAATGGTACTACTTTCTATATCTATTTGGCATCCTGGTTTTAAACCATTACTTAATGATATTTTTACCAAACTCTATTATTTCATATTATTCTTCATCGGTGAATCCTGGTTCTCTTTCCATTCCATTTCATTCTCTCCATTGATCCCGGTACCATAAACCAAAACTATAAAACGACACAAGATAACCGTACAAGTCAACTAAATTTTACCATTGAGAAACAACCTAAGTAACATTTTTTTTATTTATGTTATACATTTATATGAAACTATATATATATATATATATATGTGTGTGTGTGTGTGTCTATCTTTATATCCATATCTATATCTTAAAATTAAAATTGTTGTTTTTATAAAATGTTAAATGTTTGGGACCAAAACACCAACCAATTTAAGTCTCCAAAACAAAGCATATGGGTAAAAATAAAGGTCATTTACTTAACAATCCCTCAACCCTCAAATGTAAAGTAATCATTATTGTCTAACCCTCAATAGATTGCGAGGAAGGATGTTAATGACCATTCGGTATTCTACAAAAAGAGGTGACATATTGTCAAAGGCCCAACACGTATGAGAAAAAGTAAAAGATCTTAGGAAGATTACATGCATAATTTTTCATAATATGACAAGTGATAGTGAACATCACCAAGAAATCTACCCCTAAAATTGGGAACGTTTGGTAAATGAAAATGTTCAACATGTTGAGGTAGAGAATGATAAATGATTCATAGTGGATGTGATGAATTATTGGTCACCTTCAACGATATTATTGCCCATGAAAATACCCAAGAGGGGGTGAATTGGAGTTTTGCAAACTTGTTGGGTTAAATTACAAATTCAGAAATTTTTAATTTAAAACCTTAATCAAATACCAGATTGATAAATCTTTAAGAATAAAATAGTAATTATAAATATAAATAATACCAATCAATTAAATAAGTTTAATTACAAATTATAACTTCTAATAAATATATAATCAATTTTCATATTTAATATTAATATTTCGAAGTTAATTATTTACTTAAAAAATATTTTTCACTTTTAAAATAATTTTTATAACTTTCTGATTTAATATATTAATTTATATTCCCAGATTAATTATTTGCTTTAATAAGGATTAAAAGTAAATTTATCAATTTTCAAAATAAATTTATTTTCTATAAAGAGAGCTAAAAATATAAAGTAAAGCAAACACAAGTAAATAACCAAATAAATGTGGAAAAATATGTGACATCGAAAATTAACGTGATTCGGCGAAAATTCGACATATGTCCACACACCTAGAGCTGCCATCTCCACACGCTTTACTAAACGGTGATCCGCTTTTGGAGCAAGATCAAACCGCCACATACATTCGAGTAGTTAAAACCGAGTTACTAATAATTTCATAAGGTTTGAATGGTATTTGTGGAAAGATAAAACTCTCATATTTTACAAATTTTGATATGAATTTATCTCCTAATAAGACTTCAAAATGGATATGATGTCGAGCTCAAGTCTACTCTTGAACAACAAAAACATGTTAACTTTTTTTTGTTGTCTCAAATGTGTAGAGCTGAATATCAACTTGCGTTGCTCTGTGTGTATGAGGAGAATGTGATATTAATTTTTCTCACTTGTTATTGTCTCAATGCTCACTTTGAATGGTTAAATATTCCTTTGAATGTAGTCCCCAAAATTAACGGTTAGAAATAACTCTTGAGAGCGTTAAATGCTACTGATTTTTACTATGAGGAAATGTACCAAAAATAAATAAATCTACAGACCTTATTTTGAGGCTAAAAAAATAAGACAGTTGGAGTTGCATTTAATATTGAAAAGATAACGTCTAAATAATGGTCTTGAATCGTGCCTCAAATGTCTACTCTATATTCAGCAAAAGGTTAGTACCAAGAAAAATTATCCTTCGTGTAATAGTTGTGTGAGTGCTCGTGTTATATCAACTGATATTAAGATACGAGTATTTCAAAATATAATCTTATCTCTTATAATATAAAAGAGAGAAAATATATAATGAATTGTTTTTTGAGATAGACACACGCACAAGCAGTGGCGGACCCAGGAATTTATCGCGGTGTGGGCGAAACACATACGAAAAAAAAAATGCGACGTATAATCAAAATTAACATATATAGATAGTCAAATTGTCTTGCATAATTGCATTACAAAGATCAAATTACATAAGATTTCTATAATAAAACTCTTCGGGTCTTCATTTTTTGGAAACGTTGAATGATATCTTCATTGTTAACATCGGACACTATTTCCCTCTCAATGTATGCCACCAAACAGTCATTCATCATCTCATCTCCCATTTGATTGCGCAACGAAGTTTTAATGATTTTCATTGCAGAAAATACTCTCTCTAGCGTCGCGGTTGCAACAGGTAGGAGTAGTGCCAACTTCACAAGCAAATAAACCAATGGATATGTGCGATGCTTGTTCAATTGACGCATCTTTATAGCAAGCCCGCCAATCCCATTAACTCCAATAAATTGTTCTTCGGATCGCACATCCACAATATAGTTATCAAGCTGATGCCCAATAATCATTAATTCTTGACAAGAAAAGTCCGATGGATAGAACTCAGCAAATCGAAGCAACTTTATCTTATCATATGCGGAGAATGAATCGCTTGGATCAAGAGAATACATACATACTAACAACTCTGTATTCACCTCATTAAAACGATTATTCAACTCTTGAAGTTGCAAATCTATCACCGCATAAAATATTTCAACACGATAATGATGAAGATTTGTGGCTTCTTCTGGGTTGCGACGTGATCTTACTATAACAACAAACAATTCTTCCATCTTTGGCACAGGAATCTCATACTTTACACAAAATAAAGAAACCTTACCCAACAACGACTCCCATCCATCTTCTCTCATTTGTTGTAGTTGTTTCTTAGTTATTTTCACAAGATTCATGGCATTCACAATATCTTGGTCCTTTCTTTGTAAAGCTTGTGACAAGTCATTTGCAACACCCAAAATAGTTTTCATCAAATACAAATGAAAAATAAATTCAAAGCATTGCATAAGTACCATGAGGTTCATCGCTTGAGCTCTATGCTTTCGATCTTTTACATCTTCTTCAATAATGAAAAGAACATCCTTCACTGAGGAGAACAAGCAAAGCAAATTCACAAGTGTGCCATAATACGAGCCCCAACGTGTCTCATCTGCTCGCTTCATTGCTAATTCTTGATTCAATCCCCGTCCTGTCAAAATATCTCCATCGCATATCCCTATTGTAATCTTCTCAAATTGTTTCTCACGAAGAATGTCTCTTCGTTTGCATGAGGCTCCAACAATATTTGTGAGTAGTGTGACAATTTCAAAGAATGTTGCAATTTTTGTATGATGTTCTGAAACAGCAACAAGGGTTAATTGAAGTTGATGAGCAAAACAATGAACATAATAAGCAGATTCATTCTCACTTAAAATCAAACTTTTAATCCCATTGAATTCTCCTCGCATATTGCTAGCTCCATCATAGCCTTGCCCACGTATACGTGAAGTACATAATCCATTTTTGCATAAAAGTGCCTCGATTGCTGCCTTAAGTGACAAAACAGAAGTATCACTAACATGTACAAGGCCAAGAAAACGCTCCATAATATACCCCTTTTCATCCACGAAACGCAAGACAACAACCATTTTCTCTTTCACTGATATGTCACGAGACTCGTCCACTAAGATAGAGAAATAATCATCTCCAAGTTCTCTAAGGATAACCTTTGTAGTCTCAACTGCAATTGAGTTAATAATATCCTTTTGAATTTTAGGCGATGTCATCATGTGATTTTGGGGAGCTTGCCTTAGTACAACTTTCTTGATTTGTGGATTGTGATCGGCAAGAAATTGTAAGAGCTCAAGAAAGTTCCCCTTATTTAGTGATTTATCGGACTCATCGTGACCACGGAATCCCAACCCTTGATGCAAAAGAAACCTAATACAATCAATTGATGCAGTCAAACGAACACGATAATCCTCTTGTGTTTGGCTAGATTGCTTAGCCAAAGAAAATTCAATGTGTTATTTTTGTTTCATAAGATCCTCACCGGCTCTTACACACTTGTTGTGTGTACTAGTTGGATCTCCAATATGCACATTAAACCTGTCTTTCTTTCTCCAATTCTTAAAACCCTCCCCAACAAAGGAATCAAGACCACTTTGCTCCGCTTTGAAAAGGTAACAATACAAACAATATGCCATATCTTTGTCTATACTGTACTCAAGCCAATTAGGGTGATCATTGAACCATAAAGGCCTAAATCTACGTTTCTCATTAGCACAAAGACGCCAAGGAAAGTCGTAATTTTTAGGTTGAAAATGACCTTTTGCCAAGTAGTAACACCGCACCGCGTTTCTTTCATTAACATCATACTCTTGTATGGGTTTTCTCAACCCGGGATCAGCCGGGTACTCATCCAACCTAACCTCAACATTGGGTTGGGGTAGAGGAGGGGGTGGCGAGGGGGCCGATGGTGTAGGTGGCGGTTGACTTGAACTTTCTTCGTGGATCTTTTTGAAATACTTCAACATTATTGCCTAAATCTGAAACATTATATCAAATTATATTTTTAGTTACTAGTTAAAATTTAAGTTTAATAGTTTCACCAAAAAATTCAGCAACAATAACAATCAACAATTAATTTCAGCATACTAATTTTAGCAACAATAATAAAAACTAAAAAAATTCAGCAGTTAATTTCAGCAATAATAACAAAAAATAAAAAATTCAGCAATAATAACAAGAACTAAAAAAAATCAACAACTAATTTCAGCATATTAATTTCAACAATAATAACAAAAAGTAAAAAATTCACCAACACTAACAATAACTAAAAAAATTCAGCAAATAAACTAATTTCAACTAAAAACTTCAACAACTAAAAATAAAACTAAACTAATTTCAAATAACAACTAAAAAAAATATTCAACTTTAAAATAGCAATACCTGCCAGGGGAGAGAGGAGAGGAAAGCCTAGGAGGAGCAGCCCGGGTAGGCAAGGGGGCAGCGGCGGGCGGCGGCAGGCAACTCCTGCTGCTGTGCTTGGCTGGGCCGGCGGCAGGCAGGGGAGATGAGAGAAGGGGAGGGAGAGAAGGGGAGGGCGGCTGAAAGAGAGAGGTGAGAATAGATTAGGTTAGATTTAAGTTCTTTTCACTTTATTCTATTTATATATTTGCCCCAAAAACTTTGTTTCCTGCTAACCCCTTATATTCAAAACTTACACATGGGTCCAGAACTTTTTTTTATACTATACTCAGCAGGAATTTTTGGAATTCTTATGGGTGCGGCCGCACCCCTTCGGGATGGGGTGGGTCCGCCCCTGCGCACAAGCACTTGTGCGCGCGCGCACAAACACACACACATATATTTATATATGAAAAGTAGTAAAATAATAATAGTAGGCAGACTTTATCAAGACATTCATTACTATGTAATGTATGATTTGTTAGTTAAAGTAGTAAAAATAAATAAAACAAACAAACCATTATAAGCCATAAGAGTATCCTTGATAAATCGAGTAAAAGGTAAGTTTGTGTGGTTGTATGTCGTGTAGGATGAAAGAGAAATGAACTTGAGAGATTATGACAGTGAGTATTTCTATTTGAATTAAAGTGCAAACAATAGATTCGATTATACGGGTGTAGAGTTTTAAAAAGAAATACGACAAAATTATTCAACAGATATAAGGCATTTAATAAAACAAGTAATGAGGTTGCGGAGTGATATTAATACAATTGTGTAATAAAAACACAAAAGGCCTCAGAGGGCCTATATTTTTTCAACAAAACATAAGTTCAGAGTATAATTAAGTTGTAGAATGAAAAATACAAGTTCAAAAACAAGTTACAAAGTTCAAGAGGCTACGTCCTCTTCTTCATCATCTTCTTCTCCCTCCTCATCTGCCTCAGCTGTCGCAACCTCTTCCCTTTGCTTTATGGCCAGCTTTTTTGCAGCCTTCAGCTCCTCAACACAGAGAATGTTCTCAGGGTCATTAGACCTCCAGGCATAAATATTATCTTTGGCTTCCGGATAGTTCTTGGCCACCCTGTGTCGCATATCCTTATATTCGCGGATATATGCCTTATTTTGTAGGATAAAGAAATACTGGGTAATTTTGAAGTTGGCCACAGAATCCTTAGCTGCCTTCTTCAGGATCGCAGTATGCTCAACACCCATTTATTGGATGGCTGTGGCATGGTCGTCAGGGAGCTTTTTTTATGTCCGTAGCATGGCTTTGGACTTTACCATAGTTTTTCTTCTCAAGATAGTTAAACTTATCTTCAGAGGCTATAACCTGCCTAGCACCCTCCAGACACTTAGCTTCAGTAATTTTCAAAGCCTCTGCAACTTGCTTAAAATTTTGCTAAGCTTCATTTCGGGCTTTGAGTGCAGCCTCCACTTTTGCGTCTGTGTGAGCTTGAAGGGAAGACTCAGTACCAGCTTCAAAGGGCGACGATCTGGACACCCTCTAACAGAGAGATATGGTCATCCCCCGCGACCATGTACATCTTTTTGGAAAATTGGGACTTGAATTGGGTTTAAGAAACTGCTCTGAATTTTGAGCAACTTTGACCGTAAATTTAGGTGGGATCCACACTACGAAAATCGTGGGATCATATACGAATGCGTTTACCTTCGTAAGGAGATTAACGTAATATATTCATATGTCCAATTTCAATAAATTATGAATGATAAATATGTCCCCAAAGTGACTCACAAAGCGATGAAAGTTAATGAATTGAGTGTGTTTTAACTCTTGTCCCACATTGGAAGAGTAGTGGAAATTTGATGAGTTAATAACAGCCAAGTATGGACTAAGGCATGGATGCCTTGGGGTATCCCAACTCTTTGAAGGGGAGATGACCTAAGCTATGCACGGGTTGACTTTCGATCAAAAGTCCACACGCGCGCGCGCGCTTGGGCTTGTAAAAATCTCCTACATTTTTTGGCAGAATTTATTTAACTTTCTGGGCTTTAATTATTAATTAATTACGATATTAATTAATTAATAAACTGTTGGTAGTTATTGCCAACAGTTAATTTCGTTTAACTGATTAACAGTTTTTTACAGTTAATTTCGGTTGACTGTTCCAACAGTCAACACAAAAGCTATAAATTAAACATTTTCCCTACAGAATTAATGACTGAAAAAATTTCCCTCCTCCAGAATTGCTGTCATTTTTGTCCCATAAAATTCCAGTCATATTTGTTTCAGAAATTCTTTTTCCTGCATAACATATCTTGCATTGTTGTTGAGTAAAAGCCACAGAATTTGAGCTCGTTGTAATTAATTATTGTCGTGCTACATAATTAATTGGAAAATTCGTTCTATCTTGGAAGACAATATTCATCAACCCCGGAGCACATTGGAGGGAATAAATTGTCTTAAGGAGACTGTTCATAACAGGGCTCGGATTTATCTTTAATTCTTTTATTATTTCTGCAAATTCAAGTAAGTGTTTCATTTCTGTAATTCTGATTTAATTCTGTAATTAATTAATAATTCATAATTCTGTACAATTGTTATTTATAAATAGTAGACATAACACATCTTATATAAATGATCCTATTTGGCCTTTTGGGCCATAACAACCTCTACAGCATGGAAGAATAAAATTCAAAGTGTTAGCATAAACATATAAAAGTCTACGGAAAGAAAAATAAATAAAAGAGAACTTGCTCTCAAAAGGTTGTGCAGGGAATATTCCTTTAACTTTTCTGCATCCTCATCCACCAAACGGTGTAGATCAAAGACCTACGTAGCCCTCCTCGTCCTTAAGATAACAATGGCAATTGTGTTCTAAGAAAATTTGGGGTATGGCTGCCTCGAGCTTGGCCGCGGATGCCTTTCATTAACCTTTATACCCTACTCTGAGGTCTGGGTAGGTTGGCGTTAACTGCTATAATAGTCTACAAAGGGGACCCATAAATAGTGACACTTATGGAGCTGGAAAGACCATAGTTATCCCCCATATGAAGGAAGTGAGACTAGCCACCCCAATGTCATCAAAAAATTATAGAGGGTCTGCAGCTACCCCCTCCACTTTTGGCCCAGTGCCTGCAACACCAACAGGGACTGTCTCCCTTTCAGTTGGAGGAGCAACCTCCTTTTTAGCCCGAGGGGAAGCATCCTTAGCTACCCTCTTCCTTTTCTAGCCCCTCTTCTGCAGAGCTTGGTTTAGTGACTGGAAGGTGTCTTCCAACTCATCCGGTTGAGAAAGTAGGAGATCCCTATCAATATCCATCATGGGATATCATTCCGCAGTGATACCTAAAAAAGGGGTCAGATATAAAATTATCACCCAAGGTTGAAGTGATAGACGCAAAATAAATAAAATAGGGAATAGCTTATGCAACCTTCATCGAAGCCTGGTGGGAGGTACAAAATCCAAGCTTGAAAAGTGATCGCGGAGTCACAATGTCAGTAAATTACATATTTTTATCACCACCCTTTGCCTATAAGAAGGGGTGAGCCTTGCACATACTGTAAGGAGATTAGTAAAGGTTGCAGATATAATGAATGAAGAGAATTAAAGGCTGCAGCATTGTTAAGCTTATTCTAAAAAGTTAAAAGTGAACTTAGACCTTTAAAATCAAGTACCTTACTTGGAGGGACTACCCCATGTCCGCAGAAGTTTATACTCTTTTTCCCTCTCGCTCTCATCTGGGTGCATGTACCAGTTATATATAGAGACGTAGAAAAAGTTTCCCTTCTACTTTTTGAGACTGTAAGGCATTTCTCTCATCAAATAACGGTCACCACTCCGTAGCCCCATGTAGAAGTACCATGGATTAACAGAGCTCTCCTTTGGCCTATAAAAATTAAAGAACTCTGGGGCCGTTATATCTCTGCCAAACTTTTTCTTCAAGGTAACGAAGGATGTAAGGATAGACCTCTAGCCATTGGAGTCAACTTGGGCTAGAGCCAAGTTCATAACCTTTAGAATTTTCCTCACGGGCACTGGGAGAGGTCGTCGCAATCCTAAGGGGAAGGCATGGAGTGGGGAGCAGACTCCATCATTTGGGACTGCAGAGCATGACCTCTGCTCTGCGAAAAAGTTCCATAAAAAAACTCACAGGCTTTGATCAGGCTAACCACTCCTCACTCATGGTGCCAGAGTACTAGAGCGATGCATTCTCCTTTGTTGTTTCCTTGTCATGAAAAGATGTCCCTGCCTTAGTATTTCTTGTATCTGCAGTAGTCACAATAAGGGCCGCAATATCCATAATAGTGTGTGTGTGTGGGGGGGGGGGGGGGGTATTCGTTGAACAAGTGCCCTTTTCCATGTGAACACCCTTTGTTGCCTCGTTTGGGTACCTACTTAGAAGAAGTCGTGAAATTAGAACCCACTTGAACACAATTTGGGCAATCCTTTAGCCTACAAGTCCCAATTGTCTTTAAAGGTTTGATGTGTAACACCATCACCAAAGTGCCTCTTCCAAAAGTCTTCTAGATATTCCCAAGTATTTCAATGCATATGGCCACGATAAGGACCTGTAAAAGCAAAAAGGCTCCATAATTAGAGTGCTGTAGCCAGTATGATCAAAATACAAGAAAAATATAAGTCTGCCTCATTTAAGAGGCCACAACATCATACAAGGAAAATTCAGAAAAGTGAAAAAAGGAAAAGTTTGCAAATGTTGAAATCAAGGTCGTAACCATGGGAAAACGAAGTTAAGGTTGTAGGCCGTAGCCAGATGTTCAAAACTCACAACATGTTGTGGCTAAGGGAATAAAATAGGTAAGGATTTGAATATTTGGTTTTTGAAGATCAATGCCCTAAAACGCCAAGAACACCATGAACAACCCGTTCAAGTTATTGGCCAAATAACAACCAAAATGGGTTCCAAACCCAAAATCTAACCCTTAAAATCATCAATAGAGCAAAAAACCCCTCTTTAAATTCCTAAAAACATCAAACTACCCAATTACCCAAAAAATCCAATGGGTCAACTCTACCGCCGAGGGTAAAAATTAAAAAAAAAACTATGTTTCTACAATTTATAAGCCCATAATAAGCAATCCATACAATTTATATATATTTACCCAGTCTAGTCATACACAAATCCAATCAAATTCAACAATTGGTATTAGAAGATAAACGAGCAGAAAATTGGGCAAAAACATGTAAACACATACACTAAGCATAGATTTCAATTATAAAGTGAAGAAATCAAAGAGAAAAAGGAAAAACCATCCTGGAATGGAGGAAGTCCGCCTAAATAAGGTTAAAAACCACCTCAAAAACTGGCTGATGCCTGAATCGCCTAGTACAAATGTTCTATAAAGAATTGCAAAGGTAATGAGGTCATCTCCTATCTTTATATATAAAAGGGCGCTGGAAGTTGAAGTGTCGCAACAGAATGGTCGCGGAACTTGGCTACATCCCCAAGAGAAGAACATGACCGATTTGACTCAACTTCGTGGCATCCTGGCATAAACAGCCGCAACACCTACTGACAACCTCTTGAAACTGAGGCTTGGAGGCTTATTGATATGCCCAATACTGGCACTGAGGTCGTGGAAAGTATCAACATAGTGCCGCTGCCTAGGGCTCAGACAGTCTGCAACAATCATCTTTCTCAACATCTTAAGGGGCGACGACCTTATCTTTAACAGGCCGCGACCTCGTACTTCACCAGTAGTGCATACCCTACTGCAGACTTAGCCACATCAGCGTGCCACTTTCCAGTTGTCCACATTCTATAAAGATTCTACATTGGCATCGCTTATCCATATGTAGCGTGTTTTATACACGTGATCCTTCCCTTAACTTCCATAAATATAAGTGATCACCCCCTCATTTGGCATGACATGTTTGATAGTGAAACCATGCTAAACTCTCCACCCACTTTATCTCTCTTCATCTGAGAACTCACTCAAACCAGCTTCGGTCTCTTGAACAACTAAACTCCGTGGCCCCTTTACAGCCTTTCTTTATAGGGCGCATCCTGCTGAACACAGAGCCCGTATGTACATGCATTTAGCTCTCTATTTATCTTGTGCGCCTCTAAAGGGACTCAACTCTTGTACTAATGCTCATAAATAATGAGAATGAGGGAACAAAAAGTGGATGTAGGCTCAGTTTATAGCCAGACCACTCTATATCTTATGTTTATCTCTCTACTTTTACTTTTTTTTAAATAATTTTTACACTTTATGATGATCGAGTATAGCTTTGATAGCATGGTTATTTCTTAACAACCCAATTTTTAACATCATCAATAGGCTTTATAGGCATCGACCACATAAATCGAAAATCATGCTCTATCTCTCCGGCAGATGGCCCAAAGGCGTGTGCTTCTGCATAAAATCGACCGAAGATTATAATAGAGAAAACTGACACACATCGAAGAGACACTATCTAAGGCGAAAATTGACGCACGCTAACATATAAATATGTAAATATATAAACGAAATAAAATGTATAGATTTTTCCATTGCACACATCAACATGGGCACTGCCCGAGGTAGTTGACAAAACTGACACACACTAACATATAAACATATAAACATATAAATATATAAATATATAAACAAAACAAAACATATAAATGCACCCACACACACACGCGCGCATACACACACACACACACTATATATATATATATATATATATGTAAATATTAAAATGTCTAAGAATGTAACATGTGTGTATATTACTAATGTTGGCAAAATTATAGTTTATATGAATGAATAAAATAATTAACTAATATTTATATTACTATTGTTGATACCAAATTTAGTCTGCTGACATGGATCAATGAAGTGAAGACACGTGGCGGTCTACGTGGCAACAACAAACACTTCCGAGGAATTCACACGCTCCGAGGAACCATACTACAACGAGGAGCATTGTTTCCCCGAGGAACTCATACGCTCCGAGGAACGAGAACTCTCCGAGAAACTCTTGAGCACCGAGACGCTTAGGCGGTCCGAGCTGCACCTCGAATAAAGCATTAATAGCGGGATAACCAACAGTTTGACTGTTCATTAAATGCTTATCATTCAGACGCATACACTTAAGGATCATTCAATGTATCACCCTTTCATATGTACATCATTTAATGTATTACCCTTTCACATTACAACCCCAGGGCTATAAATACATTGTACAATCCTCATTTGAAGGGATCGGAATTTCTTGATATAACTTGTAATCGAGAATTCCCAAACAATCAGCAATACCATAACAGTGGACGTAGGCCATTTTTATAAGGCTGAACCACTTTAAAAATTCTTTGTCTCATTTATTAATATGTTGATGTAATAAATTAGATAGAATCTTGGGGTATTAAAAAATGCGAAGCACCCCAGATATTTCTTTAAACACGAGTTCAGCTCGGGGACAAACAGGGGCTTAAATCTTTTTTAACTTGTGATCACCCCAAAAATATTTTTAAAACCAAGTGATAAATAATTTTCAAACAACAACTTATACCTGATTAGTTGTTGGAGATTAAATAACTTTACAAAAAACTCTACGTCTTATTTATGATGCATATTTGATAAAAATTTGTCCATCTCACACACATTTGGCACAAAAATATTATTTCATATTTTGAAATTTTTATTATTTTATGCTGATACACATCACAATTGTTTGGCTGAATAATTATTCTCATGATAATAATTATTTTCTCTAATCTCGACAGGTGCTCGGGAAGCTTATTAAAATTTCATAGGGACGAGATTCAATCCTGATGAAAGCTCTCGTAAACCTCTGAAAAAGTAGTATTGCTCGACATCAGGCAATTGTGCCTCGACATATCAGCCAACATTTACTATTTCATTTTTTGAAATTAATATTTTTATTTCTCAAGCATATACATATCATATATTGATTGGATGAGTAAATTATTCTCATGAGTAATCAATTCAGCCTACACAAATGGTAGAGCAAGATATTAATTTTTACAGGTACAAGACTCAACGCCGACGAATGCTCGGAAACAATCTGGAAACTATTATCATTGCTCAGCATTATGAAATTTCACCTCAGCAAGGAACTATATATTTATTATTGCTTTGATTTGTGCTCAAGCACGAATTATTCTATATATCCATTCGGATTCATATTCTATATTCATCTCTTCATGGAGCTCGGCGAAATACTTATTATCATATTCAGCTCCGAGGAAAAGCTACAACAGTTATTATATTTCACCCCCAACGGATAGTTGGTTGGGGCAATTCTTATTTATATTCAGGCCCCGATATCGGCTCAAGCACAAATTATTCTGTATATCCCTTGGGATTCATATTCTATATTCATCTCAACATGGAACTCGGCGAGATACTTATTATCATATTCATCTCCGAGGAGAACTATAACATTTATTATATGTCACCCCCAACGGATAGTTGGTCGGGGTAATTCTTATTTATATGAAGGCCCGGCAAAGTTCTCGGCCATATTCTTATGTTTTGGAAAATATTATTCTTATTCGGCATTATGCAATTGTGCCTCGACAAGATACTTATTCAGCTTTAAGGAGAATTACAACATTCGTTGTATTTCACCCCCAACGGATAGTTGGTCGGATAATTCTTATTTATATTCAGGCCTGACAACGTTCTCGGCCATATTCTTATGTTCTGGAAGATCTTATTCTTGTTCGGCCTTATATAATTCTACCTCGACATATCAACAAGTCACTTTATTATTATTCTTTATATCTATTTGGATGCATATCTATTCTTATTTCATCATGGAGCTCGACAAATATTTATAATCATATATTCAGCGCCGAGGAGGTCTCCAGCATTTATTATATCTTATTCCCAACAAACTGTTGGTCAGCGCCGAGGAGGTCTCCAGCATTTATTATATCTTATTCCCAACATTCTGTTGGTTAGCTCCGAGGAGGTCTCCAGCATTTATTATATTTTATTCCCAACAATCTGTTGGTCAGCGCCGAGGAGGTCTCCAACATTTATTATATCTTATTCTATTCCCAACAATCTGTTGGTCAACTCCGAGGAAGTCTCTATCATTTATTATCAAAAATGTATTCCTTCGGGAAGTAAAACTTGTATTCCTCCGGGAAGTAAAGCTACTTGTATTCCTCCGGGAAGTAAAACTTGTATTCCTCCGGGAAGTAAAGCTACTTGTATTCCTCCGGGAAGTAAAGCTACTTGTATTCCTCCGGGAAGTAAAACTTGTATTCCTACAGGAAGTAAAACTATGTATTCCTCCGGAAAGTAAAACTATGTATTCCTCTGGGAAGTAAAACTATGTATTCCTACCGGAAGTAAAATTATGTATTCCTAAAAATGCCAACTTATGTTGGTTAGGAAGTAAATGTATTCCTCCGGGAAGTAAAACTATGTATTCCTACGGAAAGTAAAACTATTACTAAAAATGTCAACTCAGGTTAGTCAAAAATAAGAAGCTGTCAACTACAGTTGGTCGGAAACATTTTATGAGTATGTGAAAGAGATCAAGCAAAAAGCATTCAAAGTTCACATTCCACACTTGGGGGCTCTATTAAAAATTCAGTTGTTCATTCGGTGGCACATTCTCATAACATCATACAGTCGAGCATCAGATTCAGCCCCAACTAATTATCATTCAGAAGTTATTTTCTTGCTCAGGAGCTAATTTTGCTTATGAAGTTCAGGAGGCATATTCAGGAGTTATTATGCACATGCTATTGAAGTTCAGGAGGCTATTGAAGTTTAGGAGGCATACTCAGGAGTTATTATGCACATGCTATTGAAGTTCAGGAGGCATATTGAAGTTCAGGAGGCATTCAGAAGTTCAGGAGGCATATTCAGGAGTTTTTATGTACTAACTATTGAAGTTCAGAAGTCAAATTCATCATCTACAGCACTGAGATCTTTATTACTACTGCCCGACCAACATTGAAGAAGAAGTTGTATGAAAATGTTTCGAAGTCCACCACTAGCTTGATACTAATCAGATTGAAGAGTTGGGTTCAAAAGCTAGTATGTTATTCGACAAAGTATTCAGAGGATCATAAATAAAAAGAATCAAGCGCGTGAAGTTAGCACTCAGTTGCTCGGCACAGGAGGCAGTTGGTCCGCTAGCAAACCAATCAACATACTTGAAGATTATGACAAGCTAAAAGCTTCATACTATGGCATGGCTGCATCTAAATTCCCAGGGGTGATACATAGCACACGGATTTCCTCAAAAGAAAGATTAACAACCATCGATCAGCCTGCATCATATGTCATTCATGAGATAATGCACTTTATGTTGAATAAATTAAGAAGGTAGATCAAGAATTTCAAGAGCACCGAGCAACACTGCAGAATAAATACTCCATCATTTCAAGTAAACCATTAAGCATGGAGCATTGGGGGATTCTGTTAACTCAAAAATTCTCCATCTACGAGGACCAATCAGAAAAGGACACATGTCATCCCACGTGGCAATATTCGACATCTGAGGAGAGTTGGTCGACACCCGAGGAATATTGGTCAGTACCCGAGGAGTATTAGTCGGCACCCGAGGAGAGTTGGTCAGTACCCGAGAAAAATTAGTTGGCACCCGAGGAGAGTTGGTCGGCACCCGAGGAGAGTTAGTCGGCACCCGAGGAGAGTTGGTCGGCATACCAACCAGGAAGATCAAAGGATAACTATGCATTTAATGTGCATTAATGAAGATAGCAACACATTTAATGAGCCTTAATGTACATTTATACTATATTAATAGATGATAACACATAGCATACCAAGCAATTCAACAATTAGATTCGTTGAATGTAGACATAAATGTCTACATACAATGAATCTCTTTATCTCCCATCACTATAAATATATGTATCCCCTTAGCCAAAAGGAGGAGATCCGGGGGAACCTAGAAACCCCATACACAAGATACACATCCTTTCTCTCTCTACACCCTATGGTGCTATTGTAAACCCCTGGGAATAAAATAACAGTGGACGTAGGCTTTATTCATAGCCGAACCACTTTAAAAATCTTTGTCTCTCATGTGCTTGATTGGATTGCTTTCATCTATTTATCTGTGATCATAAAAATGGGATTCGGTCCAGTTTTTTGCATAAACAACTATACACTGATAAAACAAAATTAAATATACTGTAAATTAAAAATTATTTGTATAATACAATAGATATTTGTTTGGAATCATCAAAATCAATATATATCAATAAAGTAAAAGGTAATTTAATAATAATAATTAGGAACACTTAAAAATATAATTTAGGGTTAATTATATTTTGACTTAACATTCTCCCCCTTTTTGATTATGACAAACATAAAATGAATAAATTAAGCATAATTAGTAAATCACAAATATTTCTTAGTGAATCACAAATATTTTTTTCCCTTTTGACATTATCAAAATTATTTTTCATAAATTTCAAATGTCAAAGGTATTAAGCAAACCCCCCTATCAAAATCATTTTAAGCATGAGTATCTAATAATAATCATAATAAGCATTTATAAATTTCATAAAATTTCAATAAGCATATATTTCAAATGAATTTTCAATAAGCTCAGATTATTATCCGAAATTTTTAATAGGGCATATAAATTTATGAGCCTTAATAAAGACAAGAAAATTACAGCTTCAGATTGTTAACCATGTGGCATACATCTTTGGTATTTCATTCAATGATTATTTTCTTCCCCTTCTCCTCTATAAAAACTTGAACTAAATTTTCAAATAAATTTTTGAAAGAGGAACATGATGCATTTTCACTAGAAGATGTAGGAATATTCGAGCGTATATCGGGTGGCAAAAATAAAAAGGCCAAGAAGGCGGTTTCACCCACGGAGCATGAGGCTGAGGTGACCGAATAACATTAAGAGCGTCACTAAAAGACGCATATTTTTGTATTACGAACCACTCACGCCTTTGATTTTAAATTTGCACTCAACCCGAAAAATTTTCCAACCCAAATGACGTAAAAGATTTTAATCATCTTAAGAAGTAGATAAGTAAAAGATATGAGGCGCATAAATGAGCTAAAGGATGGTGATATATATAGATATATATATTTGTCACGTAGAGTGGCATTTCATGTCTCGATATTTAAAAAATCCAAAAAAACTTTAGTAATGCATGATGAGATACGAAATTCATAAGTCAAGAAGACGAGTTATACCTAGTTCAATTTGAAGGAAGAAAAATCAGTCTTCGGGAAGAGCTTTAGTGAAAACGTCCGCTAGTTGATGTTTGGTGCTAACAAATTCAAGTTTAAGTCCCCTTTTTGCACACGATCTCGAAGAAAATGATAATATGTTTAGTTAAAAAATGTTGAATTGGATTCTTTGTTAAACAAATAACACTTGTATTATGACACACAATAATTATATTTCATCATCATCCTTTTAACTAGAGAATCCATCACAAGATTTGAGCACAACAACTACGGATGAAAATATATTCGGCCTCGGTCGTAGATAGTGCAACCGAATTTTTTTTCTTACTAAACAGTGAGACTAAAGAATGACTAAGAAAATGACAAGTCCCACTATCAATTTTGAAACCGGCGAAATCGGCATCCTAATAACTAATTAAGTCAAAAGATGTATTTTTAGGATACCATAACCATAATTCAATAGTGCCAATAATATATTTAAATATTCTTTTAATGTCACTTAAATGTGATTCGTTCAGGTTAGCTTGCAAACAAGCACACAAATAACTACTAAAAATGATATCCGACCTACTAGTAATCAAATATAATAAACTACCAATCATATGACAATACAGAGTCATATCAATTGATTTTTTATTTTCATCCTTGTTAAGTTTAAGAGATGTGCTTATAGGATTTTTAAGAGATTTTGCATTTTCTAATCCGTATTTCTTAAGGATACCTTTAATACATTTGTATTGATTTATGAAAATTTCATCTTTATTTTGTTTGATTTGTAAGCCCAAGAAGAAATTTAATTTACTTATCGTGCCCATTTCAAATTCTTTTTGTATGAAAGAAGCAAATTCTTTACACATATCTTCGTTAGTAGAACTAAATATGATATCATTAACATATATTTGCAGAATAAGCATTTGTTTTCCATGAGTTTTAATAAACAAGGTAGTATCAATTTTTCCTCTAATGAAATCATTTTCTAATAGAAATCCACTTAATCTTTCATACCATGCTCTAGTGGCTTGCTTCAATCCATATAACGCTTTATTCAATTTAAAGACATGATTTTCAAAATTTGGAGGTTGTTTAACATAAACTTCTTAAAAAATGTACCCATTTAATGCAATTTTTAACATCCATTTGAAATAATCAAAAAAACTTATAACATGCGAATAACTTCTAATCTAGCGATGGGAGCATAAGCTTTTTCATAATCGATTCCTTCTTCTTGATTGTAACCTTGTGCAACTAATCTAACTTTATCTCTAATAATAATTCTATATATGTCTTTTTTATTTTTGTAATATATTTTGTTCCAATAATCGAATGATCTTTTGATTTCGACACTAAATTCGATACATTATTTCTTTCAAATTGAGCCAGTTCTTATTGCCTATCCATTAGCCAAGATTCATCATTTTCGGCCTCATTAATGTTATTAGGTTCAATTTGAGAAACAAAGTCTAGGTTGTTAGGAGATGATCTAGTTAGCATACCACTAGAGGGCTCACGCAAAATTTGATCAAAGGGATGACTATTTACAAATTTTCAACTTTTAGGCAAATCATTGTTTTAAACTTCATTCTTGATGGATTTGTAATTACTAGGTGTTTGCAAACTAGAAGAGAGTTTGTATTCATTTTTCTTGTTCAAATTAATTTTACCTACTTTTACTTCTAAGTTAGCAATTTCTTCATCATTAATAATTTTCTTTTTACATGCAAATGGATTTGATTCATCAAAGGTGACATGTGTAGATTCTTGAATAACCAAGGTTCTTTTATTAAAAACTCTATAAACTTTATTGTTTATACATAACTAAGAAAAATACCTTCATCGGATTTAACACTGAATTTTTCGAGTTTATCTCTATCATTTAATATAAAGCATTTACGTCCATTGAATTTGAAATAACTAATACTAGGCCTTTCATTTTTTTTCAAGGTTCATAAGGGGTTTAATTTAGTCATTTTTGAAAGATTACACTATTAATTACATAGCATGGCGTGTTAATGGCTTCAGCCCAAAAATATTCTAACAATTTATTTTCATTAAGCATTGTCCTTCCATTAATTAAAGAAATCTATTTTTCCTTTCAACTACTCCATTTTTTTGAGGAGTTTCAGGTGCCGAAAACTTATGTTCATAATCATTTTCATTACAAAGGCTTTCAGCATCTTTATTATCAAATTCTATACCACTATCACTTCTCATAAATAAAATAGAATGGCCTTTTTTTTCCAACCTTTCTACAAAATTTGGCTAAGATAAGATGAGTTTCATTTTTTATGAGCAAGAAAGAAAACCCATGTATATCTAGACTAATCATCAACAATTACAAAAACATAATATTTACCACCTAAGCTAGCAACATCATTATATCCAAACAAATTGAAGCGTAATAACTTAAGAACTTTACGCAAGGTAATATCCTTTTTCTTTTTAAAGGAGGTTTTAGTTTGTTTACCAAGTTGACATGCATCACAAATTTTATCATTCACAAAATTAGTTTTAGGTAAGCTTTTTACTAGCTCAAGTTTAAACAATGCATTAATTAATTCCATATTGGCATACCTTAGTCTTCTATGCCATAGCCAACTAGTTTCATTCAAAGCAGATAGACATTTCATATTTTGTTCAATTAAGTCATCAAAATCAAGTATGTACACATTATCATGTCTAGATGCACTAAATAACACTTTATTATTTTGAGTGTTCTTAACTATACAATAATTCGGTTTAAACATAACTGCATACCCTTTATCACAAAGTTGACTAATGCTAATTAGGTTATGATTCAAACCATCAAATAGTAAGACATTATCACTGTAACAAGATTGTTTATTACCAATCTTACCCACTCCAATGATTTTTCTTTTAAAGTCGTCTCCAAATGTGATGTTTTCCACCATCTTTGGCCACAAGTCTTGAGAATTTACTTTTATCTCCGATCATATGTCTTGAACATCTATTATTTAGAAATAATTTGAATTCTTAATTGCCCACTTTCATGAATACCTATACAATACATTTGAATAACTTCTCTTTTGGTACTTAAAAGGTGTTGAATCCAAATGGGTTAGTATTCAAGATTTATCCTTTAGGAATCCAAGGTATTTTTCTTATTTGAAATCTATATAGGCAATAATTTGAAAAGTGTGTGTCTACCACAGTGTGTGCATAAGGGTTTAGAATGACTAGATGAGGCATTGTTTTCAAATGCATTGGAATAATTCTTTTTATCATTTTCTTCATTATATCCAAGACCATTCTATTAAACTGGATTCTTTGAATTTCTAAAATATTATTAAAATATTCATCTCCCCTAGTAAATGTATCTAATGATTTCTTTCAATAATCAATCTCCATTTTTAATCTACTATTTTCATTTATAAGTGAGTTAGAAGAGTTACAAGTTTTACCTTTTTCAAAGTTTCAACTTTATTTTTCAAGAGTTCATTTTCAAACCTTAAGTTATCAAATTCTTTTGAGATTAAATCACACTTTGAATGAATCTTTTTAAGTATTAGATATATCTTCTTACTTTTACCAACGTTTTCATACAACTCATTAAATACATCTTGTATTTCATCTTAATCATCAATAATATCATTATCACCACAAGATTCACATTTAGAGTGTACCACCTCCTCTTTTGTCAATAAACAAATACCGACAACTTCATTTTCACTATATGAGCCATTAGAGTCACCACTATCGGAATCACTCCATATAGAGGCCTTCATAACTATATTTACTTTGTTCTTTTATCTTCTTTAGTATGTTTTTTATCCACTTTGTTGTCTTTGAATTTTGGATAATTTGGTGTAATATGACAAATGTCATTACAATTATAGCACTTAGTTTTGGATTATGAATAAGATTTTCCTTTATGGTGTTGTCATGTAGAAAACTTCTTCATCCTTCCTTCATGAGTTGCCTTCTTTTTAGTAAGGAATTTATTTAAACTTCATATCAGTAAGGCGATATCCTCCTTATCTTCTCCATCTTCATCCTCGAATTCATCTTCACGGTTTAAGGATTTGAAGGCAAAAGTTTTTCTTTTTATGAGTGTGTTTTCTTTTTTATATTCTTTCATCTCCATCTTATATGTGATGTGAGAGACAATGAGTTCATTAAGAGGAATGGGCCTCTTAAGGTTTATTTGACAATAAGATATTTTGAAATCTAACTGTCAGGGAGACACCTAAGAATTTTTCTTGTCAATAAAGATTTTTCCAAGAGATTTTAAGCAATTAATAATGTTAGTGAATCTAGTAAACATTTGAGAAATTGATTAACCACTTTTCATTTTAAACAATTCATAAATATGGACAAGCATACTAATTTTATCTTTTTTAATTTGCTTGTTTCTTCATATGTTGTTTCTAATTTTTGTCAAATTTCTTTTGCGAAATCATTTCACGAAATTCTATTATATTCATTTGCATCCAAGGCACACTATAAGATATTCGTAGCTCTAACATTGATTTGATTTTTCTTAATATCTAATTAATCCCATTCATTTTCTTCTTTAGGAGTTCGAACTTCATTAATATTTTTCATACGAATGTTGGGACCAATTAGAATAACTGTCCTGACATCCTAGCCATGAGATTGAATGAAAAAATTCATTATGTTTTTCTAGTAACTATAATCTTTTTTAGAAAATAAAGGAGGTCTACTAATGGATTGACCTTCACCAAGAGATGTAATAGAAAAGTTTGCAATGATCTATAGACTTTGAGATTATTAAATCAGAATATAATGCAAAGCCAAGTTCTGATACCAATCGGTGCCCAGAGAAAATACCCAAGAGGGGGTGAATTGAAATTTTATAAACTTTTAGGGTTAAATTAAAAAATTAAAAAATATTTAATTTAAAACACTTAATCAAATATCATATATAAATCTTTAAGAATAAAATAATAATTTTTAAATATAAATAATATCAATTAATTGAATAAGTTTAATTACATATTATAATCAATTTCGTGTTTAAAATTAATATTTTGAAGTTAATTATTTACTTCAAAAATATGTTTCACTTTAAAAATAATTTTGCCAATTTTCTGATTTAATATATTAATTTATATTATGAGATTAATTATTTTTTTAAAAAGGATTAAACATAAATTTATCAAATTTCAAAATAAATTTATTTTCTAAAAAGAGAGCTAGAAATATAAAGTCACGCGAATTAAACACAAGTAGATAAGCAAATAAAATGTGAAAAATAAGTGACACTGAAATTCAACGTAGTTCAGCCAAAATCTGGCCTATGTACACACGTCTAGAGATCCTGTCTCCCTGTGCATCACTAAATCATGATCCACTTAAAGGGTAGGATCAAATCACCACGTATATCTAAGTAGCTAAAATCGAGCTACTAATAATTTCAGAAGGTTTGAACGATATTTGTGGAAAGATAAAAACTTTCATATGATATAAATTTTAATATGAGTTTATCTCCCAATAAGAGTTCAAAATATATATATATATATGATATCTGGCTCTGGTCTTCTCTTGTATAATAGCATAACGTTAACTTTTTTTTTTGTTATCTCAAATGTGTAGAGCTAAATATCAACTCGTGTTGCTCTTTATGTATGAGTAGAATGAGATATTATTTTTTCTCTCTTATTATTGTTTGAACGTTCACTTTGAATGCTTAAATATTCCTTTGAGTGTAGTCCGCAAAACTAGTTGTAGAAACAATTCTTGAGAGCATTAAAAGGTCCTCATGTTTTCTTAGAGGAAATGTACAAAAAAAAATAGGTAGACATTATTTTGAGGATAAAAAATTGACTATTGGAGTTACATTTAATATTAAAAAGATGGTGTCTAAATAGTGGTCTTGAATCGTGACTCAAATGTGTGATCTATATTTTGCACAAGATTAGTACCAAGAAAAATTATCGAATATGTAATAGTTGTGTGAGTGATCATATTATATCAACTGACATTAAGATTTGAGTATTTTAAAATATAAGTTTATCTGTTATACTATAAGAGAGGGAAAATATATAATATGATATTAATGAAATTAAAGATAATTTTTTTTAATATAAATATAAATACATGATCAAAACAATTTGTCAAATATAAATATTGAGTTTTAATACAAATATAAAGATTTATATTTGTACTACATAAATGACTTCGATAAACAGAAAATCATATTAAATAATAAAAAATTGGACGTTATATAATGAATTATTTTTTAGACAATCATATATATATATATATATATATATATGAGAAGTCGTGAAATAACACGAGTAGACAGACTTTGTGAAGACACTCGTTAGTGTGTACCGTGTGATTTGTGAGTCAAAGTAGTAAAAATAAATAAAACAATCCAACTCTTCTAAGCCAAGAGAGTAACCTTAATAAATGGAGCAGAAGGTAAATTTGTGTGGTCATGTGTAGTGTAGGAAGAGAGAGAAAGGAACTTGAGAGATTATGGTAGTGAGGATCTAGAATTGAATTAAAGAGAAAACAAGTTGATGAAATAATACAAGTATAGAGTTTTAAAAAGAAATAGGAATAGGCTTTAAATGGACCGGTCACATCAATAGAAAATAATGCTCTCTCTCACTCTCTCTCCAGCAGATGGCCCACAGGCCTATCCTTCTGCACAAAATCGATTGAAGATTAGATTAGATAAAACTGAAGCACACATTAACGGGACACTGTTCAAGGCAGAAACTAATGAGCGCTAATATATAGATACATAAATATGCAAACAAAATAAAACATATAGCTTTTGCCAGTGCACACATCAAAGGGACACTGCATAAGGCAGTTAAGGAAATTAACACACGCTAACATATAAGCATATAAATATACAAACAAAATATAAACATATAAATATACAAACAAAATAAAATATATAAATATACAAACAAAACAAAATGAAACATATATATATATATATATTACATACGAATTTACATGTGTAAATTAAAATACGAGTATATATATTTACGTAGTAAATATATGTATAAGATAATATAAATGGTATATGTAAATATACAAATGTCTACGAATGTAATATGTGTGTTTATTACTAAGAATAATAAAAGTATAGTTTATACAAATGAATAATATAAATAACTTATATTTATACAACTGCATACAAATGAAACAAAATTATATATACTGTAAATTAAAAATTATTTGCATAACTCCCAATAAATATTTTTATGGAATCATCAAAATCAATATGTGTTTGGAATTATCAAAATGAATACATAATAATATAGTAAAAAGTAAATTAACAATAATTAAGCATGCTTAATAATGCAATTTAGGATTAATTACATTTTGACTTAACAGATAAGTTATTGATATTTATGGGAATATTATAAATATAATGATTTAGCTAGTGATTTGTTTTTATTTGTCTATTTACATTTCTCATCGATCATTTTTATAATAAAAAATTATTAGATGACTCAAATATTGGTTGTGACATTTGCTTAAATTCAACTTTCTTGAATAATATTTGTTTACCAAAAAATATAGAAAAGAAAAATATCTCACCTTGTTGATATATAATTAAGAATCAATAACGTATATCAAATAATATGATAGTAAAACAAATTAAAGGTTAAAAGACGCTGAAACTCGTTTTAAATTAACTCGATATACAAATCTAACTCAGAACAAAACTGAAAATATATAAACAAATACAAATATCATTATAATGTGTAGTAAAAAATAATATAAATCTCTACGAATTTTTTTTAAGGCAATTAATTTTTATTGTGGTATATCTGAAAATCACGTATGTAACAACCCGTAATTTTATCCGGTAATTAATTAAATTAACTCGAAATTTGAAAAGCTAGCTTAAAAGACTCCTAATATTAGTATATATAAGTCTTGGGTTGCTTAGAAGAGTCCTCAAAATATAAAATTCTCTAGGCTAAAAAATAGGGCCAAAATAAAAAGCCCACTTTAGATAATTTGTCACGACTTTAAAGCGTGACTAATTGTTTATCACGGTTTTGGAGTGTGACTAATAAACAAACTTTTTTATTTTATTTTAATAGGATTCTAATGCCACGTAAATTCTCTAATCTTTCTCCACTTAAATTAATATGGGGTTAGGACTTTTCAAACGTATTTTTACAACCTCTAAAAGCAGTAGACCCTTATGATTTTCATCTTCTTCATCCTACAAAACATAACCCCAAAGTTATCAAGTTTTAACTCATGATTTGAAGGCTTATTTGGTGTTTTCTCGAGTTTGGGCTAGAACGAGTTTTTATTATTTTTGCGAGAGGAATGCAGTGGTATGATCAGAATTTTGAGGCAGAATATTATGACTTTCTTGTGATAATTTCAAGGTACGAAATTTACGCAATATGCTCATTGAATCTCTTGAGAGTAGTCGTTTGTTCCTGTTATGAAATTTTTATATGACACGGAGAATGGTTACCCGCTAATAGTCCAAAAGTTCAATAGTCAGGAAGAGGCTTTACAAAGCTTAGATGAGGTGAGCTGAGGCCCGGTGATCTATTAATGTGTTATTGAAAAATTAAATTGGTATAATGCTCGGATGTCGCACTGGATTTGAATTCAAATTCGTATTGTTGCACTTATTCATCATTATTGTTTTGAGCATTTATTCTTGTCATATTGTGCACTTTCCCGTATTTTTCTTTTAGTGGCAGGTTCGCGTGGATTTGGACACAGTGGATTTTTGGAAGATTTTGGAACACGACGTTTGGAGGGTTTTTATTTTTGTATAGCTTGGCAGTGTAATTTATTTGGAGAGCTTAGTATTATTTTCGAGTGAAATTTAATTGTAATTATTTTAGAAGTGTAAAGTTTGGATTCATTATATTTATTTTGTGGAATATAGATGCTCTATACTAATTGTTGAGGATTTAGTTTAGTTTTACTTGTAGTAGTACCTCGTGTTACAACATATATATATATATATATATAATGAAAATATCCAATCTTAATCAATTGTTATTTAATAAAATGAGAGACAATTTATTACTAGATGAGACAAAAATATGGGGTAAAAAATTTTATGGGTAAAACATTTGGGATAATATTTTACTACTAAAAGTACAAAGTGGGGCCAAATTTGTAGTCCATGCCACTTAAAAAGTATGTATGAAATATTTAGGTGTAGAAATTCTTACTGTAAATTTTTGTCTTGTTGTGTTACCATATCATATTGATATACTGAGTAAATGTTTGTTGCAGAAGGGTTTTTTAATTTTATATTTCTATAGTAAAAATTTTACACGATATAAATAGCTATTGGAAAAGTCCTAAGGATGACTTTGACATCGGGATTTTTATTGAGCTTTGTGATTTGGCCAACACTTGCAAGCATGCTCATTTTTTAGAGGAATTGTAAATACTAAGGTACATTTCCATTTTAAGACTTTAAATTTCTAACACTAATACAAAAAGTTATTTATCTTTGTTTTTAGTAATATATATTCATAAAGTCAATGATGTTCTATATTATTATATTAGGGTGCAATTATAATTAAAATGAATAGTAGAAACTTAACATAAATGATAGTTTAGGCTTTGAAAAATAAAAAAAGATAATATTTTTTTCTTTTATTATTACCTTAGTTATTTTAGTTATTCAAATTCGAACATTACAACTAAGAATATGATTTTAGTAAAGCTTTAGTGCCATTTAACAAAGGTATTATTTATATTTTTCTTATATAAATTGATTATGGTGTTATTATTTGATGAACTGATGTAAAATTTTATACTTACACAATATTTAGGTAACGATTTAATATCATCACTATTGATATGAAAGAAATGATTTTCGATAAATAATTATAAGAGAGTAGTGTATTTAGATGTGTTTATGAATAAAATAGGCGTAACTTATTTTAATGGTATAGAACTAAATACACTCCAAATGACGAGGAATAAGCCTTCGTATTGACGCAACAACAAATAATAAATACAGTATGTTTAGATGATAAATGAGTCTTTAAGTTTGTTAGCCAAGAGGGATAGAGAGTGAGAAACTCTAAATGCAACAAATATAGGCAAGTAAGCACTGAAATATAAATGTAATATTGCATTGGGATCTCAATAAATGATCGAGTTCTTAATGATAAATTGACATGTGTAATAATTGTGGAGAATATGCTCTTTGGTTTCAAAGTTAATAACTTGGAATCATAATGAACTTATGGCTCAAAGTTTTGATCGCTTATCAAATGATAAATGGGGTATTTATAAGCTGAGGTTAATTACGAGGATGACGAGGGCATTAAATGCTAGGTAAGACTACAATACATAACGTGTCATTAGTATTAAGAGGAGTGAAATCTCGAGTGACCAACTGTTATGTCAAGAGGCTCGATAGTGTGGCAACGCCTTTCTGGCCAACTACACACCACATCGTTACTATTTGAGGTAAGTCAGATTTGACACGTGTTAGGCATGGTATGACATCACACAAATCTTTTTGGAAATATACTATTTTTTTTACCAAAACTATTTTATGGCTGAGAATAAGTTTAGCCATGGTTATTCAGTAATGCTCATTCAGGATATGATGGGTGTTTTACTTGGTGTCTCTAAAATGGCTAAATTCATTGCCTTAATGATGCCTTGCTCTCTATCCTCCAAACTAATTCCCTCAAAGGTTCCCCAAATGAGTTTTCTCGATAGAGCATCTAAGTCGTCTTAGGTCCTTATAGACTGGTCCATCGATGGTACCAATTAACCTCATAAATATTACAATATAAATCATAATCATAAAAAATAGAGAAAATACATGGTGGATAAACCTGATTTTTCTTGAAGGCTTTACTAGTATTCGATTAAGTTCTATTTTGTCTTTGTCTCTCATTATCCACATAATGAGGAGGTTTATCTCTAAGTGTGGAGGATTATTCTTAAATCCCTCCTACATTTCCCCCCGTAGATAAAGTTATTGTGTAAACAAGAATTTTCTGTATAAAACACCTCAAATTGATACATCACGAGTCGAAGCACCTTTTGACCGATACATCATAAATCATAAATCATACTACCTTGTTTCTGCATGTGTCACCCAAATATATTTATATCTCTAGCATTTAATGAAGTACCATCACCTTCCAATTATGTTCCCTATGGACACGTGGCACCTAGGGGTAAACTTTGGACTGTTTTGATCCACGCTGTAATTATTTTACCCCAAGTTTTCAATATATTCTTTGGGTAATGAACTGGTGAAAAACCTTATCGATTATTTTCCTTTTCCACTTTAAAAACCTCCATCTCTTTATTCAATCATTCTTATAATTTATATTATTAAAAAGTTTATATCTTTTTATTTTTAGAGAGAAAGTATTTACTATAGATCAAAACTCGCCTTAAAATCACTTTTGATCTTATATTTACCAATCGTTTTCTTTCGACATTTTTTCCACATAATTTCAAAGTTTTTCCACTATTAAAACCTTCGAAAACTAACATGGTCGCCTTTTCAATCAAGTTTGACTAGACTTCTGGCAAAGCTGCTGCAAGAGAGTTAATGGAGTGCAAGCGTTATATAGTCACTACCACTGTGCTACCTTCTTCGAGAAGGCCGATAAATTTTATGAGATGGCTGAGATATTTAAAGAGACTGTTCAAGTCATTAACGAACTCTTATTGGTGGCATAAGAACCCTTGGATAACGCTCTAGGGGGTATCTTTGTTCTTTTGGCATCCTGAGGTTTAGACTGGTGACGCGACTCAAAATGTGTCTCTAGTGCGTGTTAATTACGATTCAAGTGCAAACTAGTCACATAAGTAATAAATCCGGTAAGACGGGGTGGAATGCTTAGGGAAATAGGACGTGGAACGTGACGACGATAGGTAAGATGACAAATCCTAAGGTTGACTCTAGAAAAAGAACGAAAAGATGATTGGTTTTGAGCTTTATATGTACTAACTAAATGCAAATTAAATTAAACTAATAATTAAACCACGAGTGCAGGAGTAAGCTAACTGTGACTGAATAAATATAAATGAGAAAAATAGGTTGGACTACAATCCCCCTAACCATAGTATATTTACCAGACATAAAAGCAACCGTGATTTAGATAATTGATCAAACCCATACTTTATTAATTTCAAGCATTACATATATGAGGGTACAAGCCCGCATCATACATAATTAAGAATAGAAATAAAGCGTTGTCAGAATATCTGACACGCACATCGCACTCTTAAAAACCTCTGTTACCTTAGGCAAACGAGGTTAAAAGTCCGACAACGATTGAAACAACTAATTTAACATAATTCAAACATTTATTTAATTCAGATAATCACTTTATCTCCATAAAAATCACACCGGGTTGGATTCATGAATCGCTACCCTTAGAGATCTAGCTAAACATGATGAAACTACAATTAACCAAGGATTCTATGATGCATGAAATCATAATTGCGTGAAAATTAAAGTTAAACATGCAAGGAAAAATTCTAACTAAGAATAATGAATTACCTACAACAAATATGAAACCAATAAAGAAGAAATTACTTGGAATGAATAGAAGCCTTGAATTAATGCAAAAATATGAACAAATTCTTGAATGATATGAATCCTACCTTATTGGTTTCAAAACCCTCTTAAGACTAATTAAAAATATGCTCCATAAAATTATGTAAAAACTGCTTAAACTATGTCTGGTGGTTACCTAAGATATATGTCTCCCGTTTTTTAAGAGTTGGATTCAAACACAACTATAATTTTACAAAAGAAAATTAGAAATTTCGGCCACCGAACCGGTTTGAAAATTTGTTCTTCACTGGGCCAAATCGGTTCGAAATTCCAGTGTTGACGCGAAAGTGTCAGGTCTTGATATCTTCAAAAAAATTCTAACTCTTTTTATGATTTTTCCATGCTTTCTTCTCAACTTTTAATCTTGATAACTTTTCACTTGGACCTTGGATTTAGATACCTTCCTATGCTCTTGTGGCCTCACGGACTTCAACTTCTTCTGGGACGTTCGTCCTAATTCTGGGTGTAAAATTACTTTTTTTCCTTTGACTTTTCTTTTTTTTTTCTTTCTTAGTTTTGAGTTTTCTCTTTTCTTCACTTGTATAAAATATCTGCAAACTGTAATAGACATACACAAAACTCGATGCACTATATAGAAAATGTCAGTAAGATATGAGAAAAATCAACTCAATTCAGAATGTACGAGGTGATAAAAGCCTCTAAATTACGGGGATAGATAAGAAGTATTTATGCATAGTCAAACCCCTAACTTAGAACTTTGATCATCCCGAGCAATGTAAAAGAATCACAACAAGGTCACAATACTTAGCAACTTGTTATTGGGATAGACTACCTCTTTCGCGACAAGCGATTGCATTTGGTGTATGTAACAAGCCTCGTGAAGGTTTGCAGTGAATATACCCACAAAATTTATTTTTTACTCAAAGAAAAATAAAAATACTTAAAAGCTGTACAATTTAAATTTCCCAAAAATAGTCATCGTAAATTCATATTCATAAGTCTCAATTTGGTGTGTGTGTGTGTGCGAAGCTGAGAATTTAACCGCTAATTTCCACTGATGGATCATTACTAGGGATGGCAATTTAACCCGACCCGTAGGAGCCCCGCCCCACCCCGCCCCTAATGGGGCTGGTTTTAAAACCTGATTATTGAATTAGGAAAGGGTATGGGGTTTTAAAAAAAAGTTTATTAAATGGGGCGGGTTACGAGTCAAGTTAAATAAAATCGCCCCGCCCCCGTTTAACTTATGCTTACATAATTACCCTTTATATGTATGTTAATTATAATTAAACCATATATATATATATATATATATATATACACACACACACACACACACACTAAAAAAAACCTTTTATATGTATGTTAATTTTTTAAAAGATCTATGTGGAAACATGGATTGACAAATGGGAGATTGTCTCACGTATTGAAATACGAATCATTGTCGACCTCTAAGGCTAATGTAATAATGTTAATTTTTCTATTTAAAAAAACGATTATTAAATGGGGGGGGGGGGGGGGAGGGGGGTTAGGAGTTAATGTAAATAAAAGACCCGCCTCGCCCCGCCCCGCCCCGTTTATTAAATGGGGCGGGTTAGGGCTTTGAAAAACCTGTCCCAAACCCGCCACATTGCCATCCCTAATCATTACGATATTTTTCAAAAATTCATTTTGATTCAAATGCTTATGGATACACTCCCAAACGAATCACTCAGAATGTGGCTATTTCTCTCGATATGCGTGATATAAAGAGTAAATATAATGAAATGAAAATTCACACACACAAATTATAAAGACGAAATTTTTATGGTGAAAAGATCTCATCATCGGATTACGGTCGTTGAAAAACAGTAAACATCGCCTCTTATTCACACCATTTAATCTCTCTTATTATCTTTTTGTGTCTTAACTCTCCACGTGGTAATCAATTCCGCAATTCAGACTCGGTTAGGACTTTATTGGGTTTAAGGTGTAGTGGGTAAAATTGGTATTGGTTGGGAAGGTCAGAATTGGAAAATTTTCTTTACGATTGTCCATTAGTGCTTTTTCGGTATTTTGCTCGTTTTCTTTTTTTCTTTTCTTTTTTTCTTGCTATTTTTGTTGAGCATTATTCTATTTTTCTTGCCCCTTTTTCTTGCACCATTTGGACTTGCTTGATAAATTTTTTAAATTTTATAATTCCGGGCCAATTGTTTTTTTTCGGGTTATCAAACCAAGAGGGAAAATTTTATTCGACTCAAGATGGGTTGTAAAGGGAAATTTTTTCACAACTTTTATGGCTAATATTTTTGGGTTACACAAACGAGGGCTTACTTCATTGTCCGAATCATTCATTAATCTACCATATGCGTGTTGAGAATAATTTAATTTAGAAATATATTTTGCGCACTTTTCAAGACCACATCTCACACGTCTCCCATAACCAATCAAGATTGTTCAACGTCTTCTCTATGCATGAAAATCTTATTGTACTCGGAGTATGCATCCATAAAGCTCATGAGCTCATGCTCGGTCATTGTATCAACCATCTTGTCAATCTGAGGTAATGAAAAACTGTCTTTGGTGAAAGCTTTGTTGAGGTCAGTGAAATCAATGCACATCTTAAATTTTCCATTCTATTTTGGTACAACTGTGACATTGAAGAGCCAGTTTGGGTACTGGACCTCTCTAATGAAGTTTGTTTGTACAACTTCTTGACCTCGTCTTGGATCACCTCGCATCTATTTACTGTCTGTAGCTTCTTGATTTCATCTTGGATCAACTCATATCTATCTTAAGCAAAAGCACTGCACGTCTGCTTTACCAGCTTGGCACCCTCGTCTATTGAGCCGATCGAAAATAATTTTAGTGTAAATCTCTAGAATATACCTAGGACTCCATGTGAATATGATCTACCTTTCTTTCAGGAGCTTTATTAATTTCTTATTCACTTCAGCTTTCAAGGATGAACCGATTTGGATAATTTATTCGGCTCGTCCTCATTGAGGATAATGGATTATGCCTCCTCAGCGGGTTCCCACCTTTTAAGCTTTCTCTTGTCCTTTGGATCAAGGGTGTCCATATTATGTGACGTCGTCTTCCTCTTATAAGCCTCTCTCTCCTTGGCCAAGGTGAAATAACATTCTTGAGCTTCCACATGGTTACCTTATACTTCTTCTACTCCACAACGAATCGAGAATTTCATCATCTGGTGCATAGTTGATGGTACGAGCTCAAATTCTTTCAGCACCACTCTCCCCAAAATAATATTATAAGCTGAAAAGACGTGCTCGTGCATCATGAAAAATATAATTTTTCTGGTTAGGCACCTCGTCCAGGTACCTATACAAATATCCATCTCATAAACTCCAAGAGGATGGGCCTTTTCTCAGCTAAATTCGATCAGCGGTTGATGGTACGGGATCAATCTCTTATTACTCAGTTTGAGTCACTTGAAACAATCCAAGAACATTACACCAGTTGAGTTGCCCCTGTCGACTAGAATACGATCCACGTCATAGCCATGGACTTGCTTACTGATGACCAGATGGTCATCGTGGGGGGCCAATATTCCCTTAAAATTTAGTTTTGAGAATCCTACAACCACACTGTCCATATAAATCTTTTTTTGCTTGCTCGACTTTGCTTTAATTTTAGCATGTTTAACTTCAACCCTCTTGGGTGGTGCCTTTACTTTGACTACATGAGGCTTTTTATATGCCGACTCAGTGCCTCCACCATTTAGTCCGCCACATATCATCTTGACATTAAAGAAAATCATACACAGGGCTCCTTTTGCTGCTGGGATTTTTATTGTAAGGTTGGGATCATCATCACCACTCTCATCATACTCTTTTTCGTTCTTATTTATCTGCACTTCCTTTCTTAGCTTGTTATCCCTACTTTCATTGTATATCTTTCTTCCTTCATATTTTTCTCCACTCGTATCCACATACTTTCTGAGCTTCCATTGCTTTAATAATTTCTTTATCTCGTCTTTTAGGACAAAGCATTTGTCTATCGTATGGTCGTGGTATTGGTTGAACTCACACTGCGTAAATCTCTCTTGTGGGGTGGAGACTTAAGCTTTTCATGATATTTGAGCTCTCTATCATCCTTAATCTTGTTCAGGATCATATCCAGGCTTATAGTTAGTTGTGTATATTTAGAAAATTTATCATCACTCAACCTCTTCTTCCCATCTGTATCTTTAATCTGGTCGGTCTTACCATTTTTGGTCTCATTTATGTCCCCCATCTTAGCCGCCATGGCCTCATTGGCATTCATTCTTCTCCTGGATGCAGCCAAAAGTTCTGTCATGGTTTTTGGAGGATCCTTTTAAAGGTTTCATTGGAGTTTTCACGGTTTCAGCCCGCTAATAAGGGTTGTCATTGCAATGCTTTTATTATAGTCTTTCACCTCTAATTTCTCTTTATTGAAGCGAGAGATGTATTCTCTCAAGGGTTCATTCTTCCCCTGTTTAACATTTAAGAGGTGGGTCACATGCTTCGATGGCTTTATGTCGAAACATAAGTTATGGATAAAAAATTCGCCACTTATTCGAAGTTCTCAATATAGCCTCTTGACAGGACGGTATACCACACATGTGACGCACCCGTGAGTGTGCTTCAGAATCCCCAACACCTCATCTCGTTAAGTATTGAATAGATTTCATCCATCGACTGTTACATCTCAATATAGTAAACGGTATTTGTACATTCATCATGCATGGGTATTAAGCTAGGTGGTTTGAACTTGGCAGGGCTAGGATAACTGACTATTATCAAAACAAACAGTGACCTTTCCATGTATCCTTTGTGACCGGGTCTCGAATTTTGATTAAATTTCCAATCTTATCCTTCAGCCTCTGAATAAAACTGTTTTAGGGTTTTTCTTCCACCACTACGTTGTCTTTAGACCCCTCAATTACAATTGCCTCAGGGACCTACTCTCGGCCGATAGTTCTCTACTGAATGTTAACTTCCCCGTGGTTCTCCCTTTCATGGTCTTGTCTTGGTCTTTCATCTTCTTAATAACCATTCCCCTAAGTGCCTCCTATGATGTAGAAGCGGTAGTGCTAGTCTCATCCTGATTCATCTCTAAGGATAAAATGATTAAAAGCTGACCCTCTGCTCAGCCTTTCAAATATCGAGCCTATATGAATTCTCTTGGGAGTATATTGGATGCTCTTACCTTGGTAAGTTGGCTCTAGGTCGGTAGGATTGATCTGAGGTTTTATACCTCTCCCGATAGTCTTGCTCGTCACAGGCTTGGTTGTTCGAGCATCCCTGAACATAATTTCTAAGGCGAAGACATCGCAGATTGGTAACGTCCCTCCACCTGTAATGGTGTTACGCCTCTTTGTCTGGGGTTAGGGTTGGTGCCCCTGTCGTTGCATCCACCACCTCTATAGCGGTTGGAGTTATGATATTCATCGTTAGGTCATCAGGAATCCTATCAATCACACTTTGACTGAAGGTTATAAATTATTATTGCGTTTGTTATCGACTTGCCATCAGGGACCTCAGCATTATCGCCACGTCAACTATTTCAGATTGTTGAGGTGGTTAACTGGAGCTAGCCACAACATTACATGGCAGCTTGGTGTCCATCTCAGGTGAGAATTACACAGGCAATACCAAGAAAACAGATAAAATAACTAAAAAATGGAAACGAGTTGAATAGAATAAAACTTAACACCCAATTCAAAATCTTTCAATGGTGATTTAGCTCCAGCAACGATGGATATGGATCACTACCAGAGATAGGGAGGATAATGCTCAAGCTGAGGAGAAGAAGAAACAACGTCTCTTCCCATAACCAGTTCCAAAAGTGATGATACAGAATATCACCCAAAGATTATAATTAACCCAGGTCTAGATTTATGTAGCTATGGAGGAATAATGCGTCAACAAAATTAACATAAGGTAAATAAAAGAGATGAAAGACAATGAGGAGACAAAAACATTTAAATAGTTTGGCCTTAGCTTACATCCACTGTGCAAAGTGTGAAATGATCCACTATAAATAGAGGTTGAAAACCATTGAAGTTGTACAAGCTTTTTCTCTCTCTATAATCGCAATTTTATAGTATAACAGTAGGTTTAGATAATTATTGATCCCTCTAGAATATGAAGTAGATTAGCGAGTGAGTGAGTGCTAGTTGTATACTACATGTGTAATCCATGATGAGCAAATATTCTGCCCATGTGGGGTTGGTTTACTGCAACGATTTTGCTCACGTGTTACATCATTACCCAAATCACATGTTCCACGTGAGTTATTTGTGTTGGATCTATGAGGTATCGGTTAGTCAAGACCGATGATGCAACTCTTGCAAATATGAGATCGAAGATGATAACTAATTTTGGGTAGATACAAGCAATAGTGGGTCGCTCGGCTTAATGAGGATATATGAGGCCGACACAAGCTAGGGTCGAGGAATAATGGTGCCATGATCTAAGTCCTATAGTGGCCTTTACGAATAGTAATGAATGTCACTGGGAGTATGTCTCGAAGATCGACACTATTTAATTAGGCCCATGCAGATGTGGGGTCCATAACAGGAAGATACTTAGGTAACCTATGAAAGGCATGTTGCGTGGCCGAGTCTCGTCTGGACTAGACCAGACTTATGTATATCAATAATTAAGAAGGATCCGAAGCCCTAGGGTGAAAGACCCAATATCACTAGTCGGGGTATATGATAGCATAGTCGGCGGTGTGGAGCCCGTTAAAGGATTTCGATATTTGGAAGATTTCGAGAAAAAATAATGAAAATGATTGTGGTTGTGCTTAAAGAATATAAATGAGACAACCTAATGAAAAAGGATAAAAAGGGGCTGAGGAATAAAATATGATTAATTAGTCTCTAGACCCGGTAAAGGGTGGTATGAAATGGCTAAGTGTGAGTACGAGCACATCGCTCGAGTGCATTTCATGGCAGTTGAATTAATATTAGCTAAACTATTAAACCTTTTCGAAATTATTTAAAATACATGTTATGTGTACAGTATTTTTATAGAAAATGTACAACTTCTTATTGTTTTTGCCCTTCTCTGCGATCGCTGACTCCTGCTTTTTCTTATGTAAAAATCTCCACCCCCACCCCCACCTCCACCTCCACCCTAGGTACATCGAGTAGAGACGTTGGAAAACACGTATATAAGGCCCCTGAGAGCATTCATCGTCGTTAGAGACTTTGTCATTATATTCAAACTATATTTTGAAACATTAGAATTGGAACAATTAAATCACTTTATTCGGGCCTTTAGCCATGTGATGTAATAATACAGAGACAACTATGATTTACTTTTTATTTATTAAGTATTGTTGGATTAAACATATTTTCATAAATAAACCTTGTTAATTAACTTAATTACTTAAAGTGGTCACTTGTTTTCTCAAATTAAAACCGATAAACTTAATCCTTAACAAAGGTGCAATTGAAGGGTTTCAAATAATAAAACTGGAATTTCCCCCATCCCCTTTACCTCCTTGATTCGGTGCGGGTTTACCCAAAGGTGACCCAAAATCACGTTGGGACATTATAAATGATATCAGATAAATAGGATCCTCGGGTATTGATGATGCCGGAAACAACACCACCAGATGAGGTGTTGACAAGCTCAAGCTAGTGAAAATAATGGCAGCACAAGAGCGTATATATATAGAAGAAGGAGGTGAGGATAAGAGGATGAACACTTGTATATAAGTGGTTCAGCCAATCTGGCCTACGTCCACTGTGAGTGTAAGTGATATCACTAGATGAAGGTACTAACGGCCATATATTCAATCTCTCAAGCTTTCTCTTTCTAATGTGTGAACCAACAGAGTTTCAGCTAGGGTTGCAATTATGGATCCCTTTACAAGGTAGAGGATGACCTCTATATATAGTACTTGGGGGGTGTAATGTACCCCCAAGCATGCAATGAGCACGTGCATGAGGATCGAACCAGTATGATAATGACACCTGACTGATCTTATGTAGATAATGATGACCTCAATATTCCCTCACGTGTAGGGAATGATTCGGTTACAACAAATTTTTCCACGTGTTCCAATCCGTACATGTGCCTGTAAATGCTCGGCCTTATGTCCTTGATTGGTTCAACCTCGGCTTGGACAAGTACGAGGTTGGTGACATCAGACAGTGTTGCTTTGCCTTGTCTCTAACCGTGATGGCCTCGACCAAGAGGGCTGGACGAGGTTAGGTAAGAGGTAGCTATAACGTTGGCTGAGGCTGATGATGACGTTGGAAGTGGATTGAGATCGTGAGACTCTGCTGTCCTCGGTTGATGAAGAGCCTAGGTTGTTGTATGAGGGGGACGACCTTATAGGAGATGACCTTGCCGATGGTTGTCATAAGGTCCTTGTCATCTCGACTATGAGATAGGATGAGGTTGGTGACTCAGAGTGCGAGGGTGCACTTTGGGCATATCAATAACCCCTATCCCTTAGTGTTCTATGTAATTAGATGACTGAGGGGTATGTAATTAAGGTTAATGATGGATTTCTTTGGATGCCAATATTTTCTTGACACATATCACTTACTGAAGTGAAGCGTGTTCCCCAAGATAATGTGATTCTGATTGGTCCTTTGGGTTCCCTAGGGCAATGATAGGGCATTGGGACTCGCGCCCCATTATTTGGTAGGTTTAAAAACCCTCTTATCTCTCCTCATTCTCTTTATTCTTCTAAATTTCTTCCTGCCTTAGCTTTTTCAGCAACTTCTTCTCTCTCTCCAAGAGTTCCATAGTTGCGGTGATTCAAAGCTTTTCTTTGCCTCCAAACCACTTTTTCTCTATTTCGCGATTAGTCAGGTATCAATTTCCACCTTTCTTTTCCATTTTTTGTTACAGCATAATCACTTTTGAGTTTTCGGCGAGGGTAAACATTTTTTGACGAGGGTTTCCACCTGTATTGGTGGTTGTAAGGCTAAGATAGCAGTGGTTTAGTGGTTTAGGGACAATGATAGGTAGCTCCGAGGTTGTTTCCATCAGAAATACCCCTTCTTTAGGTTTTCGGTGAACCTCCGATCATCTTCTCCGGTGACCTTATTCTTTAGTGTTCTTGAGGTTCTTTATTGGAATTTTCTGACTTTCCCTTTTGATCTTGAGTTTAAGTTCTTTCAAGTTGAGTGCCTGGTTGTGGTTTTGAGTCCAAGTGTAGTGGCATCTCACTTATGCTCAAACCCTTGTACCAACTCATAGAAGAGTTCCCATCTCTTCGTGAGAAAACCTTTGAGGGAATTAGGAAAATAGAGCTAGCCCAAGAGGAAACTCATAGGGTTGAGGCATTTCCTCTCAGACCCATCTTTCCTCCACCTCTAAAGGTTATCTACCTTGAGCCAGCCGAGCCTGCAGAGGTTCCTGTGGACCGAACACCAATGTCTAAGTCTGAGTCATCCTCCTCAGACCCCATGTCTGTAGACTCTTTTCAAGAGGTTATGGACTACTCTCCTAGGCAGGGTGAGGTTCCTGAGGAAGCCGAGGTTTTGAGCTGTGCCTCGTCTCACCAAGGTTCTAGCACCTCACATAGGTCTTCTGGTGTTGAAATCATAGGGCCAAGTGTTACCATTCCTCCCATCATTGATGACATTCCTCTGTGGGTTGCCATCAGGGCCGAATTCGCTCAGAGGTTTCTTGGTGGTGTTCCTGCACCTTCCCAGGCCAACGTTGCTGGGGATGGTGATGATAGTGAGGAAAGTGATATTGATACATCTGAGGCGGCCGAGATTGAGAGCTCCGTCAGTGAGTACGACCTTCTTACTTTTAGGCACCTCTATTCCATAAACCCTTCTATCATTCTTAGGAAACCTCTGAAGGATGAGAGGGCCTTTAGTGACTGAGACGGAGAGATCTACGTTTATGAGCAAATGTTCTAATTAGGCTTTTGTCTTCCTGTCCACCCTTCTATCGGAGCTATACTCTCCCATACAAATCTTGCCCCTTCCCAACTATCACCTAATGCCTGGAGGGTTATGATTGTGGCCATCATCATTTGGAGTGCTGTCCACCACTCCGACCTTACAGTTAAAGTTTTCACTGGTTGTTATGTACCTCTTCTGCCAAAAACCACCCTAGCTATTACCGCTTCTTAGCTAGGAAATCAGAGAAGAAAATGTTGTTAGTTACCCAAATTTCAAACCATATTATTTCTCCAAACCTCAGTATTTCTTTACTTCCGGGGCATGGGAATTTGGTCCAAATGAGGGTTATGGAACGTTGGTTCCAATGACCCCTCTGAGATGGGGGAAGGTCTCCCTTGCTGCTAAAGCTGACCCTGGACTTAGCCAGGACAACTGCCAAAAGGTTGAGGATCTTCGCAATCAGGGCGAGCAGGGTCATCTTGTAAAATATGAACATCTGAAGAACCCCTATTACCTCTCTCAGATAGGCTTGGGGGGGGGGTCCTTTGGTAGAGCTTCGTAAGTCTTAATTTTTCATAAGTTATAAATCTTACTTTTTATATCTCTGACTTATTAACTCAGATACTTGTCTCTTTGCAGAGCGCCTTGAAGGCATATCAGACGACCTTTGGGAAATGTCTACTGGTCTCGTCATCTGATGCAAAAGAGGGGTGGAAAAAATGTGCCCTTCCAACAACCAAGAAGAATGTCGGCACATCCCAGGCCGATGTTACCAAAAAGATGAAGATCACGGATGACCCGGATCATCTGAGGTCGGGCAAGACTCAGAAAGGGGAGCGTGCCATTCCCATCTCTACAGATGATGCCTTAGTTGCTCATCTTGCTCAGCTAAAAATCAGTGATAGACTCATTGGCCACAGTCTGAAGGCTACCAATGCTATCGGCACAATAATAACTAAAGAGGATAAGCGTTTCTTATGCTCTTTGGACGTCCTGTTGCTGGCTGAGTTTACTCTCCACAAAATAATTCAGGTATTAGTTTTTGTTCATTTGCTCTCCTCAAGTGTAACCTTAGCTCTTTTAGAAATTATAGCTCATATGTTCATACGTCTGACCTTCTACTGTAGTGTGTTTTGTTCTTGTATCGTCTTGTTGATTGGACCCTGAAGAAGATGCCCCTCATAGAGAGGGGTAAAGAATCTGAGAAGGTTCAAGCCTCTTTGAATGTAGAGGTTGAAAAGCTGAAAGAAGTTGTCAAGCAGAGAGACAATGACATATCCAAGCTCAAAAAGGACCATGACGCTGCTCTGAAGGCTAAGGATGATGCCCTTCAGACTAAGGTGAATGTTGTAGTCAAGGTTGGTTTAGAGGATGCTCCAGAGAAGACCATTAAAGACTATGAGGTCTCTGATGAATTTATCAGCTTTGGCTTTGAATACTTTGAAAGAGGTATCAAAGCAATGGGGAAATGGGCAGCCACTAAGTAAAAGGATTCTGGGATCCTGTCAACCTCAGACTTTGAAGTTGCAAGGTTATATGATCTTAGTTTAATTCGTAGAATACACACACGCAATCCAATTTTATTATTAGTTATAAAGAGGTATTTTCCAATCTCAATTTAAATGCAGTTTCACAAGTTTGCAAGAACAAATTCCAATTATATTCATTTAATCCTAAGCATGCATCTAGGTGATTTAATAAAATGAAATGCGAAAATCCCAACCACAACACGCCGATGTACGAGGAAAACCCAAATGGGAAAAACCTCGGACGGCTGGGCCTAGACAAAATCCACTACAACAATAGGTTTTACAAGAGACTCAAAAGACTTACAGACATTGACTCACTCAAGACATGCTTATGCCGTCCTCGACCTCTGAAGTTGTAGTCCGCGAAGCTCCAACGCGTTGCTCAACCCTCCTCGTGTTGCGGTATCCACCGAAGCCCAAAACCACCGTCTCCTCAAAGCTTGAATGCAGAGATCCATCGCAAACTTGCTTGTTGAATGTGAATTTGAATGAAGGGGTTTTATTTTTAAGATATGATAAAAATGTTGGAGTTGATTTTTCTCAAAAAGAGGGAAGTTGTGGAAAAGGTTCTCATTTGAATAATGAACTTCCTTAAGATATAAAACTGATTTTCGTCCATATGAAAATAACTGAAAAAGTAGTGGGCAAAAACAGTTATGGGAAAAAACTGCATAAAAAATAAGTTTAAAAAATCAAACCTGGCAAAACTCGTTCAAACGAGTTTGTTCGAACGATTTCTCGTTCGAACGAGATATCTAACGGCGTGCCAGTATAGAATTATAGAGGTCGTTAGAAACCTCGTTCGAACGAGGTCGTTCGAACGACCTTTCTAACGAACTTCTAACGAGCCACCAGTATAGGCTGTGGTAAGTCGTTAGATCCAGGTCGTTCGAACGACCTGGATTAAACTTCGAACGAGATTATGAATTTTACCCAAAATTGTCCAAATTTATTTCAAGGATTTATCAATATTAATATTGCTTATTTACGAACATTTTCTTATTTGAAAAATTCTTGATTAGTCAAAATACTCCAACACATAAAATTGTATTTTGGTCATATACCTTTGTGGGATAGATAGCATGGCATGAATATTGATGACGCATAAACTTTGGATGCGATGCTTGAATCTTTACGTTGAATGATGCTTGATGTTGTATGACCCAAAATTGTTTTGTCCAACGGAATAAAGCCAATATAACAAATGACTCGATTGGAAATTTGTCCTTACAAATCTCCCCCTTTGGCTATTCCGGGACAAAACAGAATAATAAAAAATAAATAAAAGACAAAATTTGCTAAGCCAGCCGTCAAACCGTTTCTAAGGCCCGTCCCAAAATCCCAAAAAAAAGACAGACACAAAGACAAGACTGACGAGCTGCAAAGGAGTAGGAGATGTATCCTACACACATGAAACAACAAATTCATAAACGCATGGGGAAATAGAGAGTAATTATATATAAGACAATGTGATAGCATATTTTGTGAATGGTACATGAACGTCTCAATATTCAATGTTAAGAGTATGACTCCCCCTAAATTATGCATATGGTCAACATTAAAATCAATTAGGAAATTCAATTATAATTACCTTCAATTATTATTAAATTCAATGAATATTAAATTCAATTAATTTACCCAAATTTATCCAACTCCCCCTAAATATGAATTCTTATGAATGAAATTTTCTCCCCCTTTTTGCCCGGAAAAGACAAAGGGAGTAGGGGCCTGCTATATAAAAGAGAATAGACAACAAAGCAGGAAATAGAAATAATGAAGAATGACAATGAACATACTGAGGATGCATTAAGTAAGGGGGAAATGGGAAATAGGGAAGGTTCATACAATGAAATAACCAAAGCAAATGAATCCAATACACGAGAGTAATAAATTACGCATTTTCACAAAAAAAGAAACATGAAATGAGCCAAGCACATCAAGAGGCAGGAGCATCGGGTGGAGTGTCATCGGGAAGAGAGCTGGTGCCGGAAGAGCCTGCCCCGCGGCGCATCTCCAGACGGCGGATGGCATCAAGATACTCTAAAAGGAGAGAGTCTCGACGAGCCTGGGCTTCATCTCGACGGGCTTGGACTTCGTCCCAAGCGGCATCTCGACGGGCTTGGGCCTCGCGCTCCTGCTGCTTAGTCAGTATAAGCTCCTACATAAGTGCCCGGTCTTGACGACGATCCTCCTGAAATTGTTCAACCTGTGAATGGACAAACATAAAATCCTCCGACGCGACGGGTGCGGGAATATGGGAAGGTGAGGGGCGATGGATAGAGAGGGAGGGGGTGGGACGACTAGGGGCGGGGTGAGAGGAAGCGGCGGAGTGGGAAGAGGTGGAGGGGGTGAGGGGAGGTGTATCCGGTGGCAAATGACCACGAGAGAGACTAACGGAGTTCATGTCAACGGTTTGGTATTTAGTGGTGGGGATATCGATGGAGACACGGGGGCAACCGACTGTAAGACAAAAACGATTGATAATGGCCGCAAAAGGGAGGGCCTGTCGAGTGGGGCTGGAGGGAAGGATCCTAACAGACCGAATCACACTAAAAATATAGGAGGGGAGGTCAATGTGAGCACGAATACTGATATCAAACATGAGGTCCATGTGCTGTTTTGTGATTTGAGTGGTGTTGGCACGGGAGAGAAGGCAGGCACATACGATCCAATTAAGGACCATAAAGTCAGGATGTAAATTTTTATGGAAAATAGTGACTGTGCCGGGAGGGAGAAACCTAAAAACAGTACTAAAGACAAGTGTGGGATCGGGACATGTATCGAATGTCCAAGGGAAAGAGGGATGAGTTACCCGAGGGAGGGGAGGGAGTTGAGCTATTGAGTCGAGAGAGACTATAATCTCCCGACCACGCACCCTAGAGTAAAGGTGAGTATCCCTGTTGATCAGACCAAAATAAAATTCCCGAACAAGGTCGGGAAAAACGACATCCGTGAGAGAGAAGAGAGGGTCCCACCCTAAATCGAAAATCCACGAATGTACAGTTGTGCCGTGGAGAGAGTGGAGATTAATAACTTTCTCCCTAACAACGGAACGGGTAGCGAACCCTTGGGTGTGATATAGGGTATGTTTGGCAAGGGTCCTCCAACGCAGTTTAAGGCCGGGAATGGCACGGGGTTCCTCATTAGAGGACGAGGTGCATTCCTCGGGGGAATCACTTAGGCGGCGTTGGCGACGGTTACGTGCCATGAAAAAAAAGAAACTAGAACCTACCCGAATAAAGGCCAACCAAACCACCAATTACACCAAGAAACCAACAACCAATCAGCAGAATTCCCATTCTCCGTTAGAAATAAAAAAGAAAGGAAAAGTAAAAACTTTGATCAGGGGCAACATAGACAAATACTCAAATATAGCCGCAAAAAAAATATCGAGATATACACCCATGCATATAGAGAAATGTTGGGAAAAAAATTGAAAAATCGATTTTGAGATGGTCCCCAACAGCAAATAGATATATATAAATAAATATATATATATATATATATATATATAGAAAACATATGGGTGTGTATGTCGATATATATATATATATCGGAAGAGAGCAAAAAAAAAAAAAAAATTACCTTGAATGGAGGATGAAGGAGCAGCACAAATCGTAGATGAGGGAAAGGATGAAGGTGTTAGGAAGAATGAAATAGGGGAAAGAGAAAGAGAGTGGGAAGAGGGAAAATCGTGGGAGAGAGAGAGAAAAGGAGAGGGGAAAATGGAAGAGAGGGGAAAGAGGGGAAAGAGAAATCTGGGAAAGAGGGGGGGGGGGGGGGGCAGGGGGAAACGTGGCTGAAAAATTGGAAGAGAGTGGGAAGAGGGAAAAACATGGGAAGAGAATCTGACCGTTTTAAGTGCAGGTCGTTCGAACGAGTGGGGTCGCTCGAACGAGGAGTTCGAACGACGAGAAAGTTTCACCTCGTGAGATAACTCGTTAGAAGTTGGTTCGAACGAAATTCGTCGTTCGAACGATATTTCGAACGAAGAGACAGAATGGGGGTTAAGGATGTCGTTATGTAACAACCCGCGTAATTTTGGGGTATTTTCAAAATAAAAAGAAAAAATAAATTTTGAGATAAAATTATTTGTATTGCTCAAATATGTTGGTTATTATTTTTAAAGATGCGAATTTCAAATGATTTCGAAATCGGAATTAAAATGGAGATTTAATTGAATTTTTATTATTTAGAAGAGTCCTCGGAACATAAAACTCTCTAGTAAAAATAATATTTTTAAAATTTCGACCGTCCGATCAAGCTGAATTTTTGTCAGCAGTCCTGTCTCGCCGTTCGCTACAACATACTAAAATTTCAACCGATTCCAACGGTCCAATCGTCCGGAATAAATTTTTTAGTGTTTTTATCTGATTAGAACTCTTTTCTTAATCAAACACTTAATCCTTTATATATCAACAAATTCGTGGCTTGGCTTTTCAAATCACTTTTTCTCAAGATTTTTAACCAAAAGACCTCTCCAAAATTACTCCCTTTCATATACAAGCCATAACCCCAAACTTATTCAAGATTTCAACCTTAGATTAGAAGGCTTATTTGGTGTTTTCTCGAGCTTGGGCTTGAACGAGATTTGATTATTTTTGCGAGAGGAACGTGATGGTGTGAATAGATTTTGAGGCTAAAATTATGTGATGATTTTGAGGTATGGGGTTTTACAAAATATGCTCCTTAATCTCGCGAGTATTATTCTCGTTGTTTTCTTGTGATTATTGACTCATATTTGAATTGTGAAATTCATTTGTAAATCTGAAAATATTTGTTGGAATCTAATTTCGATTCATGTGGTGTTATATTTGGTGTTGAGCATGTTGTCATGAGATTTTAATATGGCACTGAGGTTGGGCACCCGCCAATATTTCTTTTTCCGGATATGCTAGAAAAATGCATAGGCGCGGTACGGTGGTGAGGCCTGGTGACCCAGTTAATGTGTTGTTGAGAAATCTATTGATATAATTGCTTATGAGATTCAATTTGGATTTGAATATTCGTATTGTTACCCTTTATTCATCGCTAATATTTGTTGAGCATCTTTCCTGTCGTATTGTGTACTTCCCCATATTTTCTTTTAGTTGGCAGGTTAGCGCGGATTTGAGCGCTTGGGATTTGTCGGAGATGAATTTTAGCTTGGAGTATTTTAGGAAGAATATTCGAGAATACAATGACAAGATTGTATTATTTTGATGTATAGAGCATTGGAGATTTGTATTTTATTTTCGAGTTAGATGTTGTAATTTATTCGAGAGAATTGTTGTATTAATTTGAAGATGAGAATAGTGGTTTTGTTATTTTATTGTGGGATTTAGATGCTCTATACCTTGTTATTTGTGGATTAGTTTAGTTTTATCGATAGTAGCGCTACGTTCGCTCTCCCCGGGCGGGCGGGGTGTTACAGAATGCAGTCCTCAAAACATAAAACTCTCTAAGAGTCCTCGGAACATAAAACTCTCTAGTAAAAACCATATTTTTAAAAATCCGACCGTTCGATCAAGTTGAATTTTTGTCAACAGTCCTGTCTCGCCGTTCGCTACAATATACTAAAATTTCAAGCAATTCCAACGGTCCGATCGTCCGGAATAAAATTTTTAGTGTTTTTATCTGATTAGAACTCTTTTCTTAATCAAACACTTAATCCTTTATATATCAACAAATTCGTGGCTTGGCTTTTCAAATCACTTTTTCTCAAGATTTTTAACCAAAAGACCTCTCCAAAATTACTCCCTTTCATATACAAACCATAACCCCAAACTTATTCAAGATTTCAACCTTAGATTAGAAGGCTTATTTGGTGTTTTCTCGAGCTTGGACTTGAACGAGATTTGATTATTTTTGCGAGAGGAACGTGATGGTGTGAATAGATTTTGAGGCTAAAATTATGTGATGATTTTGAGGTATGGGGTTTTACACAATATGATCCTTAATCTCGCGAGTATTATTCTCGTTGTTTTCTTGTGATTATTGACTCATATTTGAATTGTGAAATTCATTTGTAAATCTGAAAATATTTGTTGGATTCTAATTTCGATTCATGTGGTGTTATATTTGGTGTTGTGCATGTTGTCATGAGATTTTAATATGGCACTGAGGTTGGGCACCCGCCAATATTCCTTTTTCCGGATAAGCTAGAAAAATGCATAGGCGCGGTACGGTGGTGAGGCTTGGTGACCCAGTTAATGTGTTGTTGAGAAATTTATTGATATAATTGCTTATGAGATTCAATTTGGATTTGAATATTCGTATTGTTACCCTTTATTCATCGCTAATATTTGTTGAGCATCTTTCCTGTCGTATTGTGTACTTCCCCATATTTTCTTTTAGTTGGTAGGTTAGCGCGGATTTGGGCGCTTGGGATTTGTCGGAGATGGATTTTAGCTTGGAGTATTTTGGGAAGAATATTCGAGAATACAATGAGAAGATTGTATTATTTTGATGTATAGAGCATTGGAGATTTGTATTTTATTTTCGAGTTAGATGTTGTAATTTATTCGAGAGAATTGTTGTATTAATTTGAAGATGAGAATAGTGGTTTCTTGTTTTATTGTGGGATTTAGATGCTCTATACCTTGTTATTTGTGGATTAGTTTAGTTTTATCGATGAGTAGCGCTCTGTTCGCCCTCCCCGGGCGGGCGGGGTGTTACAGAATGGTATCAGAGCTTAGGTATACGACCACCTTCGGGTCTTGGGTTTTTGGGTCTGTTGCGTTTTTGTGGCGCGTATTTTGGAGATAGAAATTTTAGAGTATCGTTTCGTATTAAGCATCTAGATGAGATGTGAGGAAATTATTTTGCAGAAGAGATTATTTTTGGAGATTGTTGGCCTGACTTTTTGGAGTTAGGCATTCGGCGAATTTCGAGGGCAAAATTCCATTGTTAGTGGGGAAGTGTAACAACCCGCGTAATTTTGGGGTATTTTCAAAATAAAAAGAAAAAATAAATTTTAAGATAAAATTATTTGTATTGCTCAAATATGTTGGTTATTATTTTTAAAGATGAGAATTTCAAACGATTTCGAAATCAAAATTAAAATGGAGATTTAATTGAATTTTTATTATTTAGAAGAGTCCTCAAAACATAAAACTCTCTAGTAAAATAATATTTTTAAAAATTCGACCGTCCGATCAAGCTGAATTTTTGTTAGCAGTCCTGTCTCGCCGTTCGCTACAACATACTAAAATTTCAAGCGATTCCAATGGTTCGATCGTCCGGAATAAATTTTTTAGTGTTTTTATCTGATTAGAACTCTTTTCTTAATCAAACACTTAATCCTTTATATATCAACAAATTCGTGGCTGGGCTTTTCAAATCATTTTTTCTTAAGATTTTTAATCAAAAGACCTCTCCAAAATTACTCCCTTTCATATACAAACCATAACCCCAAACTTATTCAAGATTTCAACCTTAGATTAGAAGGCTTATTTGGTGTTTTCTCGAGCTTTGGCTTGAACGAGATTTGATTATTTTTGCGAGAGGAACGTGATGGTGTGAATAGATTTTGAGGCGGTATGGGGTTTACACAATATGCTCCTTAATCTCGCGAGTATTATTCTCATTGTTTTCTTGTGATTATTGACTCATATTTGAATTGTGAAATTCATTTGGAAATCTGAAAATATTTGTTGGAATCTAATTTCGATTGATGTGGTGTTATATTTGGTGTTGAGCATGTTGTCATGAGATTTTAATATGGCACTGAGGTTGGGCACCCGCCAATATTTCTTTTTCCGGATATGCTAGAAAAATGCATAGGCGCGGTACGGTGGTGAGGCCTGGTGACCCAGTTAATGTGTTGTTAAGAAATTTATTGATATAATTGCTTATGAGATTCAATTTGGATTTGAATATTCGTATTGTTACCCTTTATTCATCGCTAATATTTGTTGAGCATCTTTCCTGTCGTATTGTGTATTCCCCATATTTTCTTTTAGTTGGCAGGTTAGCGCGAATTTTGGCGCTTGGGATTTGTCGGAGATGGATTTTAGCTTGGAGTATTTTGGTAAGAATATTCGAGAATACAATGAGAAGATTGTATTATTTTGACGTATAGAGCATTGGAGATTTGAATTTTATTTTCGAGTTAGATGTTGTAATTTATTCGAGAGAATTGTTGTATTAATTTGAAGATGAGAATAGTGGTTTCTTATTTTATTGTGGAATTTAGATGCTCTATACCTTGTTATTTGTGGATTAGTTTAGTTTTATCGATAGTAGCGCTACGTTCGCTCTCCCAGGGCGGGCGGGGTGTTACAGAATGCAGTCCTTAAAACATAAAACTCTCTAAGAGTCCTCGGAACATAAAACTCTCTAGTAAAAATAATACTTCTAAAAATCCGACCGTCCGATGAAGCTGAATTTTTGTCAGCAGTCATGTCTCGCCGTTCGCTACAACATATTAAAACTTCAAGCGATTCCAACGGTCCGATCGTCCGGAATAAAATTTTTAGTGTTTTTATCTGATTAGAACTCTTTTCTTAATCAAACACTTAATCCTTTATATATCAACAAATTCGTGGCTTGGCTTTTCAAATCACTTTTTCTCAAGATTTTTAACCAAAAGACCTCTCCAAAATTACTCCCTTTCATATACAAACCATAACCCCAAACTTATTCAAGATTTCAACCTTAGATTAGAAGGCTTATTTGGTGTTTTCTCGAGCTTGGACTTGAACGAGATTTGATTATTTTTGCGAGAGGAACGTGATGGTGTGAATAGATTTTGAGGCTAAAATTATGTGATGATTTTGAGGTATGGGGCTTTACACAATATGCTCCTTAATCTCGCGAGTATTATTCTCGTTGTTTTCTTGTGATTATTGACTCATATTTGAATTGCGAAATTCATTTGGAAATCTGAAAATATTTGTTGGAATCTAATTTTGATTGATGTGGTGTTACATTTGGTGTTGAGCATGTTGTCATGAGATTTTAATATGGCACTGAGGTTGGGCACCTGCCAATATTTCTTTTTCCGGATATGCTAGAAAAATGCATAGGCGCGGTACGGTGGTGAGGCCTGGTGACCCAGTTAATGTGTTGTTGAGAAATTTATTGATATAATTGCTTATGAGATTCAATTTGGATTTGAATATTCGTATTGTTACCCTTTATTCATCGCTAATATTTGTTGAGCATCTTTCCTGTCGTATTGTGTACTTCCCCATATTTTCTTTTAGTTGGCAGGTTAGCACGGATTTGGGCGCTTGGGGTTTGTCGGAGATAGATTTTAGCTTGGAGTATTTTGGGAAGAATATTCGAGAATACAATGACAAGATTGTATTATTTTGATGTATAGAGCATTGGAGATTTGTATTTTATTTTCGAGTTAGATGTTGTAATTTATTCGAGAGAATTGTTGTATTAATTTGAAGATGAGAATAGTGGTTTCTTGTTTTATTGTGGGATTTAGATGCTCTATACCTTGTTATTTGTGGATTAGTTTAGTTTTATCGATAGTAGCGCTACGTTCGCTCTCCCCGGGTGGGCGGGGTGTTACAGAATGCAGTCCTCAAAACATAAAACTCTCTAAGAGTCCTCGGAACATAAAACTCGCTAGTAAAAATAATATTTTTAAAAATTCGACCGTCCGATCAAGCTGAATTTTTGTCAGCAGTCCTGTCTCGCCATTCGCTACAACATACTAAAACTTCAAGGGATTCCAACGGTCCGATCGTCCGGAATAAATTTTTTAGTGTTTTTATCAGATTAGAACTCTTTTCTTAATCAAACACTTAATCCTTTATATATCAACAAATTCGTGGCTTGGCTTTTCAAATCACTTTTTCTCAAGATTTTTAACCAAAAGACCTCTCCAAAATTACTCCCTTTCATATACAAACCATAACCCCAAACTTATTCAAGATTTCAACCTTAGATTAGAGGGCTTATTTTGTGTTTTCTCGAGCTTTGGCTTGAACGAGATTTGATTATTTTTGCGAGAGGAACGTGATGGTGTGAATAGATTTTGAGGCTAAAATTATGTGATGATTTTGAGGTATGGGATTTTACACAATAAGCTCCTTAATCTCGCGAGTATTATTCTCGTTGTTTTCTTGTGATTATTGACTCATATTTGAATAGTGAAATTCATTTTGAAATCTGAAAATATTTGTTGGAATCTAATTTCGATTCATGTGGGGTTATATTTGGTGTTGAGCATGTTATCATGAGATTTTAATATGGCACTGAGGTTAGGCACCCGCCAATATTCCTTTTTCCGGATATGCTAGAAAAATGCATAGGCGCGGTACGGTGGTGAGGCCTGGTGACCCAGTTAATGTGTTGTTGAGAAATTTATTGATATAATTGCTTATGAGATTCAATTCGGATTTGAATATTCGTATTGTTACCCTTTATTCATCGCTAATATTTGTTGAGCATCTTTCCTGTCGTATTGTGTACTTCCCCATATTTTCTTTTAGTTGGCAGGTTAGCGCGGATTTGGGCGCTTGGGATTTGTCGGAGATGGATTTTAGCTTGGAGTATTTTGGGAAGAATATTCGATAATACAATGAGAAGATTGTATTATTTTGATGTATAGAGCATTGGAGATTTGTATTTTATTTTCGAGTTAGATGTTGTAATTTATTCGAGAGAATTGTTGTATTAATTTGAAGATGAGAATAGTGATTTCTTGTTTTATTGTGGGATTTAGATGGTCTATACCTTGTTATTTGTGGATTAGTTTAGTTTTATCGATAGTAGCGCTCCGTTCGCTCTCCCCGGGCGGTCAGGGTGTTACAGAATGCAGTCCTCAAAACATAAAACTCTCTAAGAGTCCTCGGAACATAAAACTCTCTAGTAAAAATAATATTTTTAAAAATCAGACCGTCCGATCAAGCTAAATTTTTGTTCGCAGTCCTGTCTCGCCGTTCGCAACAACTTACAAAAATTTTAAGCGATTCCAACGGTCCGATCGTCCGGAATAAAAATTTTAGTGTTTTTATCTGATTAGAACTCTTTTCTTAATCAAACACTTAATCCTTTATATATCAAAAAATTCGTGGCTTGGCTTTTCAAATCACTTTTTCTCAAGATTTTTTACCAAAAGACCTCTGCAAAATTACTCCCTTTCATATACAAACCATAACCCCAAACTTATTCAAGATTTCAACCTTCGATTAGAAGGCTTATTTGGTGTTTTCTCGAGCTTTGGCTTGAACGAGATTTGATTATTTTTGCGAGAGGAACGTGATGGTGTGAATAGATTTTGAGGCTAAAATTATGTGATGATTTTGAGGTATGGGGTTTTACACAATATGCTCCTTAATCTCGCGAGTATTATTCTCGTTGTTTTCTTGTGATTATTGACTCATATTTGAATTGTGAAATTCATTTGGAAATCTGAAAATATTTGTTGGAATCTAATTTCGATTGATGTGGTGTTGTATTTGGTGTTGAGCATGTTGTCATGAGATTTTAATATGGCACTGAGGTTGGGCACCTGCCAATATTTCTTTTTCCGGATATGCTAGAAAAATGCATAGGCGCGGTACGGTGGTGAGGCCTGGTGACCCAGTTAATGTGTTGTTGAGAAATCTATTGATATAATTGCTTATGAGATTCAATTTGGATTTGAATATTCGTATTGTTACCCTTTATTCATCGCTAATATTTGTTGAGCATCTTTCCTGTCGTATTGTGTACTTCCCCATATTTTCTTTTAGTTGGCAGGTTAGCGCGGATTTGGGCGCTTGGGATTTGTCGGAGATTGATTTTAGCTTGGAGTATTTTGGGAAGAATATTCGAGAATACAATGAGAAGATTGTATTATTTTGATGTATAGAGCATTGGAGATTTGTATTTTATTTTCGAGTTAGATGTTGTAATTTATTCGAGAGAATTGTTGTATTAATTTGAAGATGAGAATAGTGGTTTCTTGTTTTATTATGGGATTTAGATGCACTATACCTTGTTATTTGTGGATTAATTTAGTTTTATCGATAGTAGCGCTACGTCCGTTCTCCCCGGGCGGGTGTTACAGAATGCAGTCCTCAAAACATAAAACTCTCTAAGAGTCCTCGGAACATAAAACTCTCTAGTAAAAATAATATTTTTAAAAATCCGACCGTCCGATCAAGCTAAATTTTTGTTCGCAGTCCTGTCTCGTCGTTTGCTACAACTTACTAAAATTTCAAGCAATTCCAACGGTCCGATCGTCCGGAGTAAAAATTTTAGTGTTTTTTTTCTGATTAGAACTCTTTTCTTAATCAAACACTTAATCCTTTATATATCAACAAATTCGTGGCTTGTCTTTCCAAATCACTTTTTCTCAAGATTTTTAACCAAAAGACCTCTCCAAAATTACTCCCTTTCATATACAAACCATAACCCCAAACTTATTCAAGATTTCAACCTTAGATTAGAAGGCTTATTTGGTGTTTTCTCGAGCTTGGGCTTGAACGAGATTTGATTATTTTTGCGAGAGGAACGTGATGGTGTGAATAGATTTTGAGGCTAAAATTATGTGATGATTTTCAGGTATGGGGTTTTACACAATATGCTCCTTAATCTCACGAGTATTATTCTCGTTGTTTTCTTGTGATTATTGACTCATATTTGAATTGTGAAATTCATTTGCAAATCTGAAAATATTTGTTGGAATCTAATTTCGATTCATGTGGTGTTAGATTTGGTGTTGAGCATGTTGTCATGAGATTTTAATATGGCACTGAGGTTGGGCACCCGCCAATATTTCTTTTTCCGGATATGCTAGAAAAATGCATAGGCGCGGTACGGTGGTGAGGCCTGGTGACCCAGTTAATGTGTTGTTGAGAAATTTATTGATATAATTTCTTATGAGATTCAATTTGGATTTGAATATTCGTATTGTTACCCTTTATTCATCGCTAATATTTGTTGAGCATCTTTCCTGTCGTATTGTGTACTTCCCCATATTTTCTTTTAGTTGGCAGGTTAGCGCGAATTTGGGCGCTTGGGATTTGTCGGAGATTGATTTTAGCTTTGAGTATTTTGGGAAGAATATTCGAGAATACAATGAGAAGATCGTATTATTTTGATGTATAGAGCATCGGAGATTTGTATTTTATTTTCGAGTTAGATGTTGTAATTTATTCGAGAGAATTGTTGTATTAATTTGAAGATGAGAATAGTGGTTTCTTGTTTTATTATGGGATTTAGATGCTCTATACCTTGTTATTTGTGGATTAGTTTAGTTTTATCGATAGTAGCGCTACGTTCGTTCTCCCCGGGCGGTCAGGGTGTTACAGAATGCAGTCCTCAAAACATAAAACTCTCTAAGAGTCCTCGGAACATAAAACTCTCTAGTAAAAATAATATTTTTAAAAATTCGACCGTCCGATCAAGCTGAATTTTTGTCAGCAGTCCTGTCTCGCCGTTCGCTACAACATTTTAAAATTTCAAGCGATTCCAACGGTTCGATCGTCCGGAATGAAAATTTTAGTGTTTTTATCTGATTAGAACTCTTTTCTTAATCAAACACTTAATCCTTTATATATCAACAAATTCGTGGCTTGGCTTTTCAAATCACTTTTTCTCAAGATTTTTAACCAAAAGACCTCTTCAAAATTACTCCCTTTCATATACAAACCATAACCCCAAACTTATTCAAGATTTCAACCTTAGATTAGAAGGCTTATTTGGTGTTTTCTCGAGCTTGGGCTTGAACGAGATTTGATTATTTTTGCGAGAGGAACGTGATGGTGTGAATAGATTTTGAGGCTAAAATTATGTGATGATTTTGAGGTATGGGGTTTTACACAATATGCTCCTTAATCTCGCGAGTATTATTCTCGTTGTTTTCTTGTGATTATTGACTCATATTTGAATTGTGAAATTCATTTGTAAATCTGAAAATATTTGTTGGAATCTAATTTCGATTCATGTGATGTTATATTTGGTGTTACGCATGTTGTCATGAGATTTTAATATGGAACTGAGGTTGGGCACCCGCCAATATTCCTTTTTTCGGATATGCTAGAAAAATGCATAGGCGCGGTACAGTGGTGAGGCTTGGTGACCCAGTTAATGTGTTGTTGAGAAATTTATTGATATAATTGCTTATGAGATTCAATTTAGATTTGAATATTCGTATTGTTACCCTTTATTCATCGCTAATATTTGTTGACCATCTTTCCTGTCGTATTGTGTACTTCCCCATATTTTCTTTTAGTTGGCAGGTTAGCGCGGATTTGGGCGCTTGGGATTTGTCGGAGATGGATTTTAGCTTGGAGTATTTTGGGAAGAATATTCGAGAATACAATGAGAAGATTGTATTATTTTGATGTATAGAGCATTGGAGATTTGTATTTTATTTTCGAGTTAGATGTTGTAATTTATTCGAGAGAATTGTTGTATTAATTTGAAGATGAGAATAGTGGTTTTTTGTTTTATTGTGGGATTTAGATGCTCTATACCTTGTTATTTGTGGATTAGTTTAGTTTTATCGATGAGTAGCGCTCCGTTCGCCCTTCCCGGGCGGGGTGTTACAGAATGGTATCAGAGCTTAGGTATACGACCACCTTCGGGTCTTGGGTTTTTGGGTCTGTTGCGTTTTTGGGGCGCGTATTTTGGAGATAGAAATTTTAGAGTATCGTTTCGTATTAAGCATCTAGATTAGATGTGAGGAAATTATTTTGCAGAAGTGATTATTTTTTAAGATTGTTGGCCTGATTTTTTAGAGTTAGGCATTCGGCGAATTTCGAGGGCGAAATTCCATTGTTAGTGGGGAAGTGTAACAACCCGCGTAATTTTGGGGTATTTTCAAAATAAAAAGAAAAAATAAATTTTAAGATAAAATTATTTGTATTGCTCAAATATGTTGGTTATTATTTTTAAAGGTGAGAATTTCAAACGATTTCGAAATCGAAATTAAAATTAAAATGGAGATTTAATTGAATTTTTATTATTTAGAAGAGTCCTCAAAACATAAAACTCTCTAGTAAAAATAATATTTTTAAAAATCCGACCGTCCGATCAAGCTGAATTTTTGTCAGCAGTCCTGTCTCGCCGTTCGCTACAATATATTAAAATTTCATGGGATTCCCACGGTCCGATCGTCCCGAATAAATTTTTTAGTGTTTTTATCTGATTAGAACTCTTTTCTTAATCGAACACTTAATCCTTTACATACCAACAAATTCGTGGCTTTGCTTTTCAAATCATTTTTTCTCTAGATTTTTAACCAAAAGACCTCTCCAAAATTACTCCCTTTCATATACAAACCATAACCCCAAACTTAATCAAGATTTCAACTTTAGATTAGAAGGCTTATTTGGTGTTTTCTCGAGCTTTGGCTTGAACGAGATTTGATTATTTTTGCGAAAGGAACGTGATGGTGTGAATAGATTTTGAGGCTAAAATTATGTGATGATTTTGAGGTATGGGATTTTACACAATATGCTCCTTAATCTCGCGAGTATTATTCTCATTGTTTTCTTGTGATTATTGACTAATATTTGAATTGTGAAATTCATTTGGAAATCTGAAAATATTTGTTGGAATCTAATTTCGATTGATGTGGTGTTATATTTGGTGTTGAGCATGTTGTCATGAGATTTTAATATGGCACTGAGGTTGGGCACCCGCCAATAATTCTTTTTTCGGATATGCTAGAAAAATGCATAGGCGCGGTACGGTGGTGAGGCCTGGTGACCCAGTCAATGTGTTGTTGAGAAATTTATTGATATAATTGCTTATTAGATTCAATTTGGATTTGAATATTCGTATTGTTACCCTTTATTCATCGCTAATATTTGTTGAGCATCTTTCCTGTCGTATTGTGTACTTCCCCATATTTTCTTTCAGTTGGCAGGTTAGCACGGATTTGTGAGCTTGGGATTTGTCGGAGATAGATTTTAGCTTGGAGTATTTTGGGAAGAATATTCAAGAATACAATGAGAAGATTGTATTATTTTGATGTATAGAGCATTGGAGATTTGTATTTTATTTTCGAGTTAGATGTTGTAATTTATTTTCGAGAGAATTGTTGTATTAATTTGAAGATGAGAATAGTGGTTTCTTGTTTTATTGTGGGATTTAGATGCTCTATACCTTGTTATTTGTGGATTAGTTTAGTTTTATCGATAATAGCGCTACGTTTGCTCTCCCCGGGCGGGTGGGGTGTTACAGAATGCAGTCCTGAAAACATAAAACTCTCTAAGAGTCCTCGAAACATAAAACTCTCTAGTAAAAATAATATTTTTTAAGATCTGACCGTCCGATCAAGCTGAATTTTTGTCAGCAGTCCTGTCTCGCCGTTCGCTAGAACATACTAAAATTTCAAGCAATTCCAACGATCCGATCGTCCGGAATAAAAATTTTAGTGTTTTTATCTGATTAGAACTCTTTTCTTAATCAAACACTTAATCCTTTATATATCAACAAATTCGTGGCTTGGCTTTTCAAATCACTTTTTCTCAAGATTTTTAACCAAAAGACCTCTCCAAAATTACTCCCTTTCATATACAAACCATAACCCCAAACTTATTCAAGATTTCAACCTTAGATTAGAGGGCTTATTTGGTGTTTTCTCATGCTTTGGCTTGAACGAGATTTGATTATTTTTGCGAGAGGAACGTGATGGTGTGAATAGATTTTGAGGCTAAAATTATGTGATGATTTTGAGGTATGGGATTTTACACAATATGCTCCTTAATCTCGCGAGTATTATTCTCGTTGTCTTCTTGTGATTATTGACTCATATTTGAATTGTGAAATTCATTTGGAAATCTGAAAATATTTGTTGGAATCTAATTTCGATTCATGTTGTGTTATATTTGGTGTTGAGCATGTTGTCATGAGATTTTAATATGGCACTGAGGTTGGGCACCCGCCAATATTCCTTTTTCCGGATATGCTAGAAAAATGCATAGGCGCGGTACGGTGGTGAGGCCTGGTGACCCAGTTAATGTGTTGTTGAGAAATTTATTGATATAATTGCTTATGAGATTCAATTCGGATTTGAATATTCGTATTGTTACCCTTTATTCATCGCTAATATTTGTTGAGCATCTTTCCTGTCGTATTGTGTACTTCCCCATATTTTCTTTTAGTTGGCAGGTTAGCGCGGATTTGGCCGCTTGGGATTTGTCGGAGATGGATTTTAGCTTGGAGTATTTTGGGAAGAATATTCGAGAATACAATGAGAAGATTGTATTATTTTGATGTATAGAGCATTGGAGATTTGTATTTTATTTTCGAGTTAGATGTTGTAATTTATTCGAGAGAATTGTTGTATTAATTTGAAGATGAGAATAGTGATTTCTTGTTTTATTGTGGGATTTAGATGCTCTATACCTTGTTATTTGTGGATTAGTTTAGTTTTATCGATAGTAGCGCTCCGTTCGCTCTCCCCGGGCGGTCAGGGTGTTACAGAATGCAGTCCTCAAAACATAAAACTCTCTAAGAGTCCTCGGAACATAAAACTCTCTAGTAAAAATAATATTTTTAAAAATCCGACCGTCCGATCGAGCTAAATTTTTGTTCGCAGTCCTGTCTCGCCGTTCGCTACAAGTGACTAAAATTTCAAGCGATTCCAACGGTCCGATCGTCCGGAATAAAATTTTTTGTGTATTTATCTGATTAGAACTCTTTTCTTAATCAAACACTTAATCCTTTATATATCAAGAAATCCGTGGCTTGGCTTTTCAAATCACTTTTTCTCAAGATTTTTAACCAAAAGACCTCTCCAAAATTACTCCCTTTCATATACAAACCATAACCCCAAACTTATTCAAGATTTCAACCTTAGATTAGAAGGCTTATTTGGTGTTTTCTCGAGCTTGGGCTTGAACGAGATTTGATTATTTTTGCGTGAGGAACGTGATGGTGTGAATAGATTTTGAGGCTAAAATTATGTGATGATTTTGAGGTATGGGGTTTTACACAATATGCTCCTTAATCTCGCGAGTATTATTCTCGTTGTTTTCTTGTGATTATTGACTCATATATGAATTGTGAAATTCATTTGGAAATCTGAAAATATTTGTTGGAATCTAATTTCGATTCATGTGGTGTTATATTTGGTGTTGAGCATGTTGTCATGAGATTTTAATATGGCACTGAGGTTGGGCACCCGCCAATATTTCTTTTTTCGGATATGCTAGAAAAATGCATAGGCGCGGTACGGTGGTGAGGCCTGGTGACCTAGTTAATGTGTTGTTGAGAAATTTATTGATATAATTGCTTATGAGATTCAATTCGGATTTGAATATTAGTATTGTTACCCTTTATTCATCGCTAATATTTGTTGAGCATCTTTCCTGTCGTATTGTATACTTCCCCATATTTTCTTTTAGTTGGCAGGTTAGCGCGAATTTGGGCGCTTGGGATTTATAGGAGATTGATTTTAGCTTGGAGTATTTTGGGAAGAATATTCGAGAATACAATGAGAAGATTGTATTATTTTGATGTATAGAGCATTGGAGATTTGTATTTTATTTTCGAGTTAGATGTTGTAATTTATTCGAGAGAATTGTTGTATTAATTTGAAGATGAGAATAGTGGTTTCTTGTTTTATTATGGGATTCAGATGCTCTATACCTTGTTATTTGTGGATTAGTTTAGTTTTATCGATAGTAGCGCTACGTTCGCTCTCCCCGGGTGGGCGGGGTGTTACAGAATGCAGTCCTCAAAACATAAAACTCTCTAAGAGTCTTCGGAACATAAAACTCTCTAGTAAAAATAATATTTTTAAAAATCCGACCGTCCGATCAAGCTGAATTTTTGTCAGCAGTCCTGTCTCGCCGTTCGCTACAACACACTAAAAATTCAAGCGATTCCAACGGTTCGATCGTCCGGAATAAAATTTTTAGTGTTTTTATATGATTAGAACTCTTTTCTTAATCAAACACTTAATCCTTTATATATCAACAAATTCGTGGCTTGGCTTTTCAAATCACCTTTTCTCAAGATTTTTAACCAAAAGACCTCTTCAAAATTACTCCCTTTCATATACAAACCATAACCCCGAACTTATTCAAGATTTCAACCTTAGATTAGAAGGCTTATTTGGTGTTTTCTCGAGCTTGGGCTTGAACGAGATTTGATTATTTTTGCGAGAGGAACGTGATGGTGTGAATAGATTTTGAGGCTAAAATTATGTGATGATTTTGAGGTATGGGGTTTTACACAATATGCTCCTTAATCTCGCGAGTATTATTCTCGTTGTTTTCTTGTGATTATTGACTCATATTTGAATTGTGAAATTCATTTGTAAATCTGAAAATATTTGTTGGAATCTAATTTCGATTCATGTGGTGTTATATTTGGTGTTGCGCATGTTGTCATGAGATTTTAATATGGCACTGAGGTTGGGCACCCGCCAATATTCCTTTTTCCGGATATGCTAGAAAAATGCATAGGCGCGGTACGGTGGTGAGGCTTGGTGACCCAGTTAATGTGTTGTTGAGAAATTTATTGATATAATTGCTTATGAGATTCAATTTGGATTTGAATATTCGTATTGTTACCCTTTATTCATCGCTAATATTTGTTGAGCATCTTTCCTGTCGTATTGTGTACTTCCCCGTATTTTCTTTTAGTTAGCAGGTTAGCGCGGATTTGGGCGCATGGGATTTGTCGGAGATGGATTTTAGCTTGGAGTATTTTGGGAAGAATATTCGAGAATACAATGAGAAGATTGTATTATTTTGATGTATAGAGCATTGGAGATTTGTATTTTATTTTCGAGTTAGATGTTGTAATTTATTCGAGAGAATTGTTGTATTAATTTGAGGATGAGAATAGTGGTTTCTTGTTTTATTGTGGGATTTAGATGCTCTATACCTTGTTATTTGTGGATTAGTTTAGTTTTATCGTGAGTAGCGCTCCGTTCGCCCTCCCCGGGCGGGCGGGGTGTTACAGAATGGTATCAGAGCTTAGGTATACGACCACCTTCGGGTCTTGGGTTTTTGGGTCTGTTGCGTTTTTGTGGCGCATATTTTGGAGATGGAAATTTTAGAGTATCGTTTCGTATTAAGCATCTAGATTAGATGTGAGGAACTTATTTTGCAGAAGAGATTATTTTTGGAGATTGTTAGCCTGATTTTTTAGAGTTAGGCATTCGGCGAATTTCGAGGGCGAAATTCCATTGTTAGTGGGGAAGTGTAACAACCCGCGTAATTTTGGGGTATTTTCAAAATAAAAAGAAAAAATAAATTTTAAGATAAAATTATTTGTATTGCTCAAATATGTTGGTTATTATTTTTAAAGATGAGAATTTCAAACGATTTCGAAATCGAAATTAAAATGGAGATTTAATTGAATTTTTATTATTTAGAAGAGTCCTCAAAACATAAAACTCTCTAGTAAAAATAATATTTTTCAAAATCCGACCTTCCGATCAAGCTGAATTTTTGTCAGCAGTCCTGTCTCGCCGTTCGCTACAACATAGTAAAATTTCAAGCGATTCCCACGGTCCGATCGTCCCGAATAATTTTTTTAGTGTTTTTATCTGATTAGAACTCTTTTCTTAATCGAACACTTAATCCTTTATATACCAATAAATTCGTGGCTTGGATTTTCAAATCATTTTTTCTCAAGATTTTTAACCAAAAGACCTCTCCAAAATTACTCCCTTTCATATACAAACCATAACCCAAAACTTATTCAAGATTTCAACCTTAGATTAGAAGGCTTATTTGGTGTTTTCTCGAGCTTTGGCTTGAACGAGATTTGATTATTTTTGCGAGAGGAACGTGATGGTGTGAATAGATTTTGAGGCTAAAATTATATGATGATTTTGAGGTATGAGATTTTACACAATATGCTCCTTAATCTCGCGAGTATTATTCTCATTGTTTTCTTGTGATTATTGACTCATATTTGAATTGTGAAATTCATTTGGAAATCTGAAAATATTTGTTGGAATCTAATTTCGATTCATGTGGTGTTATATTTGGTGTTGAGCATGTTGTCAAGAGAATTTAATATGGCACTGAGGTTGGGCACCCGCCAATATTTCTTTTTCCGGATATGATAGAAAAATGCATAGGCGCGGTACGGTGGTGAGGCCTGGTGACCCAGTTAATGTGTTGTTGAGAAATTTATTGATATAATTGCTTATGAGATTCAATTTGGATTTGAATATTCGTATTGTTACCCTTTATTCATCGCTAATATTTGTTGAGCATCTTTCCTGTCGTATTGTGTACTTCCCCATATTTTCTTTTAGTTGGCAGGTTAGCGCGAATTTTGGCGCTTGGGATTTGTCGGAGATGGATTTTAGCTTGGAGTATTTTGAGAAGAATATTCGAGAATACAATGAGAAGATTGTATTATTTTGATGTATAGAGTATTGGAGATTTGTATTTTATTTTCGAGTTAGATGTTGTAATTTATTCGAGAGAATTGTTGTATTAATTTGAAGATGAGAATAGTGGTTTCTTGTTTTATTGTGGGATTTAGATGCTCTATACCTTGTTATTTGTGGATTAGTTTAGTTTTATCGATAGTAGCGCTACGTTCGCTCTCCCCGGGCGGGCGGGGTGTTACAGAATGCAGTCCTCAAAACATAAAACTCTCTAAGAGTTCTCGGAACATAAAACTCTCTAGTAAAAATAATATTTTTAAAAATCCGACAGTCCGATCAAGATGAATTTTTGTTAGCAGTCCTGTCTCGCCGTTCGCTACAACATACTAAAATTTCAAGCGATTCCAACGGTCTGATCGTCCGAAATAAATTTTTTAGTGTTTTTATCTGATTAGAACTCTTTACTTAATCAAACACTTAATCCTTTATATATCAACAAATTCGTGGCTTGGCTTTTCAAATCACTTTTTCTCAAGATTTTTAACCAAAAGACCTCTCCAAAATTACACCCTTTCATATACAAACCATAACCCCAAACTTATTCAAGATTTCAACCTTAGATTATAAGGCTTATTTGGTGTTTTCTCGAGCTTGGGCTTGAACGAGATTTGATTATTTTTGCGAGAGGAACGTGATGGTGTGAATAGATTTTGAGGTATGGGGTTTTACACAATATGCTCCTTAATCTCGCGAGTATTATTCTCGTTGTTTTCTTGTGATTATTGACTCATATTTGAATTGTGAAATTCATCTGGAAATCTGAAAAATTTGTTGGAATCTAATTTCGATTGATGTGGTGTTATATTTGGTGTTGAGCATGTTGTCATGAGATTTTAATATGGCACTGAAGTTGGGCACCCGCCAATATTCCTTTTTCCGGATATGCTAGAAAAATGCATAGGCGCGGTACGGTGGTGAGGCCTGGTGACCCAGTTAATGTGTTGTTGAGAAATTTATTGATATAATTTCTTATGAGATTCAATTTGGATTTGAATATTCGTATTGTTACCCTTTATTCATCGCTAATATTTGTTGAGCATCTTTCCTGTCGTATTGTGTACTTCCCCATATTTTCTTTTAGTTGGCAGGTTAGCGCGTATTTGGGCGCTTGGGATTTGTTGGAGATGGATTTTAGCTTGGAGTATTTTGGGAAGAATATTCGAGAATACAATGAGAAGATTGTATTATTTTGATGTATAGAGCATTGGAGATTTGTATTTTATTTTCAAGTTAGATGTTGTAATTTATTCGAGAGAATTGTTGTATTAATTTGAAGATGAGAATAGTGGTTTCTTATTTTATTGTGGGATTTAGATGCTCTATACCTTGTTATTTGTGGATTAGTTTAGTTTTATCGATAGTAGCGCTACGTTCGCTCTCCCCGGGCGGGCGGGGTGTTACAGAATGCAGTCCTCAAAACATAAAACTCTCTAAGAGTCCTCAGAACATAAAACTCTCTAGTAAAAATAATATTTTTAAAAATCCGACCGTCCGATCAAGCCGAATTTTTGTCAGCAGTCCTGTCTCGCCGTTCGCTACAGCATATAAAATTTCAAGCAATTCCAACGATCCGATCGTCTGAAATTAAAATTTTAGTGTTTTTATCTGATTAGAACTCTTTTCTTAATCAAACACTTAATCCTTTATATATCAACAAATTCGTGGCTTGGCTTTTCAAATCACTTTTTCTCAAGATTTTTAACCAAAAGACCTCTCCAAAATTACTCCCTTTCATATACAAACCATAACCCCAAACTTATTCAAGATTTCAACCTTAGATTAGAAGGCATATTTGGTGTTTTCTCGAACTTGGGCTTGAACGAGATTTGATTATTTTTGCGAGAGGAACGTGATGGTGTGAATAGATTTTGAGGCTAAAATTATGTGATGATTTTGAGGTACGGGGTTTTACACAATATGCTCCTTAATCTCGCGAGTATTATTCTCGTTGTTTTCTTGTGATTATTGACTCATATTTGAATTGTGAAATTCATTTGGAAATCTGAAAATATTTGTTGGAATCTAATTTCGATTCATGTGGTGTTATATTTGATGTTGAGCATGTTGTCATGAGATTTTAATATGGCACTGAAGTTGGGCACCCGCCAATATTCCTTTTTCCGGATATGCTAGAAAAATGCATAGGCGCGGTACGGTGGTGAGGCCTGGTGACCCAGTTAATGTGTTGTTGAGAAATTAATTGATATAATTGCTTATGAGATTCAATTTGGATTTGAATATTCGTATTGTTACCCTTTATTCATCGCTAATATTAGTTGAGCATCTTTCCTGTCGTATTGTGTACTTCCCCATATTTTCTTTTAGTTGGCAGGTTAGCGCGTATTTGGGCGCTTGGGATTTGTCGGAGTTGGATTTTAGCTTGGAGCATTTTGGGAATAATATTCGAGAATACAATGAGAAGATTGTATTATTTTGATTTATAGAGCATTGGAGATTTGTATTTTATTTTCGAGTTAGATGTTGTAATTTATTCGAGAGAATTGTTGTATTAATTTGAAGATGAGAATAGTGGTTTCTTGTTTTATTGTGGGATTTGGATGCTCTATACCTTGTTATTTGTGGATTTGTTTAGTTTTATCGATAGTAGCTCTACGTTCGCTCTCCCCGGGCGGGCGGGGTGTTACAGAATGCAGTCCTCAAAACATAAAACTCTCTAAGAGTCCTTGGAACATAAAACTCTCTAGTAAAAATAATATTTTTAAAAATCCGACCGTCCGATCAAGCTGATTTTTTCTCAGCCGTCCTGTCTCGCCGTTCGCTACGACATACAAAAATTTCAAGCGATTCCAACGATCTGATCGTCCGAAATTAAAATTTTAGTATTTTTATCTGATTAGAACTCTTTTCTTAATCAAACACTTAATCCTTTATATATCAACAAATTCGTGGCTTGGCTTTTCAAATCACTTTTTCTCAAGATTGTTAACCAAAAGACCTCTCCAAAATTACTCCCTTTCATATACAAACCATAACCCCAAACTTATTCAAGATTTCAACCTTAGATTAGAAGGCTTATTTGGTGTTTTCTCGAGCTTGGGCTTGAACGAGATTTGATTATTTTTGCGAGAGGAACGTGATGGTGTGAATAGATTTTGAGGCTAAAATTATGTGATGATTTTAAGGTATGGGGTTTTACACAATATGCTCCTTAATCTCGCGAGTATTATTCTCGTTGTTTTCTTGTGATTATTGACTCATATTTGAATTGTGAAATTCATTTGGAAATCTGAAAATATTTGTTGGAATCTAATTTCGATTGATGTGGTGTTATATTTGGTGTTGAGCATGTTGTCATGAGATTTTAATATGTCACTGAGGTTGGGCACCTGCCAATATTTCTTTTTTCGGATATGCTAGAAAAATGCATAGGCGCGGTACAGTGGTGAGGCCTGGTGACCTAGTTAATGTGTTGTTGAGAAATTTATTGATATAATTGCTTATGAGATTCAATTTGGATTTGAATATTCGTATTGTTACCCTTTATTCATCGCTAATATTTGTTGAGCATCTTTCCTGTCGTATTGTGTACTTCCCCATATTTTCTTTTAGTTGGCAGGTTAGCACGGATTTGGGCGCTTGGGATTTTTCGGAGATACATTTTAGCTTGGAGTATTTTGGGAAGAATATTCGAGAATACAATGAGAAGATTGTATTATTTTGATGTATAGAGCATTGGAGATTTGTATTTTATTTTCGAGTTAGATGTTGTAATTTATTCGAGAGAATTGTTGTATTAATTTGAAGATGAGAATAGTGGTTTCTTGTTTTATTGTGGGATTTAGATGCTCTATACCTTGTTATTTGTGGATTATTTTAGTTTTATCGATAGTAGCGCTACGTTCGCTCTCCCCGGGCGGGCGGGGTGTTACAGAATGCAGTCCTCAAAACATAAAACTCTCTAAGAGTCCTCGGAACATAAAACTCTCTAGTAAAAATAATATTTTTTAAAATCTGACCGTCCGATCAAGCTAAATTTTTGTCAGCAGTCCTATCTCGCCGTTCGCTACAATAGACTAAAATTTCAAGCAATTCCAACGGTCTGATCGTCCGGAATAAGTTTTTTAGTGTTTTTATCTGATTAGAACTCTTTTCTTAATCAAACACTTAATCATTTATATATCAACAAATTCGTGGCTTGGCTTTTCAAATCACTTTTTCTCAAGATTTTTAACCAAAAGACCTCTCCAAAATTACTCCCTTTCATATACAAACCATAACCCCAAACTTATTCAAGATTTCAACCTTAGATTATAAGGCTTATTTGGTGTTTTCTCGAGCTTGGGCTTGAACGAGATTTGATTATTTTTGCGAGAGGAACGTGATGGTGTGAATAGATTTTGAGGCTAAAATTATGTGATGATTTTGAGGTATGGGGTTTTACACAATATGCTCCTTAATCTCGCGAGTATTATTCTCGTTGTTTTCTTGTGATTATTGACTCATATTTGAATTGTGAAATTCATCTGGAAATCTGAAAATATTTGTTGGAATCTAATTTCGATTGATGTGGTGTTATATTTGGTGTTGAGCATGTTGTCATGAGATTTTAATATGGCACTGAAGTTGGGCACCCGCCAATATTCCTTTTTCCGGATATGCTAGAAAAATGCATAGGCGCGGTACGGTGGTGAGGCCTGGTGACCCAGTTAATGTGTTGTTGAGAAATTTATTGATATAATTTCTTATGAGATTCAATTTGGATTTGAATATTCGTATTGTTACCCTTTATTCATCGCTAATATTTGTTGAGCATCTTTCCTGTCGTATTGTGTACTTCCCCATATTTTCTTTTAGTTGGCAGGTTAGCGCGTATTTGGGCGCTTGGGATTTGTTGGAGATGGATTTTAGCTTGGAGTATTTTGGGAAGAATATTCGAGAATACAATGAGAAGATTGTATTATTTTGATGTATAGAGCATTGGAGATTTGTATTTTATTTTCGAGTTAGATGTTGTAATTTATTCGAGAGAATTGTTGTATTAATTTGAAGATGAGAATAGTGGTTTCTTGTTTTATTGTGGGATTTAGATGCTCTATACCTTGTTATTTGTGGATTAGTTTAGTTTTATCGATAGTAGCGCTACGCTCGCTCTCCCCGGGCGGGCGGGGTGTTACAGAATGCAGTCCTCAAAACAAAAAACTCTCTAAGAGTCCTCAGAACATAAAACTCTCTAGTAAAAATAATATTTTTAAAAATCCGACCGTCCGATCAAGCTGAATTTTTGTCAGCAGTCCTGTCTCGCCGTTCGCTACAGCATAGACTAAAATTTCAAGCGATTCCAACGATCCGATCGTCTGAAATTAAAATTTTAGTGTTTTTATCTGATTAGAACTCTTTTCTTAATCAAACACTTAATCCTTTATATATCAACAAATTCGTGGCTTGGCTTTTCAAATCACTTTTTCTCAAGATTTTTAACCAAAAGACCTCTCCAAAATTACTCCCTTTCATATACAAACCATAACCCCAAACTTATTCAAGATTTCAACCTTAGATTAGAAGGCATATTTGGTGTTTTCTCGAACTTGGGCTTGAAAGAGATTTGATTATTTTTGCGAGAGGAACGTGATGGTGTGAATAGATTTTGAGGCTAAAATTATGTGATGATTTTGAGGTATGGGGTTTTACACAATATGCTCCTTAATCTCGCGAGTATTATTCTCGTTGTTTTCTTGTGATTATTGACTCATATTTGAATTGTGAAATTCATTTGGAAATCTGAAAATATTTGTTGGAATCTAATTTCGATTGATGTGGTGTTATATTTGGTGTTGAGCATGTTGTCATGAGATTTTAATATGGCACTGAAGTTGGGCACCCGCCAATATTCCTTTTTCCGGATACCCTAGAAAAATGCATAGGCGCGGTACGGTGGTGAGGCCTGGTGACCCAGTTAATGTGTTGTTGAGAAATTAATTGATATAATTGCTTATGAGATTCAATTTGGATTTGAATATTCGTATTGTTACCCTTTATTCATCGCTAATATTTGTTGAGCATCTTTCCTGTCGTATTGTGTACTTCCCCATATTTTCTTTTAGTTGGCAAGTTAGCGCGTATTTGGGCACTTGGGCTTTGTCGGAGTTGGATTTTAGCTTGGAGCATTTTGGGAAGAATATTCGAGAATACAATGAGAAGATTGTATTATTTTGATGTATAGAGCATTGGAGATTTTTATTTTATTTTCGAGTTAGATGTTGTAATTTATTCGAGAGAATTGTTGTATTAATTTGAAGATGAGAATAGTGGTTTCTTGTTTTATTGTGGGATTTGGATGCTCCATACCTTGTTATTTGTGGATTTGTTTAGTTTTATCGATAGTAGCTCTACGTTCGCTCTCCCCGGGCGGGCGGGGTGTTACAGAATGCAGTCCTCAAAACATAAAACTCTCTAAGAGTCCTCGGAACATAAAACTCTCTAGTAAAAATAATATTTTTAATAATCCGACCGTCCGATCAAGCTGAATTTTTGTCAGCCGTCCTGTCTCGCCGTTCGCTACAACATACAAAAATTTCAAGCGATTCCAAAGGTCCGATCGTCCGAAATTAAAATTTTAGTATTTTTATCCGATTAGAACTCTTTTCTTAATCAAACACTTAATCCTTTATATATCAACAAATTCGTGGCTTGGCTTTTCAAATCACTTTTTCTCAAGATTTTTAACCAAAAGACCTCTCCAAAATTACTCCCTTTCATATACAAACCATAACCCCAAACTTATTCAAGATTTCAACCTTAGATTAGAAGGCTTATTTGGTGTTTTCTCGAGCTTGGGCTTGAACGAGATTAGATTATTTTTGCGAGAGGAACGTGATGGTGTGAATAGATTTTGAGGCTAAAATTATGTGATGATTTTGAGGTATGGGGTTTTACACAATATGCTCCTTAATCTCGCGAGTATTATTCTCGTTGTTTTCTTGTGATTATTGACTCATATTTGAATTGTGAAATTCATTTGGAAATCTGAAAATATTTGTTGGAATCTAATTTCGATTGATGTGGTGTTATATTTGGTGTTGAGCATGTTGTCATGAGATTTTAATATGGCACTGAGGTTGGGCACCTGCCAATATTTCTTTTTCCGGATATGCTAGAAAAATGCATAGGCGCGGTACGGTGGTGAGGCCTGGTGACCCAGTTAATGTGTTGTTGAGAAATTTATTGATATAATTGCTTATGAGATTCAATTTGGATTTGAATATTCGTATTGTTACCCTTTATTCATCGCTAATATTTGTTGAGCATCTTTCCTGTCGTATTGTGTACTTCCCCATATTTTCTTTTAGTTGGCAGGTTAGCACGGATTTGGGCGCTTGGGGTTTGTCGGAGATAGATTTTAGCTTGGAGTATTTTGGGAAGAATATTCGAGAATACAATGAGAAGATTGTATTATTTTGATGTATAGAGCATTGGAGATTTGTATTTTATTTTCGAGTTAGATGTTGTAATTTATTCGAGAGAATTGTTGTATTAATTTGAAGATGAGAATAGTGGTTTCTTGTTTTATTGTGGGATTTAGATGCTCTATACCTTGTTATTTGTGGATTATTTTAGTTTTATCGATAGTAGCGCTACGTTCGCTCTCCCCGGGCGGGCGGGGTGTTACAGAATGCAGTCCTCAAAACATAAAACTCTCTAAGAGTCCTCGGAACATAAAACTCTCTAGTAAAAATAATATTTTTTAAGATCTGACCGTCCGATCAAGCTGAATTTTTGTCAGCAGTCCTGTCTCGTCGTTCGCTATAATATACTAAAATTTCAAGCGATTCCAACGGTATGATCGTCCGGAATACAATTTTTAGTGTTTTTATCTGATTAGAACTCTTTTCTTAATCAAACACTTAATCCTTTATATATCAACAAATTCGTGGCTTGGCTTTTTAAATCACTTTTTCTCAAGATTTTTAACCAAAAGACCTCTCCAAAATTACTCCCTTTCATATACAAATCATAACCCCAAACTTATTCAAGATTTCAACCTTAGATTAGAGGGCTTATTTAGTGTTTTCTCGAGCTTTGGCTTGAACGAGATTTGATTATTTTTGCGAGAGGAACGTGATGGTGTGAATAGATTTTGAGGCTAAAATTATGTGATGATTTTGAGGTATGGGGTTTTACACAATATGCTCCTTAATCTCGCGAGTATTATTGTCGTTGTTTTCTTGTGATTATTGACTCATATTTGAATTGTGAAATTCATTTGGAAATCTGAAAATATTTGTTGGAATCTAATTTCGATTCATGGGGTGTTATATTTGGTGTTGAGCATGTTGTCATGAGATTTTAATATGGCACTGAGGTTGGGCACCCGCCAATATTCCTTTTTCCGTATATGCTAGAAAAATGCATAGGCGCGGTACGGTGGTGAGGCCTGGTGACCCAGTTAATGTGTTGTTGAGAAATTTATTGATATAATTGCTTATGAGATTCAATTTGGATTTGAATATTCGTATTATTACCCTTTATTCATCGCTAATATTTGTTGAGCATCTTTCCTGTCGTATTGTGTACTTCCCCATATTTTCTTTTAGTTGGCAGGTTAGCGCGGATTTGGGCGCTTGGGCTTTGTCGGAGATGGATTTTAGCTTGGAGTATTTTGGGAAGAATATTCGAGAATACAATGAGAAGATTGTATTATTTTGATGTATAGAGCATTGGAGTTTTGTATTTTATTTTCGAGTTTGATGTTGTAATTTATTCGAGAGAATTGTTGTATTAATTTGAAGATGAGAATAGTGATTTCTTATTTTATTGTGGGATTTAGATGCTCCATACCTTGTTATTTTTGGATTAGTTTAGTTTTATCGATAGTAGAGCTCCGTTCGCTCTCCCCGGGCGGTCAGGATGTTACAGAATGCAGTCCTCAAAACATAAAACTCTCTAAGAGTCCTCGGAACATAAAACTCTCTAGTAAAAATAATATTTTTTAAAATCTGACCGTCCGATCAAGCTGAATTTTTGTCAGCAGTCCTGTCTCGCCGTTCGCTACAATAGACTAAAATTTCAAGCGATTCCAACGGTCTGATCGTCCGGAATAAATTTTTTAGTGTTTTTATCTGATTAGAACTCTTTTCTTAATCAAACACTTAATCCTTTATATATCAACAAATTCGTGGCTTGGCTTTTCAAATCACTTTTTCTCAAGATTTTTAACCAAAAGACCTCTCCAAAATTACTCCCTTTCATATACAAACCATAACCCCAAACTTATTCAAGATTTCTACCTTAGATTATAAGTCTTATTTGGTGTTTTCTCGAGCTTGGGCTTGAACGAGATTTGATTATTTTTGCGAGAGGGAACGTGATGGTGTGAATAGATTTTGAGGCTAAAATTATGTGATGATTTTGAGGTATGGGGTTTTACACAATATGCTCCTTAATCTCGCGAGTATTATTCTCGTTGTTTTCTTGTGATTATTGACTCATATTTGAATTGTGAAATTCATCTGGAAATCTGAAAATATTTGTTGGAATCTAATTTCGATTGATGTGGTGTTATATTTGGTGTTGAGCATGTTGTCATGAGATTTTAATATGGCACTGAAGTTGGGCACCCGCCAATATTCCTTTTTCCGGATATGCTAGAAAAATGCATAGGCGCGGTACGGTGGTAAGGCCTGGTGACCTAGTTAATGTGTTGTTGAGAAATTTATTGATATAATTTCTTATGAGATTCAATTTGGATTTGAATATTCGTATTGTTACCCTTTATTCATCGCTAATATTTGTTGAGCATCTTTCCTGTCGTATTGTGTACTTCCCCATATTTTATTTTAGTTGGCAGGTTAGCGCGTATTTGGGCGCTTGGGATTTGTTGGAGATGGATTTTAGCTTGGAGTATTTTGGGAAGAATATTCGAGAATACAATGAGAAGATTGTATTATTTTGATGTATAGAGCATTGGAGATTTGTATTTTATTTTCGAGTTAGATGTTGTAATTTATTCGAGAGAATTGTTGTATTAATTTGAAGATGAGAATAGTGGTTTCTTGTTTTATTGTGGGATTTAGATGCTCTATACCTTGTTATTTGTGGATTAGTTTAGTTTTATCGATAGTAGCGCTACGTTCGCTCTCCCCGGGCGGGCGGGGTGTTACAGAATGCAGTCCTCAAAACATAAAACTCTCTAAGAGTCCTCAGAACATAAAACTCTCTAGTAAAAATAATATTTTTAAAAATCCGACTGTCCGATCAAGCTGAATTTTTGTCAGCAGTCCTGTCTCGCCGTTCGCTACAGCATATAAAAATTTCAAGCGATTCCAACGATCCGATCGTCTGAAATTAAAATTTTAGTGTTTTTATCTGATTAGAACTCTTTTCTTAATCAAACACTTAATCCTTAATATATATCAACAAATTCGTGGCTTGGCTTTTCAAATCATTTTTTCTCAAGATTTTTAACCAAAAGACCTCTCCAAAATTACTCCCTTTCATATACAAACCATAACCCCAAACTTATTCAAGATTTCAACCTTAGATTAGAAGGCATATTTGGTGTTTTCTCGAACTTGGGCTTGAACGAGATTTGATTATTTTTGCGAGAGGAACGTGATGGTGTGAATAGATTTTGAGGCTAAAATTATGTGATGATTTTGAGGTATGGGGTTTTACACAATATGCTCTTTAATCTCTCGAGTATTATTCTCGTTGTTTTCTTGTGATTATTGACTCATATTTGAATTGTGAAATTCATTTGGAAATCTGAAAATATTTGTTGGAATCTAATTTCGATTCATGTGGTGTTATATTTGGTGTTGAGCATGTTGTCATGAGATTTTAATTTGGCACTGAAGTTGGGCACCCGCCAATATTCCTTTTTCCGGATATGCTAGAAAAATGCATAGGCGCGGTACGGTGGTGAGGCCTGGTGACCCAGTTAATGTGTTGTTGAGAAATTTATTGATATAATTGCTTATGAGATTCAATTCGGATTTGAATATTCGTATTGTTACCCTTTATTCATCGCTAATATTTGTTGAGCATCTTTCCTGTCGTATTGTGTACTTCCCCATATTTTCTTTTAGTTGGCAGGTTAGCGCGTATTTGGGCGCTTGGGATTTGTCGGAGTTGGATTTTAGCTTGGAGCATTTTGGGAAGAATATTCGAGAATACAATGAGAAGATTGTATTATTTTGATGTATAGAGCATTAGAGATTTGTATTTTATTTTCGAGTTAGATGTTGTAATTTATTCGAGAGAATTGTTGTATTAATTTGAAGATGAGAATAGTGGTTTCTTGTTTTATTGTGGGATTTGGATGCTCTATACCTTGTTATTTGTGGATTTGTTTAGTTTTATCGATAGTAGCTCTACGTTCGCTCTCCCCGGGCGGGCGGGGTGTTACAGAATGCAGTCCTCAAAACATAAAACTCTCTAAGAGTCCTCGGAACATAAAACTCTCTAGTAAAAATAATATTTTTAAAAATCCAACCGTCCGATCAAGCTGAATTTTTGTCAGCCGTCCTGTCTCGCCGTTCGCTACAACATACAAAAATTTCAAGCGATTCCAACGATCCGATCGTCCGAAATTAAAATTTTAGTGTTTTTATCTGATTAGAACTCTTTTCTTAATCAAACACTTAATCCTTTATATATCAACAAATTCGTGGCTTGGCTTTTCAAATCACTTTTTCTCAAGATTTTTAACCAAAAGACCTCTCCAAAATTACTCCCTTTCATATACAAACCATAACCCCAAACTTATTCAAGATTTCAACCTTAGATTAGAAGGCATATTTGGTGTTTTCTCGAATTTGGGCTTGAACGAGATTTGATTATTTTTGCGAGAGGGAACGTGATGGTGTGAATAGATTTTGAGGCTAAAATTATGTGATGATTTTGAGGTATGGGGTTTTACACAATATGCTCCTTAATCTCGCGAGTATTATTCTCGTTGTTTTCTTGTGATTATTGACTCATATTTGAATTGTGAAATTCATCTGGAAATCTGAAAATATTTGTTGGAATCTAATTTCGATTGATGTGGTGTTATATTTGGTGTTGAGCATGTTGTCATGAGATTTTAATATGGCACTGAAGTTGGGCACCCGCCAATATTCCTTTTTCCGGATATGCTAGAAAAATGCATAGGCGCGGTACGGTGGTGAGGCCTGGTGACCTAGTTAATGTGTTGTTGAGAAATTTATTGATATAATTTCTTATGAGATTCAATTTGGATTTGAATATTCGTATTGTTACCCTTTATTCATCGCTAATATTTGTTGAGCATCTTTCCTGTCGTATTGTGTACTTCCCCATATTTTATTTTAGTTGGCAGGTTAGCGCGTATTTGGGCGCTTGGGATTTGTTGGAGATGGATTTTAGCTTGGAGTATTTTGGGAAGAATATTCGAGAATACAATGAGAAGATTGTATTATTTTGATGTATAGAGCATTGGAGATTTGTATTTTATTTTCGAGTTAGATGTTGTAATTTATTCGAGAGAATTGTTGTATTAATTTGAAGATGAGAATAGTGGTTTCTTGTTTTATTGTGGGATTTAGATGCTCTATACCTTGTTATTTGTGGATTAGTTTAGTTTTATCGATAGTAGCGCTACGTTCGCTCTCCCCGGGCAGGCGGGGTGTTACAGAATGCAGTCCTCAGAACATAAAACTCTCTAGTAAAAATAATATTTTTAAAAATCCGACCGTCCGATCAAGCTGAATTTTTGTCAGCAGTCCTGTCTCGCCGTTCGCTACAGCATATAAAAATTTCTAGCGATTCCAACAATCCGATCGTCTGAAATTTAAATTTTAGTGTTTTTATCTGATTAGAACTCTTTTCTTAATCAAACACTTAATCCTTAATATATATCAACAAATTCGTGGCTTGGCTTTTCAAATCACTTTTTCTCAAGATTTTTAACCAAAAGACCTCTCCAAAATTACTCCCTTTCATATACAAACCATAACCCCAAACTTATTCAAGATTTCAACCTTAGATTAGAAGGCATATTTGGTGTTTTCTCGAACTTGGGCTTGAACGAGATTTGATTATTTTTGCGAGAGGAACGTGATGGTGTGAATAGATTTTGAGGCTAAAATTATGTGATGATTTTGAGGTATGGGGTTTTACACAATATGCTCCTTAATCTCTCGAGTATTATTCTCGTTGTTTTCTTGTGATTATTGACTCATATTTGAATTGTGAAATTCATTTGGAAATCTGAAAATATTTGTTGGAATCTAATTTCGATTGATGTGGTGTTATATTTGGTGTTGAGCATGTTGTCATGAGATTTTAATATGGCACTGAAGTTGGGCACCCGCCAATATTCCTTTTTCCGGATATGCTAGAAAAATGCATAGGCGCGGTACGGTGGTGAGGCCTGGTGACCCAGTTAATGTGTTGTTGAGAAATTTATTGATATAATTGCTTATGAGATTCAATTCGGATTTGAATATTCGTATTGTTACCCTTTATTCATCGCTAATATTTGTTGAGCATCTTTCCTATCGTATTGTGTACTTCCCCATATTTTCTTTTAGTTGGCAGGTTAGCGCGTATTTGGGCGCTTGGGATTTGTCGGAGTTGGATTTTAGCTTGGAGCATTTTGGGAAGAATATTCGAGAATACAATGAGAAGATTGTATTATTTTGATGTATAGAGCATTAGAGATTTGTATTTTATTTTCGAGTTAGATGTTGTAATTTATTCGAGAGAATTGTTGTATTAATTTGAAGATGAGAATAGTGGTTTCTTGTTTTATTGTGGGATTTTGATGCTCTATACCTTGTTATTTGTGGATTTGTTTAGTTTTATCGATAGTAGCTCTACGTTCGCTCTCCCCGGGCGGGCGGGGTGTTACAGAATGCAGTCCTCAAAACATAAAACTCTCTAAGAGTCCTCGGAACATAAAACTCTCTAGTAAAAATAATATTTTTAAAAATCCAACCGTCCGATCAAGCTGAATTTTTGTCAGCCGTCCTGTCTCGCCGTTCGCTACAACATACAAAAATTTCAAGCGATTCCAACGATCCGATCGTCCGAAATTAAAATTTTAGTATTTTTATCTGATTAGAACTCTTTTCTTAATCAAACACTTAATCCTTTATATATCAACAAATTCGTGGCTTGGCTTTTCAAATCACTTTTTCTCAAGATTTTTAACCAAAAGACCTCTCCAAAATTACTCCCTTTCATATACAAACCATAACCCCAAACTTATTCAAGATTTCAACCTTAGATTAGAAGGCTTATTTGGTGTTTTCTCGAGCTTGGGCTTGAACGAGATTTGATTATTTTTGCGAGAGGAACGTGATGGTGTGAATAGATTTTGAGGCTAAAATTATGTGATGATTTTGAGGTATGGGGTTTTACAAAATATGCTCCTTAATCTCGCGAGTATTATTCTCGTTGTTTTCTTGTGATTATTGACTCATATTTGAATTGTGAAATTCATTTGGAAATCTGAAAATATTTGTTGGAATCTAATTTCGATTGATGTGGTGTTATATTTGGTGTTGAGCATGTTGTCATGAGATTTTAATATGGCACTGAGGTTGGGCACCTGCCAATATTTCTTTTTTCGGATATGCTAGAAAAATGCATAGGCGCGGTACGGTGGTGAGGCCTGGTGACCCAGTTAATGTGTTGTTGAGAAATTTATTGATATAATTGCTTATGAGATTCAATTTGGATTTGAATATTCGTATTGTTACCCTTTATTCATCGCTAATATTTGTTGAGCATCTTTCCTGTCGTATTGTGTACTTCCCCATATTTTCTTTTAGTTGGCAGGTTAGCACGGATTTGGGCGCTTGGGATTTGTCGGAGATAGATTTTAGCTTGGAGTATTTTGGGAAGAATATTCGAGAATACAATGAGAAGATTGTATTATTTTGATGTATAGAGCATTGGAGATTTGTATTTTATTTTCGAGTTAGATGTTGTAATTTATTCGAGAGAATTGTTGTATTAATTTGAAGATGAGAATAGTGGTTTCTTGTTTTATTGTGGGATTTATATGCTCTATACCTTGTTATTTGTGGATTAGTTTAGTTTTATCGATAGTAGCGCTACGTTCGCTTTCCCCGGGCGGGCGGGGTGTTACAGAATGCAGTCCTCAAAACATAAAACTCTCTAAGAGTCCTCGGAACATAAAACTCTCTAGTAAAAATAATATTTTTTAAAATCTGACCGTCCGATCAAGCTGAATTTTTGTCAGCAGTCCTGTCTCGCCGTTCGCTTTAATATACTAAAATTTCAAGCGATTTCAACGGTATGATCGTCCGGAATACAATTTTTAGTGTTTTTATCTGATTAGACTCTTTTCTTAATCAAACACTTAATCCTTTATATATCAACAAATTCGTGGCTTGGCTTTTTAAATCACTTTTTCTCAAGATTTTTAACCAAAAGACCTCTCCAAAATTACTCCCTTTCATATACAAACCATAACCCCAAACTTATTCAAGATTTCAACCTTAGATTAGAAGGCTTATTTGGTGTTTTCTCGAATTTGGGCTTGAACGAGATTTGATTATTTTTGCGAGAGGAACGTGATGGTGTGAATAGATTTTGAGGCTAAAATTATGTGATGATTTTGAGGTATGGGGTTTTACACAATATGCTCCTTAATCTCGCGAGTATTATTCTCGTTGTTTTCTTGTGATTATTGACTCATATTTGAATTGTGAAATTCATTTGGAAATCTGAAAATATTTGTTGGAATCTAATTTCGATTGATGTGGTGTTATATTTGGTGTTGAGCATGTTGTCATGAGATTTTAATATGGCACTGAAGTTGGGCACCCGCCAATATTCCTTTTTCCGGATATGCTAGAAAAATGCATAGGCGCGGTACGGTGGTGAGGCCTGGTGACCCAGTTAATGTGTTGTTGAGAAATTTATTGATATAATTGCTTATGAGATTCAATTCGAATTTGAATATTCGTATTGTTACCCTTTATTCATCGCTAATATTTGTTGAGCATCTTTCCTTTCGTATTGTGTACTTCCCCATATTTTCTTTTAGTTGGCAGGTTAGCGCGTATTTGGGCGCTTGGGATTTGTCGGAGTTGGATTTTAGCTTGGAGCATTTTGGGAAGAATATTCGAGAATACAATGAGAAGATTGTATTATTTTGATGTATAGAGCATTGGAGATTTGTATTTTATTTTCGAGTTAGATGTTGTAATTTATTCGAGAGAATTGTTGTATTAATTTGAAGATGAGAATAGTGGTTTCTTGTTTTATTGTGGGATTTGGATGCTCTATACCTTGTTATTTGTGGATTTGTTTAGTTTTATCGATAGTAGCTCTATGTTCGCTCTCCCCGGGCGGGCGGGGTGTTACAGAATGCAGTCCTCAAAACATAAAACTCTCTAAGAGTCCTCGGAACATAAAACTCTCTAGTAAAAATAATATTTTTAAAAATCCGACCGTTCGATCAAGCTGAATTTTTGTCAGCCGTCCTGTCTCGCCGTTCGCTACAACATACAAAAATTTCAAGCGATTCCAATGATCCGATCGTCCGAAATTAAAATTTTAGTATTTTTATCTGATTAGAACTCTTTTCTTAATCAAACACTTAATCCTTTATATATCAACAAATTCGTGGCTTGGCTTTTCAAATCACTTTTTCTCAAGATTTTTAACCAAAAGACCTCTCCAAAATTACTCCCTTTCATATACAAACCATAACCCCAAACTTATTCAAGATTTCAACCTTAGATTAGAAGGCTTATTTGGTGTTTTCTCGAGCTTGGGCTTGAACGAGATTTGATTATTTTTGCGAGAGGAACGTGATGGTGTGAATAGATTTTGAGGCTAAAATTATGTGATGATTTTGAGGTATGGGGTTTTACACAATATGCTCCTTAATCTCGCGAGTATTATTCTCGTTGTTTTCTTGTGATTATTGACTCATATTTGAATTGTGAAATTCATTTGGAAATCTGAAAATATTTGTTGGAATCTAATTTCGATTGATGTGGTGTTATATTTGGTGTTGAGCATGTTGTCATGAGATTTTAATATGGCACTGAGGTTGGGCACCTGCCAATATTTCTTTTTCCGGATATGCTAGAAAAATGCATAGGCGCGGTACGGTGGTGAGGCCTGGTGACCCAGTTAATGTGTTGTTGAGAAATTTATTGATATAATTGCTTATGAGATTCAATTTGGATTTGAATATTCGTATTGTTACCCTTTATTCATCGCTAATATTTGTTGAGCATCTTTCCTGTCGTATTGTGTACTTCCCCATATTTTCTTTTAGTTGGCAGGTTAGCATGGATTTGGGCGCTTGGGATTTGTCGGAGATAGATTTTAGCTTGGAGTATTTTGGGAAGAATATTCGAGAATACAATGAGAAGATTGTATTATTTTGATGTATAAAGCATTGGAGATTTGTATTTTATTTTCGAGTTAGATGTTGTAATTTATTCGGGAGAATTGTTGTATTAATTGAAGATGAGAATAGTGGTTTCTTGTTTTATTGTGGGATTTAGATGCTCTATACCTTGTTATTTGTGGATTATTTTAGTTTTATCGATAGTATTGCTACGTTCGCTCTCCCCGGGCGGGCGGGGTGTTACAGAATGCAGTCCTCAAAACATAAAACTCTCTAAGAGTCCTCGGAACATAAAACTCTCTAGTAAAAATAATATTTTTTAAAATCTGACCGTCCGATCAAGCTGAATTTTTGTCAGCAGTCCTGTCTCGCCATTCGCTATAATATACTAAAATTTCAAGCGATTCCAACGGTATGATCGTCCGGAATACAATTTTTAGTGTTTTTATCTGATTAGAACTCTTTTCTTAATCAAACACTTAATCCTTTATATATCAACAAATTCGTGGCTTGGCTTTTTAAATCACTTTTTCTCAAGATTTTTAACCAAAAGACCTCTCCAAAATTACTCCCTTTCATATACAAACCATAACCCCAAACTTATTCAAGATTTCAACCTTAGATTAGAGGGCTTATTTGGTGTTTTCTCGAGCTTTGGCTTGAACGAGATTTGATTATTTTTGCGAGAGGAACGTGATGGTGTGAATAGATTTTGAGGCTAAAATTATGTGATGATTTTGAGGTATGGGGTTTTACACAATATGCTCCTTAATCTCGCGAGTATTATTGTCGTTGTTTTCTTGTGATTATTGACTCATATTTGAATTGTGAAGTTCATTTGGAAATCTGAAAATATTTGTTGGAATCTAATTTCGATTGATGTGGTGTTATATTTGGTGTTGAGCATGTTGTCATGAGATTTTAATATGGCACTGAGGTTGGGCACCCGCCAATACTCCTTTTTTCGGATATGCTAGAAAAATGCATAGGCGCGGTACGGTGGTGAGGCCTGGTGACCCAGTTAATGTGTTGTTGAGAAATTTATTGATATAATTGCTTATGAGATTCAATTTGGATTTGAATATTCGTATTGTTACCCTTTATTCATCGCTAATATTTGTTGAGCATCTTTCCTGTCGTATTGTGTACTTCCCCATATTTTCTTTTAGTTGGCAGGTTAGCGCGGATTTGGGCGCTTGGGATTTGTCGGAGATGGATTTTAGCTTGGAGTATTTTGGGAAGAATATTCGAGAATACAATGAGAAGATTGTATTATTTTGATGTATAGAGCATTGGAGATTTGTATTTTATTTTCGAGTTAGATGTTGTAATTTATTCGAGAGAATTGTTGTATTAATTGAAGATGAGAATAGTGGTTTCTTGTTTTATTGTGGGATTTAGATGCTCTATACCTTGTTATTTGTGGATTATTTTAGTTTTATCGATAGTAGCGCTACGTTCGCTCTCCCAGGGCGGGCGGGGTGTTACAGAATGCAGTCCTCAAAACATAAAACTCTCTAAGAGTCCTCGGAACATAAAACTCTCTAGTAAAAATAATATTTTTTAAAATCTGACCGTCCGATCAAGCTGAATTTTTGTCAGCAGTCCTGTCTCGCCGTTCGCTATAATATACTAAAATTTCAAGCGATTCCAACGGTATGATCGTCCGGAATACAATTTTTAGTGTTTTTATCTGATTAGAACTCTTTTCTTAATCAAACACTTAATCCTTTATATATCAACAAATTCATGGCTTGGCTTTTTAAATCACTTTTTCTCAAGATTTTTAACCAAAAGACCTCTCCAAAATTACTCCCTTTCATATACAAACCATAACCCCAAACTTATTCAAGATTTCAACCTTAGATTAGAGGGCTTATTTGGTGTTTTCTCGAGCTTTGGCTTGAACGAGATTTGATTATTTTTGCGAGAGGAACGTGATGGTGTGAATAGATTTTGAGGCTAAAATTATGTGATGATTTTGAGGTATGGGGTTTTACACAATATGCTCCTTAATCTCGCGAGTATTATTCTCGTTGTTTTCTTGTGATTATTGACTCATATTTGAATTGTGAAATTCATTTGGAAATCTGAAAATATTTGTTGGAATCTAATTTCGATTGATGTGGTGTTATATTTGGTGTTGATCATGTTGTCATGAGATTTTAATATGGCACTGAGGTTGGGCACCCGCCAATATTCCTTTTTTCGGATATGCTAGAAAAATGCATAGGCGCGGTACGGTGGTGAGGCCTGGTGACCCAGTTAATGTGTTGTTGAGAAATTTATTGATATAATTGCTTATGAGATTCAATTTGGATTTGAATATTCGTATTGTTACCCTTTATTCATCGCTAATATTTGTTGAGCATCTTTCCTGTCGTATTGTGTACTTCCCCATATTTTCTTTTAGTTGGCAGGTTAGCGCGGATTTGGGCGCTTGGGATTTGTCGGAGATGGATTTTAGCTTGGAGTATTTTGGGAAGAATATTCGAGAATACAATGAGAAGATTGTATTATTTTGATGTATAGAGCATTGGAGATTTGTATTTTATTTTCGAGTTTGATGTTGTAATTTATTCGAGAGAATTGTTGTATTAATTTGAAGATGAGAATAGTGATTTCTTGTTTTATTGTGGGATTTAGATGCTCCATACCTTGTTATTTGTGGATTAGTTTAGTTTTATCGATAGTAGCGCTCCGTTCGCTCTCCCCGGGCGGTCAGGATGTTACAGAATGCAGTCCTCAAAACCTACCTCGGGATCTCCTATAATTTGTGAAGTGTCATGATTTTTACGCACCCAAGGAGTAACTTTATTTTTCTCGGTAGTTGGAACAACCAAATCATTTAGAGAGTCAATACTTTCAACACTTGACACATCATCACACTCACAGGACAAATCTTCCTCATTATTAATTTGTGTGGCCGGAGCGTCATCTTTTATGACAACATTAATGGATTCCATTACTTTAGTGTTACTTAAGTTGAAAACTCTAAATGTTCTACTATTTTGAGAATATCCTAGGAAAATACCTTCATCACTCTGTGAGTCAAATTTCCCTAGAAGTTCTCTATCTCGAAGAATATAGCATGGACTTCCAAACACTCTAAAATAGGACAAATTTGGTTTATTACCCGTCCACAATTCATATGGAGTTTTGTTAGTGTTAGGACGCAAATAAACTTTATTTACTGTGTGACATGCAGTGTTAACCGCTTCGGCCCAAAACCTACGGGGCACATTTCTTCCAAGGAGCATAGATCTTGCCATTTCTTGGATCGTTCGATTTTTTTGTTCAACTATACCATTTTGTTGAGGTGTTCGAACTGCCGAGAATTCATATTTAATTCCTATTTCATCACAGAAGGCAATCACACCGGATTCCTTGAATTCGGTTCCATTATCACTCCTAAAACGCTTTATGGTAACACTGTGAAGATTTTGGAGAGCTCTATATTTAACAATAAGAAAGTCAACTGTTTCAGATTTTTCTCTTAAAAAACCTACAATAGAGTATCTAGAGAAATCATCCACCATAACCAAAATGTATATTTTTCCTCCTATGCTCTCGGTACGAGTTGGACCCATAAGGTCCATGTGTATCAATTCGAAGACACGAGATGATGTTATCGAGTTTAACTTTTTATGAGGACTTTTAATTTGTTTTCCAAATTGACACGGTCCGCAAATGGTGGACGTTGGCTTTCCTAGTGGCGGTAAGCCTCGAACAAGCTCTTTTCTCACAAGTCTGTCAAGATCTCTAAAGTTAACATGACCTAATCTTTGATGCCAAAGTTCGGTAGAAGAGGTTTTTACATTATTGCAGACTAAGGAAGATTTTGGAATGATTCCATAGCAATTGTCACTAGTTCTAACACCATGTAAAATCGATTCACCTGACTGATCATAAACGATGCGCTCCGATTGACTAAATTTCACATCAAGATTATCATCAGATAGTTGGTTAATACTTATCAAATTAGCCTTTAGACCATCAACATAAAGGACATTTTCGAGTTAAGGGAATCCTGAGATTTCAATAGAACCTCTACCAATGATTTGCGACTTGCTACCATCACCAAAAGTTACTTTACCATCTTTATGGTTTTCGAGAGTGGTAAATTGAGATTTATCGCCAGTCATATGTCTAGAACAACCACTATCAAAGTACCATTGAGAGGTATTTTGTGCCTTTAGTGCAACGTGAGCGACAAAAGCTTTCTTGGTTTGAATTTTCTTAACCCAAGCTTGAGTAGTTTTATTTCCTTGATTGGCTCTAGTCTTATAATTAGAGTTATTTCCTTGGACTTTAGAAAACCTAAGAAACTCTTCCATTAGATTTTTAGAAGTATTGACTAGATACTCGACTTGACTCTTAAGATTAGCTAAGGAGATATAGGGTTGTTTTGAATTTGTGAATTGAGGGTTCTTTCCAAGTTTGTAGCAAAAATCTTTAAGATGACCCTGTTTGTGACAATATGAGCATACATAGGGTTTCTTTGTGGGATTTACTTTAGGAACTTTAGATTTTGTAACAAACTTAGCAACAGGTTCAGATTTGACTTTTGAAGAATTTCCTTCTTCATATCCTATACCCTTTCTCTCTTGATACCCTTTCTCCTTATATCCTAAAACAGGACCTAGAAACAATTTTCCCATTCTTCCTGAATTGTCCTCGAGTGTGACTTTAACTTCACGAGAGGACTCGAGATCTTTTTTAAGTTGGGCTATTTTAGCTTCTAGAGATGTTCTAATTTCTAGAGACTCATTAAGATCTTTGATAACACTTTCTAAGGAGATAATCAAGTCACATTTTTCTTTACCAATCATGATAAGCTTTTCAGAAAGAGATATTTTAATTGCCTCGAGTTGACTAACTAAAGCCTCCTTCTCCTTCAGGCCTTTCAACTCTTTTTTTAAAGTTAAGACTTTCAAGGTTAATATTTTGTTGACTTTTTGAATGCAAAGAGATTCATTGTAGAGTTCGGAATAAGCAGTTTGTAGTTCACTCTCATCTATATCACTATCACTCTCTTTTTCATCACTACTGGTAGAATGAGTAGAAACAACCTCTAGATTTTGTTCAGAATTGTCAACATTAAGGTATGACTCACACGAATTACTAGCAAAGCTCGCCATAAAGGCAGTGAAGTTATTTCTAGACGGGTTAGAGTCATCAGAGTCTTCAGACTCATTATCATTGTCACTTAGAGTAGCATTGTAAACGGCTTTTTCTTTGCCTTGTCTTTTAAGTTTTGTGGGGCACTCGAAAGCTCCATGACCACGTCCCTCACATTCAAAGCATCTCTCCGAATCATCCTTCTTAAAGTTGTCTTTATTGAACTTCTTTGAATCCTGATTAGTGAATTTTTTATTTCCTCCTTTGTTTTTATTCTCAAATTTAGGTTTTTCAACTTTAGAGTTTTGTTTTTTAAACTTGAGAATTTTTTTAAATTTTTAAGCAAATAAGGCTATATCATCAGAATCAAAGTCAGACTCATCAGAATCAGACACATTAACTTTCTTAAATTTTAAAGCAACTCCTTTATCTTTCCCTTTGTTATCTTTAGGAAACATATCTAGTTCATATGTTTGCAAATCACCAACAAGTTCTTCAAGTTTTAAAGTATTTAGGTTTCCTAAAGAATTAAGAATAGTGACTTTAGGAATGAATCGCTTAGGAAGACATCTAAGTATTTTCTTAACAACTCGATTTTCAGGTATTTTTTCACCTAAGTTAAAGCAAGAGTTAACTATGTCAGATAAACGAGCATAAAACTCATCAAAAGTTTCAGTTTCTTTCATGGTGATAGTTTCAAATTGTGTAGTTAAATTTTGAAGTTTTGATGCTTTAACAGCACTAGTTCCCTCACGAGTAACTTGGAGAATGTTCCAAGCTTCCCTTGACATTTCGCACGTCATTATACGACGAAATTCATCGGGAGACACTGCACCAAATAAGGCATTTAATCCTTTAGAGTTAAAGTTACACCATTTTAAATCTTCCTCACTCCATTATTCAACAGGAGTCAAAATACGTTCATCATTAACAACCATAGTAGGAGGGGACCATCCTCTTTCAACAGTGACCCAAACACGTTCATCAATAGATTTAAGAGCGGATTTCATACGTGCTTTCCATTAGGTATAATTTGTTCCATCAAACAAAGGTAGTCTATTCGACGAAAAACTATCCATATAACCTCCAGGATTCATCTAAATAACTTTTAGAAACAAGCTCTGATACCAATTTAAAGTTGCAAGGTTATATGATCTTAGTTTAATTCGTAGAATACACACACGCAATCCAATTTTATTATTAGTTATAAAGAGGTATTTTCCAATCTCAATTTAAATGCAGTTTCACAAGTTTGCAAGAACAAATTCCAATTATATTCATTTTATCCTAAGCATGAGGTGATTTAATAAAATGAAATGCGAAAATCCCAACCACAACACGCCGATGTACGAGGAAAACCCAAATGGGAAAAACCTCGGACGACTGGGCCTAGACAAAATCCACTACAACAATAGGTTTTACAAGAGACTCAAAAGACTTACAGACATTGACTCACTCAAGACATGCTTATGCCGTCCTCGACCTCTGAAGTTGTAGTCCGCGAAGCTCCAACGCGTTGCTCAACACTCCTCGTGTTGCGGTATCCACCGAAGCCCAAAACCACCGTCTCCTCAAAGCTTGAATGCAGAGATCCACCGCAAACTTGCTTGTTGAATGTGAATTTGAATGAAGGTGTTTTGTTTTTAAGAGATGATAAAAATGTTGGAGTTGATTTTTCTCAAAAAGAGGGAAGTTGTGGAAAAGGTTCTCATTTGAATAATGAACTTCCTTAAGATATAATACTGATTTTCGTCCATATGAAAATAACTGAAAAAGTAGTGGGCAAAAACAGTTATGGGAAAAAACTGCATAAAAAATAAGTTTAAAAAATCAAACCTGGCAAAACTCGTTCGAACGAGTTCGTTCGAACAACTTCTCGTTCGAACGAGATATCTAACGACGTGCCAGTATAGAATTATAGAGGTCGTTAGAAACCTCGTTCGAATGAGGTCGTTCGAACAACCTTTCTAACGAACTTCTAACGAGCCACCAGTATAGGCTGTGGTAAGTCGTTAGATCCAGGTCGTTCGAACAACCTGGATTAAACTTCGAACGAGATTATGAATTTTGCCCAAAATTGTCCAAATTTATTTCAAGGATTTATCAATATTAATATTGCTTATTTACGAACATTTTCTTATTTAAAAAATTCTTGATTAGTCAAAATACTCCAACACATAAAATTATATTTTGGTCATATACCTTTGTGGGATAGATAGCATGGCATGAATATTGATGACGCATGAACTTTGGATGCGATGCTTGAATCTTTGCGTTGAATGATGCTTGATGCAGTATGACCCAAAATTGTTTTGTCCAACGGAATAAAGCCAATATAACAAATGACTCGATTGGAAATTTATCCTTACAGACTTTGACGGTCTTGGCTTTGGTGCCCCCTCAATTTGCTCAGGCCTTACAAGAAGTTGAGGAAGTCGATGCTGCTCCAGTCGAGACTGCTCCCCCAGAGGTCATTGAGACTGAAGATGCTAATCCTCAGGATAATGGGACTGAGGTGACAAACGTCGACCGTGACAACACGACTGCAGCTGTAGAGACTTAGGCCTTTTCTTGTTAAGATTTTAAGAGTTGTAATTTCGATTTCCCATTTATTTGAACCTCTTAAATTTTTGTGAACTCTTGATGGTCTCTTGATGCCTCTGACTTGTAATTCACCTTTTTCATGATATAGTTCAGTCTTCTTTAGATTCTGTTGCTTCATACGATGTTATGCTTGAATGTATTACCTTTTGAATGTTTGCTTAAGGTCCGAGGTCACCATACTATGATGTTTGACCTGAAATTATCACCACACTAATGATGTTTAAGGTATGAGGTCATCATATAATAATGTTTACCCTCATAAATTACCAGCAAACTAATGATGTTTAAGGTCTTAGGTCACCATATAATTATGTTCACCCTCATAAATTACCACCAAACTAATGATGTTTAAGGTCGTAGGTCACTATATAATGATGTTTACCCTCATAAATTACCATCAAACTAATGATGTTCAAGGTCTGAGGTCACCATAATATGATGTTTCACCTCATATTTTCACCAAATTAATGATGTTTAAGGTCTAAGGTCACCATATAATGATGTTTACCCTCATAAATTACCACCAAACTAATGATGTTTAAGGTATGAGGTCACCATAATATGATGCTTCACCTCATACTTTCACCAAATTAATGATGTTTAAGATCTGAGGTCACCATATAATGATGTTTACCCTCATAAATTATCACCAAACTATGATGTTAACGGTTTGAGGTCACCATATAATGATGTTTACCCTCATAAATTATCACCAAACTAATGATGTTTAAGGTCTTAGGTCACCATATAATGATGTTTACTCTCATAAATTACCACCAAAATAATAATGTTCAAGGTCTGAGGTCACCATATAATGATGTTTACCCTCATAAATTACCACCACACTAATGATGTTCAAGGTCTGAGGTCACCATAATATAATGTTTCACCTCATATTTTCACCAAATTAACGATGTTTAAGGTCCGAGGTCACCATATAATGATGTTTACCCTCATAAATTACCACCAAACTAATGATGTTTAAGGTCTGAGGTCACCATAACATGATGTTTCACCTCATATTTTCACCAAATTAATGATGTTTAAGGTCTGAGGGCACCATATAATGATGTTTCACCTCATATTTTCACCAAATTAATGATGTTTAAGGTGAGGTCACCATATAATGATGTTTAACCTAAAAAATTACCACCAAACTAATGATGTTTAAGGTCCAAAGTCACCATATAATAATGTTTACCCTCATAAATTACCACCAAACTAATGATCTTTAAAGCATATAACAAGAGTACTAGCACAATATTGTTATCTATTCATTAACATCTTCTGTCTAAACTGATACATGTATTACAAAGAGAGACAACTGTAACATCATATGTAACATTTCTTCAAATGATCGGCATTCCAAGGGTTGGAGAAAGGTTATCCTTCAAGATTTTCTAGCTGGTAGGTACCAGGAACAACCTCATCAACTACTTTGTGAGAACCATGCCAGTTTGGATGGAGCTTATTTGCTTTTTGCAATGTCTTCTTTAGGACTACGTCTCCCACAACTATAGGCCTTAATTTTACCCTTTGATTGTAGAATTTTATGGTTCTCTGCTGGTGTGTTGCCTGTCTTATCTCTGCATCCTCTCTTCTTTAATCGATCAAATCTAGATCAAGTCTTCTCTCTTCCCCATTCCTCTGAGGATCATATGTTTGAACTCTATGAGTGTGGGAAGTCCTACCTCTATAGGGATGATAGCTTCTGAATCGTGGGCTAACATAAATGGGGTCTCTCCCGTTGGTGTCCTTATTGTCGTCCCGTAGGCCCGTAACACAACATATAACTCCTCTGTCCATCTCCCTTTGGCCTCTTCCAACCTCTTCTTTTTCCCGTCAAGGATTGTTCAGTTTGTGATCTCGATCTGACCGTTATCCTGTAGTCGTCCAAAAAAAAGAGAAGAACTGCTTGATCCTTACTCTTTCGCAGTATTTCTCTAAGGAAATGTTTTTGAACTGTGTTCCATTGTCTGAGATGAGGGTATTTAAAAGACCGTACCTGCATATGATGTTTTTCCAGATGAACTGAAAGGTCTTCTGTTCAGTAATTGTGATCATTGGCTCAGCCTCTACCCATTTGGAGAAGTAATCAATTGCCACTATTAAGAATCGATAGTTGTTTGCAGCTCTTGGCAAGGGTCCTACCAAATCAATTACCCATATTGCAAATGGTCAAGGTGAGCTGATTGATGTCATAGGTTGATGAGGTTGATGTGGAATGGTGGAGAACCTCTGGCACTTATCACATTTTTTCACGTATGCAGCTGCATCTTTGGCCAAGGTCGGACACCAGTACCCCTGAGTGATTATCCTCTTAGATAAAGGTCTTCCTCCTATGTGACTGGAGAAAAAGCCCTCATGAATATCGTGCAGGATGTGCAAAACCTCTAAAGGGTGGACACATCTGAGGAAAGGGAGTAGGAACCCCTTCTTGTACAAGACATCTCCCACAATTAAGAATTTGGAAACTCTGAACCTCAATTTTCTTCTTTCTGACTTTGACTCTGGTAGGTCTCCCTCTCTAATGTATCTGATAAGAGGATCCATCCACGAGGCTCCCATATTCAAATTGAGGCAAAATTTGGAAACCTCTTCTTCTTCTATGGTCGGCTTGAGCTGAATTTCAACGGGTACTACTCTTCTTATGTCTGTCCTTATTACCGAGGCTAACCTTGCGAGTGCATCGGCTCGACTGTTGTCTTACCAAGGTATCCTCTTCATCTTCACTTTATTGAAGCTTTCTAGTATCATTCTCAACCTCTTCACGTACTTGGCTATCCTTTCATCTTTAGCCTCATACACTCCCAGGACTTGGTTGATGACTGTTGATACCAAATTTAGTCTACTGACATGGCTCAATTAAGTGGAGACACGTGTCAATCTACATGGCACAAACAAACATTTCTGAACAATACCTTGACTTCGAGGAACTCAATTTCCCCGACCAGCTCAAATACTCTGAGCAGTAAGTGCTCTCCGAGGAAATTTATTGCACTGAGCAACTCATGGATACCGAGATACTTAGGCGGTCCGAGCAGCTTAGGCAGTCTGAGATGCACCTCGATCAGAACATTTATTACTAGAAAATTAAGAGGATTAAATGTGCATTAAATGTCGGTTATTATCATACAGATGTATACGCTTATTGGGCAGCTATGTATTACTCTTTCTCATGTACAGCCTCAGGGCTATAAATACATTGTATCATCCTCATTGTAAGGGGACTCGAAATTTCTTGGTAAAAACCTGTTATCGAGAATTCCCAAAACACTCAGCAATAACAAAAACAGTGGACGTAGGCCATTCTTTTAAGGCTGAACCACTTTAAAAATTCTTTTGTCTTATTTATTTTATCTGTGATTGAATAATTAGAGATAATCTAATTTTTTACATCAACAGATTGGCGTCGTCTGTGGGAAAATGACTGTAATTTTCGTTTTTCACCAAAAATAAATCATCACCAATGGCTGACAATCCTGAATCCAATAATCAAAACACTGGAAACCCCCCAAATCCATCCGCTCCTCCAAATGTCCAAGATCTGGCTGGAATTATGGCCAGTTTGGCTCAAGGCTAGACAGTCATGCAAGAAACTATGCGACAACTCATGCAAACTATCCAGGGTGGAGCGTCAACCCATTCAGGATAACGAAGTGTTCAAAGAAATACTCGTTTACTTTCTTCATGAATTAGGCAAAGCGATTCATATCGCACTGAGAAATCTGATGATTTTTCTTATCAACCGGGTCGAACTTAGTCAGTACGAGCCACAGATACTGAACAAGACATCACTCTCTCTCCAGAAAGGTCTAGTGCACATGAAAGATTAAGTAGGGTCTCTCCTTTTGATCGATTGGGCCCTAGGAAGAATAAAATTCCTCCTAAGGCTATGTCGAGAAACTTTCGACGACCATTTGTTCTAAGAGAAGGTTCTGCCCAATCACAACCAGTTGCTCGACAAGATAGATCCCAGGAAGCTACTTCAACACGATCAATTGCTCGAACCAGTAGACCCGAGTAGGGAAATGATGCGTGGAAAGGCTATATTCAGAGGTTGGAGGATAGATTAGGGGAAATGGCTAAGGCCAAGAATCCTCTACAAAGAACTTTTGTCCAAGGGACACCTTTTGCCCAAGAAATTGTAGATTTTCCCACACCATCAAAGTTCAAAGCACCTATTGTAACTCCTAAATATGATGGAAAAAATGAACCTGCCCTTCATATAGAGCAATACCAAGCTGCTGCCGACATCTATGCTGTGCCAGATGAGATGAGATGCAGGGCATTCTCGGGAACTCTTACAAGATCTGCTCAAATATGGTACAATAATCTTCCTCGGGGTAAGATTTCAACTTTCTTTCAACTGGTCGAGCTCTTCATTGGAAACTTATGTTTTGGAGCAAAACCGGTTAAACGAGTAGCACACTTGTTAAGTGTTAGACAAAAGGAAGGTGAGAGTACCAGGGATTATATAACTCGTTTCAATAACGAGAAACTCGAAGTTATTAATTATGAGGAAAAAATAACGATTACTGCTCTGATGACTGGGCTGTTGCCCAACAAGTTGTACTACACTTTGGCCAAAGATACACCTAGAACCATGTCAGAACTGATGGCAAAAGAGGCCAAGATTATGAATGTCGAGGAGGCTATGGCTGCGAAGAAAAATATGGATACCAAAGAGACCAAAGTGGAGGTTGATAAGGCTAAAAAGAAAGAGCATAAGAATAATGGTGGTGACAAGCACTCAAAAACAAAGCCATCATGGGAGGTATTGAAGAAATTTGAAAATCATACTCCTTTGAAGGTAGACATCAACCACGTTCTAGAAGAAATCAAGAACAACGAGGAATTAAACTGGCCAGAGAAAATGAAGTCAGACCCTGACAAGAGGAATAAGGCCAAATATTGCGAGTTCCACAAAGATCATGTCCACACGACCAAAAATTACATAGCTCTTCAGAATGAGATCGAAGCACTCATTAGACGAGGAAAACTGGCAAAGTATGTTGATCGTAAAAATAAAAGAAGAAACAGCGACCGAGCAAGAGAGAGGTCTAGATCTCCTCGTCGAGTAGAGGATAACAAGAAAAGAGACCATGAAGATGATCCATAAGACGACCCCGATTTTCCCAAAAGACCAAGGCATCCAGAACGTGAGGTATTTTCAATACGTTTTGGATCATTTGATTATAATGTTATTACAGGTGGAGATGCAGGAGGTGGAGACCTTACTGCAGAAAGAAAAGCTTACCTCAATGAGGCTCAAGCCTGTTTATATATTCAACGAATAAACTTGGCTGAAAATGATCACCCGATGAAGGTCAACAAAGAAAAACTAGTCATAAGTTTCTCCAAGAACGACCTCGCAGGTGTGCTGTATCCTCATGATGACCCATTGGTGATCAAAATGAGATTGAAGGAAGTAATGATCTCGAGAGTACTGGTTGATAATGGTAGCTCGGCTGATATTATGTTCTACTCGTGCTTCGACAGCTTAAATCTAAAGTTGTCTCAGTTGGAACCTTATCACAAGCCCCTCCTCGGTTTTGCTGAAGAGAAAGTTTTTCCACTTGGGACGATCAAGTTGGATATGTTTATTGGTACATGGCCTGCTTGTCGAACAGAAAGAGTACGCTTCTTTGTGATGGATAAGAATGTTCAATCAACCTATAATATCATCATGGGAAGGGTAGGATTGAAGAAGTTCGAAGCAGTACCATTTACGGTACATCAATGCCTAAAATTTCCAACCAATTTTGGAGTAGGAGTTCTGAAGGGTGATCAAAAAGTAGCTCGGGAATGCTACTATTTATCTGCCGAGCAGGAGGAATTGGAGGAATCTAGGAAAAAGACTACTACCTATCAGGTGGACGAAGGTGCAGAAATTGAAACTTTGGATCCTAGGGACGAGTCGCAACTCATGAAAGGTCAGGTGGTGGAAGCTACTGAAATCATCATTCTGGACAACGAGCACCCTGAACGAACAACTCAGATAGGTTCATCGTTAGATGCCTCACTAAAACAGGAATTGATAGTTTTCTTAAAAAGCAGAAAACAAACTTTTGCTTGGAGCCATGAGGATATGCCCGGAATAGACCCTAATTTCTTATGTCACGAGCTCCATGTGAATAAGGAGATCAAGCCAGTGAAGCAGAGAAGAAGAGTGTTCAATCCCGAGAAGAACCAATCTATACGGAGGAGGTCGAGAAGCTCCAGAATGCTTTCTTTATTAAAGATGTTAAATATCCAGACTGGTTAGCAAATGTAGTGATGGTGAAAAGAAGAACAACAAATGGAGGATGTGTGTATACTTCACCGACCTCAACAAGGCATGTCCAAAGGATCATTTTCCCTTGCCCCGAATTGATCAATTGGTGGATGCTACCTCGGGACACGAGCTGCTAAGCTTCATGGATGCTTATTTTGGTTATAACCAGATTAAAATGAAACCTGAAGATAGGGAGAGTACCTCTTTCATTACCCCTAGGGGAACGTATTGTTATAATGTTATGCCTTTTAGTTTGAAAAATGCAGGTGCAACCTATCAGCGGCTGATGAACAAGGTGTTTACAGAGCAAATCAATTGCAATATGGAAGTTTATGTTGATGATATGCTGACAAAGAGCAAGAGAGCTGCTGACCATCTAGTTGACTTAGGTCAGACCTTTGATCAATTAGATAAATATCAAATGAAGTTGAACCCGACCAAGTGCATATTTAGAGTACGAGAAGGCATGTTTCTCGGGAATATTATCAATCAACGAGGCATTGAAGCAAACCCTGAAAATATCAAAGCTCTATTGGGACTACGATCTCCAACGACGAAGAAAGAAGTGCAAAGTCTTACAGGACGAGTAACAGCACTTAACAGATTTGTATCATGAGAAACTGATAAATGCCTCCCATTATTCAAAATGCTCCGAAAGACTTTTGAATGGAATGAAGAATGCGAGAAAGCTTTTCAAGAATTGAAGAAATATTTGGGAGCGCCTCCACTGTTGTCCAGGCCAGTGATGGGAGAAAGGTTATACTTATATCTGGAAGTTTCAGAAAATGCAGTTAGCTCGGCATTAATAAGAGTAGAGGATGGAGTACAAAAACCAATTTATTACACCAGTAAGGCCTTCCGAGGAGCAGAGATAAGATATCCAAAATTGGAAAAGTTGGCACTGGCGCTAATCGAAGCGAGTAGAAGAATGAAGCCATACTTCCAGGCTCATACCATAGTCGTATATACCGATATCCCGTTGATGCAAGCTCTTCATAAACCAGAAAAATTAGGGAGATTGATGTATTGGGAAATAGAACTCTGTGAATATGATATAATTTATGAGCCTAGATCCTCACTAAAAGGGCAAGCAGTAGAGGATTTTATAGCAGAGTTCACTTATCCTGATACCCCCGGGGAGCAAAAGCTGAACACCGACCAACCTGTGGATGTTACAGGATCATCAAATTTAAACCCCGATCAACTTAAGTTGGTCGGAGAGCAAGAGAAGATGGTCGACGAGCAGAGAGGTGTGGTAGAAATGGGGATAAAGGAACAACAAATATTCCATCGAGGAACTTTTTCTAATAAATGGTTTGAGGACGAGATACCTTTATGGAACCTATACGTGGATGGCTCATCATGCACCTCAGGTAGTGGAGCCGGGATTATATTGAAAAGTCCAGACGAGGTCGATATAGAATATGCTATGCGCTTTCGATTTCAAGCTTCTAATAATGAGGCCGAATATGAAGCGATGATTGTAGGTCTTAGTCTGGCAAAAAATATGAAGGCAGAGCAGGTAATCGTATGCAGGGACTCACAGTTGATTGTAAACCAAATGCTTGGTGTATATGCAGCAAAATGAGAGTTGATGATTAAGTACCATGCAAAGGTGATGAAATTGGTATCGGAATTTGTTACTGTTCAACTGGTCAGTATACCAAGAATGGAGAATGCAAGAGCAGGCGCTTTAGCTCGATTAGCATCGGCTACTCGTACCGAGCTATGAAGAACAATCCCAATTGAAGTTCTAGCTGGTCGGAGCATAGATGGAGACCTGACGATGAACTTTATTACCCTTGATTTAGGACCATCTTGGATGGATCCCATCAGGGCATATATTGAGGAGGGAGAATTACCGATTGATAAACTCGCAGCCAAGAAATTGAAGTTTAAAGCTGCTCGTTATGTACTGACTAATGGTATTCTATACAGACGAGGAATTATGGCAGGTTTGCAAAGATGTCTGCATCCCTCCGAGGTGAAAGATTTGATTGAAGAGGTCCATGAAGGGTCATGTGGAGCCCATATAGCAGGACGGACGCTTTTGAAAATAGTGATAACGCAAGGATACTACTGGCCAACGATGAGGGCTGATTGTATAGCCTATGCCAAGAAATGTGACAAGTGTCAACGCTTCTCCACTATCCGAAGAACTCCCCAAGCATTGTTGACACCCATTACTTCCCCTTGGCCATTTGCCATGTGGGGAATTGACTTGGTTGGGCCACTTCCAACGACTAGAGGAAGATTTAAATATATCGTCGTCGCAGTGGATTACTTTACTAAGTGGGTGGAAGCCGAGCCTCTTGTCGACATGACGTACGAAAATGTGTACCAATTTATTTGGAAAAATATCATTTATAGATATGGTCTTCCCCATGCATTCATCACCGACCATGGAACACAATTTGACAATGAGGAGTTCGTTGCCTATTATCATCAGTCAAATATCTTGAAGATCTACTCGGCACCAGGCCATCCCCAAAGCAATGGACAATCTGAAGTGACAAACAGAATGCTTCTAAATGGATTGAAGAAAAGATTGAATGACACGAAAGCAAACTGGATCAATGAGCTACATTCAGTACTATGGGCTTGTCGTACTACTCCCCGAGCAGCAACTGGAGAATCTCCATATATGCTGGCATTTGGAAGTGAAGCTGTTATACCTGCCGAGTTGGTCCTCCCAACACACCGAGTGCTGAACTTCAACTCCCCTGTCAGCGACTTAATGAGAAGGTTAGACTTGGTCATGCTCGAAGAAGTTAGAGAAGAAGCAACCATAAGGAATGCTGCTTACCAGCAATGAAAAGCCTTGTTCTATAACAAGAGAGTGAAGAAGTGCGACTTGAAAGAAGGGGACTATGTGCCGAAGAAAGTAATTCAAAAGCGCAATAAACTGGAAGCTAACTGGCATGGGCCCTACAGAGTAACAGAGGTTGTTCGACCAGGGACATATAGAATTGAAACTTTAGAAGGGGAGGAGTTTAAGAATGCATGGAATGCAGAGCATCTGCGCAAATATTATCAGTAATGTAAATCCTCATGTAATGCAGTTTCTTCAGTATGAATAAAATGTGAATATTCTACCCAATTATCTCCTTTTGTTGAAATTTTTTCGCGGAATACTAGTGCTACACACTACTCAGCAAAATCAACCAACTCCGGTTGGTCGGGAATAAAAAATATTTCCCAGAAATACCAACTACGGTTGGTTGGGAAGAAAATCCACCAACTCCGGTTGGTCGGGAATAAAAAATATTTCCCAGAAATATCAACTACGGTTGGTTGGGAAGAAAATCCACCAACTCCGGTTGGTCGGGAATAAAAAATATTTCCCAGAAATACCAACTCCGGTTGGTCGGGAATAAAAATATTTCCCAGAAATAGCAACTCCGGTTGGTTGGGAAGAAAATCCACCAACTCCGGTTGGTCGGGAAGAAAAATATTTCCCATAAATACCAACTCCGGTTGGCCGGGAAGAAAAATATTTCCCAAAAATACCAACTTCGATTGGTTGGGAAGAAAATCCACCAACTCCGGTTGGTCGAGAAGAAAAATATTTCCCAGAAATATCAACTCCGGTTGGTTGGGAAGAAAATCCACCAACTCCGGTTGGTCGAGGAGAAAAATATTTCCCAGAAATACCAACTCCGATTGGTTGGGAAGAAAATCCACCAACTCCAGTTGGTCGGGAAGAAAAATATTTCCCAGAAATATCAACTCCGGTTGGTTGGGAAGAAAATCCACCAACTCCGGTTGGTCGGGAACATTTCTATTAAGCAAAGAATGATTATGTGATAAAAGTCAACTAATGGCTTAGAATTAAAAAGTGACCAAGAAAGGTTTTAGTACTTGTAACATTTCAAATTACCACCAAGTTGGTCGAGAAACAAAATATCATCCATTTTGGTTAGTCGACAATAAGTTTTCACCAACTTTAGTTGATCGGCAAAATAACACAATATTGTTATCTTTTTAACAGATATACATGCACATTCATTAGTAAATAAGTAAAATGTTTACAAGATAATGGAAATCAAGATTGCAAAGAAAAATAGAAGTTTTTCATTAAATCCAAAACAAAATACATTGAGAATAAAATACATAAAAAATTATTACATCAGGAATCCTATTCTATGGGTTTCTTCCCCTCTGCCTTTGAAACAGGTTCTTCACCAGCAGGAGGATCGTCTAAGGCATAGGGGGAGTTTATGAAGTTCAAATCTTTCAGCATCCTGATGTTTATAACTGATGGACGATCAAGAAGGTGCCCAGGGCGAGATATCTCAAAATTGGAGTGAAGACTGTAGTCACCGAGATATTTTGAAATTAGGCATCGTGGAATGGCCCGAGCAGGAATCCCGCTCATATCAAGCTTGAAAGGAGGCACTAGTAAGTCGAGCAACCAAGGATTGTGGTAATCCCATAAATAATGACCTTGTTCCAACTGCAGCACGCCCAAGGCATTTAGCCATCCTTGCTTGTAACCCACATTATTTGCATTTTGGATCCGGTCGTCAAGTTGATAAAGGGATTCATTATAACCAGCCATCCAGAACTCCCTAGGCTATTTGTGGAACTTGTAGGTTAATCTTTCTAACTGCTCGTGGAGATTCTTCACCAGATTTGTTTTATTCTCCAAGGCAAAATTTTGGGCAGCTAATTGCTCGTCTAAAGCTTGGATCTTCTTAGACATCTCAGCCAATGCCTGGTTCTTTGCCATCAATTGGAAGGCTTGGTTCTCCAGAGACGATTGAGTTCTTTGTTCCTCAATAGTAATCCGAGCAGCTCTTGCGCGTCCCCGAGAAGCTCTTGCTCGTCCCCGAGCAAAGGTAGAAGGCCCAATCCTCTTCAAGGTTTCTAATTCGTCTCTCAGATTGGCATTTTCGACCTCCAAGAAAGAGAATCCCTCATCGTTCACAGGGACCAAAGCGTTTGAGGTAGAGGCTGCAGACCTCAACTGGGATACCTCTCACCGCAGGTTATTGTTTTCCTGCTCCAGCAACTTGGCTATCTGCCTGTGCTCTTCGACCTAGGTTTTCAAAGTTCTCTCCCTCACATCATAAGCAACAAACAGCTTATCATATCCCTTATCAGCATTCAGTTGCTGATACTTCTTCTCATATCCTTGGTGCAAGAGGGATGTAGATTCCTTATATTATTGTTGAAGCTCCTCGAGAGTGCCCTGGAGGTCTTCAATCATCTCATAATATGCTACATTATTAGCCACTACCCGATCGAGCAGACACTTTAAGTACTGGTAGGCTTCGATTGCTTGATCTGAAGCATCCGGACCGTGAATATCAATAATCTGAGCTTCAGTCATATCTGTATGACCATCTTTGAAGTATTCATTGCATTGTCTCAACAACTTTGTATCATGAGCAGATAACAATTCCATCCTGACCATAAACTAGTAAAAGGAAGAGATAGCAAGAATCAATAAGAGTGCAAACAGAGCAAGAAGAAGAGAATCAACAGTATGCATAATCAAAATTTCAAATTTTATTACATCATAAAGGATAAGTACATAGTTCAGAGTTACATTTGACAAAGAAAATAAAATAATGAGAAAAGTCCAAACAACTCTACACCTTCTCCTTGTCTCCCAAAACTTTCTCGTGAGGCTGGGACAAAGAGGAAGGTTGCTCGGATGGCCCAGAAGGTTGCTCGGTGGGTGCTGGAAGCTGCTCGACTGAAATGTTGGTTAACTGGAGCTGCTCGGTAGGAGTAATAGTTGGTTGGGGATGTTCCTAGCAATGTTAAACAGTAGGTACTTGATCCCCAACCATCATAGAAGATTCCTCGGAGGCAGCTTCATCCTCTTATTCTTCTTCCCCGGGAGTAGGAGTGGGGCCAGGAATGTGTCGCTGAAACAGGTCAGAGTTCTCATCAACATTCATCTCTGTCAGAGCAGCCACCCAACCATCCCTAAAGTATTTGAGGCTACCATACTCCATTTGTGAGACCATGGCAGCCAAACTCTTATTCCAACCTTTGTCCCAGCTAGCATTGAAGGACTTTTTTACAGCCAACTTCCTTTTCACCTTCTCCGAGGAAAGCTTCTCGGATAGAAGTTCCTCGACATCTTTCAATTTCTTTTCTGCCTCCTCCATTTGACGACCAACGTCACAAAGTCTACCCAGCTCTTCCTCAGCAGACTTGATCTTACCTTCAAGCTCTCCAGCATTTTGGAGCTTCCCTTCGAGCTCTTTATTCTTACCTTCCAATTCTTTGATTTTCTTCTCCAATCCCTTGGAGACCTTAACAGCCTGATCCCTCTCCTGCTCAGTCGAATTGAGCTGCTTCTCCTAGGCAGCTTTATCATCAATATACTTCTGACGAGAATCTTTTGAAGACTGCGTCAAACCTACAAAAGACTCCTCTACACCACCAGAGGAGATGGACGCCTTGATGACTTTATCCTTCTTCAAGATTGTATTGAAACAAGTTACCAACTGGAAAAAGAAAATAACTGTAAGTCAGTGCAAGCACATAACATGAAAGATAAAAGTTTAGATTTGCAATACTTACTGAGGCAATGTGATGAGCTGCCAAAGTTGTAACCCTATCCCAGGAAAGATTTTCTTTAATACCTTGGATCTCAGGAATGATCCAAGACTTCACCGAGTTCATGGCAGAACTCGGAGCAACGAAAGTAGGAACACCACTTCCGGTAGTTAGAGGCTGAGAGATGGATTCAGCCAAATTGATCAAGGAGCTTTTCTTCATCCTCCTCGGAGGAGCATCAACGGTCTCGACCAAGGATGTAGTCTTAGTCGGGGATATGACTATAACCTCGCTTGGAGCAGCGACCTTGCTCGGAGCCACTGGGGGCTTCTCGGCAACCTTCATAGTAGTAGCCGGAGGAGGTGCATCGATTTTTCTTATCCCTTCTTCTGGGACATCAAGCTTGCTTTTCTTCGCCTCTCCAGCAATAGAGGCAGATTTCTCAAAGAGGGCAGGAGCTCTTCTTCTCTTCATTATTTCACTCAGAGGAATATGTGACTCAAGTGAAGAATTTTCAGAAGCTGTTACTGGTTCTACGTCACTTATCACTGGACGAGCAGTAAAAGACGAGGTGTAACTCTTATACTGTAGCAAGTATGAAGCTGATCTGATATGCTCATCGGCAACAGCCTGATGCAAACCCCAGATAAGTTTCAGATGTTTTAAGTTAACTTCTGTCTCTTTTGGAGACCTTCTTTTGCTGTTAACTGCAAATAAATGAAAATTAAAGTATCAGTGACACATTTTATCAAACACAAAGAAAGCATAATTTCAAAAATAAAGTAAAGTAAAAACAACCTATCCCGTTGCCATAGGGAGGGAATCTAGGACCCTGATACGCATCATTTCCAGTTAGTTGAGCATGTTACCAATTTTTCATAACAACACCATGCTCAAAATAATCCCTATTGGCATCTGGGAGATTGACCACTAAAGCCCTATTTAAAAACCTAGTTTTTAAGTAAAAAGTATTGTCGCTGACAGCCCATCTATAGCAAAACATAATTTTTGGAATTCCTATGCGGGTCCCATGAATCTGATTTAATCTATGAACTCCATTAACTATTCTCCATGTATTGGGGGCTATTTTTGCAGGAACCACGTCAAAATATTGACAGAATTCCAGACACAAAGGGTACGGGGGAAAAGAAAAGCCACATTCAGCTACAAAGAGACTGGGGAACCAATGTCCCTCAGCCAAACGAAAATAATCCGACGGTTCAGAAAGTTCCTCCAAAATAACCCATGAAGGAATAGAGAAATTAGAACGAAACTTATCAAGCGACTCAACAAGGTAAACCATGGTGAATAAAGGAAATAAAAGAGAAGGAAAAGAATCTTATAGAAAATGGATGGATCTGTTGACAACGAACGATGAAAAGGATGCACGCACAAGAGAGAGAAAATGGAAAACTCAAAGATACAGATTTGAAAAAGTAAAAGACGATAGGATTTTCTGCAAACATTTAAATACCTTACCTTGGGAAGGAGTAAAAATAATGATTACAAAGAGAGACGTTTATGCTACCGGCGGCTAAAAGGACAAAAAAGGGGCGGAGACCGAAGTAGTTAGAAAATTTTGAAAAGTCTGATTCTATGAATTCGGAAAGAAAAATAAATACAAAGAAAGCACTCCTAAAATTCAGGATGACCATTTAAACCCACTGTATTTCGAGAAATATGTTCCACACTCCTCAACCTCGAATTGTGAAACATTGGGGGCTTCTGTTGATACCAAATTTAGTCTGCTGACATGGCTCAATTAAGTGGAGGCACGTGTCAATATACATGGCACAAACAAACATTTCTGAACAACACCTTGACTTCGAGGAACTCAATTTCCCCGACCAGCTCAGATACTCCGAGCAGCAAGTGCTCTCCGAGGAACTTTATTGCACCGAGCAACTCATGGATACCAAGATACTTAGGCGGTCCGAGCATCTTAGGTGATCCGAGCTGCACCTCGATCAGAGCATTTATTACTAGACAATTAAGAGGATTAAATGTGCATTAAATGTTAGTTATTATCATACAGATGTATACGCTTATTGGACAGCTGTGTATTACTCTTTCACATGTACAGCCTCAGGGCTATAAATACATTATATCATCCTCATTGTAAGGGGACTCAAAATTTCTTGGTAAAAACCTGTTATCGAGAATTCCCAAAACACTCAGCAATAACAAAAATAGTGGACGTAGGCCATTCTTTTAAGGCTGGACCACTTTAAAAATTCTTTTGTCTTATTTATTTTATCTGTGATTGAATAATTAGAGATAATCTAATTTTTTACATCAATAACGACCAACCTTGAGTCATTGTGGACTAGGAGTTAGCCAACACTAAGGGCTTTTGCCAAGGAGAGACCTCTTATTAATGCCTCAATTTCTTTATGGTAACCCTAGGTTGATAAACAATGTTATATTCCCCTTAACTCGATGGCCCAGGTCATCAGCCTGCCTGACTTCTCGGGCTTATAAAGAACCTGTCTGAGTGGGGAATCAGTGAGGATGACCATAGAGCGGGCTTGGAAGTATGGCTTCATTTTCCTAAAAGCATGTATCAAAGCATAAGCTAATTTTTCCATCCTAAGGTACTTTTGTTTAGACCCTTGAAGAGCCTTACTATTGAAGTATACTGGCCTCTGCACTCCATCATCTTCTCTTACTATTGCAACACTAATGGCTGACTCAGAGACAACTAGATATACATATAACTTCTCCCCCAAAATGGGTCAAGAGAGGAGTAGTGGGGATTCGAGGTAGGACTTGAGCTCCTTAAAATCTTTATCGCATTTCGCATCCCATTCGAAGGCCTTTCTAAGCACTTTGAAAAAAGAAAGACACTTGTCTATAGCTCTTGAGATGAACATGTTAAGTGCAGTAACTCTTTCGGTTAGCCTCGGAATGTGTTTGATAGTTCTGAATGTCTTCATTTATATCAAGGCCTTGATATTCTCAGGGTTAACCTCTATTTCCCTCTGATTGACGATGAATCCCAAAAACTTTCCTGCTCCTACTCCGAAGACACATTTGGTTGGGTTAAGCTTCATTTTATACTTGTCCATGGTGAAAAAAGTTATTTCAAGGTCGACCACATGAGTGTCGACCTTTAGACTCTTCATCAGCATGTCATCCACATACACTTCAATGGACTTGCCTATCTGATCCTCGAACATCTTATTTACAAGGCGTTGGTAAGTAGCACCTGCATTCTTCAGCCCAAAGGGCTTGACGTTGTAGGAATAGGTCCCCTTGTTTGTGATGAATGTTGTATTCTCCAAGTCTTCCACATTCCTGAAGATCTGATTATACCCAGAAGATGCATCCATGAAGCTCATGAGCTCATGTCCTGCCGTGGTATCCACCATCTGATCGATATGAGGCAGGGGAAACTATCTTTTAGACAAGACTTGTTTAAATCAGTGAAATCTACTCACATCCTCCATTTCTCATTTACTTTAGGCACTATGACAACGTTAGACAACCACTTAGGGTATATGACCTCTCTGATGAACTTGGCCTCTTCAAGCTTTTTGACCTCTTCTCTGATGACATCATACTTCTCTCTTGAGTATACTCTTCTTCTCTGCTTGATGGGCTTGGCATCTTCTACAACATTTAGCTTATGGCACATAGTCTTAGGATCAATACATGGTATGTCTGCATGGCTCCACGCAAAGACACTTTGTCTCTTTCTTAAGAGCTTTACCAGCTCTTCCTTGATCTAAGGTCTTAGGGCTTTGCCGATTTGGATGGTTTTTTCTGGCTCATCCTCATTAAGGATGATGTATTCTACCTCTTTCGTGACCTCTCCCTTCTTGAGCTTTATTTCATCTCTAGGATCAAGTGTGTCGATGTTGTACGTGATTATTTCCCTCTTGTGAGCCTCTCTCTCTTCTGTAGAGTTAAAGTAGAATTCATGTGCCGATGTTTCATCACCTTGCACTTCCCCTAACCCATAGGGAGTCCATAATTTTAGCATTTGGTGGATCGTTGAAGGCACGAACTTAAATTCCTTGAGGGCGACTCGTCCTATGATGAGGTTGTAGGCCGAGAAGACGTTTTCATCCATCACAAAGAAGTTAATTTTTCTTGTCAACCTCTTAGGCCATTCATCTCCCATTATAACATCCATCTCATACATGCCCAATGGATGAACCTTTTCACTGCTAAAGACAATCAAGGGATGATGATAGGGAACAAGCCTAGCTCTGATGAGTCCTAGGCTCATAAAACAGGGACAAAACATAACATTTGCTGAACTTACCCCATCAACGAGGATCTTGTAAAATCAAGTCGTGAGAAGCCCACTATGAGGGTGTCCATATCTACATTCTTTCTCTTCTCGCGCTTAACCTCCGTAGATTCCAAGTTTATAACCTCAGCTTTAGTCACTGACTTAGCCTGTGCCACGCGAGCCTTACGATCGGCTACCTCTGAGCCACCTGTTGCTAGTCCTCCACAGATGGTGTTCACACCAAAAGATGTCATACCAACCCTCTTCACTGGGACATTGCTATCTTTTAGTGGGAGGTCAAGGTCATCGTCATCATCATCTGAGTCCTAAGGTCTTTTATAAGGGGCATTTTCCCGGCATCTGTCGTTTGTTTTCTTTTTAGGGTCATCTCTTCCCCCCTTAGAAGCTCTGCCATCCATATACCTTCTGAGATTTCCAGACTTCAACATTTTTCAATCTCATCCTTCAGGGTGAAACACTTGTCGATCAGATGGTCGTGACCTTGGTGGAACTCACACCATAGGTTCTTGTTCCTCTTATATAGAGGAGCCTTTAGCTTCTCCGGCCATCTCAGGGACCTGTCATTATTTATTTCGTTGAGGATATGTTCACAGCTTTTATTTAGAGGAGTGTAGTGTGAAAACTTGTTGTCTGCAGCCCTCTTCTTTCCATCCTTCTTCCTTTGAAATTTCCCCTTCTACTTTCATTCTCATCTTCATACTTTGCAGCCATTGCTTCTTCAACGTTCATGACCCTACCAGCTATTGCTAACAGCTCGGCCATAGACTTAGGAGGGTCTTCAGTAAGCTTCTAAAGTAGCTTTCCCTTTTGAAGTCCTCCAATGAGGGCTGTTATAGCTATACTCTCTTCGTAATCTTCAACCTCTATTTTTTCCTTGTTGAATCTTATAATGTAGTCCGTGGGGCTCTCATTCTTGCCTTATTTTACATAGAGTATATGGGTTGTCTTCTTCTGAGGTCTTACCCCAAAACATAATTTGTGTATAAAACGCTCAGCCAAACCCTTAAAGTTCCCAACAGAATTTTTAAAAAGCGAAGTGAACCAAATGTGTGCAGCTCACGTCAAGGTGCTTAAAAAATCTTGGCACCTCATCTTATCCGGGATTGAATAAATGTCCGTTGCAGACTAATAGATCTCAATATGATGTACAAGGTTGGTACTTTCGTCATACTTGGGAGACACCATTGGTGGTTTAAATTTGGCAAGGGTTGGGAAGTTAAGAATCTTTGCCACAAATGGGGAGCCCTCTGCGAATCCCCTTTGTAGTGGGTCTCGGCTTTTTACGAGGCTACCTATCTTCTCTTCCAGCTGTTGAATGGAGTCATTCCACGATTTAAAAATGTTGTCCTGGCCGAGGTTATCCCTAGCCACCTCCAAGGGGTGAACTGAGGCTTCCCCAGCTACTGCACAACGTCAGTTGTTGACCTACTGGCCACAGTCTCTGCCATATTGGGGTCGGTTATGATGAGGCTGATGTTCACCATCTTCCTTTTGTGAGCCAGCTGCACTTCTTGACCTGGATAACCTCTGCCTCAGATCATTAATTGGGTCGAGCCTTGCAAAGGCCGACCTTCTACTCAAGCGATCGAAAGATAATCCTCTTTACTGGGCATCACCAACCTCGGCTCGTCTTGCTCCATAACCTCGGCTCTGTTGTATAGGACGTATTATGTTATTTGAAACCTCATATGGCTCCTAGCAGTCTGTTGGAGAATCCTCTGCCTCAATGTCATCGTACCTATCCTCAGGGCAAGGGTTTCCTTGCCTCCCCAGGCGTAAATGCCTAAGGTCAGCAATGTCCCTCCTTCGTTGAGGTGTATATTGGTCCTTTCGTGGTGCCTGGGGTGGTCCACTGGCCTCAGGATGTGGTTAAATAGCTGTCGGAGTAATCATCTTCGGTGAGACCCTAAGTGGTATTATTATATTCTGGCCTAGCTGGGCAAATTGCTCCTTCATTTCTTGTTGTATTGAAGTCAAGGACTTCAAGGCTACTGCCACCTCAGCCATTTTGGACTGGGGTGGTATGTGGATGGAACTAGGTCCTCCACCACCAGACGGTAGAGGAGGTAGTGGTAACTCCGATGCCATATGATGAGACTAGAGAGCCTGTAATGAAAATATTAGAGAGCTTGATACCTTAAAGTACCTCTTTTTATGGTGACACAACTTTACATGTGGGGCGAGGCCTGGTTCACCACTAGAGTTTTCGATGAGGTTAGGCTGCAAAAAGGAAGAGATGAATCTTCTCGTTTCCACAGACGACGCCAAAATGATGATGCTAAAAATAACAACACCAAATGAGGTATTGATAAGATCAAGCTAGTGAAAATAATAGCATCACAAGAGTGTATATATATATAAGAAGGAGGTGAGGAGAAGAGGATGAACACTTGTATGTAAGTGGTTCAGCCAATCTGGTTTACGTCCACTGTGAGTGTAAGTGATATCACTAGATGAAGGCACTAACGACCATAGATACAATCTCTCAAGCTTCCTCTTTCTAATGTGTGAACCAACAGAGTTTTAGCTAGTATTGCAATTATAGATCCCTTTATAAGGTAGAGGATGACCTCTCTATATATTGCTTGGGGGTGTAATGTACTCCCAAACATGCAATGAGCATGTGCATGTTTGAACCAGTATGAGAATGACATATGGCTGATCTTATGTAGATAATGATGACCTTAATATTCCCTCACGTGGAGGAAATGATTCGATTACAATAGATTTGTCCACGTGTTCCAATCTTTACATGTGCTTGTAAATGCTCGACCTTATGTCCTTGATTAATGCAACCTCGGCCTGGACGAGTACGAGGTTGGTGACATCCGACAGTGTTGCTTTGCCTTATCTCTAACCGTGATGGCCTCGGCCAGGAGGGTTGGCTGAGGTTAGGTAAGAGGTAACTATAACATTGGCTGAGGCCGATGATGACGTTGGCAATGGATTAAGCCCGTGAGACTCTGCTGACCTCGGATGATGAAGAGTCGAGGTTATTATATGAGGGGGCCGACCTTGTAGGAGATGACCTTACTGATGGTTGTCATAAGGTCCTTATTAGCTCGGCTATGAGACAGGCCGAGGTTGGTGACTCAGAGTATGAGGGTGCACTTTGGGAATATCAGTATGACGGAGTATTACGATTTATTAGGACATTTCCTTTATGTATTTTTATTATATTTACTATTTAAGATAATCGCTTTCGCTATCGCTTTCATTTCGCATCATCGTGTATTGAATTCTCCTTCTTTATGTAGATACCTCCACATCATGATGGAGCAAATGACTCAGGGAATATCGAGCTTAGATGCATGGAGCCGATCATCCATCATCTTGCAGACTCCTTCTCGCATCAACAAAGGGCCAACTATAGTGAGATGTTTGAGAGCACTACTTCTACCTCAATTTTAAAGGAGTTCATGTGGCTACACCCACCAACTTTTAATAAGATAGTTGGCCCTGATGTTGATGAGGAGTGGCTTGATGAAGTCACTCGGGTTATTGAGATCTTGACGTGACAGTTTGGCACAAAGTTAAGGTAGTCACCTTCCATATTAAGAAGTAGGCATAACACGGGTGGAGTGCTCACTCCGCTAGTATGACAAAAACCATAGACTTGGATAGCTTCAGAGTTACCTTCATATACCGGTACTTTCCCTAAGGACTTAAAAATGCCAAGAAGGATGAGTTCCTTTAACTGAGTTGGGGGTAGACTTTTGTGAATGATAATTTGGTTAGATTTAAAATACTACAAGTATGTGGATGCAGTGCAAGAAAATGAGGTCAAGAAGATAAGGCTGTTCATCAAGGGCCTTAACCTAGGTATCTAGCCGATCATGGTAGGTTTGGATATGCTAAAATTCAGGTCAACAGTGAACAAATCCATTAGGCTATATCTAGATGCAGAGGATGGCAAGGCAATTAGGGAGAATAAGAGGGAGTTATGTGAGTCCTAGGGCGGTGGTCACAAGAAGTCTAAGAGTGGGGTTTGAGGCTTCTTTGTGAAGCTAAAGACCGCTATGGGTGTTGTCTCATCATCCGCCATACTAAGAGGAATTATTTTATACGTGGGTCCCCCGATCACTTCAAGAGGGATTGCTCACAAACAGCTTCGAGTAATTAACAGGGTAGGCAACAGATTGTCAAGTGTATTTTGGACAAAAGTTCTAACTATACAAGACACACCCAGCAGCAACAGTTCTTCTTGGGCTATTATCTGCTGACATGGCATAATACGGACGATTCACATCCTAGTCAGTAGTCACGGGCTAGGTGAAGTGACCGATGGCCATAACAGTAGGTTTAACCCTGGACGTGCCTATGCTATATTACAGTTTATAACTCCTTTCATTGATCCATCCGTGATGAAAGGTATTATTATTTTATTCAACATATAGGTAAAGGTACTTTTTGATTCAAGCACGTCACATTCATTTATTTCGAGCTCATTATCATTCAATTTAGGACTAAAAGTAGATCAATTTCATCCTCTTATTTTTATAGGACTTTAGATTAGCGTTGGTATAGTTCCAGATAGGTTATGTCGTAGTTGCATGGTTATGGATGGTTACTATTGTCACACCCCAAACCCAATATCCATACTAATCATTTGTTATTAGAATAATTGGATAATAATCTCGAGCCCATTGAAAATTTAATTCATTTATCAATATTTTTCTGCATAATGAACATAATATTATTCTTGTGCCATAACGAAGTCAACATCAGAGTCATAATTAGAGATTATAAAATACTATGATTAACTATGATCAACTCAATCCATACTAAATCAATATATACAAGGTGTGAGTATATTAAAATGTTCAGTGTGACAACGATAAAATCTCCATACTTAAACCCCAGCTCTTCTAACGGTGCAATTCTCAAAGTTACCGGTCATATATTATCCTAGTTGGCAGCATATAAACCTGAAATTGTTAAAATATAAATCGTAAGCATTAAGCTTAGTGAGGTACTCCTTCCCTGCAACAGAATAACAATTCTATATCAAATATGTGGATATAAAATCTGAACAATCCTGCCCATTGGCAATCATAAATCCTGGATCATAAGATCCAAATAATTCTGCCCATTGGCAATAACAAATCCTGGATCATAGGATCCAAATAATTCTTCCCATTGGCAATAACAAATCCTGGATCATAAGACCCAAATAATTCTGCCCATTGGCAATAACAAATCCTGGATATTTGAATATCCAAACAAATCCTGAATACCGAAGTATTCAAACCAATCCGGGATCATGAGACCCAAACAAATCCTGAATACCGAAGTATTCAAACCAATCCTAGATCATGAGACCCAAAAAAATTCGGGATATTTTAATATCCAAACAAATCCTGAATACCGAAGTATTCAAACAAATCCGCTCTTAGAGCTATATTCATATTTATATGTGAAACAAATCATAAGTACACTCACCTTGATAATTTAACTGGCTTTTCCCTTGCCTTTATCCGGTACTTGTTCAATCAAATCTTATTCCCTTACTATCATTCTTACAATATTAGTATCATCATAAGAATATCAACAATCCAAAGAATGATCTGAACATAATTCAATCCATAAGCATCACATGATTCCATTCAAATCATTTATCACAAGTGAAGTTCCATCCAAATCCATGTTAATATATTTAACATATCCAAATCATAGACCAAATATAAATTAATTTATTCTTGGTAATTCAATCCTTGTCATATTAGTATCCCAATACAAAAGACAGTACAACATTTCAAGTCTCCTAGAGCAAGATATGCCCATTTCTTTACCACACAGCAAATCTACCCTATAGGCTCTTTTATCGTTCATTCAACTTCTAGGAATTTCCATAATTTTTCTACATCATAAATTTATATTTTATTTAACCCAACATAATTAAACATATTGAACAATAAAAGATTAAAAAATTTCATAATTTTTAGAGTTCATTTCCTATGTCAAGCAAAACATCGAACACATGGCGGGCATACTTTCACCCTTAGGGCAGATTTCATACCCGAACTTCAAACTCTCACCAAAGACTCATTTCTTGGTATTTTCCCATGATTTTAGGATATGTCATACATATGTGAGTCCAGGTTAATCTCCAATTGGAATCAATCAATTCCAGTAAGTATACAAAAATATATGGAAGTTTGAATAAACAAGGTCCCTAAACAAAACAATTTCAAGGGTTTAGACATTCAAGTTTACCTAAACTTGCATCTATCCATAAGTACACATCAAGACATGGAAATTAAGTAAACAAATGATTATTTAAATCATTTAAATAAGTAATACAAAAAAATAAACAAGATTTACGGATGGAAATACCTTAGGGGCTTTTACGTAATTTTTCTATGAATTTTTCTTCAATTTCTCCTCACACTTTCTTCCTAAACTTCAAAACTCTCTTTCCTTAGGTTAAAACTCTTCCATGGATGAAATATGCTAAAGGAAGATCTTAAGTAAAGGGTTTTAATTCGGCATAAGTCCACCCCCTCTTGTTCCAATCAAAATATAACATGTGGCATTACATAAAACAAAATATCATTTAAGGCTAAATGACGACTTTACCCCCTGTTCGTAAAAATATAATATCTTCCCACTCGGATGTCCGTTAGATGAACCATTTCTTTTGTTATATACCTAACTCATATATCTACAAATATCTAGTTTACACCTCAAGTTCATTGTTACATCATAAAGGTCAAAACTAGCCTCCAACAGGAACATTCCTACCGAAAACTTTAAAATTTCACATTTGTAACTAATTCGATATTTCAAGATTTATGAAGGTGGGTTTAAAATAAACATAATTACTTAACATTATATATATAATAACATATTATTCATATCACATAAGTTAATCATGATTTAAACATGATTTAAACATGATTTATCATAATTATATTCGGGTTGTCACAACTATGTTCTGGAGTATGACTTGATTCTCATGAACATGGATGCATTCAAGATGATCCTCGATATGGATTAGCTGTCATGTTTTGATGTTACCATCGAATGTCATTGACACAGTGTCTTAATATCTCTTCGATATGGGTCCCATCATCCTTTTAATAGTGAGAAACACACTGGTTATCCTTGTAAGTTTTCCACTATGCGTGAGCAGAAATGATATTTTAATTGGTAGAGCAGTATGATGGCTCAGCATGAGCCGGGTGGTATATTGTTAGACTACCCAATGGTGCGGTATTTTCTCTATGTTTTCCCGAATGATCTCCTTGCTTTACCCCCACATTAAGAGGTGGATTTTTCTATAGATGTGTATTAGGGCATCTCGCCAATCTATATACCACCTCGCAAGATGGCTTCAGAGAAATTGCAAAAACTAAGAATTCAATTGGAGTAGTTGAACAGGAAAGGCTTCATTCGCCCTAGTTTGTCCCCTTGGGGAACTCCATTCCTCTTTGGAAAGAAGAAGGATAACTCCCTGTGACTTTGTATCGATTAAAAACAGTTGAACAGGGTAACAATGAATAATAAATACCCTATACCCCGAATTGACGATTTATTCGACAAGTTACGTGTGGCGAAAGGTTTTTGAAGATTGTACTTCAGTCTGGGTACCATTAGTTGCATGTCAGAGAGGAGGACGTTTCTAAGACAACATTTCGTACTCGATATAGGCATTATGAGTTTCTAGTGATGCCCTTAAGTTTGACTAATGCCCCAGCGATGTTTATGGATTTGATGAACTACATTTATCTCCCTTACTTAGATCGATTTGTACTGTGTACTGGTCTTTTTGGATAATATATTGGTCTATTCGGTATTAGACATAGACCAAGAAGAACATCTTCTCACGACGTTATAAGTGCTCGAAGAGAACTAATTGTATGCCGAATTCAGCAAGTGTGAATTCTGGATGGATGAAGTCAAGTTCCTTGGCCATGTGGTTTCTGACGAGGGCATTTCCATTGATCCTTCCAAAATTGAGGTCGTTTTGAGTTGGGATAGGCCAAGGACATTCATGGAAGTGAGCACTTTCTTGGGTTTGACCGGTTACTACCATAGGTTTGTGAAAAACTTCTAAAAGGTTGCATTGCCCCTCACCATGTTAACTCGAAAAGATACGCACTTTGAGTGGTTCAAAAATTATGAGCCGTCCTTTCAATATTTGAAGATTATGTTGAGTTTTGTGACTATTCTTATCTTTTAAGAGCATGTAAAGGCTTACACTGTGTATTGTGATGCTTCCAGATCAGGACTCGATGCGATATTGATGCAAAACAATCAGGTAGTTGCTTACGCATCCCATTAGCTAAATATGCATGATAGGAACTACCCCACTCATGATTTGGAGTTAGCCACTATGGTGTTCACACTTAAGAGTTGGAGGTACTATTTGTACAGGATAATGGTTTGAGGGGTTTTCTGATCATAAAAGCCTCCAGTATATTTTCATGCTGAGTGACCTCAATTTTTGTTAGAGAAGATTGATGGAATTAATGGAAGACCGCAACTTCTCCTTAAAGCATTATTCATGCAAGGATAATATGGTGGTCGATGCTCTGAGTCGAGAGTTTAGCCTTACTCTGGCAACAATGAAGCCGGGAAAGGATGTTCAGCGAGCATCACGAGTTCGATATGTATGTCCAATAGGATTATGATAGGGAGTACCTTTAGGATGTAGCGGCTACGCCACTCATTCAGCATAAAGTTTTAGATGCTCAATTCTGTGATCCTGAGTTTGTATATGGACATAAACGTATTCAAAGTGGTGACGTGTTCGACACCCTTACCGTGGACAAGGATGGCGGTGTGCGACACAGGGACTGGTTGATTGTTCCGATTATTAATGAGCTTCAGGATGAGGTGATGGACGAGACTCATCACTTACGCTTTAGTATACATCCCGATGCTATAAAAATGTATAAGTACCTATGCAAATATTTTTGATGGTCCAGCATGAAGAGGGATGTGGTAACATATGTGGTCAAGTGCTACACTTGTCAGCAAGTGAAGGCCGAGCATAAGAACAACCACTACCCATGGAAAAGTATAAGCTGGATCATATTAAGATGGATTTTATCACAGCTTTACCATGATCTGAGCATGGTCATAACGAAGTGTGGGTTATAGTGGATCGACTCACAAAATTTGCAAAATTTTTATCGATTAAACTCACAGATAGCATGGCTAAGTTGGCGAAGTTGTATATTCGGGAGATAGTCAGACTTTATGGTGTTCCTCTCTCGATTATATTGGATAGGGATTCCCGATTCATGTCTCAGTTCTGGAAGAAGTTTCAGTAAGAATTGGGTATCGAGTTGGGTATGAGTACAACGTACCACCTTGAGATTGACAAACAATCATAACGAACGATGTAGATCTTGGAAAATATGTTGAGAGCTTGCGCGCTCAATTTTTAGGGTAGTTGGGTGGAGAATATGTATTTGACAGAGTTTTTCTACAACAACAGTTACCAGTCTACATTCGAAAAGGCTCCCTATTAATCCCTTTATAGGAGGCCATGTCACTCTCTGATTTCTTGAGCAGGGTGGGTGAGAAGACCGATAAAGTTTAAGTAATTCGAGAGAGGCTCGTGACAGCTCAGAGTCGATAAAAGAATTACACCGATAATCGACAAACACTTTTAAATTTTAGAGTGGGTGACCATGTTATAATACCCTGTATTTTTATGGCTTATAATTTGGGGATTTATCAAATTGAAATTGAAATATTAATTTAATATTAATCCAAAAATTATTTTAAATATTTACTAGCATGACGAGAGTTAGTAATTATTGAGAATTTGTTATATATTACTAGATGATTAAAGTAATATATAAGATTGATTGTATTAAAATTATTACGAGTGAATAAAATGGAAATTATGGAAATTTAAGTCGGGGCGAGCCTGTGTCATGTCGGGACTAAATTATTAATATTAAAAGTGAATAAATTATAATTCACATGTACGGTCATTCTGAGTGCGCCAACGTGTTCGAAAGGGTCAAAATAGTCAGAAAAGTATACCCGGGGGTTTAGGTTGGGTCTCGGAGCGTTTTTAGGCCTAATTGGCATCCCAGGAGGGTATTTTAGATATTTTTGTATTTTTGGGTAATTAAACCCACGAATTTCCCTAAGGTATATCAGCCATTTGAGTTAGGCTTTTTGGGTTAACAATCACAAAAGTTACGAAGAACCATTAGAGAAGAAGGTAGGAAGATTTTCAAACAATCCAAGGCCAAGAACTCACCCGTTTGCACCGCCACTACCACCAAAACGTAGATTGCCTGAAGAGGAACGCAAACATACCTTTTTCATCCACAAATCAGAACCCTTGAATTTCCAGGCAAGTATCTAACTTGCTTTTCTTTTAGTTATTGTTTCATCCATGTTAGATTAGGATTTTTATACACATGTTTTATAAAATAATTTGAGGAATTGAGGAGTTAATCACATGTCTTGCTGGAAATAAATATATTCTGGACATCCCAATCATAGGTAGAGAATAACCCACGAATTCGTATGAGTTTAGAAGTAAGAAATATGGAAAAAGGATTAAAAGAATGAAAGTTTATGAAAATTAGGGTTCTTGTTAAATATGATGATTTATCCCATAAATCGTATACCTTTGATGAATTTATACATGTTTCATGTAGGAAATCATGTATAGAGGTATATATAACTAGTAGTATTGTTGTTTGGGTGTTTGGAAATTGTTAATGGCGTTTTGGAGTAATTTGGTTGGTGAAACCCGTAGGTTGCCACAGTTTCTGGGCAAGAACTACTTGATCGATCGATCGACCCCCTTTCCTCGATCGATCGAACCCTCCTGAAAAAATGTATATTTTCCCCCTTTTTGTTTAATTCGATTTAAATACATAGGAACCCTTGATTATTATTTAAAGAGTATAATGGGTCGTGAGGAAGACCAGTAGGGTCTAAATAGACTCCGTTGAATGAAATTGTGGGTTAACGGGAAATTTTGTTACACATTAGAGATTGTGCGTAAGATCGTTAATGAATTGAGGGACTCGTGTGAGACTTAGACCAGAAGGTTAGAGAGGGTATACCTACTGAAAGTGTATTTAGAAAAAGAGAATACTTCGAGAGATGAGAAGTAAATATGAAATAAATTTTAAGTGGGAATAAAAGAAATGGATCTCTTATGCGAGATAATTGGGTAAACAATGTACTAAATACGATTAATAATAATTATGGGTCATTGGCGAATCTTATTGGAAATTGTGTATCTATATATGGACATGTGACTGTGTACATATATTAAATACTTTAATTATGAATAATCATACCCGCGCTACTTGCTATCACGGGGGTTGGTGCGCCGGGACAGTCTTATCTCGATGGGACCTTTATGGGGGATATTGACTTGTACCCTAGAACATAGGATTCCTTGGTACAGGTTATCTGAGAATGATAGTCAGACGGTCCTACGAGATGTGAGGGGTATGTGCTGACCTTTTATTGACTTGGAACTATGCTTCACCTCCATTTTGTGTGTATTGTGTTAAAACAGTTCGAGAGTGATTCCAAACTAGTATTTATCTTAGTACGAGTGATACAGGGACTTGATAGCAGAGTATGCCAGCCCCATAGAATTTACGTGGGGTACCGATAGTAAATATAGTATATGAGTGACTGATATATATATATATATATATATATATATATATATATATATATATATATATATATATATATATATATATGGAAACTTTCTACTGTGCGTATAAGTAGTTAAGTAATGAATAAATTGCTCCAACTTATTAATAAGTGTTCGGGAACTGTGTAATGGTAGGGTGTTTCTCTAAGAAACGTAATAAATATGGAAGAGACTGATTTTTGTGTAAAATAAACATCATAACCTTCGTACTTCTCGGGATAAAACTTTATGGAAAAATAAGTTAGATAAACTTATGAGATTAGTAGTATGGTAGGCGTGCACACTAGATACTAACATGGTTGTTACATTAGCCGGTAAGCATTTTAAATACTTGCTAAACTATTTTAAAATTATTTTACACTCGGGATCTGACCCGTTTTCTATCATTTCTCTTTCTCTTGTATATATATATATATTATAGGTGCCCAGACACAAAGGCGTCATGCTTAGATTCTTTGGACTGGACGTGCTGCAGCTTATGTGGAAGATGCAGGCCCTTGCTTTAGACGACCTCTTCGTTGATTCTGCTCTTATTTTAGTTCTGCTTAGTTAGGGCACGTGTCGCCCTTTTTCCTATTCAGTTTGACTTTGTCAGAGATTTATGTTTATTTTTATTTCCAGTATTCAGTATTCTTTGGGATTTGACTCATGTCAGGATGATTTCATTTGTAGTTTTAAACTTGGTGTGGTTTATCTAGATGGTTTAATTGTTGTTTGTTGATTTTCATCCTTTGTATTTATGTGATTCTTAAACTGTTGATTATTAATAAGGATTTCAAATTGGAATTTAATAAAATGGAAATAAGGTTTTAAATGGTTTTGACACTTAGCTTAATTATTTAGGGTGTTTAAATTGGAAATTTTATTTTGTGACGGTGATACTAAGAATGAACCAACTGTTCACATTGATTTTAATTTAATAAAGAACCGATCACCCGGTATTTAATTAGGCGGAGTGTCACAATGTGTTGTTTAACGTTGAGCAAAAATCAGTAGCTAGTGGTTCGAGCAGAAAGGGAAGTTGGCCCCTAGGTATATTGCTCCTTTTAAGATCTTAAAACGGAGAGAGTATGTATCGTATCGCTTGGCACTACCTCCACAATTGTCCCAAGTTCATAATGTGTTATGTGTCTTTATGTTGAAGAAGTATCTTCATGATCCCCGCATCATAGACTGGAAATGCATTGAGTTAAAGGAATATGTATATTTCCAATCCAACCCGTGTTAATTTTGGATCGCGAGGACATTGTCTTGCGCAACAAGGTCAATCTATTAATGAAGGTTATTTTGGAGTTCCAAGGCGTCGAGGGTACGACTTGGTAGCACGAGTTAGAGATGCGGGAGAGGCACCTATAACTCTTTTCCAACTGGTTGTTTTAATTTTGGGAACGAAATCTCCTAAAGAGGGGAGAATGTAACTCTTGTGACTGTGATTTTATCCCTTTCTCGTATAATTTATGGAGAACCTTATAGGACTTGGACTATAAATAAATGGATTATAGTCTATATTTAAATGTTCTTGTAGATTATGTGAAATTAATTGAGAATTGAATGGCCAAATTTGAAATGGAAATTTAATTCGATCGTTTGAACTAGAATTAACATCTTTCGAACGAGGTCCTTATCTCGTTTGAATGAGATTCTCTAGTTCGAATGAGATTCCTTTTCTCGTTTGAAAGACCATCCAATGAGCATTGAACAACCCATGCTCTGCCAAGATTACCCACCTCATTAGAGAGTCGTTCAAACACCGTTGGAACGAGATGCAGTTTCGTTCGAATGACTTGTTCAGAAAAGTCAGATTTTTGCACTTTCTTGTGTTCTGTTAACACTTAGGCCCTTAAATTTTTGAGTTGTCAAGCTCCTGTAAAAAAATCGTGGGTAATAGTTTTGGGTGGACTAAGGGCTAATAGGTTGATGGGGTATAAAAGAGAGGTGGGAGAGTGTTGGGGGATCATTACCAACACTCTCATCGGATTTTTATGCATTCTCTCCCTCTCTCAAAGTTTCCTCTATCATCTTCAACCCCCCTTCCACCATCCCCAATCCATAAACACTTATTTCTAGCCATTTTCAAGCTTTCTACACCCATTTAAACCCTTATGCGAGGTAGAAGTTGGGTTGGAGATTTTTAGTTGAAGCATTCAAGGAGGAGTTGGTGCACTCTTGGAGCATTCTTGGAGCTTTGAAGATTTTAGGAGCTTTCAAGCCTTTTCTCTTAGTTTTCCCTCTTCATTTTCAAGGTAGGTTTTCCTCTTTAAGTTTTTAAAGTTTAAATCTATGAATATATGTAGGATGCAAGCTAAAATATTGTTTAATTTTACAAATGAAACTATTTTCAAGTATATTTAATTCTTGCAAAAATGGAGTTTTAAAAAAATATGACCTAGGTGTTTTTTTAAGAATAATAGCATTTTTAACCTTAAAATTTGAGAAGTATGCATATAAAATGTAAACTCTTATTATTACCATATTTAGACTCATAGTTAAGGATTTCTAGGCTTGAAATCCCTTAAAACATGTGTGGAAACATGTAATTAGTTAGCAAATAACATCTAAACATGATAAATGACGCTTAAGATGGGTTTCATGAGAGAGTAAGAAAGTTCAAAAAAACAGCCTTAAATGTATTATAAATGTTGTTAAGAATTAAGAAAAGCAATGTTTGAGACTATATATGATAATCGGGGAAAGTTGTGGACATTTTGCTAAAATGGCCTTCAAATGATTAAATATATTTTATGTGCTTTGAGCATAAAATGATGAAATATAATTTTTTAACATAAAATCATAAAAAGTGATTTTGAAAATAAAAATGACGATTTATAATGCCATAATGAATTAAGTAGTTTTTTCACAAGGTTACGATGAATAACGGGTAAAACTGTAATTTTGATAAAATTGAGGGTCCTAGTGGTCGAACTTCCTTGTTTGACCTTATCGATCAGTTTTTATGAAAAAATTGATGAAGTCGATAAAATGTCAAGTGTATGATACGAAATGGTAAAGCGAACCATAAAAATGATAAAAACGGTTAAATGACGAAATAATGTGGGCATTGGTAAAAATATTACAAACACATTATTATGGACTCGGATAACACCGGGAATAATTAAGAAGGGTCCGGAGCTCTGGAGTAAAAGATTCAAAATCACTGGCCAGAGCATATGATAGCATAGCCGGCGATGTGGAGCTCGTTAAAGTATGCATGTATTTGGAAGATTCTGAGAAAAGATAATAAAAATGATTGTCCTTGCACTTAAAGAATATAAATGAGACAACCTAATGAAAAGGGATAAAAATGATGCTAACGAATAAAATATGATTAATTAGTCTCTAGACCCGGTATAGGGTGGTATGAAATGGCTAAGTGTGAGTATTAGCGCATCGCTCGGGTGTATTAGATGGTAACTGTCAAACATTTTTGGAATTATTTAAAATACATATTGTATCTATAGTATTTTTGTAGAAAATGTATAACTTAGTATTACCCATCCTGCTCAGTTTTCGCTCACCCTTACTTTTTTTATGTAACACCCCCCACCCTAAGTACATCAAGTAGCGACATTGAAAAGGACGTCGGTAAGGTCCCTAAGGGCATTCATCGTCGTTAGAGGCTCTATCATTTTATTTAAACTGTATATTAAAACATCAAAATTGGACATTTAAACCATTTTATTCAGGCCTTTGGCCATGTGATGTAATAATACTGGGATAACTATGATTTACTTCTTATTTATTTAGTATTATTGGATTAAATCGATTTTCAAAAATAAATGTCGTTAATTAACTTAATTACTTAAAGTGATCACTAGTTTTCTCATATTAAAATCAGTAAATTTAATACTTAATAAATGGCGCAATTGAAGGGTTTCGTAAATAATAAAACTATACTTTCCCCCTCCTCCTTTAACTCCTTGATTCGATGCGGGTTGACCCAGTGGTGACCCAAACCCGGGTTAGGGAGTTACAGTTGCAAACTTGCACACTTAAACACACCTCTAAATGCATAGAGAGTATATAATAATATAAATCCGCACAAGAATAAACCATTCCCATTTGTCCAATAATCTCTAACTAAGTTAGGATGCCTTCTTCTAAGGCAAAAATCTCCCCCGGGATATAAAAATTGAGATACCATTTCTCCCATTTTTTTAGGAATAAACAAAGTGAAATAAGCATGATAAACATATCTTCGAAATATAGCAAAAAATCCCCCTAAATTAAACATGGGTAGGCATATAGGAACAACAAGTATATCATGCAGTGGTGTAAAGTTCAACAAGCAACGATAAACACAACATAACAACACAAGCTCAAATTAGCCAACCTATGAACAAAAAATACTAATTTGATGCATAAATGATATACTAATGGTAGAAAGAAACCAACAATACCAATATGATCATATATCGTAACAATTTGAAACCACTTGGAACTAAAATTAAATATGTGGCATGCATGGATTAAGTGAAAATGCAAAGACTCAATATATATATATATAAGGAGAGGTTCAGAAGTGAACATATAAGATAAACATTTTAATGAACCTTAACAAAAAAACCTAACACCCAATCAATTTTAATTTCTATGTTATAATTAGTTCGTGCCAGTGGAAATGGACACGCGTGTGTGACACGCACCTGCGACAACAGACACGCTTGTCACACGGGTGTATTAGAAAACACGTGTATCACATGCGTGTCCGTTGCCGCTGGCGCGGACCAATTACAACATATGAATTAAAATTGATTGAGTGTTTGGTATTTTTTATTAAAGGTTCATTAAAATGATCATATTTTATGTTCACTTTTGAACCTCTCCCTATATATATAGAGAGAGATAGAGATAGATAGATAGATAGATAGATAGATAGATAGATAGATAGATAGAGAGAGAGAGAGAGAGAGAGAGAGAGAGAGAGAGAGAACACGTAAGTTTTTCGCACTAGCACAATATCGATTTGTCTAAATAAAGGTGGTACGGAGTGAAGGCCGCGTGAACTAGAAAAAAAATTATGACCCGATCACTAAAAAATGTCCAAAAAGTTGTACTTAACTCCATTAACTTTATCAAACAATGATATAGTCTCATAGCAACAAATAAAGCGAACTTATATTGGATAAAAAAGCACAATGTACACTCGCTAAGACTTATTGTGCAAACTCATTGATACTTTTTTACAACCCTAAACCTCCGCACGAATGAGCCATTTGGACTCTTAATGTGAGCTAAACAAGAGACGTTGTGCCAAAACCATCCTAACACAGGTCCCGCTTCAAATTTGGTATCCATTGAGGGGTTTCAAACTCCAGACCTTTGTTCTAACTCCCTCGAAATTATAGATATTTAATCTTTTATTTTTTCTCTCATTTTCGTTTAAAGATATCAATTTAATTGAAGAATCAATTAAACAAAATGGCATTGGCAATTTTTTCATTTCATTTGCCTCTTAATTTTGTAGGCTCTTTCCAATGGTGGAATTTCATGCAAGGAATAATTCTCCCATTCGTCGACCTTTTTTGTGAATACTTGTATTTTTAATAAAGCAGAAACTCACGGGTAATGGTTCTTACATGCACAAATCCCCCGTAGTAAAAAAAGATATGTATAATGAAAAGATTGATGGGATAACACCTCTCTTATCTCATGTAACATATAAAGTTAAAATCCAACAGTGCTTGTGCCCGCATGTGCAGAGGCATATGCAAAATGAGTCCATTAATCAAATCAAAGTCGAAAAACTCCATACAAGCATGATTAAGAATAATATAATCATTGATATCATAATCAAATGTCCTATCCACATTGATACTAGGAACAAAGTGGATTCAAGCACACTGATTTGTCATACAAAATGTGTAAAACTAAAAAACACGCGAACAAAAATATTTTTATGTTTTTTAAACATTTTCCAAACAAGACACTGCTTGAAAACAAAATTTAAAAGACATACAAAATATTTTTATTTTTTTCACTGTAATAATCAAATGAAAAAATTAAAATACAAAAGATTCAAACCATATAGAACTAGTAAACACATATAACATGGAGTACAAATCTCGTGTATGTAAAATTGCAAACATAAGAAACTATTAGATATAGTATGAGAAGTATCATGTGAAAGCATTAAAGAATTAAAAACTCTAACATTTAAAGCCTACAGATCTGATTTCCTAACCCATATAGGTGAACTGTGATGCTCTTGAGTTTAGGAACCTTATTGACTCTAGACTTACACTTCTTAGGACCTTTTATAAGATCAAACAAAAAACGCCTAAGGTGACTGTTTTCTACCACAATTTGTGCATGTGAAGGCACAATGAGGAATTTTAGCTAAGGGTTGGCCTTTTCAAACGTCCCTATCAACGGTTGACTCTCTCAAAAGCATGATATTGGATTTAGTAGGGGAATAATTTGAATCATCGAAGTTAATCCCGCAATTGTTATCTTTGATTCGAACGGTACCTAACATTGTATCCAAAATTTTTGACTTAGACTCCAAATCAAATTTGACTGTACTCGAGCATCTCAATCTATTTTCTAACTCCACAATCCTAAACTTGAGTAAATGACAAGAGTAGTGAAAAATAAGGGAGTCATTCTTCAAAATATTCATCAAACCATAAAGTAAATCTCGCTCTCCCTCAATAAAAGCGAACTTTTCCCTAAGAATATTCTCACGTACCCTAAGTTACTCAATCAGTAAGCTTTCATTATTACCTATAGAACATTATTTAAACCTAGATTTTAACTTCAAGTTAGCCTTTTTTAATTTCAATGCGTGCACATATAATTCTCGAAAGGCAACTTGACATTCACTTTCATTCTACTCTTTATCATTATTTTCTTATTCTCCATGATTTCCACCATCACTCCCTTGGGAATCACAAACAATGGCATCGAAATTATCATGATCATAATTATCTTCATCGAAAAAAATTTCATCAAGGATCACATGACTAGCCATGAACGAAGTGTAGTTACGCTCATTAAGGGAATCGTGTTCTTTTTCTAGTTCACTATCACTAAAGGTGTCATTGTATGCATTCGTTATATTTCTTTTCTTCCTTAGCTTAGTGGGAAACTCAGCTTTCCTATGGACATAACCCTTCACTATAATAATATTATTATTACGATTTTTAAAGAATTTTAGACTTGTTTTAAACTTGATTTTCTCAAACTTCTTTTTCATCTTTCGATTGTTTTTCAAACTTCTTTGCAAACATGGCCATATCATCCTAATTTATGTCAGACTCATCATCTAAAATAAGTGTTTCCTCCTTTCGGGATTTCAATGTAATGCCCTTATCTTTCTTCATCTTTTTAAAGGAAAATATGTCTAGCTTATAAGTTTACAGATCACCCATAAGCTCATTAAGTTTTGTAGAGTCCAAAGTACCAAAGGAATTCAAAATGGTCACTTTAAAATTAAATCTTTTAGGCAAGGACCTTAAGATTTTTATGACTACTGAGGTTTTGGGTATTCTCTACCCCAAGTAAAAAGACGAGTTCACAATATCAGACAATCTAACATATAACTCATCGAAGGTTTCATTTTCCTACATCCTAATGGTTTCAAACTAACTGGTGAGGTTTTTAGTATTGGAAGCCTTAATAACACTAGTCCCTTAATAGTTTAACTGGAGTATATCCTAAGATTCTTTAGATATCTCACGTAGCATGATACAAAGGAACTTCTCCGGTATGACCACACAAAAGAACATATTCAAACCATGTGATTTATAATTAGTCAATTTGTGCTCATCCTCACTCCAACACTCTACGAGTGTAGGAACACGAAGTTCACCTACTAAAGTCGTGGGTGGTTACCATCTCTTAATAAGCGCTAACCAAACTCGTTTATTTATAGTAATAAATGATGATTTTATATACGCTTTACAGACGTGTTATTTGACCTATTAAACATCAGTGGCCTAGAAATTGACTTACCCTCCATATAAAATGACTCAGACTCATGCCTCAACAGGGATCTAACACATTAACTTAGTGTTCACGCTCTAATTCCACCTAAAGGTCCTACATTACGTACCAGGGTTATAATAAGGAAATGATGCAAACAAGCAAACTACTATTTGAAATTTTCTCAAAATTAAGTTCAATTAAACAAGTTAACCCAATCAATATTAGCACCAATTAAATAATTATCGTATTAAATTTTATTAAAGAATTTTATCTTCATCCTAAAGTATGCATTTAGGTGATGACAGATAAAATAAAATCAATCACACAACACTCCAATGTAAGAAGAAACCCCACAACGGGAAAACCTCGGAAGGCCCAGCCACACAAATTCACTTTTGATAAGAAATTACAAAAGTCGACATTTGACTTACATAATGACTTGATGCCCTCGCAAGCCTTGACGCATCATCGATCTTCAACCTCTCCTCCACGGCGACACGTAGGAGTCCACCTATGCACTGCCATAATATATGAGTCCACACATGCCTCAATATCCATCGAATTGGCACTACGACCGTCTGTAAATTGGAACATGGAATCCACCTCTTCATCACTGCAATACCACACCACAAAGTCCAATTCAAGAAAAGAATCTCAACTAGATGAAGAGAATAAACCTTGGTGCCCACAAATTAGATCTTAGAGAATATAATATATGAAACTTGGATCTTCAAATGATTGGATGTAAACGAGATTTGGGTTTGAAAAACTTGATCACTGATGATCATAAAAACACGAAGAGCTTTTTAGAAGAGTTAGGGAACTCAAAAATTATGAAAAAAATCTCGATTAATAATGCTTCTCCGCACTCCTATTTAATTTTTTTCCAACGAGATAGGGATGAAAAATATAATGAAATCTTAAAATGTGCTAGGTCATTTGAACGACATCATAAGGCTTGTTAGAATGAAGTACCAAATCTCGTTGGAACCAAACTTCTAATGAAATATACCATAAAAGAACTAGTGTATACTAAAAATTATTCATTTGAAGTTTCATTGGAACCTTGGTTCTAACGAAGGTCAATATATCATTCAAACGACGTAACTAATGTCGTTAGAAAAAAATGGAATTTTATTTTTAAAAATTAGTTTTGTAGCAGTTTGAAAACATTTTAAAAAATAACACCTAAAACTAAATATCCAGGGATAAATATTATACATATTCATACCTGAGAGATCATTGGAAGATAAAAATGAAACGTGGCACTAAACATGGCGTGATGAATGTAGAACTTCTAACTTAGCCATTATGTCTTCAAACAAACATGCCATAGGCTTGAAAGGTCAAACACTCAAGTCTTAACATATGAATCAAAGGTTTTGCCCAAACATGGAATAAGCCAAAATACATACAAATTGACTCCATCGAAAATTTGTCCTTACAAGGGATATATTGTATCGCAATGTAATATACACCTCTAGTATGTATGATACAAGAATCCGAAGTCATAAACATGTAGTATGCATCTCCATCATACGTTATTTACATCTCTAGTATAGAATACAAATCGGTACAACTATCTATAGTACACAACACATAATCACATCTGGTAGGAGAAATAATATCTTTATATCTAACATCCACACTTAGGTACAACCGTTGGCATGTACAAGTAAATAGGTTACTCGTATGCCTACACGTAATAAAATCCTATCCCTATTGTCTTCAGGGATCACCCGCACACTAAGCATAGTTGTAGGTAATCCCACCCCTATAAATTTAAAGCATCAACAAGGGATAGTCACTATGTTTTCTCGTGAATCGCATAGACTACCATTCCAAAGACTATACGATAACCATCAATCACATATCCAATTACTAATGGTGATAATCCTCATGTATCCCCCTCGGGACACGGGTATGTAGACAGTAGTATCCGGGGAAAAATGACCAATGTAAATCTCTTCTCTAGCACCAGGTTACCAGTGAGGTCGACGTCATACACTATCTATAAAAGATATTGTTTCAAGAGAACGTTACCTGTTAGCACTCATTAATGGTATGCACTACATATAAAACACACTAGAAAACATAACCCTCACTAACGGGTTGAATCAAGCAAACACATACGTACCCATCAAAACCGAGTCATACATAATATCAATACGATTAGAAAGTAATATGGACGTTACCCCTATCCAATTTTATACATCATTTGCCCTACCTCCCAAGTCTCCAAATTCTGGGTATAGCCATACACCTAACTTATACTAAAAATATGCACAATAACTATAGTCATTATCATATAACCTTAGCTCGATCTCCCAATGTTCCACGTATAGTTATCATCCACATACGTATACAAGAACATCGAATATACAAACTACCCCACTTTAGGATTTTTGACGTAATCATAGTCTCCCTAAAGGATAAATGCCATAAAAATATATCTCATTATGACCTTATCAAACCCTACCATCTAATCTAATTATGTAAGCTTTCGGTGGTCCATAAAACAATCCATCCAACTTTTGGATCTACAAATCATATCTCGTAATTAATTTAGCCCCTACAAATCCAATGAGGTCAAAATACCCGACTGTCCGAAAACCTAAACCATAACCTCAAATTAATAATATACTCCCATTTCTTTGAATATAAACAACCTTAAAGTAAAACTAACCGAGCAATATAACCCAAATTCCAACCAACCAATCACAACATAAAGCCCAAACCAAAATCAGCAACTTAAAATTTCATCCCTACTCACTCTTGGTAAAATACTCTCGAGAATTAAAAAATATAATAAATATAAAACCAACGTCCACGTGTTCGTAATTGAATTTACTACAATCTTGAGGGGTCGATCATTTGAGCGTCATGGAAGATCGATCGACGGTACCTATACAAAAGTCCTTTTTATACCTACGGGTTTTGACCTAAAAAAACATCATCAAAGCCCTTCAAGCTCCCAAATTAGATCCAAATCTAACCTTTTTTTATATATAATTATCCTAATGCTAATTCAAACCTAATTCTAACAAATATATACAATCTTAACATGATTTAAAGCGGTAAATCTCAAATTTGAATCAAGAACCCTAGTTTTATGAAATCTCATCAACTAATTTAGGTTTCACATCAGATGTCCTATTAACATGGGGATTTTATAGGATTTAACAATATAAAATCAACATATAATAATTATATGCCAATCATAACATGGATTCATGTTAAAATCAATCGATTTCAGATTATGCCATTACAATGATTATTCACACAATTAAGTTAACTACAAATTAACTAATTTTATCTCAAATTAGATTTATAATTCGACTAAGTTTAAATTTCAATGAGTAGATATAATTTAATGCAAAACAACTATAATCAAATTATAAATAAACTTACCTCGATCTATTTATGGATAAAACCATGTCAAGATCCTCCCAATTCATCCTCTCTTCTTGAAGTTCCTTCTCTCCAGTCTTAAGGTTCTTCCTAAATTATAATATTTGACTTTTGAGATTCATAATATTACACTACCAATTGCGAATGTTCACAAAAATTTAGTCACGAACTAGGATTGTGACTAGAGCCAAAAGCACATGACAAAGGCCATAACCAAGCAAAAGGGTTATGGTCATGGCTATAGGCCTTGACCAAAAAGGTTACAACCTTGGTCCGTGACCACACCCACAATCAAATTGGCCCCAAAACTCTTACCAAAGTGGTTCACGGCCTTGGATCATGACTAAAGATGTGAAAAATGTGAGGGTTTCAATTGAGATGGGTCACATTCACCCGCCATGACCATTTCAAAATTATCATGTGAGTTAGTCATGATTATGGGCCATTACTATACCCTCTACACATAAAACCCCTAACACTTTTTTCATTTCATAATTTCTCTATCTCACTAACCACTATACTTCTTTCTACGGCTTTCTCTCTCAAATACTCCCCTTATCTTAACTTCCTAAACCTTAGTTTCTATATTGAGGTATAAAAATCTTTCTATTTGATTTAAGTACTAAACCCTAGTTCTTTATTTCTTATTAGTTGTGTGTTAAGTCTTCATTTCTTTTGTGGTAGTGCGGAATTGTAGATTTGTGCTAAATTAAATGATATAAATTAGTGCTAAATTTTATAGAAATTGAACTTATTATGATAAATAGCTATAACATTATTTAGGTACTTTTATTTATCACTTCAAATTTATTAAGTATTGTTAATATTAATTGTGTGCTGTTATTTTGGGCTTGATATTGTTTGGGTATTTCTATTTAGCCTTGAAATTAATTAGGTATTCTTAATATTTATTGGATTTTGTTATTTAGGTCTTGAAATTATTTGGGCATTGTAAACATTGATTAAATATTGTTATTTAGGGCTTAAAATTTGGTTGAATATTGTTATTTAGGGTTTGAAGTTGATTAGGTATTGTTGATATAAATTGAGTACCCGAAAGTTTATTTGTTATTTCAAAATGTTATAATTTATGCATTATGATAGTATAATGGAAATTTATAGCCAATTAATGGAGGGTTAAAATTTGAGACATTCAACTCCATGATCGACTTTATAGCAAAGAATTTGTTTTCCTCCCAGGAGTAAAATAAGATATTTGGATTTCCCTCTAAAGATTGACCAATCTAATTTTTTGGATTTGGATTCCACTCCTTCCACCTGTAGAAACCACATTCAGGGACCCCCCTAAACATATCCTTAGGTCCCTAGCACTTCTTCCCTCACCATAAACCCTAGGTCATACTTCGAGTACTGATCTGGATAGCATAGGGAACTCCGAGCCCCATTCGACTGTCGATTAACTTTTTCACCTGAGAAAAAACTCATTGTATTTTCGAAGGGATTTGAATACCCCTTCCAATAATTTGCCCCGTGCGCGAATCAACCATACGGTTCAAACGAACGGTGAATTTTTCCCCAAAAAGTGATTAGAGGCCATTGGGTGCTCCCGAACCCCATTTTACTCTAGTTAACTCTCCAACTTGAGTGAATCTATTTGGATCCTCGAAGGTCTATGAATTCCCTTTTCAATGGTCCGCCTTGTGCGCGAATCGATCTTATGGTACGACCCGTTTCACTCCAAAGGGTCACCGAGAAATTTTGAGCCCCGTCTGACCTTGATCAACTCTCCGAACCGAGAAAAGATGTTTGGAATATCGATGATCCTTGCATAACAATTCTAACGATTCACCCATGTATGAATCAACCTTATATTTCGGATGAACGATCCATTTTCCCTTTTCTAAAAGACCGATGGGCGCTTTCGAGCCCCATTTGACTATAGTCAATTCCCAAACCAGGGAGTGTCCCAATGGATTCTTAAAGGGTTCTTAATACCCTTTCCAAGGGTTTATCCCGTGCGCTATTTAGACTTACGTATTGGGTTTTACGACTATTTTTCTGGAAAATCTACAGAGCACTATCGAATGGAAAACCTATTTCCCTTCCTATCGGCAGTGCGTCTGGGGTTTCCAGCCAATAGGCAGGACAAAGGCAATGCCGATCAGCACCCTCCTTGACCCTATATAAGGAGAGAATGAGCTCACTTCGAATGGCACCTCAAAAATATCCCTCTTGGTGATCTCAACAACTTTCTCTCGAAGTTAGCGTGGTTTCCATATTGAAACCTCTCCCCGACATTCCATTTTCATCCTTTCCTTAACCAATTAGGTAAATTCCCTTCCTTCTCCTCCTACCACTTGCATCCAAGGTGAACTTCAAAGCTTCGAAGAAGGTCCAAATCCTTCACTCTTTCTTTAAAATCTCTTATTTTTGAACTAGTTACTTAATTCTTATTTTAGCATTTCATTTCTATTAGACTGCACATATTAATATCCAACCTTTTTATTTGTAGCATTGCACATACTATATTTTCTATTAAAATAAAAACAAAAAATAAGAAAAAAAAGGGGTTTGCTTGTAGTTTCCAAGAAGGGATTTATCACTACATTTTCTCAAACTAAAATGTCCTTTTTACACATAAACACGTATAAGAAAAATCGTCGGTTGGATTTATGGGATAGACCCCACCCGGTGTTGTATGCGAACTAAGTGGATTTTGATGCCTTTTTAGGCTACGTAGGCATCTCGGGTAAGATCTAAGATTTGAGTCCTCTTCTATTTTCATTCATATACTATTTTCATATCATATATTTGTAATTCATTCTTGAATTTTGTCCAACCTACACCATAATCTTCCCCCTTACATTTGCTATTTTATTATCATCATATATTCGTGATATATACATTATATTTCTTATTTGTTTGTGTCTTGTACGATATACGCAATCGTTCCTTCATTATCAATTTGTGAATGGACAAACACTTATATCATATTTTTTATTACAATTTTGGGAACACTCCTAAGGATGACCTCACTCCGCCTTTATCCATGACGCGAGTCAAGTAATTCCACTCTCTATTTATATATGCACACACACACTTCACGGATTTATTAAGGAGAATAATAATGCATAACCATGAGAGACCGAAAAGGAGGGATGGGTGCCTAACGCCTTCCCATTCCGTAAATTAGTCCCTGAATCCTTGAACTATTATTTTCGTAAGTATCTGTATGTCTTTGATGTCGTTCTCTCGAGGCGACAACATTTCTTTTTCCTGTTTTGTGCAAAATAGGATGGAGACTCTATCTCTATACATTACCCCACATCGACGATAGCCGAAGTACCCCAAGGAAGGGCGCGAACCACCCGCATGCACGCGCACCGGAACGGGGAGGGATGGCCATAGTGGAGACTTTTCTTGGGACTGGATTGACTTCTTTGAGGACTGGACTCTATTTTTACATGGGTGTTATTATTGTTTACATGTGTGATTATGCACCTACCTGTATGTTCCCTTTTTCCTCTATTACTTCTTGCACATATCTACCTCATGTATATATCAATTTTCACACACTTGTAAATACCCTCTGTGTACACTTCACACTACCTACACATGTACATAGGATCACTTATACCCATACGCTCGCTTGCACATATCACACGCCACTTGGAATATCCATGATTAGTCTTCACCTGCACACACCTCCACTTATCACATTTGTATATGTCCATGCTCACTTGCACATATCACACGCCACTTGTAGTTGATCCATGCTTAGGCTCATTACCACATGCTCACTTGTAGATATTCACATATCACTCACTCACTCACATGTATCCATGCTTAGTGTAGTCTTCATGCGCTATGCTAGATTTACTTTTTGTGATACTTGTACATTCTTCCCCATTAGTATAGTGCTCCTCTTACTCATCATGCCAAATAAATGACATTCTCTCCATAATACACTAATCAAGAATCATGCATTTTGCACACTACATCACAAGCATTGCAATATTGTCCAAAATTTTGTCCCATACTGGGGGGTCACTTTGCGATGGGCACTGGTCTTGCGGGTCACAGTTAGCCTAAGAAATACGACTCTCGCCTTCCATTGGCCTAGTACCTTCGACGTATATCTAATGTTCCCCCCACCCCCACCCACATCGTACCGTTTGACCGAACTCATGTCGGGAGGTATATAGCAGGGAACTCATTCACGTACGTCGAGAATATCGAATTCGCTCTCACACATACTGTCCCCATGAGGTATATAGTGAGGCAATTCACGTACACTCGGGTATATCAAATGGCTTATCCACACGTACCGAATGCCTTAAAAAGTAAGAAGTATGTGATGGAAATCATTCCAAAGGGGGAACTTTACCACTAGACCAACAAAATGCATAAACCTCGTATAGGCGTCAAACCTAGGGCACTCATATTTAGTTTGTCAGTTGCTACACGAAGCTCTGTCAAAATGTCGGGTCAACATGCTGCCAAAATTTTTGTGTTATTTCGCCATATTTCAAAATAGGTCATGTCCGACATATGTTTCAAACCCAATTTTCTCAGGCTCGGGTCCTATCCGGCATTTTTTGCATTTAGGTAAAACTAATACAAGTGAAAACATAATAATAATAATAATAATAATAGTAATAATAATAGTAATAATAATAATAATAATAATAATAATAATAATAATAATAATAATAATAATAATAATAATAATAATAATAATAATAATAATAATAATAATAATAATCATGTTGAGATTCTTCTCTCATTTTTTCCCTCCCTTTTTCTCGAAAACCAAAATACCTAAAACATTTTCCCTCATTTTATAAAAAAGACCAAAAATATTTTTCCTCCTTTTATAAAAATACAAAAAAAAATTTCCTTCTTTTATCAAAATACCAAAAACATTTTTCCTATTTTTCAAAAATACCAAAAAAATAACTCTTTCTTCCCTCTTTTAAAAATAAAACTCGAATCATTTTTCCTTATCTAGTTTATCGCATACCCGATTCTTGGCCTGGCTCCCTATTGGCTTCGGTTTTTCGTTAAACTACCCCAGCGCTCTACCAGTTCCTCTACTACCTCCGCCAACTCTTCAAGGAAAACACCGACCAAACATTGAACGTGCAACCCGATCTAATGGTAGTCTTAGTCCAACTCAATGCCAATATTGACAACATTCAAACTGAGGTCTATGAGATATAGAAAAATCGGGTCCAAGTTCCCAATGAACCCGATGTTATCTTTTCTCGTGCCATGGGTCCACCCTCTCCCATGCCTGTTTAGGTCCCAGAAGAATATTAGCATGCTCCGCTTGCCCTGCCTGCTAATGGGTCACCACGAGCTCAGCTGCCTATGCTGAACCTTACCCATCCAAGGGCTAATCATTCAGTGGTTGTTGATCCCAAGGAGGAAGAACTGAACAAGGTCAAATAAGATCTCAAACTGTTATCCAAGAAATTCGATCAAGTTAGGATATTCAAGAACTATATGGACCATAACCAAATGTCTCCTTATCCCCAAACAATATTGAAAGAGAAGTTCAATATGGCATCGATCGAGATGTTCGAGGGCAACAGGCCCCTAGTTGTGCACCTTCACAATTATCACCGAGTCATGACTCTTTTTGGAGCATCTTAAGAAATAATAGCCCAGATGTTTGAACAAACTTTGAAAGAAAGTTCCCTCTGATGGTTCCTATCCCTCTAAGAATCCAGAATCCGTAGTTGGGAAGATGTGACCCGAGAATTCATGTCACGGTACAAGTAAAATGAAGAACTAGAGGTTACACGTCATGATTTAGAGATTCTTAAGTAAAACCTTGGGGAAACAGTTAGTAGCTTTATAGGAAGATGGAGAGAAAAAGCTGATACTATAAAAAACAGACCCTCTGAGGAGGAACAAGTCAATATCGTGAAGAAGAATTTCTTGCCCTATATTTGAGCGAGTATGGGAGGTCTGTATTATCAACACTTTCGACCCCTCCGAGAAGCGGGTGTAGAAATTGAAGAAAATGTTACCATGGTAGAAGCCGAGCCAAAAAAGGTGATCGTATAGTTCATTATAAAAAGTACGAGAAGCTTGATAATGCAACAGTCTCAACCATCAACGATATCTCCCAATCTACTACTTCTTGGGCACCAAAAAGACGCTCTAATCCCGCCAAAAAGGAATACATCGAGCTCTATGCTCCCTTATCCAAAGTCTATCAGGCCTTGGACCTCATCAAACCCACTTCCTAAAAACATTAAAACAAATGCCCGCTATGATTTTCACCTATACGCGGACCACACTACCGACCAATGCTTCCATATCAGATTATTGGTTTAAGGCACGTCATCGCCCCACCAGCCAGTCCTAAACCCAACACCACTCATAACCCACTTCCAACCCATGCAAATGCCATCTTTCTAGAGAATTACCCATAATTTTATCCATTTACTCAAATTGTGCCCAGTGAAGCACCCATAATACCCGTAATTTCACCCAAGTCGCTAAAAGTTTGCTCGTATTTTCTCTTACACCCCACTTGCTTTGTCGATCAGGATCTGTCACTCCTCACAAAGGTTTATATTGACATTCGTACCCAGTTTAAAAGGAACAATATGGAGTTACCACCTGTAATGAATAACTGTTGGAGTTAGGGATAAAATTGATCGTTAGGATGACTATCTATTTTTGAAATTCAATGGCCTGTTCATAAAAGCCTAAAATGGGTTTGGGAATTGGATAATTAGGTGGTACCTGCCAAAAAAATCAATTTAGACGATGTGATACAGATCATGGCCGACACATTCTTCTTAGACCAGCGAGATCATCAGCATTTCCGAACTATGCACTGCTTTAAAGATTCAAGGGCAGTTGGTCTTTTACTCATGCACCTCCCCATTGAGTAAGAAGATTTATATGAGGAAGTCGTCGAGGTTGTCGAATGCATAATTTCTCATGAAAAGAAGGCATCGTCGCCACCAGATGGGGGGATGAATTTAACAGATCAGATGATGAACCAAATTAGGAAAAAGTCAGTTCAGTAATCAGCATGTGCAAAATGATATCCTTCGAAGACCTTTTGGGGGAGATCAGTAAAGTCACCATTCAACCATAAATAAATGAAGATACAAGGTTCTTGTTCTTCACCACCTTAGTAAACCACGTGACTAGATCTAGGAGACACTATATGGATCTGAATCCTCATTCATCGGGAACAGATATGGGAAAGAGAATTGTCAAAGAACTTCCCATGCCAGAAATTACTGTTGAGGAGAGCAAAATACTTCACTAACTCAAAAAGACTCAAGCAAACATCACCTTATGGGGACTTTTCATGTCCTTCCAACTTCACCTCAATGCTTTGATAAAATTTCTCATCGGACCCATAGTCCCACATTCCACCACTCTCGAAGAAGCTATAAAGTTAGTTGGGTCCTTGACCTCCACTAGATTCACTTCCTTCTCCGAGTAGGAAATTTTAAAAATTGACCCAGACCACAACTATGCCCTCAAAATCTCCGTTAAAGTGATAGGAAAGACAGTCCCACTCTCACTCATTGACAATGGATCCACCCTCAATGTTTGTCCTCTCAGAACTTTCAGTTGCTTGGGGTTGAAAGTCAGTGACCTTACTCTTACTTCTGTCGTAGTGCGTGCTTACGACAATACTCGCTGAGAGGTAATAGGATCCGTAATGCTCAAAATAAGGGTTGGACCTATTAACCCTGTCACTAAATTCTAAGTCATTAACATACGTGTATGCTTCAACCTGTTGCATGGTCGACCATGGTTTCACAGCATCTGGGGGGTATCTTCTTCCCTTTATTAGAAATTAAAATTCTTTACCAAAGTGAAAATCATCATCATTTTAGGGTTACGAGGGTACAAAAAATGTCTGCACCAACAATCCGATATAAGAAATCCAATATGGGGTAAATGACATGCTTCTCTCCGGTTGTAGATTTGATCCCCTTCCCCTTCCAATAGGAGATAATTTTGAAAATTGAGTATGTACAGAGCACAACCCTCACAAAAACGTCAATGTCATATAGATGTCTAAGAGCATGCATTTCATGTCAAGACTGGGGCTGGACCGACTTCAACAAGGAATACTTAAGACCATAGTCCTGAATGAGGCCTTTCCCTCGTGTGGACTGGGCTATGAGCCTTCACTGGAAGAACTCAAAGTACTCTACCAATCACGACTCCAAAGGGGTTTAGAAGATGCAAATACTTTTTTGAGAGATTCTCTTAATGAAAAATTTATCAAGAAGGGCGAAGACTTCCCTTTATGAGGCTTACCTGAATCGTGGTATGACCACGTCAACAAAAAATAAAATCTAGAATGGAAATCTTTATTTTAAACAACTAATCTTGGGCCAAAAATTGCCACTAAAAAGTGCAGTCTCTCACTAAAAAAGTTATAATGATTACCGAGGTGTTCGAGGAAAGTTATTTTGAAAACTCGTTCAATCTGTAGATACAGGGACTGACTCTTTGTATAATTCATTCAGATGTTAGACTGTCAGACCTGTTCATTCTGATCAAGGCTACTGATGAGCCTCTTCTCAACGGGAATGCTATACCAGTCCAACCTGCTGAGATCCAACCCAACCTTGTTGTTTACCCTCTTCACCTGTTATTGCTTCTTTTTCTTTTAATATTAATGTAATTGAGACCTCCTTTGATGAGGTTCTCAATGTTACTTTTCTTAAAATTAAAATAAACGAGGATTTTGATAATCTTGTTGTGCCTTATATTAATTGTCTTAATTATAATCAAACTCTTGATGATGATGACTTTACAAATGAAAAATTCTTAATTGATCTTAATAAGGTTAATAACAAATAACATAATCGTGTTCAAATTAATAAGGATGAAATTATTATTATTAATCTCAGTTCTACTAGCCAACAACTTGAGATTAGGATAGGGTTCACCCTTAACGAGCATAAGTGCGCATAATTCAAAGAGCTATTAAAAGAATTTATGGACGTCTTTGCATGGTACTACGATGATATGCCCAACATCGATCCAGAAATATCTAAACACGAAATACCGATATTCCCAGAATGCTAGATCATAAAATAGAAGCTAAGGAAACCCCGCACTAGTAAAAAAAGAGGTAGTCAAGCAGTTGAACGTGGGATTCATCCGTGTGATCGAATATTCCACATAGCTTGCTAACATTACCCTGTAACAAAATTAGGAGGAAAATTTCACTAGTGCATCAACTTTCGAGATTTGAACAAAGCATCTCTAAAGGACGATTACTAATTGCTCAACATCGACATGATTAGGGATAAACCAGCCAGCCACACCCTTAAATCATTCATCAATAGATTAGCTGGATGCAACCAAATCAAGATGCACCTTAACCATTTGGATAAAATCACACTCCTCACCCCCTGGGGAACCTTTTGTTACACTTTTATGCCCTTTGGGCTTAAGAATGTCAGGGCTACCTACGAAAGGGCTTCCACAACCATCTTTCGTGTTTTAATACACAAGGAGTCAAAGTCTACATATACGATACGATTATTAAGTCTAAGAATCGAGAAGGTCAAGTTCACGCCCTCTAGAAGTTCTTCGAACGACTATAGCGATACCAAATGCGGCTAAACCCACATAAATGCATTTTTGGCGTCATGAATGGAAAGCTTTTAGGATTCTTGTTTAGAAAAAAGTGAATCGAAGAAGACCCTGCTAAACTGAAAGCCATACTTGAGATGCCACCACCACGGATAGAGAAGGAAGTCCAGGGATTCTTGGGTAAACTTCAGTATATTAGTCCGTTCATCAGCCAACTGACTTTTATTTTTTAGCCCATCTTCAAACTCCTCCAGAAGGATTCTACCAAAGTCAAAAATGAGTCATGCTAAGAAGCCTTTGACAAGATCAAATGATATCTTACCCGACCTTCAGTGCTTATGCCTCTAAAACCAGGTCTCCTTTTACTTATGTACTTGACCATAACATATATTATAGTAGGGGCTTTGTTAGCTGTACATATCGAAGAGTCACGCAAAGAGAGAGCCATTTACTATTTAAATAAAAAATTGGTCGGGTTCGAAATCAACTGCACTGTTTTAGAGAAAGCATATGTTTCCCTGGTCTGGTTCACTCAAAAATTATGGCACTACATGATCACCTTCCCTATCAGACTTGTATCTCATGTGGATACCATCAAGTACTTGTTAGTAAAGTTCGCTCTGTCCAGTCGAATGGTCTGATGGCTAATGTTATTAGTCGAGTTTGATATTGTGTAAGTCACGTAGAAAGCTACAAAAGGGAGAGTTATCTTTGACTACCTTATCGATTACCTTGTAGAAGAAGACGATGTTTGGGTCTCTGAATTCCTGAACGAAGCTATTCTCTACACCTTTTAGGAGGACCTCAGATGGAAAATGTTATTTTATGAAGCTACCAACAAGAAATGATACGAAATTGGAATACTCCTCATCGCCCTTAATGACTGTCACACTCCCATTGCCATCAAGCTAGATTTTCCCTGCACCAACAATAAGACCAAATATGAGGTATGCTATATAGGACTCAAAGTTGCCCTCAAGAAAGGTATCAAACACCTAGATGTGTACGGGGACACTGCTCTCATCATCAACCAAGTCCTTAGAAGATGGAATTTCAAAAACTAAAAGCTCTTACCCTTTCACGCCCACCTAAAAGAGTTGTCCTTCCAGTTCCAAGATATCAACTTCAACTACCTGCATCATGCAAAGAACAACTTAGCCGATGCCCTTGCTACCTTAGGCTCCATGGTCGATATGACCTAAGGAATAACAATAGCCCCCTTTTGAATCCAAAAATAAGTTATGTCAACCCACTGCTATAATATTAAGCTCGTCGCCGAGGAAGATTTCGATATGGGCGGGTTCTGATAGTATGACATTTTGCACCTCCTCGAATATGGTAGGTATCCCAAAGATACTGATAAGAAAGACCGTGTGACCCTTCACAAATCGATTGCCCAGTATGTTATCTGTGATAAAGGGCTGTTAAAAAGAAACTTTTATATAACCCATTTACACTGCATTGCAGGGTGCGAACCCCAGATAAATGGTCATATACTTAATAAGAAAATCATCCGTCAAGGGTACTATTGGACCACCGTGGTTCAGGATAATAACGCCTACGTCTGAAAATGCCTCAAATGCCAATAGTTTTGCCAACCTCCAACACTTACCACCATGGAAATTATACAACATGACTTCTCCTTGGTCATTATACACTTGGGGCATTGACATCATAGGGAAGGTCACACTCAAAGCTTCAAATGGGTAGGATTTCATCTTAGTCGCCATTAATTACTTCACCAAATAGGTCGAAGTTGAGTCATACGCAGTGCTGAATGTTAAAAAAGTGGCTAAATTTATCAGAAAGAACATCATCTACTGATAATGGGTTCCCCACTAGCTAGTATCAGAAAATAGGTTACACTTCGAAGCCAAGGTCACAAAACTAGTCAATGAGTACGGGATTCAATGACACAAATATTCTCCCTACCGACATCAAACCAATGGTGTTGTCAAAGTCGCCAATAAAAACCTCAAAGCCATCATTAGTAAAATGATCAAAAGTTATAGAGATCAGTCTAACTGGATCCTTTGTGCCCCTCTGGGGATACCGCAGTTTAGTCAAAACATCTACTGGGGCTACCCCTTATTATCTGGTATACGATATGGAAGTAATCCTACCCATTAGGCTATAAATACCATCCCAACGCGTTATGCTCGAAAGCAGAGTTAGCGAGGAAGACTGGCATTAGAGACGCTTTAATGAACTATCAATTTTGGATGAAAAGAGGTTGAAGGCTCTATAACATATACAAAGGGTACCATCACCAGATAGAGCGATCATTCAATCAAAGAGTTAAGGACCGTGATGTCCAGGAAGGATACCTTGCCCTCAAGGAGATCATAGAACCCGTCTGGGGCCCTAAAGGGAAATTTAAGCCAAACTAGAGCGGCCCCTATATAGTGAAGAAGATCCTATCAGGCGACGCCGCTATGCTCACAGAACTTGATGGTGAGGAGATGGAGAGTCCAGTGAGCCTGGATCATCTCGAGAAGTTTTACCCTTAATCCCAAATCTCGGCGTGCTACGACTCTTCTCACCCCCTTCTCTTCTAAAAAAATCTCTTCATTTTTCCCTACCCAGAACTACGTAGGGCCTGATCCTCTCAAAAACCTTTTTTGCTGAAACTCACAATTATTTTAAAACATCCCAGTGGTACGTAGGCAACTCATTCACCTTACATGGCCCCCTCCCCCTTTCTTTTCATAAAATATTATTCTCTTCTAACCTCCGTGAATGGAGGTTCTTTTAACATTTATAAGAACAACAGTATTATGTATGCCTTAGCGATTAGTATAGATAATTCAGATGTAAAACTCATCAAGAGGCACAAAAAAATATGTTCAAAATCAACTTTTATTTCTTATTAAAGAATACAACATTCTTACAGAAAGTATCAGTGGTGGGAGTTAAAATAAACCACCACCTTTCACTGACTCAAAACTATCCCTAAAACAAACAACAAACTTATCAAGATACACCAAAAATCCCAAAAAATACACAAACACTTCACACAAATTTTCTCCAGCTTCACAAAACCTTTTCTGCAACTACCACAAAACCCTAACACATCATCATCTTCCCCCGAAGGTCCCCAGATTTCTCTCACCTGGTTAATACTCTAAATGCACTCCATGGAGTAGTATACCCTGACTAGTCTGGAAAAAACCACTACCCCCCTTCCATGGTGTCGAAAAGAATAAATCACCTCTAACTGGTCTCTTTCGCCAGTATCTTTGCTACTAATAATTTCCACCCCCACTTCAGATAGTCCTGAACACATGCTATACCCTTACTATATATTGATATGGATGGGTAGACGGTTGACAACTCTCCCACATAGAACTCAACATCATGCGTCGAGATTCAGTCAGGTCCGCAACCGAAAAGCAGTTTAGTGCGCGATGAGGCATTATTTTCTCCCCCACAACTTGGCGCAGAATTAACCAAGGGAAATAGAGCAAAGTCTGTAATAGGCCAACTAAGTGTGCATATCGATACTCACCTAGATCCAGAACAAACTGTAATTCCCCCCACCATGGCACCAATCAACGGAGACACCGGGCTCCATGCTCCATGCTGCATAAACAGTTGACCGAGTTCTCTATAAATGGGTCAAAACTGATAAAGCACTGAGCAAAGAAATTTAGCACACCCGTCAAGGGATACTCATGAGGAACTTACATACGGAACCTCTCAGTAAGCTATATGAACAACATTACTGAGCTCCCCCTCAGAACATCGAAGCAACCTTCTCTTCAAGCATCAAGACCATTCATAGTCTCAGACAGTATCATTAAAACCCTTCACATATAATCCCCAATAGTTTTTGAATGTCTATGACAGTGACGGTCACCTCCCGGAAGCTAAGATGAAAGTATGAGTAGTGTCCCACCACTCCCCTTAAAGCACACAACATTGCAGTAGAACGCGACGTCTCATCCAAATCATCAGCTTCAACAAAACTAGCATCATTACAGTTTGTTCAACACACCAGATTTAGCACAATCCAACGAAGGTGATAATACCCACTTTGAAATCAAGCTTTCTATCCCCTCATACATATAACAACCAAGTCTCCCAGGCCTTCCTCTATTTAAAAAATTCCAAAAAACTCATTTTTCTTACTTTTTCTCAAAATAAATCCCTTAAAAAAGGAAGCTCTTTTTTAAACAAGCCTACGAGGCCATCTTTTACTAAAACATGCCAAAAATGTATTTAAAATTTTTCCTACTCTGTCTCAAAGCAAAAACTGGTCATCAAATTAAAATGCATGAAGAATAGTCCGTTAAATTAAAATAGTCAAACAAAACATGCATCTCTTTTTGCCTTGTCAGAGTGTCTTTTCAGGTGTAATGCTGTAACATCAAGAATGCAACATGGTCAATACCTTGCTCCCCCGATCAAATGATGAATGTGTAAAAAAATCCCAAAGGGAAAGAACCAGAATTAGATATCACCTCATCTGCCCCACACCCCTCTCTCCTAGGCACCAGACGTACCCAAACTCGTATGACTGCAACCTCCTCATTTGTACCTGCATGCTCGTAAACCACACGAAGTCATGCCCCAAGGGTAGATGGTCACCTGGAATCCCCAATGGAGAATCAACATCTACTCAAGAGACAAAAATGACCAAAAAAATAAAAATAAAAAAGTACTCAAAAAATTCCTAATAATACCAGACAAATATAGAACCTCAATTTTCTCAAGAAAATCATTTTTGGAGCACCAAGCCCCTTATAAACTGTCAATATCCCCAGTTGGATAAATCTTACACACATACCCTCAATAGAACCAGCGATGAGCCTACATCCAAGTCTACTACAAATCCCTAACGAAATCTCAAATCTCCAGTGCAAACCAGTTCCCCAACAAAACTTTAAGATGTGTCAGTATTAAAATCTCTTACGGCTTCCCCAACGAAGTTATGCCCTCTCAAAACAACATAATCCCCAACTAGATGTCTTGAAGGTAATTTCTCCCCCAGTAGAGTCTTAAAACAACACAATCCCCAGTGGAACCACAGTTACATCCGCATCCATAAGACAATTTAAAAATTCTCCAGAATAGTAACTTCTCGCCTCACAATTTTAGGTCCTCGGAATTGACCTCGACCCTTAGAATTGGTTCCAAGCTCACCCATCTAGGGGCTTCATAAACACCACATTCTATGACTCCTCTAAGCATCTCCTTAGGTCCCTAGCACTTATTCCCTCACCATAAACCCTAGGTCCTACTCTAAGTACTGATCTGGAAGCCACGGGCTGTCCCTAGCCCCATTTGACTGTCGATTAACTTTTGTACCCGAGTGAAAACTCATTAGATCTTTGAAGGGTCCTGAATCCCCTTTTCAATGGTCTGACCCGTGCGCCAATCAACCTTACAGTTTGGATGAACGATTAATTTTCCCTCAAAAACTGATCTAGAGGCCATCGGGGGCTCCCGAGCCCCATTTGACTTCAATAAACTCCCTAACTTGAGAAAAACTCTTTGGATACTCGAAGGGCTCTAAATGCCCTTTCCAACAGTCTATCTCGCGCATGAATTAACGTTACAGTATGGCCGAACAACCCGTTTCCCTCCAAAGGGTCACCGGGTGCTTTTGGGACCTGTTTGACCTTGATTAACTCTCATAACCGAGCAAATCTCTTTAGAACATCGAAGATCCTTACATAACCTTTCTAATGGTTCACACCGTTCACAAATCGACCTTATGTTTCAGACGAACGATCCATTTTCCCCTTGTCTAAAGGACTGACGGGGGCTTTCGAGCCCCGTTTAACTACAGTCAATTCCCGAACGTCAGAGCGGCCGATGGATTCTTAAAGGGTATTAATACCCTTTCCAACAGTTCATCCCGTGCATGATTCGAACTTATGAATTGCGTTTTATGACCATTTTTTGAGAAAATCTATAAAGGATTGCCGAATTACAAACCCATTTCCCTGCCTATTGGCAATGTGTCTGGGATAACCTGCTGATAGGCAAGACAAGGTCAATTTCGATCAGCACCCCCTTGACCCCACATAAGGAAAGCATGAGCTCACATCGAAAGGCACCTCTAAACCATCCCTCTCAATGATATCAACAATATTCTCTTGAAGTCAGCGTGATTTCCATACTGAAACCTCTCCCCCCACATTCCATTTCCATCATTTCCTTACCCAATTCGGCAAATTCCCTTCCCTCTCCTCCTACCAGTTTCATCCACTTACAAGAAACAACCTTTATACATCCAAGGTCAACTTCAAAGTTTTAAAAAAAGGTCCAAATCCTCCACTCTCTCTTTAAAATCTCTAATTATTGCACTAGTTATTTAATTTTTATTTTAACATTTCATTTTTATTAGACCGCACATATTAATATCCAACCTTTTTATTAGTAGTATTGCACATACTATATTTTCTATATAAAAAAAACAAGAAAAATAGGGTTTGCTTGTAAATTCCAAAAGGGAATTTCTCGCTCCATTTTCTCACACTAAAACATCCTTTTTACATATACACACATCTAAGAAAAATCCTCGATATGATTTATGGGATAAACCTCGCCCCATGTTATATGCGAACTACATGAACTTTGATGCCTTTTTCGACTACGTAGGCATCTCGAGTAAAATTCGAGATTCGAGTCGTCTCATATTTTCATTCATATATTATTTTCATATCATATATTTGTAATTCATGCTTGTATTTTGTCCAACCTACACCATAATCCTCCCATATACATCTGTTATTTTATTTTCATCATATATTCATAATATATACATTTTACATGCTGGTTTGTTTGTATCTTGTACGACATATGCAATCATTTCTTTGTAACGATTTCTGAATCGATAAACACTTACATCATATTTTTTATTACTATTTTGGGAACACTCCAAACGATGACCTCACTCCACCTTTATTATGGACGTGAGTCGAGTAATTCCACTCTCCACTTATATATGCACACACACTTCACAGAGTTATTAAGGATAAGAATAACACATGCCCATGAGAGATCTAAAAGGTTTGATGGGTGCCTAACACCTTCCCATACCGTAACTTAGTCCATGAATCCTTGAACTATTGGTTTTTCAAGCATTAGTATGTCTTAGATGTCGTTCTCTCGAGGCGACAATAATTATTTTGTCTATTTTTTGCAAAATAGGCTATCGACTCTATATCTATACATCACCCCACATCGACGACGGCCTAAGTGCCTCAAGGAAGGGTGTGAACCACCAATCCAACTTTTTAAATTTTCTTAGTTTATTTCATTTTTATAATTATTTCTTATACTGATAGATTTGGATTTCCCTCTAAGGTTTGACCTACGTATATCATCAAGTATAACAAACTACATAACTTACAACATGGGTGGAACTAGAGCTACTTCTTGCGATTCCTTTATCTCACTTCAAAGATTATCCAAGGTTCCTACATGGTCAAACTCGTCTAAATATGCCTTTAATTTTGTAGTGTGTTTGATGATTAAGGGGGATCACTAATCGTCATTTAGTTTTTTGCATTAAATATTGAAATAGTTTTTTTTACTTTTGTTTTGCCCTCGCGGTTTACTCTGTTTTTTTATATTCATTTATTTTCTTCCTTTTGAGGGATTTGGGTAAATCCTTTAATCTTAATGATAGGTGTTGATGTCTAAATTTGGGTTGTATATTAAAGGGTTTATCTTAGCTTTAGTTACCCAAATATATAATCACTTATAGAAGAAATAAGGAAAATATGAAGGGACACAAGCGATTTGCACATGGTTCAACTTAATAATGGAGACTACATCCATGGGAGAATGCCAATAATGGTTTAGGGTTTTTGTTATAATCTTTTGGGTAAAATATTTAGGGTTTTTCACCAAATGCCCTCCCTTCAGCTTGGGGAATAGTGTATTTATAGTAATAAGAAATTCAGGAGATGGAATGCCTTCATAACTTAGGCATTTATACTTTTACATGATAATATGTAGCTGGACATCATTCACGTGCATGTGCATGATGACTATTGAGTATCCCATGTGTGTCCTTTAATCTGACAGATAGTTCACATTCCTAGCTATGGTCGGTTGGTCGATCGACTAGAGGTTGCTAGAGCCGACCGAGTTTACCAGTTATAGAAAGTCCAATAGATATGTGGATGTGTGTTACTAGTTTATTGGTCCATGTACCCTAATAAATTTAGGCTACAATAAAAGCTCCTAATGCTTCATACTTAAATCGTTAACGAAATAATGGAGTATTCATATCAAGCATTGCTTGGCACCCTAGAAAGGTGGTGGTTGGCGATCGACCTCAAAGACTTGTAATTTTTCACTCGGTCATAATAAGGGAGTGGCAAGTTTATAAATAACTTGAAAATTGTGAACCGTCTGAGGGTACGCTAGTCTTTTTAGCCTTTGGGAATATTGGACACTGTTGATATCCTAGACGTTGGTACATTTAATCATTTCAAATCCCAAATTTCAGGATCCATCATTGTACCTATAAAATGTTTACTTCTCCCTCAATATTTTCTCACTCTACACTTAGAACATTTTCATCCATTGTTGTGTTCTCCTTTTTCTACTTTAAGGATTTCAACCGGTTGTTGTTACAAAAAGAACCCTCATCCTCTCATCTTTTTTCATTCTAAATCAATAAAATAGTTTATAAGGAATATAAGAGTTGTTTGGAGGAATTTACGGAAAAAAGAAAAACCCATATTGGGTAACCACGAAGATAGATTCTGGTTCTTATTGTGTGTGTGCTTTAACTGCGGGTTATTGGTTGCCTATAATTTTTATAGCTGAATGTGGCATAACTTTCCAGCCAAATAATTTTTTTCTCCAGTTTTATCAATGCTTCGATGTGGTCCCCCTACTCAGGTGGCTCTAAATATCTGAAGAGTGGTTAATGGAGTTAATCGCCTTAATGAGATATAGGACCCACACATGAAGAATTGAACTCATGTATTGCTATAACTGGGGAACCATTATCGATAACATTTTTTACTTGAAGACACGATATTCTAATAGAGCTCTGGTGGTGAATTTACCAAACTTCAATAAGGATTAGTGGAAGTACATTATTATAGTTAAAAACTGGCAATATGCCCCTCTTCTTAGGGGTGAAAAATATACTAGGCCAAGATGCCCTCAGGAAGGGTGAGGCATAGGTCGGCACCTCAATTATTTCATATACTTTCTTTGTATTTAGTTTTATTCTTTTAGTTTGCTGATCATCATTTTCACTTTTTTTTTGTAGAAAGAAGGAATTTAATTGATTTGAAATACATCTGGTCTATTTAACAAAGGATATGAGAAGTATTTCAAATGGGTTTTTCAAATCAATTAAATGGGTTTTTCAAATGGTTTTTTCAATCCTGCTTAACTACCAGAGTTTTATCACCTTTTTTGTAGCTCGACCTACAGAAGACATTCCACTAGCCCCCATAGGCTTGGACGAGCTAACCTCGTCTTCATCTGCCACTAATTCTGAATCCTCTTTCCAAGAAGAGGGAAACACTTCCTTTGTAGGAACCTCCTCCTCTTTTAAATGCTTAGATTTAGCCACTACTCCATCAACCCTCTCATCACTCGAAAAGATGGTTAAGAGGAAGATCTCAAACTTGATTGTTGGGGCCATATCTCCCCCTCCTGTCGAGAAGAAGAAGGACATACATAAGGGTGGTTCCAAAAGACTAGTGGTGGTGGCTCCTGATGAGGTAAAGATCATGGATCCTCAGTACAAGAGGTTGAGGAGGAGTTGGTGAAAAATACTCAGACCGACCAGGTCTCAGTTGATGCTAGTTCTGTGATAGTGAACCCTAGTGTGGCCAGAGGATTAATAGGTTTCAAAGTTTTGCTTGCGGACATGTCTGTTGTTGTTCCCTTATTTAGGGCAAGATTGCTGGAGAGGGACAATCATAACTTGGCCTTATTAAGTCTCCTAATTACAAGATCTTAAATTTTTAGTTGCCATTTTTGTCATAATACTTAATTAATTGACATTGTTCCCTCTATTTTTGCATTTTTTTTTGTGGATTATGACCAGATTTTAAAGAAGGGAGACCAGTTGAAAGAATTGTCTGTTGATGTTAAAGCTGCCTTCAAAAGCTCGAAGAATTCTTTAGACGCCTCCTAAAAGGCACACATAAAAGATCAGAAAAATAAAAGGGCCTACTAGACAAGTCCAAGTAAGATAAAAAGGATACACGGAAGGATGTTGAAGATGCAATGCTCTTTGGTGATGTAGTGTGTATCATGCATGATTCTTTAATTAGTATCTTATGGAGAGAGTAACTTTATTGATCATGCCCAGCCGAGCATGAGTTACAAGTATAATAAGTAGAGAAGGGATAATAAGTGAGAGTGGGTGTGTGCTAAGTGTAAGTGAATATGGATATATACAAGTGAAGGTGTGTGTTAGTGACACCTAAGCATGGATTTCTACCTGGTGTGTGCAACATATGGATATATGTGATCCTAGGTGCACATAGTGTGAAGTGTACATGGAAACTTTCTACAAGTGAGTGGATAGTGGCATAATCATGAGGTGCATATGTACAAGGAATAATAAGGGGAACATGAAAAATAGGGGAATATACAAGAAAGTAAAAACACCCATGCAAACAGAGTCTAGCCCTCTTAAAAATAGTCCCTGACAGAGTCGCCACTGTGGCCATCCCGGTCGGCGTTTGGGGGACAATAAGGGAGAGAACGAGATACATCTCCCCTCGGGAAGGTTGCACCACGGTCTCGCACCCCTCTTGGGAAGGTTGCTTCACCCGTCATCGGTGTGGGGGTAAATGTGAAGAGATAGAGTTGTCAGCCTATTTTGTACAAAACAGGCTAAAGAAATGTTGCCACTTCGATAGAGCAACATCAATGGAAAACTGATGCATACAAAACCAATACTTCGAAGGTTCGGGGGCTAAGTTACAAATTGGGAAGGTGTAAGCACCCATTTCCCCCTTTTGGTCTCTCATGAGCTAGTGTTATTATTTTCCCTTATATCCCCATAAAGTGCGTGAGCATGTTTATATAAAGTGGAGATCGAATTTATTCAACCCATCCATGGATAAGGTAGAGTGAGGTCATCCATAAGAATATTCCCAAAATAACATATGTAGAAAGTACGATTTCTACGTTCATCATGATATTGATCGTTATTATGGAACGACAATATGTGTTGGATGCAATGCAAACAAGCATGATATATATATATATATATATATATATATATACACGTGTGTGTGTGTGTGTGAAAATGGGAGATTTTAAAAAATTAGGGAATTTGGGAAATAGAAAGAATTAGAAAATTGGACTCAAGTCTCGGATTTTAATCCAAGACGCCTACATAAACTATAAAGGCGTCAAAGTCCACGTAGTTCGAATGTAGCATATGGGTGGGGTTTATCCCATAGATCCGAATGGAATTTTATTATGTGTATGTGTAAAAAATGTGTTGTTTTGATTTTGGAAAAAGTGTGATGGATAATTCCGTTCGGAATTTATGGGTGTGAACCTCTTTTATTTGTTTTGGGGATTTTTTTATAGAAAATAAAGTATATGCAATATACTAATAAAAAGTGTAGATATTAATGTGTATAAACTAAACAAAGAACTAGATTATGAATCTAATGTGTATTATGCAAAAACAAGGAATTCAAAGAGAGGGGGGAAGAATTGAACCTTCATTAAAGCTTGATCTTTGATCTTGGATGAACTTCCTTGAGTGTTGATGAGAGAGAAGGATATTTTTCAAATTAGGTATGAAAAGGATGGGAATGTAAGCTTGGAGGGAATTTCACATGAGGGACTTCGCTGATTTCGAGGGAATGTGGCTGAGATCACTGATGCTTATGCATCTGTTGTTGGTTTCCTTATTGTGAGGTCATGTCCCCTATTTATAGGGTCATGGGGTGCCGATCGGCCTACCCTCGGGGTGCCTATCAGTATGTGACCCAACATATTGTGACGATAGGCAGGGACCAAGACCTGCCAATTGGCAGTCTCTTACAGATTTTCCTTGAAAAATAATCGCAGAACACAAACCGTTGATCCGAATCTCACACGGGGCATGATCATACGAGAAATCGTCCACTTGTCATTCTCCTACCAGCAAATCAAGTGTAAAGTGCATAATAAGCAAACAAAGCAAGTAAAGAGAGATAACAAATAAGATATAGAGTGGTTCGGCTATAATAATCAGCTTACGTCACTTTGGTGTCACACTCTCATTATATATATTGTTTGGTACATATTAGTTATACCTAAAGAGGCGTACAAGCATGAGAATAGAAGATTATACATGTTTATGATGATTTTGGTGGCTCCGAGGTGTCGACTGTGATGCAAGAGAGAAGCCCCCAAGCTATGCTGAGTTATCTTAAGAGAATAGTCGGCTCTGAGCTAGATGTCAGTGTAAGAAATGAACCCGGATCTAGGTGAGGATAAATTAACCTTAATACCCTATCCCGAGGTGTGGACCTATATATATAGGAGATGTATATGTTGCACTGTTGTTGTGAATAAAGAGAGCTTGCGGCCCGTTAAGGGACTAGGGTGGCACCCTACAACATGTGGGACCGCATCCTGTACTAAAGACGCTGTGAAAGTTGAATGATGAGATTGGGGGCTGCGGCATGTAGCTTATAAGTGGTCGCAGCCTGTATGTTTAGGGTTGCGGCAGAACTATAAGGCGCTCATTGTGGTACCATAACCTATAGCAAGTTTGGTTGTGGCGGTTACGCGATATCACTCTATAGTATGACTTCCGCGACAGAGGGTACAATATCTGTACTATCAGGTCATACCATTAAAAAGGTATTTTAGAGACCTTCAAGAGTCCTTTGGACTACTCCCGGGTCCGGGAGTTGACTTTGGGTTAAATGTGGCTTGGAAGCGCACGTCGATCCTTTGGACGAGAGATCATCGGATGCAAACGGATCATTCGTCCTAAGCTAAAATCGCGCACGGGGTGGAATGTTGGAAAGGTTTGGAGATGTACATTGACATTCCAAAGAGTTTTGCTCTGTTCAAAAAGTTGACCTTGGTCAATAGAGGCTCGGAAGCACCTGGGGACCTCTCAGAGTAAAACGGATCGTTTGTCCGTACCAAAGGTCAGAAGCACGCACGGGGCAGACCGTTATAAAGGGTATTCAGTTCCCTCAGGAGATTCATTAATTTTCATTTGATCTGAAGATTTTACTTTGGTCAAATGAAGCCCAGGAGTGCCCAGTGGCATTCGGATGATTTTCGGGTAAAAAATGATCATTCGTCCGAACAGTTATGCTATTTTGTGCAGGAGGCAGACCGCTGGAAAGGAGTTTCAGTTCCATTCAAAGATTCAAAGAGCTTTTTCTCTAACAGTGAAGTATATTGGGGTTAAATTTGGGTCTAGGTGTGCCTAGTGGACTCTGAATCGATCTTTGACAGTAAAATGGTTCGTTCAACTGAACCGTTATGCCGATTTATGCACCGGGCGGACCGTTGGAGCCCCCTATGTTCATGAGGCGAGTGTGGGAGATATCAGAGGATGCCCAAGTGGCAAAGATGATGGGAGAGTCGTACTCATTGTATACCAATACGGTTATGGTATATGACTATATAGACTTCGTGTCGAGTTAGTTTATGTTCCCCAGTATATACGATGTGATACCTCTCCCTTGTGCGAGTTCGAGCTGATAGGTGGGGTCCTCCCATAGTATGGGCGGTTCGATGACGTCGGCGGCGGGGATAACTTCGAAGGCTCCCTTTATACGGTTGTTCTCGCCTGGTTACAACATTCGGCGAGCTGATGGAGGTTTGGCGTGCTTACAGCATCGTCCCAATGCGTTGGACCTGGAGGAGTTGGGCTTGATAAAGGAGGTCGTTCTACTCAAGGTACACTTTTTGCCTCTTTGTCTTTTAAGTTCCTGATTCCTTTCTTCTTCTTTCAGACTTGATTGATTTAACCTTTTTATTTTCTTTTGTAGCATATCCCGATCTCCCCCACTTGACTGAGGGACATTAGGAATTGGATATCTTCAGTGACTGCCCATATTAAGGATGCGATTCTGGTTCCTTCTTTCTTGGTATCGTCTGCCTCGTTCGGTGAAGGGTCGAGTTCTGGAAGTGGTGGCACATCATCTCGCCAAATGGAGAAAAGGGAGCTCTGTGGGGACGAAGGCTCTTAGATAGGGAGAAGAGAAGAGAGAGAAAGAAGAGAGAAAGAGTAGGTGGAAAGAGAGAGAGAGAGATGGAATGTGGGTGCGGGAGAGTCTCGCTATTTTGTTTATTTATTTTTCCTGTAAGTTATCAATGTAACACAGAAAAGAATATACGCAAATAAAAAATGCAGTTTTTATTAATTCCCGCATCAGTGATTAATGTACATGCTCTTTTTATTTTGTTGTTGAGACCGTAAAAGGAATTTGAAAATTGATTTGAGAAGGATTTTATTTTTAAAATGAGATAAGTAAAAGCATGAGGAAATTCAGAATTCCCTTAAGAAAAAAATTATTTTTATTGAGTTTTTTTTTTTTGCCAAAAAGGAAAAAGGGAATTTTCCCAAAAATAGGGGGTTGCCGATCGGCATACCCCTTATCCTGCCTATCGGTATATCAGTCTAGTCTAATCAACCCAAGGCTTTGATTACACTTGTTTGTTACTTTATAGGGTAAGTATCCCTCCAATTTCTGCAGTTTTATTTATCTTGGTTTGCTGATTTTTGGGTATAAATAGGGTTGTAGATGGGACTTTTCACCTCACGTCTTCATTTCCTTTCTTTCTCACATTGTTACTTGCTTATTATCTCTTTGTCTTGCAAGATGGCTCTCCCTGGTATCATTGAGTTCACTAACTACCTCGAATCTTTAGAGGCGATGTATTCTTATAATGTCGATTATGACGCCTTCCACATGCGACTTGTCTCTTTGTGGTGCAACCGGCCCATTGAGTGGAATATGCAGATGGCAGACGTGAAATTTTGGTACCCCGGGGACTATATTTTTCCCTTCAAGTTGGATGATATTTATCCTACCTACGATGAATTTTCTGCCATGCTGGGGATAAATCCCAGAATTATCGCGGCTTTACCTCAGTTCTCCCGCTTTCCTAGGGAATTACTAGCTAGACTTCTTCATATCTCGCCCTCGACAGCCAAATCATTGGTTATGGGAGGCCTAAATTCTCTTTTGGCAATGCTTCGGTCCGTGCATTCATAGGATGTCGGCGATGTCGGCTATACTGGGGCCGTTATTCTAGGCCTAGTTTCAAAAGTGTTGTTGGTGACTGGGGAAATGCTAGTGGACCCCCAACTTGCGGTTATTATTTCCTGGATGTCGTACCGTCGCAATCTTGCAGCGGTGATACTGGGGGAGACTTTGAATGGTTTGGATGCCTGGAGGGAAGGTCGTTCTGACTTTCTAAATGCTATTCATGTGGTTATCGAAGAGGTTCCATATGGAAATCCCACCAAAGTATCTTTGTCGGCAGTGCCAAACTTCTTCTCACGTTATTTCATTAGAATAGTCCTCGTCATTGAGAGCTGGGGGAACTAGTTTGTAGAGCATGGGGATCGGGGCTTGCGTTGGTCAGTTCCTTAGTGGGGAGAGTCGCTGCCCATTCTAGAACTCGAGGAGTACCAATATTTACGGTTGGTTGGCCTCAGGCAGACCTTCTTTGACTTTCCCTTGCGGCTGCTGCGCTAATTTGATTGGGAGAAAATCTTGCCACCACGGACACTGAACTTCTTTTCTGTGGAGGACCTGACGAAGCGTATGCGCATACGACTTGGTTCTTTATGGGAGAATCGTTGTCCGTCTACCCGTCCTTCCCAATCTATGGGTAGAGTTTAGCACATCTTCGGGGACTACATGAAAAGGTTGTGGAAGAAGGTAGTGGCCAACATGCTGGTTGTGGAGACTAGGCAAATGTGGTTTGCCATAGCTGACGCCATGGAAGGAGGTGTTAGGGTTTTCCCCAAGATAATTTGGGATTATCGCTCTATGGAGCGTCTGCGATACTCCATTTAGGCAAGGGAGGTTTGGGAACCCCAGGATGCAGGTGATGATGAGGTTGGTTCCTATGGTAGCTACAGGTAGGATTTTATGAAGATTCTTGTAATGGGTGTGGTTTTGGGAATAATTGGAGGGTGATTCTTAAGAGTAGTGGGGCTTGTTTTTATCTGGGTATTTTAGGAAGTTGGGTGTAGGTTGGGAAGGGAAGTTGTTTGACTCCCTATGCCGATGTAATCGTATCGAAATTTTGAATAATGAAATAAATGAGTTTTTGATCATCTAGTTGTGCCTCTTGATGACTTTTGCACTTTGAATTATCTATACCAATCGCTAAGGCATACATAATCATTTTGTTCATGTATATGTTAAAATGAAATGTCGTTCTCGGGATAAGAAAAGAATAGCATTTTATGAAAAAAGGGGGTCGTGCTCATGTAAGGCGAATGAGCTGCCTACGTACCTCTAAGGATTTTGAAAATTATCTAAAATTCATTTTTTTTAAGGCAAAAAGGGTTTTAGAGGATCAGGCCCACGTAGTTCTGATTAAGGGGAAATAAAGGGTTTTTTTTGCTTTTTTAGAATAGAAGGGAGATGAGAAGAGTCATAGCGCATAGAGATTTTGGACTAAGTGTAAAATTTCTTTAGACGGTCCAGGTCGACTGGACACGCCATTTCTTCTCCACCTAGGTCGGTGAGCATAGCGGTGCTGCCTGATAGGATCTTTTTCACGATGTACGGGCCGCTCCAATTGGTCTTAAATTTCCCTCTGAGGTCCCAAATGGGCTCTACTATTTCTTTGAGGTCTAAATCCCCTTTTCGAACCATGGTCCTTGACTCTCTTATTGAATGATTGTGTTATGCGACAATGGTACCCTTGTATATGGTATTGACCTTTTAGCCTTCTTTCGTCCAAGAGGGACAACTTGTCA